>OY743188.1:24268182-26805182 GCA_963555705.1 Ligustrum vulgare
CCTTTGACACTTGGGGCACGGAGGGTTATTATTGGATGTGTGTCCTTCAGTAGGCCTGTTGTTGGGTTTCTTATTGGGTGCATTGTTCTCATTCGGGTTCTGACTCTGATTTTGGTTCTGCCATTTTCTTTTTCCTTGTTCCTTTTCAAAATTCTGTCCACCATACTGCATGCTAGCATATGCTACGGTCTGAGCTTTCTTTACTACCTCCCGATAGGTAGGGAGCTCGTGGGAGCTAACAATCTGACGGATGTCCGAGCGTAACCCCCGCTCGAAGCGACGGGCTTTTTTTTCTTCCGTTTCCACCAGATGAGGAGCATAGCGGGACAACTCCTCGAACCTCTTCTCATACTCTGTGACTTCTAGTTCTCCCTGACATAAACGAAGAAATTCTGACTCCTTAGCATCCGGTAGAGGTTGAGGAAAGAACTTGTCACGAATCTCTTCTTGAAACTCGGCCCATGTTAAAGCCTCCTGTTAGGCTGGAGTCCTGGTTCGCGATGCAGATTCCCACCAGAAACTAGCCCTACCAACCAACATGAATTCGGCACACATAACCTTCTTGTTCTCAGGGCAAGATATATGCTTGAAAATCTTCTCGATGGTCTGAAGCCATTCCTCAATAGCTAATGCATTATTTCCACCATCAAAAGTGGGCGGACGGTATCTCCTAAATTGTTCTATTATTGGCACTGAGGTACCTGCCGGGGTTTGTCTCAAGTCTTGAACCACCCGAAGTAAATCCCTAATGATAGTGGCCTGAGTCGTGGGATCTTTCCCTTGGGTAGTTTGATTGGGGTTGGTCTGGTTCGGTGAGTTTCTGTTTACACGTCGAGACATGTTCCTAAACCAATTATGCAAAGTCCAATTAGGTGGGGTTTAACTATTTCTCTTAGTTAAAATTACGAGGACGTAAAATTTTTTAAAAACTCATTCAAATTATGCTCAAACTCGTTTTCTTTCTTTCTCATTTCGGATACAAAAATCTTTCTCATCCTTTCTCATCAAATTCTCAAAATACTTCATTTCTCATGTATCCGAAATCATCATAACATAAACTTCAAATTAATATAAGATAGACTTCATGATACAATCATTTACCTTCGGAGTTGGCGGAGCGAACAATGGCAGTGGCAAAAGTCGTCAAAACATTACTTATTATTATTTTAGAAAAATCACTTTTCAAAATTTGCAAGTCTACAGAAACGTAGACCCGCTCTGATACCAAGCTGTAACGCCCCAAATTCCGTGAAGCTCGGGACGTCACTTCTCCTTTAAATCTAATTTTATTGCGGAAAATAATTGAATTCTAAACATCATATTTATGTGAAAAATTTCAACAGTAAATAAATTAAATTTGATAAATGCATAAAAACGTTGAAATCTTAACTTTCAATTAAAGTAACGACAAATAATTAAATTGACGATGTTCATGACTTTAAATATCATATTTAAAATAACGACATGTAAATAAATTGACAATATTCATGAATCATGACTTTAAAAATATAGTTTCATTATTATTTTCCACCACTGCCCTTTCATTCGCCACCATCTCCGAAATCTGCAATTGGTAAGTTTAAAAATATGGGTGAGCATTTCATAGAAATACTCAGTAGGTTCAGCGCAAATTAAATAAACTGTACAGTAAATAATACATATAATCATGACACTTAATTCATAAATTCTCATTCTCATGCGATAAGCAGGTGGATCTCATACATCATAAATTTTCATGCCCGAAGACATGTGGATCTGGGCCCGAAGGCAACTGATCCATGCCCGAAGACATGTGGATCTAGGCCCGAAGGCAATTGGTCCATGTCCGAAGAGATGTGGATCTAGGCCCGAAGGCAATTGGTCCATGCCCGAAGACATGTGGATCTGGGCCCAAAGGCAATTAATTCACATAAATTACGTAATCACATGCATCAATTTACAATACGTGTTTACTTAATATTGCGCATTTAAGATAAAAGGTTTTTGAAGTAATGAACATACCTTAAGATATTTCTGAACTTGCTTAAAAATGATTCTAGCTTTCTTGAAAATTCCGCGCCTCGTCTAGCCCTAAAATAAATAATTTCTATTAGAAACTTTAAATTAAAGTTTTGTAAATGAAAGTAAACTTGAGGGTTGAATTGAAATAATTTAAAAGTGTAAAGATTTGGGATTTTGTGCAAAATAATTGAAATTAGGGACTAAATTGATAAACCCAGAAAGTTCTTGACCAAATTATATTCTAGTCAAAACTCAGGGTCATATTATACTCAATTGAAAACTTGGGGACTAATTTGTGAAATTAATTTAAATTAGGAACTGAATTGACCAGCTCAAAAAGTTTATGACCAATTTAGGTTCCATCAGAAACTTTGGTTAAAAATAAACTCAATTGAAAATTTGGGACTAAAGATAAATATTTTAACACTAAAGGACTGAAATAAAATATTTTAAAAACTGTAAGGACTAAATTAAAAGACTTTAAAAGTGGGGATTAAGGGGTGAACTAAAAACATTTTTAAAATAGGGGACCGAAATAACTATTCTCAAAAGATGGGGACTAAAAGGCAAAACAAAAAAATCAAATTATAAAACAAAACAATCCCTCTCTCTCTCCCCATTTTCGTAAACAGAGAGAGGGAGAGGACACGAGAGAGGACGCTGGTCCTCTCAGTGCGAAAGGCGATCGCCGGCAATCTGTCGGCGTTAACGCCGGCGGTCGAGTGGCACTACAAGGGGGTAAAAATATGGTAGAAAAGGGCAAGGTTTTGGGGCTGGTTGGTGGATGTAAACCGAGGCTCGACGAGGCTGAAATTTACGGTTTTGGGAGGTTTCCGGTGACATTAGTGGCCGGTGATTGAGGTACGTTTAGGGGTTATGTCTATTCTTGGATTTTGGGTTTTAATTTGGGCATTTTGTTCATGGGAAGTGGCCGATTGATTGGGTGGTGAAGATGGCGGTTTTGGGTGCGAAAAACGAAAGTGAACTGTGTAGCGACCAGGAATTTTTAAATTCTTTATAAAATATTTAGAACTCTAAGTGCGCGTCGCTACGGATTTTCCATTTAATTTAAAGGAGTATTCGTCTAGCCAATTAAGTGAAATTAAACTTATTTAAAGACTTAGTCTAATTTCAATTTTATCAAAATATTTTAATATCACAGTGTATTTTCAAAAGTCCAAGTATTAATTTTATTAAGTCCCAATTTGAAATATTTCAGTCCAATCCAACTTATCGAGTCCAAATGTTTTTTTTTTGTTACCAATCATTCAGGCCCATTTAAAAACCCAATAAGTCATCTCTTGACCCAACCTATTCACCAGCTTCTTCCTCCCCAAGTTTTTCCTTACGCAATCGATACTCGTTTCCAAAATTTTTACAAGATTTCCATAAACCAAGATTTTAACCTAAGCTACCATGTTTAACACCTAAATCAACTATTAATTTAATCCCCCAACTTCATTATCGAAACCCACGCAACCGTCTCCAGTAAAGGTATAGTTTCTCTCAATTTCTACCATCGGAAAAGTTGTTATCTGCAAATCCACCACCGCCACAGTCAGCCTAGAACCCTGAGCAACACCACAGCCGTTACCAAACAATCCAACCACCGTCTGCACCCACACCAAATTCGCACACCACAGCCCCTTCACCGAACCAAGGCCGAGCCAAGGCACCACCATAGCAGCCTCAAGCAAACCACAACCCTCCATAGCCAGCCGAGCCATCGAGCCCATCGCTTCCAACCTTGCCCAACTCCAAACCGCCGCCTGCAACATCACCGTAATGTCGAACCACCAGCCACCACCAAACCCAAAACATCACCTCCAACCAGCACAAATCAAACCCAAACACAAGAAATAGACAAATCCAAACACCTACCTCAATATTCGACTTGATTGTTGGCCGGAAATCACACTCCAAAACCCAATCCAGCCTCGGTTAATCCTGCCCTTCGCACCCCAAATCTGCCCAAAGCCGCCCCTCCCACGCACCGGGGCCACCACGAGACGGTGGCGATATCGCCGGCTATGAAGTCAATAGCCGGAGTCCGAGCATCCTCCTTTCCCGTCGCTCGCTCGCCGCGACCTCCCTGTCTCTCTCTTTTGTCCGAGTCTGAGAATGGGAAAGAAAAGAATAAATATTTTGTAATTTATTTAGTTTTCAAAATTTTGCCCACTCAGCCCCAAGTTTCGAAATACATCCGTTTCAGTCCCCATTTTTCATATTCGTGGGTTTCGGGTCCTCACTTTTAAAGGGATGTTATTTCAGCCCCTTGTAATTCAAAAATATTTTGTTCAGTTTCAGTATGTAACAATTTGGTCCCTGCAGTTCTTAACTATTTCAATCAGCCCTTATTTTTTTGTAAAAAGTCTACTTCAGTCCCTAAATTTTAAACTCAATTCTCTTAAAATTCCATTAGATCCTTATATCTTATTTATGTTAATTACTTTAAATTCAAGTTTCGAAAATACTAATTTAATTAATTTTCTTGGCTAGACGAATCATTTGGAGAATTTAGAGATTGACGTACTTCCCGCTCCAATTTTTGAGAACTCGTAACGTTAAAGGTAGACTCGCCCCCACTAATTGATTTAGACTATAATTGCACGTGATTATGTGGATTTGTGTGATTTTATGTGCTTAAATTGCATGAGAAAAGAAAAGAATATCTCGTATGAGATAAATTTGAGAATATATGTTATGTACGTCATAACTTATCTGCTAGCATGATATAAGAAAAGAATGGTTCATTTGCGTTCACTATGTGATGCCTATGAATAAGAAAAGAATATCACTACATTATTTGCATGATTACTTGTCCAATTATCTTGTAGATTAATTATTGGAGTTGAGTCAATTGAGTATTTCATTTTGAAATGCTCACCCCGTTGTTTTAACAAATTTGCAGATTTCGGTGACGGAGGCGAGTGATGAGCAATGGCGAAGAATATAATTTGGATATTATTTTTGAAAGTCGTGGATTTCGAAATAAACAATTTCATTTTATCAAGAATTCTTATTTTTAATAAGTTTGTAAGAATTATTCTATTTAATTTGGAATTATCGCTAAACTTTGATTTATTAAATGTGATATTTAATATTTAGTCATTTTCCGCAACAAAGTTTATTCCAGAATTTAGAAAAGTGACGTTCCCGCATTTCTCGGAACTCGGGGCGTTACAGCGTGGTATCAGAGCGGGTCTACGTTTCTGTAGACTTACAAAAATTTTTTTACAAAATAAGAAAATAAATTTTCTAAAAAAAAAATAATAGAAATAATGTTTTGACGACTTTTTGCCATTGCCATCATTTTCCGCCGACTCCGAAGGTAACGAAGTTTAGTATGTTTACTTTATTGATTTATTTCGGATACTTGAGAATAAATGCTTTGAGAATTTGACGAGAAAAGAAAAGATGAGAAAGAATTAGAAAACTAGTATCCGAAATAATGAGAAAGAAATAATGAGAAATAAACGAGTTTTGGAGCATAATGGGAATTAGTACGATTTAAGAAATTTTTCATAAAATATTTCGTCCCTAGATTTAAATAAATAATAAAACCCTAACTGGACTTTGCATAATGGATTCTAGGCATGGAACCAATTAACGGGATATCAAACCATATCCTTCGTTGTTGCGCCATACGTCATGACGCTATAACTAGTGGACTTAGGCTGACTAACGCTCAATCTATTAGCCGCCTTTTGTCAACATTCCCAGAATGTCAGCGTGAATTAGCGATCAAGTTTTATAATGACGTGAAGAGACGTCTAGGAGAAGACGTGAATTTCCAGACTGTCTGTGACGAATTTGTAATGCGGTGGGACCGCTACCTAACCCGTGCTCCAGCACCGGAGATAATTATTCTATCAGATGACGAGGAAGAACCAGCGGAGATACCCGACGCCGAGTCAGGCATATATGACTATACTCCTGGCTCACCAGGGTATACCTTTGACTCACCAACTACGACCCCGGGCGCACCAGATTATACCCCCGGCACACCAGGAGCGATATCGCCCATGTCACCGCCGAAGATGTAGAATATATGAGAGTTATCTTAAATTTTTGCCTAGCATTATTCCCATTCCCCGTATTGGCAATTCTATATTTTGTACCCTCAATTGAAGGAATTTTAAAATATTAATGAGAATATTTTCATTTTCGTTCATATTGGAGTTGAATTAATTACAATATTCGGTACAAATTTTTATCAGAACTTACCAACACGTTCCTTGTTTTCATTTTAAGGGAATGGCTAGACGCATTAACAGGGGTTTAACGGATCGTGCTACATCTGAACAAGAGAACCCAGGACAGGGCCCCACGGCCCAATCCAGTATCATCAAGGACTTACTTCTAGCCGTGCAAGATTTGAGGCAGGCCCCAACAGGTTCCTCAGTGCCAATTATCGAACAATTTAGGAGGTATCGTCCGTCCACTTTTGATGGCGGGGACAATCCATTGGCCGTGGAGGAGTGGTTACAAGGAATCGAGAGGATTTTCAAGCATATCTCTTGCCCTGAGGACAAGAAGGTTACTTGCGCAGAGTTTATGCTTATCGGTAGGGCCGACTTTTGGTGGGAGTCCGCATCACGGACTAGGACCGCAGAGGAACAGGCAGCGTTGACCTGGGAAGAGTTTAAGGAAGAGATCAAAGACAAGTTCTTCCCACAAGCCCTCCGAGACCATAAGGAGACTGAATTTTTATAGCTAGTTCAGGGTGAGATGGACATCACTGACTATGAACCGAAGTTCGAGGAACTGTCACGATATGCTCCACATCTAGTGGAAACCGAAGTTAAGAACGCACGCCGATTTGAGAAAGGTTTGTGTTCGGATATCAGACAGATTGTTGGCTCACATGAACTGCCCACTTACAGAGAAGTTGTGAAGAAAGCTCAGGCTGTGGCTTTTGCTGGTGCAAAGATTGGCACCCAAGGCAGTCGGAACAATCAAGTACATCAAGGTAAACGAAAATGGCATGGTCACCATCAGAACAGGAACCAGAATCTCAATAAGAGACAGAATACAGGACCTAACAGAGGTCAGGTGACTAGTTTCCTTCCACCATGTCCGAAGTGCCAGAAGACACATAAAGGAGAATACCTCTTTGGCAACAAAGTGGTTTGTTACCGATGTGGCCAACCGGGCCACTTTGCTCGAGATTGCAACACAGCACCTGCTCAAGGCTCGGACTAGAAGAAGAACATTGACCAGAACAGGAAAGGGAAGGCTAGGGTATTTTCCATGGACGCCGTTGAAAACTCTGACGTGATTGCAGGAATTTTATCCGTTTCTGGTATTCCCGTATACGTCCTAATATATTCGGGTGCCACACATTCATTTATTTCCTACTCATGCTTAACTAGATTGAATTTAGTGGGTGAAACGACTGGTAGCATGCTTGAAGTAAGCTTACCGTCAGGAGAAATTCTCGATACTAATAGGATAGTCAAGTCTGTACGAATAGATTTCGACGGAATAGTACTTGAAGCAGACCTGAATATTATTCCAATGAAGGATTTCGACATTATCCTAGGAATGGATTGGCTGAGCTCTAACCGTGCCGCGATCATGTCCCATGAGAAAGAAGAAGTATTTCGGAAGAATGGGGATGAGGTGTTCAGATTTTACGGTTCGAAGGTTAAAGTACTTCCTCGCCTTATCTCGGCTATGCAAGCCGAAAAGCTGATTGCCAAGGGAAACTGTCAGAGTTATCTGGTTAACCTCCAAGGAAAGCCTGCCGAGGAAATCAAATTGGAGTCAGTGCCAGTTGTGTGTGACTTTCAAGATGTATTTCCAGAAGACCTATCTGGTACTCCGCCTGATAGGCAAGTGGAATTTGCTATTGACTTGGTTCCCGGAGCTGCCCCTGTTTCGAAAGCCCCGTATCGTATGGCACCGAAAGAATTACAAGAATTGAAGGTCCAACTGGAAGAATTACTAGAGAAGGGCTTTATTAGGCCAAGTGCGTCCCCATGGGGAGCACCTGTGCTATTTGTGAAGAAGAAGGATGGCAGTATGAGAATGTCCATTGACTATCGGGAATTGAACAAGTTGACGATAAAGAACAAGTACCCCTTGCCCAGAATCGAAGATTTGTTCGATCAACTGAAAGGAGCTGCGGTATTTTCAAAGATGGACTTAAGGTCCGGTTACCATCAATTGAAGATCAAATCTGTGGATATACAAAAGACAGCGTTTAGGACTCGATATGGACACTATGAGTTCACGGTGATGCCATTCGGTCTTACGAACGCACCCGCAGTATTTATGGACTTGATGAATTGGGTTTTCCATCAGTACCTGGATAAGTTCGTCATTGTCTTCATTGACGATATTCTAGTCTATTCTAAAGATTCACAATAGCGTGCGGAACATTTGAGAAGGGTATTGGAGACGCTACGGGCAGAAAAGCTATACGCCAAATTTAAGAAATGTGAATTTTGGCTGGAGAAGATAGGCTTTCTGGGTCATATTGTTACAATCAATGGCATCGAAGTTGATCCGTCAAAAGTGGAGACAGTAAGTAATTGGACTACTCCAGCGAATGCCGGTGATGTAAGAAGCTTTTTGGGACTAGCTGGATATTACCGGCGATTTATAGAGGGTTTCTCTAAGATAGCGGGTCCCATGACTCAGTTGACACGGAAGGGTGTAAGATTCCAGTGGACAGAACAGTGTGAACGAAGCTTCCAGGAATTGAAGAATAGACTGGTTTCAGCACCAGTGTTAACCGTGCCGGACGGATCCGAGGATTTTGTGATATACAGTGATGCCTCGAAACATGGTTTAGGATGTGTGTTAATGCAGAAAGGTAGAGTGATCGCCTATGCTTCGAGACAGTTGAAGTCATATGAGAAAAACTATCCGACGCATGATCTAGAACTGGCAGCTGTTGTGCACGCTCTTAAGATTTGGTGACACTACCTATATGGGAGTAAATGCGAGATTTACACCGACCATAAAAGTCTCAAATATTTCTTCACTCAGAAGGAATTGAACATGAGACAGCGTCGATGGTTGGAACTGGTGAAGGATTATGATTGTACTATTCTTTACCACCCGGGTAAGGCTAATAAGGTTGCAGATGCACTAAGCAGGAAGGACGTGGGTTAATTATATGCTTTGGGAACAGTTCAAGAACAATTGATTCGGGATTTTCAGAAGTTGAGAATTGAAGTGAGAAACCCAGAAATCCAAAGTTCTAATAGATTGGCAAATTTGACGTTTAAGCCAGATTTGAGAAGCAGAATTGTGATGGCTCAGGAAAGTGATAAGTTCTTGGAAAAGATCAAAGCCGAAGTTGGAACTGGCAAGAGAGAAAATTTTGAAATCGGAATTGACAAGGCACTATTATTTAAGGGTCGCCTGTGTGTACCGAAAGATGATCAGATCAGGAATGAAATATTGAGGGAAGCCCACTCAGCTCCATATGCAGCTCATCCCGGAGGAACAAAGATGTACCGAGATTAGCGTACTACATTCTGGTGGAGGAATATGAAAGGGTGTATTGCCAAGTTTGTCTCGCGATGCATGACCTGTCAGCAGGTCAAGGCTGAACATCAGAGACCGTCAAGACTGCTAAATCCTTTAGACATTCTGGAATGGAAATGGGAGAAGATTTCCATGGATTTCGTAACAGGTTTACCAAGAACAGTGAGGGGACATGACGCAATCTGGGTTATTGTAGACCGACTTACAAAATCAGCCCATCTTCTTCCAGTGCGAATGACTCTCAGTATAGATCACTTGGCTCAGACTTATATCAGGGAGATAGTTCGACTTCACGGGGTTCCAGCATCTATTGTTTCAGATAGGGATCCGAGATTCACTTCGAGATTTTGGAAGAGCTTACACACGGCTATGGGGACTAAATTAAATTTTAGTACCGCTTACCACCCGCAGACAGACGGGCAGTCTAAGCGCACCATTCAGAATTTAGAGGATATGCTTAGAGCCTGTGTTCTGGACCTAAGCGGCAATTGGGAAGCTCACTTGCCATTGGTGAAGTTTGCGTACAATAACAGTTTTTAGGCTACCATTGGTATGGCACCGTACGAAGCACTGTATGGGCGAAGATGTCGATCGCCGGTATATTGGGATGAGGTTGGCGAGAGGAAGATATTGGGTCCCGAGTTAATTGAAAAGACTGTAGAAGCTATCGAGAAAATCAGATTGCGAATTAAAGCTGCCCAGGACAGACAGAAAAGCTATGCCGATCAGAGGAGAAAAGATTTAGAGTTCGTAGTTGGAGGGAAAGTGTTTTTGAAAATCTCTCCTATGAAGGGTACATTTCGTTTTGGCAAGAAAGGGAAATTAAGGCCTCGGTTTATCGGACCTTTTGAAATATTGGAGAAAGTAGGTAACGTGGCCTATCGTTTAGCATTGCCACCCGAACTCTCAGCTATACACAATGTTTTTCACATCTCTCTGTTGAGAAAATATGTTCACGACCCCAGTCACGTGGTGAACTTTCAGTCAATCCCAATTCAGAAGAATCTACATTATGAAGAGGCACCCATGTGCATCATTGATAGAAAAGTCCATGTCTTAAGAAATAAAGAAATTGCTCTAGTCAAAGTCCAGTGGGGTAGACATGGTAGCGATGAGGCTACATGGGAGAAAGAAGAAGAAATTCTGGCCAAGTATCAAGATATTTTAGACCAAGTTTTAAATTTCGAGGACGAAATTATTTTAAGGTGGTAGGGTTGTAGCGACCGGGAATTTTTAAATTCTTTATAAAATATTTAGAACTCTAAGTGCGCGTCGCTACGGCTTTTCCATTTAATTTAAAGGAGTATTCGTCTAGCCAATTAAGTGAAATTAAACTTATTTAAAGACTTAGTCTAATTTCAATTTTATCAAAATATTTTAATATCACAGTTTATTTTCAAAAGTCCAAGTATTAATTTTATTAAGTCCCAATTTGAAATATTTCAGTCCAATCCAACTTATCGAGTCCAAATGTTTTTTTTTTTTTTTTGTTACCAATCATTCAGACCCATTTAAAAACCCAATAAGTCATCTCTTGACCCAACCTATTCACCAGCTTCTTCCTCCCCAAGTTTTTCCTTACGCAATCGATACTCGTTTCCAAAATTTTTACAAGATTTCCATAAACCAAGATTTTAACCTAAGCTACCATGTTTAACACCTAAATCAACTATTAATTTAATCCCCCAACTTCATTATCGAAACCCACGCAACCGCCTCCAGTAAAGGTATAGTTTCTCTCAATTTCTACCATCGGAAAAGTTGTTATCTGCAAATCCACCACCGCCACAGTCAGCCTAGAACCCTGAGCAACACCACAGCCGTTACCAAACAATCCAACCACCGTCTGCACCCACACCAAATTCGCACACCACAGCCCCTTCACCGAACCAAGGCCGAGCCAAGGCACCACCATAGCAGCCTCAAGCAAACCACAACCCTCCATAGCCAGCCGAGCCATCGAGCCCATCGCTTCCAACCTTGCCCAACTCCAAACCGCCGCCTGCAACATCACCGTAATGTCGAACCACCAGCCACCACCAAACCCAAAACATCACCTCCAACCAGCACAAATCAAACCCAAACACAAGAAATAGACAAATCCAAACACCTACCTCAATATTCGACTTGATTGTTGGCCGGAAATCACACTCCAAAACCCAATCCAGCCTCGGTTAATCCTGCCCTTCGCACCCCAAATCTGCCCAAAGCCGCCCCTCCCACGCACCGGGGCCACCACGAGACGGTGGCGATATCGCCGGCTATGAAGTCAATAGCCGGAGTCCGAGCATCCTCCTTTCCCGTCGCTCGCTCGCCGCGACCTCCCTGTCTCTCTCTTTTGTCCGAGTCTGAGAATGGGAAAGAAAAGAATAAATATTTTGTAATTTATTTAGTTTTCAAAATTTTGCCCACTCAGCCCCAAGTTTCGAAATACATCCGTTTCAGTCCCCATTTTTCATATTCGTGGGTTTCGGGTCCTCACTTTTAAAGGGATGTTATTTCAGCCCCTTGTAATTCAAAAATATTTTGTTCAGTTTCAGTATGTAACAATTTGGTCCCTGCAGTTCTTAACTATTTCAATCAGCCCTTATTTTTTTGTAAAAAGTCTACTTCAGTCCCTAAATTTTAAACTCAATTCTCTTAAAATTCCATTAGATCCTTATATCTTATTTATGTTAATTACTTTAAATTCAAGTTTCGAAAATACTAATTTAATTAATTTTCTTGGCTAGACGAATCATTTGGAGAATTTAGAGATTGACGTACTTCCCGCTCCAATTTTTGAGAACTCGTAACGTTAAAGGTAGACTCGCCCCCACTAATTGATTTAGACTATAATTGCACGTGATTATGTGGATTTGTGTGATTTTATGTGCTTAAATTGCATGAGAAAAGAAAAGAATATCTCGTATGAGATAAATTTGAGAATATATGTTATGTACGTCATAACTTATCTGCTAGCATGATATAAGAAAAGAATGGTTCATTTGCGTTCACTATGTGATGCCTATGAATAAGAAAAGAATATCACTACATTATTTGCATGATTACTTGTCCAATTATCTTGTAGATTAATTATTGGAGTTGAGTCAACTGAGTATTTCATTTTGAAATGCTCACCCCGTTGTTTTAACAAATTTGCAGATTTCGGTGACGGAGGCGAGTGATGGGCAATGGCGAAGAATATAATTTGGATATTATTTTTGAAAGTCGTGGATTTCGAAATAAACAATTTCATTTTATCAAGAATTCTTATTTTTAATAAGTTTGTAAGAATTATTCTATTTAATTTGGAATTATCGCTAAACTTTGATTTATTAAATGTGATATTTAATATTTAGTCATTTTCCGCAACAAAGTTTATTCCAGAATTTAGAAAAGTGACGTTCCCACGTTTCTCGGAACTCGGGGCATTACAAACTGGGCTGTGAGGCTGCGGTTTGTGTGGCGGTGATGTTGTGGAATTGGGTTTGGCTCGTGGTGGTGTCTGTTTTGGCTTGGGTCGGATGCGTGGTGTGCGCGGTGGTGGAGGGGCAGTGACGGTGAGTAGCGGATTTGTGGTACAGTGATTGCGGGCTGGGTCTGGTCGGTTCTTGATGATTTGAGTCTGAGTTTTTGTTGTTGTTGATGGATGTATGTGGTGGTTGGTGATGATTTCTGGTGGTAATTGGTGTTGTGGTGTGAAGGCAGATTTGTTTGCGGCATGGAGTTGCAGTGAATTGATGCTTGGTTTCGATTGTGGCCGGCTGATTTGGGAGGTGAATTCTTCATTTGGAATAACTTGGTATGAAGGTCGATTGGAGGTGGGAGGAAGAATGTTACCTTGCTGGAGTTGAAGGTCTGTGTGCCGAGGGAAAAGAGTTGGGGGATCTATTTAATAGTTGATTTAGGTGTTAAACATGGTAGTTTAGGTTAAATCTTGATTTATGGAAAACTTGTAAGAATTTTGGAAATAAGTATTGATTGTGTAAGGAATGACTTGGGGAGGAAGAAGCTATTGAATTGATTGGGCCAAGAAAAGACTTATTGGGTTTTTAAATGGGCTTGAATGATTGGTAAAAATATTTGGGCTCGATAAGTTGGATTGGATTAAAATATTTAAAATTGGGACTTAATATAATTAATACTTGGACTTTTGAAAATAAACTGTGATATTGAAATATTTTTTGATAAAGATTGAAATTTGACGAAGATTTTGAATAAATTAAATTTTCCACTTAACTGGCTAGACGATCACGCGTTTAAAAATAAATAACTAAATGATGGGCAAAGTCGAAGCGACACGCTTTTAAAAAATATTTATTTGAATAAAATCACGAAAATTTCTCGGTCGCTACATGGAGAACTCTTTTGATACAGCTACGTTTCGTGAGAATATGGCTACTTACCTTTATAAGTATGCAAAGTGGAAAGAAGAGGAGCATTGTTTGATTGATGATGATAAATCATTCAAAAAGTAGTTTATTCGTTGATGCAGTATTTTTTTTGTAAAGAATTCGTAGGAAAGGTCTAATGATGATGATAAATCATCCAGAGAGTAGTTTATTTTTTATTTTTATTTTGTAAAGGATTAGCAGGAAAGGTCTAACAACATAGATTTAGTTTGTTTTGAAGTGGAGTTCCGTATTGAAAAATGTATTTTTGGATATATTTACATTTCACTTTATGAAATGGAATTACATATTTTGATGCCTCCACGTTTTATTATATATGGAGTTGAATTTCATATGTTTGTACATTTACATTTCTGGTGATGACATTTCTGTTGATGTTGACAGGTATTAGTTTTGATAGTAGTTTTGAAGTATCATGCTATGATACTTGTTACAGATAGTATTTTAGGTAGTATTATGTAACTCAAGTATCACGCTATGATACTTCAGGGTTTTAGGTAGTATTGTGTAGTTGGAGTTCTTTTGAAGTATCACGCCATGATACCTTAAGTATCACGCTATGATACTTAAGGTTTTAGGTACATTTATGTAACTAAAGTTTTTTTGAAGTATCAGGCTTTGATTCCTTAAGTATCATGTTATAATACTTAAAGTTTTAGGTATTTTTATGTAACTGAAGTTCTTTTGAAGTATCGCGCCATGATACCTTAAGTATGACGCTATGATACTTCAAGGTTTTATGTAGTTTTGTGTAGCTGGAGTTCTTTTTGAGGTATCACACCATGATACCTTAAGTCACGCTATGATACTTAAAGGTTTTTCAATTTTTGACGTCAAATATGAATGTTATTCCATAAGTTAAAGGCATGACAAACTAAAGGTGAAGGAGTACAAAAATCCCATGCAATTGAAACATATGCTAAATATGAGTAGTTTCATAACTTGGAACTCATGTTTTATTGGAGCAAATTAACAGAATTCGTAGAAAGTAATGGTTATCTTGTAAAAAATTGTTATGAAAGTTAAAATGAGAATAATAGAAGGTAGAAAAATCATAGCATGAATCTATCTTGTAGCGAAAATTTTCAGTTTGTTGTCTTCATTTTTTTGTTTTTGTTTTTTGTATTTTGGGGGCAACGGCTCTAGTCTTGCATACATTTTGTGTGTGTCCATACTCTTTACACCTTCTACATTTTCTTGCAGCTTTCGGTTCTCCTTTTGATCTATATCATTTTTCTTTAGGTCTACCCGTTGTCTTCTTGGAATAGGAGGCAATACCTTTCTTAACTTGATATCTTCAGGAACAATCCAATTTGTACGATCCCCTATAGGAAAGATTGTACCGTTGTATGTGTGGACATGGTATATCTTTGTGTAGTAACTTGAACAATAATCGTAGGGGTTGAAGTTTTTACTTGTAATTACTGCTGCAACATGTGCACATGGCATTTTATCAATTTGAAACTTATTGCAAGTGCATTTCCTTTCTTGGATGTTCACAATGTTTGATTGAGTATTGCCTTTGCTATCAACTTGAAAAAACACTGGTGTAGAAGGAATTACATGTGATTAATTTAGGAATCACATAAGCTGTCAGCATAATAAAAAAAAATGAAGTATCAATAGAATTCACAAAAGTATCAATGCATGATACGCTCCGGTGAAACAATGAGGTATCGATGCAAATTTGAAAAGTATAATTATATGATATGCTCTTTAAAACAACATGGAGTATCAACATGTTGTGATGTGATCCGATACGGGGATCACCAAGAACACGCGAATTAAACGCCGGAAAGCTCTAAAATCCAAGATAGTAGACGGTAACAATGCAACCCCGACCTCACGACGCAAGAACTATGGGTATATTAAATCCAAAACCTGTTACGATGCGGAGATAAGAACCACAAAGGGGGAACACCACAAAGGTTATCAAATCCTTCGATAAGTTCAATTTGTTCGACGAGAACACGAAGAAAATTAAGGGAATATCTCACCTTCAATATCATTAATCTCAAGAATAAAAGTTGTGTTTTACAATGCTGAATTAAAGCCATATATATAGGCTAACAAAATGAAGTAACCAAAAATAACTAGAATTAAAACTAACCTAATACGCCTAAACTAGGTTTTAATTGCGGCGCTAAGTTACGGCCGTGACTTATACTCTTACGGCCGTAAGCAAGCTACGGATTAAAATTGAAAACATATGTTACGGCCGTGAAAATGCCCTTTACGGTCGTAATCAACCTTCTGAACAAAAAAATATAAAATCTGCTAACTCTATTTATGGCCGTGAGGATTTGGTTTACGGCCGTAAATCCCCTTCTGCTTAATTTCGCCTTTGTAGTGTTAAGGCCGTAATTTTGGCTTTACGGCCGTGAATCCGTTACGGCCGTGATTTCAGGCTTTACGGCCGTGAATCAGCTGCTGCCCAATTTCTTGTTCTTCCTTGATCCCAATGCATTGCAATAACTTTGGCTCCTCTTCCACATGTTATGCAACGTAAATGAAGTCTTTGCACTAATGATGAGGTTCGAAGCGCGGAATAAACGCCGGAAAGTTCCGAACCCAGGTTGTGGTCGGACGGATGAATCATGACCCGATATTCACGACGCGATGGCTCGACGATGCGGAATAAAGAACCACAACTTTCGAAACGCCACAAGGATTTGCCCAATCTCCTTGATAAGTCTCTGATTTGAACGCCACAAATATTCTAGCAAATATTTGATAAGTTCTGGATGAACGCCACAAGATAATCAATCTTGATAAGTTTGGGTTTGTAATGTGAATCCACACATTAAACAATTGAAAAACATTCAATCTCTTTTTTATTTAATCATCAAAGTCTTAATTACAATGAATGGAAAAAGCGTATAAATAAGCAAAATAAAACCCTAGTCGCTAATCTACTCAAAATAGAATTCTAACTAACCTAAAATAGCTAAAAACTGATAAGAAAATAAAATAATGCGAAATCTGAAAAAATCTGATCCGTTAAGCATTTACGGCCGTAAAGATGACACTTACGGCCGTAAGTGTGTTTCTGTTTAAGGTTACGGCCGTGATCCCTTATTTACGGTCGTAAATCGAAAATCTTGAAATTCTGCATTTTAACTCGAGGGGAGGTTACGGCCGTGACATATGTTGGTTACGGCCGTGACAGTCCTTCTGCATAATTTTCGGTTCTTTTCAACACGGTTTGATCTTCAAAGCTCTTCGGACCTGTTGAATTCTTGTTTTGGCTTGAATATTTAAATTTTCCCGTCAAGCCTGCTATGACTCCGATTGTCGAGGGTCCGGATCACATCATACCCTCCTTCTTTAGGATGATTCGTCCCGAATTATAGCTTTGTTCCTGGTGTTTCACTTCACCTAATGGATCAAACGGAAAATTTCTACTTCCATGCCATGAGTTCAATAAATTGGAATCCTTTGATTGGCAAATATGGAAGAGATGGAGCTTGAACTTCCTTTGCCATTTGCGGTGTGGTTGAAGCTTCCAAACATAATTAACCTGTAAAAAGGATTTAAACAAAATGGGGAGGGACATGTTAGCTTCATGAGGTACAAGGTATGGATCCTTGTATTCATGACAAACCACCACCAACTCCACGTCTTGAACCACGAGGCTCTTCTCTTCGCCTCTTTCCTCCTTTGCAATTTCTTGTTCAATTTTTTTATCTTCAAACTCAACCACATCTCCGACCTCCACATTTGAATCACCATGTTCATGTACTACCCCATCACTACCAAACTGTGGATCTTCCAATTCAAAGCTCAAAATTTGAACTTCTACCCCAACTTCTAATTCCTCATCATATTTTGGAGTTTGTTCACATAACTCCACGTTTTCAACTCCTACCACAAAGTTCGGGGTCTCTTCAACTACTTCTAATTCATGTTTCAAGCCTCCCTCCTTCTTTTCAACATTCATATCCTGAGGCTCAACTATAACATGTATTTCACTCTCCTCTAGCCATTTAATCACCGCCTTTCGTTTCTCCTCCTTCTTTCGCAATTTAGCCAAATATTTTCTTTCTGCCTCCCGTTCACACCTCAATCTTTCCTCATAAATTTCTTTTTGAATTTTCAAAATTGCTTTTGGATCAATCTCAGCTCCTCTCTTAACCCCGATTTCATCCCTAGGTTTAGGATCACGCCTATAATCACTACGATTTGCTTGAGATCGCCCCTTTTTCAATTTCCCTTCCCTTTCATCTAATTTATCCAACCTAATCAAAGCTTCATTCAAAAATCTCCACATACGATCTTTGGCGTTTTCATGGGAATTGGACATTGTGAAATTTTTTGTTGAAGGACACAGAAAAAGAATAATGAAAACAAAGGATCAAGAAATTCAAGAAAGTGGTTTTTGAATGGACTCTTTTTTTTTTTTTTTAATTTTAGGATGAATTTTCGGAATAAATAAAATAATAAATTTTTTTTTTTTTATAAATCCGAAAATTCGACAACGAACCCGAAAAAACAAACAGAACTTAATTCGGATAAGAATTAAGCAAAACAAACACTTTTGAATTTTGTTGGATTTTTATATGGATCAAACAAAGAAAACATTTACTGGCACGAAGAACAAGAAAAGAAAGACTCAACAACAAGATATGTATGATTTTTATGGGACTCGATGATAAACATAAAAATCAAACTGGATAGAAAAACCTGAATTCAGAGTCCAGCTCTGATACCAAATGATGAGGTTCGAAGCGCGGAATAAACGCCGAAAAGTTCCGAACCCAGGTTGTGGTCGGACGGATGAATCATGACCCGATATTCACGACGCAATGGCTCGACGATGCGGAATAAAGAACCACGACTTTCGAAACGCCACAAGGATTTGCCCAATCTCCTTGATAAGTCTCTGATTTGAACGCCACAAATATTCTAGCAAATATTTGATAAGTTCTGGATGAACGCCACAAGATAATCAATCTTGATAAGTTTGGGTTTGTAATGTGAATCCACACATTAAACAATTGAAAAACATTCAATCTCTTTTTTATTTAATCATCAAAGTCTTAATTACAATGAATGGAAAAAGCGTATAAATAAGCAAAATAAAACCCTAGTCGCTAATTTACTCAAAATAGAATTCTAACTAACCAAAAATAGCTAAAAACTGATAAAGAAATAAAATAATGCGAAATCTGGAAAAATCTGATCTGTTAAGCATTTACGGCCGTAAAGATGACACTTACGGCCGTAAGTGTGTTTCTGTTTAAGGTTACGGCCGTGATCCCTTATTTACGGCCGTAAATCGAAAATCTTGAAATTCTGCATTTTAACTCGAGGGGAGGTTACGGCCGTGACATATGTTGGTTACGACCGTGACAGTCCTTCTGCATAATTTTCGGTTCTTTTCGACACGGTTTGATCTTCAAAGTTCGTCGAACCTTTTGAATTCTTGTTTTTGCTTGAATATTTAAATTTTCCCGTCAAGCCTGCTATGACTCCGATTGTCGAGGGTCCGGATCACATCAACTAGAGCACTCGTCCATCCACGCTTGCATGAATCCTTGCATTGCCTGCTTGATTCTTTTGGCTCTTTGTCTCGTTATTGATCCTACGGGCACGTGCAACGGGTCAACGCTCGTTGAGCCACTCCGGAACTCATCATGTTTTGTATGAAAAAATGAAGTATCAATAGAAATCACAAAAGTATCAATGCATGATACTTCCTGCTAAACAAATGAAGTATCAATATAAATCAAACAAGGATAATTTTCATACTTTATGCCAGATAAATTTTCCAATTATTTAAAATCTTACCTTCTTCCTTTTTGATTCATTAAATTTATCCCGCAACAATTTTTCCTCGTTAGTTTCCAAAGTTTTGAATGTACCCATTGCCTTATCTCGATTCTTTGAAAACCAATGGTGTAACATGTATCTTAAACATTCTAATAAAGTCTCTATATGTTCCTTTTTGGAAGTCCTTGTTGTTGAATTCACTAACTCTACAATGTTCGATGTCAAGATTGAGTATCGATTAGTTGTCATGTGTGACCTTGTCCAATGCTCATACCCTGCTTTTTCCTGTACAAGATGAAAATAAATTAATTAGCATAAGATATTATTTATAAGTTTCATAAGATGAAACTAACTAAATAAGCGAAATCTTACCAGGTACCCACGAATTTCCTCGTTTATTTTGTCAAGGTGTGACACATGATAATCAAATTCATGTTTGGTGTAAGCTCTTACAGGTGCATTGAATTATTGAACTAAATCCTTTGAATTTTTTGGAAATGTAGGCTTTAAGTTTTTCTGTAAATGGAATGAACAAGCACTGATCATCACATTTGGATACAATTTCTCCACTACTGCGTCAATGCTAGGATGCTTATCCGAGACAATACATAAACCTTGATGGATACCGAATGCTTCCTTTATCCTACTTAAGAACCATTCCCAAGAATCATTATTTTCATTATCCCAAACCCCAACCCCAAAACCAAGCACAAAGATGCTGTTGTTGGCATCTTGAGTGCACGCTGTGAATAACATGCCACCATAAACTCCTTTTTGGTATGCCCCATCAACCACTATAACTAGTCTACAATATTCCCAACCTTCAATTGATGCCCTCAAGGCCATGAATAAATACTTGAATCTATTGTTTGAATCTATTTCCATACTTGTTATGGTTCCAAGATTTGCTACTTGTAACATGTGTAAGTATGTTGGAAGTCTTTGATATGATTCTCCAGGATATCCTTTCAACAATACATATGCTCTTTCTCTAGCTCTCCACGCTTTATCATAGCTCATTGTCACTCCATACTCATTATGCATATGTTTTCTTATACCTCTTGGGGGTGTAGTTTGTGTTCAGAGACGCAA
Organism: Ligustrum vulgare; assembly: GCA_963555705.1. Lineage (NCBI taxonomy): Eukaryota > Viridiplantae > Streptophyta > Magnoliopsida > Lamiales > Oleaceae > Ligustrum > Ligustrum vulgare. The sequence goes on from OY743188.1 coordinate 24,288,945, forward strand.
GATTGTGTTTAATACAACTTGCTACTGTTGAACTTGATGTTTGTCTATGATCACCCAACACAACATCCAACGAGCACGTGTGATCATTTCTTATGTAGCATATTTTGAAGGTATTGGTTTTTCCAACATTTGAAGCCCTCAAAATCCATTGGCAACTATCAACTACACATATCCAAGACATACTCCTTATTTTCTGATCTTTTTACCTTGTATTGGAACATGTTACGCATTGAATACTTCGCGATACATTTCTTCAACAACTCCTTATCTTGGAAATTTTGATTGTTCATTATTGAGTCAATGCTTGCACCTTAAGTCACAATGTCTTGTACTTCACTATTTTCCTCTTCAAATTGTGGTATTTGCTCATACACTTCCACAGCAATTTCTTCAATCGATTTTCCAAATTGTGTGATTGTACTTTCAATTTCAGTACAGTCTAGTAGCTCGCTATCCTCATTTTGCATATTAGCAGAAAGTGGTTGAATGTTCTGGGAAGTTTCAGATGTGATAGTTTCTGGAAGCATGGTATTATCTATTATCAATGGATAGCATTCAATCTTCTGGTTCTTTTTCTTCAATTCCAAATAGAATAATACTGAGCTGTTGTTAAAGAATTTCATGAGGGGTGACTCCTTCTTCAGTTTATACTGAATAGTTATGTATACTCTTGTCGTGTCCAACTCCAGGGCTGAATATATAGTGTCTACAAATCCAGTATAAGTGCATCCAAATGTCACTATTATTCCAACAACTTCGTAGTCTATATTTTCCTTGTGTTTTTTCCACTTACCACCATAATGTAAGAGAACTAGAGTTGTTTCCACAACTGAATTGATCAAAAAGAAAGAAAGGAATCAATTAATAATAGCTCACAACAAGTCAAAAGTATTTTGCTAACAATGTATCAATGTATGATACCTCAATCATAAAGTTCAATAATGAATAATTAATATGAAACTATTATATCATAAGCTAATACTTCATGATTGAAGCTTAGAAATAAATAAGAAATTCATAGTTTCATACAAGTTGCAGTAAGGTATCAACGTCTAATCCTTCTCAATTTGAAAATTAAATATGAACGCAGAAACAAGATGTATCATCATGTGCATATTGAGCCAATCAAATCATATTTCAAAACGTTCAAATCGATTTGTATCAATATTTGATAATTCAAATGTTCGAAAATTCACTAGAAACACCAAACTAACAAAATTGAAATTATTAAACCTATAGCAGCAGGAGGTTATTAAAACCTAGATCTAAGAAATTGGAAGAAAATACCTATTTGGAAGGATTTTGATTCAGATTGTATTTAAATATTCACAAAAGCTCACAATTGCCAAGAGTACATTGTCGGGAATCTTCACGGGAGCACGATGTCGCCGGAAATCTTCATGGAAGCTTGTTGTCGTCAGGAATCTTCACAAAAATACGAAGGATGGCTGGAAAATTGTAGAGAAGGCTCTCATGATAAAGCCAGAGTAAAGTTTTGGTTGCAATAGGTAAAGTCGTTTTGTGATTTACGTATTATTGCGTTTTTTCATAGAATGTATAGCGACCCAGAATTTTTACGCAATTAATAATTATTTTAATATTTAGAAAATTGTGTCGCTACTATTTCACCCATTGTTTTGAAGTTAACGCCGCGACGGATTCGTCCAGCCAAGTCAAGAAATATCGAATTTGTTCAATTTTAAATTAAATGTTCGAATTTCTAAAATTATATTATTTTAAGTATTATATTCAAAATCATTTTAAATTCCAAATTTATTTATTCTCAGATTTATTTTCAGTCCAAAATATATCAGTTTTTAATATAATTCTTAATCAATGATTCCCTTTCAATTATGATGTTCTCCACCATTTTATTTTCAAAACCATGTCTCACCTACGGTTTCATCATCACCATTTCCATCTACCCCATCTTCATTTTAATACACATGGCATAACTCACCATCCACATTCTTAATTCATAACCATTTCAACACCCACGTTTTGCTCATCCTTTTCTTTTCTTTACACCAAACCACTCAATGAATTATTCCCCCTCCCCAAATTATTAAGTCTCCTTTTTCCTTCCACTAAACCTAATCATTTTTATTCTAACACTTTACACCTAATTCCCATTCAACCAAATTCTCCACTACTTTCTTCTTTAATTCCTAACCAGTACCAAGTCACGACATGAAACACAATAAATTCATCTCCATCTCCAGCTATCAACTTAACATTCATCACCATCACCACACAACACTGCAGTTCCCTCCTGCAGCTAGACAACCAAGCATCATCAGTCCATCAAACCAAACCATTATCATCATCAAGCACACTGTCCGCTATCAGCCATGGCCAATTCACCATTATCAGATTTCCTCAAACCAACAGACTGCCTCAATCGAATACACCACATTTAAATCAATCTGCCAATCATATCACCACCAGAAATTCATCACTGCCCAATTTCCTCAACTCAAAACCAGTCTCTGAATCATCACTATCATCAACTGCCACCATCAACAGTTCCGGCCAACCTTCATAACCGCAGGACAAACCAATCTTTCCCCAAATCAGAAACCAAAACCCAAAATCCCAAGAAATAGAGAACTCATTTACTTACCTTCACTGCAGAACCTATTTCGACCGGAATTTTCACCAGATTTCGCAGTCAAGACCTTCGAACTCTAATTTCGGTTTCAACCTAAATCAATCCCCAATTCATAAATTTTCCTCACACTCGCACCATACTCTGACCGCTACCAGTCGTCGCACCCAGCGCCGGTGTTGCGCCGGCGAGTCACCGGCTGAAGGTCGGATTTTGGCTTGAATCGTCGTCTCCGCCCTCGGTCTCTCTCTAATGCTCTGATTTACGAAAATAGAGAGAGAGTAAAGGTTTTGATATAATATATTCGATTTTCAAAATTTGCGCGTCAGTCCCTGAAGTTTCAAAGGTTTTCAAATCAGTCCCTATGTTTTAAAAAGGTTTTATTTCAGTCCTTTCAGCTTTTAAACTTATCAATTTCAGCCCTTAAGTTTTAAATGAGTTTTAATCAGCCCCTATTGTTTTAAAATATATTATTTCAACCCTATTGTTTTGAGTTTCCGACTCAACTTTCAAAGTATCTATTTTAGTCCCTCAACTATCAAAAGTATTCATTTTAATCCCTCAACTTTCAAAGTATCTATTTTAGTCCCTAAACTTTCAAAAGTATTCATTTTAGTCCCTCAACTTTCAAAACATCAATTTTAGTCCTCAAATTATAATTTATCATTTTGAACTATATATTCGATAGACTAAAGTGACTTATTGGCTAAGACGAAGCGTACGGAGAATTTAAAGAAATTGAAGTCATTCCCGCTCAACTTTGCACTCGTCGGATTTGAGGTAGACTCGTACTTATTAATTGATTTAAATTATGATTTCATATAAATGTCATGTGACTTGTGAAAGTCATTTTTATGAAAAGTAAGTATGTTTTATGAAAGGTAAATATACCTTATGTTTTTATGAAAAGTAAGTATGTTTTTATGAAAGGTAAATATACTTTATGTTTTTACGAAAAGTAAGTATACCCTATGTTTTTAAGAAAATGTTTTATATGTTTTGGATCATTTCTATGAAATCAATCTCCCCAGATTGCTATGTTTTCAATCTCCCAAGATTGACATCAATCTCCCATGATTGCTATGAAATCAATCTCCCAAGATTGCTATGTTATGATGGAATAAGAATTCTTGCCACCTAAGTTCGGTAAAATTCTTGTGTATCCATATGTTTATGAGGATTTCGATCCTATCCATGTTTATGAGGATTTCGATCCTACCCTATGTTATGATGGAAATGATCCCTATGAATTTCAGAAATTATGTTTTGGTATACTTACTGATATTTTTATGATATGTTTATGAGGATTTGGATCATATCCTATGTTATGATGAAAATGATCCCTATGTTTTCAAAGAGCTATTTTCAAAGAACTGTTTTCAAAGAGCTTATGATTTTCAAAATATGTCCCGTGTTGTAATGCACAATATGAGATCTATCAAGAGCCATTTTATAAAGAAGCCCTATCAATGCCCGTTTTATAAAGAGCCGGGATTTATGTGTTTAATCATCTTATAAATTAATTAATTTGCGATGAGTCTACTGAGTATTTCCCCCATGAAATGCTCACCCTACTTTTAACAGTTTTGCAGATTTCGGAGACGGTGGCGAGCGATGAATGATGGTGGCAATAATTGTTAAACGGTTGAAAGTTTGACATTAATGATTTCCGTATTTTTCCAAACAATCGAATAATTTAGAGAAGTTCATTTATTTGAGAAATTATGACATTGGCAATTTCTTTACAAAATAAATGGTTCGATTTACTATTTCAAATGGTTTCATAAATGTTTTCAATTTTATCGGCCATTACAGTTTATTTAATATTGCCAAAAATGAATTTCAATTATTTCTTCCGCAAAAATATTATTCGAAAAATTTAGACCAGTAAATGACGTGGTGAACCGGGTATACGGAACTCGGGGCGCTACAGAATGTATATTTCAGTTTTTTGGATGTTAAACGGGTATAATTAGGTAATATTGGGCCATACAATATGTTTAAGTTATGGGCCCAAAAGTAGGGTAATTGTGTGTTTGGCCCTTAAATTAAAATATTATTAATATTTATAATCAAAAATAGAGGACTTAAAAAGTTGAGGGATTTTAATAAAATGTGTGTAGTAGTAGTAGTAGTAATGTAAAATGATATCATTAAAAGAGTTTTTTATGCCCATATTTTCGATGATTAAAAGTATCATCATTGAAAATTCGGAATTTATTCTAAAAGCGAATGAGATTCAAGGGATATATTAATTTTTATGAGTGGATTATCAACGAAAATTTCTTTGTTAGTTGTTAACGATATCACTATCGACAAGTACCGACATATATTCATTGACAATTATTGACAACATTATCTGAGAATCATCAGAATTTATCATATTTTTTCAATTAATAAGTTGTCGATAATTATCATAATGTCATAAAAAAAATATTTTTACCGTATTTATTTATATTTTTTAAAAATGTTACACAAATAAATATTTATTTATTTCTTAATGTTATTGTGAGTAAACCATTCATGTAACTGTTATTTTCTTGTCGATAATTTTTTTATCTATATTATTGAACTTTTTTAGGTAGTTTCTTAATGTACCAAAAGAATTTTATCGATAAAATTCTAAGATTATTAATATTAAAATTCGAATATAGAGGGCTTAAAAATTTAGAAGTTTTAATAAAATATGTTTGTGACACTTTTAATAATAATAATAATAATAATAATAATAATAATAATAATAATAATAATAATAATAACAATAACAACAATAACAACAACAATAACAACAACAAAAACAATAATAATAATAACAAGAATAACAATCAATGTAACATGACATCAGTAAAAGAGTAATTCTTTTCTTATGCAAAAACTTCATCATTTAAAATTCAGAAAATCTTCTTAAAGTAAATGAAAGAAGACCGACATAATTATTATTTTTATTTTATTTTATTTTTACATGTGATCATCGATGAAAATTTCACTTTTGATTGTTCAAAATATTACTATTGTAGAGTATCGATATTACATCCGTTGACAATTATTGACAAAGACATCTCAGAATCATCAAAATTAATAGTACATTTTTATCAATTGGCAAGTTGTTGATGATTAACATAGATGTCATAAACATAATTTGCTTTTACTTTATTTGGTTATGTTTTTAAAGATGCTAAACAAATAAATATTTATTTCATTTTAATATTATCAAGAGTAAATCATTTATATAACTTTTATTTTATAATCGTTAAATTTTTTTTATTATTATTTACCGTTTTATTTTTGTATCTTCTTGCATCGAGAGAATTGTATTGATAAATTAAAATTTTAAATTAAAAAACAGAGGACCTAAAAAAATTGATTTTTTTTTTTTTTTTTTTTTTTTTTTTGTAGAATATGTACGTGACGTTTTTAATAATAATAATAATAATAATAATAATAATAATAATAATAATAATAATAATAATAATAATGTAACATGACATCATTAATTTTTTTTAATTCCATTATTTTTTATGATAAAAGAATTTTCAATCAAATTAAAAAAAAAAAAAAATATATATATATATATATATATATATATATATATATATATATTGTAAGTGAATGAAAGTCAATGAATATATTACTTTTTTTTTTTTAGTGTGATCATCAGTGAAAATTTCGTTGCTGATTGTTAACGTTATTACTATTAGCAATTATAAATAACCTAAACAAGTTAAATTCTTTTAGTAAAATATGTGTGTGACATTTTTAATAATAATAATAATAATAATAATAATAATAATAATTTAAATTGACATCATTAAAAGATTGTTTTATTTTTTATTCCAATATTTTTTATGATGAAAAGCATCATCAATAAAAATTCGAAAATTATTCTGAAAGCGAATGAAAGTCAACGAATGTAAAAAATTTTGTTTGTGATCATGAACGAAAATTTCGTTATTGGTAGTTAACAATATTAATATCGACGAATACCGACATTATATCCATCGACAATTATTTTTTCAATTGATAAGTTCTCGATTATTATCAAACGATAAACAAATTATATTTTTGCCTTATTTATTTAATTTTTTATATTGTTATTTATATTTTTGAATGTACCAAGAGAATTTTATCGATAAATTAATTGTAAGATTATTAATATTAATAATCAAATATAGAGGACTTGAAAAGTTGAGAGGTTAATTGATAACCAACATAATATCCATTGACAATCATTGACAGCATCTTAGAATCATAAGAATTGATCGCATTGATACATTTTCGATGATTACCATATATGTTACAAAATGCTTATTTATTTATTTTTATACTTTAATTATTTATAGTTCTAAAAATGCTACAAAAATCATATTAATTTTTTTATTTTTTATTTATTAGGTTTGAGATACAATTTATTTATGTGGAAAAGAGATTTACAAAGAAGAAAAGGGGGACAAGTGTGAAACCTTCAACGGACTTTCAAATCAACTCAAATTAACATCACTAACATACTCTGTCACGACTCGTCCTAAATCACCCTACTGGAACTGAAACGTGACGTGTGCCGATGGCAAGTAACAACTAGATGCTAGACCCACCACCAAGGCAAACTTGACTTTTCTTATCTTTCAGATTCACCTTTTAAATAAACTTGATCCATATGAATTTATAAAAAAAATTGACAGAGCCTCCCCCATTTTATTGACATAACCAACCTGTAATTCAACGTCAAATCCTCAACAATCATGCATAATAATCATAACGACTTCTCAAACCTTCCAAGCATAACATTAATGTAATAAGACAATTGAAATTCTTAGTCAATGCTTTTAATATATACACATACAACCCGTATTACATAATCACCAGGCCTATTACCGACAAGGCCACAAAAGAATAACACAACCTATAACATAAGGCCAAAAGATAACTTCTAAATACCATATCAAAATAAACCATAGAGATGCCTACTTTTTAAGCTCGTCTGGTGGCGATGACTCTATCCAAGCTGCTCAAAATTTGTAACTTTCTCCTATAAGGAAGAGATATGGAAAAATGTGAGCTTGTAACTCAGTGAGTGAAGTTTCTGAAATAATTTTCTTTTATAAACTATTTTTGAAAACATAATTTATTTCATAAGCTTTTGTCACTTTAAATCAAATCATACATGCTAAGAATAATCATAAAGATCATGGAATAATCGTCTATGGCATAACTGATAAATTGTAATACATAAGAAAATCACATTAAAGATACCCAACTAAATCGTCTGAAATATGTATCTAGTCATACGCGCGTAGACTGTTAAGCACCTCCGTACCCAGCCCAAAGCCCCTCTGGGTACAAAAGTGGGTCCTAAAGCCCAAAGCCCCTCTGGGTACACGGGCCATAGGCCCCCTCCGTGCATAAGAGTGGATCTTAAGATCATTTGAACACGGGCCATAGGCCCCCTCCGTGACAGAGCCTTAAGATCTCAAATAATATCCGCTAGTACACGAGCCTTAGACCCCTTCTGTGCACTAGCACAAAAACAGATAACCACATCGGGTACTTCTGGTGGTTTCGAGATCATATATTCTCAACTTGACTAATCATATTCGTAAAACGTAATAATGGAACCATCATGCTGGAACAAGTGTATTTATAAAACACTTTCCTTGATAAACATGCTAAAAACCATTGATTTTAAAAATCATTTGTAAATTAATGAAAATCAACGTAATAAAAACTTGCATAGCATAAATTCTTTTTTTAAAAGAATAACTTTTCCACTCACAGAGCTATCAATTGGAATCTAGCTGGGCCATAGGCTTGATCCAATCTCCACAACAACTCCTGAAATAACAATAAAAATATCTTTTATTTAAAACCAATCATATCAAACCATTAAAAATTAACTAATAATAACTTAATTCTTTTTCATTCTTCTCTTTGCTAGAATTAAGGAATTATATACTTTATGCTTTCTTTTCTATCAAAATCCATAATTCCCAAATAATAATTATAAAATCTAACCAAGCTCTCTTTTAGTCCTTATTTCCCATTTTTCATCTTATCACATGTCCTTACTTATTAAATTCCCAACATACTTCACGTTTGGCGCGTATAAAAGATTCTATCATTTGAAAATGCACTCATTTGTTTCCATATATTAATGACCCATTTCCATAATCAAAAGCAAGAAATTTGCCCAATTATCAAATAATACCCATTTCCTTTCACTTCCCTTTTCTTCTTATTTAATCTTAATCCCTTAATCTACACTTATATATACCACAAATAAGGTATTTAGAATTACATAATCATATCAAGATCAGGATCAAGGTACCAATTTAAAAACCCATGTTATAAATAAATTAACTTAACAATCAAAATTTGCATACACAACTTCTTGGCATTCTTTTTAGTTTATTATATCAAATACACGTCAATGAAGCTTAATACTAGCCAAACTTCAAATTTAAGCCAATAATCCAAAAATCCCAAATTCAATCTCAATCTAAAATGGGTAATTCATACTTACCTCTTAAAATCGAAGTTGGCCACGAGATCAAGCCTTCCTCTTCCTTTTCTCCTTTTTCCTTTCTTCTTTCTTTCCCTTTTCTTCTTTTCTTTCCCACGATTTTTGTTGCTTCTCGGTCCTTCTCATAAGCTCTCTGTTCCTCTCCACCCAAACCCATGAGAAATGGGCTCTAATATCTATTTACAATGTGTTCAGCATTTTGTTTATTTTTTTTATTATAATCATTCCAATTTTCAATACAACTTTTTAACCATACATCTTTTCTCTCTTCAATTTTTAATCATTTATTTACCTCGAGATTTGAAAAAGCAAATATTTATAATTAAAACTTCAGCCGCCGAACAGCTTATTAATTGGCAATTTATAAGTGTAATAACAAGTCAAGTCCCCAAACTTGCACATAATATAAGATTTAGTCCTTAAAATCTCAATAATAGAAACTAAGTCCTTAAATTCCTTATTATATTATCTCTAGTATTCAAGTATATGTAATAACAAAATAAACCCCAAGAAATATCATTTGTTCAAATTTAGTCCTTATTTAACTTGACCATTTGACTTTGACAAAATAATTTCTTGAGTTTTTGACTAGTATAAACCGGGTCGTTACATACTCAACCAGCATTAAACTAAAAAACAAAGTAAATCGTGCTAATAATTAATAGCTAATAAACCAAAAGCATTATTCCATCCAAATTGACGCAGTGACCACCATCATCTGATGTTGCATTTAACGTTTTGAAGCACTTCTCTTTGTATCTGATATTTGCTAGCCAATCTGCTATTTTATTGCCCTCCCTCCCTCCATATGTGTGTGTGTGTGAAGATGAATGATGGATTCCAGTCTATGTTGTATCTTCTACACCACGGACCCTTGCCTTCTTTACTTATGATATCAACTTTAGCCTTCCAATCCAAATAATGGTTTAATTCCTTACAGATTTATAAATGGCTTTCAGTTCGGCCTCCCTCCATTTATAGTAATTTCACCGTAGTACCCAAGAATAACAACATCCCTCTGATGTGATGTGATGTGATGAGCAAACTTATTCTTTTTTAGACTTCCAAGTTCCATCACAGTTGAGCTTGATCCATCCTTGTTTTGGTTTTGTCCATTTGACAATGAATGATTGCTTTTCTAATTATCTACCTCATATTCAGATTCTTCAGCTCAGCATTACTAATATTTATTTATTTATTTGTCAATAACAATTTAACTCTATTGATTCTTAGCCAAGTTTCGATCCAATGCTGGAATAACACAATCGGTTGATTACTGGAGATTCCATAATCTATATTTAATTCAGCTCATGTAAGGATTTTAATCAATCGTGTGGGCTTATATGTGAATTATTGTGTATTGAATAAAATGCTATCAATTTGGTTAAGCCCATTTAAAGTGATCTAATAAGGATTTTATATATATCGGGCTTTAATGCATCTAATTAAATGTATGGGCTTTTTTGTGTAGATACCAGGCCATTACCTAATTCATGATGTGCCGGATTAGGTTAACTGGCAATACAGTATATAAAGTCGGTTATGGTCCCTGAATCGTACGTATTGTTCATTCTTTTTGACATCCCATCATCAGAGAGAAAATAAGGACTACGTATCTATTTAGAAGATCCAAACACCGCCGAATCGTTTATCGTGAATCACGTTTGATTAAGGTACGCTTCCACTTCAGTTATTTAATTCTTGATAATTCAACATGATGATTTATTTTGGATCATAGATAAATAATTATCTGTGAATAAATTTTCTAACAAGTGGTATCAGAGCCAACATCGTGTTGAATTATCAGATCGTGCTAATATATTTTCTACCGGATTTTATATAGATTCAATTTGCTGCCTTGATTTTGAATGTATAAAATCTGGTTTTCTGATTTCGAAAATTAATTCTGATTATGGATTAAGACATTCAACTGTGAGCAATTCCTTTCATTGCTACCGTGTGTGTAAGATGAAAGTGGTGGTGTGCATTCGGATGAGGCCACTTGGAATGATTAAGTAATTCTGAAGGGTTCATATGACTTGATATTCTAGGGGCCTGTTTTCTGTTTACTTTTGTATTGCAGGCAAGAATATTATTAGAAACCAGAAGAAATTGCGTTTGGGTTTCAACCAAACCGAACTCTTCAGCGTGTAGGTATATGCGAAGTCAGAATTTCGAAATTGAAGATATGGATACATATTGTGTATGGATCTAATTTGGGGATTTGTATATGGCTGAATTGGGTTTTGAATTTGGTTTTGGAGTTGGATTTTGAACGGTTTTGAGATCGATTGGGTCGGAGATCAGAGTCACGCAGCGACGGGGTTTGAACTGAGTGCGGTGTCACAGGAGAGTAGCGCCGCGCAGGCGCTACTTCACCATGTACGCGTAGAGGGGCAGCGTCGGTAGTGGCTGCGTGCGACGCAGCTACAGGAGAGAAGCACCAGAGAAGGCGTTACAGCAGGGTGAAACCTCGGTAGTGGGCTCCGCTTCTGCCGGGTTTGGAAGCGACGGCGAGCTAGGGTTGAAAACCCTAATGTCTGGTTTGAAAATCAGATTTTAGGCAGGGGTTTCACTTGTAAATTTGAAGTCTTGAGGGACTTTTCTGCAATTACGAAAGTGGCTTTATTTGAACATCAGGTCCTCCAAGGTTATTATGAAATAAAGTTTAAACCCTAAAGGCTATGGAATTTATAATTAAGCCCCTCAAGTTATAAATTATTAAAGTTGGGCCTCTAAAGTTAAGGGTTTTATAATTCAGCCCCTAAAGTTTGAAAATTCTCTAATTTGGTCCCTTAAAGTTTGAAAATTTTCATTTTTAGTCCCTAATGTTTGAAAATTTTCTAATACAGCACCTAAAGTTCTGAAATTCTTTAATTTGGTCCCTAAATTTTGAAAAATTTCTAATTCAGTCACTAAAGTTTGGAAATTTTCAAAATTGGTCCTTAAAGTTTGAATTTTTTTTAAATTAAGTCCCTAAAGTTTAGGAATTTTCTAAATTGGCTCCTAAAGTTTGAAAATTTTCAAAATCAACCTTTAAAGATTGAAAATTTCCTATTTTGGACCCCTAAAGTTTAATTTTCTTTCAAATTAGGACCTAATGCTTGGAATTTCTCTAAATTGGCCAATAAAGTTTTGGAAAAATTATAATTTAAGCCCTTCAAGCTTAAAATTTTACCTAGTTGGCCACCTAAGGTTTAAGAATATTGCAATTGACTCTCTCAACTTAAGGATTGCTTTATTCTAAAGTTTTGAATTCTATAATTCAAATCCTAAAGTCAAAATATATGCAAATCAGTGGATTTCAATTTCAAATCTTGGTACATCGGACTCTTTTGAGAGATATAATATTCGAAAGTAAGTTAGTTGAAGCAACATGTTGCCAAAGCAACCTCTCTTGTGGATATTAATTAACTTTTAATATTAGAAGGTATTTGTGTGTATTATTCATTGCGGATATTGATCGGCCCAAAGGAATGTCAATATTTGGCTCGAATTTCACATGCACATGTGGTGATAAACACGTGGCAATTATTTGGTTTAACGTGTGACCAATAAATCGGTCTAAAGAAAGGTTTATTGGTTAACATGTCTTATTGCCAGTGTTTGATCACTACACTAAGGGAAAATTAGGTGTTTGTGTATTTTTTCATGCGGATATTGATTTGCCCAAAGGAATGTCAATATTTGGCCCGAATTTCACATGAACTTGTGGTGATAAATACGTGACGGTTATTTGGTTTTACGTGTGATCAATAAATCGGTCCAAAGAAAGGTTTGTTGGTTGACATGTCTTACTGTCAGTGTTTAATTACTACACCAAGAGTACCACTTACAAGTCAATATTTCTGTCCAAAGACTAAATATTGATGTTGTGCTAGGTATCTTGTGATAGGCCCTACCATTGTTTGAAAGTATGATTTGCATAATAAGGTACTTATGTGAGCTATTTTATTTAAGTGTTCTCTATTCGGTTTCAAATTCTGCTAATAGTATATCTACAAGCTCAAATTTAATCCCTGTATTTATGGAACAAACTTCAAGGATCAAAACAAGAACATTAACTTTTCGTTGGCTGCATGGATCTAGTCCGTGTACTAAGGATTGAGCAACCTGCTCCTCTTACGGATGAAAGTTCATCTAATCAAATGAGGAACTTTGAGAAGTGGGATTGCTTAAAGTACGTGAGTCTCACGATCATTAAGTGCGGCATTCTGGAAGCCTTTAGTGGCATAGTATCTAAGGAGGTAAACGATGCCAATGAATTCCTTGCCAAAATTAAGAAATGTTTTACGAAAAACGATAAGGTTGAAACAAGCACGCTTATGCAAAGCTTGATTTCAATAAAGTATAAAGGCAATGGGAAAATAAGGGAGTACATCATGTAGATGTCTCACACTGCTTCAAAACTTAAGGAACTAAAACTCGACTTGTCTAATGACTTGCTCGTGCATTTGGTATTGATATCGCTTCCTGCACAATATAGTTAATTTAAGGTTAGTTATAACTGTCAAAATACAAATGGACTCTCAATGAGCCCATTTCATAGTGTGCAAGCTTCTTGCACAATTCAGTCAATTTAAGGTCATTTATAACTGTTAAAGGGAGAAATGAACTCTAAATGAGCTCATTCTATTTTGTGTGCAAGAGGAAGAAAAGTTGAAGCAGGACAGAACTGAAAGTATTCACTTGAAAAATACCTCTAAAGATAAGGGCAAGAAAACAAATAAAGAAAATAAAGCGTTTAAGGGGCTATTAATTTTATGATCCCACACTTAAGTCAACTTTTGAAACGGGAACTGCAACATTTTTGAGGATGTTGAGTTTGGGGGGAGAAATAAGGTTAGAGATATTGTCTTTAAGGAAGAAGTTGAGGAATGATCGGTTTCGATTCCTATTATTGCTTTTGACAATGTGCAAGTTTCTATACATGTCATTGATCAAGAAGCATATCCGAAACTCAACTAGACAATGTTGAAGAACCTCCCATCCGAAATAAGGTAAATTTCAGAAGTACAAACTCAACAACCTCAATAACTAAAACCATTAAGGAGATCCACGAGAGAAAAAGAAAAAAAAATGCTATTCAGGATAATTTAAATAGTATTTTTCCAAGAACATAAGGAAAATAATGAAATGATGGAAGATGGTCCAATCAATTCCATCAGGCCTTGCAGGGTTCTAACTCTCAAAAGTGGATTGATATCATAAATAAGGAGTATAAGCATATGCAAGACAATAACGTTTTGGATCTTTTCCTATTACCGGAAGGTACGAAGCCCATTGGTCTTAAATGGATTTTTAAACCAAGGGGGATTCTAAAGGTAATTTGGAAAGATATAAGGTTCGTCTTGTATCTAAGGGCTTTACACAGAATGATGGCATTGATTATAAAGAGACTTTCTCTTCGGTTTCAATGAAAGACTCTTTCAGGAAAGTTAGGTTGTTGCACATTTTGACCTCGAGTTACATCAAATGGATGTTAAGACGACGTTTCTCAATGGAGACATTGATGAGACGGTTTGCAAATTTAAAGAAATCCATTTATGTGCTCAAGCCAACTTCCCGTTAAGGGTAATACAAATTTCATCAAGTAATTATCTCGTTTGGTCTTGAGATTAATGTTGTTGATTGTTGTGTGTATTACAAGTTCAGTGGGAGTAAGTGTATTTTCCTGATTTTGTATGTTGATAACATATTGCTTGCCACTAATGATATAGGCATGTCACATAAAATTATGAGATTTTTTGTCAAGGAATTTTGAGATTAAAAATCTTGGTGACGTCTCTTTTGTATTAGGAATTCAGATACACCGGGATTGTTCTCGGGGTATTCTTGAATTGTCACAAAAGGACTATATCGATAAAGTACTTAAGAGGTTTGGCATGCAAGACAGTAAATTAGGGGACAGCTCTATCGCTAAGGGAGACAATTTAGTCTCAACTAATGCCCAAAAAGTTATCTTGAAGTTAAAGAAATGCAGAGGATCCCATATAGTTAAGCTATAGAAAATCTGATGTATGCTCAAATTTGTATGCGTTCGGCTATTGCATACATTATTGGGATACTAAGGAGATATTTAAGTAACCCTGGGATGGATCATTTGGAAAGCAGCCAAACATGGGTTATAAGGTATTTAAAGAGAACAAAAGATTACATGCTCACATACAGAAAATCGGATCAGTTGGAGATCATATGGTATTATGATTCCGATTTTTACTAGATGCCAAAACAGTAGAAGATCCACATCAGGCTATATCTATCTGCTAGTTGGAGGAGCTATTTCCGGATGGAGTGCTTAACAGACACTTTAGCTTCTTTCACTTGGCAGCACAGTTGTAGCAGTTTTGGGGCATCTAATTATGGAATATAGCTATGAAATTTTGTCACTGGGCTGCGTATTCTGTACGGTAAAGAAATACCACTAAAGTTATATTGTGACAATAACTCAGCAGATTTATATTCCAGTAACAACAGGAGCTCAACTAAGTCAAAATACATTGACATAAGTTCCTGGTTGTGAAGGATACAGTTCAGAGTGGACATGTGTCAATAAGAGCACATTGGGACAAACTCCATAATTGCAGATCCGCTTACTAAAGTATTACAACCCAAGGTCTTTCATGAGTACATTACTCATATGGGTGTTGTATTTCTTAAGGATATTCGGTTTCAGTGGGAGTTTGTATTTTGGGTGCATTAGACACATTTACTGTCCTTTTGGATACAGTTTAAAATTAAAGTTATTTACAGCTGTAAGGTTTCAGGTTTATTATCTCTGAACTCGGTTGAGGATGATCTCACTAAAGTTGGACCAGTTGGAAATAGGCATGTTGAAGATCACATTACATGTAATTTCCATGCTACACATCCATACTTGATCCATGTCATTCAATTATGTCAATATACGTGACCATTGATAGGTTTAGTTACGATTAATGTAGCGAAAGCCGCTTTGATCCTATGTTGATATAATTGATGGACCGGATTGTTTGGGGATGCATTATGTAATGATAGCAAAATTCTGAGTACTCATAAGGTTATGATTGATACACAATTGTAAGGTTACACATATAGCCCAAGTGGGAGATTGTAAGGATTTTAATCAATCGTGTGGGCTTATATGTGAATTATTGTGTATTGAATAAAAGGCTATCAATTTGGTTAAGCCCATTTAAAGTGATCTAATAAGGATTTTATATATATCGGGCTTTAATGCATCTAATTAAATGTATGGGCTTTTATGTGTAGATACCAGGCCATTACCTAATTCATGATGGGCCGGATTAGGTTAACTGGCAATACAGTATATAAAGTCGATTATGGTCCCTGAATCGTACGTATTGTTCATTCTTTTTGACATCCCATCATCAGAGAGAAAATAAGGACTACGTATCGATTTAGAAGATCCAAACACCGCCGAATCATTTATCGTGAATCACGTTTGATTAAGGTATGCTTCCGCTTCAGTTATTTAATTCTTGATAATTCAGCATGATGATTTATTTTGGATCATAGATAAATAATTATCTGTGAATAAATTTTCTAACAGCTCAGACTTCCTTAGCAATTCTTTCTGCCACTGATTAGAACATGTTCAATACTTGACAACATTGAAGGAAATTGCAAATTCATTAATTTTCAATTGAATATGAAAATCTTTACAGGTATGTATATGTATTGCTTCCATGAATCCTGAAGGGTCCTTTCCTTTTCACTCTAAACATTTGCAAACATGATTGGACAGTGAAAATCCCAGATGAAGTTTGAGTCCAAAATATTTCTCTGGCTTAATTGATTTCTTTAGGAATGTTCCAATCTTCATTGATCATCAAGTCTTTCACACAGACTCACTACAACAAAAACAGCTTACGGCAAAGCGCAAAAAATGTTGCAAAAGACATTTTGCAACGTTCATGTGCATGTTGCAAATCGCAGTGTTGCCGTAGAAGGAAAGGATACGGCAACGTTCATTTCGTGTTACAAAAGGATGGATTGCGTGTTGCGGTAGACCTTTGGCAACGTTCACTGCGCATTGCGGTAGAGCTTTGGCAGCATTCATTGCGCGTTCCGTTGATACTTTTGGCAACATTCATTGCGTGTTGCGGTAGACCTTTAGCAACGTTCTTTGCATGTTGCGGTAGATACTTTTGGCAACACTCATTGCGCGTTGCCGTTGATATTTTTAGCAACACTCGTTGAGCGTTGCCGTTGATACTTTTGGAAACACTCGTTGCGCGTTGCCGTTGATACTTTTAGCAACACTCTTTGCGCGTTGCTACCCGTTAAAGCCTTTCTTTGGGCTGTCTTCAGACAAGTTTCTTGGAGGTTGATACTTTTGGCAACACTCATTGCGCGTTTCCGTTGATCTTTAACAATTTTTTTATTTTTTTATTTTTTTAAAATCAATATAGATAATATAGATAATTCCACTGATAACCAACAAATTTCTCAAACATATATGTAATATGTAAAATATGAAACACATGTGCTATAAAAACAAATCAACTATTCACAATAAAATCCAAGCATTTTAAAGAAAATTATACCACATATTTTAATACTTAACAAAAATTACGGTACTTTGTTTTCCAACATTAAAACAAAATCTGCAATATAGATTTTTCATCTATTTGATTGCACATCTAAAGTTTGACATTTACTATCCCTCTAAATTGCAATAATATCTCTAACAGACCAGTAGCCATACAAAAATGAGCTACTATCACCATTTTCAACACGAATCATCATTAAAGATGAGTACTTCCCTGGCTTCTGAAATCTAGCTTGAACTATGCCCATGACAAACCATCTTATGAGAGAACTGCAAAATTGACTTTTACCTGCAAAGACATTATAAAAGTTTAATCATCAGGACTCCAACTACACTGAATGCAAAAATGTAGAAATAAATCATACTAAATATTAAAATTATCATTTTTGATTGTAAAACTTTACAGAAATTTGGACAGAGTCTCCCCTATAAATTGGACTTAGCCAACCTGTAGAGGGATATCACAACCATCATAATACTTTAAAACATCAAACTAAAAACTCATTCATCATCAAACTACAATCAAATCAATCCAAAATTCATCCCCAACTCCACGCCAACAATAATCTAGAATCAATACTCATCACAACCAAATCATTTCAAAACTTAATCCGCAACAATAGAAATTGAAATTCATCTGTAAATATGTTGTGCTAATGAAAAGAGCTAGAGGGTATGCTATGACGCTTTCATTTTCGAGTATAGGAATATTGTAAAGTTCGACGAATTTTTGTCTTAGTATTTGATTCATCCTGTCAACATCGCACGCATGTGTCCAGAAGGAATCGTGCACACCTGCAATACATCAGCTACTCTGAAAATCATTCTCCGAAAAATCTTATCTTACAAGACTTTAAATTGTAAGAAAATGTACAGCAGTTCATCGCTAGTTTGACTCTGATTGTCATGAAAATTTGAATAATTTGCCATCACAAGAGCTTATCAATATTTCAAAATTGTCAAACCAAACAAATGCCAACTGGGATCAGAGGTTAGGCAAAGAACCACAGTTCTCTCTCTGAGGAGTTAGTGACTGCTAAATAGAATTTCTTTGAAGAATATGTTTAAGGCATGTGTAACTTGGACATTAAAAAAAAATTGATGAGTCCAGCGGGAGGAAAGATAAATCTGCAAAACGCAAGCCATTATCTCGACAAGCAATGGCAGTCATCATCATGTGTGAACCATCGAGCGAGTGCACAAAATTTGGAGGGAATGCTGTTCTTTGTTTTCTGACCTCAACCTTGGGTTAGACATTATAATAGAATAATCAGTACTTGGAATGCAGATGCAGTTGCACACAAGGAGAGTCAGTTGAAGAAATATAGAACTTACTGAATCACTCCCACGCTGCAAAGCCAACACCTGAAGAGAAGTTCTTATCTGCATTGAATGAAGTAAATCAGACCACAAGATATAAAGTTTCTATAGTTCAGATTCCTATCTTAAGGAAAGAATTGGTTTAATTTTATCCACCTTCAAAATTTTTAATGCACGAAGGAGGTGTTTTTGCAACTCATGTGTTTGACTGCATGAGTAAAGGTGGGAAATAAAATATTTTCTCGACAAATTTCAGCTTTGGGTGTTTGATTGACGAAATTTTCCAAGGAAATAGTTTTCCACCCAAGGCCAAAAAGTGCAATTTTTCCTTGAAATCATGGAATTTATTTTCCCTATGGTGGAGGTGGCAAAATGATTTCTATGGAAAATGCTCCAATCACACTCGTATCATGCAAATGAGTAGGACATGGACTGTTAATATGCTATTAACTCTTTCAAATTATACTACTAGCAATGCCATCCCTAGTCTCCTACAATGAAGGGACTATGACTACGCAATTTTAAACTGCAAAAGACTTTTTTACAATAATTGTAGACAAAATTGAATGCTTTAAACATTGCTTATAATCGGCACTTCTACTCCGACAATAAATCGTTAGCTTTATCAATCTTCCCATTTATTTCATTTGATGATAAAAAAAAACATTTAATGGTGACCATCAATGATTTAATAGTAGTTGATGAAGACTGTCCAAACATTTTTTTTCTCTCGTGAAGGGCCAACTTTCCTGAAACATCTCCAGTATTTACAGAGGTATAAACTTGAAAATTATGCTAAAAATCCAACGTTTTCAACTCTTACTTAATAATCAATCCAAATCAAGTGAAACCTCTTTATAAAAGAGTAATACAAATGTAGGTATAGGAATTAAATTACAACACTTTATTTCAATTAATAAAGACAAATTCTTTAAGATAGGGGACCCCGAAATCAAGGTGTATTGAATTACTAACAGCAGACAAGATTTTCCACAAAATCAATTTATGATTCTCTACGTGACTTTATGTATTGAAGACTCCAAAAGTACAAAAAGGTTGGATGAAACTTGGAGCATGTATAAGAGTGATTATAAATTGTGGGTCCTATGGACTGTGTAAATAAAATGAGGGTAGTAAATTGTGGATCCTACAAAATGTGTGGATAAAAAAAGTATGTTTGATCGGCTTAAACTATAATTTAAGCTTTGCCAAATATGCACTTACTTTTGCAGCATAACAAGCAAGAGTTTGGCTAGCGAAGCATTTGGATGAGTTGCAGGATCCTTACTGCTGTCTTTTTTCATGATATCATGAACCCTGACAACCAAAATCTAATTTTTGAGAAAAACAAACTACCAAGAGGTAAAGGAAGAGAGCAAGAATGCATTGATTACCATTATTACATAAACACTCGTGTAAACACAGAAAAAGAAGGAATCAAAACATTGAAATAGAAAACTATCTAATTTCTGTTTTACAAGATCATCTGAAGTGAATGGGAAGCCTAGATAGAAGAAATTACCATTGGTTCCACTCCCAACCTAAACCCTTTCCTCTAGGTTTTTATGTGGTAATTGGCATTCACCAATATAGGAGCACTGTCAAATGTTGAATAACAAACATTGGTTCATCTTTCTTTTGCTTGAGGAGGTTCAAAAAGCAAGTATATTGAAAGATAATCATACTTGATTCCATTGGAAAAAATCTAGATTCGCAATAATGGAATCTAATTTTTTGATTTTCTAAATACAGTTTCATCAAAATTTCAAGCCAAATAATTGGTAATCGGAGTTGGTACATTGTGAGAAAATCATCATATCAGCTAAAATTCAAGAGCTGTTAGGACAAATATAGTTCACAAGACAAGGCTCAATTTGTTGTTGTGAGCAAAGTATACTATAGTAATAGGAAAGTCTGCATTATTATAAATTCCATACTTTGCTTCAAAGCCTTCCTAACCACTTTCTTAGGAAAATAAAGAAATCACAAGACCATAAATTTCTCAACTTTTGACTGCTTTATTACTGCTGCATTTTTAAAAAAATTAATTTGTGTTCCATCCAAGAGCACCATCGTGAAGAAGCATTGACCAGAACCAACGTCTTGGGGCTAATGCAGGATCTGCTCAAGGACCTACAGGTTTAGGCATTTTATGATACCTAGATACAATCAGAGAATAAATTTAATGTATAGTAACTAGTAAGAATGGAAAAATACTGGTGCAGCCAACGTATAACAGCCAAAACTTGAACCGTCGAAGTTCGAACGGTCGAAATCGAAGCCGGGTTAGGGGATTTGAGAGAGAGAGAGTAACCTATGGGCGTTTTGGACTGGTGGGATACTGGTTGAAGCTCGAAAGTTGGAGTCGCCGGTGGCTGGCCTGGACTTACACCGTCGTCGTAGCCCGGTAGCGCTGGCAGCACGGTCGCCAGTCGCAGTAAATCACAGACAAGTGCTGTGGAGTAGTTGGATTGTTGGACTGATTTTTAGACTTGGATATCTCTTATCAGATGTGTTATCAGATGCCCCTTCCTTAGCTCGTTCACAGGTCGACGAGATTGAGAGAGATGATTTGGGCGAGGTGGGTAGGTTTGGGAAATGTAGAGAATCGGTTTGTGGGGGGGGGATGTAGAGAATCGGGTGTGGGGGGAAATGAATTCAAATTTTTTCATTTTGGTGTAAAATAGGTTTATGTTTAGAGGATTGAGATTAGCAATTAAGTCCCAACATTTGGTAAATGTAAAAATTTAGTCCGAAAATTCTATTGCAACGTGCAATGCGCGTTGCAATAGATACCTATAGTGCGCGTTGCAAAAGCTTAAGCTTTGACAACGCACGGTGCGTTAGGCTATCGCAACGCGCATTGCACGTTGCAAAAGCTTAGACTTTGGCAACGTGCGGTGCTCGTTGCAAAAGTCCAAGCTTTTGCAACGCGCACTGCGGTTGCGATAGGCAAAAGCCCAAGCTTTTGCAACGCGCGCTGCGCGTTGCTAATGCCTAAACTTATTGCAACATTTTTATGAATGTTGCAAAAGCTTATTATTAGCAACACTTATTTGTTGAATGTTGCTAAAACTCGATTTAATGAACCAAATGCAACATGCAACAAGTGAATGTTGCTATAAACCCCTTTTAGTAACATGCAATTGATGAATGTTGCCGTTTGCATGTTGCAAAAGGGCCTTTTTGTTGTAGTGACTGGTACATGGAGAGAGTCCAGAGATCACCCGAGCCAAAAGGATAAATATACAGTTCCACCACACCAGGTGTAGTCTAACAGCAAGGAGTCTCCTCCAAACCCCGTCACTGCTCAACTGTGGATGGATGGATATTTTGGCTTTGATAATGAATCTCGTGATCTAAACTTCTGCCAAATTTTACAATCAAAAGCCTTGTACAATTCAACTAGTTTTCTACAATCAATCCCACCCTCCATATAAATGGATATTTTTATATGTGTCAGTCAACATCTCCCCAGAAATAAGCATTAAGTACGTAGTCTTTCAATAACATAAAGGAGGGTCTATAACTTGAAGCAGAAAGATAGGCATACATGCTTTATGAGAATCAATTTGCCACCAGACCAGGCGATAAAAACTTATGCTCCCAACCTTTGATTCTAGCTTTGATCTTATTGATGTGGTTATCATAAAGAAAATCCTTTTGTGGCCTTTCAATAGATATTAGATAGGCAGATCAAGACTATGAATGAAAACCAGTCCATTCATGAAGCTTGTTTCTGGAGTCACTCTTATAAAGAGCTTTTTTTAATATTCAAGGATTATCAATAGAATCTTTTCGCCCATTTGTGAATATAATGAAGTTGTCGGAAAATGGAATTGGACCTCCATAATGATATTCCAGTGAGGAGTGGACAGTAAAAGATGTTATAATCACCTAGACAGGCATTCATGCAGCCATGATGATGAAAAGTTCCATTGTCTAAAAAAACAACTCAATCCACCATTTTATTTTTATTAATATGGAAAAGTTGTAGTTAGAAATGCATTTGTGGATCATGTCAATCCATTGGCTGTTGAAACCAAAAGCATTTAAATATTTCAATAAAAGTTCCCATGAGACTCTGTCATTACATTACCACCTCTGACCTTTTGTCCGAATTATACACCATTTCCTAAGCTAAGAGTATGTGATCGATCTACCTGGGTAAATGAATCCACTTTGATTCTGAGAAATGATCAAAGGAAGAATTCTGTTGAGCCTGGTATTTAGGAGCTTGGTTATGATCTTGTTGAGGACATTACTCAGGCTTATTGGTCTGTAATCTTTCCATGTTCTTTCTTGGCAATAAGAATGATGGTAGTGGCTGATACAACCTGTGGAAAAATTAAAAAAGTCTGTTAGAGCATCAAGTAAATCTTCTTTGATGATATGCTAGCAATCTTGAAAGAACCTTGCTTAGTACCAATCTGGCCCAGCAGCACTGATTGTTGAAAAATGGAGCTAAATGTGGAAAATAAAGTCAAATTTGTTGAAATTGGCAAGCCACCATTAATAGTCCATGTTCACACCTATTTGGTAAGACACCATTAGCCTACAATCCTCATATGTTCACACCTATTTTATTCCTTCCATTGTTGATTCTTTGTCCAAACTTTCCCTATAAATAGAGGGCAAAACCTCAATGAAAAATAAACCACCACAACATAGAGTCTTCTTGTGTAGAAGAGTAACACAATCAAGAGGTGTTCACAAAATAGAGAGAAAAGTGAGTTGGAGAGAATAGCCTTTGCATAGGCAGATAAAAATACAGTGTAGTATTTTTGTACTCCTCATTTTTCCGAGTTAGTGAAATATATTGGTGTGGGTCCGTGGACGTAGGCAAATTGCTGAACCACGTAAATCTTTGTGTTTCGTATTTGCATTTTATTTTTGCGTATTTATATTTTCTCAGTCCAATTTATTTGTGTCACATCAATCCTGGGCGGGATTAGTTGCGTCCTAATTCCCAACAATTGGTATCAGAGCTTTGGCTCATTGAGATCTTTTGAAATTCTTAGTATGCTCTGTGGTTGCAGCTTTGACTGATCTTCCACATCAGAAAAGATTTCTTTAGACTGTTTTGTGATTGAGTGTGAACAATGTCGACAGATGAGAAAATATCCAAAATTGACAAATTTGATGGTTCAAATTTTGGATTTTGGAAAATGCAAATGGAGGACTATCTGTACCAGAAGGATCTATACAAGCCACTAAAAGAAAAGCCAGAAGATATAAGTGTGACGACCCGAATTCTCGACCATTCGAGTGCCACAAAAAGTGACTCATATCATATTATCGAGACTTAAATAGTAATGTAAAATTATTCAAAAGAATAATTAGAATCCCATAATTTTATTTTTGAATAAAAATAGAACATAATTTTCTTACATAAAGTTCAACATAATTATCTCATCAATCTTAACCACTTTTGCCACTTCCATGTTGACCGCCTCGAACCTTCAATTATCTGAAAATGGTAAATATCGTGGAGTGAGATTTATAAAATCCCAGTAAGTATACCAAGCATAAATTTTCTTTTGAAAGCATATGGATCATTTTCATCATAACATAGGATAGGATTGAAATATTCATAAACATAGGGAGACACAAGAATTTTACCGAACTTAAATGGCAAGAATTCTTATGTGTAGCGCTACTAAACTCCGGTCCCCTTAGCATAATCATAAACATATCATATGGAACCCATAACAATCTTGTGAGATTGATTTCATAGCAATGATCCAAACATTTTCATAAAAACATAAGATATACTTACTTGTCATAAAAACATACTTACTTTTCATAAAAACATAAGGTATACTTACTTGTCATAAAAACATACTTACTTTTCATAAAAACATAAGGTGTATTTACTTTTCATAAAAACATACTTACTTTTCATAAAAACATAAGATATACTTACTTGTCATAAAAACATACTTACTTTTCATAAAAACATAAGGTGTATTTACCTTTCATAAAAACATACTTACTTTTCATAAAAACATAAGATATACTTACTTGTCATAAAAACATACTTACTTTTCATAAAAACATAAGGTGTATTTACCTTTCATAAAAACATACTTACTTTTCATAAAAACATAAGATATACTTACTTGTCATAAAAACATACTTACT
Organism: Ligustrum vulgare; assembly: GCA_963555705.1. Lineage (NCBI taxonomy): Eukaryota > Viridiplantae > Streptophyta > Magnoliopsida > Lamiales > Oleaceae > Ligustrum > Ligustrum vulgare. The sequence goes on from OY743188.1 coordinate 24,314,088, forward strand.
TTTCATAAAAACATAAGGTATACTTACTTGTCATAAAAACATACTTACTTTTCATAAAAACATAAGGTGTATTTACTTTTCATAAAAACATACTTACTTTTCATAAAAACATAAGATATACTTACTTGTCATAAAAACATACTTACTTTTCATAAAAACATAAGGTGTATTTACCTTTCATAAAAACATACTTACTTTTCATAAAAACATAAGATATACTTACTTGTCATAAAAACATACTTACTTTTCATAAAAACATAAGGTGTATTTACCTTTCATAAAAACATACTTACTTTTCATAAAAACATAAGATATACTTACCTTTTAAAAGATTAAAATGAAGTGTAGTAGTAAATGGACCAAAACTTTCTTGACCACCTTGAATTTCTCTTACTTGTGGATTTTGTCAAGAGATTGGAAATAAGTGTATATGTGTAGAGTTGTGTGTAAAAGAGATGGGTTTAAATAGATGTATAAAGTTGGCATATTGTAAACATAATCATTCAATTCTATTAATTTTAACACATCCTTTTCTTAAAGTAAAGCACCATTCATATACTTTTCCATATTTATACAAATAATATGCTCTTCATGATTATATATAATGGAGTATATAAATCATTCATATACTTTTCCATATTTATACAAATATTATGCTCTTCATGATTACATATAATGGAGTCTTATCAATCATTCATATACTTTTCCATATTTATACAAATATTATGCTCTTCATGATTATATATAATGGAGTATATAATTCATTCATATACTTTTCCATATTTATACAAATATTATGCTCTTCATGATTACATATAATGGAGTCTTATCAATCATTCATATACTTTTCCATATTTATACAAATATTATGCTCTTCATGATTATATATAATGGAGTATATAATTCATTCATATACTTTTCCATATTTATACAAATATTATGCTCTTCATGATTACATATAATGGAATCTATCAACCATTTATATACTTTTCCATATTTATTAAATTAAGATTCTCATAATTATTATATATAATGGAACCTCTCATGCTTGCATATATTTTCTTAATTTAAATAATAAAAGTAATTTTTGTATAAATAAATATTGGGATAACATTGAATTAAGTACTTAGACTTAATATACTTTAAATCAAGAGAATGGAGATATTTTTAGAAATTCGGAATTTAATTTAAAATCGAACGATCTCGATTATTTCTTGACTTGGCTATACGAATACGTCGTGGCGTTAACTTAATAAAAATGGGTGAAATAGTAGCGACACGATTTTCTATTAAAATAATTATTAATCGCGTAAAAATTCTTGGTCGCTACAAACTTACCCCCTTAAAATAATTTCGTCCTCGAAATTAATCTTACTTGATCTTATGATTTCTGAACACTTAATCAGAATCTCTTCTTCTTCTTCTTATGTAGCATCATCGCTACCATATTTAACCCAACCATATTTAACCCACTGGACTTTGACTAAATGCATCAATTTGTTTTCTTAAGACATGGACTTTTCTATCAATAATAGACATATGTCTACTCATAAATTCTTCTGAATCAAAATGAAAATTCCCAATCGTATGTGATATTTCATCATATCTTGTAGTATTCATATAACTTGTCATTTATCATCGTATCATGTGACCTCAAATATTCGTATTAATATCTCTAAAATTTCAATAAATCTTTACTAACATATCATACCATAATAATTTGTCATTTCTTCTTATCACCAAATATCCCAAAATAATTAAAACGATTACCTGAATATTCTCTATGTAATATACCCAAACATGTTATTCACATATCAACATAATCATCAGTTTATCTTTCCAATATTTGTAACCCAAAATTTCTGCAAAATTCAATAAACAAATATCTCCCAAATAATTAAAATTCTTAACTCAAATATCATAACATTTCCCGTAAGGTATTCCTTTCACTTGCACAAACTTATTAATCATGATTCAATACAGTCCTTATTTCACTTTCACGTATCCCCGTATTATTTCTATACCTTGATTATTATATCAAAATATCAGTACCCAAAATCCAAGAAAATATTCCATATCTCAAATCCCGTCATCATCAAATCTTCCTTTTATCAAGAAAGTAAACGGCGTATAAACTCTTGTTCCCTCTTTTCCATTATTCTATTCCGCGCTTTCTTGCTGGAATCAATATCACGCGGATTCCCTCCGATCCTTAATGCTTTTAAATAGTTCATGCTGGGAAGAGGTTAGATCCATCAAAAACATGGATATCATTCTTACAAACATTCGCAAGTATTATTCCAGTCTTCCAATGAATGATCTGAGGAAAATTTATCGAATAAGACTCGAAAGATTGAGGTTGCTGATGGCTCATGGTGTTTCAGAAGATGTTCGCTGGTTGATCGAAGCAAAGGTTCGACTATCTGGTGAATTACCTATGACATTTCCAAAGCACATGCCTGGTTTAGGCAAAAGCACCTTCGCAAAGAAACGAAGAGCAAAAAGGCTGAATGGTTGCTACAAATGTGCTCGTTGGAACTGTGATACTCGTTGCAAAACAGTAGGATATTCTTCTACTAATCGGGATGATAAAATCAAATTCATAAAGGGTGGACTGAGTAAGGAGTCTTTGGATGATATTCGACTGACTCTTGAGACGCACCCAAGTGGTTATGTGCAACGTGAACTTCTCTCCTTATACGCTCAGTTTAACGAGGACAAAAATCGTTATAGTCTCCAAAATATAATAGCAAAAGATCCTGTTTGCCAGTCTGTTTTACAAAATGAGGCTTCTGGCAGTTCAACAATGATATAAGGTAAATCTCTTGATACACATTTAAAATATTTTGCTGTTTTCTTTCACGCGTTTTGGAAATAAAATATATTTTCCTTTCTCGAGTTTTGATAAAGCTGGAAATAAATCACCGAAAGGTGATATCTTTGGTAAAACAGTCAAAAGTTGGCCGATTTTGACAAAAGTAAATCTTTACTTTTTCATAATCAATCAAAAACAGTAAATTTTTTCGGCTTTAAATAGCCAAACATATTTCATAGTTCAGGCATCCCAAAATCACATCTTCTTCGTAAGTTTTCTCTTCTATACTATCAAAGATGGAAGCACCAAAACTTCGACAGATCAAAACTATTTGTGTATTTTGTGGATCAAAAGTGGGGAAAGGCTTCAGTTATCTAGAAGCGGCCGTAGATCTTGGAAAGAAACTGGGGGAAAAAGGTATCACTCTTGTGTATGGGGGTGGTAGCAGTGGTCTAATGGGTTGTGTTTCCCAAAATTTAATCACAAGGCCAAAGTTCATAATAAATTTCTCTTCAATATAGAGGCATAATTCACTTACTCAACATAATATCCATTACTTAATTCCCAATAACCAAATCTTTAAATCTCTAACTTCATAATGCTTCTCATAAAAGTCTCATTAAAATCATATCACTTATAATCTTAACATCTCATAAAAATTCATAAAATTGGCTCGCTATTTCTCATTAAATCTAAATGATAGATAATCTGAACATATTTCTAATCATTTCTGTTGACTTCTCATACTTAATGCCATGTCTAAAATCAATTATGCAAAGTCCATTTAAGGTTTATCATTTCTAAACTCGAGGACAACAATTATTTTGAAAATCATTCTTAAGTCATATTATTCCCATTATGCTCAACACCCGTTCTCTTTCTTTCTTTTCTTTCTGAATTTTTTTTTTTTTTTTTTTTTCAGAATTGAAACTTGAAGAGTGGTACCAATAATCATCCACAGTTTTTTCCTTGCTTTTAAGCAAAGGTAGTGATAAAGGGATAAATTATTGAACCGAAAATTGAAACTTGAAGAGGAAGTACTAATAACCATCCACAGTTTTTCCCTTGTTTTTACACAAAGGTAGTGATAAAGGGATAAATTATTGTACGAATTCATTATCAATTTTGTTTGTTTAATATATTATTCCATATATTTTGGGCAAAAGTTACAACCCAACTTAATTTCTAATTGAGTCAATCTTACTAAGCTTAATATGCACCAAAATTCATATAAATATCCTCTCTGTCTCATGATTCTACATTGAAAAGAATAAAAAAATTGAGTCTTCTATCAATTTATATCATACTTGACATGTATATTATGTGTAACACATAAAGATTCATAACATATGAAGATTTCATACTTAACATGTCTTAATAAAATCGTAAATGACTTGCAAAGCATATAACATACCTGGTTCGAGGAGTCAATACGTGGAGAGTGACATAGTAGAGTGATGAGTTAAAATATTTCATATAATCTTATTTTCCTTTAATCAACAATAATTTAATGTGGTTGTATCCAAATCAACATTTTCTTGAATCATAATTCCTAATTAATCACAGTCTTCAAAACAAATCCAATATCGATATAGTAATTATCTCCCCATCAATAATTAATAACTTAACCCAAATAAAATTTATCGTCAAATCTTATTTTTCCTTTAGTCCCCGAACTTCTAGAAATTTATCAAAGACATCAATATAAACATCATATCACTAACTAATTATATTCCATAAAATTTTCAGGACATTACAAACTCCCTTACTTAAAATGAATTTTGTCCTTGAAATTCGCACATCAAATTTCATCATGCTTTTCAAAATCATAACCATACTTGACATGTGAAAATTCAACTTTTTTTTTTTTATAATGAATAGTGATTTCGTTCACTGTTCATCATGAATAGCACGTCGTTTTACTGTTCACATGAATAGTGATTTTTTTTTTTTTTTTAAAGAAATAAAATTTCAAAAATCTACAGAATCGTTTTTAAAACTCTTTTCTCTGATACCAACTGTGACGACCCGAATTCTCGACCATTCGAGTGCCACAAAAAGTGACTCATATCATATTATCGAGACTTAAATAGTAATGTAAAATTATTCAAAAGAATAATTAGAATCCCATAATTTTATTTTTGAATAAAAATAGAACATAATTTTCTTACATAAAGTTCAACATAATTATCTCATCAATCTTAACCACTTTTGCCACTTCCATGTTGACCGCCTCGAACCTTCAATTATCTGAAAATGGTAAATATCGTGGAGTGAGATTTATAAAATCCCAGTAAGTATACCAAGCATAAATTTTCTTTTGAAAGCATATGGATCATTTTCATCATAACATAGGATAGGATTGAAATATTCATAAACATAGGGAGACACAAGAATTTTACCGAACTTAAATGGCAAGAATTCTTATGTGTAGCGCTACTAAACTCCGGTCCCCTTAGCATAATCATAAACATATCATATGGAACCCATAACAATCTTGTGAGATTGATTTCATAGCAATGATCCAAACATTTTCATAAAAACATAAGATATACTTACTTGTCATAAAAACATACTTACTTTTCATAAAAACATAAGGTATACTTACTTGTCATAAAAACATACTTACTTTTCATAAAAACATAAGGTGTATTTACTTTTCATAAAAACATACTTACTTTTCATAAAAACATAAGATATACTTACTTGTCATAAAAACATACTTACTTTTCATAAAAACATAAGGTGTATTTACCTTTCATAAAAACATACTTACTTTTCATAAAAACATAAGATATACTTACTTGTCATAAAAACATACTTACTTTTCATAAAAACATAAGGTGTATTTACCTTTCATAAAAACATACTTACTTTTCATAAAAACATAAGATATACTTACTTGTCATAAAAACATACTTACTTTTCATAAAAACATAAGGTATACTTACTTGTCATAAAAACATACTTACTTTTCATAAAAACATAAGGTGTATTTACTTTTCATAAAAACATACTTACTTTTCATAAAAACATAAGATATACTTACTTGTCATAAAAACATACTTACTTTTCATAAAAACATAAGGTGTATTTACCTTTCATAAAAACATACTTACTTTTCATAAAAACATAAGATATACTTACTTGTCATAAAAACATACTTACTTTTCATAAAAACATAAGGTGTATTTACCTTTCATAAAAACATACTTACTTTTCATAAAAACATAAGATATACTTACTTGTCATAAAAACATACTTACTTTTCATAAAAACATAAGGTATACTTACTTGTCATAAAAACATACTTACTTTTCATAAAAACATAAGGTGTATTTACTTTTCATAAAAACATACTTACTTTTCATAAAAACATAAGATATACTTACTTGTCATAAAAACATACTTACTTTTCATAAAAACATAAGGTGTATTTACCTTTCATAAAAACATACTTACTTTTCATAAAAACATAAGATATACTTACTTGTCATAAAAACATACTTACTTTTCATAAAAACATAAGGTGTATTTACCTTTCATAAAAACATACTTACTTTTCATAAAAACATAAGATATACTTACCTTTTAAAAGATTAAAATGAAGTGTAGTAGTAAATGGACCAAAACTTTCTTGACCACCTTGAATTTCTCTTACTTGTGGATTTTGTCAAGAGATTGGAAATAAGTGTATATGTGTAGAGTTGTGTGTAAAAGAGATGGGTTTAAATAGATGTATAAAGTTGGCATATTGTAAACATAATCATTCAATTCTATTAATTTTAACACATCCTTTTCTTAAAGTAAAGCACCATTCATATACTTTTCCATATTTATACAAATAATATGCTCTTCATGATTATATATAATGGAGTATATAAATCATTCATATACTTTTCCATATTTATACAAATATTATGCTCTTCATGATTACATATAATGGAGTCTTATCAATCATTCATATACTTTTCCATATTTATACAAATATTATGCTCTTCATGATTATATATAATGGAGTATATAATTCATTCATATACTTTTCCATATTTATACAAATATTATGCTCTTCATGATTACATATAATGGAGTCTTATCAATCATTCATATACTTTTCCATATTTATACAAATATTATGCTCTTCATGATTATATATAATGGAGTATATAATTCATTCATATACTTTTCCATATTTATACAAATATTATGCTCTTCATGATTACATATAATGGAATCTATCAACCATTTATATACTTTTCCATATTTATTAAATTAAGATTCTCATAATTATTATATATAATGGAACCTCTCATGCTTGCATATATTTTCTTAATTTAAATAATAAAAGTAATTTTTGTATAAATAAATATTGGGATAACATTGAATTAAGTACTTAGACTTAATATACTTTAAATCAAGAGAATGGAGATATTTTTAGAAATTCGGAATTTAATTTAAAATCGAACGATCTCGATTATTTCTTGACTTGGCTATACGAATACGTCGTGGCGTTAACTTAATAAAAATGGTGAAATAGTAGCGACACGATTTTCTATTAAAATAATTATTAATCGCGTAAAAATTCTTGGTCGCTACAAAAAGTCAGGGGGATTGGGAGTTGCTTGATCGAAAAGCACTCGGCACAATCAGGCTGACGTTGTCAAAGTCAGTAGCCTTCAACATAAAAAATGAGAAGACAACAGAGTCTCTCATGGCAGCCCTTTCTAGCATGTACGAACAGCCATCTGCAGCAAATAAAGTCCACTTAATTAAAAAGCTGTTCAATATGAAGATGGCCGAAGGCGGAAGATTTGGGGAGCACCTAAATGAATTCAATGAAGTGACGGACCAGCTAAACACAGTCGAAATCACTTTTAGTGATGAAGTTCGAGCTCTGTTAATTCTTGGGCAGTTGCCAGACAGCTGGAATGGTACAGTCACAGCAATTAGTGGCTCTGCCGGAAATTCAAAATTGAAGTTCGATGATGTCGTAAGCATGATCTTAACGGAGGAGATCAGACGACAATCAGAAGGTGCCTCAAATTCAGGATCGGCGTTGAACGTGGAAAGCAGAGGCAGAAATTCTAACAGAGGAAATGGGCGGGGCAATGGCAAATTCAGAAGTGGAAGATCAAGATCCAGAAATCCAAACAATTCCAACAAAACTAAGGTTGTGGAATGTTGGAAGTGTGGGAAGACCGGTCATTACAAAAATCAGTGCACAGCACCTCCAAAAGAAAAGGAGGACAGGACAGAAGTCAATGTTGTGGAAGAGGAAGCGGACGATGCTTTGATATGCTCTTTGGAGAGAAAAACGGAATATTGGGTGATTGATTCCGGAGCATCTTTTCATGCTACCTCAAACAAGGAGTTTTTTGTAAACTATACGCGGGGTGATTTTGGCAGAGTATATCTCGGTAATGATCAACCGTGTGGCGTGGTCGGAAAAGGTGATGTACAGATCAAGATCAATGGATCTGTGTGGAAGCTGAAGGACGTGAGACATATTCCAGAATTGAGGAAGAACTTGATCTCCGTCAAGCAATTGTCGGGAGAAGGACATGTCACCACCTTCTCTGGTGATAACTGGAAGATCACCAAGGGCGCCATGATTATCGCTCGAGGCAAGGATACTGGCACCCTCTACACAACGACGGATGCTTGTGTGACAATTGCAGTTGCTGAAAGCAAGGAGGGCCCAAACTTGTGGCACCAGAGACTTGGGCATATGAGTCAGAAGGGACTCAAGTATATGCATGCAAAGGGGAAACTACCAAAGCTTCAGTCTACTGATATAGACTTATGCGAGAGTTGCATCTTTGGGAAGCAGACCAGGGTGAGTTTCAACACTAGTGGCAGAACTCGGAAGCAAGAGAAACTTGAGTTAGTCCACACAGACGTTTGGGGACCAACCGCAGTTTCATCCATTGGCGGAAAGTCATACTTTGTGACTTTCATTGATGACCACTCGAGAAAAGTGTGGGTTTATTTCTTGAGACACAAGTCCGAAGTATTCGATGTGTTCAAGAAGTGGAAAGCCATGGTGGAAAATGAAACAGGATTGCGAGTAAAGAAGCTGAGGTCCGACAACGGAGGAGAATATACGGATATGGCGTTCAAGAAGTTCTGTTACCAGAATGGCATCAAAATGGAGAGGACGTTGCCAGGGACTCCACAGCAAAATGGAGTTGCAGAACGTATGAACCGGACATTAACGGAGAGAGCCAGAAGCATGAGGTTACATGCAGGCTTGCCCAAACAGTTTTGGGCAGAAGCAGTCAACACAGCGGTGTACTTGATCAATCGAGGACCCTCGGTACCGTTGGAGTACAGGATACCGGAGGAAGTATGGAGCGGAAAAGAAATAAAACTTTCCCACGTGAAAGTTTTTGGATGTGTCGCATATGCACATATAAGTGATCAGGCAAGGAGCAAGCTAGACCCCAAATCACTAAAGTGCACATTCATTGGATATGGCGGAGATGAGTTCGGCTACCGCTTATGGGATGACCAGAACAGAAAGGTCATCAGAAGCAGGGATGTCATATTCAACGAGAAGGTTATGTATAAGGACAGAAATGCAGTGCAGTCCGATGACACAGTACATGATGATCCAACATATGTTGAGTTGGATGATGCTCCAGAAAGTAGTACGTCGCAGCAGACAGAGGAGGATCTGCAGTTACAGGAGCATGTTCTAGAGACTGATGCATCACAGTCTCCAGTCCCTGTTCTTAGAAGGTCAACCAGACCTCATGTTCCAAATAGAAAGTACATGAGCTACATGTTACTTACTGATGCAGGTGAACCTGAATGCTATCATGAGGCATGTCAGGTCGGTGATTCTGGCAAGTGGGAGCTTGCAATGAAAGATGAGATAAAGTCTCTCATCTCTAACCAGACGTGGGAACTAGCCGAGTTTCCTACAGGAAAGAGAGCTCTACACAATAAGTGGGTGTACAGAATCAAGGAGGAACATGATGGATCAAAGAGATACAAGGCGAGGTTGGTGGTCAAAGGTTTCCAGCAGAAAGAAGGAATTGACTACATGGAAATATTTTCGCCAGTTGTGAAGCTGACAACAATCAGATCAGTCTTGAGTATTGTTGCAGCAGAGGGTTTGCACTTGGAGCAGTTAGATGTAAAAACTGCTTTCCTCCATGGTGACCTTGAGGAGGAAATATATATGCAGCAGCCAGAAGGCTTCTCAGTCAAAGGAAAGGAGAAGCTCGTTTGCAAATTGAAGAAGAGCCTGTATGGCTTAAAGCAAGCCCCGAGACAGTGGTACAAGAAGTTCGACGGATTTATGCAGAAAAATGACTACTTCAAATGTAATGCTGACCATTGTTGCTACTTCAGGAGATTCGAGTCCAGTTATATAATTTTGCTACTTTATGTCGATGATATGTTAGTAGCAGGCTCAGATATGGACGAAATCAAGAAGTTAAAGATGCAGCTGTCAGCAGAATTCGAAATGAAAGACTTGGGTGCAGTGAAGCAGATTCTCGGAATGAGGATTTTCAGAGATAAGCAGAAGGGTATCTTGCAGTTATCTCAGGCCAAGTACATTAGTCAAGTCCTGCAGAGATTTAACATGTGCAGTGCGAAGGCTGTCAGCACGCCACTAGCTAATCACTTCCTTCTATCTAGTGATCAGAGTCCTAAGACAGAGGACGAGATAAACTTCATGGCTAAAATACCATATGCCTCAGCCATTGGAAGTTTGATGTATGCCATGGTTTGTACCAGACCAGATATTGCTCATGCAGTGGGAGTTGTGAGCAGGTTTATGGCAAATCCAGGAAAGCAGCATTGGGAAGCAGTAAAGTGGATATTAAGATATCTACGGGGAACTACTGATAGATGCTTATGCTTTGGACGAGGCGAGGTGACTCTACAAGGCTTTGTAGATGCAGATTTTGCTGGCGAGGTAGATCGCAGGAGAAGTACTACTGGTTATGTTTTCACAGTAGGTACTACTGCAGTTAGCTGGATTTCGCAGATACAGAAGATTGTTGCTCTATCCACTACAGAAGCAGAGTACGTGGCAGTAACCGATGCTAGCAAAGAAATGATCTGGTTACAGGGTTTGTTGGCAGAATTGGGATTCAGTCAGGAGAAGAATGTTTTGCACAGTGATAGTCAGAGTGCAATACATCTGGCAAAGAATTCAGCATTTCATTCTAGAACCAAGCACATTGGACTCCGTTATCACTTCATCAGGTCTCTTCTAGAGGATGAAGTATTAACACTAGAGAAGATCCAGGGTAGCAAGAACCCAGCCGACATGATGACCAAGACAGTAACAAAGGAAAAATTGGAGCTGTGCTCAGCTTCAATTGGTCTTCTGAAGTGAAGACAAAGGAAATGACTCACACCATATTTCACAAGGAGTTGCAAGAAGGAGATATCTCAAGGGAAGCCACATTTGTCCCCAAGTGGGAGATTGTTGAAAAATGGAGCTAAATGTGGAAAATAAAGCCAAATTTGTTGAAATTGGCAAGCCACCATTAATAGTCCATGTTCACACTTATTTGGTAAGACACCATTAGCCTACAATCCTCATATGTTCACACCTATTTTATTCCTTCCATTGTTGATTCTTTGTCCAAACTTTCCCTATAAATAGAGGGCAAAACCTCAATGAAAAATACACCACCACAACATAGAGTCTTCTTGTGTAGAAGAGTAACACAATCAAGAGGTGTTCACAAAATAGAGAGAAAAGTGAGTTGGAGAGAATAGCCTTTGCATAGGCAGATAAAAATACAGTGTAGTATTTTTGTACTCCTCATTTTTCCGAGTTAGTGAAATATATTGGTGTGGGTCCGTGGACGTAGGCAAATTGCTGAACCACGTAAATCTTTGTGTTTCGTATTTGCATTTTATTTTTGCGTATTTATATTTTCTCAGTCCAATTTATTTGTGTCACATCGATCCTGGGCGGGATTAGTTGCGTCCTAATTCCCAACACTGATTTTATCCATAGAGATTAATATAACTTCCTTCAATTCTTCTTCAGTCGATTTGGATATAAGCTTTGCATTTTGCTCATCACTGATCGATTTGGGGAGTAAATATTCATCATCATCTCTGGATTCAGAAGTTAACAGATTTTGATAATACTCTGATGCTGATTTAGCATTTTGTTCATCAAAAGTGCAACTAGTCCCCTCTCCATTTTTGATATAGGCTATAGTGTTTTTATACATTTTCTTTTTGACTAAGGTATTTAGTGTTTTTGTCTCCTTCAGCAAACCAGTTTTCTTCTTCCAAAGTTGCTCTTCATCAAAAAGTAGTTTTTTAAGCTGAGCGTAAGTCGTTTGTACAACTTGTCAATCAATCCCAAAGAATTCTTCTAAACTCACCGATTTTATCCTGATTCACAATAGGTTCAAGGATTATCAACAGTTGTACGTGGTCACGAGGTGGATATTAATCAGGCTCTATAGTCTCCTTCTAGAATCTTTCATCAACACCCTCATATGTTCCATATCAGAATTTTCCTTTCCTAAGTTTCCTTGCCTTTTTCTTCTTGTTCTTTCCAGAATTCTTCTTCCGTACTTTATCCTTTTTTTATCTCTGTAACATAGAAATATCCACTCCATTATCTGGTTAGGAACCTGTGGATTGCCTCACCAACTCCTTTCCCTCCAATAGAATTTGCTGCAGTAGGTTATATTTACTAAAATCTATGCAGAAATCCACTTATTTCTGTAAATAAATTATCCTCCATCTCGTGCTTTATCAGCTGCTTATTCTGCATAGTAGCCTCCATTTCCTACTAAAACAATGTGCTTATTGTCATTGATATCAAACTCTATAGCAGGAATTAATAAGTTGGTCTCATTTCAGTGATTCTAGTATCTACCAACTCTTCCTTATTTGCTTTAGACTCACTTATATAAGTTATTTCATTTTCCTTGTTAGTACTTCTCCTTCCTCCCCAATCTCAATATCTTTTAGAGCTTCAAATGTATTTTTAGTACTCAGATCAATCAGTTTATTCTCCTCATAATCCTTCTTGCTTTACTTCTTATTTTACTTATCAACAACACTTTTCTTCTTTGTGTTACGATTTTTCCTGTAGTGCAGGAACTCTCTCTCCACCCATTCTCCTTTACCTTTATCTTTTTGAGTAACAATCTTTTGCGGACCCACACCTTCTACTTTCTCATTAGGTTTACTAGGTATTTCATTGTCTTTCTTCCACCAATAATATTGTTCGAGATGTCCAATATCATCTTAAAAGTTAAAAATCTTGATTTCACTTCAGTACACCAATTACGTTTGAGATCTATATATCATGTTTCATGAGTAATAATTATTCAGTTACTACGTGGTCTTGCAATATAATCAATTCTATCATTTGTGATCCAACTCGATCATATACTTACGTTCAGTCATCGTATTATTCAGGATAAAATGAAATACCTCTAATTGGAATCAATTTGTATTTATTATCCTTTTGGGAAATATAAATTACCCGAAAATTGAGTCTTTATTTATAAGAGATTTTTCCTCTCACTTGCATGTGAAGGAAAACTGAAAAGAGTGATGTGACTTTCTTAGTGAACCTCATTTTCTACATTTGAAACATTTCACTTGCCTTTCCTCTCAATAAACATGTCTATTGTTAAGCTTATTAAATTGTTTAGCCAAATGTTTCTATTTAAATTCTTGTAAATTACCCAATATGTTGGATAATTATCTATTGAATTCATTGATTTATGAATTACATATTCTTATCTGTCATTTTAATTTTGGAAATGATGTGACAATTATAGCACTCGGTTTTGATATTTTATTTTTCGGGTGTTACTCGTTCAACTCTACGTATTCGACAATCCATTACTTCTGCTAATAACTAATGTGATATTTTCCCCATTGATAAGTCGCATCTTTTCTTTTCGTCATTTCGCTTTATGATCAACTAATTATTTAATAGGTGATCAAGCAACTAATTATTTAATAGGTGTTCAAACAATTAAATAATACAATGGGAACGCAAGATAAGTCAAGAACTACAAGGAAATACTAAATTATAGAATATATTGAATTAAAATAAGTAAAACATGGGGTTCATCTCATCCAATACATAAGAGAAATCTAGCCTAACATCATGATTTGTAAATTACACAAAAATAATTGGAAAAATATCACCCGGAATTTGAAACAATAGAAGAAATTAATTGGATCGGTTTCTTCTTCTTGAATCTTCAACCCGGATTTTGAATCTTCAATTCTTGATGCGTTCTTGAATTTTTTGGTCAAAATATCCCTCTAAATTGTGCCTCCCTTTGATGTTATCACCCCCTTAATGTATTTTGATGTTTTGTATTTGTAGGAGTCGAAAAGTGATACATCCAAATTGGAGTCTAAAAGAGTTCTTATCGAATAAGGAAAGTTACCTTCACACGCGCATTTTTGTATCTGCACATTATTCAGTATTTTGATGATAACTTTCTCTCCAGATATCCGATTGAAAGAGTCAATTATTCAATTTCTCACTGAACTTTAGGGCTGATCTTGGACTCCTCACTCAACTAGGTGTGTTTGATAGACAAAAGATGGAAAATGAAAATGGAAAATATTTTCATGAAAAATCTTTTCCCACCTCCCCCATTGGAAAATTTTCAAAGCAAATAATGTAAAACAATGCATAAAAGGGTTGTACCATGAAAAATATTGGGACATTTTCCATGGAAAATTTTGGGAATCAAACATGTAAAGATGGAAAATATTTTGATTGATATGACATTTTTCATGGAAAATCTCTTCAATCAAACACGTCCTAACATGTTGCTGAGACCTCACTCAATTAAACAAAGTTACTCACCATCCATCACCACCGTTACTACCTAGGATAAAATTTCCATGTGGCAAACAGAATTGTGACATGACCGACAACTCATCCCATATTTTGATTTTTTTACTTTTCATTTTTCTTTTTATTTTATTTTGACCCCTATTGTAATTACACTTGAGGTCCCTCAACTTCTAAAGTTCGTTACTTTAGTCCTCAAATGTTAAATTTTCTTTCAAAAATGTCCATATTTATTTGCAACTCGGGTCCCTCAGCTTTAGGATTTTATGCACATTAGTCTCCAAATTTCACTTTTCTTTCAATTTAGTTCTTCGAACTTTTGTTTAATAGGTCATTTGTCTTCGAACGCGTATAACTTTTGAAACAACTCTGAATTATTCTCTTTTTTTGTATCGAACTCTAAATTCAACCACCTTTCTAATGGTATAACATATACTCATTTATTAAATGTGGTGTATTTTCGATATCTTCCTTAAAATAATCTGCTCAATGAGTAAACCATAGATTCTAGGGAAAAGTAAATAACTACAACACTTTAAGTTTAACTTTCTAAAACTAACAAATTTAACATTTTTTTTTTCAAAAATCAGGTGTTTAATAATTAAAAATAAATATAATATTATATATAACATAAACATAGTTATCAATTATATATGAATAATTCTACTTGTAAATACTATGGATGACAAATTGAGTTACCCCCCCCCCCTCACATGGAGAGGGGCCTACAGTTTTGTGGGCCCCCTCCATGTGAGGGGGAGTAACACAGTTTGTCATCCAGTTTGTACGTATAACAAGACTCATTATATATTATATTAAAACTGATATAATATTAAATCAAAAACTTAAATTTTGACGTCACAACCTCCCTCACCCCCGCCCCTGCCCGCACCCACCCACCCCCTCCAAAAAAAAATGATTTTTTTTCTTCCACTTTTCTCAACCCCCACCTGACCTAGAAACCACCCTACCCACCCCACCCCAAAAAATGATTTTTTTCCCTACTTTTCCCACCCCGACCTCACCCCACCTTACCCACCCCACAAAAATAAGATTTTTTTTCCTTCTCTCTCTTGGTGTTTTCCCACCTTACCCTACCCTATCACCCTCACCACGACCCTACCCACCCCCAAAAATAATTTTTTTCTACTAATTTTCCACCTACCCCACTAAAAAATGATTTTTTTTTCTACTTTTCCGCACCTCACCCACCTCACCACTCACCTATCCACCCTTAAAATGATTTTTCTTCTATTTTTTCCCATCTCACCCCACCCCACCCCACCCCCGTCTCATCCCACCCCACTCCGCAAAATCACAATTGGTTACACAAAGTCATATTTCAGTCACAAATCACAATTACAAATTTAATCCCACCCCCGTCCGTCCACCAATATAATATTGTTTAATATGAAAATAATTATCAATTATATATTAAATTAAAACTAATATAATATTTAAATTAAAAAAAAAAAAGTCATCAAACAACATCAACATGTGTCCGTCCATCACAGATCCAACCTTAGACCCCACCCACCTCCACCCGAATCCCACCCACTCCCACCTCACCCCAAAAATGATTTTTTCTTCTACTTCACCCCACTCCACAAAAAATGAGATTTGTTTTCTCTCTCGATGTTTCCCAACCTGCCCTACCACCCCCACCCCACCTCACCTAACCTCACCGCAAAGTGACAATTGATCACACAAAATCACAATGTTTTTCCACCCTACCCCACCAACCTCGACTCACCCGACCCCATCCCACCCTATCCTACCATATCCCAAAAATGATTTTTTTATCCCGATGTTTTTCCACCCTATCCCACCAACCCCAACTCACCCGACCCCATCCCAAGCTACCGTACCACATCCCACCCCACCCCACACCAAAAATGTTTTTTTTATCCTGATGTTTTTCCACCTAGCCTCATCCCCACCCGATATCATCTGTAAAGTCACAATTGGTCACACAAGTCATGTTTCAGTCACAAAATCACAATTACAAATTTAATTGCAAATTTTACCGCAACCCCACACCACCCAACATAACCCCACCCCCACACGCAAAGTCACAATTGGTCACACATAGTCCAAATTCGATCACAATAAAAAAATTTAGTTGTAAAATTGACCCCACCCACCGCTCATGTCAAGTCACAACTGGTCATACAAAGTCACAATTCGATCATAATTACAAATTAAGTTACAAACCACCACCCCACTCCTATCCAAAGTCACAGTTGGTCACAGGAAGTCACAGATCCCAATTGGTCTCAGTTCAGTCACACAAAGTCGCAGTTAGGTCACATGAGATCACAGTTTGTTCACATGAGGTCACATTCCAGTTACAGGTCAATCACATGAAGTTACGTATAGTCATAGTTTGGTCACACAAGGTCACAGTTGGGTCACACAATGTCACAGTTCACTCACACAAGGTCACGATTCACTCACGCAATGTCACAGTTCGATCACATATAGTCATAGTTGACACAACTATAAGTCACATCACGTCCTCGTCCAATGGTCACACAAAGTTATAAATGGTCACAACCTCTAATATAATTGGTCACAATCATTCATAGTTGATCACATATTATTTATTTATTGGTCACAACTTCCTCGTTTTTTATCACGATTAGTTAATATTTTTTGTCACAATTACCTAATAATAATTGGTCACATTCCGTACTGGTCACAAGTCACATTTAGTCAACATTTTGGTTACAATTACCTAATAATTGGTCATAATTAGTCAATTACACATAATCAATCACAATATATTCACTCCACCCCCACTCCACTCCACTCCACTCCACCCCACCCTCACTACACCCACCCCACCTAATCCTTTCTTCTCCCCCAATTCGACTCCACGTCTCCACCCAAAGTAAACCATCCCTTCCACCACCGTTGCCATAACAGTCATGCGCCACTGACGACACTACCGGCCACCATTACCCACCTCACCGACGCAGCCACCCCTAACCACCATGATCACCATCACCTCCACGTCACCAAAACCCCTCTCTGCCAGCAACCACCACACCGCACACGAGCATCACCACCACACGACTTCTGCCACCACCAACCAGATAACCAAAAACAAATTGAAGAGCAGCAAAGATCCCACTCCACCGCATCAACATCACCGCCTCCAAATGCACACACAAACAAAACATCAAACTACTGCAACCGCAACCACAACAATCGTCGAAGGCTGTGGGGTGGGGTGGAGTGAGGAGCGTGGAGTAGCAGCGCCGCTGCTAGATCGGAGCAGTGGCGCACGATTCTACGACGAAAGTAGCGACGTCCTACTTCGCCGGCGGACTGAGTGGGCAGAGGATGTTGCCAGTCGAGAAATGGTAGAGAGAGAAATAGCAGGGGTGAGAGATGCTGAGAAGTGAAAACCGTGAATTTGATTTTGAATAAAATTTTTAATAAATAAATGTTAATTGGTATTTAAAACATGACTTTTAAAAAAGTAGAGTTCACCACCTTAATTTTAAAAAGTGATATTTAAATATAGGAGTTTGTGTAATTTTCCTTAGATTCTATTAGACTATGCGATAAGAATAAATACTTAACAGGTTTCCTTCTACAAAGCCCTAAATATTTATCATCCGACAGGTAAAATCCCATTTCTTTTCTACAATTTATAAACAAAACAGTAAAATATTTTGGTTTCTCACTAGTCATCTTCCTGCCGTCGCGTTTTAATTTATGTTATATATCACCAACTCACACACACATCATCGATATGGAGTTCGTGAAGAAGATGTACGAAGAACTGAAACCAGAGAAAATATTCAATAAAGTGAGACCTCTTATTAGGAAGTTACTTTCAGCAGCAGCCCGCCTGCCTCGAACTCAGCAGAAACCCTTACCATTCATGGTACTTAATTTTCAATAATCATCCTTTTATCAAAACATATTTGGTTTTCACATCTCTCTTTAAATTACTGTTACAGACTTGTATTATTAAAGTGGACACCAGTAGCCGAGGATGGCAACAGGCGATATTACGAGTAATGAGAATTAGCCACAGTATCAACTGGAGAAAATTATTACCGTTATTTCTATGTTTAATAATACGATGCTTCAATCCAATTAAAATTATACATATCGCTACTTTTGAATATACCTGTTTGTGTTTGTGTAGATTTAAATTCTATTTAATGACACGTGTACGTGTACAAATTTAATTAGATGGGGTAGCAAATCTGGACTCGTTTAATATTACAATTTTTTTTTTATCAAATAATATTACAAATTTAAGATTTGCGAATTAATAATGTTTTTCTTATTATAAAAACAGTACGGAATTTCAAAATAGATAAAGAAGGAACAGTGGAAGTATGTGGCCTAGTAGATCCCAAAAAACTTTTGAAGGCGTTAGGGAAAGAAGGAAAACGTACAAAGCTATGTTGGTTTCAGTTTTGAGAATGCTCGAGCAACCTATTAGGTCCACCTACTGCTACTGTTGCTGCTGCAAAAAATACTAATAAGAATAACGATCCTCTTGAATTTGCATATGGACCAACGGCTATTGGCTATAGGGGAAGCTATCCGTATCCGTATTCATATCCGTATCCTCCTCAACCATTCATGTCTTAACTTCTGCTTAATGCTTCCTATATAGAAATGTTGTTGATCGAAAGAAATGGGAATATATAAGGTACTATTTGTCGTTTGTCTTAATTTTCGTGGGAGTCTTATGATATTCTTTTTTACTTTTGTTGTTTAAACATGTCCTTATCTCTCTCTTTTCACATTACAACATACTTTGACAGATTTCGAGAATCACGTTTTACCTAATAACGTAGAAGTTAATATATAGTTTGATTAAACTATATCAAATTTTCAATGGACCAAATTTCAAATTTTAGCACACGTTTCGTGGGATCCACGATTTTATCACCTTTTTTTTCCAGCCACACAATTCACTTCTTTTTTTCAAAAATTACTAATTTTTTTATCTAACATGCCCCATGACTTATTATGTTACCTCTCTTGACTTCGATTTGAGTTCCAAATTATGAAGAACAACAAAACAATTATTAATACCAGCATATCTCTCTCTCTCTCTCTCTCTCTCTCTCTCTCTCTCTCTCTCTCTCTCTCTCTCTCTGTGCAATTTTCGTTCAAATTTCACAGAGTGGTTCTATAGGGTCTAAGGATTAGCGAAAGTGATACGCTTTTTATAAGATAATAAGAGAAGAATCCATTTTGTCAAAATCCTTCTCTTTGTTGAGCGGAGGAGAGTGAAATAGTAAATAAATGATTTAAGACCTCCTTTGTCACAAGAGTTTCGATATATAAGCCTCTCCAATTTATAAATCACACGATCAAAAACCACTTTTTAATCGTACTTATTTTTTCTTTACTTTTCAACAACACATTTTACATCAAAATTACAAACAAACTAATTTATAAACCACTATAGTATTACCAAACATATGCTAATTTTTTATGGTTGAATTAATTAATACTAACCCAACACAAACATATTATTTCCATAATCATTTCGTACGAAAATAAGTACTTAAATAATTTATTAAATGGAACTTTACAAACGACACCTTCAATATCGTATATTACTCATTGGCAAGCAAAAAAATATATTTTCACGAAACATTGAAACATATACAAACCTATAATTATAATGTCTAGATACCATAATAACCTTAATTCAAAATAACAAATCATACACTATATATTATTTATGTAAATCTACCATTTGTTTAATTATTTATTTTTAAAAATAACCACTATATATATATATATATATATATATACACTAGTTATTCCACCCGTGCGATGTACAGAAAGCAACAACTAATTAAGGAAGTAATGATGCGGTAGTAGATGAATAACATTAGCAAGAATAATATCTCGTCCTTAAATATTCTTTTCCTCTTAATACAAATTTTGAAAAACTTCTTTGCACACAACATTTGTTGTTGAATTTGTTTAAATATTTAAAACACGTTTAACAAAATAAACTCTAACATGTAAATGTAGATAAATAATCTTAAACATAAGATTATTTAAAAAATTATAAAATGTAAAAAAGATAGTCCTGCAATCTAGAAAGAGGGAGAAAATGGGATAACATTCTTGCTGCAACAAACAAAAAGTGAAGAGGGGGATGTGGTCACAAGAGGAAGATGAGAAACTCAAAAACTACATTTCCACATATGGCCACGTCAGTTGAAGCTCACTTCCACGATTTGCAGGTATTCATTTATGTGCCTGAGTGTTTTCCTCCCAAAAGAGGAGGATTAAACATAAAAATAAATCCATTTCAATTCATTGAACCTGTGTAAATAATGAATGCATCAATAGACACCTCATGTGTGTTTATCTTGAGTGTGCAGGGTTACAAAGATGTGGCAAGAGTTGCAGACTAAGATGGATAAATTACCTCAAACTTGATTTAAAGAAAGGGATTTCTCTTCAGAAGAAGCAGAACTCATAACTGAACTCCAAAAAATTATGGGCAATAGGTAAATTTTACCCATTATCCAATGATGGTTCTATTAATATCGCAGTACTTACAGTTCGACCAAAATAATATTTATTGTCTGCAAGTGGACTCAAATAGCCAAGCACCTTCCTGGGAGAAGATAATGAAATCAAGAATTTTTGGAACTCAGCCATCAAGAAGAAAAACATTTCTCAAAACCTCTATGATCTGGCCACATTTTCAAATTTCTCAAATCCAAACTCGAATTTCCCCCAATATGTCGATTTAGATAAAGTTTATATTCTTGCCCCAACACCACCTCATCAAGGGTTTGTTATTGGTGAGTTTGGGGCCGATCAGGTGAGTCACAACGTCTTTTTTTTCAACCATCGCTTTCGAGTTCATATGCACGGGCATGTCCATTGGGATACCAGCCTCAATTCATTGACTATCAACACGCTGATAATTCCATTTTAAGCTCTGACGAATATCCATTTATTGCAACTGATAAGCTCTTAAATTATAGTCCCATGATGCTTCCTCTGCTGCAAAAACATGTTGAGATTATGAATGGGAATGAATGTGGGGCTTCCAATTCATCTGCTACACAACATCAAGTACTTGAATCGATTGCTAGCTTCTCAAATTTCCCTTCCCAAAAGCTCAATGCAAATGACATGTAAGCACTGTCTACATCATCCCCGTCCCATTTTTCCTCATCATCTTTCCCTTAGCTACAAAAGTATACCCAAAATGTCCCTTTCCTATTGACATTGTCGTCTTAGCCCGGCCTTGGCGGTAGTGCCTTCATTTTTTTCTTATTTTCCTTCTTCCAGTTTTTCTGTTTCTGAGAAGGAAGGCCGTCCTAAAAGACAATGACACTTGAAAAGGAAGAAGAAGAATAATAAGCTCTGACTGGATCTGAATCACCCACTTCTAGCCATCAAAACTGACTGTGAGGCATCCATGTAAAGGAGCCAAGATGTCTAATCATAAACGAAATGACAAAACAATAGAACTTACAGAATCAATTAAAAAAAATTCAAGGGTCACAGATCTTAAATTGTTCAATTAAAACAGCACATGGAAGAAGAAGAAGAAGATTAAAAATAAATATATAATTGAAACTCACTTAGCTCAAAGAGCGTTCCATTGGGAGCATACTCAAAAAACATCATTCTAGTGATAGGTTTTTCTTCCTCACAGTATCCAATTAAGTTGACAAAATTCTTGTGACTCACTTTTGATAGTGTATCAATCTGAAGCCATACAAAATAAAAGAATTTATTAATAGAAAAATAATGAGAATCACCAATTAGGTCCACTTGTGGGAAGAATACTCGTTAGACAAACAAATTCTTAAAAAATAAAATCAAAGTACCTTAGTCCTGAACTGGGCTTCTAGAATTTTTTACCAGTCCTTTGCAGAGGCTATAGCCAGAGATGCAACTATTTCAACTCCACTGGACAATGTACCTATAGCTCTTTCTAACCTGGCCTACATTGCTATAAAATAGAACTCAGTTAAACCCAAAAATTGGTTCATGTCTTGTTTAGAGATATTAATTCCCCCAAAGCATACAACTTTTGAATTTTGATGTCTACTCAACCTATAGTCAAATGGCCTATTACACTGAGATATTGTTGTTCTGGACTGCACCAGATTCACAGAATAGAGGCTAAAATCACATTTTCTTATATCCCTTATAATTATCACACATTGACAGGAGAAAGAAATGAAAAAAGATAAAGAAACAACAAAAAAAAATAGAAAGCTACCTCTTTGCCCCACTCAGACTTATCCTCATATTCACAGCTAATAACATGGATTGTTTTTTTTAAAAGAGTAGCACACTTTGTTGTTGGTGGAATGCCTCCATGTTCAATAAAGGTGGCAATAATAAAAACTGCTGATTGACTGAACCGCTTCTCTAGTCTCTACTGAGACATGAAAAGTGACTTGTCATCATCATATCCTACAAAAGGGAGAACGTAATTAGCAAAAATCACAACGATAAATGGATCGTGTTTAAGTAGGAAGCTAAACTTACTAAAACTCAAAGTTCATATTCAAAGAGTGGAAACTGAAAATTTGCTTTGTTCATTTTCTATATAAATTTGCTAAGTTAGAAATGAAAATTTTGAATTAATACATTTTGAAAATAAATAAATAAAATCATTGAAGTTTTACTTCCTAATATGTCAATAAATGAGTAGATCCTTCAATAAGCATATTACAAAAATAATTAATTATTTGCTATCAACTTTTTACCACCAATGATAAATTAGTAGAAAATTTAATCATTTCAAAATTTTGACAAAAATTGGTATGTTTAAAAAATAAGAAAAAATAAAATATATTAATTAATATATTGGATTTCGAATAAAGTATATGTAAACAACATATTAAAAAAATAAATTTAATTAAAAATTATAACATATTAAAAGGAAAATAGGGTGGGCAAATTTTGAAAGAAAAACGTAAATAAAAGTCAAAAGAAATTTAATATAAAAAATTTAATTAAGTGCCAAATTTTAAGTGGCGCGGTACACTGAGTGTACATGCAGAATTTCTTATTTTGATTAGTTTTGTCTTTTTTTTAAAGTTTTAAACTCAATAACATGTATTATGTATGAAATGAAAAAATTGAATTAATATATTTGAACATAAATAATGTGATATCTATGTAAATGTATTATGTAGGAAATGAAAAAAATTAGATTAATATATTTGAACATAAATAAATGTGATATCTATATAAATGTGTTGTGTAGAAAATGAAAAAATTGGATTAATATATTTGAACATAAATAAATGTGATATCTATATAAATGTGTTGTGTAGAAAATGAAAAAACTATATTAATATATTTGAACAAAAATAAATGTAATATCTATTTAAATGTGTTATATTGAAACTGAAAATTTTGGATTAATATATTTGAAAAGAAATAAATACATGCTATATAAATTTGTTAAGTTAGAAATGAAAATTTTGAATTAATACATTCTGAAAAAAAAAAAAAAAAATCATTGAAATTTTACTTCCTAATATGTCAATAAATGAATAGATCCTTCAGTAAGCATATTACAAAAAAAAAAATTAATTATTTGCTATCAAATTTTTACACCAATGATAAATTGGTAGAAAATTTAATCATTTCATCATTTTGACAAAAATTGATATGTTTAAAAAAGAAGGAAAAATAAAATATATTAATTAATATATTAGATTTCGAATAAAATATATGTAAGCAACATATTAAAAAATAAAGTTAATTAAAAATTATAACATATTAAAAACAAAATAGGTGATATGATGTGCAAATTTTGGAAGAAAAACGTAAATAAAAGTCAAAAGAAATTTAATATAAAAAATTCAATGAAGTGCCAAATTTTAAGTGGCGCGGTACACTGAGTGCACATGCATATTTTGATTAGTTTTGTCTTTTTTTAAAGTTTCAAAATCAATAACATGTGTTATGTAGGAAACAAAAAAAATTAGATTAATATATTTGAACGTAAATAAATGTCATATCATATCTATGTAAATGTGTTATATTGAAAATGAAAAATTTGGATTAATATATTTTAAAATAAATAAATATGTTCTATGTAAATTTCTTAAGTTAGAAATGAAAAAATTGAATTAATATATTTTGAAAATAAATAAATAAAATCATTGAGATTTTACTTCCTAATATGCCAATAAATAAGTATGCTATTCAATACGTATGTTACAAAAATAATTAATTATTTTCTGTTAACTTTTTAACCACACATATTTTCTCTTTCAAATTTTCAGCGACTATTTTTTTATTTCAAAATCATAAATAAATAAGTTTATAAACCAAACAGTATTACCAAACGGAAGCTTAATCATTTCATTATTTTGACAAAAATTGGCATGTTTAAAAAATAAGGAAAAATAAATTATAAATAAGAAACACATTAAAACATATTGTTAATAAAAAATTATAACATATAAAGAGGGAAATATGTGATGAGAATGGCAATTTTTCAGAGAAAATCGTGATTAAAAGTCAAAAGAAATTTAAATAAAAAATTTAATTAAGTTTCATATTTTGAGTGGCGTGGTATACTTAGTGTACATGTAGCATTTTTTTTATTTTGATTAGTTTTGTATTTTTTCAAGTTTCAAATTTAATAACATTTTGTATTGAAATTTTGATTGAATTATGTTTTTTTATTTAATATGATTGTATAATTTAGATATTTTCAAAATTATGATTTAAAAAATATATTTTGTGCATCGCACAGGTAGACAACTAGTTAATTGAAAAAGGAAATAAAATAAATCAAAAATCCGCGAAAATTGCGATCAAATCCTATCGACATCAACCATGGTAGGAATTGGCGTGATCGCGTGGAGAACCCGTTTAGCCTCTGCCTGGATTTTGCCACCATCGCGCAACACCGGTCCATTTAAGCTGCGGGATCGGTGGTTCTTCGAAACAGAGTCATGGGCCCTTCTTCCACAATCAACGGATCCTTGCTCGAACTTGTGTTTAGGCTCTGGATCTAGATCACATCAAACAATAATAAACTGTACAAGCTTAAATCAGAAACCATATTTTAAATTTTCCACTATACAAAAGCTTCATTCCATCATAATTTCCCTTTTTAACTACATTACAACCCAAATTGTGAAAATGATTCATAAAGAAGTTTCCTTTTTCTTTTCCCAACATTATTTGGAACAATACACACATCTTACACCTGCGAACACAAATATCAAGCCAAGGAATCAAACAAATTAAGGGACAATCTTGTGTGCTTTAACTTTGTCAATTCATGAAATGAATGAATTCTTAGAACTCCTAAATCTCATAGTTCAGTGCTCCTTGCTCTTGCTCATGGCACTCTAATTATAATCGTTTCCAAGGATAATATCAGCAAACCACCAAATCCCACTAATTCAACAACTCCCGGTAAAATTGGAAGCTGGAAATAAATAAATAAATAAAAACAAATAAATAAATGCAACTTTTTAGGAGGAAATGATGGTAATTGCTAAATGAAAATAAAAAGGTCAAAATAAAAATATTAACGGGACAGAAATTAAAATTCTATTGAAAATTGAAATTCAAGTCAGAATTATTTGTATTCCACCGAAAAATAAGAGAACTACTTACTGGTGTTATTTCTACTCCATATGTTTTTACATATGTTGTATAGTCCTTCCATTCACACTACTGTTCCATCATAGCTTGCAAATGAATGAACAAATTAAGTTACCAAAAAATAAAATATTACCAGCTATGGAAGCATATTCTTAAGCTATATACAGTCAAGAGTGATTATTATGTTTGAGTCCTAATTAGATAAGCTAATGAACATCCATTATGCAAAACTCCCAATGGATAAACTTATCGGATAATAGTATGCAGTAGAAGGGTACCCATTAGGATTTAGAACATTGACGGATCAATAAAATCCAGTCAAATAGGAGTCAACGACCCATCCCGTGGGTGAAGCAGACCATTGGTCCCATTGCCAGAATCAACATAAGGCTGCAAGAAAAGATCTATTTCATGAATAACGAATTACAGACTCGTAAACTCATGCAATGTACTGGTATTAACTGGCTATGCAGCCATCTGTAAAGAAAAAATTTCTACACCAAATATAGATATTAACCTTTTTCAGTTGCCTCTGGGATTTTTAGGTTTTTCGCTTGTGAATCCAAAGACAATTTCTATAGCAAGGCTGCAGCCTCTAAATCAAAATAGTAAATGATACAAAAAGTGATCTAATAAAGCAATTATTGTATGTAGTTTGTGATAAACGAATCATGTCAATACAAACTAAAATAAGTTACAACCACATGATAAATCAATAGATCGATAAACAGTAGGAGCACGTTCTGGACCTGTGCTTAGGAGGGCCCCAAGCAAAATTTAAAAATGGGCCCTATGGTGACCATTTTTAAAAAAAAAAAATATTAACCTAAATATAGGGCCGAAAAAATAACAACAGTACTTATTAATCAATAATAACAAAACAAAACAACTACTTAAGTTGTTGAATAAAAAGGAAGTCAAACAATATGCCGCAAGGTTTCAACAATGTATCAACTAAAAAATTAATATTCAAGTATACTAAAGCTTCGTGACAGGATCAATGAACAAAGCTCTTCCCAAATGCAATATAACTCTAGAAGAAAATTTTGTTCTTCAATCTTGATGACAGCTAAAACTAAGCATTCATCAAGAAATACCTAGTTTTCATAGTATTTAAACACCTACTTGTTCTTTGGATTTACACTGATCAAATCATCAAAATGAACATCAAACATTCTAAGTTCATCAGTGGGCTCTGGATATATCTGATAACAATAACACAAGAATCGAATTGAAAATTGTAATAGGCCCCTTAGAAATAACACCCAAAACCTGTAAACATATTTTTGCATAACATTGTATAGGATACTCTCTAAGTCTCTTTAATTTATAACATAAAAAAGCCTAAATCAAGATGGTGACCTTTCAAAGCTTCATATGAAAAAGTAGAGAACAAGCATCATCTTAAATTCTAAATTAAGGACAGTACCCATTACGGTAATAGCATTACCTTTAAATTTTCAATGTCGGACTGTGTAGCGCCCCGAGTTCCGTATACCCGATTCACTACGTCATTTTCTGTCTAAATTTTTCGAATAATATTTTTGCGGAAGAAATAATTGAAATTCATTTTTGGCAACATTAAATAAACTGTAATGGCCGATAAAATTGAAACATTTATGAAACCAATTGAAATAGTAAATCGAACCATTAATTTTGTAAAGAAATTGACAATGTCATAATTTCTCAAATAAATGAACTTCTCTAAATTATTCGATTGTTTGGAAAAATACGGAAATCATTAACGTCAAACTTTCAACCGTTCAACGATTATTGCCACCATCATTCATCGCTCGCCACCGTCTCCGAAATCTGCAAAACTGTTAAAAAGTAGGGTGAGTATTTCATGGGGGAAATACTCAGTAGGCTCATCGCAAATTAATTTAATTTATAAGATGATTAAACACATAAATCCCGGCTCTTTATAAAACGGGCATTGATAGAGCTTCTTTATAAAACGGCTCTTGATAAAACTCATATTGTGCATTACAGCACAGGACATATTTTACAAATCATAGGCTCTTTGAAAATAGCTCTTTGAAAACAGCTCTTTGAAAACCATATACTTATAAAAACATTTTAATTATGCCAAGCATAATTTCTTTTGAAAGCATAACATAAGATAGGATCGAAATCCTCATAAACATAGGGAGACACAAGAATTTTACCGAACTTAGGTGATAAGAATTCTTATGCAGTAAAATCACAGTAAGTTTTCATCATAACATAGGATAGGATTGAAATCCTCATAAACATAAGAATTTTACCGAACTTCGGTGGCAAGAATTCTTATGTAGTAAGTATACCAAGCATAATTTTTGAAATTCATAGGGATCAATTGCATCATAACATAAGATAGGATCGAAATCCTCATAAACATATGCGACAGGAATTTTACCGAACTTAGGTGGCAAATCCTCATAAACATATGGAAACATAGGAATTTTACCGAACTTCGTGGAAAATCCTCATAAACATAGGAGACACAAGAATGTTACCGAACTTCGTGGCAAGAATTCTTATGTGTAGCGCTACTAAAACTCCGGTCCCCTTAACATATCATAACTTATCATATGGGACCCATAACAATCTTGGTAGATTGATTTCATAGCAATGATCCAAAAAAACATTTTCGTGAAGCATAGGGTATACTTACTTTTCGTAAAAACATAAAGTATATTTTCTTTTCATAAAAACATACTTACTCTTCATAAA
This sequence comes from Ligustrum vulgare, assembly GCA_963555705.1. Classification (NCBI taxonomy): domain Eukaryota; kingdom Viridiplantae; phylum Streptophyta; class Magnoliopsida; order Lamiales; family Oleaceae; genus Ligustrum; species Ligustrum vulgare. The sequence continues at coordinate 24,343,061 of OY743188.1, forward strand.
AACATAAGGTATATTTACCTTCATAAAAACATACTTGCTTTTCTTAAAAATTGACTTTCACAAGTCACATGACATTCATATGAAATCATAATTTAAATCAATTAATAAGTGCGAGTCTACCTCAAATCCGACGAGTGCAAAGTTGAGCGGGAATGACTTCAATTTCTTTAAATTCTCCGTACTCTTCGTCTTAGCCAATAAGTCACTTTAGTCTATCGAATATATAGTTCAAAATGATAAATTATAATTTGAGGACTGAAATTGATGTTTTGAAAGTTTAGGGACTAAAATGAATACTTTTGAAAATAAGAGGGACCAAGGTGCAAGTTTCTGAAAGTTATTAAATATTTTAAAAATCAGATTCTCATTTCTCTCTCTCTCTCACTTTACTGTCTTGCGACCTCACTCTCTCTTCACCGGCTCTCTCTCCCAAATTCGGACCCAAGGCGAAAACGAAGGCTGCGACGGTGGAAATTTTTGGGAATCAAGGGTGCTATAGCCGGCGGTTCGCCGGCGCAGGAGGTGGCCAACGGCAAGGGTTCCGCTAGACTGGGTTTTAGGACTGATTGGGTGCTATTCTTAAGGTGAAACCGGAACTAGAGTTCGCGGTTCTTCCGGCCAAAAGTCCGATTAAGATGGCGGCGATCGAGGTATGTAATTTGGTATTTGATTTTAAGGTTTGATTTGGTGGGGATTGAAGTAGGCAGTGTTGTCCGATCGTGGAGGTGGTGATGACTGTTGCAGTGGCTTGAGGTAGTTGGGCGTCAATGGTGATGATTCTGGTGGAAGTTAGCTGTAGGTTGGCTGCAGTTGGTGGTGGTTGCCTTGATTGGGCAGACTGTGGCGTGGTGGCAGTTAGTTGATACATACAGTGGTTGCAATTAGGGGTGAATTGATGATAATGGCTGAGATTGTTGATCTTGCAAATTGGAATTCTGAAGATGGAAATTGAATTGGATGTAGTTGAATGGAGGAAAACTGGGAGGAAGCTGGCCGGTTATGGAGGTTTTGATGTTGATTTTGATATTGAATGTTCAATTAGCAGTGAGGGTGATGATACAGATTTCTTGGGTGATGGAGCTGCAGGAGTGGTGATGAACTGTGGTGGTTGGACTGTGATTGCAGGTGATTGTGTAGACAATGGTTGCAGTGGATTGGTTGAAGTGATGATGATGAAGATGAAGATGAGGAAAGGAGGTGGTAACGGTGGTCTGGCTATGAGTTGCAGGCAGTGTACTGAAATTGGCGGTGGTTGAGTCAGAGGTGAGTTGGGCAATGTTTATAACGTCTGGGCTGTGAGGTTGATGATGATGAGGATTCCAATTGTATATAGAAAGAATTGTGGTGTGTCCAATCTAGAAGGTAGTGATGATGATGGAGAATAAAAATCATTATGTTTAGTAGACACATGGGGTAGGATTGAATTGTGATAGCTTTGATTAATTGGTAGTGGAGTTCTTTGTTAGGTATAATAATAATAATGATGATAGTTTGTGTGTGCAGGACGGAAGAATGCAAATTGAGTTTTATGTGGGTGAAGATATTGATTATTCAAATGATGGTGATATAGTGGATTGAAAGTATGATAGGTGGAGTTGGTGAGGATGTGATGAGCATGATGAAGAACGTATAAAATTAGAGGAAGAGATGTGGATAGTTAGGTATTAAGAAAAGTGGGAAAACATGGGGAATAATTAGTTGGTTTGGTGATGATGATGTTTTGAGGATGAAGGTGGCGGAAATGGTGATGATTTAAAATTGGTGTTTGATAAAAATGTGGTGGAAAAGAAAAAAAAACATGTGTGGAGAATCTATGTTTAATTATTGGACTAACTTTGATTTAAGAAATAGAATTAAAATTGATATATTTTGGACTGAAAATAAATAAATATTGAGATAAAAATTGAATTACGCATTTGAACTTGAATTATTTTGAATAAGGAAAATTGAGATATTTTAAATAAATTTGGAATTCAAAAATGATTTTGAAAATAATAGTTTGAATAAATAATTTAAAATAACATAATTTTAGAAATTCGGATTTTAATTTAAAATCGAACAAATTCGATATTTCTTGACTTGACTAGACGAACACGTCGCGGTGTTAACTTCAAAATAATGAGTGAAATAATAGCGACACAATTTTCTAAATATTAAATAATTATTAATTGCGTAAAAATCTTGGTCGCTACAATCTTACCCCCTTAAAATAATTTCGTCCTCGAAATTACACTTACTTGATCTTATGATTTCTGAATACTTAATCAGAATCTCTTCTTCTTCTTCTCTTATGTAGCATCATCGCTACCATATTTAACCCAACCATGATTAACCCACTGGACTTTGACTAAATGCATCACTTTGTTTTCTCAAGAACATGGACTTTTTCTATAGACAATATGTGTCTACTCAAAAATTCTTCTGAATCGTAAGTGACTGAAAGTTCACTATTCTTTGAATTCCATTATTATGAACCAAAAACAATATAACTTATTCATAAATGATCAACTTATTTCATAATCTCAATACATTATCACCTTCAATTATCATCATCATATCATTCCTTACAATTTTCTATTGTACCTTTATATTCATCTAACCTTACGTTCATCATCATTATCTCACATAATCCCAAACAACATCATGTCTCTTTACTAATTTCTGTAATTCCATAAAAAAAATCTCTTCAAATTTCCATAAATCTTTACTGATATATCAAACCATAATAATTTGTCATCTCTAAACTTCTTATCATCGAATATTCCCAAAATAATCAAAACAATTCCCAATCGTATGTAAAAATTTCATCATATCTTGTAGTATTCATGTAACATGTCACTTATCATCGTATCATGTGACCTCAGATATTCGTATATATCTCTAAAATTTCAACAAATCTTTACTGACATCTCATATCATAATAATTTTTCCTTTCTTCTTATCATCGAATATTCCAAAAATATAATCAAAGAATTACCTGAATATTCTCTCTACGTAATATACCCAAACATATCAACATAATATCATCAACTTATCTTTCCAATATTTGTAACCCAAAAATTCAGTAAACAAATATCTTCCAAATAACTAAGATTCTTTACTTAAATGTCACCACATTTCCTGCAAAGTATTTCTTTCACTTATACATACTTATGAATTCTGATTCAATACAGTCCTTATTTCACTTTCACTTATTCCCGTATCATCTCACTATACCTTGATTATTATATCAAAAATATCAGTACCAAAATCAAAAAAAATATTCCATCAAAATAAGATCATCGAACTCAATATTCACACGATTCTTCCCTGGATAACCATAACATCCATTAACCGTCTAGTCGTCATATCTATCACGTACCTTATACGTCAATCTGATCACTAATATTATATATCAATTTCTTAGACTAAAAAAAATCTTGGATTCTACAGTGATCCCTCTTCTGAACACCATTCCAAAATAAGTCATCACTGTAAAATCTTATCCCTATTTTCCTCAAAATTCATATCCTTATAATACTCTCCAATACAAGTGATCATTTCTTACAAGTGATAAATCAATTCCCAAGAATAATTAAGATTCTTCCCAATAATGCCATTATACTTGTCTTCACTCGTCTTTCAAAATATAACTTATCATTTACTCAATCTTGCTTATGAACTTGCAATTCTAAACTCAATTCTCTTAGTGATTGCATACCATATTATGCTCTTATTTCCAAACGATAAAATTCTAGGCAGATTCTCCCTTGTAATTTGGACTTATCCAAACCATAAGCATACTTCATAACTCACAATAATAAATAACTCCACATTTCCACAACGATCTAAAATATTGAAAACGATTCCAACACTTCAATATCATCAAAAATATCCCATAATTCCATTCATAATTCCTCAACATAATAATTTCAAATCATATTTTTTTCAATATCACAATATCACTTCCTTTCATACCTTAATTGGCTCAAAAGATTACTCATACTTATAAATATATACCATAAATCATATTCCCAAAATTTATTCACAAGGCCAAACTTCATAATAAATTTCTCTTCAACATAGAGGCATAATTCATTTACTCAACAATATCCATTACTTAAAATACCACAAACTAAGAACCAAATCTTTAAATCTCTAACTTCATAATGCTTCTCATAAAAGTCTCAATAAAATCATATCAGTTATAATCTTAACATCTTATCACAACTTCATAACTGGCTTGCTATTTCTCGTTTAATCTAAACGATAGATAATCTGAACATATAATCAAATACTTTCCGTTGACTTCTCATACTTAGTGCCATGTCTAAAATCAATTATGCAAAGTCCATCTAGGGTTCATCATTTCTAACTCGAGGACAAAAATTATTTAAAAATCATTCTTAAATCATATTATTCCCATTATGCTCAACACTCGTTTTCTTTCTTAAAAAAAAATTTCTCATAATTATACATTAAAGCATATAAGTTATGACAAAGCATAACAACATCATTATTTTCGAAGAAATACATTCTCATTTCTCATAAATCATAAGTATCTGAAATACTCTTCATTCTTTCTCATAAATTAATAAAATGAGTATTCGAAATACTGAAATAACTTTAAACATCATAAATTTCTTTACCTCGGAGTTGGTGGAACGAAATGAAGGCAGTGGCAATCTTCATCAATAAAAATTTTATAATGGAAAATATTTCTTGAAAATTCTTTTTTTTTTTTAAATTTTTCCAGTCTACAGAAACGCAGACTAGCTCTGATACCAACTTGTAGCGCCCCGAGTTCCGTATACCCGATTCACTACGTCATTTTCTGTCTAAATTTTTCGAATAATATTTTTGCAGAAGAAATAATTGAAATTCATTTTTGGCAACATTAAATAAACTGTAATGGCCGATAAAATTGAAACATTTATGAAACCAATTGAAATAGTAAATCGAACCATTAATTTTGTAAAGAAATTGACAATGTCATAATTTCTCAAATAAATGAACTTCTCTAAATTATTCGATTGTTTGGAAAAATACGGAAATCATTAACGTCAAACTTTCAACCGTTCAACGATTATTGCCACCATCATTCATCGCTCGCCACCGTCTCCGAAATCTGCAAAACTGTTAAAAAGTAGGGTGAGTATTTCATGGGGGAAATACTCAGTAGGCTCATCGCAAATTAATTTAATTTATAAGATGATTAAACACATAAATCCTGGCTCTTTATAAAACGGGCATTGATAGAGCTTCTTTATAAAACGGCTCTTGATAAAACTCATATTGTGCATTACAGCACAGGACATATTTTACAAATCATAGGCTCTTTGAAAATAGCTCTTTGAAAACAGCTCTTTGAAAACCATATACTTATAAAAACATTTTAATTATGCCAAGCATAATTTCTTTTGAAAGCATAACATAAGATAGGATCGAAATCCTCATAAACATAGGGAGACACAAGAATTTTACCGAACTTAGGTGATAAGAATTCTTATGCAGTAAAATCACAGTAAGTTTTCATCATAACATAGGATAGGATTGAAATCCTCATAAACATAAGAATTTTACCGAACTTCGGTGGCAAGAATTCTTATGTAGTAAGTATACCAAGCATAATTTTTGAAATTCATAGGGATCAATTGCATCATAACATAAGATAGGATCGAAATCCTCATAAACATATGCGACAGGAATTTTACCGAACTTAGGTGGCAAATCCTCATAAACATATGGAAACATAGGAATTTTACCGAACTTCGTGGAAAATCCTCATAAACATAGGAGACACAAGAATGTTACCGAACTTCGTGGCAAGAATTCTTATGTGTAGCGCTACTAAAACTCCGGTCCCCTTAACATATCATAACTTATCATATGGGTCCCATAACAATCTTGGTAGATTGATTTCATAGCAATGATCCAAAAAAACATTTTCGTGAAGCATAGGGTATACTTACTTTTCGTAAAAACATAAAGTATATTTTCTTTTCATAAAAACATACTTACTCTTCATAAAAACATAAGGTATATTTACCTTCATAAAAACATACTTGCTTTTCTTAAAAATTGACTTTCACAAGTCACATGACATTCATATGAAATCATAATTTAAATCAATTAATAAGTGCGAGTCTACCTCAAATCCGACGAGTGCAAAGTTGAGCGGGAATGACTTCAATTTCTTTAAATTCTCCGTACTCTTCGTCTTAGCCAATAAGTCACTTTAGTCTATCGAATATATAGTTCAAAATGATAAATTATAATTTGAGGACTGAAATTGATGTTTTGAAAGTTTAGGGACTAAAATGAATACTTTTGAAAATAAGAGGGACCAAGGTGCAAGTTTCTGAAAGTTATTAAATATTTTAAAAATCAAATTCTCATTTCTCTCTCTCTCTCACTTTACTGTCTTGCGACCTCACTCTCTCTTCACCGGCTCTCTCTCCCAAATTCGGACCCAAGGCGAAAACGAAGGCTGCGACGGTGGAAATTTTTGGGAATCAAGGGTGCTATAGCCGGCGGTTCACCGGCGCAGGAGGTGGCCAACGGCAAGGGTTCCGCTAGACTGGGTTTTAGGACTGATTGGGTGCTATTCTTAAGGTGAAACCGGAACTAGAGTTCGCGGTTCTTCCGGCCAAAAGTCCGATTAAGATGGCGGCGATCGAGGTATGTAATTTGGTATTTGATTTTAAGGTTTGATTTGGTGGGGATTGAAGTAGGCAGTGTTGTCCGATCGTGGAGGTGGTGATGACTGTTGCAGTGGCTTGAGGTAGTTGGGCGTCAATGGTGATGATTCTGGTGGAAGTTAGCTGTAGGTTGGCTGCAGTTGGTGGTGGTTGCCTTGATTGGGCAGACTGTGGCGTGGTGGCAGTTAGTTGATACATACAGTGGTTGCAATTAGGGGTGAATTGATGATAATGGCTGAGATTGTTGATCTTGCAAATTGGAATTCTGAAGATGGAAATTGAATTGGATGTAGTTGAATGGAGGAAAACCGGGAGGAAGCTGGCCGGTTATGGAGGTTTTGATGTTGATTTTGATATTGAATGTTCAATTAGCAGTGAGGGTGATGATACAGATTTCTTGGGTGATGGAGCTGCAGGAGTGGTGATGAACTGTGGTGGTTGGACTGTGATTGCAGGTGATTGTGTAGACAATGGTTGCAGTGGATTGGTTGAAGTGATGATGATGAAGATGAAGATGAGGAAAGGAGGTGGTAACGGTGGTCTGGCTATGAGTTGCAGGCAGTGTACTGAAATTGGCGGTGGTTGAGTCAGAGGTGAGTTGGGCAATGTTTATAACGTCTGGGCTGTGAGGTTGATGATGATGAGGATTCCAATTGTATATAGAAAGAATTGTGGTGTGTCCAATCTAGAAGGTAGTGATGATGATGGAGAATAAAAATCATTATGTTTAGTAGACACATGGGGTAGGATTGAATTGTGATAGCTTTGATTAATTGGTAGTGGAGTTCTTTGTTAGGTATAATAATAATAATAATGATAGTTTGTGTGTGCAGGACGGAAGAATGCAAATTGAGTTTTATGTGGGTGAAGATATTGATTATTCAAATGATGGTGATATAGTGGATTGAAAGTATGATAGGTGGAGTTGGTGAGGATGTGATGAGCATGATGAAGAACGTATAAAATTAGAGGAAGAGATGTGGATAGTTAGGTATTAAGAAAAGTGGGAAAACATGGGGAATAATTAGTTGGTTTGGTGATGATGATGTTTTGAGGATGAAGGTGGCGGAAATGGTGATGATTTAAAATTGGTGTTTGATAAAAATGTGGTGGAAAAGAAAAAAAAACATGTGTGGAGAATCTATGTTTAATTATTGGACTAACTTTGATTTAAGAAATAGAATTAAAATTGATATATTTTGGACTGAAAATAAATAAATATTGAGATAAAAATTGAATTACGCATTTGAACTTGAATTATTTTGAATAAGGAAAATTGAGATATTTTAAATAAATTTGGAATTCAAAAATGATTTTGAAAATAATAGTTTGAATAAATAATTTAAAATAACATAATTTTAGAAATTCGGATTTTAATTTAAAATCGAACAAATTCGATATTTCTTGACTTGACTAGACGAACACGTCGCGGTGTTAACTTCAAAATAATGAGTGAAATAGTAGCGACACAATTTTCTAAATATTAAATAATTATTAATTGCGTAAAAATCTTGGTCGCTACAGACTGGTCACTGGACAGTGTCATAGCAAGTCGGTTGGCCCTGGCACGGCGTTGGAGGCTTGGAAGGGGAATAATCGAATAAAGATGGAAGGAAGGGTCAAAGGTTTTCTAAATCTGAGTTTGAAATGGAAGTCTGGAGTCTGAGTAAGTGATGCTGTAAGAAATCCTAACCTTGACGTGGTGAGATCTGGTGATACTTGATTACTAGAAAAGATGAATGAATTTACCTTGGATGACCTGCAAAAAGGCGAGGAGGACTCTCCCCGTCGCCCCTCCTGTGTGAGAATTAGTATCCTGGAGAAAAGTAGAGAGAGAATATTTAACTGGAAAACATAAAGAAATATTGAATGAATAATATGTGATTAAAGAAGTTGTATTTATAGGGCTGAAAAGCCCACAACTTTCCTTAATTAAGAAAGGAGTCCTTTTTGGTATAATCTTACCTTTTAGGAAGAGTTCTAGACTCATAGGGATTCAGTTTCCTTTTAGCAAAATGTTTCCTTACGAAACGCGTATCTTCTTGAGGCCATTAATGAGGCCCATCGTCAAAAAGGACTTTGAGTCCTGTTCGTATGGCCAATAGGCCAGGAAGAGCCGACCTAATCCATCAGTGACAACTTGAAGTAATGTGATCGGGGTATAACCGACCTAATAAGCCCAGGCTTAGAGGTTAAACCTCCAAGCCCGTTACTGTTGAGTAGAGGAAAGGTCGGTGCAGTACCGACCACATGATAATGGGAGGAGCCAGGGAAAATGTAGGGTGAGATCCGAAGAGGTCGGGTCATGGAATTTTCCTTAATTTTTAGGAAGCGGAAAAATAATATCGATCATTGGCCCCCGTGCGTCAGAGATCAGGACAAGATTTCTGGACGCATGACAGCTGTTACATGTACTTTTCCAACTAATAGGATTTAATGCTTGGACATAACTGATTCGCTTTAGATGGATGACACGTGGCTAGAGGTAATCTGTGGATTTTGAAACTTTTCTCGCCAATTTTTTTCTATAAATATGTGGTCCCCATAGTCTCATTCTCTTTACTTTGCGAAAAAAGAGTGATCAGAGAACTCCTCGGGTTATCATGATTTCTTCAACAATAACTCCTTAGTACTTAGGTAAGCTCGACCTATCCCGTCCTATCTCTGATTTTGTTATTTACTATATAGAGTTATGGCTGGGCGGGTCTCAGTGGGTGATCTTAGGGAGGTAGAAAACTTAGATGAACCATTAGAGGTCGAGCCTCTAAGTTTCTATGAACCCCCGATCAGCCCTTAGGATAATGAGTCGGACAGTGAAGAGGGGGTGGATAATGATCCCGGGGTTGATAGAGAGCCGAGAGAGGCCGACCTAGAACTTCCAACTTTTTATAACAAAATGGAACATATGATCGAGGTAGACATGAGGAGATACAAATTGGTAGATAGGTATACGACAAGGATTCCTGATAGAGATGAGTATCCTTATCATTGCCGGGAGGGGGAATTAGTTATGTTTCACGAGGCTTTAACGGTCGGGCTTCGATTCCCACTCCATTATTTTTTTGTGGACTTCTTGCTGACCGCGGGCATATTGTCGGGTCAGCTTGCTCCAAACAGGTGGAGGATTCTCGTGTATTTTTCGTACGTGCCTTATTCCCAAGAGATCTAACTTCCCCGATATTTTTTTTCAGGGATGATTTTTGACTCTGAGGCATTGAAGGAGGCTGCTTTGGCCAAGGCCCAAGGGGCTCGGAACAAGCGAACTGTGGACGGGGTAACTCGACGACTTCCTCAGAAAAAATGAGGAGCTACTGTGTCCGGCCTTGGTCAATCTTCCAACATGGCTGTCGAAGCTCCTCGAGCCAGAACGAAGAGGCAACAGAGGGGTCGGGCTCCCCCGTCCTCTGACTCGGAGCTCGAGGCGGAGAACTCTACCTTGGCGGATTTTCGAAAGAAGCTCCAAGATTCTCTCCACCCGAACCTCCTAAAAAAGTACCAATACGAGATCGGGTTAGAGCGGAGAGTAGAACACATAATGAGCACAGCCCTTCAGGTATGGTTTCGATCTCCGGATGCTCAGTATTACCCGAGGTGTTGCTAACCAAAGCATTGAACGGGGAGAGACTGCCAGTCAGTTGCTGCACTCCGTTTAATACGAGGCGACCCAGGCTAATGCTGCTAATAAGTGCTTTATTAGCATGTATTTAATTCACTTATTATCTTATTTTTTTATTCGTTTGATCTTATTGAAGCATCGTTTAATGCATTTCACTTATTGTGCTATGTAAGGTCAAAATGAAGAAAAAGAAAGGAAACATGACCAAAGAAATACAAAAAAATCAAGAAGTGAGGTTCAAGGGCATATTCAAAGAGCTCCAAATCAATAATGGCATGTGGGAAGAAGATTAGATGCAAAAAATTATGGTCAAAGAAGGTTTGGAATGAAGTTGGAAATCAAAAACCCGCAAGGATTGTGATCATGAATTTTAGTCATAGATTGAAGCTCAATTCTATCATAGAATACTTTCTAATTTGGGAAGATCTATTTCACAAATAATTGTAGATATTTGAGTTTTCTTTCCAACGCAACTTGAATCACCACAATCGGACTTCGGAAGAGAAAATTATGACCAAAACATTGAGCACAGGCGCTTCTCGGCAGAAATACACTTACGGCCATAAATGATAAAGTTACGGCCGTAACTTCCAAATTCTGAAAATTTTCAGTAGCTAACTTACGGCCGTGATAAGGAAATTTACGGCCGTAACTTGCTCTCCAAGGAATTTCCTTACCTGATTCAAGGTCTATCTTTGGTATATCTTTGGGGTAAAGTTAGGGCACGATTTTGGGAGTATTAAAGGAGGAAAATCACCACAAAAATGTGACTGGACATTGAGGAAAATTGAGAGAAAATTATAGAGCATTCTTGAGAGATTTTCAAGCGCAAGAATATCAACAACAATGAAATTCATGAAGCAACTTGAAGAATCTACCACAACCATGCTAGGCTAAATTTCATATCTTATTCAAAGGGGAAGTTGTGTTAACTCAATTATGTTATTTTCTTTTCCTACAAATTAGTAGCGTGAATTTATTCCTTTATTTCAATTGTTGGATTATTATGTTTTGAATGTTCATTGAGTTTATTTGATTAATAGTTTAATTTGGCCAATTGGATTATTGATCTTTAGATTCATGAATATGCTATGTTTAGATTCTTGATCCGTAATTGTCATTGAATCTTTACTTTAGTAGCAAATAAGTCTCGTGCTGATTTAGTAATAATTCAACTTGGATTGATTAATTCGAGCTTGTGAAATTAACGATCCAATTCAATCTATTCTTCTAGATTTTCATACTAGTCGTGCATTAAATCCTAAGAGCTTGTTTAGGATTGTCCATGGCTAGAATTGGTTCGAAGAACTTGTTTTGAATCAATATACATAAGGAAGAATTTAGATAATCAGAACTTGTTGATTATTTATGATTGATAATTGAATAGGGATATAAACACGTTACAAGGAAAAGTATAACATTAATTAAGGACACAACCGAACCCGAGAACAAGATTTCTTCTCATATTAATTATCTAGTTATATTTTATTATTTATTTTATGCATAGTTTTCATTCAAGCAATTTCACACAACAAAACCCCCCATTCCATTCTAATTGATCGAACAACTAAAATTAGTTTCCGTTCATCGTGGGATCGACCCTTACTCTCCCTACTACACTATTAATTAATATTTAGCGAGTAAGGAATTATATATTATTTTGGTGCATTGCGACAACCATCAGCTGCAGAGGAGGAGCTTAGAAATATCAGGGCTGAGCTCGAGGCAGCCATTCAACAGCGGGAGTCAGCCCATGATGAAAACAAACGCTTGGCTGAAGAGCTCAAGTAGGCACAGGAAGGGGAACTTCAAGCCCGAGCGCTGGCGGTGGAAGACCTCAAGGGTCCAAAGAGTATAAGCTCGCGCTTGGGAATTATGCTCTTGAATCCTATCAAGCGATCAAGCAAGCGCGAGCTTGGTGCCTTTTGAAGGCGCCCGAGCTCGATACCAGTCCGCTGGCTGAGTTTCCCCTAGGCACTGACGAGCTCGATCTTACCCCGTTTGAGGATGAAGAAGAGGACTGCGAAGTGGTGGGGAATGACGATATCGGCAATGAGCCCGAGCCTTGAAATCATTTTTCTTTGCATCACAATTTTTTGAATACTTGTACAAACCCGGGGTATGCCCCGAGGACTACTTGTGATTTTCCTTTTATAAATGAATATGTCTATTTTCTACCAATGCTTGCTCCCTTTACTTGTGTTTTAATGAAAAGCTATTTGCCATCTTGAGTACACAAATCGTAATTATAAGGGCTTATGACATGTTTGATATGTGATCGGGCACGGGCGACCTCCTAATTTTGTTATCAAAACTTCGGATTGATGATAATTGATTGAAAAGACCGGTCACACTTGACCTTGTAGTCAAACCATTCAAATATCAGGTCGGGTTTTTACCTTGCGAAATTTAAAAATCTTATTTTAGAAGGTCGGGTAATGCCAACACGTTAAGTTGTATGTAGGGAAGAGGTGAAACTCTTGAATTTGTAAATGTAAAAAATAATTTGTAATGCCTTGCCATGAGACATTGTAAATTATTCATGGAAGAATAATTTGTAACATCTTACCATGAGACATTGTAAATTATTTGTTGGGGGAAATAATTTGTAACGCCTTACCATGAGACATTGTAAATTATTCGTGGGAGAATAATTTGTAACGTCTTACCATGAGACGTTGTAAATTATTTGTTGGAGAAATAATTTGTAACGCCTTACCATGAGACATTGTAAATTATTCGTGGGAGAATAATTTGTAAAGTCTTACCATGAGACATTGTAAATTATTTGTTGAGAAATAAATTGTAAAGTCATTTGGATGACCTTATAAGTTATTCTAAGATTTTTGTCCTCTGGTGCTTATTCTTCGGAAGAAACTATTTTATTAAAGGGGACTGAACTGTGGGCCTCGTTAAAACCTTACCCAGAAAAACTCTGCGGGAAAAAATCTGGATAAGAAAAAAGAGTACCCGTCCCTGATGCTAAAAGAAGAATAATGGGCGCGCAGACCCAACCTTAAACATTATTGATGGATGTGTAAGTCCGAAAATAAAAAGAAAAAATGGGTGATCAGACCCGACTCTTCTACAACTAGATGACTTTGTTAAAATAAACGCGACTACTTTTAGTATGGCTTTAAATTCTCCACATTCCATGGCCGAGGAAGAGGTCTTGAATCCATTGTTCAGAGGCTGTATGAGCCCTTTCCCACTTTCGGATGACTTCGTATGGTCCTTCCCAAATAGTTCCAAGTTTCCCAGGATGGTGACCAGCGGCCTCGCTTCGACGAAGGACAAGATCTCCCTTTCTGAATTCTCTCTTCTTCATTCGGATATTAAACTTCTTGGTCATGGCCTGTTGATAAGCCATTATTCTCAAGGATGCATTCTCCCTGACTTCTTCCAGAAGATCCAAGCTTTCTCTCATTCCCTCAATCTGGTCGGGTGATTCTATAGTCATTGAGAATGTTGTTCGGTTGGTCCAAAGTATTTCTGGGAGGAGATCGGGCCAATCACCCTTGGCACTGTCAAAGAGAGTCTCAAGTCTTGCAAGATAAGTCTGTTCGTAACTTCAACTAATCCATTACTTTACGGGTGGGAAATGGAAGTTAACATGTGTTCTATTCCCAGGTTCTTGCAGAACTGTTTGAAGGCTTAGCACTCGAATTGACGGCCGTTATCAGTGATTAATGTCTTAAGAAGACCAAAACGGCAGATAATTGACTTCCATACAAATGCCTCCAACTTTTGTTCTGTGATTACGATAAGAGGTTCTGCTTCCACCCATTTTGTGAAGTATTCCACAGCCACTACTAGGAACTTCACTTGACCACGAGGTATGGAGAATGGCCAAAGTATGTCAATTCCCCATTGAGTAAAGGGCTATGGGCACATAATTGAAGATAGTTCTTCAGTGGGTTGATGTAATCGGGCTGCAAACCTTTGGCACTTATTGTAAGTTTTCACATAGCTGAGTGTGTCATTTTTCATGGTTGGCCAATAGTATCCGTGTAACGCCACGGATTCCGCGGAGCCCGGGACGCCACTTCGTCCTTTAAATCTGATTTTATTGCGGAAATAATTAAAAATTTCAAACGTCATGTTTATTTTTTTTAAACCCTTTGAAACAACATTATTTTGCGGAATAAATGAATTTATAAAACATCACATCTATTATTTAAAAAAATGTAGCAGAACATAATTCTAACAAATTCATAAAAACCTTAAATCTTAAGTTTTAAAGTAAAGTAATGATAAATAATTAAATTGACGACATTTATGAAACTTGACTTAAAAGAAAAATTAACATTTATTTTATTTTCCAACACTGCCCATTCATTTGCCGCCTTCTTCGAGATCTGCAAAAACTGTTAAAATAATGGAATGAGTATTTCGAAAAATACTCAGTAGACTCATCTCCAATAATTAATTTACAGAATAATTGAACATGTAATTATGTAATCATACAGTGACATCATCATCATATTCTTGGGCTCTTGTATTTTCAAAATCAAGGCTGTTAAAATCATAGGGTGTGGGTAGTCTCGTCTATAGCACTTAAGGCACATAAGTTATGCATAACATCATCATTTCTCATCTTATCTCATAAGAGATATTCTTTTCTCGTCTCATGCATCAAAGCATGTAAATCACGTAATTTCACATAAGGCATGCAATTATAATTTAAACTAATTAGTGGGGACGAGTCTACCTTAAATCACGAGTCTGAAAGTTGAGCAAGAAAGTTCACGTTGTTCTTCTAAATGTCCAAGCGCCTCGTCTAGCATAACTTAAAATAATAAGTCCAATTTAATACTTTAAAATTGATTTAAATGACTTTGAACTTTATAGACTGAAATGATTATTTTAAAACTTGGGATTTATAAATATATATATCATTTTTAAATCAATATGAACAAAATTAAAAGACTTTAAAATATGAAATAATTTGAGATTTTGCTAGAATTGAAAGTTTGAACGTAAAATTGATAATGACATGGGACATTTTTAAATTGAAATCGGAATTGGACTAACATTTTTAAATGATTTTAATTTCACTTAAAATGGCTAGACACACATGAGTTTTAAAATAAATTGGCAAATTTGTAGCAACACGTTTTTTAAAGATAAATAATATTTATTCAAAATCAATCACGAAAATTCTCGGTCGCTACAACCCTACCTCCTTAAAATAACTTCGTCCTAGAAATTTAAATTTTCTTGATCTAAAATACTTGGGTACTTCAAAATTTCTTCTTTCTTAAAATCTTAAAATAATTAATATGACTAGACAAGAGCGCTGGTTTTGAATAATAATCGTTAAGGTTGGAGAGTCGTAACGACAGGTTTGGTAAAACAAGTCTTTTAAGTTTGAAAATTTCTCGATCGCTACAATCCGTATCACATTAACTTCATAACCAGTGCTCTTGCTCCCTGGTGTCCTCCAAAAATTCCTTCATGAACCTCGACCATAGCAAGGGCTGCTTCTTTCGGAGTTAGGCATCACAGGTAAGGAAGTGTAAAACTTCGACGAAACAAGGTATTCTGTAATAAGGTATATCTCAGGGCCCTTGCTTTGACTCTTCTTGCCTCTGCTTTGTCATCTGGAAACTTTCCTGATGTTAAATATTCAATGATTGGATCCATCCAACTGGGTTCATGATCTAAAATATCCATGACATCGGGCTGATATGTAATACTGGGCTCACGAAGAGTTCACACGAATACAGTTCTCTCCAAGTGGTCAAGATTGGAAAAAGTTAGTCTTGACAGAGCATCCGCTTTGTGATTGGCGGATCTTGGGATTTTTTCTATGCGGCAAGACTTGAACTTCCTCTGCAAGTCCAAAACCATCATTCTGTAATATGACATTTTTTCATCTTTTGCTTCAAAAGTGTCGTTCACTTGCTCTAACACCAATTGTGAATCACTCAAGACTTTGACATGCTCGCCACCTAGATGTTGAGTTACTTGAAGTCCGGAGATAACGGCCTCATACTCTGCATCATTATTAGTTGCTATGAAGTTAAACCTTATTGCGCACTGAATTTTCATTGTGCCATCATCCTTTTTAATGTTATTCCGGCCCCCGATTCTGCGACAATCGATGCTCCATCCACTTGCAAAGTCCATGTGGCCTCTTCCCTATCATGACCTGTTGTTCAGCGACGAAGTCAGCCAAGACCTGTGCTTTGATAGAAGGCCGAGGTTTGAACTCAATGTCATATTCCCCAAGCTCGATTGACCACTTCATTAGACGACCAGAGACATCCGATTTCTGCAAGATCTATTTTAAGGGGTTGATTGGTGAGGACTGTTATAGTACGGGCTTGAAACTAAGGTCTTAACTTTCTAGCTGATGTGACCAAGGCAAGTGCAAGTTTTTCTACCAATGTATATAGGGTTTTTGCATCCAACATCATCTTGCTGACATAATATACGGGTTTCTGAGCCTTCCCTTCCTCTTTGACCAAAATGGCGCTTACAGCATGATCTGAAACTGCTAGATACAAGAACAGATTTTCTCCTGGATGTGGTTTTACCAATATTGGAGGAGTTCCCAAGTATTCCTTCAACTTCCTAAAGGAGATCTCGCACTCTTCATCCCATCAGAAATCTTTGTTTCCTCTGAGAGTCTTGAAGAAGAGAAAACATTTATCTGTTGCCCTTGACATAAAACGTCCCAATGCTGCCACTCTCCCCGTAAACTTCTATACTTCCCTGATGTTCCTGGGAGGTTCCATTGATGTAAGGGCTATAATTTTATCTAGATTAACTTCAATGCCTCTCTGGGTGATCATGAATCCCAAAAAATTTCCCGAGCTTACTCCGAAGGCACATTTGGCGGGATTCAGTTTCATCCGATGTTCTCTGAGTGCACAGAATATGTCTTCCAAGTCAGAAATGTGGTCTTTCTTTCTCGAGCTCTTTACAACCATGTCATCAACATAAACTTCAATGTTCAGTCCGATGTGCTTGGAGAAGACCATGTTTACCAATCTTTGATAAGTAGCTCCGACATTCTTCAATCCAAAGGGCATGACTTTATAGCAATATATTCCTTCATCTACCATAAAGGAAGTTTTTTTCTGATCTTCCTGTGCCATTCGAATCTGATGATATCCTGAGATTGCGTCGAGGAAGTTGTAAAGCTCAGAACCTGATGTGGAATCCACTAATTTGTCGATTCGGGGAAGAGGATAACTGTCTTTTGGACATGCTTTATTTAAATATGTGAAATCTATGCAAACTCGCCACTCGCCATTCGGCTTCTTCACTAATACCACGTTAGCTAGCCATTTTGGATACCTTACTTCCTTGATGAATCCTGCTTTCAAAAGCTTATTTATTTCTTCCTTTAGGATTTGCCTTCTTTCTGTGGCAAACTGCCTTTTTCGCTGTTTTACGGGCTTCTTTTCAGGCATGACGTTAAACATGTGTTCAACGAGTGAGGGGTCAATCTCGGGCATGTCTTCAGCGCTCCATGCGAATATGTTAACATTTCTCCTTAAACATTGCGACAGCTCTTCCTTCATTGATTTGGGGAATTCCTTTCCAAGTGAAGCTCTTTCCTTTTGAGATTTGAATTTCTTCCAATTCTTCTACTGGTGACATTCTTTCTTCCACGGGAAGTTCAATTGACATTAGATCTGCCTTACCCTTTTCAATACAGCTGATATAACAACTTTTGGCTACTGATTGATTTCCATGTACTGTTGTTATGCCTGCGGAAGTCGGGAAATTGATTGCCAGATGATATGTTGATACTATAGCTTTTAAGCTATTTAAGAATGGTCTTCCCAAAATAGCGTTGTAGGCCATAGGGGTCTTCACGACCTAAAACGGGGTCATCTTTGTCACCAACTTTTCTTCTGATCCAAGGGAAGTAGGAAGTCAATTAAGCATTCGGGTTTCACTGTTCCTCCACCGAAGCCAGTTAGCGGAGTAATGACCTGACAGAGCCAATCTTTGGGGAGCTGCATCTTGTTGAAGGCTTCCAGAGAAAGGACATTGGCCGCACTTCCATTATCCACAAGCACCCTCCTTACATCGAAATTCACAATTGTGGCACTGATTACAACGACATCGTCATGGGGATAGAAAATTCCTTCCATGTCAACGTTACTGAAACTGATGTTGCTCGAAATTTCATGGTCATGACTTCCCGACCTTTCTTCCTGATCACCCAATGCCCGAGCATAATTTTTCCTTGCATTATTTGAATCGCCTCCATAATCCATTCCTCTGACAATAAAATTTATGGTGTCAGCGGATCTATTCTTTTCTTCTCCCTTTCCTTGATCTTTATCTTCTTTCTGTATATAATGTCTCAGGAAGCCCCTTTTGATGAGGGCTTCTATCTCCTGCTTTAGTGTTCTGCACTCATCCGTGGTATGACCCAGGTTCTTGTGAAAGTCACAATACTTATGTCGATTCTTTTCGTCGATCTACCCCTTGATAAGCTTGGGCCAAGGCAAATCATTGCGCCCTTTGATTTCCATCAGAATGTGAGATCGATGCACATTTAATGGAGTTAAATTCTGATGCGCATTTAATGGAGTTAAAAACTACTTCGTTCATAACTTCCCAAAAAAAAATCAAAATGAAAATATAAATATATTTTCCAAATGTTCTGTTCACACTGAACATTCTGTTCAAAATTAAGAATCTAGTCAAAATTTACAGAATTTCTGTTGTCATTAATAATATAATATATAGATAGATTTGCTAAGCATGTTATTTTTCTATTTAATTAAGTGGTTATCGGCCGAGATTGCATTAAATTGAAATTGGGAAAAATTTAGCGGCAATTTGAGAATCATTGGAAAGTTTTGCACTTAAATTTGCAAATTGATGAGAGTTGGAGGATTCATTTGAAATTTACAGAAGTTAAACTTTTTATATAACCTAAATAAATAAAATCTACAGTCTACACTCGGCCCTCTCATCTCTCGCATCTCGCATCTCTCGGCTCTCTTTACGATCCGAGACCAGTCGCTGCTCCTTTCGGCCACCCACTTCCAGTCGCTGGCACCACCACGCCGGCAGTCGCACCATCACCAAAACGGTAGGACACCTCCACTCCCTCACATCGCGCACACACGCAGTTTACACACACTCGCGCACACACGCATTCACAATTATATATATATATATATATATATATATATATGTATGTATGTATGTAAATTTAAGTTTTTAGATTTAAGAAATTTGGATTTGTTGATTGGATTTAGATTAAATATGGAGCTTTATTTGAAATTTCAGACTTGGAATTTATGTAATTAATTGGTTAAGCTGTTGAGCTTGAATGTGGTTTTATAATGGTGCATTTTCAGATTTTGATTTATTCTAGAATTCGAATTCTAACTGTTAATTGGAGATTTGGTATTGTGACTGTATGTATGTATGTATGTATGTATGTATGTTAATATCAGATTCTTATATTTATATAAATTAATTTTCGGATTCCAAAATTATAGATTAATTTGTTATTAATCGATATTTCTGTTTAAATTGGAAATATATGATTTGCATATTTGGGAAAAGTGTATAAATGTTCATAGTAATTTTCAGAATTTGAATGTTTTGAATCTCAATTTGAATTTGGTTTTGGATGGTTGATTTTGAGTTAGGAGATAGGTAAATTCTGATTTTCAGTTATTGGGTTTTTAATTGAAATTTTAGAATGTTAGGTTTCATTTAGAACTAAAATTGATGTTTTAATCTCAAGTAGTGTTTGATTAAGTATTAAAATGAATAACTAATGTGTTTGTGAACTAAAAGTTATATTTTGTTAATGAATGGAAATAATTAAGAGAATTGACACATTGACGTAGCAGACAACTAAGACTTTCACGTGTTATTTAAGTAAAGTGACTACTAAGGACTTCAGGTAAGTAAACTTCCCCTATTTTCAACGAAGTTGAAAATTAATGTGAAATTATTATACTTAAGTGACTATCTTGTAATTTACTTGCTTTGATGATTTTTTCGTTTATTTTATACATGTATGTGTTATTAAATAAATGTTCAAGCATGCATATTATCGGTCATTT
Organism: Ligustrum vulgare; assembly: GCA_963555705.1. Classification (NCBI taxonomy): domain Eukaryota; kingdom Viridiplantae; phylum Streptophyta; class Magnoliopsida; order Lamiales; family Oleaceae; genus Ligustrum; species Ligustrum vulgare. The sequence continues at coordinate 24,363,415 of OY743188.1, forward strand.
CTCCGTTTATTCCTTAAAATGTTCTTTTAAATTTAGTTTTAAATAAGTTATGTATTTCAAGTAGTGGTTAGTCGATCCTATTTCACCGCTAAAGTTTATTGAATTTTAATTATTACTATTATGGAGTTTGGGATTGATTTTTGAGCAGTTTGTTGATGTTGAAGTTGATGTTTGAATTGTGGTTGGATTTTGGATATTGAATGGAGTGTGGTTTGATGTTTTTAAAGTGTTATTGTTATTGTAATCTTGATGTTCCTCCACATGTTGCTTAAGTCCAATTTATAGAGGAGATTGTCAAAATTTCTTTATAATTTTTAAATGGAAAAATGAATTTTTTTAATGTCTAAAATGATTTATTTCCACATATAAAGTGAAAGTAAGTTAATACATATATGATTAAGATTTTAAACTTGAGTTTTATAAAATCTAAATTTGTTTTGAATTAGTAATATTGAAATTAAAGAATATTGTTGTTATATTTTTTGTGTATTTAATTTTATCTCCAAATAAATAAATGTTGCTTTATTTGTGAAATGATTTTTTAAGAAAATCTTGTGATCTTTAAAATAATTATTAATTTTTAATTAATATTAGTTCGACCCCGGTTCAACAAGGTCTGACCTTCTTACCCTTGACCTATTGATTTTTTGGGTCGAATTGATTTTAGGTTTTTCTGAATATTGAATATTATATAACTTAAATTAATGATATAATTTAAAATGAATGATACATTGAAGAAAATTAAAATATATATAATAAACTTTTATATTTGATCTTTGGGACGTTTTTCGAACAAAGTGTTTATAGTTTGCTCTCACTTGTTATCTTATATTAAAATTTTCGTTGAGATCTTCAATTTAATATCATACACTATATTAAAATGATAAAACCGTGAATTTAATTTTGAATTGAAAGATAAAATATTTTAATAAATAAATGTTAATTGGTATTTAAAACATGATTTTTAAAAAAGTAAAGTTCATCACCTTAATTTTAAAAAGTGATATTTCCCTCATATCTCTTCTTCTATTTCTTTTTTTTTTTATCTTAAAAGAGGGAATGAGTAATACTATTCACAATTGTCCCATCCCTTTTCACACTTGGTGATTCATTACTATTCATTAACTAGTTTTTTTCAAACAACTTTTTTCCCCCTCTTTATTTTATTTATTTATTTATTTAATGTCACAAAAAAAATGCAAGAAAACCTGAGTGAAGATGAAAACAATATCAAGAGGACAAATAACACATTTTTTTTCTATTAACGCAAGAAAATCAAGAAGATAAATTGTAACTTTTATGTAGTCTTAATTAATTGTTATATGATACTATACAGCCTTCTATGATTTAATATGTCTCTTCTGCTAATAATTCTTTATAATAAAAAAAAACATAATTATTCACAATTGTCCCATCCCTTTTCACACTTGGTGGTTCATTACTATTCATTAACTGGTTTTTTTCGAACAACTTTTTTTCCCCTCTTTATTTTATTTATTTATTTATATAATGTCACAAAAAAATGCAAGAAAACCTGAGTGAAGATGAAAACAATATCAAAAGGATAAATAACACATTTTTTTCTATTAACGCAAGAAAATCAAGAGGATAAATTGTAACTTTTATGTAGTCTTAATTAATTGTTATATGATACTATACAGCCTTCTATTATTTAATATGTCTTTTCTGCTAATAATTCTTTATAAAAAAAATATAATATGATTATATTAAGATTCAGTTAATTCAATGACGCTAAATAATACAACTACACATTTCTCGTACGGAGTACAACTTTTCACTAGTAAATATAGGAGTTTGTGTAATTTTCCTTGGATTCTATTAGACTATGCGATAAGAATAAATACTTAACGGGTTGCCTTCTACAAAGCCCTAAATATTTATCATCTGACAGGTAAAAGCCCATTTCTTTTTCTACAATTTATAAACGAAACAGTAAAATATTTTGGTTTCTCACTAGTCATCTTCCTGCTGTCGCGTTTTACTTTATTTTATATATCACCTAACTCAGACACACATCATCGATATGGAGTTCGTGAAGAAGATGTACGAAGAACTGAAACCAGAGAAAATATTCAATAAAGTGAGACCTCTTATTAGGAAGTTACTTTCAGCAGCAGCCCGGCCGCCTCGAACTCAGCAGAAACCCTTACCATTCATGGTACTTAATTTTCAATAATCATCCTTTTATCAAAACATATTTTGTTTTCACATCTCTCTTTAAATTACTGTTACAGACTTGTATTATTAAAGTGGACACCAGTAGCCGAGGATGGGAACAGGCGGTATTACGAGTAATGAGAATTAGCCACGGTATCAACTTGAGAAAATTATTACCGTTATTTTTATGTTTAATAATACGATGCTTCAATCCAATTAAAATTATACATATCGCTACTTTTGAATATACCTGTTTGCGTTTGTGTAGATTTAAAATCTATTTAATGACACGTATACGTGTACAAATTTAATTAGATGGGGTAGCAAATCTGGACTCGTTTAATATTACAATTTTTTTTTTTATCAAATAATATTACAAATTTAAGATTTGCGAATTAATAATGTTTTTCTTATTATAAAAACAGTACGGAATTTCAAAATGGATAAAGAAGGAAAAGTGGAAGTATGTGGCTTAGTAGATCCCAAAAAACTTTTGAAGGCGTTAGGGAAAGAAGGAAAACGCGCAAAGCTATGTTGGTTTCAATTTGGAGAATGCTCGAGCAACCTATTGGGTCCACCTACTGCTGCTATTACTGCTACAAAAAATACTAATAAGAATAACGATCCTCTTGAATTTGCATATGGACCAACGGCTATTGGCTATAGTGGAAGCTATCCGTATCCGTATCCGTATTCACATCCGTATCCTCCTCAACCATTCATGTCTTAACTTCTGCTTAATGCTTCCTATATAGAAATGTTGTTGATCGAAAGAAATGGGAATACATAAGGTACTATTTGTCGTTTGTCTTAATTGTCGTGGGAGTCTTATGATATTCTTTATTACTTTTGTTGTTTAAACATGTCCTTATCTCTCTCTTTTCACATTACAACATACTTTGACAGATTTCGAGAATCGCGTTTTACCTAATAACGTAGAAGTTAATATATAGTTTGATTAAACTATATCAAATTTTCAATGGACCAAATTTCAAATTTTAGCACACGTTTCGTGGGATCCACGATTTTATCACTTTTTTTTTCCAGCCACACAATTCACTTCTTTTTTTCAAAAATTACTAATTTTTTTATCTAACATGCCCCATGAATTATTATGTTACCTCTCTTGACTTCGATTTTAGTTCCACATTATGAAGAACAACAAAACAATTATTAATACTAGCATCTCTCTCTCTCTCTCTCTCTCTCTCTCTCTCTCTCTCTCTCTCTCTCTCTCTCTCTCTGCAATTTTCGTTCAAATTTCACAGAGTGGTTCTATAGGGTCTAAGGATTAACGAAAGTGATACACTTTTTATAAGATAATAAGAGAAGAATCCATTTTGTCAAAATCCTTCTCTTTGTTGAGCTGAAGAGAGTGAAATAGTAAAGAAAAGATTTAAGCCCTCCTTTGTCACAAGAATTTCGATATATAAGCCTCTCCAATTTATAAATCACAGGATCATAAATGACTTTTTAATCATACTTATTTTTTCTTTACTTTTCAACAACACATTTTACATCAAAATTACAAATAAACTAATTTATAAACCACTATAGTATTACCAAACATATGCTAATTTTTTATGGTTGAATTAATTAATACTAACCCAACACAAACATATTATTTCCATAATCATTTCGTACGAAAATAAGTACTTAAATAATTTATTAAAGGGAACTTTACAAAAGACACTTTCAATATCATATATTACTCATTGGCAAGCAAAAAAATATATTTTCACGAAACATTGAAACAGATACAAACCATAATTATAATGTCTAGATACCATAATAACCTTAATTCAAAATAACAAATCATACACTATATATTAAAATGATAAAACCGTGAATTTAATTTTGAATTGAATGATAAAATATTTTAATAAATAAATGTTAATTGGTATTTAAAACATGATTTTTAAAAAAGTAAAGTTCACCACCTTAATTTTAATAAGTGATATTTAAATATAGGAGTTTGTGTAATTTTCCTTAGATTCTATTAGACTATGCGATAAGAATAAATACTTAACGGGTTGCCTTCTACAAAGCCCTTAATATTTATCATCCGACGGGTAAAAGCCCATTTCTTTTTCTACAATTTATAAACGAAACAGTAAAATATTTTGGTTTCTCACTAGTCATCTTCTTGCCGTCACGTTTTAATTTATGTTATATATCACCAACTCACACACACATCATCGATATGGAGTTCGTGAAGAAGATGTACGAAGAATTGAAACCAAAGAAAATATTCAATAAAGTGGGACCTCCTATTAGGAAGTTACTTTCAGCAGTAGCCCGACCGCCTCGAACTCAGCAGAAACCCTTACCATTCATGGTACTTAATTTTCAATAATCATCCTTTTATCAAAACATATTTGGTTTTCACATCTCTCTTTAAATTACTGTTACAGACTTGTATTATTAAAGTGGACACCAGTAGCCGAGGATGGCAACAGGCGGTATTACGAGTTATGAGAATTAGCCACAGTATCAACTTGAGAAAATTATTACCGTTATTTCTATGTTTAATAATACGATGCTTCAATCCAATTAAAATTATACATATCACTACTTTTGAATATACCTGTTTGCGTTTGTGTAGATTTAAAATCTATATAATGACACGTATACGTGTACAAATTTAATTAGATGGGGTAGCAAATCTGGACTCGTTTAATATTACAATTTTTTTTTTATCAAATAATATTACAAATTTAAGATTTGCGAATTAATAATGTTTTTCTTATTATAAAAACAGTACGGAATTTCAAAATGGATAAAGAAGGAACAGTGGTAGTATGTGGCCTAGTAGATCCCAAAAAACTTTTGAAGGCGTTAGGGAAAGAAGGAAAATGCGCAAAGCTATGTTGGTTCCAATTTGGAGAATGCTCGAGCAACCTATTGGGTCCACCTACTGCTGCAAAAAATACTAATAAGAATAACGATCCTCTTGAATTTGCATATGGACCAACGGCTATTGGCTATAGTGGAAGCTATCCGTATCCGTATTCACATCCGTATCCTCCTCAACCATTCATGTCTTAACTTCTGCTTAAAGCTTCCTATATAGAAATGTTGTTGATCGAAAGAAATGGGAATATATAAGGTACTATTTGTCGTTTGTCTTAATTGTCGTGGGAGTCTTATGATATTCTTTTTTACTTTTGTTGTTTAAACATGTCCTTATCTCTCTCTTTTCACATTACAACATACTTTGACAGATTTCGAGAATCGCGTTTTACCTAATAACGTAGAAGTTAATATATAGTTTGATTAAACTATATCAAATTTTCATTGGACCAAATTTCAAATTTTAGCACACGTTTCGTGGGATCCACGATTTTATCACTTTTTTTTTTCCAGCCACACAATTCACTTCTTTTTTTCAAAAATTACTAATTTTTTTATCTAACATGCCCCATGACTTATTATGTTACCTCTCTTGACTTCAATTTTAGTTTCACATTATGAAGAACAACAAAACAATTATTAATACCAGCATCTCTCTCTCTCTCTCTCTCTCTCTCTCTCTCTCTCTCTCTCTGTGTGTGTGTGTGTGTGTGTGTGTGTGTGTGCAATTTCCGTTCAAATTTCACAGAGTGGTTCTATAGGGTCTAAGGATTAACGAAAGTTATACACTTTTTATAAGATAATAAGAGAAGAATCCATTTTGTCAAAATCCTTCTCTTTGTTGAGCTGAAGAGAGTGAAATAGTAAAGAAAAGATTTAAGCCCTCCTTTGTCACAAGAGTTTCGATATATAAGCCTCTCCAATTTATAAATCACACGATCCTAAAACACTTTTTAATCATACTTATTTTTTCTTTACTTTTCAACAACACATTTTACATCAAAATTACAAATAAATTAAATTATAAACCACTATAGTATTACCAAACATATGCTAATTTTTTATGGTTGAATTAATTAATACTAACCCAACACAATCATATTATTTCCATAATCATTTTGTACCAAATAAGTACTTAAATAATTTATTAAAGGGAAATTTACAAAAGACACTTTCGATATCGTATATTACTCATTGGCAAGCAAAAAAATATATTTTCACGAAACATTGAAACATATACAAACCTATAATTATAATGTCAAGATACCATAATAACCTTAATTCAAAATAACCAATCATACACTATGGCCACGGCAGTTGAAGCTCACTTCCACGATTTGCAGGTATTCATTTATGTGCCTTAGTGTTTTCCTCCCAAAAGAGGAGGATTAAACATAAAAATAAATCCATTTCAATTCATTGAACCTGTGTAAATAATGAATGCATCAATAGACACCTCATGTTTGTTTATCTTGAGTGTGCAGGGTTACAAAGATGTGGCAAGAGCTGCAGACTAAGATGGATAAATTACCTCAGACTTGATTTAAAGAAAGGGATTTCTCTTCAGCAGAAGCAGAACTCATAACTGAACTCCAAAAAATTATGGGCAATAGGTAAATTTTACCCATTATCCAATGATGGTTCTATAAATATTGCAGTACTTACAGTTCGATCAAAATAATATTTATTGTCTGCAAGTGGACTCAAATAGCCAAGCACCTTCCTGGGAGAAAATAATGAAATCAAGAATTTTTTGGAACTCAGCCATCAAGAAGAAAAACATTTCTCAAAACCTCTATGATCTGGCCACATTTTCAAATTTCTCAAATCCAAACTCGAATTTCCCCCAATATGTCGATTTAGATAAAGTTTATATTCCTGCCCCAACACCACCTCATCAAGGGTTTGTTATTGGTGAGTTTGGGGCCTATCAGGTGAGTTACAATGTCTTTTTTTTCAACCATCGCTTTCGAGTTCATCTGCACGGGCATGTCCATTGGGATACCAGCCTCAATTCATTGACTATCAACACTCTGATAATTCCATTTTCAGCTGTGACGAATATCCATTTATTGCAACTGATAAGCTCTTAAATTATAGTCCCACGATGCTTCCTCTGCTGCAAAAACATGTTGAGATTATGAATGGGAATGAATGTGGGGCTTCCAATTCATCTGCTACACAACATCAAGTACTTGAATCGATTGCTAGCTTCTCAAATTTCCCTTCCCAAAAGCTCAATGCAAATGGGATGTAAGCACTGTCTACATCATCCCCGTCCCATTTTTCCTCATCATCTTTCCCTTAGCTACAAAAGTATACCCAAAATGTCCCTTTCCTATTGACATTGTCGTCTTAGCCCGGCCTTGGCGGTAGTGCCTTCATTTTTTTCTTATTTTCCTTCTTCCAGTTTTTCTGTTTCTGAGAAGGAAGGCCGTCCTAAAAGACAATGACACTTGAAAAGGAAGAAGAAGAATAATAAGCTCTGACTGGATCTGAATCACCCACTTCTAGCCATCAAAACTGACTGTGAAGGCATCCATGTAAAGGAGCTAAGATGTCTCATCATAAACAAAATGACAAAACAATAGAACTTACAGAATCAGTTAAAAAAAAATCAAGGGTCACAGATCTTAAATTGTTCAATTAAAACAGAACATGGAAGAAGAAGAAGAAGATTCAAAATAAATATATAATTGAAACTCACTGTGTAGATGCTCAAAGAGCGTTCCATTGGGAGAATACTCAAAAAACATCATTCTAGTGATAGGTTTTTCTTCCTCACAGTATCCAATTAAGTTGACAAAATTCTTGTGACTCACTTTTGATAGTGTATCAATCTGAAGCCATACAAAATAAAAGAGTTTATTAATAGAAAAATAATGAGAATCACCAATTAGGTCCACTTGTGGGAAGAATACTCGTTAGACAAACAAATTCTTAAAAAATAAAATCAAAGTACCTTAGTCGTGAACTGGGCTTCTAGAATTTTTTACCAGTCCTTTGCAGAGGCTATAGCCAGAGATGCAACTATTTCAACTCCACTGGACAATGTGCCTATAGCTCTTTCTAACCTGGCCTACATTGCTGTAAAATAGAACTCAGTTAAACCCAAAAATTGGTTCATGTCTTGTTTAGAGATATTAATTCCCCCAAAGCATACAAATTTTGAATTTTGATGTCTACTCAACCTATAGTCAAATGGCCTATTACACCGAGATATTGGACGTTGTTCTGGACTGCACCAGATTCACAGAATAGAGGCTAAAATCACATTTTCTTATATCCCTTATAATTATCACACATTGACAGGAGATAGAAAGGAAAAAAGATAAAGAAACAACAAAAAAATAGAAAGCTACCTCTTTACCCCACTCAGACTTATCCTCATATCCAGAGCTAATAACATGGATTGCTTTTTTTAAAAGAGTAGCAGACTTCGTTGTTGGTGGAATGCCTCCATGTTCAATAAAGGTGGCAATAATAAAAACTGCTGATTGACTGAACCGCTTCTCTAGCCTCTACTGAGACATGAAAAGTGACTTGTCATCATCATATCCTACAAAAGGGAGAACGTAATTAGCAAAAATCACAACGATAAATGGATCGTGTTTAAGTAGGAAGCTAAACTTACTAAAACTCGAAGTTCATTTTCAAAGAGTGGAAACTGGACATAGCAAGTTTTCTTTCCGAGAGCGGGATCCATCATTAAGAACATTGCTTCTCTAAGTGTTTTACTGTTGAAGTAGCGATCACAACCAACATTCAAAAGATAAGCTCTAGTAGTACAGAGACACGAATCTACAGAACATGTAGAGGATAGGTGCTTTTTTTAAACCTTATCAATTTCTGTAGTGTTCATTATGGGAAATTAGCAACCAGGCACACTCCTCAGCAAGGAAAGAGGCAAAACCTCTCTGAGAGTTTGGCATAAACAAAACAAAACTTTACTTCAAAAGAGTCAAATTCATGTCTAACTACCCACATTTTTGTTTAGCATAAACAAAACTTTACTTCGACTAATCAAATTAAAAAATGGACAATTACTCCATATTTGCTCACATAAAATAAGTTGCAATGGTATGTTCATATTTAAATATGCAAATTTTTTAACTAAATATTTAAAATAAATCACTACTGTTGACCACAAAATCCGGCTGGACCTTGGACCAACACGTCTCAGCTCTTCCCTCTTTGACACGTGGATCTCCTGCACACTACGACAAATGATCAGTTTGCAAAGGGGGCCGAGGTGGCTCCCATTTGCACTCTGATACTAAAGTTAGTGTCCATTTCAAGCAAATATAATTTAGGTGCGGGAAGTATATAAGTGTGTAAAAGAGAGAAAAGGGAGTGAGAGTTAAATATTTTGTTCAGAGAGTAAAAATGCTAACCCCCTATAAGGTGGGAGGAGCGTCCTATTTATAGAGGAATTTATAGTCTTGTATGGCGACACGTGGTGGACTTTACACGTGTATTTACCCTAACTGTTGGAGAGGAAGATTTTGCTTTTTGACAGTAATCATTACTACGTTTGGTAGGGGATGGGCGGCTGTCACTTTTTGGTAAAGGCGGTGTCACATCTCTGACTCCATCCCTTGTCCCATCACTCATCTAGGATGTCACCGTAAAGTACCTCGGCTAAGCATAAAGCACATCGGCTAGACATAAATCAGTTCGGCCAAAGAAGTTTGTGTGCTATTCCACCTCAGAAGTTGGCCCAAGGTGATATCCTAGACTTTAATCATGGGCTAAGGTCCATTGGGCCCCTATTGGGCCTTCTCTGGTGGTTCAATGTACTACATTTTGGGCACGGTCTCAACAACTACTATTGTTCAACTATTACGTTGTCCTCCTAGTTTATTGTCACTTCAACGATTCTTTAATCTTTATATGTTGTTACTGTAAGTTCTTGACTTCTTGTTTGTTAGTGGTATTTTTACCGTTAAAGTATTTCATTATTGCTAATTAAAAAAAAACCTATAATTACTTGTTAATCTTATTTTAGTGGAAGGGATAAAGCATGTTCTCACTTAAAAGTACAAAATTTTATTTCTAGTTGAAGCCTACAATTATTATTATTATTATTTTAATAAAATGATTCTGCAAATTTTCGAATTTCATAAAACATAAAAATAATAATTAAGAACCTTGTTTTAGAGTATTCAAGACATTTTCTAAAAAGTTCTAAAAGTTTAGGTTTCTATATAAATTTGCTAAGTTAGAAATGAAAATTTTGAATTAATACATTTTGAAAATAAATAAATAAAATCATTGAAGTTTTACTTCCTAATATGTCAATAAATGAGTAGATCCTTCAATAAGCATAATACAAAAATAATTAATTATTTACTATCAACTTTTTACCACCAATGACAAATTAGTAGAAAATTTAACCATTTCATCATTTTGACAAAAATTGGTATGTTTAAAAAATAAGGAAAAATAAAATATATTAATTAATATATTGGGTTTCGAATAAAATATATGTAAACAACATATTAAAAAAATAAAGTTAATTAAAAATTATAACATATTAAAAGGAAAATAGGGTGGGCAAATTTTGAAAGAAAAACGTAAATAAAAGTCAAAAGAAATTTAATATAAAAAATTTAATGAAGTGCCAAATTTTAAGTGGCGCGGTACACTGAGTATACATGCAGAATTTCTTATTTTGATTAGTTTTGTCTTTTTTTTTTAAGTTTTAAACTCAATAACATGTGTTATGTATGAAATGAAAAAATTGAATTAATATATTTGAACATAAATAATGTGATATCTATGTAAATGTATTATGTAGGAAATGAAAAAATTAGATTAATACATTTGAACATAAATAAATGTGATATCTATATAAATGTGTTGTGTAGAAAATGAAAAAATTGGATTAATATATTTAAACATAAATAAATGTGATATCTATATAAATGTGTTGTGTAGAAAATGAAAAAACTGTATTAATATATTTGAACAAAAATAAATGTAATATCTATGTAAATGTGTTATATTGAAAATGAAAATTTTGGATTAATATATTTGAGAATAAATAAATACATGCTATATAAATTTGTTAAGTTAGAAATGAAAATTTTGAATTAATACATTTAAAAAAAAAAAAAATCATTAAAATTTTACTTCTTAATATGTCAATAAATGAGTAGATCCTTCAATAAGCATATTACAAAAAAAATTAATTATTTGCTATCAACTTTTTACCACTAATGATAAATTGGTAGAAAATTTAATCATTTCATCATTTTGACAAAAATTGATATGTTCAAAAAAGAAGAAAAAATAAAATATATTAATTAATATATTAGATTTCGAATAAAATATATGTAAGCAACATATTAAAAAATAAAGTTAATTAAAAATTATAACATATTAAAACCAAAATAGGTGATATGATGTGCAAATTTTGGAAAAAAAACGTAAATAAAAGTCAAAAGAAATTTAATATAAAAAATTCAATGAAGTGCCAAATTTTAAGTGGCGCGGTACACTGAGTGTACATGCATATTTTAATTAGTTTTGTCTTTTTTAAAGTTTCAAAATCAATAACATGTGTTATGTAGGAAACGAAAAAATTAGATTAATATATTTGAACGTAAATAAATGTCATATCATATCTATGTAAATGTGTTATATTGAAAATGAAAATTTTGGATTAATATATTTTAAAATAAATAAATATGTGCTTTGTAAATTTCTTAAGTTAGAAATGAAAAAATTGAATTAATATATTTTGAAAATAAATAAATAAAATCATTGAGATTTTACTTCCTAATATGCCAATAAATGAGTATGGTATTCAATACGTATGTTACAAAAATAATTAATTATTTTCTGTTAACTTTTTAACCACACATATTTTCTCTTTCAAATTTTCAGCGACTATTTTTTTATTTCAAAATCATAAATAAATAAGTTTATAAACCAAACAGTATTACCAAACGGAAGCTTAATCATTTCATTATTTTGACAAAAATTGGCATGTTTAAAAAATAAGGAAAAATAAAATATATGTAAGCAACACATTAAAACATATTGTTAATAAAAAATTAAAACATATAAAGAGGGAAATATGTGATGAGAATGGCAAATTTTCAGAGAAAAACGTGATTAAAAGTCAAAAGAAATTTAAATAAAAAATTTAATTAAGTTTCATATTTTGAGTGGCGTGGTATACTTAGTGTACATGTAGCATTTTTTTTATTTTGATTAGTTTTGTATTTATTCAAGTTTCAAATTTAATAACATTTTGTATTGAAATTTTGATTGAATTATGTTTTTTTATTTAATATGATTGTATAATTAAGATATTTTCAAAATTATGATTTAAAAAATATATTCCGTGCATCGTACAGACACAACTACAAAAGGGACTCCTCAACCTTTTAATTGGAGAAAACTCTCTCAACTTTATTAATCTCAAAACTCAAACTAAACTGTTTACAATGAATTGAAAAATCGTATAAATAAGCAAAATAACCTAGCATCTAATTTACTCAAAATAGAATTCTAATTATACTAAAATTCTAAACTAGGAAAATAACCAAAAACTAAAAAAGGAATAAAATAATTAAAATATCGCAAAAATCTGGCCGCTACCCAGTTACGGCTGTGACAATCCTTTTACGGCCGTAATGGCCTTTCTGATCAAAAGTCTAATTTATTAGTTACAACCGTGACACATTGTTTACGGCCGTGAAATTCCTCCGGTTTGAATGTTACGGCCGTAACTTCCAAGCTTACGGCCGTAAGCGTCATTCTGCAGAAATTCTTCTTTTTTCTCCGACAATTGATTACGGCCGTGATAACATGATTTACGGCCGTGAATATAGAGGTTACGGCCGTGAAGGTCTTCTTTTACGGCCGTAAGGGATTTTCGGCATAAATAATTTCTTTTACTCGATTCGGCTCGATCTGTCCCTCTTCTCGGCTTGACCCCAACACGGAACTTGCTCCGTTTTGCACGTAGATCATTGTCATATTGTCGATGGCTCGACTTCGCCCTCCGATACCTGGTCTGGATCACATCATACTCCCTCTCTTGAAAAGGATTCGACCTCGAATCCATTTTTGGTCGGCTTTTCAAATTCCTCCTGCTTTCCTGGGCTCGATGATCATTTTCAAGCTTCATGCAATCCTTTAGACTCTTGGGCTGCTTATTTTGGCCAATAAATTTCTGCCCCGTCTTAAATTCATGGCTTGATTTATGTCCCTGCAAAACAGATTTATGTCCCTGCAAAACAGATTTTTGGCCACTTTCTTGAATTTCCTTAAATTCTTGATAATTCCTTGTCTTCCAAGTCAAATTAAAATTCTTGATATTCTTTCCTTTCTAGTCAAAAATCAAGAACCACTTTCTTGAATTTCTACAATATTCTTGAATTTCTTTCCTCTCGAGTCAAATTCAAGAACTTTCTTGAATTGTTGATATTGTTTTCCTTTTCGAGTCAACATTAAATTCCTTCTTGATATTTGTCAATATCCGGACCCTCTTATTTTGATTCTCTCAAATTTTTGAAAGTTACATAAAGGGATGAATTATGAGTTCGATCCTACCTTCCAGACTAGGTGTCATGTGGGCAGTAAAGTGTGCAATATTATTATTGATAAGGAGTATTATTGCGATCTGGCCAGTACCACCATGGTTGAGGAGTTGGGCTTACCTTTACTACCACATCCCAATCCTTATAGGCTGACCTGGTTAAAGGAGTGTGGGCAGGTAAATGTAACACATGGGGTTATGGTGAAATTGACACTTGGAAGATATAGCGATGAATTGTGGTGTGATGTGGTGCCTCTAGAATCTTGTGACATCTTGTTGAGTAGATCGTGGAAGTGTGAGAGGAAAGCAGTCTATGAAAAGCGCAGGAATATATACAAATTTGTTAAAGATGGGAAAAGTATTAAGCTTATGCCGTTAACCCAAGAACAAATACTTGAAGAGAAAGTATTGCGAGAAAAGAGAGATGAGCAAAGAAAATTCGGAGATGATGAATGGAGTATGAAGGATGAATTCATGGAGATGGCCAAGAAATTAATACAGTTAAATGAGGAGATGAAGGCACAAGAGGCTAGAAAAAAGTTAGCTGAGTTGCAAGAGAGAGAAAGGGGAAGAGAGGAGGTAGTTAAATTACAAGAAAAGCCTTTGGATATGATTGTTAAGAAGAAGGAGGGAGACTTGAGGTACGAGTTAGAAGATAAAAATTTGTGTAGTGTTGAGAAAGTGCCTAATCATGTCGATAAAATTATTTATGAGGAGGTGCATGAGCAAAAGCATGAGAAATTAGGAGAGGTGATTGAGCCCAGAAATTTAGAAGTGGAGGTTGATTGTGCGAAAAAAGAAATTGAAGTAGTTGATCAAACTCTAAGTTTTGAAGTACAGAATAAAATTGTGGAAGAGGAGATTGAAAATAACATTGTTGACAATGATAGGAATGAATTGGAAATTGGGGTAGAAGTTCAACATTTGAATGTTGAAATTGTCAATAAAAATATTGAAGAGGTGGTTGAATGTGAAAAATTAGAAGAAGTGGTTGAGAAAAAAGAAGAGAATGAGCCAGAAAGTATATTGAATTTTGGAGGCGACGAGAAGGGCCTCGTGGTGGGAAAAAAAGTTGTGGAGGTTTTGTATCATGAGTACAAGGATCCATACCTTGTGCATGGAGACGCTAACATTTCCCTCCCCATTTTTTTTAAATCTTTCTTGCAGGTTTATTGTGCATGGAAGTTTGATTTACATCAACCTTGGTCAACTCCCCTCGTGTTTCAATACTTTCTTCTCTACAAATTGGAGGAGCGTCATTTATTGAATGCAAGTCAGGGAATCGACAATTTTCCGTTTGATCCAGGAGGTACAGTTTGATTTTTCAAGAACAACACCATGATTCGGGACGAATCATCCTAAAGAAGGAGGGAATTGTACGAATCAGGGTGGTCTTGACGGGAAAATCTATAATTCAAGCCAAAACAAGAAGTCAAGCAGGTTCGGAGAACGTCAAAGATTAAACATTGCTTGTACGAAGAAGGTTCGAGGCTAAACCAAGTAAGCAAGACAAGAACAACTTTATGATTCAGGACGAATCATCTTAAAGGAAGAGGGGATGATGTGATCCGGAAAAGAAGCTCTAAGAACAATGTTATGATTCGGGACGAATCATTTTAAAGGAAGAGGGGATGATGTGATCCAGAAAAGGCGTCAAAAATAAAAAATCAAGATACGGGCAATTCAACAATATTCAACATGGGAAAATGAACAAGTTTCATGTTGGACTCGAGTCGAGATTCAAATCAAATCAATTAATGTCAAAGGATCAGAAAATTGAGCAGAAGCTGACTTACGACCGTAAACTATGATCTCACGGCCGTAACATCAACATCACGAAATTGGGCAGAAAGGCAATTACGGCCGTAACGCATGATCTCACGGCCGTAAATGAAGTGGAAGTATTCACGGCCGTAATCCAAATACTCACAGCCGTAAACAGAGTTTTGTAACTTTTATTATTTTGTTCAAAATGTTAATTACGGTCGTAAATAAAATTGTCACGGCCGTAACATATGTTTTTAATTTTTAATCCGTAGCTTACTTACGGCCGTAAACTCATAAGTCACGGCCGTAACTTAGGCGTCGCAATTTTGAATTAATTAGGCGGTTAGCGTTTTATTTAGTTCTAGTTTATTTTGGTTATTTTAGTTATTTTAGCTATTTTAGCTTAATTAGAATTCTATTTAGAGTCAGTTAGCGACTAGGGTTTATTTTGCCTATTTATATGCTTTTCCATTCAATGTAAAAACAGAATACTTTTGATGAATAAAATTATTGAGTGTTTTTACTCTCTGTAAAGGTGAGAATTTTCCCTTTAAACAACGAACTTATCAAGATTCAAATCTTGTGGCGTTCAAAATAATTGAACTTATCAAGGATCTGGACATTCCTTGTGGTGTTCCCCCTTTGTGGTTCTTATCTCCGCATCGTAACGGGTCTCGGGTTTAATATACCCCTGGTTCTTGCGTCGTGAGGTCGGGTTTGCATTGCTATCGTCCGTTCCAACCTGGATTCGGAACTTTCCAAGCATTATTCCGCGAGCTACGACGAGGACCCCCTCCCAGGTTCTCATCACTGATTGTCTCTCTTCCCACAGATGGCGCCAATTGATGCTGTAAAAAATCCTAACCCTGACGTGATCGGATCTGGTGATACTTGATTACTGGAAAAGATGAATGCATTCACCTTGGATGACCTGCAAAAAGGCAAGGAGGATTCTCCCCGTCGCCCCTTCGGTGTGAGAATTAGTATTCTGGAGAAAAGTAGAGAGAGAATATTTAACTGAAAAACGTAAAGAAATATTGAATGAATAATATTTAATTAAAGGAGCTGTATTTATAGGGCTGAAAAGCCCACAACTTTCCTTAATTAAGGAAGGAGTCCTTTTTGGTATAAACTTACTTTTTAGGAAGAGTTCTAAACTCATAGGGATTCAGTTTCCTTTTAGCGAAATGTTTCCTTACGGAACGCGTATCGTCTTGAGGCCTAAAAATATAGCCCATTAATGAGGTCCATCGTCAAAAAGGACTTTGAGGCCTGTTCGTATGGCCAATAGGTCGGGAAGAGACGACCTAATCCATCAATGACAACTCGAAGTAATGTGATCGGGGTATAACCGACCTAATGAGCCCGGGCTTAGAGGTTAAACCTTTAAGCCCGTTACTGTTGAGTAGAGGAAAGGTCGATGCAGTACCGACCACATGATAATGGGAGGAGCCCGGGCAAATGTAGGGTGAGATCCGAAAAGGTCGGGTCATGGAATTTTTCTTAATTTTTAGCAAGCGGGAAAATAATACCGATTAGTAAGTATCAATTTTATTATTAAAAAAAAAAAAAAAAAAATTGGGCCCCAAAATCTTTGGGCCCTAAGCACAGGCTTATCTAGCCTACTATCAGGTCCGGGCAAATAGATCCAAATAAAACGCTTACTCGGCTACTCAATTGCACATGTTGGAATCAACCGAACGGAACTAAATGAAAGATCCGAATAATTTGGTAGATTATCGGATGAGGGTTTTTTTCCCAGTCTCTTTTTCAATTATCTGATTATATGTTTTTCTTTTCTTTCTCTTTTATTAAATGTTTTTTGGATTTGATTGTGCTTTCTTTTTCAAAATGTATGAAATAGGATTGTAATTAAGTACAATGCGAGATAATTAGTTTGATTGTAAGATGTTATCTTTGTAAAATTGAAATGTTTCTTTGAAAAAATAATCATTTTGTAAATAAAGAAGATGGATGTTAATGCAAATGATGTTCAATCATTTTTATGGAAAATACTAAAATTTTCATCCAAAACTTTCGTTATTTTTGCTTTGAAATATCCATTTGTTTCATTTACCATTTTATTCTTGTTTCTCCTCTATCTAATTTTTCCATCAGTGTTCCAGTTTTTGATTTACTAGTAACCGTATCCGTACAATGCACGGAAGATATAATTGATAATTATTTATTGAACTTATTCTATACTTTACAATTTTGATTTGATGACTAAAGTCAAGCTTACGATTATTTGATTTCTAAAAGAAGAAATATTTACAATTTTCAACTCATAAAATGAAATCCAAATTTTAATTATATTTTAGTGAATGAATATTACAAATATAATTAATTTTATATATAAAAAAAAAATCACCTATACATCTCAATTTATAAATGGAGGTTTAACTCATAAGATATAAGACTTTATCACTTATTCGTATAAAATTGATTCTTCAAAAATAAATTTTTTCAATGTTTATTCTCAACCACACATTCTTTAAAACTCATTTTTCACAATTACACATACTATTTTGTGCATGACAAATAAACGTGTAGATCATATTCTATTTTTAAATAGAATGATTTTGCTAACACTTTCTATTTTACAAATTGAACTAATAAGTTTATTAGAACCTAAAGTTGTAAAAAAATTAAATGATTTATTGAATTTATTTAGAAGGATCGGATATCTATTATTACTTTCAATTTGGCAAGAAAAATATTCAAAATTTATCATTTTGGTCAAATTGAATTTAAGTAAGAAATGATAGTTATCATTTTAAGACTTAAATGAGATAAATTAAAAAAGATTGGATGTTGGAAAAAGTAGAAAATATAAGTAAAACTTTTACCTTTAGTATTTAAGACAATTTTACGAATGATATGTTTAGAGTTTGCTTTCATTTGTTAGTTTGTATTAAACTCCTCATTGAGAGCTTGAATTTGATACCCATATTGCATATTTTTCGACTTCGAAATAATGCAATAATTATCAAAAAAATAAAAATAATCTATAATTTGACTTTTTATAGATATTTTCTTTTTCACAAATTCATAAATCATTTACTACATGCATTTATTGAACTCTCATAATTCATGTAATAAAAGTAAATTGATAAAATTAAGAAATTTCCTAAAATAACAAGTGAAAATGGGCGGGAAACTATGTGCGTAACATGGTGACGGTTATCCTATTATTATATATGTATAGAATTATATTCCTTCATTGTCTCTACTGCTCTCACTCCTAGAATCCTTCCTATTCTTCGAAATGCTAAAGAATACAAAAGGGATTAGAGGAATAATGATGGGAAAGCTCGTGGAACAATTGTCGATAGAAATGGGAAATCTTTGGTGCATGTTTGCTCTATTAGACGAAGAAGAGCAAAAGATATTAGAAGAGAAGATGATTATTCACATAACAATGTGGACAAGAAAAGTACTATTTTCTAGACCAGCATCTTTTCTGATTTGGTTGACAAACGTGCCTTGGTAGAAGAGTGCCCAAAAGAAATTCGGGAGGTGGAGGTTGATTCTTCATCTAATACCTCTCAATGTTCCTACCCGTGTACGTCTAAAAGTCTAAAATCGAGATTTTGTAATGGCTCTTATGGACGAGTACGTCTAAAAGTCTAAAATCGAGATTTTGTAATGGCTCTTATGGAAGGTCAGGAAAATTTAATTTTGGTGGAGGTGAAATAGAAACTTTAGAGGACTCAGAAGATGAAGAGGAGGCAAGAGAGGCTAGTAATAAGGCTGTTGAATGGACTGTGGATGATCAAAAGAATCTCGTGGATCTTAGGATTTCAGAGATTGAAAGGAATAAAAAGATTGGAGAGTCTAATTTCTAGACGGAAAGCAAGGAAATTGTTTAGCCTTCAGGTTAGTTAGAAGGGTGTTGAGGAACATTAGTAGCAATGATCCTGCGTCTTAAATGTCTAATATTACTATACCAAAAAACAATCTTCTTCTGAGTAACATTAGTCAGTTGTCACCTGGTCCAGGCTTGGGCTTTCGCTCCTTCTGTTTGAAGGAAAATTCTACAGGTACCATGGAGAAGGGTATGGAAGTGGGGCCCACCCCTATATGTGAGGGGCCCACCTCTGCTGTTCTTGAAGCACTGCTTCTTAATACCTATGCGCAATCCTTTCTATCTTCCTTATGACCCATGTGAGGAAAAACTTGATTGTTTTGAAGAAACAAAAATTGATTTAATTAACTTGCAAAAGAAACTGCCCACTAATTTTAAAAACAACTGCATTCATAACTTCCTCTAATTTTAAAAACTACTTCGTTCATAACTTCCCAAAAAAAAAAAATCAAAATGAAAATATAAATACATTTGCCAAATATTCTGTTCACACTGAACATTCTGTTCAAAATTAAGAATCTAGTCAAAATTTACAAAATTTCTGTTGTCATTAATAATATAATATATAGATAGATTTGCTAAGCATGTTATTTTTCTATTTAATTAAGTTGTTATCGGCCAAGATTGCATTAAATTGAAATTGGGAAAAATTTAGCGGCAATTTGAGATTCATTGGAAAGTTTTGCACTTAAATTTGCAAATTGATGAGAGTTGGAGGACTCATTTGAAATTTACAAAAGTTAAACTTTTTATATAACCTAAATAAATAAAATCTACACTTGGCCCTCTCATCTCTCGCATCTCGCATCTCTCGGCTCTCTTTACCCCTATCTGAAACCAGTCGCTGCTCCTTTCGACCACCCACTTCCAGTCGCTGGCACCACCACGCCGGCAGTCGCACCATCACCAAAACGGTAGGACACCACCACGCCGGCAGTCGCACCATCACCAAAACGGTAGGACACCTCCACTCCCTCACATCGCGCACACACTCGCGCACACACGCATTCACAATTATAGATTAATTTGTTATTAATCGATATTTCTGTTTAAATTGGAAATATATGATTTGCATATTTGGGAAAAGTGTATAAATGTTCATAGTAATTTTCAGAATTTGAATGTTTTGAATCTCAATTTGAATTTGGTTTTGGATGGTTGATTTTGAGTTAGGAGATAGGTAAATTCTGATTTTCATTTATTGGGTTTTTAATTGAAATTTTAGAATGTTAGGTTTCATTTAGAACTAAAATTGATGTTTTAATCTCAAGTAGTGTTTGATTAAGTATTAAAATGAATAACTAATGTGTTTGTGAACTAAAAGTTATATTTTTTTAATGAATGGAAATAATTAAGAGAATTGACACATTGACGTAGCAGGCAACTAAGACTTTCATGTGTTATTTAAGTAAGGTGACTACTAAGGACTTTAGGTAAGTAAACTTTCCCTACTTTCATCGAAGTTGAAAGTTAATGTGAAATTATTATACTTAAGTGACTATCTTGTAATTTACTTGCTTTGATGATTTTTCGTTTATTTTATACATGTATGTGTTATTAAATAAATGTTCAAGCATGCATATTATCGGTCATTTCTCCGTTTATTCCTTAAAATGTTCTTTTAAATTTAGTTTTAAATAAGTTATGTATTTCAAGTAGTTGTTAGTCGATCCTATTTCACCGCTAAAGTTTATTGAATTTGAATTATTACTATTATGGAGTTTGGGATTGATTTTTGAGCAGTTTGTTGATGTTGAAGTTGATGTTTGAATTGTGGTTGGATTTTGGATATTGAATGGAGTGTGGTTTGATGTTTTTAAAGTGTTATTGTTATTGTAGTCTTGATGTCCCTCCACAAGTTGCTTAAGTCCAATTTATAGAGGAGATTGTCAAAATTTCTTTAGAATTTTTAAATGGAAAAATGATTTTTTTTAATGTCTAAAATGATTTATTTCCACATATAAAGTGAAAGTAAGTTAAAACATATATGTTTAAGATTTTAAACTTGGGGTATTACAAAATCTATATTTGTTTTGAATTAGTAATATTGAAATTAAAGAATATTGTTGTTATATTTTTTGTGTATTTAATTTTATCTCCAAATAAATAAATGTTGCTTTATTTGTGAAATGATTTTTTTAGAAAATTTTGTGATTTTTAAAATAATTATTAATTTTTAATTAATATCAGTTCAATCCCGGTTCAACAAGGTCTGAACTTTTGACCCTTGACCTATTGATTTTTTGGGTCGAATCGATTTCAGACTTTCTGAATATTGAATATTATATAACATAAATTAATGATATAATTTAAAATGAATGATACATTGAAGAAAATTAAAAAATATAAAATAAACTTTTATATTTGATCTTTGGGACGTTTTTACGAACAAAGTGTTTATAGTTTGCTCTCACTTGTTATCTTGTATTAAAATTTTCGTTGAGATCTTCAATTTAACATTATATTACATATTTTTCGACTTCAAAATAATACAAAATAATACAATAATTATCAAAAGAAAAATAATTATTACAAAAAAGTAGTTTATAGATAGTATTATAGAACTTAAATGATATAATTTAAAATGAATGGGATATTGAGGAAAAGTAAAAACTTTTACGTTTGATCTTTGTAATGATTTTATGGACTTCAGTTTACTCTCACTTGTTATCTTGTATTAAATTTCTCATTGAGATTTTCAATTTAACACTTATTTTACATATATTTCTACTTCAAAATAATACGATAATTAATACAAAAAATAGTTTATAGATAGTATTATAGAACTTAAATGATATAATTTTAAATGAATAAGATATTGAGGAAAAGTAGAAAATAAAAAAATAAAAAACATTTTGCCACCGTTTGGTAAATGTCCTTTTTTTGGTTTATAAATCAATTTATAAACCACACGATTTCCCAAACCACTTTTTAACTACACGTTTTTCTCTCTCCAATTTTCAACCACTACTTTTTACCTCAAAATTATAAATAAACCAAATAGTATTATCAAACGGAGGCTTGATCTTTACGACGATTTTACGGACAATATGTTTATATTTTGATCTCACTTGTTTGTTTGTATTAAATTCTCGTTGAGATCTTTGATTTGACACCCATATTACATATTTTTTCGACTTTAATATAATATAATAACTATCAAAAGACTAATAACTATTACAAAAAAAAAAGGTTTATACATTAAAATAAATTAAAATCTTAATGTCATTAATAGTATAGCACGGATTATAATGTCATTAATGACACATGTAATATAATAATTGTTAAAATATTTAATACATTATTATTATATTATTTTTGCATAGATTTTCAGATTTAAAAAGTCATTTTTGACTGGAAACTATGTGTGTGTTATTTTTGGCATTGACTTTGTTTATATATATATATATATATATATATATATATATATATATATGGAAATTAAGAATAAAAGCTAAAGCATATAAAATTATTATCAAAGTTATTCGTACAACAACTGGTGCATATGTGTCAAAATAATCTATCATTCCTTTTGTCGATATCCTTTGAATACTAACGTTGCTTTAAAACTATTCAAAGTATCGTCTATGTTGTAATTCCTCTTAAATATCAATTTACATCCAATAGCTCTTGACTCGGGTGGTAAGTTGATTATTTCCCAAGTATTATTAAACATTATTGAATCAATTTCATCTTTTATAGTATCTTTTCAAAATATGTTATAACTAGATGACATTACTTCTCGATAAGATTTAGGATCATTCTCTACTTGAAGAACATATGGAATGGTTCTTATAACACTCTTCTCATATTTCTCAACCAAATAGAAGGAAATAAGTTGAGAATTGAAATCAATGCTCATGATAGGCCTTGAAAGGGTCTTATCATAGCGCAAATGGATGATAGCACAAGTGTCGTACCATTATCCTTGAACTTCTCTCTTGAACGCATTTATAATGCTCAAGGTTTCAACAATGTTGTCGGTGTCAATGGAGTTCTCTTTGCCTTCTTTCTTTGATTGTTTGTGATTTCTACATTCACAAGCATAGTATCCTGGTATGCTACACAGTGCACACATAACAAGAGACTTGAATTTCTTCTTGTCTTTGTGTTTGTCCTTTTTTGCTGGAATTGAAGGATTTTCTTTTCCATTTTTTTGGAAAAATGCAAAGACATAAAGTTTTGAAAGAGTTTAACTACATGACCAAAATTGATAGTAAATCCCATGATGCATGCGAGCACTTAACAATGAAACTAGGGATCAAACATTGGGCATAGTCATATTTTTTTTGGACTTCGAAATAATTTGATGACATCGAACAATGCAAATCGCTCGATTCATTATTTAAGAAGGATCGAAAGTTATCATTTCTCGCTATTATTGAGCTCATTCGCAACAAGTTCCTGGAATAGTTTCATTATAGACGTGTGCGAGAGCTTAAGAGTTATTGTTCCCACGAGCAATAAATTTTAGTTCTAATTATCAGTTTACTTTTAATTTAATTAAGTGAAACATTAAAAATGTGATTTGTTTGATCTATTCTAAAATTTGCAATAATTAAAAATAATTAGGGTGTAAATATGAATGAGAGACATGTATTGGGTTCCGAATCAAGCAATTATCATCTATCACAATTAAATATTTGTAGTTTAAATCATTCATGCGTTTCTTGACAATCGATAATTCTCATGCAATTAATTTTCTTATCCAAGAAAAATTAAATATATCCTAAACATGATCTAAATATATCCTTAGTGCAAAAACGAATGTTTAAAACACATTAAATCACACAATTATCAATTAAATTGCACATGTCATCATGTTATTCCTAACATCTAATTTGCATGTGTTAATCATGCAATATTTTAACATATTGTGACTTTTCCAATACTACAATAAGCAATAATATATCCAATTGTGGCCAATCAATCAAATAACAAGTTTTTATGTAAATCATACAAAATTAATGGAAAAAAATCACCTGAATATTAAAAATAATGAAAAGAATACAAGAGATGAATCATTCACCTTGAATCTTTAATTCAGATGTATGGATCTTCAAAATTGATGTATGATCTTATTCTCTTTGCTTGATCTCTCTCAATTTGTTTCTCTCTTTGATGAATTATAAATGATAATGGTCCAACCCTAATTAATTTGGTGCCCCTAGTATTTCACTTAAAAGTAAAACCCTTGTTTAATTTTACTAGGCTAACCAAGATTCGAAAAAATAAAGAAAATTTGCAGTGCCCAGAAATCAACCATGCGACCACTTGATATTAAGAGTCGCGATCGCTTGGTTATACACTTTACGCTACTGTTGATGAAATAGACGACCTGGCGACCACATTCACAATGGAGGGATCGCGTGGTTCAATCAATTTCATCTTTTGGCTTCTACAAGTTGGTCCTTCATTTAGTTTCACTCTCGGTCTTTTAAGTTTTTGTCTTCTTCAGTTGAGTCCTTATAATTTGAATTTCATTTCAATTTGACCTTTTTATTTGCAGCTCAACTCCTTCACCTTTAGGAAGTTTGTAATTTAGTCCCCACTTTGTTCTTTTTTGTATGGGTTTTAGTCAGTTTTCTTTATTTTGCCTCCAAATGCATTTGAGTTTTTCCCATAAAAAACAAACCAACACATAATTTAGCAATATCACATCCTAAATCACTTATAATTGTCTAAATTCAAGATCAAGATAAGTACGAAAAATGTACTTATCAAATCCCCCAAACTCAAACTCTTGTTCGTCATCGAATAAGATAAAGCAATTCAATCAAGCAAAAATAAGACATATAATTAACTAAAACTTTTAATGCTAAAAACATGTTAAATAATTTGCCATATTTAATTTAAGTCAGGATTTAAAATTGCTATTAATCCCTGAACAATATACAAACAATATAAAATTCTAATTCAATCCATGCCTAACGTATGTGTGTTTAGTCAACACAATCATCCCACTGCGCTTAATAGGTGATCTCCTGACCCTTAGTGGTCAAATTTTCCGCTTTCCCTCTAGTAAGATGCACTTCCCTCCAAACTTGTTATTTTCTCTCTAATGTCGGGTATAATTTCTAAAGTTATTTTCTAAATTACTACACCTTTCTCACTCGAGTTTTTGGGTAAGTCTAACCAATAAAAACCACTATCTAGATTTGTGATGATTCTTCTTTATTTGAGTGCCCCATCCTTCAAATATTCAGTAGGCAATTCAAACTCACTAGCCATCTAAATCTCATTAATGCAACTATTAACTACACACTATTTTATGCAGTACCTCTCTTCATTAAGTATCTAGAAGAACCTTATAACAAGCTTTGGTTCATCGGTGGCTCCCAAATCAGATGACCTTAAGGCACCAGGTATAGAAATACTCATACGGGTTTAATGACTTGAGTCCATTAGACTCCAAAGAAAGGTTTCAAATGTATTCAATATCCTAACAACAATTTTTTTTTTTTTTTTTTTTCAAAATAAATCTAAATGAGTTACCTCTCTTTCTTAATATTTCTAATTGACTCCTATAACAAGCTTTAAGTCGGTGGCTCTCAAGTCAAATAACCATAGGGCACAAGGTATAGAAATATCCTTAAAGGCTTACTAAAGTAAAAAAAAAGGCCATAAAGAGAGGTAAAAGATGCATGCATATTCCTACTTTATGCAATAATTTAAAAATGAGGATAAAACTACCAGTATTTGGCCATTACCTAGTTTCCACACGTCGGTCAAGATCACTCCATACAAAGTTTTTTGTAGACATGGAATTGACACATCCCCAACTAGTCACTATTGCCAATTCTACTCCCCCAAATTTTATCTATCGAACTGGTCAAGTGAATGGTAGTATTTTTATTTGGGTATGCAATTATGAGTTCCATACTAACAACCTGTTTTTCTATTCATGTGACACCTATATGCACAATAATCAAGTTGACCACGTGCTCAATATAAATCTAGCATAAATCAAATTAATATAAACATAACAAATATGTCCACAGTTCATGAATCACACAGTTTCAAATAAATAACATCATGAGTCGACAATGCTATTTAACCTAAAACACAAACATGTAAAAGACTCGACCACGAACTCTTTTTCTTTGATATGCTGACCATGCCATTTTTTGCTTTTTCTTTATATAGCTTGGCATTCTCATATGCCCCAACCTAAATTCATCAAGTTAATTTAGTTGCGAGATTCTCTTCTTTTCTAGTTGACTTCATATCAAAATTCAGCAAATGTGTTTGCCAATATGGTTTATGCTCAAGCTCTACTGACAAATGACATGCTTTTCCAATGACTAACTGATAGGAAGACATCCCAATTGGTGTCTTGAAGATTTTGCAATACGCCCATAATGCATCATCAAACTTCTTTAACAAATTAGTGTGTGATATATTAATTGTTGCTTCAAAAATTTTTTTAGCTCTCTATTGGAAATTTCAACCTGCCCACTCGTCTAAGGATGATAAGGTATTGCAACCCGTCCATCATTTGTTGGCAAAGCTATAGACTCGACCAATTTAGATATGTAATCTATATGCTTCAAAATATACTGTTGGCCATAAGAAGATGGGAATGGTCCCATGAAGTCAATGCCCGAACATCAAATAATTCCACTTCTAAAATATTGTTTAAAGGTATCTCATTCTTCCTTGAGAAATTCCCTTGTCTTTGGTACTTATCATAATTCTTCCCTAAGGCGTAAGCATCCCTAAACAATGTAGGCCAATAAAAACCTGATTGTAAGATTTTAGCTAGCGTTTTGGTAGCTACAAATTGACCACGGTATAGGGCAGAGTGACATTGTTCTAGAATATGTTCTTATTCTTTTTTTGGCATGCAACGAATTATGATTTGATTTGGGCCTTGCCTATAGAGGAAGGGATCATCTTAGAAGTAATGCTTAAAGATCATTGAAGAATTTCTTCTTCTGTTGACTTGAATGCCCTGGAGGGATTACACCACTACCCAAATAATTTACATAATCAGCATTTCAAGGTGCTATTTCAATTTTTAGAAGTGTTTCATCTTGAGATATCTCATTGATGTCATCTGAAAGGTTTTCTTCTTGCTGCTCTATGTGAGGCAAATGATCTTCAACCAAGTTCTCACAATCCATTTTATCCCTAATTTCCAAGTTGAATTCCTGCAGTAGAAGTATCAATCTCATAAGTCTTGGATTTGCATCCTTCTTTTCCAATAGATACTTCAGTGCTGAATGATCTGTGTATACTATCACCTTTGATCCAATTAAATAAGATCTGAATTTATCACAAAGGCAAACACCACTGCCAACGGCTCTTTTTTTGTGATGGCATAGTTTAACTGGCTTCGATCACAATCTTGCTAGCGTAATGAATCACATGTTGGATTTTGTTCTTGTGTTGTCCCAAAATTGCTCCAATACCATAGTCACTAGCATAGAACATTAATTCGAATAGATAATTCCAATCAGGTGCAGGCGATACTGGAACTGTGACCAGTTTTTCTTTTAGAGTGTTATATGTAGTCGAACACTCCTTCGGGGAAGTTAAAAATGACATCATTTTCCAACAATGCTAAGAGAGGTTTGTTTATTTGTGAGCAGTTCTTGATGAACCGTCGATAGAAACTAGCGTATCCTAAGAAACTTCTAAACCCTTTTACAATAGTGGGTGGAGGTAACTTCTCTATCACTTGTATCCTGGCTTTATCCACGTCAATACCCATTTCTAAAATCAAGTGCACCAAAACAATTTCCTCTTGAACTATAAAGTGACACTTCTTCCAATTGAGCACCAGGTTGGTCTCTTTGCATCTCTACATTATTGTCTTTAAGTAGCTCAAACATTCATTGAATGAAAACTCAAATACTTAGAAGTCATCCATAAATACTTCAATGATTTTTCTCATCGTGTCAGAGAAGATAGACTGCATACATCTCTAAAAAGTAGTGGGTGCATTGCATAGTCCAAAAGGCATTCATCTGTATGCAAAAGTCCCATAATAACAATTGAAAGTAGTTTTCTCCTAATCTTCTGGTACTATAGGAATCTGATTATGCCCCTATTTGGCCCCCATTTTCTTGGGAATAGTGTGATTTTGAATAGTATTTTTGGGAGAATGTGTGGTTAAAAATTATTTGAAATGTCAAAAATGTAGGCTTGACTAAGATGGATATTTGAGATTAAGTGTTGAATAAATTTGGTTTTTAAAAAAAGTGGCCAAACAGGCCTATATCCCGAATACCCATCCAGAAAATAATAATGTGAATGTCTAGCAAGTCTCTTGTTTATCAATGAAAGGAAGGGGAAAATAATCCTTCCTAGTAGAATTATTGAGCATATAATAATCTATGCATACTAGTCAACCTATTATTGTGTGTGTTGGAATAAACTTATTATTTTTCATTTGGAACAACTGTGATTCCTCATTTTTTAGAAACTACATGCACAGGGCTTACACAATGGCTGTCAGATATAGGATAGATCATCCCTACATCTAATAATTTTAGTACTTCTGCTTTCACAACCGCCTGCATATTTGAACTCAATCTACATTGACATTTGATTGATGGATTAAACTCTTCCTCCATCAAAATTTTATGCATGCAAAGTGAAGGGCCTATACCTTTTATATTAGAGATGGTCCACCCAATTGTTGCTTTGTGATCTCGAAGAATAAGCAATTGATCTTCTTCGAGCAACTCTTTAATGCATCCTCCTTTTGTAGAGGAGTAACTGTAGTACTACCTCCAAAATATTCATGTTGAAAGGTGTGCTTCACCGTCTCTTTAAATCCAAAGTTTAACCCAATAACAAGGAAAAACTTGAATATTTAGAATCAAACTATCTTCTCGTCCCCTATCCCAAAGTGCAACAAGTCATAAGAATTCAAAGAACAAGACATCAATGATTTTCCCAGAGAATTGCATTCAGTTCATTGCATATATATATATATATATATAGCTTCCACTTGCATGAACAACGCAAAAGACATACGTACTCGTCAATGAAACTGTCAAGCACGATATTGAAGCTTAAATAGTTACGATTGCATACATTTTTTCTCGGATGTTCTCTCAATTTAATGTCCAGTTGCGTACTACATACTGCGATAGCTTATAAATGTTAATCGCTAAGAAATTATAGAACAATGCATGTATAAAACCTCAAATAACAAACTATATATTACCAATAAATGAGAAAAAAGATTCATTTCATCGCACAATTATATACTACATGTCATTTAAGAGTATTGAAGAAAAGAATTAAAAAATTGATGAAGTTTCTGCCGGCATCAATGAAGTGGAGTCTTTATCAATGTTATAGTCTTTAACACTAGGGATGGCAAAAAAAGCCTGATGAACCCGAGGCCCCGATCTCATTAGGGGCAACTCGCCCCCAAATAATCGATCCGTAGAGCGGGTCCGGACATAGTTAAAAAAGGCGGAACTAAGTATTGATACGATTTTCCTTCGTGAGGCGAGGCGTAAGCTTCACAAATAACCAAAAATTAAATAAAAAAATTACAATATATAACACAAAATACAATATACTAGCATATAATTAATTAGATATATAGTATATAGTGGACATAAATTCCAAATAAGTCTATTTGTAATAATATTAAAATGTTTTTTTTTTTTTTTTTACATTTTTAAAGTATAAATAATTTTTATTTTTATTTTTGTAGCCTTTAAAATATTTTTTATTTAATTTTTAAAATTTATTTTTATTTTTGTAATGTAAAATAATTTTTATTTTTTGCAATTACTTCCTATATATTTTTACATAAATAAATATTCAATTGCCTCATGTATGTGTGTGTATATATTATGTATACAGATTTGGGTCTTAATTTGATAAAAGATCCGTCCAAGAGACCAACCCATTTATTACCCCTGTGACCCGCCCACCCAACTCTTATTGTGCGTAATAACTAATAACCCTAAAACACAAACAAAGCAATCACGATTCACGCAGCAAAAAAGGGATAAATGCAGCAACGTCTTCTTTCTCCGCAGCTCCTCCGACGAAGCTTCTTCGACTCTACGACGTTGCTCCTAGGTAACAAAACTCTTTCTTTCTTCTTCTATAGAAGGTGGGCGCCTCATGCCTTTTGAGGCGTTGGCTCTGAGGCGTGCGCCTCAAGTGTTGAGGCTTAAGCCTCAGTTTTTTCGTCTCAGAAGTGCTGCCTCGAGGCATAACCCTTGAGCTTGACTTTGAGGCGCTATTCCGTTCCGCCTTTTTAAACCATGGGTCCAGATGGAGGACTTAGATTTTCAAGGTTGGATGTACCCACCTCGAAACTCGATTTTTTAATGCTGAAACATAAATTATTAGGTTACTAGGAGGTTTGAAAAATCGAACTCTGGTGGGGGAAATGTGTAAACTCCAACTACTACACTAAGTTTATATTTATTAATTTATTATGTTTTATTGAATATAATATAAAATACAATGTTTGAAATAATAAAATTTCTGACCCTAAATCTAAATTATCTCATCTCTCTCAAATATCATTCTTGATTCTAAGTAGTGAGCCGCACAATTTTCATGTTTTCCAAAAAATATTGGGGTAATGGCGGGTGGAGCAAGATGGGATGAGGGGACGGGCACAACTAATAGATTGTAGGTCCAGGCTTGGAAAATCTCGGCCCATCCTAAACTCGCACCATTGTCATTCTTATTTGCCACCCATTTTTTCCATTTTCCATTCGTTTTTAAGCACATTATCCTCAATACACCTCAATAATACATGAATTTAAAAGCATAAATAACATGACCTGTCAAGATGGGATGAGGGGACGGGCACAACTAATAGATTGTAGGTCCAGGCTTGGAAAATCTCGGCCCATCCTAAACTCGCACCATTGTCATTCTTATTTGCCACCCATTTTTTCCATTTTCCATTCGTTTTTAAGCACATTAGCCTCAATACACCTCAATAATACATGAATTTAAAAGCATAAATAACATGACCTGTCAAGATTACAATTTGAAATCTAAGATTTATAAATTACCCATTTACAAAATCAAGAATATAAACCATTAATAAAGAATCTAACTTTGAAAAAGATGAAGCTTGAAAATCAAAGTTTGAAGTCAGTTTGGGGTCGATTTCTTCTTTCCTCAACCCCCCCCCCCCCCCCCTTTTTAATTAATGGAAACGGCATTTGTGAGATTTTATTTTATTTTTTTAATCCAAAAATAGGCCAAAGACCATTTCGGTAAATGGGTCAGGCCTCATTT
Source organism: Ligustrum vulgare (assembly GCA_963555705.1). Lineage (NCBI taxonomy): Eukaryota > Viridiplantae > Streptophyta > Magnoliopsida > Lamiales > Oleaceae > Ligustrum > Ligustrum vulgare. The sequence goes on from OY743188.1 coordinate 24,394,875, forward strand.
TCTTACCGAAAACCGGATATGGCTGGGATCCGGCCCATTGTGACCGTGAACAATGTTTAAACCCTTAAAAACAGGGTTTAAGTCTTGCGGGAGTTCATACGAGGGAGACGAAATTAATCCATTATAAGAAATTCAAATATGAGAAGCCGAAAAAGAAGCACCAAGGAAACCAACCAAGGGGCCCTCTCCAATTCGACTGGAAATTCGTCAGATAATCAATTGTATGTCACTTCGTTATACTATTTGTGTGTTTGTGTGGTTTTGGTAATCTTAATTCGATGTTAACTAACTTTATGCTTGATGTAATTAACAGTTGCTTTGAAGGCGAAGATCTTGCTCGTCTTCTCAAATCTATACAAAGGTACAATTTCCAACCTTTTTTATTTTATATTTAGCTACGTAACTAATAATTTATTGTACAATCTATTAAAATCAAGGGAAACAATGTGATTGTTTGTTTGAGCAGCCAGATTGAATCAAAAGGAGCGTTGAAAACAGCTTTTCCTGATAAGTTTTGGCTTAAGGTTCATTTGTATTTGTTCCTCTTGCAGATATATTTTGTCTTTTTTAGTGCACTGTTTTTGTTTTTGTTCTTTTTTTATTTTCTTCCCCCCCTCTTTGATTAATCTTGAATGAGTCTGTTTTTAATCCATCAGCAACAATTTTCAATCGGGGTGAATGAGGTAACGCGCGTGCTTGAACGAATGCACCCAAATATTGGGACTGAAAGTTGTTCCTCAGACCATCTTCTCCAATCCAGCAAAAGAGAGGCTCCTTGTATTCAACTGCAGGTTACTTAGCCTTTGTTTGGATAATTAAAAGTGATTATAATTTGGTTTATTTGTGTTTTTTAGGTAAAATGTGTGGTTGAAAGTGGAGAGAAAAAATGTGTTCAGTTAAAAAGTTGTTTGGAAAGTTGTGTAGATTATAAATTGGTTTATAATCCAAAAAAACCAACTTGCCAAACAGTGCCACTGTCATCCACCCGACCAGAGTTGATCAAACATTACACTCTTTTTGGCTACTTCATGAGCGTTTCATTTAGATTGAAAGCCTTTATATTTTCATTCCAAATTACATTGCAAGAGCTAGTTTAGAGGGAACGGAACTTGAAAAATATTTGTAAGAGAGAACTTATACTTCGATTTCTTGGATTAAGCTTCAACAAAAATAATGGGCAGACATTATTTAATTTATAGGTTCTTGAGAGTGGAAGGGAAATGAAGTAGGCCGCACATGAACTAGATGAATTAGAAGAAGATATTCCCGCAGACATAATAGAATCACTTGATTTGGGTTCTTGCTTTAATAAGTGACACCAACCTTTGATTGTTTCCTTGATAAAATTGTCCTAAATAGTGATTTCCTTTCCAAAAAGGTGCATTAGAAGCTTGAGCTAACTTAGTACATGTATTATTACATGATTTTATCTAGGATATTCTTGTATGTAGCAAACTTGAGTTCACTTGCCCATATGATGTTTCATGCGTATAGGAAGTATGTGAATTTACTTGCTATGTGTAGTTAATAATTTAAGTGCATGCATCACATGATACCAGTACATATATAACTCCTAGATATTCCATTTACAAACACAACTTCTAAGTCGGTTTAGCATTACAATACCATTAAATAAATTATTGCAAAAAATGTTCGACTCATGTTTCAAGCACCAGAATACTCACAGTTTTTGCATCTATAATTGTTAAAATTGGTGCAAATTTCTAGACTCTTCTATCTCTAGAATTCACTAGGTATTAATGGGAAACAAGTAAACAATGTAGATAATCCTAGAATTCTCTAGACTACTTAGCCCATGTTTGGCCCCCCCATTTTTTGGATAATAATATAGTTCTGTATAGTATTTTTGAAAGAATATGGGGTTAAAAAATGTTTGAAAAGTAAAAAATGATAAGCTTGACTAAGATGGATGGTTGAGATTGAGTGTTAAATAAATTTGGTTTGCAAAAAATTGGGGTCAAACTGGGGCTTAGTAAAATAATAAAAACTTGAGACATCTAGATTGATCTCCACCTACTTATGCAACTATAAATAAGTGGTGTTGTGTTCATTTGTAAGTGGTAAGAAAGTAAGTCAAATAACACATTCTCCACCACTTTGTAAAATCTCCTTCTAATAAAATTCATTTTCCTCTTTCAACTACCTTGTTCCATTAAATTTTCCCACTAGTTCTATTCCTAAAAATTGTCCTACATAAAGCACCCTAATTCATTTAATTAAAATATCACTCATATCTAAAACAAAAAACCATCAATAATAGATTTGTAAGTCACAATAAAATGTGAACTAGAAGATAACAGAACTTGGTGCATAACATCTTGCAGCTTGATGATCCTTTTGGTTTGTTGCATTTTCTTGTCTAACTCGAATAACTTGAGTAATCTTCTAGACCTTGTTAGAACTGTAGATGTGCTTAGTGTTGAGAATTTATTTAATCATGTACAACAGAATTTTAAATAATTTCAATTCCCAGATGAGAATTTGCTTTGTGTTTAAATAAAAGTCATGACAAGAACATTACCTCTATAGAGAACCAGAGAAAGAAGAATTTTATTATCTCACTAAGTAAGAGAAAAACGTCCAATAGCTATTTAAAGACAAAAAAAAGAAAAGCATCAACCAATAAGAAAGTGACAGATCATCACTTATTCGACAAACTAAAACTGAAGTCAAACAACTAAAAACTAAGCTGAATGAATGAATGCTGATATATTCCCCATGCCCCCCCTCTTCAAGGTGGAGCTTAGCGGACATCAACCAAGCACAACTTGGAAAGAAGGAATGTAAAACGTGGAGCAGCCAATGACTTAGTGAAGAGATCCGTGATTGTAATGTAGAGGAGACATGCCGTGGAAGAATAAAACCATCCTTAAACTTGTTCCGAACTAAGTGACAATCTATCTCTAGATGTTTAGTACGCTCATAAAAATTGGGTTCTTAACAATATGAAGTGCAGCCATAACACCATAAAGATATAGGAAGAGGAAAAGGAATGGACAAATCAGACAGATATATGAAATCCATTGTATCTCGCATATTGTGGTAGCCAAGCTTTGGTATTCTGCTTCAACAGAGGATCTGGACACGATAGATTGCTTTTTTGTTTTTCCAAGAGATTAAAGCATTGCCCAAATAAACACAATAACCTGTAGTAGAGTTGCGTATCATCAAGCATGAGGCCCAATCCGCATTATAATAGCCTTGTAGAACAAAATTATTGTCTGATAAGTGACAACCCTTGAGGTACTTAAGAAGATGAACTACAGCCTCCTAGTGTGATTGCCTAGGAGAATGAACAAATTGACTTAGTTATTGAACAGAAAATGTTATGTCTGGACGTATGAGGTTTAGGTACAACAATCTGCCAATAAGCCGTCTATACAAATCTGGGTCTTGAAGAGGCTTTGAAGAATCATCTGTAAGCTTGATTCCCTTTGGAAGAGGAGTGAGAGACGGTTTTGCACCAATTAACCTTACATCATTGACAATGTTTGAAGTATACTTTCTCTAATTGATGTAAGTACCATTAATGTCCCTAGCAATTTCCAAACCAAGGAAGTACTTTGCCAAACCAAGATCTTTGATAGTGAAATTGTGATGCAAATAATTTTTGACCTTCTCAATATGTGCCTCATCATTCCCGATCAGGAGAACATCATCGACGTAAACTAAAAGGATAATAAAAGAATGAGTATGCTTGATAAACAAACAGTAATCATGTGGAGATTGAACAAAGCCAAAGCTTCAACTTAGCACAGAACTCAGAGTTCCACTGCCTAGAGGCTTGTTTTAACTCATATAAACTCCTCTTAAGTTTGCACACCTGTCCTGGCTTTGCCTTTTCATATCCATTCGGAGGCATCAAGATAACCATGTAGAAATGCGTTATTGATATCCAACTGATGCAAGGGCTAATGCTTAGCTGTGGTAATTGCAAAGATAAGTCTAACCATAACTAATTTTGCAACAGGTGAAAAGCTGTTAGTGTAATCAATCCCAGGTTGCTAGCGATATCCTTTTGCCACAACTCTCGCCTTAAGTCTATCCACTATACCATCAGGATTTAATTTCACTTTGTAAACCCACTTAGAACCAGTAGCTGTTTTATCTGGTGGCAAAGTAGTTAAATCCTAGGTTTCATTTTGCTTAAGAGCTTCTATCTCCTTTTTCATAGCTTCAATCCAACTTGTATGCTTACTAGCTTGATAATAAGATGTAGGCTCCTGGATAGTAGACACATTTGCTAGGAATGACATGTATACATTGGAGAAAGAGGGATTATTTATATTTGGAAAAGTAGGGGGCAATGGCGGATCCAGCCGATATATCCAGCTAGAGCGACCGTTGATCTGCCGTTGACCGACGAATTTCAACGACCGCAGTAGTGAGATTGTGAATATTATTTAATGAAATAATATTAAAAATGAATAAATAGGTATAGAAATAAAATAAAAAGTTGTAGTGAAATATATGAACATATATTCCAATACAAGTTCATCCATATCGAATTCAATGCGAAATTTCTTTACGTTGTCAAAGTCTACTAACTCATGTGGTCTACTAGAAGCAGTTACAAGACCACTAGAACTAGAACCACAAGGTTGAGACTTTCTTTTAGGTTGAAAAAAAATGTTCCATAATCAGTAAATTAATAATCACAAATTTAATCAAATAAAAAATTCTCCAAATCTCAATTCACAACCTATAAATCAATAATCACAATTCATAAATCAAATTATATTTTCACCAAATCTTAATTCAAAACCTATAAATCAATAATCACAATTCACAAATCATATCATATTTTTACCAAATCTCAATTTACAACCAATAAATCAATAATCACAACTCACAAATCAAAACATATTTTCATCCCAATAATCACAATTCACAAATCAAACCAATTTGCAAGAACTTAAATGTAACATTTATGCATAATTCCCAAAAGTAATCATAATGAATCAAAGTTTAGCCTTATTACCTGATAATTCAAATGAGAAATCACAAATCGAACAAAAATTAGGGAATGTCAGTGTCACAGTAACTCTAGGCATTGGCAGTCTAGTAATAATTAATCTAACCAAAAAATTAAAAAATCAAACATGAATATTACTGATTAAAACTTAGACATAATAAAACATTACAAAATTTGAAAATAAAAAATTAGAACAAACCGTTCATTTCATTACTATTCATACCAGTGCACTGACAATGACGAATGACGATCGGATTGTCCGAAGCTGGAGCCTGGAGGAAATCAGGAAGCTACGGCAGGAGCTCTGCGGCTACTGGCTTGGAGGCTAAAGCGGCTATCCTTCGTCAATCGTCGATCGTGAGAAGGAAAGGGGTAATCAGTCAGCAAGTTTGGCCTTTTGGTTTGCGATTGTGGACCTGTCGGACTCGGCTGCCAGCAATATGTATTTGGGTTTGTGCATTTTGGAGTTTTGGGGGAAGTTGGTTGGTCAGTTCATTACTTGGACCAGAAAAAAAAACTGAAACTACAGCACAGCGTACAGCCACACAGGAACAGCCGGCGGTCCACCGGCGGCTAGGTAGCGAGGCCGCGCTACCTCGCCTGAAGGTGGATCCGACATTGGTAGGGGGTGTATAAGGATTTTGCAGTGTAGGCATGTGTTGAAGGAAATGCTGATAATTTTGAGTGAAGGATAAGGGGCTTGAAAATGCTAGATTTGTAACAAAATCTTTCAACTAAGTTGGCTTAGTTTTAATCCTAGTTCTTCTAGTGGAGACACTGCTAGGAATCTGTTCAATAGCATCAACAGGTAAGGTATGATCCACAGCATCAAGAGTTTCTAAATTTGTGTGGTGATGAGACAATGAAGATGGTTCTGAATTTGTGGGGTGATCAATGTCAATAGGATCAAGACCAGAACTTGGGATAACATGTTCTTCAGATGTCAAAGGATAAGTAACATTTTGGGACACCAAAGGCAGCGGTGTAGAAATAGAATTATGAGTGTGATGAAGGTATGGAAAAACATTTTCATGAAAGTGAACATCTCTAGAAAGAAAAAACTACAATGTATCAATATTATAGAGTTTATAAGCCTTTTGACCTGGATTAAAGCTAATGAAAATGCATTTTGAGGCTCTAAAATCAAACTTTCCTTTAGAGGGTGGGGTATTTGTTGCATATGCTAGACATCCAAAAGGTTTGAGTATTGAATAATCTGGTTTGTGCTTGTACAAGATTTCAAAAGGAGTCTGCCAATGACAGAACTTGGCAATCTATTGATTAAAAAGGTTGTCATAAGAATGGAATGTGACGAAAATTTGCTAGGAAGATTAGATTGAAACATGAGAGAGCGAGCAATTTCTAACAATTGTTTATGTTTCCTTTCCACTACCCCATTTTGTTGGGGAGTATACACAGAAGACCTTTGGTGGAGGATGCCTAGAGAATGAAACAGGGTTTGACATTTTGATATGGTAAACTCAGTGCCATTATCACTTCTCACACACTTGACTTTTCTCTCAAAGTGTGTTTGAACCATAGAAAAAAATCTTTCTACACATTTATGGTTTGACTTTTATGAACCAAGAGGAAAGCCTACGTAGACCTAATGAAATCAACAATGGTTAACATAAATGGTGTTTCATTGATAGAAGGATTTCTATAGGGTTCCCATATATCAATATAAATTAGGTTAAGAACGGCACTGGTATGTATGGAGCTTCTTTGAAAAGGAAGTCTATGTTGTTTTGCCTTATGACAAATGTCACGTTCTTTCAATTTAGCAACATCATCATCAGTAGAAATATTTTTCAAAAAATCCAAATGCATCAATATATAAGAGGTGGCATGTCCAAGTTTATTATGCCAATCAAAGAAAGTGTTACAAGCTGTGAAAGGAAAAGGAAATTGAGAAACAGTGGATGCACTTATTGAAGAAGATAACAATGAATTGAAATTTGTAGGATTCAAACAGAAATTATCTAGAATTTATAGCTTTCCAACTAACTTTCCAATGGCTAAAGTCTCTTCACTCTTCAGGTCCTGCACAACAGTTGGGATAAAAGATGAACTTGATTTGAGAGGTACAAGCAAGTTTTTGGACTGACATTAAGTTGAATTTAAAGCTGGGAATGTGCAAGGTTTCTGTCAAGTGAAGTCTATGGTTAAGAATGACATTTCCAGTGTGTTTAACCTCCTTGATTGAACCATCCGGTAAATACACTAGTGTTAAAGTTTTAATAGGTTGAGGATTATGAAGTAGGCTTTAATTGGAACACATGATTACTAGTACCTGTATACACTATCCAAGTATAATGCATCAAATTATCAGTTAAAGCAAATGCATGTTGAAAAGTACGACTACCTGTGAAATCTCTTATGTGAGCAAAGTTCACTTGATTTTCACTCCCAATCTGTATTTTCCCTTTCATGAGTTTAACCAACTTTTGCTGAATCAGATTAGATATGTTTACATTCTGCAATGTTGTTTTTATCTTCATAGTCAGATTTGTCTTCACATAGATCTAGAGGCGATTCAGCCATATTTGCCATGGTCCCGTTGTTCTGATTCATACCTCTTGTTCTCGATTCCCTCGAATTTCTAAACCAATCCGGATATCCGTGAATTTTAAAACAATTACCTCTAGTATGGCTGTTCATGTTGCAATAATCACAACGTTGATAAGCTTTCTCATCATTATCAATCCTCCTATAACTTCCTCTACCTCTACCTCGTCCAAATCCATCTCTGCCTCCCTAGGATCCCCTTCCAGATCCACCTCTAGTTCCATATCCAAATCCACCTCTACTGATGTTACTTCTTCCAGAGTTGTATCCCCTTGCCATCATTGCCGAATTCTTGTTTACTTCTGGAAATGCAAGATGTGCATCTCTTTGTTTTTCAACTCTCAAAACCATGGAATAGGCTTAGTTAACACTAGGTAAAGGATCCATGACAAGGATCTGATTCCTAGTATGATCATAAGTACTGTTTAATCCCATGAGAAATTGTATAAGCCTATTGAAATTATTTACCTCAGCTACTTCCTTATCTGCACCACAGTTACACGAAGGATTTGGCATCAGACATATATATTTATCCTATAGTCTTTTCAATTTCGTGTAGTAAACAACACCACTCATATTTCCCTTTGTCATACTGCTAATTTCCCTTTTTAGTTGATAAAGTAGTGGTCCATTGCATTCTCCAAATCGCTCTTCAAGTTCCTTCCACAGATCTCTTGCAAATGTAAGCATATATGAAGGCATCAACGATTTCTTTTGAAATTGAGCTCACTATCCAGGAAACCACCATGCAATCTACTCTCTTCCACTGCTCGAAGTTCAACGAATTAGTACTTGTGATTTGACTATCTCCATTTATAAATCCTAACTTTGCTTTTGCCCCAAAGCTATCCTCATCGACCAATTCCAGCTCAAATAATTACCTCTAGTGAGCTGCAAAGTAACCAGCATCATCTTAGGGTGATCCGATCCTTGTAAATGAAATGGATCTTCATCGTAATTTTCCCTAAATCCTTCTTACCAACTGTTGCTATTTCCCCAATTGTTTATTCACCATTTTGTGTTTCTGTTGGATCATCCATGGATCGGTTATTTAACTACCTGTGATACGTTCTTCCCAATTGGATCTGGAATTTACTTGTAAATGATATTAAACCATGCTCTGATACCATGAGCAAACAATAAAGAACCAGAGAAAGAAGAATTTTATTATCTCACTAACTGAGAGAGAAACGTCCAGCAGCTATTTAAAGACAAAAAAAGAAAAGCATCAACCAATAAGAAAGTGACAGATCATCACTTATTTGACAAACTATAACTAAAGTCAAACAACTAAAAACTAAGTTGAATGAATGCTGATATATTGCTGATATATTCCACTGATATTAAGATATCTTAATTATTATGTTAGCAAAAAAAATAATGAATTGATGTAAAAATTTTAAACTTCGGTTTCTATATTAATAGATGTTAAAGTGGGTTTGACCCATCACTTAAACATGACCTGGTCCATGTAGTTTAATTAATTAAATATGGTACATTAATTAACTCGTTTTTATTATTAAACAACTTAATTAGTTAATTCTACAGATGTCGAATACTTGTCGGATAATTAAATACATTCTTCTAGTTCTGTCATTGTGTGTGACTTATTAGGTTCCCGTCCACGATGTCGAACAACTTCAATTATTGTTTTGAACTAATCAAAATAGGATAGATTAAAACACATTTTTAATTAATTATTAATTCTCTTAGATTAATTAATTCACATTTGTTGTATCAGATTGACATCTATCAATGTGGTAGGGCAATACATGTGATGAAGAAGTCACATGGTGTGACAATCAAACTTGTTCGTTTATCATGAAACTATAACCATTCTGACAATGTGATCCAATCAATTACTAGTTATGGAAGTGTGTTAATTTCGATTACTAATCATATCTTTTATTTCGCTCTTAAGTCAATAAATGTAAAAACTATTTTCGAGTCATGATTTCACCTTGGCCAAGGATTTTGATATTGACTTAACCAAAGAAAATCTAGATCATATATATATATATATATATATATATATATATATATATATATATATATATCAATAATTTGATATCAAACTTAACATTTCATACATATTTTCTCATAATTTGAGTTCAACAAAAAGCAAAAGATGACATAAATATTATCATTCATCTCTAGTTAAATCTTCAACATCTTCATTTTCATCATCGGCGATTATCATAGCCTCCAATTCCGGTTCATCTAGAGACAAAGTAGCAACTTCAAGTGTACCAACATCTTAAAAAGAGTCAAATGCATCACCACCGAGATCCCACATCTTAGACTCTCCTTGTAAATATTGTGGACTCCTCCGTGACAAGAGACGAAGATTGCGGTGCACAAATACTAGATCTTCGGCACGTTTTGGAGTTAACTTATTCCTCTTAAGAGAGTGCACAAAGGAATAAATACTCCAATTCCGTTCACAACATGATGAAGAAGATGGTTGTGCCAATATTTTCAACGCAAAAGATTGAAGGGTAGGTGCACTAGAGCAATGAATGACCCACCAAGTTTTTGGATCCAAGTGTAACGGTCATAGATGGAATCAATATCACCAAAATGTTCTCCCATTATTGAGAATTTCGAATACTCCAAATTCACTTTAGTTCGCTCCTCATTTGACAACATGTATCTTTTGAAATACTTTAACCTTTCTCGAGAAACCTCGGCATCTCTATGTGGAGGTGTACGATTGGAATCTTCATTAAGCCATTCCTCACTATAGTACCTAAAGAAAGGAAAAACAAATTATAGTAAGTTAGTAACTAATCAATAATAATAGAGATTTGAAGAATGAAAAATTTAAATAAATATATAAATTAGAATAATTACCTTGGATTCAATGAGTGAGCTAAGCAATGAAGTAGGGTGTTATTCTTGTTCCAACGATCAACAAGTATTTTGTGAATAACATCGTAAAATGATGAAACATCATCTTGACGTTTTCCTCAATGCCTATAAATGACCGCTTTGACTTTCTCTATCATTGTATCCCACATATCATAAACCAAGTGAAGACATGGTTTATCCGTATCACAAAATCAAAGCATGTCATATATAGGACTAGTGAAAGAAATAACATAGTCTATAGAGTCCCACCAAATATCAAGTAATTTCATCTTCACAAAACTTGCCTTTTCCACATCTTCTCGATAACTTGACCATTTCTCATCAATCACCATGTTTTGAAGCCCACGTTTGATAAGCTTAAACCTTTTCATCATGACTATAATAGAAGCAAATCATGTTTCGACTACCGCTAACAACTTCAAGGTCACAAATTCATTAAACATTGCTCTTCTCATAAAATGGTTCATGATAAAATGTTTAATGGCCATTATATCTTCATGAAGACAAGTTATCCAATTACATTCCTCATATGTAATCAAATTATACTCAATGTTCTTTGCAGCACAAATATTTTTCAAAGCAAGATTAAGTGTGTACAACACACGGTGTCCAAAGAATATGAGGATTTTGCACTTCAATTATTTGTCCCGCACTTTTACAATTAGCCGCATTGTCGGTAATAACTTGAACAACCTTTTCGGGGCCAACTTCCTCTATAACATCCTTTATCAAGTTAGCAATAAAATATTTATCTTTGATCTCACCCGAGCAATCAACCGCCCGTAAAAACATTGGTCCACTTTCGGTCATGGCCATAAAAGTAATTAGTGGCCTTCGTTGTGGATCACTCCAACCATCACTCACAATAGTCACTCCTTTTTCCCCCTATGTGCTTTTAATTGGTTGTAGTAATCGTTCCACATTTCTTTTCTCTTTTTGAAGTAGGGTGGTTCTCAACTTATTATAACCGGGAGGCTTATATCCTGATAATGGACTATTCGCGGCTAGGGTATAAGAAGACATGTAATAAGGATTCCTTGCAAGGTGAAAGGGTAAACCACTTGAATAATACATTCTAGCAATTTCAATCCAATTGATCACGTGATGTAATGCTAAAGGCATTTTCAATTGAACTGTCCTTTCTTTTCTTTTCCTCTAATGTGTAACTACCAATCGAACTCAAGTTTTCCATTGGCAATGGGACCCGTTTTGACTCTTTACTCCTCATTTTCACTTCTTCCAATCTTTGCATTTCATTTATGTCTCTTTGGGTTACTTTTGGACAAGCTCCAATACCACCACCCGGCAATTTCATCAAATGTGCTCTAACCCTAGTATATGAACTTTTTTTGGTTGTATTACAAAATTTGCATTGCCAAGAAATATTTCCACCTCCTTCATTTAGTTTATCAAATTTTGTAACATATTTCCAAAGAGGCTTGGTTAAATCTTCATTCATGTTACTAGTACTCATAGCTTCAAACTAATAAAATATACCAAATAATAAAACAATAGACAAAGATATTACCCGATATTTTTTAGTAGAAGTATCTCCTTGATCTTGCAAATGATTCTTGAGATTGAGATTCCAAAGAAAAAGAAATGGGTTGAAATTAGTTTTGGAGTTTTATATTTTTCTTCACAACTCGGCAGTAAGCATGCTGAACCAGAAGACAATGAATAACTTTTTGCTTTGATTTTTACCTTTTGTTTGGTTTATGTACTTTAAATTTTAAAATAAGGGTAGGAGTGTAAAATGCACTTAACTTGTTGGAGAATTCTTCACAATTTATTATTATTTAATAACAAATGAACCGACATTTTATGAAACAAAAAAAGGGAGCTGACATTTGCTGTTATTACACAAGAGATAATGCACTTTTACACACAAAATCTGAAAAATAAAAACAAAAAATACACAGAAAAGTACACAGCAAGACCCGTCTTCTCCGTCTTCTTCCCTTATCTTCCGTTGTCTGGTCATCTTCTCCATCTTCTTCCCTTGTCTGGTCATCATCTCTGTTTCTCTTCTTCCCTACAATGAAGACCCTGCAACTCAGCGGCATCTTCTTCCCTGCAAGTCGACGCCATCTTCTTTGTCTGTTCCGGCTTCTGCAACAGGTAAGACAAATTTCCTTTTCTCTTCCTTCAGACTTCATTCCTTCAATCTTCGTTCTCTGTTTTTTTTTTTTGTTCTTGGACGTGTCCGACCCGTATCATATAAGAACCATTTTCCGACACGAAAAATGGTGTGTCGGGCTTGTGTCGCTGGCGTGTCGGCTCGTGTCTGTGTCCGATACGCATCGGACACGGACTCGTCGCCTTGCTGAGCGTGTCCGTGCTTCAGAGCTTTTTAAGTGAGAAATGACACACATGTTAGTCTAGGCATAATAACAATATACGTATCTAATATTACTTTACAAACAAGGATAATTTAAGATTCAATTATAAATACAACTTATATCTTACAACTACAAATCCTTGTGATTATCTAGTTATCTAGATTTGATCTTACAGGCTCTGTTGATTTAATTTGTTAGATTAATAATTTTAATATTAATAAATTAAATACAGATATGCCATATAAAAAATGCATCACATCACATATATTAGTAAGCCTCTGTTTGGTAAAAGATTTTTATGTATAAACAAAGAGAGTGATGTTTTCAAGGTAATATATGTGGTAGAAAAGAGATTTGGGGAAATGTGTGTAGGAAAATGTGTTGTTTATAAACTAGTTATCAAACGGAGGCTTAGTGTTTGGTCAAACGATTGAGCCTAGAGCATAATACTTGGGAGGAACTTTGTGAAAACCGGTTGACCTCAAGTCTAGTTTCTTACATTTTGAGAATAGAAGCTCTGTTGCACGGACACTTCAATTAGGGTAGCATGTCTGTGTTCGATATATGTCAGACTCGTGTCGACACTCTATTATGGGCATTCTTTCTTTATAAGAGAAATCATATATTTTTAACTCAAAATTATTATTAAATAACAAGTAGGCACACAAAGTTAAAATATTTCAATAAGAAAAATTAATAACAAGTATAAAACTAAATTTATACTATATAAATAAAGAATTTCAAAGATTTTAATTAACGTGTCGCGTCGGTACTTTTGTGAAAAATTACATATTGACGTGTCAGATATACGTATCCGTGTCGATGCATCATAGGGTAGAAGTTTGTATCTCTTTTTATTTGATCAAGTTGCCAGATGATGAGAACCAATAATCGGTTCTCCATTTATCTGCCATTGTCATGTGACTTTAGTCCTATCTATGAACTAGTAATGCCTATTATCAAAGACATGGAATAAAAATATTTTATACCTTGATTGCTTGATAGTTCGACTGTTATTAGCATCTTCGTACTTTTGCCTGTCATGTGAATTGATTCTTATGTTTAAAGTCTTAAGAAAATAAGTCTATTTGTTATTGAATGTAGGCAGTACTGTTAGCATCTGATTGCAATCCACGCTGGTTGACAAAACATCTACCAGCTCTGGCTGCTTCAAGAAAGGTGCCACTCATTGTCATCAAAGATAAAAAGGAAGGTTCTTTAAGATTAGGTGAGCTGGTCAAGCTAAAAAGCGCAATTTGTATAGGAATAAAGGTCAGTGGATTGCACATAATTTTTCCATCTCTATCTTCTTTTCCCAGTTTATTATTCTTTTGATGATAGTGTAACTTATGCAGGCTAGGAGAAACTACATCAATCAACTAGTTAATGAGATCCTTCAATGCAATTCGAGATGGCAAGAAAGCGTAAATTAACAATGTAGTATTGGCAGTCTTCTGTTATCTTAGATCGGCTTGTAGTCCTATACTGTAACACTCCAAAAAATTTAATACGAGCCGTTAAATTTAAGGACTTGATTGTGCAATTATTAAAGTTTATTGCCCAATAGTTTGAGGACTTTAATGCAATTATTCTAAGATAAAATAGTATGGAAGAAATCATGCGAGAATAATCCAAATATGAGACACAACACGCACAAACAATTCATCACACACACTCTCGACCTTTATCACTTTTTATCTAGACTAGAGATATTTACATTTCCATCCCCCTTTAATCACATATATTAAATGCATTAGACCCCCCCACACGTGAATGTACAAGCATGGGAAATACGTACTTCGAGTTTCAGTTCAGCAATCAATTAAATGTCCAGGCGACTAGTATGTTATTATGTTAATTTTGTGAGTAACATATGTGATTTCACGACTATGCTTAAGTTATGACCCTAAGAACATATTGGAGTACAGTATGTGAGTTCAGTATGTGCCAAGTACGGAAATTTAATCCCCACCAAACAGGGCATAATAGTATCATTAAAGATTCGGTCCAATTTTCATGTCTCGCTATGCAATTATGAATTCTCCCCTTTAATATACAAGAATATATTACTCATGCAGACTTACTAAGATTTTATCAAACATTATGTATTTTTCATTTCAAAAATTAGCGGTAGGGGTGGGCATCGGGTGGTTCGGTTCGGATATCTCAAGAACCGAAGCTGAACCATACTTTTTGGTTCTTGTAAAATGGAACCATTCAGTTTCATTAAATCACAAGAATCAAACAATTCAATTTCAATTCTAATTTGATTCTACAATAATAATTATTTTTCGGTAGACTCACCAAGGAGTATGAAGGCCTCGAAAAGTGAGCCGATAACTTGAGATAACTTGAAATAAACTTCTACCAAATATACCAAAATCATGAATTTTGAAAATCTTTTCATCCCGAATAAAATATAGTATTCTCCATGAAACAGAAGATATTTATAAACAAAAATAAAAAACAAATGGCCTGGAAGGTTTTTAGATAAATTTGTAGAATAAACTTGTGGGATGAATCATAAATTTTAAATACTTTATTATTAATTGTTTTATAGTTGTATTTAAATATTTAATTAACTTCATTGTAGTCATATATAACTTCGCTTATTAATAAGTTAATCTCATTCTATTTTCATTTACTAAGAATTTCAGTCCAAGTATGAAGTTAAAGGTAGGAGAGGGCACATTTTCCCGGAACCGATTAGAACCGACTGGTCTAGATCCGATTCGGCCAAGGAAAATTCCCGATTTGGTACTTGTATTTAGAACCGAACGAGAACCGGTCCAGTTATTATTAATTGAAACCAATGATACTTCGGTTACCTTATATGTTGATTTTTTTTTAATTTTTTAATATAAATCGTGAAGCAGCGAAACCATTTGGGCAAGTTCCCATTTGACCATAATTCCTTTCCGTTCCCAACTTCCCACATAAACAGAATCCTCTTCCAATTCCACTCAATCTCTTTGATTCATTACTTTATATAATCAATTTAACTCACAATTTCCAACCCCAAATCTAAATCTGTTGACATTACCTAAATCCTAAGTAATTTTACAAACAAAACTCTAAAAGCTGTTGATATGAAATTCCAATTTTCGAAGGCAAATTTGCGCAAACGGTTAGAGATGGCAATGGGTCGAGTATGGGCCGGGTATGCCAAATCCATACCCTACTCACTAAAGATTTACAACCTCCATACCCTACCCATATACCCATTTAAAAATGGCGGGTCGGGTGCGAGTGGGGTGCGGGTCAAAGGCGAGTATGCTTCTATACCCATTTGAAACTCATTACTAATTACTTATTTATTTTATTATTTTTTTTAGGGTTGTAAATATTTTATAGGTGCTCCGAATTAACTTTAAGACTGTGTTTGATTGAAAAAATGAAAAATATGTGAAAAGAAAATATTTTCCCTAGAAAATATTTGTCTGAAAAATATTTTCCTGGCTAAATGTAATGTTATGTGTTTGATTAGTTTAAATTTCATGGTAAAAATTTTGAATTTTTTAAACTGCTGTTTGATTGACATTATATTTCCCTAGAAAATAATAATTCTTGACAGAATCAATTCATCTTCTCCAACTAAAATCAACAGTCTTCCTCGATCTTCTCTGCAGCTCTGCCTACTTCTCCCAGCTAGGCTCTCCTTTCCCAACATCTCAACCACCTCCGCCATCATCTCCACCTCCTACACCACCATCACCCCCAGTAGTTCCGTCACCACCACCGCTGACAGATTCCTCCCCACTTCCACTTGAAATTCTCGTAAAATTGCCATCACCGCCTCCATTGGTTGCATCTCCAACACCAGTCCAACCAACCTTTCCATGGTCATCATCTCCCCTCCTCAATCTCAAATTATCCAGAACTATCAATATTTTCTCCTCTACAAAAAAGTGAATGTTTTCTCCTGCATCGCCGCTGCTCCCCATTTCTCCCTGACACCAGAGTCCAAATGAACAGACGTTGTGCCAACTCTTTTCCCAATATTCGCACCATCAAAAGAGCCATCAAAATCACAGGTTTGATAGAAATCGAAGTGAGGAAATGATGGAGTAGATTCAGCGTGAGAATTTGGTTGTAAAATGATTTTACCTGGAAAATCTTTTCTCTTCCCAACCGAGAGAAAATATTTTCCAACTAAACAAGGAAAAAGGGCTCACGTGCGCTGAAGATAGAAAATGTTTAGCCTGGAAAATTTTGTTTGTCAAACAGAACAAAAGTTGGAAAATTGTAGAATATTTGCCTGGTTCCATTGAAAATACTTGGTATCAAACACAGCCTAAGTAGTTAAATGTTGGGTTTCACTTGAATTTAACTTTAAAAAAAAAGCTTATTTTAGGTTAAAACTAAACAAGCGAATTTGAACAATTTTTTTAGATGTTAACAAAGTCAATATTTTAAATATATTAAGGTTTAGACGTTAAAAATATCAATAGATATTTGAGTTCTATTCTTTATTCTTTATTTTTTTTTACTCAATCACTTTTGCTTTAAATTCTAAAATTTTTTAAGGAAATTAATGGATATGCGGGTCGGGTATAAGTATTGTAGTAAAACTCACACCCGACCCATACTCATGTCGGGTTTTAAAGTTTACCTCCATACCTACCCACGACCCCATTTAGTTGGGTAATCCCTGCCCATTTATGTGGGGTCTCCAACGGGTATCGGGTTCGTGGGTATTACTGTCATCCCTACAAACGGTAGAGTTGAAAGAATTTTTTTTTAAAAATAATGTTGAAAGAAATTTTTAATCTTTATTAGGGAACATTTTATTTTAACAGTTTCAAATGTAAATGACCAAACTGGACCGACCCGGAACCAATTGGTTTGGTTCCGTAGTCAAATATGGAACCAATGGTTCAATTACTTAGATTCTCATTGGTAATCGGTTCGGTTCCTTTCGGAATTGGACCGAACCGGACCACGCCCACTCCTAGTTAAAGGTTACAATGAGGTAGAGACATAACAAATTTAATAAAAAAAACTTAATCATTTTCACTTTACCAAAAAAAAATTACAAATTCTTTTGATTTTTAGTTTTAAAACAACCAATTAAAATCATAAAAAAAAAATGATCAAAGACTTGGTTCTAACTTCGATTTTTTTTTTTCTCTAAAAGCAGAACCGAGAATCAACCAATTCTCAGTTCGAAAACAGATTTCCTATTTTATTTTTTTGAAACCATATCGTTTCGATTTTTTCGGTTCCGGTTCGGTCATATCGGTTCCGATTTTTTATCCACCTCTGTTCAAGGTGGTTGTTGAGGGGATGGATGGCTGCAGTGCGGGACATTTAAACTAATTTTATGATGTAATGTCTAATTGTTTTGATTTTTTGTTGAACTTGTTTTTAATTAAGATTACGTCGTCTCAAACTTAGTTTCTTTCAAAAAAAAAAAAACCTTATTACGAATTATATTGAATCGTGATTATTTTTATGGAAGTCCCATTTACTCTTTTCAATCCTTTTATTTATTTAAGTTGATTTTAATTTTAATGACGCTCAAATAGTTAAGAGTTAAGGTTGTCGTAATTGATAATAGAGCAACTGTAGATATTGCAATTTCAATAAGAAAATTGAACCATGCTACATAACCATAAAGCTTGATCGAAAATTGCACACTCATACATAGGTCAATCTTTTGTTATTTTATAAACCACATCAACATCGAAATCAACAATTCACAAAAATTCAGTGACACTTTCGATCTAATTTTTCGGGCTCTTTAAGCTTCTTTTTAAAAATCTACTTTGAACCTAACAATTTATTTCCTAGTGGAAGATCAACTATTTTCCAAGTGTGATTTTCCATAATGGACTATATCTCATTGTTGATAGTTTCTTTCCAAAATGGACTACTAGTGCAAATACTGCTTCATTGAATGTATTAGGATCGTTTTCTACCATATATGTTAGGAAATTTGGACCAAATGAAGTGGATATTTTGGCCTGTTTATTACGTCTATTTTCTTCATCATTTAGAGGAGTACCATAAAGATGGCAACAAAATTCGATCAAATCTGAAAAAATCCCGATCCACGGATCGATGGATCAGATTTGGATCGAGGGTGAGATAGAAGAAGAAATATATATAGAACAACCTAAAAGGTATGTTGCTCTGGACAAGAGAAAAATATGTGTAAACTTGTTAAGGCTTTATATGGTTTAAAAAAGCGTAAAATCAATGACACCAAAAATTTGACAAAACAATGTTGTCAAACGGTTTTAAAATTAACAAGTGTGATAAATTTGTCTATATCAAAAACACACCTAAAGCTTATGTAATTGTATATCTATATGTCGTGACATGTTAATTATGGGCAAAATCGTGATGTTAACATGAATACTGAGAAAATTTTAACAAAACATTTTGACGTAAAAGATATGTGAGTGGCTGATGTTATACTGGGGATTAAAATCTCTAAGACATTTGATGCACTTATTCTATTCCAATCTCATTATGTTATGACCGTACTTAAAAAGTTTAACATGTATGATGAAATTCCAGTGAAATTCCAATTGACTTAAGTCTACACTTAGTTAAAAATAAAGGTGAACTGGTATATCAATTGAAATATCAAAAGTTATAGACAATCTAATGTACGTTATCAACTGCATATGTCCTGATATATCATACGTTGTAATAAACTGAGTAGGTTCACAAGTAATCCAAGTAATGACCATTGGAATGTATTGAATAGAGTTCTTAGGTGTCTAATGTATACCTTAAACTTTGGATTATATTATACAAGATATCAAGCAGTATTGAAAGGATACTATGATGCGAATTG
Organism: Ligustrum vulgare; assembly: GCA_963555705.1. Taxonomy (NCBI): domain Eukaryota; kingdom Viridiplantae; phylum Streptophyta; class Magnoliopsida; order Lamiales; family Oleaceae; genus Ligustrum; species Ligustrum vulgare. Next base: position 24,414,460 of record OY743188.1, read on the forward strand.
GATATCAGATACAAAAAATTCTAAATCTACCAGTGGTTATGTTTTTATATTTGGTGGTGTTGTCGTGTCTTGAAAGTCCTCAAAACAAACATGTATAGCTCGATTGATGATGAAATTAGAGTTCATAGCTTTAGATAAAGCTAGAGAAGAATCATAATGGTTTTGTAACTTCCTAGAGGACATTCCATGTTAGCCTAAGCAAGTGTCTGCAATTAGTATACATGGTGATAGTCAGTCGGCTATTGCAAGGGCACAAAGTAATATGTATAATGGTTAGTCTAGACACATACGTCTTAGATACAATACCATCAAGCAGTTGATCTTAGATGGCATAATTTTCATTGACTATGTGAATCAAAGGAGAATCTGGTGGATCCGCTTACAAAAGGTTTACCAAGAGATCAAATATACTGGTTATCAAAAGGAATGGGATTGAAAGCTTATTATGTATGAATTGATAAGAGTGCGTTTTACACACTTATTGTGCTTTTAAATAGACAATTTAATTGACAAATTGAGCAAATATCTACTTATATATGGTGTTTATCTTGTACAATTAGGTACAACCTCAATTGGAAAGCAAATGGACAAGATTGTAGTGCAATCGGGCTAAAAGAGGAGCAAATTTTATGTCCAATGACCTAATCGAAAGAAATCAAAAGTTCGGGGACTCAATTGCAATATCTCAGAAAGATGGAGGACCTACTTTGCAAATATTGCAAGGGCATATTTGTAATAAAATTCAAAATGCGAGGACTAAATTGAAGAAGACCAGAAGATGGAGGACCAAATTGCAATCATGGAAGAACAAAGCTGCAGGTGAACCACTCGATCGCTTGGTTCGACCATGTTGCGTTCGCGAAGTCAGGCCATAACCCAACCCAAGAGTTTTCATCACAACCACGCGATCGTGTGGTCAAAAAATTGAGCAATAATCTGGGCAGACCCGGTGCCACCCGGTTCGGCCCAAATGTTGTTGTTCGCGGATCCACGCGAAAATAGAGTGTTTTTAGGGTATTTTTGCTAGGGTTTGCTCATAACTCACCTCACCAAACCCTAGCCTCTCTTCTTCTCTCTTTTCTTCTTCTTTCTTTTTCTTTTCTTTTCTTTGTTTTTGTTTTGGTTGTAAATTAGTTTGTAGTTTAGTTGTGTTTCTAAGTTACTAGCACCATTTGGATCAAAGAAGCAAGAAGTCAAGTGGAAATACAAATCAAAGTTCAAGAAATTTTGGGGCAAAAAATCAAGGGAAGTGATTTATTTCATTATCTTGTATTTTTAATCTTTGATTTCTATATTTTGTGATGTATTTTTGTAAACCTCAACTTTTGTGCAATATTTATAAAATGGGCTAGTTATTTTATGTTGGGATGATTGATGTAGCTTAACTTAGTTTAAGTAATTTTAATGTTTGTTTATTAATGTTGAGCTTATTTCATGTGTGTTTGTTATTGAGATTATTCCATGTGTTTGATTGATCACCAAATATATGTTTTGTGAAGTGTATGATAATCGAGAGATATTATGCATTTTAGACCAAATAACAAAAGCTCTAGGTTCTTGTTAAGGATAGAGATATACATTAAACCCTAGATGATCCATTAAGCTATTTTCACAAAGAGTTAATGCAATTGATTGGGCCTTAATCGACATAAAGATATAGTATGTTAGACCAATTGATTATGGTTAATTTCACTCGAGAGATGTAATTAACTAAGCTTGGAAAACCGGGTCTAACATTGTAAATGAGTAATTTATTAATTTGCATGTGTTGAGAAATTACTTAAGCGAGAGTTAAGTGAAATCATGAATCCCAACTATTTTATCTTTCATTTTTCTTATTTTAATTGGGTTTAAAATTAGTTTCTTTAATTTAGAATTTCCAAAAATTCATCTTTTTAATTGTGTGTTTCTCTTTGTTGTTAGAATTAAATTAATTAAAGTTATATAATCTAGAGTATACATTCCTCGTGGGATCGACAATCCGGACTCAAAAAGTCCACTTTATTACTTGTACGCGACCCGTGCGCTTGCGGTACACTATTTTGAGCGAACATGAATCAATGTAATGGTAACCAAACATTGTTGACTGGAGATCCCAAGATCTTGGTTCAATGGGACAACTAAGTTACAAAGATTCAGTTGAACACTTAGGAGAAAATCTCCTACCCATTTCTATGAAAAAAAAAGGGTTTTATGAAGAATTTATAAGGTTAAGTGATGCTTTAATGATTCCTATATGTTGAATAAATCAACTAGAGTAAAGCATAATACTCTTAATAGGAGTTCACTTATGTAAGTGTGAAGTGGGACAACTTCTACTCAAGGCTTGAATTCTTTAAAACACTTATGAAACCCAAGTGTTTTTTAAGGCCAAAATGAATACAACCATGAGAATCAAAATTGTTGGGGAGTTATTGTATGAGTGCTATTTCTTGGTTTATACCAACAACTAAAAGGTTCAAGACATCATCATGTTCGCTGATTAGCCAAGTAAACCCGATGGTATTTCACTAAGGCAGGTTTAAAGCTAGAAGCTACCTATCCCGACGTAATAGATTTTCGTCTGTCCTCTCTACTAGTGTCTACGTTATCAATTGCATTTTTTGGTAATTTTCATTCATGTAGGAGACTGTTGAAAATGGTATTGAAATGGGTCAACATTTACTAATTATTTGGGTGTGTCTCGATATCTATTTCATGTGTATGAGGAGTTCAAATTATTCTACTACAAACGTAGATGACTATGATGTATTTGGATTCATAATACCATTTTCGGATGAATGAAAAATTGATGAATAAAGTTAGATGTTGAAATAAGCTTGTTTGGAATAAGTGGAACTTTGTCCCACATAGAAAAAAGAAGGAAAATTGGACTTGTTTATGACTTACAATTTGGACAATTGGGTTTGGGCCCGAGAGGTATCAATAGTGTTTAAAGGAGGGAAGACTTAGATCCTATTAGAATTTAGTCCAAAGCCTGTGCGAGCGTCATCGTTGTCTGTCCGATCGGCCGGCTCGACACGGCATAAGCACAAGCTCGGGCTTCAGTTGTTGGCTATGAGTCAATTTATCTATATTTATTTTTTGGAGAAAGTTAAAATAAATAATTTAGTTTTATTCAACTTTAATTTTAATTCGGGAAAAAAATTTCAGAAATAAGCAAACCGCCGAGCAGCCTTCGAGTAAAACTTGAGCATTTTGATACTATTAAAAATGCTCAAGCGGTCAACGAGTGTGATTCAAGCAGTTCATGAAAAATTGCTCGAGGGTGATTCGAGCGTCGTCTGAAATAGTGAGCAGTCATGACTGTTCGAATCAGTATTATCTGTGGGACATGTCTTTCCGGACATCACACCACTCTTCAACATCTATAAATAGGACTCCTTGATTATGCTTTATGCTTTATGCATTACGCATCAATTAATCCTCTCATAATCATTCCTTGCATTCTTTTAAACTTTGCATAAAAGAGGGTAGTTCACAAAAGGAGGTCCTCAACTTTGGCTATTCTAATCCAATTCTAAATATATATACAAGAAATCATACATGGAGTCCAAATCATTCATATAACCTAGGACTCACCTATTTCACATACAATTTTGTAATACTTAACTAACACTCACCTATTTTTGTTGCTAACTTTGAATACTCTTATTTCAACCATTAACATAGAATATTGTTCATTTTAGGAGAGAGGAAATCATTACTATAGCCCAAATTTATGTTGATGACATAATATTTGGATCTCCCATTAATTCTACCGCTCATGAATTTGTTGAATGCATGAAAAAATTCGAATTGAGTATGCAGGGAGAACTAAATTTCTTTCTTGGCTTTCAGGTTAAGCAAACTGATTATTGAATATTTATATCTCAATCTATGCATGCTAAAGATTTTGTAAAGAGATTGGGGTTAGAAGGCAAGAGACAAACTAGAACACTAATGAATACTAGTGTTAAAGTAGGTCTTGACCTGGAAGGAAAAATTGTTGATCAAACATTGTAATGGAGCATGATATGTAACTTACTGCTAGTAGACTTGACATAGCATTTAGTGTATGTGTTTGTGATAACTTTCAAGCTAGCCCTAGAGAGTCTCATTTAAATATTGTAAGATGTATCATTAGGTAAGTTAATGGGATTATAGATCATGGAATTTTATTATGCTAGGGTTCTAGTCTGGATATAGCTAGTTACTTAGATGCAGATTAGGTAAGTTAAGTGGGTGTTTTTATGTAGAAACAAGTCTTGTGTCCTAGAAATAGAATCCTATATCACTATCCACGGTCAAGGCCGAATACATTGTTGCATGAAGTTATTGTATTCAATAGCTTGAATTAAAGCAAATGATGAGTGATTATGGAGCCGAAGAAGATACTACGATTGTGTATTGTGATATTACTAGTGCAATTAATAATTTCAAGAATCCTATTGAATGTTCTCAAACCAAATATAGCAATATTCTACCATTTTATTTGAGACCTTGTTGAAATTCATGTGATATCTCTTGAACACATCCCTACAAAAAAATCAGTTAACTGACCTCAAACTCAGTTGACGAAAAGTCGTGAAACCGGACCGAGCCACACCTCAAACTCAGTCAACGACCCGAGTCGACCTAGACCCGGGTTTAATATTTTTTTATTTTTTTAATTATTATTTAATACTTGAGTCGACTCCGGATTGACCCTATGACCCTTGACCCATTCTCTCGGTCAGATCGATGATTGGACCGGGTCTAAAAACATTGGCACATATTGCACATTAATTGAAACCCCGACTATTCAGCCTTGATGCCTGCATATTTAGATAAAAAAAAAAGTCTGCACGTTTCAATTGTAAAGTGATCGAACACAACATTAGACAGATATTTGTTTCCTAACATTGATTTTTCAATTCCTTTTCAGCTGCAAATATCCTAAAAATTTACAAGCTTTGTAGTCATAGGTATTCCAATGTTGAATGTACAAGTGAGATGAATAACATTTTTACATGGTTCCTTTGTTTGTTGACAATCTCTTGCTTCCCTGCTCACCAACAGCGGATGCAACCACCGGATCGGAACCACCCTTTCCATTTGTATCCAACGTTTCTTTCCCACCCTGTCGTTTGTCTTGTTCCTTCACTAAAACTGGTTTAAACTGAAACCACAGAAAAAAATAATTCCAATTATATTATATGAATTTAAGTTTTGTTTAACTACTACTACACAGTACACACCTGGTAAATTGAATATATGACATTTCTTCTTATCTGTGCCATCATCTCTATGAATAGGTTGTAGCCTTCGAGTTTGTACTCTATAAGTGGATCCCTTTGTGCGTATCCCCGTAAACCAACAGCCTGCTGTACAAATTTGAGAGCTTGCAAGTGTTCCTTCCATAACCGGTCGATATTGCTCAATATTAGGAACTTTTCTGCCTCCTTCATCAAACCTGGAGCCTCTTTCTCCACCATTTCCTAAAAACACACAGGAGCATTGTGCTAACAGTAATGCTAATGGCATATTATCCTACTCTAAAAGGAAAATGCATGAATTATGGGACTTGAGAATAATCACCTCCGTCCACTTAATGTTGGACTATAATAATATAATTATGCAAAAATAGGCAACCTTCAGACTACAGAAAACTAACCCGCTTTTGCAGATATGCTTCACGCCCACGAATGCGAAGAAAATCTCTTAATTCCACGTAGTTTGAACATTTTGTTCGCAACAAATCAGGGGTCAAATCATCCAAAAGATAACAGTACCTATAAACGAAGAATGAGATAGAGTTTATATACTTAAAATAGCATTCCAACTATTTATCTAAAAGGAACAGCAGCTAAAAGAAAAATTATAAGGGCATGTTTGCTAAACACGATTAGATTAAGCAATACAATGGATAAGGTTTTTAAATCTATTTTCTCCTTAATATTGTCATGTATATACCACCTTAACTGACAAGCCAAAATATCCCAAATAAATGATAATCAATTTTTATGTTTTATAACGTTTATAGTAACAGGACAAAAGCCAAATATATGTGCATAATCATCAACATTCTGCATGTCATTACAAGCTGCAACGAGTGTCAGGCATGAAAGAGGATTCTAGCTTTTAAGCAGCTTATTTGCTGTCTTATTTCAGCAGCAAGCATATGCTGCCAAAAATGCCCAAGAAGCATGTCCTTTATAAGCTTAGCCAAACACATCTAGATATTCTTTTATAGGAATGATGAAAGATGCTGCTTACTGTCGGACTTTCGCTATAAGCTTCTCAAGATCCCAGTTTTCTCTAGGAGTATCAGAACCAATATTTGCCTATCATGTTATTGAGAAGAAGAAACAAACATTACATCAGCTGAATAACAAAAGCCTATAGAAGAAACAAATTCAGAACAAGAGTTTTACCTCCAATATATCATCCATTGTTAATTCAGCATATTCAATGAGAAGAGATTGGAGATTGTCCGACTCTAAGGCACGCCTTCTCTCTGTATAGACACGGTCTCTTTGGCTGTTTAAGACCTCATCATACTCAAATAACTGTTTTCGGATGTCAAAAAAGTAATTCTCCACTTTTCTCTGAGCTTCATCTAGTGCCTTTGTCAGCATCTTTGATTCTATTGGTAAATCTTCAACTCTAAAAGCTCTCATCAAACCCTACAGCTCATAGCATTAATTACCACTCTACATGCATATCCACCGTGGCAGAGATAATTGATTGGGGGTAAAAGAACCTGAATTCGATCTCCACCAAATATGCGGAAGATGTTGTCTTCAAGACTAAGAAAGAACCGCGAACTTCCAGGATCTCCCTGTCTACCACTACGACCACGCAGCTGCACACGTATATATGAAGGAAATACCCAGTAATGGAAAAAAGGACAGAAAAAACAACAAACTGAAAAATAAAGTCCCAAGTTATATTATCAAATGTAGTAATTTGTTCACATGCTTTCAACCCATAGATATCAAAGTCATACCTGATTGTCAATTCGACGCGATTCATGACGTTCAGAGCCCACAACGTGAAGTCCACCAGCAGATACAACCTATCAATACCAAATTGGGAAAGACAGTATAAGATGACATAAGGAACGAGAAAGGTCAAACATACTATATATGGCCACTGCAAATGAATCATAACAAGACAGACTGGAGGTTTTCGCGCTCTGTTTCCTCACAGGAGAAAAAACTTAGTATTTGCTTGCAGATGGTATGTTAACAAAGAGTTATATAAGCAGCTAATAACTAAAAGTAACTTATTAAATTTAAGTTAAATGCATAGAATTTTTTATCATTCATCGTAATATAACATTTGTGAAGATTAATGGAGAAAAGAAGTACGAAGATAATATTAATGGAAAAATAAATTATCTCCTCAATATTAACTGTTCATACTCATTTTAATTCATATAGTTCACAGTAAGGAAAAATAAAAGAAAGGGACAGGAGTAGGAAAATTTAGGAAAAATAAAAGAAAAGGACAGGAGTAGGAAAATTTGAAATTTACATGTTTTGTGAAATACAAGTGAAGGAAGGGAAGAGGAGAGGATCATAAATAAAATTAGTTTCCTTTCTCATATTAGTTTTGTAAATTATGATGGAAAGGAATTGAATTCCATATTTTATTATTAAAATGAATGAGATATATATATATATATACACACACACACACACACACACACACACACACACAAAGCTAGGAATCTATCTAAGGAAACTATACAAATTAGGGTTCCTATAATTGAGCTAATTAGCAAGTTATTTACGGTAAGTTATATTCTATATTCTAAATTATATTCTATAACAAGTTTATTAGAGGTTTTAAAATCAAAACAAGAGCCATGGATAACAAAATCCAAAATCATTTTCATTTTCCGTCTTAACCCTTTCAGTCCAGTTAACACATCATAAACAAACCATGGCAGTCACATATTGGTTATATATGAACAAGAGTTAGTAGTAACTCAAAGCTGTGCAGCTGAAAGTTTTCCACATGGAATGCAGTCGCATAATATCAGTTACCTTCTTCCTTTCTTCATCTGTGAAACCCTTGTACTCTTTAACAATATCCAGAAATGCACTGCGAAGCTTTGCAATGACTTCATCCCGAACAGGACCCTACATGTTCAAGCTTGGACTTATTAGTTTCGCAGTAACATAATAGCATGACCGTTCATGTATATTCCTTGAGAATTTTATTAACAAATACATCCTCCCTGAAGAAACTATCCAGGATCTGCAGTCAAATAGTATTTCAACATAGAAGAAAGCGGTATTTGCACTGATTTCACCTTTTCACAAGAATATGACAACCTCTCTTCTGCTTCAAGCTCAGTCAATGACCTCTGACCCCATGTTTTGGAAGCTAACTGTACAGCTTCTTCGGCCAATCTGCTGTTCTCTTTAGACAGTGTGCATGGAAATAAACTTTCATTCACCTGGAAATCATGCAGTAACATCAATATTCGGTGGGAAAATCAATTCAATTAAAAGAAGGAAAGGAGGATCACGTGACCCTTAATTGGAAAACAAATTCCCTAGAAAATTTGGACTATTAAACACTACAAAAGTTGGAAATTTTGAATTTGTAAAAAAATCTGGGATGACATATAATGTGATAGATAAAATGAACACCAACCTTCCATGTCTTTGTTGGAGCAGGTTTCTTCACAGAAACAAAAACTCCTTCAGCTGGCCTAACAACTCTGCCGCATCCATACCATGTTCCAGAAAAAATAAATAACAGTATTGAGATTCAATAATTTTTACACCCTTACAGTGGACTTCTTACAAGAATTGCATTTGTATCATGCTGATAGGCCTGCCTATGGAAGCAATATGATGGATATTCCAACAAATTGACAACAATATGAGAAGAATTAAATTTTCAAAAGAAGTTATTTCAACCTCTTCCAATGAACTTGACAACTTATCTTGTGTCTCAAGCTTTCGTCTAGAAGCTTCTTGGCATAAGATAGAAAAGTTTAGCAAATTAACATCATCTTATTATGGTTTCAGATAGATTTTTTTATTACAAATTTCTTCTAAAATTTTGAGGAAGGGTGAACATGTACATGCCTCGTGCACACAAATAGATCGTGTCTATCTACAAACCACATGGACTGAGGCTGAGATATTACCTCGGCATCAACATTTCACGTAACTTCAACCTTGCCATAAATTCAGCATTACCACCAAGAATTATATCAGTTCCACGACCAGCCATGTTTGTCGCAATTGTTACTGCCCCAAGACGACCACTTTGAGCAACAATTTCAGCTTCTCTTTCCACATTTTCTGGTTTTGCATTTAGAACCTTTATACAGATTATGCCAATACTTTTATCTGTTAGCAACATATACCCGAAAATATAAAATTTTTTAATGATTTGAAATTAACCTCGTGGAGAATTCCAGCTTCATGAAGCTGTTCAGACAATGCATCACTCTGCTCAACGCTAGTTGTACCGACCAGAACAGGCCGACCTGTTTCGTGCATTCGAGAAATCTCTACAACAACCGCCTGCCATTTTCCTGTAGTTGCACGGAACACTACATCTGATTCATCCTGAATGTCCATCAGGAAAACGTTACAGTGGTCTTATAAACGAGGCAGGAAATATAAGAAATAAAGAAGGAAACCTCGTAAATCGTGCCTCCTTGACAAAGGTCGACTATCATGAATTCATAAAAATCTTCAGAAATTTCAGAGAGAGGGTTAATTTAGTTCAGCAAAATTTCACTCCAGTCTTTTTCTTCTCAATTGAGTTTTTTTAATCCAACTTACACAAAAGTACAAGGAGAAACGTCGATCTTTTACATTGGAAAGCTATGTATAAAATGAACCTTTCTTATCATGGGCTTGTTTGTGGGAACAATTGTAACTTTAAGCTTGTATATGCTCTCGAATTCTGCACTCTCAGTGGCAGCAGTGCCTGTCATGCCACAAAGTTTTGGAAACTACATCGACAATGCAGCCAAACATCAGAAATTCAAGCAATAAAAAAAGAAAGGCACCCATTAAAACTACATAAATCAGATTATATGTCCAAATTACACAAGAATATGACCCAACCTGGAGAAAGAAGTTTTGGTAGCTGATTGAAGCCAGGGTCACAGTTTCATTTTGTATTGGAAGACCTTCTTTTGCTTCGACTGCTTGGTGAAGTCCATCACTCCAGCGCCTCCCCTAAAAGCAATGAAATCCGTTGTAAATTTGATGTTCTAGAATTAAAAAATAATAGTAATAGTATTAATTCACACACACACATTTTCATTCTTTATTAATGAATTTTTAAAAAATAATAATAATCTATACACGTGATAATATCCTCAAATGTCATAATCAGAAAAATACATGAGAGAATATATAACTCAAGGAGCAGACCAATACTTTTTCCAACAGGACGGATATGTCCAATTATAAAATGTATACAAATGTTACTGGTACAATTGATACAATGTTGCAATATATGACCAACTACAGTCCTCTGAAAGCTAACTGATAGCATGGAGGCAATAATCATGAAGCAAAGCTCATCCTTTCTGTTTAGTTGCCTTGCCTAATCATGCTATTTATTTAATTATCTGGATGATTATAAGGGGTAAATATCAATGCCTTTGATTAGTGTGATACTCACTATTTAACTCCTGCAAAAAGCCACTGCAGTTGACCATGGAACAGTAGTTGTTTCGATGAGAAAATTGATAGTTTGAAATTTATCCAAGCATTTCTTTGATCTTAGTCCACTTTTTCATTTGAAAATCCATTGATTCGTGAGCAAAACTTATTCTGCATTTTGTCCCATTTAATCTCCTCCGCATAACTTACTTGTCCATAATAATGTCACTTTATGTTGTGGTTTGACAAATAAAAAGATAAATGTAAATATTCTTGGTGCAATTCAGTGAAGAGGCAGACACTTGTGCTGAGATGGTGAAGCAACAAACTAAAAGCTAGACGAAAATATAAGCAAGATGTTCACCATATAATCTCTTGCAAGAGTGCAATAGAGCTAGAATTAGGAATAGTAACGAACCACGATTACAATAGTATTATAAGAAACCAACGATCAACTCAAGATAGAAACTTTCACTGTCAAGAGTAATTGACGAAAGATGCTATATAATAATTATAGGAGAAGGAGAGGGAAGGGAAGAAGAGAAAGGATGGGGAAAAGAGAGAAGAGGAAGAGAATAGAGAGATTGGGGGAGAATATTAATTTATTTCATTATCAAAAGTAGTTTCAACTGCATCACATAAGCCCCTTTATATAGCGTTTAAACTATTCCTAATTGAAGTAGGAATACTATAATGTATCAGTTCCATCAGTAATTTATCACAATCAGAAAGAAAATGCATTTAATGTCATTAACAAGGAAATTGCGATTTTAATAAAGGGGGGAAAATATGATATGGCTGTGTAAGATTAGTTCAGAAACAAGCTTTGGGGAACATCTCTATGACAAAAAAACCTTGCATTTTGAAGCTTCAAGTTCTTGCATTCCAAGCAGTTAATAATTTACATTCACAAACACATGCAAGCCACATTAGAGAGAATAGGACGGAGGGGAAATAGTCACAGATTGGATGCAACTCAATGCAGAAAGTTTACCTATCTCCTGATATACAAGAATGGATTTATGCACTCAAAAGCTGTGGTTCAGATAGAGAAGGATGCAAATTTTGTCTTTACATTGTCTAATCGTTGGACACTTAAAAAGAAAATTTAGGTAAACTAGTTCACCTGCATTACTCGACCAGTAAACTCATCCACTATAAGAACCTCCTTGCCTCGGATAATGTAGTTCACGTCTCTGAGAAAAAGTTCTTTTGCCTTTATTGCATTCAAGATGTATGATGCCCACTGTTCTCGGGGATCGTACAAGTCTTTCACATCCAGAATTTCCTCAGCATCTGCATAACCCTGTTCCGTGAGCAAAACTGTTTTTCGCTTCTCATCAACCTGCACCAAGCACAGTAATTTGTTGAAAAAATTAAAAACTTCCAGAACACTATTGTTTGCAAGGTAACTAACATGACCTTTTGATGTATAAGTAATTTTATGAAATTAATTGTAAAATATGACAAGCCAATCTATAAAAGTTGTTGTGTAATCTAATTACTGTCACTATACGGAGCCAATATGAATCGATCTCAAAAAGATCACCTAATTATTGTCACCATGAGGAGCCAATATGAATTGAGCTCAAAAAGAGAGAGAGAATGTCAAATGAAAAGGGAGCCGTCAAGGTTTTGTATTATGACAATCAAAATGAGAGAGAAGGTTAGAGAAGATAGAGTGTACAATTTTCTTTTGGTGATACTTGAATTAAGGTCAATTCGATGGAATTGTTTGATCTTAAAGGAGATCTTCTATAATTCCGCACGTGAGGGGTGATTTTTTGGTTTTGTCCAGTTCTAATTCTCAACAAACAGACCAAAATTCAAGAACAAACTGGGCCAAAAATTTTGTGGGTAAGGTTTATAAAAGAAGAAATAGGACTAGGCCCAAGAATATTTCCAAAAAGGAGTCGATTAAAGCCCAATTACAGATTTACATTAGGCCAAATGCAATATTTGGACTGATCGGCCTTAATCGCAAGTCACGTGCTTGATATCAGGCCGAATCAACATGGGCTTCCTCAATTGAGCTCTTCACAACCAATCGAGATTACAATTCCAGGCTTCACGAAGAATCGGAAATTACTCATGCCGGGAACGATCTGCAGCAATGACGACGACCAGCCACAGGAATTGGAGGGCAACGAACAATACAAAAATAATAATTCTGCTATTTTGGCTGCTGATTTGTTAGGAGTAGAAGGTGAAGCAGATCAAGAAGAAGACCCAGACCACCTTGACGAAGATGATGAAGGAAATATGAAGTATTTAGAACAAGACCAACAGACAATAGCAAGAAACGAACTGGAACAGATTGCAGGTGATGAAGATTTTGCTGAAACAGATGGAGTTTTTTTTGATGAAACAGAGGAACAAAAGCAAAGTGACAAGGAAACATATGACACAGACAGTGAGGAAGGGGGAATTCAATTGCCCAAGAAGATATTCAAAATTTATTTGAAGAACCAAAGGAATTTTGTCAGTTGTACAAAAAGTAAGGGGAGCTAGAACTAAAGATCCAGCCAACAGGAATTTTGACAGAACCAAATAACCCAAGTTCAGTGATTAATTCAACAAATTCTGTGCAGCTCTTTCATATAACAACAGACGGCTTTTATAATCTTCCTAATCCACCTCCTGCAATCCAAACTTCAGCTGACTTTTCTACACCAGGTATTTGTAACTCTTCTTGCCCTAATTTGGTGATTCCTGAAAATTTTTCGCACTCCTGTAATGAATTTGCAGGTTCTTTCGATGAGAAGGAATTAACTACATCGGCACCAACACTAAAACTGAATGACCAACCGACTAATTATAATGATAAACGAATAGTTGAATCTGATTCTTTGGGAACAGGAAAACAGATATGTTCTGGGTTAATTATTAAGGAGAATTGGATTGAAAACGAGGAGATGCCCAGTATCAAAGATGATGATAAGTTAACATCAATCCTCAGTAAGCTGAATTTAACTCTAGTACCTTTACAAAGTCTTGGTCACATGGGGGATAGTTCAAACATTTCATATAAAAATTTGAGGAAAGGGTCTAGAGAACTAAAGAACCTTCAAAGTAACATTAACTATGAAACAAGGAAATCAAAAGAGCTGAAGTCAGGGGCAATGGAAAGTATCCGATGAAGATAATAAGCTGGAATGTGAGAGGACTAGGAGGTAGGAACAAGAGGAAGTTGGTAAAGGATTTGCTATACAAGGAAAAACCAGATGTAGTCACATTGCAAGAAACCAAAAAGGAAAAAATTGAGATGAAATTAATTGGTAGTATTTGGGGTAGCAGATTTAAAGAGTGGGCATTTATACCTTCAATTGGAAAATCAGGCAGTGTTCTTGTACTATGGGATTCTAGAGTGGTTAGGGGTAAAGAGATAGTCTATGGGAACTATTCTGTATCAGTATTGTTGGAGGAAGTTGGAGGTAATGAAGGATGGTGGTTCTCGGGTGTATACGGACCATGTCATCCAAGAGATAGGGATGATTTTTGGTTGGAATTGGCAGGTTTACATGGGCTTTGTGGAGAAAAGTGGTGTGTGGGGGGTGATTTTAATGTTGTTAGGTATCCTTCAGAGAAATTGAATGGTGACAAATATATTAAAAGTATGAGGAAGTTTGACCAACTAATACTAGACACGGGACTAAAGGATTTACAGATCTTTAATGCGAAATTCACATGGTCTAACATGAGAGATAGATTGGCATGTTCAAGATTGTATAGATTCCTAGTTACGGAGGACTGGGTAAGCAAGTTTGAGGTAGTAAGGCAAGAAGCCCTTATAAGAATAAAACATCAGACCACTGCTGATGTGATCCGGAAAAGGCGTAAAAAATGAGAAATCAAGATACGGGCAATTCAACGATATTCTACATAGGAAAATGAACAAATTTCATGTTGGGCTCGAGTCGAGATTCAAATCAAATTAATTAATGTCAAAGGATCAGAAAATTGGGCAGAAGCTGACTTACGGCCGTAACACCCATTTTTACGGCCGTAACATCAACATCACGAAATTGGGCAGAAAGGCAATTACGGTCGTAACGCATGATCTCACGGCCGTAAATGAAGTGGAAGTATTCACGGCTGTAATCCAAATACTCACGGCCGTAAACAGAGTTTTGTAACTTTTATTATTTTGTTTAGAATGTCACTTACGACCGTAAATAAAATTGTCACGGCCGTAACATATGTTTTTATTTTTAAGCCGTAAGTCACTTACGGCCGTAAACTTAAAAGTTACGGCCGTAACTTAGGCGCCGCAGTTTTGAATTAATTAGGAGGTTAGGGTTTTGTTTAGTTCTAGTTTATTTTGGTTATTTTGGTTATTTTAGTTATTTTACCCTAATTAGAATTCTATTCAGAGTCAGTTAGCGATTAGGGTTTATTTTGCCTATTTATATGCTTTTCCATTCAATGTAAAAACAGAAGACTTTTGATGAATAAAATTATTGAGTGTTTTTACTCTCTCTAAAGGTGAGGATTTTCCCTTTAAACAACGAACTTATCAAGATTCAAATCTTGTGGCGTTCAACAAATCGAACTTATCAAGGATCTGGACATTCCTTTGGCGTTCCCCCTTTGTGGTTCTTATCTCCGCATCGTAACGGGTCTTGGGTGTAATATACCCATAGTTCTTGCGTCGTGAGGTCGGGATTGCATTGTTATCGTCCGCTCCAACCTGAATTCGGAACTTTCCAAGCATTATTCCGCGAGCTACGACGAGGACCCCTTCCCGGGTTCTCATCATATAGTATCAGAGCTGGACTCTGAATTCAGGTTCTTGTGTTTTTCTACCCAGTTTGATTTTTATGTTTATCATCGAGTCCCATAAAAATCATGCATATCCTATTTTTGTTATTTGAGTCTTTGTTTTCAATTTTTCTTGTTCTTCTTGCCAGTAAATTTTTTTCCAGTTTGATCCATAAGAGTCAGTCCCAAAAAAATCAAAAGTGTTTTTCTTGTTCTTTTCTCATCCAAATCCAGTAGCGTTTGTTTTGTTGCGTTCGTGTTGAATTTTCGGATTTTATTAAAAAAAAAATTATTTTTTTTATTTTTATTAATTCCGAAAATTCATCATAATTCAAAAAAAAAAAAAAAAAAATCACTCCGAAATTCAAGGACCACTTTCTTGAATTTCTACAATATTCTTGATATTCTTTCCATTCAATGTAAAAACAGAAGACTTTTGATGAATAAAATTATTGAGTGTTTTTACTCTCTCTAAAGGTGAGGATTTTCCCTTTAAACAACGAACTTATCAAGATTCAAATCTTGTGGCGTTCAACAAATCGAACTTATCAAGGATCTGGACATTCCTTTGGCGTTCCCCCTTTGTGGTTCTTATCTCCGCATCGTAACGGGTCTTGGGTTTAATATACCCATAGTTCTTGCGTCGTGAGGTCGGGGTTGCATTGTTATCGTCCGCTCCAACCTGAATTCGGAACTTTCCAAGCGTTATTCCGCGAGCTACGACGAGGACCCCTTCCCGGGTTCTCATCATATGGTATCAGAGCTGGACTCTGAATTCAGGTTCTTGTGTTTTTCTACCCAGTTTGATTTTTATGTTTATCATCGAGTCCCATAAAAATCATGCATATCCTATTTTTGTTATTTGAGTCTTTGTTTTCAATTTTTCTTGTTCTTCTTGCCAGTAATTTTTTTCCAGTTTGATCCATAAGAGTCAGTCCCAAAAAAATCAAAAGTGTTTTTCTTGTTCTTTTCTCATCCAAATCCAGTAGCGTTTTTTTTGTTGCGTTCGTGTCGAATTTTCGGATTTTATTAAAAAAAAAATTATTTTTTTTATTTTTATTAATTCCGAAAATTCATCATAATTCAAAAAAAAAAAAAAAAATCACTCCGAAATTCAAGGACCACTTTCTTGAATTTCTACAATATTCTTGATATTCTTTCCTTTCGAGTCAAATTCAAGAACCACTTTCTTGAATTTCTTTAAAATTCTTGATATTGTTTTCCTTTTCGAGTCAACATTAAATTCCTTCTTGATATTTGTCAATATCTGGACCCTCTTATTTTGAGTCTCTCAAATTTTTGAAAGTTAAATAAATGGATGAATTATGAGTTCGATCCTACCTTCCAGACTAGGTGTCATGTGGGCAGTAAAGTGTGGAATATTATTATTGATAAGGAGTATTATTGCGATCTGGCCAGTACCACCATGGTTGAGGAGTTGGGCTTACCTTTACTACCACATCCCAATCCTTATAGGCTGACGTGGTTAAAGGAGTGTGCAGGTAAATGTAACCCATGGGGTTATGGTGAAATTGACACTTGGAAGATACAGCGATGAACTGTGGTGTGATGTGTGGTGCCTCTAGAATCTTGTGACATCTTGTTGAGTAGATCGTGGAAGTGTGAGAGGAAAGCAGTCTATGATAAACGCAGGAATATATACAAATTTGTTAAGGATGGGAAAAGTATTAAGCTTATGCCGTTAACCCCAGAACAAATACTTGAAGAGAAAGTATTGCGAGAAAAGAGAGATGAGCAAAGAAAATTCGGAGATGATGAATGGAGTATGAAGGATGAATTCATGGAGATGGCCAAGAGGAAAGCAGTCTATGATAAGCGCAGGAATATATACAAATTTGTTAAGGATGGGAAAAGTATTAAGCTTATGCCGTTAACCCAAGAACAAATACTTGAAGAGAAAGTATTGCGAGAAAAGAGAGATGAGCAAAGAAAATTCGGAGATGATGAATGGAGTATGAAGGATGAATTCATGGAGATGGCCAAGAAATTAATACAGTTAAATGAAGAGATAAAGGCACAAGAGGCTAGAAAAAAGTTGGCCGAGTTGCAAGAGAGAGAAAGGGGAAGAGAGGAGGTAGTTAAATCACAAAAAAAGCCTTCGGATATGATTCTTAAGAAGGAGGGAGACTTGAGGAACGAGTTAGAAGAGGAGGTGCCTAATCATGTCGATAAAATTATTTATGAGGTGGTGCATGAGCAAAAGCATGAGAAATTAGGAAAAGTGATTGAGCCCAGAAATTTAGAAGTGGAGGTTGAGTGTGCGAAAAAAGAAATTGAAATAGTTAATCAAACTCCAAGTCTTGAAGTAGAGAATAAAATTGTGGAAGAGGAGATTGAAAATAACATTGTTGACAATGATAGGAATGAATTGGAAGTTGGGTAGAAGTTCAACATTTGAATGTTGAAATTGTCAATAAAAATATTGAAGAGGTGGTTGAATGTGAAAAATTAGAAGAAGTGGTTGAGAAAAAAGAAGAGAATGAGCAAGAAAGTATATTGACTTTTGGAGGCGACGAGAAGGGCCTCGTGGTGGGAAAAAAAGTTGTGGAGTTTTTGTATCATGAATACAAGGATCCATACCTTGTGCATGGAGACGCTAACATTTCTCTCCCCATTTTTTAAAAAATTTTTTTGCAGGTTTATTGTGCATGGAAGTTTGATTTACATCAACCTTGGTCAATTCCCCTCCTGTTTCAATACCTTCTTGTCTACAAATTGGAGGAGCATCATTTATTGAATGCATGTCAGGGAACCGACAATTTTCCGTTTGATCCAGGAGGTACAGTTTGATTTTTCAAAAACAACACCATGATTCGGGACGAATCATCCTAAAGAAGGAGGGAATGGTACGAATCAGGGTGGGCTTGACGAGAAAATCTATAATTCAAGCCAAAACAAGAAGTCAAGTAGGTTCGGAGAACGTCAAAGATCAAACATTGCTTGTACGAAGAAGGTTCGAGTCTAAACCAAGTGAGCAAGCAAAGAACAGCTTTATGATTCGGGACGAATCATCTTAAAGGAAGAGGGGATGATGTGATCCGGAAAAGAAGCTAAGAACAATGTTATGATTCGGGCGAATCATTTTAAAAGAAGAGGGGATGATGTGATCCGGAAAAGGCGTTAAAAATGAGAAATCAAGATACGGGCAATTCAACGATATTCTACATAGGAAAATGAACAAGTTTCATGTTGGGCTCGAGTCGAGATTCAAATCAAATCAATTAATGTCAAAGGATCAGAAAATTGGGCAGAAGCTGACTTACGGCCGTAACACCCATTTTTACGGCCGTAACATCAACATCACGAAATTGGGCAGAAAGGCAATTACGGCCGTAACGCAATGATCTCACGGCCGTAAATGAAGTGGAAGTATTCACCGCCGTAATCCAAATACTCACGGTCGTAAACAGAGTTTTGTAACTTTTATTATTTTGTTCAGAATATCACTTACGGCCGTAAATAAAATTGTCACGGCCGTAACATATGTTTTTATTTTTAAGCTGTAAGTCACTTACGGCCGTAAACTTAAAAGTTATGGCCGTAACTTAGGCGCCGCAGTTTTGAATTAATTAGGAGGTTAGGGTTTTGTTTAGTTCTAGTTTATTTTGGTTATTTTAGTTATTTTACCCTAATTAGAATTCTATTCAGAGTCAGTTAGCGATTAGGGTTTATTTTGCCTATTTATATACTTTTTCATTCAATGTAAAAACAGAAGACTTTTGATGAATAAAATTATTGAGTGTTTTTACTCTCTAAAGGTGAGGATTTTCCCTTTAAACAACGAACTTATCAAGATTCAAATCTTGTGACGTTCAACAAATCGAACTTATCAAGGATCTGGACATTCCTTTGGTGTTCCCCCTTTGTGGTTCTTATCTCCGCATCGTAACGGGTCTTGGGTTTAATATACACATAGTTCTTGCGTTGTGAGGTCGGGGTTGCATTGTTATCGTCCGTTCCAACCTGGATTCGGAACTTTCCAAGCGTTATTCCGCGAGCTACGATGAGGACCCCTTCCCGGGTTCTCATCAACTACCCTGTTTCTATCAATACCAATAGATTTCAGTGGGGGCCTAGTCCATTTCATTTTGAAAATATGTGGTTAAGGCATAAGAACTTCAGCAAAAATTGGACAAAATGGTGAAAAAAATATGAAATTGAAGGATGGGCAGGGTTCAGTTTCATGGGGAAGTTAAAAATGATGAAGGAAGAATTGAAGAAGTGGAATAGAGAAGAATTTGGTGATGTAAAAATTGAGAAAAATGCAATAATGAAGACAATTGAGGAGATTTATAAGAAAGAGACAACACAGAACATTGGAGTAGAGGAGAGACTAGAAAGAAGGAAGGTAAGTAAGAGATTGGGAGAGTTGATAATAAGAGAAGAAATTTCATGGAATCAAAAAGCAAAAATTCGGGGAGTCAAGGAATGGGATAACAATTCAAATATGTTCCACAGAATTGCGAGTGGGAGAAAGACAAATAACCTGATCAATAAACTTGAAGGGAGGGATGGAAGAATGTTACATACGGAAGAGGAAATTGAGAAAGAGATCATCGAGTTTTTCGAGGAGTTGTTCAATAAAAAGGAGAAAATAAGCAATGGCATTGAAGGATTAGAATGGGCTAACATTCAGTTGGATAGGAGGTTGAAACTAGAGGAACCTTTTTAAGAAAAAGAAATAGAAGTCGCACTTTTCGAATGTGTTGGAGACAAAGCGTCTGGGCCCGATGGATTCTCTATGGTTGCATTGAAGGAATGTTGGGAAGTCATCAAGGAGGACCTAATGAAGGTGTTTACTGAATTCCATGAAAATGGCATTGTAAATGCTAGAGTAAACGAAACATTCATAAGTCTTATTCCCAAAAAATTGAGTTCTGTTTCCATCAAAGATTTTAGGCCAATAAGTTTGGTTACTTGTACAAAATAATTGCGAAGGTCTTATCTTTGAGGCTTAAGGAAGTTTTGGAAGAAACAATAGATGTAAGCCAATGCGCTTTTGTGAAAGGTAGGCAAATTCTGGACTTGGTTTTGATTGCAAATGAAACCGTTGAGGAATACAGAGTAAAGAAGAAAGAAGGTGTTGTGTTCAAAATTGATTTTGAGAAGGCATATGATCACGTCAGTTGGGAATTTCTAGATTTTGTATTAGAAAAGAAGGGTTTTGGGAGTAGATGGCGTAGTTGGATAAGAGGTTGTTTGGCTTCAGTTAATTTTTCAGTGATGATTAATGGTAAACCGAGGGAAAAATTTAAGGCGTCAAGAGGATTGAGGCAAGGAGACCAATTATCACCTTTTCTCTTCATTTTAATAGGGGATGCACTAAGTAGATTGGTCAATAAGGCTTGTGATTTGGAGATTTTGCAAGGATTCAAGGTTGGAAACAACAAAGTACGAATCTCACATCTTCAGTTTGCAGATGACAGTATATTTTTTTTGGAGAATAAGGACGATAGCATTGGAAACCTTTTAGGAATTTTGGAGATCTTTTCAAGGAGTGCGGGATTAAAAATCAATATGGCAAAGAGTACGGTGGTAGGTATTAACTTGATAGAAGAAAGGATTGAAGGAATTGTAAAGAAGGTGGGTTGTGGGAAAGGCACTTAGCCATTGAATTATCTCGAACTGCCCTTGGGAGGGAACCCAAACACTTCTTCTTTTTGGAATCCAGTGATTGAGAGAATTGCTAAAAGATTGGAAGGGTGGCATAAGGGTTGCTTATCAAGAGGAGGGAGGCTTGTGTTATTACAATCGGTCTTGGAGAGCATACCTACGTATTTCATGTCAGTATTCAAAATGCCATGGAAAGTAGTAAAGAGGATTGAAAAGATGATGAGGGACTTCTTTTGGGAAGGCCAAGGTGAAGGTGGTAAAGATCATTTGGTAAAATGGGAAATTGTCACAAAACCCAAGGAAAAGGGGGGCTAGGGTTTGGCAATCTTCATGTGAAAAATCTGGCACTTCTTTGTAAATGGCTCTGGCGGTTTCCTATTGAATCAGATTCACTTTGGCACTCTATTATTCTTAGTCGGTATGGTCTTCATTCAAATGGCTAGGATGCTTGCACCATTGTTAATTCCACTCTCCGAGCACCATGGAAATCCATTACAAGAGTTTGGAATAATTTTGAGGCATGCACCAAATTTGTGGTTGGGAAAGGGGACAAAATTAGATTCTGGCTAGATAGATGGAAAGGTGACCAAAATTTTCAAACACTTTTTCCACGGCTATTTCGGCTTTCTAATAACAAAAATTTTGTTATTAGTAACATTATATCCTTTCCACCAAACTCTACACCAACTTGGAACCTTCAATTCATTAGAAACTTTAACGATAGAGAAATTGAGGAATTCACTTCCGTGTCTTGTTTGCTTGAAAACGTTACTTTTGACCCACACTCCCTAGATAAACGGATTTGGACTGGTCACCCATCCGGGTCTTTTTCTTGTAAATCTTTCTCGAACTTTCTTTCTCAACCATATTGTGCCTCAAATTTCCCCCAATTCAAATTCATTTGGACAGATGTATTTCCTTCAAAAGTCAAAGTTTTTGCTTGGTTGGTCTCTTTGGGGAAGGTTAACACTTGCGATTTGTTACAACGAAAGAGGCCTTTTTGGTGTATTTCCCCATCGTGCTGTATCATGTGTAGAAAGGATAATGAAACCATCGATCACTTACTTATCCACTGTGAATTTGCGAAAGGAATTTGGGATAGAATCATGAATATGTTCGGCTTAATCGGTGCAATACCTAGGCGATGGGCTGATATTATACTTATCAAATGGAATTTTGGGGTTAAAAAGGAAAAAAAGGCGATATGGAATTTTTTTTATTATGGCAGCAGCTTGGACAATATGGATTGAAAGAAATAAAAGGATCTTCGACAACACTGAGAGATCGATAGATAATATATGGGATTCGATAATTTTTCTCACAGGGCTTTGGGCAAGAAGAGCGGGCCTTTTTAGTATTTTAGATAACTTTTTGTTTCGCTTAGATCCACAAAGTTCATTATGTACCTTGGTTCCAAGTAGCTTATAGATCAGTCTATTATGGTAGGGTTGAACCATAGAGTTAAAATGTTGAGATGGATGCCTCGTCCATTATGTTTATTGTAAATTCTTGAGTTTTTAATAGAAATCTGTTTCTTATCAAAAAAAAAAATTCTCAACAAACAGAACCTTCTTATCATACAAGAACTCAGTATTGCTATTTATAATAGTAATATTTAACAACCACAATGGATACAACAACACCACCAATTATTCCGTGTTGAGTTTCTTACGGTGTAATGTATATCTCGCTCGAAAGCAGTGGCAATTTTGGCAGCTTTATAGTATCGATCACTTGGTCTTTCAGCAGGTCCTGATATGATGAGAGGAGTCCTTGCTTCATCAATGAGGATTGAATCAACCTCATCGATCACACAGTAATTGAAATCTCTCAAAACAAGTTCATCCACGCTCTGTAGATCAAAAACAGTCATTTCAGGAAGAAGCTTGTTACAAACAATGATCAGGAATATGCAAATAAAGTAATTTGGAAAAGGTTGCAAAGCAAAACAATTACTTTCCGTGGCAAGATTATCTCTCAAAAAATCAAAACCAAGCTCACTATTTGTAACATATGTGATGTCGCTTAGATAGTTTTCCCTCCTTTGTTCACTTGTCATATTCTCTGCCATCATCAGCCAATCATTAGAATATGGTGGGAACTCAATCATTTAAAAGCTGGCACATATATATTAAAAAACTTCTAAATCATCAAATAAAATTTGCATGCACGAGATTGAACTCGGAAAAACAGTGAACTTGCATAAAATGATATAGCCTCCATTCAGCGGCTGTGTAGCCACCATTTTTTTGATTATTTTGATTTTTGAGGTAGAATTTGTGGTTAAAAAGTGGTTTCAAAAAATGTGTGGTTAAAATTTGGTGTTGGAAATTGTGTTGATTATAATTGTGTTATAACACAATTGCCGATAACACACAATTGCCGAATGCTGGCATACACTGAAAAAAGGAAAAAAAAAAGGGGGGGGGGGGTGTTAGTATATGAGCCTGAGAAGACAAAGGACACAAGTCTTCCCCTCCTTCAATGTCGTGAAGGGGGAGCCTTTCATTTCCTTAAGCACCACATATTCACTTCAACCCACACTCTCTCTCTCACATAAACCACAAAAATAGAAGGAAAAATAGGAGGGGAATGAAGCTTGGGGCCTGGAAGAGGTAGTGGAGGTTCAGGAAAAGCTATGCTGTACTTTGATGGTGAATAAAACCATGAACTTTTAATCCAGGGGAGCATTAGGACAGCCTTTTGCTGCATGCACTAGCAATTGCAAAACAAGCTATCTCATGAATATGATAGATTAGAACAATAGCCAGATAAGTGTTACCACAACAAATGAGACTACATGCAGATAATTTGGTTGCCAGTTCATGCAAGAGAAACTTCTAGAACAAAAAAAATTATATATCAATCACATGATTTATTAGAAGATTATTAACCAAGGATCTTAGGGCTTTAAGAGCTGAAGTACATTTGTAACAAGCTGGAAACAATGACATATGTTTTTGCGTATGCAAATGTACAATAAATATCAGTTTACAGGATAAATGTGCATCGAGATACATGTCAAAAATCCTTGCATGTACGACATCAAATTTTAAAAAGTATATCCTCAACTTGTACATTTTCTTAATAGTACTCACAGGAGGAGAGTGATGATGACTAATTTGAATGTTTAGTTTGTGTAAAGCAGTACAATAAAACAGTCACAAACAGATAAAGTATCCATAGTAAAAGGCATATTAGGCATAAATGAGAGTCACAAGCTAGTACACAATTGATTCCATGCAAGAAAAGAAAATATATGCTCAGAACCAAGAAGTTGAGAAAACAAGTTATAATAAAGACCTACGTTGGATTAGGCCCACTTTCAGTCCAAGAAAACGAGGAACTTGACCAACCCATTCACAATCCCGCCGAGCCAAATAATCATTAACAGTTACAGCATGAACTCCTTTCCCAGCCAATGCATTTAGAAAAGCAGGCAATATAGCAACAAGAGTCTTTCCTTCTCCAGTCTTCATTTCAGCTATTTCTCCCTTGTGAAGAACCATACCACCTATATGACAGCAGATTTCATTTGTGAAGATGAGTTGAAAATCCTCAGTACTTCCAAAACATAGCTTTGAGTACTTGGATCTCCCCTCCCATCCTCCCTATCTCCTTGACAAAAACAAAAGCATAAGGACATGATGCATGCATTGAGGCAAATTTGTCTATAATTAAACTATATAAATTATAGTTACAATATGACATCTTTGCAGTCATTTTTATATTAATGCTAAAAAATTGAGAACAACTTTGTTCCAATTTTCCAGCCATTAATTTGTTGAACCGCCATTCATCATCAAGGGGGAAGAAATTAAGAACATGAATCTAAAACTTGACTTTCATATTAAACCCTCATTCATGGACATTTAAAATATAAACGTAGATTTATATGCAAAAGATATAAGTGGACGGGGTCAATGGCTATCAAGAAAGCCTGTGATCTAAGTTGGCGACCTACACTGCAGTTTGGAGAGGTGACTGCCTAAGTTCAGCCCTAGTAGTCAATCGAAAAGTCATGCATATCAAAAATTTCTATAAGAACCTAGAGATAGTATAGCTTTGAATGACTTCCTTACAAGTACGAAACAATTATAATCTCTAACTAGTATAAACTCTTAATCATTATGCTAATAAAATCAACGCAGAAAGAGCATTTCAACTACAAAGATTAAAGTACAGATATGTCAATAGAGTCGTAATTGACTAATCATCTCATATGTTTTACAAATTTGAGAAAATTCTAGAGCGAGAGCCATTTCTTATGAGAATTGAGTCCTCTAACGTAAAGTAAAAAGGATAAAAAGATGAGAAAATTAAGGCACAACACAACATATCAAGCTAAATAAGTCTAAATTATGAGTTCTCATGATTCATGAAGTATACACAAATGCAAACTTGGAGGTACATTGAGGATCTCATTTGTCAACTCTAGGTAAACTGATGATCTGAGTTAGAAACCAACCTATCAATTGAACATCAAAAGGGCGAAGGCCTAGAACCCTTCTAGAAGCCTCTCTCACCACAGCAAATGCTTCCTGCAAGAAAATCAGTTCATTTGGATCTAAACAACAGCCATTTACCTTCAAATATTTTCCAAAAAATAGCAAAAAAGAGGCATTTACTAAATATATCCCAATTCCCAATCAATTCAGTAAAACATGAATAAACATCAGAGACTGTAATGCACTGATTGGCAAGAAAAGGCTGAGGTGATGATTCGACTTACGGGTAAAAGGGAGTCCAGGGAATCACCGTTACGAGCACGTTCTTGCAAGGCAGAGGTCCTTTCCCTCAATTGGGAGTCAGAAAGAGTCGAAATCTCCGGCTCCAATTTATTGATGAGTGCCACCGTGCCACTATACATCTGTCTGGTGGACTCACCTGTATCACCGTCCTTCCCAAATATCCCGCCTAATATTCCACCCAAAGCCGCCCTGGGCCCAACGTACAACCTCCTTAGCCCTCTTGCTCCCTCTTTTCTTCTTCCTCCACCGGCCCTTCGCTTGAGTGAATTGACTCCAAAATCAGCCCCGAGCCAAGTGTTGCTGCGGGAGAAGATGAAGTTGGAAGAAAGTGCTGATGTGCTCAAGGAGGGCCTGCGGTGCACCACCGCAGTTGATTGAAGTGGTTGTGCCGTGGCCATCTCCCAATCCAAAATCAGTTGTACAAAAATTGTAAGATGTGGGTGGATAAGATCGTGTTCTTTTGCCTCTTTACTCTATTTATTTATTTGGTTTATTTCAACTGAATCTGAAAATTGTGAAGCTCTCTGCTACTACGTTTTCTCTGCGGACTGCAGTGTGTATTATTGTCTGTGCGTATATGGAGTTTAGATGCAGAGTGACAGTCTGTGAGATAGCGCGGGGATAAGGTGTCTTCACTTTTCACCTCGTTAAAAAGGAGATTTAGGGCATGTTTGGTCTCTACCATTTTTTCCAAATTTTAAATCAAATTCATTTTTAATCACTCTTCAACTAAACATTTTTCCTAAAAACGAAAATTCCTTAAAAATTTAATCAATTTATTGAGACCAAACGAACTCTGACATGTGATTTTTATTTCGTTCTTGTTTAGTACCATAGGAATTAAAATCATATTTTATGTAAATTTTGATAAAATCTATATAAAATATATATTAGTATATCATTTATGAGGTGGAATTTGTTCTTAAGATCCATTTTATTAAATATCATCTTAAAAGGAAATCAAATATTTCATATTTGGATTTTCATTCTACTTAACCGACGTCAATGTAAAACTAGATTTATGTGAGAGTGTGATTTATGGAAGGGAGAGAAAATAAAACATGAATGAGATAAGCGGCCAGAGAAGAGTGGTGGTGGAGGTGATTATAGAGGTATTCAAAGCGAAGAAAACCTGCCTTACATCTTAATCTTATTTTAATCTTAATTTTAATATCTTAGTCTTAATTTTATCTTAATATTAATCTTAATCTTATATATATATATATATATATATATAAAGTAGAATAGTCGTCACCAAAATTCCCACATAGTTTCCCGCCAAAATAACTTTCTAAATTTGAAATTTTTTGCAAATATATATATATATATATATTGTATTAAATATTTTAACAAATATTATGGTACACTAGTTTCACACCCGTGCGTTGCACGGAATCTTTGATAGTGATAATATTTTATTATAGGGAAACGTAGAATCACAATATATAATAAAAAATATTATGAACACAAGAACTTATAAAATTTTGTATTTCTAAATAGAAGTTAATACAAATTTTGAAACACTTATTTAAATACGACATTTGTAGCTAAATTGATTGAATTACCTTCTTCGTCACATAAGTAATTCTAGATATTGTTACATATAGTTGACCATTACTAAATACTGATCTTCCCAAGAAAAAACCAACGTGGGATAGTTGTCATTGACTCTTATTGATCGTCATGGCGTAAGATACTATTAAAGGGAATTGTCTTCTTTGAAATTTTAAAAAGCAACATTGGATCTAAAGGAGTTAACGACATTTTTGAAATAAAAACATTTTGCCCTGCATTACTCCCCGATAGAATTGAGGCCTCCAAAACATGGTGTCCAAGCCTAGAAATAATTAACCTAGTTCTGTTGCACAATCTCGAAGCATGATCAATATTTCTCAACAACATTATTGGAGCATTGACTCTCAGCTTCAACTCGTGGTTATACACAGCAGAACATTTTACTCAATTTAAGAACTATGTGGAATGTACGTTTCCAAACAAACCTCTCATGCTGTCCAATTTACAAAATATATTTGAACTAATATATATATTTTATTCAGCATGATTTAGTAAAAATCGTGTATCTATTTATGTTTTCAACATTGTTCAATATTGGAGCAAGAATGGCCCTTCCTTGACAGGTATGTACTTTCAACTATTGCTTTATATTATACGTTGAGTCTTCATTAGGATTCAAAGTTGTAAACCTGGTCCCGTTATTTCAACAAAAGACTTTAAATTGTAAATTGCTTTAGGGAAAAAACAGTCAGCTGTTGGCCAGACGTAAGTCTTATAAAAAAATAAAAAAATAAAAATAGAGTCTGAACTTATGGCTTTTTATTGGGTAATTTCCTCGGTTTTTAACAAATGTGACGCGCCGAATGCAGTAAATTTCATGTTCGCTCAATAGATGGTTGTAAGTATTAATGAGGTGACCCTTTACTATAGCTTAAAACCTATTACTCTGAATACAAATTATATTGGTAAATAATGCACGTAAATTATAGAACAATGTTGTTAACACAAACTGAAATACAATTAGAAATTTAAAAAACGTGTGTTAAATTTGGGACCATAACACATCTTTTTCTATGAAAATCATTTCCATGCATTTATTATTTTTTCCGTGCTTGGGTACAAACCATTTTCTTGCCCAATGGAGTTTTAACCTCAAGTCTGCACGATGTTTGTTAAGATCTTTCAAGAGTATAAATGGTGAATGTATAGAAGCAGAATATGAAGTGTTGCAGGTAAGATGACTTTCAATATTTGCGAATATTTAAAGAGAAAACGGAGTACTTTGACCATTACCATTCTCAATTATAGACTCTTAAACTTGTAATACCAGCAATTAAGAATCCAGGATAATCATGCAATCTAATTAACAACTACTAATGTGGAATAGATTTCAAACAAAGAATAAGTATATATAAAAAACTAAATAATAACTATACGGTGTTAGTAACTATCGAAATTTGTAATAATTTCTAATTGTATTGTAATAAAAAAAAAAATCTTTTAGTTAGTAATTTTTCATAATATAAGACGTGCTTTCTTTATTAGAAATTATAAACATTTTTTTTGTATTAGTACTTTTTATAGTATAAGACATGTTAATGCTATTACTTATTATGTCTAATAACAATATTATTTTCAATATATAAAACGTTAGTTGATAACAATTATTGAATACTGAGATATTTAAAACAATTGTTAATCTTATAGGTAATTATACAAACAAAATAATTACTTTAAGAAGCTATCTTTATACCATACTTAGGACAGTTCAAATTGATTTAAGACGTATCCTGTTAATCCTAATGCAATTAGTTATCATTAATAATGGTAATATTAAAGATGCTTTACTTGGACCTTATTTTGTGATTATAATAGTATTATTATGAACAAAATGCTTGTCTTATTTCAATCTTCTTCACAATGACATGCTTTTGTGAGATTTTTTTTTTAAATAAGAAATTACAATTGATCAAATTATTATTATTAGAAACATTAGACATTTTATAGTGTGAATTTTATTATTAGTAGTAGTAATATCTGGCATGCTTTAGTGAGAATTTTTTTATAAAATAAGAAATTATATGATTTATCAAATTATTATTATTAGTAACACCAGACATACTTTTGTGAGACTTTAATATATAAAATAAGAAATTATATTTGATCAAATAAAGCAATAATCATAATAAATAATGCAAAGTTTTCTAAAGAGCCAAAATTGAAAAGATACAATAATAGGAATTAGAAACCATCAAAGTTTGAAAATTTAAAAGATCAATTTTTTTCAATACAGTTGTTAATTTTTTAGTTGGCTTATTTAGCCGTTATCACTATCAATAGTACAATAAAATAAAGTAATGAGAATTCCTAGAATTTAACGAATTTGTTATACAGATATAAAAATGAATTTTTATTTTGCAATGACCTAGATGTGTGATTAAAGATTTTAAAAAATAAATATTATAGATAAAATCGTTGAGTTTTTAATAACTTATTTTTATTTGATATTTCTTTGATTAAATTTGCACGATTAAACATCTTTGTATAATTGATTTATTTTAATTTGTTTATATTATTATCATTCATTTAATATAGATTAAGAAAAAAATGTCATGCAAATTAAATGAAATCATTTTTTAACCTATTAATCATTATTTTCATGGGACACGAAGAGGCAAACAAAGAGTTAGGAAATCAATGTATAAACATTAATATGTTATTGTTATTGCATATTTTATTATGAAATGAATTTAATAAATACACAAAAAAAAATCAATAATATAATATATATTAGTTGTGGAGTATGTACAATTAATTAGTGAGTTTGAGCGGGAAAACCTGAATTGGGATCCGCTCCAACTCAAAAACTTTAATATATAATATAGATAAAGATTTTTTTTTTAAATAAGAAATTACAATTGATCAAATTATTATTATTAGAAACATTAGACATTTTATAGTGTGAATTTTATTATTAGTAGTAGTAATATCTGGCATGCTTTAGTGAGAATTTTTTTATAAAATAAGAAATTATATGATTTATCAAATTATTATTATTAGTAACACCAGACATACTTTTGTGAGACTTTAATATATAAAATAAGAAATTATATTTGATCAAATAAAGCAATAATCATAATAAATAATGCAAAGTTTTCTAAAGAGCCAAAATTGAAAAGATACAATAATAGGAATTAGAAACCATCAAAGTTTGAAAATTTAAAAGATCAATTTTTTTCAATACAATTGTTAATTTTTTAGTTGGCTTATTTAGCCGTTATCACTATCAATAGTACAATAAAATAAAGTAATGAGAATTCTTAGAATTTAACGAATTTGTTATACAGATATAAAAATGAATTTTTATTTTGCAATGACCTAGATGTGTGATTAAAGATTTTAAAAAATAAATATTATAGATAAAATCGTTGAGTTTTTAATAACTTATTTTTATTTGATATTTCTTTGATTAAATTTGCACGATTAAACATCTTTGTATAATTGATTTATTTTAATTTGTTTATATTATTATCATTCATTTAATATAGATTAAGAAAAAAATGTCATGCAAATTAAATGAAATCATTTTTTAACCTATTAATCATTATTTTCATGGGACACGAAGAGGCAAACAAAGAGTTAGGAAATCAATGTATAAACATTAATATGTTATTGTTATTGCATATTTTATTATGAAATGAATTTAATAAATACACAAAAAAAATCAATAATATAATATATATTAGTTGTGGAGTATGTACAATTAATTAGTGAGTTTGAGCGGGAAAACCTGAATTGGGATCCGCTCCAACTCAAAAACTTTAATATATAATATAGATAAAGATTTTTTTTTTAAATAAGAAATTACAATTGATCAAATTATTATTATTAGAAACATTAGACATTTTATAGTGTGAATTTTATTATTAGTAGTAGTAATATCTGGCATGCTTTAGTGAGAATTTTTTTATAAAATAAGAAATTATATGATTTATCAAATTATTATTATTAGTAACACCAGACATACTTTTGTGAGATTTTAATACATAAAATAAGAAATTATATTTGATCAAATAAAGCAATAATCATAATAAATAATGCAAAGTTTTCTAAAGAGCCAAAATTGAAAAGATACAATAATAGGAATTAGAAACCATCAAAGTTTAAAAATTTAAAAGATCAATTTTTTTCAATACAATTGTTAATTTTTTAGTTGACTTATTTAGCCGTTATCACTATCAATAGTACAATAAAATAAAGTAATGAGAATTCTTAGAATTTAACGAATTTGTTATACAGATATAAAAATGAATTTTTATTTTGCAATGACCTAGATGTGTGATTAAAGATTTTAAAAAATAAATATTATAGATAAAATCGTTGAGTTTTTAATAACTTATTTTTATTTGATATTTCTTTGATTAAATTTGCACGATTAAACATCTTTGTATAATTGATTTATTTTAATTTGTTTATATTATTATCATTCATTTAATATAGATTAAGAAAAAAATGTCATGCAAATTAAATGAAATCATTTTTTAACCTATTAATCATTATTTTCATGGGACACGAAGTGGCAAACAAAGAGTTAGGAAATCAATGTATAAACATTAATATGTTATTGTTATTGCATATTTTATTATGAAATGAATTTAATAAATACACAAAAAAAATCAATAATATAATATATATTAGTTGTAGAGTATGTACAATTAATTAGTGAGTTTGAGCGGGAAAACCTGAATTGGGATCCGCTCCAACTCAAGAACTTTAATATATAATATAGATGTGCCAATAATGACATTAACATTGGCATCCGCGTTATGCTATTAATGGCATAAATATGTTTTTTTAAATGTATAAACTATTTCTTATAATAATAATTATTATTTTTTGATAATTATTGTATTATTTTGAAATCGATAAGTATGTAATATGGATGTCAAATCGAAAATTTCAATGAGAAGCTTAAATCAAACTAACAAATGAGAGCAAACAGTAACCATATTGTCCATAAAATCATCTCAAATAAAGTAAAAATTTTATTTTATCGATTTCTCATTCACTATAAATTATATCATTTAAGTCCTACAATACTATCAATAGTTTGTTAACTGAATTCAATTTAGTCATAGATGATTAATTTTAGCTCGATTTTTTTTTCTTATCAAATTAAAAAAAATAATAAATATATGATTTTCGAAGTAAATTCAATTAAATTGTGTTAATTTTTACAGCTTAAGATTTCGATCAATTTATTCATTATTTTGACAAG
Organism: Ligustrum vulgare; assembly: GCA_963555705.1. Lineage (NCBI taxonomy): Eukaryota > Viridiplantae > Streptophyta > Magnoliopsida > Lamiales > Oleaceae > Ligustrum > Ligustrum vulgare. Next base: position 24,447,012 of record OY743188.1, read on the forward strand.
TTTTTAATTATTTACTAATTATGTTCATTTTCTGTTTTTTATTATAAACTTAAATAACTACAATATGCAAAACATATATTAAAAATTTGAACAAATAGTTCATATAATTTTTATTAAACAATTGATTGGTCATCAATTTTTATTAAAATATTAAAATTAAAATAATAATGTAATAATCTATACCTATATAATAATAGAAAAACTGTCATCATTTTATACACATAGTTTCCCCGCCATTTTCACTTAACATTTTAGGAAATTTCTTATTTTTATCAAATTTTTTTAATACATGAAATAAAAAAAGTTCAATTAATGCATGCAGTAAATGATTTATTGATTTGTGAAAAAATATCTATAAAAAGTCAAATTATAGATTATCTTTTTCTTTTGATAATTATTGCATTATTTTGAAATCGAAAAATATGCAATATGGGTGTCAAATTCAAAATCTCAACGAGAAGTTTAATACAAGCTAGGAAATGAGAGCAACTCTAAACATATTACATATCTTTCGTAAAATCGTCTTAAATATTAAATATAAACGTTTTACTTATGCTTTTTATTTTTTCCAACATCCATTCTTTTTAATTTATTTCATTTTAAGTCCTAAAATGATACCTGACCTAAATGATTAATTTTGAATCTTTTAATTGAAAGAAATAATAGATATTCGATCTTTCTAGATAAGTTCAATTAAATCATTTAATTTTGTACAAATTTAGATTCTGATAAAATTCATTGGTTTAATTTGTAAAATATAAGGTGTTGGCAAACTCATCTATCTATTATCTATCTATCCTTATCTATCCATATATAATAATAAAATAATCGTCACCATTTTAAGCACATAGTTTCTCGCTCATTTTCACCTGCTATTTTAGAAAATTTCTTATTTTTATCAATTTATTTTAATATATGAATTAGGAAAGTTTAATTAATGGATGTAGTAAATGATTTATGAATTTGTGGAAAAAAAAATATAGGACTGTATATAAGTATATCACGTGGAAGTTTAATAAAATTGCAATATTTAATTTAAGTTTTAAAAAAAAATTATTTTTTAAAATGTTTAATAAATTTTGTTTGCAATGTATTTGCTTTTTTACATGTAATGAAATGAAATATTTGTTTAATATATTTAAATATCAATTATTACATTGAGTGCTATACGAGAAGTCGATAAATTAATTCTGTAAATATCTATTAGCCTTTTTATTTCATTTTACGATTTGAAAATTGTAAGATCAACTTCAGTCATCAAATAAAAATTATAAAGTAAAAAATAAGTCACATGTTCATATCTTACTTTACCTAAACAAATTAAGAAAATTAGAGAATGAACAATTAGGTGTTAAAAAAAATATACAAGTCACAATTTTATATTTTACTTTTTTGAGTATTTTTCATTATATATGAATGCTCAAATGACTTCTTTTTCCCCCAAAAAAATGGTTTGAGCTGGAACACCGTACACAACATATTTTTTGTTCAATTAATTATTAGTTGATTGGTGATTTAGCCACCGATTGGTAACGGTACTATTTTTGATTTATAAAGTATTTTATAAATTACACAATTTTTCAAATCACTTTTTAACCACACATTTTTCTCTTTCCAATTTTCAACAACTATTTTTTACATCAAAATTATAAATAAATCAGTTTATAAACCAAATAGTGTTACCAAACGGAGGTATTATAATATTTTTTTCAGATTCATCTACAACAATGAATTTTATGGATAAGAATGAATAAAACTTTTAATCATTATTAATTTTAGCAGTCGTGTAAATGTTATATGGTATAAGATTTTTTGGTATAATTTTATTATTTTAAATGTTACCCGTTGTCCTATCATGATAGTTGCTAGGCTTACATATTATTTTAGAATATACTTGATCTCCGTTTGGCGACTGAAATAAATAGAATTTTATTTATAATGTGTATTATTTTTATTTTTTAGGTAAGATGTGCGGTTAAAATTTTGAGAGAAAAAATGTGTGTGATTAAAAAGTGATTTGAAAAATTGTATCAATTATAATTTGAAATTAGAAAATTTTCCGAACACAGTCTAAAATATAATTTTATGGGTTAGGTACAAATACTTGTAAGTTAAAATTAAGCAAGCATTTATAATTATTGCTATTGATATTTTTTAATGAAAATTGAAAAAAAATAATAATAATAATAACGGGAGGCAAATGAACAAAGTAACCATTAAAAAAATCATGCCTAAAACACCTTCAAAAAATAGCTTGATGCATTTATATTTTTTTATAATTTATATACTTACTAGAAATAGAATGCGTGAAAAATAATTAAAATTTGCATTTGGATAATTAATCTCAAATGTATTGAAAATTTAATTTTTGCAATGATTACAAAGTAACCATCAAAAATTAGTTCCCCCCGCCCCCCTCCTAAAACACCTTCAAAAATGGCTTGAAGTGTTTATATAGTATATTTATAATTTCTATACTTACTGGAAATGGAATGCATGAAAATTAATTAAAATTTGTGTAATTTAATTCATTTAAATGATTTAAATTATGTTTTGATTATTATCATTTGTTAATATTACCAATCATATTCTCTGAATTATACATCATATATATTTTGGAGAATGTGTGGTTCAAAAGTAGGAAATCTTTTTAAATTTATGTGTAGATTATTTTATTGATAAAATGTGTGGTTAAAAAATAAAGAATCTTCTTACTTTTTCTTATATCTTATACTATACTAAAGAAGAATATTTTCGCCCAATAATCCCGCCCAAAATCCCTTCAAGAATCTTGCCCAAAAACATAGTCAATATACAAGTGGTCACCACGGGGGGGACGGTAAAAGTTTTCGAAATTTTGATTTTGTAAGTGACTTCAGTCAACTGTGGTGAGCGACATTTCAAATGTAATGCAAAAGTTTTGTGGCATCTTCATGAAGTCATGTTAAAACATTTTTTTTTTTTTTTTTTTTTTTGGGTAAAATCATTATGTGACTAATTTCAAAACTATTGTTAAAATTTCACAAGGAGTGTATATAAAATTATATTATAAATGTGTTGAAGAATATCTGACTAATCATGTTTAATGTTTATTATAAATTATAATATGTGATTATATAAATTTATTTGTGTTTGGAGACTATTTTCGTGAGAAAGCTAGAGAATTTAAAAAAAAAAAAAAATTAATAATTAATAATTAATAAATATATTGGAGTTCGAATAAAATATATATAAGAAATACATAAAAAATAAACTTAATCAAAAGTTAAAATATATTACGTTTGAAATCAAATTAACTAAAAAAAAAAATTATTATTAAGAATTTTCAATAATAATTGCTAAAATATTTAATATACTATTTTTATTTCCAAATTTAGAAAGTTTTTTTGACGGGAAACTATGTGTGTATTTTTGTGAATGTTATTCTACTTTTATATATATATATATATATATAATATTAAGATTAAGATATATTGAAGTTTAAATAAAATATTTGTAAACAATACATTAAAAATTAGCTTAATCAAAAGTTAAAATTTATTAAAAGGAAGATTGGTAATGAGGTCAACAAATTTTAGCAAAAAAGTTAATAAAAGTCAAAATAGATTTAATAATGTCAAACTTGAATACCCGTGATACATTGAGGCATTGTTTATTTTCCTATTTTGATTATTTATTTAGTTTCGAAATCGATAACATTTTGTAATAAAATGTTATTTGTTTATGTTTTATTTGAAATGATTGTATAATCAACATATTTTCATAAACTTTCATCCAAATCATTATTATGGATTGTAATTATGTGCATCGCACGGATGGAAAAATCAGTATATATAAAAGTAGAATAGCCGTCACCAAAATACACACATAGTTTTCAGTCAAAAAACTTTCTGAATTTGAAATTTTTTTGCTAAAAAATAGTATATTAAATATTTTAGAAATTATTATTTTACATGTGACATTAATTGCATTGGCATCCGTGCTATGTTATTAATAACATCAAAATGTTAAGGTGGCGTTCTGTTTGTATTTTATTTTGTATTTTCATTTTCGAAAATGTTTTGCATTCAAATTTGCTGAAAACGCGTTTGGTTTGTCATTTCGGAAAACTTTTTTTGAAAATGAAAAGCTGGAAAACACGTTCTGTTTGAAATTTTGCAGAACACTATTTAAACTATTTTTAATTAATTTGCTTGCAAAATACTACTAACTCCAACTCAAATTTCCTTTCACAATACACTAAAAATATGTTTACATGCAACACACTAATGTGAGCATTAAGAGTCTATATTAACACAATTTGGTCAGGTTCAGGACTTGAGAAAGCTCTACTTCAATTAAAATCCAGAAAATGCAAGTTCTTTCAAAACCACCAGGGTCCATTTATTATTGCATTTTTTGAAATATAACAACAAGAATTCTCATTTAATTTTTTTTTTGTAATGTTGATATTGAATTCAATAAAACTTTATTTAAACTAAGTTCCAAGTTAGGATAATTCTCAAAAAAAAAAAAAAAAAAAAATCTTTATTTAGGCTTATTTCCAAGCTAAGATAATTCTAAAAAAATAAAAAATAAAATAAAATAAAATAAAATAAATAAAAACTTTATATTAAGCTTAGTTCTAAGTTAAGATAATTCTATAAAAAAAAATAAAAAATATAAAAAAATTCCCAAAACGCGTTTTCTGCGTTTTGGACATTTTTTGTCGAAATACACACAAAACGTCCAAAACGATGTTTCGAGCGTTTTCCTTTTTGTGTACAAATTTTTTTTTTTATTTTCCAAAATGCGTTTTTGAAAATGGTAAAGAGAACGCATTTTTAGCGTTTTCGAAAATAAAAACAGAAACGACCTCAAAACAGCAAAGAGAACAGGGGCTAAATTTTCTGTTTTTTATTATTCTTTTAATAATTATTGTATTATCTTGAAATCGAAAAATGTGTAATATATGTGTCAAATTAAAGATCATTGTGAGAATTTAATGCAAGCTAACAAGTGAGATCAAATTGTAGATATATTGTTCGTAAAATCATATCAAAAATTAAAGGTAAAGTTTTATTTTTTATTTTTCCTCTATATCTAATTCATTTTAAATTATATCATTTAAGTCCTATAATATTATCTGTAATTAGTTAACTAAATTCATTTTAGTCATAGATGATTAATTTATTAATTTTGTTTTTTTCCATCAAATTAAAATAAATAATAACTATACGAACTTTTAAGGCAAATCCAATTAATTTGGGTTAATTTCACGAACTTAAGATTTCTTCAATTCATTTATCATTTTCACAGTATTTTTATTTATTTACTGATTGTGTTCATTTTTCTATTTTTCATTATAAATTTAAATAAATAAAATATGCAAAAATATATTACAAATTTTAACAATTAGTTCGTATAATTTCTATTAAACAATTTATCGATCGGTAATTTTTATTAAAATAATAATGTAATAATATGAATAAAGAAATTGTTAGTATGAAAAAAGAAGAATCAATTAATGTAACAATATTTATTAAAATTAATGATTATTTTTTTAGAAAAACACTTGAAATTAATAATTAATGCTTAAAAAATCAAATTATACAAAAAGACTATCTTACACATCTTTTTGGGAAGAATATGATGAAGAACAATATATTAAAAGAAAAGCGTCGATCTTAAGGAGAATATGTAAGTTGAGTTTTGCTCATGTATTGTATGAGCCTAATTTTGTAGTTCAAAAGATTTTTTAAAAAATAAATTTCATTTATTGAACGTTAATTCCAGAAATAAATTTGATATGTTCACGGTACAATCTTTAAAATACTTAATGCATGGTCTTTTTTCCAGTAAAGATGATAAAACAATTCAACGGTTTACAATTTTATTAAAATATTAAAAAAATAATTATATGCCGTAAAAAATGGTGAAATTTTATTTCTTAATTTTATTAACATATATAGACAAAAAGACTCACTATATATATTTTATTTATATTTTCATTAATAATTTTTTTATTGGCATATAATTAAATATGCATTGAATTATGTTCAATTAAATGCATCGCATTTAAAAATTAAAAATTGTTAATCATGTAAATGATCTCTTGAGTTGAATTACATATTCGTGCACCACAAATCTTGAGATTGATTTTCACTTTCGTGCATGTCAATATTGCTTAATTTATTACATTTATTTATATATAAGACCGCATATATTTAATTTATTACAATTATTTTATTTTATGTATATTATAATATTATGAAAGTTATTATTTCTATTCATGTCAGTCAAAAATATTTGGACGATTTTATTTATTTATTATATACAACATATATTTGAAAATTTGTATTATTTAATTTAAATTTGAGCAATTGTTGAAATATGTTTTTTTATAGCAACTTTCGTGTATCACACGGGTGTGAGCAATTACAAATTGTACAAACAATGTATTATTTAAATAAGTTTTTCAAAATTGATGAGAATTGTAATTTATTTCTATTTTGAATATTCGTTGACATTCTGTATCATTAATCAAAGCAAATTATGTGTTCAATTTTTTTCCTATTTTGTAATGATATTTACAGTAAAATTATTTCATATTATTCTTTCATGCAACACACGAGTGTGATACGAGTTTGGTGATTATAAATCAAATAAAGTGAGAATTAATTTGGATGATTTTATTCGTACCATAATTATTATTTCAATAATTTCACTAATATAATAACTTTTTGTCTTCCAATATATATATACTTTATTAATTAATTAATTAATTTAACGTAAATCTACAATATATAAAACCTTACATAAAATGATTGGAATCATTCTTTAATTAATTAATTTATTTAGCATCTATTTGATGAAAATTGAATCAGTTTTTAGTATATTTTGATACAAGTGAAATGTGTGCTTGAAAAATTGTGAATTCTATTAGATATGTGGTTAGATTTAAATCTTTTAACTTAACTAAAATTTTAATTTTAATATTAATCAATACCAAAAAAGGGTTTAATGAAGACATGTAATATATTAAATCTTACATAAAGTGACCAAAACAATTCTTTTCCTCTTCCAATATATATTTACTTTATTTATATTTAATGAAAATTTATAATCATACAATTCAATGTATCCATTTGCAACAATGAGTGTTTTCGTATTTTATGTTGACTTTTCATTCAATGTATTAATTTCTTTAAATACAAATTTAAACTTAAATTACTAATTATAAAATGTAGTCGTATCTCTCAATATGTCTCTCAAAATCAAAAACAACCCTCTTTTATAATTTGTCTATTTGTACAAAAAAGAAAAAGAAAAAAAAACATACAGAAGAAATAAACTTACCTAAATACCCTGTTTATATAATTTAACATTCAAGTCCTCAAAGTTTTATGTTTCCAACCTTTTAGTATATAATTTTATCTGATGTTTAGAATTTCATATGATTTTTAAGTATATGATTTTATTTGATTTTTGTTCACTTATTAGTAGCACCCCCTAATTTGGTATCAGGGTCATATAGATCTTGAAAATCATAATTACAAAATTAAAAAAAGTTATAAATTAGAAGAAGAAAAAGGAAGTTATATATTTAGAACCTATTCCTAATAGATTAAAAATAATAACATTAAGTATAATTTATAAAGAAAAAGAAGAAAATCTTTTATAATTTATAAAGAAAAACATGAATTAACATAAGAATTAGTCTTTAATAAGTAAATACCTACCAGAAGATATTAAAATACAATTAGATAAAAATTTAAGAACTAGAGAAAGTTTAATAAGACATATAATGGATATATGGTTACAACCAGAACAGTTTGTAAGAGGGAAACAACTTATACAAGAATTAAAAGGAAAATGATTAATGTTGATAAGAAATTATTATAAAGACTAGTAGATTAACATGTGCGTTGCACGTGATAATTTATATTTGTGATGATTCGCGTGGCATTGTAACTAAAAAAAAAAATATTATAAGAACATAAACGATTAATGTTAGAGTTAGTAATTGTACCTAGCCATGCAATTTTGCTTACAGGACCAATTTAGACTTTATATTCATGTGGGGATTTTAAATGTTATTTTAATATAGAATTGACTATTAATATTCAATAATTAGATTGATAGAAACACGCTGATATTCATGACCAAAACTTTTGAGAAACCTTTTAAACTTTAGAAAGTAGATCCATAATATTCTGACCAACCTTCAAACAGGAACTTCGCTGCAAACTGTTCGATGCTTCTGCTAACTACCTAAGAGTCGTTGGTTTTTGTAACCACTTTCACAATCTTAAGATACACAATCTTAGGAGAGAAATTCCAAAATCTTTCCTTTTTTTTTTTTTTTTTTGTTGTGCTAGAAGTATTTATAGGTCTTCCATATAATCATTAGACATCTTGTCTATCAAATCCTTCAAAGCCAAAAAATGACTACTTAAGATAAAAACAAATTAGTGTTATAGCAAAAATCTAACACACTTCTAGTTTTTTTTTTTTTAAATATCATTTTGCAAAGAAATAACATATATAACATTAGTGAGTTTATGAGATACTAATTGGTGTAATAGCAACATATAAATCATAAGGTAGATCTATACTCCGAATCAATCAGATGCATGATCAATCTTTTAAACATAGAAACATGAATAATTAACCTAAGCTGAATATAAATATATAGTGCATACCTAACTGATGTCGTCAATATATCAGGCCCTCCTAAATTAAATTGAACAAATATAGCATATCGTTCCCCCATTCAAAATCGTTGACAATCTGAGACCTTTTTGAAGGGACGGTATATTTAGGGATGTAGAAATTACATCATGTAACAATTAAGTAATAAATCTTCAAAAACTACGGATTAACATTTTTTCACTATAATAAATACCGTAATATTATAGTAAAATCGATAATTGAAATAGTAAAAGCCTATTTGCTCCCCTGAAAAAAAAAATGCAAAAGGAAGAAATTTTTCACAAATTCGTGGGACCCAAAATTTGAAAAACAATAAAATAATGGAAAAAGTCCAGCAACTGTACTATGAAATTCAGAGTGTGCAGACATTTGTTATTCTCGTACGAGTCTAACCTCCTGTATAATTTTGGGGATAAAAGATAAGTTTGTAATAATTTCAAAAATCAAGGGCATGTGTAGAATTTTATTGTCTCTGCCAGTTGAAACATTTGACTGCTTTTAGCAAGACATTGAATGTTTTCAAATATTTAATTCAGTGGGAGTCTACAAATGGAATCACCAAATTCACATTTTCAGCTAGACCAAACAGCTTCTAAACTAACTCATATAGGCTAATCATTTTGGAATATTCTTTTACTCCACTAAACAAACTATATATCCTCAAAAATCACGTTCAAAATTCCTAAATTGTAGTTTGGGCCCTTTCAATACATTTTTCCCTAAAAGAAGACATTTAGAACTTAGAAATGATATATTTTCGGAGTTTAGTATTAAATAAGTTCCAATTAGTATTTCATAATTCTAGTTTATATAATGGAGGATTGCCAACTTCATCTTCTAGAAAGAGAGCACTGATTATATAATGGAGGATGTCCAACTTCGCTTCCATCTTTTGCTAAATTTGCAAGGAAACAAATAGTAAATGTAGATGGATGTTTCTTCAACACACTATTAAGATATTAACTCAATATTAGATTTTCAACATTAGAGTTATTCATTTAATCATCAAAAATAGATTACATGTGTGATGCAATATGATAAGACTATACAGAAACTCTTAGGTGGAATGTGGAGAAGTCTCAGCTATCAAAGCTTAAAGATTATAATGTCTATAGCTGATTATTGTAATAATATTATCATTATCTATTTTGATCTTACATCTCATCTTGTTGTAAGGATTTAATTCCAAAGTCATTAAAAGCTATTTCTTTTATAATTTTATCTTGAGGTATATATCGAATAGGTCCTCGACACTGCCACTAATTCAAGAGAGAACTCATTTAATTTCTATAACTTCATGTGTTTCTAAACTTATTACAATGATCAATTATGTTTTAACTTATATGAATGGTTAAAACCTACTATTCCATCATTTCATGTATAGCAACACAATCTTGGTTGTTCATTTTGTTAAGCTCGTCGATACAAACAATGCTTCAATCAGCAAGAACGATAGCCTATTTTTAAGATTATCAATCTCATAAGTAATCACCACATAAAGTTTACACTTTTGTCATCAAAATTAATAAGAATCAAATAAAACACACAAAGTTGAAGCTGAATTCAGTGAAAATATGATGCACGCAAGCATTTAGGCCTTAGCATGATTGTTACAAAAATTTTGAAACTATCCACTTACATACCATTTTAAATTTTATAATATCTCCTAAATAATTAAAACATTAACCTACTAAAACTTTACAAATACACATAATACATACACACACTCATACATACATACATACATACATACATACATACATACATACATACATACAAGCATAAGAAGTTCGAAACATTCTCCACAACCATCTAAAACTAAATTGAAAGAGAAAGCATCTAATAACATTTACGTAGTGGTTCCCAAATTTAACAATAGGTCCCCAAAACTTATGTTTCGAACTCCTCTGGCAACAACATCTCGAAAGATACCTGCCAAAAAATAAAAACATAAGTGAAAATGCATTCTCAGCATATTGAAGCATAAAAAACTTGTGTCGCATAAGAATAGAAAACTTTAAGACCTGGTATAAGAAGACATAAACTATTAAAGTTAAATCAGTTGAAAGGAAAATCTTTGTCCAAAATTCTTGGGAAGCTGCTAGTCAATTTTCAAGACAAGTTCCAAAATATCTTATAAAAGTGATGGAACTTAAAATAAATTGTTAGAAAAACATAAAAATTCGCTCTTGTCAAATTATCATCAAAAGCTAAACAAATACCGAACCCATATTTCTTGTTTGAATTGGGAATACCATTAACACAAATACAAGGAACCGAAAAAATCCATGATGTTCTAAAACCCTTTCTCAATTATTTCTAGAGTAATGGAATAAACATATAAATTATTTAAATAGTTTAACCAAACATGTTATCAGGAAAGCTTTTATGGAGCAAATAATCATAGAATCAAACCAAATTTCGAACTTGCAAGCTAACCAGGGTGAAGAAGAAAAATGAACAGACAAGAAGGATACCTCGGATTTCCTTGTATCCTCCACCCCTGTGGTCAAGTCCTTCCCAAAGTTCAAATGGTTTAGTTCCTGGTGTTAAGGCATGCAACACATGTTTCCCAGGTGGAACAAGATCTAGACTTGACATACTTGGTAAAGATATTACGACATTTTGATCAGCATCGACTCCTTTCCAATCATTTACAATATACGATGGATTTCCAAATCTTCATGTATACCCTAATCATCGAATCATTTTGTTAAGAGAATAGATTGTAAGAGCTATAGCCTATAACCAGGGGCAATAAACTTGTCATGGAGATAGAGAAGCTGGAGAATTCATAAACAATAATAATAAAAACATGCAAGAATATTTATCATGTGGAACCGTTGATGAAAAGTTAGAAACACTTGTGAATTTAAATTTTTTATTAACCAATAAAAAATGTATCAACCATTTTTTACAAGCAAATTGTGTTCATCTAAAGATAACTTAGTTTGTACAATATCATACCTCAGCTTCAAAATCCAAATGTAGGTGCATAAATGATTCACGGTGTGGATTCGTCCTATTCGTGTCCTGATAAGACTCCGGAACAACTTCCTTGGAAAATAACCTTAACGTGTCCCATGTAGATGCATTGCTGACGAAAACTATTTTAGCGCTCACAAACTACAGCAAATAATTTTCTTCCTAGCTTTCAGTTAAGAATCATAATTATACATGTATAAGAATATTGACACTAATATAATTGTTTCTATTTTAATGACTCACTTGCCTACCTCTTAACTTGACAAATTTTTATGCACACAAAAGATTTGACACATGAATTTCCAATTAAAACTCAACAAAGGTTCATAATAAGCATCGTGAAGTGAAGAAATTGAACTTCACTGGCTCAATAGCTCACTGCATGAAAAATAGTGCAATCTAATTTTGAAATGATACATTCTTAGTAAAAAATTCTCATAGATTCAATTGGACATCAAATCACACTTAATTCAACTCCTTAGCCAAATTATTAGTAAAAAAAATCAAATGAAAAAGGACAGCAACAAGTACACGATGTAATACTTCCATTAGATCAAAATTCATACCGTCCAATTATGTGCCTTCATCAATCGTCTTAAAAGTGCAGGTACGCAGTATTCAACATCACCCTGAGGGTGAATCATTGATGTTGAAGCTGAAATTTTTGTAAGAAGCAATAAAATAAAAAACAATACCGTGTCAAAGTCACTCATTCTAACTAAATGTACGAATACACAAATTAAAATACTTTCATTTCTCACAAAAAGAAAAAAAAAAGAAAAAATCTAAAAAAATCTCTTATGTAAACTTATTTGAGCTAATGTATATATGAATGCTTGTTAAGAATAATATTTGCTGAAGAATTTATTGGACCAAAGCCAAAAATTTAAAGGTTCATCTAAAAATTGGAGATCACAAGCTAGAAAACCAAATAATTTTCCTAGAAAAAGAGAATTGCAATTTTTTTCCACATGTGTTCTTAAAAAAAGTGCACAGCCTTTGAAAAATTATAAACATTACTATTTTTTCTTTAGGTTCAGTAGGAAAACAATTTGTATATATTAAAAAAAAAAAAAAACCCCTCAAACTCTAACCTGAAATATAGAAAATTAATTAAGTAGAAAAGGGTAATATATAAATATATTGAAATAAAGAAACATAGATTGTTCTATTTCCTCATTTTCTTGTCAACGGATCGCAAGAGGTCAATTTAAACAAAATAAATTCATAGCAAATGTTGATAATTTTATATCAATTTTAGATGTAACTGAAGAAAAAATATCAATAATTATGGGCTAATGAAAACAAAGAACAGTTTAATCCTTTTTTCTTCCTCACATTACTTTTCAAATTTATGACTTCAAGTAAAACATCTTCAAAAACAGAAACCTATATTTTATCTCGTAAGAAATAATTACACTTATTTTTTTTCCTTTTCATTTGCCAATTTATGTGACGACCCGAAACCTTAACGACTCGGATGTTACGAAACTTACATAAACTCATAAGATAAAAATAATTTAACAAATAATTTCATAATATTTAAATCATCATATCAAAGAACTTAAATTAAGCATAAAGGTTTAATAAAGAAGTCAACAATAATTAAATGTGTCTAGAAATTTTATAAGCAAAATTATGAATAAAAGTCTAATTTATTTTCTGATCCGCTATCGCCGGCCATCTCCACATTGACCTTTTCAAACCAATCAATTATATGGAAAGGGGGAAACATAAAGGGGGTAAGAAAATCTCAATAAGTATACACGTGTTTATCATAAATCTTGAAATCATAATTCATACGTAATGGAGACACGAAAACTATACCGAACATAGGTGGTATAAGTTTGCATGCGTAGCGCTACTAAAACTCCGGTCCGAATCTTATAACATACATATGGACCATAGCATATTATTTCAAAAGGCATAACTTAAATTACACGTATATACTTACTGTCTCGTGGATGAATTAATGATATAACTTTAAAGTACTTCGAACTTTGTGCGTGCTAAAAATTCCCTTGCTTTGAAATTTGTATGTGTAATGTGTTTGTATATGTGTGATTGAGAGAGAGAGAGAGAGAGAGAGAGAGAGAGAGAGAACACAAAAGTGATTTTGTGTGTGTGTAAGAAAAGTGACGTGAAATGGGACATATTTATAGGGTGAAGAATCTATTTTTGCTAGTTTTTGGAACCAAAATCATTCCATATAATGAACACACAATTTTGCCCAAAATGGAAGTAATATAATTTGTCTTGGCATAAATAATATTATTTCCATTTGAAATAATATTATTATTTTCATAATTCATAATTTCCATGTGTACATATATCTTACTATTTTTCCTATAAATCAAATCTCCAATTTTACCTTATATGGAGATATATACATATATATATCAAAATTTGATTACCACTATTAAGGTAATAAATATTGATTTGAAATAATTATACTAAAATTAAATATTCTAATATATATATCATAACATGAATCATACCATTTATATATATATATATACACACGCGCGCGCGCTAACATATTTAATATATAATATAACATAGAAATTTAACCCTAAAAATATATTTGGGTTTTCAATATGCAGTCCAAATTAATTGCACCCATGATCCTTGGTTAGTGGTCAACATCTAATTGACCGTTAAACTTTAAAGAGATTTAACTTAAGTGTATGTGTGTTATAATTTATATAAGGGGAATTCAGCTTTCAATTCACAACAAAATATTTACAGAAAATAGGGAAAGGGGAATAATGAATAGAATTAAAAAGGAAACTTTGAATATCTATAGTTGTGAATGAAAGCATACAAGATAGAAGTGGGGGGGGGGTTATATACCAAAACTAACATATGCTTGGGTAGTTAAGTTCGTTTATCACCAATGTCAAGAAGTTTTACACAAAGCTCATAATAGTTCAAGAACATCAAAAATGATTTGACAGTTTAAGAGAAAAAACTAAATATATATATATTCAGTATTCTATGAAAATTTATGTTCAATCAACAGTGCATAAAACCTAGAAATGTAATAAAATTATATGGATAACAAGACATCGATCCTCCAACTTAAGTGATAAGCTCTCTCAAGATTCCAAAGTTTTCTTATAAGATTGACTAAATCAATTAATATCACCCTGCTTAAAGCACCTTAGATTAAAATGATAATTAGAAGATTAATTATGAAAATAATGACATAAGATAGCTTGCAAGACTATTAAAAGTAGGTTTCAAAGGAAAATTTTATCACAACTATAAAAAAGGGAGTTTCAAGCACCTTAGATTAAAATGATAATTAGAAGATTAATTATGAAAATAATGACATAAGATAGCTTGCAAGACTATTAAAAGTAGGTTTCAAAGGAAAATTTTATCACAACTATAAAAAAGGGAGTTTCAAGAAGATGTAGTAAGCGAGCTGCTCTATAAAAGATTGTCACATCCACCTCCTTCCACGGAAATATCTAAATGGGATGAAATTCTATGCCTAATGACCAATAATCTAAAAAGATCCCGCGGATCATAGCCTAATTATCATCAAAGATTCTTATTATTTATCAGTAAAATTCATTCTAAATGTATCGAGGATCAGATTATGTAATCCTTCCATTATATGAAAATCTCAAAGAAATTAAGCAAAGGGGATTTGTAAACAATTCTTTTTACAATCAAATTTTTGTTTTCTTTTTTATGGACTGACCTGCACGGATGTTAATTAGTTGGCTTTTGCTTTTCTTCATCTTGTGGGGTAAGGATTTGATTAAAAGTTACTTATATTGATTCCTAACAAATTATAAGTAACAATTCCCACTACCGGTTCTAAACACATTTTATACTCCATCAAATAGTAATAGTATATCCAATTAATCTGATAGAAATGTTCTTAATTCATTCCTTATCCAATGCACAGATAACAAGTTTCAACAGTTACATTAATTAATACAAATTCAACAGCCTAAGTAAACTATTTAAAATTAGAAAAAACAAACAAAAAGTAAATGATCAAACCTTTCTTCTAGAGAGCAACAACTTCTCCACAATTGACAATTTGGAGGTCGAAAACTTGTAAACTCCCTCGACTTATTGGGCCCCAAATCCACAATCTTGCGTATAGGAAGACAAAGTAAAAATTGAGTGAGATAAAAGAACAAAGTCGGCCATATAATTTCAATATGGTATTTACACAAACACCTACCAATCAAGTGCAAGAAAGGAAGAAAAAAATACTTGAAAGTTCCATTGAAGTTTGATTTAACCGATGTAGAGTACATTCCACGGTTTGTTTTGTACAGACCATGGGGTAAAGAACCGGACCTTGAAGAGAAACCATCTCAAATTCTTTGAAATCCTAATAAACTTAATACACATATAAACATACGCCTAATATTCATTAACGAACAATCAACTAATTTAGCTACAATAAAATCAATTCCTTTCTTTTATAATTGATTGTCAGAAAGAAGACGAATCTATTTTTTTACTTGTAGAAGAAAAAAAGTTCCTCATATGGAAACAATAAAAAATTACGATTAACATATATCAAACGCTAATAAATTCTCTCTTAAAAAAAGACTAAATAATTATCAATATCACATTAATTAAATACGACAATGATTAAGCCACTACAATACATATTATTACGCTTCAGCATTGATCTTAGCCATTCAAGCTTAAAGTTCAAAACTTTAAAGCTAAATTTCTTAGATCTGCAGTTAAAGATTCAAACTTTCTAAAATATAAAGCAAATCCATCGATCTCAAGTAGATTTTAAGCACACCCACATTAGTAAAAGCTATAAAATCATTAGATTCAGTTTAGAAAAGAATAAAATGAAAAAAAATACCTATTGTGAAATAGCAAGAAGAGAAAATATTTAATCTATACATGTTTCGTATTATCGATCGATCCATTAATGCTAAACAACCACCGACCTCCACCTCAAAACTTATAGAAAAAGTCAACTTTAGCCACAATAACTCAAAATCCTAATCCAAAACTCGATATCAAATCAATCTGAAGAAGTTAAATCACAAGTCAAGAGGAGAATATAGTTATTTCATCAAATAATAAACAATCATTGGTGGGAAATCTTTGCCGGGAGTTTGTCGGCGGTGATCACGGGACCAATGGTCGGGAAACCGCACTTGTTGGGAAGGAGCCTCGCCAACGATGAGATGACGGAGGATGAAAGGTAAAGAGATCATGAACGAAGAGAGAAAAGTTGGAGGGAATGGAAGCTTCTAGGCGTGAAGTGAAGACGAAGTGGTAAATGAAAGCAAAAACAAAGAAATCGCATTTCAGACCTGAACAAAGAGCGCATTTGTGCCTTAGGAATAACGATGTTTTAAGTGAATCTTATATATAATAGTGAAATAATAGTACATCTAGAAAGTATAACTATTAAAGACTTAGTTAATTACATAAAAAAAGAAGAAGATAATGTTAAATTAAAATTAGAAAGAAAACAAATAATAAATTTAATAAAACACCTAAAAGAAGAAAAAGAAATAAATGAAGGTAACATGTGTAGAACATATTATTATACAAAAGCTTTGAAAGAAATTAGAAAAGGATAACAGATCTACCAGAAATAAAATTTGAAAAACGAGGAATAGAAAATCTTAGACTCCTAGTAGGATCTTATCAAATAAGATGAGTTAATACAACTATGTTTCAACGGGTTAATTTTACAAATAGTTACTGAATTTTGAGCAAAATTTAAAACGATCACTAAAGTTCCACAATTTCAGTAACGGTCACTCAAGTTATAAAAAGTTTCAGCAAAGGTCACTCAAGACTAACTTTCATCCAAAATTAAAAATGAGGACTTAATGTATAATTTTGGTCCACCGAAAAATTTCACAGTTCAGATTCCTAAAAGAACCAAATTTGGTGCCGAACTACACCAAAATCTAGTGCGGTTTGGCACCGAAATGGGAAGAGAAACCTCCCCCAAGTTTCTCCCCCCTTTTCGATGCGATTTCGCACCAATTCTGGGGGGAGAAGTTCCCCCCCAACTGGTGCGATTTTGCACCAGCTGGGGGAGGTTTCTCACCCCCAAATCTGGTGCCAAACTGCACCAGTCTGGTGTGGTTTGGCACTGAAAATGGGGGGAGAATCCTCCCCAAATTTGGTGTCAAATCACACCAAATTTCGGTGCAATATGGCACAGGAAAAAATCGCCCGAGGGGGGGGGGTCCCCTCAACTAGTGCAAAACGCAGTTTTCTCCCCCCAAATTTGGTGCCAAACCACACTAGTTTCTGGTGTGATTTGGGACCAATTTCCTGGTGCAAAATCACACCGATTTTGTTGCAATTTTGCACCATATTTCATGCAAAATGTAATTATAAAGTGGCGACAGTAGTGGCAGCTGATTTAGGTGGTGGCTGGAGAGGAGATGAGGATGGGGCCTCCCTACATTTTTGTTTTGATGCCAAAATTATACTTTAAGTCCTCAATTTTTATTTTTTGACAAAAATTACACCGAGTGACCTTTGCCGAAACTTTTTGTAACTTGAGTGACTGTTACTGAAATTATGGAACTTCAGTGACCGTTTTAAGATTTTGCTCAAACTTCAGTAACCGTTTGTAAAATTAACCCATGTTTCAACCATTAAATTTATAGGAAGAATCCGATGGATTTCTCAATATGCAACCAAATTAGACAAGTGCTTTCTTATGACGGACTTATAAAAACATAAATTCACAAAATAAAATAGCTATTGAAGAATTACAACAATTAAATATACAGGATAAAAATGTTAAAGAAAAATTAGATATCCAAAATAAATTAACAATACAATTTAAAGAATTAAAAGACATGATAGGAGATTTCAAAATGCATAGATGAAGAGATCCTAAAAGAATTTCAAAGAAAACCAGGAGAAATAATCAATCAAGATAAAATTAGAATTTTAACGATCTGAAAATTTTGACGCTATTTATTGTCCATTATAACTTAATAAAAGTGTTATATGATTTATGTAATTATTTTGAAGTGTAAAGAAAGAGAAACGTGTTTCAACAAAAGAAAAACGAAAATATTAAATAAAGAAAAGTTACGTCAAAAACGTATTTAAGTGTCCCTTTATTCGAGACTCTTTCTAGTACTTCCGACCTCATTTGATTACATATTTTATATGTAGGAGCAAGTTTCGAGAATATGAAAACGGTTTGTCATTCCGACCAACGGATAGCTCTGGGTGAATTTTTAAAGTTAAGACGGTAAAAACGTTTAACTTGAAAAATGTTTCGAGTAGCTTACTTCGGAAGGTCATAAATTTCTCCTCAGTTATCCATTTCTTGTGCCGTAAATTACACGTAGAAGTACTCCATGACTACTTTGAAACGGTTTCAACATTGTTTGGTACCTTGAATAAGAGCTCAAAACACGACCAATAAAACTGAACTCTTTCGAAACTTTTAGCATGAGTTGGCGCTCCAAGTGACACGGCTTCTTATAGCTTTGCAGAATCACCTAATCTACAAGTACAGTTCCAGCTTGGTTTTGATTAAATATTTCCACCTCCAGCTTTTGCATGAAATGAAATTGACACCTCCTACTTAAATAAGCTGGTTGAAAATTGTTAGATTAACATTCCATTTTCTTTCTTTAAAAAATTGGTGCCTCAATTGCCTATAAATAGCCTAGTAATTGAACTAAAGTCGTCAACACATAAGCCAAATAAACCTGAGAAAATAATAGGTTCATTCTTCCAAAATTTTAGAATTTATAAGTTAGGATTATGTTAGAATAATTTTAGGATCAAGACTTGTTAATGTAACAACATGATCTTGATACCTTAGATGAGATTCTGCCCGACCATATCTATAAAGTCTTGAAGAAACCCAGAAAATAAGTTCAAAAACTCTGAAATTCCTGCAAGTATCGATACCTGAGGAGATTGTATCGATACATGTATCAATACCTCATGACTGATAGCATGTATGAATACATGTGACAGCATGTATCAATACATGGACAGCATGTGTAATGACCTGAAAAATTATGACGTGTTTAGTTGTCCATAATGACATAATAAAATTGTTTTAGGATTTATATAATTATCTTGGAAGTTAAATAAAAATGGAGTTTTTAATTAAATGGAAGTTATGAAAAACGTACTTAAACGCCTTTCTTTAGAAGATTCTTTTGACGACCTCCGATAAATGCATAATTCATATATACGGATAAGTGCTCGAAGTGAACTTCGAGAATCTGAAATCCATTCATCATTTCGATTAATGTACAACTTTCAGCGAATTTTCAAAATTGGCTCCTCGATCGTTTGACCCGGAAAGGCGGTTTCGAAGGGCTAATTTTGAGACACCATAACTCTCATCTCGGTTAACCAAGTCTTGTGAAACAAATTCCTTATAAAAGTACTCCATGAGTAATTTGAAATGAGACCAAGAACACCTAATTTGAAATTTGTTTACTACCTCAAATCTGACCTCAAATATGGAAACCTGAAACTGTAAATCTGGAAAGAAAGATGCATGAGCTAGATATTAAACCTCTATATCCGGTTTTAGCTCACATGAGTCACCTTCTTCCTCCTTAGGACACCTCCAGATGCATGAAAATGGAGTGACACCTCAAACTTGGCATTAAAATATTGTTTCTTAGCCATGAAGGAAGGTAAAAATCTTCTACACCTAAGTTCTTATCTTCAATCCGTGCAACAATCTTTCCCTATAAATAGGGAGTAGTTTGAATGAAGAAACATATCAAAAATCGGATCCAAAACGTTGCTGAATCGTTCATCCCCTTTCAAACCTTAGGCATTGATTTCATGCCTTCAATCCATTATAATTCATCTTTTTTTATTGGCGAACATATTTTCTCAAAGTCCTTTTATAAAAAAAAAAAAAAAAGGTTTTAGATCAAAGAAATCAAGAAAACCGACTTTCAAATTCTAGAAATACGTTTAGTGTCGACACCTACTGATTTTGTGTCGACACCATGTTCATCTGAGCTTAAAAATGACATTCTGACACTTTAATGTCGACACCAAATCAGTTGGTGTCGACACTAAACGGACAGCTCGGCAGTTAACTTCATTCAGCTATAACTTTTGATTTATAACTCTGATTAACAATCCGTAAATTGCGTTGAACTCCTGATTTGATTATTTTTCCATTGATAAATTATAAAACTCATGGAGATTTATGTACTAGTAATTATGTACTTGTTTCTCCGCATACTCCGCTAAAAGTTAGTTGAAAGACTTCCATTCCAAAATAAAGCTATTCTAGGATCTGTTCATGGATAGATTCATCCAATAAACAGTGAGCGAGATATTTTAATTGGTTATTAGATGTGATTAGATATTTTATGTGAAGTATTTGATTAATGAAGTAAGTTGAATAGGTTTATATGAAATATATGATTCATTATATGTGATTTGAATATGTTACTTAAATCGTTGGATTAATGAATTGACTATTCGATATACCTTATTATGTGGTAAAATGTGATAACATGATATGATGAAATTACATACGGTGAATGTTTTGGAAATGTCATGACATTTGATAGATGATGTTTTGGAAATGCATGGTATTTGATGGATGATGAATCATAAAGAAAGGTTTTTGTGCATGATGATGATAGATTTGAACTCTAGCCCCCTCGGTAATCAATGTGTTGTTTTGGATATCGATATTGATGATATCGGGAGTACCTCACGACTCCGAGGGTTCTGAAGAACGACATGGTGATCTAATATCCCGGTTGGAGTCGAATAGGGTGAAAGATGACAGGGATGTAGAAGTCTTAGATGATGAAATAGTCCTATGTAATCTAATGTGTAGCGACTGAGAAATTTTAAATAATATAAAATCGTTTTCTCAAAAAACGTGACTCTAAGATTTAACCCCGAATTTTATTTTAAAATGAAGCGTGTTCGTCTATTCATTTTAAAATAAAATTTAAACCTATTCCAAATCGGGCTCATTCTCAAATATTTTAAATTATCGAATTCCTTATTATTTTGAAATCCAAAATTGTAATAATTTTGAGTCCAATTTATTAAGTCATATATTTTGTTGTTTTGGGTCTAAAATTATGTTATTTTCGGAAAAGGCGACAAAAAAGGAGAAATCAAGACACGGGCAATTCAACAATATTCTACATGGAATTTCATGGTCGTAACATCAATCTTCACGACCGTAACTAATATTGAGACATTTTGATCCGAGAGGGACTTACGGCCTTATTGATGTGTTCCGGACCCTCGACAATCGGAGTCATAGCAGGCTTGACGAAAAAAGTTAAATATTCAAGCCAAATAAAAGTGCAATCCAGTCAACCATGTCGGAATTGGATGGATAATATATGTTTTTCGAGTAGAAACATGTCACTGAGCAAGACTCATGGGCTAAAGCCCTTGAGCTCATTGATTTTAGGGACAAATTCCATTGTTTGGGGCTTCAAATTGGCAAATCAATGATGCAGACAGAAATTTACTGTATTTCCATAATTATAGGATTTTTAATTATTTTGTTTCCTTTTGGTTTTTAGGTTATTTTCCTAATTTAGTATTCTAGTTTAATTAGAATTCTATTCAGAGTCAGTTAGCGATTAGGTTTTATTTTGCCTATTTATATGCTTTTCCATTCAATGTAAAAATAGAATACTTTTGATGAATAAAATTATTTAGTGTTTTTACTCTCTCTAAAGGTGAGGATTTTACATTTAAACATCGAACTTATCAAGATTGAAATCTTGTGGCGTTCAAATCAATTGAACTTATCAAGGATCTAGACATTCCTTGTGGCGTTCCCCCTTTGTGGTTCTTATCTCCGCATCGTAACGGGTCTCGGGTTTAATATACCCCTGGTTCTTGCGTCGTGAGGTCGGGGTTGCATTGTTATCGTTCGTTCCAACCTGGATTCGGAACTTTCCAAGCGTTATTCCGCGAGCTACGACGAGGACCCCCTCCCGGGTTCTCATCATATGGTATCAGAGCTAGACTTTGAATTCAGGTTCTTGTGTTTTTCTATCCAGTTTGATTTTCATGTTTATCATCGAGTCCCATAAAAATCATCCATATCCTATTTTTGTTATTTGAGTCTTTGTTTTCAATTTTTCTTGTTCTTCTTGCTAGTAAATTTTTTTCCAGTTTGATCCATAAGAGTCGTCCTAAAAAAATCAAAAGTGTTTTGCTTATTCGATTATTTTCCAAATCCTGTCCCGTTTATTTTGTTGCGTTCGTGTCGAGTTTTCGGATTTTATTAAAAAAAAATTATTATTTTTTAATTAATTCCGAAAATTCATCATAATTCAAAAAAAAAAAAAAAAAAAAAAATCACTCCGAAATTCAAGAACCACTTTCTTGAATTTCCTTAAATTCTTGATAATTCCTTACCTTCCAAGTCAAATTAAAATTCTTGATATTCTTTCTTTTCGAGTCAAATTCAAGAACCACTTTCTTGAATTTCTTTAAAATTCTTGATATTGTTTTCCTTTTCGAGTCAACATTAAATTCCTTCTTGATATTTGTCAATATCTGGACCCTCTTATTTTGAGTCTCTCAAATTTTTGAAAGCTACATAAAGGGATGAATTATGAGTTCGATCCTACCTTCCAGACTAGATGTCATGTGAGCAGTAAAGTGTGCAATATTATTATTGATAAGGAGTATTATTGCGATCTGGCTAGTACCACCATGGATGAGGAGTTGGGCTTACCTTTACTACCACATCCCAATCCTTATAGGCTGACGTGGTTAAAGGAGTGTTGGCAGGTAAATGTAACCCACGGGGTTATGGTGAAATTGTCACTTGGAAGATATAGCGATGAATTGTGGTGTGATGTGGTGCCTCTAGAATCTTGTGACATCTTGTTGAGTAGATCGTGGAAGCATGAGAGGAAAGCAGTCTATGATAAGCGCAGGAATATATATAAATTAGTTAAGGATGGGAAAATTATTAAGCTTATGCCGTTAACCCCGGAACAAATACTTGAAGAGAAAGTATTGCGAAAAAAGAGGGATGAGCAAAGAAAATTCGGAGATGATGAATGGAGTATGAATGATGAATTCAGGGAGATTGCCAAGAAATTAATACAGTTAAATGAAGAGATAAAGGCACAAGAGGCTAGAAAAAAGTTAGCCGAGTTGCAAGAGAGAGAAAGGGGAAGAGAGGAAGTTGTTAAATTACAAGAAAAGCCTTTGGATATGATTGTTAAGAAGAAGGAGGGAGACTTGAAGAACGAGTTAGAAGATAAAATTATTTATGAGGAGGTGCATGAGCAAAAGCATGAGAAATTAGAAGAGGTGATTGAGCCCATAAATTTAGAAGTGGAGGTTGAGTGTGCGAAAAAAGAAATTGAAGTAGTTGATCAAACTCCGAGTCTTGAAGTACAGAATAAAATTGTGGAAGAGGAGATTTAAAATAACATTGTTGACAATGATAGGAATAAATTGGAAGTTGGGGTAGAAGTTCAACATTTGAATGTTGAATTTTTCAATAAAAATTTTGAAGAGGTGGTTGAATGTGGAAAATTAGAAGAAGTGGTTGAGAAAAAAGAAGAGAATGAGCAAGAAAGTATATTGACTTTTGGAGGCGACGAGAAGGGCCTTGTGGTGGGAAAAAAAGTTGTGGAGATTTTTTATCATGAGTACAAGGATCCATACCTTGTGCATGAAGACGCTAACATTTCCCTCCCCATTTTTTTAAAATCTTTCTTGCAGGTTTATTGTGCATGGAATTTTGATTTACATCAACCTTGGTCAATTCCCCTCGTGTTTCGATACCTTCTTGTCTACAAATTGGAGGAGCATCATTTATTGTATACATGTCAGGGAATCGACAATTTTCCGTTTGATCCAGGAGGTACAGTTTGATTTTTCAAGAACAACACCATGATTCGGGACGAATCATCCTAAAGAAGGAGGGAATGGTACGAATCAGGGTGGGCTTGACGGGAAAATCTATAATTCAAGCCAAAACAAGAAGTCAAGCAGGTTCGGAGAACGTCAAAGATCAAACATTGCTTATACGAAGAAGGTTCGAGGCTAAACCAAGTGAGCAAGCCAAAAACAGCTTTATGATTCGGGACGAATCATCTTAAAGGAAGATGGGTTGATGTGATCCGGAAAAGAAGCAAAGAACAATGTTATGATTCGGGACGAATCATCTTAAAGGAAGAGGGGATGATGTGATCCGGAAAAGGCGACAAAAAAGGAGAAATCAAGACACGGGCAATTCAACAATATTCTACATGGAATTTCATGGTCGTAACATCAATCTTCACGACCGTAACTAATATTGAGACATTTTGATCCGAGAGGGACTTACGGCCTTATTGATGTGTTCCGGACCCTCGACAATCGGAGTCATAGCAGGCTTGACGGAAAAAGTTAAATATTCAAGCCAAATAAAAGTGCAATCCAGTCAACCATGTCGGAATTGGATGGATAATATATGTTTTTCGAGTAGAAACATGTCACTGAGCAAGACTCATGGGCTAAAGCCCTTGAGCCCATTGATTTTAGGGACAAATTCCATTGTTTGGGGCTTCAAATTGGCAAATCAATGATGCAGACGGAAATTTACTGTATTTCCATAATTATAGGATTTTTAATTATTTTGTTTCCTTTTGGTTTTTAGGTTATTTTCCTAATTTAGTATTCTAGTTTAATTAGAATTCTATTCAGAGTCAGTTAGCGATTAGGTTTTATTTTGCCTATTTATATGCTTTTCCATTCAATGTAAAAATAGAATACTTTTGATGAATAAAATTATTTAGTGTTTTTACTCTCTCTAAAGGTGAGGATTTTCCATTTAAACATCGAACTTTTCAAGATTGAAATCTTGTGGCGTTCAAATCAATTGAACTTATCAAGGATCTGGACATTCCTTGTGGTGTTCCCCTTTTGTGGTTCTTATCTCCGCATCGTAACGGGTATCGGGTTTAATATACCCCTGGTTCTTGCGTCGTGAGGTCGGGGTTGCATTGTTATCGTCCGTTCCAACCTGGATTCGGAACTTTCCAAGCGTTATTCCGCGAGCTACGACGAGGACCCCCTCCCGGGTTCTCATCAATATTGTGCGCTAAACAATCACTGTTCAATCACTCTTTCTTCCTCAGAAGCTAAGAACGCAGCCAAGCAATATTCTGGTAACATTTTTTTCTTCCATCTCCATAATCCATTGTTGCTTGCAAATCTGAATCATCCCTCACATACCAACATCACAGCAACTTCCGGGTATGGAAATTTCCCCTTCTCCATCGCCATTCACATACATTTCAACTTCAACCACACCACTCTACCTTCATCACTAACCACCTAATGCAGCACTGCCACTACCACAAACTGATAACCCCAACTCCAACATACACGACCAAACTCCACAAAGCTACCACCAACAACTGCCGTAGCTCAAGCAGCCACCACCACCTCCACGATCGAGCACCACCACCACATCGCACCACCAAAAATGTCGAACCAACACCACCACACAATCACCGGCAACCAACTTCAAACTGCCACAACACCATAGTCAAACCACCACCAGCAATCACACGAAAACCGCCTCTGCCCACTCCAAGTTCACATCAAAAATTCCACCAAATCAACCCAAACCCAAGAAATAGACATAACCCAAGCACCTACCTCAATATTAGACCTGATTGTTGGGCGGAAACCACACTCCAAAACCCAATCCCAGCCTCGATTAATCTTGTCTTTCACACCCAAATCTGCCCAACGTCGCCCCCTCCCATGCACCGATGCCACCACGAGACGGTGGCGATATCGCGGCCTGAGGCGCAGCGCCCATTCCTTCTTCCCCATCGCCAGCCTCTCTCTCTCCCTCTATATTTCTCTGATTTTCGAAAGGGGGAGATATATATATATATATATATATATATATATATATATATATATATATATACACACACACACACATACACTATGATTTTATTAAATGCCTATTTAGCCCCCAAATTTTTAAAACGGTTCTTATTTTAGTCCCTATATTTTGAAAAACATGCTTGTTTTATCCCTTCAGTTTTTAAAATTTTATTCAGCCCCTGCTGATTTAAAATTTTTCTAATCAGCCCCATAAATTTCAAAAAGTTAATTTCAGTCCCTAAACTTTAAATTTCAATTTTAATAAATTTTCAATTGAGTCCCTAAATTTTTACTTTATCATTTTAAAACCTTAAAATTTCGAAATTACTAATTCAAGGCTTATTTCATATTTTGGCTAGACGAAATGTGTGGACGATTGAGAGATTGAGGCTACTTCCCGGTCCACTTTTTACGTGATTCAAGATAAATTAAGGTAGACTCGCCCCCACAAATTATCTACATTATAATTGCATGTGTTACGTGAATTTATGTGATTTATATGCTTAATTGCACGAGACAAGAATAGAAAATCTCTTATGAGATAAGAAGAGAAATTATGTTATGCATATCATAACTTATATGCTTTATTTGCATAAGACAAGACAAGAATATGTTCATATTGCACTTATTTCATGATGCTTATGACTAAGAAGAGAATGTCACTTTAATAGTTGCATAATTACTTGTTCAATTATCTTGTAAATTAATTACTCACTCCGTTTTTAACAACATTTGCAGAGTTAGAAGGCGTAGGCGGAGGCGGAGGAGGAGGATGGGCAATTATGGCAAACATTTATTTTAAGTTATTTTGAAAGTCTAGTTTCTTAAACTTTGTTAAATTAAATTGTCGAGATTTGAAATTTTATGGAATGTTTTCAAGTAGATTTATTTAAATTGAGCTACCGTTACTAATTTTCCAAATGAATGTGATGTTTAAAAATTTAGTTTATTTCTGCCAAATTTTGTCAAATAATTAGTTTTAAAGAGACGATGTGACGATTCGAGTTTTACGTTGAATTTGACATATTGGCCAAATTTTCGAAAATTTTCCTTTTTTTATTTTTTGTTTTTATATATTTTTTCGCACGTCTGGTTTGGTTTCAAATCTTAATTAAAAATTTCAAACTTAAACCCAACCATTCTTGACCGGTTTGGTTCGGTTCAAAACCATTTCGTTGACGGGTCCGTGTTGCACCAATCCGACGATTTCTAAAATGCGGTTTCGGTTCGATTTTTCGATTTAATGGTTTTTGCTTACAGCCCTAGAAGCAGGAAGTATGGATATTGAATTTAGAAAAAATGTATTACCCAATATATTAGAAGACGAAATAGAATTAGAAAAATCTAAAGAAAAAACAATAGGAAGACTAAAAGCTGGAGAAGAACAAAGTAATAAAGATGAATGAAGAATTAGACTTGCTTATAGAAAATTTTGATCAATGAAGCTTAGATAATTTAAGTGATACCAAGTTTTAGTAAATACTGGAGGAGCACCTAATCCAGTTCCAATAGGAACTTCTAAACAACTAGATCCAAATGAAAGTTAAGGACCTCTATACAATAAACCATATAGACAATATTATGACAGAATTAGAAATATACAAACATCTAAAGAAAATAGTTACGGAGATAGATTTGAACCAAATGATAATTATGATAAATCTATTAATTATGGAGGAACAAAGTTAGATTTAGATTATAAAATAGATACTAAAAAAGCTTTATAAACTTGGGTAGATTAAATGATATTTTTCTTTTTATATAATAAAGATGATAGATGGAAAGTACTGAAAGAAGAGTAGATTTCTTAATATATTCTTTTGAAGGAAATGTTTTAAATTGGTGGGAAGGAATAAGTAATGATACAAAAACATTAATAAAAAGATATTTTCAAACATTGCAGTTGAACTTTTAGGAGAAATTAGGATAAGAAATGCTGAAGGAGAAGTAATAAGAGAAAAAGATAATGTCAGGGTTAAATTGATAAATTTAACAATATGTGACATGTGTGAAATTTAAAAAATACACTTGTGAATTTAAAGATTATTATTACGTTCAATTTTATAGTAATGAAAATCAAGAAGTATACAAAGATATGTATTATAATAAGTTACTAGGTTCATGGGGAATATATTTTAAATTAGAATATTAAAAAATTTGTTAAAGATAACCCTGGAACACCTAAAATTTTAGGATCAAGAATAAAATTTCTATTTGAAAGACTTGCATATTTGTGTGTGCGCGCATGTATGTGTCAACAAAGAGAATTATTGAAAAAATCATGAAAATTAACTATAATATGTTGTGAATACCTGGAAAAACCTACACAGTGGGGATATAATCCCGAAAAAATTACTGAGACAAAATATAAAAAAATAGAAAAAGTTCAAAAAATTTAGAAATTTTAGGAAAAATTATATAAAATCTAGAAGAAGATAATACAAAATGAGATATAATCCAAATAAAAAATAGAAAAATAAACTTTATAAAATAGATAAAAACCGATGCAAAAGTTGAGATTGTGGAGAAATAGGTCATATAAGCCCTAATTATAAAAAGAAAAAAAGTTAAAATATTACAAAAAGAATATCTAGAAATAGAAAATAAATTTAGTGAAATATCTGATATTGAATAATATTATGATCATAAAATTTATATAAGTGAAACAAATTCAGAAGAAAATGAATCTGAATAAAGAGATAGAAGAAACAAAAAATAATAATATAGATATACAAGAATATGAAGGAATAGATGATTATAGATTACAAGTAACATTTAACAATAATAAGTTTAAGAAAATACAAAAATTATCCTTAGATTTGAAAATAGGAAAATGGAAAGTCTTGGATAGAATATGAAAAAGAGAAATGATAGCAATAAATGAATATCATAAAATTGAAAAAGCAATAGATGTTAGAATAACTCAAGGAACATATAAATTAAATCTTTTAACAAAAAAATACAATAACAGAATTATTAAAAAAGACTAATAAAAAATAAAGTGAAAAAATTTAATATGTTTATTTAGCAAGAATACAAATAATGTTTAAATCCTTATTTAGAGAATGAATAAATTCACCTTTAACTGTAAGTCTACAAATTTGAAAGATGGTCATTTAGAAAATATAGAAGGAACCCTAAATTTAATTGTTACCCAAAATATTGTGTTTCGTTAAAAGATAAAAACTTTAATAAAGTTTTAAGTTTACATTTCAAGTTGCATAGAAATGATATAATGCAACCAAGAGATTAAATTATGATTATAGAATATTACATACATTTACTAATTCTAATTATGGAATAATTTACTTTAAAAAACCATATATAGAACTTCATAAAGAATGTAAATACATAAGTGAAATAGTGGAATCAAATAAGCAGATAAATCTAGTCCTAGAAGATTATAAACTAAGCATAACAAAAAATAAACCCGAAATAATAGAATTAAGAGAGGAAGAATGTCCTGATAATAAAATAACATTCAGAGATGGAAGATTAATTAGGAGATAAAAAAGTCTTAGACTACCTGATAGAAAAAAAATAGGAGAAACTAGTAATAGAAGATAAATAAAATTTCATGGAAATGCTCGAAATATGAAGATAGAAGGTGAATATTTCAATGGAAAAGAACGTGCAAAAAAATCAAATATATTAACAGATATATGAGCTAGTAAATGTTATATAACTTCAAACAGGAATAAATGATTAATAGCTTATAGAACTGAACCATATAGATATGTAAATTTTGATGGACAAATACATACTACTGAACTAGAAGTTAAAATACCAATAAAAATAGGAGGAACTAATATTTTAGTACCATGTTATATAGATAGCAGTATGAATATAAATCATCATATATTATTAGGAATAAGTTTCTTAAATGGATAGAAGATTATAGTTTAAAAAAGAAAACGACTATATATAACTTATAATGGTCAAACTATATTATGTAAAAAAACTGAATGAATAATCAAATAAGTTCTTTATTAGTTGTTTATATACAAGTTACCATCGTAGAAACAAATATAACAACCTGTGCATTAGTTGATACAGGAAGTGACATAACAATATTTAAAGTTTCTTAGTAAATTCATGGAATGATGATAGTAAGATAAAAATAACAGGAGAAAGTACTCAAATAATTAATAGTACCGATAAAATTAATATAATACTTGAAAGTAAGCAAATAGTAGTAAACAAAATATATTATTACAACAAATTAGAATGTGACATACTACTAGGAAATGATTTTATACAACAATTTCAATAACACAAACAAAATAATCACATGATAATGTTATGGACACCTTGTGCACATTTATTAAAAATTCCAAAAGAATTTAGATAAAGTCCAGTGTTAAGTGCATTTTTATACATTTTTTATGCCCTTAAATTAGCATATTCTGGATTATCTTGAGCAAATATCTACTAATTTATACATATTTTACGTTTAAATAGGTTAATATCCAAGTTTGAGGTCAAAAATCACAAAAGGAGTGCAAATTATGCTGAAATTGAAAGTTTGGGGACCATTGTGTCACTTCCGAAAAGTTCCGGAGGAGCTGTGCAATTAAACTAGGGACCAAATTGCAAGATTCCAAAAGCTGAAGGACCTAAAGTGCAATTTTAGAAGGACCTATTTGAAAGAAATCTAAAAATTTGGAGACTAAATTGATCATCATTGAAAGATGAAGGACCTCGCAGCAATTACAAAAGGACTTGGCTGCAAAGACCATGCCTCAGCTGAACCACACGAATGCGTGGTTTGAATCGAGTCGTACACGGGAACCATGGTTCAAAACTGGGCAGAACCATTTTGGCCCGCCAAAATTTTCGCCGCGCACAATCCTGCGGTGCAGTTTATCAAAAAAATAACCCGACTGACCCGATTTGGCCCAGATTGCTGTTTCACGTGGATTCTAGCGATTTTTTAGTATTTTTGGTCAATTCTAAGCACCTATAAATAGATTTCAATCTCATTCAACTAGGGGTTTATGTAAATCTTCCCTCCTTTTAATTTTCTCTTGTATTTTTCTCTTAGTTTTTACATTTTAATGCAATGTTTAATTAAAGTTTTTCATGTTTTAGTAGTTTTTCTTCCATTTCAAGCTTATTGTTGTTGTTGAAATTTATTATTATTGTTATTTATCTAACTTTTCACCTAAAACTTTCATGGGATTTATGGTTTATTTAAAGTTTTGTATTGGGTTGATAGAGATATTGATAGATAATGGAAAAACTTGATTTAAAGTGAAGAAATCTTGGAATTTTCACTTCAAGAACTCAAACAGAGGAGTTTTCTCTATTAACTTGTTTTTAATATCTTATTTAGCTTGTTGTTGAAATTATTATGTTGGTTATTAAGTGTTATTTTATTTTATTATGGGCTAAATAATATTTTGTTGGGATGATTGGTATTACTTAACTTCACTTAGTTAGTATAAGTTTGTTTATTTATTTTTAAGTATTTGAATTAATGATTATTGTCTTTTAATATTGTATACTTTGATTTATGATTATTGTCTTGCATTTATTTATCTTTAGTAGTTAATTTTATTTACAAAATACAAATTAATTAAGAGTTGTTTAAGTGAAATCATGAATCCCAACTTTTTAAAATTTCATTTTCTTTATCGTTGTTAGAATTTAGAGTTAGTTTGTTTAAATTTTGCATTCACAAAAACAACCCAAAAATTTATTGTGCGACTTTGTTGTTAAAATTAAACTAACTAATGTGTGTAATTTAAGTATATATACTTCGTGGGATCGACAACTAGAACTCAAAAAGTCCACTTATTACTTATACGCAACCCGCGCGCTTGCAGTACATAATTTTAGCGAACATTCAACTAGCCCAGCGTATTAGAAACCAACTGAGATGATGATTTGGAGAAATGACACATATGCATCCACACCAGTTGGAGAACGTCGGCAGCCATGTTAGCAACAGAATAGAATTTGTTCGGCATGTCAAAAATCATAAATTTAGAATTATATATATATATTATTTGTTTACATTCTGTTATTTTTGTTGTGGAGATAAGATTCTTATTTTTGTCTATATATAGGAACTCTATATACACATTTCAATCATCAATTATTATTCAACTTGAATTATTGCTTAAAGTTCTTCAAAGAAATTCCCAATTTTATTCTTCTCGTTTTTTGAAATGGTATCAGAGCTTGAATTGGGGGAATCAAATGATGGAAACACAAACCCAAATCCAAACTAGACTCAAAACCAAAACTCAAACTCAAATGATACTCCTCCTATCCACGAACCTACCCAGCCAAGCAGCCCATATTTCATTGGGACCAAATATTTGACCCCTGACTCCTTTTCTTTTCTCAATGTTGTTTCATTCAAGTCCTTTCAACTTCGAAAATGATGGGCATGGGTGAAATCAGAGAAGGACCGTACCATATGAAGTGTGAAGAGGTCTCTTCTTCAGCCTTATCAGATCATCTGAACAAGTTAAAAATTTTGCCTCCTCTTCACATTTCTGCTTCAGTAACCAGCAACACCCAAAATTTTGAAATCTGATACTATAGATTAGGACATTCTTCCTATTCTATTGATAGTAGTAACGATGATATTCATTTTCTTAAGCCCCCTAATCATTGGCGGAACCAAGGGGGGTCATGGGTGGTCAATTGACCCTCCCTCTCCCCCCCCCCCCCCAAATTTTAACTTTTTTTTGGAAAAAAATTGTCAATTTTTCTAATCAAGAAGGTCATGGCAAGCATAAAATTACTATCTTGAAGATTAATAAATGATTTGAAATGAATCACTTATGCTAAGCTAGGTATGGGCCTCAAATGGGCATCAATTCATGCAAATTTTCAATTTGAAAAATCAATGATTTAACATTTTTTCATCTCAAGTTTTCAAATTATTACGAGGTACCAAACGAAGTCGAAACATTATATTTTTTTA
Organism: Ligustrum vulgare; assembly: GCA_963555705.1. Lineage (NCBI taxonomy): Eukaryota > Viridiplantae > Streptophyta > Magnoliopsida > Lamiales > Oleaceae > Ligustrum > Ligustrum vulgare. The sequence goes on from OY743188.1 coordinate 24,480,508, forward strand.
TATCATTTCAAACTGCTCGCGGCCTAACTTCCATCATTATTGAAGGCACGTGAAATAATTAATCTTAGCAAAAGTTATGACGCTTCAAAGTAGAAAGTTCCAATCTAAAGTATCAAGATTTCGATAATGACCTAATTTTAAAAATTCGCCGACGATAGTATGCTAGTCGAATCCACAAATTGCATATGTTATATCGAAGTTGGTTACGAAAACTCCATCGTAGTCATATCAAATGTCCAAACGGACATAAAAAAATAAATAAAATTGTATCTAAATATGAATGTTTAACTTGTATTTTCTTAACTTTTTTTATCAATTATTTCATTGATGTTTATTATTTTCACGCGAGAAATTTATCAACATAATTTCTATTAGTTTATTAGGAGACTTTATATGGATATGACATCATTTTTTTTAAGTCGTTACATATGATGTCGAAAAATTTCGAACCGTATTCTGACCCTCTAACTTAAAATATATGTGTCCGCCAGTGCCCCTAATGAAATACCTTGCTCCATATGTCCCTAGCTAAATTACACAAATTACCATTTCCTGTAAGCAATCACAAAACTGAAAAAAGTTTTAAGTTGTTACACTATGACATTTGGGTTCCTTGCAATGAAATTGGGAGTGATGGTTCTAGATATTTTTTTTGACAATTGTGGATGATTTTAGTAGATGTGTTTTGGTATATATGTTGAAACTAAAATCTGATGCTACAGCTGCCCTTCAAGGTTTCTGTTCAATGGTAGAAACATAATTTGAAACAATGTTTAAGACAATTCGAACTGATAATGGTGGAGAGTTCAATATGAAAGACTTTTATCTCTAAAAGGGAATCATACATCACAAGAACTGTGTTGAAACACCTCAAAAAAATGTCGTTGTTGAGATAAAACACCAACATTTCCTCAATATTGCTAGATCATTGAAGTTTCAAAGTGGGATTCCTCTAAAATTGTGGAATCATTGCATTCTAACTGTCGTATATATCATGAATAGGACTCCTTCTTCCTTGTTAAAAGACAAAAGTCCTTACCAAATTCTCTTTAACAAGAGGCCAAACTACACTTACGTTAAAGTTTTTGGTTGTTTGGCGTTTGCTACAAACTTTGTGAATGGAAGTCAAGAACATGCGTGTTTAAGGTTATCCCTTTGGGATAAAGGATACACTCTACTAGATATTGAAACCAAGAGGATTTTTGTTTCTAGGAATGTGATTTTTTTTATGAGAATGTATTTCTCTTCAAAAATGAGGATTGCATCAATAATACTCAAATTCAACAAAATCAAAAAAACATCAGCTGTACTCAAAATCCTGTCATTAACGATGAAGTCATTACAACTACTCCAGTGCCAGGTATGCATGGTAATGATTCCTTACCAGAAAGGATTTCTCAATCCACACAGCCTCTGGAAAGCAATTCACATATCTCTGAAAATAATGATTCACAACTTGATCCTATTGATGAATCTCAAGATCCAAATATCTCTAACTCTCCAACAAACACCATTTCTACTACTCATTTACCTCACAGGTCAATAAGAATGCAAAGGACACCAGCATATCATCAAGACTTCATATGTCAATAGGCCACCTCTCTTCACTCATCTCAAGAGTAAGACAAGCTAAAAGGACAAAATTTCCCAAGTAATCACTATTCTCTCAATGCTAGTATGTCTTATGAAAAATTATCTGCTCCACATAAATCCTTTGCAACCTCTATTGCTTCCATAACTGAACCTAAAAGTTACCAAGAAGCCAAAATTTTCCTTGAATGGTGTGAAGCCATGAAAGCTTAAATTGAAGCTCTTGAACTTAATGACACTTAGGTTTTAGTTGATCTACCTCCTAATAAAGATGCAATAGGGTATAAAGGGTAGACAAAATCAAATTCAATGTCGACGGAATTATAGAAAGATTGAAAGCAAGACCAGTTGCTAAAGGGTATGCACAACAAGAAGGACTTGATTATCATGAGACCTTTTCACCCGTAGCAAAACTTATGATTGTTAGAACTCTGCTAGCTATAGCTACAATAAAGGGATGGAATTTGTTTCAATTCGATGTTAACAATGCCCTCTTACATGGTGAGTTAGATGAAGAGTGGATATGAAGCTTCCACTTGGCTATTCAAATGGTGACACTAAGAAGGTATGCAAACTGAAAAAGGGCTTGTATGGATTGAAACAAGCATCTTGTCAATGGTACTCTAAACTTTCCAAATTTACTATTAAGCAAGGATATGTTTAGTCCAAGGCAGATTATAGTTTATTTAAGGCTACTGAAAAATCTTTCATTGCTATCTTGGTATATGTTGATGATATAATTGTTGTTGGTAATTGCATTGATACAATCAATCATCTTAAAGCTTTTCTTCATGACAAATTTAGAATCTAAGATCTTGGCAAACTGAAATATTTTCTAGGCATAGAAGTAGCAAGAAATACACAGGGTATCCATATATGTCAAAGGAAATATGCTCTTGACATTTTGAATGATTCGGGAACAATTGGTTCAACACCTGTTAGAATCCCTTTTGATCAAAATATAAAGTTAACCAAGAATGATGGAGATCTTCTTCCTAATCCAAAAATCTATAGAAGATTGAAGGGGAGACTATTATACTTAATAATAACAAGGTCTGATTTGTCCACTTGTTAAGTCAATTCATGGGAAGTCCTTAAGTTCCTCATTTACACACAACACACAAGGTTCTAAGATATGTCAAAAGAGCTCCAGGTCTAGGGTTATTTTATCCAACAGTTTCAAAGTTATAGTTACATGGTTATAGTGTTTCAGACTGGGGAGCTTGTCCTGATACAAGGGGATTGGTGACATGGTATTGTGTTCTGATTGGAGATTCATTGGTAGCTTAGAAGTCTAAAAAGCAACATGTTGTTTCTAGATCATCTTCAAAAGCAAAATACAGAGCCATGGAAAACTTGTGTTGTGAATTGACATGGCTAAGATTTTTATTTGAAGAGTTGCAAGTACTTCATTCTCAAGCTACCTTCCTATACTATGATAATAAATCTACTGTTCACATTGCCACAAATCTGATCTTTCATGAAATAACCAAGCATATAGAGCTAGACTGTCATTTAATTTGAGACAAAATTCAAGATGGAAGTATTGTCACTAAACATGTATCCAGCAAAATGCAAGTAGATATCCTCACCAAAGATTTATGTTCTCAAAGGTTTTATTTTTGTATGCTCAAGATGGGAGTAATGGACATATGCTCTCCATCTTGTGGGGGGGGGGGGGTACTAGAAACCAACCGAGATGATGATTTGGAGAAATGACACATAACAGCATCCACACCAGTTGGAGAACATTAGCAGCCATGTTAGTAAGATAATAGAATTTGTTTGGCGTGTCAGAAATCATATATTTAGAATTTTGTATATGTATTATTTGTTTACATTTTGTTATTTTTGTTGTAAAGATAAGATTCTTATTTTTGTCTATATATAGGAACTCTGTATACACATTTCAATCATCAATTATTATTCAACTTGAATTCTTGTTTAAAGTTCTTCTTGAAAGAAATTTCCAATTTTATTCTTCTCGTTTTCTAAAACAACATGGTGATAAATGGGAGAAAAAACAAATCACACAAAATGAAATAAAAAATAAAAGAATATCATACAAAAAGTCCTAAAAGCAGGAATAGAAACAAGTATAGAAAAAATCATTGAACAATTAGAATAAGTTTATGGAGAAAATTCATTATTATTTGGAAACCATATCACCCTAGAGCTAAGATAGAACTAACAAAAAATGTTATTATAAGAGTAAGATCAATGATGTATACCATACAAAGTACACAAGAATTTAAAACCCAAATAAAGGAATTACTATAACAAAAACTTATTAGATATAGTAATGGACCCCATAGTAGTTCAACTTTTATGGTCATGAAACATGCTGAACAAGTTAGAGGGAAAATGATAAGATTCGAAGCACGGAAGAAACGAATGAAAGTCAGGTTGTGGTTGGACGGATGAGTCATGACCCGATATTCACGACGTGATGACTCGACGATGCGGAATAAAGAACCACGATTTTCGAAATGCCACAAGGAATTGCCCAACTTCCTTGATAAGTTTCTGATTTTGAACGCCACAAATATTCTAGAAAATATTTGATAAGTTCGGGATGAACGCCACAAGATGATTATCTTGATAAGTTCTATGAAATATAGGAGTCCACCTATATATTTTATTGAATCCTCAATAAACTGTTTAATCAAAATCAAATCTGAATGTTACATTGAATGAAAGAGCGTATAAATAATGAAAAAGACCTAACAAAAACCCTAGCCATTAATTGAATCAAAATAGAATCCTAATTAAACTAAAATTGGAAAAAGGAAATAAAATAATCAAGATCCTGCGAAATTCTTGTTTTGACTTGAATATTTAAATTTTCCCGTCAAGCCTGCTATGTTTCGTATTATCACGGTTCTGGATCACATCATAACCTCCTTCTTTAGGATGATTCGTCCCTAATCATAGCTTTATTCATGAGTTACTGTTGCTCCTCCCGGATCAAATGGAAAACTTCTCCTGCTATTGCATATAATCAACCAATAATATTCTGCAACAGGGGTCACGTGAATGACTTGAAGTTGAAACACCTTTGGACATTGGTGGTATTGCCCAAATTTCCACGTACCATTAATCTGCAAGAAAGAATTAAATAGAACGGGGAGGAAAATGTTAGGTTTATGAGATACAAGGTATGGATCCTTGTATTCATGAATTATCACCGTCAATTCCACCTTTTGAACCACGAGGCCCTTCTCTTCACCTCGTTCTCCTTTTGCAACTTCTTGCTCACCTCCCTCTATCTCTTTTCTCTCAAGTTCGGTTACTTCCTCTAACTCAAGATTTTCTAGCTCATCCACCTCTTCAATTTTTTTTCTTTCAAATTCAACCACATCTTCTACCTCCACATTCGTATCACCATGTTCGCACACTACCTCATCACTATCCAAATGTGGATCTACCAATTCAAAACCCAAATTTTGAACTTCTACCCCAACTTCCAATTCCTCATCAAAATTTGGAGTTTGTTCACCCAACTCCACATTTTCAACTCCTAGCACAAAGGTCGGGGTCTCTTCAACTAATTCATGTCTCAAGCTTCCCTCCTTCTTTTCAACTTTCATATCACGAGGTTCAACATGATTTTCACTCTCTTCTAACCATCTAATTACCGCCTTTCATTTCTCCTCCTTCTTTCACAATTTAGCCAAATATTTTCTTTCTGACTCCCGTTCACACCTCAATCTTTCCTCATAAATTTCTTTTTGAATCTTCAAAATTGCCTTAGGATTAATCTCGACTCCTCTCTTAACCCCAATTCCATCCCTAGGTTTAGGGTCACGCCTATAATGACTCTCATCACTACGATTTGCTTGAGATCGCCCATTTTTCAATTTCCCCTCTCTTTCATCTAGTTTATCCAACCTCATCAAAGCATTATTCAAAAATCTCCACATACGATCTTTATCATTATCGTTCCTCCTTCTAGATGGATATTTTTCTTGAAAATTGGACATTATAAAATTTGTGTGGAATGAAATGGAAAAGAACAATAAACAAAGGATTAAGGAATTCAAGAAAGTGGTTCTTGAATGGACTCTTTTTTTTTTTTTTTTTGAATTTTGGATGAGTTTTCGGAATAAATAAATAAAAAAATAATTTTTTTTTTATAAATTCGGAAATTCGAAAATGAACACGACAAAACAAACGGAACAGGATTTGGATAAGAATTGAACAAAATAAACACTTTTGAATTTTTGTTGAATTTTATATGGATCAAACTGGAAAAAATTTACTGGCACGAAGAACACTCAAGAAAAGAAAGACTCAACAACAAGATATGGATGATTTTTATGGGACTCGATGATAAACATAAAAATCAAACTGGATAGAAAAACCTAAATTCAGAGTCCAGCTCTGATACCAGATGATAAGATTCGAAGCGCGGAAGAACCGCCGGAAAGTTCCGAACTCAGGTTGTGGTTGGACGGATGAATCATGACCCGATATTCACGACGCGATGGCTCGACGATGCGGAATAAAGAACCACAACTTTCGAAACGCCACAAGGAATTGCCCAACTTCCTTGATAAGTTTCTGATTTTGAACGCGCCAAATATTCTAGCAAATATTTGATAAGTTCGGGATGAACGCCACAAGATGATTATCTTGATAAGTTCTATGAAATATAGGAATCCACCTATATGTTTTATTGAATCCTCAATAAATTGTTTAATCAAAATCAAATCTGAATGTTACATTGAATGAAAGAGCGTATAAATAAGGCATGTTTTGAGGCATGTTTTGAGGACTAATTCGAGTAGGCTGGAAGAAAGAAGACTTTATAGGGGTCGAAATCGAATAGAAGTCCAAAAAAGGCATGTTTTGAGGACTAAGTAAGCTATCTAGTAAAAGGGTATGGTAGCCAACACCAACGTATATCACCAATAGGCATACAATCAGGATTCCTACCTCAAAAAGACCTAACTCGAACTAGATTCCTGCCATGTAGGAGATAAGATCAAATAGAGGACATATAAGAAAGGAGTTCTTGCTACCCCTAGAAGGACTCTCTTAATTGGGGGTACTAGAAAAGACAGCTAGCTTCTTGGGATCATAAGGTTATTGGGACCATAAGGAAAAGGAGTCTCGGATTTACACATATTAAGCCTCGTAGTTATAAGAAATCAATTTAAGACGATGATTCGTAATTTTGAAGATGGTCAGTTTAGGGAGACATTTTGACTTGACTAATCTTATTTTGGAGGGTCTAGTGGAGAGTGCAAGGTCACGGAGTAGCCGATTTGATCCAATCAATTTTAAGTCATAGGTTATTCCCACCCGTATGATGTATCCCTTAGGCTCCTTCTTGTGTTTTGATTATGTTTTGCCAACTGAATGTAACTTATGCTTAATTCGAGTAATGTCATATTTCATTCTTCTAATCATAAATATGTCAAAACAATAACAAATAACTTTACGCGTACCTCAATGAGATGGAGCAAGATGTCGAAGTACATGTATATAGTCTAGTTTGCATAATCTGCAAAATGGAAGCTCTAATATCACTACTCATGGGGCACAATTTTTCATATAAACTTTGTCATTTTTAACACAGAGAGTATAATGGAAGAAAAATAAAATCATTAAGTAATTTAGATAATTATAAAGTCATTGTATATGTGGTGATGCCATTACGACATTTGATTTCAAAGTTTCTCAAAACTGTTATATTAAAATATCACTACATGTATTTATACTTAGTGATAATGCCAAAAATTTGCACCTGTAATCTCCCGAGCTTGAGTAATGAGCAAACGATCTGGATCTTCGAATACCTGAAACAAAGACAGTGAGGTATAACCTCCTCGTCCCTCCGATGCTTAAGTTAGTAAGAGAAAATATTTATGCAAGAGGCTATAAACTGTAAGATGATTGTGTGCCTTGTCATTGAAAGACATGTATTTATAGAGGTGTGTAGGAGAATCCAGGTAGGGTTAGGATACTTGAATTTAGATACAAGTCCTACTAGGAGTCCTCCATTTGTTTAAGATAAGGGTGGGAGAGCTGTTGTGAATGACTAGGGCTTTATGGGAGGTAAGTCTTTTGGGATTAGGAGACCGTTTTCTTCTTTGGAATGAGAGACCTTGACGTATTTAAGGAGTATACCCCGAACAACCCAGGATGGGACAAAAAATCTCTCTTAAGAGGATATTCATGTTACGGGGCACTCCAAAGGCTGCCAAAAACTCGTAACATCACCTAGTATCGATACATTCAGTTATGCCTTGATAATTGAGTTCTAGAAAATGGTGCAAACATTTTAAATCATGCAAGTTATTATACGTAAAAATGATGTATCGATATATGGAGATCAACACTTGAAAAATCAAGGGCTCATATTTACAATTTGTTTCAAAGAGGTCAATATGAATTAAACTGAAGATAGAGAGAAGAAGAAGATTAATTGAACGTTAAGATGAAAGTTTAAAATTGCATTGAGAACTATTATACAAATTTTCTACTGAAAGTATAGATACATACAATAGAGTTTTGATATTTAATTTCTGAGATTTGGCGTTAGTATCCGTTTTATGCAAGTATTGTTATTACAAGTTTAGGTATCGATATATACTACTAAATAATGTATTCAATAGTGAGAGTTTTTAAAAGTTTAACATTTCATGTCGTGCTGTTTTACAAAAGTACAAAAGTTAATTCAGGATGTTACAATTAAATAAAAGATCCCCAAGACTATTACATTACACAAACACAAAACATACTAACCATTAGTAAAACTATTGTTTTCGGCATACAAAAACTCAAAGATATCGACATGATTAATATTCAGTTTGAATACACGTAAACTCATAACAGTATAGCTCCAAATCTCTGTCTTGACAATATGCATATACTTCGAGTCATCACATGATACTTGCAATCCATCGAATTAGCTTCAAATATTTGAAGTTTCAACATCTACAAGTTGAAAACATGAAACAAAATATTCAACAAATAACAATTTTCTTTTCAAGATCATGACTTTTAGTGGGGCTCATATTACAAATAAACTCCTATTCTGAGCATGTAATATAACAAGCAGGGAATAGATAACCCTGAATTTAAGCGTGGTATTCCACGAGTTCATGCAGGGAGTCGAACTCTTGTGAAATCTATTAACAGACATTACTACATTGTGGTACGAATATAAAGACAAATGACATAGGGGAGATAACAAGCGGGATAGAGTTATGGGGACCAAGCTAAACCTTAGTACATCTTTCCACCCTCTAATAGATGGGCAGTTTAAACGGACGATTCAAACATTGGAGGATATGCTTCGAACCCGTGTCCTTGAGTTTGGGGAACATTAGGTTAAACATTTGCTCCTGATTGAATTCTCATACAACAACAACTATCCATTGATCAGTGATCAACATTTTTATATATTTTGATAACATTCGTAATGACAACTTCATCTCAAAGAAAACTTTGTAATGAAATTATGCAAACTAAGTACATCGCTATAAAGTTGTGTGCTTTACATTATTGCAGATTTGGTTAAAAAGTTGTCCATGGCGAGCTATTTTAGGTTAGCAAATGAGGAAAGAAAGGAAGGGATTTTAATTGCTAGGTTTCTAGGCATTTAAGTTGAATTAGATTATAGTTAGGTCAACTATAAATTACTTTTGCCAGTAACGTTGGCTTTTTAAGTTGCGAAAATGGCTACTCATCCAATAGAATTGGGCCTTTGCCAACTTGTACTCAAGGTTAATGTCAAAGAAAACAATCATTTTAGACTTCCAAAATAGTTGTGTTTATATGATAACCTTTCATTAATGTGATTGCTCTTAGTAGAAAATTAGATTTTGACACTTCATAATCAACTTACCGTCCACTTGTGCATTTGAGCAAACAAATAATGAAATGAACAATATTGAATACAAAGATTGATGACGCTAATCTATAGTCAAATATAAAGACTACACTTGCCTTGCATGTGTAGCCACTAGTAAACTAATGAGGTGTGAGAATTTATTGTATATACGTTTTTAAAACTCACTCATGTGCATGTTATAAACTTTGACACATAAGTTTTGTTGTAAATGTATAGTTGTGATATTTGAAAATGAACATATATGTTAGCAAAGTTTAGGTCCTAGCATATGAAGTTTTATAGCTGATAACGCTCCGCAAGTGCACGGGTTGCGCAAGTAATAAAGTGGACGTAAGTCCAAGTATCGATCCCACAGAGATTGTTTTAAATCGTATTTTTAGATTACTACCTTAATCGGAACAAGAAAAGCTTAGGATTTGAAAATTTTGATTTTGAAAAATAAATTAAAAATTAAGCTAAAGAAAATAAGAAAATTTGATTTATGAAAACGGCGAGATGAATTTGTTAGAATTATGAATCCACATTAATCATATCAACCATGTATTTGACTTAAACATTTAATAACAAGGTATTAGTATTGAAAATCCATGTTCCTATATTTATTTATGTCCCCTTTCGAGCGATGCATAAATACCTTTTCCTACATGAGATGAGCCTATATTTCTATGACAAATCCAAACATGTAGAAAAGCATTAACGAATTATGAACACTTTTAAGGATAACACGAAGCATAGGGGTATATTTCTATCCTCTATCGGACTTCGCGGCAATTAATCAAGGTCTAATAAATTTCCACTCTTTCGAACATAGAAATCTATCACAAGCATCAATAATTATGCGTTCACAATCATAGATGATAATAATAACATAATTAATTACATCAATCTCATAAATTGCATAATATAAATATAAAGTCAAAACATGGAATCAATAAATTAATGCTTCATCACAATTCTAACAATTAAAACCTAGCCTAAATACATGATCGAAAATAAATCACAAGAAGTATGAAAATATGTCACCCTATTCATCTCCTTGATCCTTGTTCTTCAATCTTGAATTTGGCCTCCTATGGATCCCCTCGCAATTCGATAGCGTTTTGACATGAAATATCACAGTTGGGAACCCCTAATTTCGTGCCCCAAGAAATGTATTTATAGATGTTCATGAGAATTAGGTTACTTGGGGAGAAAGAATGCTGATTTTCACGTCCAAATTAAATTCCAAAAGAGTTTCAACCGTACAAGGAAAGTTACCTTCGCGGAAGATTTTTTTGTCACTGCACAGCATTTAGTATTTTGATCATATCTTTCTATTCCCTTATCTGATTGATATTATTCAAAATCTGTTAGAAAGATAACTTAAAGGGATACAATTCTTCCTGAAATAGGATTTTCCCAATTCTAACGTTTACTGCCCCGAAATTAGGTTTCAAAGTATGACTAAAAATCTGTCCGAAAATCTTGTGTGATTGGAATGAATTTATGGTAATATTCTTATCATATTTCATTCCCTTTTGACTTTTAATTTCATCCAATTGACTCCTAACATTCTTCAAGTATCTTATCTTGATCCGAATCAACTATTGAATATTTGCAATTTGGCCCTTCTTCATTTGATTTGTATACTTTAGTCCTTGAACTTCTAATTTGCTTGTTTTTGCTCCAATTCCATTATTTTCTCGACTTTGGGATTATTTCTGAAATATAAACAAATAACACAAAATAAATAGCAAATATTCTAAAACAAACATATAAAATCATACTTTTAGGATAGAATAAGTGTATAAAATACACTTATCAACACCCCCAAATTAGAACTATTGTTCGTCCTCGAACAAAAATAAAACTAACTATAAAAATAAAAATGCAAATAAAAAATGTTTTTGTTTTTGTCAACTTATTTACCATGCGTTTCAAAAATCCAAATTGACGATTTACTTTAGACAAAGAAATATGAACAAAATAAAATATTTTCATTCATCCGATGCTCAACTTCATTGTGTGTGTGTGAATAGCCAAAATCAGATGCAAATTTATGCAAAAATAAACTTGACAATGTGTGACTTTTTATGCAAGAGTAAGTCCGAATCCCGTGTGGTCAACAATGATTTTCTTTTGATTTTCCTTACCCTCTCATGGATGATCACAATCTTACTGCTTTTTTCTCATATCCCGAGGTCTTTCCTAATGATGTGGTTTCTAAACATGTATACATTGCATTTTTCCCCACAAGGCAATTAGGAGTAGACAAGTATGCACGACAGACCAAGAATAATTAACAAAGTGTTAGGAATTTCAATCAACAAAGCTTATACCATTTTATTCTTTTTTTTTTCCATGTGGACGACTTTTTCTTTTAATGTCCTTGTCTTTTATCATCTTTGTGCAATACTTTTCATACTTGCTTTCTATATGACCCCTGTAGCGAACTTTAGGTCGGCAGCTCCCAACTCAGTTGAGCTTAGGGTACCAGGTTCAGAGAACCCCTCAGACTTAATTACCCGAGTCATAAAGGCTTAAACAGAAAAGTTAAAGGTATTTTAACGTCTTATGTGTAAGTCCACTCTCCGTACTTGCTTTCTAGTTGACCCCTGTAGCGAGCTTTAGGTCAGAAGCTCCCAACTCAGTTGAGTTTAGGGTACCAGATTCAGAGAATCCCGCAGACTTACTTGCTCGAGTCAAAAAGGCATTTGAAGAGTAGAATAAGACCTTCAACATTTTTCTGTTTTTATGCTGGTTATTATGGTTTATACCCGTTGATCGAAATCCCTTACACTAAAGATGTACAATTACAAACTCCAAATCTTAAATCCATCAATGCATACTAATACTAACCTTCCCACCCCCAAACCGCTTCTTGAGTAGTTTGGTTCTACATTTTAGGTCGGGATCTAATTACTTAAGGTTTAGGATTTTTCAATCAATTCTATGTTCAAAGTGCACAAGTTTACCCCACAAGTATCATGCATCTCCTTACACAAGTTTTTATTTGAAATGGATATGTGCTCAAGTTTGATTAAAATCTCACATGGATGAATGTTAAGAAAAATTTAGTTCGCATGTTGCTCAATTTTCTAACTAAAGCACAAAAAGTCAATTCATATCATATCATAAGCAATAAATAAGTCAACAAAATTTTTCAAAATTTTCACTTTTTATGATTTTTTTTCAATTTTTTATGAATTTTCTACCCAAAATCGAATAATGTGTGATGAAAGCACATGAATGAGATTCCCACCCCCAAACTAGAATCATACATTGTCCTCAATGTATTCAAAATAAATAAATAAAATAAACAAAAAATAACAAAGAGGGTTAATGTACTTCCCGGGTTTGGAGAGTTGGTGTTCCCATTTTTTAAGCTTTGACTTGAATGTTTTGTTGGATGAAATGACCCCTTACTTCATTTTCCATGTTTGGTGTGCATTGTCCCATGATGATATGTTCCTTGCAAATAAACATTAATGATCATTAGAAATATAATTATCACATAGGAACTAAAGAAAATCAACACAACACACCCAAACTAGGACTTAGAAAAATTTTAAAATTTTTGAAAAGTGGTCTACTACTGAATTCTTTAACCCTTGACATCGCCTCTAAAAAGTGAAAATTTCCGAAGACATGTTTCGGGAAAATGAAAGTACATAACTTGGTCTACAACATATCAAAAATTCAGCAAATTTGGAGTTCATTTGGTCATGAAAAACTGTGACAAAGTAGGTGACATGAAGCTGGAATTGGTGCAGTGGTGCTGTGATTCCTTGCAATGAGGTGCGTTGAAGTGCAAAGATGTTCATGTTGAGTTCCATGCCTTAAAAGAGTATAAATAGTGATTGAATGATACACAAATGATGTATAACGTGTTATGAAGGTGATCATCCAAAAAGAATTGCAAAAACTCAACAAAACATTCATTGTAGCATTTTATCGAGCACCTAGCATGCATATGAAGAAATCAATGAAAATCATAGAGTTGGAGACTTTAATTTACCCAAATTTTTTTCTACAAATCACAATTCAATATCTCCAATCCTAGCATAAACCCATCATCAACTATCCACAATTTCACAATTTACAAAAAGAATGAGGAACAAAAGATTATGCATGATTTTGTGAAATTGTGTAGAAATTCATACTTCTTGAATGTTTTTGATGCAATCCTAGACATAAAATAGAGTTAAAATGATGTGCAAGTAATGGGGACTAATTGGGGACTCAATGTGGGATGATTTGAGGGAGGTAAAACGGGTTTGAAAGTGGTTAAAATGAGAGAATTCAACATATAAATGAATCTCCCGAAAATGTCCAGTATTGAACCGTGCGACCGCACGGTGTTAAAGGCAGTAACTTGAAATTTTTCACAATTTGAGTTTCCGACCCCGTTTTTGACCCCTGAATGCTTTCAAATGCATGCAACCAACTTCTAAATAATATGTTCATGTCCTAAGCTAGGTGATCAAGTGGAAGATTGTGATAAAAAGCTACAAACAAATAGAAAACAAATAAATCCTAAAGATGCTAAAACATGCAAGAATAGGTGCAATGAGTTTTCAATGCCACTAACATGTCAAAATATGAATTCTAAGCATGCAAGTGATCCTAAAATGCAGTGTGTAACATCAAAACACTAATAAAGAAAATAGATAAAACAAATAAAGAAAAAGGGTTTGAGAAGTTGGGTTGCCTCCCAACAAGCGCTTCATTTAAAGTCTAGAGCTAGACTTTTTGGCAAACTTTCTCAAGGTGGCATGAAACATGATGTTGAGGCCCTATCATTTGTCTTGACCCCATACTCAACTTGTTCACAAGGATGCAGATGTTGTGTCACTTCAATTTTTGAACAATTTTCAAGTAGTGGATTTTGATTCACTAGTTGAACCATGTCAAATGTTACTTTCTCCTCCTCTACTCGAAGCATGACCTCCCCCTTTTCCACATCAACCAAGGCTCTAGCAGTAGCCAGAAAGGGTCGACCTAAAATCAGTGGCACTTTACTATCTTCCTCCATATCTAGAATCACGAAGTCAGCAGGGAATATGAATTTATCCACTTTAACCAGCACATCCTCAATGACTCCGTATGGGTATCGAATGGAACGATCAGCTAGCTGCAAGATGATTGGGCTTGGCTTTGGGTCCCCTAATCCTAGCTTCCTATAAACTGAAAGAGGCATCAAATTTATGCTTGCACCAAGGTCACATAAAACTTTGTTAAATTTTAAGTCACCAATGATGCAAGGAATTGAAAAACTTCCCGGATCTCTCAGCTTGGGTGGCAGCTTTTGTTGCAAGATGGCGCTGCACTTTTCATTCAGTGACACCTCTTCAAGTTCCTCAAGTTTTCTCTTACTTGAGATCATTTTTTTCAGGAACTTGGTATAGCTGGAGATTTGGGTAATGGCTTCTGGGAAAGGAATGTTAATGTGCAGCTTTCTGAGCATGTTGAGAAATTTATTGAACTGCTGATCCTCCTTAGGCTTTTGTAATATTTGCGGGAATGGAATAGGGGACTCATGGGGTTTAATTGTCAAATTTACCTCATTCTCCTCTTTCTTCTCAGGAGGTTGCTTTTCAGGTGTCTCAACATGTTTTCCCTTGTCTTCATTTGGCTTTTGAACATGAATCTCAGGCAATCTCACCCCACAGCGTGTGGTAATTGCATTTACTCCTTGTTTCTCTTTCCAACCTTTCAGTCTTTGGGGAAAAGGAGTGAGAGGTTCATAAACTCTGTCACATGGAGCAAAAGTGATCCTTCCTGGCACAAAATCTACCTCTCTTTCAATAGTTTTTATTGCCATCACTTGCTCCCTAGGATTAACCTCAGTGTTACCAGGCAGTGTACCTGGGGCTCTGTTTGCTAAAGCCTGAGCTATTTGACCAACTTGGGTTTCCAAATTTTTGATTGAAGCTTGATGATTTCGCAGGGTAGTTTCAGTCATCCTCATGAACTGATCAGTTTTTGTCATGAACTGATCAGTTTTAGCCATAAATTGATTGGTCTGGCTCATGTACTGGTCAGTCTTCTCCATCAATTTCACAACCATCTCTTCAAGTTGAGGTTTCTTCTCCACTACCTGCTGTGGAGGGGCTTGCTGGTCAGTTCCATTTTGATTATCCCTCCATGAAAAGTTAAGGTGATTTCGCCAACCAAGATTATAAGTGTTGGAGTATGGATTATTTTGGCGATGTGCCCCTTGTACAAAGCTGACCTGCTCAGCTTGAGCTGCCAAAATTGGACAATCCGAGGTATTGTGATTGGCCCCACATTCCTCGCATCCAGTTACTACACTTTTCACTGAATGGTTGGTTTGTATGAAATTCATCAAAGAGTCTATTTTCGCAGACAATGCCGAAACATCATCCACTGCATAAACTCCTGGTGGTTTCTTTTGAATGGTCCTCTCAGATGCCCACATTGCGTTGGTATTGGCTATTCTCTCAAACAGTTCAAGTGCTCCATCAAGAGTTTGGGTAGTTATTGATCCATTTGATGACGAATCAACAAGACTCTTGTATTGAGGGAGCAAGCCAATGTAAAAGTACCTTACCTGCTCATTTTTAGGTAATCCATGTTGAGGGCACTTCCTAAGCATACTTTTAAACCTATTCCATGCTTCATCAAATGACTCATACTCTTGTTGTTGAAAAATTGTTATCTCATGTCTGAGTTTAGCAACTTTGGCTGGGGGCATGAATTTTGTGCAAAATTTTTCGGCCAAGTCATTTCAGGTTGTTATACTTGCAGGAGGACAGGAGTCTAACCAATCTATTGCCCTATCTCGTAAGGTGTATGGAAACAACATAAGTCTTATGACGTCATCTGACACACCCTGATATATAAAATGTTCGCACATGTCTAAAAATTTAGACACGTGTGCATGTGGATTTTCATCGGGTTTGCCATAGAATTGATGTCCATTTTGAAACATATTTATCACATTGGTCTTTAATTGGAAGTTTGCAAGACCAAAAGGTGGATAAACTATGCTTGATTGGTTTTGGACAATTTGTGGGGTCATGAAATCTCCTACAAGTCTATTTCCCTCATCTTCTAGCTCAATTCCAGGTAAAGCCATATTGTTTGCCATTTGAATTTTTTTTATTTTTCTGTTTATCTAGTTCCCTAAGTTCTCTTAATCTATGGTGTAAAGTACGTTTTATTTCCGGGTCAACTTCGAAAAGATTCCCTTTTTTCGAACGTAACATACACAACTAAAAGAAAAACAACGAAACTAGTAACTAAACTAAAATTAGAATTTAAAGTCCTAAAATAAAATAAAAACAAGAACAAAAATAAACAAGAATAAAATAAAAATAAAGCGGTAAAAAAAAATCCGAATTAGTGAAAGTAATCTAAGAATAAATTTAAAGAACAATCCCCGGCAACGGCGCCAAAAACTTGATAACGCTCCGCAAGTGCACGGGTTGCGCAAGTAATAAAGTGGACGTAAGTCCAAGTATCGATCCCACAGAGATTGTTTTAAATCGTATTTTTAGATTACTACCTTAATCGGAACAAGAAAAGCTTAGGATTTGAAAATTTTGATTTTGAAAAATAAATTAAAAATTAAGCTAAAGAAAATAAGAAAATTTGATTTATGAAAACGGCGAGATGAATTTGTTAGAATTATGAATCCACATTAATCATATCAACCATGTATTTGACTTAAACATTTAATAACAAGGTATGAGTATTGAAAATCCATGTTTCTATATTTATTTATGTCCCCTTTCGAGCGATGCATAAATACCTTTTCCTACATGAGATGAGCCTATTTTCTATGACAAATCCAAACATGTAGAAAAGCATTAACGAATTATGAACACTTTTAAGGATAACACGAAGCATAGGGGTATATTTCTATCCTCTATCGGACTTCGCGGAAATTAATCAAGGTCTAATAAATTTCCACTCTTTCGAACATAGAAATCTATCACAAGCATCAATAATTATGCGTCCACAATCATAGATGATAATAATAACATAATTAATTACATCAATCTCATAAATTGCATAATATAAATATAAAGTCAAAACATGGAATCAATAAATTAATGCTTCATCACAATTCTAACAATTAAAACCTAGCCTAAATACATGATCGAAAATAAATCACAAGAAGTATGAAAAGATGTCACCCTATTCATCTCCTTGATCCTTGTTCTTCAATCTTGAATTTGGCCTCCTATGGATCCCCTCGCAATTCGATAGCGTTTTGACATGAAATATCACAGTTGGGAACCCCTAATTTCGTGCCCCAAGAAATGTATTTATAGATGTTCATGAGAATTAGGTTACTTGGGGAGAAAGAATGCTGATTTTCACGTCCAAATTAAATTCCAAAAGAGTTTCAACCGTACAAGGAAAGTTACCTTCGCGGAAGATTTTTTTGTCACTGCACAGCGTTTAGTATTTTGATCATATCTTTCTATTCCCTTATTCAATTGATATTATTCAAAATATGTTAGAAAGATAACTTAAAGGGATACAATTCTTCCTGAAATAGGATTTTCCCAATTCTAACGTTTACTGCCCCGAAACTAGGTTTCAAAGTATGACTAAAAATCTGTCCGAAAATCTTGTGTGATTGGAATGAATTTATGGTAATATTCTTATCATATTTCATTCCCTTTTGACTTTTAATTTCATCCAATTGACTCCTAACATTCTTCAAGTATCTTATCTTGATCCGAATCAACTATTGAATATTTGCAATTTGGCCCTTCTTCATTTGATTTGTATACTTTAGTCCTTGAACTTCTAATTTGCTTGTTTTTGCTCCAATTCCATTATTTTCTCGACTTTGGAATTATTTCTGAAATATAAACAAATAACACAAAATAAATAGCAAATATTCTAAAACAAACATATAAAATCATACTTTTAGGATAGAAATAAGTGTATAAAATACACTTATCAATAGCTATCAATCTATGTTGTAGTATAGGAGCATTGAATACTGATTCATACTATTTGACATCACCAATGTTAATCACCATTCTAAGTGGCATTGAAATGTATTAATCGAAGATCATGTAAAAGTATGAATACAATTCCCATTTAAAATAACTCATTATTAAAGGCATCTAGATTAAGAGCAGTAATATTAAATAACATTATTCTTAATGTTAGGTCCAATGAAATATGAGAAAATACTTAATTTATTGAATATAAAACAGTGTTTTGATGCCAATAGAGATAGTCCTTGTTTGAGCACCATTAAAATGAAATTTTAAGGGTTGAATTTTCACGTGACATTATTTTATGAAGAATGTGGTTGAGATTTTTTCTTGAAAAATGTTTTTTTATTGTACAAATGGAGCCCAAATAGGAATTTAATATTCTTTGAACTTTATTTTCTACTAAACAGTTTTTCTTAATAAAAATAATTTGTCATAAAATCAATCCTTACTTTTTAATCATTTGTATATACATTTTCAAAAAACAAAAAAAAATTTGAAAATCTATATCTATACTTATATTTAAAAGTTGGAAAGTTTGACCAACCATTGACCACTATTTTCCCGCTTAAACTCTTTTACCCGATTTCAGACCATTTATTTATTTATTTATTTATTATTCATTCATCGGTTGAAAAAGGTAAATTTTTCTCTGGCTAATTTATCAATTTTTCGCCATCGTCTTCTACTGTCATGTAGTTCTGCTTTTGTTTGTTTTTATGATTTTCCAAAAAGCCTGAAAGATGAACTGGAGCATAGTATCAAGGACCTTAGAGCCGAAATGGGTCAAGATGGATCTCCGTCCCCTGTATCTTCTCTGAAAGCAAGAGAAGATCCCAAGTCGGCTGACGATTCTGCTTAAAACATTCCTCATATATTATATTGGCTTGTCTGGTTTGTGTTACTTTTTATGATTTAAGATCCAAATGCCTCTATTTTACCCTTTTCCTTGACCACTGTATGAATGAATCTCAATTCACAGCTCCATTATTTATTCTGGAGTCATTTGAATACACTCTAATCTACTCTTTTATATGCATTTTGTTTGCTTTTTTCATTTTTATGTTTCCGAGCAGCATGCGTTCTTGATCTTGATTTCATTTGTCATGTTTCGTACCTAAAAAACTTGGAAATTACGAGGGTTCATAGTTTTTTTTTTTCTCTTTTTTGTGTGTGATATCAAAAATTCATAGAGAACTTGATGAATAACAAATAGGCTTGACAAAGTTCTTTGTAAATGTTGGAATATTTCAAATGGGAAACAAGCTTTAATTGTAAAAAGAAAGGTTTTCTTCATATGTAGTAATTGGACTGTGATTTTATTGAGTGTTGGATTCATTTTGCTTCTTATAAATGGTTAGGATTTGTAAATATTAAATATTATAGTTAGGCTTTGTATAGTACAAGATTGACAAGAAATCTAAAATTCCCTTGAGATTGAAGTATAATTTTTTTTAAGATAAGATGCTTATAATGTGTGGAAGGCTATTCTTATGAATATTCTACATTGATTGGTTAGGCTGAATTATTCCACCCATTTTCTCACTTTAATTAATTGTAGCTATTATGATATATTAATTAGAGATTATATTCAATATATTCTCCTTCATTCATACCTGCAAATATTGTTGGGAGCTATGTTGAGACGAATCATGTCCTTATTTTGAAGTAGAAATGTTGACCTATGAAAGGATTTTATAGGAAAATGTAATGGCAAAGTTTCTACAATGTTCATTTCTCCATTTGGCTACTCTGGTGGCAGTTATCGATTCCTATAATAAGTGTTGAATATGAGTGTTAGCCTGTGATTTGAGATGATGGTTGGTGTTCATGATTTTCCATAGTTTTGTAATTAAATAATGGGATGTCTATTTTTAGTTAAAACTGGTTCAGTTATGATGTCATTGATGCGCAGTTCGTTTTATTGATCATTTTTCTTCTTGGGTACTAGAAGTTGTTTCTTATGGTGCACCCTGATAAATGTTCTCACCCTCAAGCTCATCAAGTATTCATTAAGTTGAACATTGCTTTCAAAGATTTGCAAAATCCAAAAAAGGTGAGTGTTCAAAACTATTGAAGCTTCCAGTTAATTAAAAAGTTCTCTGTTTCTCTTTCGTTTCTTTCAATAAATTTTCACCCAAAGTTTCTTGGAATATTACGCCTACAAATATTAAGTAGTTATTCTATAATAATTTATGTCAAAGAGTTCTCTGGTTTATAATTCACATTGAAGCTCAGATCATGTAGCTTAAGAAATGCTTTAAATCACCAATCTTTGATATATTAATCTGCTGCGGACTCTTCACAACATTAATTTGTTCAAGGTCCTATCTATGCATCAGCACTCCCATTGGTTTGATTTTTCTCAAGTGTCAATATCATTTCTGAGTAAAATATAGACTACCGTTTTTGCAAAATATGTAAATTACAATTTTGTGTTGAAAACACTTACTTTGCATCGATAAACACTTACTCAATTTTATGTTGAAAATCTCAAAAAAAATTCAATTTTATGATTTTGTCACACATGATTTGTATTGTTTATTTTTATTAATTAGTATCCGGCAATCTTACTTATTTTTTGGATTGTAGCCTTACTACCGGCAATCTTGCTTATTTTTTGGATTGTAGCCTTACTAATCAGTAACAAAGCAGTTTTTTAACATTACTTTTCCTTTTACTTTGCTAATAAACCAAATGTTTCCAGGGGATGGCCAACATTGCAGACATGAGGTAAACGAATTACGGCAAGCAATTTATCTTAGACAGTTTTTTATTTTTTTATCTGGCAGTTTAAATTAATGAGTATATATGTTTTTTTTTTTTTTGAGACATCACTTTATTTTTTGGGAAATAGATCTATGGTTCGATATCATCTGTATATTTTGTCTGTTTATGCTTTAAGTTAATGTTAGTCTTCTTAGAATTGTTAATGCATTGCTTCCCCCTCCCCTCCAATGCAAATGTACACTATTTTTGTTGAACAAAGTAACATTAGGATCAATCCCACCAGAACTCGAAAGACACTTAAAACTTTGAACACTATTTTTTAAGTTTTTCTATTTCCGCATGACTTTAACATATTGATTTCACATGGCATGCTTTCTTTAAGTTTTTATCAGTATCGATGCAAGCTCAAATGTTTGATTGCCAATAAAAATTTGAAGAGAGATTTATTTTATTTTATTTAAATTTTTCGTGTGCATTCTTTCTTTTAGAAATATATAAAGTTGTGAAATTCAAATTTATAGGAAAATGTAATGGCAAGGTTTCTACAATGTGCATTTCTCCATTTGGCTACTCTGGTGGAATTTATCTATTCCTATAATAAATGTTGAATATTAGAGTTAGCCCGTGATTTGAGATGATGGTTGGCGTTCATGATTTTCCATAGTTTTGTAAGTAAATAATGGAATGCCTATTTTTAGTTAAAATTGGTTCAGTTATGATGCCATTGATGTGCAGTTCGTTTTATTGATCATATTTCTTCTTAGGTACTAGAAGTTGTTTCTTATGGTGCACCCTGACAAATGTTCTCACCCTCAAGCTCATCAACCATTCATTAAGTTGAACATTCTTTTAAAGATTTGCAAGATCCAGAAAAGGTGAGTGTTCAAAACTATTGAAGCTTCCAGTTAATTAAGAAGTTCTCTGTTTCTTTCAATTAATTTTTACCCAAAGTTTCTTGAAATATTACGCCTACTAATATTAAGTAGTTATTCCATAATTATTTATGTCAAAGAGTTCTCTGGTTTATAATTCACATTGAAGCCCAGATCATGTAGCTAAAGAAATGCCTTGGATCACCAATTTTTGATATATTAATTTGCTGCAGACTCTTCATAGCATTAATTTGTACAAGGTCCTATCTATTCATCAGCACTCTCGTTGGTTGTTTTTTCTCAAGTGTCAATGACATTTCTGAGTAAAATATAGACCACCGTTTTTGCAAAATATGTAAATTACAATTTTGTGTTGAAAAAACTTACTTTGCATCGATAAACACTTACTCAATTTTGTGTAGAAAATCTCAAAAAAAATATTCAATTTTATGATTTTGTCACACATGATTTGTATTGTTTATTTTTATCAATTTGTATCTGTTAATCTTGCTTATTTTTTGGATTTTAGCCTTATTAATTTGTCACAAAGTAGTTGTTAACATTACTTTTCCTATTACTTTGCTGATAAACCAAATATTTTCAGTGGATGGCCAACATTGCAGACATGAGGCAAGCGAATTACGGTAAGCAATTTATCTTATTAAGTTTTTTTTTATTATTATTTCTTTATTTGCCAATTTAAGTTAATGAATATACATGTTTTTTTTTTCTGAGATTTCACTTTATTTTTTGGGAAATAGATCTATGGTTCAATATCATCTGATTATATTTTGTCTGTTTATGCTTTTATTCTTTCCTTAAGTGGGTGGAAAAAATGTTTAACTGACTTGAATTAAGGTTGTGTTTGATAGCTTTTGTTTTCTATAGAAAAGAATTTCAAGGTTTTCCAACTTTCATGGAAAATAAAAATCACCAACCCACTAGAATCGATTTTCCATGGAAAATAGCCCAAAACATGCTTTAAAGTGTTGTACCATGAAATTCAATTCTAGAAAAAATGTAGTGTATCAAACAATTAGGGTGGAAAATTTGCATGAAAAATGACACAAATCAAACACAACCTTTGTGTTCTGTGAATTTTGTAGCTTTAAATTTATGTCATAAATGAACAGTTTATTTGGTTTTTTCTTGAATGTAATTGATGCGTTTAAGTTTAAGATGTCTTGTCTTATTTTCCTATAATATAATAGATAGGCAGCATAATTAGGCTTATCACATCTTATGCATACATTGTGAATTTTTTGAATGTGGTTCACACTAATTCCAGCTCCAAATCCCTATTTCCATTTTAAATGAAATTTTAAGATGGGCTCAGCATTGAAAAATTGATTCATGTATGTTAAAGAGCAGGTTGCTTGTGTTGGTGCACTGAAAATTAAGGAAGTTATTTTCTTGCTTCCTAACAATAATGCAGGGTAGTAAAATTAGGCATAAAATTCCTTTTGATTCATGTATTAAGAATTTCGAAAATGGTTTTCACTTAATTCCATTTGAATGAAGTTTTAAATTTGTTTCATATTCAAAAGTTAATGGCAGCAAATTTGCTTAGTTATGAGTTTTCTTTGAACGCTTTTTTGGGTTATGTCTATGATACAAATCTGAAAACATAAGTAGGCTTTCCATTGATGAAGATCTTTACATGATGGTCGGCTGAGATCTCTTGCTGATTCTTTTCTTCCCTTTTTATTGAATTTCTTCAGTTTGCTTATCGAATTTAATATGCAATGTAAACATAGGTTCATGGCTGGAATCAATAACTCCAGATTCATGCTTCAAGTGATGAGTCCCGTGTCGACGTAGAAACCAACTGATCGGAGGGAAGGCTTATCAGTTAAATTGGATGGCGTAGAAGTAGCAACATCATCTCTCACTACAAATTGTTATGTGGCATTAGAACATTGAGTTGTATATTCCCTATTTTTTTCTATATTTCCTTATCTTATCTCTTTTTTATGTCAGTAAACATTGAACTACTGAAAACTCTCTCCCTTGAAAGATCTATACTTTAAGTGATGCGATAAATTTGATCCTATTGATATATGGTATCAACTGAACGTTTGAACATATGAACAATGTTTCAAAATGTTTTTTGCATTTCTTCTGGTTTTAATATTAGAATATTGTTATTTATTACACTTTTTTTTGATAAAATGTTAACATTCTATTTTTTATAAGCTCAGTTCTCAGATATAGTTTGTGTTAAGTCTTTTTTGCCGAGTCTATGTAAATAGTTGCTTGCCGTGAAATTTCTTTCTTTCAACAGATGAATATAACCTTTTTTTTCAACAGATGAAAGTAACACCTTGACATATATCCTTTTTGAAAAAAGACATTCCATTGCGCAAAATAATGTGAAATTGTTTTAATAAATGTAGACTGTTAGATTGACTAAAATTATTGGTTAGATTGTTTGTCAAATTCATTGGAAGGAGGGATGGTCTAATGGTATTTATACATAATGAAAATAATAGGCTCTTCTGGATCTAAATTAATTATGATCACAAGAAATGTGATGTTAAGAATAGAGGTCACCAAGCCTCTGTTTGTTAAAAGTTTTTTGTTTAAAAATATGTTTTCTATGTAAAATGTGTGATTAAAAAATGGAGAGAGAAAATGTGTGTGGTTAAAAAGTGATTTAGGAAATTGTGTAGGAAAAAACATATTTAAAAACTTGTTTACCAAACGGAGGCCAAAAGACCTTACTGCTGATGGTGGATTGGTGGTCGTTACAGTCCTGTAGCCAAGGTCTTGCTTTCAAGGATCTTTATGGTGGTTGTTACTATTCGATCCCCCTTAATTATCTCATTTAATAAAACATGATATATTTTCAAATTGTTTATTTTGTAGATTGTTTATTTTTAGAATTGAAACTTTCAATGTGTCAATTATCAAGTTTCATTTTCAATTATCAAAGATAAGTAAATTGCATTTCTATAGTTTATATAATATATATACACACACATGTATGCATACATACATACATACATATTATTGTATATACGATGGAAACTAGATTGTTCTAAAAAATGGGCACAAGGGGAAAAAAGTGTCCAAATCAACTATGCGCTTCTGCCAATGAATATGAACCGTGATACAATCACAGGCTCCTCCTGAGTTGTTCCTTTCCCGATTCAAACCCTAAACCTAATCCAACCCTCCTATAATGGATCCTCCGACCAAAACCGAAGACCCTCGAGCTGCCGCCGCCAATGGCGACAACAACCACGTTTTCAAGAAGCCGAAGCTTTCCTTCATAACTGAACCCGATATACGGCAAGAATTTGCCCATCACCAGCCTGGCATCGCCCGTATCAACAACGGTAGCTTTGGAAGCTGTCCGGCCTCTATCATCGCTGCCCAGAAGCGATGGCAGCTCCGCTTCCTCCAGCAGCCTGACGACTTCTTCTTCAATCATCTCCAGCGGCAAATCCTTCATTCCCGCACCATTGTCAAGGATCTCATCAATGCCGACCATGTGGACGAGGTGTCTATCGTCGACAATGCCACAACTGCCGCAGCAATTGTCCTTCAGCACGTTGGCTGGGCCTTTGCTGACGGCCGCTTCCAGAAGGGTGATGCTGTTGTCATGCTCCACTGTGCCTTCCAGGCCGTCAAGAAGTCCATTGAGGCTTATGTTACTCGGGCAGGTGGGTCTGTCATCGTGGTTCACTTGCCGTTTCCTGTGAATTCGAATGAAGAAATCATTGCTGAGTTTCGGAAAGGCTTGGCCAAAGGTAAGGCTAATGGTAAGAAAGTTAGGCTAGCCATAATTGATCATATAACATCCATGCCCTGTGTTGTGATTCCTGCACGTGAGTTGGTTAAAATTTGTAGAGAAGAAGGTGTGGAGCGTGTGTTTGTAGATGCAGCTCATGCTATTGGTAGTATTCATGTTGACGTTAAGGAAATTGGGGCTGACTTTTATGTGAGTAATTTGCATAAATGGTTTTTTTGTCCACCCTCTGTTGCCTTTTTGTACTGTCGTAAATCACCTTTATCGCCTGACTTGCACCATCCTGTGGTTTCACATGAATATGGAAATGGACTGGCCATAGAGAGTGCGTGGATTGGAACTCGTGACTATAGCTCTCAGCTGGTTGTTCCTGATGTTTTAGAGTTCATTAATAGGTTTGAAGGGGGCCTTGAGGGAATTCGGAAGAGGAACCATGATGCAGTTGTTGAAATGGGAGAAATGTTGGCGAAGGCTTGGGAGACGAATCTTGGTTCCCCCCCAGAGATGTGTCCAAGCATGGTGATGATTGGTTTGCCTTCAAGGTTGGGAGTCTTGAGTGATGATGATGCATTGAAGTTGAGAACACATTTGCGAGATCATTTTGGGTTGGAAGTCCCTATACATTTTCAGATGTCAAGAGATGGGGAATTCAGAGCTGCTGATGGGGATGGTTATATAACAGGGTATGCTCGGATTTCTCATCAAGTGTACAATACACTGGATGATTATGTCAGGCTAAGAGATGCAATTAATCATCTTCTCAGCGAAGGAGTGGTGTGCAAGATGCTTCGGAGAGACTGAAGAGGTACATCTCTGTATCATGAACTCTTACAATTTCTCTGGATTTTGAGTATGTATTTGCTATTTCAGTTATGATTATGGCGTTCCTCTTGATTATTTTTGTGACATAAGAATATAATCTGACATTTCTTTTTAGAATATGTATATCACATTTCATATAACTAGCTATGGCAATTTAGTCAGTTATAAAGTAAAAGTCCTTTATATATGATGCTTCATGGTACCCCACCCCCAAGAAAGAAAAAAGAATGTCTGCGGATGCTGGATGATGAAGTGGAAGATCAAAAATTTTTCAACTAGTTAATCTGCAAACCGTGTGCATATGCAAGGTTTGGTGAAAGATCATATATACGGTTAGTCTTATAGAGGCCCGTCCTTGGTGAGGGAAAATAGAGAAGAAGTACAAAGATATTAGAGTAGAAAAAATTGCCACATTATCTTAATAGGCTTAGCAGTGTACTCCATCCATCGTTTATATAAATGATTGGGGATTATTTTTCTTCTTTTTCTTTTGGATCAGCTCAATAATTCACAGGCTAAGTGTTGTGCACTTTTATATGAGTGTTACATATCTTGCACATATAAACTATTAATATAATTCGTCATAAGAAAATAAAGGATGAGTTACTATTCTAAGTTAAACTGGCGTAACTCAGTTCTTTAGTCTAGGATGAGAAAGGAGGCGATTGTTCAGACTTCAGAGTCATTTGTCCTATCTTGAATAGAAGATCAACTATATATATTTTTTAGGAAATGTCGAAATGATAATTTGACTATGAGAAACCAAGTTGGAGGGTAAGATGAACCAGCTGTCTTATGGGGCTTCAATGGGTAGTAAGGTGTTAGGATTAGCTTTCACCGTGAGCATAAGTAGATCATGATACAATTGAAAACATGTTTTTGTTCTTTAATGTGAGTACTTATGCGTAACTTTGTATATTTATGAATGCAATTTTTTTTTTTTTTATAAAAGAATTAACAACATGCTTATGTGATCTTGAGTTAAATCGATCAAAGAAATAATTAGATTATATCATTCCATCACTATTGATTTTCTGGTGCTCAATATGACGATAAAAAAATTATTACTGATAAATATGCATGGAACTAAAGAATAGGTTGCCAAATGTGTCTTTCTATTTAACATGGAAGGTTTTGATCACCTTTATGTTATAATTTGGCTTTAGGAAGATGGATATCTCAACTTGCAGCTTGTAGCACATTCAACCTGGATGAAGAGTTCTAAAAGTTACATATTGGTGTCATTCCTAAACCTCGTTTATGCCATATTCATAATACCTCGAGAATCTTGTGCAACAAACAATAAATATCTCTTAGGACACAACTGATTTGAACGATTCTGTAGTTAGAAGAAAGCTCCAAAAATGTTCTTTGCTTTACTATATTGTTTGTTTCTCATTAATTGGTTCTGATGTAAAACTTAAAAGAATTCATGACTGCATGATATCTATTTTCAACATTTTGTTAACCCACATGTGGTGAAAGTGATTGAAGATGAATCCTACATTGATATTTACTATTTATTTTCGCAGATTTACTTCCCAAGAGAATTCATATACATTGCATGGGATTTTTGTTTATGCAAATAAAGGTGGTAAAATTTCAAGGACTATTCAGCTGCTACCTCATGTTTAGTAGTCTAGCATAAAAGAACTTCTATGATATATTTCGAAACTGTTTACCTGCTTTTAATACTACACGTCTTTGGTGAATTTTGCCTCTAAATTCTTCTTATAGGGGTCCATTGTTTTCTTAAAGAAAAATTGCTTGGAACCTTTTTTCATTATTTATGTGAAAATTCATGCCATCTTATCTCCAGGGTCTATCAAATCTGTGTTGCCAGCTAGTGACTAATACTGCAATTTGTTATTTTTTCCTGCCACCTCTGAGCTGTGACCAACATTATGTTTATATCTACATTATAAGCAATGTTTAAAAAGGCTAATTGGGTACTAAGGCATTTTGTCGCTATGACACCTCAAGGTGCTTTGAGATGCAAGCTTATTTGCCTCAATATATAGCAACAAAAGAATATGAACATGAAATATATGCCCTTAGTATACTATAAACCCTTTTTTATAAATATTCATAATAAAACTAATTATCCAAATTAAAAATAAACTTGTAAACAAACATAAAATAGATTAAGAAAGTAAAAAATTAAAATTTTTCAAATTAGTAATCTAACTAATTATAATCTTTTACTGAAGTGGAGACAACTAAAAATTTTCTTATATCATCACACTATTAATATGTTCTCTGGGGGAATTATTTACACCATTGTCAGCATCCTCATTACAAGCTTCTTTTCATTCTTTATTTAGGATTACTAGGTGGCATTTTGTTTTGACATGTTGAAAGTGGTTTAAGGAGTTTTTCATCGAACTATGTGAGCTAGACTTGAGCACAAGTTTGGCCTCTCAAATTCACAGGATATACCCCAATTTTGGCCCATCAGTTTCTATGAGATTTGTTCTAATACGAATATCTCTTCTTTCTGAGAAAATTTTTGCTTCCTTTCACAATAAAGAAAAAAATGTTTTGTATATATACATTGGGGATTTTGGCACAAAAGGTCTGTAGCCTTATCCCTTCGTGCGTTTTTGGTCCCTAACTTTTATGTTTTGGCAGAGATGTCCAGAACCTATCCTTTTGGTGTGCAAACGGTCCTTTCGGACAATTTGTGACTGTGTCCATATAACTATTTAAAAAACGACTACACTACCCTTATTATGGATATAAAATATAATAAAATAGAAAAAAAACTGAAAGATAGAAATAAAAAGACAAATAAAAGAATAATCAAGAACAATCATATAACCGTCCCCGCCCCCCTCCCGCACCCACATATCATGTCTATCCCCATACTCCAACTCCAACCCCCAACCCCCCCCCCCCCCCCTCTCTCTCTCTCTCTCTCTCTCTCTCTCTGTGCGCACACACTAGAAAGGATTACAACCTTTGTTGTTCATTCACTTTTAATATATAAAGAAGAAATGATGTTGGGTGGGGGATCAAGGGGATAGACAGGATTTTGGGTGCTGACCCATGGTTTTGTTATGATGGTTATTGATTATTCCTTTTGTTTTTGTCATCCTTTTTCTATTTATTTTATTGTTCATTTAACCAAACGGAAGGGAATCTTTTTATGGAAAAAAATTGATGTTTTTATCATCAAATGGACAGAAACTGTCCCAAAGGACCATTTTGGCACCTAAAAGGCATATGTTTATAACGTCTCTGCCAAAAATAAAGGTTAGGGACCAAGAACTCACTAACAGGGAAGGTTGAATGATCATTAGTGCCAAAAATCCCTGTAAATTGAATATTAGGATAGTATTTAGAAGAAAACAATACACTAAAGAGATCAAAATTAGAATAATTGTTGGGATGCTATCCTTTATCCTTTTTAACATAATTGCAACAACTTACTGTTACTAGTGGTGTTAATGAGCTGGCTAAAAACTTCTTGTCCGAAACTTGGCTAGCATGATTGCTAGGCTTGGTCCATAAAATGTTGAACTGAACATTTGGGATTCGTGCTAGCCCTTGCCAGTTGATGGTCCTACTTGCATATCTAGGGGTTATCCTTGTATTATAATTATAAAAACTGTATTTTTAGTGTTACTATTGGTGTTAATGATCAGACTAAAAATTTTTGTCCCAAGCTTGGCTAGCATCATGTCCATGTGAGGATCAGTCCTATGTTCATGCTGGTCCTGGCCATTTGATGGTCCTATTTAGCTTTTATGTGAATGGATTTCTCAATTACTGAAACAATATCATCTGAGATTCGTCTCGTAAAACCTGTGGGGAAGCAAATTATCTAGTGAAAGGTTTCTTCTGGAACCCCCTTGGTTTCAACTATACTGGTTAACGTTTTATTTATCTCCCATCCTCCAGCACCAAGGGTCTTTCTACTCTCTTCAATCTTGAAAATGGAAACAAATTGCATTTTGCTGCTTGTTCCGCTGTTTGAATAACAAAGAGTTATGAGCTGTAATACATTGATTGAAAATAAATGCTAGAGAAATAAGTTAAGATCAAGCTAATTTAACTCAATCCAATTATCCAAGTTCTGTGGGCTGTCTCCATTAGCATCCAAAAACTCTGGGATAATTACTTTGTTTAAACTTGAAGTCCCTGGGCTTGGGTGGAGACTCTTATAGCGAATATCAAGTAATTACTACTAGTGCTCATAGTCCTTTTTTTCTTGTTAACGCAGCAGCAAGAATGCACCAGATTGTTTAAATTTTTATTACTCTCTCTCTCTCTCTCTCTCTCTCTCTCTACATTATGTGAACTTGCTGTGCCTCCACTATATTCATTCTTCCTGAAGCAGGATTATCGATATTCCTTTTAGTTGGAGGGCAGGCAGTTTTGTTACTTACAGGCTAAAACTTTCGTGGAATAGCTGTCAGCATGGCTGATGTTTATCTTCTTGCAGGACCGACGACTTGCAAATATTTTCCTAGTCTCGGATGTCCATAGCTTCTCCCTGAATCTGAATGATGGAATTGTAGAGGACACCAAACAGCCAAGCAAAGATCGTCGTATGTACTACTCACTGGAAACCATTGAGGGCTTTGTCATTGTTAAACAACTACGAAGCTGATATAGCTGTGTATGAGCATTGTTATTATTTCTGTTGGGTTTGTGACAATAAATTTGTAACGTTGGCGTCTTCTGTCCTAAGCAAAATACTCCTGGATAGCAATGTAATTTCTCGAAGTTAATTGTAGGATCCATCGGTTCTGGTTCACTGGGCAGTTTTGAATTTTTAGCTTATTGATGCCTTAGAGACCTTTTTGCATTCGGTCATATTATTGTAAATATGAGCATAAATGCTTTCGATATATGGCGACTTTGACTATTGGGCGTGTAGCAGCGACTCTTGCCAGGAATTGATTTTGTTGAAAATTCTTTTTGTGAAAAATGTCGAGCGTTTGATTGGATTAATTTTTCAGGTGAAAAAGAAGGAATTTTTTTTAGTTTTGTTGTTTGATCGACATTATTTTTCATGATAAATAAAGTAAAATTTAGTTATTTTAATTAATTTTTTTACTTATTTGTACTTGATAATAATAGTAAAGCTAATTTTTGAAAAAAAAAAAAAGGTAAGTCATTTAACAAAAAAAAATGATCAAATATGTGCAAAAGACTTTTCCACCATGGAAAATGTTTTATCATCAAATATTTTCAAGGTAAATGTGTTAAGTGTATTTTAGTTGGTTGTATTTAAGAAAATATTGTCCAATGTAAAATTTCCAATATACCAATCAAATATAAAAGGTGAAAAATATTTTTCGTGATTTGATATTTTTCTAGACAAATGTAGTGAAATCAAACACAGCCTTAGAGTAAATTAAATTAGTTATGAGATTAACTTATTTGGGGATAAGTTTTATGTCAACTTTCATAGGAGTTTAATTAGTTCTACTTTGGTATTGTTTGGAATATTTAGGTAAAGTTAGGCAAAATTAGGTGAATGCCATATTACCATATGCCCCTGTAAAATTTATATATTACGATTATACCATTGTCCACCCCTATAAATAGGGGCTTATATTCATTATGAAATATTAAGAATAAGAAATTCTCTCTGATTCTCTATTGTTTTACAACACGTTATCAGCACGAGTCTCTAGCCAATTGAGTAATAACGGGAGTATGCTCTACAGTTGCATCTAAATGATGAACTTCTGTATCAGAAATCTGATTATTACTAATCAATGTTTCATTTTCTCTCAAACTGAAAAGAATGGTTCCGGTCAATCCAGATATCTGATCGACGATCAGCCACCGCCATCAGAAAGAATTTGTCAAGGAGAAGCCTCGCCTGAAATTTGGAGATAATCCGACGACTGAAACAGAAAATATCGACCGGAGAAGAAAACTTGAAAAAATCGAAACTTTCAAAGCAAATTCACGCCAAACCATAAATCCAAATGACGATCGGACAACAGATCCATGACGACGGCGACGGGACGATCCTCCGGCACCTGCGCGTGTCGACGTCGGAGTCACCGGCGCAGCGGCGTGTGAGGCCCACGCGCAGACGTCGCGGAGGCGCGTGAGGGCGCGTCAGACATAATCCGGCGATGACGTCAACAGGAAGTTTGTTCATTTCGACGTTCTTGATTTTTCTATGGTCTTACTTTTCTGTTTGGTGCAGTTTTGGATATTTTCCGGCGGTCGAATGAGGCGGCGTCGTAAAAACTATTTTTACAAAAATTCCGGCGAGATTTTGAACTTCGGTCCAAAAGTAAGTTTGTTCTAAATTAAATTTCAAACATATTGACGGTTTCGATTTATCCATATGATCAATATATTAAAATATGGACGATTTTGTCCTTGATGATACGATAAAATATATTAATCGTGATTTAACGAAATTGATTAATCATTATTAATGATATGATAATAAGTGTTAATAAAATATATATTCTAAATTATTTAACACTACTATGTAATCAATACGATAAATTAAAAGATTTAAAAGTAACATAATAGTTGCCATACCGTGATGGATTGAGTTTTATGGACTGGATTTCTTAACTGGAGATGACTCATTATCGTAACGGATTGGACTATTATGAATACCTTGACTGGATTTGAAGATACGACTCGCTCACTCATGAAAGGTAATTATTTCATTATGTATCAGTTTAATTATTTCATGATGTTGATACCGCCTATATGGCCGGTTTAAGTATTTCATTATGTCGATTCCGCCTATATGGCCGGTTTAGCAATTGAATATATAGAATACTTTACATATATTCATATTTTATATTATTTCAGAAACACCTCAATTGTTGGTTAATTCTAACATATTAGAGGATGTTGTCAACACATATACATGGTGATATTATTATTATTTAACCTATATACATGGTGATATTATTGTTATTTGATACTTCATCAAATGATACCAGAAGTTATCATTACAAAAAAAAAAAGTTGGTATATGTTGATAAAAATATTTCATCCAATGGTACCAGAAGTTACCAATATCTGAATTTGAATGGGTGGATGAAAATTATTCAACAAGAGAATGTTGATGTATGATAAGATAATATCACATGATAGCTCGGATATGGCTAATGTGAAAATAATCTTTTCAGTATTATGAGATGAATATTAGATGATAAGTGTCTGGAAATGTTCTTACACGAGCACTTATGTATTCCAGAAGAAGTACATATTTACTCCAGAAGAAGTAAAAATTATCATCTAAACATACTGAAATGATATTATTATTGCTCCTGAAGAAGCATAAACGAGACATACATGCAAAACGCAAAAGGGGGAAACATTTATGATCCTCAAAATGAGAGATGTGTTTCGGGAGTAGCCGTATCCTACCACCTCTGACCTTTTGAGGAAATAAAGAAAAATGTGTGTTTCAAGAGTAAGAAATATTCCATACTCTACCACCTTAAATATTTGAGATACACAAACATAAACAAAATCCTAGAAATTTATGGTGTGTCTCAAGAGTGAGAATACTCCGTATTCTACCACCACCTATTCTAGGGTTCACAAATATAAATTTACATTAACCGGACTCCATTTTCGCTTGATTCCCCTTCCTTGCGACCAATCTATCTTAACTCCTGCTGGATCTTGTATTGGAATATATGATTGCAACTTATCCAGCAGTTCCTCGATAGTAGGAGCAGAAATAAGGATTCTCCTAGAAAATGGAGAGATGAATCCCTGTTCCACAGCATAATCAAGAAATGTTAGTAAACCATCAAAGAAATTGTTTACATTTAAAAGCCCAATAGGCTTAGTATGGAGATCTAGTTGAGCCCATGAGGTAATATTAAATATTTCTTCTAAAGTACCAAAACCTCTAGGCAGAGCTATGAAGGCATCAGAACCATATAGCATGCAAGTTATGCGTTCATAGATAGATAAGGTTTGTACTTCATGCCCTCGTGTTTTCCTGCGATATCAGCTAAAGGAGTAGGTATAACACCTATCACTCTTACTTTCTCTGCTAGAGCGGATTGTGAAACACAACCCATCAATCCACTGCTACCTCCTCCATACACGAGAGTTATACATTTCTCTCCCAATTTCTTTCCAAGATCCACTGCAGCTTCTAGATACCCAAAACCTTTTCCTACTTTTGATCCACAAAATACACAGATAGTTTTAATCTGTCGAAGTTTTGATCCTTCCATATTTGAGAGAATAAGGAAGGAAAAACTTATGAGAAAATGATATTTTTGGGATACATGAAACTGTGAAAATCAGTGGCTTTTTAAACTTGAAAAACTTCACTATTTACTGTTCATGTTTTGAAAAAGTGAAGATTTACTTTTGACAGAATCACCCTACTAACCTTTCGGTGATTTAATATATTTAACCAGCCTTTATAAAAACTCGTGAAAGAAAACAGAAAAATATTTTATATGTGCATATATATCAAATGATTTACCTTGTATTAATGCTGCATAGCCAAAACATCATTGTTTATAACAGCTTGGCAAACAGGATCTTTTGCTATTATATTTTTGAGACTATAACGCTCTTTATCGCTGATGAATTTAGCCCATAAAGATAGTAGCTCACGCTGTACATACCCACTAGGGTGCGTCTCAAGAGTCCATCGGATATCATCCAATGACTCCTTACTCAGCCCACCCTTAATAAAGTCTATCTTATCATCTCGATTTATAGATGAATACCCTATTGACTTACAACGGGTATCACATGTCCATCGAGCACATTTGTAGCAACTATTTAATCTTTTTGCTCTTCGCTTCTTTGTAAAAGTACTCTTACCTAAGCCAGGCTTGTGCTTAGGAAATGAATCTGGTAATTCACCAGCTAATCGAACTTTCGCTTCGATCAACCAGCGAACATCTTCTGGGATGCCATGATCCATCAGCAACCTCAATCTTTTGAGCCTAATTCGATAAATTTTTCTCAAATCATTTACTGGAAGATTGGAATAATATTTGCGAATATTTGAAAGTATGATATCCATTTTTGATGCATCTAGCCTTCTTCCCAAATCATCTATTTAAATGCATTATTCAACGCGTGAAAGAGCGATGACTCCGCGTGTCAGTGATATCGATTCCATCAAGAAATAATGGAATAAATTATTGAAAAGGTGAGATAATGCGTCATTACCTTTTTCGATATAAGGGAAGATTTGGCGACAAGATTGAGATCATGAGATATTTCCTTGGATATTGTACCTGATTTTTCCGGTATAAAAGTAATAAAGGTATGCTGATTTGAACTGTACAGAAATACGTACTGATGAAATGAATACTGTATTGAACCAGAAGTTCATACATATGTACAAGTGAAATATCTTGTTGAACCAGAAGTTCTATAATGATTGGTTAGATTCCAATTCAATAATGAGATTTATTGAGAATGAATAATGACATTCATTAAAGAGCCAGAAGATTGTTATCATTGCTGCTTGTTCTCAAAATCAAATTAATTATCTCACTAAATGAATGACTGATTATTTGCTCAAGTAATGATATTACGAGCAAAGTGATAAATGTTAGCATGAATATATCTTAAAGTCATTAATGATTTTACGAATTAGTTGAGATAATAGAATATTATATTGCTAATGGTTTAGCAGATTAAAAGCCTCAAGTTATTTGCTATGAGAACAATTTGATTATGCAGCAATATTCTACATATAAACATGTCAATACGATGAAATAATGATTTGCTTGTGAAACTTTATGATTTTTAAGAAGTGCGATATCTATATACACTCCAACAATACGCACTTGATATATGATTGTATGACATGTGTTGCGGCATTTTAGCCGATTGATATAATATAAGATTTGTGAATATTATGGGGAAAACACGCTTAAAGCGTAATTATGCCTGAAGTATAATGACTATAGATTCCAAAATAAATATCTCTTGAATGATTGAAATGATCCCTTTGAGGCTAAATACTCATGGTGAGTAAAAGGGACATAATGATGAGATATTCAGGTACCTGATGATAGAACATATACAGAGATCTCTCTATGTTATATTGAGTTGAAATGAAATCGATAAATAAGTCGACTACATACAACCCTCTTATGAAAATGAGGTTGATGAAATTATAATACTTTGGCCAAGTATATAACCCCCAATGTGGGGATTATTGTTCAAGGACCAGAAGTCCAAATGCTTAAATGTGTAAAGCCAGTAATTATATGTACAAATGAAAAATATTTCACAGTCGTAGATGACGACTCGTTGCGCGCAAGATTTTTCATTGAACTGGCATGACATATGGTGGATGTGACTATAATCTAAATCACTAGCTTGAGCTCTTTGATATACCAATGAGTGAGATCAAAAAGTGTGATTCTCATCTCGGTATTTTGAGGGTATTCTTTGATGTACCAGTTGATCGCGGTACGTTGGGATTTCAAGTAAAATGATTGTAGATTATATGTCAAAAATTGATATCTATTTTCAATGATTGATTATGCTCCTGCAAATTAGAAATTGCAGTTTATAAAGTGCAAGAACATACATGTATAAATCATTGAAAGATTCAATATGCCCAGATTAGTATCACTATAGGATGATACAAATGACCCCATAATATAATATGTCGAAAATGGAATTGGAGTGTACTA
Source organism: Ligustrum vulgare (assembly GCA_963555705.1). NCBI lineage: Eukaryota > Viridiplantae > Streptophyta > Magnoliopsida > Lamiales > Oleaceae > Ligustrum > Ligustrum vulgare. The sequence goes on from OY743188.1 coordinate 24,517,743, forward strand.
TTATTATATTTGAATATTTGGGCATGCAATTGATTTTCAATATGCAAAATTATATTATCCACCGGAAATTGATTATTCACCAGAAGTGAATATGAAAATGAATATTTAATTATTCATCAAATGCGAATTCTAGATTTTGATAGAAGTGAATCAATTCTAGATTTTATTATTCACCAAAAGTGAATTCTAAATTTGATTATTCACCAGAAGTGAAAGATGCAATCGATAAATTAGTACAACATTGCTTAATATAGCATGTTATGACATCATAAATGAGCTATGAACGATTTATATAAAGCTCATCATGAATGATATGTTTGATGAAAAGATACGAGATTGCATCAATATACTTGTGATATTCCATGAAAAGGAATAAATACGCGTTGCACTCTTTTTCCCTTAGCTGAGGTTTTTCCCACAGGGTTTTCCTAGCGAGGTTTTTAATGAGACAACAGTTGAGGCGTATTGATGAAAATTAATGAGAATAATGTACTCTTTTTCCCTTCGCTGAGGTTTTGTCCCATAGGGTTTTCCTAGCAAGGTTTTTGAGGCATCATCATAGCTATCAACAAGCTATAATTAACAACACATTGTTATACTGGAATGATATCAACAAATGAAGAAAATCATACACATCTTATAAAGAATGATATGATATCGGCTACACACAAGAAGATTTTCATATATACTCCAGACGAAAGATGATATCAATGTTCGAGAAGTTCATGAATCCTCAATTGCACACTTCAGGGGGAGAATCATGTTGTACTCTTTTTCCTTCGTTCAGGTTTTATCCTACTAGGTTTTCCTGACAAGGTTTTAACGAGGCAGCGGCTGTACTCTTTTTCCTTGATTCAGATTTTATCCCACTGGGTTTTACTGACAAGGTTTTAATGAGGCAGCACTTCAGAAATTCAAGATTCAGTACATGATTTGTTCTACTCGAACGTCAGACTCAATGATTCACTATGGCCAACATCAGGGGGAGCTTCTGTACTCTTTTTCCTTCGCTCAAGTTTTATCCCACTGGGTTTTCTTAGCAAGGTTTTAACGAGGCAGACCATTGAGCAAGCGAGTAATATGTCATTCAAGGGGGAGTGTTAGGAATATTTAGGTAAAGTTAGGCAAAATTAGGTGAATGCCATATTACCATTATGCCCCTATAAAATTTATATATTACGATTATGCCATTATCCCCCCCTATAAATAGGGGCCTATATTCATTATGAAATATTAAGAATAAGAAATTCTCTCTGATTCTCTCTATATTCTCTATTGTTTTACAACAGGTATCCTAATTTCAACATGAATTTACAATTATATGAGGGAAAATTAAAGAAAATCATTAATACCGTTTAAGTCAAATATTTTCAAATCAGAAATTGTTGACCTCTACCAATTTTCTCTCTAAAACCTCTTCCACCTTGACCACGATGCTACTCTCTTCCAACTAAGATGCTATTCTCTTTAGAAATCACACTATACATTTACTCCACATATTTTAGAAATCCAAGAATCGATCAAGGCATTATCATCATTGACAAAAAGAGACCACTAGTTGTAAGTCTAGAAATCACACGAAAACCACTGGAACCATCGGCATTAACACCTATTCACCCCACATAGTTCTTAAGATGGTGTTAACTTGAAGTGTTGAAATTTGGCAAAAGAAAAAAAAAAAAGGCAACTGATAAAGATAGAAAAAAGAAAGATAAATGTTGAAGGATTATCTTCAAGCAAGAGAGTAAAAAAATCTTCATCTGACGAGAAATCGTTCAAGAAAGTGAAATCTCTAATTTGGTCTTCATTTTTTTGTGCAAATGCTCTTAGTAAGGGTTGTAGTGTATGTATATGCTGGGTATTAAGTGTGATGAGTTTGTGACTCGATTACGACAATTTATGACTTGATTTTAGTAATTGTGACCTAATGTATTGCGAAATGTGAATGATTTATATAATACTTTGGTCTAACCTATTTTTGTTATTACTTGATTTGTATCGAAGTTAAGTGTTGGATAATGTTGTGTAATGTAAAAAATATTGAATATATATGCTCTTTTATGTAAGTTCGATTCCGTGACCTTGTTTTCTTTGTGACCACACGTAATAAATATATGATTACATGAGTTTCAAGAAATTATGTAGTTTATGAACTGTTATGTAGAAATGGTCACATTTGCATCAAGACAAGTCACATTTAGCATATTTTAGGTCATAGTCACGTGTTTATGATTGTGTTAACGATCATAGTCACATGTCTAACACTCTACTCTACTTTGTGCAGGACTGGAAGTATTTGATAAAGCAAAGTAAATGGTTTTTCGGCAAAATTACTATAAGTAATTTAACAGGCATCATCACGAACTTTGAGATGAAACTTAATGCAAGCAGAATGAGATCATTGAATGAACATGCTTTTCGTACTATATGAATTTTGGAGAGATTGTTTGCCAACCCCAACTAATATATTATGTATTGTTGGGCAGTTGAAACAACCGAACAAAGAAGAAATGTGGTTCATTATATACGGTAGATATATTTGATTTTCACTGATTGAGTTTCATCTTGTGATAGGGTTGGGTATGCGGGGGTAGACGATTGATTGAGGCTGAAGGAACTGTTGAATCCGGGCCCAAAGAAAGGTACAGTGATCCACCAGCGAAGGCCCAATAGTGGCCCAACGGATCTTGATCCATAGCTAAGGCCTAAAATATCACCTCGGGATGAAGACCGAGGTGGTACGTCAAGCAAACCGCTTTAGCCGACTTGGTTAACGCCTGGCCGATGTGCTTTATACTCAGCCGGGGTGCTTTACGACGTTGACCAGAAGAGAGATGGAGTCAGTGATGGGACACTGCCTTTACCAAGACGTGACAGACGTCCATCCCCTACGAAATGTAGCAATGATTACGGTTGAAAAGTAAGGTTGTCACCTCCATGAGCTAGGGTGATGACAAGTGTAAAGTACGCCACGTGTCGTGATCTGAGATAACAAGTTCCTCTATAAATAAAGCACGATTGTCTCCAAGTAAGAGGTGAGCAATTTAAGACTCTTAACAAGATATTTCTCTCACTCCCTTTTCTCTCTTTTTACACACTCATATTTCCCGCACCCAATATATATTCGCCACAAATGAGTACTGACTTTTGCATCGGAGTGCAAACGGGAACCACCTCGGTTCCCTTTGCAAACTGATAGTTTGTCACAGTGCGCAGGAGATCCACGTGTTCAAGAGGGAGGAGTTGAGACGTGTTAGTCCAAGATCCAGTTAGATTTTGTGGTCAACATTTTGACGCCGTCTGTGGGAAACCATACTGCTAACCACGAAAACATGTGGTAAAAAGCCACACATAGAAAGGTAGTCCTGAAAAAGGATGAAGAACCTCTCACGAAAGAACGGATAACTGCAAAGAGCTTTGAAAGATAAGCCAGTTGGCCTTGAAAAAGGCAAGAGCTTTGAAAGATAAGCTGGTTAACCTTGAAAAAGGTGTAGAGCTTTGAAACATAAGTTCATGAACCTTGAAAAAGGTAAGGAGCTTTGAAACACAAGTTCGTGAACCCTGAAAAAGGCTTAAAACTTTGAAACACAAGTGTATTCACCTTGAAAAATGCATAACACTTCAAAATATAAGTTTAAACAACCTTGGAAAAGGCGTATAACTTTGAGATATAAGTTTAAGTAACCTTGGAAAAGGCGTATAACTTTGAGATATAAGTTTAAGTAACCTTGGTTTTGGCAGGGATTTTCGAAACGAAAGTCCACTCATCTTTGAAAGACAAGATAAGATTAAGTAATTTCCCTAAACATGAACGAAAGTGATGGTGATGTTAACCCCCGTAGGGAAGAAGTGGCCAACACAGCGAGAGCGAGGTTCCTCAAGGACTCCATGAAAATGCCAATGAGGAAGTGGCACAACCTAACCCGCCTCGCCGGCATCGAAATCGCCACATGATGCGTGACATGACACGCATGGCGGCTAAAATGCTGGAGATGCAGAAGCAGCAGATAGAACAGACTGCTGCAATGAATGCCTTTATGGCCAGAGGGTATGTTATGAACGAACCCGTGATGCCTTAACAGTACCCACAGCCACATTATTCACCATCCAAGGCGGCCACTGCCTCGTATTATTATCAAGATCCACAGGCATATGCCGAGGTAGAGTCCGAGCCCTCCTACGAGCAAGACCCGGAGCATGAAGCACATGAAGAACAAAACCCACTCCCACCTAGACACAGGGAGGCCTCTCCCGCAAAATCCGGCAGTGTCTTCAGCCGAATAGGAGGGTTATTCAGGGGCCAACGACGGGGGCAAACGGGCCCAGGTCGGTACAATGTCGCAGAGCCTAGAAATAGGCGAGAGCGACGCGCTAAAGAAGCCTTGTCGCATGGTCAAATGTATAGGGACCAACATGGTACGGGAGCGGAAAGGTTGGCATCAGCACATGAGCCTAGGAATAGGCAGGAAAGAAGAGCTAAAGCAGTTCGGATAAGGTCTCGCAACGAGTTACCAACCCACGGAAGGCTAAACCACGGCCATGTTTTGCCACCACAAAAGCAAGAATATGCCCCGCCGCTCTATGACCAATACCATGGTCCAATGTATTCCGGTCACGATGAGAACAGTGAACTGCCCTCTTACGAGTTGGATGACGAAGAGGAAGTAAGTCCCTTCACAGAGGGCCTCCGTAGATGCCCCGTACCTCATGACTTTGAGATGCCAGAAATAGCAAAATACTCTGGCCGAGGCGATCCTGATGATCACCTGTTAAATTACCGCGCCAGCATGGAAATAGCCGGAGCCACTCCGGCATTGAAATGTAAAGCCTTTGCTTTAACCCTTGAGGGAAATACCATACGATGGTATAAAAAACTCCCTCCTGGCAGCATTCACAGTTGGAGAGATATGAAGACGGCTTTTAAAAATGGCTTTGTTTCCTCCAGGCCTGGTCAACTCCCGCTCCAATGCCTTCAGGATCTGAGGCAAGGAAGGGACGAGTCTCTGAAAAGTTACCTAGCTAGGTTTACTGAAGAGATGCATATCTGCGAAAATATCACAGAAGCGGAGATGTTTTCCGCTTTAAAAGGAGGGCTAGATATGACCAGCATGTTCTGGAGGGATGTCCGGAGCAAGAAACCAAGGGATTACAATACCCCGGTAGACCTGATGAAGGAAGAGATTGTATCGGAGGAAATGGCTAGGGCCAGAGATAATCATCCCCAAGGGAGATATAACATTGGATATTCCAATGAAGCGGACCTAAAGAAAGGAGGAAACAAGGATAGGGTCGGCGGTAATCGAGGTGGCGCGCCTCGCCCATTTCCAGGGACATGATCTAGCTTTGCCGCAGAAATCACGGAAGCTATCCCTCACTTGCACTCTAACACCCCTTCTCAAAATCCTCCCACGGCTCAAGGGAGAGTGGAAAGCGGCCGAAGTGGAAAGCAGCCCATGATTGGGGCTTACTGCGCCTATCACAGATATTACGGTCACGTAACGGAGGATTGTAGGGAAATCCACATGTTATCTGACCAAAAGGCGCATGGGAGAAGGGGAGGTGACTATCCCCCCGACACAGGGAGAACTCAAAAAACTGGTGGTCAGAAGTTCAATCGAGCTGATAGGAGAGCTCCGTGGAAGAACTCAACTAAGGAAAGAATTGACAATCGTCAAAGAGACAGGAATAAGGGCCAGGATACCGTCTCGGCGCATGCTAAAGATACACGGGAACCGCCTGTGCTTGTGGCCGACCTCCACATTCATGAAATCGACACAATACTGGGAGGCCCCCACCCATGTGGGAGCACAAACAACTCCCAAAAGAGGTACATCAGAGAGGCCAAACAACTCGCCCACGTGAATTACCATATCCATTCACATCCTTTAGGGATGCCTTGGACAGAGCCAATCACATTCACCAAAGACGATGCCATTGGAGTAAATTTCCCCCACAACGACGCATTGGTTATCAGGGTAGTGGTGGCTCGGAATGGGTTATCACGGATGATGGTTGATGATGGTGCCTCGGTAAATGTGATTTACGGGGTAACGTTCGATAAAATGGGGATCAGTACTCCCCTTATTCCGGTCCCGGATCCAATATATGGATTCACGGGAGACAGCATAACCCCCATAGGGTCCATAACCCTAATAACTGAGGTGGGGCAAGCACCAACTATTTTCAGAATCCCCATGAAATTTTTGGTTGTGGACAAAATATCCTCCTATCATGGCTCAATTGGGAGACCAGGTCTCATTGACTTGGGGGCCGCAACGCATACGAAATACATTTGCATGAAATTCCCCACGGAGCATGGCGTTGCAATTGTAAGGGGAAGCCAAACTGAGTCGCGGGCCTATTACACGAATGCAATCCGAAAGTTTCAAGATCGAAGCTTGAACATGATTAGCGATGTAGCCATGGCTGAGGCTGCTCCAGACCCTGAAAGATTGGGTGGAGAGCTCTTTGAAAATAAGGACATCATGATGACACTAGAAGAAGACTTGGAAGATCTGGACCCAAGAATTGCAGGAGACAATTGCTCCACCTCGGCAGAAAGGCTAGAATGCTTCGGCGTAGACCCACATGACCCAATCAAGGAATTGCAGATTGGGTTGGATTCACCAATTGAATACAAAGATCAATTGAAGAATTTCTTACTTAAAAATCTCGATGTATTCGCGTGGAAGCATGGCGACATGGTTGGGATTGATCCTAAAGAGGCCTGTCACAGACTCCAGATTGACCCTCGAAGCCCCGGGCATAGGCAGAAGAGAAGACCCATGAGTTCGGACAAATATGAGGCCTTGAAAGACGAGGTCACGAAGCTATTGAAAAATGGCTTCATCAGAGAATCTCGCTATTCGAAGTGGGTATCAAACCCTGTGTTGGTACCAAAACACAATGGGAAATTGAGGGTATGTATTGATTTTTCAAACTTGAACCAGGCATGTCCAAAAGACAGTTTCTCACTGCCCCGGATCGATCAGTTGGTTGACTCAACAGCAGGGCATGAACTGCTGAGCTTCATGGATGCCTACTCCGGGTACAATCAAGTCCCCATGTGTGAATCGGACGAGGAGCATACTTCGTTTATAACAGATAGAGGACTCTATTGCTACAAAGCAATGCCATTCGGCTTGAAAAATGCGGGAGCTACCTATCAAAGGCTGGTGAATCGCATGTTTTCAGAACAATTGGGAAACACCATGGAGCTGTATGTCGATGACATGTTGGTCAAGAGCATGGTCGCCGCGGATCATATCCGCCATTTATCAGAGACCTTCGAGGTGTTGAGGAAATATCGAATGAAGCTCAATCCAGCGAAGTGTACATTTGGGGTAGCGTCTGTAAAGTTTCTTGGATTCATGGTGAATAAGAGAGGAATCGAAGCTAATCCAGACAAAATCAACGCTTTGTTGAACATGTAATCGCCTTGAAGTCCAAAAGAAGTGCAAAGCTTAATGGGGAGAATTGCGGCCTTGAATCGATTCGTCTCCAAATCTACTGACAAATGCTTGCCATTTTTTAAGGTCCTCAAAGGGGGGAAAGCGATTCCAGTGGACACCGGAATGTGAACAGGCTTTCGCCGACCTTAAAGCATCTTTGGGACGGCCCCCATTGCTATCAAAGCCAAAGGCCGGCGAGCCTCTTTACTTATATTTGGCTGTATCAAAAGAGGCTGTTAGCTCAGTATTAGTTAGAGAGGAGGATGAGAGTCAGTTGCCAGTATATTATGTGAGCAAAGCTATGCTGGACGCCGAGGCGCGTTACCCAGATATGGAGAAACTTGCTCTCTCTTTAATCACAGCCTCTCGTAAACTTCATCCCTACTTTCAGTCACACTCCATACACGTGCTCACCAACTTTCCCATGAGACAAGTGTTGCAGAAACCGGATGTTTCCAGGAGATTACTGAAATGGGCAATAGAAATCAGCCAGTTCGACCTACATTATATGCCTCGGACCGCTGTAAAGGGTCAAGCATTGGCGAGCTTCGTAGTTGAATTCACACATCCCCCCTGAGGTCGAAATGATAGACAACACGGATGACAGCCAAGATGACAGCCAAGAGTGGAAATTGTTCATTGACGGGTCCTCGGCTGATGGACGATCCGGCGCAGGGATATTGTTAGTAAGCCCAGAGGGGTTTAAATTACACAGCGCAATCCGCTTTGAATTCAAATCCTCAAACAATGTTGCTGAATACGAGGCATTATTAGCCGGACTAAGACTTGCGAACGCCTTGAAAGTTAAGTCCGTAGTGGCAAATAGCGATTCGCAGCTTGTTGTGAGCCAATTCAATGGGCAATTTTCTGCCAAAGAACCTTCTATGATCGCTTACTTGAAGAAAGTAAGGGATTTGGCTGCACATTTCGGGAAAATGGAGTTGCAACATATCCCCAGAGCGGAAAATTCCAACGCCGATGCTTTGTCCAAATTAGCAAGTAGCAGCGATTCAGAGTTACACAATCTAATCCCGGTTGAATGCATGTTGACTTCTTCTATTGATTCGGGACCGGAGATTTTGGCGATTGAAGAAGAGGGATCCTGGATGAACCCCCTGATCGCCTATTTGAAGCATCAGACAGTGCCAAACGAGCCAGAGCCAGCTCGAAAATTGCAAAAATACTCTGCGAATTTCGTACTCTTGGACGACCTACTTTATAAGCGGAGTTACACCTCCCCTTTGCTGAGATGTGTGGGGCCAGAGGAAGGGCAGTATGTAATGAGAGAAATCCATGAGGGCATCTGCGGCAATCATGTCGGGGCGTTATCGCTAGCTCGGAAAGCCCTCAAACAGGGATATTTCTGGCCTACCATGCGAAAGGATTCCCATGACTTCGTGCGCAAGTGCGACAAATGCCAAAGACACGCGACCATACCACACCAGCCGCATCACGAGCTCACTGTGGTGACTAGCCCTTGGCCTTTTGCAAAGTGGGGGGTTGACATTATTGGTCCTATGCCTAGAGGTGCTGGAAACAATTGCTTTGCGATAGTAGCAATCGACTACTTCACCAAGTGGGTTGAAGCAGAACCTCTGATGAGGATCACAGAGGCCAACACCACCAAATTCATTTGGAAAAATATCATATGCCGGTTCGGGATACCACACTCGTTGGTTAGTGACAATGCGAAACAGTTCAAAAACAGAAGCGTCGATGAGTTATGCGACGATTTGGGAATTAAGAAACTGTTTTCATCTCCACATCACCCGCAGGCCAACGGACAGGTCGAAGCTGTTAACAAGACCATAAAAAATACCCTGAAAAGGAAATTGGAATCCAAAAAGGGCGCATGGGTAGATGAACTCCCACAAGTGCTATGGGCGCTTCGAACCACCTCGCACACCGCTACTGGTGAAACACCTTTCTCCTTGGCATATGGAGCCGAGGTGGTATGCCCCGTTGAAATTGGAATCCCCTCGTTTCGTCAAATTCATTATGGCGAAGTTAGGAACGAAGAAGCGCAAAGGGCCAGTTTGGATTTCCTAATGGAAAAGCGGAGTGACTCCCAAGTGGTGATGGCCAGGTACCAGAAAAAGATGGTTCGATACTACAACAAAAGAGTGAAGAGTCGACGTTTTAATATTGGGGACCTGGTTCTCAAAAAGGTTCTTCCTTCAACACAGGAGCCAGGAGTATGGACTCTAGGTCCTAACTGAGAAGGCCCTTACAAGGTCCTTGCCGAGGTGGTACCCGGAACATACATGATTGAGGACCTATCTGGAGTACCTCTATGTAATCCTTGGAACATGGACCACCTTCGCCGTTACTTTCAATAAAACCAAATTTCTCCTCTATGATTGTAGCATTATCATGTGATTTCATAAAATCATGGATGAACTACGTTGAAGATTACATCAATTTCTAAAGACGATAAACATAATGGATAAAAGGTGTTAAAAAGCAAGGGACTTTTATCAGCCCACACTGCGACCTCTTCGTAAAAATTGAAAGGGGTCCATGCAAATTCGCTTGCATAGGTCCTACAAAATGTGATTTAAGAAACGTTCAAATGATTGTCAAAATCAGATCTAACTGGTACACATAAATGCCTCGAACCACTCAGATCTAAGGGACTATACTCGCCATGTCATGTCGCCATATAACACATTTTAAAAGATTCAAATTTAGCCAAATATTGTCGTATAAACCAAAATTCTTGGTACGTTAAGTTAGTTCATACATACGGAGTGCTCTCTTGGGCGAAGTGTTGAATGATTTCGCAAAACTGTTGATACTCCCATAGATACACTTAGAAAAAGCGTTCGCAATCAGGCATAAAGGATAAACATAAAACTCCTCGCACGTTAACGGTTTCAAATTTGAACACAAAATTTCTCACCCACTGCGACACTAAAATCTGATCTTAGTCAGCCTTCCGATCCCACCGTGCTTACAATTATGAAAGTACCAACAAGCTTAAAGGAACCAAAACGAAATGCAACAAATAACACAAAGCACACAGGAATCCTTCCCAAGTTTTACTGCCTCAATATAAGAACAATCACGTTTTTGCAAGGAACACAACAATGTCACAGTTTTTCTTTGCAGGCCTTTGTGACTCTTTCCCAAGTAAATACGAAATTCGTTTGCAGTTGACACCCCCAACTGCTAGGGTCAGATTTCAAGTTTTCCCACCAAGGAACTCTCCCAGGCTGCCCATGTGACTGCTATACATGTGCTAATCCGAATTTTCACGTGTAAACAGTTCTAAATACTTGTTACACTTACAGGAAAAATGTGGATAAGTCATTTCATTCATAAAAATTAAGGCATTTACAAGTTGAATGAGTGTTACAATATCAGGTGCCGGGGCACTTAAAAAAAAAACTAACTAAAACTAACAAAACAATCAGCAGTGAAGCAAAGGCAGAAGAAGATTATTGTGGATGAGGGACATCTTCTAAAGAACCCTTGTCAGATGCATCCCGAAGGTCGGAAAGAGCATCTTGGGGCTCGGGGTAAAAGGCTTCAATGGAGGACAAGTCCAAGGTCGGAAAAGCTTCCTTCACGTCCCCCAAAGCCATCCTAGCCCCTAAGTTCCCAAAGACCCTCTGCATAGCCTCCTACTATGGGGTGTCTTCAAAAGTATCCTTGAAGTTCTGAACTGCTTTCGACACTTCTGCGTCCAAAACCTCCTTCACCCTGGCCGCTATGGTACGCTCCAAAGCCTCAGCAATTCTGGAGTCAATATGCTTCTCCAGGGAAGTTTAATCTTCCTCAACCTTCTTCCTAGCCTCCAGCTCCCTCCCCAGTTTCTCATTGACCGCCGCCACCTCAGTTTCTAGCTTCAACTTGGCTGCGTTAGCGACGGCCAGGGCCTCAGAGGCGATAGATTGTGCGCGGTTGGAATCATCCAGCTTCTTGCACAAGACCGCCACGTCTGACTCGGAGGGCCGGAGGTCATGCTTCAGTTTGTCGTTGTCCTCCTGGAGGTGCTTCGCATTAGCCCTCTCCTCTGAGGAAGATTTACGGGCTATGGATAGCTGGGCCTTGAGGTCATTGATCTCCTTGAGCATATTGTCCGCGTGCCGGAGAGCATTCTCAGCATTCTTTTTGTCCCTCTGAGCCTAATCCACAGACGACTCCACCTCGTCAATAAGGGCCAATGCCCTGGCATTCATGGCCTTGGCGGCGAGTAACTTCTGGGACGGACTAACGCTGGAGGAGAAAGCAGACCAGCCCTCTGTCCAAAACCACTTAGTAATAAAGGCGGCCCGGGCTGGAGGAGAATTGGGGGAGTCAAATAGAGAAGGGCTGAAAGTGACATCTTTGGGGAGAACGCTTGTTTTAATATGTTTAAGTTCTTCTGCCCCCTCCGGTGTCACCTCATAGGCCAACCCTGAAATGGGCACAGTTGGCTCGTCCTCCAGTTCGTCAACCATTTGTGGCGGAGGCACAGAAGTGGACTCCTTGCCCTTACCCCTTTTTAGCCTCTTCAAGGGGGCAGGCTCCTCCTCCAGTAATTGCTCAGATATGACTTCGGACAAGATAAGTGGCACTGAGGCGTCCTTAGTCTCCCTGCCCCTCTTGGATCCGCCTCTATCCGACCTCTTCTCCTTCCCTTTGGAAATACCTCTCTCAGGGTCTGCCTCTCCCTCAATGTTGGGCTGTTGAGGACCCACTGGCAGCAGAGTGGGTGGTGGCAATAGAGCTGGAAGGGGGCCATGAAGTTGGGCAGTAGACTTCTCAGACACTTCCTTTGCCACCCCAACTTGCAGGTTGGCCAATACCACCTTCTGTTTCCTCTCAACTTCACTGCCATGGCGAAGCGCAGGGGGGATCTTCGTAGCCATAAGCCCCTTTAAAGAGATCTTTGGAAATTCCTTGGAACCTAAAAGAAAAATGATGATGAGGCTACGAGCAAAAAAGTGTAAGATAAAGTAGTAGTAGGGAAACGAACGTACCCATGGCTCGCATAAGACCGTGTTTAACAAATAGTTTGTTTTGCTGAATGACCCCTTGGAAACTCCCCTACTATGCAAACAAGCGCCTCATGGCCTCTAGGTCTGCGTCGGGGAGGAGGCGAGCAAAAGTGTCCCCTGCCATATACCGGTGACATGTTAGTAAACAGCCAAGAAAAGTAAATGAGAATTAGCAGAGCAGACGACACGTGACACTTAAAGACTCTAGAACAAGTGCAAGACTCACTAGGTATGGATAGAGTTCGGGGAACTGTAATTTCTGGACTGGGATCCACGGGGAGCTCTGCCACTCCCCAAAAATCCAGAACCACTGGTTCCTCCAGTTCTTTATTGAGGTCGGGTGACCGATGATAACTGGAGGATACAACCCCCTGGGAGACAGGTAATACCAGTCCTTGACGTCCAACCTCACATCCCTCTCCCTTCTAACTGATTTCTTCAAAGTGTAGAGGGTATGAATGATGTGAAGTGAGATGGGGTGGTCTGGATTAACCTCTTGCCACACCAGCCAAGTTCCCACGCCCTGGGTCCAGAAGTTGGGGGCCAGCTGGTAGGGGCACAGGTTATAACTCCTGAGCAACGCCCTGAAGAAGGGGTGCAGAGGCAGCCTCATCCTGTAAGAAAGAGCATCGTAGCATATGGTTGCTTGACCTTGAGGAGGGCTGCAAGGCCGACAAGAAGATGTAGGGTGCACCAATTGAACCCCTTCTGGAATTCTAAATTTTGCCGAAGCCCCAGCCAAGTCAATCCTTCGGATTTCAGTAGCAACCTCGCTGCTCTCCCATGACTCCGGGTGTGGATCGGGATCAACGTGATAGTCCGAGACCTTGTTAACCTGGTCAACCCAATCCTCAACTTGGGCGACCTCCTCTGCGGACAAACCCAATTCTTCCCTATCTGCCTTAAACAAGGCCCTAGCGATTAAGCCAAGGTCCTGGGGCAGAAACCTCTGACGGGAACCGCCATTGCTAACATTTCCTGTGAACCCGTTCCCCCAAATCTTTCCATTTTTTATTTTGTTTTAAAGGTAGGTCAGACTCAATGAAAGAAAAACAAGGTGCAAAAACAAAATTTTCAAACCCACAATGAGAAACTAAAAATAGAAAAGTCTCGCATATACAGAGACCAAGAGGTTTACCTTCAGATGATGAATGCTTGAAATTGCGCACTGGGAATGAAGAACTCGCTGGTAAAGAAAGTGTGGAACAGTAAAAGCGGACGCTGGGTAGAAAGCCCTTGAGGAGAAGACTCGAAACTTGCAGGAAAGAGAAAAACGGAACAAGTTTTCGCCAGAGTATTGCTGCAAAGACTCTTAGAAAGTGGTAAAAGGGGAAATAATAAAATGAAGAAGGATTTATAGGGATCCCAACGATCTAGATTCCTTGATTTTTTGTGAGCCGTATGATTAATGTGGTTAACCCATGCTTCTTGGAGAATGGGCTAATCAAAGCGCCAGCCGTTGAAGGGAGGGACAAAACCGTTCAGCTACCAAAGTGAATACCACGCGCTACGAAATGCTACTCCCCTCCCATTATATATATATATATATATATATATTTCTTGGAAATAGGCACCAATAGCCCCTCTGAATTAAATGCTCCGCCTAAGGAACGCGCTAGTACGATCCCGACCCCATTTAGGAGGGAAAATCCGAGGCAGATGATCGGCTATAATATGAATCCGAACCTTACATAAGGAATTTCATTATCGACTCCCTAAGAAGTTAATGCTGTGAAATCGTGGCAAATCCTACACGACCATGAATGATCCCTTCAGATTTTAGGGACTAGTGTTGAATCCGGGTCCAAAGAAAGGTACAGTGATCCACCAGCGAAGGCCCAATAGTGGCCCAACGGATCTTGATCCACAGCTAAGGCCTAAAATATCACCTTGGGATGAAGGCCGAGGTGGTACGTCAAGCAAACCCTTTAGCCAACCTGGTTAACGCCTAGCCGATGTGCTTTATACTCAGCCGGGGCGCTTTACGGCGTTGACCAGAAGAGAGATGGAGTCAGTGATGGGACACTGCCTTTACCAAGACGTGACAGGCGCCCATCCCCTACGAAATGTAGCAATGATTACGGTTGAAAAGTAAGGTTGTCACCTCCATGAGCTAGGGTGATGACAAGTGTAAAGTACGCCATGTGTCGTGATCTGAGATAACAAGTTCCTCTATAAATAAAGCACGATTGTCTCCAAGTAAGAGGTGAGAAATTTAAGACTCTTAACAAGATATTTCTCTCACTCCCTTTTCTCTCTTTTACACACTCATATTTCCCGCACCCAATATATATTCGCCACAAATGAGTACTGACTTTGGCATCGGAGTACAAACGGGAACCACCTCGGTTCCCTTTGCAAACTGATAGTTTGTCACAGTGCGCAGGAGATCCACGTGTTCAAGAGGGAGGAGCTGAGATGTGTTGGTCCAAGATCCAGTTAGATTTTATGGTCAACAGGAACAACAATCCAAGAGTAAGGAGAGATACTTCGATGACTTAAGAGTAGTCATAACGAAAGACGTCAAAGATGTTTTCCTTGAAATGAATTGGGCACCCATCATTGATGTTGTTAGAATTGAAATTTTATATTTCCTTACATCATACCTAATTTCTATTTCATACAACAAAGTTGTAGACCACTACATGTTCCCCATAGTAGAAGATTTTGTCATGATGGAAACGTTTCCTTGGGGAAAGTATTTGTTTGACATTACAATATCTTCATTGAATCTATTACGACCATGCCCAAAACAAGCCCAAACACGTCACTTGTAGAGGCTCACAAGAGACCCAATGGTTGCCAGTGATGCCTAGAACGTAGGGCCTCACAGGCTATCGAGTCGTCGGGTTAAATATTATCCGAAGCCTTTATGGTGGAATTGGTTGTTCAAAGCTGATACAATCCGAAGTGGTGCTCCGGACCGGTGATGGGACCAGTCAATATGTCAGGGAGACATGACCATCCCTGCAAACTGTGACTTGATGGGACCGCAAGCGCACGGGTCATGTTCAAGTAATAAAGTGAACTTTTTGAATTCGGGTTGTCGATCACATGAGGAATGTATACTCAATTACACACTCTAGTTAATTTAATTTTAACAACGAAGTCGCACAATAAATTTTTGGATTTTTTTTTTTTGTGAAAATAAAGCAAAAACAAACTAACTTTAAATTCTAAAACCAATAAAGAAAATGGAATATTAAAAAGTTGAGATTCATGATTTTACTTAAACAGCACTTAATTAATTTGCAATTTTGTAAATAAAATTAATTACTTAAGATAGAGAAATAAAAGACAATAAACATAGATCAAAATACACAATATTAAAAGACAATAATTATAAATTCAAATACTTGAAAGTAAATAACTCAAAATACATAAACAAACTAAAAATATCTAAGTTAAGTTAAGTAACACCAATCATCCCAACAAAATACTATTTAGCCCATAATAAAAATTAACTCATAATAAAATCACAACATTTAACCACTAACATAATCATTTCAACAACAAGCTAAACAACGTGTTAAAACAAGATAATAAAATAAAACAACTTGTTCTAACTTCATGAGCAATCCAACACAAAGCTCTATTTAAATCATAAATAACATGAAAGTTTGAGGAGAAAAGTTAGAACAAACAAAAATAATGAGAATTTCAACAACTTTAAGGATTAATTGAAGGAAAATAAGTAATAAGAACACAAAAACTTAAAAAAATTAATGCATTAATTAAGAAAACTTGAGAGAAAATACAAGAAAAAATGGAAAATAGGCATAAAACTTACATAAAACCTAGCAAAATGAGGATTCTAGGTATTTATATTATCCAAAAACCAACCACAAACCCTAAAAATTGTCAAAATTCCAATGTTTAGAAAATCGGACCGGACCGGCCGGTTCAACCGGAAAAATCAAGAACCGATCGGTAAACCGGTCCGAAATTGTCAAAAAACCGCCTATGAAAAAACGGACCGGGAACCGGGTTTTTTGGTGGTTAAACCGCCACACGGTCAACCGGTTCGGGTTTCAAAGGAAACCGGCTCATCAATTGAAAATTCTGAACACTAATCCGACCAATTATAATAACAAATGTAAAATTAATTAAACTTTGAACTAAATTTTGGGGGCTGCATTGTAATTATACAATGCTTCTCACCACTTTGCATTTGTAGGGAACCACTAAAAGCTCTTATATAGAGTTGTAAGGCTCCCGTCCCACATCAAACTTCCGATGTGGGATGGGAGTTTTCACCTTTTATTTTATTTTTTTGTTTCTTTTATGTTTTGAAGCTTTTCATTCTTTCTTTTTTTCTTTCTTTTTTTTTAAATTTCTTTGTTCTATTTTTTTTTTAAATGTTTTTATTTGTTAATCTTTCATTTCCCAAATAGATTATTTAAATATTATATTTATCTTATTTTTTATGGGTTAAAATATTTTGAAATTTGAATTAAATATTAGTATAATAAATAAAATTAACAATTATGAATCTATTTTTCTTTGAATTAGTACTTCTAAATTAGTAAATGTTTGTTTAATTGTAAAATAATTTGTTTTTTTAGAATATTTTGTGATTTTGGAATAATTATTTAATTTTTTAATTGAAACCGGTTCGATCTCGGTTCGACCCGGTTGGACCTTCTCACCGTTGACCCGTTGCCCTTTCCAGGTCAAACCGATTTCTGGTTTTCTAAACACTACAAAATCCGCGTACAACAGCATTTTGGGCCGAATCAGGCAGGCCGGATTGACCCGGACCGACCCAGTTTTTTTTTTAAATTTTGAACCCGGGGTACAAAATTTTCGCAACTTTTTTCTCGGGTCCGTTTTGAGCTGTGATTCGTGCCCGCGTCTCGGTTCGAGCCACGCATTTGCGTAGTTCAGCTGGAGTGCGGTTTTGCAGCTTAGTCCCTTCCGTAATTGCAATCTAGTCCTCCATCTTTTAGTGCCGATCAATTTAGTTACCAAACTTTCAGATTTCTTTCAAATATGTCCTTCAAAAATTGCACTTGAAGTCCTTCAACTTTTGAAATTTTGCAATCTAGTCACTAGGTTAAATTGCACAGCAGGTTCGCAACTTCCTGAAAGTGACAAAATGGTCCCCAAACTTTCAATTTCAGCGTAATTTGCACTCCTTTTGTCATTTTTGGCCTCAAACTTGGATATTAACCTATTTGGACACACAAAATATATAAATTAGTAGATATTTGCTCAAGATATTCCAAAAAATACTAATTTAAAGGCATAAAAAGTGTATAAAATGCACTTAACAAATACTCCCAAACTTAAACTCTTGCTCGTCTCGAGCAAGGATATCTACTAGCATAATAAGCATAGATGAATGAGTGATACACAATGGTAGATAACTTGCAGATTCTTACTTGAATGTAAAATTGCATGATTAATTCACAATTATGTTTTCAAAATAATACTACAAAAAGAAGTTGAGCTTATCTCATGTTTGATCGGTGTGTATGTGCATAGTCACTTCCAATTATCACTAAGGTTCAAAGCAACATTGTAGGAAGGATAAATTTCTAAGCAATACTATCCACCCTTAGTGGTCAATTTCATTCATGTCCCACTCGTAGCATTCATCCCCCCAAATTATTTCTTTTCTCTCCCGTAACGCAATTCTAGAGGTAATTCTCAATTCACACATTTCTTTTTTCACTAAAGTTTCGTTATGACATACTGGTAATCTCAACAATCTAGATATGCAGTGACTCTCCACTAGATGAGTGCTTCAACATTAAATTTTATACCAAGTAATTCAAACCCGCTATTAATCTAAGCTCTTATGCAAATACAAATGCATGATTTTTACAAACTAATGTGATGATTGCTCGTGACTTCCCCACTCCCTTAAGCTTTCTAATTGACCCATGTAGCGAGCTTTAGGTCGGAAACTCCCCGATTGTTTTAAGATAAAAGGGTACCAAGTTTTAAAATATCCCTACGGACTTAATATAGCGACCCAGAATTTTTACGCAATTTTATAATTATTTTAATATTTAGAAAATTGTGTCGCTACTATTTCACCCATTATTTTGAAGTTAACGCCGCGACGGATTCGTCTAGCCAAGTCAAGAAATATCGAATTTGTTCGATTTTAAATTAAAATCCGAATTTCTAAAATTATATTATTTTAATTATTTATTCAAAGTATTATTTTCAAAATCTTTTTAAAATCCAAATTTCTCCCACATGTTTTCTTCTTTCCACCTCATTTCAACACCCCCACGTTTTATTCATCCTTTTTCTTTTCTTTACACCAAACCCACCACTTCATGATTTCCATTAAAACCAATGATTCCCCTCCCCAAATTATTATGTCTCCCAATTGATCATTTTCTATGATTTTTATTTCATCATTATTTCCATAACAAACAATCATGATTTCCACTTAATCCTCTCCACTCAATTGTGCTTCTACTAATCTATTTGCTTTTTCCCCCACAATTCCCTCTATATAAATTGGAATCATCATCATCCCACAATCGCAAATCACCAATCAAACCTCTACCACCTCCTTCATCATTTTCATCACCTTTCTCTGCAAGACAACCCACAGCCGCAACCTTCATCATATACATCAATCTGTAATCAATCATCATTACCACAGCAAAACCAAACCCAGCACTGCCACCTTCTCCATCACCACCTGCGAAATCCATCACTATATCATCACCTGCAGAAACTTCATCACACAACTTGAATGATAGCCTGCAACCAATAATTCCAACACACATCCAGCAGCAACCACAAACCAACCATCTCAGCCATTAGCATTAATTTTGATATCCTGCAATCACATTTCCAATTCCAATCCACCACTGCCAACCCATCAAACTGAACCATAGCTATGACGATTACTTCATCAATCCAGTCAAACACCACCAATTCGCCAACCTTCAGCCATGTCACAACCAACCACTACACTGGAATCACTCAATCTCCACCATCACAGTCTGCATCAACACCAAACCACTGCACATCCTCACAACACTGCATCAAACGTTCCACTCTGCTACCTAATCACCTCCATTCACAATCGGCCAAACCACCAAATAAATTCAAGCAACTCAAATTCAAACCCCTGCACCCAAATCCGAAAACTCGCACACCATAATCCTCGATCCCAACTCGATATAAACCCAAAACCAAGAAATAAACCAAGCCCAAGACTTACCTTCGAACGCCGTTTCTCCGATCGGAGTATCATCGCGAACCCAGTTTCGCTTTTGACCACGGTTTTGCACCCAACCTCGCATATGAACCCCAAATCAGAACTCCCACACTTTGCCCGTCCTTCGCCTCACCTAGCGCCGGCGAATCGCCGGTTAGAAACCGGATTTCCCTCTCTCTGTCGCCTCCGTCTCTCGTTTTTTCTCTCGAGTCATCCTCTGATCCGAAATAGAGAGAGAGAGAATAGATATGGTTTTATTAAATATTTTAACTTTCAGAATTTGCAGCATTGGTCCCCTCTTTTGAAAAGTTATTCAATTCAGTCCCTTTTGGTTTCAAATCATCAATTTCAGCCCTTAAGTTTTAAATGAGTTTAATCAGTCCTTCATTTTTAAAATCTATTATTCAGTCCCTGCTGATTTACTTTAATTGATTTTAAATCCCAACTTTTGAAAATATTCATTTTAATCCCTCAACTTTCAAAATATCTATATTAGTCCCTGAACTTTCAAAAGTATTCATTTTAGTCTCTCAACTTTCAAAACATCAATTTTAGTCCTCAAATTATAATATATCATTTTGAACTATATATTCGATAGACTAAAGTGACTTATTGGCTAAGACGAAGCGTACGGAGAATTTAAAGAAATTGAAGTCATTCCCGCTCAACTTTGCACTCGTCGGATTTGAGGTAGACTCGCACTTATTAATTGATTTAAATTATGATTTCATATAAATGTCATGTGACTTGTGAAAGTCATTTTTATGAAAATTAAGTATGTTTTATGAAAGGTAAATATACCTTATGTTTTTATGAAAAGTAAGTATGTTTTTATGAAAGGTAAATATACCTTATGTTTTTATGAAAAGTAAGTATACCCTATGCTTCACGAAAATGTTTTTTTGGATCATTGCTATGAAATCAATCTACCAAGATTGTTATGGGTCCCATATGATAAGTTATGATATGTTAAGGAGACCGGAGTTTTAGTAGCGCTACACATAAGAATTCTTGCCACGAAGTTCGGTAACATTCTTGTGTCTCCTATGCTTATGAGGATTTGCCACGAAGTTCGGTAAAATTCCTATGTTTCCATATGTTTATGAGGATTTGCCACCTAAGTTCGGTAAAATTCCTATCGCATATGTTTATGAGGATTTCGATCCTATCTTATGTTATGATGCAATTGATCCCTATGAATTTCAAAAATTATGCTTGGTATACTTACTACATAAGAATTCTTGACACCGAAGTTCGGTAAAATTCTTATGTTTATGAGGATTTCGATCTTATTTTATGTTATGATGGAAATGATCCCTATGAATTTCAGGAATTATGTTTTGGTATACTTACTGTTATTATGATTTTACTGCATAAGAATTCTTGCCACCTAAGTTCGGTAAAGTTCTTGTGTCTCCCTATGTTTATGAGGATTTCAATCCAATCTTATGTTATGCTTTCAAAAGAAATTATGTTTGGCAAAATTAAAATGTTTTTATAAGTATATGGTTTTCAAAGAGCTGTTTTCAAAGAGCTATTTTCAAGGAGCCTATGATTTGCAAAATATCTCCCGTGCTGTAATGCACAATATGAGTTTTATCAAGAGCCGTTTTATAAAGAAGTTCTATCAATGCCCGTTTTATAAAGAGCCGGGATTTATGTGTTTAATCATCTTATAAATTAAATTAATTTGCGATGAGTCTACTGAGTATTTCCCCCATGAAATACTCACCCTACTTTTTAACAGTTTTGCAGATTTCAGAGACGGTGGCGAGCGATGAATGATGGTGGCAATAATCGTTAAACGGTTGAAAGTTTGACGTTAATGATTTCCGTATTTTTCCAAACAATCGAATAATTTAGAGAAGTTCATTTATTTGAGAAATTATGACATTGTCAATTTCTTTACAAAATTAATGGTTCGATTTACTATTTCAAATGGTTTCATAAATGTTTCAATTTTATCGGCCATTACAGTTATTTAATGTTGCCAAAAATGATTTTCAATTATTTCTTCCGCAAAAATATTATTCGAAAAAAAATTTAGACAGAAAATGACGTAGTGAATCGGGTATACGGAACTCGGGGCGCTACACTTAATAACTC
Source organism: Ligustrum vulgare (assembly GCA_963555705.1). Classification (NCBI taxonomy): domain Eukaryota; kingdom Viridiplantae; phylum Streptophyta; class Magnoliopsida; order Lamiales; family Oleaceae; genus Ligustrum; species Ligustrum vulgare. The sequence continues at coordinate 24,539,477 of OY743188.1, forward strand.
AAGTAAAAAAGGCTACGAAGTGAGGTAGACTTATTAAGCAAATACAATGATGATGTAAGTTTTTTTTTTTTTTTTAAATGTGTGTGTGTGTATCCTACTCCTTAAACTTTCTAATTGACCCATGTACCGAGCTTTAGGCCGGTGACTCCCAAGTTCAAACTTAAGAACCAAGTTTCAAGATACTCCTACGGGCTTAATTACTCAAGTAAAAAATGCTACGAGATAGGGCAATGCAATAATTAAAATGGGCTTAGATCTCTAACATTTGGTCATCACTTAGCTTATACTTAACATCAACAACACTCCACACAAATTTATATCAAGCATTCATGGAATCACTACACATCTAGACTGTCTCATTTACCAGCTCGACCACCCCCAAACTTGTCTCACAAAGGATCGAGAGAATAAGAGCATTGACAAGAAATTGAATAGGTTGATAAAAATTGAAAATACAAGCTCACAACTTCATGAATTTCTCTAACCTTCAATAGATTCCAAATCTCAACAACAATTAGTTATTGATTATTGTGCTCAAGATAACTTAGGATCACTCATAGATAAGCAATTTATAAAAATAGGCACAAGTAGCATATTCGATCAAAATTCGTGAATTGATCAACAATTCAAACATTAAATCATTTTGAACCGACAAGGCTATCTAGCATGTCAATATCCAAAACAAAATTAACAAAATCAAACATCACAACATCTTAAGCCGGCAAGTCTATCTAACACGATAAAGTGCAAAATGAAGTCAACACCCCCAAACTTGAATTACACATTGTCCTCAATGTGAAAATAGAAACAACGTGTAAAGAAGAAATAAGTTAGTAAAACTTCCCTGATTTGATACTTGTTTGTGATGTTTGAAATTGACCTAAGCTGTCTTCGAATTTAGTTCACCCCCAAACTTGTTGAGGACAATGTCGCTTAGGATTTTCAAAAATATTTGTTACCTACAAAAGTTTGACAAATAATTAAAAAGAAAGTGAAGAAATAAAGTAAATAATCACAAGTAAAGCAAAAGAGAAGAAATTTGGGTTTCCTCCCAAAAAGCTCTTGGTTAAAGTCATAAGCTCGACTTTTGCATAAGCACTTCATATCACTTTAAATGAAGCTTTTGATGCTTTGCCCATTTTTCTTCTTTTGACTTTGTTCCACTCTTCATTGATTCTCCAAACTTGCACCTTGCCCCTTTCAATGTCATATGACTTGCCTACTTCATCCAATTCAAATTCAACTATGTAGACTTCCTCCTCCTCAAGTGGCTTACTCACAAAATCAATTGTTGGGCATTCAATGAAGTTGAGAGAATGTGATTTAATTTCTTCCTCATTAATGGCCACTTCTCCTTGTGATTCTTTTGTGATTAACTTGTCATTCTTTTCAAGCTTATCTTCAATAGTTGATATCTCCTCTAATTGAATGACCAATCCAAAATTCGAATCCATGGGCAATGGTAAGTTTTTCCTATTTATCCCCAAGAGTTGATCATACCCCCACATTTTAAATCCTTCCCAAAATATGGTATCTCCCATAGGCATATCATCTTCATCCAACTTGGCAAGCTTATTGTAATATTTTGAAAGTACCTTTTCATTCAAAAATGGAGGACCCTCTCCTATAAGAGTAATGTCCTCATCCCAATCATTCGATACACAATCTCCCAAGAGCATGTAACTAGCATCGGATGTGTCAATTGCTTGTTTTCAGCAATTCAAATATTGTCTAAATGCAAGAAGGTTAGACATAAACAAATTATTGCCTGAATACAAATATTGTCCATTATCATGCACATTGTAACAAATTTCACAACTCGAATACTCTCTAAGCATATATTCATTATCCATGTAGAGATTGTCCATTGCAAAAATATTTCCTACTTTACCAATGTTAGAATCATGCATACATAAAAAGAAAACGAAAAATAAGAAAGATTAAAATTATGGTGGTCAACCAAAAGTAGCAAAATAAAACATAAAATAAAATTGTTAAAACTAAACATAACTAAAGTGGCAATCAATTAAAAACATTCCCCGGCAATGGCGCCAAAAACTTGTTTGCTAAAATCGTGTATCGCAAGCGCACGAGTCGCTTTCAAGTAATAAAGTGGACTTTTTGAGTTCGGGTTGTCGATCCCACGAGCAATGTATACTCAATTACACGCTCTAGTTAATTTAATTTTAACAACGAAGTCACACAATAAATTTTTGGATTTTTTTTGTGAAAATAAAGTAAACACAAACTAACTTTAAATTCTAACAACAATAAAGAAAATGAAATATTAAAAAGTTGGGACTCATGATTTTACTTAAATAACACTTAATTAATTTACAATTTTGTAAATAAAATTAACTACTTAAGATAGAGAAATAAAAGACAATAAACAAAAATCAAAATACACAATATTAAAAGACAATAATTATAAATTCAAAAACTTGAAAGTAAATAACTCAAAATACATAAACAAACTAAAAATATCTAAGTGAAGTTAAGTAACACCAATCATCCCAACAAAATACTATTTAGCCCATAATAAAAATTAACTCATAATAAAATCACAACATTTAACCACTAACATAATCATTGCAACAACAAGCTAAACAACGTGTTAAAATAAGATAATAAAAGAAAATAACGTGTTCTAGTTTCATGAGCAACCCAACACAAAACTCTAATTAAACCATAAATAACATGAAAGTTTGAGAAGAAAAGTTAGAACAAACAACAATAATGAAAATTTCAACAACTTTAAGGATTAATTGAAGGAAAACAAGTAATAAGAATACAAAAACTTAAAATATTTAATGCATTAATTAAGCGGGGTCCGGATTTGCAGCTTAGTCACTTCCATAATTGTAATCTAGTCCTCTATCTTTCAATGCTGATCAATTTAGTCCCCAAACTTTTAGATTTCTTTCAAGTAGGTCCTTCAAAAATTGCACTTGAAGTCTTTCAACTTTTGGAATTTTGCAATCTGGTCCCTGGGTTAAATTGCACAGCAGGTCCGCAACTTCCCGAAAGTTATAAAATGGTCCTCCAAACTTCCAATTTCAACGTAATTTGCACTCCTTTTGTGATTTTTGACCTCAAACTTAGATATTAACCTATTTAGACACAATATATATATATATATATATATATATATATATATATATATATATATATATATATATATATATATAAATTAGTAGATATTTGCTCAAGATATTCCAAAAATACTAATTTAAATGCATAAAAAGTGTATAAAAATGCACTTAACAAGGGATGCGATGGGCGCCACTTCCCTATAGTAGGTAATGATGATTATATCCAAGCAATTGGTTTACCTCTCCAACGGTTAGGGGCTTGACACGTGTAAAGTATGACATGTATCACCATCTAGGACAATAACTTCAACTATAAATAGAACACGCTTGCCTCCAAGAAAAAATGTTAGAAACTCAATACTAAAACTTGATATATTAAATCTCACTCCCTTTTCTCTCTTTTACATACTTATATCTCCCACACCTAAATTATATTTACTTGATATGGGAATTGACTTAGGCATCGAAGTGCAAATGGGATCCACCTCGACACCCCTTGAATATTGATCGTTTGTCCTAGTACGCAGGATGTCCACATGTTCAAAAGGGAGGAGCTGAAACGTATTGATCTAAGGTCCTACTAGATTTTGTGGTCAACATTTTGTCACTTTGTATGTGGGAAACTAAACTTCTAACCACGAGATCATATGGTAAAAGTTTACACAAAACCTTGAAAAAAAGTGTATAACCTCTTGAAAAAGAGCAAAGAACAAGAAGAACCTTTAAAAAAGGTGAAGAACCTCTTAAAAAAGAGTATAAAATCATAAAGAACCTTGAAAAATGCTTAAAACTTTGAAATATAAGTTTACTTACCTTGAAAAAGGCCTAAAACTTTGAAATATAAGTTTACCCCCCTTGAAGAAAGGACAGTACAAAACCACTGTAGCTATGAGTGAAAGTTATAACGATGTAAACCCTCGCAGAAGTAGGGATGGGCAAGATGCTGCCAACGCTCAACCTAACCCCCCTCGCAGACATCAAAATAGGCACCTGATGAGAAACATGACTCGTATGGCAACTCAGATGACAAAAATGCAAAGATAGCAGATTGAATAAACTGCTGCCATGAAGCTCCAAAGCATAACACAGGTTCCATTGATTTCATTCTGGCATACTGGAATGGAGGGAGCATAACACGAGTTTTGATTGATTTCATTCTGGCGGACTGGGACGGAGGGATTCCCCTCCTTTTGAGCGTCACGGGGATGAAGCTCCGGCAAGGTCTGAAAGCGTATTTAGCCGGATAGGAGGCCTCTAATCTAGGAATAGATGCGGAGGAAGATCTGAAGAAGCTTGCCCGCATACACAAAAGCCTAAAAATAGGCAAGAGAAGAGGCCGAAGTTCAGCCACAAAATAGGGTGCCTAAAAATAGGTACGAAGCAGAGGCTGAAGAAGCTTATACTTCTCAACAAGAGCCTAGAAATAGGTGGGAAAGGAGGGTTGCAGAAGCTCACTCCCAAACGCACGGAAGTCAACATGATTTCCCGGGGCAATCATACGACCAGCCATCTCACCTCGAAGAATGAGTTAGGCTCAAAGGCCACACTACCAGACCCACTACTACAGCGGTGCAGGGTCAAATAGCAACGAAAATAACAATGACCCCCCTTTGTACAAAATTGACGATGATGAGCAGGTAAACCCCCTATCCGAAGGCATATGGAGGTACCTGGTACCGGTCAAATTTGAAATGCCAGAGATAACCAAGTACTCCGAAAGGGGTGACCCAGACAATCACCTCATTAACTATCGCTCTAGCATGGAAATGGTCGAGGCCATTTCGGTAATAATGTTCAAGGCCTTTGATTTGACACTTGAGGGAAGAAACTCCCACCCAGCTGCATCCACAATTGGAGAGACCTGAAGGTGGCTTTTAAGAATGGCTATGCTCTCCAGGCTGGGAGAACTCCCCCTCCACTGTTTGCAAGAGTTTTGACAAGGGAGGAGTGAATCTATGAAAGGATATCTAGCCCGATTTACTGAGGAGATGCACAACTGTGAAAATATCACAGAAACGAAAAAAATTTCTGCCTTGAAAGGAGGTTTGGATATGACTAGCATGTTTTGGAGAGATGTGTGAAGTAGAAAATCGAGGGATTACAACACCCTCGTGGACCTAATGAAGGAGGAAATCATCTATGAGGTGATGGATAAGCTAGGGACAACCATTCCCAAGAAAGGTATAACATCGGATATCCATCCGAGGGTCTTCTAGCAAGTGGAGGGAGTAAAAACCAGTCCGAAAGCCGTCGCGGGGGTGGTTTACGTCCATTCCCAAGGTCCGGATCAAGCTATGCCGCGGAAATCACATAAGTTGTTCCCAACTTACACTTTGCATTACCCCATAGCATTTCCGTCACCGCCTAGGAAGGGGTCGAGGCTAACCGAACTGGGAAACGGCTAATAACTGGAGTGTATTGTGCATACTATAGGTTCTATGGGCATGTGATAGAGGATTTTAGAGATATATAGATGTTGGCGGAACAGAGGGCCAACAAGAGAGAGGGAGGTGGTATCACCTTGAAAAAGGGGAGGCCCGATAGGCAGAATGATCCGAGATTCAACCAGATCGAATGAAGAAGTAACAAGCGATACTCCCCGAAGGAAGGGAACACCGAATGCTAAAGGGAGCAAAAAGACGTCAGAAATGCTGCCCCGATGCCTGGGAGAAACACAGGAACTTGCCTCCTCTTGTTAACGATCCTCCAATCTGAGAGATCGACACTATTTCCCGAAGGCCACATCCAGGAGGAAGGACGAACAATTCCCAGAAACGGTACATAAGAGAGCCAAAAGAGCCCGCAAATGTGAATTACCACTAAACTCGCACCCTGCTGGGACTACGAGGAGGAGCCCATTACATTCACACTGGATGACGTGGTAGGGGTGCATTTTCCGCACAATGATGCCTTGGTGATTCTAATGGTAGTGGCCAGAAATGGCCTGTCTAGAATGCTGGTAGATGATGGCACCTCAGTAAATGTGATTTATGGGGCAACTTATGACAAGATGAGAATCGACACACCACTTACCCAGACATAGACAGAAGAGGAGGCCTATGAGCCTAGAGAAATATGAGGCCTTGAAAGAAGAAGTGGCAAAGCAATTAAAAAATGGCTTCATAAGGGGATCTAGGTATCCGATGTGGGTGTCTAACCCAATTTTGGTCCTTAAACGGTGTGGGGAAGTTGAGGGTGTGTATTGATTTTTCAAATCTAAATCAGGCATGTCTGAAAGATAGTTTCCCACTGCCTCGGAAGACCAGTTGGTCAAATCAATCGCGGGGCATGCAATGCTGAGCTTCATGGATGCATATTCTGGGTACAACCAAATTCCCATGCAAGAATCTGATGAAGAGCACACCTCATTCATTACTGATAGGGGGTTATATTGTAACAGAGATATGTCGTTCAGATTAAAGAATGTCAGTGCTACATACCAGAGGTTGGTGAGCTAGATGTTCGCAAAGCAGCTAGGAAACACAACGGAAGTGTATGTGGACAATATGCTTGTGAAAAGCATGTAAGTGTCGAAACATGTCTAGCACTTGGCGGAGACTTTCAGTGTATTAAGAGAATACAGGATGAAGCTTAATCCTCTGAAATGCACCTTCGGAGTAGGTTCCGGGAAATTTCTCGGATTCATGGTTAACAATAGGGGAATTGAGACTAATCCAGATAAGATCAAGGCACTACTTGAGATGCAATCTACCCGGAACACCAAGTAAATTCAAAGCCTGACCGAAAGGGTGGCTGTACTAAGCAGGTTTGTATCAAAATCCACTGACAAGTGCTTACCTTTCTTTAAAACCCTCAAAGGGGGAAAAATGTTCCTTTGGACATCGGAGTGCAAGCAGGCCAGCAGGCCTTCATAGAACTAAAAGTATTCCTGGAACAAGCCCCGTTGCTGTCAAAGCCGAAGGCCGGAGAACCTTTGTTCTGTACCTGGCAGTCTTAAAAGAAGCTGTGAACTCTGTCTTAGTCAGAGAAGAAAATGGGAATCAACTCCCAGTAAAATATGTAAGCAAGGCATTTCTGGACACAGAAACATGTTATTCGGACATGGAAAAACTCGCCTTGACGTTAGTAATGTCGGCCCGCAAGCTTCGACCCTACTTCCATTCGCACGCCATATAGGTGTTTACTAACTTCCCCATGAGGCAAGTTTTGCAAAAATCGGATGCGTCCAGACTATTGATAGAATGGGCAGTAGAAGTCAATCAATTTAACCTACACTTCTCACCTTGAGTAGCTATAAAGGGCCAGACACTGGCAGATTTCATATTGAGTTCACCCACCCGCCAGAAGTGGAAATGGTAGAAAACATTGGAAATTGCCAAGAATGGTTCGTTGATGGATCCTCCACTGAAGGGAGATCCGGTGCCGTGTGATACTCCTGAGCCCAGAGGGGTACAAATTGCACAGTGCGGTCTGGTTTGGTTTGGTTTCTCATCGTCAAACAATGCAGCCAAATACGAGGCACTACTAGCTGCCTTAAGGCTAGCAACAACTCTAAAAATCAAGGTTCTGAGATCATGCAGTGACTCCTAGCTTGTCGTTATCCAAGTTAACGGACAATTCGGGGCCAAAGAGCCCAAACATGATTGCGTACTTGAAAATGGTGAAGGAATTGATGTTTCACTTTGAGAAGTTTGAGCTGATGCATACACCGTGTTCTGAAAATAAAAATGCTGACGCCTTATAAAAATTAGCAAGTAGCAAAGATGCAGATCTCATGAGCATGGTGCCTATCGAGCATCTTCCGGTCCCATCAATTGAGCCAGGGGCGGAAGTGTTCTCAATAGAGGTGAAACCGTCTTAGATGACCCCAATCCTCTCTTATCTGAAACATCAGACTCTACCTGGTGATTCGGAATCAGCCAAGAAAATGTTAAAGTACGTAGCCAATTTTATCTTGAAAGACGGGTCTATACAAACGGAGTTACACTTCCCCGTTGTTGCGTTGCATTCGCCCAATAGAGGGCAAGTATTTAATGATGGAAATCCACGAAGGAACATGCGAAAATCATGCCAAGGCATTATCTTTAGCTCGCAAAGCCCTGAAACATGGGTACTTCTGGCCAACAATGAGGAAGGATACTCATGACTTCGTTCATAAGTGTGACAAGTGTCAAAGACATGCTGCCATACCATGCCAGCCCCACCATGAACTAAGAGTGGCGACCAGCTCATGGCACTTTGCGAAATAGGGGATCGATATTATTGGGCTCATGCCCAGAGGAAGCGGGAACAACTACTTCGCTATCGTAGCAATAAATTACTTCACTAAGTGGGTGGAAACAGAGCCACTGATGAAGATCACTGAAGCTAACACTTCCAAATTCATTTGGAAGAACATAATTTGCAGATTCGGTATCCCTCACTCCCTTGTGACGAACAATGCGAAATATTTCAAGAACAAGAGAGTTGATGAGTTATGCAAGGAAATGGGCATCTACAAGCCATTCTCCTCTCCACACCATCCCCGAGAAAATGGACAAGTCGAAGCGGTAAACAAGACCTAAGGAACACGTTGAAAAGGAAATTGGAGTCAAAGAAGGGTGCCGGGTAGATGAATTGCCCCAAGTTCTATGGGATCTTCGTACCACGCCTTAGACAGCCACCCGAGAGACCCCGTTCTCCATGGCTTACGGAGCCGAGGCTGTGTGTCCTGTAGAAATCGGGGTTCCATCATCTCGGGTGGTTCACTTCAATGAGATGTAGAACAATAAGGCACGACGAGTCAAGCTTGATTTCTTGCTAGAAAAGCGGGATGACTCTTAGAATGTGTTAGTTCACTACTAGGAAAAGATGACACGATATTATAACAGGAAAGTGAAGAAGAGGTCTTTCAGGAAAGGGCATTTGGTTTTAAATAAAGTACTCCTCTCAACTCAAGAACCAAGAGTAGGGACTCCGGGTCCTAATTGGGAAGGGCTTTACAAGGTCATTGCCAAAGTGGTATCGGGGACCTATAGGATAGAAGACCTATCTAGCATACCTCTGCTAAACGCTTGGAACACCGATCATCTTCATCGCTATTATCAATAAAGGGAGCCTCCCCTAGTTTGTAAAGTTCACATCTGACTCTATGGAAATTGTGTAATAAAGGGCTTCTTTACGGGAATTCGTACCAAGTATATTTATTAACATCACCAAGTTAACCAAATAAATGTCGAGGCACCTCATTATTTTCGCTCCCGGGTATTCACGAAAATTTCCTAACAAGGGACTCTTACAAAACCCACAAAACACTTACATCGCCTCGGTCGAAGATGAAGAACCACCAATATTGATAGCACTTTGGCTTACTTAAAAGGAAAATATTAAGATTCTTCTTTAATTAAGAAAAATTTCAATTAATCTCTAGTTAAAATTCCTTAAGAAGAATGTATGGACAACCTCTTTGCACAAATGTCTCAACAGTTAAAACAATTGTGTTGGTAAGATGAACACGCGTGAAATTACTGTGGAATGTAGCTCAGAAGCAAACATCTATCAGTTAGACCTAAGCAATGAACATGGATGTTTTAAATTGCCTATGTTTGAGGGACTATCATATAATACTCATACAAACGCTCATGTCAAAATTGAATTTCACAGACCATCCAAGTTAAAATATTCAAAAGTGAATTTGAAAATAAAAATTTACTTTCCAAATAAATAAAGTTATACAAGCAGTAAAAATAAAGGAGCATCTTTAGCAGAACCGTCGCCGGTGGCGCCTTGGGTCAATAGGGCCGGCAGCAGATCACCTTCGTCCTCGTCCTGGGGCTTCAGATATAAAACTTTTATCTTGAAAAGGTCCAAGTAGGGGAAAGCCTCCTTCACATCCCCCAATGAAATCCAAGCACCAATATTGCCTATAATCCTTTGCATCAGCCCATATTCCTCAGTGTTCTCGAAAGTATCCTTAAAATTCTGAATACCCTCGACCACCTTGATTTTCGTACTTTACTCCAGAAGTTTACACATCTCCTCTCCTTGGGCTAAATCTTTTTCCCCCTTTTGATGCATCTCTTTCTCTGCCTCTAGTTCATTTTTCAAATCAGTAACTTCATCAAAAAGTTTGCCCTTCATGGCATTAGATTCTGGAAGGGCTTCAGCTGTCACCGCCTGGGCTTTCGCATTGTCATATTTTTGCAAAGATTGGCCACATCCGCCTCTGAAGAGATTAGGTCCTTCCTTAGCTGTTCATTATTTTCTTTCAGAACTCGTGAGGAGTTCTTCTCCTTATGAAGAGATTTTTGGCCTGCAGAAAGGGTATCTTTCAGTTCTTTAATCTCCTATACCATGCCATCTGCATTGCGCAAGGCCACTATGGCGCTTGCTTCCCTATGTTCCAATTCCCTAATGGGCCTCTCCACCTCGTCGTCCAGAGCTAAAGTCCTGGCACTCATACCTTGATAGCTGCTAGCTTCTGGCTTGACGAGCTTTTTTCAGCAAAGGACTCCCAACCCTCCGAACAGTAGCTGTCCATTGCAAGCACAGCTTTAACGACATATTCCGGGAGGGAGTTCAAAGTATCAGAATCTAGAATGGATAGCTTGGGAACAAGGCTATCCTTAATTTGAGCCAATTCCGAGGAAACCTCCTGTTCCATCCTCTCCACATATTCTGGAGGTGGAACATATGATGCCCCCACCTCTTAGGCAAGTTTGGATAGTTCTGCGAGGAGACGCTTGAAGGAGCCTCTGTTTCATGGGGTAGACATTTAGGCCCTCTCTTTAGCCTCTTTAAAGGAACCGGATCCTCTTTCGACACCTCCACCACCTCGTCGTCATCGCCTCCCCCCTCGAACTGAACTTGCTGAAGCTTCACCTGCTCCTTCCTCTCATCCTTTTTCTCTTTCTCCTGTTCCTTAGAAAGCTTGTGGCCATGCTCTTTCTTGATGGTGAGAAGCTGTCTCCAAGGTGGAAGCCAGTGAAAACAGATCTATGCTTCTTTTCCTCTTCACTTCCTGCAGCTAAGACTAGAGGGACCTTCTTAGCCTTCAGGTCCTTCAGCAATATTTTGGGGAACTCCCTCGACCCTGCAGGAAGAACGTCAAGTCAAGAGCAAAGCATAAATGAGTAAGCCAAAATAGAGGGGGAGGTAGGAGCATACCTATCTCTCGTATCAAACCATGTTTTACGAAGAGTTTTCTCGTGGAAATAACCTTCTGAAAATCGCCTTGATAGTCAAACAGCTTCCTCACCACTTCTAAGTCTTCTCTAGGCAGTAGGTGGGCGTATGTTTGACCTGTGAAATCGAAAAAATGAAATCTACATGAGCATAGGGGATTACAAAGAAAATATACAAGTTTGGGAGCATCATGCACCCATATAAGAAAGTATAAAGACTCACGGGGGCAAGAGAGGGTTCGGGGAACCGTTATCTCAGGAACGGGATCCGAAGGAGTACACTGCCAGTCGCCACCGACCCAAAACCACCGGGTCCTCCAATTCTTCAATGAGGTCGGATGCCCGGTGATTATTGGAGGGTACTGTCCCCTTGGGGTTAAGTAATATAATCCTTTACGTTCGATGCCTTGTCTTTCTCCCTCCTTGCAGCTTTGTTCAGGTTATACAGAGTGTGAATGTTGTAGAGGGAGATTGGATGGTCCAGACTGACTTCTTTCCAGATTAGCCATGTCCCCACCACTTAAGTCCAAAAATTGGGCCCACTTGATATGGACACACATTGTAACTGTGGAGAAGGGCCCTAAAAAATGGGTGAAGGGGGAGGCGCATCCCACACTGGAATGCATCAAGAAGTACTGCCACTTGGCCATTTGGTGGGAAACAAGGTCGACATGATGGGCTAGGGTGTATGACCCATATCTCCTTAGGCATCCGGTAAGTGGATGATACTTCAGCAATACCATTTCTCCTAACCTCTGTCCTAACTTCATTGGACTCCCACAACTCTGGATGAGGCGAAGGATCAGTATGATAACTTGAAACCTTATTAGCATAATCCACCCAATCCTCTACTTAGGCGATCTCCTTTTCTGTCAAACTCAACTCCTCCCTATGCACCCTAAAAGGGGCTTAAACCCCCAAACCAGACTCTTGAGGTCTAGATGAAGAACCTACCGCCTCTTCCCCTCTCATATCCATCTCCCACTTACTTCAGATTTCTCGCAGTGACACCTCTTCATCAATTGATAGCTTGGCCATATAGGGTTGATCTCTATCTCCTTCGCTATCAGTATCACCCAAACATATTACACTACAGAATTTCCTTTCCTGTCTCTTCCTACGCTCCCTAAAAATGCAAGTACTAAAGACTAAGCAGGATAAAGGGAAAAAGCCCCTTGTAGGGTCAACCACCATCGCCAACTCCTTCGAATGTACTTTCCCAGATCCTTCCATGTCCCCCAAAACCAAACTTACTCACAAGCAAAATGCACGAAAAGAAATGCACTAAACATACTTCCAAAAGAAAAAGAGAAAATCGATAGAACACACAAAGAAAAGAAAAATTACCTGAAAATGATAAGAATTAGTGGACCAGTACTCGAAGGAGCTGCACGTCAGCAGAAGGTGTTGATTGAAAAAGGATTCACAGAGTAGAAGCCTTCGAAGGTCATGATGAGATTCTTGTAAAAGAAACAAGGAAATGATTCTCACATAAAACACTTGAGGAAATGTTGAAGATGCAGGAAAGAAGAAATCATAGGACGAAAGAAGCTTTATAGGGGAATCCTATTGATCCAAATCCTCAATCTCCAGGCTAGAAGATTAATCTAGGCAATACACGTGTCTCAATAGAAGAGTAGTTGAAGCTCCAACCATTTGGAATTTGAAAAGGAAATAACCATTCAACTGCTAGAGTGCGCCCAACGTGCATTAAAGTGCGCTCCTTTAAGCTTTCTTGAAAATGGGAACTAATCATCCTTTTGCCATAAATGTGCCGCTCGCAAAGCATGCTAGTCTCCATAGCAGTTGCCTTAAAAGAAATGTAGGCCCAAAGGCCCCATTTCTACAAACTTGAGCAACGTTGTAAACCACTGAATGCCCCATGGCTTCGAAGTATTAAAATATGGTCCACTCGTAACTAACATCAGATTAAAAAAGAAGCACGCTTGAAAAATAAATTTAATTTTTCGCGATGCTCCATGATTAGGAGTTACCTCTTCCATGTGAACCTCCCAAAACCAGTCACCGTGGCTGGTGTATGACAAATCCAATCCGCCCATGAATGAACACATCAGACTTGAGGGATTAATGTCACTATCATGCCCAAAACAAGCCCAAACACGTCACTTGTAGGGGCCCACACGAGACCCAGTGGTTGCCAGCGATGCCTAGAACTAGGGCCTCAGGCTATCGAGTCGCCGGGTGATATATTATCCGAAGCCTTTATGGCCGAACTGATACAATCCGAAGTGGTGCTCTGGACCGGTGATAGGACCATTCAATATGTCAGAGAGACATGACCATCCCTGAAAACTGTGACTTGATGGGACATGTTGAGTGCATTTTACATGCATTTTTCATATATATTTCGTGGAACTTTTTGAGTAAATTGGACAAATACTTGCTTAATTGTGCATATTTTGTGGTTTAATAGGGTTAACATTCAATTTCATGGAGAAAGCACAAGAAAAAGCTAAATGGAGGAATTATGGAAGAAATTGAGGAGAAAAGAGTCAAATCTATCAAAGATTCAAAATTTGGGGACTAATCTGTAACTTCTTGAAAGCTGTGAACTTCTTGTGCAATTGATCCAAGGACTTAATAGGAAGTTTTCAAAAGATGAAGGACCTCAATGCAATTTTACAAGGACCTTTTTGAAAGAAATCAGAAGATTAGAGGACCAAGTTGATCGACATAAAAGATGAAGGACCTCAATTGCAATATATTGAAGGATTGAGCTATAAAACCACACCCAGCTGAACCACGCGAATGCGTGGCTCGAACCAGGTCACGCTCGTGACTCATGCCAAAAATCCAACCCGAGAGTGCATTTGTCAACCACACGATCGCGAGGCCTTCAGGCCCGCGATCGCGCGGTCATGATTTTGAAAAATAATTTGGGCCGACCCGGTTTGGCCCAAATGCTGTCAAACGTGGATCTACGCGATTGTTGGGTATTTTTGAATGATTTGGCTAGGGTTTCCTCATTCTTCTTGTTCCTTTTTCATCCCAAACCCTTTTTCTCTCATTGTTCTTCATTTTCTTTACTTTTATCTTGTAATTTTCTCTTGTAATTAGTTAGTTTAGTTTATGAATGTTGATTTGGGGGAGTAATACCTACACCATTGTGGAAGAATATTGATATTTTGAAGCAAGAATCATTGGTGAAGGGAAGTGTTAGTGCTTAATCTTCATATTTTTCTATTTATTGTTGTATTTAGTGACTTGCATTTATTGTGGCCAAATTTATGCTTGAATTTCATCGGATGTGCAATTATTGAGAAATTGTTGTGTATTCTAGATCAATACAATATTTGCTCTAAGTTCTTGTTTATGATACATATATACCTAAAACCTTAGATGATCCTTTGAGTTGTTTTCACAAAGGTTTATTGCAATTGATGTGTTTTTAATTGACATAGAGATATAGTAGATTAATTCCACTAATTAGGGTTAATTTCACTCAAGAGAGGTAATTAACTAAACTTGAAAAATCGGATCTAACATGATTAGTAAATTGCATGTCTATTTGCTTGTTGAGAAGTTAATTAGGTAATGGTCAAGTGGAATCAAGAATCCCAACACTCCTTTATCATCTATTTGTCACAATTTTCTACTTATTTATTTACTATTGTGAATTTGATTTTAATATTAGAACATTACCAATCCAAACTTTATTGTGTGTGTTTATTGTTGAAATTGATTAAATTGGAGTGTAATTGAAATACACAATCCTTGCGGGATCGATAAACCGGACTCATTTAGTCCACTATCACTTGTATGTGGTACATGCACTTGCGGTGTGTTTCTAGCGAACAAGTTTTTGGCGCCGTTGCCGGGGATTGTTTCTATTTGAATTACAGTTTAGTTGATATTAGTTTTGACAATTTGTTACTTTTATTTCTTGTACAAATTTTCTTTTGTTTTGTGTAGGATATCTTCTAATTTCTCATGTTGTTCCAGGTTGTCAATTGTGCATGCGTCGAACTAGAAGTCTTGATCTAGTTGAATTAGATCTGGATATCGAGGGAACTTTTTGACGTAGATTAAGGAAACAATGGAAATCTAGGAGACAACTTCTTACTGGGATGGAAGGAGAAAGAGTTAACATCGAGCTTAATGCTCCACCCGCAATTCATCCAAGGGGTAGAATCTCACCCGATTTTGATCCTCAAGCTTCTAGAGTTCAAGAGCCCGTTGTTAATGAAGAAGACATGTTTTTTGGAGATTTCATGAATCCCCCTATTGTCGAGAATCAACCTCGCATTGTCTATCCCTCCTATAATCATCCAAATTTTCATTTCGGCCGGATGTCATCAACTTATTTTGCAACACTATATCATTCTATTGGAGGACCGATGAGAATCCACATGTTCATGTGGCTCGCTTCCTTGAAATTTGTAGCAACTTCAACTATGAGGGTGTGAATGTGGAAGCAATCCGAATGAGATTATTTGTGCACACTTTGAAAGAAAAGGCAAGAGATTGACTTGACACTTTGCCTCCGTGGAGCATCACTACTTGGGTGGGATTTGTCCAAAGGTTTACCACAAAATTCTTTCCACATTCTAGAATTGCTAAACTCAAGCATGATATTACTACATTTCAACAATTCGAGATGGAGGGTTTTCATGAAACTTGGGAGAGGTTTAAAGATATGCTTAGGAAGTGCCCAAATCATGGGATCACATTGGGGCAATAAGTCAACCACTTCTATGCCAGGTTAACTCCTCCTTACCGATCGAATGGGGATTCATCTTCTAATGTGTCTATCAAAACAAAGAGCATTCAAGAGGCTTATGACTTGTTTGAGATCATGAGTGAACAAAGTGCAATGTGGCCGGATAGAGGTGCACCAAGGAGTTCTAGTGGTGCACATGAGGGGTGATGATTATGCGCTTGTCTTGTCAAAAATACACTCCTTAGCCAAGAAAGTGGAAGGGTTATCGACTTCAACCTCTCGGCCTGTCAATATGGTCCAAGTCCCTCCGGTATGTGAGATATGTGGGGCTAATCATCAAAGCTTAATGTGTCAGTTGGTGGCAAGTGGTTCTTCATCTACCGAGCAAGTTGTTTATGCTCAAAATTCCAACGCGTAGGGTTCAACGCATATGCTCCTACTTACAATCCTGGTTGGAGGAGTCATCCAAATCTATCTTATGGAAACAATCAAAATGTGTTGAATCCAAAGTGACAAGACAAGAAAGAGGGATGGGAAGAGGCTATCACCAAGCTAGCAAATCATCAATTGCAATATCAAGAATGTAATGATGCCTCTTTGAAAAATTTGGAGAAGCAAGTGGGCCAAATAGCAAAACTTCTCTCGGAAAGGCAACAAGGAGCTTTTCCTAGCAACACTGAAACGATTCCTACGGAGAATGTTCAAGCTTTTACAACAAGGAGTGGGGTAAAATTTCCTGAGATCACGGCTCCACAACCAACAACTCAATCAAGCAAGGTTCCCATTGAAGAAAATGAGCATATTCAAGCATCCGAGAAATTGTTGAAGTGCCTAAGGAGAGTGCGTCGGAATCATCAACATCAAAGGTTCCAACACCAATCAAAGCTTATGTGCTTCCTATACCCTTTCCTCAAAGGTTGTAAAATCAAAAGCTTAATAGTCAATTTGAAAAGTTTTTGGAAGTGTTCAAGAAGCTACACATCAACATTCCTTTTGCTGATGCCTTAGCTCAAATGCCAAGCTATGCCAAGTTCATGAAGGATATTCTATCCAATAAAAGAAGACTTGAAGAGCATGAGACAGTGATGTTAACTGAGGAATGTAGTGCAATCATTCAAAACAAGCTACCTCCAAAAATCAAAGACCCAGTGAGTTTTACTATTCCATCTACTATTGGTGATGTTAATTTTAGTAAAGCTTTATGTGATCTTGGTGCTAGCATCAATTTGATGCCTTTATCCATTTTCAAGAAATTGGAATTAGGGGAAGCTAAAGTAACCACCGTGTCTCTATAATTGGTGGATAGATCCATCAAATATCCTCGGGGTATCATTGAGGATGTTCTTGTGAAGATGGATAAATTCATCTTCCCGGCGGATTTCATTATTCTTGACATGGAGGAAGATCATGACATTCCAATGATTTTGGGAAGGCCATTTCTAGCAACTGGGAGAGTTCTTATTGATGTGCAAGAGGGGAAATTGATATTGAGAGTGCGATATGAACAAATCACTTTCAATGTGTTGAAGGCCATTAAATATCCCTTGGAGTCCAATTCATGCTTTCGGGTGGATGTAATTGATCATCTAGTGGTAAACTCTTTCAACCGTGGATTCTAAAGATCCATTGGAGTCTTGCATTGCCCATTCTTTGACTATTGAAGATGATGATCATGAAGTTGAACAAATGACTCACTACTTGGAGGCGTCACCATAATATAAACACAAGAGGGCCCCCTACTTTGAGGAGTTGAAAAAGAGTTCTTCACCGCCACTACCATCTCTTGAGAAAGCACTACTCTCAAACAAAAGCCTCTTCCTTCTCATTTGAGGTATACTTACTTGGGGAAATCTTCTACCCTTCCGATCATTATTTCTAACTTGTTGAATGAAGTGGAGGAAGATAAATTGTTTCGGGTATTAAGGGAGCACAAAGAGGCTATTGATGGACCATCTTGGATATTCGAGGTATTTGCCCTTCATTATGCTTGCATAAAATTCTTATGGAAGATGATTTCAAACCTTTGGTGGAGCATCAATGTCGGTTAAATCCTAACATGAAGGAAGTGGTGAGAGCCGAAGTGGTGAAGTGGCTTGATGCGGGTATTATCTATCCAATCTCGGATAGTGCATAGGTAAGCCCGGTGTGAGTAGTGCCAAAGAAAGGAGATGTCACGGCGGTGGAGAATGAACATAATGAGCTTATTCCAACAAGGCCAGTGACGGGGTGGAGAATTTGCATTGACTATCTCAAGCTCAACAATGCTACTAGGAAGAATCATTTTTCCCTTCCCTTCATCGATCAAATGCTTGAGCGATTGGCGGGTCACTCTCATTATTGCTTCCTAGATGGGTATTCGGGCTATAATCAAATTCCTATAGCCCCGGAGGATCAAGAGAAGACAGTATTTACATGCCCATACAGAACTTTTGCATATAGGAGGATGCCCTTAGGTCTTTGTAATTCCCCCGCTACTTTCCATAATGCATGATGGTCATCTTCTCCGACATGGTGGAGAAATTTATTGAGGTATTTATGGATGACTTCTCGGTCTTTGGTACTTCATTTGAAGATTGTTTGAATAATTTGAATGTGGTGCTTAAAAGATACGAGGATACCAATTTAGTGTTAAATTGGGAAAAATGTCACTTCATGGTGCAAGAAGAGATAGTTCTTGGACACCAGATTTCAAGCAAGGGGATTGAGGTTGATAAAGCAAAAACTCAAGTTATTGAAAAACTACCTTCCACAACCTCGGTGAAGGGCATAAGAAGCTTCTTGGGGGCACGCGGGATTTTATAGGAGGTTCATCAAGGACTTCTCAAAAATCACAAAGCCACTTTGTTCATTGCTTGAGAAGAGTGCTACATTTGATTTCTCTAAAGAGTGTCTCCAAGCTTTTAACACTCTTAAAGAGAAACTCATCACGACACCTATTATTGTGGCTCCGGATTGGAGTTTGCCCTTTGAGCTTATGTGTGATGCAAGTTATTATGACGTGGGGCCAGTGTTGGGGCAAAGGAAGAACAAAATCTTTCATGTCATCTATTATGCTAGTAGAACATTGACCGATGCTCAATTGAATTATGCCACTACCGAGAAGGAGATGCTAGCGGTGGTATATTCCTTTGACAAGTTTCGGTCATATCTTATTGGTTCCAAGGTGATTGTGTGTACCGACCACTCAACCCTCAAGTATTTTTTGGCAAAGAAAGATGCCAAGTCGCGTTTGATTAGATGGGTACTTCTTCTCCAAGAGTTTGATTTGAAGATTCGTGACAAGAAAGGGATCGAGAATCTTGTAACCGATCACTTATCTAGACTTGAGCAAATCGAGGAAGTAATTGATGAAGTGATAAGTGAGGTATTCCCGAATGAGCAACTTTTTCAAATCATGGATCTTCTACAAAATTTTAGTGTGTCATGGTATGCAGACCATGTTAATTTTCTTGCAAGTGTCATCACTCCCCCGGACCGCTCTTATCAACAAATGAAAAAGTTCTTTGTGGATATCAAGCGCTATTTTTGGGATGACCCATTTTTGTTCAAAAGGGTCCGGATCAAATCATGCAAAGATGTGTGCCCGAGGAAGAGACGGAGAATATTTTTGAGCAATGTCTCTCTTCACCTTATGGAGGTCATTTTAGTGCAGTGAAAATAGCATCAAAGGTTCTTTAGTCGGGATTTTATTGGCCCTTCTTATTCAAGGATGCTCACACACTTGTGTCCAAATGTGATCGATGCCAATGCCTAGGTAATATCTCTAATCGAAATGAAATACCTTTGAATTCTATTTTAGAAGTGGAAATATTCGATGTTTGGGGTATTGATTTCATGGGACCTTTCCCATCTTCTTTTTCAAATCAATACATTTTGGTTGCGGTGGACTACGTGTCAAGTGGGTAGAAGCGGTAGCACTCCCCACCAATGATGCTCGAGTGGTGGTGAACTTTTTAAAGAAAAACATTTTTACTCGTTATGGCACCCCTCGAGCTATCGTTAGTGATGGAGGAAAACACTTTTATAACCGCCTCTTTGACTCACTTTTGATCAAGTATGGAGTCAAACATCGAATATCCACCCCTTATCATCCACAAACAAGTGGGCAGGTGGAGATTTCAAATAGAGAGTTGAAGAAAATTCTTGAAGTGACGGTGAATGCTTCGAGGAATGATTGGTCCAAGAAATTGGATGATGCATTATGGGCATACCGCACCGCCTTCAAAACCCCCATTGGTATGTCTCCATTTAGCCTCTTATTTGGAAAACATGTCATCTTCCGGTTGAGCTCGAACAGCAAGCCTATTGGGCAACTAAAATCTTGAATTTTGATATGAAGTCGGTTGGTGAGAAAAAACTACTCTAACTCAATGAACTTGATGAGTTTTGCCTTGAGTCATATGAGAATGCTGAAATT
The DNA here is from genome assembly GCA_963555705.1 of Ligustrum vulgare. Taxonomy (NCBI): domain Eukaryota; kingdom Viridiplantae; phylum Streptophyta; class Magnoliopsida; order Lamiales; family Oleaceae; genus Ligustrum; species Ligustrum vulgare. Next base: position 24,559,790 of record OY743188.1, read on the forward strand.
TATGAAGAGAAGACAAAGAGGTGGCGTGATAAGAACATTTTGAAGCGAGACTTCCCTATTGGGCAACAAGTGATTCTTTACAACTCTAGACTTCGATTGTTTCCTGGTAAACTCCGCTTTAGATGGTCAGGACTTTTCACTATTACTCAAATTTTCCCACACAGAGCGGTCGAACTGTATCATGACAGCAAAGGGAACTTCAAAGTCAATGGGCAATGCTTGAAGCCACACTTGGGTGGTGATTATGAAAAGAAGTCATCCATCCCTCTTGCAGATCCGGAGTGATCGTATCCTAAAATCGAGCTTACGACTCTAACCAAGCTCTTTTTGGGAGGTAACCCAAAGTTCTACTCTTTTGCTTACTTGTTAATATTTACTTGTTTCAGTTTTATTATTTCTAATTGGGTTAATCATCAAATTTTGTAGGTTCAATATTTTTGAAATCCTAAGCGACATTGTCCTCAACAAGTTTGGGGAGATTTGCTTACCAAGAGAATCAAAAGCTTAGGTCAATATTGAACATCATTCATGCATCAATCCGGTGAAGTTCCATCACCTATTCCTTTCTTTTTATTATGCTCTTGTCAACATTGAGGACAATATTTGATTTAAGTTTTGGGGGTGTTGGGATCATGTTGCTATGTGAACCTTTTAGATTGCCTTGCCGGCTCTTGGTGTTTTGATGTTTGAAATTGCTTATTTTGTTTGGATTATTGACATGCTAGATAGCCTTGCCGGCTTAAGAGATTTTGATATTTGAAATTGTTGTTAATTCATGAGCTATGACCAAATTTTCTACTTGTGCTACTTTCTATAAAATGCTTATCCATGTAAGATCCTATATACATTGAGCACAATAGTCATGTTTGATTGTTGGTGAGTTTAGGAATTGTTGAAGCATGAAGAGGTTAAAGGAGTAGAAGAACTAGGTTGTGAGGTTGAAATTTAATTTTTATCAACCTATCCAATATTTCCTAATGCTCTAAATCTCTTGTTCCCAATGTAAGTCAAGTTTGGGGGTCGTCGACCTGACAAAGGAAACGGTCTAGACGTGTGGTGATTCCATGTATATGGAAGTAAATTTTTGTGTGGAGTGTCTTTCGCCAAGTATAAGCTGAGTAATGACCGTATGCTAAAGTTCTAAGCCCATTTTAATTCTTGCATTGCATTGCCCTATCTCGAAACCTTTTTGATTCGAGTAACTAAGCCCTTAGGAGTATCTTGAAACTTGGTGCCTTAAGTTTGAAACTTGGGAGTCACCTGCCGAAAGCTCGCTACATTGGTCAATTAGAAAGCTTAATAATTAGGGTATTCTGAGACACACACACACTAAAAAAAAGAAGCACATCATCATTGCATTTGCTTAATAAGTCTACCCCACTTCATAGCCTTTTTTACTCGAGTTACTAAGTTCGTATGGGTATTTTGAAACCTGGTACCCTTTGATCTAAAAAATCGGGGAGCTGTCGACCTAAAGCTCGCTACATGGGTCAATTAAAAAGCTTAAGGGAGTGGGGAAGTCACGAGCAATCATCATGTTAGTTGTCAGAAATCATGCATTTGTACTGGCATAAAGGCTTAGATTAATAGTGAGTTTGAATTGCTTAGTATAAACTTGAATGTCGAAGAACTCATTTAGTGGAGAGTCACCACATTTCTAGGTTGTTAAGATTTTCGGTAAAACACACCCAAACTAGAGTGGAAAAAGAAAAGAGTGATTTGAGAGTACCGTCTAGAATTGCATCATGGGAGTGGAAAGAAAAATATTTATTGGGGGATGAATATCACGAGTGGGAAATGAAATAATTGACCACTAATGGTGGGTTAATTTTGACTTGAAACCTCTTTACTCATCAACATTCTTGAGCTTAATTGACGATTGAAAGTGGCTATGCACACACGCACCGATCGAAAATCAGATAAGCCAAACTCATTTTTGTAGCATTATTTGGGAACATATTTGTGAATTAATTATGCAATTTCACACTCATGGAAGATTGCAAGCTATCTAGCATTGTTGATCATCATGTCATTATTTTTGTAGATGCATGTAAATATTATTGCTCGGGACGAGCAAGAGTTCAAGTTTGGGGGTATTTGTTGAATACATTTTAAATGCATTTTTCATATATATTTCGTGGTACTTTTTGTGTAAATTGGAAAAATACTTGCTTAATTGTGCATATTTTGTGGTTTAGGGGTTAACATTCAATTTCATGGAGAAAGCACAAGAAAAAACTAAATGGAGGAATTATGGAAGAAATTGAGGAGAAAAGAGTCAAATCTATCAAAGATTCGAAGTTTGGGAATCGATCTATAACTTCCTGAAAGCTGTGGACTTCTTGTGCAATTGATCCAATGACTTAATTGGAAGTTTTCAAAAGATGAAGGATCTCAATGCAATTTCACAAGGACCTTTTTGAAAGAAATCAAAAGATTTGAGGACCAAGTTGACCGATATTAAAAGATGGACCTCAATTACAATTTATTGAAGGATTGAGTTGCAAAACCACACCCAACTAAACCACGTGAACGCGTGGCTCGAAACAGGTCGCGCTCGCGACTCATGCCAAAAATCCAACCTGAGAGTGCATATGTCAACCACGCGATCGCGAGGCTTTCAGGTGCGCGATTGCGCGATCATGATTTTGAAAAATAATTTGGGCCGATCCGGTGCGACTCGGTTCGGCCCAAATGCTATCAAACGCGGATCTACGCGATTTTTGGGTATTTTTGAATGATTTGGTTAGGGTTTCCTCATTCTTCTTGTTCCTTTTTCATCCCAACCCCTTTTTCTCTTATTGTTCTTCATTTTCTTTACTTTTATCTCTTAATTTTCTGTTGTAATTAGTTAGTTTAGTTGATGAATGTTGATTTAGAGGAGAAATACCTAGACCATTGTAGAAGAATATTGATATTTTGAAGCAAGAATAATTGGTGAAGGGAAGTGTTGTTGCTTAATCTTCATATTTCTCTATTTACTTTACCTCATAGTTGAAATGATGCATTTAATTCTTGAATTTTATTGTTAGTTCACTATGGGCTAAGTTATTTAGTGTTGGGATGATTGATGAAGCCTGACATAGTTTAGTTGATTTTAATGCTTTTATTGAGAATTTAAGCTAATTATTATCTTGTGCATTTATTATTGTATTTATTGACTTGCGTTTATTGTGGCCAAATTCATGCTTGAATTTCATGGGATGTGCAATAATCCCAACACTCCTTCATCATCTATTTCTCACAATTTTCTACTTATTTATTTACTATTGTGAATTTGATTTTAATATTAGAACATTACCAATCCAAACTTTATTGTGTGTGTTTATTGTTGAAATTAATTAAATTGGAGTGTAATTGAAATAGACAATCCTTGTGGGATCGATAAACCGGACTCATTTAGTCCACTATCACTTGTATGCGATACATGCACGCGCGGTGTGTTTCTAGCGGACAGGACCACTAGTGATGGTAACGGGGCGGGTCTTCCCGACCCGCCACCAGTCCCGCGAATTTCGGGGCGGGTCAACCCCGCCGTCCCGTTTAATTTTTTTTTTATTTTTTTTGGTATTTTTTATTTTTTTCTTTATTATTTTTTATTAATTTATTTATTTGGGACGGGTTCGGGTCGGGACGACCAAACCCGCACCCGCCCCGCGACCTGCTCAGGTCGGGGGAAACCGTCCCATACCCGGCCGCGGGTTGGCGGGGCGGTTTTTTTGCCCCATCAGAAGCGGGTTCGGGTACCCATCGGGTCGATTTTTTTTGCCATCTCTAAGGACAACGCCTTTATGAGGGATGCGATGGGCGCCACTTCCCTATAGTAGGTAATGATGATTGTATCCAAGCAATTGGTTTACATTTCCAACGGTTAGGGGCTTGACACGTGTAAAGTATGACACGTGTCACCATCTAGGACAATAACTTCAACTATAAATAGAACACGCTTGCCTCCAAGAAAAAGGTTAGAAACTCAATACTAAAGCTTGATATATTAAATCTCACTCCCTTTTCTCTCTTTTAAACACTTATATCTCGCGCACCTAAATTATATTTACTTGAAATGGGAATTGACTTAGTCATCTGAGTGCAAATGGGAACCACCTTGGCACCCCTTGCATACTGATCGTTTGTTTTAGTGCGCAGAAGGTCCACGTGTTCAAGAGGGAGGAGCTGAGACGTGTTAATCCAAGGTCCTACCAGATTTTGTGGTCAACAGAATCCATTACATATTGACTAGATTCTAATTACTTTCTTCGTATGGTTGTAGTAGTGCATACCCAAACTCGAGGGAAATGTGGCTATTGGAGTTTCTACAGAATATCCTCGTATAATTAATTGGATAATGCATAAACACCCTTCCGTGATAAAATGTTTTCGAATGATGATGTAAGTTTTCAAATACATTTCGATTGGTTAAGTAATGATGTTGATTCTCCAAGTTTTAAATATGATTTGTACTACATTTTATGTCATACAGATTAAGATAAATGATATTAGCCCCTATGATTTAGAGCTATTGATTTCGTACATGACATGTTGTGATTTACTTCAATATGCTTTTTGTGACCAATGTATGTTTAATTATGATTGTGAACTAAATTATGTATATTGTGACTTGATCATAGATATTTTTGACCTGACTGTTATACTATGTAATCTTATTTTTATGTTTTTAATGATTTAAATGACAAATCCTTTCAAGCTTACACAACCACACTACAATGTGAAGACCTCGAGAGCGCTGGTGGACACAAGCAATTTAACCCCCCATTGTGACCAATGTGCCATTATTAGCATTGATCCCAATATTGGTATGCCATTGTTAAATGTACATGTAGTAAATGAAAATGACTTCTTCGTGGATCCACTGTTCAAAAGGCAGGAGACAGCTGCAAGATCAATCACTCCATCTTAGCCTCGGTCCTTACATCACACTGACCGTTCATGTGTTGAAGTATGTAATCTATTTAATATATCTTAGTTAGGCACATTCTTCATTATTAACATGAATCAATGAATCATGAACTACATAATTCATTAGAAGGCGAAACGACCGAAGAAGAAGATGAATAACCAAATATCTGAAATTCAACATGAGAACAAAGGGCTCATAACGGATATGTTATTGATGCAGTCACAGTTGTTCAACATGAAAGACTCATTGTGTAAGTTGAATATTACTTTGAAGTGGAATGAGATTATTCAAATTTAAAATGCACTAAAAGAAGAAATTATTGAAATGAGATTGAACATAAATTTTTTTGTTGACTCTGACTCTGTCACTGAAATGATTTATTTTTTAATGGATAAAGTTCAGACAAAGTTGAATGGTAAAACTGCCTTAGTTGGAAAAGATGCAATGTAAATAACTAAAAATCAATTAATATTTTTCTATATATTCATTTTCACGCTCTGTATTATATTCAATGTTTGATTTCAAAAACAAGAGATGAATGCCGACGAAGGTGTAGATAGAAAAGGGAAGGGTAGGCATGCGATCAGTACGAACACCTATAGGTTAGGATGGTGCATCATTTGGGAAAGACAAGTGCAAGATTAGGCGGAAGAAGTTATAGAAGATGTATCAAGTAAATTGAACTTGATTTGTATGAGATGAGATGGACATAATACGTGAATAGACTTTAAACCTTTGGACATGTATTTTCTATTCTAATTTGCATAAGTTTATGCATTTTGTCCAAAGGAATCTTATCTTGTTGTTGCATCATCTGGCTTCCCTGTGAAGAGGGCACCAAAGCCATCGAAGACACTACAATCTCCACTTTTCCAGTTGAAGTACGTACATCTCTAGGTTCAGATAAATCCGAGATAACGAATGTCATTTTTCACAAATTATTCCGAGGGAATGGACAACACGATGTAATGACATTCCAAAATTGGTTCAACAAAGGATTCAAACAAAGAAATCAAAACATTCTCTTATGCTTGTTGGAAACCCGGGTCGTTCTACTAACAAAATTTGATTTCTTGTTACTAGATTATCCCGTTATAGGATTTTTTGTTCTATGTATTTAACTTAGAATAAATAATTTTTGTACAAAAAAATGATTTTGAGAAGATTACCCTTGTAACGTGCCTTACAATAATCTTTATTAACTGCTTCTTGATTCTACCAAAGTTTCAAACCCTCAAGTTTTTCTCGGCGTTCTCTAATGGCAGTTATGCAGTTGTGTGATCACCTTTTTCTAGATTTAGGTTAAACTATGATTAGAGTTTTCTTTGTAAAGAGAAAACACACATTACATACTTTAGTGTGTGTCTTGCCACTTTTCAAAATAGGGTTGGAAAAATAGTCTTTGGAGACTATTTATAACTTCTTTACACTTCAAAACTCTACTAAGCCTAGTACCATAACCCATACCCATTTCTGCACAACCCAATACGAGTAATTAGTCAGTATAAGCCCATTATAGTGAAGCCACCGAGGAAACCTGATCGGACCCAATTAAACTAAGCTCCAATAAATTAATTATGATCTAGTCAACTCTTGACCAGTCAAAATAATTTATTAACCACATTCTATCCACTAAAAGAATAAGACTGCACTCTTAGTAATATTAGAATTACTAAAACAACAACCAATAATTTTATCCTCTGACTTATCGCTCTTACATGTTACGCCCGTCAATCAACTCGAATATTCAGAGTAAGCTAAAATGACCAAAATGCCCATCTCTGAATGTTCACAAACTCTCAACTCTCATCTTCTATCTGAAAATTCGATGTGATCATACCACATCATAGAATTCAACGTTCACCGTCGAATTAATGAGCTCAAATTCAACTATCTACTAAAAGAACCAGTGAGATTATAATCATACCAAAAAGATGACGGATTCCATAATACGAATATATGTTCCTCGTTAGTTCACTTTAATTCCTAAAGTACTCAGTTATTGATCAGCAATATGATCTCATCCATTGATACCTTAAAGAACTTCAAGTTGGTAATCGAAGTCCATTTTTCGATTATGATTAAGATCCCACATACGATAGTCAAGTGAAATTAAACTTATATGGTCAATGTCACAAATTAATTTCACGTGGTCCCGTCTAATACTTTCCAACTATACTTTCAATTTTATTACCAAAATAATAGATAGACTTTAATAAAATCGAGACGATTTTATCAAAATAAATTGTCCATATTTATTTACTGATTGTGAACGTTAATTTTAGATCGAATTACAAAATGAATCTTTCTATTTTTAACAACTTAAACACTCAATCTGTAATATCAAATCGACCCATGAACAACACAATTTCATATTAATACAATCAATTAATATTTTATTTTAAATATTGTGAATTATATTCTATAGGCATATATAATTCCAACAATCTCTCATTTGCCCTTAGAATATACATTAAATATCGAATCATCCATCATGTCAACATCATCATTACATTAATGATCACGTTCCCATTCAAGATGGTAATCCCTTTCTATGTAAGTCACGGTTGTATAATAAACAATCCAAGATTGTATTGTACTTAACCAAATAACCACCTTATCTCCTAGTTATATTCCCATTTTGACGACGCTTGAGAGTCCTTGTCAAATCAGATCTAAATTAGTTTTAACTCATCAGATCACAACCTAAATAGATAAACAAATATTTACACGTTTTCCAAAAATGCTTAAGTATATGTTTTACTTCTATTCAATAATCTGATCCTAGATCAAATTAATAATCACCAACAATATCCTCAGCATAATATATGACTTATCTAGTGTAAAGAAAGACTTCCTATGGCCGGAGCATAATGAACATTCTCTATCTTACCATGAGTTTTGGGAGAAAACTGATAAGATAGATAAAGTTCACAAAAAAAGTTGTGCCTTTCAAGACTTTAAAATTGCAAATTTAGATAGTGTCTTATTATTACATGATGATGTTTGAGACTCCTATGTTCTCTTTTTCTCCCATTCCGAAAAATATGGATGCCTAGAAAATAGACAGTCATCTACAAGTCCTTCATGTCTAATAATTGGTACCAACTACCAAATAAAAATACGTTTATGTATAATAGAGTGTCATTCACATAAATAGTTGCGAGAGTTGTCTCATCTTTCTGTATAGACGAGTATACTTAAGAAATACCAAGATTTTGATCAAGATCATTTATCACAATGGTTCGGTCAAATTCTATTTTCCATGCTGATAAGTGTATTTTATACACTTATTTCTATCCTAAAAGTAGGATTTTATATGTTTGTTTTGGAATATTTGCTATTTATTTAGCGTTATTTGTTTACATTTCAGAAATAATCCCAAATTCGAGAAAACAAAGGAATTGAAGCTAAAATTGAGCAATTGGATGTAAAAAGTGTCAAAGTGAGCAAATCAAGAATTGATGCAGTCAATCAAATAGCTAATTTGAAGAAAAAATCGATTTTGGAAGAAATCAGAAGTTCAGGGGTTAAATTGCAACAATCAGAAGTTGGAGGACTTGCTGTGCAATTAAAAGACAGGGACTAAGTTGCAGAATTTAAAAGATAAAAATTTAAAAGATAAAATTGCAGCCGGAATTACAACCGTGCGGACGCACGGTTGAACAAGGCGTGCGGTCGCACGGTCAAAAAATTCAGTGACTAAAGTTTACCTGCAGAGTCATGCGATCGCGCATTTTTGAACCGTGCGGTCGCACGGTATTCCCGACTGGGCCGCAACTGGGCTTTTTTTGCGGAATTCAGCAGTTTTCTCCTCTATTAACCTAATTCTCGAGGAAATCTATAAATACCAGACCTAAGGCACGAAATTAGGGGTTCCCAACTGTGATATTTTATGTCAAAACGCTGTCGAATTGCGAGGGGATCCATAGGAGGCCAAATTCAAGATTGAAGAACAAGGATCAAGGAGATGAATGGGAAAGGCATCCAAAGCTTTCTTTAGGTGCCCTTGAATTAATTTCCATAAAGTCTAGCTCTAGACTATAAATGAAGCGCTTATTGGGAGGCAACCCAATTTCTCAAACTCTTTTCTTTATTTGTTTTGTTTATTGCTTTTGATTGCTTTTATTACTTTCTAGTTGTTTAGATGCTTGACCTTGCATTTTAGGATCACTAGTATGTTTAGAATGCATGCATTGAGTTGTTATGTGTTTTAAGTAATTCTAGTATTCCATTTTGCATGTTTTAACATTTTTAGCGTTAATTGCATTTTAATTTTTGTTGTTGTTTATCATCACAATTTTTCAACATGAGAACCTAGTTTAGGACATGTAGACATATTGGATTTTTCCACATTTTTACAAGACTTTGCTTAATATTAGTGTTCTTCATATCTTTTTGCGAAATTTGAAATTGTGGATAATTGATGATGGGTTTTAGGATTGGAGTATCGAATTGTGGGTTTATTAGGTGAAAAAAAATTGGTTTAATTCAAGTCTCCAAATCTATGCAATTCTTTAATTTCTTTATATGCATGTTAGGTGCTCGATAAAATGTTTCAATGAGGTTTTTGTTGAGTTTTGACAAATCTTTTTGGATGATCACCTTCACTACATGTTAAACATCATTTGTACATCATCCATTCATTGTTTACACAGATTTAAGCCATAGAACTCAACATGAACATCTTTGCACTTATCAACATGAACATCTTTGCACTTCAATGCACCTCATTGCAAGGCATCACAGCACCACTGCACCAATTCCAGCTTCATGTCACCTACTTTGTCACGTCCTTTCATGACCCAAATGAACTTCAAATTCGCTGAATTTTTGATATGTTGTAGACCAAGTTATGTTCTTTCATATGCCTGGAACATGTCTCGGGAAATTTTCACTTTTTCGAGGCGATGTCAAGGGTTGAAAATCAGTGGTCGACCAATTTTCAAAAATTTCAATTTTTTTTCTAAGTCCTAGTTTGGGTGTGTTGTGTTGATTTTCTTTAGTTCCTATGTGATAATTATACTTCTAATGACCATTAATATTTATTTGCAAGGAACATATCATCATGGGGTAATTCACGCCAAACATGGAAAAGGAAGTAAGGGATCATTTCATCCAACAAAACATTCAAGTCAAAGCTTAAAAAATGGGAATACCAACTCTCCAAACCCGGGAAGTACATTAACCCTCTTTGTTATTTTTTTGTTTATTTTCTTTATTTATTTTGAATACATTGAGGACAATGTATGATTCTAGTTTGGGGGTGGGAATCTCATTCATGTGCTTTCATCTACACATTATTCGATTTTGGGTAGAAAATTCATAAAAAACTGAAAAATTGAAAAAAAAATCATAAAAAGTGAAAAATTTGAAAAATTTGGTTGATTTATTTATTGCTTATGATATGATATGAATTGACTTTTGTGCTTTAGTTAGAAAATTGGGCAACATGCGAACTAAATTTTTCTAAACATTCATCCATGTAAGACTTTAATCAAATTGGAGCACATAGCCAATTTCAAGTAAAAACTTGTGTAGGGAGATGCTTGATACTTGTGGGGTAAACTTGTGCACTTTGAACATAGTATTGATTGAAAATCCCAAACCTTAAGTAATTTAGATCCCGACCTGAAATGTAGAACCAAACTGCTCAAGAACAGTTTGGGGGTGGGAAGGTTAGTATGAGTATGCATTGATGGATTTAAGATTTGGAGTTTTTAATTGTACATCTTTAGTGTAAGGGATTTCGATCAACGGGTATAAACCATAATAACCAGCATAAAAACAGTAAAATGCTGAAGGTCTTATTCTACTCTTCAAATGCCTTTTTGACTCGAGCAAGTAAGTCTGAGGGATTCTCTGAATCTGGTACCCTAAACTCAACTGAGTTGGGAGCTGCCGACCTAAAGCTCGCTACAGGGTTAACTAGAAAGCAAGTACGGAGAGTGGACTTACACATAAGACACAAAAACATCTTTAACTTTTCTGTTTAAGCCTTTATGACTCGGGCAATTAAGTCTGAGGGGTTCTTTGAACCTGGTACCCTAAGCTCAACTGAGTTGGGAGCTGCCGACCTAAAGCTCGCTACAGGGGTCATATAGAAAGCAAGTATGAAAAGTATTGCACAAAGATGGTAAAAGACAAGGACATTAAAAGAAAAAGTCGTCCATATGAAAGAAGAATAGAATAAAATGGTATAAGCTTTGTTGGTTGAAATTCCTAACACTTTGTTAATTATTCTTGGTCTGTCGTGCATACTTGTCTAGTCCTAACTGCCTTGTGTGGAAAAATGCGATTTATACATGTTTAGAAACCACATCAATAGGAAAGACCTCGGGATATGAGAGAAAAGCAGTAAGGTTGTACTCATTCATGAGAGGGTAAGGAAAATCAAAAGAAAATCATTGTTGATCACATGGGATTTGGGCTTACTCTTGCATAAAAAGTCACACATTGTCAAGTTTATTTTTGCATAAGTTTGCGGTTGATTTTGACTATTCACACACACACAATGAAGTTGAGCATCAGATGAATGAAAATATTTTATGTTGTTCATATTTCTTTTTCTAAAGTGAATTTTCAATTTGGATTGTTGAAGTGCATGGTAAATAAGTTGACAAAAGCAAAAATATATTTTTTTATTTAGTTTGCATTTTTATTTTTATAGTTTATTTTTATTTTTTGTTCGAGGACGAACAATAGTTCTAGTTTGGGGGTGTTGATAAGTGTATTTTATACACTTATTTCTATCCTAAAAGTAGGATTTTATATGTTTGTTTTGGAATATTTGCTATTTATTTTGCGTTATTTGTTTACATTTCAGAAATAATCCCAAATTCGAGAAAACAAATGAATTGAAGCTAAAATTGAGCAATTTGATGTAAAAAGTGTCAAAGTGAGCAAATCAAGAATTGATGCAGTTAATCAAATAGCTAATTTGAAGAAAAAATCGAATTTGGAAGAAATTAGAAGTTCAGGGGTTAAATTGCAACAATCAGAAGTTGGAGGACTTGCTGTGCAATTAAAAGACAGGGACCAAGTTGTAGAATTTAAAAGATAAAAATTGCAGCCGGAATTACAACCGTGCGGCCGCACAGTTGAACAAGGCGTGCGGTCGCACGGTCAAAAAATTCAGCGACTGAAGTTTACCTGCAGAGTCATGCGATCGCGCATTTTTGAACCGTGCAGTCGCACGGTAGTCCCGACTGGGCCGCAACTGGGCTTTTTTCGCGGAATTCAGCAGTTTTCTCCTCCATTAACCTAATTCTCGAGGAAATCTATAAACACCAGACCTAAGGCACGAAATTAGGGGTTCCCAACTGTGATATTTCATGCCAAAACTCTGTCGAATTGCGAGGGGGTCCATAGGAGGCCAAATTCAAGATTGAAGAACAAGGATCAAGGAGATGAATAGGGTGACATCTTTTCATACTTCTTGTGATTTAATTTCGATCATGTATTTAGGCTAGGTTTTAATTGTTAGAATTGTGATGAAGCATTAATTTATTGATTCCATGTTTTCACTTTATATTTATATTATGCAATTTATGAGATTGATGCAATTAATGATGTTATTATTATCATCTATGATTATGGACGCATAATTATTGATGCTTGTGATAGATTTCTATGTTCGAAAGAGTAGAAATTTATTAGACCTTGATTAATTGTCGCGAAGTCCGATAGGGGATAGAAATATACCCTTACGCTTCATTTTATCCTTAAAAGTGTTAATAATTCGTTAATACTTTTCTACATGTTTGGATTTGTCATAGAAATATAGGCTCATCTCATGTAGGAAAAGGTGTTTATGCATCGCTCGAAAGGGGACATAAATAAATATAGGAACACGGATTTTCAATACTCATACCTTGTTATTAAATGTTTAAGTCAAATACATGGTTGACATGATTAATGTGGATTCATAATTCTAACAAATTCATCTCATCGTTTTTACAAATCAAATTTTCTTATTTTCTTTAGTTTAATTTTTATTTTAGTTTTCAAAATCAAAATTATCAAATCCTAAATTTTCTTGTTCCGGTTAAGGTTTGTAGTCTAAAATACAATTTAAAACAATCTCTGTGGGATCGATACTCGGACTTAAAATCCACTTTATTACTTACGCGACCCGTGCACTTGCGGATCGTTATCACATGCTTTGAACAATTACTCAAATCCAAAATTGGACAATTGCAAGTCGTGAACTTTACTTTCATAGACTTTTGTATGAACTCCTCATGATACACTTTGTAGATGATTTCCTCAAGATGTGTTCAAGAATCAACGTCTCGAAGTCCATCCATCGTACCTCATTTTCAAAATGAACCACAATGAATAAAAGATATAAGTAAACTTTTGCAGGGCAATTGATGAGAAGTGTTTCATAAACTCACAACCATAAGCCTTGCAATGAATGCATCAACCTTTCCATCTACCCCCTCTTTTATCATCTTAAAACTCATCACACCTATAGGTTTGACTCCATCAGCCACACATTTTTTTATCTCTCTAATTTTTAACCACATATCATTTTGAAAAATACTGGTTTACAATCACCATAAAAGATCCTAAGAGTTCTAGGTTTAAAAAGTGATAGTTTTAGGGGCTGTTCGACAACTGTTATAAAACACCATTGAAGAGAGAAAAAAATGTGTGATTAAAAAGTGGTGTTGAAAATTGTGTTGGTTATGAGTGTATTTGGTATTGTTTAAAAAGAGTTTTTTTGAAATGATTAGTGATTTTTCAGAGAATTGATGGTTGAGATTTTGTTGAAAAGTCAAATATTGTGAGCTTGACTTTTAGTGAATGATTGAGATTAAATACTATAGAAAAAAGAGAAAAAATTAAAGAGAAACAAACAAGGGCTATAATCAACGATTGTCTACCGTTCGGCTGCTCTTTTTTTAATTATAAACATTTGCATTTTCAAATCTCGAGGTAAATAAATGGTTAAAAATTGGAGAGAGAAAAAATATGTGGTTAAAAAGTTGTATTGAACATTGAAATAATTATAATAAAAAAATAAACAAATATGCCGAACACATTGGTGTAATTATTATGTAATTTTCCCAATAAATAAAAGGGTAAATTACGTAACTACCTAAGTATAACTTCCTGTAATTGAAAAATACCAAGTTTTCAAACAATTCGTAAAATTACTGAATTTCTTTTCATAACTTTAGAAAAATGCTAGATTCTCATGAGAGAGAGAGAGAGAGAGAGAGAGAGAGAGAGAGAGAGAGAGAGAGAGAGAGAGTATATTATTTATTCTTTCAATAGATATGGAACCTATTATTTAGGAGGTAGTTACCATTTGTGTTGGGATTAATTTAGGCAGTTACAATGTTCCAAAAAATCTCGCAACGCAATTTTCTCTCTTGGCCGTCTGTAATATTCAACCTCTTCGATCGTCATATTTTTGGCGGCCATTATGGGTAAAATAGTACTAGATTTTCTGGTGATTATATTATGTAATGTTACACATTACAGTCATTAATTAATAGTTATTGTTCTGTAACATGTTGTAATTTACGACCACAAATGTTTAATATTCATTACTATTGTTTTTCTTCGTGTCGGTTCAAATTGAAGTAGTGTTACAGTCATTGTAATGCTGTGTAATTGTAATTTATGTAACATTACAATTCATGTAATGTAATATTCTGTCGTAATTTTCAATAATGCTTTGTAATGCCTTGTAATGTTCATAAAAATTTCAACACAAAGACCTAATGCAATTTCAACTAAAAACAATCAGAAATTACAATTAAATCAACACTTTAAACATCGAAATTAATTTCTAAAACCTAAAATACCAACACAAAATACCACTTCAAACATTTAAATATCCTTTTTTTTTTTTATCAATATCAAAGATGTAATATATAGATCAACAAGTAGATACAAATAAGCTGGGCATACCCTAGTGTTACAAAGTCGATCAAATTACAAGACAACTGAATCTATAAAAAACCTCATTACTTGGACGTAGCCAAGTCTAAACCAGTAGGTGGTGAAGAACCCCATTAGCAGAAACAACAAGAAATATAAAAGAAAATCTTAAGCCTACGACAAAGTAAAAAACCTCTCAGGCTTGCAATTTGGACTCCATCACATCAATATATTCCTCGCATCGAACAAATTGTTCCTCCTACTCGTGCTTCTCTCGTTTTACTTGCGCAAATGTTTGTTTTTCTATGAACTAAATCCTCGAGTGTTTGTTGAATTTCTTCTCGAGTAGCATTTTCTGCAGCATATCGTTTTAATTCTTCACCAAATATTTTACCACCTACTTGGAGCTTGGATTATTGGGGCTTGATGTAAATGAAACAATGACAGCTTTAAGATCTGGGATTTAAATGAAATTGAGGTTGAGAAAAATAAAATATTTTGATAGGAAAAAGAGAATGAACACCGTTGATTTAGATCCAAGATTGATTGGAATTGGTGAGAGAGAAATGTTTAAGCATATTTCTAAAGTGATTTGGATCCAAGATTGATAAGAATTGGTGAGATAGAAATGTTTAAGCATATTTCTAGGGAGGAGAGAGAAAAGATAACAATGGGATTGAAGAGAGTAAGGGTGGGCGTCGGGTGGTTCGGTCGGGTATCTCAAGAATCGGAATCAAACCATACTTTTTCGGTTCTTGTAAAATGGAACCATTCGGTTCTATTGAATCGCAAGAACCAAACCATTCGGTTTTGGTTCGGTTTTGATCCTAATTCGGTTCTATAATAATAATTATTTGTCGGAAGCCTTATCAAATAGCATCAGTCCTCGAGAAGTGAGCCAATAACCTGAAATAAACTTGTACCGAATATACCAAGATCAAGAATTTCGAAAATCCTTTCACCCTAAAGAAATTATAGGATTCTCCATGAAACGGAAGATATTCATAAACAAAAATAGGAAACAAATGGCCTAGAAGGTTTGATGTGATCCGTTATGGTGATCACCAAGAACACGCGGAATTAAACGTCGGAAAGCTCTAAAATCCAATTAGTAGACGATAACAATGCAACCCCGACCTCACGACGCAAGAACTATGGGTATATTAAACTCAAAACCCGTTACGATGCGGAGATAAGAACCAAAAAGGGGGAACGCCACAAAGGTTGTCAAATCCTTTGATAAGTTCGGATTTGTTCAACGAGAACAAGAAGAAAATTAAGGGAATATCTCACCTTCAATATCATTAATCTCAAGAATAAAAGTTGTTTTACAATGCTGAATGAAGCCCTATAAATAGGCTAACAAAATAAAGCAACCTAAATAAACTAGAATTGCAAATAAACCAAAACGCTGAAACTAGGTTAAAAATACGCCGCCTAAGTTACAGCCGTACCTTTTAAGTTTATGGCCGTAAGTGACTTAGGGTCTAAAAATCAAAATATAGGTTACGGCCGTGACTATTACGTTTACGGCCGTAAGCGACCTTGTGAACAGAAAAAAAAACTACTAAACTTTATTTACGGTCGTGAGGATTTGTATTACGGCCGTAAGTCCTCTTCTACATAATTTTGTCTTGATGATTTTACGGCCGTGAGATCATAGTTTACGGCCGTGATTGCCTTTCTGCACAATTTTTGCTCAGATGATTTTACGGCCGTAAAAGTAGGGTTACGGCTGTGAGAATGCTTCTGCCTCAATTTCTTGTTGATTTAATCCAAATGCATAGTAACAACTTTGATTTCTCTTCCACTTTGTTATGCAACGTAAATGAGGTCTTTGCACTCGAGCACTCATCCATCCATGCTTGCATGAAGCCTTGCATTGCCTGCTTAATTCTTTTGGCTCTTTGCCTCGTTATTGGTCCTACGGGCACGTGCAACGGGTCAATGCTCGTCGATAAACTCCAGAACTCATCATTCCCTCCCTGTTGAGAAGGATTCGTCCTCGAATCATCACCTGCATCAAACAGAGAAAGATCAGGAACATTAAAAGAAGCAGACACGTTATACTCACCTGGAAGATCGAGTTTATATGCATTCTCATTTATCTTTTCAATGATTTGAAAAGGTCCATCGCCTCTTGGCTGCAACTTAGACTTCCTTTGGGTTGGGAATTGCTCCTTTCGCAAGTGCACCCACACCCAATCACCCGGCTCGAACGTCACTTGCCTCCTACCTTTGTTGGCATGAGTCGCATAACGCTCATTTTTCTTTTCAATTTGCCCTTTCACCTTCTCATGAAGTTCCTTCACAAGCTTAGCCTTTTTCGCCCCGTCCAAACTGCTCCTTTCGTCTACGGGTAAAGGAATTAAATCAAGAGGAGTTAACGGGTTGAAACCATAAACAACTTCAAAAGGTGAACAAGAAGTAGTAGAATGTACAGATCGATTATAAGCAAATTCCACAAATGGCAAACATTCCTCCCAACTTTTTAAATTCTTATTTATTATAGTACGCAAAAGGTGGATTAATGTCCTATTAACTACCTTCGTTTGACCATCGGTTTGCGGGTGACATGTAGTAGAAAATAGCAATTTAGTACCCATCTTCCCCCACAAGACTTTCCAAAAGTAGCTTAGGAACTTAACATCCCTATCAGACACAATACTCCTAGGTACCCCATGGAGTCTTACAACTTCCCTAAAGAATAGGTCAGCTATGTTTGTTGCATCATCTGTTTTATTACAAGGAGTAAAATGCGCCATTTTGCTAAATCTGTCTACCACCACAAATATCGAGTCTCTACCTTTTTTTGTCCTAGGCAGACCTAACACAAAATCCATAGATATGTCTACCCAAGGTTCATTAGGTACGGGTAAAGGTGTATACAAACCTTGTGGTAAGATCCTAGACTTAGATTGTTTACAAGTTATGCATCTTTCACAAATATGGTGAACATCCATTTTCATTTTAGGCCAATAAAAGTGCTATTGTAAAGTCTCTAACATCTTAATAACACCAAAGTGTCCCATTAACCCCCCACCATGAGCCTCACGCACTAGTAATTTACGCATAGAACAATTGGGCACACAAAGTTTACTTTCTCTAAACAAATAGCCATCATGCCTATAAAATTTATCAATTGCACCCTTTTCACACGAAGCATAAATAGTAGAAAAATCAGGGTCATTAGCATACATACCTCTTATATATTCAAACCCAAGAAACTTCGCATTTAAAGAGTTTAGAAGTACATACCTGCGAGAAAGGGCATCTGCTACCACATTCTCCTTACCTTGCTTATAGCGAATGACGTATGGAAAAGTCTCAATGAATTCCATCTAACGGGCGTGTCTTTTGTTCAGCTTACCTTGTCCCTTGAGGTGTTTCAGTGACTTGTGGTCAATGTGTATGACAAATTCCTTTGGCCACAGATAGTGCTGCCATGTTTCCAAGGCACGAACAAGAGCATAAAGCTCCTTGTCGTAGGTTCCTAATTCAAAACCGCCCCACTCAGCTTTTCACTGAAAAATGCAATCGATCTTTTTTCCTGCATAAGAACAGCTCCAATACCTATTCCTGATGCATCACATTCAATCTCAAAGGTTTGGTTAAAGTTAGGTAAAGCTAAAATCGGTGTAGAACATAATCTATCCTTAAGCATTTTAAAAGCATTTTCTTGTGCTTCCCCCCAATGGAATTGACTCGATGTTAAATCTACCCTCCAAGTATAAAGGGGTCAAGTTATAGCCTAGCAGTAATCCAGGGTCATTCTTCCTAGGGATTTTGTTGGTATAATAATATTTGCTAAATTCGAAACTTAAACTATGATTTCAATTGTTTTTAAATGAATAAAAAGATGATAATTAAATTGAAATGAAAGGGAAATTTGAGTGGAGTTATTCTTTCGCTATCAATTGGGTTTTGCAAATAAATTTAGCACGAATTTCTTGAGATCGATAAAATTTGGAAATATTAGTACGAGAATTAATCAATTTATTTTACGGCATTTGGTCGAGCATGTTGTGTGCATAATCAATACATACCACATCAACGACATCAATCGAGGTAAAATAATTTGAAGAATTAAAACACTCGTTAATTATCATCAATCACAAGAATTCATCTATAGAAAATTAACACTCACCCATTGAGGCTAGGAATAACTCCTCTCAAATTTAATCTAGCCGGACATAATTAAATTAACCGAAATAAATTTCAAATAAACGATTACCATTCTAGGAAATAAAATTCAAAATTTTAAAAACTAAAACTTCTACAACTAAAATATATCTCAAATCCAACATAAAGTAAATAACCTCAAATTAGATAAACTAATAATTAAAACCATTCAAAATCCAAGCAAGAAAATGAAAATTAGAATCAATCACCCAAACACCAATTTCAATCTCCCCTCGATCTGTCGTGTGCTTGCTGGACTAGAACAGGGTTGCCGGAATGGAAAATGAGCTGCTGCCGAGAATTGGAGACTGCCGAGAGTGAGGAGCAGCTGGCTGGGAACGTGAAGAACTGGAAGCCTGCTGGTTCGTTGATGAAGAATGAGGCTGGGAAGGTTGAAGATGAGTGGTGGCTGGAGAGGGAGAAGACACCGGCAGAGAGGAGCTAAAGACAGAGGTTCAGGAGCGGCTGAAGTGCAGAACTGAGGGAAGAGCGATGCTGCTGGGCACTGCTGTAGAAGATGGAGGCAGACAGAGGACGTGAGGGAGAGTTCTGCGGCTGGGACTGATGGCTGAGGGCTGCTGCTGCTGGAAGAAGGAAGACAAAGGCATGAGGTTAAGGTGGAAAAAGGCTGCTGGTGGGGAGTTCCGGCTGCTGCTGTGTGAGTTCCGTGAGGGAGAAGAGGATGTTGTGCTTGAGGGAATGAAAAGAAGACAGACAGAAGGAGAGGGTGTATGCGGCTGTTGAGTGGATGATGAAGGAGGAAGAAGATGGTTGCTGTAGAAGATGACAAAGGCTGCGTGTTAAGAGAAAAGTTGCGACTGGTTTGTGAGAGAGGTGAGAAGACATAGCCGAGAAGAGAGATGGGTTGCTGTAGGTTATAGAAAGAGAAAGAAATTGTGTTGGGCTGCATAATTGATTTTTGGGCTTTTTTAGGTTAATCAAGTTAGGGGTTATTTTTGAGATAAAATTGTCCAAAATGTACCTGCTATTAAATAGATTGAATTATTAGTAAATAAAATCAATTTAGAGTTTAACAAATAAAATTGAATCTTTAATAAATTTTACTCTAAATGACAAAATTTATATCCCAAAAATGTATTTTTTTCATTTATTTGCCTATCTAAAATACGTAAAATTGGACAATAATCAGGAATCCTACACTTTTCTTGACTATTTCTGTGAGTGGTGCTGCAAGCGTGCTAAAGTCTTTAACAAATCTCCTATAAAACCCAGCCAACTCATGGAAGCTCCTAACCTCCGTAATACTTTTGGGAGTTGGCCATTCTTTAATAGCACAAATTTTCTCCTCATCTACCTCAACACCATTAGCACTAACAACAAACCCAAGAAAAATTACTTTTTCCATACAAAAAGTACACTTTTTAAAATTGGCATATAGTTTTTCAGTTTTCAACACTTCCAAAACAGATCTTAAATGTTCAATGTGATCACCTAAGTTCTTACTATATACCAAAATATCATCAAAGTATACCACAGCGAATTTACCAATGTAAGCACGCAAAACATGATTCATAAGTCTCATAAAAGTGCTAGGTGCATTTGAGAGGCCGAATGACATAACCATCCATTCATATAAACCATATTTGGTTTTGAAGGCGGTTTTCCATTCATCACCTTCTTTCATATGAATTTGGTGATAACCACTCTTAAGGGCTATTTTGCTAAACATACTAGCACCATAAAGTTCATCAAGCATGTCATCAAGTCTAGGTATGGGATGGCGATACTTTACCGTAATATTGTTGACTGCTCTACAATCCACGCACATCCTCCAAGTCCCATCCTTTTTGGGTACCAATAGAACTGGTACTGCACATGGGCTCATGCTTTCCCGAACATAGCCCTTTTTTAGCAGCTCTTCAACCTGCCTTTGTAGCTCTTTGGTCTCTTCTGGATTGCTCCTATAAGCTGGCCTGTTTGGAATGACTGCTCCTAGCACGAAGTCAATTTGGTGTTCAATCCCTCGAATTGGTGGCAGCCCACTAGGAATTTCCTCGGGAAATAAATCTGCAAATTCCTGCAAAAGAGACACAGCTAAACTGGGGAGGGAGTGGTTAGCTTCATCAAGTACAAGGAGAGATTCCTTATACATTAGTAAAATCACAGGTTTATTTGTAGAAATAGCTTTGGTGATATCACTTTGTTTTGAGTAGAAGCTCACATTTGTTTTCTCTCTTTTATTTTTATTGGCACTCTTCACACCCTCTCCTTTTTTCTGGGATCTTGGTCCCAACTCTCGATTTTTCACACAACTCTCCTTTTTCCGGGATCGTGGTCCCGACCCTCTTTCTCTCTTCCTCACTTTTTAATTTCAATTGGTCTTCATAGACCTCTTGAGGTGACAACGGCATTAGTTTGACATTTTTCCCATCCTTAATGAAGGTATACCTATTTTTAAAGCCGTCATGAATAACCTTCCTATCGAATTGCCATGACCTGCCCAACAAGATGTGCCCCGCATGCATGAGTACCACATCACAAACCACCCTATCTTCGTATTTCCCAATTGCCAAATCAACCACCACTTGTTTATTTACCTTAATCTCACCCGATTCATTTAACCACTGTAGCTTATATGGCCTAGGGTGTTTTAGTATAGGTAGGCACAATTTCTCCACTAGAGTAGTGCTAGCGACGTTCGCACAACTACCGCCATCTATTATCAAACTACACACCTTATTATTCACAAAGCACCTAGTATGAAATATATTTTCTCGCTGCTCACCTGACTCTTGCACCTTAACTTGAGTACTAAGGGCTCTCCTAGTGACAAGTGATTTAGCTACTGCATAGTCCCCATCATCATTTTCACTAACATCTTCTAGAGCTAGCATATCCTTATACGCATCCTCCACTTCTCCCTTCGGTGCCTCAAATTTATTTTTCTGCACAACCCCATCATTTTTAGAAGTCCAGCTCCATGTAGACTTACCAAAAGGGTTGGAACTTGTAGAGAATTTTGAAGTTTCCTTCCTTTTTAGTTGCCGTTCTACTTTCATGGCCATGTGAAGCATCTCCTCCAAATCGATATAATGCTGCAATTCAATAACATTAGCAATATCTCGATTTAAACCACTTAAAAATCTAGCCATGGTAGCCTCCGGGTCTTCCTCTATATTTGCCCTAATAATGGCAACCTCCATCTCTCTATGGTAATCCTCCACACTCTTATTACCTTGGGAAAGGGTTTGTAGTTTTTGGTAGAGATCCCTATAGTAATGTCCAGGCACAAATCGTTTTCTCATAAGGGCCTTCAACTCTTCCCAAGTTTCAATAGGTCTCTCCCCATTCCTCCTTTTACTAGTTACCAATTGATCCCACCATACTATAGCATAATCAGTAAATTCTACGACTGCCAATTTAACCTTTTTAGATTCGGAATAATTATGACAATCAAAAATCAATTCTACCCTCTTTTCCCATTCAAAATAAACCTCCGGATTACTTTAACCTTGAAACGAGGGAATGGACATTTTTATATTACCAACATGTCCGTCTACATCATCCCTACGATCACGCCTATATCCCCTATCACGTCTTTCTCCCCGATCTCGTCTCCTACCAACACTAGTAACAGACAATTCACCACTATCTTCATCACTATCAACAAACTCAACACGTTCATTCCTAGCTTTAAATTGTGGGTTGAAGTCATACCTTAGTGGTCTCCGTAAATTAGGGAAATTGCGCAGTTATTCATGACGTGGTTGAACAATTCCCGCACCATGTGTCTCCCCCGGATTATTTGTTCTTTCCACATTCACGTCGGCTTGTGGACCAAATTTTGCTTCCAACTTTGCATCCAACCTCACCTCCAATTTTGTAAACTGTTCCTCCATCATTGCAAGCATTTTAAAGTCTTGAAGATCCTTTTCCGTCGACGAAACTTCCTTTTGTGACATGGTTAGTATTAAAGAAAAGAGAAAATTTTAAATAAAGATCCTCACGTGTTTTATCGCTCGTGTATCACTCAATTTGACTTTTTCCCTCTATTAATCTCACCACTCTGCCTTTTTCCTCTATATTCCCTTTTTCCCACGTTCTCAAAGAACCCACCAAACTAGTCACGGATTTGGTTCTTGTGGAATAACCCCAAAGTGCAAATAAGGAAAGTTGATGAAAAAATTGGAATTAGGAAGTTTAAGAAGGAATTATGGAACACAAGAATTTTATTGCAAGAAGAAGTTTTATGGAATAAGGAATTTAATGGAAACAAGAATTGTTGGAAAGATTTGCCACAGATTATTTTCCAAGAAAAGATTTCTTGAATTATTTTGGAAAAATTTTATTGATTCTTGAATTAAATCTACAACTTTTTTTTTTTTTTTTTGTAATTTTCGGATTTTTTTTTTGCTACTCAACAAGAACAATCAAGAACAAGAAACAGAAATTGGCAAATCTTGAATTTCTGACGAATTTCAAGAAACAAGAATTGGAATGGAATTTTTTTTTTGAATGAATAATAACTGGAAATAAAAGAAAAAGAATTGGAATACTAAATACTTAGATTTAGAGACAGACTCTGATATCAGAAGATGTGATCCGTTATGGGGATCACCAAGAACACGCGGAATTAAACGTCGGAAAGCTCTAAAATCCAATTAGTAGACGATAACAATGCAACCCCGACCTCACGACGCAAGAACTATGTGTATATTAAACCCAAAACCCGTTACGATGCGGAGATAAGAACCACAAAGGGGGAACGCCACAAATGTTGTCAAATCCTTTGATAAGTTCGAATTTGTTCAACGAGAATAAGAAGAAAATTAAGGGAATATCTCACCTTCAATATCATTAATCTCAAGAATAAAAGTTGTTTTACAATGCTGAATGAAGCCCTATAAATAGGCTAACAAAATAAAGCAACCTAAATAAACTAGAATTGCAAATAAACCAAAACGCTGAAACTAGGTTAAAAATACGCCGCCTAAGTTACGGTCGTAACTTTTAAGTTTACGGCCGTATGTGACTTATGGTCTAAAAATCAAAACATAGGTTACGGCCGTGACTATTACGTTTACGGCCGTAAGCGACCTTCTGAACAAAAAAAAAAAAAAAAAACTACTAAACTTTATTTATGACCGTGAGGATTTGTATTACGGTCGTAAGTCCTCTTCTGCATAATTTTGTCTTGATGATTTTACGGTCGAGAGATCATAGTTTACGGCCATGATTGCCTTTCTGCACAATTTTTGCCAAGATGATTTTACGGCCGTAAAAGTAGGGTTACGGCCGTGAGAATCCTTCTACCTCAATTTCTTGTTGTTCTTTAATCCAAATGCATAGTAACAACTTTGGTTCCTCTTCCACTTTGTTATGCAACGTAAATGAGGTGTTTGTACTCGAGCACTCATCCATCCACGCTTGCATGAAGCCTTGCATTGCCTGTTTTATTCTTTTGGGTCTTTGCCTCGTTATTGGTCCTACGGGCACGTGCAACGGGTCAACGCTCGTCGATCCACTTCGGAACACATCAAGGTTTTTCGAGCATGACAATATAGTAAACTCGTGGGATGAATCATGAGTTTTAAATACATTATTATTAATTATTTTATATTTTTATTTATATATTTAATTAACTCCATCGTGGTCATTTACAACTTCGCTTATTAATAAGTTAGTCTCATTTGATTTTCATTTACTAAGAATTTCAATTCAAGTGTGAAGTTAAATGTTATAATGAGGTAGAGACGTAACAAATTTCATAAAAAGAAATTAATCATTTTCACTTTACCCAAAAAAATTACAAAATCTTTTGATTTTTAATTTTAGGACAACTAATTAAGACCATAAAAAAATAAAACAAGGATCAAAGACCGGTTCTAACTTCGATTTTTCGGTTCTAAAGGCGGAACCGAGAATCGAACCGAAAACCAATCGGATCTCGGTTCCAAAACTGATTTCCTATTTTATTTTTTTAAAATCATACGATTTCGGTTTTTATGGTTCGGTGATATCGGTTTCGATTTTTTTGCCCAGCCCTAGAAGAGAGAAAATGGTAAAAAAAGACAGAAAATTCTAAATATTTTCAATATCACGTCAAATTCTAAGGTGGCGTTCTGTTTGTATTTTATTTTGTATTTTCATTTTCGAAAATATTTTGTGTTTTGTGTTTTCATTTTTGTTTTCAAATTTGCTGAAAACGCGTTTGGTTTGTCATTTCTGAAAACTGTTTTTGAAAATGAAAAGGTGGAAAACACGTTCTGTTTGAAATTTTGCAGAACATTATTTAAACTATTTTTAATTAATTTGCTTGCAGAATACTACTAACTCCAACTCAAATTTCCTTTCACAATACACTAAAAATATGGTTACATGCAACACACTAATGTGAGCATTAAGAGTCTATATTAACACAGTTTGGTCAGGTTCGGGACTTGAGAAAGCTCTACTTCTATTAAAATCCAGAAAATGCAAGTTCTTTCAAAACCACCAGAGTCCATTTATCATTACATTTTTTGAAATATAACAACAAGAATTCTCATTTTTTTTTGTAATGTTGATATTGAATTGAATAAAATTTTATTTAAACCTTCAAGTTAGGATAATTCTTAAAAAAAAAAAAAAAAATTCTTTATTTATGCTTAGTTCCAAGATAGGATAATTCTAAAAAAAATAATAAAAAAATAAAAACTTTATATTAAGCTTAGTTCTAAGTTAAGATAATTCTAAAAAAAAAAAAAAAAAATAAAAATAAAATTTCCAAAACGCGTTTTGAACATTTTTTGTCGAAATACACACAAAACAAAACGATGTTTCGGGCGTTTTCCGTTTTATGTACAATTTTTTTTTTTGTTTTCCAAAATGCATTTTCGAAAATGATAAAGAGAACACGTTTTTAACGTTTTCGAAAATAAAAACAGAAAACGATCTCAAAACAGTAAAACAGCAAAACAGCAAATTTAACGTGGCCTAAATATTTTCAAAATCAAATATTCTTCTCCTGAATAAAAAACCCAGTACAAGCATTCCAAAAAGATTCAAATCGCCTTTTGTGGGCCGAAACTGAAAGTTATCCCGCGAGTTGGATCGCTGAGTTTTAGGGATTTTCATACGGTACAAATCGGCATCGGCGAATAATCGGAAATGGCGGATGATGAATTACCACCTCCAATTAGGTTGATGAACTTCGTTTCCGAAGAACAGGTTCTCCGCCAATTCTCACTATTTTGTTAATATAATTCCCCAGATTCAAAAGAGATCTTTCTTACCATTTAAGAGTACTTAAATTAGTGCTTTCGACTTTATTTTTATTTTTTTTTGCCTTTCAATACTGTGATATAAACTAATGAGGAATTGCAGTTGGAAGAAGTTCGGAGAACTAGGGGTGCTCGAGTCGAGGACGGTACTGCCCAGAGAGACAGGGCCCTTTACGAGGTCATAATTTTCTACTCTTTATTATTATGCCATAATATCAGTATTTTCATTTTACTGCTCTTTTACTGTTTATTATTGACACATTTCAGAAGTTACTTGATACTGTTCTTTGAGAACTGCAGATTTTAAAGGAGAATAAAGACAAAAAAGATGCAGAATTCAATGAACGTTTTAAGCACAGTAAGTTCTCAATTTGTTGTGAAATTTTCCTGGCCTGAGGTGTTCTCCATTTATAGTACTTGAATGTGAGAATGGTGTGGTTCTGGACCACAAAAATAGGTCTCAGCTGATGAAACTAATTTCATGATAAAGCCCTGTTTGGTAAACATTTTATAAATTTTGTTTCTAGCCCACAATTTTTGACAATAAAATGGACCAATTAGAAGTTTGACACGTCACTGTTTACCGACAAAATTTATAAACAAATTTTTACCTTGGATGTTTTTTGTTTTTTTACAATCTAATCTCCTATGTATAGTTGCAAATCTTCACGTATGATATTGTTTGTTGAAATTTTAATGTATGTGGTTTGACTTCACAATACTAATTCATGTTTTGCCAATGCAACATGCTTCTTTAGTTCTTATTTAATATGTTGATGTTGCTTCTATCTTCTGAAGTTCCAACTTTGACTTGTAAAGCAAAGAATTATATCATTTTGTCTTGCAGGACCACCAAAAGCTTTGGATGAAGATGAAACCGAGTTTCTTGATAAAATAGAGTTGGTGAGGCTATCTCTCGTGTTATTTATTCCTATATATACTCTGGTAGAATTAGCCATTTAAGGTTTTAAATTCTTGTATGACACCGGCTTTTATTCATTTTTCTTCATTGTGAACCTCCATTATGTTGGAATCAAGTATAAAACAGATTAGATATCTATCTATGCCAACACAATAGTTTAGGTGTTGATTATATTTTGACCATTTTTGGAGTTTATCAATAAAGTCAACTAAGCGTTACCCAATGGATATTTGTTTTCTTGTTGATATCTTAAAGTTCTTCTAGTTAAAACGTAAAATGCTCCTGTCCTAAATTTTTAATCCCTTGGTTAGAGTTCTGTTTTCAATTTGGAAAATGTTTGGTGCATACTTTTTATGTTTATTTAATCATAGAGAAGAACCAATAAAATGATTAAATTCTAATCAAAATACAGTTTTTTGGGAACTTATTTTGATTAAATTGCTTAATAAGACATTATCCGTTTCCCTAAAAAAATCCTTAGGTTGACTGCCGAACTTAAACCAAGAGGTTAAATGTGTGAGAGTAGTAATTAATTTTCCAGCTTGTCTTTTTACATTTAATATTTATGGTCTTTTGGAGGTTCAAATTAGAATGTCAATCAACCATATTTTGTTAACCTTTAGTTTATTATTTCCATATCTATTTGTTTTGGAAAATGGAATATCTCTTAGTTCTTCTACGAAGTTATATATTTGCACGAGGGCATTCGCCCATTTATTTAAATTTCAATACCAAGCTACTAGTTATTTAGATATAAGAGTGAAGCTTTAGTTTTCATGTAGACTTCAAATTACAATATTAATTTATCAAGTCATAGAACCCATTGAATTTATGTAATTTTTATTTTGGCATTTTATACTCATTTAGTCAAAGAGAGAATATGAACGTCAAATGGCAAATGAAGAAGAGCAGCAGCTCCAAAGTTTTCAGGTAAATTTCTGATCTTTTTCCCACTGTTCTCTTGATATTAATTTGCTATACCTTATATTTTTATGTTATTGTAATGATGGCTTTTAGGCTGCAGTAACAGCACAGTCTACGATTGTGCACGAGCTGAAAGAGGCACCTTTAATTCCTAAAGTCCAGGTATTTTAATATGTTATTGGTACTTTCTCTTTTCATATTTGCACTATTTTCTTTTGACTTCCCTTTTCATTGTCTGGGTGTGGGGGAAAGATGAGGTTGGAGATGGGGATGCTATAATGACTTTTTTGACAGGGATATTATGTCTTTAGATTCTTTTGGCTGACTTTGTCACTGTACTAGTTGTTTTTGTTTCTTATTTCTTATTACAAATCAAGAGTCATCATATATAAACTAGTGAATCGCCCGTGCGATGCACGGGAAAAAAGTCCGGATAAAGATAATTTAATGTGAAATTAGATGAATCATTTAGATTTCGCAAATAAGAGATAAGACCCTCCAAGTTTTGTAACTATCAACCTTATTCCATTGCACAATTCATGTGCATGATCAATATTTCTCAGGAAGAACAATGGATACTGCGAAGGCAAATAAAGAGGATGCACTTCGCTTATCAGCTGCAACGGTCCACCACGTAGCACAATAATGATATTCCTGTGTCCGGGTTGTGTATCAAAATCCACCAACAATCAATTCGACAATTTCATCGACAACATGCGAATCATATCACCTATTATCGGTCACCCATCGACCAATAAGTATAAGTCTTACATTTGAAGTGTTTTGCTCAATCATCTTTTCTCTAATCGACCTAAATTGCCTTACTAATTTGTTTTATTTGTTTAGCATATCCTTCAAATCAGAAACTATACAATTATACAACATTGAATCGCACGATTCACTCCTACCGGGGGACATTAAAAGACATAAATTAAATTTTAGACTATCACAACAAAATTATTCGTAAACAATATAAATATATAAGCAATAAATACATAATACGTACCTCACGGCCCTTTATCTACTTTCAACCTCATTCGCATTGTCAACAATGTAAAGTTGAGCAAATTGCGAAGCTGAATAGTCATCAGGCAACATACTCCCAATCTTATGACAATTTTGACTGTGTAATCTGAAGATGGGAGGTCCTCTACCATCATTTATCCCATTATCTATTCTTCCCATAAAAGTGAACGAAAACATCATATTATATGTCCGAATGTTCTCAACGAAATTCTTAATCTTGTCGTCCTGCCATATAACAACAAATCTTTCAAAATAAGATGATAATCTTCCATAAGAGAAATCTTCACTTTCCCTTACATACAACAAAGTAAAGGTGAACAAATAAACGGTGAAATCGAACTAAACCACAATAAATGGTTTGGTTTGGATCGATTTCAAATGTGAAATGGTTTTGTTCGATTTGGAAAATTTTCAAAATGCCTTAAATGGTTTGATTTATGTTTTAATTGTCAAAACCACGGTTTCAAACAGTCCACCCGTCAAATTTTTAAAAAATAATAAAAAAATAAAGGCAAGTTTTTATTGTCAACAAATCAAAATTAAGAAGTCAAAAATTAATTTGTTCAAATCCACAATCATTTGAAAATAATTATTGCTCCTAAATTTCATAATCATCATCCAAGACATTTTCTTAAAATAAAATTTTTAAAACCACGGTTTATTTAAGAAAAATTTAAATGTTTGCTTCTATATAATTAGTTTGTTTATCAACATGAATTGATTCACAATAAAACACTCAATTAGAAACTGAATACTACTATTGAGCTAGTTTCAGCTCGAAACTTTAGACGAATATGTGTATTTGAGCTCGCTTTGGAATATATTAATTCATTCGTTGGCAATTCGCGGTTTCTAACCGCACCAATCCTCATAATGGTTTTGATTTGAAATATTACTACAAACCACCCAAACCAAATGATGTTCACCCTACAACAAAGTGAGAACTTCGATTACAACATATTTTATTACGCTTATCCACTCTCTCCTTAAACCAAAAATTTGCCTAGCAAAATGAATACTTAAATGTAGGATCTCCAATATCCATGTAATCTCAACAATCAAACAATAGATGAAAGAGTTAATAATATAGACCATGCGTATAAAAGATAAGATTCATTGTTTTCACCATTGACAATGGAAAACAACACGTATAAGAAACGAATTCGATAATAATTAAAAAGGAAAAAAAAAGCTAAAATTGTGAGATTGACAAAGATACATCAAATTCATGATATTATAGGTTTTCAATATTTATACAAGGTAATTTTTTTTGATGAAAATTATAATATAAAATTGACCGTCTCAATTTTCAGTTAAGCAAATTGGAAGACAATTTACATATTGTTGTACAAATTTTAGAATCATAAATATTGAATTAAAATATAACAATTAATATCATGACATAGTTAATTATTTTTTAAATTTTAGACTTAACAGTTAGGACAAAAAATCATTAATGATTATATCATTTCAAAACAATATAAATAAATTTGTTATCCGTTAATGTTAAAAAATGTGATATGAGACTTTCTGGAATAAAAAATTAAATAATAATTAAATAAAATTGTAAATAAAATTATTTTGACAAATAATCTGATATAAAAAAGAACGTTATTATGTATATGTAACAAAGAATTTAAAAGTATGATTATTTATAACAAAATTTAATACAACTTGATTAAATATTCGATATAAATGTAAATGAAAATTTAACATTGGATTTGTATGACTAAACAAAATTATTCGTTCATAAGATTAAGGCCAATAAAATATCTCAATCATAATTAAAAATTAATTACTTATTAAATGTAACTTTTTATAAAAATACTCATTAATTTAATAAAACACAATACAGATGAGCTCGAATTTTTAGATGTACTAAAGAAGTAAAAAAATAAAATTATTTATAAAAAATTATACGATAAGGTTTATTTAGTATTAAATGTGTAATACAACTTTGATATAATTTTGAACTGAAAATTTTACATTAAATTTTTATGATTAAACACAAAAGAAATATTAATGTAATAATACATCACCAGACCTCTTAAAAAAAAGACATCTAAAAAGTTATAAAATTGAGACACATAAAAAATAATTATTACATCACGTCTTTGATGAAATTAATATTTTATATTTCTTAGGTATAGTACATTAAGAGAGAAATAAGATATGATCAGACCTCTTAAATGTTAAAAAAAGAAAAACCCTAAATAAGAGATCTTGGAGCTGTGATTAAATAATTACCTTAATAATCAAAATATTTCATAAAAAAAATAAATTTGTGTAGCCTTTATTAGGTTTTTTTTATTTTTTATTTTTTAATTTGATGCTATGTATCAAATGTAGCTAGTTTGGATAATTATGAAAAAAAGTTTAAAAATTTAAATTTGTTTTAGAAATGAAAATGTTAAAACATTATTGAGTGTAGTGCATAAAGAGTGAGAAATCAAAAGGTTGTTGCATGGGAAAAGAAAAAAAAAATTTGAAGTGGCAAGAGTTAATTAATACGGTTGACTCTTGAATCTTGTGATGAATAGATGAATGCGTGCATATGGGTAAATGTGTAAGACCATAGGAAAGAAAAAACTCATTAAATTTGTTGAAAAAAAAAATGAAGAGTATCATTTAGCGGGAAAGTGGCAGTGGGACCCGCAAGAACTCAACAACTTTAATATATTATATAGATATAGATATAGATTAATTGTACTTATCAAAACAAACACTTGAAAGTATTTTTGCATTGAAGTTCAGTGCCATTTGCAATGTTTGTTTTTAGAGATGTTTGTAATATGCATTAGTTGATGAAGAACAAAGTAATGCCCGTTAAAGCTGTCTATGTTTTTCTCTTGGATGTGATAGCTTTGATTTCTTTATGTTTGGAAATTGAACATTCTACATCTTTGTCGAGCGAGGGTGATAGGATCCTAGCTGCAATCTGAGAAGTATTAGAACCAAAAAATAACTTGCTGTATTTAATTGAATTGAAGTAAAATGGAAAATTACAGAGAATGAAAGTAACGACTCAAGCGTTCGAGAGGCTTAGACTCTCCCAACTAGACTCACTGATTTCTCGATGCCTGAATTATAATTCCCCACCCCTATTACAGACAAGTGTATACAATTATTAGCCATATCTCCCTAATACCCCTAACTAACTTGGAATATTCTAAAATAATTGGAACCTATAATTACTCCGCCCCTTGAAATTCACCTTGTCCTCAAGGTGAAAGTCAATGCCCATTACAAACTTCAAAATAGCGTACAACCAAATACCCTCGTTTGCAAATATCACACTCATAGCCAAACAGTAAAAAGTCATTTTCCACCGGCGAATTGGTTGAGCTTATTATGACGGACCATTAATATATTATGCATGCAAATCCCATAACCGGTTGTGTCCGTGCACAACATTCTCAAACTTTGAGTCCAACTAACCCCATACTTGATTATCATCCATACTTGCCGCCGAATATAATGAGTTTCTTTGCATCCTAAAATCAAAACCTACTTGCATTTCAAATTTTGTTGCCATCCATAAAAAATTGAAGTCCCGTAGAGTACCATTTTTCATGGAATACAATTGGAGAATTGAGAAATTGATTCATTAATTGAAAGAAGAAAGTGGATGATGTCTCCTGGACTTTTATTCCCAATTGGGCCTAATCCTACCCGGGCTTGATTCAACAGCCCATTTCTAGTTTCAACTTGCGGGGGTCATTTCCTTACTATGGTTCAAGCCCACAAATTTGAACAATCGACCTTCAGCCTTCATTTCCTTACCCTGTTAGTTGAAGAATTTCTCTTCACGTGGTTGCCCCAATCCATCTCCTATTTCATCCTGCAAATGAGACGGAACTTTTTCAATTTTGAGCCCATTCTTCTTCTCCTCCGGAGACTGACGATTGAGATACCTGCAATCTACACTGCAGTTCCTTAAGTGCTATCTCCCAGTTCTTCCCATTCCCATGCTTTCTCGCTGGAATTTCCTTAACAGTGGAGACCCGTTTCACGCCGAATTGATCCAACAATATTTTCTTCAATTCTTCCCATGTCCTTACCGATTGACGCCAATCTAATCGTTGAAACCAAACTGAGGCTTCTCTAACAAAGCAATCAGCTATGCCCTCTACCTTCTCATCCTCCGCTACGTCATTCACAGTGAAGTGTTGCTCTGCCTGAAGTACAAATGGAATAAGGAAATTAAAATTGTTGATGATCTTCCTTTGATTAGTGAGTGAGAAAGCAATCAGAGAGCCACTTATGGCCAAGTGATATTTTAGATATTGAAGAGATCGATGTTTTAGCAATGACATCAATGCAGAAGAACTTCTAAGGCTGAGGGAAAGAAATTGACACAAGTACCCCTTCAGGATTAAGTTGCACAAGACACAAGACAAGTTTTATATTCCATGCATTCCCGTCCTTGGATTGGTGGACATAGTGGGTTTGGAAGGCTGGATTATGCCATAGAAAAATCTTGGCATATGAATAGGTGATGCAATATCATTACAGATATTATTATATTTAGTTTCCAATTTTGATGTATATTTTAGGAAACATAATTAGGTTTGATTTAATAGCTTTTATTAGATATTTCCTTAAGAGTAGAATCTTTGAAACCCTACATAAAGGGGGTTTTTTGCATTGTGATAAGAACAACTTTGATATATGATAAATTGATATTTCCCTTGACTTATTTCTTCTCTTCTTAACTCTCGTTCTCTCTTCTTCTCATCCCCTTCTCCTATAATTCTACTCTTGCATCCTACTTCAATTTGGTATTAGAGCAATTCGTTTATGATTCCCAAATCCAAAAAAAAATTCACACAAGATTCTATCTAGTCATTTCCATCCAATCAACATACACAACGCAATCTTCCACCACCCATCCAAACCCTATAGCAACCTTCATATAAAAAATAACCTTTGAAAAGCACAGAGCACACGAACATTAGTTTTCGCAGTAGCAATTCTTTTCCATTTTAGTTGATTTAAAAAAAAAAAAAAGAAACTGTGGTTTGTTCATCACCAGTAGAGTTGTTTTTTAATCTAAACAAAAAAGTTGTCATTCATATTTCATATTATTATGTTGTTCAATTTCGGTATCAGAGCGGTAGATCACAGGAATCACTGTGACAGAGAGGATGAATGATCTGGAAGGCAAAGTCGAGGAGTATCACAATCAGATGCAGTCAAAAATGGAAGATCTCTAGTCAGGTTTGGAATCAGTGAAGGTATACTGCCAACGATGGAGAAGATGGAGAAAAACATGTCAATAATGTTGGAGCAGCTAAATTTTTTGAGAGGCGGATTGAAGGAACAAGAGGGAGAAATGGAAGGAAAAGGAACCACTAATTCGTCGAATTTTTCTCCCAACTCAGAGGTACCCTAGAGAATGATACAATGAAACGAGGGCAAGGAAATCTATGGAGAACTGAAGTGCGGGGAAGGAGATTGGAGATGCCTATATTTGAAGGGGAAGACCCAGATTGATGAGATCCTTATTGGGAAACGCGGCGAAATTGCAGAATAACACAAACAATCGAAAAGATTTAAATTCAGCAAAAATGACAAGAACCAAGAATAAAAACAATGAATAAAAATAATAGATTAGACGATAGGACCTAGACTCAAACTTCACGACGCAATGAATGACGATGCGAAAAAAAGAAACGAGGCTGTCGAATGCCACAAGGGTTGTCAATTTCCTTGAAAAGTTATGGTTGGAACGTCACAAATATTTAAGAATATTTGATAAGTTCAATTGGGTGTTCTTGAAGAACAAGAAAAGGAAAAACCTCACTTTTTTAGAGAAAACCCTCAATTCAATATCAATAGTGTTAAAGTTCAATAATGAAAAAAACACAATATAAGGTAAAATTCACACCTAAACCAACCCTAGCTGCATTTAGGGTTCAAAATACAGGATATAATAATTAAAATGAAAATTAAATAAAATTCGCGAAAAATCCTAAATTAGCTTAATTGCGCGATCGCGTGGTTCAACCTTGCACGATTGCGTGGTTTACTTCAAAAACTCTCAGGGTCAATTTTTGATGTCTTCGCGCGATCGCCTCTCTGTTTGCCTTGCACGATCGTGTGGCGGCTCCGGTTGCATCAACCTTTGATCCTTTGAAGCGACTTGGTCCAAATCGAATCTCGACTCGGGCTCAACACGAAACTTGCTCATTTTCCCATGTAGATCATCATTGTATCGCCCTTAGCTTGACTTCTTTTTTGATCTCCTACCTTGGATCACATCATCCCCTCTTGAAAATGATTCGACCTCGAATCTGCAACTTGTCCCGATCCTCTTGTAACTCTTGCATTTGTTGGTTCGAGGGACGTGTTTGTGTTTTGTGCTCTCCATCATCCTTTTGGGCCGTTCATTCTTGTTGATAAGTTTCTTTCCAGCTTTAAGTTTAGAATTTGACTGGGTACCTACAAGACAGAGTTAACCAAACTAGGGAGAGAATTATTAGCATGGTTAAGTTTAAGGCATGGATCCTTGTACATCAACCGTTGTGCCAAAAAACTCATTTTGTGGGTGGACTCTCATTTCTTTTTCTTTTTGCACTCACTCTCTTTTTTCTAAGATTGTGGCATCAACTCTTTTATTTTCAATTTTCACTATCTCTCCTTTTTTTGGGATCGTGGCCTCAACTCTCTTATTTTTCCCTTCAAACTCACTTTTTATTTTCAATTGATCCTGTTGGACCTCTTTAGGTGATAAAGGAGCAAGAGTGATCTTTTTCCCACCCTTCACAAAGGAATATTAGTTTTTAAACCCATCGTGCACCACCTTCCTATCATGTTGTCATGGCCTTCCCAACAAAATATGCCCAACATATATAGGCACCGCATCACAAACCATTTCATCCTTTTAACCCCCAATGGTAAACTTGACCCTAACCTGCTTGTTAATCTTAATTTTCCCTGACTCGGTCAACCACTGTAATTTATAAGGATTATGATGTTTCACCTTGGACAATCCCAATTTTTCAACCAACATTGTACTAACTACTTTAGTATAACTCCCCACGTCAATCACCATTCTACAAACCTTTTTACCCACCAAATACCTAGTATGAAATATGTTATCCCTTTGTTCATCAACCTCATTTACTTTAGCTCTAGAACTTAGGACACGTCTATTGACAAGTGAGCCATTCACAGTATAAGTCAAGCCTTCATCATCACTACTACTAGCCCCAATATCTACTAATTTAGGCGTCCCTTTAAATTCATCATCCGAATTAATTTTCCCATTATCACGCTTAATCATTACCCCTTTATTTGGGCATTGAAATGCTATATAATCCGAACCTAACTACTTAAAGCATTTAATATTCCTATCCCTAGTAGATTGAGAATTAGAAATATTTTTACCTTTGTTGTAGGTTTCTCCCTCCCTTTCGAGACATGATCATCGTTGTGTTCCCACCATAGTTGTGATGTAGGATATGATCTAGGTGAATGTCTTGCTGCCCCATTTCGCTTCAGTTACCTTTGCACCTTTATTGTCATATGCACCATGTCTTCTAACTCTACATAGTCCTGTAGTTTAATCACATTAGATATATCCCAGTTCAACCAACTCAAGAATCTAGCCATAGTTGCCTTCCGGTCCTCCACAATATTGGCCCTAATCATGGCTACCTCCATGTGTTTGTGGTACTCCTCCACACTCCTAAAACTGTGTAAACCTCTGTAATCTTTGGTAAATATCCCTATGGTAGTGGCTTGGGACAAACATCTTCCTCATTATGACTTTCATCTCACCCATATATCTACTGGTCTTTCACTATTCCTCCTACTCATCACTAATTGATCCCACCAATTTATTGCATAGTTAGTGAACTCCACCACAACCAATCTGACCTTTTCCTCCTAATAATTATGGCACTCAAACATCAACTCCACTTTCTCCTCCCAATCTAAATAAGCCTCCGGGTCACTCCTCCCATGGGAGGTGGTATGGTCATTTTTATACTTCCTAGATTACCAACCACTTTATCCTTATTCCCATGCCTCCTTCTATGACCCCTTTCATGCCTATCACTCCTTTCACTCCTTCCCACACTAGCTATTGATGAATGAACACTTTCCCATCCACTATCACCCTTTCTTCATCAAACCCATATCCTAACCTATGATTGTTTCCCCTCCCATGCTCCCTTTCATCACCTCTCCTAACTCTAGGATTTGTATGAGTTCGCTCTCTTCGCATTTGAACAATATTTTCATCAGTCCTATCTATTCTAATCATCAATCTCTCAAGTTGTTCCTGTATGGTTACTTTTACGCCAACATCATTTATACCCATCCTATTCATATCTTCGGTTTGTTTGTAGTGATTCATTGATGAGGCGGATGACTCCCTCCTGTTACCTCCTTTGTTGTCATCAACTGATGAAGAAGATTATCCTTGTCTGTTAGATATTGTTAGTTCTCAACAATCAAATAAAAATTTTCCTCATGTATTTGTTTTCGCTCTTTTATGACTCTTGATCATTTTTCAAGTACCCAAAGAAACAATCAAAGATCCTAGAATTTGGAAAATTAATGGAGGACATGAAGAGACAGAAAATTGATATTTGAGAAATTTTAGGAATATTCCCAGAATTTTCTAATGAATTTTAGGATTTTTTTTTTCAGCTCGAAAATTCGACTATGAGTATGGAAAAACA
This sequence comes from Ligustrum vulgare, assembly GCA_963555705.1. Classification (NCBI taxonomy): domain Eukaryota; kingdom Viridiplantae; phylum Streptophyta; class Magnoliopsida; order Lamiales; family Oleaceae; genus Ligustrum; species Ligustrum vulgare. The sequence goes on from OY743188.1 coordinate 24,597,575, forward strand.
AACGGAATTGAATTTGGACAAGATTTGAATAAAATAAACACGTTTGATTTTTTCTTGGGATTTTTAAATGGTTCAAAGCTAAAGAAAACTATGGAGGCATGAAGAACAAGAAAACTAAGAATTTTTTTTTTAGGAATATCAGGAATTGAATTTAAATCTAAGTTCTGATACCACCTGATGCCATCCCTTTTAGGAAACACGACAAAAAGGTGGAATAACAACACAAATAATAGGAAAGATCTAAATTCAGCAAAAATGATAAGAACCAAGAATAAAAACAATGAATAAAAATGATAGATTAGGCGATAGAACCTAGACCCAAACTTCACAACGCAATGAATGATGATGCAGAAGAAAGAACTGCTCTCTAAGAGAACTTCGTGGATTTTTGGGTTTGACAAGATACTACCGCATGTTAGTACGAGATTATGGTAAAATCTCGTGGCCGTTAAATGAGCATTTGAAAAAAAAAAAAAAAAATTTATTGGGATGAAGTTTCCGAGTTAGTGTTCTATCATTTGAAACAGGCAATGGTGTCATTGCCAGTGCTGGCTTTACCGGATTTTAGTAAGGAGTTGGTAGTGGGAACGGACTCTTTAGGGTATGGATTGGGTGCAATTTTGATGCAAGATCAACGACCTATTGCATTTCTCAGTCATGCTCTTAGTCCTAAAGGTCGGGCATGATCCGTTTATGAAAGATAATTAATGGCAATAGTCTTTGTGGTGCAAAAATGGCGGCATTACTTATTGGGACACAAGTTCATCATTGCACTGATCAAAAGAGCCTCAGAATTTTGTTGGAACAAAGGTTGGTCAATACAGAATTCAAAAATGGTTGGTAAAACTGATGGGGTTCAACTTTGAAATTCATTACAAACTTGGCCTAGAGAATACAGCCGATGATGCTTTGTCACAAATCAGCCCTCATGGAGAGTTAATGGCACTAACGGTACCTAGGGCGATCCAATTGGACCAACTCAAGTTAGAGGTGGCAAGAAATGAAATACTGAGGCAGATAGTTTAGGAGTTACAACGTGATCCTTCAAGCAGACTGGACTATACTGTGATTGATGGGCAGTTATTGTATAAGGACATTTTTACTATTACTATCGTGATCAACTTTAATTGTGATAATCCTGCAAGGACACGATGGTTACTTACGGGGAAATTCTGGGTTTTTGAAAGCTTACAAAAGGATAGCTGCAACTATGTATTGGGTGGGAATGAAGAGGGACATTCACCAATATGTGTGGCAATGTTTTCCGTGCCAACAAAACAAGTATATGTCTCTTTCTCCGGGTGGACTACTTCAACCACTTCTGATACCAAACCAAATCTGGGAAGATATCGCCATGGATTTTGTGGAGGGGCTACCCGAATCTGGTGTGATGGATACAATTTTAGTGTTGGTTGATCGCCTAAGTATGACCATTTTATAGCTTTTTAGACATCCATTCCCAACAAGGAGGGTAGCAAATCTGTTTATAAAAGAAATAGTTTGACTACATGCGGTTCCCTCTTCTATTGTGTCGGATCGGGATAAGATTTTCATGAGCCACTTCTGGGAAGAACTTTTTCGGTTACAAGGAACCAAATTTTGCCGAAGCACCGCATATCAACAGATGGCCTTTTGAAATTTGAGAAAGGGTCAAAAAATGTGTCGGTGGAGGAGCAATTACTTGAAAGAGATCAGATTTTAGAGGAGTTAAAAAGTCAGTTATTCCGAGCTCAAACATGCATGAAGGATTTTGCTGATGCCTGATGGCAAGCGTTGTGATATCCAATTTCAAGAGGGAGATTTGGTGTATTTAAAGATACGTCCTTATTGCCAAAAATCCTTGGCATCTAATCCGAATGAAAAATTGGCTCCTAGGTTTATCGATCATATATAGTGCAAAGGCGCATAGGCCAGTGGCATATAGACTGCAGCTACCCCCCACCTGCTTTATTTTATCCACTTTTTCACGTTTCTCAATTACACAAGAAGACCGCTTATCAAGTGGATGCACATACACATTCTCCGAAGAGTAAGAAGTGTTGGAGAGTGATATCCAATTTCAAGAGGGAGATTTGGTGTATTTAAAGATACGTCCTTAGTGCCAAAAATCCTTGACATCTAATCCGAATGAAAAATTAGCTCCTAGGTTTATCGATCATATATAGTGCAAAGGCGCATAGGCCAGTGGCATATAGACTGCAGCTACCCCCCACCTGCTTTATTTTATCCACTTTTTCACCTTTCTCAATTACTCAAGGCGAATGGTGCAGGGATGCCTACTTCTCATATTCCAGCACAGCTGACCAAAGAATTGGAGATGCGAGCAGAACTAGAAATGCTACTAGGAATGCATCCAAGGACGGGAAGCAACATTCGGGGTATTGACATACTAATTAAGTGGAAGGGCTTGCCTCCCCTGGAAGCTACTTGGGAGGCGTATGAGCATCTAAATCGTCAATTTCTTAAGTTTCACCTCGAGGACAACTCACCTTGAGGACGGCGTAATGATAGGATCCCCATCCAACATATTTATCATAGACGGAAGACATGGGTGACAAAGGGAATCAGTGCTGAGATAGAATCTGTTGGGGGGAAATAAAAGAAGCACGTGTATGCAACAAAACTACTGATAAAAAGAAGGCAAAGGGGAGAGAAATGGATTAGAAAATTGAGTAGTGACATTAAGGAGAGTATGGCCCTCTCGAATGGCCAATAAATGTTTTCCATTTACTTTTGAATGCTTTTGTTTACATTCCAAAATCTCTGTAATCAATCTATCGTTACACAAAATACAATATAACCTTTGAAATATATTATACAATTTACTTTTGAGTTCCATTCTTTTCTCTAGTTAATTTGACTCTTCCGTCATCTTGCAATGGAGAAAGCATCAACATTCTAGGTTCTATCACACTTGCAAGCTATTCTAACTCGTTGAAGTCAAGTTCTCTTGGTCGGGGAGAAATTTATCAATAATAGATATTATTATATTTATTTCCAATTTTGATGCGTATTTTGGTAAACATAATGACGCAGGATACGTATAAGTTGATAACAAACAATAAGGAACCAGAAGAGAAAGGGGTCCAATAAGAGAAGAATTGAGGTTAAAAAAGAAATCAATCTTTATTTATATAATAATCAAAGGTGTCAATTACAATGAATAAGTTCCTCTATTTATAGGTCACTAAAAAGAAGCTAAAAAAATAAACTTCTACTTAAACTATAATTCTATCAAAATATCAAAACTAATATTATGTAATCTAATTGAAATAAAACTATATTATAAAATCTCCAATAAGAGAAGAATTGAGGTTAAAGAAGAAATCAATCTTTATTCATATAATCGAAGGTGTCAATTACAATGAATAAGTCCATTTATTTATAGGTCACACTAAAGAAGCTAAAAAAATAAAATTCCAACTAAACTATAATTCTATCAAAACTAATATTATGTAATTCTAATTGAAATAAAATAAAATCCTATCTAAATTATATTTCTATATTTATCCTTATTTTGATGTCCATCATTTCTCTCCAACTAAAAGAACTCGACTCCGATGAGTTAAGATGAAATTTCATACTTCAGGGAGGTCTATCTTTTATCTTTATCAAAATCAAATTTCTACATCGAAATTTTGATAGCTATATATATCTGATCTTGGTCCAAGGGGGCCGATCTTTCTTATGAACCAAATACCTGTACTGATCATTGGATAACATTATCTGGTTGAACTCTTACCAAAGAGGTGGTCTTTCTTAAGAACCAAATAACGAACTGGATCACTTGATGCAAATTGAAATCTGTAACAGTCTTCGATAATATGATCGAACCAAAGGGGACGATCTATTCCTTTGATCAGACAACGAAATGGAACTTCAAGCAACAAAATCTCATGTAACTCTTCGTTAGAATCTTAAACCGGAAGTGAATAATGAGGAGCACAAGGAACTAACGTTGTAGAGTGGCCTGTAGAAAAATGATTGCAACATCGAAGGCTAGAATGAGCCTCAATAAGGAAACAATTCTTCTACATTAAAAATATAACTTTCATTTAAGTATGATGGCCAGTCAAAATATTTTTATATGACTGATCAAGACCTCTTTTCTTTACGTATTTAGGAAAACTAGTCTATGAGCATAAAACTAAAATTCTATCAAATATCAAAAATAATATTATGTAATCTAATTGGTATAAAACTCTATTATAAAATCAAATCTAAATTATATTTCTATATTTATCCTTATCTTGATCTCCATCATGTAATGAGGTTTGATTTAATAGCTTTTCTTAGATATTTCCCTACTTAGAATAGAATATTCGAAACTCTATATGAAGGGGTCTTTTGCTTTTCTTGAATCTCTCTCTTCTTCTCTTCCCCTTCTGCTATAATTCTGTTCTTGCATCCAACGTCATTGAGGCTTTGCATGAGTAAGTGGCATATCGACTATGAAGTGGAGGTGGATGACTAGAGGGTGAATTTCTTCAATATGGATGAGTAAAAGTAGATTGTTCATGCTCCATGCTTCAGCAATAGTAGCCTAAGATGGGGAAAAAAAAGGTGTGGTTAGAGGAAGATTAAGCAAATGATTGTTTGAACATTATCTTAAATTTTATAGTCTACTAAATACTAATTATTGGGAATAGGGGGCAAAAAAAAAGTTGGGGATGCTGTTGGAAGACCTTGATGAATGTATGAATCAAAAAACAGTAGGGAGAAAAACAGTGGATTGAGTTTTAATGGAAATTTAAGCTCAATTAATTATTATGGTAATAAAGTCCATGAAAATGAGAAGTGCTACACGAGACAAAACTTATAGTTTATTCAAGCGTTTGAGTAGTGGGAAATTTAGGACCCATTCTCTTTGCTGTTTTGAGGTCGTTTTCTGTTTTTATTTTCGGAAATACTAAAAACTCATTCTCCTTACCATTTTTGAAACGTATTTTTGAAAAAAAAAATATGTACAAAAAAGGCCCAAAACCTCGTTTTGGAAAAGTTTCAAACTGCGAAAAACGCGTTTTGAGTTTTTTTTTAAAGAATTATACTAGCTTGAAACTAAGCATCGAATAAAATTTTATTGAATTCAATATCAACATTACAAAAAACATTCGGCAGGAATTCTTGTTATTGTGTTGGCAAAAAATATTACAAAAAATATAGAATTCCCAACATTATAAACATGAGTTATTTTGCTTCTATGTATGAGGTTGGATTTGTAAACTCTACATTTAGGGTAATAATTCAAAAAATGCCTTGAACATGGACTTTATGTGAATATTTTTGTTTAGGACCACTTGCATTCATTTTGTTGAGTTAAACTCTCTGTGTGATTATTTTGTTTACATGGACTCATGTTTAATTGTGACTTGAACACGTGACAACAATAATTAGATAAACTAATTTATTATAATATTTTTGGAACTTGAATCACTTGATCATTAACGACTTTATCTATTTTTATAACATTTTCTAGTCATTATTAAATCAGTCCAATAAAAATTAGATGAACTAATTTCTTATAATAGAAAATAAATATTCAAAAGACAATTTTTTATTTTATAATTTAACTCACAAGCAAATTAACTACAAATAGTCAAAGTAGCATTCTGCAAAATTTCAAACAGAACATGTTTTTTAGTTTTTCATTTCTAGAAACAGTTTTCAGAAATGGCAAACAGAACGGGTTTTCAGTATATTTAAAAATAGGAAATGAAAACAAAAAATAGAAAACGTTTTCAAAAATAAAAACAGAAAATGAAATATAAACAAAACGCTACCTTAGGTTTTCTGCAAGTATAGGTAGGTGCAAATGCATTTGGTATTGTTTTCTTTTGTGTGTCCTTCTGTGTAGAAGGAAGGATTAGTTTTTGGGAGTGATTAGAGTTCTTTTATTATACTACTAGACAGATGTCTTTATAATGTACATTTGAGGTCATTCCTTTTGGCACTCAGATGATACAAGAAAAGTATTAGAAAATGTAGGGGTTACTATTTTTCTCGAGTGCACTCAAATATTGGAAATTGATCACCACGTGTCATTAATTAATACAATTTATTCTCATTGGAGTCTTGGACACCTGATCAGTGTTAAATATGGAGAAATTTCAACAAATGCTGAAATACCATAGTTATGGAGATTCTTGGTCCTGTGGTTGAAATGATTGCCAGAAGGGTAAATTTAGATTACATCGAGAATCACTGTACATGCCTCATTTGGAGTGGATGTTTGGGTTTGATGGCTGGGCGGGGGCGGGGGCATTCATAGGTCTCATTAAACTTATATTCCAAATAATCTTGATGATCAGCAATGATTAATTATGATTAAATAATCACACAACTTCAAATGCGAATTGAGGAACTTCTGGCCAAGAATGCTTTATAAATCTGTCACCCGGAAATACTTATAGAACTAGTGTGCCTAAAGACTTTGCGATATGTGGATATATAGTGCTTGTAATAGCATTATCTGGTTTTGTGGTATAGCTTGACTCTCTAGAGAAAGATGGTTCTGGATAAGAAGTTATGCTTTCTATGAAGTCTCAAATCCTTTGCCTATTGGATTTATTTTTCGGACAAGATGTTGAAGATTTCGTTCCTCCTTTTTGATGTGTTTTGTAAGAATTAGTAAAGTTAAAATCATGGTTTGTTAGTATGACTTGTTCTTTATGCAGGATCAAAGATCAGTTGGAAGGAAGAACCCCCCATCTCGTCCATTGGGCATTGTAATCAAAGTCAAGCCACAAGCAAAGAAAGCAAAAGTGGATCCTGCAAATCCAAAGGAAGCATTAAATGCAGCCAGTATACCTAATGGTGACACAGAAGAGCCTTTGGAATCTGCAAGTTTACCTAGTGTTGATAATAAGGAATCTGTAAGCTCAGTGGAAATGAAAAATGGAGATAGTTTTGTTGCTAGTGGTGGTTTAGTTTCATATAGTGATGAGAGTGAAGACGGTGACTAATTCTGTTGACTGTGGCATTTATACGTGAGAATGAATTTCACTGGCTTGCTTGTATTTTAATTAATATATGCATATGCATCAATTGCAATAGATCCCAAACAGTGGTCTAGATAATGTGGACGTTGAAATTGAATCATGTGGCAGTCTTATGATCAATTTTAGGGGCAAGTGTGCCAAAGAGTCCATTTGGGAATTGTAGGTATATAGGTTGAGTCGCTGACATTATTTTGACCCAGTCCCGCTTTGTTGCCCATCGTGAGTAATATAGCAATTGTTCACATTCAATGAAAAACAACTTAGTGTCGAATTTTAATATTAGAGACACTTGATTGTTTTATATTGAAAGTAGGTAGTTTTTATATTATCCATGGTGAGTAACCGAGCATTTTCGTATTTTGACCTAGCGTACTAAGTGCATTAGTATGAGTGCTACAATTGTAATGGCATGTAAAGTGACAAATAGCTACCCAGTCTGTATCCAAGATCTTCTGGATTACTGTCATATAGGATTTTGTGAACCAGATTGACCACTTCTCCTGTGTGTCCTCATGGGAATAGGTACAAATCTCAGGGAAAGCAGTAGAAGCTTTGGCTGGTGGAAACCCGAACACTGCTTTAGAGAGTGGAAATTGACCTACTTTATTGAAATTTTCAGAACAAAAAGTTTTGGAAAAATGCTCCCCTCACTATAGTTACACAGCGAGGGGCTTGGACATCCAGACCATTGTACAAGTAGAATCGTTCAATAATTTTTCATTATGTTGACAAATTTAACAACTTCTAGGTTTTATCTAGTCTAGCATTTTTAAAGAAAAAAATTACACAATTTTACGACATTATGAAGACGAACAGCAGGAACTTGCGCCTGTTAGTAATATTTATCTGTGGGGGTTTTGACTGGATTAGAAAACACTCCCATACTTTAGGTTAGTTTACAGTTGTCATAATGTTGATAACGAGTTCAAGCGTTCCAGGTCTTTATACAATAATTTGCTCGTATTAAAACCAATAAAACAAAATTCCTTTTTTTTTTTTCAATCAAACTCATTTAACCATACAATCTAACAATAAAATAATCCATACAATCTAACAATAAAATAATCCCAACTGTATAACTATACGTTCTCTTAAAAAATCTTTATTCAAATCCAATTTTTAAAAACAAATCATTTTAACGTTGTTAAAAAGAAGATTTATCATATTGATAGATAGGAGCCTACCTCCCAATCTCAGATAAAGTAATTGATTTTAATATCTGAATATTTATTTTTCTGCCTTAGAATTTGTTCACCCCCGCTGTCCTCCCTTTCTCGATGAATTTCCAAACGATTTGGCGTTTTTCATTCTAGTCTATGCAATATATTAGCATAGGTGTTTGGTAACTTATTTATAAACAAATTTATAAACAACACATTTCTTAAAATCATTTTTAAATTATTCACATTTTTTCAAATTACTTTTTAACTACATATTTTACTTCGAAAACATAAAAAATTATTTATAAACAACAAGCACAATTGCGGAATAGAGACTTGTTAATTTACCCTAAACATCTTCTTGACACTAGAGATACTCAACCTCTCGTAAATATAACTGTTCGACTATTTTGGTCACAAAATGATGAATTGCCATCTTAAAAAAAAAAAAAAAAAAAAAGAAATTGAAAAGTGAATTTAAACGATAATGGCAAAAAAAGGAAGAAAATTGTGAGAAAAAATCGGAAAATATGGAAAACAAACGGAATCTGTAATACAGCTTTTCATTTTCATGCCCATTAAAATTTCATGTAATATTTATGTTAATGTTATTTGAAATTTGAAATTTAATGAATTTTACGTCAATGTTTTGAATGAAATTGCAGTGGAAGGACTTGGACGCCGTCACGATCAATGTACCAATTAAAATGTTGATAAACTTGTTTATGCACAATTCTGTGCCTAATTGTTTATTTTAATTGTTACTTACCATTTCTATTTTAATTGAGTAGTAAGTTGCCTAAATTGCATTAAATTGAAGTTGAGAAAAGTTTGGTGACACTTTGGAATTTTATTTGAGGGTCGTGGACTTAAATTACCAATTTATGAGAGCTGAGGGACTAGATTGCAAATTTTCAAAATTTAAAACAATTAAACCTAGCCCTCATCTCACCCGCTCTCACTCATCTCGCTCGCCTCAGTCTCTCATCTCGCTTCCATCCCTCTCGTTTCTCTCGACTTCGCCCTCTCTCTCGATCTCTCGACGGCAACCACCACACCGCCGGCGACCACAACCTCGGCCCCACCACTTCCCTGCCCTCGCTGAGACCATATTTCACCCCTTCACCGCTGCGCACACACCCACAGCACACTCGCGCACACACACATTTGGGGATATATATATATATATATATATATATATATATATATATATATATATATATATATATATATATATATTGATTTTGTGCATATATGTATGTATAGGCATGTGTATGTATATTAGTTGAATATCCAGTTATTCAGATCTCGAAATTATAAAGATTCAACTGAGTTTAATTGATTTTCCTATCAGTTTAGGATAAATTCAAGAATTTTATATTTGTTAACTGTTAGAATTGTTGATTTCGTTGTTTTGGTTGAGTTTTAGTTTATACATCATATTTCCTAAACTGTGAGAGCTGTGAAAATTAGCGGACTGCCTAATTTAAAACTTGAGTAATATTATTATTATTATTTTTTTTTTATTTTTTTTTTTCATATTTTGAATTTGGTAATTTGGTGTTTACGTATGTATGATTTCTACAGATTTCGAAATTCATGAATTTGTGAATTACATTGAAAAGTTGGGTTTTGTGCTATATTTTTAAATTTTAAATTTGGAGAAATTATAAAGAGAGATATATTAGTTTTCAGATTTATGAGTTGATAGAATGCTAATTGAGAATTTGGATGATGATGCTAGTATCTATGTCTAGCTATTGAATGTATATAATTTTCAGATTTTAACTAATGAGGGTATTTAATTGACTTTCTATTGGTTTATGGTTGTTTTAAATAGAAATTTTTAATTTGGGATTTCAAATAATAAGATTGTATAAATTGAATTTTTAGTGTACATTTTTAATTATAGTTCTTATTTTTGATTTATTAATTTATATGGAATGATTTCACATTTCCAAAATTATGAATTTGTGAATTCAATTGAAAGGTTTACTGTCATTTTTGAGAATTTACAGATTTCGAATAGTTAACATGCTAATTGGAATTTTCTTTGTGAAATTCAAGTTGTGATGAAGATTTCCATCACTTTAACCTTTACGTAATTTGATTAGTTAGATTTCAATTTTGGCATTTGAGTTAATCTCTTATTTCGAATGAAGTATGATTTGTGTTTGACATAGTTTAAGATTCCAATTGATTTGAATTATAAGTCACATGAAAGTTTCAACCTTGCTTAGGGTTTAAAATGTGATTTTGAACTAAAAGTATATTTTATTAAATGAATGGGTACAACTAGGATTTTGGTACATTGACGTCACGGGCAGCCGATGCTCCTCCACTTGCAAATTCAGAAACGGTAAATTACTAAGGACTGCAAGTAAGTAAACTCCCCCTAATTTCATGAAAGTAGAAAGTTAATGTGAAATTAATGTGCGTAAGTGATTTCGTGTTAATTACTTAATGTTGATGTATTTGAATTTCCATATGCAAGTATGTGTATTTAAGGGAATGTTCAAACATGCACATTATCATGTCATTGCATCATTAAGCATGCATTGACATCGAAATGAGAAAGTCAAATGTTTTAATGAAAGGAATGTGTCAAGTGCAATTTTTGTCAAAAATTATGTATCCCAAGTTTTTGAAAGAATGGGTGTACTTCTATGTCATGAAAGATCCGAGTGGGAAATGGGGCGCGGGGGACCGGCGTACCCGAATGTAATGAGCCGCTTTGCGGTGGAATGAATGTAATGAGCCGCTTTGCGGTGGGAAAGGGAATGTTAAACCGCTTTGCGGTGGAAAGTTAATCTGGTTCCAAATAAGAATGGCCCACTGTTATCTGATTGACTAGAAGTTACATCAAGTGAGCTCACAATAGAAATGTAAAGCGAAAGTTTTGAAATGTTAAGTGAAAGTTCGAAATGTTGAAAGTTTTGAAAGGTCAAAGTGAATGGGGATACATATTTCAAAGTTAAAGCATTCATGTCATAAGCATGCATTCATGCATAAAGTTTACTTACTGAGCTTTAGCTCACCCCAATCCCTCCCCAACATTTCAGGTGATGAAAGTTAGATGATCAGAGGGGAGCACTCGGTGGCTGACTCAGACAGTACCTGCTGCTGCCTTAATTAATAAAGTTAAATTTATTCAAGTTATCATTAAATTTATTCCTTCATTTATTGTTATTGATAATGTTTTGGTTGAAGTTAGTCTTGATTACGTATGGGTAACGTATTAGGGGTTAAATTACCTCTTATTGCAATCGTCAATGTCTGTTGATTTTTGGGAAATCTTATGCTTGAGGAGTTTGGGGAATGAATGAACTGGTTTTGACGATAATGAATGTGATTGATGCTTTTAAATTTTTAAAATGGTTTTTGATGCTCCTCTACAGGTTGGCTATGTCCAATTTACAGAGGAGACTCTGCCGAAATTTCGCTAAAATCTTATAATAGATAAATGAACATTTTTGTCGTGTAAACGATTTAATTCCGCAATTAATGTGAATGGAAGTTAACATGCCTAGGTTTTAGGTTTTGAAACTTGGGGTGTTACATTTTTGGTATCAGAGCTAAGAGTTTTAAAAGCGATTCTGTAGACTTTTAAAATTTATTTGAAAATGGTTCGAGTACTGAGTCATGCCTCAAGTGCTTCTCCTTCGATCATCTGGTAAGTTAATTTTGTTTAAATTATGAAATGTTATTCGATGTCCCGATTATTGTAAATTCTTGCATGCTAATGTGTAATGTCGGAAAGTGAAAGGTTAAGAATGTTGTCAGTGAATATGACGAGTATGTCTTGGTTATGTAAATGAGAAAATGAGATGGTAATGAATTTTTATAAAATTTGGTTAATGTTTATAAGTTCCTTATGTGAAAGATATGAAGTGAATGCGAATAGTGCTTTGAGTCATGGAGACTATGTCGGCAAGAATGTATATTATATCCAAGTCGGAAGTTGAGAAGTCATCGAACTTAGTATTAAGCACTTACCGTGTTTGATCTCGGGACTACCCACTCATTTGGTAATCCCACAATCATAGAAAAATTGATTTATCCCTCTCTGTAACTGGAGATCGAGTGTTGATTATCAACACTATTCGGAGAATTGTTGAACTAAAGTTATGTGTTGAGAAATTTCCCCAACCATGGTGAATGGGAAGGACTAGATGATAGATCTCATAACACTGAATACCCACAAACTTGATGTCATACTAGGAATGGAATGATTATTACGGTATAAGGTTTCAATCATTGGCTACGTTAAGGTGGTATTTAAACCTTCAAATGAAACCCTTTTCGCTTTGTTGAAGTAAAGGTGAAACTTTCTATTTCGATATTATCAGTGATGAAGGCTCGTCAATTGATGAATAAGAGTTATTAGGCCTACCTGGTTGCAATAATTGAAGTGTCTAAGGTGAATACTTCTCTCGAATAAATTTTTGCTATTCGAGAATGACTAAAGATGTTCTCAGAAAATCTTTGTGATTTACCGCCTAAAAGAGAAATTGAATTCGTCATCGATTAAGTGCACAACTCTAGTATCCAAGGTATAATGTCGGATGGCTCCTTCGTAACTTAAGAGAGCTCAAAGTGCAACTATAGAATCTCGTGGACAAAGATTTTGTTCGATCTAGCTTTTTGCCATGGGGTGCCCAGGAGCTATACATGAAGAAGAAAGATGGTTTTATGAGACTTTGCATAATTAAATTTAGACATGGCAAAACCAGTTTTATGAAGTTGTGAAGAGATGTTGAGATTAGAAGTGATATGATTTTATTGAGACTTTTATGAGAAGAACTATGAAATTAGAGGTTTAAAGATTTGGTTCTTACTTATTGGGAATTAAGTAATGGATAATGTGTTGAGTAAGTGAATTATTCCTCTATTTTGAGAGAAATTTATTATGTAGTTTGGTCTTGTGATTAAATTTTGGGAATATGATTTGTGGCATATATTTATAAGTATGAGTAGTCTTTTGAACCAACTAATGTATTGAAGGAAGTGAGATATTGATATTGGAAATTATGATTTGAAATTGTTATGTTGAGGAATTATGGATTGATTTTCTGGGATATCAAGGTATACATGAAGTTATGTAATGATTTGATCCATACATTGGGAAATGATAAGTTATATTTTGAAAAGATGAGTGACAACAAGTATTATGGCGTTATTGGGAAGAATCTTAATTATTCTTGGGAACGGATTGATCACTAGTAAGGAATGATCACTTGTATTGGAGAATATTATAAATTATAAGGATATGAGATAATACTGTTGATTTATTTTGGAATTTGATTGGGAAGATATGTTGAAGATAAGCTGATGACATTATGTTGATTTGTGAATAATATGTTATTGGATATACTACATAGAGAGAATATTCAGGTAATTTCTATCGTTTTGATTATTTTGGTGATATTTGGTGATAAAGAAATTTTAGAGATGACAAATTATTATGGTTTGGTATGTTTTTAAAGAAATAGTAAATATTTATTGAAATTTGGAGAGGATTTTTCATAGGCTTACAGAGATTAGTGAAGAGACGTGATGTCATTTGGGTTATTGAATAATGACTTAAGTGATCAGCAAATATTCTTTATACAGAGTTTAGATGCTATGTTGAGAGCTTGCATTTTAGACCTTTGTGATGGTTAGGAAAACCATTTACCGTCTGTTGAATTTACATGTAATATGATTATTGGGATTAGTCAGTTACCATGAATGGGAGATATTGAAAATATTTTATGGTGAGATGCCTTAAAGGAGTAACCACTTATTCAAAGTGAGAAATTGGGGACATGCGATTGAATGTTTGGGATTATGTGAGATAATGATTGTCATAAGGTCAATTGTATATAAAAGGTATAATAGATGATTGTAAGGAATAATGTGATGATGAGAACTGAAGGTGATAATGTATTGAAATTATGAAATAAGTTGACCATCCATGAATAAGTTATGTTGTATTTGGTTTTAAGTGGAAATTCAAAGAATGATGAATCTCAGTCATGGAAAATGAATCAGGATTTCCTCATAATGTGAATGATTCACTGATGTACATTAAGTTTTCAATATTGATGAAAGAAACTTTATCAGGTCCTAGATTTGTATAAGTATTGCAGAAGTAATGCATCTGATCGGAGGAAGGTTTATGATAGTACATACCATGAAATTGTGGAGATTATTATTGATGGTATCTTGATTCAAAAATAAGAAATGAAATTTTAGGCAATTGCCCTTGCGGATAGGATTTATGGAAAATGAGAATAAGATTTCACAATGATTATTTATTATGGAGTAGTGTGCAGAAAGAGTGACAATGGAAGAGTCCAAGATTTATTGAGTTTGAGAGATTGATATAAAATCTTAGTGAGTATATTGACGTAAAAGGTTCATGTGAAGGATATGATGGTTATTATGTTGTAATCTTAGAGAGATTGATATGATTATTTGAGGTCAGTTGTGTGACTTTTACTTATAATAGGATTGTATCCTTGGGTTAAGTAAACTTGATGAGGAATTCTATATAAATCACAAAAGTTTTATTCATTGGTGATAGGTCAATGACTTATTTATAAAATACTTGGTTAGAGTATTATTATGATGATTTTGAAAGCATGGATTCTTAAATTAGTACCTTGAATTTAGTTTTAAGATGAGGGTATGATGTTGAATACTTGATTGCAATATATAAGTATGGATTACAGGATTTAAGTTGATACTCCGATTTTAAAAGAAATGTCAGCATGTTCAGAAATGATCTCGTTTGTAAATCTTTCCAGAAAGATTTTGTCAAAGTTTTAGTATTCCTACTATATATTTTGGTATGGACGTCGAGTTTCACTAATTCTGGATTATAAAGTCTTATTTTGATCAATCTTCTCGATTTTAGTTTTAAGAATGTGATTAATCAATGTATATATTAAAGTTTAGACGTTAGAATAGATCCTATGAAAGGCTGGAAATAGAAAGTTAGTGAATGAATTCATAAGTGGGATAATGTCGGTTGATGGTCCCCTACAACAATAACTATCAAACTTCGATCTGTATTGAGTACTATACGATAGAAAGTGTGGATTGACATTTACGAGGGTGAGTTAGGAGAAAGAAAATTATTGGGTCCAGAAATAGTACAACAAACAGTAAAAGTTGCTGGAAAGATTCGCTAGCGGATGAAAATTGCACAGAGTACATAGAAAAGCTATGCGGATAGAAGAAGGAAACCTTTGGAAATTGCTGTAGGTGATATGACTTTTGGTAGCTCTTAGGAAAGGAGTTATGAGACTTGGGAAGAAAGGGAAGTTAAGTTCTCGTTTTGTTGGCCCCTTTAAGATACTTGAAAGGGTGGATAACCTAACTTATTGGGTTGCATTGCCACCAGCACTGTCAGGGTACATAACGTTTTTCAGGTCTCAATGTTAAGGAAGTATATATCGGATTCCTCCCATAGTCTCAGTTATGAGTCATTAGATCTTTGTGAGGATCTGACTTATGAGGAGTCACTTGTGAAAATCCTAATGAAAGTAAAAAAGGAACTTGGAAGAAAGAAGATTACGTTAGTTAAGGTCATTTGGAGGAATCATGCAGTAGAAGAGGCTACTTGGGAATGCGAAGACGAAATGTGTACTAAGTATCCACAAGTTTTGGTAAATTTTAATTTCGAGGACGAAATTTCTTTAAGGGGATAAGGAACTGTAATACCGCTTTTCATTTTCATGCCCTTTAAAATTTCATGTAATATTTATGTTAATGTTATTTGAAATTTGAAATTTAATGAATTTTACGTCAATGTTTTGAATGAAATTGCAGTGGAAGGACTTGGACGCCGTCACGATCAATGTACCAATTAAAATGTTGATAAACTTGTTTATGCACAATTCTGTGCCTAATTGTTTATTTTAATTGTTACTTACCATTTCTATTTTAATTGAGTAGTAAGTTGCCTAAATTGCATTAAATTGAAGTTGAGAAAAGTTTGGTGACACTTTGGAATTTTATTTGAGGGTCGTGGACTTAAATTACCAATTTATGAGAGCTGAGGGACTAGATTGCAAATTTTCAAAATTTAAAACAATTAAACCTAGCCCTCATCTCACCCGCTCTCACTCATCTCGCTCGCCTCAGTCTCTCATCTCGCTTCCATCCCTCTCGTTTCTCTCGACTTCGCCCTCTCTCTCGATCTCTCGACGGCAACCACCACACCGCCGGCGACCACAACCTCGGCCCCACCACTTCCCTGCCCTCGCTGAGACCATATTTCACCCCTTCACCGCTGCGCACACACCCACAGCACACTCGCGCACACACACATTTGGGGATATATATATATATATATATATTGATTTTGTGCATATATGTATGTATAGGCATGTGTATGTATATTAGTTGAATATCCAGTTATTCAGATCTCGAAATTATAAAGATTCAACTGAGTTTAATTGATTTTCCTATCAGTTTAGGATAAATTCAAGAATTTTATATTTGTTAACTGTTAGAATTGTTGATTTCGTTGTTTTGGTTGAGTTTTAGTTTATACATCATATTTCCTAAACTGTGAGAGCTGTGAAAATTAGCGGACTGCCTAATTTAAAACTTGAGTAATATTATTATTATTATTTTTTTTTTTATTTTTTTTTTCATATTTTGAATTTGGTAATTTGGTGTTTACGTATGTATGATTTCTACAGATTTCGAAATTCATGAATTTGTGAATTACATTGAAAAGTTGGGTTTTGTGCTATATTTTTAAATTTTAAATTTGGAGAAATTATAAAGAGAGATATATTAGCTTTCAGATTTATGAGTTCATAGAATGCTAATTGAGAATTTGGATGATGATGCTAGTATCTATGTCTAGCTATTGAATGTATATAATTTTCAGATTTTAACTAATGAGGGTATTTAATTGACTTTCTATTGGTTTATGGTTGTTTTAAATAGAAATTTTTAATTTGGGATTTCAAATAATAAGATTGTATAAATTGAATTTTTAGTGTACATTTTTAATTATAGTTCTTATTTTTGATTTATTAATTTATATGGAATGATTTCACATTTCCAAAATTATGAATTTGTGAATTCAATTGAAAGGTTTACTGTCATTTTTGAGAATTTACAGATTTCGAATAGTTAACATGCTAATTGGAATTTTCTTTGTGAAATTCAAGTTGTGATGAAGATTTCCATCACTTTAACCTTTACGTAATTTGATTAGTTAGATTTCAATTTTGGCATTTGAGTTAATCTCTTATTTCGAATGAAGTATGATTTGTGTTTGACATAGTTTAAGATTCCAATTGATTTGAATTATAAGTCACATGAAAGTTTCAACCTTGCTTAGGGTTTAAAATGTGATTTTGAACTAAAAGTATATTTTATTAAATGAATGGGTGCAACTAGGATTTTGGTACATTGACGTCACGGGCAGCCGATGCTCCTCCACTTGCAAATTCAGAAACGGTAAATTACTAAGGACTGCAAGTAAGTAAACTCCCCATAATTTCATGAAAGTAGAAAGTTAATGTGAAATTAATGTGCGTAAGTGATTTCGTGTTAATTACTTAATGTTGATGTATTTGAATTGCCATATGCAAGTATGTGTATTTAAGGGAATGTTCAAACATGCACATTATCATGTCATTGCATCATTAAGCATGCATTGGCATCGAAATGAGAAAGTCAAATGTTTTAATGAAAGGAATGTGTCAAGTGCAATTTTTGTCAAAAATTATGTATCCCAAGTTTTTGAAAGAATGGGTGTACTTCTATGTCATGAAAGATCCGAGTGGGAAATGGGGCGCGGGGGACCGGCGTACCCGAATGTAATGAGCCGCTTTGCGGTGGAATGAATGTAATGAGCCGCTTTGCGGTGGAATGAATGAATGAACCGCTTTGCGGTGGGAAAGTGAATGTTAAACCGCTTTGCGGTGGAAATGCGCATGTTAATCTGGTTCCAAATAAGAATGTCCCACTGCTATCTGATTGACTAGAAGTTACATCAAGTGAGCTCACGATAGAAATGTAAAGCGAAATTTTTGAAATGTTAAGTGAAAGTTCGAAATGTTGAAAGTTTTGAAAGGTCAAAGTGAATGGGGATACATATTTCAAAGTTAAAGCATTCATGTCATAAGCATGCATTCATGCATAAAGTTTACTTACTGAGCTTTAGCTCACCCCAATCCCTCCCCAACATTTCAGGTGATGAAAGTTAGATGATCAGAGGGGAGCACTCGGCGGATGACTCAGACAGTACCTGCTGCTGCCTTAATTAATAATGTTAAATTTATTCAAGTTATCATTAAATTTATTCCTTCATTTATTGTTATTGATAATGTTTTGGTTGAAGTTAGTCTTGATTACGTATGGGTAACGTATTAGGGGTTAAATTACCTCTTATTGCAATCGTCAATGTCTGTTGATTTTTGGGAAATCTTATGCTTGAGGAGTTTGGGGAATGAATGAATTGGTTTTGGCGATAATGAATGTGATTGATACTTTTAAATTTTTTAAATGGTTTTTGATGCTCCTCTACAGGTTGGCTATGTCCAATTTATAGAGGAGACTTTGCTGAAGCTTCGCTAAAATTTTATAATAGATAAATGAACATTTTTGTCGTGTAAACGATTTAATTCCGCAATTAATGTGAATGGAAGTTAACATGCCTAGGTTTTAGGTTTTGAAACTTGGGGTGTTACAGAATCTATATCTATCTATCTATATATTACTAAATATAACTGAGATTCTGGCCAATTAATTTTGACCAGAATCTCAATTGTCCAAGATTTTGAATTTGAATTTTTATTTTTTTGGCAATTTTTAAAATCTGTAATCAAATTAATTGTTAGTTATATTTGACATGCACAATTAATGAAGTAGTGGGTAGGTAGAAAAATGATGCGAAACTGTGTAGAAAAAGCAAATTGAAATCTATCTATAACCAGAATTTTCCATTCGTGCAGTGTACTCCAGTCGGTTTTCCTACTTCCGCACAAACCCCAAAGCTCTAATTCTGCCACCACTCCGTCGGACTAGCACTGGTGTGGGGGGGGGGGGGGGGAGGACCTATAAGACTCTACTGGTTCATGAATGCCGAATGCCACTATTTTCCAATTTTTTTGGTTCTACTGTGTACATATTCTATTATGTTTTCAGGCGAAAATCATTTTTGTCTTTTTTACGGGAACATAATGTTGGATTAATGCAAGATAAATTTAACAATGGATGAAATGAAATTTTTTTGTATATTTCTGAATGAATTTACAACAGTAGAATATATACAAAGAGAAGAAGGATCTAGACCTATCATCTGATCAATACACGTATAAGATACTATCTAAGGCTCTCCAGAAATTAAGGGAAAAGATGCTCAATAGTACAAATCAGATTTTGATAATGGTGTGTCAAAAAGTGTGTCACTATGTGAGATGGAGTAAAAAACGTGAAGAGAAATATACAAAGTTGCATTTTCGACTTATAAAGTTGCAAGTCAGAAAGTTGTAAATAAAGTTTGTAACGCCTTTGTCTAATAAAGGATGTGACTTTCACTCGCACCTTCTTCTTATCTTCAATTCATTCTAATCTTCATCTTCTTCCTTGCCGTGAGTTTGAAGATCATCAGATGGTATTTTCTCAACTCCCCCCCATAAGCTATGCTGCGGTGACGCAACATTAAGCTTATTCATCATCTCAAATCTATTGTTTGAAAGGGCTTTAGTGAGAACATCTGCAATCTGATCAGAAGTTGGTATGTACTTTATCTCTATTTCCTTTGACAGTACTTTGTCTATGATGAAATGTAGATCTAGTTCAAAGTGTTTGGTACGTGCGTGATAGACTGGGTTTGATGCCAGTGCCCTTGCAATTTGATTATCACACCACACTACTGGCACCGTGTTTAATTGAAAATTAATCTCCTTAAAAAGAGAGTCCAAGTCAATTCGGCTACAGCTGAAGCAAGTGCTCTGTATTCAGATTCTGTACTTGATTTGGATACAACACTTGTTTTTTTGATGACCATGATATAAGATTTTCACCCAAATAAATACAATATGCACCTACTGACCTTCTATCATCAGGGCATGCTGCCCAGTCAGCATCTGAATACGCATTAAGATCCAAAATCTCATTCATTTTTAGCCACAGCCCTTGATTGGTTGTTCCTTTTAGATATCTGAAAATGCGCTTTAATGCCATCCAATGTGCTGATGTAGGTGCCTGCAGGTATTGACTCAGTTTGTTAACAGGATATGTTTTGTCTGGACGAGTGTAAGATAGATACTGTAGTCCACCCATAGCACTTCTATAGATTGAGGGATTTACAAGAGGATCACCAGTGTCTTTAGATAGAGCTATTCTCACAGAAGTAGGTGTAGGGCAAGGTTTGATGCTGTCAAAGCAGAACCTTTTTAGTAAGTCAGTGGTATACTTACTCTGAGTCAGATACGTTCCAGCTTCATTCCTTGTTACTTCAATTCCCAAAAACTGATGCAATTCACCTATGTCTTTAAGAGAGAACTTAGTATTGAGCTCCTTTATTATTTCCAGATTTTGAGCATTACTTTCACCCGTGATGATAATGTCATCGACATAGATTAGGATGAATATCATTCCTTTCTCCTTCCTTAAAAAAAAACAGTGATGAGTCAGCCTTGGATTGTGTAAATTTCCAGTCCAGAAAGGTGATTTTAAGCTTATCATACCAATCTCTTGGAGCTTGTTTGAGGCCATACAATGCCTTGTTTAGTTTGCAAACAGAGGAAGGAAATTTCTGATCAACAAAATACTCCGGCTACTCCATGTAAACTTCCTCCAATAGGTCACCATTCAAGAAGGCATTGTTGATATCAATTTTCCTTACACTCCAATTCAAGCTAACTGCCAATGTTAAAACAATTCTGAGTGTTGAGGGTTTCAAAACTGGACTAAAAGTCTCATAGAAGTCTACTCTCGGTGTTTGATGGAATCCCTTAGCAACTAGTCTCGCTTTCGGCCTTTGCATTGAGCCATCACCATTTCTTTTCACTTTGTGCACCCACTTATTTCCAACTATGTTGAAGTTATTTTTATAAGGTACAAGATCCCAGGTTTTGTTCTCTATTAGTGCATCATTCTCAGACTTCATGGCATTTCTCCAACCTTTTGATTCCCAGGTTTCTTTGGTTGTAGTAGGTTCTGTTGGATTATCAGTGTGAGGTATTTCAACAAAAATTTTAGGTTTGAAGATTCCATCTTTTGCTCTAGTGATCATAGGGTGTCTGTCATTAAGAATAGGAATTTGACTTTGTGGTTCTATTTCAGTGGTAGCTAGTTCAGTGATTGGTGTTTCAGGAGATGAAATAGGAGAGATATCATTTGATGGTAATAAAGGAGATTGAGATCTGAAATGTGTTGGTGAAGGTATTGAATTTAGGTTTCTGCTGATGTTTTGAGCTTGTGTATTTGGTGTGTGAAAACAATCCTGTGAGGCTTGTGATTCTTGGTCAGCTGAGTCTTGGGTGCCTCTACCAGCTTCTTGTGTTTCTGAATTGATGTTAAGGAATGGGAGTTGTATAATAGAGTTATTTGAGTTGTCAGAGTAGGAAATGGAGTCAGTGTTTTGATTCATAAGTGATTGGAAATGAAAGTCTTCTTCATTGAAAATAACATGCCTGGAGGTATAGACTTTTCCCTCTTCACTTACACTTAAAGCCTTTGTGTGATGGGCTATATCCTATGAAGACACATTTTGTTGTATGGAAGCTGAATTTGTGTTGTTGGTATGGTCTCAGACATGGGAAACAGGCACAGCCGAATGGTTTTAGGAAGGAATAGTCTATAGGTCTTTGAAATAAGGTCTGGAATGGTGTTTTCATGTTAAGAGTAGGGGTTGGTAATCTGTTAATCAAGTAAGCAGCAGTTTGGAATGCTTCCCACCAGTAGGTGAGTGGCATTTTGGCTTGAGAGAGTAATGTGAGTCCAGTTTCGGTTAGATGTCTGTGTTTTCGTTCTACTCTACCATTCTGTCCTGAAGTATAAGGACAAGAGTGTCTAAATATGATTCCAGTGGAGTTAAGGGTTTGAACAAGGTTTCTAAATTCACCTCCCCAGTCTAATTGAAGGGTCTTGATTTTCTTATCAAATTGGTTTTCAACAAGTGTTTTAAATTGACAGAAAAGATGAAGAGTTTTTGATTTCCTTTTCATAGGATAAACCCAAGTATATCTACTATAACCATAAACAAAATCTAGGTAGTATTTGAACCCAGAATTAGAATCAATTGGTGCATGTTTCCATACGTCCGTGTAGATTAATTCAAGTGGAGTTTCGGCACGTGAGTTTGATAAATTGAATGGTAAGCGATGAGATTTTCCTACTTGACAATCTTCACAGAATAGTTTTTCATTCATAGGAACTTTGACATTACAAGATTTGAGAACTTTTGAGATAATTGAGCTAGATGGATGTCCTAATTTTTTTGTGCCAGGCACTCAAACTAGACACAAACACTTTATTGACACTAAAGATAGACTTAGACTCCGATGGCAGTTGATTTGAGCTGACAGTGGATTGAGCTTGAATTTTTGGACTGAGTGTATTGAGCTGGTAGAGTCCACCTTTAAGTTTGCCTTCCAATATCACTTCCCTTGTTGGTTTGTCCTTCACACAACAATAGTTAGAGTGGAATTCCATAAAAACTTTGTTGTCTGATGTGATTATTGATACACTAACAAGGTTTTTTTTTTTTTTTTTGATTTTTGGAACACAAAGAATTTTTGAGCAAAAGATGTTTAGTTCTAGATAGAGTAGGAATTTTGATATTGCCAGTATGTGAAATGTTTAGTAAGTTACCATTTCCAACCATTATCTGTTCTTGTCCAGTGTATGGCTCCGCCTGCTTGAGGTTTTCACTGTTGGCAGTCACGTGATGGCTTGCTCCAGTATCTGCAAACCAAGCTGGGTCATTGAGAATAGCAGGAGATGCAACATAGGCAGAAGGTGCACTGGTAAGATTAATCTGTTGGGGAGGTGCTCCATTGTAGGCTTGATTCAACTTGTAGTTGCAGACATTAGCCTTGTGTCCTAGTTTGGCACAGATTTGATAGATAGGTCTGTCATTTTGATTAAATCTTCCTCTTCTATTCTTGCCTCCTCTTCCTCCTCCTCTATTATATTGACTTCCTTATCTTCCTCCTTGATTATAAAAGCCACTTCTGTTGAATTGATGAAAGTAGGGAGGCCTTTGAACCATATTAGCAGCTCCTTGGCCAAAGTTCATCCCAGCCATATCATTCCTTAGAGCGCTCAGTTGCTCTTGCCTATTTTCAAACATCATCAGAGTTGATTGTAGTTCTCCCCATGTCAAATTTTCTCCGCTGTTTAACTGGACTACTATTGGAGTGTAGTCCTCATCTAGGCCTGCTAAGATCTGTGTGAATAAGTCTGATTCAGCCACTTTCCTTCCAGCTATTTCAAGGTTGTCTGTGAGTACCTTAGTTGCAGTTAGGTAAGCATCAATGCTTTGAGTCCCTTTCCTGATTTTTTGAAATTCTCAAATCAAATGAGTGACCCTGGCTCTGTTTTGAACTCCATAGGTTTCTTGTATCGATTTCCATAGTTCAGCTGAAGTTGTAGCTCCCATGACATGCATTGCTATTTCTGCTGTCATGGTTGAGTAAATCCAACCAATTAGAAGCTGGTATGTTGATTTCCATAGTAGAAAACTTGGGTTAGTTTTCTCCTCGGTCTTTGTTTTCGTTTTTGTAACTTCTTGCACAGTAATGGTTTCAGCTGGGCACACCCTTTTCTCTAGTGATGAAATCCTCGAGATTATGAACTCTAATTATTGGGAGGATCATATTTTTCCACAGTAGAAAATTATTTTTGTCCAGCTTCACAGACGGAGTCTGGTTTAGGTTTAACCCAAAGGGAGAGTTTTGGTTACCTCCCATCAATGGAGGTACCTGAGAGTTTGAGCTGGTAAAAGAGTCTGCATTTGATTTGGTGGTGTTATCAGCTATTTGAAGCTCTGATACCAAGATAAATTTAACAATGGATGAAATCAAAATTTTCTGTATATTTCTGAATGAATTTACAACAGTAGAATATATAGAAAGAGAAGAAGGATCTAGACCTATCATCTGATCAATACACGTGTAAGATACTATCTAAGGCTCTCCAGAAATCAAGGGAAAAGATGCTCAATAGTACAAAACAGATTCTGATAATGGTGTGTGAAAAAGTGTGTCACTATATGAGATGGAGTAAAAAATGTGAAGAGAAATATACAAAGTTGCATTTCCAACTTATAAAGTTGCAAGTCAAAAAGTTGTAAATAAAGCTTGTAACACCTTTGTCTAATATAAATGATGCGACTTTCACTCGCGCCTTCTTCTTATCTTCAATTCATTCGAATCTTCATCTTCTTCCTTGCCGTGAGTTTGAAGATCATCAGATGGTATTTTCTCAACTATGCAGTAGAAATTTGAAGCTTATGATGTCTTTGCTGGTGCTTTTTTTATGTATTTCTCCTCACAGAGAAGTCGAGATGCGGATCATGAGTTTTGGATGGCATGGTTCAGTATTATGTCCTTAGGATTCTGCATTTTGGTTTCAATTGCCCAGATTTCATACTTGAAGCACTACTTCCAATTCCAAAAGAAGAAGCTAATTTGGGGTTTGTTTATATTATTATTATGTGCTACGGGATGAATCTTTCAATCCTTTTTTCCCTTTTCTATCATCCTCAATGAATTTTGATGTGAAAGTAGTAATTATGACGCTCATCTATTGTTTGAAATGATGAGAAAATTGTTATTTGTTCTTTAGATTAATATTATCGAAGAGATAACAATAGTTTCTGGTTTTTGTCATCTTTTTCGCTCTCTCGTGAATGTGTAGTGATGAGCATGGTACATTTTGTTAGCTAGATAATAATTAGAGAATATTGAGGAAGAATATACAATTTAACGTTTTCTCTATTGTTGTTAGCAGTGATCAAAAGTCTAATCCTAAATTGCATTCGATCTTCTAATATCGTTGATGAGTTTGTTTACAAAGCGATTTTTAAACACTTGAATTTGGATAATAATCATTTCATGCAAGTTCTGTAAGCAAATAGCGGATAATTAATTGAAAATCATTTTTCAGAACCAGGAATTTAATTCATTATTAATGTGTGCCACTTGATAGTTGATGATTTGGAAAATCATATGTAGAACATCAGAACATAATCCACTCCATGGACTGATGATTTCCCACAAAAATAATGAAGTAAGAAAAATCACAATGACTACACTCAACAACGTTATTAAATCGAACAATCTTAAGATTCATGTATCTAAATCTGCAAAGAAATTATCTACACTGCTATGGCTGATCTTCATCTGAAAAATCTTTATAATCTTTATTGCCATCTTCCTTAAATTCATGGCGTAGCTTACTAGAGACTCCAAAAGTATTCATCTATTGTTCAACATTCAATGGTGACTCATAGTAATCATATCCTTCTCTCCATGAAAGGGATTGAAAATCTCGAGTCCACTTTCAAAAAGATCAAAATTTCATAAGTAAATTCTAAGTAAATCGAATGGTCAAAACTCAACATCGCTATTGTTTGAACAACTTTATCTGTAATTCAAATAAGGTTCACGGATGTGTTCTGGTTTATTCTACTATATACTTTAACTATATAAAGGGACCCGAATGTGATAAAAAGTAGTAATAATCAAAGTCCACAACCGAATGTGAGAAAGTGGAACACAATAGAACCAAAAAATTGGAAAAAGAACGGGCATAATTAATGGCATTCAAGAACTTGATAGTTAACAGAAAATCAATGAGAAAGTGTTAAATTGGACCTCAGATGCTAATAATAAAAAAGTTGGGGACCTATGGTGCCAAAAAAACAAATGTTTGGTTGTTTATGCAAAAGTCGGGTGTGGATGTAGAAACAAAATCCATATCTAATCCATATACCCATTATTTTCATTAAAAAATTTATTTCTTGAAAAGGAAATTTTTTTAACTAGTCATAATATATTGAATTTGTATGTTAGGTAGGTAGTATTACAAAACATCGTTAATCTCTACCAAAAGTCAATTGATTTAGGAAATTCATTAACAAGACTGGGTCAGTATCAATTCAGGGTGAAAAGCGGTGGCTCGGAGGCGGGTAGACTTCTATTCCCATTTGAAATCATACTCGACCCATTGCCATCCCTAGTATGGGTCGATTAGTTCATGATGAGTCTACTGATTATTTCTATAAAGTACTCACCTATTTTTGCAATATTTGAAGATTTCAGAGATGGAAACGAACGACTGACAGTAGTAGTAAATAAATGAATAAACACTAGAAATTCTCTATTTGGAGGTTTATGTTACTTTGAAGGATTATTAATTATGGGTTTTTTGAATGTTTGAATAATTTTAGGATTTTGATTGTTTAAAAGTTTTTGCAATAATAAATGTTTTTTTTTCTCCTTTGAATTTCATTATGATTTCCGCGTTATTATTGAAAGAATAGTTAACGGTTTGGGTGCTAGAAAACCCGGGGCATTACAAAAAGTGATATATAACTTTTGAATAAGCTTTTCTCCAGGGATAACTGTTTCCATCTCTATATCTTTTAACCTAGAATCAAGCCTATAAAACCCGTCGAATTTTAATGTAGAGCTCCACATAGGTAGTGATGTTTGAAACAAGAATAGGAGTCACATTTGCTCGACTATAGCTTATATGCTTCCATATCCACCCACCGTCTTCTTTCTTCACAAAGTGCTACATCATATAAGTCAAATTACATATCAATAAGTTTTCAATCAATACATGATGAGTGCTAACTATTAACCTATGTCCAATAGCACTAAAGTAACCATATTTTCAAAGTCAATTATCACACACAATGCTAGGTAGATGGCGATAGTCAAAAATTAGATGAAGCTACTGGCGTCGTTATATATTGTGAATAACTCCATACTTGTCTTTATTCTAGATTGTTACTACACTCGTATGTTAACTCACTAAAACAAACACAAAGTCTTCACATTAATAGTTATGTGCACACTGTGGAAAAATAATATAATGACATGAGTGCCATTATAGATCACATATAACAATATAATGACATTATGACAAATTCGTAAGTAAATGCATATATTAGCAACAATGTAGTAAACCTCCAAAGTTATATACATGCTGACAGTGAAAAAATAAGATAACAACATTGGTGTCGTTATACATCACAGATAGCAACATATGTGACATTATGACAAATACATAAGTAAATGCATATATTAGTGACAATGCAGTACACTAGAACAAAAATTGAGCAAAGAAAGTGTAGGAATTGATATTAATGTGTACATTTTTCTTCTCCAATTACAAATCTAAACTGCGAATGATTTAAGAAGTTTGCAAACCACTCAAAGCATCAATCGGAAAAAAGGGAGAACAAACAAGAATCTTGTTGGGTTTCTATGTAGAACAAGAGTAATGAGAGAGATGATTGTCATCAAATCGAGAGAGGAGAATGAAGATTGAATCTTTTGAGTGAAGAATTAGGGCATGTTTGGTTGTATCACTTGGGGGTATGAAGGACATTTGATATATATATATATATATATATATATGGGTATTTGGAAATTGTATAATATCTTTTATACTTTATTTAATGAAGAGGATTTACCAAAATATTATTGAAGGAGAGTTATTTCACTATACTAATTGTTTGAGAAGATTATTTAACTCAAACCCCTAGTTTTTTTTGAGCCTAGAAAGGGAAAAATGGGAATTCCAGCATGTTGTGTGGTACACCGTATGTAGTGGGCCTGATCTCCGCCCCTAGTTGTTAGAGAAGAAGAAGATTTTTGGATTCAATATTAACCTTCTTCTCGCACTCTTAGGGCATCTTTAATTGTGAGGTTTTTCCATTCTTTTTGTCCATGTGACAATCAAGAAATTACTAAAATATTATACTATATAAAAGGTGGATGATAGCAAAAAAAATTTCCTCCAAGGATTCCCTCCCAAGAAGAAAGAGAGAAGTAAAAAAAAACTCATCTATAGTGATGAAGTACTTAAGAGCAGCAATTTCTGAATTGTAGTGGGTCCCACTTTTTTTTCTTTCAAATTCAAATTGTACGTTTTTCGAAGTTCATTTTTCAGAGGAGCCGCAATTTATTTCATTTTTCAAGTTAAGTTTTGTAGTTAAAAACTGAAGAGAAAAAATGTGTGTTGTTAAAAAGTAATTTAATTTTTTTTGTTAAATTATAAATTGTAATGATGATAGAAAAATAGAGTTGCTAATTTGAGTTTATTTGATTTTTTTAAGGTAAAATGTGTGGTTAAAAATTTGAAAGAAAAAATGTGAACGGTTAAGTATAATGTTTTAAAAATGAAATTTATAAATATCATATTACATTTCATACAATAATAATGTTCGAAATTATATGTTAAGAATAATTGATTTATTTATTTTTTATATCAAGTTATATATATATATATATATATATATATATATATATATATATATATATATATATATATATAGAAAATTTTGAAAAAAATAAAAAACATTTTTACAGTAATATTGAAAAATTATTTTGGTTAACATAATCTTATGATTTGATCTTACTGTCTATTTCAATTCACAAAAAAAAAAAAAATATATATTTTATAAATAGTCATAATAAAATAAGAAAATTATAACAGTAATTTTTATTATCATTTGGGTAAATAAAAAATAATTAAAGAAATACGTTAGTTTCGAATAATAATAATAATAATAATAATAATAATAATAATAATAATAATAATAATGTTCAAAAAATTTAAATTATAAATTTTTAAGAATGAAATTTATAAATATCAATATTATATTTCATACAATAATAATGTAATAATAATAAATTGAATAAATTTTTTCCCCCTATTTTTTTTTTTAAGATTCAAATTCGATAACATTTTGTCATAAAATGTTATTTGTCTATTTTTTTTTATTTGATATGATTGTATAATAAACATATTTTCATAAATCTTCATTGATAGAAATCCCGTGCATCACACGGGGAAAAAATCTAGTATATCAAAAAGTTACACATGGTCGAGATAAAGGTCTGCAGACAGACCTTGGTTTTTGTTTATGTGTCTCTCTTTCATCTCTTTCCTCCCTATTCATGGACTATAGTCCTCCATCACTTTATGAGTTTATCTCTCTTTCAAAATGGTACGATTGCTCCAGTAAGACAGATCCCCCCATTAAAGATTCTCTTAGGATGTTGACAGATGGTGGTGTGGGTAGATTGTCTTGGGGAATGGATGTAAAGAAAAAACTTTTGTTCATTTCAAAGAAATCTACTCAATATCGGTTCGATCCAAGCTCTCTTATTGCTGCAATTATTCTTTTACTTTTTTAGTTGTTTTTTGTATTAAATTAAAAAGGGTTTAAATTCATCACTTGACGTGGTCAAAATGATGGAATGAAGAGTTTTGCTATTCTAATGTTTGATTTAATAAAAATTAGATTTTTAGTAAATTTTAATAAAAAATGTTGAAAATTGTGTGTTTCACCAAAAGTGATTAAAATTAATAGTTACTTTTTATTTAGATTTTAATCAAAATTTTAGCTGAGCCAACATGACTGCATTTCTAAAAAATTGAAGATGTTAAAGAACATTTGGAAAAGATTGGAGACGAAAATTTCCTTAAAACCAATTTAAAAGCTTGGTGACCACATTATTAAACAAATAAATGAAAGCACCCAACTAAAAGATACAAACAAAGCCGACCGTACATAGGTTGAAACGAATACGCAATTCATTTGCACAAGCAAACGAGAAACCAAGAAAAAAGAAAAGATAAGCCCTAAAGAAGTCTTGTACTGCTATTTGTGTACGTACATATTTTAGAAGTATCTTAGGACAAAACTTTGCTATCGAGACGAGTCATCTGTCTATTTGAGTAATTTTCAATCTCTTGACAGCACTGAGGAACATCCTGAAAACAGATTATTCAATACATAGTAAGTGTTACTTATGCCTAAATTAAAACATGTTGATTTCAATACTTGAACAGAACATAAGAGAAGCTTACTCCCATGGCACATCGCCAACCATCAACCAATCTCCTTCCTGATCTTGGTACGTTAATACGTAACTTGGACATTTCTCCCAATTCGAATCTTCTTCTCTATCAGCCCCTGCATCCATTTTCATCCATTTCTTATTAATATTACTAACAACTTTTTCCTGGTAAGTCCTTTATTCAAAACAGATTTGATCTGTTGTCCACTGTGGACGTGACAGAGATGCCAAGCAACACAAACATGGGCAGCTCGGCATCCTCTAATACCGAGATGCAACATCCGCAGTGGGAAACATAAGAGTTGCCCACTACGGACAACATATCAATTTCGTTATTCAAAGATAGTACTACTCGACGATCTACTCACAGAGAATGTTATTTGCGTCACAATTGAACATGAGATGGAGAGTCGTGATCAAATCATGATAACCATAATGAGCCATTAGATCGAGTTTTCTGCCAATGGGGATCCCTTCCATGTAAACCTTCACGAACAAACTCGTATCAATGTTGAGGCCGATGCTCAGATCAATTTTGGATGACGGAATTGGGTGTGTGGCGCTGCTACTATCGATGGACGAGGAGGGCGAATCTCTTGCTGTCATTCTTCTTTTTCCCATTTTTTTTCACGAGTAAGAACTTGTAGAGGTGAATGAGGAATGAATAGAAAGAAAGAGGCAGATAGCCATAGACAGAAGCAAGAAATTGAAAAAAAAAGGTATGGTAATGTAAAGAGGAATTTGGTGGGGGTCATGACTTTGGACAACCTTAGTCGCCCTCACTTGTATCCTCCCTAGCCGGCAATCACACGTATCAACCTTTCCTTTATTTTAAAAAAAATTGTGATTGTCTCTTAATAAAGTTAAATCTCCAACAACGTACACATTTTTGACTTATATTCCATCATATTTGTTGGCGACAAATTTGTCAAATACAATGCAGTGAAATCTATTCTGGTAATGGTATCACAATTCAATGGATTAGCATAGTGTGTTGTGCCCAAGGCATCTATTTTTGCGTTTAGTTTTATACTATGTTGAGAAATTATGCTATTTTACCTCTCCAATTCTACCACACCGAATGTCCCCTTTCATATAGGTGGGTGTTGGACCAGTCTCATAATGAGCGCCTCACCCCCCTATGTGAAAGGGTAACACCTAGATAGAATAAAGTTGGTAGAATAGCATGACTGATATGTTAGGATATATGAAAATGAGACATTATAGACGTGTCACCTTTTAGTTGGATGATGAAAAGATGTCCATATGATGAAACACATGACCACATTTTCATCACTCAATGTCGAGACGTCATTTAAACATGTCTCATTTTCATGTCATAAAAAAATATTCTTGTAGGATAACCGTTAGTTTTATGTATCTTTGCCATATATTCTAAGTGGTAGCTTGTACCATCCAATCAATAGCAATACATAATTAAAGTAAGTGCAAGACATGTCTCCTAAGTGTCCCTTTTTCATTAATTTATTTCCGACTTCACAAAAAACAAATTCTTAATCCATTGGATAACATTGATATTTCGTGAAAGAATAAATTCTTTTTAATACAATTGTTATCGTTATAAAGGGTTAAAAACTCTAATGGTCGACGAACAATTAAAACTTTGTCCTTCGTCCACAAACAGTTTTGATCTCACAAACTCACTCAAATGTTTAAACTCTTCCTTCGAATAATCACTTAAAATAGAGATCAACATGATTTGGTTTGTCGTCTCTGTTTTGCAACTAATACAAGGATCATCAATGATGATACAATTAAAATAATATTGTAAAAATAGTTTGATGACTGACGTATATTTTATTTTAAAAGTTGAAGATGATATGTGATAAATTATTTTCACTTAGCAGTTAGCACCAATTTAAATGACACTATTAAATTATGAAATAAAATTGAAATAGATTTTTATTAATTGAGAAATTAAATTTAAATGAGTTTTAACTAAGCAGCACAGATTGAAAATTAAGCAACTCCTCATTTGACCAATAACCACAAATAAAGTACATAATGTTGTCGCTTATCTTTATTAATCCTTTCCTAAAAAGCAACAATAATTATTAAAACAAAACAACAAGAATGCACGTGTAATTTGTTGATTAATGAGATGATCCAGTAAACAAAAAGTAAAAAGTGAAAATGAAATTGACCCCATTTCGCGAATATATTACGTTGCTTGGGACTAAAGAAAGTTATATTGTAAAGAGAGACAGAAGATACCATAAACAATACACCAAAAAGTGGGTTTAATCACTATGTTGCCACTCATGGAATTAACTTTTCTTTCTTGGAAACCGACAAGCTCAACCTTTTTATTTCTTATTTATTTATTTATATATTTTTTATGTGATTGAAGAAGAGAATTTCAAATTAAAATACGTATAACCAGTTGAAAATTTCTTTTTATACAAGACGATAAGACGTTTAAGAACATCAATTAATGACTCGTTTAAACAATATGATTTTGTCTTGACATTAAGGAATAGATCTAGGACTTCGAGTCAGCACGATCGTTGAATATTAATGATCATAGTAAAAATCAAAGTATAATTTTCATTTGTCATGGCCTTGCTCAAGGATTTTTTTTTTTTTTTTAAGTGGGATTGAGACTTGAAATCATTAAATATTACCACCTTATTAGAAGAAATTAGTAAATATTACAATATTTTTTCACCTTAGAAGTTTATTATGATACGAGTGAAGAGATTTTAATTCATTGAGATAAATAAAAATTTGCAAAGAATTGATTGTATTGTAAGTGTTATGCCTTAGGTCCAATCGTTTGACCAAACACTTACTGATATATTTGATGCATTTAATATATGGCAGATTTCTTATTTTTAATTGAATATAATTATTATTCTTGCAAAATTAAATCAATAGAGTCCGTAAATTCAAATCTTGATAACTTGTTGTTAATCACAAGGAATTGTGATTGTGAGATATAAGTTATAATTGAATCTTAAATATCTTTGATTGTAAAATAATATCAAAATACAAATATCTTTATTACGGATAGACCAACACGTGTGTCATCACTCACTTTAAAAGCGAGTAGCAGATTTCACAAGCCAAGATATAGAGACATCTAAATGAACACGTGGGATTATGAAGGCTGTGAATTATCAATATAGCATTCGTTACTCTTAGATAGTAAGAGATTATAATCTAGATTTTATTTGGTTAGGTTGATATCGAAATACTTGACTTGAGTGAATTCATAAAGTAGAAAGTAGTTTCGACGTTTATTGACAGTTAGTGCAAATGTTAAAAGGAACGTGGACAACTCAAGTTCGGTGATCATGGAAAGCTACTGAAGGAAGTTAATCAACACTGGGAAGTGGGCAACGGCTACTAATCTTGCAATTCAAGTTACTCAAATAGACAAAAGACTCAAATAGAAGTGTCTGGAACCACATAGCAGAGCTATATATATATATATATATATATATATATATATATGTATATATGTATATATATCTTTTTCATTTATTCTTATTTTTCATTATATTTCTTCATTCTACTTTATTATATTTTTATCAATCTCAGTCTATATAATTTATCATGAAGAATGAAATAACTCTAGCCACCATCAAGTTGATGAATTAATATCTTGTGAGGCTCGATAGATTTGATGGAACTAATTTCACACGTTGGCAAGACAAGTTGAAATTTATACTCACCGCATTGAAGATTTTCTACATTTTGGATCCAAATTTGAAACCTTTAGCGGAACTAGCAGAGATGTAAACGGAAATTATAAGGGCTAAAAAGAAGAAAAGACAAGAAGATGGATTAATATCTTGTGGTCATATATTAAATATTTTGTTGGACCGACCATAAGATCTTTACATCAACACCTCTTCGACAAAAGATATTTGGGACGAGTTGGAAACGAATACGCAATTCATTTGCATAAGCAAACAAGAAACCAAGAAAAAAGAAAAGATAAGCCCTAAAGAAGTCATGTACTGCTATTTGTGTACGTACATATTTTAGAACTATCTTAAGACAAAACTCAGATAGAAGCGTCTGGAGCTACAGAGCAGAGCTATATATATATATATATATATATTTCAACATCTAACAGCCAGGATTAAGCTCCCAGATTAAACGGTTCAGAATGAACCCCATATATCACACCTTTATAATGAGTTAGGTGTGTTTAAGAAACACGCTTTTCTTATAATTGTATCACAATTTCTACAATCTCCACTTTGATACAAGTATTGCATTGGCTCCCCCTTTTAAGTACCTACAAACAAAACAAACACAAGTTAAAAAAAAAAAAATATACAAGCTAACCATGTAGCAAACAAGAATTTCTCATGACTTATTTAAATAAACATTATTTTTATGTGTTGCTACGACTTTTTCAATTTATTTTTAAAACGTGATCGTCTAAATCAGTGAGGTGAAATTTAATTTATTTTAAATCTTATCATATTCCAATTTTCAAATTTTATTAAATGATATCCCAAGTCCATTATTATTTTTCGATTTTCAAATGATTGAATTCAATTTATTTAAGTCCAAATACTATTCATCTTGGATCATAGTTGTTGTTACCAAAATTTCAATGTGACCCAATCAAATTCTTTGGCCCATTTTATAAAAAGCCCAATTGGTATATTTTCTGATTTCCATCCAAAAAATTTCACACGTTCTCCAACTCCTTGATTCAGCCATCACCTCCTTCCATCCCCAAATTCTCTCCTTCAACCCTCTCAACCAGCCCAAATCCCATAACTTCATCCCCTCAATCAATGCCATTTCCTTCCATTCCTTATTCACACATTTCCTCAATTTGGCTGAATTCTTAAGCCCATAATTGTAGTCATCACCCAGATTTAACCCTCTGCAAATCCCTTAAACCTGCCCTAAATCAAAAGCTGTCAAATTTAAATACAAAGCCAAGATTATACACTCCCCTTCATCCTCATCACAATTCACGACACACACACAAATTCAGAACTTGAGCAAGGTATTCACTTCCACATCTGCATTCTCACTGCAGCCACAATTCTGGAAACTCATGTTGATGCTAGGACATCAGTTCTTAGCACCAGGAACGTGAGAAATCCAACACTCCATCAACACGAATCACCACTGCCAATATTCAAAACACCAACCAAAGGCAATAACACCACCACAATTCATCATCATCACCACAATTCCAATCCACCATTTCACATCATCGGCCAATCCACATCCTTTCACCACCGAGCCATTGTTCAAGCAAGCATCAATCATCAAGCCATTTCCAAAATCTAGTTCCAATGTGTTACTGCCTTGAGGAATCAACGCCCACCGTTTTCACCCAACGACCCCCTTGACTGCACAGTTTCAAATCATTAACCTCAACCACCATTTCTCAGCGATTCCCCATTTTTCATCAAACTAAACCCCCAAATCACCGGCCACAACCTCTCAACCGGCCATTTCCATTTTCCACAAACCAAATCACCACAGTCACAAACCGTCACTGCCCATTCACCACCATCACATTCGAACCCAACCACGGCCAATACCACTGCAATACTAACATCACCAAACCCGAGCTTCTTGAATCGCAACTTCAATCCACCACATCCACCGCCAACCACTGCAGCCTCCGGCACCACCACTGCCCAAATCCACCCCAAAATAAAAACCCAAACCAAAAAAATAAACAAGCCCAAACACTTACCTCAATAACCAACCCATTTCGATCGGATTGTCGCCGAAAATCGCGATTCCCAATTTTAGAATCCAAGCCACTGATTACCTCATTTCTGCACCCAAATCCACCTCCACCGCCGCCAAGTGATGGCGGCAGTAGCGCTGCCTACCCGCCGGCGCAAGAGCGCCGGCATCCTTGACTGAAAATGGCCGATCGCCTCTCTCTTCACTACCTGATTTGCGAAGTGAGAGAGAGTGATGTCGAGAGAGGGAGTGAGTTGTGAGGAAAGAGAGAAAAATCTGATATTATAATTTTAAGATTTATCTTTTAATCCCCCAAGTTCCAAAATGATTTATTTCAGCCCCTTTAACTTTAAACTCTTTTATTTCAGTCCCTACAACTTTAAATGTTTTAAATCTTACTTTAAGTTTCAAAAGTTATTATTTTAGTCCCTTAAGTATCAAACAAATTTATTTTAAGCCCCTGCAATTTTAAAATATTTTAGTCAGCCCCTTTAATTCTGAAAATTTCTCAAAGCCGTCCTAAATCTTTACACTTATCCTTTTAGTCCAAGTTTTACACTTTTAAATTATTTCAATTCAACCCTCAAGTTTACTTTCAATTACAAAACTTAAATTTAAAGTTTCTAATAGAAGTTATTTATTTATAGGGCTAGACGAGGCGCGAGAGAATTAAAAGTATTTATCCCATTTGCTCAATACTCGAGAATTAAGGCAGACTCTTATCTACAAGTTTACATTTTTCAAAAGTGCGCATCAATAATTATTTGGATTATAAGTTTAGCATGTATGATTGTGTTCATGAGAATTACTTGCTTTCTGAGCATGAGACTATGTTACGAGAATTTACTTGCTTAAATGCATGAGACTTGAACTTGTATGTTAATTACTTGTTCATGAGAATACTGGTGATTGTTAGACACCTGAGACTTGAATATCATGATTATGTGTTTTGATTTATAATGTTAAATGATTATTATGCGCGAGTCTACTGAGTATTTCTATGAAATACTCACGTTTTCCAAAAATAAAATTTTGCAGATGACGGAGTTGGCGGCGAGGCGTACGATGGTGGCTATTAATGAGACTTTAGAATGTTTTATTTGGAATTATAAACTTATTATTTTATTATGTTCAAGTTATTTTCCATACTCGAATTTTCGAAATTACAAATTTATTTTATTATATCCAAGTTAAATTCATATTCAAACATTTTGGTCATTTGAGCCAAGTTTATGAAGTCATGTGAATTGAGATTTTAGTTATTAAAGTTAATTTCCACTAAATTATTATTTTTCAAAATTAATTTGAGACGAGGAATTGGCGTTCCGGGTTTCACGGAATCCGGGGCGTTACAAACCAAGTAAGAAAATAATCAGAAATTCAAACTTACCATTTTTCAATGTTTAAGAGATTAAAATAGTTTTCAAATTTACTTATAAACATAATTTTATTACCCATATCTGCATGATTGAAATGGGAGGATATCTTTTCAATAGTGATCAGATCATTAGAGATAACATCTCTAATAAAATGCAGTTTCACATCAATATTGAAACGCCCCGAATTCCGCGGAGCCCGGGACGCCACTTCGATCTTTAAAATTGACTTTATTGCGGAAAATAAATTTAATTCAAAGCATCACATTCATCATTTGAAAACTTCAGCGGGAACTTAATTAAATTAAATATAGAACAATTCATAAAAACTTGT
Source organism: Ligustrum vulgare (assembly GCA_963555705.1). Lineage (NCBI taxonomy): Eukaryota > Viridiplantae > Streptophyta > Magnoliopsida > Lamiales > Oleaceae > Ligustrum > Ligustrum vulgare. The sequence continues at coordinate 24,635,210 of OY743188.1, forward strand.
GTCTCAATTATTTAAATAAAATTAACGATAAATAGTTTAACGAGTAACATTCAGAAAGTTTGTCAAATAAACATAATCTTTTATTCGATTTTCCAAAGCTGCCCCTTTCATTCGCCGCCATCTCCGAAATCTGCAAAAGCTGTTAAAATGGAATGAGCATTTCGAAAGAAATACTCAGTAGACTCATCGCCAATAATTAATTTACAGAATAATTTAACATGTAATTATGCAATCATACTGTGACATCATCATCATCATCGTAGGCTATTTTAAATAAAACCAAAGGCTCTTTAAAAAATCATAGGGTGTGGGTAGTCTCGTCTCATGCATTTAAGCAAGTAAGTTATGCATAACATCATTTCTCATTCTTATCTCATAAGAGATATTTCTTTTCTCGTCTCATGCAACAAAGCATATAAATCACGTAACTTCACATAAGGCATGTAAATTATAATTTAAACTAATTAGTGGAGGCGAGTCTACCTTAAATCACGAGTTTGAAAGTAAAGTTGAAATCACGTCAATCTTCTAAATCACCAAGTGTATCGTCTAGCCAAAAAAAAAAATTAAATAAATCTAGTATTTCGAATTATTAAAGTGACAAAATAAAACTTGGGGTTAAATTGAAATTTTAAAGTAAGCATGGATTTTAAAAGTGTAGGGGCTGAAATGGACTTTTCGAAATTAGTGGGCTGACTCATTGGATTTTAAAATGCTAGGGCTCAATTAACTCATTTCAAAAGTGTAGGCATTGAATTAAGGGACTTCTAAAAACAAGGGATTGAAATAGACACATTTCAAAGTTTGGGGCTTAAAAGCAATTTCAAAAAATTAAAATCAGTATAACCAATTTCACTCTCTCTCTCTCTCTCTCTCTCTCTCTCTTCATTTCGTTCAAAACAGAGAAGAGACAAGAGAGGGAGGCGACGGGAGGGCTTCGCCCCTTCCTCCGTCCGTCGGCGCCTCCGGCGGTTCAGCCGATCGTAGAACCGTCGGCATATGGCGGCGGTAGGGGTGGGTCAAAAGGAGAAATTTTGGGGAAGTTTGGGGCGTGAAAAACCGAGACCAAGGTTGCGATTTTGGTATTTTTCCGGCGGCTTAATGGTTAGGGTTGAGGTAAGTTTTATGGGTTTTGTTGGTTTGTTCGGTGTTGATGATACGAATTTGGAGTAGGGCTGAAGAGGCAGTAGCGATCGACTGATGGGTGGCTCGGTGGTGGTTTCGTTTGGCAGCGGCTTTGGTGTTGTTCATGGTTCGAGGCTGACTGTGGCGGCGGTGTTGTGCGCTGTCTGGAGGGGGTTCGGATTTTTGGTTTTTTGTGCGTGTGATGTAGCTGATTGCAGATTGTGCCGTGGAGTTTGGCCGTGGAGTTGGTTTGGCTGCTGTGGTTCGAAGTTGGCAGGATGGCTGCCGGTGTCAACTGGTGGTGGTCCGGTAATGGCTCTATGAAGCTCGGGCGAGATGGGTATGGGGTTTGGTTGGACCATAGTGGTAATCTGATTTTGGCGTTTCGATTGGTGGACTGGTGGTTTCGGTGTTGTGGGGAGTTGGCACGAGGATGTTGATGATGTTGGTTAGCAGTGGTGATAATTGTGTTTGGAATTGTGGGAATGATGTGCAGCAGTTGAGAGGGGGAATACCTTTACTGGAGTGGTTGCGTGGTTTCGATAATGAGGTTGGGAGGTTTAATTAATAGTTGATTTAGGTGTTAAACATGGTAGCTTAGGTTAGAATCTTGATTCATGGAAAATTGTGAGAATTCTTGGAAGTGAATATGGTTGTGTAAGGAAATACTTGGAAAATAAATTGTTGATTTAGTTGGGCCAAGAATTTACTGATTGGGTTGTTAAAAGGACTTGAATGATCGGTAAAACATTTGGGCTCGAGATGTTGGATTGGAGTAAAACAGTTGAAATTTGGATTTAAAATAATTTGAATCCAAATAAAATTTGAAAATTGGACAACATAAAAAAAAATGATCTTAGAATATTTTTGATAAGATTTGACTTTAAATTAAATAACGAACTTGGACATAAAATCAGAATAATTTGGATAATCTATTTAAAAATTGAAATATGGACTTAAGGATAAATACTGAAAATGATTCACTTTAATTGGACTGGAATTTGACTAAGATAAATTTAAAATAAAATTTTACTTCGTTGGCTAGACGAACACGTGTTTTTAAAATAAATGGGCAAAATCGTAGCGACATATTTTTTTGAAATAATATTTATTTAAATAAGTCGTGAAAATTTCTCGGTCGCTACAACCCTACCACCTTAAAATAATTTCGTCCTCGAAATTTTAAACTTTCTTGATCTAAAATATCTAGGCACTAGGCCAAAATTTCTTATTTCTTTTCTCATGTAGTTTCATCACTACCGTGTTTACCCCATTGGACTTTGACTAATTGAACTTCTTGATTTCTAAGGACATAGGCTTCTCTCTCTATGGTGTTATATCATACGTCAAGTCTAGTCGAGTGCTCAACGATTGAAAATTCATCACATGACTCGGACTAAAATAAGTCACGGTCTCGGTTCTATCTAGTATCTCGAATGTTCTGATAAATATGTCAAAATCATAAATGTTAATCTACTAATAATCACCACTTCCAGTCTAGTTAGGCATTAAAGACGATTAAAACATATACAGGGATGCTAGCGAGAGTATACCTGCGTTCCTGTCAAAATCTGGATCGGCATCTTCATGTGTCATGGCGAACACTCGAGCATTCCCTTTCTTATTCTGATCCACTTTCCTTTTCTGATCGAAACCCTGAGCGAGTGTGGCACGACAATCCTGTGCAAAGTGGCCCGGCTGACCACACTTATCACAAACTCCTTTGCCTAAAAGGCACTCTCCCTTATGCATCTTCTGGCACTTGGGACATGGGGGCATGTAGTTAACGACTTGGCCTTTGGCCGGCCCTGTATTCTGCCTCTTGTTGGACGTCTGATTCATGTTTTGGTTATGATTTGGACCATGCCATTTCCTTTTTCCTTGCTCACTCTGCGAACCTTGTCCATCATATCCGATACTAGCATACGCCACGGCCTGGGCTTTCTTCACTACCTCCCGATAGGTAGGGAGCTCATGGGAACCAACTATTTGACGAATATCGGAACGTAACCCTCGTTCGAAGCGACGAGCCTTTTTAGCCTCAGTCTCCACCAGATGTGGAGCATATCGGGATAATTCCTCGAACTTTCTCTCGTAATCCGTTATGTCCATCTCTCCCTGAGTCAAACGCAGAAACTCAGTCTCCTTATGGTCTCGAAGGGCTTGTGGGAAGAATTTGTCTTTGATCTCGGCCTTAAATTCTTCCCAAGTTAGAGTTGCCTATTCCACTTCAGTTCTGGTCCGCGATGCGAACTCCCACCAATAGCCGGCCCTTCCGACTAACATGAACTCAGTACATAAAACTTTCTTATCCTCAGGGCAGGATATGTGCTTGAAGATTCTCTCGATGGTCTGTAACCATTCCTCAACAGCTAGCGGACCATTTCCGCCACCGAAAGTGGGCGGACGGTACCTTCTAAATTGCTCTATCATCGGCACTGTGGAAACTGCAGGAGTTTGCCTCAAACTTTGTACTGCTTGGAGTAGGTCCCTGATAGCCGTGGATTGGGTTGTGGGGCCCTGTTCTGGGTGAGCTTGTTCGGCTGTACTTCTGTTTCCGCGCCTCGACATTTCCTTAAGAAGAGGAGTAAAATATATTCAACTTCTCGGTATGTATATATATATATATATATATATATATATGCATATATTTTTAATCATAAACCAAATATTAAGATAAAGAGAAAATGTTTTTTATCAAAATAATATCTTGTTGATAATTCAACAATCCTTTAAGTGAGGATACAAAATAAGAGGGGTAAAATGCTACCATAGTCCAAAATAAATAGGGCCAATTATATTAATCTATTGGGTAATACATGACTCGGCATCCGAGAATTCTTCTAGCACTGGCTCATCGTCTTCCTCTTCTGGGTCTTCTTCTTCTGGTTCTTCTTCAGGTTCTGCTTCCGGTTCTTCATCTGGGTCTTCTTCGGGATCACTCTCGGGTACCAACTCAGCTCCTTGCCCAAATTCGGGCTCGGGTGCTGGCGCCTCACCAGGAGAGAACTCCAAAAGGTCCTTGTGGTACATAGGCCAGTATGCCACAAGTCTCTCGCAGAACGAGTCGTAGTCGAGATCCACGTTAATGGAAGTATTCACGTCCATGTATATCAAGCGGGCTATATTTCGTGTATTATCCGGAAAGGACAAGTTTAATGATTGATCGACTGGAAGTCGTTGGCCACGAAGCCATGTTGTATTGTTTGATTACGTAAGTAGCTTTCTTGCCCAACATGCTGATTGATATTCCATTCCGACCTAGGTTTAAAATTGTCATAGTCCCTAGCGGCTATATCTGTGTAACTAAATACGTTCTTGGAACTTGATGCCATGTCCTAAAATCAATTATGCAAAGTCCAATTAAGTGGGGTTTCATCTATTTCTCTTAGTTAAAAATTTATGAGGACATAAAAATTTTAAAAGATATTTCAAATTATGCTCAAACTCGTTTTCTTTCTTTCTTATTTCGGATACAAAATCTTTTTCATTCTTTCTCGTCTAAATATCAAAACTTTCATTTCTCATGCATCCGAAATTAAAATAAATAAACTTCATAATAACAAATCATTTACCTTCAGAGTTGGCGGAGCGAAAGATGGCAGTGGCAAAAGTCGTCAAACATTATTTATTATTATTTTAGAAAAATTATCTTTTTTAAAAAATTTTTGCAAGTCTACAGAAACGTAGACTCGCTCTGATACCACGCTGTAACGCCCCGAATTCCGCGGAGCCCGGGACGCCACTTCGTCCTTTAAAATTGACTTTATTGCGAAAAATAAATTTAATTCAAAGCATCACATTCATCATTTGAAAACTTCAGCGGGAACTTAATTAAATTAAATATCGAACAATTCATAAAAACTTGTGTCTCAATTATTTAAATAAAATTAACGATAAATAGTTTAACGAGTAACATTCAGAAAGTTTGTCAAATAAACATAATCTTTTATTCGATTTGCCAAAGCTGCCCCTTTCATTCGCCACCATCTCCGAAATCTGCAAAAGCTGTTAAAATGGAATGAGCATTTCGAAAGAAATACTCAGTAGACTCATCGCCAATAATTAATTTACAGAATAATTTAACATGTAATTATGCAATCATACTGTGACATCATCATCATCATCATCGTAGGCTATTTTAAATAAAACCAAAGGCTCTTTAAAAAATCATAGGGTGTGGGTAGTCTCGTCTCATGCATTTAAGCAAGTAAGTTATGCATAACATCATTTCTCATTCTTATCTCATAAGAGATATTTCTTTTCTCGTCTCATGCAACAAAGCATATAAATCACGTAACTTCACATAAGGCATGTAAATTATAATTTAAACTAATTAGTGGAGGCGAGTCTACCTTAAATCACGAGTTTGAAAGTAAAGCTGAAATCACGTCAATCTTCTAAATCACCAAGTGTATCGTCTAGCCAAAAGAAAAATTAAATAAATTTAGTATTTCGAATTATTAAAGTGACAAAATAAAACTTGGGGTTAAATTGAAATGTTAAAGTAAGCATGGATTTTAAAAGTGTAGGGGCTGAAATGGACTTTTCGAAATTAGTGGGCTGACTCATTGGATTTTAAAATGCTAGGGCTCAATTAACTCATTTCAAAAGTGTAGGCATTGAATTAAGGGACTTCTAAAAACAAGGGATTGAAATAGACACATTTCAAAGTTTGGGGCTTAAAAGCAATTTCAAAAAATTAAAATCAGTATAACCAATTTCACTCTCTCTCTCTCTCTCTCTCTCTCTCTCTCTCTCTCTCTCTCTCTCTCTCTCTCTCTCTCTCTTCATTTCGTTCAAAACAGAGAAGAGACAAGAGAGGGAGGCGACGGGAGGGCTTCGTCCCTTCCTCCGTCCGTCGGCGCCTCCGGCGGTTCAGCCGGTCGTAGAACCGTCGGCATATGACGGCGGTAGGGGTGGGTCAAAAGGAGAAATTTTGGGGAAGTTTGGGGTGTGAAAAACCGAGACCAAGGTTGCGATTTTGGTATTTTTCCGGCGGCTTAATGGTTAGGGTTGAGGTAAGTTTTATGGGTTTTGTTTGATTTTGGGTTTTGTTGGTTTGTTCGGTGTTGATGATACGAATTTGGAGTAGGGCTGAAGAGGCAGTAGCGATCGATTGATGGGTGGCTCGGTGGTGGTTTCGTTTGGCAGCGGCTTTGGTGTTGTTCATGGTTCGAGGCTGACTGTGGCGGCGGTGTTGTGCGGTGTCTGGAGGGGGTTCAGGTTTTTGCTTTTTTGTGCGTGTGATGTAGCTGATTGCAGATTGTCCCGTGGAGTTTGGCCGTGGAGTTGGTTTGGCTGCTGTGGTTCGAAGTTGGCAGGATGGCTTCCGGTGTCAACCGGTGGTGGTCCGGTAATGGCTCTATGAAGCTCGGGCGAGATGGGTATGGGGTTTGGTTGGACAATAGTGGTAATCTGATTTTGGCGTTTCGATTGGTGGACTGGTGGTTTCGGTGTTGTGGGAAGTTGGCACGAGGATGTTGATTAGCAGTGGTGATAATTGTGTTTGGAATTGTGGGAATGGTGTGCAGCAGTTGAGAGGGGGAATACCTTTACTGGAATGGTTGCGTGGTTTCGATAATGAGGTTGGGAGGTTTAATTAATAGTTGATTTAGGTGTTAAACATGGTAGCTTAGGTTAGAATCTTGATTCATGGAAAATTGTGAGAATTTTTGGAAGTGAATATGGTTGTGTAAGGAAATACTTGGAAAATAAATTGTTGATTTAGTTGGGCCAAGAATTTACTGATTGGGTTGTTAAAAGGACTTGAATGATCGGTAAAACATTTGGGCTCGAGATGTTGGATTGGAGTAAAACAGTTGAAATTTGGACTTAAAATAATTTGAATCCAAATAAAATTTGAAAATTGGACAACATAAAAAAAATGATCTTAGAATATTTTTGATAAGATTTGACTTTAAATTAAATAACGAACTTGGACATAAAATCAGAATAATTTGGATAATCTATTTAAAAATTGAAATATGGACTTAAGGATAAATACTGAAAATGATTCACTTTAATTGGACTGGAATTTGACTAAGATAAATTTAAAATAAAATTTTACTTCGTTGGCTAGACGAACACGTGTTTTTAAAATAAATGGACAAAATCGTAGCGACATATTTTTTTGAAATAATATTTATTTAAATAAGTCGTGAAAATCTCTCGGTCGCTACAAATATATTTTTTTCTTTCATGAAAAAACGGATTTTTACATAGATGGATGGCAGATTGACTATCTGAATACGACACAGGAGAATCACATGGAAATTCTAATTCACTAAGTAAACCTTTTAACAAAAATAATTCTTTAACTGCTTCAGTAATAGCAATATATTCAGATTTTGTGGTAGAAAGAGCAACATCATGTTGAAGTCGTGATTTCCAACTAACTCGTGTATCACAAATAGTAAAAAATAAGAAGAACAGATTTTCTATTATCATTATCACTAGCATAATCAGCATCAACATAGTCTTTTAGTCTTATGCCTTTAGAACTCCTTTTATAAGTCAATCCTAATTCTGTAGATCCTTTCAAGTATCTAATAAATCATTTTAATGCTTCCCAGTGGTTGAGACTAGGATTGTATATATACATACACACACACACACACACACTTAACATACTGTCTGTATGTATATATATAGATACACTTAACATACTGATGAAATGTGTAGTGACAGGTCTAGAGCATATCACACTGTGTACATGATTGAGCCAATAGCAATAGAATAAGACATATTTTTCTTGCATTCAGATTCATGTTCAAATTCGGGGCAATCATTTTTAGTTAAAATAAAATGTTTAGTTAATGGAACACTACAAGTTTTGGCAGTAGACGTACCAAACTTATTTACAATCTTTAGAACATAAGAAGTTTGAATTAAACTAAGCATTTGTTTAGATCAATCCCCAACAATTTCCATGTCTAAAATTATTTTGGCATTTTTCAAATCATTCATATCAAATTTAGAAAACAAAGCAGTTTTAACAAGTTTAATCTGATTCATGCAGGAACTAATAAGCAGCATATCATCCACATAAAGCAAAAAAAAAAAAAAAAACACACTTCCATCATTTTCAGATTGTAACTGTAATATAAGCAATTGTCATATTCACTTCTTTTAAATTTCAAAGATAACAAAAAAGTATCAAACCTTTTATACCACCGTCTAGGAGACTGCTTAAGACAATACAGAGACTTCTTAAGGAGGCATGCATAATTAGTTTTATCTTTTTCAATAAAACCTTGATTCATATAAATTTTCTCATCTAACTCTCAATGCAAAAAGGCAGCTTTGACATCTAACTACTCTAGTTCCCAGTCAAAATGAGCAACTAGAGCTAATATAACGCTAATAGTAGTATATTTAACCATGGGGGAGAAAACCTCATCGTTATATACACCTTCTTTTGGTGTAAACCCTTTAGCAAACCAAACTAGCTTTAAACCTAAAAGGTTCAGCTTCATTCCCTACTTCTTTTATTTTATAAATCCATTTACAGTTTACTATGGACTTTCCTCCGTTGGAAATTTATTATTTCAAAATTGTTGTTCAAATGTTTGTTAAATGAGTAGAGTATGAGATGAAAAAGTGCAAGATTAGGACAATAATATGAACAAAGCAATCAAAAAGTGCAAGATTCGGACAATAATATCAACCAAGCGATCGCTTGGTAAGGCGGATTTTTAATCTGTTTAAGAAATTGACTGTGATGCGATGTCTTAGAACCATGCAATCGCATGGTGGAAAAATCCGACCATTGGTAGAAATTTCGGATTTCATGTTAGCACCTTTTCATCAACCATTTCGAATCCTTTGTGAAAAGTGGTGTCACTTACAAAATGATGTGACGCCCTGAGTTTTAAATATCCTTTTCATCCCATCATCGTCTCTTTAAACTTTTAAAATAACAATTAAGCAGAAGAATCATAAAAATTTTCATACTTGACAACATTTAAATAAAATCAAATGGTAAATAAAATCTAATAATTTGGAATTTGTTGAAATAACAATTCAAAAGAAATCATTTGACAAAGATTTAAAATTTGCTAGCATTCTAAAATAGAACATGAATTAAATAAACTTTCTATTATTTAATTATTATTGCCAGCACGTCCATCACGTACCTTCATTATCATCATCATAGGCTCTTTTATTTTTAAAAATCAAAGGCTCTTTAAAAACATAGGGTGTCGGTAGTCTTGTGTCATGCATTAAAGCACGTAAGTTAACATCATTTTATCTCATAAGAGATAGTCTCGTCTCGTCTCATGCAATTAAGCATATAAGTTATGACAAGCATAACAAAATCATAGTCTCATCTTGTCTCATGCAATAAATGCATATAAATCACGTAAAATCACATAATACATGCAATTGTAATTTAAAATAATTAGTGGAGGCGAGTCTACCTTAATTCACAAGTTTGGAAGTTGAGCAGGAATAATCACTTTATTCTTCTAAATCTCCGAACGCTTCGTCTAGCCAATAAGAAAATTTAATCTAAATTAGTATTTTGGAATTTAAAGTTTTTAAAACAAAATTAAGAGTTTAAGGGTTAAGTTGAAAATCTAAAATAATTAATTTGAAAAGTTTTGAGGTAAAACATAATTTTTCAGAAATCTAGGGGACTGGCTAATCTATTTCAAACCTACCAGGGGCTAAAATTAAATGATATTTAAATTAGGGGGATTGAATTAAATGATAAAGGAACTGAACTTTAAAACATTTTAAAACTTGGGACTGAATTGAAACATTTTGAAAAGATGGGGCTAAAGGGTGATTTTCTCAAAATCAACAATATTAAATCAAAACAAATTCTCTCTCTCCGATTTAATGAAATCAGAGGAGAGGAGAGGAGAGGAGAGGGTGCAACGACGGAGCTCACCCGTTCCAGGGCCGTTTTTGGCCCTGAATCAGCGGTAGCATCGCTAGTACAAGGTGGCAGTGTATGTGTGGTGAAAGGAGAAACCGGGGTGGAGAGGTGGCCGTTTTGGAGTTGCGATTTCGGTGAATATGCTAGCTGACTCGATGTTAAATCTACCCTCCAAGTATAAAGGGGTCAAGTTATAGCCTAGCAATAATCCAGGGTCATTCTTCCTAGAGATTTTATTGGTATCGTAATATTTGCTAAATTCGAAACTTAAACTATGATTTCAATTGTGTTTAAATGAATAAAAAGAGAATATAATTAAATTGCAATGAAAGACAAATTTGAGTGGAGTTATTCTTTCGCTATCTATAAGGCTTTGCAAATAAAATTAGTATGAATTTCTTGAGATCAATAAGATTTACACATATTAGTAAGAAATTTAGTCAATTTGTTTTACGACATTTCGTCGAGCATGTTGTGTGCATATTTAATACATACCACATCAACGACATCAATCGAAGTAAAACAATTTGAAAATTTAAAACACTCATTAATTATTATCAATCACAAGAATTCATCCATAACGAATTAAAACATACCCATTGAAGCTACGAATAACTCCTTTCAAATATAACTTAGCCGGACATAATTAAATTAAAGGAAACAAAAATCAAACAAACGATAACCATTACTAAATAATGTAATTCAAGTTTTCAAATTAAAATTCAATAACCAAAATATATCTAAAAATCAACTAAAGTCAATAATATAAAATTATTTAAACTAACGATTAAAACAACTGAAAATCTAAACAAAAGACAATAAATTAAACTAGAACAAATAACTAAAACCAAGGCTGCTGTAGCTGCTGTCCAGTGAGGAAGGCTTGCTGTGGGACGTTATTGCTGCCGAGTGTTACTGCTGAGTTGTAGACAGGTTGGTTGCGTGAGAGAATGCTGCTACATGGATGGATGAGTGCAGCTCGCCAGCAAGAAGGAAAAACCACCGTTGCGGCTGGTGACTGGTCTTTGCAGAGACAGCAGAGAGGCATATTATGGTGAGTGGAAGATGATAGTTGGGAGGGAGGTTGGCGGCTGAGTGGTGAGGAAGAGAGAAACCAGAGTTGCGGCTATTGGAAGAAGGTGAAGGCGAGTAGCTGAGGTTCTGTGAGATTGGAGAGAATGGTTGTGGCTGCGTTCCGGCTGTAGGTTGAAGGTTCAGACAGAGAGGAGCTACGACTGGTAGTGGTCGTGAATTGCTACTGGTTTTGGAAGAAGAAGTGCTGCGACTAGTTTTTTTGTATGGGAACGAGAGAGAGGTGAGGCTAAGAGGGAGAAGTTGAGTATCAGCTTCTTGGTTTTGTGAGGGAATAGTGAGTGGAGGTTGCTGGTTTGGTGGCTGCGTGGATGATGAAGGAAGAGGAGGCTGCGGCTTTTTTCTGTAGAGACAGACAGAGAATACGTGAGAGGGAAAGCTATAGGTTACGATTTTGTGAGGAAGAAAAAAAATGCTTGCGGCTGTAGGATTTTTCAGAGATAGAGAGAGAGAGTGGTATGGTGTGTGTGTGTAGGTTTTAATTGGCGTCAGAGAATCTGGGCTGGGAAGTTGGGCCAAAAATATGCTTCATTCTTGATTTCTTCAGTCGAATTAGGTTAGAGAATTTTGAGAAGAAATTCAAATTAAATTTGAAATATTGTCCAATCTTTCCCTGCAATTAAATAAATGAAATTTTTATCAATTAAGATTAATTTATAGTTAAAGAATTAAATTTGAATCTTTTATAAGTTTTACTCTAAATTACAAAATTTATATCCAAAAATTGTATTTTTCATTTATTTACCTATCTAAAATACATAAAATTGGACAATAATCACACTCCCCAACTAGCTATTTGCTAGTCTCTAGCAATTCAAGCGAATTAAAAAACATGACTAGCTCAATGAAATACTTCAATTGTAAAGTCAAGAATGAATTTAGATAGTCGAGCACATCAACTTCGCAAAATCAAGAGATCAATCATTATATTCCAAATTAATCCATAAAAACATTCCCAAAATTTTGTGTGTGTGTGTTTTAAGCCGATCCATCAAACCACTAACCCCAACACATACAGTGTCGAGTATTTACTCAAGCCAAGTATAAACTCCATATACTCACGAGTTTGTGTATTTTGTTTTTGAACTAGTTAGGGGATCACTCATGGAGTTTGAAAACGAATTGCTCAAGCATTCAAGAAAGGCCATATATATGTGGATGGCAGCAATGCAAATATTGACCTCATGAAAATCTCACGACCATTGGGACTCAACCGTTCTTACCACAAGCCAACTTAAGATCAAAATATCAATGTCAATGTAAAGGTGACGATTGTGTTATCAAGGGAACTGATAAGGAGTGGTGGAAGTAAAGGTTTACATGTTCCAATGATAATAGTAGAACAATAAATTCCAATGGCAGTATAAGATGCAATGGTAGCAATTTTTTTTTTTTTTGGATAGGATAAGGAAATAAAAGAAATGAGTAGAATTTGAGGACTTTCAGAATATAAATAAGGATAATAATTTTCACTTTTCATCACACTTCAAGCTTGCTTTCTTCTTCACATCCATTACTTTCTTTTCAATATGTCTCCCTTTTCTTCTTCTTATTTTTTTTTTTTTTGAAATCCTCTCAAATAATTCTTCAACATTCTCCTCTAGTCTCAATGACTGTCAAATACTTTCTAACTCCACTTTTCTTTCTTTTCATGCACTGAACATTTTTCTCAAATATGGAGCAAAAATAATCATCCTCACTTATACTTGAAAGTAGAAACAAGGTTATGTATTTATGGAAGCAATGTCTGGATGCAATGTCGTCTTTAATGTGAAATAAATGAAAGAGATTTGTGGCTATGAAGGAATTTGTGGATATGAAGGGATTTGTGATGGGAAGAGAAGATGATAAGGTTAGCTTCAAAGGATCAAATTTTTATTTTACATTGACCTTCATCGTTTCTCAAGTGTAAACCACCAACAATCCACAATCCGTGTAATGATGCCCAATGGAAGTCGCAATATCAAACAAGGGCAATATAAGAAAACTACCAATCACTCAACTCTCATGATGAACAAATAAAATTACTTAAACTTGAGAGAGCTCTAGTTGTATGTGTTGACTATCCATCTTACCACAAGGCTTAAATTCGTGCATAAAAATATTTTTAGGAGGGAGGTCTTTACAGAATAACAAAGATATAAATCAAGACTCAAGATGTACTCAATTTTATGCTCAACGATTACAAAAGAATTAATGCAACAAGTACATTTGAGTTACTCTCCCCCCAACTAAAATCAGACATTGTCCTCAATGACTCAAAGAGAAGAGAAAATTTGAACATTAATTCATAGACATGACTCAAAATTAAATCAATTTTGGATCCAAGATTTCAACCGCTCCATAAGGATAAACAGTTTGCACAATGTAAGGACCAATCCATTTAGTTCTCAACTTACCAGGAAACAAATGAAGCTTAGAGTCATATAGCAATACTTTTTGAGAAGGGAAAAATGATTTTCTAAAAATTTTCTTGTCATGAAAAACTTTCATTTTCTCTTTTGAAATTTTTGCATTCTCATACGCTTCCAAATGCAATTCATCTAACTCATTCAATTTCAATTTTCTAAACTCACCAGCTTGATCTAAGTCAAAGTTGAGTGTTTTAATTGCCCAATAAGGTTTATGTTCAATTTCAACCGGAAAGTGACAAGGTTTACCAAATAAAATTCTATAAGGAGACATTCCAAGAACAGTTTTAAAAGCAGTCATATAGGCCCATAAAGCATCATCCAATTTTATAGCCCAATCTTTTCTATTTGGATTAACTGTTTTCGTCAAAATGCCTTTAATTTCCCTGTTGGCTAGTTCAGTTTGACCATTAGTTTGAGGGTGATAGGGAGTAGAAATCTTATGCCTAATGCCATATTTCTTTAACAAGGTTTCAAAAGGTTTATTACAAAAATATGTTCCTCCATCGCTAATTATGGCCTTAGGCATACCAAACCTAGAAAAAATATGTTCTTTCAAAAATTTGAGCACAACTTTATGGTCATTTGTTCTACATGGAATAGCCTCTACCCATTTTGACACATAATCAACAGCAACCAATATATATAGATATCCAAAAGAAGGGGGAAAAGGACCCATAAAATCTAATCTCCAACAATAAAAAATTTCAAGAACAAGGATTGGAGCTAATGGCATCATATTCCTATGGCTGAGACTACCAAGTTCTGACATGCTTCACAATTTTTACAAAATGTATGGGCATCCTTAAATAAACTAGGCCAATAAAAACCACATTGAAGTACCTGAGCAGCTGTTTTCTGGGAAGAGAAATGGCCTCCGCAAGCATGAGAATGACAAAAGGTAAGAATTTGTTACATTTCATCATCAGGAACACATCTTTGGATAATCTGATCAGCACAATATTTAAATAAATACGGATCATCATAGAAGAAGTTCCTTGCAATAGCTTTCATCCTCATTTTGTCTTGGACACTCCAATTTGAGGGCATATGACCTGTAACCAGATAATTAACCAAGTCAGCAAACCATGGAACAATATTCAAGCTAAATAACTGTTCATCGGGAAATGAATCATTTAAAGGGTGAGAAAATTTTGAAGTTTCAGAATTTAATCTGGATAAATGATCAGCGACAACATTTTCCACCCCTTTTTTATCCTTAATTGTGATGTCAAATTCCTGCAATAACAAAATCCATCGAATGAGTCTAGGTTTAGCATCTTTCTTTGTGAACAAATATTTAAGAGCGGAGTGATCAGTAAAGATGGTAACAGGAGTCCCAATAAGATAAGTTCAAAATTTTTCCAGTGCAAAAACTATTGCTAGCAGCTCTTTTTCGGTAGTTGTGTAATTCAATTGAGCTTGATTCAAAGTTCTGCTAGCATAGTAGATTACATAAGGTTCCTTACCTTTCCTCTGGCCAAGCACTGCTCCTACAGCTATATCACTTGCATCACACATTAATTCAAAAGGTAGAGACCAATCAGGTGATCTAACTATGGGTGCAGTGGTGAGTGCCTTTTTAAAATTTTCAAAAACTGCAGTGCATTCATTAGTCCAAATAAATTTTGTATCATGCATCAAAAGTGTAGTCAGAGGTTTTGCTATGACACTAAAATCTTTTATGAACCTCCTATAAAAACCTGCATGGCCTAAAAATGATCGAATGTCTTTTACAGTTAAAGGAATAGGCAACCTAGAAATTGAATTTACTTTTGCCTTATCTACTTCATGCCTTTAGCAGAAATTATATGACCTAAAACAATTCCTCTTGTAACCATGAAATGACATTTCTCCCAATTAAGGAGAAGCTGCTTATCCTCACACCTGCATAAAATAGCTTTCAAATTTGTTAGGCAATCATCAAATGAATCACCATACACAGAGAAATCATCCATAAATACTTCCAAAAAATTTTCTATCATGTCACTGAATACGCTAAGCATGCATCTTTGAAAGGTTGCTTGGACATTACAAAGACCAAAAGACATTCTTTTAAAAGCAAAAGTCCCAAAAGGGCAAGTAAAAGTAGTTTTTTCTTGGTCTTCTAATGCTATTTCAATTTGATGATAGCCTGAAAAACCATCCAAGAAACAATAGAATGAATGTCCAGCAATTCTTTCTAGCACTTGATCTAAAAATGGTAAAGGAAAGTGGTCTTTTCTGGTCATGGAATTCAATTTTCTATAATCTATACACATTCTCCAACTAGTGGGTACCCTTTTAGTTATCATTTTCCCCTGTTCATGTTCGACAACGGTAACCCTAGTTTTCTTAGGAACTACTTGAGTAGGACTTACCCACTTGCTGTCTGCAATAGGATAAATGATACCTGCATCAATTAATTTTAAAACTTCATTTTTAACAACCACTTTCATGTTAGGGTTTAGCCTTCTTTGAGATTCCCTAGAAGAATTAGCATTTTCTTTTAGGAAAATTCTATGAGTGCACACTAAAGGACTAATTCCCTTAATATCCGCTATAGTCCAACCTATTGCAGATCTATGATCATTCAACACTTTCAACAACATATTTTCCTGATCACAAGTAAGAGTAGAAGAGACTACCATAAGGTATGATTCATTAGGTCCCAAGAATGCATACTTTAGTTCCGATGGAAGAGGTTTAAGCTTTAGAGTTGGCATCTTCTCTGCTGATGTTTGCATGGGTGTCTGGCTAACATTTAGAGGCTCAATGTTTGGCTACCAAGATCTTACAACTGCTGTTGTTAAACTTTTTGAAGAGTCTTGAGTGCTGTATAATTCGAGATTCTGCTCAAGATGCTCATCAGGATCTTCTAACTCAATTAGCAGCTCTTCCAGCATATTAACTTCCTGCACTTCATCAAAATCTTTTGGTTGCCTACAAGCATTGAAAATGTTAAGTTCCAAAGACATATTGCCAAAAGTCAACTTTAAAATACCACTCCTACAATTAATTAAAGCATTTGAAGTTGGGAGAAATGGTCTACCAAGAATAACAGGGATTTGAGGAGAAGTTTTAGGGGTACTTTGAACATCAATAACAACAAAGTCAACTGGATAATAGAATTTATCGACTTGAACCAAAACATCCTCAATTATCCTTCTAGGCATCTTAACAGATCTATTTGGTAATTGTAAAATCATGGGGGTAGGCTTAAGTTCACCTAGACCAAGTTGTGTGTACACACTAAAGGGTAAAAGATTTACACTTGAACCTAAATCTAGTAAGGCATGACCAATACGAGTGGTTCCTATCATACAAGCAATGGTTGGAGAATCAGGATCTTTAAGTTTTTGAGGAGTTTGACACTGTATGATAGAACTCACTTGTTCAGTAAAAAATGCCTTATTCTTAACAGCTAACTTCCTCTTTACTGTACACAAATCTTTAAGAAATTTAGCATAGGCAGGGACTTGTTGAATTGCATCTAACAGAGGAATATTTACCGTAACTTGCTTAAAAATCTCATGAATTTCTGTTTGATTTTTGGTCTTATTACCAGGTTGTAATCTTTGAGGAAAAGGGGCAGGGGGTGCACCTACTATTGGCCTAGGTGGTTCCTGAACATCAGATAGAGATTTTAATACAGTATCATCAATAGGAGGTTCAACTTTCTTACCCACCAAGTTCTCTTTAGGTTCAGGAACTTGGATTTGCTTACCACTTCTCAAGGTAGTTACTGCTTTCACATGTCTCAGATTGGACTCATCGACCCCATTGTATTGAGTTTGAGGATTAGGCATTGGTTGAGCTAGAAACTTACCTTTTTCTAGTGTACTTGCCTGAGTAGTCAGCTTTGTAAGCTGAGATCGGATGTCATTAATGGCCTGAGAATTTTGATTGTTTATAGCAGCTTGGCTTTGCATGAATTTTGGGATTTGGTCTTCCAGACTTCTCTTCTGCGGTGGCATATATGGTGTTGGTTGTGAAGGTCCAGCATTGTTGCCAACATTATTGCTTCCTCCTTGATCATTCCTCCAACTAAAATTTGGATGATTTCTCCAACCTGGATTAAAAGTACTCGAATATGGATTAGAATAAGGCTTGGAAATCATATTTGGAGCAACAGATTGATCAAAATACATCTCTTTTAGTTGGGGAAGTGCAGGACAATCAGAGGTTAAATGTTGTACATCATCACAAATTGAACATTTTTCTAAAATAGTGGAAGAGGAATTTACTTCATTCACTTTTTGAGTTTCCAAGTTTTCAATTGATGACAGCCAATCGGGCATTTATGTCATCCTCTATTCTAAGTGAATGAATTCCATTTCTAGAAGCAATCTTTGGAAATTCGGTTTTTATTGGAACACCCCTCTCAAACTCATCAATGTTATCCCATGATTGGGCATTTTCAGCTAAATCATCAAAAAATGTAAAAACTTCATTTGGGTCTTTTGCAAAGAAATCACCATTACTCATGGTTTGCACAAATTGTCTCATTTCTGGTCTGAGCCCTTCATAAAAAAATTTAGTTAACATCCATTGCTCATAACCATGATGGGGACAAGATAACAACAAATTTTTGAATCTTTCCCAACTAGTGTAAAAATCTTCATTATTCTTTTGAGAAAAATTCATGATTTGTCTTTGAATAGCGGTGGTTCTTTGTGGTGGAAAAAACTTTTTAATGAACTCTTTCCGTATATTTGCCCAATTTGTAATTGAACCAGGCCTTAAAGAGTTAAGCCACGACTTAGCTTTATCCTTTAGTGAAAAAGGGAAAAGCTCGAGTCGAATGACTTCCTCAGTGCAATTTCTTTCAAGAAAAGTAAAACAAACCCCATCGAATTCCTGGATGTGGTGATATGGACTCTCTGAAGGCATCCCATGGAAGCGTGGTAGATGATCAATCATTCCCGGTTTAAGGTTGAAGACTGCTGCATTTGCAGGAATCACTATGCATGACAGAGTGCTTGCCATCGTTGGAAAAATGTAGTCTCTAAGACTTCGAACGACTGTCACCTCATTTGGATCTGCATTATTTGCCATTACTACCTGCTGATTTTCAAGAAGTAAAAATTGGTTAGTGGATTCCGATCTTACTAATCGCTTAGAATTATCTCGGAACCAAACGGACATAAACAATGAACAATATCAAGAATAGTAGTAATGAAAAAAATATAAAACAAAAAACAAGTAAAAAAATTTAGCAAAATTAATTAACACCAAAATAATCCCCGGCAACGGCGCAAAAAACTTGACTCGATCTACCCTCCAAGTATAAAGGAGTCAAGTTATAGCCTAGCAATAATCCAGGGTCATTCTTCCTAGGGATTTTATTGGCATCGTAATATTTGCTAAATTCGAAACTTAAACTATGATTTCAATTGTGTTTAAATGAATAAAAAGAGAATATAATTAAATTGCAATGAAAGAGAAATTTGAGTGGAGTTATTCTTTCACTATCAATTGGGCTTTGCAAATAAATTTAGTATGAATTTCTTGAGATCGATAAGATTTACACATATTAGTAAGAAAATTAGTCAATTTGTTTTACGGCATTTCGTCGAGTATGTTGTGTGCATATTTAATACATACCACATCAACGACATCAATCGAAGTAAAACAATTTAAAATTTTAAAACACTCATTAATTATTATCAATCACAAGAATTCATCCATAACGAATTAAAACATACCCATTGAAACTAAGAATAACTCATCTCAAACATAACTTAGCCGGACATAATTAAATTAAACGAAACAAAAATCAAACAAACGATAACCATTACTAAAGAATGTAATTCAAGTTTTCAAATTAAAATTCAATAACCAAAATATATCTAAAAATCAACTAACGTCAATAATATAAAATTATTTAAACTAACGATTAAAACAACTGAGAATCTAAACAAAAGACAATAAATTAAACTAGAACAAATAACCAAAACCAAGGCTGCTGTAGCTGCTGTCCAGTGAGGAAGGCTTGCTGTGGGAGGTTATTGCTGCCGAGTGTTACTGCTGAGTTGTAGACAGGTTGGTTGCGTGAGAGAATGCTGCTACATGGATGGATGAGTGCAGCTCGTCAGCAAGAAGGAAAAACCACCGTTGCGGCTGGTGACTGGTCTTTGCAGAGACAGCAGAGAGGCATATTATGGTGAGTGGAAGATGATAGTTAGGAGGGAGGTTGGCGGCTGAGTGGTGAGGAAGAGAGAAACCAGAGTTGCGACTGTGGGAAGAAGGTGAAGGAGAGCAGCTGAGGTTCTGTGAGATTGGAGAGAACGGTTGTGGCTGCTTTCCGGCTGTAGGTTGAAGGTTTGGACAGAGAGGAGCTACGGCTGGTAGTGGTCATGAATTGCTGCTGGTTTTGGGAGAAGAAGAGCTGCGACTGGTTTTATTGTATGGGAACGAGAGAGAGAAGTGAGGTTGAGAGGGAGAAGTTGAGTATCAGCTTCCTGGTTTTGTGAGGGAATAGTGAGTGGAGGTTGCTGGTTTGGTGGCTGCGTGGATGATGAAGGAAGAGGAGGCTGCGGCTGTTTTCTGTAGAGACAGACAGAGAATGCGTGAGAGGGAAAGGTAGGCTACGGTTTTGTGAGGAAGAAAAAAAATGCTTGCGGCTGTAGGATTTTTCAGAGAGAGAGAGAGAGAGAGAGAGGTATGGTGTGTGTGTAGGTTTTAATTGGCGTCAGAGAATCTGGGCTGGGAAGTTGGGCCAAAAATATGCTTCATTCTTGATTTCTTCAGTCAAATTAGGTTAGAGAATTTTGAGAAGAAATTCAAATTAAATTTGAAATATTGTCCAATCTTTTCCTGCAATTAAATAAATGAAATTTTTAGAAATTAAGATTAATTTAGAGTTAAAGAATTAAAATTGAATCTTTTATAAGTTTTACTCTAAATTACAAAATTTATATCCAAAAATTGTATTTTTCATTTATTTACCTATCTAAAATACGTAAAATTGGACATTAATCACTAGCGGTCGAGGTAAGTATTGGGTTTGTCTAAATTTTGATTCTTGGGTTCAATTGGATGTCAAAAGATTTTTGGGGTTGTTGGTGGTAAATGTTTCTTGGATTGATGATTGCTTAATCTAGATTCGGTTTGATTATGAATTTGTATGTGGTTTGGGTTTGATTCTTGGTGCTTTGGTTGGGCAACAATTGCAAGATTGTGTGATGGTGATTGCGGTCGGCGAAGTGGGCAGTGGTGGTGACCGTTTGGTGATGACGGTGGTTCGGGTGGAAGGCAATGGCCTGGTTATGGTTTGCTGTGTGATTGAAGTTCAGTTTGGTTTAGTGGGATTGAATGCAGAATATGGCTCAATTTGGGAAGTTGTTGATGGAGGTTTGATGGTGGTTCTGTAATGGCGGTGAAGGTGTGGATTCTTTGTCTTCGGTTTCATGGTTGGGTCTGTGATATCAATGGAGTTGTGGTTGTGAAATTGGCTTGGTCAAGTTTTGTTTTGGTAGTGTGCATGTTCAGTTATGAAGGTGGAGTTGCGAGGCTGCGTGTGGTGAGAGACACTCGGTTGTTGGGAGGTGAAAGCTTATCGAGAGTTGCTGCAAATTCGAATGTGTGTTATGAATGAGAAGGGGGGTATATATAGGTATTGATTGGTTGAGATGTTCTGTGGTTGAAATAGAATTGCGAAAACTTAGACTCAATTAGGATACCAAATAATTTATAGCTTCTAACGAGACAAGAATTGTATTAAGAAATAATTTTTAATAATAATCACAAATAAATTGAAATTTGATTCAAATAATTTTGGGAATTAGAATAATTAAATTTGGAATTAAAAATGATTTTTGGATTTAAATAATTTTAGAAACTCGGAATTGGCTTAAAATCGAATTAGACTCGATTTTATAGTTTTAGCTCAAAATATTCGATATGACTAGATGAACACGTTTATATTTTAATTTAAAATAGGTGAGATCACATCAACACATTTTTTAATAATTTTAATAATTGAAAAATTCTTGATCGCTACAAATGGTGTGTTGGAACTCTATAAATAGAGATATAATTCATGATGAAAACATCAGAAACATCCATAAATTTATAGAGATCATTTTCTACCAAAATTAATACTCATATTTCAATTTTTTTTTGGTTCCTCTTCCATGGATTATTTGTGCTTAATAAATACATGGTTTGTATGCTTGATTAATCCATTAAAGCATTTGCTATCTAACCCTTTAAGCATCTCGATTGAGAAGGGGCAAATGTACTTTTAGGACAATATTTAATTACGTGTTCAAGCCTATCATTTAATTTCATTATTTGGCGTTCTTCCATCATTTTCAAGACTTCAAATGGATGATTCAATATTATTGGTTCGTGATTCTTCATGTGATACTCAATGATTTCGTCTCCAATCTCTGGAGTTTAGTTAATTTTATATCATCCTCTAGGTTTGGGAACTAAGTCCTAGGTATTGTTATCCCTTAAAGACTTCATTTCTTCACTCATTGCCTTAATCCATAGAATATTTACTAGACACAACCTCCATATGTTTTAGGTTCAAATTCACATAGGTCCTGAAAATTGAGGAAAGCAAAGGTAACACTATTAGCATACCCAAACCTTAATGGTTCCCTTATATTCCTCCTAACTCTGTCTCAATCCAACTGATAATTTCTCAAATCATTTTCACCTATTTTAGGTTCAGTTTCCAGGTCAGGATCTTGTGTCTCAGTGAAAAGAACTTGTTGTTTAGATTCAACAGTTTCCTGTTCAATACCATTTGGCTCCACCTGACCAGTTTTCAGGAGTGGTAGTGATGTAGGCGCACCTACAAAACTCACACGATAATTGAATTCTCAAACACAAGGATATCAACTCACGAGAAAACACACAATATTTTATTCCCAAAAGTCGAAATCCCTTCATAATGGAAGTAAGACAGTCTTAAATACTGAAAACCTAATGCCCATGGGCCATTAAATGGACTAGGCTTATTAAAATAAAATGCAAACATAAAAATTAAATAAATAAAGATAGAAAATTGACGTTTTGAGGCTCTAAACGACCTCAAACGACTAAAAACCATCATACATCACGGCAAAGCTGTGAGTCTTGTCCGGCTCGTCGAGACGATTCCGGAAAGTACTTATGGGCCCAAAACGGACACCGTATGACAAAGTTATGGCCATTTAAAGTCGCGAGGCCCAACATCTCACGTTCGGCGATCCCACCGGTCCAAAAATGCGAGGGCCTGGTCCTGTACGCCATTAGGTAGGTAAGTTTAAGTCAGAGATGGGTAAGACACTACCAGTTTCAGCTCTAAGCACCTCTGCAGGTTCTTTATCTCCTAGGAAAGGCATCTAATTTTCATTAAAAGTCACATATCTACATATAATGACCTTAACTCCACCTAAATCTCTGGCCCATAGTCTGTACTCTTTAACTCCTAGGGGATATCCTAGAAAAATACAATTTTGAGCCCTAGGTTGTAACTTACCTACATTTTGATGTGAATAAGAAGCACATCCAGTAATATTTAAATGAGAACAGGACGATCACTCTACATTTCAGCAGGTGTTTTATAATTCAAAGCCACAAAAGGAGTCAAGTTAACAATATATCATGCAGTCATCATAGCTTCACCACCAAAAAAATTTAGGAAGACCAGAACCAACCATCATGCATCTTATTTTATCTAAAAGTGTTACGTTTATCCTTTTAGCTACTCCATTTTTGTGGTGTGTAAGGAACAGTTTTATGTCTAATAATGCCATTGTTTTCACATAATTTATCAAACTCAGAATTACAAATTTCCAAGTCATTATCAGTTCTCAAGACCTTAACTTTCTTTCCAGTTTGGTTTCAACTTGAAGCTTCCAGATTTTTAATTTATCAAAAGTTTCAATTTTTTGTTTTAACAAATAAATCCAAACTTTTTAAGAAAAATCATCAATGATAGATAAAAAAATCTATTGCCCCCATAGTTGGAACAGGTGCAGGCCACCACAGGTATGAATGTATGTGACTAGTCAAGTACATTCTTAGATTTGTTGATGTTTTCCTAAAGTACAAGTTTAAGAAAAAGGAATGTCAAAATTTTAAGGCCTTTAAAACTAACACATGCCAACCTTTTATGCCATTTTAAAGTGTCATCATTATTACTGATAGTATTGCATGCAGCAGATTGATCATTTAAAACAGTAGCATTCACAACATAAATACCATTTATTTTCACTCCTTTGAAAATAACAAGAGAACCTTTAATAATTTTCAAACACCATTATGAACATATTGAGAAAGACCTTCATCATCAAGCATACCGACAAAAAGCAAGTTTCTTTTCATTTCAAGAACATATCCGACTTGTTTCAAATTGTGCACACAACCATTACCAAATTTCAAAGTAATATCACGTATACCAACTATATTGCTAGTCAGATTGTTTCCCATGGTTACTATTCCTCAGTTTTTGGACAAAAAATTCTTAAACCTATCTTTTCTAGATGTAATATGAGAAGAAGCTCCTGAATAAATAACCCACTCATTATCTAACTTGCCACGATGAGTTAAATTTGATTCAAAATTTTTAGTAAGTTGAGATATAGTAACATATACTTCAGATAAGTGTGGTCAGAATTATGAGACGAGGCAACATTGACTTCTTCCTTTCCCTTTCCCTTTCCCTTTCCCTTTCCCTTTTCTGTTAACTTTTTTTTCTTTTAAAACAGTTTTTAATGAGAAGTCTAGCTTTGCCACATTCATAACACTTTCTAATTCCTGGTCTAGATCTTGATCTAGACTTACTACTAATTTTTTTTTTTTTTAAAAACCATTTTGATTATATGAGTTATCAAAATGTCTATGCACAGGTCTGCCCTAGACATATGACCCTCCCCCTTCTAAATTGTCATGGTTTTGCTGTTGAGTGTTCAAGTTTTTGGTCCTTAAAGAGTTAATAGCTGTAACACCTCGAATTCTAAATACCCGGAACGTCATGTCATCCATTTAAAATAATTTTCGAAATAATAATTGGGCGAAAATAATTGAAATTCAATCACATTATTTTATAAAAATGACTCTAACAGTCAAAATTTCAAACTTTAAATAAAATTGAGCAAAAATAATTAAAAATTCAATTTCATTTAAAAACTTAATCGTCAATAATTCAAGCGTTCAAAAATAACTTAAATAATAATAATAAATTCAAAATCTCAAAATTAAATATGTTCAATTTATTATCTCAAAACATAATTAATAATTCTTCAATAGCCATCATTGCACGCTCCGTCCCCAACGTAATCGAAAAATTTGTAAGTTTAAAGAAGGGGTGAGTATTTCATAGAAATACTCAGTAGGTTCAAAACAAGATTAAATAAACTATATCATAAATAACACATATAATCATACAATTTAAGTTCTAAATTCTCATGTATTAAGCAAGTAAAGTCTCATGTGTATTCGCAAGTACTCTCATACTAGAAAACTAATAGTCTAATGCCCGAAGGCAAGTAGTCTCATTCTCGAAGGCAAGTAATCTTATGCTCAAAAGTAAGTAATCTCATAAATCACATAATCACATGTAAAAACTTATAATAATAATTTACTTAGTATTGCGCAATTGAAAGAAAAGGTTTTTGGAATATGAACCTACCTTGAAAGTATACTCGAGTTTGTTAAGTAAAAATGATTCTAGTCTTCTTGAAAATATCGCTTCTCGTCTAGCCCTAAAATCAATTAAAATTTTAAATTAATGTTTTGGGGATTTTCAGGTTTTAAAAAGATAGAGTTTTTAATAGAAAAATAAAAGTTTAGGGTTTAAATTGGAAAAATCTAAAATAGTTGAATTTTGAAAAAGGTTCGAGACCGAGATAAAGTTTTTAGAAACAAAAGGCTAACTTTTAGGCATTGAAACTTTGGAATTGAAAACATAAATAATTTTAAAACTATAGGGCCTGACATAAAATATTTTCAAACTTTAGGGCTGAAAATAACACACTTTTAAAATCAGGGGACCGAAATAATTATTTTGAAAAGCGGGGGATAGAGGGAAAAACTTAAAAATCAAATAGTACCACGACACATGGTGGCGATGGGGAGAGTATGGGTGCGAGAAAAGAGAAGGTTTGGGTGGTTGTGGAAAACGAAACCAAACCGAGGCTGCGTGGTTGCAGTTTCCCGGCAGCAATTCGAAGCGGCAGTCGAGGTATGTGATTGGTTAGGGTTTATTCTTGATTTTTTGTGGTGATTTGGGTGGACTGTGTGGATTGCAATTTGTGTGTGGTTTGAATGTCGATGATGAAGGTTAGTTGTATGGGTTAATCTATTTTTGGTTTTGGTTGTGTTTGGATTTTCTTTTTGGATGGAGATTGGGATCTGGCAATGGTGGTCGTTGGTGGCATGTAGCGGTCCGTTGGCAGTGGTTTGGAGGTGGAGGGTTGCATGGTGAAGGGAGCAGTGTGTGGTTGTTCAATTGTGTGAAATCTGCATTTGTGTGTGGCTCGTGGGATGTTTTGTGCTTGATAATGTTTTTGGTCGAGGGAGGATTGTGGGAGGCTTAGTTTTGGGTTGTGGTCAGCTGCGAATTTGGTTGGGAAAATTGATCTTCACCGAGAGTGGGGGGTTTTCTTGGTGGTTGGAATTCTTCAGATTAGTTGTGGGAAGCCGCCTGGTTTCGGAGTTTGGCATTGGACATTGCTTGGCTATGGTTGACAGGGCGGATTGAAGGTATAAAACATACCTAGAGGTTGTTGTTATTTTGTGCGTGAATTTACGGGGGTAAAATATGTGGTATAAGTAGATTGGTATGGAGAACATTATTTTGAAAAACTTAGGATACAAGGATATCAACGCTAATTGAATACCTTATCAAAATAACTATTTAAAAGATAAAACTTGGATTAAAAATAAATTTGGATAAACATAAATTTGAAATTGGGATTTAAAATAATTCGAGTTTAAAATAAATTGAATTTTGGACTTAAATCATTTTATTGATTGAAAAATAATATTTTACAAGGCTGGACGAACACACTTTAATTTAAAAATGGGTGAAATCGCAGTGACACGTTTTTAAGTAATTAAATAATTATTTAAAAATTAACTGAAAATTTCTTGGTCGCTATAATAACAATCTCGGATGTAAGGGTATCCCTACAATAGTCAATAGCACTTTTCACTTCTTCATAGGTACCAGGTAAAGCATTTAAAAGAATGATAGCTTGGTAAAAAAAAAAAAAAATCACCTGAACTGGCCAGATCTTGACATAGTTTTGAAAAATGATCAAGATTAGTTTCAAGATCCACAGTTTGATCCATTTTATTAACCAAAAAATCTTTTGAGCAGAAAATTTGATTTGGAAGAGACTTAGAGTGATTAATTTTTTCAAGTTTTTTCCACAGTTCAGGGGTGGTTTTGCATTCACTAACTTTTCTTATCACATTGTCAGATATATGAAAAATGATTTATCTATAGGCTTGCTCATCCATATCTTTTTCTTGAACACCAGTCATATCAGCGGGAAGGTACCATCTATAGCTTTAGACAATTTTAATTGAACTAAGTGAGCCTTCATTTTTTATTTCTATATAGAGAAATCACCCTACCATTAAAGGTCTCAAGATCAATCTTACTAGCACCCATATTATCACAGTTTATCACACAGAAGATAGTAGTAAAAAAAAGGGGTACAAGCAGAGCACAACCAAGTAAATTTCAGATAGAATGTATAACTCAGTTTAACAAGGGAGTGCATATCAAATGACATAAATGCAAAGTCGCACACAATGTTGTCAAACCCGACCTGACCTGGTCGACCCAGAAACCCGTGACCCGGCCCAAAAATTGGGTTGGGTCACATTAAAAACCCAGTCGGGTCAAATCCGATCAACAACTCGGGAAACCCGGCTGACCCGGACCAGGGTTTGACCCGGGTTTTTATTATTTTTTAATTTTTTTTTAATTTTTCTGAATTTTTAAATTTTTTTAAATATTAATTAATGTCTGGGTCGACTCTGAGTTGACCCCTCTGACCCTTGACCCAGTCTCTCGGCTGGGTCTGAAAACATTGGTCACACATGCACTTATGCAGTTTCTAAGTCCACAGGTATACACTATCCAATTGACCTTAGGTTTTCATGAGCCTCTTGTTCTCAGGTCAAGGGTATCAGTTGAATAGACGAGTCAAAGGGTAATAATGGAAGAAATACTACAGTATGACTCACAGTAAAAAATGATTCAAGAAATAATACATGCAGTACACAATATTTGTAGAATATACTTCAAGTATATCAGATAAACACAGAGTAAGGCAAATATTGATCAACAAAAGTTTATTTAAGGGAATAAGGTTTAGATTTCATCGAGCAAACACCCAGTGTTCATTAGATGTAACTTCTTTTAGAAATAGTAAGAAAACCAGAAGTAACCAGAATACCAAATCGCAAGATCTGTCACAAAGAAAACCAGATCGAACCAGTAGAATAACAGATCAAGAAAAGAACCCTTCAATAGGGCTCTGATACACTTGTTATAACAACAAGGGTTCACAATAAACTAGATAATAGTGCAGTGGAAAAATAAAAAACACCAAATAAAGGTTTGACACCAGATTTTTATGCCCGAAGGCCAGAGTTCATTCAACCTTTGGCTACGTCTCATTGAAGCTCCACTAACGTGGATTACGGCTTCTATTTTATTGCGAGATTCACAAAGAAAACCAATATAAGAAGTTTACAAATGAATCTCAATAGATCGTACAAGAATCAGAAATAGAAACCCTCAAAATACTCACATATCACTAAGATATTTCAATACAGAGATGCCTCACTACAACCACTCACTCAAAACTTCGTAAATCATAGATTTGCAGATGATTTCACAAAAAAAAATAAAAGATCAGAGACACAAATTAACTGAGAGAGTCGAAAAGGCGAGAAGCGAGATATATATATATATATAAGTGATGGGTCAAGCCCACTTCAACGTCTATTAATCTACAACTAGGGTTTTGAAACAGATAACCTAATTTTATTATTCTCTTGCTAGTACAAGAAGAGAGAAACCCTAATATCTCACTCTTGTTCTCTCGTGTGGATCATTTTGTAGGCTAGACAATTGGACAGATGTGGTGTGCAAGAAGATTGAAGGAATCAAGATTCTCAGATTTGTTTGAAATATAGTCAAGAGGTATTGTTTTATCACGACTTCTATCTAAATACAAAATAGATCCTCATTTGGGAATTGAAAATATTTTAAATTCCGCTGTACTAGATTAAGTAAATTCTCAACATGTATAACATTGCATTAGATACAATTTGATAGAAATGCTTAATTTTCCCATTGCATTAGTTTTATAATTATGCTTCAAAATGGTGAAAAATATTGAACTAAAATAAATATATAAAAAATTGCTATAAGAAAAATTGAACTCAAGGCATCTTTCTTAGAGAATAAATACTCTAATCAACTAAACTACAAGAGATGCTTGAGAGTAAATTAGATTATATAGCTGCCAGTGCTTGAAGTAAAGTTATCTACAGTAAAACTTCTTGTGATCGGAAAAATATGATTAATTTACAAGGTTTATTCTAATTTATATATTTATTTATCTATATATGTATATTTATTAATTTATAGAGTATTTTATATTTTTATTACTTGTATTACATTTTACCATCACTACTAGAATCTTATATTCTGCATACAAAATAAATTTGTACGGAAGCTTCTAATTCATGGGTACAAGTCTTCCCAGACGAAGATATTTTATAGGGAGGTTTGTGTGGCAAACATCGAGGGGATTGACATAAGTCGAAAAAGTTAATACCTTTGTGGGCGGAGGTATGAGCCTATGAACCCTTTCGCAAAAAAAAAAAAATCATTGATAATCTAATATCTTTCCTAACAAAATTATTTGTATGCCAATGTTTCTTTTACCAATGAAATATGTTTCGTTGGCTAAAGTCTGAGCCTACAAAACTTTTAGAGACAAATATTATTTGTCGACTAATTTCTATCCCTACACAATTGTTTGTGAATTAATGTAAGGTTAGCTTATGAAACATGTTTATATGTATAGAGTACAAATGATGTTGTAAGCTAAATCGTAGTTTTCCCCACAAATAATTGTTTGTATGGAAAGCGTTTTGTAAGTTAATTTCTTGTCTGCACCTTTTTTTTTTTTTTTTTTTTTGGAGAAAGCTTATTGTAGGATAAATTTCTTATTTGTTTCAACAATTATTGTATTTGTAGGGAAAAATTAAATTATTATTTTTTATTTATATTTAGGATTGATGATTGTTTAATTATGCAAAATAAATGGAGAAACAATACAATTCAAACATTATAGAAGTTATATAAAAGCATTTGAATTGAATACAAATGACTGATATACTCTTTTCCACAGCCATCATGACTGATACTAGCTTTACTCACATTAATATTGTCTTATAACTTAGGTGCATTGGGAAGTTTCAAACACCACATATACTAACTAAACACGGATTCCTCTAGTTATCCCTCGTATATATGGCATTTATTCATTGTCAAAGGTATCAGATTTATCCCGAATAAACATGACCCAGGTGTATCTGGAGAAATCATCAACACACACATAAATATACCTCTTCCCACCAATACTTTCCTTTTGGATAGAACCCATCAAATCCACGTGAATTAGTTCAAGTATATGAAAGGTATTAACAGATGTACCTAATTTGTGTTGACTTTTGATTTGCTTACCCTTTTGACAATCACCACAGATTTCATCTGGAATATTGTTTTTGCTGGGTAAGCCTCTCACGGCCTGTAGTCTGGTCAGCTTCATGAGATCATGGTAGTTTATATGCCCTAATCTGTTATGCCACAGTTTTTCATTTTTGGTCTTGACAGAACTGCAAGTTATGTGACTTTCAAGTGTATAACATTTGTCTCTAGATCTAACTCCCTTAAACAACACACTTTTTAACGGGTTAGACTTCTTGTCACAATTTAAAACCTTGCAATATTCTTTTGAAAACATGACAAGCAAGCTATCATCACACAATTGTTCTACACTGATCAAATTTTCCTTAAGCCCTATAACATATAAGACATTTGTTAATGTAGGAAATCCCTTGATGTTGATGATACCAGATCTATCTATCTTATCCTTTTGGCCATCACCAAATGTAACAGCACCTGTTTCACCTTTTTCAAAATGTGTTAGTAGAGAGAGATCACCTGTCATGTGTCTAGAACAACCACTATAAAAATACCATGTGTTAGGAATCAAGGCACTCAAAGACAATTGAACTACATAAGCATTCGTTCGAATTTTCTTCTTTTGTCTAGAAACAAGTCTTCTTTTGTGTGAATTGATTAACTTCAAGTACTCATGACACCTAAATACATCATGACCAGATTTAGCACAAAAATTACAGAATACCTGGAAAACAGATGTATCCTGCCGATTCTGTCGAGTTTGAAATTTCCTGCCATTCTGATGGACAGAGTTATCTGGCTGGTACAGATTAGACTGAAATTGTCTTCTTGCATAGTTCCTGGCTGGATGTGAGTTTTGAGTCCCAGCCGCATTGTATTGATGATGATGAGAGGTAGACACATCTGTATGATTTCTATTCTGTTCCATGTACCTGTATCCAGATTCTCTTACAAAGTTTATTTTATGGTCATGATTTTTACCTTTACCTTCATATCCGAGACCTATTTTTAGGCTGACAGGTCTGCCACTGTTCAGGATTTCATCAAGCTGGACAGATCCACGTGCCAGCTTCTTGATTTTGTCTTGTGCTTTAGCAAGCTCTAAACTTAACCTGCTTACCTCATTTTGTTCATCATCTGAGACTGCAGATACGTCGTCCAGTTATCGTTTCCTACTGTGCTCAGCGAAGGCATGTAACAGTTGAATCTTCTCTTGTGCATCTTGAAGTTCATTCCTCAAGTTTTCAGTATTTGGTCCGAATTTATCTACATAAGAAGAGTAACCAGATTCAGTACCAGACAGCTGTAAAGCAGGAAGGGTAGTTACCTGTTTTTCAGAATTGCTGCTGTCTGATTCTGATTTATCTGAGTCTCCATCACTCCATGTAACATTCATGGCCTTCCTTCCATTGGCCTTCTTTTGAGTATTATGACAATCAGCTGCAATGTGTCCATATCCTTCACATTCTCTACATTGGATTCGACTCCTAGGCTTTCCTTCAGACGAGTTAGCATTATTTTTTGGATAGAAATTGTTTTTCCTCCATTGTTTTTTATTCTGGCCTTGAAGATTTGTGGATCTTTCTTTTTGTTTGCCCTTGAGGACCTTTTAAATTGTCTGGTGAGAAGTACGAAATTTTCATCTTCGTCTGTCTCGCCAGAGTCGTCTGGATTCACACAGTTTTTCTTGAAGGCAATCCCTGGTGATTTGTCCTTCTTTCTTCGGGCCAGATTTAACTCATAGGTCATCAATGACCCTACAAGTTCCTCAACTCGCATGGTTGAAAGATCCTTGCTTTCTTCAATTGCTGTCACTTTTGCATGGAACCTGTCTGGTAAAGATCTAAGGATCTTTTGTACAATGTGCTCATTTGAGTAGGTTTTCCCAAGTGCTTTAGCTGAGTTGGTGAGATCACTTAATCTGGCATAGAAGCTTTTGAAGTCTTCTTTCTCATCCATAGACAGTTGTTCAAATTCCAAAGTGATCATCTGCAGCTTGGAGGTTTCGACATCATTGGTTCCTTCGTTTGCAATTCTCAAAGCATCCCATGCTTCCTTGGCGGTCCTTAAAGAGGAGATGAGTCTAAATTGACCTGGATCAATCAAAGAAACAATAGCGTTAAGTGCCTTAGAATTCCAATTTGCATTAGATAATTCATCTGCAGTATAAGCATTTCTATCTATAGTTGTAACAACACCTCCAGCAGTAACAGTGGGTGCTGTGTAACCTTCAAGAACAGAAGTCCAACAACGTTCATCAATAGATTGAATAAAAATTTCCATACGAATTTTCCAATATGCATAGTTACTACCAGTTAACAGAAGTGGCCTAAGAGATGCAGAATTTTTCATTTAGACAACCGGATCTCACTTTCTAGAAGTGAACCCGCTCTGATACCAATTGAAAATTTGAGGTTGTCTAAATTTTAATAATGGACTGTCACAGATGTGTCTGGACAGTAACCAGTTAACAGTAAATCATTAAGTTTTGTTTAGCGCAGTACCAGATGAATCTTGCTAGGGAAGATTCGTCTGGATAGTAAAACGTAAACAATCAGAATAAATTATGCGGAATTGTAAATAGACAAGAACACAATAATTTGAGCTTAACGTGGGAAAAACCCTAATAGGGAAAACCCACGGTTTGCATCCTGCGAACAAAAACCAATCACTATATAAGGAAAGAGTTTATACAGATCAATCTAAACTACAGGATAAATCTACGCATAGACTTTATCAAACATCCAAGAAATAGATCACTCCCTGATCCTTCTGTGGCATGTAATGTGAGTTGGCATCCCACCACTCTTCAGTAGTTTTCTTTGAATCTGTAACACTTTTCAGTAACACGAACTCCCATTCAATCTTGATCCAAACCTCCCGTTTGATCTTCACGCTGAAAATCTTTCCTTCTCTAAGTGATTAAATCCTCCTCCCGGAGCATTGAAGTCACAACACGAATGAAGCTTTAATTATATTTGCACCATATGAAAATTAAGCTTCAAGACTTCGAAAGTGGACGTGTATTTTTGTAAGCACCACACGGATTTTTGATTCTACACGTCACACAAAAAACGTCCCGTTTTTCTTCTCTTTATAGTGCAATTAGGTTTTATTGATTCCCAAGTTTTCCTTATTGCATAAGATCTCTACTACCTGCAAAACATGGTAGAGATAATTAGTAAAAGGTAAGATAATTATCCTTAAATAAATCTTACCATGAATAATGATAATGATAAATCATAAACGATCTTACCATTTATCAATCAAGTGATAAACCTTGATATTTATCACCATATTTTCGGCCAACACAAGATTCTCTCTACTCAAGATTTTTGACCTCATAATCTTACCATATGCAAAGATAAGGTTGAAATTTTCTTGACCATATTAAGAAGATACTTACCATATCTTGGATATGCTTGAGTGCCAAGAATAATCACAAAATAGATCATCACGAAATTTACCAAAATCACAAGATAACAATATCAATATTTTCGAGATTATGATCCTAATATACTCGGCCAATCAGAATATTTTACCAAGACTTAAAATATAATCAAAATACTTATAAGTGATAAAGATAGAATTTCAAGCCAAGTAAAATATTATCACAATTCTTATCACAAAAGATAAGTGATAGACTTCTACCATTATCACAATACTTATCATATAAAATAAACAACAAACATTATCTCCAAAATATTATCACAATATTTCTTGTCATTATCATAGAAGATAAGCAACAAATATTATCACACTATATAGGAGAAAAAGACAATATTACGTCCAAAAAATGTTTAAGTAATTTAATTAAACTTAATAAATTACTAAATAAAAATATTTAGTAATAAACTAAATTTATCAAATTACAAACATATAGGAAAATAGAAAATGACAATAAATATAACTTAAAATAAGTTAACAGATCTGTTACTACAATGAGACTCATGCTTCTTACCTAGAAATGTCAAAGGTACTTCAGATACGAGTTGTCATTATTGTTTTTGATGTAGGTCATATTTCGTTGACCAATCTTGAAACGGGCATAACTTTTGATCCGACCGTTAGATCGGGTTGAAATTTAAACATGTTGTCAAGCACAAAGAATTCTATAGCATACCAATCCACATAGTCAATTGGAACCACTGGGTTTTCGAAAACCCAATGAGAACGGCTTCAATTTTAGCTTTTAAGTTTATATATAATTAGTTTCCTAGTCTTAATAGATTTCCTAGTTTTATTTGCTTTCTTTTCATATTTAGTTTTCTAATTTGATACTACTTAGGATTCTTGGGTTATCCTCCTATAAAAAGAGTCTTTGCAATTTGTTTTTTTACATACAAAAATTTGATTATAAAATAAAATTTCTTGTATTCAAGATTCTCCAGGTTTCGAGTTCTAGATTTTTCTTGAATTCATTAATGTTTGTTGTCAATTTTTTTATACTTCTTGCTAAGTTACCTTTCAACATTATTCCTTCACTCTTGCTTAGTTCAATGCATGATACTTGAGTTTGAACATACACCTTTGGTAGTGAAAGCAAAGCAGAAATCTTATAATGAGCACCACACAAAAATTTATGGCTATATTTAAAGCTTTAATTGAAATTGTTAAGTCTACAGTCACGATTTACAAAAACCCATCTAAAATTCAACAAATTTGGCCAAGAAATTATGACCCATTAGGTTTATTATCTCTTACCCAATTTTAATCTCAACAATTTTGGCCAAGAAATGATAAGTTTTGTAGTGAAAAACACGATTTTTATCTGAAGATGAAAGGTAAGGAAGAAACAAATCTGAATGAAGTCGAATTCCTCCTATAGGGCAAAGTTATTGGAGGGAAAGTGATAAATTTGTAGTGGAAGACTTTTAGTTTTTTTGTTTTTTTTTGTTTTTGGTCTCAAAGTTAGATTAAATTTTAATTTTTTAATTATTTTTCCTATCAAAATAAGTTTTGTAGAGAAATTAAAAATATTGCAGGTTTTTCTTTAATTATTAGCTCGATAAAAAATATATATTACGAGTTTTCTGTTTTAAAAAAATATACATGTTTGTAGGTGCAAAGTCCCATAATTTTTAAAATTTTGGAGATAAATGTTAGCCCTACAAATCCTCGTTTTGCGGGGGAAAGTGAATTCCTCAGGTGAAAGTGAATTCCTCATGAGAAATTCTATGACCTGATCGGGAAGGTCGATCCCCACTTCGGAGCGGAAAACTTATTTGCAAAAATAACAACAAATCAATGAATAAATATTGAAAATATTAAAAATTGTCTTCTAAAGTTTTGTAGGCAAAATTATATCCCAACCAAAATTATTTTTGTGAGAAAAATTTAATTCTGCTTACAAATCCCATTTTATGGGCGGAATATTGTAGGCTAAAGTAAACATATTTTGAGCCGACTTTTTACACCTACAAAATCTTATTTTGCGGGAAAATATTCTTTACCTACAAATCTTAATTTGTATGTGCATTATTTGTAGGAAAAGTAAAATTTTCTAATAAATGTAAACTATAATCTTAATGCGGAACATATAAATTTAAACATGATTATATTCAGGATTTTGATCATAAAAATTAATTATTGTAAATCGTCAAACATACCAGAATCCATAGCAATAATGTTGAAAAGTTATGAGTTCCTCTCACAGCTTTTTTAACTTAATCTCGAAGAAAATATTGATATGAAATTCACATTCTCTCTCTTAACCTAAGCCTTTAATTGTGTTTCATAAGATTGAACTCCAATGATGGAATTCGAGTTTAGTATATATAGGTAGAGAGAGGGACCAAATTTCCTATTGTCTTTTAATCTCAACCGTCCATCAATGTTGTAATATTAATAGGAAATACTTCTAATTAAACCAGGTTTCTATTAATTCAGCAGTTTACCTAATTAAACCAGGATACGTTATATGGACCACATAATGAGAACACAAAATTTCTAGCATTCTCCCACTTGATCCATATGACAATCCTATTTATGGTTTCATATAGGAATCATAAGGTGCGCAAAAATGCTGAATTAACACTGATAAGAGTCATAGCGGTTCCATGTTAATTAAAAAACATGGTCCCTTCCATATACTACTGATCAATAATCCACTTAACGAAGTATGTAAAGCAAAGCAATCATAATGGTCCCCATAATGTCTTAATTAAAAGAGTATTTCTGTTATTATTATCTATTTACATAATGTATACAAAATGGAAATATAAAAATTCAGAATTTTCAATAATGAAATTTCAAAATAATGTTAAAATAAGAACATGAAGCAATCCACATACAAGAAAAGAAACTATTTGTTACACTCAAGACATATTACATCAGCATGCTGCTTAAATGTCTTGGGTGGTAACCCTTTAATTAGTGGATCTGTGTTATCAGTCACCTCAAGGTGATCGGTATGGTTAAATGTGAGTATATATTTCTTTGTTCCCTATAAGTATCTCAACACTTTCTTAGCAGTTTCCAATGATCAATTCTTGGATTTCTTTGATAATGGCCTAACATACTTACTGCAAAGCTAATGTTTGTGGCCTGTGCAAACTTGTACATACATTAAGCTTCCTACAAGAGATGCATAAGGAAATTTTTTCATTTGTTCATGTTTCAATTCAGTTTAAGAACACTGAGTTAGGCTGAACTTATCCCCCTTCTGAATTGCAACAACATTAGGATCGTAAGACGCCATGTTTAATCTTTCCAAAACTTTTTTGATATAGGTATTCTGAGACATTCCCAAAATTCAGTGTGATCTATCACGAAATATTTCTATTCCGATCATGAATGATGCCTCTCCGATATCTTTCTTTTCAAAGTTTTGGGAAAGAAAATCCTTAGTTTCTCGTAATAAACCAAGGTCACTGCTGGCAATTAATATGTCATCAACATATAGAACCAAAAATGCAAACTTATTCCCACTGATCTTCAGGTATATACATTGATCAACAATGTTTTCAGTAAACCCAAAGAACTAATGGTATTGTGAAACTTAATATACTATTTTCGTGAAGCTTGTTTTAGTCCATATATTGACTTCTTTAACAGACATACCATGTTTTCCTTTTCATCTGTAATGAAGCCTTCTGGTTGTGTCATGTAAACTTCTTCTTCCAAACTCCCATTAAGAAAGTTGTTTTCACATCCATTTGATGTAGCTCTAAATCAAAATGAGCAACTAACGCCATAATGATTTGTAATGAATCCTTTTTAGAAACTGGAGAGAAGGTTTCATTGAAATCGATGCCTTCTTCCTGATTAAAACCTTTGACTACAAGTCTGTCTTTTTATTGTTCGATATTACCGTGAGAGTGTGATGTGTTCCGGACCCTCGACAATCGGAGTCATAGCAGGCTTGACGGAAAAAGTTAAATATTCAAGCCAAATAAAAGTGCAATCCATTCAACCATGTCGGAATTAGATGCATAATATGTGTTTTTCGAGTAGAAATGAGCCACTAAGCAAAACTCATGGGCCAAAGCCCTTGAGCCGACTGATTTTTATGGCCAAATTCCATCATTTGGGGCTTCAAAACAGCAAGTCAATTATGCAGACGGAAATTAGGGTTTTTGCGTATTTTTAGGTTAAATTTTGTTTTTTAATTATTTGTTTGCCTATTTTAGAATTTTAGTCTAATTAGAATTCTATTTTGAGTCAATTAGCGGCTAGGTTATTTTACTTATTTATATTCATTTCCATTCATTGTAATTCAGACTTTGATTTTGATATAAACAGTTTTTATTGAGGATTCAATAAAAGTTATAGGTGGATTCCTATATTTTTCGAACTTATCAAGAATATTTCTTGTGGCGTTCAAATATCGAACTTATCAAATATTTGCTAAAATATTTGTGGCGTTCAAAATCAGAGACTTATCAAGGAGATTGGGCAAACCCTTGTGGCGTTTCGAAAGTCGTGGTTCTTTATTCCGCATCGTCGAGCCATCGCGTCGTGAATATCGGGTCATGATTCATCCGTTCAACCACAACCTGAGTTTGGAACTTTCCGGCGTTTCTTCTGCATCTTCGAACCTCATCATCTGGTATCAGAGCTGGACTCTAAATTCAGGTTTTTCTATCCAATTTGATTTTTATGTTTATCATCGAGTCCCATAAAAATCATCCATATCTTGTTGAGTGTTTTGTTTTCAGTTTTTTTTTTTAGTTTTCTTGTTCTTCGTGTCAATAAAATCTTTCAGTTTTTGATCCATATAAAAATTCAACAAAAATTCAAAAGTGTTTGTTTTATTCAATTCTTATCCAAATCCTGTTCCGTTTGTTTTGTTGCGTTCGTGTCGAATTTTCGGATTTATTAAAAAAAAAATTTATTTATTTAATTCCGAAAATTCATTATTCAAAAAAAAAAAAAAAAGAATTATTCCAAAATTCAAGAACCACTTTCTTGAGTTTCTTTAAAATTCTTGATATTCATTCCCTTCCAAGTCAATAAAAGTCGTTCTTGCTATTTGATGTCTAAATTCTATTCATTCTTGAAATTTTTTAACGTCACATAAGGGATGTATTATGATCCGGGCTGTTTATTCCAAACTAGATGTTATGTGGATCATAAGGGGTGCAGTTTGACGATTGATGGAAAGTGCTTTACTAATTTTGTTAGTAGCACCGTGGTTGAAAAATTAGGATTGTCCCTAGAACCACACTATAAACCTTATAAGATGACGTGAATGAGGGAGTTTGAGAATTTAAGTAACCAAACAAGTTCTAGTGCCTATATCCCAGGGAATGTATAGTGAGGATGTATGGTGTGATGTAGTGCCATTGAAATCTTATCATATTTTATTGGGAAAACCTTGGAGGCGTAGGAGGGAGGCTATTTATGATAAAAGTATGCACATATACAAATTCCTTAAGAAAGGGAAAACATGCACACTATATGGGTTGACATTAGAGGAAGCACTAGAAGATTCACGAAGGGTAAGGAAGGAGAGTGAAAAGTGGTGTGATAGGAGGCATCGTGGGGATAAGGATATTGAAAAGAAGGAGGGAGAGTTGAAATTAAAAACAAATAAACAAACTCCAAAATTTGATGAGGAATTGATTAGGAATGAAATTGTTGATGATAAGAGGAATGAAATGAAAGTTGGTGTAGAAGTTCAACATTTGAACTTTGAATTGAAAAATCCACATTTGGATAGTGATGAGGTAGTGTGCGAACATGGTGATGAGGTAGTGTGCGAACATGGTGCGAATTTCAATATCACGTGTCTCACGTTTCTTTTATCATATAATCATTTCAAAATCTTTTTAAACCAACAATTCACATATTATGATGACATTTCATAATAATCATGTAATTGAACAATTACACCACATAATCACATTTAACGTAATTAAATAAGCAATTATCAATATTTGAAAATAACTTAAATTTTTCCACTCACAGAGTTCTCGTCAATGAACTAGTTAGGTTGGTAGAGAATCTCAATCTTCTCGTCACCTCTTTAATTCACCGTACCAAGTTTGGAATCTCTTACTTGTCCAAGAGATCATATTTACTCATGTAGGTGCCTCAAACAATATTTCTATAATTTGGAATAAGAATTAATTAATAATAACTTGATATATATAATTTCCAACTTCTTAACCCAATTAATCATACCCACATAATTAACCAACTCACCAAATTGTAAAAGTTTGCATTTTCAACCAAAGTCTATTTCAATAACAATTCTGTACCATTTTATTCTCATCACCAGTCATGTAACACCCCAAGTTCGAAATCTTAAACTTAGGCGTGTTAACTTTTCTTTACTTAAATGCGGAAAAGAAATCATTCAAAACCTTAACATTTTCATTTCTATTATAAAATTTTACGGAAATTTCGACAAAGTATCCTCTATAAATTGGACTTAGCCAACCTGTAGAGAGGCATCATAACTATTTTCAAACACACATCTCAACTCATTCAATCCCTTTACAAAAAGAATCCCAAACTCCACAACAATATAATTCCAAATAATAAACTTTAACAAATACAACAAGAGGCAATTTAACCTCAAATACGATACTCATACTTATTCGAAACTAACTCCAACCAAGCAATTATCAATTATAAATAAATTAAAGAATAATTAATGAGACATTGAAATAAATTCTAATTTGACTTTATTTAAAAGGTTGAAGTGAGTATATCCTGAGTCTGCCACCAATTGCTCTCCTCGTCTCATCTAGCTTTCATTACCTGAAATATATAGGAAAAGGATTAAGTTGAGCTAAAGCTCAGTAAGTAAACTTTATGCACGTGATGCATGCTTATTATATGCAATGCCTTAGACCATTCAAAGTAATTATCCCCATTTACTTTACTTTTC
This sequence comes from Ligustrum vulgare, assembly GCA_963555705.1. NCBI lineage: Eukaryota > Viridiplantae > Streptophyta > Magnoliopsida > Lamiales > Oleaceae > Ligustrum > Ligustrum vulgare. Next base: position 24,675,724 of record OY743188.1, read on the forward strand.
AAGATTTCAGACTTTCCAACTTTCACTTAAATATTTCCAAAACTTTAACTTCATTTCAAGACTTTCACATCATTTCAAGACTTTCACATCATTTGAAGACTTTTACCTCATTTCCATCGTGAGCATAATTAGTGTATCTTCTAGCCAATCACAATGCAGTGGGCAATTTCCCTTATTTAAACCAGGTTATCACTTTTCCACCGCATAGCGGTTTAATATTTGCCACCGCCAAGCGGCTTAGCAATCGTCACCGCAAAGCGGTTTAATATTTGCCACCGCCAAGCGGTTTAGCAATCGTCACCGCAAAGCGGTTTAATTCGGGCACGCCGGTCCCTTGCGCCCCATTTTCCACTCGCACCTTTCATGGCATAGAAGTACATCCATTCTTTCTAAAACCTTGGAATACATAATTTTTTGAACAAACTTTGCACTTTGACACATTCATTTCATTAAAACATTTGACTTCCCCATTTCGATGTCAATGCATGCTTAATGATGCAATGACATGATAGCGTGCATGCTTGAACATTTCCTTAAATACACATACTTGCATATCTCAAATCAAATACATCAACATTTGGTAATTAACACGAAATCACTTACGCACATTAATTTTACATTAACTTTCTACTTTCATGAAAATAGGGGAAGTTCACTTACTTGACGTCCTTAGTATTTACCACTGTCTGGATTTGCAGGTGGAAAAGTCTCGGTTGCCCCGTGACGTCAATGTACCAAACGTCCTATTTTTTTTCTCATTCATTAACAAAATATAACTTTTAGTTGACAATTAAATTCGTCATTCATTTTAATACTCAATCAAACATTAACTGAAATTAAACTTCAATTTAACTCACATGTGATCTTACATCGATACTAAAGCACATAAAACTAAAGAATTTCCTTTCATACTTTCGAATTCCCAAAACATATACTTTCATGTGACTTACAATTCAAATCAAATGGAATCTTAAACTATGTCAATTACAGATTATACTACATTCGGAACAAGAGATTCACTTAAATACCGAAATTGAAATCTAACTTATCAATTTATACCAAGGTTAAAGTTATGGAAACTTCATCACAACTTGAATTTCACAAAGACAAATCCAATTAGCATTCTAACTATTCGTAAATTTAAAAATCACCATTTAATCAACTTTACCCGAACAGTTAATTAAACTACAATTTTCATAAATTTCGAAAGTCTGAAAATAGTACTATAAGTCAAACGTATACACTAAAATTGAATTAAAAATCACCTCATTACTTGAAATTCTAAATTAGTACACATTTACATAATTTCACTCTAAATTTTGAAATTACAAAGATAACATCATATTAACTAACCAAAAATCAAATTTTCAGTTAAACTAATTAAGACTAAATTTCCTAAATCTGAAAATACATTACAATTCCAATTCAGCTAGAAATTTAACTAATCTAATCAATTCTATGAACTCATAAATCTGAAAATTACACACATAAATTCCAATATGAAAATAACCATTGTAAATCGGCATTTAAACCAAACAATTAAATAGTTTCTTGAATTTAAAATTTTCGAAACCGTCACATCAATTTTCATATATGTATATACACACACACACACACACACACACACACACACACACACACACACACACACACATATATGTAGCCCAAAAACTGAAATTAACGATTAAATTCAAATCTAAACTTAAACCCAAGGTATGAAATATACAAGCATATACACATATTTACCTCTATGCATACATGTATGAACATTACTCAAACCCCAAAATTAGCCTTTAAAATTCGAAATCTACATGAGTTGAAATCTGAAATTTTGAAAATCTTAACATATATACATACATTCATTCCATATATACATCAATATATACCTACAATTCCATATACATACAACCATTCAATGTGTGTTGTGAGTGTGGGTCCGACAGTGTGTGCTTGCGGGTGTGGGGGTTTTGTTCGGTGTGTGCGTAGAAAGAGAAGGGGAAGAGGAACCCTACCGCCGGCGGTGCGCGAGGAACAGACGGTGAGAGAGCAGCGGCTGCTGTGGCGAGAGACGAGCGGTAGAGAGAGAGAGAGAGAGGCCGAGGGTGAGATATGCGAAGAGAGAGAGAGAGAGAGAGAGAGAGTAGAGCGTGAGGGATGAGAAATGAGAGGGGAGAGGGTAGTGTAGGTTATAATTCAAAACTTTCGAAAAGTTGCAATTTAGTCCCTCAACTCTCTTAAGTTTCGAAATTTAGTGTAACACCCTCTATAAATTACTAAAATGTATTAAAGACTTTACCCCCAAATTTCAATGAATGCAATTCACGTCACTTACAAATAAATAATTATAGAATTTGCAATCTTAACAATTAAAGTAAACAATTTGACTGAGAAACAATTTATAAGACTTAAATTGTACATTGATCGAGACGGCATCCAAGTTCTTCCACTGCAAAATAATTAAAATTATAGACATTAAAGATCATAAGTTTATAATTTATAATAACATTCACATGAATATTATGTGAAATTTAAAATTGCACGTAAAAATAAAAAGCGGTCTTACAAGTCAACTTCATATGTATATACAAATTCATATTCATGGTTCTTCCAAAGAACCAATTAAATTTCTAATAGAAACTTCTTGCTGACCAATTTACAAAATTGAATTTAAATTACTTCTCCTTCCTATTCAAATTCTAAACTTTGGAATTTATAAATAACATACCAACAACATCAATAAATACTTAAAGTCTAATTTACGTTGTATATAACCAATAGAAGATTAACCCCAAACAATAAGGTTAGAAGTCCCTTCTCAATTTTCTTCCAGTAGACATTCACTTACAATAATCTTGTGTTTAATAAGCCAAATAACATCAATAACCCATAACAATTTCGAATTAAGCAAAATTTCTAACCCAAAAAAAATTATTCAACACCTTCTTCTTAAATATCTAACTTAAAGGAATAATTAAGAAAGTAAAGTTGAAAATCGTCACCTTTCCTTCCTTCCCTTTCTTTTCTTTCACCCTTTTTCTTTCCATTTTTCATTGATTTTTCTTCCTTTAGCTCTCGATTTCTCTTCCTCCTTCACGTATTCAGCCTCTGTTTGTATATACCCCAAAGAAAATGATAAAAGTATCACTTTATCTTCATATTTTAATGGATAACTATAGGATAATTTCAACTTAAGCCCTAAACTTCCATACAATATAAGATTAAGTCCTTGACTTCCAATAATTATAAATTAAATCTCTAACTTTATATTTTCGATTATCTCAACCCTCAAACTTTTATATTTACAAATTAAGCCCCAAAAACAATTTCGTCAACTTAAGCCCTTATTTGACTTAACCATTTGAATATTTGACTTTGACAAAATAATTTCTCGACTTTTGACTAGTATAAAAACGGGTTATCACAATCTTACCCACTTCAAATAATTTCGTCCTCGAAATTCACTTGATTGAGCTAGAACTATATGAAAATATCGTACACATATATGACCATCACTTACGCAAGTTACCTCTTCTTTAAACTATTTCTCCAATAAAATTCTACTGGCCATATATCTCAATTTTTCCCATCTTGCATCGATTTCAAAGTTGACTCTTATCAACTATTTTAAGTCGAACCTTCTTTAACAATTCTAGTGACCTCGAGGCATAAATTAAACCTAATAACTTTCTACCACAACTTATAATCAAAATTACATTCTTAAATATCAAATAAATCAACTATTATCTCATCAATAAATATTGAACTCGTGTTTTGAATATCATCTTAAGGATCAAGATAAGATATTCTCAAATTTTCATTATACCCAATCTTGGAGAAATTCAATAATTTCCCAAATTGAAGTTCAAGAACAATACTTTCCATATTCTCCAAAATTTCACATTATAACATTTTTTTAATTATCCTCTAATCAAATTCTTTTCCATAACAATGGTTACATATTTAATATCAAATAACTTTTCTTTGCCACCTCTATTGCAACAGAATAAATTCTCCAAATTTTCAAGCATCACATATAACCCCAAAATGATCATTTCTATTTAGTCCTTACAATCAACTCCATGAATGATAATGATAAATAATCAACCAAATCATTGATAGCATACCTTGTAAATTCTAAATTATGTATCTTAATTATGTCTCTTCAAAACAATCGTAACTTTATCATTCTTCTTAAAATACTTCTTGAATCTTGATAGAAATCTACCATAAATCCAGACACCAATCTCATCTTTAAATACAAGAACAAATATTTCCCCAAAATTTAATCAATTCTGTTTCTGAAACAAAGATTGTCTTATTTCCGTAACAAACCCACATGGATTTTTGCACTTTCTCTATTCTACTAGCCAAGCAAAGGGAAAAAATAATGAAATTTCATAAAGAAACAATAGTATCATTTAATCCATAGAATTTCTACACTTTTATTCCACAAAAATATCAAGTCCCTATCACCTATGAACAAGACTTCCGAAAATCAAATAATCTTCATCAAGATTACATAACCTAAAGATACATTTCCACAATAAGTAAAGGTCGCCATAATGATCATCTTAGGATTTAATTAATCCAATAGGTTCTAAGTCTATCCCATGGCAAATAAATCTCAATGAAATAGAATACTTACTCATTTCTAAAAGCACAAATAAGTAACCAAAATTGCATCACTAAAATTTTAAATAAACTGATTTTATCTTATGACTAAAAACAAATATTCCCAATCATAAGTCATATTTCCCTATGATCCAACAAATGATCATGATAAGATTAATTACTTAATAACTCAAACATATGTTCACAATATTCTTCTATAGGATACTCATAACATTTATTCACTTTCTATCCACCATATCTTGTAGTCATCACGTAACATGTCATTTATCACATCGCATGACTTCAATATTTAATCATAACAATTTCCTTAAGATAACAAAATAATAACCATCACTTTTATCGCATGACCTTCGTACATCAATATACCACTAAATTTCATATATGCATCTTGCAATCTCAACAAATCTTTAATTCTACAATTCCTTACTTCTTTAAGGAACAGATTTCCACACCATAAGTAGTCTTTGTGTAGTCTATCCTTATTCTTGTCACGCCTATTTTAACCAAATAACCCAAAATAGTAGAAGTCACATGAATATTAATTCCTCACTATGTAATACACCCAATAATATATTTTATCCACCAATCAACATTCAACATAATATCATCAGGTTGTCACGTATGAGAATCCTATCATATATTATATTTATACACTGTCCTGATTTCTAACATCCTCCAATACAAGTGATCAACATCTATAGAAAATCCAGATAATATTAAAAATCAATTAGCTCCAAAACTATTTAAGAATCTCCACATGATTGTCACAACATTTGCCTACACTTATCTGCAAGATATAACTTGATATTTTCCACATATATACATCAAATGATCATATAATCCCACATATACATCAATTCTTCAATGATCGTATACTTCATCATTCTGAATGCCTATACATAAAAAAAAATCTCCAAAATCATCAAAACTTTAACTCCAAATCGATACTCTGTTCAGGATCACATCCTTATAATAAACTAGGTTACATAAATCACAATGTTAATAAACGACTAATAACTATTTCAATCATCTTATCCTTGAAAATAATATCTTCACACACTAATTATCCATGAATCTAGTAAAATATTCTTTTATAATCTTGACTTTCATACCTTAGAGTAACAACACGAGTTAAGAGAGAGCTGAGAGCCTTTGATTTCAGCCACCATGACATGTGCTCACAAATGACATATGCATGATATGCTAATGCATAACAATGATAACTTCAAAACTTTACAAACCATGCTCTGATACCATTCTGACACGACCCGCCCTGAATCACCCTAATGGACTCGAGACATGGTGTGCGCCGATGATGGATGTCAGCTAAACGCTGGATCCACCACCAAGGCTGACTGTGATTTACTACCAATCATATGCTAAGTAATAAAAAAAAAATATTATTTCAAAAACAAATGTGGGCCCAAACAGAATTTAAATGCTTTATTTAAATGAAACAGTAAACTACACATGTCATACGAATGTGTCTCTGAAATCAATAGGCTCTTTAGGCTTCCAAAACTCAAATATTACCTGTTAAGAAAAATTGTGGGAAAATAATGAGTTTAGCTCAGTGAGTGGAGAATTTAAAAAATAATCATACTTTTTCATTTATATATTTTTATCGAAAATCAAGTTTATATCACTTGACAATTCACATAACAACATCATATCTTCTCACATCACATCATCAATAGTTTACTGTCAACATAGTCTGTAATTTCTAGGTATGGTCATACCCTAACAGATCAACCAAAAATATACCCTCTGATTAACATCTGTAATCTGGTCATACATGTATAGACTGCCTTTCAGGCTAGTCTCAAAGACCTCTGATAATCAATTCTAGAACACGACTAAGACCCCTCAGTGAACTATATCATATGCGATCGACCGCCTCAGGGTAATATCATACCGGGTCAAGACCTCTCAGTGCAGTATAGAACACGGTCAAAGCCTCTCAGTGAACTAGAATAAATATATAATCATGGGTACCTTTTTAGTCAATTTCAATATCACGTGTCTCACATTTCTTTTATCATATAATCATTTCAAAATCTTTTTAAACCGACAATTCACATATTATGATGACATTTCATAATAATCACGTAATTGAACAATTACACCACATAATCACGTTTAACGTAATTAAATAAGCAATTATCAATATTTGAAAATAACTTAGATTTTTCCACTCACAGAACTCTCGTCAATGAACTAGTTAGGTTGGTAGAGAATCTCAATCTTCTCGTCACCTCTTTAATTCATCGTACCAACTTTGGAATCTCTTACTTGTCCAAGAGATCATATTTACTCATGTAGGTGCCTCAAACAATAGTCCTATAATTTGGAATAAGAATTAATTAATAATAACTTGATATATATAATTTCCAACTTCTTAACCCAACTAATGATACCCACATAATTAACCAACTCACCAAATTGTAAAAGTTTGCATTTTCAACCAAAGTCCATTTCAATAACAATTCTGTACCCTTTTATTCTCATCACCAGTCAACTTCATATGTATATACAAATTCATATTCATGGTTCTTCCAAAGAACCAATTAAATTTCTAATAGAAACTTCTTGCTGACCAATTTACAAAATTGAATTTAAATTACTTCTCCTTCCTATTCAAATTCTAAACTTTGGAATTTATAAATAACATACCAACAACATCAATAAATTCTTAAAGTCTAATTTACGTTGTATATAACCAATAGAAGATTAACCCCAAACAATAAGGTTAGAAGTCCCTTCTCAATTTTCTTCCAGTAGACATTCACTTACAATAATCTTGTGTTTAATAAGCCAAATAACATCAATAACCCATAACAATTTCGAATTAAGCAAAATTTCTATAAACCCAAAAAAAATTATTCAACACCTTCTTCTTAAATATCTAACTTAAAGGAATAATTAAGAAAGTAAAGTTGAAAATCGTCACCTTTCCTTCCTTCCCTTTCTTTTCTTTTACCCTTTTTCTTTCCATTTTTCATTGATTTTTCTTCCTTTACTCTCGATTTCTCTTCCTCCTTCACGTATTTAGCCTCTGTTTGTATATATCCCCAAAGAAAATGATGAAAGTATCACTTTATCTTCATACTTTAGTGGATAACTATAGGATAATTACAACTTAAGCCCCAAACTTCCATACAATATAAGATTAAGTCCTTGACTTCCAATAATTATAAATTAAATCTTATATTTCGATTATCTCAACCCTCAAGCTTTTATATTTACAAATTAAGCCCCAAAAACCATTTCGTCAACTTAAGCCCTTATTTGACTTAACCATTTGAATATTTGACTTTGACAAAATAATTTCTCGACTTTTGACTAGTATAAAGACGGGTTATCACAATCTTGTTGCTTAATTCGAGCCTCTTCTTGAACCATCTTGTTGGCCAATTCATTCACATTCCACATATCCTTAATTGTGTTATAATGACTTTGAAAAGAACCATATTGTTGAGGCAACGAGTTTAGGATAAATTGGACTTGGAACAAATAAGCCATTGTCATGCTCAATTTGCCTAATTTTGTAGCCAGATTAGTCACGTGAAGTACATGTTGTTGCATAGTTTTGGAGCCATCAAAAGGGGTTGTGGTGAGTTTAGCCATAAGTTTTCCAAATTAATATCAAGAACCCCCAAACTGAACTCAACACGCTCCTTCTACTCCGAATAGTTAGTTCCATCTAGTTCAGGAATTAAGTTAATATATGTATTAAGTTGAGCAGGATGTGGAACTGCATTATAGAAACAAGCTCACTACATTTAATCTTTGAGTTATAAACACAATAAAAAATATGACTAAAATTTATTCATAAGTGAGTGATCAAAACTAACAATCAAATAAGTATAGTATCTGTGGATATTCTACACTTGCTTAATTGGAGAAATAAATCAATCCCGTAACTTTTATTCTACTATGCCACACCTGTGGGTAATGCATGACACAAGTAAATAAACTAACAGTGATATTACTTAGTCTAACATTCATCAACATAATGTAAGTTCACTATGGTTAACACCAACCAATAATATGAATGTTACAGAGGATAACAATATGCATGTACTAAACTGAAACCACTGTGGTGATTATCAATTCGGTATAATATGTACATTGTAGTTCAAATCGTATGCATAAATCAATAAAAGCATTCAACATATCATTAATTTTGATAAAATAATAATATTTGCCGAAACATTGAGATTTTCAAACCTTAAGAATTAAGTAATCAATAAGTTGGAGGGATAAATTGCAATTTGATTAAACTTGATTGACCAATTATGAAAGATTTTAAACTTTAAGGATTAAATTGTAATTTTTCCCAAACTTTAGCGGTCAATTTATTATAATTTCAAACTTTAGGGACTAACTTAGAATTTTTTAAAACTTTATGGACTAAATTAAAAATCCAGAACTTTAAAAGGCCCAACTTAAATAATTTTATAAATTTATGGGCTAATTTTATAAAATTCAAAAATTTGAAGGCCAGCTTAAGTGTTTTTGTAACTTTATGATTAAACATTTAATCCATAACAAAAGAGAGGACCGGAAGTGCAATTAAACATAATTTTCCAAAATTATCTTCGAATAATTATCTTGTGATATTTAGAGATAAATTGTGTTACTTATCTTTTATGATAAGTATTGAGAATTGTGATAATTGTATACTTGAGCTAGAATTCTATCACTTATCACTTATGATAAGGATCAAGAATTGTGATAATATTTTACTAGACTTAGAATTTTATCTTTATCACTTATTATTTTTTATAAGTATAAAGACATTATTTTAACCTTGTTAAAATAATCCTATTGGCCGAGTATCTTCATGATTTCATTCTTGGTATCCAAGTTTATCTTTTATGGTAAGATTACATCAAGAAAATATTGTGATTGGACGAGTTTCTTTATGATTTATTTCTTGATATCCAAGTTCATCACTTAAGGTAAGATTTGCAAACAACCTTGATTATCTTACCTTATCATCACTTATGGTAAGATTTTTGGATTTATAATTATCTTACATTATTGTCAATTATGGTAAGATTCTTGATTTATCTTACCTTATCTTTCTTGATTTTATTGCAGGAAATCAAGATTTAGTGCAAGTAGGATTCTTGATGGCCAAGCAATCTAATTACATATAAATAAGGGAAACGTGGATGGTTTCCCCAGACGTGTAGAATTCAAGAAAATCGTGTGGTGCTAAAAATACACGTTCTCTACATTATTGTGTCTTTGGTTATCTGGGAGGAGATTATCAATCATTTAGAGAAGAAAATACATTCAACCGAAAGATCAAATGGGATGTTTAGATCGAGATCGAACGGGAGTTCGTGTTGCTGAAGAGTGTTGCAGATTCAAAGAAAGCTACTGAAGAGTGGTGGGACGCCAGCTCATATTACTTATTACATGCTATTGAAAGATCAGGGAGTAATCTATTTCTTAGATGTTTGATAAGTTTATGCGTAGATTTATCCTGTAATTTAGATTGATCTGTGTAAAACATTTTCTTATATAGTGATTGATTTTTATCTGCAGGGTGTCGGCACGTGGGTTTTCCCTGTTAGGATTTTTCTCACGTTAAGCTCAAATATTGTATTCTTGTTTTATTACAGTCCTGCATAATTTATACTATCAGTTTATGCTTTATCATCCAAACGAATCTGCATCAGTAAGATTCATTAGGTCATGCGCTAAAATAAATCTTTACGATTCACTGTTAATTTGTTACGTCCACGCATATCTGTGACAGTCCGTTCATTTAAACATAAAATTTAGACAACTTTAAATTTTCAGTAGAGAAAGCAAAATTTTCTTGTAAACATTACAAATACAAGGAAAAAAAGTTTAAATGTGGTGAAATTCAAAATTTATTTTGTAAGCGCACAAAAAGCAAACACGTGCATACATTAAAGAGGAAACATTACTGTAAATTTATAATTACTTTGTACAAAATGAAAATATGTCAAATGTAGCATGTACGTGCATTGCAAAAATTAGGGATGAAATTGAGTCTAGGTTGGTGCAAAGAAAAAGTTAGATGCATATTTTGAAAAAGTAAAGAATTGAAAAAATATTTATGTGTGTGTATATATATATATATATATATATATATGTTGTCAAATTAAAAGTTTTTTAATTTGTATTAGTGTGAACTTGTATGAATTTAAGCCGTTATTATTTTATATATTCGTTGGTCATAAAGGATCTTAAAAAAATGTTATCTTATGAATGTAGCAAGGCCATTAATTTAGTGCATTGACTCGGGACATAATAACTATTTATTATTTGTCAAATTAAGTTTTTTAATTTGTATTAGTGTGAACTTGTATGAATTTAAGCCGTTATTATTTTATATATTCATTGGGAGGTAAAGGATCTTAAAAAAATGTTATCTTATGCATGTAGCAAGGTCATTAATTTAGTACATTGACTCGGGACATAATAACTATTTATTATTTAAGCGAGACTATAAATTCGTCGAATAGTCATTTATCGAGGTTTTACAGTATAAAAAATGTAATTTTTATTGTTATTTTTGGCTTCGATATTAGTAGAGTAAATAGGATATTGATTTGATTTCCAAGTTCACTCCCGGTGTCATTTTTGGTGTATCAGGGCCGTTAGACGAGCAAAATCATGCATCTTAGTTCAACTCTTTAATTACACATAAAAAATCTAATTCAGTTGCAATAACTTTGGTAATTCGGTGTCGCAAAAAATCATATTTTTAATATATTTTGATAAAAATTAATAAATTCTGTTGAATGTTGATAAAAGTCGTAGATTTCATGAATTATTTGGTCCATATGATGAGAATTTAGCAATTGAGTTTATGTCCCAAGGGGTGTTGATAAGTGTATTTTATACACTTATTTATATGTTTAAATTAGGATAATATGTTGTCATTTTAGAATAAATTCTATTTATTTGTTTACATTGCATAAATATCTCAAATTCACGTGAACAAATGAATTGAAGTAAATAAAGACTAAGTGGATGTTATTGAAGCTAAATTGTACACTTCGGAAAATGCTTGAAAGCAATTGAGGACGAGAGGAAGTCAAATTGGAAGAATTTAGAAGTGTGGGGACCTAAATGGAGCAATTGAGAGTTGAAGGACTAGCATACAATAAAACTACATGGACCTACTTAAACGTATTGAAAAGATGAAATTGCACTGAAAAGTTACTACTGCGCGGCTATGAATTCTCAAGCTGGTGGCCACACAACAATTGTAAATTTTACAGAACTAGTTTTAGGTCAACTGCGCGGCCACTAGACTCTGGCATGCGCGATCGCGGATTGTAATCTGATTTGTTTCCTTATTTGCCTAGATTTTCACCTCTTCTATATATACAACTTCTTATGCATGAATTTGAGGACATTTGCATAGTTTCTAAACATCGTAATTCTATGTTCTTAACATCAAATTCTTGGGAGGAAATTGAAGGCAAATGCTTGGGAATTGAAGATTATCAACGGAAGAGAAATACTTGGTTCAAGATTTCATTTTCTTTGTTAATTTGATAAATTCAACATGCCTAGTATAGATTTTCACTGCGTTTTTATCTCTTTATTGATGAACGATTAATTTCATAGTTGAGGTATTCGATGTAGCTTTGTTTTACGCTTTTAATTCTATAGATCTAGTTTTGCGTTTATGATTGCATGTGTTGATTTTATTCCGTATTTAATGTGTGAATGAATTGATCACTTGTTTATGATTTAATAAGAGTTTTCATAATGCGAGATGTGAGCTAACACTTAAAACTAGGGATAAAATTAGTCAATTCAATAACGATAGATATATACGTTTATTGTTATTGCGATCGTTACATGAATTCTTGTGTCACATGCACCTAGTCATTAAAACCTGTTGTTCGTTAACATGGTTGACTAATTAGGTAAAGTTGACTTAAACTTGAGAAGGAAATTTCATATGTATAAGTGAATTCGATCGAGCACTATAATAAGAATAAAACTAGACAATTGGAATTAAAAGTATTGACTACGTGAAATCGGATGCCCAACACTTACAAACTTCAATTTAGAATATTTAAATGTCTTTTATTTTCTTTTGCTTTCTAGTTTAATATTTTAGTTCAATTCAAAAATCCAAATTCTACCATTCAGATAAGACGAAAATCAACACAATTTCGGTACTTAATTACAATATCTATGAGACGATAACTTGAACTTAAAAAGTCCATTTTATTACTTGGATACGACATCGTACACTTGCGATTTAGCACATCAGGTTCTGGGCATTGAAAGGGAGATCTCTAGATCCTATTGTATTTGATCCTAAGTGTAACACCCCGAAAAAAAAAAAATCGTCTTCTTACATCGACGCGGATTTAAAATTTTCTTGGAGGATGTCTATTTATGAGTGATTAGGATAAGTTTATAAGGATAAATTCGAAATGCATACCTAGAATTATGAATTTAGAATCCCTAATGAACTCAATTGAAGCTATGTATAGCATTAATGGAGTCCCGTAGATAGGGCACTAAACCAAAACAATTAGTAAAATTTCCTTTAATTACAGTTTTGCCATTGATTGAATAGTGACTTTGAGGCTATAGTAAATCATGTATATTTACAAGTAAAGGTTGCCCGATATACCATCTTATAGACCTCAATTAGATGAACAAATTGGTGTTCAAATTTGTCTCAATCAAGTTTAGGAACCCCTTCAAATATAGGGTGAAAGCAGACTACTCAGTTTAGACGGAAAATGTAAAAACTCAGAATTTGCCTTAGTGTTGAAACGGTGTCAAGCAGCCATCTTGTGCGATCACCACAACCTCTAGACTGACTCGTTTCTTTTGCATGTATGCTTTTCTTAAAGCCTAAAATGTGATCTTTATAACAGTACCAAGAACACTTAAAATGGACCACTATTTGACCTACAAATGTCGACCAAAAGGGAGCATCTTGGTATGAGAGTTTGCATGCCATATCTTCATGTTAAGGTGCATGTGTGACACTTGGCGAACCTTAATCACCAGCTATTCTATTTCTTGTTGGTCATATATTGTGTATCTAAAATACATTTTTGAGTATATATAAACGTATAATTAACTGTTATACTTATAAAATAACCTATAAAATACGTATTAAGCTAGAATTAAACTTTTAAATTCTTCCAAACGAACCTTAGCTCACTTCTCATCTATAAATAAACGAGACATTCCTCCTTCACCCTCTACCTCGTGCGAAACCAGAAACAAGGAAGAAAACGATCGGCTGAAAGAGAATCTAAAGGATTTTTACCTCAAAATCTAATTCCTAAAGAGATCATTCATTCGAATCTATCTATGAATGTGGGAGTAACAACCATAGGTTGTATGAGAAGAATATTACTCCTACACTGAGATGAAAATTTTCTTTGATGAGGATTGTGATTCTTAAAATTCTAAAATGAGAAATTCTGAGATTTAAAGCTACGGGTAGCTTTCACCTTTATTAAACCGAAGAGAAAATCTTGAAAACCGAAGCTACCAGTAGCCTTAATCCGACAGTAATTCAACCATATATGAAGATAATTGATATTTTCTCCTTAGTTATTGAGGGAAAATATGAAAAAGGCTTGGTGATATTTAACCCCATGAAATCTTCAATTTTCAGGTTCAACACCTTAAGGAAAAGCTTTGATCTTTGTGAGTAAAGTATATTGTACTTTTATTTGTTTAATTGTTTAAACTCAGATTAATACTATGTGTCCGTTTATGAAATTTTTGTTATGTTAGATTTCTAATTCGTGACTTAGACTCGTAATCTTTATGAGAATGGAATAATCAAAGATAAAATGAAAATAGTTTAATCACGAGTTGGAAACCTGTCATAGTGTGGAGGTTTGATTTATTCGTAGTCTAGAAAAATTAGGAAGATGATTTTTGCATGTGGAAAGAATTTAAAAATCTGAAAAACTCTTGTATATTTGATTTTGAGAAAGATAGGCAGCAAGAAAGTTGAAGTATATGAACTGATTTTGATAAGCTAGTCTGATGATTTTATGTGATAGTGACAATCTTAGTTGCATTAATAATTCATGAAATGAGGGGATGAAAAATATATGAATTGATTAATTGATGTTGATGTATCGATAGGAAGAATTTCAAAACTGAGAACTGAGAGTTAAGAGTAAGGTGGTTTAAACAAATAAGATAAGTTAATATTTAAGGAAAGATTTTATGGCATAAACTTCGATGAATGAAATTTAATTGATTTTTTAGATTTAGAGTTTAGAAATTATTGATGTATATGAGTGTATATTGGTGTTGCATATAAAGAAGGTTATGGTTTTTGAAGCCATGAATACCGTGATTTATTATGTTAGAGAAATGGTTCGACATGTAAATTATGATCTTCTTACCTAGCAATAATTATGTGCAAAAATTTCTTAACAAAAATTGTGACATTATTGTGAATATTCTGCCGAATTGACGTTGATAATCGAAAAATTGAAAGGCCATGCGGTTGCATGGCCTTGACTTAAGCGATCACACGGTAATCTATTTAAAAAACAGATTATAAGTTAGGTGTGCCATGTGATCACATGGAACATAACCACGTGATCGCATGGTGGCTTTCGAAGAGGCACCAAAATTGTTTTTTGTCACCAAAAGGTGCCCTTTTGTCAAAGTCACTACAACAAAGTTAGCTTTTTACGGCGTGCATTGCATGCCGTAAATTTTTACGGCGTGCAGCCGCACGCCGTAAAAAGTCACGCCGTAAAAATTTACGGCGTGCATTTTTGCACGCCGTAAACTGTTACGGCGTGCATTTTGAACGCCGTAATTAGATTTCACGGCGTGCATTTTGAACGCCGTAATTAGATTTCACGGCGTGCATTTTTGCACGCCGTGAAATCTAATTACGGCGTTCAAAATGCACGCCGTAAACTAGGATTTTATTTTTTTTAAAAAAAATTCTATAAATTCTAATTCCAAAAATCCTATAATAATAAAACAGAAACACATTAATGCATATATAATCAATAAACGTGATTTCGATAAACAAACAATATCATTGTAAGATTCAACACAATATACAAAAGTCTATAGACAACTACTTCAAAATAAACTTAAAATGTCGTAAAAAATAAAAGTATCCATATCGAAGCTTCTTCTTTGACCAATAGTGCCATGTCAAAAATAATCAACTTCCTGCAAATCACATAAGTAATAAATTTATAATTATAATATCAAAAGTATATCAAAAAGTGAAACATACCTTTGTTGTGAGTTCAACTAATCCACTTCAATGTACCTAATTGGCCATGCAATTGTACTTCCTAATGCATCTTCAAGAAGAAAAAGCTCACGTGTAGGACGATATAAACTGACATTATCAATCACTTCAATAACCCAGACTTTCCAACATTCATTACCAAGGGGTACATGATGCACTAAATCATTTGGATTTGTGGATGCGATTTCACCTTTTGCAACAACATCACCTTTCCCAAACCAAGATAACAATTTGCATTTCTTAGTTTGAAGGCTATCTAAACCATTCAAATCTTTGTCTCTAGGCTGTAAAATTAACATCAAATTGTACGATTGGTTATTTTGAATATAAAAAGTCTATGTAATATAAGATAACATTCACTAATTATAGTTTTCCACTTACATTATCTTCTTGTACTGCACTTTTGCTCTTCATTTGAAATAAAGCTTTTAATTCTTTAATTTCCTCTCTCAAATCTTGGAGTTGAGATTGCACATTATGATTATGCACCAAAGCATTCAACTTTGAAGGAGTCGCACCAAAACCAAGACCTCTTACACGTTCCCTACGTTCTGGACCAAGTACTTTTGCAACGCCATCATCTTTTAGAGAGTGTTTGCTTGGAGAGTTCACCGTTTCTGAACATGCTTTTATTTTTTGCTGATATTACGAAACAAATTAATTCATTAAACTTAAATAAATATAAACTTTGAATATATCTTAAAAAAATAACATAGTCAAAATTTACCAGTGTTTCTCCAACTAATTCATTAATTGGTTCACCATTTCTCCGTGTGTGTCCTCGAATGTACACATCATCTCTAGTAATGGAATCAGGGTCTTCACTTTCAACACGCTGCAATTTTTTTACACATTTTATATATGCGATATTTGTAGACATAATTTTTCAAACAAATTTAGCACTTTTTTACCAATTCAGCTTCTAAGCGAGCAAAGCCCTTTCTACTCGTTGTATGTATTATGGTTTGACTAGCCCTCATCTTTTTGAATATTTCACTTTTTTCCTGAAAAATCAATAACAAGTTATGACCATTCACAAAGAACATTTTAACTCAAATGCATGCATTAAAAAAAGAAGTGTAGACACATTAAGTACACTTCTCTAGTTTCTTATGGCAAAAAGGACCTACTGAATATTAAAATTGTCAATTTTCTATTATAAATTTTACAAAAATTTCGACAGAATCTCCCCTACAAATTGGACTTAGACTTTGTAAATCATTAATTGTCCACATCAATACAACCTGATAAGTTTCCATAAGCCGGAAAATCATTAATTGTCCACATCAATACAACCTTCAAATTGAATTTAGACTTTGTAAATCCATCATATACTTCAACACCAATATTCCACATCACCTTTAAGTCTTCAATGAGTGGTTGTAAGTACACATCTATATCATTCCCTGGTTGTTTTGGACCTGGGATTAACAAAGTTAACAACAAATTTTCCTTGGACATGCATATCCAAGGAGGGAGATTATATATAACTAGTATCACCGGCCAACAACTATACCTAGAACTTAGGTCACCAAATGGATTAAATCCGTCAGATGAAAGTCCAAGCCTAAGATTGCGTGGTTCTGATGCAAAACAAGGCCACTTTTGATCAATTCTCTCCCAAGCTAGTGAATCAACTGGATGACGCATTTTTCCATCTTGACTCTTGTGATTTAAGTGCCATATTAGTTGTTCTGCCTTATCAAGTGACCTAAACATTCTTCTAAATCGTGGTATAATCGAAAAATATCTCAAAACCTTTGCAGGTATCCCCTTTTGAATTTTTTTGGTTCGTTCATTAAATTTCCATCGTGAAGATGCACATTTTGGACATGTCTCCAAATTTTCTAGATCATTCCTAAACAAACAACAATCATTAACGCATGCATGTATCTTCTCGTACCCAAGATCAAAAGTGTTCAATAACTTTTTCGTTGAATTACAAGAATCTGGAAGGGTGTTCCCATCTGGTAGAATATCTCTAATAATATCAAGAAGTTCATTGAAACCGTTGTCAGATATACCATGTGTAGCTTTAAGCTTGTATAAGACAACGATGGCAGAAATCCTTGTGTACTTTGTGCAACCAGGGTATAGAGGAATTTCAACGCCCTCATATAAATTAGAAAAGTCCCTCTCTCTGTTTTCATCCTCAGGTTCCCCAATATTTTCATCCTCAAAAAATGCATCCCTATACATCTTATAAGTCTCTAGATTTTCTCTATCTTGATGAGGTAATGAAGCTGCATTCAATTTTTCCCCATGAAACACCCATGTAGTATAAGTAGGATCCATCCCATTAATGATCAAATGCCCATACATTGTATCGAAATGTTGGTGGAATAAGTTTTTACAACATTTACAGGGGCATAAGACCTTTTCTGGATTTCCCGCATTGGCTTGCACCATATTTGCAAACTTTCTTGCACCATATTGATATGCTTGTGAAACTCTAAAAAAATACAAAATATAAATCCTCTAAATGCATTTATTGGCTCATTTTAAAAATTTCTAAAACTAAGGAGATAAAATAACCTTGGTAGATGAACCCAATCTTTATCCATGATCATACACCAACAAGATATAACCTGTTATAAATATAGTAAAAAGAGTAAGGAAAAAATGATTATATTTAAACAACAATGAAATCTAAGTTTACAAAGAACATGTAATATGGATTAATCTCTAATCATGTATTGCCAATAGCAGTATAATAACAACAGAAAAAATTGAAATCAAGAGTTATGTACACTTGCAGCAACAGAAAAAATTGAAATCAAGAGTTATTGTCGTCTTTTGCGATTATGGCTGTGGCGGTGAATATGGAACCTTGTATAAATAACTTGTTGTCGCTTTCCTCGATATGGCTTTTACACATTATATGAATATGATATACTATCCCAGTCCCCAGAATAATCATGCCCTGTGGTCCATCACCTTAATTATTTCATTCTTAATTAAAATGACTAAATACTTTCACTATGTATCCTTACCCCTGCTTTGATCCTCTTCTTTATAGTCTTATTTTATCGAGTCTTGTTTTATTGTAGTAAGAATTTTTTTTTTTTAAAGAACGCGAGTCTTCAAAATTCCATACGATACGAACGAGTTAAAATCTGTTCGGTAGAATGTAAATCTCAAAAACTTGATTTTCATATGCTTAGTAACTGACCCTCCAAATTCATTTCGCACTTAAATATAGCTTTAAAAGGAAAAATCTTTCCCGTTTCCCTCCTAAATTGAAGGATGAATTATAAACATGTAAACCATCTATTTCAAGAAATACAAAGATGAAGGATGTTACATTGATAGGCAAAGGAGATTATTTTTTCAAATACTTACTTGAATAAACTTGTAAGATTATAATTATTTTGTAGCGTATTTAGGAGGAAAAGTTCATGTTCAAGCTCAAGCTCTTGCAGCCATTTGCCAAGAACATGAATGGCCTGAGGTAGTGGTTTTGTATGAAGACACAGATGATGGCTATCAATTCCGAGAAGTTGAAAAAAAATGGTCATAATTGGGTCATACGACGTCCGTTTTGGGCCGATAAGTACATTTCGGAAAGGTCTCGACGAGCCGGACAAGACTCACAGCTTTTCCGTGACGTATGATGGATTTTGCCCTTTCGAGATCGTTTAGACAGTCAAAACGGACATTCTTTAAAACTTACATTTAATTTATGCACTACTTAAAAGACATAATTGTTCTTGTCTTTGCAAAAAACCAGTTCTTACCATATAATGTAGGTAATAAGGATAAGCTTTACTTAAATATTGTCTCTGTGGATTGAATACAGAGAGCAGTTATCTCAGTTCTGAAGAATGTTGGCAATGGAAATTCAGTAACACCATTGAAAAAACCATGGTTTTTACTATTGCTGTCATTTCTATTCAAAGGGTTGATTGACACTGGGGAAACAATAAAGAGAGAGGGAAGCTGTGAAGTTAATTGGAACAGATGCAGAGGGAATTTATATATGCAATCAGAATAAATTTTCGATAACTCATCAAAATTCAAAGCTATCAAAATACCCCAATCAGAATTCAAAATTCGATAACTCATCAAAATATCCCAATCAGAATAAATTTTCGTTCAGTAATTCAAAGCTACCACATTCAAAATTTTCGTCATCTGAATAAAACAGGGAGAAGGGAAGGATGATGACTGACCTTAGACCAAAATTTCAGCAACTGCCCTAAAATTTCAGCAACTACCCTCGAGAATGGAAGCTATTGATGCCTTGAAAACTCTCCTCCAGCAAAAACTCGAGGTGCCTATTATCCTCTCAGCCCAAAAACAACAAATGGAAATTCTTGATTGGGTCACCACCGTGCAATAGCTCCAACTTCCTGAAGAAGATCTGCTTTGAAGAAGAAATAGATTGGCGGCTTTGGCTTGGGAGCGTTTTTAGGTTTTAGGTTTTTAGGTTTTGGCTTCTCTGAAGAAGAAAAGAAGAAAGCGGGAAGGAAAAAACAAATAGCGCCCTATTTTTTCATTTTTAGGCATTTTTCACGGCGTGCGAATATGTACGCCGTGTTTTTTTTTTTTTTTTTTAAATTTTACGGCGTGCGAATATGTACGCCGTTAAAGGTGATAATAAATGAAATTTTACGGCGTTCGATTATGTACGCCGGGGGTTTTTTTTTTTTTTTAAAAAAAATTTTACGCCGTGCGAATATATACGCCGTTAAAGGTGATAATAAATGAAATTTTACGGCGTGCGATTATGCACGCCGTAAATAATTTTACGGCGTGCGAATATGTACGCCGTTAAAGATATTCCTTTACGGCATTCATTTTATGCACGCCGTAAATTCATGTCGTAAAAGGTCACTTTTTTTTTTTAAACTTTTTACGGCGTGCGAATATGTACGCCGTTAAAGGTGATAATAAATGAAATTTTACAGCGTGCGATTATGCACGCCGTAAATAATTTTACGGCGTGCGAATATGTACGCCGTTAAAGATATTCCTTTACGGCATTCATTTTATGCACGCCGTAAATTCATGTCGTAAAAGGTCACTTTTTTTTTTTTAAAAAACTTTTTACGGCGTGCGAATATGTACACCGTTAAAGGTGATAATAAATGAAATTTTACGGCGTGCGATTATGTACGCCGTGTTTTTTTTTTTTTTTTTTTAAAAATTTTTACGGCGTGCGAATATGTACGCCGTGTTTTTTTTTTTTTTTTTTAAAAAATTTTTTACGGCGTGCGAATATGTACGCCGTTTAAAGGTGATAATAAATGAAATTTTACGGCGTGCAAATATGCACGCCGTGTTTTTTTTTTTTTTTTAAATTTTTTACGGCGTGCGAATATGTACGCTGTTAAAGGTGATAATAAATGAAATTTTACGGCGTGCGAATATGCACGCCGTAAAAGATATTCCTTTACGGCATTCATTTTATGCACGCCGTAAATAATTAAGATTTACGGCGTGCCCTATATGCACGCCGTAAATTCATGTCGTAAAAGGTCACTTTTGTTGTAGTGAGTGGTGTGTACTTTCGTAAAAAGTGGATCAACTACAATGTAAAGGATGTTATATTGATAATTTTATGATGGAAAAACTAGAGATAACATCCATAAATTATAGAGATCATTTCCATCAAAACAAATACTCATTTTCAACTGTCTTGTTGTTCCTCTTCCATGTATTCTTTGTGCTTAATAATACTTGGTTTGTAAGCTTGATTAATCCGCTAAATCGTTTGCTATCTAACCATTTAGCTTTTCAACCGAGAGTGGGCAAATGTACTTTTAGGACAACATGTTGTCACGTGTTTAAGCTTATCAATTTATTCCTTTATTTGGTGTTCTTCCATTATTTTCAAGACTTCAAGGCCTCCTTGAGTTGGGGTCTGAGTTGCTTCTGCTCTTCTCCCTCGCCTATTTCTAAGCTCATGAGTGGGGCTCAATTTTCCCGCCCCTGCATCGTATCTATCTTTAGGCATTTGGCTCCACGAAAGAGCTTCTTCAGCCCGTCTCTCCCACCTATTTCTAGGCACATCCGCAGTAGGTCGACCTGGTTCATTTCGACCTCCTTGTTTGCCCCTGAATAGGCCCCCTATACGGCTAAAAACACTGCCAGACTTTGAGGGCGAGGCTTCCCATGGTTGCTAGGTGGTTGACCTCCTTCTCTTGGTGCTTCATGCACCGGGTCCTCTTCGCCGAAAGGAACAGATTCCACCTCGTCATAAGTCTGCGGATCTTGGTAATAATACGAGGCAATGGCCGCATCAGATGGTGAGTAATTTGGCTTCGAGTATTGCGAGGGTATCACGGGTTCGTTTATAACGTATCCCCTAGCCATATAGGCGTTCATCGCAGAGGTTTGCTCTATCTGCTGTTTTTGCATTTCCAACATCTGGGCCGCCATGCGCGTCATGTCTCGCAGCATGCGACGATTTCGGTGCCGGCGTGGAGAGTTAGGTTGAGCCACCTCCTCATTTACATCCTCAAGAGGTCTCTGAGGGGCCTCCTCCTCACAATGTTGTTCCCCTCTGTTTCTTCGAGAGTTGACATCGTTATCACTTTCATTCATGTCTATAGCAATTCGTGAACTCGTATTTCAAGGTTTTGAGCCTCTTTCAAGGTTATCAAACTTATGTTTCAAAGTTTTAAGCCTTTTTCAAGGTTATCAAACTTATGTTTCAAGGTTTTAAGTCATTTTCAAGGTTATCAAACTTATGTTTCAAAGTTTCAAGCCTTTTTCAAGGGGTTCTTCACCTTTTTCAAGGTTTTTGTGGTTCTTCACTCTTTTCCAAAAGGCTATCCGCCATTTTTCAAGGTTTTGTATTGTTTTTACCACGTGATTTCGTGGTTAGAAGTATGGTTTCCCACAGATGGCGCCAAAATGTTAACCACAAAATCCGGCTGGACCTTGGAGCAATACGTCTCGGCTCCTCCCTCTTCAACACGTGGATCTCCTGCGCACTATGACAAACAATCAGTTTGTAAAGGGGGCCGAGGTGGCTCCCATTTGCATTTCGATACCAAAGTCAGTACTCATTTCAAGTGAATATATATATATTTATATATATTGGGTGCGGGAAATGTAAATGTGTAAAAGAGAGAAAAAAGAGTGAGATTTTATATATTGAGTTAGAGTATTAAATTACCAACCCCCATTTTGAGGTGAGAGTGTTCTATTTATATGAGAAGTTTTGATCTTAAGATGACGACATGTGGTAGACTTTACACGTGTCTTTACCCTAACTATTGGAGAGGTGGAACAACTTCTTTGAAGTAATCATTGCTACGTTTGGTAGGAGATGGGAGCCTGTCACATCTTCTATAAAGGCAACGTCTTATCAAGCTAAAAGGCATTTGTTACTGACGGCATTTGTTGTCCCATCATCTACCCGAAGCGTTGTTATGAGGCACCTCGGCTTGTTATAAACCAATTCGGATAATAAAGGTTCGTGTGATTTTCCACCTCGGCAGTCGGCCCAGAGGGATGCCTTAAGTTTTGGTCATGGGCTTAGGCCCGTTGAGCCCTTATTGGGCCCTTATTGGTGACTCATTGGGCTCCTCTTTGGACATGGTCTCAACACAAGTCATTAATGACTTATTCTACAATTGTTCATAGTCAAAGTTACAAAAAGATACGGATATTTTTATTATAGTTAGACTAGCATGTGCTACATTTCTTTCTTATGAAAAAAATAGCTTATCTCACGAGCTAGAATACAGAGGGACATTCGAATGAACACATGGATGCATTGTTAGATGAACAAAGTATTGGATGACCTACCTAGAGATTCCACGTATATAATTATTCAAGCGTCAATGGTGAATCTCTAATGCGCAATTGTGGATTTGGCCCTTTGACTTGAGGATGTCATATAGTCTTATATAAGGATTTCCATTCTTTGACAAGGATGTTTGGCTCTCGAGAAGGAGTTATCATGATGACGTCGTACGAGTATAAAGAAAATCATATGAAGGTTTTGTATGTCCAAGATGCAGATTCATCACTCCTGGGTAGTAGGAGATTATAACCTGTATTTTACCGCATTTAAGTTGATGTAAAGTCCTTGGCCGATGTGGTGTTATGAGCTTAAAATGTGTTTTTAGTCATAATAAACTAAGAGAAGTGGTGAGTAACATAATTGATTGAATTGAGATTGACGCTATCCATATCTCTTAACCAATTTGAGTTATATTGATGAATGGATTATATTTTCACGGTAATCGCACATAAACTAGTCTTGTCATAACCATATGACATTTCCCTTCACATGATTACCTTGATACATTGCTAGATATCAATTTTGGACAGCAACGTAAATTAATCGATCTTGGTGAATCGAGCTTAAATTAGAAATAGGGATTTTCAATTTATTTTATTCCAATCAGATTGGAATAATTAAAACACAATGTCGCCATCATAAATGGAACCTAATGGGTCACACACAAAAGTAATAATTAAGTATCTGAAATTGAATTTTGTACAAGTGGAAGATTATTGAAATAGTTTACAGGCCCAATTGGCTGGGCCAAACTTGAGTTTCTTGTTGGACAAGAATGATCCAAACCCATTACCTTAGCTCTAACCAAGGTTCCATGTACCCTATATATTATTAGGTTAATTAAAAGAGAATACAAAAGAGTCACTTTTGGTTGCTAGCAAACCCCTTTCTAGATCCTAGCTTGTTATATGGATTACTGTCAAAGACTGGATAATTGGACGATTGTGATGACGAGAATTCTACATCCTACATCAAAATTCAGACTCAATATATTCATCGAAAATATAATGTCATAAATTCTATTTAGGTACAAGGTTATCCCGGCTATGGTTTCGAGTATTTTAATTTTCACTATGCATGTATGATTTGAAATCTAACATTACCATCACAAAAGAGAGATTTTAGAGAAGATATGGTGTGTGATCATTTTCTCTTGTAAACATTTTTCACATTAGTGAATTAATGCAGTTGCAAAAGATGACGTATTCTCATATTGAGAAAACTCTATAGATCGTGTATTTTCTTGTGTCTACTTTCTATATGCAAGTTTATATTGTGTTATTTATAAATTATAATCATTGTGTAAAAGAACGGAGTGTTAATCACTTCGAGTTTCTTGGAGTAATTACTTTGTTATGGATCATGAAGTTGAACATTGTGTAATCCTCGAGATTTCTGAATGATGGATGGCGTGGACTTTTTTCCTCAGAGTTTTTGGTCACATCCATTGTATTGATTGCTGCTTCCTACAATGTTTAGAGTGATGGAGTTGGTAGTGACGAGTTTAGGGCATCTCCAATGATTATTGCATCAAATTTTACTCATAATGAATAATATTTACTTTTTTATTAATTATTTATGTCTATACAAATAATTTATTTCATTTTACTCATAATGAATAATATTTACTTTTTTTATTAATTATTTATGTCTATACAAATAATTTATTTCATTTTAAAAATGAAATTATTACTAAAATTATTAAATTAAAAATAATTGAAAATGAATTGAAATACTTGATTTATTAAATTATGAAATTAAAATTTTGAATTTTATATATTCAATACATTGCTTATTATTTAATTATTATAATTTACAAATTAATATTATTTAAAAATAATAGTCGCATACAAATAAATAAAAATAAATGTAAACTATTAATATAGCGACCCAGAATTTTTATGAAATAAATAATTATTTTAATATTTAGAAAATTGTATCGCTACTATTTCACCCATTATTTTGAAGTTAACGCCGCGACGTGTTCGTCTAGCCAAGTCAAGAAATATCGAATTTGTTCGATTTTAAATTAAAATTCGAATTTCTAAAATTATATTGTTTTAATTATTTATTCTCAAATGTATTTTCAGTCCAAAATATATCTGTTTTAAATACGTTTTCTAATCAAAGTTAGTCAAATTTTTAGTTAATTATACCTAAACTAATTCTTACTAAAATAATTCCCATTCTTCTTTTCTCTCCCACCCATCCATCAAAATATTCTGAGACATAATCATTCACACGCACAAACCAAATTTCTCATACTTTACTCCATTCTTTTCCACTAATCTAAAATTTTTCCTTTTCTTTCCATTACTTATTCATTATCTCCACCATTTCCGCCACTTTCATCCTCAAGACATCATCATCACCAAACCAACCAATTATTCCCCATGTCTCCCACTTTTCTCTCCAATAAATCACCATCACGACAATCACTATAATTATCATCAATCCACAAGCTTTGCCTCAACTCCAAAACCGGCCATTTACCTATGCTGCAACCACCAATGCAGCCACCACAGATGTTGCCTTCCATCCTCACCACCCCAGTGCAGCTCAATCTGCAATCAGTCTCCAACCATCAACAAAAAGGGTAATGTTAAACACCCAATTCACCAAAGCTGTTGATTCACCATCATTTTCAAATCAGCATCATCATCACCGGACACCACCAATTCACAGCAAATTCACTACCAATTCACTGCTCAATTCAAGAAATCATCTCCATGACTCCCAATCGAACAAACCAAACACTGCCTCAACCAATTTTGATCAAGCAGACACCATCACTGCTGAATCACCCTCACCTCATTGCAATCAACCACAGTATTCATCATTTCATCATCGATCAAACCATCACCGGAAATTAACCCAACCACAGTCACCACCCATCAATCGAACCTCAAATCAAACCAACTGCAGCACCGTCCATATCCATCACCAACACTGCTGTAGCGCAACCACCACCATTTCCCAAACCGTCACACGCCACCCACAACCGCCTACTGCCCAACTCCAATTCAGTATAAAGTTGTACCAAAAATCAAACCCAAAAACCCACGAAGGACAAGAAATAAATCAATTACCTACCTAAACTGTTGATTCACCATCGGAAATTATGATTCCAGCCGCGATGTAACCTCGGTTTAACCATCAATTTCGGCCTCAAATCAGCACCAAATTCTGTCTTTTTGCTACCAATTCTTTCCCTTAGTCACCGCCACCCAACGGCGGTGATAGCGCCGCATTGTCGCCGACGAATCGCCGGCGGATTTGATAAATCAGACGATCGCCGCTCGCCTCACATCTCTCTCTCTCTTCGATTGTAAAAGTTTAAGGAAGAAAGAGGGATTTGATATTATATTTAACTTTCAGAATTTGCAGCATTAGTCCCCAAGTTTTAAAGGTTTTTCAAATCAGTCCTTAACTTTTAAAGTTATCCATTTCAGTCCCAAAGTTTTAAATGATTTTAATCAGCCCTTTCATTTTAAAAATCTGATCAATTCAGTCCTTACTGATTTACTTTATTTGATTTTAAATCCCAACTTTTCAAAATATCTATTTTAGTCCCTGAACTTTCAGAAGTATTCATTTTAATCCCTCAACTTTCAAAACATCAATTTTAGTCCTCAAATTATAATTTATCATTTTGAACTATATATTCGATATACTAAAGTGACTTATTGGCTAAAGACGAAGCGTACGGAGAATTTAAAGAAATTGAAGTCATTCCCGCTCAACTTTGCACTCGTCGGATTTGAGGTAGACTCGCACTTATTAATTGATTTAAATTATGATTTCATATGAATGTCATGTGACTTGTGAAAGTCAATTTTTAAGAAAAGCAAGTATGTTTTATGAAAGGTAAATATACCTTATGAAAAGTAAGTATGTTTTTATGAAAAGAAAATATACTTTATGTTTTTACGAAAAGTAAGTATACCCTATGCTTCACGAAAATGTTTTTTTGGATCATTGCTATGAAATCAATCTACCAAGATTGTTATGGGTCCCATATGATAAGTTATGATATGTTAAGGGGACCGGAGTTTTAGTAGCGCTACACATAAGAATTCTTGCCACGAAGTTCGGTAACATTCTTGTGTCTCCTATGTTTATGAGGATTTGCCACGAAGTTCGGTAAAATTCCTATGTTTCCATATGTTTATGAGGATTTGCCACCTAAGTTCGGTAAAATTCCTGTCGCATATGTTTATGAGGATTTCGATCCTATCTTATGTTATGATGCAATTGATCCCTATGAATTTCAGAAAATTATGCTTGGTATACTTACTACATAAGAATTCTTGCCACCTAAGTTCGGTAAAATTCTTATGTTTATGAGGATTTCGATCTTATCCTATGTTATGATGAAAACTTACTGTTATTATGATTTTACTGCATAAGAATTCTTGCAACCTAAGTTCGGTAAAGTTCTTGTGTCTCCTTATGTTTATGAGGATTTCAATCCTATCTTATGTTATGCTTTCAAAAGAAATTATGCTTGGCATAATTAAAATGTTTTATAAGTATATGGTTTTCAAAGAGCTGTTTTCAAAGAGCTAATTTCAAAGAGCCTATGATTTGCAAAATATGTCCCGTGCTGTAATGCACAATATGAGTTTTATCAAGAGCCGTTTTATAAAGAAGCTCTATCAATGCCCGTTTTATAAAGAGCCGGGATTTATGTGTTTAATCATCTTATAAATTAAATTAATTTGCGATGAGTCTACTGAGTATTTTCCCCATGAAATACTCACCCTACTTTTTAACAGTTTTGCAGATTTCGGAGACGGTGGCGAGCGATGAATGATGGTGGCAATAATCGTTAAACAGTTGAAAGTTTGACGTTAATGGTTTCCGTATTTTCCAAACAATCGAATAATTTAGAGAAGTTCATTTATTTGAGAAATTATGACATTGGCAATTTCTTTACAATATTAATGGTTCGATTTACTATTTCAAATGGTTTCATAAATGTTTTCAATTTTATCGGCCATTACAGTTTATTTAATGTTGCCAAAAATGAATTTCAATTATTTCTTCCGCAAAAATATTATTCGAAAAATTTAGACAGAAAATGACGTAGTGAACCGGGTATACGGAACTCGGGGCGCTACAATTAAGAATTTTGCTACTTGTACATTTATGTTGACAATGAAGTGACAATTAGTGATGTGGAAGTCTTTTATTTGTCATTGATCTAAAAGATGATGTGATGTGTGAAAAAACATGATTATGCCACGTAAGTTAATTATCAACCTTATTGTCAAACTTATTGCGAGTGTATTAAAGTTGAATTATTAAATACCAAAACAATAAAAAAAGGATATGGTAGGAATTTCAATTTGTTTTAATATACAAGAAATGAGAAAATGAGAAATAATGAATTACATCAAATTTAATGTAAATGAATAGTATTATACGTTCACACCACATTTTGCACCATATTTGGTACCTCATTTGAGCAAATTTTACACCAAATTTGGTCCCTGTTTGGCTCCCTTTTTTTAAAATCAAATTTATTCAATACATAATTTCAATCATCCATCTTAATCAAGTCTATCATTTTGGACTTTTCAAACATTTTTTAGTGACACATTCTTCCAAAAAAATTATTCAAATTAAATTATTTGTGTTTTTTAAGTAAGATGTGAAGTTAAAAATTGAAAAGAAAAATATGTGATTAAAAAGTGATATGAAAAATTCTGTGAGTTATATTTTATATTTTATTCCATTTAATATGTTTTGCCTAACAGGGACCAAACAGGGACTTGGTGTTTTAGCATCAAATTTGTCCCCTCATCAAGGTGCCCCCAGCATTAGCTGTTGGATGGTGACTGATATGAGTTTCGTATTGAATGAAAATGAAAAGTGCAGAGACAGGAATGCGCAAGGACACGTGAATCAAAGGGTTATCACGTGAACTACAATCTCCTTTTTTCTGTTCCTTCCATAAGCTGCATGGTACAATCAATTTTTGATTGATTCTTTATCTTGGCCAAAATAATGGAGACTACTCTCTTTCTCCAAGTTGAAATGCTATTTATGCCGTCCTCAAGGCATATATTTGTATTATGTGGAAAGTGGGGGTTATGACTTATCACACCTTCACCTTGGATCTGAGACGTATAACTGCGATTTACCTCCTTAATTAATGACCTAGGACAAGGTCGATTAGGACCCTCAAGGTGTGTGCTACTTTTTTTTTTTTTTTTTTTAAATGTTATTTATGTCTTCACGGAGGTTATTTGGTGGGACACGAATGGAGTTTGTAGTTGTTATATGTCAACATCACTACCAAAGATTTTGATTATTTTATGTAATATTTTGTAAGATGTTTGAACATAAATTCAGTTCAAAGATTCCTATTTAAAAAGATGAATTTCAAGATCATTTGTGCGGTTAAATCACATCAAATTCCAAAATATGTGTCTTCTTGAACTCCGATAGTCTCAATCTCAAAAACAATGGAAGCACATTATTAGTCACAACCAAAGTGTCTAATTTTGTGAGTTTTCATGCCAAAATGTGGTTTACAGATCTTTTCAATTTTTGTGCATTTTCATATAGAGTTAATTACACAAAATATCACTCAAGTTTCATCTAAATTTCAAACATGCCACTGAAGTTCAATCATTACACAAATTACCACTCAAATTTCAGTTGATTACTCAATATGCTATTTTGTTAATTTTATCATCCAAATATTATCGCTAATAGCCCCTAAAATTTGGAAAATTGCTTAAATGGTCTTTAACATTTTATTTTGACGTAAAAGTCCTTAATTTTTGTTTAAATTAACAAAAATAGTCTTTTAAATGATCAATATATTTTTATATTTAATTAACTAAAATGAGCAATTTTTTTTTCCATTAGGATTTTATTGATCAAATGGATAATGTACATATAAATTTGTTTGTATAATCTAAAAATTATTATGAAATAAATTAAATTAATATTTGTTTGGATTAAATTTTTTAAAGAAAAGACTTTTGAAAAGAAAAAAAAAATCATTTTCTTTACTTGATTAAATAGCTTAAAGGACTAAGTGAAAAATATAATTTTTTTTCAACATAATGTGCCTTCTAGAATTAGGAAAAACGTATGCATCCCTTTAACATGATTGTTCAAAAATGAATTTTGGGGGAAATAATTTCAAAAACGCTATTCCAAATAAATATTAATATAATTTAGTTCATAATAATTCATAAATTATATAATGGATAATGGCAAGTTATTTATTTTATTTTTATATTTAATTAATTAAAAATAATGGGTTATTTATTTTATAAACTATTAATTGTTATGAACTAAGTTACATTAATATTTATTTGGAATATTTTTTTTTAAAGTCATTTCTCCCAAAATTGATTTTAGCACACATTTTAAAGGAATTTTTCGAATACACATTATGTTTAAAAAAAAAAAAAAAATTATATTTTTCACTTCATTTTTGAAGATATTTCCCTATATAATAAAAGAATATTTTTGAAAGACACTATTCATAAGTCAATAAAGTCACCTAATTCATTTAAGCCGCCACAAAGCTGAATGGGCTGCATGAATTGAGTTCTGTTCATTTTGTTTTGGGTTAAGTACACAAATACCAAACTTTAAGGGGTCTATTTTTAAATATCAGATATTTTAAAAAATATTTTAAGAATACAAAACATATTATGAAAATCAGGTAATTAGAATATCACGCACAGTGATCCACCATCGTCGATGTTTGTTTTCTCCCCCACTTTCTCTCGCTTGATTTGTAATCATCTGGTTTATACTTTCCACAGCTGCCAAAGTTGAGAAAGCCCAGCAACTTCCCGATTCACAAACAACAATATAAATTATCTGTGTATGTAAATCAATTTTAAAACTTACTTTTTCTTTTAATCTTTTTGCTTTTTGGCTTAATTTTGAATTTTGAAGCAGAACATGAAAAACAGACTTAAAAAATGCAGTGAAAAAACCTTACCACAAGTTCCTTGTTTTTTAACTAGATCAATAGCACCTTTCTTCGAGTCAACAAATTCCGACAACTTTTTGCAAGCACGGACGGTATAACGCTCGCTAGCGATTTTTGATTTCACTAACCGGCATTTAGCATCAGTCCTCGTACCCAAGAACACGGACATGTAACTTCATTAGTCAGAATAGCAAACTGGTTCAATCCCACCTTGTACGTTCGATTCTCCTAGTTATGTTCATCAATAAACTTCAAATTATCCTTACAAATCTAAAATCTTTTGTCCTTCTCTTCCAAACCATTGTGTACTTTGCCATGCCTTGCTAGCCACAACTTGTACAAGTCATTCACTTCTTCGACAGTTTTCCATCATCAACTATAGCTAATGAATTGTAATTAAGTTACAAATTGTAATTAATTACAATTGTAACTTAATTGTATATATAAGTCACTCAAAATTCTATTTTTCTTTTAAAGTTAGTTGAATTAGTTACAAATTGTAATTAATTACAATTGCAACTTAATTACATTCGGTAATAAATTAAAATTTGTAATCAATTACAATTATAACTTAATTTCAATTCTATAATCAATTACAAATGTAACCAATTAATTACGTTACTATTGTAACTTAATTGTATATTAAAAGTCACTCGAAATTTCAAATTTTCTTTTAGAAGTATTTAAATTAGTTACAAATTGTAATTAATTACAATTGCAACTTAATTACATTATGTAATAAATTAAAATTCATAATTAATAACAATTGTAACTTTATTTCAATTTTGTAATTACTTACAATTATAACTTATGAATTAGTAAAACATTAATGTAATTCGTAATCTATAATTAAATACATTAGTCTAATTTTTAATCAACCACTGTCACAACCACCGTCGTCGGACTACCGTCGGAAATATAATTGTAACTTTTTTTAATTTTGTAATTAATTACAACTGTAGTTTTATTTCAATTCGTAATTAGTTACAATTGCAATTTTTAGAAGTTAATTGTCTTTAGTTTAAATATGCAACTGCAAATTTGAAAGACAAAAAATCTTGAGAAAATAACTCAACAGGTTAAAGTTAAGAATGATGCATCTAGCCAAACAGGGCACCAACTCCATTAAGGTTAGCATGATTGCAAATCATTCTAATTGAGAATCATATACTGTGCAAGAATAAACAATTTATGCATACAGTAAAAAAAGTTGAAGAGAGTTCTGAACCTTCCCTTTGTTTAATACCTCAGGGTGCTATGTGAGAGAACGAGATTGAATAAAACAATTTGTGGAAAAATGAAGGGTTTCTGGTGAATTGGTAATTGTGTTGGGTTTGGATCTATTAACTAATACCTGATTTTACAAATTAGTTTATAATTACCTGCTTTTAAAAAATTTCTATTTGAAGGTATGATTTTGTATAATTTACTCTTTTGTTTTTTACCTAACAAAAATGAGTTTGTTTGGTTCTTTAAAAAGTTGGTTCATTAAAATGGACCTTGCAAAGCTTAATGACTCATTAATAGACCCATTAATAAGATGTTTCTTTCAATAGAATACAGAAACGCCTAACTCTGAAATTTCTTCTATGTCTCCATGTCGACACTCAGGAATATGAGTCCACATCGATACTCTCGTCGTTGTGAAGATAATGTTGCAGTGAGAATTTTTTTTTTTTTGGGTGTTTGCAATTTTTGTTCACGTTCAAGTTTTGTTGTTCAAAATGTTTTCGAATCGTTGGAACTTTGCTTGTAATGATAGCCTTTTCGTAGTTTGTGTTGGGATTTTTATGTTGATCAATTTTATTTTTTTTGGTCTTTAGTACATGTTTTATTTTAAAGATGTACTTTAAGCAATTTTTTTTTTTTTAAAGTAAAATACACTTCTGGTTATGTAATATCTTGTCCATTGAATTTGATTTTTCCATTTTTTTTTTTTTTTTTTTTTTTTTTTTTTTTTATGTTTCAATGTAGTGAAGAAGAAATATTAGACCCTTATACCGCTTACGAATCCAACTTTGAAGGTATGTTGACAGCATACTTTTTTTTTTTTTTTTTTTAAAAATACTGCAGTTGGGCATACGTTTTTGATAGATGTGCTTTTTTTTTTTAATTATAACTAGTATATCTTTCTTCTATAGTAGTTTAATAGATGTGTTTTTTTTTTTTTTTTTACTAGGACGTCTACGAATCCTGCTTCAAAAGTAGTTTGATAGATATGATTTTTTTTTTTTAATTCGTTTGGAAGGCTTGATATTTAGACCTTTTGTGAATCCTGCTACTAAAGTAGTTCTTTTAACACATACAATCTAATTTCATCAAAACATATTTATTTCCTTTTTGTGGTCTATGAATTGTGATTTTTTTGTGTATGTTAATTACATGCTAGTAAAAAAAAAAATTGTGCTTGGGTGTACGTATAAATTGATCTTTAATCGTATCATATCTTTTATGTATTTTTCTTTCGTTATTGGTGATCTTTCATTTCATTTTTAATACATTTGTTCTATTTGTACTCTACCGGTTTAAGATCAAAGATAAATAAAGTGTGTTAAAAAAAATTTAAGCTTAGATACATCTAACGCGTAGTTAAATTATTTATTTTTCCATTTTACCCCTTTGTGTACGTATGTTAAGGTTTTTGTTGAATAGTGTAATTTCGAACGACTAAAATTTCGTTTTGATTTTTGACCACAAATCCATTACCTTTTTTTTGGAAAAGTAATTGAATTGTAAGTATTTCTTGGATTTATAATTATTTTTCCATTGCTTATATAATTATTTTGCTGCCATTTTGTGCTCTATATTTGTATAAATGAACAAATGTATTTTCCTTGTGTTTATCGTTTTAGAATTCACTTTAAAATGTTATTCTTTTAGCACAGACACTCTTCCATTAGGGATGGCATATTTGTTTTTGCTTCTTTTTTTTCCTGCATTTTAGTTTAGCTTTCTGATGAATGTGATTTTTTATTTTTTTATGCTATGATGCATATTGCTTTCTGTTTTGGTTGGAAGGCTCAATTTTTATACCTTTTGCGGATCCTGCTTCGTAGGTATAACTCTCAACACGTACAATCCAACTTCACGAAAGCATATTTATTTCCCTTTCTTCCTTCTGTCTTGCATTTTTTTGCGCGCTAATTAAATGTTTGTTAAAAAAAAGTCATACATTTGTGTTTGCACATAAAATTCAAATATAACCGTCTCATTTCTTATTCTGTTTATTTACGATTTTTTTGTTATTTAGTTTCGTTTCTAATATATTTGTTCGTTTGTACTTTTCAATTTAATATCGAAGATACATACAATGTTTTAAGAAAATGTAAACTTAGATCTCATTTCACATGTAGGTAAGAACTATATTAATTTTTACTCGTTTGCATACATGTATTTAAAACGAAAAACAATGAATATTTACAAAACCAATGTAGATTTGTCCTCCTTTCTCTTTCATGTACGGAAAAACTTTCTATTCGTTCTCTAATGTATGTTTCGAATGAAAATTACTTATCGTATTTGTTTGGATATTTTTTATTTCCTTTTATGTAATCTAACTGTTAATTCATCAGAACATTCTATTCATCAGTACTTCTATCTTTTGTGTTTGGTTCCTTTACCAGCATAAATGTTGTGTCCCCTATGAAGATGTTTATTTGTTTAATATGTATTTTCAAGATGCACTTTCTAAATTTCCAAGAGGGCATTTTTTTTTTTTTTTGGTAAAAAATTAAAATTTGTATCATATTAACTAGGCTTATCAAATGTTATCATCATGTTTATTTTTTTACATTGTTCATTCTTTGTTAATTCTTCAACAAGTTGACTTAAAATGTCGGACGAAGATGCTGCACCACATAGTTCTTGCACAATTATTGTTGAAGAACATGATCATCGCAATAGAATGGTATATGTTGCAATATGTGTGCTTTCTTTTATTTTATAGGTTTGAATTCCTACATGTATGCTATTTCACTTTATCACATACTAAATCCCTACACTTTTGTAATTTACATCAGCAAAAAAAAAAAATATACTAACGATGAGGTAAATGAAGGCAAGTTTAAAAATTATGTTTTTTTTTTTTTTTTTTTTTTTTGTTATCGATAATGCAGTTAAAACGCATTTAAATTTGCTGTTTAGTATGCTGTTGTACAATTTAGAAGTCCATTTTCTTCATAAACACCGCATAATAAATTTAAAATGTGTCATTGTGATTTAATTTGAAATTTCTTCTATGTTACCTTTAAGGGTCTCTCAATGTCGATTAAATTCTATTATAGTGAAGTCCACACAATAAAGAAATTCAACTTCCAACAGAACGTGTGCACGCTATTACATACTCAACGAAATTACGACACGTGCATTGCACGTACGTTAAACTAGTATTCAAATAAAGAAAATGATTTTTTCTACTAAAACCCATGTGTGGTACCGATTAAAAGCTTGATTTTAATCTAAGTCAAAGTCAACAATCAATCTCAATAATTTATTTCATGTTTCCCACAACTTTTCAACCACACATCTCATCAATTTTTATCAAAATCTAATAAAAACCTGATTTTAATCTCCACCAAACAGGGGCAAAGTCTTTTTCTTTACAAATATATTATAAACAAATATTAATTTAATTTATTTCATAATCATTTTAAGATTATACAAAAAAATCTATATGTATATTATCCATTTGATCAACAAAATCCTAATGAAAAAATAATATACTAATTTAAAGTTAATTAAATATTAAAAAAAAAATTATGAACATACCGAATTTTTCTTTTGCAAATGTTACAATTCATTATAAAATGTTCTATTTAAAATTAAAATATATTGGTCGTTTAAATAAAAATGACTGCTTTTGTTAATTTAGACAAAAAAATTAAATTAAATTAAATTAAATTAAAATTAAGGACTTTACATCAAAATAAAATGTTAAGGATCATTTGAGCAATTTTTCCAAACTCTAAGACTGCTAATTCTAATATCTGGATGGAAAAGTCAACAAAGTGGCATATTGAGTAATAAATTGAAATTTGAGTGACAATTTCTGTATTAATTGAACTTTAATCGTATGTTTGAAATTTAACTGAAACTTGAGTCACATTTATGAATCTCACTCTTTGTTTATGCAATCATGTTTTTATATATTGTTTCAAGATAATAATGTGAAGGTTGTAAGGAGTTATGGAGGTTTCGTGGAGTTGTAGGTTTGAATTCCAAATTCAAATAGTCCCTCCAACCGTTTTTATGTATTGTGGGACGGGTCACCCAACATGAAGATACACGACCCATATTTTCCAATAGTTTCGTTGTAAGTATACAAATATAGTCCTATGTGCATAATCTATACGCATCTATATTCTATATATATATAAAAGAAGAAGTGATGTGAGAGAGTCTAAAAAAAGTCCATTTCCCGCCCAAAGGAGCTGAGTGTACAATTTCTGTTTTTTATTATAAAAATTATTTTTTATATGCTATTCTTTTCCAGAATTCAATATGGTTAACAAAAAAAAAAAAAAAAATTAATAATTTAAAGCAACCACAATTGATTAATGTGCGGTACCTTCTCCCATGCAACATACATAATCTGCCTACACGGTACTTGGAATTGTAAAAGTGACTCTTAGGCTTCCTAAAAGTCAAACAAATCCAAATTTCCTAATTACCGTCCATTACATCAAAATATCATTACATTGACAACCCATCTGCCATTTCTTCATCTGTTTGGTTCTTTTCCAGAATTCAATATGGTTGACAAAAAAAAAAAAAAAATTTTTTTTTTAATAATTTAAAGCAACCACAATTGATTAACGTGCGGTACCTCCTCCCATGCAACATACATAATCTGCTTACACAGTACTTGGAATTGTAAAAGTGACTCTTAGGCTTCCTAAAAGTCAAACAAGTCCAAATTTCCTAATTACCGTCCATTACATCAAAATATCATTACATTAAAAACCCATCTGCCATTTCTTCATTTGTTTGGTACCTTGCACTTGCACCCAGCAACATCAGTAGCACCAAGATGCATATGTTAAAGTACATTGATGACAGCCGTTCCGACTGGTACGTCCGGGTTAGGGTGGCGCGAAAATGTGATGTGCCAAGCTTCTACAACCAATCTGAAATATACAATATCTCACTGTTACTAATCGACTGAGAGGTATGTTTGATGTCTTCCAATACAATACTACTTCGTTTGAGTGTAATCCGGTATTTCCACGCATTGTTGAGTTACGAAATGGAACTGTTATGAATAAATAGTTCATATTTTTTTTTATAACTATTAGTTCTTTTTATTACCAATTTTTTTAGCCTTTCAGTCACGTTCGAATAATTTGCAACCATTATTGTTTGATTGACATTTTATAGTTACAGTTTGCTTACTTAATAGTGTGATTTATTATGTATTTGGTGTTTGCTTGGTTCTACATGGTTTATTTGTTTACTATTTTTTTTTGGAAAAAAATGCACTTTTATTACTTCATTTTTTGTCATACTGGATAATCTTTTTAATGGGAATCGTTAATACAAGAATGGATTTTGTATTTTTTTCCATATGAGATTTTATTTTTTCGTAATAGGTAATCCTTTTTTTGAGAACTATCAATACAAGAATGGATTTTGTATTTTTTTTCACTTCAGATTTTATTTTTGAAATAAATAATTTGTTTACATTTTCATTTCTTTTCTATTATTCCTACTTTTCTGTAAGTGTATTGTTATATTTGTAAACATTATTATGTTAGCAATTTGATTATGCTTATCAGCTTATGATATTTTCATTTCTTTTCTATTATTCCTACTTTTCTGTAAGTGTATTATTATGTTTGTAAACATTATTATGTTAGCAATTTGATTATGCTTATCAGCTTATGATGTATTTCCCTTTCTGATACCTTTTTTTCATAATAGTTAATTTTTTTAAGGATATATTGTTATTACAATGAAGATACATTTTTCTGGAAATTTTAGTTACTGATTATAGGTTTATATTCTCTTTTTTTGTATGATAAATTAAAAAAAAAAATTGAAAACACGTTTTTTTGGAAATTTTAGTTGCTTATGCTTATGATGTATTTCCCTTTCAGATATCTACCTTTTTTTTCATAATAGTTAGTTTTTTTAATTATATACTGTTATTAATATGAAGACACGTTTTTTTGGGAATTTAGTTGCTAATTATATATTTATATTCTCTTTTTTGTATGATAAATTAAAAAAAAATGAAAACTTATTTATACAGTATCTTGATCTACATGTTTTCATGTTACATAGGGAACTCGAATCCATGCTCTAATAAAAAAGAATTTGATAAAGCTTTTCACGGACAAGATACACGAGAACAAGGTTTACAACTTAAAGAATTTTTCGGTCGATGAGAACAAGATGAAATACAGAGTACCCCCACACAGATTCCTATTGAACTTCATGAGGACTACTCATGTTGCGGAGGTCGAGGATGAATCATTTCCGAGTGCATTGTATGTGTTTAGGCCTTTTCCAGAAATTCTTAATAGGGAGAATATTGACGATGCGACTTTGATCGGTTTGTTTTCTTCTTTCAATACTTTTACGTAATTTACATTCATTGTTTCTATCTTCAACTGTTCGTTGTTCTATGAGTTTATTGCGATTTTTTTATGATGTTAAATTTTTAATTTGGAACCTAAGATGTGATAGGGGAGGTCGTTGAGAAGGATACCAGTAGAATGCAACCGAAGACGATAGATGCATCCAAGTCAATAGATTCTATCATCTTAAAACGTATGTTGTTACTGAATTTATATGTTTCTTTTCTATTTATGAAGTTTTATTTTTATAATGATTACGCAACTTTATTACTAAATATAAGTCTCCAAATTGGATTGATTTACAGAGTCAGATTTGTCTGAAGTCGAAATAGAAAACTATGCTCTTCTAGAGATAGAGAGAATATTGCGTGCAAGAGGTAAAAGTCTCCGCGACTATCCATCAATGCCATTCTCGTATGAAGTGGACAACTCAATTTCTGGAAATAGACTCATACAAGATGAGATGTGTTACAATAAAAGATCTCTTGCAGAGGAGCACTTAAGATTTTTTGACAGCTTGAATGATGATCAAAAGAATGTCTATGATACGATAATGGGTTCTATTCAACACAATTCTGGAGGTGTATTTTTTTTATACGGTTGCGGTGGCACAGGAAAAACATATATTTGGAAAACGCTTTCTGCAGGTTTGCGTTCTGTTGGTGAAATAGTTTTAAATGTAGCCTCAAGCGGAATTGCATCTCTTCTACTTCCTAATGGTAGAACGGCTCATTCTAGATTTTCCATTCCTCTGAACCCAAATGAAGATTCTACATGCAACATCAAACAGGGAACTCCCCTTGCAGAATTGATTGCAAAGACCAAACTTATAATTTGGGATGAGGCCCCTATGATGCACAGGTATTGTTTTGAGGCTCTTGATCGTTCAATGAGAGATATTATGAGGCCTATCAATCCGATGACTACAAACCAACCTTTCGGGGGAAAAACTATCGTGTTTGGTGGAGATTTTAGGCAAATATTGCCGGTAATTTCAAAAGGAAGCAGGCAAGATATTGTGCATGCGACTATTAATTCGTCGCACTTGTGGAGTCATTGCAGAGTTCTAAAATTAACAAAAAAAATGCGTCTTGAAAGTATTGGTTGCAATGATCGTGGTGGAGAGTTGAGATCATTTTCAGAATGGATCTTAAGCATGGGAGATGGTGCATTGGGTGGTGATAATGATGGACATGCAGATGTAGTTATACCAGATGATCTTTTGATCCAAGGGTCGAACAATTTGCTCGAGTCAATTGTTGAAAGTACATATCCAAATTTTTTGGAAAAAATTGACGACGAGGCATACTTGCAGGGCAGAGCCATACTTGCTCCAACATTAGATATTGTTGAAGCTGTCAACGATTATATGGTTTCCATTAATCGTGCTAAAGGGAGGACATATTTAAGTTCTGATTCTACTTGCAAGTCGGATACAAATTTCGATCTTTTGGGAGATCTTCATTCACCAGAATTTTTAAACAGTATAAAATGTTCTGGCATCCCGAACCACGAGTTAAACTTGAAGGTGGGTGTCCCAATTATGTTGTTGAGAAACATTGATCATACTGTAGGCCTTTGTAATGGAACTAGGCTTATTATAACAAGACTTGGGAGCCAT
Organism: Ligustrum vulgare; assembly: GCA_963555705.1. NCBI lineage: Eukaryota > Viridiplantae > Streptophyta > Magnoliopsida > Lamiales > Oleaceae > Ligustrum > Ligustrum vulgare. Next base: position 24,716,563 of record OY743188.1, read on the forward strand.
GTAATAGAGGATAAAATTTTGTCTGGCATTAATGCTGGACAGAAGGTTTTTATACCAAGGATGTCATTAACTCCATCGGATCCTAGAATTCCGTTTAGGTTTCAAAGAAGACAGTTCCCATAGGTTGTATCGTACGCTATGACAATTAATAAGAGCCAAGGACAGTCTCTATCCCACGTTGGACTTTTTTTGAAGAGACCTGTTTTTAGTCACGGCCAACTCTATGTTGCAGTGTCAAGAGTCACCAGTAGATCTGGGTTGAAAATTCTTATATGCAACAAAGATGGTGAACAGACGAATACAACCACTAATGTTGTGTACAAAGAGGTTTTTCGTAATTTGTAGTTATTATAATCATTTGTGACATTCTATTTTTATGAGTGGTATGATATTACTCTTTTGTTACATTCTTATTGTCATTATGAATGGTAATAGAGCTTTTACTTTATGTGTGTATATATAAAGATTTATCATTGAAAATATTACATTCCGTGCATCGCACTGGTAGAAAACTAGTACACCTATAAAAGTAGAAGTGAGGAGAGAGAAACATTAAATGCAAATTTCCCTCCAAAATGTACTTTTATTTTTTGGAAAAAAAATTAAAATAAAAATAGAATAAAATAAAATTTGTGTACATTAATGTCATATTTAAATTGTGTCGATTAATGCAATTTTCATTTGAATTAATGTCGTATTTAAATTCGTATTGATAAACATAAATGAAAAATATGTTGTTTATAAATAAATTTACAGAAAATACTTAAACCTCCATTCGAAAGCTATATTTTTTGTTTATAAACAAAAATATTGTTATTTCGTTTTCGAGTTGCGTGATTGAAAAGTGGTTTCGAAAAATGTGTATAGTTAAAAGTGGCTTCGTAAAACATGTATAATCAAAAAGTTGGTCAAAAATGTATTATTTGTAAATAAATTTATAGACAAAATTACCGAACAAATGCTAATCTTTTTAATCATTCATAATTTTAATAATTATGTAAAAATTATATAGTATAAGATTTTCGATTTTGTTTTTTGTAAATAAATTTATAGACAACATTGCCAAGTGGATGCTAATATTTTTAATTATTCATAATTTTAATAATTGGGTAAAGATTATATGGTACAAGATTTTTGATATAGTTTTTTGATCTCCCACGTTGCCTGATTGTCGTATCATGATAATTGGAGATTTTCGTAATTATTAGTTTAACTTCTTGATTTTGTAAATAAAAGTATAATTTTATTGGTTAAATATAAATATTTGTTGGTCGAGATGAAACACACATTTATAATTATTGTAATAGATTTTTTTGAATGAAAATTGAAAAAAAAAAAAAACACATTAAATAAAATAATCAAATGCAGAAATTATGTAGATTTGCATTTTCAATGAACTTAACAATAACGCATAAAAATTATTGAAATTCATGATTATTTATTATTTAAATATATAAATTGACATTTACTATCCAAATAAGTTTTTAATAATTTAAATATTATTATTTTTTTGCATTTTTTGTAGATGCTGATTAAAAATTTTAAAATTTTACGAATACTTATTGAAATAAATATTACGATTAGTAATTTCCGTGCATCGCACGGGGTAAACACTAGTAACAATAGTTGAAGTCGATTATCTACAACACATTATTTTTGCCTCCATGCCAACATTATGAGAGTATGAGACTACCACCTGTCCATGTCTCAAATTTGCCCTTCTCCTAGAATTTATTTTTTGAGTCATTTGGACCGTAACTTAGATTCTTTAAACAAATACTCTCAGTTTTTGATGAAAATAAAGAAAAGATAGTTGTGGCTCACATGGATTCTACACCTTGTGTACTAAACAACAAATCACCAAAAACCTCACATTTTGGAAAAGATAATACATGGCTTACTAGTACCAGTACATAAACTTGTCATTATCTATGAATATAAAGTAGATTACCTGCTGGCAGAGTCACTCGGGTTGGTAGTTCAGAACCTCAATTTTACCGTTTGAATTGCTCGATTCCAAGTCGACGATTCATAAAAAAAAATACTGACCCGTGCCTGATCGTTTCTAACCGAGAATCAGCAGTAATATTATTGTTCTTCTATATCTGGTAGTTACCAATTCCATCTTCAAACTTGAATACCAGTCACAAGTTGATTTACTAATGACAATGGGGAGGTTCTCATACAAGACTCATCATCCGCTACAAGAACTTTGCAACCAAGTCCATCTTACACCAAATGTTTGTTCCTCTCTCACTGAGATGAAGAGGAAATATAGAGACTGGAACACTACAGACATCTCCAAAAATTCAACTTTTTATTCGACCTCGGCCTCCTTTCTTAACAATTGTTTTGAATCATATGAGACCAATCGATCGAATCCTCCTTCAGTGCACAGAAGTAGCTTCGGCATAAGAAAGCACCGTGAGAATATTATGGAATCTCGTTCGATCTTCTCAAAACCAGACGATGAATATGAGACTACAAGCAAGTTTTCCAAGGGAGAGTCTCAGCCTCTGACTGGATGTGGCTGTGTCAACTTAGCTAAATCTGTTTTAGGAGATTCAGCTAAGGGTGCAAAGACATTGAAAAATAGTGTAAACTGCTTTGAGGTGATGACAGATGGATCACCAATCACTAAGGCGCGAGAGCAAAAGGGTTCAGAGAACAATAAGAAAATGGATGTAACCAACTTCTCTCATTTCTTAATGCCAGTAGTTAATATTTCGGGATCAGGACTCCGTGCACCAGCATTGCCAGCAGCAATAAATGAAGAATTGAAGGTTTCTACATCACATGGAAGCTGCTTGCTCGTCGAATCAACAATGATCAATTGCACTCACGGTCAACCTTCCTTGCTGGCTGCCCCAATTGATGCCAATATCAATTCACCTCCAGATCAGAAATCTAACATCGTTGGGCCTCTGGCAGAACCTTCAAAATTCTCTCAAGGATCATCAAATAATCCAAATATAACTGCCACGCAAAATTATCATCAAACTACAGATCATTCCGAATATCAAAGTAATGTAAGTACACAAGAACTAAAAGTTTCATCCAATTCCCCCAAAGTTTTTTTTATGTTGTTAATTTTATCACCTATCACAAGCTATAAGATAAACTTACAAGTTCATTTTGTAATATAGGGTGATGATCAATATGAGAATGTCAATAAATCAGCACCTGCACGAGAAAAAACTGGTGTTAAGAGAAAACGAATAGCCAAAAAGTGTAGTCTGTCTGAAAAGGTAAGTTAAGCTCATCAAACACAGTACACACCCAAAGGAGAAAAGGCTCGAGTTTCCGTTACATGGTAACTGGAAGGATCCAACCCTGACCTTTAGGTTTGGTAATCCAGATGATGTCAGTCTCAGCTGGACCTGGACCGTACATGCCCCTTCCGGTGATGTTACCACCTGGACTAATGCAGCAATTACACACTAGAAGTTTGGTAACCTACCCTACAATAGATCCTGTAAGGGCAATGAGGATGGGAATGGGTGCTGGATGCAGCAGCGCATTACAGTTTCCTACTCCACCTATATCAGGAGCTGTAGAAAGAATTAATCTTCAAATGCTAGGTGTTCCCAGTTCAGTGTCACCCGTGCCTATGACAACACTCCCACATCTCGTACATTCACTCACTAGATTTTCTGCACAATCAATGGCAGATACCACGGAGAATATTTCGAACCCAGTAGATATGGGTTCTAATGTTCCATGAAATGTCAACAACTGTAATGAAATCTAAGTTGCAAACATCCACTGCTTTAATTACAGTAAAAGTTTTGATTTGTTGTTGATAACTCGTCCTGCTTTGATTTTATAGGAGAACAATTCTAATTTGAAATTCATATTAAAGTTGTATATCCATTAAATAGTCCTTCAGCTGCTGGTAAAATCTGTTCAAGAATAGCATATTCAGTGACTGAGGTAACCCTACGGCTCTGTTCAGTGGCTCCCATGGATTATAAATTTGGTTTATTTGTGTTTTCTACATAAAATGTGTGCTTAAAAAGTGGTTTGAGAAATTGTATAGATTATAAATTGGTTTATAATCGGTAATGCAATTGAAGCCTGTGTTGCATCAGAGACTACACAAAGAAATCGACCAGTAAAAGCTATATAATACTCATTCGGAGCATTCAATGCAAGAATGAGACAGAACTCTAGACATTCTGCTTTCTAGTAGATTCCACACTGTGTAGACTCATTCTAGGCATTCAATGAGAGAAGGAATTAATTCAACAGTGAGGTAGAATTTAGCAGCACTAATGCGTACCTTGTTACTGCAATCTATCAACCTAAAAAGTCATAATAAAGCCTCAAACCAACAAGTCATAATAAAGCCTCGAGCAGGCTTATGCCCATATAAAAGTAATACTCGTGCCTTGATGGGCATGGTGCAACAGTAAAGTAAGAGAAGTTGAAACTAAAGGATTGGAGGTTTGAATATTGGCTCTTGAAAAACAGTATTTAAATGTTGAAAGGAAAATGCTTACATGGAGGCAGATGTCGTCCCTTCGGGGATCCCAACTGAATGATGTAAACGGGGATTCACGTGGAGGAGAATTGTTATCTGAATGTCTATTCCAAGGGTGCATAGGCTCTATCTTCATTGGGATTTACATGAAGGACAAACAAGGGGGAGAAGACCGCTCTCCCCAAGATCAGTCAACGAGGCTTGGACACCAGAGTAAAAAAAAAAAAAAAAAAAATTAATCGTTCTTATTTCGTTCGTATACTTACTTTCCAAATGTTAATAATCCTTCTAACTATTACACCATGCATTGGACACAAAAAATGTTTCTTTTGTCGTTCATATTTTTTTTATGGACGGTTGATCCGCTTTTTGCTCTGCCACCCCACAACAAAAACGATAACCCCATTTTTTATATTCTTTTTGAATGGAAAATTCTGCAAATTTTACAAATTTTCTTCTCTACTTCTATGCTCCAAAGGGGGAAAAATCAAAGATCAAATTTTAGCTTCTGTTACAAAAAATAATGTTACTGCTTGCAGAAGTCGAATGAAAGTAGTCCTTCTAATCGAAACAGAGCTCATTCAGACTTCATGAGCATGATCAAGGTGATGAGAGAATGAGATACTGATCTATTATATTCCACTCTATCGTTATCTCTGATGAGAGAGTTTCTAGAACCTCTTTGATTTTTCCAAACTCTGGGTGTGTGGTATCCCTAGCATCAAATATATGAGCATGATTACAGATTTGAATCCAGCTTTTTCCAGATTTCTTAATCAAGCCCTTCGCTTTCATCAATGATCTGACCCCTGATGCATCTCCCCATCTCTTCATGGATGCATATATGTTCGACAAGAGGATATGGTATCCAGAATCTTCCAACTTATCATCAACAACTTGCGATGCAAGAAGATCAACAAGCTCCACCTCGTCATGAACTCTACAAGCAGCAAGCAAACTTCCCAAAATGTACCAATTAGGTTCCGCAGGCATCTTTATGATGAAGTTGTATGCATCAGCAATATTTCCTGCTCTACCAAGAAGGTCTACCATGCACGAATAGTGTTCCATGTTGGGCAGCATACCATAATCATTAATCATGGAAGTGTACAGAGACCAACCCTCTTGAATTAAGCCTGCATGACTACAGGCAGATAAGAGTCCTACAAAAGTCACTTTTGTTGGCTTAATTGCTAGAGATTTCATTTGATCAAAGATAACCAACGCTTGCTTTCCACATCCATGAATCCCATAAGCAGAAATAACTGTGTTATAAGAAATAACATTCCTTTCCATCATGTGATCAAAGACCTTCAGTCCAAGCTCTAGGAATCCACATTTACAGTACATATCTATAAGAGAATTGCTGACAGAAACAATCATAAGACCATTCCTAATTGCATAGCAATGAACCACCTTGCCTTGTCCAGTTACCCCCATTTTGGTACACAATGGAAGAATGCTCATCAGGGTTATGGGATTCGGCTTACATTTAGAGTCCCAAATCTTACGGAATATCCTAAAAGCTGAATCAAGATTTTCACTAGAAGTGTATCCAGCAATCATTGAATTCCATATCATGATGTCAAGATCTGACACAATGCCGAAAAATATCTCTGCTTCTCTAGTCAAACTACAGTTAGCATACATGTCAATCATAGCACTCCCCACAACAACATCAATATCAAATCCATGCTTGAGGATGTAGCCATGCATTTCTTTTCCCTGTTTTGACAATTTGAGCTTTCCAAGCACAGAAAGGAGACTTGCTGCAGTAACTGCATTAGGTTTTATACCCAAGTTCTTCATCTCAAAGTACAGCTCAATGCACCTGCCATACTCATAATTCTGCAAATAACCAGCAATCAAGATGCTCCAAGAGATCATATCCTTACAAGACATGGTATAAAATATATGCCAAGCTTCATTGGTGTCTCCAAATTTACAGTACATATCCATGAGACCGTTGGAAACAAACAAATCGCAGTAAAAACCACTCCTCACAGCACAGCCATGGAGGGCCATTCCGGCTTTCTTGGCTTCAAATCTACCACAGGCTGGTAGAAGAGCAGCCACTATCATGGAATCAGGCTGCACCCCTTCAACTCTCATCCTTCTGTATAAACTCAGCGCTTCAAGCCATTCCCCATTCTGTACAGTACCAGATATCACAGCAGTCCACGAGGCCAAATCTCTCTCTGTCTGAGGCATATCATCGAAAACCTTTCGTGCTTCATCCAAGCTTCCACATTTGGTAAGCATGTCAATAATGGCACATTTCGTGTAAATATTGGGTTTAAAATTTTGGTGAGCCTCATTGAAATGAATCAACTCGAGCACCTTCCTCCCTTGTTCAAGATCAGATAATCGCGAACAGGCCTTTAAGATAAGCGGGCAAGTGTAATTGTCCGGGACAAAGCCTAGTTTGAATACCAAGTGATGGAAGAAGAAATAAATTGCACGAGCAAACTGTCCTGAGTCAATGTAGCCCCTGAGTATGGTGTTACAAGCGATAGTCTGGTAGCGGGGGAGTCTATGGAAGACGAAAAGGGCTTCCTCCAGACAGCCAAATTTGACATAGACGTGCACCAGTCGGGAACACGAGTGTGAGAATGTAGTGTTTGGGTTAAAGGAACCAGCAACCAGCAGGAGAGCATGTAATCTTCTGGCTTCAGACAGATGGGATGGTGACTTGTTCAGGAGATATTCATTAACTTGCAGAGCCAGCAGTGAGGATGACGAGTGGAATCCGAAAATTGAGTGAAGAACCGACAGATTTGGTGTTGGACGATTGTGAATTTGCGGTTTGCATGTTGTTCGGAGGCTCCAGCTGGTTATGAGCCGCATGGGACTGGTATTGCATGTTCACAAAGGCTTTCGTCTTCAACAATTATGAGTCGAATATGAACATCCAAAAACGCTGGTTAGAATTAAAAATAAAAATAAAAAAAAAAAAAAAAAAAAAAAAAAAAAACGCTGGTTAGAATTTACTTCTTTGAATTTGCAAGACACTTTATTAATAATCCAGTGGTTGATATTTAGACTTGGGCCAATTTGGGATATTATTTGCGATTTACACCCTCCAACAATTCTCATGACAGGGACGATGGAGAGCACCTAAGGTTAGCTTTCAACCTTTTTGAAAATCCAAAACCTTGAATCCAAATATTCACCAATTAATATTCAAAATTCTATCCATCTAGTCTAGACAAAAAGTGAAAGTAGAAGGGAACTTGGCGCTGTATCATGCCTATCAATTAAAAGGGAATTAAACGAAGGTGTAAGGAACAAACCTCTTTGAGACAAAAGTCCCAAAAAAAAGTATTCTGCACTAAAAAAATTTAAGTTACAAGATGTTTTCAAAGGGTACAGGTACTCAAACTAAACTAAAGAAATTCTAATAAAATCTAAGATAAGAAAATCAGATATGTGTTTTAGAGTTTTGGTTTGTTGGTCGTTCCAAATGTGTAACTTTCTACAATATATACAAGTTCTACTAACTGCCTACTACTTTAAATTTCTAATCCACCGCCTTGGTTTCATAGCAAGCTTATAGTAATTTTTATACATTTCTTTGTATAACCATCTTTCACTTCATTGCACTAAGTAATTTTGCATTATTGTCGAACTTGGGTTGCCCACGCTTGTCGTCAACTTCTAGCATTGCACCAATTGCCCATTATCTCACCAATCATTTATGTTGTGATAATCGCTCATAACGTCTTCAACGGTGCTTGAGATCGTGGGGTGAATTGGGGAAATTGTCTCTTTACTTATATCTTGTTTAATCGCCCGACTCGCTCTATTCGCCCGATATGTTTTCGGGCTTCCATGTTGGGCTTTCGAATTATGTAACGAAAAGGTGTCAAATTCAATTGGACAGATCAGTGTGAACGAAGCTTCCAGGAATTGAAGAATAGACTGGTTTTAGCACCAGTGTTAACAGTGTCGGATGGATCTGAAGGTTTCGTGATATATAGTGATGCCTTGAAACATGGGTTAGGATGTGTGCTAATGCAGAAAGGCAAAGTGATTGCCTACGCTTCGAGACAGTTGAAGTCATACGAGAAAAACTATCCGACGCATGATTTAGAACTGGCAGCCGTTGTCCATGCTCTTAAGATTTGGCGACACTATCTATATGGGAGTAAATGCGAAATTTACACCGACCATAAGAGTCTCAAGTATTTCTTCACTCAGAAGGAATTGAACATGAGACAACGTCGATGGCTGGAACTGGTGAAGGATTATGATTGTACTATTCTTTACCACCCGGGTAAGGCTAATAAGGTTGCAGATGCACTAAGCAGGAAAGATGTGAGTCAACTATCAGTTTTGGGAACAGTACAAGAAAAATTGATTCGGGATTTTTAGAACTTGAGAATCGAAGTGAAAAACACAGGAATCCAAAGTTCTAGCAGATTGGAAAATTTGACAGTTAAGCCAGATTTGAGAAGCACAATTGTGATGGCTTAGGAAAGTGATAAGTTTTTGAAAAAAATCAAAGCCGAAGTTGGAACTGGCAAGAGAACAGATTTTGAAATCGGAATTTATAATGCGCTATTATTCAAGGGTTGCCTGTGTGTACCGAAAGATGATCAGATCAGGGATGAAATATTGAGGGAAGCCCACTCAGCTCCATATGCAGCTCATCCAAGAGGAACCAAGATGTACCGAGATTTGCGTACTACATTCTGGTGGAGGAATATGAAAGGGTGTATTGCCAAGTTCGTCTCACGATGCATGACCTGCCAGCAGGTCAAGGCTGAACATCAGAGACCATCAGGACTGCTAAATCCTTTAGACATTCCAAAATGGAAATGGGAGAAAAATTCCATGGATTTCGTAACAGGCTTACCAAGAACAGTGAGGGGACATGACGCCATCTGGGTTATTGTAGACCGACTTACAAAGTCAGCCCATTTTCTTCCAGTGCGGATGACTCTCAGTATAGATCAATTGGCCCAGATTTACATCAAGGAGATCGTTCGACTTCATGGGGTTCCAGCGTCTATTGTTTCAGACAGGGATCCGAGATTCACTTCGAGATTTTGGAAGAGCTTACACACGGCTATGGGGACTAAATTAAATTTTAGTACCGCGTACCACCCACAGACAGACGGGCAGTCTAAACGCACCATACAGACTTTAGAGGATATGCTTAGAGCCTGTGTACTGGACCTAAGCGGCAATTGGGAAGCTCACTTGCCATTGGTGGAGTTTGCTTACAATAACAGTTTTCAGGCTACCATTGGTATGTCACCGTATGAAGCATTGTATGGGCGAAGATGTCGATCTCCGGTATATTGGGATGAGGTTGGCGAGAGGAAGTTATTGGGTCCCGAATTAATTGAAAAGACCGTAGAGGCTATCGAGAAAATCAGATTGCGAATTAAAGCTGCCCAGGACAGACAGAAAAGTTATGCCGATCAGAGAAGAAAAGACTTGGAGTTCGAGATTGGAGAGAAAGTGTTTTTGAAAATCTCTCCTATGAAGGGCACTATTCGTTTTGGCAAGAAAGGGAAGTTAAAGCCTCGGTTTATAGGACCTTTTGAAATATTGGAAAAAGTAGGTAATGTGGCTTACCGCCTAGCATTGCCACCCGAACTCTCGGCTATACACAATGTTTTTCACATCTCTCTGTTGAGAAAATATGTTCAAGATCCCAGTCACATGGTGAACTTTCAGTCAATCCCAATTTAGAAGAATCTATATTATGAAGAGGCACCCATGTGCATCATCGATAGAAAAGTCCATGTCCTAAGAAATAAAGAAATTTCACTAGTCAAAGTCCAGTGGGGTAGACATAGTAGCAATGAGGCTACATGGGAAAAATAAGAAGAAATTCTGGCCAAGTATCCAGATATTTTAGACCAAGTAAGTCTTAAATTTCGAGGACGAAATTATTTTAAGGTGGTAGGGTTGTAGCGACCGGGAATTTTCAATTCTTTCTAAAATATTTTTTGAACTTTAAATGCTCGTCGCTACGACTTTTTCCAATTTAATTTAAAGGAGTGTTCGTCTAGCCAAATTATAAATGGAATTAAATTAATTTTCATCATATAAAAAAAAAAATTCAGAATTTTATTCAAAATATTCCAATGTCACCATTTTAAATCTTATTTCAATCTTAATGATTTTTCTTAAAGTCCAAGATCAAAATTTTATTCTTATTATTAATCAATCGATTCAATCCATAAATTACAAGTCCCTCATTCCATCCCTCTTTTCCATAATGACAATGGTTATTAATTTACTGCAAGTTCCTGCAATCAGCATCCTCAAATAGCAGATCCCCTCAAATCATAAACCTAACATAATTTGCCACACATTCCATAAACCACAAACGTTGCCCTAAACTACCAAAAATAAGTCAGCAGCCTATGTTTCTTAATACAACCCCTCACACAACCAAGGAATCACACAAGGCTTCAACCTCTGGGTAAGCTCTCAAACATTGTCGACTGCTGCACACGAATTCCACAATTTTCAAAATCCAATCACCTCAAAATCACACCACGCACATCATCAATCTTCAAACAATCTGCAGACAACCATTTCCACCGCCCACCACCAAGAAATCACCACCTCAAACTACTTTCGACCTCAAATCATCATCACCACCAACGGACCACCAAGCACAACCACACACAGTCAACCACCCCTGGAAGCCGCCCCCGCCCAACGCTCAAACCCGAGCCAAATCCCCAAAAATCAAACCCAAAACCAAGAAAGAAAGTAACCCGAGCCTTACCTTATAGTTTCAACCGGATTCGTCACCGGAAATCCCAAAATCGCTGAACCCTAAGCCTCGTTTTTTGCTTCGGTTTTCGCACCAATCAGCCCCAAAATCCACCTTTCACCACCATATCTCCCTCCTTGTCACCACCACACGACGGCGGTGATACCACCGTGAATCGCCGGCAGTACCTCCGCCGGATTTCCCTCAGCTCGCGCCGTCTCTCGCTTTTCTCTCTCTATGGCTTATTTTCAAATTTGAAATGAGAGAGAGAGGAGTAATGTTTTAAGTTTAATATTTTAATTTTCGGACACTCTAGCCCCACAGTTTGATATATATCCGTTTCAGCCCCTCCTTTTAAAATGATATTCAATTTAGATACGAAGGTTTTTATAAATAACGAATCAGCCCTTATTTTTGTAAAAGTCTACTTCAGTCCCTAAATTTTAATTTCAATTCTCTTAAAATTTCATGTAGATCCTTATATTTATTTTTTTAGTTACTTTAAATTCAAGTTTCGAAGATACTAATTTAATTAATTTTCTTGGCTAGACGAATCATTTGGAGAATTAAGAGATTGACGTACTTCCCACTCCAATTTTGAGAACTCGTTAAGTTCGAGGTAGACTCGCCCCCATTAATTGATTTAGATTATAATTGCACGTGATTATGTGGATTTGTATGATCTTGTATGCTTAATTGCATGAGAAAAGAAAAGAATATCTCGTATGAGATAAATTTGAGAATTTATGTTATGCACGTCATAACTTATCTGCTAGCATGAGACAAGAAAAAAATGTATCCATTTGAACTCATTTATTGATGCTTATGAATAAGAAAAGAACATCACTACATTATTTGCATGATTATTTGTCCAATTATTTTATAGATTAATTATTGGAGTTGAGTCTACTGAGTATTTCATTTTGAAATGCTCACTCCGTTGTTTAACAATTTTTGCAGAATTCGGTGACGGTGGCGAGTGATGGGCAATGGCGACAATTATAAATTTAATATTATTTTTGAAAGTCGTGCATTTCGAAACATTTTAATTTATCAAGAATTTTCATTTAAATAAGTTTGTACGAATTATTTTATTTAATCTGAATTATCGCTAAACTTTTATCCAATAATTGTGATATTTAATATTTAATCATTTTTCGCAATAAAGTTTATTCAAGAAATTAGAAAAGTGACGTTCCGGGCTCCACGGGACTCGGGGCGTCACATGGATCAAAACTGGAAAAATTTACTGGCACGAAGAACAAGAAAACTCAAGAAATAAAAAGACTCAATAACAAGATATGGATGATTTTGTGTAGACTATATGATAAAAACACGAAATCAAAGTGTGATAGAATAAACCTGAATTTAGAGTCCAGCTCTGATACCAGGTGATACGATTCGAGATGCGCGGAATTAACGCCCGAAAGTTTCGAACCCAGGTTGTGGATGCACGGTGAAATCTTGTCCCGACAATCACGACGCGAAGATCGACGATGCGGATTGAAGAACCAAGACTTGCGAAAGGCCACAAGGATCTGTCCAGCTTCCTTGATAAGTTTCTGATTTTGAATGCCACAAATACTCTCGCAAATATTTGATAAGTTCTGGATGAACACCACAAGAAATATTCTTGATAAGTTCGAAGGAAATATAGGAATCCACCATAACTTTTATTGAATCCTCAATAAACTGCTTAATTAAATCAAAACTGTTTTTACAATGAATGGAAAAATATATAAATAAGTAAAATAACCTAAAAACTAGGTGTGCTGCTAATGAACTCAAAATAGAGTCCTAATTAACCTAAAACTGAAATTAATAAAAAAAACACGTAAAATTGCTCTGAATTCAACTCGCGATCGCTTGGGCTTTAGCGTCGTGATCGCGTGGAGTCACCTGAAATTCTCGGGTTGATTTTTGATGCCATCGCGTGATTGCACCTCATTTTTACTACGTGGTCGCGTGGGCGACCCGGCTGCACCTTTTCTTCGTCCTTTTGAAACAATTTGATCCGGTCTGATCCTCGATTCAGGCCCAACACGAAACTTGCTTAATTTTTCATGTAGATTATTGTTGCATTGCCCGTGTCTTGATTTCCTCTTTGAGCTCCTATCCCGAATCACATCAATATACAAGAGAGAGTTGGGTAAACACTATTCAAATGTGGTCGTCCTATTTTGCCGTTTTCATTTTTTTTCTTCTCCTTTGGTTAATTTTGTGACCTCAAATAAAATAGTAATAACATGATTTTAATATCAATATGAATTTTTAACATGACGTTTTACCATATTGTTTTCGAATTACTAAATCATCAACAGTAACAAAAATTATCGTCGTTTAAATTGATTCGTTAATAATGTATTTTGTTTTTTAGCACTTTTTTTCCTTTTTTTTGGGTTAATTTTGTGGGCTCAAACGAAATCGTAATAACAAGATCTTGATATCAATATAAAGTTCTCACATAGTACTTTATCAAAATTATTTTCAAATTAAAAAATCGTCAATTATAGCAAAAATTATAGTCGTTTAAAATGATCCCCTAATAATGTATTTTCATTTTTCACAATTCTACTTTTGTCTCATTTTCAACATATACACTCTAGACAAAATTACTTTTTTAATGCACCACTTGGCAAGCTCATAAAAAATTACAAAATTATATTATCAAAATTAAATAACTGCAGTCAAAATAAGATGAGGTGAAAATGACTTTTATTAATATGAAAGTCTTTTTGACATAGGTATTTTGACCAAACTATTTTGACAATTCTCCCTAACTATATACAGGAGAGAGATGGGTGGGTAAACACTGTTCAATTGTGGTCATTCTATTTTCTCGTTTTCATTTTTTTCTTCTGCTTTGTTTAATTTTTGTGACCTTATATAAAATCGTAATAGCAAGATTTTAATATCAATTTGAAGTTTTAACATGATATTTTATATATTATTTTCGAATTACTAAATCGTTAACAGTAATAAAAATAATTGTCGTTTAAATTGATCCCTTAATAATGTATTTTGTCGTTTATCACTTTTTCCCTTTGTTTAGTTAATTTTGTGGGATCAAATGAAATCGTAATAAAAAGATCTTGATATCAGTATGAAGTTTTCACATTGTACTTTATCAAATTAATCTCGTATTACAAAATCGTCAATTTTGGCAAAAATTATAACCGTTTAAAAATAGTCCCTTAACAATGAATTTTTCATTTTTTCACGATTCTTCTTCCATCACATTTTTAAAATGATCCATACCTTAGACAAACTGAGTTTATAATACAAAGGGCTCTAAAAAAATTCTACTAATTCATATTTGAAATTATATAACTGCTAGAGAATCATAATTTGACAAGATGTTAACTTTAATCGTTTATTATTTACTTTGAATTCTCAAACATTACTTTACCAAGTTATTTCGAATTACAAAAATCGTCAATCGTAGCAAAAGTTATAATCGTTTAAAGTAGTCACATAACAGTGTATATTTTCATTTTTCTAAGTGAACTTCGTCTTATTTTTGACATATGCACTCTAAACACTTTAAAAATTATAAATTGATTTATTTATATTTTTGAGGTAAGATGTATGGTTGAGGTAGCGAAATTACGGTGATGGTGATAATAGGTGCACCTTGTTGATTGAAAAAATTATTAGGCTCTGTTCGATAACAATGTAACAATTATAAATTAGTTTATTTATATTTTTGAGTTAAGATGTGTGATTGAAAAAGTGGAGAGAGAAAATATGTGTATATAAAGAATGGTTTGAGAAATTATGTTGTTTATACATTAGTTTATAAATTGTAATGATTGGGTTAAAGAACATTGGATGGATTTTGTTTTAATAATTTGTGAATCCCCTGTTTAGTGGAAATTAAAATCAAATCATTATTAGATTTTCATAAAAACTGATGAGATGTGTGATTTTAAAACTTGTGGGTTCCATAAAATATTTTTTTGGAATTAAAAGTTGACTTTAACTTAAATAAAATTCTAAACTATTACCAAGCATGCTAAAGAATGATTTAGCATTAGTTCAGTAACTGTACTTTTTTGTTTATAAACGAATTTATAAATTACACAATTTTTCAAACCACTTTTTAATCAATCACATTCTCTCTCTCTCTCTCTCTCTCTCTCTCTTTTCGAACCACACATTTTACTACAAAAACATAAATAAACCAATTTATAAATCACGTTTTTTTACCAAATAGAGGCTTAAAGGTTTGGATCTTTTGTTGAATGCATTGGTAAGACAAAAAGTTAGTGAAGGACATGATTACTACTTTTTCCAATTATCTACGTATGCAACTTACCCTTCAAAGAAAGTGTAGTCCAAGTAAAAACTAAAGGTATTTTTGATGGAACGATGGAATCCATAAAAAAATAAAAAAAAAATAAACCAATATGCAAAAGTTTAGGACCATTTGCACTGATGCATACAGATATGAACAACAATACGAATGATTGGATTGTATTACATAAAATCACCCTAATCATGATCGAATTATGGGGACTAACCATAACCAGCGGGATATGAACAACAGTTATTCATGAGGTAAAATCTTTCCTTGAAACGTGGACATTATCTCTTAATGGATAATTGTTATCCCTTAATTTCAGGAAACCTTACCTAAATGGGCTATAACACTAGATTTGTTGGAGATATTCACTCCCTAAATCATGGAAAATCACAACTATAAATACCCCACTTCTCCATGGAAACTAGGTATAGCCTATTAATATTCATTTTGAGAAAACTTGTTGTCAATCTTTTTTCTCAATCTTTTTACTGATTATCACGTTGGAGTTAAAATGGGGGTAAAGCCCCGCATTTTATCAGGTTCAAGCAGTTAGGAAGATCATAGTAGGAGTTAGCGAATTTCATTCCCCATCATTCGATGTCGTCTGTAGGAACGATTTTGATTGTTTCTAATAGCATATAATATATAATCATGTCTCGAAGGAATACTCGACGTAATGTAGGGGAGCCAGAGCTAGCAGCTCCAGAAGAATAGGCCCCAAACATTCCTTACTTAACTCAGGAACAATTTCAGAACTTACAAATGCAAATTCAAATGTTGGTGGATTATATCCAAGCAAACAGTCAACAATAGAATGTGCCCCAAGGAAAGAATGTTCAGAACATGACTCAAAAGTCAAAAGTGTTTTTCTTATTCGATTGTTTTCCAAATCCTGTCCCGTTTGTTTTGTTGCGTTCGTGTCGAAATTTCGGATTTTTATTAAAAAAATATATATATATATTTTTTTTATTTTTTTTAATTCCGAAAATTCATCATAATTCAAAAAAAAAAAAAAAAGTCACTCCGAAATTCAAGAACCACTTTCTTGAATTTCTACAATATTCTTGATATTCTTTCTTTCGAGTCAAATTCAAGAACCACTTTCTTGAATTTCTTTAAAATTCTTGATATTGTTTTCCTTTTCGAGTCAACATTAAATTCCTTCTTGATATTTGTCAATATCTAGATCCTCTTATTTTGAATCTCTCAAATTTTTGAAAGCTACATAAAGGGATGAATTATGAGTTCGATCCTACCTTCCAGACTAGGTGTCATGTGGGCAGTAAAGTGTGCAATATTATTATTGATAAGGAGTATTATTGCGATCTGGCTAGTACCACCATGGTTGAGGAGTTGGGCTTACCTTTACTACCACATCCCAATCCTTATAGGCTGACGTGGTTAAATGAGTGTGGGCAAGTAAATGTAACCCATGGGGGTTATTGTGAAATTGGCACTTGGAAGATATAGCGATGAATTTTGGTGTGATGTGGTGCCTCTAGAATCTTGTGACATCTTGTTGAGTAAATCGTGGAAGTGTAAGAGGAAAGCAGTCTACGATAAGCATAGGAATATATATAAATTTGTTAAGGATGGGAAAAGTATTAAGCTTATGCCATTAACCCCGGAAGAAATACTTGAAGAGAAAGTATTGCGAGAAAAGAGAGATGAGCAAAGAAAATCAGGAGATGATGAATGGAGTATGAAGGATGAATTCATGGAGATGGCCAAGGAATTAATACAGTTAAATAAAGAGATGAAGGGACGAGAGGCTAGGAAAAAGTTAGCCGAGTTGCAAGAGAGAGAAAGGGGAAGAGAGGAAGTAGTTAAATTACAAGAAAAACCTTTAGAAATGATTGTTGAGAAGAAGGAGGAAGACTTGAGGAAAGAGTTAGAAGATAAAAAATTGTGTAGTGTTGAGGTGGTGCCTAATCATGTCAATAAAATTATTTATGAGGAGGTGCATGAGCAAAAGCATGAGAAATTAGGAGAGGTGGTAGAATCCATAAATTTGGAAGAGGAGGTTGTGCGTGAGAACGTGGAGCTAGAAGAATTGGTTGAGTTTGGGAGTAAAAAGATAGAAGAGGTTGAGCAAGAAATTGCAAAGAAGGAAGGAGGTGAAGAGCGGAATTTTGTTGTTGGGAAAAATGAATCGGAAATAATTCATCACGAATACAAGGATCCATACCTTGGGAAAGGAGACGCTAACATTTCCCTCCCCATTTTTGTTAAATCTTTCTTGCAGGTTTATTGTGCATGGAAGTTTGATTTGCATCAACCTTGGTCAATTCCCCTCGTGTTTCAATACCTTATCGTCTACAAATTGGAGGAGCATCATTTATTGAATGCATGTCAGGGAATCGACAATTTTCCGTTTGATCCAGGAGGTACAGTTTGATTTTTCAAGAACAACACCATGATTCGGGACGAATCATCCTAAAGAATGAGGGAATTGTACGAATCAGGGTGGGCTTGACGGGAAAATCTATAATTCAAGCCAAAACAAGAAGTCAAGCAGGTTCGGAGAACATCAGATCAAACATTGCTTGTACGAAGAAGGTTCGAGGCTAAACCAAGTGAGCAAGCCAAGAACAGTTTCATGATTCGGGACGAATCATCTTAAAGGAAGAGGGGATGATGTGATCCGGAAAAGAAGCTAACAATGTTATGATTCGGGACGAATCATCTTAAAGGAAGAGGGAATGATGTGATCCGAAAAAGGCGTCAAAAATGAGAAATCAAGATACGGCCAATTCAACAATATTCTACATGGGAAAATGAACAAGTTTCATGTTGGGCTCGAGTCGAGATTCAAATCAGATCAATTAATGTCAAAGGATCAGAAAATTGGGCAGAAACAGACTCACGGCCGTAACACCCATTTTTACGGCCGTAAAATCAATATGGCAAATTTGGACAGAAAGGCCTTTACGGCCGTAACATATCATCTCACGGCCGTAAATGAAGAAGAAGACTTACGGCCGTAATCAAAATTCTCACGGCCGTAACAAACTAAACCACATTTTGATCCGAGAGGCTATTACGACCGTAAAGACAATTGTTACGGCCGTAATTCAAGTAACGCGTTTTTGGGCCTTGTTTTGCGGCTAGGGTTTAGTTGGTTATTTTTTGTTTTAATTATTTTTGATAATTTTGGTTATTTTGGTATTTTAGTTATTTTAGGTATTTTAGCCTAATTAGAATTCTATTCAGAGTCAGTTAGCGATTAGGTTTTATTTTGCCTATTTATATATGCTTTTCCAGTCAATGTAAAAACAGAATACTTTTGATGAATGAAAATTATATTGAGTGTTTTCTCAATATTGTTCTGGAATTGAACAAACTTCGAACTTATCAAATATTGTGGGATATTTGTGGCGTTCAAAACAATCGAACTTATCAAAGGCGTGGGCATCCTTTGTGGCGTTCAAACCATTACGGTTCTTGTTTCCGCATCGTAACGGGTTTTGGGTTTAATATACCCATGGTTCTTGCGTCGTGAGGCTCGGGTTGTAGTGTTATCGCCCGTTCCAACCTGGATTCGGAACTTTCCAAGCGTTATTCCGCGAGCTACGACGAGGACCCCTTCCCGGGTTCACGTCATAGTGTTGATAAACAAAGATCCGTTTGTTCCAAAAATCATGGGGGTCCCACTCCCGAATTCTTTCAAATCGCCTCGTATTGAAAAGTACGATGGTACAACCAATTCCATTGACCATTTAGGCACATTTCAGGATTTGATGCCATTGCATGTGGAGCATTTCCTCCATCATTGAGGAAAGAAGCAAGAGATTGATACGACACCTTACCTCCAAGATCAATCAAGTCATTTTCAGACTTCGTAACCAAATTTCCAGTATTTTTTGCAAGTAGCTCCCGTCAAAAGAAAAGTGCAATCGGATTAATGCAGATCATCCAACATAAGGAAGAATCACTAAGAGACTACATTACTCATTTTAATCGAGCAACACTAGGATTAAAGAATTTGAAGATGCAAGTGGAGGAAATTTTTTAGGTTTTATGGTGTTGTGGAGAGGGATTGAAGCTAATCCTGATAAAATTAAAGCAATTCTAGAAATGGAGAAATCACAGAATGTCAAAGATGCAGCTTATCATTGCTCACCATTTTTTCGAGCTATACGAAAAGAGACCAATTTTGATTGGAATCAAGAGTGTGATGAAAGCTTAAGTAATCTGAAGAAGATATTGCAAAATCTACCCGTTTCGGTACGACCAACAGTCGGAGATCGACTTCGATTATAACTGGCCATTTCAACACATGTAGTTAGTGCAGTATTGATCAAAGATAAGAATGGGATAGAAAATCCAGTATATTATGTGAGTCATATGATGAAAGCAACAGAACAACGATATTCTTTGGATGAACAATTGGCATTAGCATTGGCATTGGTGATCGCGGCACAAAAACTACGACCATACTTCCAATCCCATCAGATAACGATAATGACAAATCAATGGTTGAAGCAAGTCTTACTCATTCCAGAAACATCTGGACGATTGGTCAAATGGGTAGTAGAATTGGGAGAACATGCCCTTGAGTATAAACCTCGATCAGCAATTAAAGCACAAGTTTGGGTAGAATTTATAGCCGAATTAACATCGAAGGGGATGAAGAAGAGTGCAATGAAGCATTGGAAGGTGTATGATAACGGCTAATCTAGATAGAAAGGAGCAGGTGTTGGAGTATTATTAATATCTCCATACATGACATTGTTCGAATGTGCCATACAATTGTTGTTTACATCCATGAACAATGAAGCAGAATATTAAGCAATCATCGTAGGATTGGAAATGATCATTCGTACTGGAGCATCATCAGTGATCGTATTGGAGACTCACTCAGGAGCATGTGAAATCATTTTGGAGAAAACATGTTGGGTTTTGAAACATTAAGGCAGGGTTATTTTTTACCTACACTCAAGAAATATGCACGAGAATCGGTGAAGCACTATGAAGTTTATCAAAAGCATGGGAATTTGATCCATGTTTCTGATTAATGCAACATGCGATCTTTGGAGTACAACCGTTCACTACAAGAAAATGGCCTTTTACAACATGCAAACGGCAACATTCGCTAATTGCATGTTGCTAAAGGGGGTCTACTGCAACATTTAGTGGTTGCATGTTGCCATTGGTTGATTTATTTTACATTTAACAACATTCAGTAAGTGAATGTTGCTAATTATAGCCTTTTGCAACGTTCATTGCGCGTTGCCAAAAGGTTACCCTTTGGAAACGCGCATTGCGTGTTGCAAAAGGGTACCTTTCGCAACGTTCACCTGAACGTTGCCAAAGGATACCTTTGGCAACGTTCACCTGAACGTTGCCAAAGGATACCTTTGGCAACGCGCCCTGTGTGTTGCGAAAGGTACCCTTTGGCAACCCGCAATGCGCGTTGTGAAAGGTACCCTTTTGCAACAGGCAATGCGCGTTGCCAAAGGGTAACCTTTTGCCAACGCGCAATGAGCGTTGCCAAAGGGTTCAATTGGGGAAAGATTTCATATTATCTAAAATTATGGGACTAAATTACAAATTATTGGGGGCTAAATTGTAAATTTGAAAAGATAACAAAATCAAAATATTTCACTTAAATCTAACCTAATCCAATTACTTACACTCGACATCTCTCTCTCGGCTCTCTCTTCCCATCGCAGCCCTCGCCGCCCTCACTCTCGACTTCCCTCTCGGTGACCGCAACCACAACGGCCAACCGTCGTCGACCTCCACCTGTGGTATGAACCATTTTTCCCCTTCTCGTCTGCGCACACCGAAGGCTCTGACTGGATGCACCCTTATGCCAAACATTGGCTACGGCTCAGACAAGAAGACCCGCCATTATCTCCCAAATGGATTAAAGAGATTTTTTTGAGCACAATGTCTCAGAGTTGGAGTATCACTGCATCAGAAGATTTTTAAGTGAAAGCGTATGAAATTTTAATTGTTTACTTGCTTTTCTTCATTTGGTCAGTTCAATTTATATGAAACTTTAAGGAGAATTAATTTCCTTTGGCAACCGAGGCTGCAAGAAAAGCTGTTGTTGCTTCTATTATCAACATAACTTTTAATAAAAGCAGGTCAGTTAAAATGAATAAATCCAGGTGCTACATCACTTACTCCTGTGTGAATGGGTTTTTGTTTGGATGTCAGTTGAAATAAGAAGGGGTATGTCAGATTGGAATTTAATGTGCTTTGTTTCTGTTGGTTTGTTAAGTCCATTTTGTGATAAATTTATTGTCTAAATGATTAATTGGAAAATTGATTTAATATTTATTTTTTATTCAATTATTTACTTAATTTTGCAGGCTATTCCCTAATTTGGTAGTGTAAGTTGTAAAACAATCAAGTCCTTATTCTCTAATTTGGTATTGTGAATTGTAAAACAGTCAAAGTCGAACTACACGACTGCATTTACAAAAACATTATACATATGTCTAATGAATGGAATCCCCATAGAAAAGAGGGGCCACTAGCATTACTATGATCAATATGGAAATAAAATTTAAACAAGGTTTAACTAGACTATAAATATTGGTTACAAGTTCTTTATTCATTAGGCAGTTTCTAGGAGGCACAATGCTTCAAAAATGATATCATTTGCACATCATTTTTGTATTTAGACCTTGAATAGGTAATGAAAGTAATCTTAAGCTCAGGTTATCCTAATATCTTAAGTTGTATTATGCATACGCTATCTATTCTAATTTATCAACTTGATTTCTTTGGCAGAAGACTTCAATTTTCTTTGATCAAAATGGAGATTGCATTGATAAACTGCCAACTGAACATTTACTTCCCTCAGACTCTTCTGATGCAAGTGATGATTTATGGAGCCAAATATCCTTCCTTGAATTGGAGATGGGTATCAACTTCAAATTCCACCATCCAATGAAAACTCCCTTTAGTATTTGCTTTCCATCAATGAAATTGTCCTTTTTTGTTGCTTGTTTTGTTGGGGTTTCTTATTGTCTATATATTTGATTGCCTAAACCAGCGGGTACACAGATTTGAATTACACCCAGTTGACTGAACTTTACAGCAAGTATAAGGATAAGGGTAGTTCCTTTTCTCTATATTGCTTTTATGTTTAGGTTTATTTCAGCTATGTATAAGCAGGACCCATAAATGATGTTACTGATATCTGTGATTATTTTAATGTTTTGATGTTGTAATATAAGAATTGTAACGATAATTTCTCCCCTAATACCGACAAATTGACCAATGCCAATATTAAAATCCTATAAAAATGGCCATTGCTTAAATTTGATTCCACCATCCCAAAGTTTCTTTTATGGAAAAGATGCATAATATGATTTTAGTATCAGATTTTGAGATCTTGGCATTCCCTTGCAATCAATTCTTGTATCAAGAACCTGGGTTCAGTGATGCAGAATAGTTTGCTTGTAAGAGATTTAAGGATGAATATCCCATCTTTTGAAAGGTAAATGGTGTCACATTTAGTTAAGTTGGAATTTTTCTTTTGATGCTTCTTTGAGTGATCTGTCATTTGATTCTTGCCTTTGTTTTTGTTGGTAGTTGGTGGAAGGGATGAATAGATTTCATGAGTTAACCGTCGCACGTAATTACTTAAAAAAAATGTTGTTTCCTCCAAAAGGTTTAAGGAAACCAATAACAGTAGAACCTCACCATAGTGAGAATGTTGGGTCCAAACTAATTTTATTACTATGAAGATGTTATAACTTAAATAGAGATCTAGGTACACTTATTGTTTGCACTTAGTTTTCTTACTGCTGCTAATATGAAGCCCAAAAGAAATAAAGAAAATGAGAGGATTAAGCTATTGTTGGAAAATATTTACAAAACAAAGTGAAGTATGATTTTTGCTTTTTTGTATCAGTCATAACTATAACTGTGCACATGTATAAATGTTGTCAATAAGATTTGGGGGATAACCAGTGGCAGAACTAGGAGAGTACAAATGTGTTGCAATATTGTTCAAAAAATTGACTGGGTCTATTTTTGAATTTTAACTTATTTTATTTGTATGAACTATAGTGTTTTTTAAGTTGAATAGATCTTTCAATTTTCGAATTGATGGTTACTTCAAGTTGGCTATGTCATTAATTATTTTTTAACTATCTTCTCAAGGTCAATTACTCTCACATGTGGAACTGTTTTTAAAAAGGTCAGTGTTCAATCATGGATAATTATATGTAGTAGTGTTTAGAGTTACAAATCGTTTTAGTCTAAAGATATCAATCTACGTTGACGATGTAATCCCAACAAATGTGACGATAAATATCGTGTATAAGGAGGTTTTTTTAAAATATGTAATATTTTTTATAACATAATGCTTATTATTATTATTTTATATGTAACATAATGATAATTAATATTTATTTTCCACTTACTTTTGTTATTATTTGTTTATTGTTCAGCCATAAATATATTTCATAACCTTTTTCATTGACAATTGAATATGTCCGTGTATCGCACGGGTGTAGAACTAGTTACTTATAATGACCAAATGAGTGATGGCTATGTGATATAGCTAATTTAAATGGTTTGATTTTGTGCTAATTGTTAGAAAGTGATTGCAAAGTTCAGAAATTTGAAAATTGTTTTATTATAATCTGCTCTGTTGCTTCCTCCCTTCCAACCTTGTTCTCTAATGAGTGTTAACTTTACAAGATTAATTTGTGAATTTAATTTAGTATTTCAGTATGAGTATGTAAAACTCACTGATTGACGATACTTCAACAAGATGTGCAGGATGTTTTACATTATAAAGGGCTTGCGATGGTGTACTGAGATTTATTGGGTTCAATCCATTAATTTTAGTAGTTCACTTAGCGATATATGATTGTCTCTGAACATGATTTTTCATTTTGTACAGTGTACACCATGATCACTTTGTAGTTTGAATTGACTTGATTGTAGTTTGATGATGAATTAGTTTTTTGTTTGATCTTTTAAAGTATTATGGTGGTTGTGATATCCCTCTATAGGTTGGCTAAGTCCAATTTATAGGGGAAATTTTGTCCAAATTTCTATAAAGTTTTACAATAGAAAATGATAATTTTAATATTTAGTATAATTTATTTCTACATTTTTGCATTCACTGCAGTTGTAGTCCCGATGATTACACTTTTATAATGTTTTTGCAAGTAAAAGTCAATTTTGTAGTTCTCTCACAAGATGGTTTGTCATGGGCGTAGTTCGAGCTAGACTTCAGAAGCCAGGGAAATACTCATCTTCAATGATGATTCGTGTTGAAAATGGTTATAGTAGCTCCTTTTTGTGTGGTTGTTGGTCTGCTAAAGATACTATTGCAATTTAGAGGGATAGTAAATATCAAACTTTAGATGCGTAATCAAATAGATAAAAAACCTATATTGCAGATTTTGTTTTAATGTAGGAGAACAAAGTACCGTAATTTTTGTTAAGTATTTATTTTGAATAATTGATTTATTTTTATAGCACCCGTGTTTCATATATTATATATTACATATACGTTTGAGAAATTTGTTGGTTATCAGTGGAATTATCTATATTGATTTACAAAAATTAAAAAAAAAAATGTTAAAGATCAACGGTAACGCGCAAAGAGTGTTTCCAAAAGTATCAACGACAACGTACAAAGAGTGTTGCCAAAAGTATCAACGGCAACGCGCAACGAGTATTGTAAAAAGTATCAACGGCAACGCGCTATGAGTGTTTCCAAAAGTATCTACCGCAACACGCAAAGAACGTTGCTAAAGATCTTCCGCAACACGCAATGAACGTTGCCAAAAGTATAAACGGCAACGCGCAATGAATGTTGCCAAAAGCTCTACGGCAACGCACAGTGAACGTTGCCAAAGGTCTACCGCAATGTGCAATCCATCATTTTACAACACGCAATGAACGTTGCCATATCCTTTCCCTCTACGGAAACCTGCGATTTGCAACATGCACATGAACGTTGCAAAAGGCCTACGACAATATTTTTTATGCGTTTCCGTAGGCTGTTTTTGTTGTAGTGGTTCTACCAATGGGGACTTGACATAGTCGGCCCCCTCCCAATTTCAAGGAAGCAAAGGAAATTCTTGTTAGTGGCTGTTTATTATTTCACTAAATTGGTTTAAGTAGAAGCCTTGGCCATTATTTCTTCGCAAAAAGTTCAAGCCTTTGTATGGAAGCAACTATTATGCTGATTTGGAGTTCTTTAGATTATCATTTCAGTTAATGGAAGAAAATTCGATAGCAAAGAATTCAAAAGCTTTTGTGGAAGCTACAACATCGAACTACGACTCAATTCAGTATCACATCCTCAAACAAATGGATAGGTTAAGGTCATGAACAGGAGCATACTATGTGATCTAAAGAAAAGGTTGGATGGAAGAGGAAATGAATGGATAGATGAATTACCCAACGATTTGGTGGCATACAACACGACACCAAAGAGAATCCACGTTGGACCCCGTTCAAAATGTGCTTTAGATTAGAAGTGGTAGTCCTATAGGAGATCGTGGTGCCTTCATCGAGAATCACCATTGACCCAATTGATTTTGGGTATCACAAATTCCAACTGGACACAATCAATGAGGCAAGAGATGAGACCAAGAGAAGAATGCTCCAGCTCAAAAGAAGGTCAAAGTATGGTCATGAAAGAAAAGTGAAACCAAGGAACTTTTGAGAAAAAACGATCTTGTACTTAGATCAACCAGTGCAGACGGACATCACCCTACTAAACTGGGAGCTAAATGCGAAGGACCTTTTCAAATTGACGAAGTGTTGGGCAATGAGGTAAATGCAATGAAAATAGTGGATCGGACTAAATTGTCACGACCTTGGAATATTGATCATCTGAAGAATTTTTGTCAGTAGACACGAACGACTAAGGTCAGGATACGAGATATTATCTCCTCTTTAATGTAATCTTTTCATTTGGTGATCAGTAAAAATGTTATAATTTCTGAAGATTGAATAAAAAAAAAGACTTTGTTACGAATGAAGCATTGGGTCTCTAATAAATGATCAAATACAAAAGACTTCGTTACGAGTGAAAAGAAGCATTGGATCGTTAATAAATGATCAAATACAAAAGATTTTGTCATGAGTGAAGCATTGGATCTCTAATAAATGATCAAACATAAAAGGTTTCGTCACGAGCAAAGTATTGGATCGTTAATAAATGATCAAACACAAAAGACTTTGTTGAGAGCGAAGTATTGGATCAGTAATAAATGATCAAATACAAAAGACTTCATCACGAGTAAAGCATTGGATCGCTAATAAACAATCAAATGAAAATACTTTTTCTCGAGCATTGTATCACAATTAAATGATCGAAAATGAAGAATTTGTCTCGCTAGAAGATTGTTGCATACATACTTTTTCTGTAAGCAATGACTTTGTCATGAGCAAAGCAAAATACATCGAAATTCAATTGATCGTTCATTGAAATCAAAACATATGCTGGAAAAATATTAGAAGAACTAATATAAATAAAGATCATTCATTCCAAAAAAAGGGGGTTTAATACATCAAGAGAGCTGGGGAATGATACATCCCAGAAAATGTGCTACAAAAAGTTTTGCTAAAAAGTAACTTTAGTGGTTATCATCGTGAGTAAGGGATCAATTCGATGCTTCACCATCAAGATCTTCATCATCCAAAGCTTCATCTGGTTCGAAGCCCTCGAATTCGCTTAAATCGACCTTAGGATTGTCGCTGGAGATCCATTCCTTCACCTTCTTATAAGCATGAATGATGGTCTTAACTCCAAACATGTCGCAATTTCATCGAATTCAGTCGAAGTTTTGAATGCCTCAATAGCTTCACGATCATCGAGCTTTCACTCGTACTCCTCATGCATTGATGATAGTACAACTTCTTTTGCAGACAGAGACTTCTTCTGCTCATCATTCTCCTTTTTAAAATCAGCATTGTTTTCATCACTTCGACAAAGCTCTTGGAAGTCATCTCCATAGATTCCGCCAAAGTTCTTTCCACGGCTAGCACCTGAAAATGATAATGTAAATGTTATGATCGATTCATGAGTTGGAATTACCCTTCTCATTTCCATCAAAAAACCACAATGGAGATCGACATTGCTTCTTTTCTTCATCTCTTCGGTTAAATTTTGATCAATCGCCTCAGCAATGGCCTTCACATCTTCATCAATATTAGAAGTGGATCGAATAGAGGTTTCTTTCCCTTCTGCATGAGGGCTACTCAGAGTACGTGCTAGGGGAAGTTGTGAGGAGGAAGGGAGCCTTGTAGATCGATCAGTTGGCGGATTACGATCATTCGCCTTTCTCTTTGTCTCCTTATCCTTGTCATCCCTCGATCTCATAAATGCCTCGACCTTGTATGCGTTGGAGCTCATCTCATCTGCAAATAAACGAGTGGTCAAAAAGCTTTGAAAAATGAATACAATGCAGTAAATTAAAAATATAAAAGTATTACCCTCAAGATGGTTAATAGGACATTTGATCAAAATGTCGTCCCTAAGGATATCCTTCATTCAATCACCAGAGGATCGAGACTTTGTAAAACAAGAATAGCCTCCTCTTCAATTTCGAAAAGAGTTGCAGGACTATTGAAGGCATCGAAGTTCGGATGATTCCAAGTTGTGGGAAAAGGAAACGGATCATCATTTCTCTTAACGAAGAAGAATCCAGTTTTTCAACCAGGTTGGGTTGTAGGGAAAGATGTGATCTTAAAATCCATTTTTTGTGCTAAAAATGACCAAGCTATTATAATCATGATGCGGCCTCATATCAAGAACCAATCGTAAAACATTCAGTTGTATCTTTTTTTAAGCAAACCAAAAGAAAGTAAACTAAGATTCTCCAAGAGTTGGGGCTAAGTTGGGCAGGGTTGATGTAACACCCCGAGTTCCGAGAAACGCGGGAACGTCACTTTTCTAAATTTTGAATAAAATTTATTGCGGAAAATGATTAACTATTAAATATCACGTTTATTGGATATAAGTTTAGCGACAATTCAGATTAAATAAAATTATTCGTACAACTAGATAAAAAAACTAAAAATTCTTGATAAAATGAAATGGTTGTGTTCAAAATTCACGACTTTCAAAAATAATATCAAATTTATATTTTTCGCCATTGCCCATCACTCGCCACCGTCACCGAAATCTGCAAAAATTGTTAAAACAACTGGATGAGCATTTCAAAATGAAATACTCAGTAGACTCAGCTCCAATAATTAATCTACAAGATAATTGGATAAGTAATCATGCAAATAATGTAGTGATATTCTTTTCTTATTCATAAGCATCAATAAATGAGTGCAAATGAACACATTCTTTTCTTGTCTCGTGCTAGCATATAAGTTATGACGTGCATAACATAAATTCTCAAATTTATCTCATACGAGATATTCTTTTCTTTTCTCATGCAATTAAGCATATAACAATCACACAAATCCACATAATCACGTGCAATCATAATGTAAATCAATTAGTGGGGGTGAGTCTACCTTTAACTTTACGAGTTCTCAAAAGTGGAGCGGGAAATACGTCAACCTCTTAATTCTTCAAATGATTCGTCTAGCCAAGAAAATTAATTAAATTAGTATTTTCGAAACTTGAATTTAAAGTAACTAAATATAAAATAAAATGATCTAAATGAAATTTTAAGAGAATTGAAATTAAAATTTAGGGACTGAGGTAGACTTTTCGAAAATAATAGGGCTGATTGACATAGTTAAGAACTGCAGGGACCAATTGTTACATACTGAAACTGAATAAAGATATTTTGAATTACAAAGGGCTGAAATAACATCTCTTTAAAAAGTGAGGACCAAAACCCACGAATTTGAAAGATGGGGACTGAAATGAAATTTTATTAAAATCAAAACTTTAAATAACAAATTTATCACTCTCTCTCTATCTCATGTTCAGGCGACAGAGAAGAGAGGTGGGGGAGAGAGACGTGGCGGGTGAAGGGTGAAACTGCCGGTGCCTTCACCGGCGTTCGAAGGCAGTGACGCCGCCGTCGAGGGGCGGCGATGACAGCGAGTGGAGGGGGCGGCGGAGAAGAAGATTAGGGCGATTTTGGGTGTGAAAGTAGAGGCGAACGAGGCTCTGTAGCTACAATTTCGAGATCTATCCAATGGTAATCCGTTCGAAGGTTGAGGTATGTTTATGGGTTTGCTTGATTCTTTGTTTTCTTGTTGTTTGGGTTGATCTTGGGGTGAAGCAGTGGCAGTCGATTGGGTGGTGAAAGGGTTTGGGCTCGGATTTTTGGTTGTTTTGGTGCACGATTGGGGAGTGATGGAGATTGGTTTGCACTCGGCTATGGAGGTTCGAGGTGTGTGTGTGTTTGATTCGTTACTGTAGAATTGTGGGTGGTTGGACATCGTGAATGGAGGCTCGATCGGCAAGGACACTGGCTGCCAGTTTGGTAGAAGGTTGGTGTGGGATTTGGGTAGTAAAGTTTGTTTCAGTAATTGTGGTTCAGTTTAGGATGATTGTTGGAGTTGGTTGCTCCAGTGACGGGTGATGCAGATAACGGACTTTGCCTACGGTAGGAATTAAGAGAAATTATACCTTTACTGGAGGCGGTTGCGTGGGTTTCGATAATGAGGTTGGGTGGTTTAAATTAATAGTTGATTTAGGTGTTAAACATGGTAGCTTAGGTTAAAATCTTGGTTTATGGAAAACTTGTAAGAATTTTGGAAATGAGTATCGATTATGTAAGGAAAAACTTAGGGAGGAAGAAGCTGTTGAATTGGTTGGGCCAAGAGATGACTTATTGGGTTTTTTAAATGGGTTTGAATGATTGGTAAAAATATTTGGGCTCGATAAGTTGGATTGGATTAAAACATTTAAAATTGGGACTTAATTAATACTTGGACTCTTGAAAATAAACTGTGATATTGAAATATTTTTGATAAAGATTGAATTTTGACGAAGATTTTGAATAACTTAAATTTAATTTCACTTAATTGGCTTGACGAATACTCCTTTAAATTAAATGGAAAAAGCCGAATCGACGCTCACTTAAAGTTCTAAATATTTTATTTAGCTAGAAATGGAAATTCCCGATCGCTACAGTTGAGGTTGATAAAACAAAGAATATAGGAAAGAAAAGGATGAATGGGGAACCTAAGACCGCCCTTGATCGAATCAAGGAACACGGTCACCTCCCCTTCTTCACCACTTCCTAAACGTTCATCTTCACGAGCAACACGTTATATGTGGTCAAGAAAAAGAATAAAGGGGTTTGAAGCTTCCATCAATCTCATTTCATTGAGGTATCTCTTATAGTCAGGAATGATCAAAGCATCTCGAGGTTGACGTGATGGTCGTGCATGAGCCATTTGTTGTTGTATTCGAGTGGAAATAGGAAAATTTCCAGAAATGGTACAATTTGAAGAAACGGAAGTAGGAGATGGTAGATGATGGCTCGATGCACGATGCATGGTTCAAAGATGCATTGATTGAAGAAGAAGATGAAGAGTTTGCATTTACCCTACTTATTTTTAGTGAAACCCTAACCTCTTCATCATCACTATCAATAATAAGAATGAGTTCCATTTTGGACAAAAGGAAATCGCGAAATGAATCGACCCAAAAAAATGAGCAAAAATGCCAAATACCCCCAACCCCCATAAAAATACCCTAATTAGATGAAACTCTAAGAAGTTTTCAGACTATAGAAAAGTACAAGAAAAGAACGAAATACCTAATAGGAAATGGATGTTCAGTTCATCGAAAAAGAAACAGTAAAATGGGGAGAGGATAGCGAGTAACAAGGAATTAGAAATTTGAGTAAACTCCGATTGCTTTTGTTTGCAAATAGGAATGAAGTCTTGCTACATATATAAGTACCTATTATTGACGTTTGTCCTTTCATTCCCAAGAAAACCCTAGGCATTCCCGCCTTTTTATATTTTGAATGACAGCTAATGGACTGAGGTGAGATGCTGTAACTAGGACAGGTGTGACGTATGGGGGCTAGGACTCAAAAATCTGGAAACACATATATATGCTTACTTAATGCATGGACCACTTCCCAAGGAGCCATAACCATTCGTGTATTAAACAACATCAAACAGCCATGATTCATTCTTACCAAGAATCTTGATCGTCTAAGGGGACTATTGATACATACAGATATGAACAACATGAACGATTGAATTGTATTACATACGATCACCCTAATCATGATAGAATTATGGGGATGAACCATAACCAACGGGATATGAATAGCAGTTATTCATGAGGGAAAAATCTTGCCTTAAAACCCAGGCATTATCTTATAATGGATAATTAATCGTTATCCATTAATTTTAGGAAAACTTACCTCAATTGGCTATAAATCTAAATTTTGTTGGAGATATCTACTCCCTAAATCATGGAAAATCACACCTATAAATACCCCACTCCTCCATTGAAACCAGGTATGACCTATTAATTTTCATTTTTAGAAAACTTGTCGTTAATCTTTTCTCTCAATCTTTTTACTGATTATCACACCAAAGTTAAAACATGGGTAAAGCCCCTCATTTTTTCAGGTTCGAGCAGTCAGGAAGATCATAGTGGGAGTTAGCAAATTTCATTCTGCATCATTTGGCTCCATCTATGGGAATGATTTTGATTGTTTCTAATATCATTTAATACCTAACAATGTCTTGAAGGAATACTTGACGTAATGTGAGGGAGCCAGAGCCAGAAACACCAGAAGAATAGGCCCCCAAATGTTCCTTACGTAACTCAGGAACAATTTCAGAACTTTTAAACTCAGATTCAAATGTTGATAGATCAATCCAGTCAAGCAGTCAACAACAGAATGTGCCGCCAGGACGGAATCTTCAAAACATGACTCAAGTAGATGATCAACACAATCAAACTGCTAGTGTGTACAGATCAGAAGCAGCATAGTCATCTTAAATGGAGAGCACTCAATTGAATGATGTTGTGTTAGAAGCTAGGCTTGATTCTTTGGATTGTAAGTTGGATGAAGAATTAAGGAAAAGATTACACCCCGACCTATGTTGATAAGAGAATATCCGTTTGTTTCATAAATCATGGCGGTCCCACTCCCGGATTCTTTCAAATCACCTCGTATACGATGGCACGACCAATCCCATTAACCAATATGGCACGTTTCAGGATTTGATGCATCTACATAGGATACCTGATGCCATTACATGTCAAGCATTTCCTCCAACATTGAGGAAAGAAGCAAGTGATTGATACTACACCTTACCTCGAAGATCAATCAAGTCATTTTCAGACATTGTAACCAAATTTGCAGTATTTTCTGCAAGTAGCTCCCATCAAAAGAAGAGTGCAATCAGATTGATGCAGATCATCCAGCATAAGGAAGAATCACTAAGATACTATGTTACTCATTTTAATCGAGCATCACTAGGACTAAAGAATTTGCAAATGCCTTCGGTCATAATAGCTATGATTAAAGGATTGAGAAATCATGGGTTCAAAACTTCAGTATCAAAAAGTGCTCCAGAGATGATGACAGAGCTTCTCCAAAGAAGTGAAAAGTATATTGATTGCGAAGAGATACTGAATGTTACGAAGGGGTTTAAAGATCGTGTTCCAGAGGGTTCCAAGAGGAAAACTGAAAAGGGAAAGGAACACAAGGAAACAAGCCCAAAGAAAACAAGAGACTACCATTTCAAGCCTAGCATGAATTTGATCGATTACACCCCCTAAACCTACCAAGAGAAAAAGTACTAATGGAGATCAATGCTCCTAAGGACTTGCATTGACCACGACCAACGACTACGCTGCAACATTTGCGAGATAAATTGATGTTTTTTGAATTTCATAAAGATCACGGGCATCACATCGAGCATTGTAAGGTTTTGAGAGATGAAATTGAAAGGTTGATTCAACAAGGATCATTGAAAAAATATGCGCATAATAAAGGAACGAAAGAAAAAACTCCTGTTCTCGATGAGGGGGAGAGATCTCGTGCTGGAGTGATCAATGTGATTTCGGGGGGACCAGCTTCAGGAGGTTGAAAAGGATTTATATAAAAAAAATTATTATTTCAATACCGAAGGATTATGTCGTATAATATATTAGCTGCACCAGAATTAAGAAATCTGAGTCAAACTGAACTATTCATATCCATCTTTATCCAATATCTTCTGGTACACGTCTCATTCATTTTAACTGTGATATGATCGGTATAATATTTAGTTTTTGAGTTAAAAGATACATCGTATAATTATATACACAAGTTCATGTCAACAGGGAGGATTAATTGGAGAGAGTACCGTCGTTTTATTTTGAAGGAATTTCGTCGATTTAATAAGGTAGGATATCGGGGTGTAGTGTTTATGCCCCGTTTAAATTATTTTTCTCATTTTGTTAAATTATTATGTTTATGAAAGTTAAAGAAATGATATAATATGATGTTTTATGGCCATTCAATACCAAATATATGATATGATTAAGCTCTTACCGATATCTAAAGATATGATGACGGTATGATATTTTGACACACATGTTGAATATTTTTATTCGGGATTGCACCATTAATTTCCTGTCCTACTGAGTATTTCTATATACTTACCCCTACTATTTCAAATATTAGAACATGTAGCTTGGTTGGCAGTTGATGCGGTGCTGTCATGATGCCAGGATCTATGGAATTCATTAAATAAAATTCGGAGTAATTCGATTGAACAATTTTATTTCCAGCAGTATTTCGTTTTGTTAAATTATGGATATCTTTTTTGTTTGTTTTGGTACAAAATTTAATTTACTACATTGTTCATTAGTCATTCAATAAATATTTTATGATTCAGTGTTCATCAATAATTTAAACCCTTATTCAGTTTATTTGTAACTATGTGCATAGGAAAATGATTGATAATTGACATATTCTACAAATTTTAAATCTTTTCAACAGTAATTGAGTCATACGTGATTTGTATAGGGACGAATTGGCATATTCTTATTTTTATTTATTATTTGTTTATGCTTTGACAGGACTTAAAGTATAATGCTGAAAAGAACAGATTACTTGGAATTAGAACCCTAGTTTCCCTATGATCAAACAATTTGGCATTTTATATCAATATAAATATATAAATGTATATACAACACGTGTCTATGCCTTAATTAGTTCTTTTTGAGGAGGACGTGTTCCCTGATTAGACTAGTTAATACTAAGTTTAAGCCTTTTGAGATTATGCCCATGTACATTTTCTTTTATTCCCAATTTAAATCGGTGGTAGATTGAAGTGCCATGCTTTCATTGTACATTTTCTTTTATTTTGCGTAACAACGAAAAATTTCATGCTTTATTTATTATAAAGATTTGTCAAATAGGGTGTAAAATAAAACGTAGCATTCAATAATTTTTTAGTGGTTTTGATTTTACTTGAATTGAATTTTGACGTGAAATTGGTCAATTGTTGTTTATTAAAATCAGTGTTCTAAAAAACGTGAAGCGTGACGAAGCGTGGAACCAAAGAGTCAAGCTTTTGAAGCTTAAGCTGGAGTAAGCGTTAAAAAGCGTTTTTCAATTCCTAAATATTTGATTTAAATTTTACCCATACTTAAACAAGTAAAAAAAAAGGAATAAATAAATAAATAAATAAATTTGGCAACTGCGCGCATCGGGCACGCTTAAGCGCGCACAATGCGCGCTTAAGCTCGCTTCAGCACGCATTGTGCGCGCGCTTTTTAGAACAAAATTTTCAAAATCGCGTTTTTCTCGCTTTTTGCCAAAGCGACGCGCACCTCTCGCGCGTCGCGCGTAGGCGGGCACAGTTTGCGCACGTTTTAGAACACTGATTAAAACACTTTAAGTGGTAGAAATTTCAATTATTTGATTTTTCTTGATTTTAGTTGAAAACTGATTAATCACTGATTGAAATTTTTTAGAACGGTATTTGTTTTTAAAAAAATTAAGCTTGCTAACAGTTCGAGTTCTATTAGAATTTGGATCGTTACAATTTGGTATCAGAGTATAAGTTTAATTTTCTGTAAAACCAAATGTTTGTGTATATTTTCGTGAAAAGAATGTGAACAGTAAATTTACTGGTCATTGTTCACGATGAACACGCGTGAACGGTGAACCAAAAAAATTATATTTTTTAAAAAAATGCTTTTGATAAATTCAATAGTTTATTTATGTATTATTCTCTTTGCTTTAAACGAATGGATTTTGTATCAATTAAATTTTAATTGATTTTATGTGAAGTGTGAATTAGAAGTTTATTTTTATTCTTCTTATTGAACAATATTTAATATGTGATGTTTTATGTATGCATTACATATTTTAACGAATAGTGGAGTAAGATAAATAAATGATCCTTGGTACTCAATGATGAATAGTAACAACGCGTGAACGGTGAACCAAAAAAAAAAATTTAAAAATGCTTTTGATAAATTTCAATAGTTTATTTATGTATTATTCTCTTTGCTTTAAACGAATGGATGTTGTATAAATTAAATTTTAATTGATTTTATGTGAAACTTAAGTGTGAATTAGAAGTTTATTTTTATTCTTCTTATTGAACTATATTTAATATGTGATGTTTTATGTATGCATTACATATTTTAACGAATAGTGGAGTAAGATAAATATATGATCCTTGGTAATCAATGCCGATCAATCGACAACAAATCGATAATCGTAAGGTACGTAAAGGGGTAAGAAAAGAAATGATTAGTCCAACCAATTGCTTAATTTTTAAAGCTTCTTATTGTTAGAGATGGCAAAAAAATTCGATCCGCCCCGTCGATCCGTCGACCCGATCCGATCCGATCCGAAAAAATCCCGATCCGTGGATCGACGGATCGAAATTTTTGTGATCCGCCCTGATCCGAAAATTCACGGAGCGGATTTGGATCGGGGCTGATCCGATCCGCGATCCGAAATTTTTTTTTAATATAATTTTTTTATCATGTATAAAAATCTAATATTATAAATTTTGTAGCAAACTTTAATTTTTGGGAATAACCTGCAATCTTTGCATTTTAAAGAAAACACATTTTTCATGTTCTTCATTTGAAGAAAGAATTACAATAAGTGATGGTAAAAAAACTCGATCCGTTGAATCGGCGAATCGGCCTCTATACGTCTCGTTTCAATAAAATAAATAAAATTTAATAAAAAAATAAATTTTCTAAATTTTTTATAAAAGATTTAATTTAAAATATATTTAAAAATATTAAAAAAAAATTAAAAAAATTAAAAATAAATAATTTTTTTTTTTTTTTGGCGGATCGGTCCACGGATCGGTGGACCGACCCGACCCGAAATTTGACGGATCGCGGGGCGGATCCGGATCGGGCAAAAAAATCTCGGGGCGGGGCGGATCGGGGTCCGATCCGCCCCGATCCGCCCCGTTGCCATCTCTACTTATTGTCTACTTATAGATTTCATGATATGTAAGTTTTTATTTACTTGCTTATGTTTTATATTTCAAGTGAAGCATGTTTTCCTTGTTTTTATAAACGTGTATAGGTGAGCGTGAAATAAGATGTCACGATCATAAGAATGTAAGCATAATATGTTAGGCTTGAATGTGACTAATGATATTTTATGTTTAAAGGAAATGGTACCCCTTACGCACACAAATTTTATGCGTGATTTATTGCGAGGGGTACAAGAGTTGAGCAGGCAAAATCAAACACCACCACCACCAAAAAATGTACTGCCACAACAAAATGTACCTCCATTTGTTCCTGGAGTTGTATCAGTGGTCGAACAGTTTTGTAGGTACAAGCCTCCAACTTTTGATGGTGGTTCCGACCCACTTAGTGTGGAGGAGTGGATAAGGAGCCTGGAGCAAATATTTTGACACATTGCTTGTACGGATGCACAGAATGTACTATGCGAAGAATTCATGTTTGTTAGACCGTCCAATCACTAGTGGGAATCTGTTTCGCGTACTAGAATTGAGGAGGAGGAGCATAACCTGACTTGCTTACTAATTACGAGAGACGGTTTGAGCAGCTCTCTAGGTATGCTCCACATTTGGTAGACACAGAAGTTAAGAAGATTAGGATGTTCGAAAATGGAGTACACCGGGAGATTGGCATGATCATTATTTCCCATCGTTTCATCTCACATTGTGAAATGTTGGAAAGGTCCCATGTTACTTCTTATCAGACTACATTTGAACACTTTGACCAATAGAGCAAGGAGTCAAGGGGAGAAAGAAAGTCGAACGATCAGGTCAAGGACAAATGTAATTGGAAAAATAAAAACCCCAGCACAAGAGTTCATATTGGTGGGACAAGTGGAAGCATTACACCTTGTCCTAAGTGTAGTAACCTCCACAGGGGTGAATGCTTACTTGAGAAGAATATTTTTTTCGGTGTGGTAAATCGAGACACATTGCGCTTAACTGTACAGAGCCTCCAAAGAAGAGGGATGAATCAGGACAAGAACAAGAACAAGAACAAGAAGGGGAAGGCTCAAGTTTTTGCACTAAATCAGCATGAGGTGGATTAGGATCCGATCGTAATAGCAGGTATTTTATTTGAAATACCCATTTATGTTCTTTGATTTTGTATTCTCTTTCCCCTAGACCAACACTGTAGTTACAAACACAAGCATGCTATTATTATATGATGTACCTGATTATGTACTTTTTTACTTTGGGCTACAAATTCTTTTATCTCTGCATCCTTCATCACTAGTTTTAACTTTGCTTGTGTAAAAATGAATAATGAATTAGAGGTTAGCATCCCTTCGGAAGAATTCTTTGCAAAAAATAGATGACTAAGGCTATGAAGGTAGATATTGATGAGAAAGTCCTAGCGGCAGATTTATAACTTTTGGGGATGAAGAACTTTGATGTTGTATTAAGCATGGACTATTCGGGGAAGAATCATACGACCATTCTATGTCATGAGAGAGAAGTATTATTTCAGCATCCTATAGAGGAAGAATTTTGTTTCTTTGGGGCAAGGAGCAAGTCTCTACCTCGCCTTGTGACAGTTGTACAAGCAGAGAAAATGTTGAGGAAGGAGTCATGTCAGGAATTTCTAGTAAATGTCGTGGGGTCTAAATGTTTAGAAATGACCGTTCATGATATTAACATTGTGCGAGATTATGCAAACGTATTTCCAGAAGATCTGATGGCATTCCACAAGATAGACGGGTGGAATTTACTATTGACTTGGTCCCCGAAGCAACACTAGTTTCTAAGGCTCCAAACAGAATGACACCAAAAGAACTTCAAGAATTTAAGTTACAATTGGAGGTGTTGTTGGGAAAGGGTTTCATCTGACCAATTGTATCACCTTAGGACGCTCCAGTACTTTTTGTAAAAAAGAAAGATGGGAGTTTGAGGATGTGCATTAACTATCGAGACTTAAATCATTTGACTATCAAAACTAGATACCTGCTACCAAGGATAGAAGATTTATTCAACCAGTTAAGGGGTGCAATGGTATTTTCAAAGATTGACTTGAGGTCGAGGTATCGTCGATTGAAGGTCAAGGCAAGTTAAATACCGAAGATTGCTTTCAGGACTCATTATGGAAACTATGAGTTCATTGTCATGCCTTTTAGGTTGACCAATGCTCCAGTTGTATTTATGGACCTTATGAATCATGTGTTCCATCAGTACCTAGATCAATTCATCGATGCTTATTGACCACATACTTTTGTACCTTATGAATCGAGTGTTCCATCAATACCTGGATCAATTCAACATAGTGTTTATTGACGACATACTTGTGTACCTTATGAATCGAGTGCTCCATCAGTACCTAGATCAATTCGTCACAGTGTGTATTGACGACATACTTGTGTACTCAAAGGACAAGGAGCAACACAAGAAATAACTCGATGTAGTTTTGGAGACTTTGAGGAAGGAGAAATGATATGCCAAATTCAAGAAGTGCAAATTTTGGCTTGATCGTGTTAGTTTTTGTGGTCATGTGGTTACGTCCCAAGTGATTGAGGTAGATCCATTTAAAGTTGAAGTAGTAACAAATTGGCCTAGACTAACCAGTGTAGGTGAAGTTCACAATTTCTTGGGGATGGCTGGCTATTATAGGAGATTTATTGAGGGTTTCTCAAAGATAGCAGGGCCAATGACTCAGTTGACTAGAAAAGGTGTGAAGTTTCAGTGGACAGAAAAATATTTCCAGAAACTCAAACAAAGACCAATTTCAGCTCCTGTGTTGACGATACCTGAAGGTTCTGATGGTTTTGTAATTTAAAGCGACACTTCCAAGCTGGGTTTGGGTTGTGTGCTAATGCAACATGGAAAAGTAGTTTCTTATGCTTCGAGATAGTTGAACCAATACGAACAGAACTATCCAACACACGACTTGGGACTTATAGCAGTAGTTCATGCCACAAAGATATGGTTTCATTACCTCTATGGTGGAAAATGTGAAATCTATACAGACAACAAAAGTCTCAAGTACTTCTTCACACATAAGGAATTGAATAAGAGACGGAGGAGTTGGTTGGAATTAGGGAAAGATTATGACTATACAATTCTTTACTACCCGGGTAAGGCTAATGTTGTCCTAGATGCCTTAAGCAGGAAGACAGGATCACAACTAGCTATTTTACCCGTAGTGTAGGAACATTTGATAAAGGACTTCGAGAAATTGAGGTTAGAAGTCATCACACCGCCGAATCAGACTTCAGCAAGAATAAAGTCTTTAATGATTTGACCTACACTGATACAAATCATGTGGCAATTGTAGTTACGCAACCCACAAAATATTGAACCAACCCAAGAACGCCAAAATAATCACGATTTATGGATCCAATTAAAATCAATTGAATCAAGAAACCAATACAATCAAATTGATATATTGACCTCTTGATCACAACAATAATAATTCTCACCTAAGTTTGAACAAAAAAGAATAAACTCGCAAGTTCGAATTTTATTCAATGAAGAATAAGTTGTTGAAAGCTGAATAGCCTTACAATAATCTCTCAAAGTTGTGTAATTGAAAATTAAACATAAAGAACCCTTATATAATGATAAGGGACGAAGCTAGGTCTTAGAATTATACTAGGAAACAACTTAATTGAAAAAGGAAATAAAATAAATCAAAATCTGTGAAAATTGCGAACAGGTCCTCCGCGTTTGCACCAACCGATCGCGTGGTGAAGTGTGTCGCGATTGCGTTGAATTCCGTAAAATCCTCTGCCTGGAATTTTCTATGGTTGCGCGATCGCTGGACCATTATTACTGTGCGATCGCACAAGCTTCCGGCTGGTTCCAATTTTCGTCCACTTGAATCATGTTGATCCACTTGGCTTCGAGACTCGGGTCCAACATGAAAGTTGCTTCTTTATTAGTCAAGAACATATTTTTGTCCATGTCCTCTTGCACCACATTGTCCATTGCTTCTTTGACCTTCTTTTCCCGAAACCGAGTCATCGGCCCTGCTTCCACAATCAACGGATCCTTGCTTAGGCTTGTATTTGGGCTCTGGATCTGGATCACATCATCCCCTCCCCCTTTGAAAGGATTCGACTCGAATCTGTACCTGCATCAAACAAAGAAAGATCAGACACATTAAATGTAGCTGAAACCTTATACTCACCTGGTAAGTTCAGTTTGTATGCATTGTCGTTGATCCTTTCAAGGACTTGGAATGGACCATCTCCTCGTTGTTGGAGCTTTGACTTTCGGGGGTCTGAAAAATGCTCTTTCCTCAAGTGTACCCAGACCAATCTCCAGGTTCAAATACAATGTTTTTCCTACCCCTATTTGCTTGAGATGCATAGCGCTTATTCTTCCTGTCAATCTCCAACCTCACATTTTCATGGAGTGATAACCAATTCGGCCTTCCTATTTCCATCTAAACTACCACATTCATCAACAGGTAAAGGAACTAAATTCAACGATGTTAGTAGATTAAAACCATAAACAATTTCAAAAGGTGAACAAGAAGTAGTAGAATGAGTAGCCCTATTATATGCAAATTCAATGAATGGTAAACACTCCTCCCAACTTTTTAGATTCTTATTGATGATAGTGTACAATAATTGAATCATGGTCCTATTAACTACCTCGGTTTTTCCATCGGTCTGTGGGTGACAAGTGGTAGAAAAGAGTAATTTAGTCCCTAACTTGTTCCACAAAACTCTCCAAAAATGATTAAGAAACTTAACATCTCTATCCGAGACAATGCTTTTAGGAACCCCATGTAAACGCACTACCTCCTTAAAGAAAAGGTCTGCTATATTGGTAGCATCATCGGTCTTGTGGCATGGTATGAAATGTGCCATCTTGCTAAATCTATCTACCACCACAAAATTTGAGTCTCTCCCCTTCTTAGTCCTAGGCAACTCTAAAATGAAATCCATTGAAATATTAACCCAAGGTTCGCTAGGAACAGGTAAAGGCGTGTATAACCCATGGGGCATAACCTTAGACTTAGCCTTTTTACAAGTAATGCATCTACTACAAACCCGCTCGACATCAATCTTCATCTTCGGCCAATAAAAATGCTCACTTAATATTCCTAAGGTCTTTTTAACCCCAAAATGCCCCATCAAACCTCCACTATGGGCCTCCCTAACAAGTAACTCCCTCATTGAACACTTAGGAACACACAATCTATTTTCCTGGAATAAATAGTCATCATGCTTAAAGAACCTATCCAAAGCTCCCTTGCCACATGAATTATATATAATAGAAAAATCCAGATCACTAGCAAACATGTTCTTAATGTATTCAAAGCCAAGCAATTTAGCACTTAAAGAAGTCAATAGTACATACCTTCGAGACAATGCATCAGCTACCACATTTTTCTTACCTTGTTTATACCGGATGACATATGGGAATGTCTCAATAAATTCCACCCACCTTGCATGTCTCTTGCTCAACTTATCTTGGCCCCTCAAATGCTTCAAGGATCCATGATCAGTATGAATCACGAACTCCCGTGGCCATAGGTAGTGTTGCCATGTCTCCAATGCCCGCACAAGTGAGTACAACTCCTTGTCATATGTGGGATAATTAAGAGCAGCCCCTTTTAGCTTTTCACTAAAATGGGCTATTGGCCTTTGATCCTGCATTAAAACAGCTCCAATACCTAGCCCTGAGGCATCACATTCAATCTCAAAATCCGTGTCAAAGTTAGGAAGTGATAAAACCGGTGCTTTACACAACATATTTTTTATAGTCTCAAATGCATGCTCTTGTTCTACACCCCATTTAAAACCTACACTTTTTTTGACAATTTTTGTGAGTGGTGCAAAAATTGTAATAAAATCTTTAACAAAGCGCCTATAAAAACTAGCCAAGCCATGAAAACTTCTAACCTAGTTATGCTTTTAGGTGTTATCCATTCTTTAATAAATTTGACGTTTTTCTTCATCTACTTCTATCCCTTTAGCATTAGCCACATAGCCAAGAAATACAACTTTTTCCATACAAAAGGTACACTTTTTAAAATTAGCATAAAATTGTTCTTGCCTCAAACTACAGGCACACACCTAACATACTCCACATGCTCATTCAAAGTTTTACTATATATCAAGATATCATCGAAGTAAACTGTTGACGCCCAAAAAATATCCAAAAGTACAAGAGGCCTAAACCTTGGCCCAAACCAAAAGAGGCCCAACGTTAAAAACTCATTATAGACAAGAAGTTGGATTACTGGGCGATTGTGCGGAAACTAGGATATTTGGGTGATAGGGCGAGTGATGAAGCCGTTGGGCGACTGAGCAAGCGGAATCAAGTTTTGACACTTGTCTTATGATCACATGGCCAGTTGTTAACGAAGATAGAAGTTGAGGTGATGAACTGTGGAAGTTACTTAGAGCAACGTGGCAAGTGGACGTCACAAGGACGTGGGTAATAGTTATGCAACGTGGAGGAAACAAGTTAATCCATGCAAGTGTTACAAATCAAGGCGGCAAACCAAAGATTCAAATATTGGCAGCAGTTGAAGGAAGTTCGTACATTTGTGTATATTGTAAAAACTTAGCCATTTAGAAGGGACCAATCAATCAAATCTCAACAAGAGAATATGTAATTTCCTTTGTCTTTACTTTTATCGTCAAACTCCTAGTGTAATTTGTGTACTTGCGCTCCTTGGAGGTGTTTTTTCTTCACCGTAATCTTCATCAATATAGCACCCCTCGTTGGGACTTTGTCTCGAGAGGTTTTTTTTCCTTACACATTCGTCTGAATTCCCCTTTGGTAAGAGTTTTTGCGCGAAACAAGATTGGCACGCGCAGTGGGATGATTTGGTGTTTTTTTGAAGATACGAAGTGAACCATCATGCCTCACAAGAATTCCGACAAGGAAATAGCAAGCCATCATCTCCTATCTATAATTGAAAGATATGAGGAGGAACAAAGTCCTCCAAGAATAGAGGGAGAGAGTCATAGCCTTTATGAACCCATGAAGGATTTGAATCCTCGAACCATGCGCGAGCTGTTAGGTGAACTCGCTCAAGACGTGGTCGAACAAGTAAATCTACAATATTTCCATAATATGGAAAAGTTTATTCAAAGAGAGAAGGAACAATTTGATAATATGGCCAAACAACTAAAAATATGGCATGATAATATGAATAAGTTGACAGGCCAAGTCATTCAATCAACCTTTCCAAATATAGGACATCATTTTCAATCCAGGATGATTGCAGGACATAGTTCCCCAACCTCAAGTCCAAATCAGGGGACAGA
Organism: Ligustrum vulgare; assembly: GCA_963555705.1. Classification (NCBI taxonomy): domain Eukaryota; kingdom Viridiplantae; phylum Streptophyta; class Magnoliopsida; order Lamiales; family Oleaceae; genus Ligustrum; species Ligustrum vulgare. Next base: position 24,760,710 of record OY743188.1, read on the forward strand.
ATGGCCTTTTGGACCGTCCACTTCAAACTTGGGGGGAAATCCAGTGCCAAACCTGAGCAGTAACCCAACTTCAAACTTGGGGAGTAATCCAATGTCAAACCTGGGGGGTAACCTAACTTCAAACTTGGGGATTAATCCAATGCCAAGCTTGGGGGGTAACCCAACTTCGAACTTTAGGGGTAACCCAGTGCCAAACTTGGGGGGTGACCCAGTTCCGAACTTGGGGAGTAACCCAGTAATTCGGAATAATGTCCAAAACAATGGAAAAATGTTCCACATTTTAACAATGGAGGGAACAGTAACCAAATTGGGTCGAATAATGGTAATTGCGCTCCAACTCCTTTACCAGATCTTGTACCAAACGTCAGGCCACAAGCACCATCAGGGGGAAATCAACCTATAGGACTCCCTTATGATTCCAGTATCTTGTTAAGGGATCAAGTCGCTGAGATGGTACGAGATCAAATGGCAGTGCGGATGCGTCCTTATGTTAGGCCGACTTACACTAAGCCATACCCAGATTGGGTGGATCAAGCTTATCCGTGGCCTAGGGGTTACAAAGTGCCAGAATTCCCTCTATTCACTGGTTTGGGGGAGGTCTCCATGCTAGAGCACATAGGGCGATTCACATTATAGTGTGGAGAGGTGACCGATTATCATAAGATGAGATTTTTCCCAAGTTTCTTAACAGGGATAGCTTTCTCTTGGTTCATTAACCTGCCAGTGAATTCTGTGCAAACGTGGCAACAATTAGAACAATTGTTCCACGCCCAGTTCTATAAAACGGAATTCGAGGTAACTTTGGCCGATTTGGCCAATCTAAGGCAAATGCCCACTGAGTGGGCCGAAAGCTTTCTCCAACGATTTAAAACGGCCAGGAGTAAATGCTTTGTACCCCTGCCGGAAAAAGAATTCATTAGAATTGCTCTGAGTTGCCTGAGTTTTGACCTCAAGAAGAAATTCCAGGATAGGGAGTTCCCTGACCTATTTCAGTTGAGCGCTAACGTAATACGGTATGAGCGTTTACTGAGAGAAGAGAAAATGAAAAATTCTACTAAATGGACTTTTTATAGAGACCCAAATTTTGACATACACACGGTAGGTGACGGATATGTCGACCAGACCGAAGTATGCTTGGCCGAGCTAGTAAAAGGGGACCCATATGCTTGTCCCTTGGCAGCAAAATCTGGCGCGATAATAAAAAATGAGCCTGTAGAAGAGAAAAATAAGAAGGCTAAGATATTTTTGTTCGACATTAGTAAGGCCGATATTATATTCGACAAGTTATATAAGGATAAGCAAATCAAGTTGAGCGATAAACATAAGTTGCCAAACCTTGAACAAACTAAGGGTAAAAAATACCGTAAATGGCATAATGCATGGTCCCATACGACTAAGAATTGTTTGGTTTTTCGGTACGTGTTGCAGGAAGCCATCGAGTCAGGAAGGATCAAGCTTGAGTCTAATAAAAAGATGGAGGTGGATGAGAACCCCTTCCCACAACAACTTGGAGTGAACACGATGACAACTGATTTTCCCCAGAAATTGCCAAAAGTTCAAACTGGTAATTGATGATGAAGCAGAAGATGAATAGCAATGTCCCAAAGTGTTTGAACGACTCAAGGGAAAATAATATCAAGGAGAAGGGAGCGTCTTATGTGATAGGTGCAAAGAAGTGGGTAATTCTATGGAAGGAACCAAAGTGCAGGGGTTTCATGCTCATCCCAGAGTTATGTCGAGTTTCTAGCCCGATAGAGGATGAGGCCCAGATACACATGGAACACAATCTCAAGAAAGGCAGATATGGCCAACAAATCACAGGAAAACATTTAGGCCGCGTCCACGCTAATCAAATGTCTGGAATTTATTCCAGTACAATGCTGGGCGAGTTGCGCCCTTCAATGAAATGACCAAGACACAGAAAAGCATTTTCAGAGGAACTACGACAGAATGATGAGGCGACAACAGGGGGCGTTGTCCCTAGGCACGCCAAAGCTGACTCGGGAAGCTGACCAAAGTGAATTTGATAGTGACAAAGGAAACAGCACAGAGGGATCGGTGAAGAAAACGTCTGGACGTCCCACCGGGAAATTGAAGTTCGACCGCAGCAAAGAAGAAAGAGATGAAGAAGAACCAGAGTGAGCCACCACCATTCAGTTCTGGACATTACCCCCAGTTATGGCCAACAACTATATACTGGCCAATGAGTTTAGGAACGAAGAGGATATAGAAGAAGAGGGTGGAGAAAATGAAGAAACAGCTTGCGAATTGATATGTGAAGAGGGCCAAACGTCCCAGGAGGTAGATTATGAAGAAGAGGATGATGGCATGACAGACATTGAAGAAGAAATCGATTTGGAGGTTGAAGGTAGGAAAAGAGAGGTGTCGCGCAATGTGTTGTTAAAGCAGTTGTATCAAGAAGGCGTGCGTGAAGTAGATTTATTGGGCGAGCCCTCCGGGCGAGCATTCAATTTTTATGTACTATACGGAACGCCCAAGAAGAAAACGAGAGTGCCACGGGCTGAAAAGTATGGGTCTCCTCCCAGGATACTTCCTCCTCCTACTGGATGGTTCACGGATGGAGATTTGGGAGACCAGTGTGAAGGGCAAGAAGTGTTGCAAGCCGAAGTAAAGAAAAGAATTGAAATAAAGGAGGACGGTCAGGAATTAGAGATCGATGCAACAGAAAATGTTATCTTTAGAAAACCCTCCACTAAACTAACCAGGCATCTGAGGCCATTATATGTGAAGACCCAGATTAATGGAATTCCAGTGTCAAAGGTTCTTGTAGACAACGGGGCCGCTATAAATACCATCCCGTCCAGAATGACGAGAAGATTTACGAAAAAGGAGGATGATATGATCCCTACAGAAGTTATCCTCACAAGCTTCAACGGGGGGGGGGGGGGGGGGGGACGTCGGCCAAAGGGGTGATGCCATTGGACGTTACCATGGGGACTACAACAAGGACCACAATTTTCTTCGTGATAGATGGCCCTACCAGCTATAATGTACTTTTAAGGAGAGATTGGATCCATGGGAGCCGGTACATACCTTTTTCACTCCACCAGTGTTTAATATTCTGGAATGATAAAGGAGAAGCAGAAGTGATATAGGCAAATCATAGACCATTCATAGCGGAAGCGAACTCTATAGAAAGATTCATGTATGAGGGGAATTACGAGCCTATTAAAGTAGTGCAAGAGGGAGAAGAAACTCAAGTCGTTGCGCTAAGCGAAGAACCATTCTCGGTTGGCGCCCTAACAAAGATGTTGAACGAGATGAGGCCAAACATATTTCATAGTTCAGGCATCCCAAAATCACATCTTCTTCGTAAGTTTTCCCTTCTTTACTATCAAAGATGGAAGCACCAAAACTTCGACAGATCAAAACTATTTGTGTATTTTGTGGATCAAAAGTGGGGAAAGGCTTCGGTTATCTAGAAGCGGCCGTAGATCTTGGAAAGAAATTGGGGGAAAAAGGTATCACTCTTGTGTATGGGGGTGGTAGCAGTGGTCTAATGGGTTGTGTTTCCCAATCTGCTCTTGCAGAGAAATCAAAAGTAATCGGTGTCATACCTGTCCCTTTGGTAGATGTTGCAGGCAAAACACGAGGGCATGAAGTTCAAACCTTATCCATCCATGAACGCATAACTTGTATGCTATATGGTTCTGATGCCTTTATAGCCCTGCCCGGAGGTTTTGGTACCTTAGAAGAAATCTTTAACATTACCTCGTGGGCTCAATTAGATCTCCATACTAAGCCTATTGGGCTTCTGAATGTTAACAATTTCTTTGATGGTTTGTTAACCTTTCTTGATTATGCTGTGGAACAGGGATTCATCTCTCCATTTTCCAGAAGGCTCCTTATTTCTGCTCCTACCATTGATGAACTACTGGATAAGCTGCAGTCATATATCTCAATACAAGATCCAGCAGGAGTTAAGATAGATTGGTCGCAAGGAAGGGGAATCAAGCGAAAATGGAGTCCGGTTAATGTAAATTTAACTCTGTGAATCTTAGAATAGGTGGGGGTAGAGTACGGAGTATTCTCACTCTCGAGACACCCCTCCATTTACTAGGATTTCCTAAATGTTTAAATCTTGTGTGTACCTCAAAGGTTCCAGGTGGTAGATTACGGAGTATTCTTACTCTCGAAACACACCTCTTTGAAGGTTTCTTTATTTCCTCAAAAGATCAGAGGTGGTAGGATACGGCTACTCCGGAAACACATCTCTCATTTTGAGGATCTTTCCATGTTTTTCTCTTATGCTTTCATGTGTTTCATGTATTTCCTTTCCAGTGTGACTCTTGTGTGTTCTCCTTATGAGAAAATAATAAAATCTCTGCTATCATCTACTAAATCTCGTTTGTGATTGCATACCATACTATGCTCTTATTTCCAAACGATAAAATTCTGGATAGAGTCTCCCTTGTAATTTGGACTTATCCCAAAACATAAGCATACTTCATAACCAACAATAACAAATAACTCCACATTTATCCACAACGATCTAAAATATTGAAAACGATTCCAACACTTCAATATCATCAAAATATCCCATAATTCAATTCATAATTCCTCAACATAACAATTTCAAATCATATTTTTCAATATCACAATATCACTTCCTTCCATACCTTAATGGCTCAAAAGATTACTCATACTTATAAATATATGCCATAAATCATATTCCCAAAATATTCACAAGGCCAAACTTCATAATAAATTTCTCTTCAAAATAGAGGAAATAATTCACTTACTCAACATAATATCCATTACTTAATTCTCAATAAAATCATATCACTTATAATCTTAACATCTTATCACAACTTCATAACTGGCTTGCTATTTCTCGTTTAATCTAAACGATAGATAATCTGAACATATAATCAAATCCTTTCCGTTGACTTCTCATACTTAGTGCCATGTCTAAAATCAATTATGCAAAGTCCATCTAGGGTTCATCATTTCTAACTCGAGGACAAAAATTATTTAAAAATCATTCTTAAATCATATTATTCCCATTATGCTCAACACTCGTTTTCTTTCTTAAAAAATTTCTCATAATCATACATTAAAGCATATAAGTTATAACAAAGCATAACAACATCATTATTTTTGAAGAAATACATTCTTATTTCTCATAAATCATAAGTATCCGAAATACTCTTCATTCTTTCTCATAAATCAATAAAATGAGTATTCGAAATACTGAAATAACTTTAAACATTATAAACTTCTTTACCTCGGAGTTGGTGGAACGAAATGATGGCAGTGGCAATCTTCATCAATAAAAATCTTAAAATAGAAAATATTTCTTGAAAATTCTTTTTGAAAATTTTACCAGTCTACAGAAACGCAGACTAGCTCTGATACCAACTTGTAGCGCCCCGAGTTCCGTATACCCGATTCACTACGTCATTTTCTGTCTAAATTTTTCGAATAATATTTTTGCGAAAGAAATAATTGAAATTCATTTTTTGGCAACATTAAATAAACTGTAATGGCCGATAAAATTGAAACATTTATGAAACCATTTGAAATAGTAAATCGAACCATTAATTTTGTAAAGAAATTGACAATGTCATAATTTCTCAAATAAATGAACTTCTCTAAATTATTCGATTGTTTGGAAAAATACGGAAATCATTAACGTCAAACTTTCAACTGTTTAACGATTATTTCCACCATCATTCATCGCTCGCCACCGTCTCCGAAATCTGCAAAACTGTTAAAAAGTAGGGTGAGTATTTCATGGGGGAAATACTCAGTAGACTCATCGCAAATTAATTTAATTTATAAGATGATTAAACACATAAATCCCGGCTCTTTATAAAACGGGCATTGATAGAGCTTCTTTATAAAACGGCTCTTGATAAAACTCATATTGTGCATTACAGCACGGGACATATTTTGCAAATCATAGGCTCTTTGAAAATAGCTCTTTGAAAACAGCTCTTTGAAAACCATATACTTATAAAAACATTTTAATTATGCCAAGCATAATTTCTTTTGAAAGCATAACATAAGATAGGATTGAAATCCTCATAAACATAAGGAGACACAAGAACTTTACCGAACTTAGGTGGCAAGAATTCTTATGCAGTAAAATCATAATAACAGTAAGTATACCAAAACATAATTCTTGAAATTCATAGGGATCATTTCCATCATAACATAAGATAGGATCGAAATCCTCATAAACATATGAGACAGGAATTTTACCGAACTTAGGTGGTAAATCCTCATAAACATATGGAAAGACAGGAATTTTACCGAACTTAGGTGGTAAATCCTCATAAACTTATGGAGACACAAGAATTTTACCGAACTTAGGTGGTAAGAATTCTTATGTGCATAGCAATGATCCAAAACATATAAAATATTATCGTAAAAACATAGGGTATACTTACTTTTCATAAAAACATAAGGTATATTTACCTTTCATAAAACATACTTAATTTTCTTGAAAATTGACTTTCACAAGTCACATGACATTTATATGAAATCATAATTTAAATCAATTAATAAGTGCGAGTCTACCTCAAATCCGACGAGTGTAAAGTTGAGCGGGAATGACTTCAATTTCTTTAAATTCTCCGTACGCTTCGTCTTAGCCAATAAGTCACTTTAGTATATCGAATATATAGTTCAAAATGATAAATTATAATTTGAGGACTAAAATTGATGTTTTGAAAGTTGAGGGACTAAAATGAATACTTTTGAAAGTTGAGTCGGAAACTCAAAACAATAGGGTTGAAATAATATATTTTAAAACAATAGGGGTTGATTAAAACTCATTTAAAACTTAAGGGCTGAAATTGATAAGTTTAAAAGCTGAAAGGACTGATTTGAAAACCTTTGAAACTAAAAGGGACTGAATTGGATTGTTTTAAAATCATAGGGGCTGATTTGAAACATTTCAAAACTTGAGGACTGATTTGAAATAACTTTAAAAGAATTGAAAGGGCTGAATTAAGACATTTTAAAACATAGGGACTGAATTGAAAAGCTTTAAAACTTCAGGGACTAAACTGCAGATTCTGAAAATCAAAATAATAAAATCAGATTTTTTTACTCTCTTACTCTACCATTCTCACTTCTCTCTCTCAGCACTCTCTCTGCAATTTCATCAGTGAAATCAGGCGAGGAACAAACGAGTGACACTGCCGGTGATTCGCCGGCGAAGTAGCCGGCGCAGGTTGCGGTAAGTGGTGGTCAAAGCAAGGTTTCTGATTTTAGGGCTTGGGTGCGAGAAACAAGGGCGAAATCGAAACAAAAATCGAAACTGCTGTTTGGTGATTGTCCGACGATACTCCATTCAAAATAGGTTAGTGACTGAGGTGAGTATCTGGGTTTCAGATTTGATGTAGATGATTCAGAGACTGGTTTTTGATTTTGAGTTTGGGCTGAACTTGGAGATTCGAGGTTGGGCAGTGTTGCGGCGGTAGTGGTCGCGAGTGACTGCAGAGGCGATCTTGGAGTTAATGGTGGAATTGGTGACTGGAGCTGGAGGTGGTGATTCTGGTTGGATTGATATTGGATGAAATGGCTACTGGGTGGTTGATTCATGGTAATGAAGGTCAGAGACTCTGGTGGTTTTTACATTGATGATGATGATGCTGATTGTCTGATTTGGGAATCAAAACGGGAAGAAACGAAATGGGTGGTGGTACAGATGTTCGACGATGGGTGTTGACTGTGGTTGGGTTAATTTCCGGTGATGGTTTCGATGATGAAATGATGAATACTGTGGTTGATTGCAAATTGGTTGATGGTTATTGAAATGGTTGTCTTGGTTGCAAGTCGATGGTGTAGTGTATGGTGATAGGCAGCAGTTTGTTGGAATGGCTGTGGTTATTGAAGATGATGGAGTTGGGTGCAGGCATTGATGGTAGACGTGATGATTCATGGGGATGAAGGTGGTTTGATCTGTACTTATGGTTTTATACAGATTTGTGTTAGTGTGGTGGAATTAAGATAGGTGGAAATGAAATTGTGTTTTGGTTAGTGGAGAATTTGGTGTGAAATAAAATAGAATATCATCATTATGTTTTGATGGTTGATTTGGTGGAGAATATGATGGATACGGGTGATGAATGTTGGTGTTTTTAAAGGAAAAGAGAAAGAAATTAAAATGATTAAAGAGGAGACATGGGGAATCATCAAATAAAAATAATGGAAAGGGAATATGGGTTGTGCCATGTGAGTTGAATGAAGGTGTGGTTGTATGATGAAACCGTGGTGGAGAACATCATAATTGAAAGGGAATCATTGATTAAAAATTGTATTAAAAACTGATATATTTTGGACTGAAAATAAATTTGAGAATAAACAAATTTTGAAATAAAATTGAAATACGTATTTGGACTTGAAATAATTTGAATAAGGATCATTGGGATATTTTAATAAATTTGGAATTAAAAATGATTTTGAAAATAATACTTTGAATAAATAATTAAAATAACATAATTTTAGAAATTCGGATTTTTAATTTAAAATCGAACAAATTCGATATTTCTTGACTTGGCTAGACGAATTCGTCGCGGCGTTAACTTCAAAATAATAGGTGAAATAGTAGCGACACAATTTTCTAAAAATTAAAATAATTATAAAATTGCGTAAAAATTCCGGGTCGCTATACTGAGTGCTTGCCAGTCCTCGCCTTGGCCCTTTGAGGCAGCGGCTAACTCAGCCATGCGTCCTTCATCAACAGTGATATTTGAGAGACGTTCAAGGACCGACTTGGCTCGTTCCAACTCTGAAGAAGCATTTCTCTTTTTAGCGTCCAGCCGAGCCCTGCAATCATCCATTTTCACCGGTATTTCCTTCAGCTCTGCAGTCAGAGACGCCACTAGAGAATCTTCCAGGAGGACTTCGGAAGAAATTTCATCAAGGACAACTTTACTTTTTCTCGAATTCAGTGTTAAGGGACTCCTTCTCATCTAGAGCACGAATGAATTGAATATTTTGCTCCTTCAGCTCTGTATTCCTAGCTAAAAAGGAGTTTACCTCGGACTGAACGATCTTCAGGACTAGTTTTATGTCATGCGGGTTTTCAAGAGATGGGAGAGCGAATGCTTGGGTCATTTGCGCGCTCAATTTCTCAAATATGTCCCGCTGATTGGAAGCTCCGACCGCAGTAATGCTCAAATCCAAGAAGAAGGTAAAATCAAGGATTGACTGCTTAAAGATCTTTCTGTTTTCTTCAGAAGGCGTAACGGACGGGGGAGGAGAATGAGATATGGGAGCACGGGAAGAGCTACCTACGCGATACCGGTCCCAAGCGGAAAACAAGTCCTGGATGGAGTGCAAAACAGCATCAGCACCCTGTAAAAGAAAAATGAATCATTGAACATTTCGTCTACTGATGATGAAAAGGAAAATAGTGTGAATTAAGAATTAACTCATCCGTCATTTTGGGAGAGGAAGAAGGAGGCACGTCCTCAAGGGACCTAATGGCAGTGGGGGCTTTGCCCTTGGATGGACTATTACACCCATTACAGCAGGCGAATCCACGGGCGCCCCTATAAAGAAATATGAACAGTGGATAAAGTGCAATAACAGGGCATATGGAGAATGTTGATATGCAATAATTACCTCTGGAGCCACGCGCAGAGGATCAACGCCTTGGAGGGTAGGAGTTTCTTGAGTGAGATGGGTGGCTAAGGGTCTCAGGTCCTTTGACCCCTTCTCTGATGTAGATCCCCCACTGGCCTTACTTTTTTGAGATTCCAAGTGGAACTATGAGTGCCAAGAAGTTACCTTATGAATAAATGAAGGCAACAAAAGGTCAGAGGTTACCTTTTTGGTAAAAGGGATGTCCTCGTCATCTTCATCCTCAGACGAACTTGCAAGTATGACGGCATACCATTTACGGCTAGAAGCATCTGTCGACATCGCTTGCTTCCTACGAGTGGATGGAGATGGCGGCCTGATAGCTAGGGGAGCAACTGTGATTGGGGAGCCAGAAGAGAGAACGCCGTGTCTCTCTAACGAGTGAAAAGCACGATGAACATTGCTCGCAAAGAGCCTACATTTGACGGATGGCCAAAACTGGTCGAAAAGAGGATGCATAACGGAAGAAGGATTGAAGGGTGCCAAAGCAAAGCCATCAGCTAAGAGATTATTCTGGCTCTCAATAGCTCCAACCTCTGTTCTACTGATGGTGTGGAATCGCTCTAATAAACTCCTAGAAAAGCAGGGAGGTACGGGCCATGCCTGCCCAAAGCCAAGTTGGGGGGCAAAGAATTGGGGAGCATAGAGTTCAACCCCCGCCTTAGCATTGGTACCAGTAACGATGTCATGAAACAAGTCTTTACCAGTCAGGTATTGGACCCAAATGGGCAAAAAAGTACGTGCATTGTCCAGTGTAGCAAGGGGTTGCACATAAGGAGGAACCTGATGGGCAGAAAAAGGAAAGAAAGTAGGAACTGAATGCAAGTTGTAGAAGAAAGTAAATACATTCCTATTGGACGATTTTATAACATCCATTTGGTGGATAAGTAGCCCGTAGCAAGAAGCGGAAAGAGGAGAAACTGATGAGGTATGGAATTGTGGGAAGTATGCTCTTAACCACAATTGAGCAAGCCAAAGGGGTCCACTCCCAGTGGGAGACGCTCCATTCCTCAGTTGGTTTTGGAGGGAAGTCATACCTCTATAAAAGGCGGCCAGGAAGAAAGAGCAAAGATTTAAAGACCTACCGCGTGCTAGCTCATTCGCTATAGGCAAATATGACATGGAGGGATTAAGACTTGGGACGCAAAGAACATACTTGCATAGCCATACCTGGAGGAAAGCTACACGCTCAGTATGATTGGGTTCTACCAGAGGGTTATTGTTGTAAATCTCCTGCATACCCGGATAAGAATCAGTATATTTCTTGTCAAATTTCGGGGCAGTGGTAGATACTGAAATGGCAGGGGAAATCATATCGCCCAGAGGTGAGAGGTTCACTAAAGCACCAACATCTCTCAAAGTGACAGACATCGGGCCAAGGGGGAAGATGAAGGTGTTATATTCAGAAGACCAAAAACTCAGTGCCATGGGGAAAAGGACGGGGTCATAAACAGGAGGGCGTAAAGTGATTTCCAACAAATCAGAAATTTTGGCCAGGTCAAAAATCTCCTTTGTGGGGCCATGGCCCACCATGCGTGTGTGCCACCGGCGAAACGTTGTGTCAGCCTTCCGCCATATACCCTTCTCCCGGATTGGCTTTAGCGGAAGAGGGTTTAAGAAGAGTGGGTCTTGCATACAAGGAAATAACTGACCCACAGCCACTCACCCAATCGAGTCAGCATCATTAAAAGATGGGCACAAGAAAAATTCATTCTTGTCAAGATTGGCCGGAGAAAGGGGAGTTGGGTTCACGTATGGTTTAGTGAGGAGTGTCTTGAAGTCGTCGAAAGAAAAGAAATTTTTGGGTTCCTTCCCTGAAGATGACATTGTTAGCAGAATGCGTGCGAAGTATGAAGGTCGAGGTGAAGTGGTAGACGGTGAATAGTAACCTTTATAGAAGGAAGAACAAGGCGGTGATGGCAAACGTAGATGAAAGTGGAACGTGGGAGAAGCGACGTGATGAAGTGGCTCACCCTTTGAAAAACAAGGGTTATGAAGCGTCAAATCTTTTGCAGAATGCGGAGAGGCACCGTTGAGAAATGTAGAAGTGCGGTGCCTAATATCAGAATATGGCTTAGAATTAATAAAATTGATATTAATTCCGCCATATTGGGGGGTAATTGTTGACGCCCAAAAAATACCCAAAAATACAAGAGGCCTAAACCTTAGCCCAAATCAAAAGAGGCACAACGTTAAAGACTCATTATAGGCAAGAAGTTGGATTACTGGGCGATTGTGCGGCAACTAGGATATTTGGGCAACAGGGCGAGTGATGAAGTCGTTGGGCGACTGAGCAAGTGGAAGCAAGTTTTGACACTTGTCTTATGATCACATGGCCAGTTGTTAACGAAGATGGCAGTTGAGGTGATGAACTGTGGAAGTTACTTAGAGCAATGTGGCAAGTGGACGTTACAAGAACGTGGGCAACAATTATGCAACGTGGAGGAAACAAGTTAATCCATGCGAGTGTTACAAATCAAGGCGGCAAACCAAAGATTCAAATATTAGCACCAGTTGAAGAAAGTTCATGCATTTGTATATATTGTAAAAACTTAGCCATTTAGAAGGGACCAATCAATCAAATCTCAACAAGAGAATATGTAATTTTCTTTATCTTTACTTTTATCGTCAAACTCCTAGTGTAATTTGTGTGCTTGCGCCCCTTGGAGGTGTTTTGTCTTCACCGTAATCTTCATCAATATAGCACCCCTCGTTGGGACTTTGTCTCAAGAGGTTTGTTCCTTACACATTCGTCTGAATTCCCCTTTGGTAAGCGTTTCCGCACGAAACATAAACTACAATGAATTTACCTATAAATTCACGTAAAACATGATTTATTAAACACATAAATGTGCTAGGTGCATTAGTAAGTCCAAAGGACATTACTAACCATTCATACAAGCCATATTTAGTTTTTAAAGCAGTTTTCCACTCAACTCCTTCCTTCATTCGAATTTCATGATAATCACTCTTAAGATCAATTTTACTAAATATGCTAGCCCATGCAATTCATCCAACATATCATCTAACCTAGGAATAGGATGACGATACTTTACCATTATGTTGTTGATGGCCCTACAATCAACACACATTCTCCAAGTCTCGTCCTTCTTTGGTACAAGTAACACGGGGATGACACACGGGCTCATACTCTCCCTTATGTACCCTTTGCTCATCAAATCCTCCACTTGCCTTTGAAAGTCCTTCGTCTCCTGGGGTTACTTCGATAAGCGGGGCGGTTTGGAATGATTGCTCCAGGTATGAAATCAATTTGATGTTCAATACCTCGAATGGGTGGTAACCCACTAGGTATGTCATCTGGAAGCACATCTTCGAACTCCTGCAATAAAGAAATAGCCAAACTAGGGAGGAATTTGTTAATTTCATCAAATGCAGGGAATGATTCCTTGTACAACAAGAGGACCATTGGTCGCTTTTCCATGAAGGCCTTCTTAATTTCACTCTTTTTTGCATAGAAACTCGTTTTTTTTTTCTTTTCTGACACTCTTCGCTCCCTCTCCTTTTTCTAAGGTATGTACCCCCACACTCTTTTTTCTCTTGCCTCTCCTTTTTCTAGAGTCGTGGCTCCAACCCTCTTTTCCTCTCCTTTTTCTGAGGTTGTGGCCTCAACTCTCTTTCTCTAATTTTCCCTCACTCTTTTTTCTTCATCATTTTTCAATTTTATTTGATCTTCATACACTTGTGATGGGGTCAATGGTGCAAGTGTAATGGTTTTCCCCCCTTTGGTAAAGCTATACCTATTTTTATATCCATCATGCATCACCTTCCTATCATATTGCCAAGGTCTACCCAACAAAATGTGCCCGGCATGCATAGTAACTACATCACACATAACGTCATCCACATAGCTACCAATAGAAAAACTCACCAACACCCTCCTATTCACCTTAATTTCTCCACTATCATTTAACCATTGAAGCCTATAAGATTTAGGATGTTTTAATAAGGGTAATCCTAATTTTTCAACAAGTGTGGTACTAGCAACATTAGTACAACTACCACCATTAATAATCATACTACATACCTTGTCATTAATGCTACACCGTGTATGGAATATGTTCTCCCGTTGTTGTTCCAAGTCATCCGTGTTGATTTTAGCACTAAGAGCTCGCCTTGCCACTAATAACTCACCATGCTCCCCGGATAACACATCCTCATCATCACATACTTCCTCCAATGACGGCATATCGCTATAATCTTCTTCTTCACTATCACTCTCCATGGTTCCATCCTTTCGCACAAGTATTACTCACCTATTAGGACATTGAGATGTCACATGTCCTCTTCCCAAACATTTGAAGCATTGAATGTCTCTACTCCTAGATGGTTGAGGTTCCCCCTTAGGTGCGAGTTTGCTAGCATGCTCCTCCTTCCCTTTTGGTGCCTCAAACTTCCCTTTAGAAATAGCCCCATCTCCTTTGTTTTCCCACTTCGGCTTCCAAGAAGAATTAGAACCCAATTGATACCTTGCTATCCATTTTTTCTTCAATTGCTTCTCCACCTTTATACCCATGTGTAACATATCTTCCATCTCCAAATAATATTGTAGCTCAACTACGTTAGCTATATCCCTATTCAACCCATTCAAAAATCGAGCCATAGTAGCCTCTCTATCCTCATCTACATTAGCTCTAATCATCAACATCTCCATCTCCTTATGATAATCCTCCACACTCTTAGATCCTTGGTATAGACTTTGTAATTTTTGATGAAGCTCCCGATGGTAATGACTAGGCACGAACCTCTTTCTCATGATAGCTTTTAATTCCTCCCAAGTATTAATGAGTCTCTCGCGATTCCTCCTCCTAGAAGTCACCAATTGATCCCACCAAGTAATAGCGTAATCGTAGAATTCAAGTACAACTACCTTAACTTTTTTTTCTCTTCCGAATAAGTGTAGCAATTAAAAATCAACACCATCTTCTTTTCCCACTCCAAGTATGCTTCCGGATCACTCTTACCCTTGAATGACGGAATTGTCATTTTGATGTTGCTCATACTACTATCCACTCTATCCCCAATAAGATCTCTATCCCTCCTTCCATGCCTAACACCTCTATCCACAATTGCCCCATTGTCAAAATCACTATCTTCTTCATTCTCATCAACCCCCTATCCTCTACGACCTTGCCCACCTTGCCTACGTGCATTAGGCACTTCCCGAGGCTGTTCATGTGAGGCTTCGGGTTCTAATCACCCGACTCGTCACGCCATCGTCTTTAGTTTGGTTTCGAATTGTAACTGTAGATAGATTGACTTGATTAGGTGAATATTTGATAGGATGATGATCATGATTGTCAAGATAAAATGGCGAATTTAAAATTTGAAGTTTTTTTGATAGAATGATTAACTCCAATTTTGAAATAAGATTATCTAGAAATTTTAATTTGAATAAAAAAAATGAAATTGGGTTATAAAAATAGATTTTGAATTTATTGGACGTAAAATCAAGTTGGACTGAAAATCTATTATTTTCGGCTCAAAATTTATAACTTGGCTAAACGACGTACGTGAACTTTAAATAATGGGTTTGATTATAGAGACACGGTTTTTAGAAAATAAAATATTTATTTACTATAATTCAGAAATTTCTCGGTCGCTACAACCTTACCCCCTTAAAATAATTTCGTCCTCGAAATTAAACTCACTTGATCTATGATATCTGGATACTTGGCTAAAATTTCGTCTTCTTTTTCCCAAGTAGCCTCATCATCCTTGTATCTACCCCACTGGACTTTGACTAAGGAATTTCTTTGTTTCTTAAGACATGGACTTTTCTCTCTACAATGCACATGGGCGCCTCCTCATAAGACAAATCTTTCTGAACTGAAAGTGACTGGTAATTCACCACATGACTAGGATCATAAACATACTTTCTTAATAGAGAAACATGAAAAACATTGTGAACCGCTGCAAGCTTGGGTGGCAATGCCAAACGATATGCCACATTTCCTACTTGCTCTAATATCTCAAATGGTCCAATAAATCGAGGTCTTAACTTTCCCCTTTTTCCAAAGCGAAAAGTACCTTTCATTGGGATTACCTTCAAAAACACTTTCTCTCCCACCTGAAATACCAAGTCTTTCCTTCTCTGATCTGCATAACTCTTCTGTCTGTCCTGTGAGGTCTTAATTCGCAGTCTAATCTTCTCAATAGCCTCAACTGTTCTTTCAATTAATTATGGTCCCAACAATTTCTTCTCACCTACTTCATCCCAATAAAGTGGCGATCGACATCGTCGTCCATACAGTGCTTCATATGGTGTCATACCAATAGTATCCTGAAAACTATTATTGTAGGAAAATTCCACCAATGGTAGGTGATTCTCCCAACTACCACTCAAGTATAGCACGCAAGCTCTAAGCATATCCTCCAGTGTCTGAATAGTACGCTCAGGCTGATCTGCGGATGGTATGCAGTACTAAAATTTAATTTAGTACCCATTGCGATATGCAAACTCTTCCAAAATCTAGAAGTAAACCTCGGATCTCTATCTGAGATAATGGAAGCTGGTACCCCGTGAAGTCGAACAATCTCTCTTACATACAGTTGGGATAACTGATCCATACGAGTCATTCTGACCGGGAGGAAATGAGCTGACTTTGTAAGCTGGTCCACAATAACCCAAATAGCGTCATTTCCTCTAACTGGTTTTGGCAACCCAGTAACGAAATCTATGGAAATTTTCTCCCATTTCCATTCTGGTATCTCCAAAGGATTCAACAATCCTGAAGGTCTCTGATGTTCAGCCTTAACATGTTGACAGGTCATGCATCGAGATATAAACCTCGCAATACAACCCTTCATATTTCTCCACCAAGAATTATTGTGTAAATCGCGATACATTTTTGACCCACCAGGGTGACCTGCGTAAGGTGCTGAATGAGCTTCAGTTAAAATCTCCTTCCTGATCTGTTCATCCTTCGTCACACAAATATGCCCTCTGAACATAAGTGCTTTATCAGAGGCAATCTCAAAACCTATCCTCCTGCTAGTCCCAACTTCAGATCTGATTTTTTCCAAAAATTTATCATCTGCCTGAGCTGTCACAATTCGATCCCTCAAATCTGGTTTAACAGTCAGATTTGTCAATCTGCCAAAACCTCGAATTGATGGGGCTTGCACTTCGATTTTCAAATTCTGAAAGTCTCGAATCAACTAGTCTTGCGTTGTTCCCAAAATTGACAATTGACCAGCATTTTTCCTGCTCAAAGCATCTGCAACCTTATTTGCTTTACCCGGATGGTAAAGAATAGTGCAGTCATAATCTTTCACCAGCTCTAGCCATCGACGTTGCCTCATATTTAATTCCTTCTGAGTAAAGAAATACTTGAGACTCTTGTGATCGGTGTAAATCTCACATTTACTCCCGTACAAATAGTGTCTCCAAATCTTTAAAGCATGCACTACAGCTGCAAGCTCTAGATCATGCGTTGGGTAATTATTTTCATATGGTTTCAACTATCTTGAAGCATATGCTATTAATTTTCCATTCTGTATCAATACACAACCAATCCATGCTTGGATGCATCATTGTAAATAACGTAACCATCCGATCCATCCGGTATAGTCAATACTGGTGCCGATACAAGTCTATTCTTCAGTTCCTGGAAACTTTGTTCGCACTAACTTGTCCACTGGAACTTAATTCCCTTCCTGGTTAACTGTGTCATAGGACCTGCTATTTTAGAAAAGCCTTCTGTAAATCGTCGATAGTATCCGGATAACCCAAGAAAACTTCTCACATTTCCAACATTGGCAGGTGTTGGCCAATTCATTACAGCTTCAACATTAGACGGATCAACTTCAATACTATTTACTGTAACAACATGACCTAGGAAGGCTACCCTCTCAAGCCAAAATTCATATTTCTTGAATTTGGCGGACAACTTCTCTGCTCTCAGTGTTTCCAATACTATCCTCAAGTGCTCTTCATGCTGTTCAGAATCCCTTGAGTAAATCAGTATGTCATCGATAAAAACGATAACAAATTTATCAAGAGACTGATGAAAGAATCAATTCATCAAATCCATAAACACTGCGGGTGCATTCGTGAGACCAAATGGCATTACTATGTACTCATAATGCCCATATCGCATCCTAAACGCGATTTTTGGTACATCATCTGGCTTAATCTTTAACTGATTATAGCCAGATCTCAAATCGATCTTCGAGAATATAGTTCTACCTTTCAACTGATCAAATAAGTCTTTGATCCTAGGAAGGGGATACTTATTCTTTATTGTCAATTTGTTCAGCTCTCTATAATCAATACACATCCTCATGCTTCCTTCCTTCTTTTTCACAAACAACACAGGTACTCCCCATGGAGATACACTCAGTTTGATAAAACCCTTTTCTAACAATTCCTTTAGCTGAACCTTCAATTCCTGCAACTCCTTCGGTGCCATACGATATGGAGCATTAGATACCGGGGCAGCTCCTGGTACCAAATCAATGGTGAATTCCACTTTTCTATCAGGCGGGATACCTGGTAGATCATCTGGAAAAACATCACCATATTCACATACTACTGGCACCGACTCCAAAGTGATCTCCTATGATGGTTTGTCTTGAAGACTAACCAAATAGCCCTGACAATTGCCCTTGGCTAATAACTTCTCGGCTTGCAAAGCTGATACAATACGGGGAAGAGCCTTAATCTTCGTCCCATAAAATCTAAATACTTCTTCACCACCTTTGCGAAAAATAACTTCCTTCTCGTGGCACATAATTGCAGCACGGTTGGTACTGATCCAATCCATACCCAGAATAATATCGAAGTCTTTCATTCGAATAATATTCAGGTCTGCTTCCAGCACTTGACCATCAAAATCAATTTGCACTACTTTGACTATCTTATCGGTATCAATAGTTCCTCCTGATGGTAAACTAACCTCAAGTATACTATCAGTTTCATCTCCTATTAAGTTCAACCTTTCTAAGCATGTATCAGATATAAATGAGTGTGTGGCTCTCGAGTCTATCATAACATATACGGGAATACCAGAAACAGATAATATACCTGTTATCATATAAGCATGCTTCAAAATAGGAAAGATATACAATGCAGGACAAAAAATAGGACATGCATAGGAATATTGAAATAATTAGTATACCTGCGATCACGTCCAAGTTCTCTTGATGCAAACCACGTAGCAATTATAACTACGCAACCCACAAAATATTGAAATCGACTCAAGAACGCCAATAAATCACGATTTATGGATCCAATTAAAATTAATTGAACCAAGCAACCAATACAATCACTGGGATATATTGACATCTTGATCACAAGCAATATTAATTCTCACCGAGATTTGAGCAAACAAGAATAACTCGCAAGTTCGAATTTTATTCAATGAAGAATAAAATTGTGAAAGCAAAATAGCCTCTCAATTATAATATCAAAGTTGTGTGTAAAATAATGAAAATTATATCCCTATAAATAGGGTCAAAACCTGTCTAAAGAGTTTTAATCATACTAGGTAACAAATCGCAAAAAATAAGGAAAGAAATAAAATCAAAAATTTACACGTATTGGCTGTTACGGCCGTGACATAATTCTTACGGCCGTAAGAAGCTTTCTGTTTTACAGTTACGGCCGTGAGACATATTTTTACGACCGTAAGTCATATTTCCTAAAAATCATAATTTAACCCGAGGCTGCATTACGGCCGTGACATATTTGAGTTACGGCCGTAAATCCAATTCTTCAAAATTTCAGTTTTTCCGCAGTAAACTCGTTACGGCCGTGAGGAGTATAGGTTACGGCTGTAATTCTTGAAATTTCACAATTTTCTTCGACGGATTGAATGAGGTTGATCCACTCGTCGTTTTTGCTTGGTCCCAACATGGAACTTGCTTCTTTTGATGACATGAACATTGTTTTGGCCATTGTTTCTTGTACTAGCTTGTCCATTGCTTCATTGGCCCTCTTTGTTTGTAATCGAGTCATCGGTCCCCCTTTGATCATCAACGGATCTTTGTGCGAGCTTGTATTCGTGGTCTGGATCACATCACCCCCTCCCTCTTCAAAAGGATTCGACCTCGAATCTGTACCTGCATCAAACGGAGATAGACCAGAAACATTAAATGAATCCGAAACATTATACTCACCAGGAAGATCGAGTTTATAGGCATTGTCGTTGATCCTTTCAATCACTTGGAATGGACCATCCCCTCGCGGTTGTAACTTTGACTTGCGTTGTTTTGGAAACCGTTCCTTTCTCAAATGTACCCAAAACCAATCACCGGGTTCAAATATGACGCCATTTCTTCCTTTTTTAGCCTGAGAAGCATAATGTTCATTTTTCTTTTCAATTGCCAACCTCACCTTGTCGTGGAGTGATTTAACCATCTCAGCCTTTTTCTTTCCATCTAAACTACTACGTTCATTCACAGGTAAAAGAATTAAATCCAATGGTGTTAGCGGATTAAAACCATAAACAATTTCAAATGGCGAACAAGAAGTAGTAGAATGTATAGTCCTATTATATGCAAATTCAATAAATGGTAAACACTCTTCCCAATTTTTCAAATTTTTATTGATTATGGTGCGCAACAATTGAATCATTGTCCTATTTACTACCTCGGTCTGTCCATTGGTCTGTGGGTGACAAGTTGTTGAAAAAAGTAGTTTTGTTCCTAATTTATTCCACAAGACTCTCCAAAAATGACTAAGGAATTTAACATCCCTATCCGAGACTATACTCTTAGGAACTCCATGTAAGTGCACAACTTCCTTAAAGAAAATATCATCTATGTTGATAGCATCATCAGTTTTATGGCATGGTATGAAATGTACCATTTTACTAAAGCGAACCTAGGGACGGGCAAAGGCATATATAATTCATGGGGTTTAATCCTAGATTTTGCCTTCTTGCAAGTAATGCATCTACTACAAACCCGAACCACATCAATCTTCATTTTAGGCCAATAGAAATGTTCACTTAGGATTTCGATGGTCTTTTTAACCCCAAAATGACCCATTAAACCTCCACTATGGGCCTCTCTCACAAGTAACTCTCTCATTGAACACCTAGGGACACACAATTTATTTTCTCGGAATAAATAACCGTCATGCTTAAAGAACCTATCCACAGCCCCTTTACCACATGAATCATAAATACTAGAAAAGTTCGGATCATTAGCATACAAGTCCTTAATGTATTCAAACCCAAGTAATTTAGCATTCAAAGAATTTAAAAGAACATACCTTCAAGACAATGCATCTGTCACCACATTTTCCTTACCTTGTTTGTACTGGATGACATAGGGAAATGTTTCGATGAACTCTACCCATCTTGCATGTCTCTTACTCAGCTTAGCTTGACCCCTTAAATGCTTCAAGGATTCATGATCAGTGTGTATAACGAACTCCCGTGGCCACAAGTAATGTTGCCATGTCTCCAAAGAGCGCACAAGTGAGTACAACTCCTTGTCATATGTGGGATAATTAAGTGCAGCCCCCTTTAGCTTTTCACTAAAATAGGCTACTGGCCTTCGATCCTGCATTAAAACAACTCCAATGCCTATCCCTGAGGCATCACATTCAATCTCAAAAGCTTTGTCAAAGTTAGGAAGTGATAAAACCGGTGCTTTACACAACATATTTTTGATAGTCTCAAATGGATGCTCCTGTGCTACACCCCATTTAAATCCTACACTTTTTTGACAATTTTTGTGAGTGGTGCGGCAATTGTGCTAAAATCTTTAATAAAGCGCCTATAAAAACTAGTCAAGCCATGAAAACTTCTAACCTCAGTTATGCTTTTAGGTGTTGACCATTCTTTAATAGCTTTGACTTTCTCTTCATCTACTTCTATCCCTTTAGCACTAACCACATAGCCAAGAAACACAACTTTATCCATGCAAAAACTACACTTTTTAAAATCAGCAAAAAGTTGTTCTTGCCTCAAAACCAAAAGCACACACCTAAGATGCTCCACATGCTCATTCATAGTTTTACTATATATCAAGATATCATCGAAGTAAACTACAACGAATTTACCTATAAATGCACGTAAAACATGATTCATTAAACGCATAAAAGTGCTAGGTGCATTAGTAAGTCCAGACGGCATAACTAGCCATTCATACAAGCCATATTTAGTTTTAAAAGCAGTTTTCCACTCATCTCCATCCTTCATTCGAATTTGATGATAACCACTCTTAAGATCAATTTTACTAAATATACTAGAACCATGCAATTCATCCAACATATCATCTAACCTAGGAATAGGATGACGATATTTTACCGTTATCTTGTTGATGGCTCTACAATCAACACACATTCTCCAAGTCCCGTCCTTCTTTGGTACAAGTAACACAGGTACGGCACATGGACTCATGCTCTCCCTTATGTACCCCTTGCTCATCAACTCCTTCACTTGCTTTTGAAGCTCCTTCGTCTCCTCGGGATTACTCCTATAAGCTGGACAGTTTGGAATGAATGCTCCAGGTACAAAATCAATCTGATGCTCAATACCTCGAATGGGTGGCAACCCACTAGGTATATCTTCTGGAAATACATCGTCAAATTCCTGCAAGAGAGAAATAACCAAACTAGGGAGGGGTTTGTTAGCTTCATCAAGGGCAAGGAATGACTCCTTGTACAATAAAAGGACCATTGGTTGATTTTCCAAGAAATACTTCTTGATTTCACTACTTTTGGCATAGAAGCTCACTCTTAGTTTTTCTTTTCTGGCACTCTTCGATCCCTCTCATTTTTCTGAGGTATGTACCCCAACACTCTTTTTTTCTCTCGCCTCTCCTTTTTCTGGAGTCGTGGTTCCAACCCTCTTTTCCTCTCCTTTTTCTGAGGTCGTGGCCTCAACTCTCTTTTTCTCAATATTCCTCACCTTTTGTTCTTCATCATTTTTCAATTTAACTTGATATGCATAAACTTGTGATGGTGTCAATGGCGTAAGTGTAATTTTTCTCCCAACCTGGTAAAAGTATATCTAATTTTATACCCATCATGTGTCACCTTCCTATCATACTGCCAAGGCCTACCCAACAAAATGTGCCCGGCTTGCATAGGAACCACATCATACATCACTTCATCCATATAGCTACCAATCGGAAAATTCACTAACACCCTCCTATTCACCTTAATTTCACCACTATCATTTAACCACTGAAGTCTATAAGGTGATGGATGCTTTAACAATGGTAACCCTAATTTCTCAATTAGTGTGGTGCTAGCAACATTTGTACAACTACCACCATCAATAATCATACTACATACCTTGTCTTGGATGCGACACCGTGTATGAAATATGTTCTCCCTCTGTTACTCCACGTCATCCACGTTGACTTTAGCACTAAGGGCTCGCCTGCTACTAATAACGTCCCATGCTCCCCGGATAATAATTCCTCATTATCACTAGCTTCCTCCAAAGCGGGCATGTCACTGTAGTCTTCCTCATCGCTGCCACTTTCCCAAGCCCCCTCTGCTCGCAAGGTAATAACACGCCTATTAGGTCATTGAGAAGCCACATGTCCTCTTCCCAAGCATTTGAAGCATTGGATATCTCTACTCGTAGATGGTTGAGACTCCCCTTTGGGTGAGAATTTGTTAATGGACTCCTCCTTTCCCTTGGGTACCTCAAACTTTCCTTTTGGTACCTCAAACTTCCCTTTAGAAACAGCCCTTGGCTTTTATTTTCCCACTTCGGCTTCCAAAACGGATTAGAACCCGAAGTACCCGTCTGATATTTAGCTGTCCCTTTTCTCTTCAATTGCTTCTCCACTTTCATGGTCATATGTAGCATATCTTCTAACTCCACATAGTGTTGCAATTCGACCACATTTGCTATTTCTTTATTCATCCCATTCAAGAATCGGGCCATAGCGGCCTCTTCATCCTCCTCTACATTGGCTCTAAGCATTAACATCTCCATCTCCTTATGATAATCCTCGACACTCTTAGAACCTTGGTAAAGACTTTGCAGTTTTTGATGAAGTTTCCTATGGTAGTGACTAGGGATAAATCGGTTCCTCATGACTGCCTTTAATTCATCCCATGTACTAATAGGTCTCTCACAATTTCACCTCCTAGAGGTTACTAATTGATCCCACCAAGTAAGTGCATAATCAGTGAATTCAAGGACTGCAACCTTAACCTTTTTCTCCTCCGTATAGCTATAGCAATCGAATATCAACTCAATCCTTTTCTCCCACTCTAAATATTGTTCCGGATCACTCCGACACTTAAAGGAAGGAATAGTTGTTTTGATGTTACCCATGCCACGATCCTGTAGATCCCCAACATCCTCTCTACCTCATCGTTCATGCCTAACATCTCTATCCGTAAGTGCCCCATCATCATACCCATCAAATTCATCTTCTTCCTCTGTCTCTATCCTATGACCACGCCCCACTTGTCTCCGCACATTGGGCGCTTCCCTAGGTCGCTCTAACCTTTCAATCCTGCTTGACATAGCCCCAAGCATTTTCTCAAAGCATTGTGCCAATTCTTCCACCATGTTGACTTGATCGCCGTTCTTTGCTGTAGTAGAATTTCCCGACATCCTAAAACTAAGTAATATATGCCTCGCGTGTATTTCGCTTGTGTATCACTCAATTTTTGGCTTTTACCCTCTATTGATCTCACATCTCTGTCTTTTTCCACTCAATGGCTTTACACCCCAATTGCTTCAAAGAACGAATTCGAGCTCAAGCAAGTTTAAACCCGAATGATTCAAATCGAGTATGAGTGAGAATTTATGAACTTGTTGGAAAAACTCGAAGAAGACCTTTAGAGAATGGAATTCGACTCTATAAAGGACTTGATACTTTTATGGGAACTAAGATTGATTCAAGAAGATAATTCTTGAAATCAAATAACAACTCTTTTTCTTGGACTTGATGAAATTTTCATTTTTTTTTTCGAAAATTCAACTACGAGAATAAGGAAACAAACGAAATTTAATTTAGATACCAAACGAAGGAAATAACGACTTTTGAATTTTTTTTGTAATGATTTTCTGGATTAAAGACTCAAGAGCTGGAAGAACACGAAAAACAAGATTAAAGAA
Source organism: Ligustrum vulgare (assembly GCA_963555705.1). Lineage (NCBI taxonomy): Eukaryota > Viridiplantae > Streptophyta > Magnoliopsida > Lamiales > Oleaceae > Ligustrum > Ligustrum vulgare. The sequence goes on from OY743188.1 coordinate 24,785,396, forward strand.
ACTCGAGAAACAAAATGAAGATATAACCTTGATTTTTGGAGCCTAAGATCTGATACCAAATGATGCAAACCACGTAGCAATTGTAACTACGCAACCCAGAAAATATTGAAATCGACCCAAGAACGCCAATATTAATTCTCACCGAGATTTGAACAAACAAGAATAACTCGCAAGTTCGGATTTTATTCAATGAAGAATAAGATTATGAAAGCAAAATAGCCTCTCAATTATAATATCAAAGTTGTGTGTAAAATAATGAAAATTACATCCCTATAAATAGGGTCAAAACATGTCTAAAGAGTTTTAATCATACTAGGTAACAAATTACTAAAACTAAGGAAAGAAATAAAATCCTAAATTTACGCGTATTGACTGTTATGGCCGTGACATAATTCTTACGGCCGTAAGAAGCTTTCTGTTTTACAGTTACGGTCGTGAGACATATTTTTACGGCCGTAAGTCATATTTCCTAAAAATCATAATTTAACCCGAGACTGCATTACGGCCGTGACATATTTGAGTTACGGCCGTAAATCCAATTCTTCAAAATTTCAGTTTTTCCACTGTAAACTCGTTACAACCATGAGGAGTATAGGTTACGGCCGTAATTCTTGAAATTTCACAATTTTCTTCGACGGCTTGATTGAGGTTGATCCACTCATCGTTTTCGCTTGGTCCCAACATGGAACTTGCTTCTTTTGATGACACGAACATTGTTTTGGCCATTGTTTCTTGTACTAGCTTGTCCATTGCTTTATTGGCCCTCTTTGTTTGCAATCGAGTCATCGGTCCCCCTTTGATCATCAACGGATCTTTGTACGGGCTTGTATTCGTGGTCTGGATCACATAACCTCTGCTGGATCCATGGAAAATACTCTCGCTTTTCCTTTCCTGTTTTGATCTGTGTTCCTTTTATGATTAGAACCTTGTGATGGAGGAGCACGACAATCCCATGCAAAATGGCCCGGCTGGCCACATTTATAGCAAACTCCCTTACCATAAAGGCACTCTCCCTTGTGCAATTTCTGACATTTAGGGCAGGGGTGGAGTATGATTAGTCACCTGTCCTCCTCGGGTTCCTGAATTCTGTCTCTTATTAAATGAGTGATTTCGATTCTGGCTGCGATTCGGCCCTTACCACTTTCTTTTCCCTTGATATCTCTGTTCATGATGATTTCCTTGGTTTCCAGTCTTTACTCTCGCATAGGCTACTCCTTGAGCCTTCTTTACCACTTCTCTATAGGTCGGCAGCTCGTGCGAACCGACTATCTGTCTAACCTCCGAGGGTAGACCCCTCTCAAACCTGCGTGCCTTCTTAGCCTCCGTCTCCACCAGATGTGGAGCATAGTGTGACAATTCCTCGAACTTCTTTTCATAATCTGTTATATCCATATCGCCTTGAACTAGGTGTAAAAATTCAAACTCTTTGTGGTCTCTGAGGGCCGGTGGAAAGAATTTATCTCCAATCCTAGCCTTGAACTCCTCCCAAGTTAAAGCCGCCTGTTGTTCTAGGGTCCTGGTTCGGGATGCTGATTCCCACCAGAATCCAGCCCTACCAACCAGCATAAATTCCGCACAAACAACTTTTCGATCCTCCGGGTAAGAAATGTGTTTGAAGATTTTCTCAATCGTCTGCAGCCATTCTTCCACGGCTAAAGGGTCGTTACCACCGTCAAAAGTAGGTGGACGGTACCTTCGAAATTGTTCAATTATTGGAACTGAGGAACTAGTCTGGTCCTGTCTCAAGTCTTGAACTACCGAAGTAAATCCCTAATGATATTGGCCTGGTTTGGGGGATCCTGTCTTGGAGCAGTCTGATCTTGGTTGGTCTAGTTCGGTGCATCTCTGATTAGGCGCCAAGACGTTTTCCTTTATTAAGTAAAACAAAAAGGTTTATTATTTCTCGATAGGAAAATATAGACAACCAATCATCTCATACATTCAATCTTAATAACAATATCAAGCATAGCTCACAACATAGAAATAAATGAATCTCTTTGTTAATAAATGAAATTCCCTCAATGAGGATACATTATTATTTCAGGAATGGGAAAAACTGTTGAAAAGGGGAAAATGCCAAAACACCTATCACTAGTCCTATCCCACTAAATATGACTGTTGACAGTGGTAGTCCCGGGCGTTCTGGTGTATAATATGGGGCACCGGGTGTGACACTTGGTGGACTTGGGGAGTAATCTTATTAATCTGAAACATAACCTTGTAACCCAGGCATATAATCGTAGATGCCTGACTCAGCATCAGATATCTCATTTAGCTGATCTCTATTATCGGTTCGGGGTATCATTACTTGTGCTGGTGCTGGGATTCAAAAAAGGTCCCAAAGCATTATAAACTCATCACATACTGTTTTAAAGTTCGCGTTTTCTCCCCGAGTTCTTTTTATATCCTCATAAAACTCATTTGCCAACTTACGCTCATCCTCCGGGAAAGTTGACAAAAAGTGACCAATAGTCTGTGTGTCAGTTATCTTAAAGCCATCCATCAATAGTCGTGCGATCTGGTAGTATTTTACATGCTCATCTATCTTCTTTTGATGTCCCCTCTTGAATGATAGGTATTTTGAATCCCATCCATCTAACTTTCTTTATTGTTGTCTTGTGAATGGTGCCATGTCTAAAACAATTTTGCAAAGTCCAGTTAGGGTTCTTTACTCTCTAAGTTCGAGGACAAAAATTATTATAAAACAATTCTTTAATCAATAACTATTTATTCCCATTATGCTCACAACTCGTTCTTTCTTCTTTCTTTCTTTCTATATCAGATACAAACTTTCTCTTTTCTTCTAAATCTCATAAATCATTTAAAATACATATCCGAAAAATAAAATAACATAAACTCATAAACTTCTTTACCTCGGAGTTGGCAGATCGAATGATGGCAGTTGGCAATTAATAATGTAACTAAATTTTAAAGATTTTCTCTTTTGAAAAATTTGTCAATCTACAAAAACGCAGACTGGCTCTGATACAACGCTGTGACGCCCCGGGTTCTAATCACCCGACTCATCATGTCATCGTCTCGTCTAATGTTTGAAATAATATTAAGCAGAACAAAATAACATTTCTAGTTGGAAAGATTAATTTAAATAAATTCAAAAACTGATAAATTTCAAATATTCTCCAATTTGATGAAATAATATTTGCTAAGACATTTCAAATAAAAGAAAATTGTTCAAAATATCAACATTTCTCAAAATGTGATTATTCAACGGAAACAATAGTGAAATCTAATTATTCAAATATTAATGCCACAGCCTGCCCATCATTCGCCTCCATCTCCAATATCTACAATTGTTGTTAAAAAGAGGTAAGCATTTCATTGAAATACTCATTAGACTAATCGCCGGTTAATAAATTTACATAAAAATTGAACACATAAACATGCAATCATATAGTGACAACTTCTTCATAATTTTAGGCTTTCATAACATAAGGTGTGGGTAGTCTCATCTCATGCAATAAACGCACATAAGTTATGTCAAGCATAACAAAATCATAATCTCGTCTGATCTCATGCATTAAAATGCATATAAGTTATGGCATGCTCATAACACAAATATTTCATAAGAAATATAATTTCTCGTCTTATCTTATGCAAATAATGCACATAAGTCACATGAAGCATATAACGTGCAATTAAAATGTAAACAAATTAATGGGGGAGATTCTACCTCAATTTTCTACGAGTGTGGTTGAGCGGGAAAATATATTTTAGTTCTCTAGATCTCCGTATGTCTCGTCTATCCAAAATAAAATAAAATAAAATAAGATTTGAATTAGTTTCTAGAAATTCAAAGTTTGAAATAAAATTAAAGTTTGGATTTAAAATGAATGATTTTAAAATCTGGGGACTAAAATAGAGTTTTTTCGAAAATTAAAGGACTTATTAAAACGCTGGTTAAAATGATCAGGGACTGGAATGAAGATTTTGGAACTTAGGGCTGAACTATCTACATTTAAAACATGTTTAGGGACTGAATCAATTAAAACGAAGAAGCTGAAGACCTAAGAGCAAATTCTGAAACAAACAAAGTTATATATAAAATATATATACATACACTCTCCTTTCTCTCTCTATGTATTGACCGAGAAAGAGAAGAAGAGTGAGGGGAGGGTGGACGCCCTCCTCTATGACCGATCACCGATGGCCATGCCGGCGATAATACCACCGGCGCGGAGCAGCGGCAATGGGGAACCTGGGTAAGCAAGAAAAATGGAGTTTTGGGCTGATTTTGGGTGCGGTTTTCTTGGCAAACCGAGGCTTTGCTCGCGGGTTTCCCTGGCGAAAATTGATGATTGAGGTATGTAATAGGCTTCTGGGATTGTGGGTTTATATATTTGGGCTTTTTATTTGAGTTTTGGTGATCTTTGGGAGATGGCTGTGGTGGCGGTCGAGGTGGTCACGGTGAGGGGCGGCTCGCGGTTTGGGCAGAATGATTGCAAATTTTGGCCGGGTTCTGTGGTTTGCAAATTGGCAGTAGGCTGAGAAGTTGGGTAACGGAGGTGAATGTTGCGGCTCGGTAGCGTTTGGCGGTGGGTGGTAGTTGCAAGCAGTGTTGTTCATGGTCACGTTGGGCTGTCTCGTGGATGTTGGTCACGGTGGTGATAATGAAGAAACAAAAATGAGCGATGAGGATACCTGAATTCAGAGGTGGTGACGTGAAGAATATGATCGCGGAATAGGAATTAAAATAGCTAGGCAGATAGTCTTTGGTTTGGTTTCGAATTGTAACTGTAGATAGATTGACTTGGTTAGGTGAATATTTGATAGATGATGATCATGATTGTCAAGATAAAATGGCGAATTTAAAATTTGAAGTTTTTTTGATAGAATGATAAACTCCAATTTTTTAAATAAGATTATCAGGAAATTTTAATTTGAATAAAAAAAATTAAATTGGGTTTTAAAAATAGATTTTGAATTTATTGGACGTAAAATCAAGTTGGACTTAAAATCTATTATTTTCGGCTCAAAATTTATAACTTGGCTAAACGACGTACGTGAACTTTAAATAATGGGTTAAATTATAGCGACACGGTTTTTAGCAAATAAAATATTTATTTATTATAAATTCAGAAATTTCTCGGTCCCTACAGTTCAAGTCTTTCTAACCTACATAACACATCCCCAAACAGCCGCTCAAATCGTTGTACCATCTCATCTGACATGTTGGCTCGATCGTTATTTTTTGTAGTGGAAGATTGTTCAGACATCCTATACTAAGTAAATTTATGCCTCACGTGTTTTTTTTTTTTTTTCACTCATGTATCACTCAATTTGGCTTTTCCCTCTATTAATCTCACTACTCTTACATTTTTCACTCAATAGCTTTCACACCAATTGCTTCAAAGAATGATCCCGAACTCAAGCAAGTATTAATCCCGAATGATTCAAACTATGTATGTGTAACACCCCAAGTTTAAGAGTCTAAAACCTAGGCATGTTAACTTCCATTCACATTAATTGAGGAATTTAAATCGTTTACACGACAAAATGTTCATTTATCTATTATAAAATTTTAGCGAAATTTCGGCAGAGTCTCCTCTATAAGTTGGACATAGCCAACCTGTAGAGGAGCATCAAAACCATTTTAAAAATTTAAAAGCATCAATCAAATCTCAATCACATTCATTATCGCCAAAACCAATTCATTCATTCCCCAACCTCCTCAAGCATAAGATTTCCCAAAAATCAACAGACATTGACAATTGCAATAAGAGGTAATTTAACCCCTAATACGTTACCCATACGTAATCAAGACTAACTTCAACCAAAACATTATCAATAACAATAAATGAAGGAATAAATTTAATGATAACTTGAATAAATTTAACTTTATTAATTAAGGCAACAGCAGGTACTGTCTGAGTCAGCAGCCAAGTGTTCTCCTCGGATCATCTAACTTTCATCACCTGAAATATGGGGAGGGATTGGGGTGAGCTAAAGCTCAGTAAGTAAACTGTAAGCATGAATGCATTCTTATGACATGAATGCTTTAAAAATTCCATATATGTATCCCCATTTACTTTACTTTCCAAAACATTCAAACTTTTCAAACTTTCACTTAATATTTCAAAACTTTCACTTGACATTTCAAAACTTTCACTTCATTTCCATCGTGAGCTCACTTGGTGTAACTTCTAGTCAATCAGAATACAGTGGGCAATTACTTATTTGGAACCAGATTACATTCACATTTCCACCGCAAAGCGGTTTAACATTCACTTTCCCACCGCAAAGCGGTTTAACATTCACATTCCCACCGCAAAGCGGTTTAACAGTCCACCGTAAACGGTTGAACATTCCGTCGCAAAGCGACTTAATTCGGGTACGCCGGTCCCCCGCGCCCCATTTCCCACTCGCAACTTTCATGAACTAGAAGTACACCCATTCTTTCTTTAAAAACTTGGGATACATAACTTTTGAACAAACTTGCACCTTGACACATTTCTTTCATTTAAAAACATTTCACTTCCCAATTTCGATGCCAATGCATGCTTGATGATGCAATGACATGATAATGTGCATGCTTGAACATTCTTCATAATAACATATACTTTCACAGAGTAAATGAAATTCATCAAAGCAATTAATTTGCAAGACAGTCATTTACACATAAGTTTCACATTTACATTCAACTTTGATGAAAATAGGGGGAAGTTTACTTACCTGAAATCCTTAGTATTTACCGATCTGAACTTGCAAGTGGAAGAGTCTCGGATACCCGTAACGTCAATGTACCAAAATTCCTAATTATTCACATTCGTCAATAAATATAACTTTTAGTTGACAATTAAATTCATTATTCATTTTAATACTCAATCCAACATTAACTGAAATTAAAACTTCAATTTAACTCACATGTGATCTTATATCGAGACTAGAGCACATAAAACTAAAGAATTTCCTTTCATACTTTCAAATTCCCAAAACATATACTTTCATGTGACTCCTAATATAACAAACATTTTTAACACCACATATAATATCATATTCGAAGTAATACATTAAGTTCAAGGAAATTTTGAAATCTTACTTATCAAATCATTCAAAAAATCAAAATTACTCAATATTATCAAAACTTAATTGTCACATGGACAATTTCAGTTACCGTTCTACTTAATCATAAATCTGAAAACGACAATTATAATAAAAATGTACATAAAATTCAGTTTAAACAACCTGATTATTTGAAATCCCCAAATTTGAAAACTTCCATTAAAATCAACATTGAACCAATAGAAAGTCAATTAAATACCATTATCATTTACAGTCTGAAATTTACATACATTCGATATCTATATTTATAGGTATCAGTATCATCATAAAATTCCCAGATTTAAAATTAATATATAAGGATTGCATTTTCAGCTAGCAAATTAAAACCTGGAATTCTCACACACATAACATGAATACATACATAATAATATATACATTCATATACATAACATCATTAATTCCCAAATTCATGGTTAACTCGAAATTACACAAAAATTAAAATCTGAAATCTGAAAATTGTAGTAAAAATACATACATACTTACATAAATTCTTATATACATCAATATATACATACAATTAAACATAAGAATTTGTGTATGTGTATGTGTGTGAAAATGTGTGTGTGTGTGCGTTCGGTGCAGTGTGTGTGACTGCGTGTGAGAGGGGAAGGGGAAGGGGACGTTACCGTGGTGAAGGTGCACGGTGGTGGTGGTGGTGATGGCCGGCGACAAAGGGAGAATTCGAGGGAGAGAGCGACGAAGAGGGAGAGGCGACGCGGAGAGGGAGAGACCGAGTGAGAGAGGCGTCGGGTGAGAGAGTGGTATGAGAGTGTGAGATCTTTAGGTTAGGTTTAATGTTTAACTTTTGGTAAATTGCAATTTAGTCCCTCAACTCTCATAAATTAGTAATGTAGGCTCATAACTTTCAAATAAAATTCCAAAGTGTCACCAAACTTTTCCCAACTTCAATTTAATGCAATTTAGGCAACTTACTACTCAATTACAATAGAAATGGCAAGTAACAATTAAAATAAACAATTAGACATAGAATTGTACGTTAACAATTTATAAACATTTTAATTGGCACATTGATCGAGACGGCGCCCTAGTCCTTCCACTGCAAAAATTCAAAACATTGACGTAGGATTAATTAATAACTGTTTGTTAAAAAGTTTTTGTTTAAAAACATGTTTTTTTATGTTTTCTAGGTAAAATCTGTGGTTGAAAATTAGAGAGAAAAAATGTGTGTGGTTAAAAAGTGATCTGGGAAATTGTGTAGAAAAAACATGTTTAAAAACATGTGTTGCCAAACGGATGCTTAGATTTCAAATTTCAAATATCATTAACATAATTATTACGTGAAATTTAAAATTGCACGTAAAAATAAAAAGCGGTCTTACAGTATGAGTGAGAATTCAATGATTTATTGGAATAAAATCAATGAATATTTGACAAAGGTAATTTGGCTCAATGTAGGAATTTGACACTTTGTATTGGAGACTAGAATTAATTCAAGAAAATAGTTCTTGAATTAAATTTTTTTTTTTACAGAATTTTTTGACGGAATTTCAACTATGATAACAACGAAACAAACGAAATTTGATTTGGATAAACAACGAATGAAATAACAACTTTTGAATTTTTTTTGGATGCTTTTCTGGATCAAAGACTCAAAACTATGAAGAAATCGAAGAACAAAATTAAAGAATTCAAGAAAACAAAAAAAAGATATAACCTTGATTTTTTTTGGTGCCTAAGCTCTGATATCAACTGATGCAAATCACGTAGCAATTGTAGCTACGTAACCCACAAAAGATTGAACCAACCCAAGAACGCCAAAAGGATCACGATTTATGGATCCAATTAAAATCAATTGAATCAAGCAACCAATACAATCAAATTGATATATTGAACTCTTGATCACAACAATAATAATTCTCACCTAAGTTTGAACAAACAAGAATAAACTCGCAAGTTCGAATTTTATTCAATGAAGAATAAGTTGCTGAAAGCTGAATAGGCCTACAATAATCTCTCAAAGTTGTGTAATTGAAAAGTAAACATAAAGAACCCTTATATAATGATAAGGGGCGAAGCTAGGTCTTAGAATTATACTAGGAAATAACTTAATTGAAAAAGGAAATAAAATAAATCAAAATCTGCGAAAATTGCGAACAGGTCCTCCGTGTTTGCACCAAGTGATCGCTTTGTGAAGTGTGGCGCGATCGCGTGGAGTGCCGTAAAATCCTCTTCCTGGAATTTGCTATGGTCGTGCGATCGCTGGACCATTATTACTGCGCGATCGTGAAAGCTTCCGGCTGGTTCCAATTTTCGTCCACTTAAATCATGTTGATCCACTTGGCTTCGGGACTCGGGTCCAACATGAAAGTTGCTTCTTTATTAGTCAAGAACATTTTTTTGTCCATGGCCTATTGCACCACATTGTCCATTGCTTCTTTGACCTTCTTTTCCCGAAACCGAGTCATCGGCCCTGCTTCCACAATTAATGGATCCTTGCTTGGGCTTGTGTTTGGGCTCTGGACCTGGATCACATCATACGCAGGGGAATTGAATCAAGGAAGCACAAAATATGGACCCTTTTCGGTAAAAGATTAAGGCTGAAGTTAGCAAAGGGAAAATGAAGTGGATTTGAAATATCTGTAGATAATGCATTGAATTTTAAAGGAAGATTGTGTGTACCTAAGGATAAAAGTATAAGAAATGAGATATTAGATGAGGCTCACTCCACCCCTTATGTTTCACATCCAGGGGGTACAAAAATGTATCGAGATCTTCGTTATACATTTTGGTGGAGAAACATGAAGAGAGGGATTGGTTTGTTTGTGGAGAAATGTATTGTCTATTAGTATGTTAAGGCAAAACATCAATAGCGATGGATTTTTTGGTAGGCTTTCCGAGATCAGCAAGAGGTCACAGTGCTATTTAAGTAGTGGTTGACCGTTTGACAAAGTCAGCCCATTTTCTACCAATCAAAATCAATATCAATATGGAGCAGTTAGCGCAGTTATATATCAGAGAGATAGTCAGATTGCATGGAGTTCCTGCCACCATTAATGAACTTCTTATCATCCATAGATGAATGTACAATCAGAAAGAACTGTTCAAATTCTAGAAAACATGTTGAGGGTATTTGTCTTGGATCTTGGAGGTAGTTGGGAGACATATCTGTCATTGTTTAAGTTTGCTTACAACAATAGATTTCAGGCCACTTAGGCATGCCCCCATACGAAGGTCTTTATGGTAGGAAGTATAGATCTCCTATCCATTAGGATGCGGTCGGAGAGAAAATAATTTTTGGTTTATAAATCATTGAACGAACAGTTGAGACAGTTGATAAGGTTAGAGCAATAATAAAGACAACACAAGATCGACATAAGAGTTATGCAGATGGTAGAAAAAAGAATTTGGAATTTCAAGTGGGTGACAGGGTTTTTCTAAAAGTGGCACCAATGAAGGGTATATTAATATTTGAACAGAAAGGGAAGTTGAAACCTCTGTTCACTGGTCCTTTCGAAATTCTTGAAATGATTGGTAGTTTGGCTCACCGACTTGCCTTACCACTTGAACTGGTAGCATTGTGTAATTTGTTCAATGTTTCTATTCTTAGAAAATATGTTCATGATCCTAATCACGTGGTAAGTTATCAGGCACTGGAGGTACAAAATGACTTGTCATACATAGAAACTCCGACTATGATCTTGGATAGAAAGGTGCACACATTAAGAAATAGAGAAGTTTAATAGGTCAAGGTTCGATGGAGAAATCATGGAGTTGAGGAAGCAACTTGGGAAAAAGAAGAGAAGCTTATGACTAAGTATCTAGAACTCTTCGATTAGCAAATGTAATTTTCGAGGACGAAAAAATTTTAAGTAAGGGAGATTGTAAAGTCCTAATTTTTTTCTTCATAAAATAGGATTTATATTTTATGTAGTATATTTCTTGTACTTTGAAAATTAGTGACTAAAGCGATAATATATTAATTTCAAATTTTATTTGTCAATTATTTATATTTTTATAGTAAATTGATAAACATATCAATATTGGACTCGTTCCGTAGATCGTAACTAATTAGAAGCCTTGACCTAAAGAAAAATTATTTTGGATAAAATCATATCAAATTATACTAAATTTAAAGAATAGAAATTGAAATAAATTTATATAAAATTCTTTATTATTTCAATACCAATGGATTGTGCCGTGTAATATAGTTGCACCAGAATTGAGAAATCCCAATCAAACTCATCTATTCATTTCCATCTTTATCCAATATCTTCTGGTACACGTCTCTTTCATTTTAATCATGATTGGATAGGTATAATATTTACTGTTTGAGGTAGAAGATACATCATATAATTATATACACAAGTTCACGTCAGCAGGCAAGATTAATCAGAGAGAATACAGTCGTTTTATTTGCAGAAATTTCTTCGATTTAATAAGGTAGGATATTGAAGTGTGTTCGCTTAAAATAGTGTACCGCAAGCGCACGGATCGTGTACAAGTAATAAAGAGAACTTTTTGAGTCCGAATTCTCGATCCCACGAGGAATGTTTACTTTAGATTATATAACTTTAATTAATTTAATTATAACAATAAAAAGAAACACACAATTAAAAGTTGGATTTTTGCAAATTCTAAATTAAAGAAAATAATTTTAAACCTAATTAAAATAAGGAAAATGAAAGATAAAATAGTTGGGATTCATGATTTCACTTAACTCTTGCTTAAGTAATTTCTCAACACATGCAAATTAATAAATTACTCATTTACAATGTTAGACCCGGTTTTCCATACTTAGCTAATTACCTCTCTCGAGTGAAATTAACCCTAATCAATTGGTCTAACCTACTATATCTCTATGTCGATTGAGGCCCAATCAATTGCATTAACTCTTTGTGAAAATAGTTCAATGGATCATTTAGGGTTTAAGGTATATCTCTATCCTTAACAAGAACCTAAAGCATTTGTTATTTGGTATAAAATGCATAATATCTCTCGATTATCATACACTTCACAAAACATATATTTTATGATCAATCAAATATATGGAATAATCTCAATAACAAACACACATGAAATAAGCTCAACATTAATAAACAAACATTAAAATTACTTAAACTAAGTTAAGCTACATCAATCATCCCAACATAAAATAACTAGCCCATTATATAAATATTCCACAAAAGATAAGGTTTATGAAAATACATCACAAAATATAGAAATTAAGGATAAAAATACAAGAAAAATGAAATACAACACTTCCCTTGATTTTTGCTCCAAGAATCTTTCAACAATGCTTTGTATTTCCACTTACTTTTTGCTTCTTTGCTCCAATAGTTGCTAGTAACTTAGAAACAAAAATAAATTACAACTAATTTACAAACAAAATCAAAAACAAAGAAAGGAAAAGAAAAGAAAATAGAAAGAAAATAGAGAAAAGGGGGGCTAGGGTTTGTCAAGAAAAATGGGGATGAATTATGGACAAAACCTAGCAAAATTGACCTAAAAACAACCCTTTTCGCGTAGATCCGCGAAAAACAGTATATGGGCCGAACCGGGTCGCACCTGGTTGGCCCAGATTATCGCTCAATTTTTTGACCACGCGATCGCGTGGTGGACTTGAAAACTCTCGGGTTGGATTATACGCTGACTTCGCGAACGCGGCCTGGTCTAACCACGCGATCGCGTGGTTCACCTGGCAGCTTTTTCCTTCCATGATTGCAATTTGGTCCTCCATCTTCTGGTCTTCTTCAAATTAGTCCTCGAATTTTGACTTTTATTACAAATATGCCCTTGAAATATTTGCAAAGAAGTTCCTCCATCTTTCTGAGATGTTGCAATTGAGTCTCCATACTTTTGATTTCTTTCAATTAGGTCCTTAGACATCGAAATTGCTCTTCTTTTAGCTCAATTGCTCTCCAATCTTGTCTATTTTCTTTCCAATTGAATTTGTACCAAATTGTACAAGATAAACACAATTTATAAGTAGATATTTGCTCAATTTGTCAATTAAATTGCTAATTTAGGAACTAAATAAGTGTGTAAAGCACACTTATCACACCCCCAAACTTGAGCTTTTGCTCGTCTCGAGCAAAATTATCTATTAGTGCAATCAAGTAACATGGAATATAGATTAACAAAGTTAGATAATTTGCAAATTACTCAAGAGTGCAAAATTGTAATATCAATTCAAAAGTATATGATGAGAACCCGGGAGGGGGTCCTCGTCGTAGCTCGCGGAATAACGCTTGGAAAGTTCTGAATCCAGGTTGGAACGGACGATAACAATACAACCCGAGCCTCACGACGTAAGAACCATGGGTATATTAAACCCAAGACCCGTTACGATGCAGAAACAAGAACTGTAATGGTTTGAACGCCACAAAGGATGCCCATGCCTTTGATTAGTTCGATTTGTTGAACACCACAAATATCCCACAATATTTGCTGAGTTCAAAGTTTGTTCAATTCCAGAACAATGTTGAGAAAACACTCAATAATTTTATTCATCAAAAATATTCTTTTTTATATTGAATGGAAAAGCATATAAATAGGCAAAATAAACCCTAGTCGCTAACTGACTCTGAATAGAATTCTAATAATGCTAAAATAGCTAAAACAACTAAAATAACCAAAATAAATTAGAACTAAACAAAACCCTAACCGCCTAATTAATTCAAAACTGCGGTATAGCAACCCAGAATTTTTATGCAATAAATAATTATTTTAATATTTAGAAAATTGAGTCGCTATTGTTTTGAAATTAATGCCGCGACGGATTCGTCTAGCCAAGTCAAGAAATATCGAATTTGTTCGATTTTAAATTAAAATCCGAATTTCTAAAATTATGTTATTTTAATTATTTATTCAAAATATTATTTTCAAAATCATTTTGAATTCCAAAATTATTAAAATATCTCAATTTTCCTTATTTAAATTATTTCAAGTCCAAAATAAGTAATTCAATTTTATATCAAAATTTATTTATTCTCAGATTTATTTTCAGTCCAAAATATATCAGTTTTAAATACAATTCTTAATCAAAGATTCCTCCAATTCTGATGTATTCCACTATACTTTATTATAATTCCTAAATCAATACAATAATCCCAGCATCTAACCTATTGAAGCATCATCATTATCATCACCAATTCCACTCAACGATTCCCTCCACTTTCCACCCCATCTCATACCTAACTCTCCACTATACTTTCTTCAATTTAAGTCATTTTCTCCAGCTTTCCTCCATCAACATCATCACACACACGTATTATTTTCAATACCATCACTGCCATTGTTCCATTTTCACAATTCAAACCACCAAGCTTTATCTAATTCAAGCCACAACCAATTCCATTTTATCAATATGCACAACCCAATATCATCACCACAATTCAGCCACCACTAGAATTCACATCTCGATCCATTTCAGCCTCCTCCCTACACCACTGCAGTATACCTCCGCCCCAAAGCAGCCACTGATCAACCATAGCCCAATTATCCACAACCAAGAACCACCCCCCCAACCAGCCTGATCAAGAACAGCCCTCACCATCACTCTGTTAAACACTCAATTCACCAAAGCTGTCGATCCACCATCATCGTATTGGCATCAACCTGCAGCTCCATCACCCAAGAAATCTGTATCATCACCTTCACTGCCATTCTTGCTCACTGCACAAAACCAAGAACCTCATGAATGCCAAATTTAATACCCAAATCACCACCACCCCGGCCAAGATCAAACACCCTGCATCATCTTCATCAATCAACCACAATGCCATTTCTTTCAACATCCACCACTGCCTCATTCAAATTTAATTCACCACCTCCTCAATCCAGCCACCACCGTACCTAGCTACAATCATCAGACGACATCACCACCTCCGACCACCACTACTCAACTCTAAATCACCAAATGAACACCAACCTTCAAGATCAAACATCCGTTCATCATCATCATCGCCAACAACCCAATCATCGCAACCAACACATCAAAACCACCCTGCAACCAGTTTTCGTTGCAGCTCCAAACCGCCACGCAACCAACTCAGCCCATCCAACTCACCATCTTCATCACCAACGTAATCACTGTAAAACCACCAAGTCATCATCACCCAACCACCGAATCATCACCACCCAAAACCATCATCCTCAGTCACAAATCAAACCCAAAATCAAAACTGAAAACCCAGAATAAGTTATCCCAAATACTTACTTACCTCGACCGCCGACTGTTTTGACCGGATTTACAACCGGAAATCGCTACCTTAAACCGCGACTTTGAGCCTCGATAAATCTCTGATTCAAACCTATCTCGCATCAAAGCTTCCTCAAATCAGAACTCCCACACTTTACCGTCCTTCGCCTCACCTAGCGCCGGCGAATCACCGGCGGTATTACTCGATCGCCTCCTCCGTTTTTTTTTGTTCTCTGAGAGAGAGAGATCGTGAGAGAGTGAGTGAGTTATGAGAGAGAGAAAAGATCTGAATGATATATTATTTATTTCCAGAATTTGCAAATCAGTCCCTAACGTTTTTAATTGTTTCAAATCAGTCCTTCAGTTTTAAAAACTTATCAATTTCAGCCCTTAAGTTTTAAATGATTTTAATCAGCCCTTTCATTTTAAAATTCTGATCAATTCAGTCCCTGCTGATTTACTTTATTTGATTTTAAGCTCAAGTTTCAAAAGTATTCATTTTAATCCCTCAACTTTCAAAAGTATTCATTTTAGTCCCTCAACTTTCAAAACATCAATTTTAGTCCTCAAAATTATAATTTATCATTTTGAACTATATATTCGATATACTAAAGTGACTTATTGGCTAAGACGAAGCGTACGGAGAATTTAAAGAAATTGAAGTCATTCCCGCTCAACTTTGCACTCGTCGGATTTGAGGTAGACTCGCACTTATTAATTGATTTAAATTATGATTTCATATGAATGTCATGTGACTTGTGAAAGTCAATTTTTAAGAAAAACAAGTATGTTTTTATGAAAGGTAAATATACCTTATGTTGTTATGAAAAGTAAGTATGTTTTTATGAAAAGAAAATATACTTTATGTTTTTACGAAAAGTAAGTATACCCTATGCTTCACGAAAATGTTTTTTTGGATCATTGCTATGAAATCAATCTACCAAGATTGTTTTGGGTCCCATATGATAAGTTATGATATGTTAAGGGGACCGGAGTTTTAGTAGCGCTACACATAAGAATTATTGCCACCTAAGTTCGGTAACATTCTTGTGTCTCCTATGTTTATGAGGATTTGCCACGAAGTTCGGTAAAATTCCTATCTTTCCATATGTTTATGAGGATTTACCACCTAAGTTCGGTAAAATTCCTGTCGCATATGTTTATGAGGATTTCGATCCTATCTTATGTTATGATGCAATTGATCCCTATGAATTTCAGAAAATTATGCTTGGTATACTTACTACATAAGAATTCTTACCACCTAAGTTCGGTAAAATTCTTATGTTTATGAGGATTTCGATATTATCCTATGTTATGATGAAAACTTACTGTTATTATGATTTTACTGCATAAGAATTCTTGCCACCTAAGTTCGGTAAAGTTCTTGTGTCTATTTATGTTTATGAGGATTTAAATCCTATCTTATGTTATGCTTTCAAAAGAAATTATGCTTGACATAATTAAAATGTTTTTATAAGTATATGGTTTTCAAAGAGCTATTTTCAAAGAGCCTATGATTTGTAAAATATGTCCCGTGCTGTAATGCACAATATGAGTTTTATCAAGAGCAGTTTTATAAAGAAGCTCTATCAATGCCCGTTTTATAAAGAGCCGGGATTTATGTGTTTAATCATCTTATAAATTAAATTAATTTGCGATGAGTCTACTGAGTATTTCCCCCATGAAATACTCACCCTACTTTTAACAGTTTTGCAGATTTCGGAGACGGTGGCGAGCGATGAATGATGGTGGCAATAATCGTTGAACGGTTGAAAGTTTGACGTTAATGATTTCCGTATTTTTCCAAACAATCGAATAATTTAGAGAAGTTCATTTATTTGAGAAATTATGATATTGGCAATTTCTTTACAATATTAATGGTTCGATTTACTATTTCAAATGGTTTCATAAATGTTTTCAATTTTAGCGGCCATTACAGTTTATTTAATGTTGCCAAAAATGAATTTCAATTATTTCTTCCGCAAAAATATTATTCGAAAAATTTAGACAGAAAATGACGTAGTGAATCGGGTATACGGAACTCGGGGCGCTACATGCGGCGCCTAAGTTACGGCCGTAAGTAAGCTACGGATTAAAAATTAAAAACATATGTTACAGCCGTGACAATTTTATTTACGGCCGTAAGTGACATTCTGAACAAAATAATAAAAGTTACAAAACTCTGTTTACGGCCGTGAGTATTTGGATTACGGCCGTGAATACTTCCACTTCATTTACGGTCGTGAGATCATGCGTTACGGCCGTAATTGCCTTTCTGCCCAATTTCGTGATGTTGATGTTACGGCCATAAAAATGGGTGTTACAGCCGTAAGTCAGCTTCTGCCCAATTTTCTGATCCTTTGACATTAATTGATCTGATTTGAATCTCGACTCGAGCTCAACATGAAACTTGTTCATTTTCCTATGTAGGATATTGTTGAATTGCCTATATCTTGATTTCTCAATTTTGACGCATTTTCCGGATCACATCATCTCCTCTTCCTTTAAGATGATTCGTCCTGAATCATAACATTATTCTTAGCTTCTTTTCCGAATCACATCATCCCCTCTTCCTTTAAAATGATTCGTCCCGAATCATAAAGCTGTTCTTGGCTTGCTCACTTGGTTTAGCCTCGAACCTTTTTTCGTACAAGCAATGTTTGATCTGATGTTCTCCGAACCTGCTTGACTTCTTGTTTTGGCTTGAATTATAGATTTTCCCGTCAAGCCCACCCTGATTCGTACCATTCCCTCCTTCTTTAGGATGATTCGTCCCGAATCATGGTATTGTTCTTGAAAAATCAAACTGTACCTCCTGGATCAAACGAAAAATTGTCGATTCCCTGACATGCATTCAATAAATGATGCTCCTCCAATTTGTGAACAAGAAGGTATTGAAACACGAGGGGAATTGACCAAGGTTGATGAAAATCAAACTTCCATGCACAATAAACCTGCAAGAAAGATTTAAAAAAAATGGGGAGGGAAATGTTAGCGTCTCCATGCACAAGGTATGAATCCTTGTACTTATGGTACAAAATCTCCACAACTTTTTTTCCCACCACGAGGCCCTTCTCGTCGCCTCTAAAAGTCAATATACTTTCTTGCTCATTCTCTTCTTTTTTTCTCAACCACTTCTTCTAATTTTTCACATTCAACCATGTAATACCCCAACTAAGAAAGCTTAAGAGAATTGATATGTACTACTCATACCAACAAGGTGCACCTTCTTTTTCGGAAGTCCATCATTAGAAACTCCACAGTTAAGCGTGCTTGGCTTGGAGCAATTCTGGGATGGGTGACCTCCTAGGAAGTTTTCTCGAGGAGCGTACGAGTGAGGACAAAGCATGTTGAAAAGACTCGTGTTGGTATAGTGGGGACAGTACACTGTCATTTAACGGTCAGGACAACCCTTTAAGTGGGACTCGGGTCATTACAAATGGTATCAGAGCCGATCGCCAGCCGGAAATATGGAACTAAGTGCTACGCCATAGGGAGTGAGCCACCTCTAGAATCCCAACGCCTGGTAACAGATCCTCAAATGGGTTAAGCGCGACGAGGACGTCGAGAGTCTAACAGGGGGTGATTGTAATACCCCAACAAAGAAAGCTTAAGAGAATTCATATGTACTACTCATACCAACAAGGTGCACCTTCTTTTTCGGAAGTCCATTATTAGAAACTCCACAGTTAAGCGTGCTTGGCTTGGAGCAATTCTGAGATGGGTGACCTCCTGGGAAGTTTTCTCGAGGAGCGTGCGAGTGAGGACAAAACATGTTGAAAAGACTCGTGTTGTTATAGTGGGGATAGTACACTGTCATTTAACGGTCAGGACAGCCCGTTAAGTGGGACTCGGGTCGTTACAAACCACCTCTTCAATATTTTTATTGACAATTTCAACATTCAAATGTTGAACTTCTACCCCAACTTCCATTTCATTCATATCATTGTCAACAATGTTATTTTCAATCTTCTCTTCCACAATTTTATTCTGTACTTCAAGACTCGGAGTTTGATCAACCACTTCAATTTCTTTTTTCGCACACTCAACCTCCACTTCTAAATTTCTGGGCTCAATCACCTCTCCTAATTTCTCATGCTTTTGCTCATGCACCACCTCATAAATAATTGTATCGACATGATTAGGCACCTTCTCAACACTACACAAATTTTTATCTTCTAACTCGTTCCTCACGTCTCCCTCCTTCTTAACAATCATATCCAAAGGCTTTTCTTGTAATTTAACTACCTCCTCTCTTCCCCTTTCTCTCTCTTGTAACTCGGCCAACCTTTTTCTAGCCTCTTGTGCCTTTATCTCTTCATTTAACTGTATTAATTTCTTGGCCATCTCCATGAATTCATCCTTCATACTTCATTCATAATCTCCGAATTTTCTTTGCTCATCCCTCTTTTCTCGCAATACTTTCTCTTCAAGTATTTGTTCCGGGGTTAACGGCATAAGCTTAATACTTTTCCCATCCTTAAAAAATTTATATATATTCTTGCGCTTATCATAGACTGTTTTCCTCTCACACTTCCACGATCTACTCAACAAGATGTCACAAGATTCTAGAGGCACCACATCACACCACAGTTCATCGCTATATCTTCCAAGTGTCAATTTCACCATAACCCCATGGGTTACATTTACCTGCCCACACTCCTTTAACTTCGTCAGCCTATAAGGATTGGGATGTGGTAGTAAAGGTAAGCCCAACTCCTCAACCATGGTGGTACTTGCCAGATCGCAATAATACTCCTTATCAATAATAATATCGCACACTTTACTGCACACATGACACCTAGTCTGGAAGGTAGGATCGAACTCATAATTCATCCATTTATATAGCTTTCAAAAATTTGAGAGACTCAAAATAAGAGGGTCCAAATATTGACAAATATCAAGAAGGAATTTAATATTGACTCGAAAAGGAAAACAATATCAAGAATTTTAAAGAAATTCAAGAAAGTTGTTCTTGAATTTGACTCGAGAGGAAAGAAACTCAAGAATATTGTAAAAATTCAAGAAAGTGGTTCTTGAATTTTGACTAGAAAGGAAAGAATATCAAAAATTTTAATTTGACTTGGAAGGCAAGGAATTATCAAGAATTTAAGGAATTTCAAGAAAGTGGTTCTTGAATTTCGGAGTGACTTTTTTTTTTTTTTTTTGAATTACGATGAATTTTCGGAATTAATAAAAAATAAAAAAATAAATAATTTTTTTTTTTAATAAAATTCGAAAATTCGACACAAACGCAACAAAACAAACGGGACAGGATTTGGAAAACAATCGAATAAGAAAAACACTTTTGATTTTTTTAGGACGACTCTTATGGATCAAACTGGAAAAAAATTACTGGCAAAAAGAACAAGAAAAATTGAAAACAAAGACTCAAATAACAAAAATAGGATATGGATGATTTTTATGGGACTCGATGATAAACATAAAAATCAAACTGGGTAGAAAAAAACAAGAACCTGAATTCAGAGTCCAGTTCTGATACCATATGATGAGAACCCCGGGAGGGGGTCCTCGTCATAGCTCGCGGAATAACGCTTGGAAAGTTCCGAATCCAGGTTGGAACGGACGATAACAATACAACCCGAGCCTCACGACATAAGAACCATGGGTATATTAAACCTAAGACCCGTTACGATGCGGAAACAAGAACCGTAATGGTTTGAACGCCACAAAGGATGCCCACGCCTTTGATAAGTTCGATTTGTTGAACACCACAAATATCCCAAAATATTTGATAAGTTCGAAGTTTGTTCAATTCCAGAACAATGTTGAGAAAACACTCAATAATTTTATTCATCAAAAATATTCTGTTTTTACATTGAATGGAAAAGCATATAAATAGGAAAAATAAACCATGCTAACTGACTCTGAATAGAATTCTAATTATGCTAAAATAGCTAAAACAACTAAAATAACCAAAATAAATTTGAACTAAACAAAACCCTAACCGCCTAATTAATTCAAAACTGCGGCGCCTAAGTTACGGCCATGACTTATGAGTTTACAGCCGTAAGTAAGCTACGGATTAGAAATTAAAAACATATGTTACAGCCGTGACAATTTTATTTACGGCCATAAGTGACATTCTGAACAAAATAATAAAAGTTACAAAACTCTGTTTACGGCCGTGAGTATTTGGATTACGGCTGTGAATACTTCCACTTCATTTACGGCCGTGAGATCATGCGTTACGGCCGTAATTGCCTTTCTGCCCAATTTCGTGATGTTGATGTTATGTCCATAAAAATGGGTGTTACAGCCGTAAGTCAGCTTCTGCCCAATTTTCTGATCCTTTGACATTAATTGATCTGATTTGAATCTCGACTCGAGCTCAACATGAAACTTGTTCATTTTCCTATGTAGGATATTGTTGAATTGCCCGTATCTTGATTTCTCAATTTTGACGCCTTTTCCGGATCACATCAGTATGATTCCAAATAATGCTACCAAAAAGAAGTTTAGCTTATCCGATGTTCGATCGGTGTGTGTGTGCATAGTCACTTTCAATTGTCAATTAAGTTTCGAGAATATTGATGAGTAAAGAGGTTTCAAGTCAAAACTACCCACCATTAGTGGTCAATTCTTTTTCTTTCCCACTCGTGACATTCATCCCCCAATAAATATTTTTCTTTCCTCTCCCGGGATGCAATTCTAGAGGATATTCTCAAATCACTCTTTTCTTTTTCCACTCTAGTTTGGGTGTGTTTTACCGGAAATTTTGAAAATCTAGAAATGCACTGACTCTCCACTAAATGAGTGCTTCGACGTTCAAGCTTATACCAAGCAATTCAAACCCACTATTCATCTAGGCCCTTATGCAAGTACAAATGCATGATTTCTGAAAACTAAAGTGATGAATGCTCGTGTCTTCCCCACTCCCTTAAGCTTTCTGATTGACCCATGTAGCGAGCTTTAGGTCGGAAACTCCCCGATTGTTTTAAGATCAAAGGGTACCAGGTTTCAAAATACCCCTACGGACTTAATAACTCGAGTCAAAAAGGCTAAGAAGTGAGGTAGACTTATTAATCAAATGCAATAATGAAGTGTTTTTTTTTTTTCAAGTGTGTGTGTGAATACCCTACTCATTAAGGTTTCTAATTGACCCATGTAACGAGCTTTAAGCCGGTGACTCCCAAGTTTCAAACTTAAGCCACCAAGTTTCAAGATACTCCTACGGGCTTAATTACTCGAGTCAAAAAGGCTTCGAGATAGGGCAATGCAATGCAAGAATTAAAATGGGCTTAGAACTTTAGCATATGGTCATTACTTGGCTTATACTTGGCGAAAGACACTCCACACAAAAATTTACTTCCATATGCATGGAATCACCACACGTCTAGGCCGTCTCCTTCACCGGGTCGACCACCCCCAAACTTGTCTTACAATAGGATCAAGAGATTTAGAGTTTTGGGAAACATTTGATAGGTTGATAAAAATTAAAAATACAAGCTCACAACCTAATTCTTCTACTCCATTAACCTCTTCAACCTTCAACAATTCTCAAACTTCACCAACAATCAATCATGACTATTGTGCTTAAGATAAATATGATCTTGCATGGATAAGCATTTTGTAAAAGTAGACACAAGTAGCATATTGGTCATAAATCATGAATCAATAAAAATTTTAAACATCTAAGTAATCCTGGCCGGAAAGGCTATCTAACATGTCAATACACAATAAGAAATCACCCCCAAACTTGAAATGCACATTGTCCTCAATGTGTAAAATAAAATCAAAGTAAGAGGAAAGAAGTTACTAGACATCCCAAGAAGTGGTGGGGCACTCATAAGTAGTCTTGGGCATGTGAGACTCTCATTGCAATCACCAACAATCCACCCCCAAACTTGTATTGAAGCCTCCAATTGATCGAATACAAATTTCTCCAATGAGACATTTCATCGAACACCTTGTGAGCATCCTATGAGAACACAAGAGAAGAGTAGATATTAAATGGTGAATGACCCAAAAAATTAAAATCACATTCAACATCTCAATTCTAACTCATAAATCCAATATAATTTGCCTATCCACATCAATATTAAATCACACTTGAAGATAAAAGACAATATGAACCAAGTGATTTAAAAATGAGTTTTAAGCAAATTTTGACTTTGAAAGTTTGATATGAGTATATGTTAGAATTAAATGAGAATGCATTAGAGCTATTTCACACTACCCAACTTGAGGAAAATAAATGTAGAAGATAGAGACTTGGCCCACCAACTTATTTGCAAGAAAGTAAATAAAATGCAAGAAAGTAAATAATATGCAAAAAATAAAAATAAAGCAAGTAAAGGATAGAGAATGGGTTGCCTCCCATTAAGCGCTTATTTTAAAGTCATTAGCTCGACTCTCCGCATAAGCTCTTCATGGCACTCTAAACATAGCTTTTGATGCCTTGCCCATTTTGCTTCTTTTGGCTTTGCCCCACTCTTCATTTGATCTAAACACTTGCACCTTGCCCCTTCCAAAGTCATAGGACTTTCCATCCAATTCAAACTCAACTAAATAGACTTGCACCTCCTCAAGTGGCTTAATCACAAATTCTATTATTGGACAATCAATGAAGTTGAGAGAATTTGATTTGATCTCTTCCTCATTAATTGCCACTTCTCCAAGTGATTCTTTTGTGATTAAATTATCATTCTCTTCAAGCTCATCTCCATTTATTGATGTCTCCTTAGATTGAATGACCGATCCAAAATTTGAATCCATGGGCAACGGCAAGTTTTTCCTATTAATCCCCAAGAGTGGATTATACCCTCACATTTGAAATCCTTCCCAATACATGTAATCTCCCATAAACATATCATTCTCATCCAACTTGGCAAATTCATTGTAATACTTTGCAAGTACCTTCTCATTCAATAATTGAGGACCATCACCCAAAAGAGTGATGTCCTCATCCCAATTATCCGGTACACAATCTCCCAAGAGCATGTAACTCACATCCGATGTGTCAATTGCTTGCTTTCGACATTTCAAATATCGTCTAAACTCAATAAGTTTCAACGTATGCAATCTATTGCCCGAATACAAACATTGTCCGTTACAATGCATCATGTAACAAATTTCACAACTTGAATATTCTTCAAGCATGCATTCATCACCCATGTTGAGATTGTTCATTGCAATTGCCTTCCTACTTTACCAATATTAGAATCAAATATGCATAGAAAGAAAAACAAACATAAGAGAGATTAGAATTGTGGTGGTTAACCAAAGATAACAAAATAAAACATAAAACAAAAATAATTACAAATTGTTAAAACTAAAATTAACTAAAGTAATAATCAAAGTAAAAACATTCCCCGGCAACGGCGCCAAAAACTTGTTAGCTCAAAATAGTGTACTGCAAGTGCATGGGTCGCGTACAAGTAATAAAGTGGACTTTTTGAGTCCGGATTGTCGATCCCACGAGGAATGTTTACTTTAGATTATATAACTTTAATTAATTTAATTCTAACAATAAAAAGAAACACACAATTAAAAGTTGGATTTTTGCAAATTCTAAATTAAAGAAAATAATTTTAAACCAAATTAAAAAAAGGAAAATGAAAGATAAAATATTTGGAATTCATGATTTCACTTAACTCTTGCTTAAGTAATTTCTCAACACATGCAAATTAATAAATTACTCATTTACAATGTTAGACCCGATTTTCCATACTTAGCTAATTACCTCTCTCGAGTGAAATTAACCCTAATCAATTGGTCTAACCTACTATATCTCTATGTCGATTAAGGCCCAATCAATTGCATTAACTCTTTGTGAAAATAGCTCAATGGATCATCTAGGGTTTAAGGTATATCTCTATCCTTAACAAGAACCTAGAGCATTTGTTATTTGGTCTAAAATGCATAATATCTCTCGATTATCATACACTTCACAAAACATATATTTTGTGATCAATCAAACACATGGAATAATCTCAATAACAAACACACATGAAATAAGCTCAACATTAATAAACAAACATTAAAATTACTTAAACTAAGTTAAGCTACATCAATCATCCCAACATAAAATAACTAGCCCATTATATAAATATTCCACAAAAGATAAGGTTTATGAAAATACATCACAAAATATAGAAATTAAGGATAAAAATACAAGAAAAATGAAATATAACACTTCCCTTGATTTTTGCTCCAAGAATCTTTCAACAATGCTTTGTATTTCCACTTACTTCTTGCTTCTTTGCTCAAATGGTTGCTAGTAACTTAGAAACAAAAATAAATTACAACTAATTTACAAACAAAATCAAAAACAAAGAAAGGAAAAGAAAAGAAAAGAGAAAGAAAAGAGAGAAAAGGGGGGCTAGGGTTTGTCAAGAAAAATGGGGATGAAGTATGGACAAAACCTAGCAAAATTGACCTAAAAACAACCCTTTTCGCATAGATCCGCGAAAAACAGCATATGGGCTGAACCGGGTCGCACCGGGTCGGCCCAGATTATCGCTCAATTTTTTGACCACGCGATAGCGTGGTTTAATGCCTCGCGATCGCATGGTGGACTTGAAAACTCTCGGGTTGGATTATAGGCTGACTTCGCGAACGCGGCCTGGTCTAACCACGCGATCGCGTGGTTCACCGGCAGCTTTGTCCTTCCATGATTGCAATTTGGTCCTCCATCTTCTGGTCTTCTTCAAATTAGTCCTCGAATTTTAACTTTTATTACAAATATGCCCTTGAAATATTTGCAAAGAAGGTCCTCCATATTTCTGAGATGTTGCAATTGAGTCTCCATAGTTTTGATTTCTTTCAATTAGGTCCTTGGACATCGAAATTGTTCTTCTTTTAGCTAAATTGCTCTCCAATCTTGTCTATTTTCTTTCCAATTGAATTTGTACCTAATTGTACAAGATAAACACAATTTATAAGTAGATATTTGCTCAATTTGTCAATTAAATTGCTAATTTAGGAACTAAATAAGTGTGTAAAGCACAGTTATCAAAGTGCAGTGTTTATGTTCTGTTTAAATTATTTTTTCCCATGTTTTTAAATTATTATGCTTATGAAAGCTAAAAATATGATATGATATGATATTTTATGGCCATCCGATACCAAAGATATGATACGATTGAGCTCTTACTGATTTCTAAAGATATGATGACGGTATGATATTTTGACACGTGTTGAAAATTTTATTCGGGACTGCACCATTCTTTCATGTATTTCTATATATTCATCCCTACTATTTCACATATTAGAATGGGTCGCTTGGTTGGTGGTTGATACGGTGCTGTCGTGATGACAGGATCTATGGAATTCATTAAATAAGATTTGGAGTAATTCAATTGAACAATTTTATTTTGCAGCAGTATTTCGTTTTTGTTAAATTATGGAAATCTTTTTTTGTTTGTTTTGGTACAAGATTTAATTTACTACATTGTTCAATAACCATTCAATAAATATTTTATGATTCAGTGTTCATCAGTAATTTAAACCCTTGTTCGGTTGATTTATAACACTGCATAGGGAAATAATTGATAACGAAAAGAGTAATTGGCACATTCTACGAATTTTAAATCTTTTCAACACTAAATGAGTCAGACGTGATTAGTATAGGGAAAAATTTGCATATTCTTATTTTTATTTATTATTTGTTTATGCTTTGATATGACTTAAAGTACAATGTTGAAAAGAACAGATTACTTGGAATTAGAACCCTAGTTTCACTATGATCAAACAATTTGGCGCATTATATAAATATAAATATATATCCCATGTAATTATAATGTATATATAACACATATGTGCCTATGCATTAATTAGTTCTTGTTCAAGTGGACATGTTCTCACGATCCCAAAATTTCCTTAATTTTTTTTTTTTTTTTTTTTTTTTTTTTTTACGCGAATCTGCTTGTAAAGATGTTTAGAAGAGGATACTAGTATCCTGTAGCAGAAAGACAGAATTTAAACCATACGATTAGTCCCTTTTATAGATATATCATTTTCCCTCTTTTAATACAAAGCATGAAAATAGCAAAATATAAGTTTTGAAGAAACTTTAAAGCGTAATTTAACATAACTTCATAGAAACATTTCTTGATTTTTGAGGTGGCTTGCAACAAAAGATTAGTTTGTTTTCTTGGGAGAAGTTCCCTATTACAAGGCTCATACTCATTCCATAGCAAAAATGATGGAATGGTATGTCCTTATTGTTTTACAAAAAGGGGTTTACATCGACCTTCACAACTTACTTACATAGAAAATCATTTTAAATACAAAACACTTTATACATTACTTAGTACCTTAATAGATATAAAGTGATGTACCAAGTGGTTCTAGAGAAATGAATCATAAACATAAACCCTTTTATAAGTTCTTTCTTCAAAATAGATCCCCAGTCAAAAATGGAATTGTACCCACAGTTCCTTCTTGGTAATAATATGAAAATCAGTGTCGTTCCGGGATGTCCATGACCACGATCTCACTAGCTCATGTCTCTCCATCCATTTTCTATATTTTCATGAAATGACTATAAGTCATGAAGCTTAGTGAGCAAAGCATCACACATTCATATATTCACATAACATAAATTTTCATTTTGATATTAAATGAGAACTTACCTCTCGGTTAATTGAGTCTATTTTATAAAAATCAATATCCCGCATGCTTATGAAGAATAAATCGAGATCTTATATTTACTTACTTGACATGTACACGGTTACCAATAGCATGAGTTTTTAAATAATTCAAAGGATAAAGAGGTATTAATATCTACCGACTTCACTTTCATTCTTCATAAGTCTTAACTTCAATCTTGAAGCTGAGCATCGATTTACTTATTAAACATAATGCTCATTTTAATAATTATTATATTTCAATCATTTCACTTTTGACAATTGGACTAAATATAGATTCTACTATTATCTAGTTATATAATTTGAAATCACCAATTCATTTCATATAATACATTTGAGTCATCACATAAGTTTATAGACATTGAAGCATTTAAATAATCCACGTAGTTATACATAGTCACCACATCAACTCATATAATGATTTTATATTATCAAGTGGATTTACATTGGCATTCAAGCATTAAAACACTTCATGTAATTATACTAGTCACCAAATAAACTCATATAATGATTTTAAATCATCAATGTAATTATACATCGGCATTCAAGTGGTAAAGCACTCCGTGTAACTATACTAGTCACCAAATAAACTCATATAATGATTTTAAATCATCAATGTAATTACACATTGGCATTCAAGGGGTGAAACACTCCATGTAACTATACTAGTCACCAAATAAACTCATATAATGATTTTAAATCATCGAAACAATATTATGAAATGGATGACATTGTATGCATGAAATGATATGCAAATTTCAATCTTTTCTTGGTAAAGTGATAAACAATAATCAATAATGTTTTTTACTTCTTTTCTTTTACATTCTTGGGTCTTTCCTCTAGTAGGGTCGTACACCATGCACCATTCATTGTGCTTTGCTAACCACGAGGTCACAAGAGTCCTTACACTCTTGATTTAACTTGTATTTGAGCCGAAGCTCCACTCATTTGAGCCAAAGCTCGTGAGTCATCAAGCTTGATAAGGGTTTGTCCTGATGGCCGTGAGACATCGATCTCGAAAAGTACTTAAGACTTTATGGACAACTAGTGTCCATAACCTCCATTCATTTAGGGACTATTCCTTATCTGTACAATCTAAATAGGGAAATTCTTAATTCTTCATGATCATTATTTCAAAACATACTTTTTCTTTAAAAAAGTTTAATGATCATGAATGCATATGATGTTATGATGCAAACATTGGACATCAATTATCACACTATTATCAATTGAATGACCTTATACATAATCATTGTTTTTCACATTTGTAAATACATACTTTGCATTTCTATATGAAATGATCATGCATGCTCTTGGTGATAAGATTAAATACTAATAATCAGATATCATGTAAAAGACTTTAATTATCATCATGCCTTCACATATGAAAACATACTAGCTTATCCTTATTTTAACACAAAGGATTACAAATAAAGTCTTTCACCACAAGATAAAATTTCCTATGTTCAATACATAAAATTTCAACCTTTTTGTTACATCCTAAAACCTAAATTTTATCCTTAACTTCATAAAAATCTTGATTCTCACATGTAGATGATAACATAATCAAGAAAGTACTCGATTAGATTTTTACATTACTAATGTCACCTTTTATCAATTTCTCAACATGACTTTTTATCATAAACATATCTTAGAAAACCTCATCACAATTTAGACTTCATATGAAGAATTTATCAAACATGGTATAAAGCAATTTTTAATGTTTAGATCTAGAAAAATCCAACATTATTCAGCCTCAAAATCATAAACAAACATCCGCCGTGGTTACTTTTTAAAGATTTTCAGATTCTTTACAAGGTAAATTCTTCATTAATCCAATTTTCTACACATTCAATATTATTCACACGGTCATTTCATCTATTAATGGTTCATGCAAAATTTCATGTCCTTTAATCATTCATACCTCATTATAAAATCAGATGTAACATGAGAACATGCTTAATATAAGAAATTAAGTTTCTAAGAACTTATCTTCAAAAACAGTAACATGAATTCCAAATAAATTTCTTTTGATAACATAAACTTCAACCAAATCTCACAAATTATCAAATTTGAAAATAAAAAAAATAATATTATACGAAAATAGAAATTAAAAGCAAAGGGAACACAATTTCTTTACTCATTGTTTTATGGAAGTTTGCCTTTTGTTTTATAACCTGAAATATATGATTTTAAAAAGGTTAAACATGGCAAAAGCCTAGAAAGAACTAATATTTATACATTAGCTTTCAAGTTAATTAAAGATATGTGTAAGAATAGTTTAAAGACTTACAAGATTCTCAAAATACATCACAATCGAACGCTATCAGTAACTTTAATTTTATAAAATTTAAGTTCTTTTTCAACAGATTTCCATTACTTGTAACCTCCGATCTGGGCACAATGTCTTTCTTTGAGTCCCATCTTCAAGGTCTTTCTTTTTCTTGAAACTTTATGAATGTAATAGTGAGAAATTCTTTTGTTAGAACACAGTTTATTACTTTTACTTCAAAGTTTTGAAGATAATCTTACCTTGTGTTGAAGGAATGCTTTCAGAATTTCTGCCTTGGTTTTTCTTCTTGGTTTCGAGAGTGGGGAGATGAAGGGATAACAGAGGTGAAAGGACATATACATATAGAGAGACATAAGGTTTAAAGGTATGTTTGGGCAAGTTTATAAGTTTAAAACCCACTTGTGAATGTTAAAACATTAGTTTAACCGTTATTTGAACAAATATTAAAATCGAAGTAGTATTTAGAGTCTAAAACCATCCAAACAAATCCTTAGGCAACAATCGTGCATGTGTGCCAAGTGGCACCAATTCCATTATTTTTTTAAAAAAAAATAATAAGGCAGATTTTCCATTTATAGTGGCCTACTTTGGGTCGATATTTGGAGGCCCAAGCGAAGTCCAATTAGGTTGTTCTTTATACCGTTGTAAAGCAAACGAACAGCTCCTCAATTCGTGGTGCTTATTCAAACATGGCTGTTCAAGTAGCATCCAACACTTAAAAAGAATTTTCAAAATTTTCATCATTCTAACCCTTTTCTCATGTGTAGATTTTGCTCAATATTTAAGGCACTTCCCCTCCTCAAATATGATTGAACTTGGTATCAATGTTTAGATCTCATCGTGAACTATAGGATAGTGTAACATGCATTAGCTAGAATTTACTACGGATCATACAAAATACTTATGTCCATAGAAATGGCAAACTTGAAATTCATAATGGTTTATAAATTTCTACCTTAACCCTTACTTATGAAATTCATTCCAATTGAGTTCCAAATCCAATTAATACTAATTTAAACGTCATATTTAAATCCTTTTATCATGTAGTGTGAAATTTTCACTTCTTTTCCCCATCAATGGTCATCTTAATGAGAAAAGAAAATGATGTGACTCTTGAATTTTAGGCTTAAAATTTTCGAGGTGTTACAATTTCCCCTCGTTAAGGAATTTCATCCTCGAAATTTATCTAAAAGGTTCTGGAAAATTCCTTCTCATCTCGTCTTCACATTCCTATGTTTCCTCTTCAACATTATTATTTCTCCATAATACCTTTACAATGGGTACCTCCTTGTTACAAAGACGCTTTACTTCCCGCATAAAAATCTTTACTGTTCGTTATTCCCATGTTAAATCAGCTTGAATTTCGTTTCGAATATCTTTAGGTACATGGGAGGGATCGGGAACATACTTTCGGAGGGTGGATACATGAAACACGTCATGTACTTTTGCAAACTCAGGGGACAACTCTGGTTTGTAAGTTAAAGATCCAACTCTTTTCTTAATCTCAAAAGGTCCAATATACCGTGGAGTAAGTTTTCCTTCCTTTCCAAATCGGAAAATTATCTTGAATGGGGATATTTTAGTGAAAAATTTATCTCCAACTTTAAATTCTAAAGGTCTTCGCTGCTTATTTGCTTAGTTTTGTTGGCGATCCTAGGGTGCCAAAATATATTTCAGAATTCTTCGCACAATTTGTGTCATGTCTTGGACTAAATTAGGTCCTAACTCTTTCATTCACCTACTTTATCCCAAAATTAAGGTGATCAACACTTCCTACCATATAATGCTTCATACGATGGCATTTTGATAGATTCTTGTTGTATGCAAATTTGACTAACAATAAGTACGTATCCCAACTTCCGTTGAATTGCGTGACATTAGCTCTGAGCATATCCTCAAGAATCTAGATAGTTCTTTCAGTTTATCCTTCTGTTTGAGGATGAAAAACGGTGCTAAATTGTAGTTTGGTTCCCATGTGATTCATGTAAACTTTCCGAAAAACGCGACAAAAACCTGGGATCACGATCAATAGTCTCAAAATCTCTTGAATGTACTAGTTTGCATACCGATCCATTTTGTATGTCATTTTGATAGGTATAAAATGCGCTGATTTCATCGATCAATCCACAATAAACCATATAGCATCACATCCTTTGGTTGTTTTGGGTAATCCCGCTAAGAAATCCATTGATATATCTTCCCATATCCGTTCAAGTACTGTAGAGGCTTTAAGGTACCTGCAGGTCTTTGATGCTCAACTTTTATTTGTTGACAAATAAGGCATTGGGCTATATAATCAACAATTTCTCTTTTCATGTTTGGCCACAATAACAATGTTTTTATCTCGTGGTACATTTTTATCGAACCAGGGTGTGATGTGAATGAGTATTGTGTGCTTCTTGGAAAATTTCTTTCTTGATTCCTTCTTTGTCAGGCACATAAATTCTATCCTTATACTATAATAATCCACGGGTGGATATTTGATAGTCAGAAGGTTTCCCAGAAGATACCCTTCTTCTTATCTTCTCAATGAATAAATCCACTTTTTGTGCCTCTTTGATCCTTTTTTATAAAGTTGACCGAACGATCAAAGTTGATAACTTTGCATTTCCTAATGAGAGAATTTATAAACCTAGATTTTCTATCTCTTTACCCAAGTTTCTTGACTTCTTTGGGGTTTTTTTTTTTTGGATTAACGCGTCTGCTACCACATTTGTCTTTCCTGGGTGGTAGTTGATGGTGTAGTCATAATATTTAATTAATTCTAACCATTGACGCTGCCGCATATTCAATTCTTTTTTAGTAAAGAAATATTTCAAACTCTTGTGGTCTATGAAGATTTCACACTTTTTTTCGTGTAAATAGTGCCTCTAGATTTTCAGGGGAAACACTATCGCTGCTAATTCAAGATCATGTAGGGTAATTTCTTTCATTGGGTTTCAATTGCCTGGAAGCATATGCGATTACTTTATAGCTCTGCATAAGTACACCTCATAATCCTTGTTTAGAAGCATCACTATAAATGGTATAAGTACCTTTGGCAGACGGAAGTGTTAAAATAGGTCCTTAAGTGAGTCCCTTCTTCTACTCTTGAAATCTCTTTTCACAATCTTCACTCCATTTAAACTGTATATTCTTGCAAGTCAATTGGGTGAGTGGGGTTGTATTCTTTGAAGATTTTGAACAAATTGTTTATAGTACCCTGCTAAACCCAAGAAATTCCTTAACTCCATCGACGAAGATGGTCGTGGCCTATCTGATACTGCTTCAACTTAACTGGGATCAATTTCAACTCCCTCTTTTGACACCGTGTCCCAGAAACGCCGTTTTTCTAGCTAAAATTCATATTTCTTGAATTTGGTGTACAATTGCTTTTCTCTTAAAGTTTGCAATACTGTCTTTAATTGTGTCACGTGGTCTTCTTTTGTTTTCAAGTAAATAAGAATATCATTGATAAATACTATCACAAATTTGTCTAAATATTCTTTGAATACTCTGTTCATTAAATCTATAAACGCTACGAGAGCATTTATCATCCCGAAAGGCAGCACCAAAAACTCATAATAACCATAACAAGTACTAAAGGCAATTTTTGAAATATCATCTGATTTAATTCTCAACTGAAGATATCCAGATCTAAGATCTATTTTCGAAAATACAACTAATCCTTGAAGCTGGTCGAATAAATTGTCCACTTGTGGGTAATTATTCTTGATGGTCACTTTATTCAATTCGCGATAATCAATGAATAGCCTCATTGTACCATCTTTTTTCTTCAAAAGTAGCACTGGGGCTCCCCCAAAATGTTATGCAAAGTCTAATGAAACCTTTAAGAAGCATCTCATCCAACTGAATCTTTAGTTCCTTAAGTTCTATAAGTGCCATTCTGTAGGGTGCTTTAGAAATTGGTGAAGTTCCTGGCACTATCTCAGGGTGCTTTAGAAATTGGTGAAGTTCCTGGTACTATCTCAATTCCAAATTCAATTTCTAGTTTAGGGCTAATTCCTTAGGAAAAACATTAGGGTATTCTAACACTACTGTATAGATTTCGGTTTCTCTTGTGCTTGAATTTGGTGTAAGTTGACTAGAAATTCTTTTCCACCTATAGATAAGAGTTTAGTTTCCTTTAACGTGGAATAATGAATTTGGAATTTTTAGTAGTGTTTGTGAAAATTATGTTCCTTTGAACTGATATCTTTAGGGTTTTCTCTCTACTGTTAAGGGTTACTTGAAAATGAGCTAATCAATTCATGCCTAAAATCAAGTTAAAATCCTCTAGGTCTAATACAATAAGATACTTCGGATTCACTTTCCCTTCAATTTCTATCGGTAACGTTGGAACGTAACGATTTTCATAGCATTCTTCCCAAGAGGGTATACTTATTTCCATTTCTAAGGGAAGAATCTTTGTATTCAAGTTAAGTATCCCTAATTTATTCATGGATATGAAAGAATGCATAGCTCTAGAATCAAATAAAGCATAAAAATGTTTTGATTTAATGTAAACAATACCTGCTATCACATCGTTACTTGTTCCAGCCTCTAGTCTAACCATTGCAAAAGTTCTTACTTTTCCTCTTCCAGTCTTTGTAGGACAGCTGTTAGCGAAATGGCATGGCTTGTTGAAAATAAAACGTACACCGTTTCTCAAAAGGCATTTACTCTTATGAAGTTTGTCACATTTCTTACAAGGATCATTACCCTTGTCACTCATTCTTTTCTCAACTTTAGACTTTACATTTGTTCGTCTTTATGTGATCCTTCTCCTGAAATTTTTTCCGTCCATTTCCTTTTATTCTTGTTGCTCCATGCATTTCTCAAATTTTGAGTACTTGGAAAACCTCTTTTGTTCACATTCTGGCTCTTTTCTTGAAATCTCGTCTCTCGAGCTCTAGATATCTTCATTGCCATACTTGATGTTTGTGAGATATTTTAAATTCCATATTTTAAAAAACAGTTTTATGTTTCTACCGTGCAGTCTCATTGCCATATGTATTGTTTGTGAGAAAGTTTAAATTCCAGATTAGTAGTATATGCAAGATAGGTTAAAACACAATTTATGTTTCTTCTATTGTGCAATGTCATTGACATATTTTGAGATAAAAAGACTGCATGCTAAGTTTTTTATTATCAAATATGCAGTCTCATTGCCATATTTAGGCCATGTTCTCTTTACTGTTTTGAGGTCGTTTTCTGTTTTTATTTTTGAAAACACTAAAAACGCGTTCTCTTTACCATTTTCGAAAGCGCATTTTGGAAAAAAAAATTGTACACAAAACGCAAAACGCCCAAAACCTCGTTTTGGGAGTTTTGTGTTTATTTCAGCAAAAAATGTTCAAAACACGGAAAACGCGTTTTGGGATTTTTTTTTTTTTTTTTTTAAAGAATTATCCTAACTTGGAACTAAGCTTAATATAAAGTTTTTTTTGTTGTTTTTTTTTTTTAGAATTATCCTAACTTGGAACTAAGCCTAAATAAAGATTTTTTTTTTTTTTTAGAATTATCCTAACTTAGAACTAAGCTTAAATAAAGTTTTATTGAATTCAATATCAGTATTACAAAAAAAAAATTAAGTGACAATTCTTGTTGTTATATTTCAAAAAATGCATTGATAAATGAACTCTGATGATTTTGAAAGAACTAGCATTTTCTGGATTTTAATAGAACTAGAGCTTCCTCAAATCCCGAACCTGATCAAGCTGTGTTAATATAGACTCTTAATGCTCACATTAGTGTGTTGTATGTAACCATATTTTCAGTGTATTTTGAAAGAAAATTTAAGTTTGAGTCAGTAGTAATCTGCAAGCAAATTAATTAAAAATAGTTTAAATAGTATTCTGCAAAATTTCAAACAGAACGTGTTTTTCATCTTTTCATTTTCAAAAACAGTTTTCAAAAATGACAAACCAAACGCGTTTTCAGCAAATTTGAAAACAAAAAGAAAAACGGGAAACACAAAACATTTTCGAAAATGAAAATACAAAATAAAATACAAACAGAACGCCATCTTACTGTTTGTGAGATTTTAAATCCCAATTTTCAAATACAGTTTATGCTTCTATTGTGCAGTCTCATTGCTGTACTTGATGTTTGTGAGATAGTTTAGATTCCAAATCTTCAAACATAGTTTATATTTCTATTGTGCAGTCTCATTGCCATATGTACTATTTTTGAGATAGTTTAAATTCCAGATTAGTACTATATGTAGGACGAGTTAAAACACAGTTTATGTTTTTATTGTGCAGCCTCATTGACATATTTTGAGGTAAAAAAAAACAACCCACATGCTGTGTTTTTTTATGTTATCAATTGTGCAGTCTCATTGCCATATTTACTGTTTGTGAGAGTTTAAATCTCAAATTTTCAAACACAGTTTATGTTTCTATTGTGTAGTCTCATTTCCATACTTGATGTTCGTAAGATAGTTTAAATTCCAGATTAGTGGTATATGGAAGCCAAGTTCAAACGCAGTTTATGTTTCTATTGTGCAGATTCATTGCCATATTTTGAGGTAAAAAAACTGTATTTCTATTGTGCAGTCTCATTTCATGAACAAAAGGAAGTGATTCATACTTACATGTCTATCGGTCAAGACCATTTCAATGCTAACACATTCGTCTTTCCGGTTGAAGTCAGGTACTTTTCAAAGGTGTGCTACCCAGACATCTATCTTCCACTCTGTATTTGCAGTGTAATTTCCTAGATGCATCTTGTATTGTTTTCCATAGTAACTCAACCGTTGTTAATCTCTTCTAGTTAGCAAGAACGAACTTGTGAATGAAGAAGATATTGCAAGAAGACTTTGTGTGTGTATCTGTGTATGTATAAACATACAGTGGTGTGTTCAACTGTGTAACTATGTAAGTGTAAACATATGTTTAAGTGTGCCTGGTCTAAGCATTAAATGTTTCATCTGAATAGGTCATTCAAAGTCAGTTTTCAGGCAGCTAAGACTTTATTTCGAAACCCAGAAAGTAGATGTAATTGTTTCCTATTCAGGTGTGTATCTATGTATGTATAGATACTATTATGTGTGCCTGATATTAGCATTAAATAGGTCATTCAAAAAGCAGGTTTTATGCAACTAAACCTTTTTTCAAAGCACTAAAAGTATGTGAACATGTCACCTTTTCGGGAAAAAAAAATCACCTACAATATCTCTATATCTGTTTCAATTAATGCCATTGTTGTGGAATATTTGTTATTGCAAATTCAAATGGTTCGAATTCAGACTGAATGTGGCGCTTGTTAGACCTCTTTTTGTATTTTTGTTTTGATTTTTGCATTACAAAATGAACAAAATGTTTAGGAGGGAGATGCTGGGCGGGAAAAAAAGATAGACCTTCCTCCTTTTATATAGTAATAGATTATGTAAAAAGAAATTCTAGATCTTTCTAAAAACTCCTTTTCATTCCATCCTAAAAAATACAAGTAATAATCTGATTTGACTGACAATGTGTGTATAGTGAGTGCATTACCGATTTTAAAAGAAGTGTTGTATGTTGGGGGATAGACATCCTTCAGTCTTGTTAGCACCATTAATAAGGGAAGAAATATGTCTTAAGTTGATTTGTCTCTGAATACCTAGCTTCATCTCTCTTTCTACATTTCTATTATGTTTTCACTTAATTGTTTTTTGTCAATTTTCACAACAATCTTAAAGATAGATTCTGCCATTTTTTATGTAATTTATTTATGTATTTTAATATTTGTTTTCTATAATTGTGTTTTACATAAAGATGACTAGTACGATGGATAATACTAGTGGAGTTATTAGAAAAATACTGGTTCCAATCAATTTATTATGCCACCAAATCTCAACTCGAAAAAATTCAAAAACACCGTTTTCAAACGTTGGCAGCGAAAGATGTTATTTTATCTAAAATTATTAAATCTAGTTAATTTTTTGCGTGAAGAATGTTCTGCAAAAATAGAAGAGAATACTACTGACAAGAATACGTAGTTGGCTATTGAAGCATGGAAAGATGCAAACTTCCTATGCCTCAACAACATTCCCAGGTTGGAAAACACATTGTATAATGTGTATTGTTCTTACAAGAAGGCTAAAGAGTTGTAGGAATTTCTTCACAAAAAACACCAAACAAAAGATGTTGGACTAAGAAATTTATTATCGAAAAATTTTTGGAATTCAAGATGGTTGACTCAAAGAAGGTAATTACTGAAGTTTAAGAAGAGTAGGTTATTCACTATGAACTTGAGGTTGTAGAACAAGACGTCCCTAACATTGGCACATCCTACAAAAATCGTCCATAGCCTTCAGTTTTGCCATTTACACTCTCAAAATCACCTTTTTCCATCTAACACTGTTAAATTGCACCGTTAAAAATGAGTAATTGACGCATTACATCCCTAACGTTTACATACTTCGTGGAATACATCCCTATCATTTTATATTGCAGCAGAACATTCATAAATCATTCAAACCTAGCTAAGTATATCGTTCTCATCATTTTTCCTTATAAAGTGATAAATTTCCTCACTCTTTAAATAAAAAAGAAAAGAAAAGAGTATCTTGACATTTTCATCCTTATTTGAACGTTCTCTTACAGAGCTAGTCATTCCCTTGCACAAAACATCACCATCGTTTGTCTTCTGCAAAAATCAACCATATCGTTTCAACTTTGATATTTGGATCATTAGATCGATCATTTTTTTTTTGTACAAAACTTATTAGCATCTATTTTCTCTATTTTAAATTACTATTTTACCATTTTTATATAAACATACCCCTCTTCAGTGCTTCTACCATGGAAGGTCTCATCCTTACCTAGGTTTCA
The DNA here is from genome assembly GCA_963555705.1 of Ligustrum vulgare. Lineage (NCBI taxonomy): Eukaryota > Viridiplantae > Streptophyta > Magnoliopsida > Lamiales > Oleaceae > Ligustrum > Ligustrum vulgare. The sequence goes on from OY743188.1 coordinate 24,824,342, forward strand.
GTGTCTCCATGTGTAGAGGCCTTATTAGCACGTTATTTAAAGTTTCTACCATGTCTCATCCTTGCCTTGGCTTTAGAATCTCCAAGTCCCTCATCAGCGCGTCAATGCTCATACCATGCAAGGTCTTATCTTGGCCTTGGCTTAAGCTCTTTCACATGTAGCGACATCATAACCGTGTCATCTAGTTATTCTACCATGCAAGGCCTTATCATTTCCTAGGCTTCAGTGGCACTACGTAAGGATGTCTTATTTAGTGCTTCTACCAGGAAAGGGTTCATCATTTCCTAGGCTTTAGTATCTCCACATATAGAGGCCTCATAACCGCATCATCTATGCAAGAAATTTTTAACAACTTTGGGAGGAGCATTATGTGAGAAGCCCTTGACTTAGATGCGCTACCCACCAAGTAAGGAAGTATTAACCACATTGGAAGGAGAGGTAAGATTCATCCCCAGAGGAATCCCACCTTAGAACCTCTGAAGACAAAGCCTCCAATGGATGAATCATTCACATGGGAGAGGCCCTTGACTTGGATGCGTCATCCACCAAGCAAGGAAGTATTTATTACTTCAGAAGGAGAGGTGAGGAGGATCCCAAGTGAGATCCCACCTTAATACGTCCAAATATGAAGCCTCTCATGGATGAGCCATCTACCAGTCGAAAAGCCCTTGACTTGGATGGGCCACCCACCAAGAAAGGAAGTATTAATAACTTTTGAAAGAGAGGTGAGAACTATCCCCAGAAGTAGTGCACCTTAATTCCTCTAAAGATGAAGCCTCCCATGGATGAACCATCCACCGTGAAAGATTCCCTTGACTTTGATCCACCAAGCAAGGAAGTATTAAGTTCTTCGGAAGGAGATGTGGGACACATCCCCAAAGGGAGCCCACCTCAATAACCTTGAAGACGAAGCCTCTCATGCATGAATCATACACCATGGGATAAGCCTTTGACTTGGATGTGCCACCCGCCAAGCAAGAATATATTAACCACTTTTGACGAAAATGTGAGAAGTATCTCGAGAGGAAACTTAGCTTAATTTCTCCGAAGACAAAACTTCACATGGATGAACCATCCACTAGGGGAGAAGCTATTAACTTGGATACGCTATCCACCAAGTAATGAAGTATTCACTGCTTCAGAAAGAAAGGTGATAAGAATCCCCAAAGGGAGCCTACCTTAATACCTCTGAAGACAAAGCCTCCCATAGATGAAACATTCACCATGGGAGATACCCTTTACATGGATATGTCAGGGATAATTCACAAGTGTATGATATCAACAAGTAACAAAGTGGACTTTTTAAAGTCTGGATGTTGAACACATGAGGATTGATTTTTAATTACCGATTTATTTCAATTCAATGCTTTATTTGAACAATCGAATTTTTAGGAAAAATTACTACTAATTAACTAATTAAACAAATCAAACCTATGAACTGGAAAATAAGAGATTTATTATTGAAAATAATCAAATAAGATGTACAGGCTAGGACTCTCGAGATCACTAGTATCAATAGAGATTTCTCGATTGCAAAATGTATCAAGCAAAATGTATCAAAGCCTTGGGTAGTGAAAAATAGCATTATTTTTTAATCAATCTTGTGTTGTTGGTTTAAATATCCAATTTAATATTTTTAACTCTACGCCTTTATCAAGATCTAGTTAACCTACCTTTCAATATTAAATTCTAATATCTCAATTATCAATTTAATAAGAAAGATGTTTAATCACATAGGTCGATCATATAAATTAAGATTGTAATTTTTCAAATAACAAATAATTTATGAAATGAAATATTGAGTGTTTAACATAAAATTTCTCAATTAACATGTAACTAACGTCATAAAATTAACTCACGCTAACAATTTATGAAAATAAATTAACTTGCTCAATCCTCACAATTAGTATAGAAAAGAAATCCTAAATAATGAATTAAAGAAAAAATTGAAATTAAATAGTTACATCATTTCCTCAAAAAAAAAAAAAAAAAAAAAATATTTACATCGTTTATTCTAACAAAGAATTTGGCCAAGAAACATGGTTTGGAAATCAATACAAGAAGATAATGATATAGACATTACTCGAAAAATACTAGAATTAATAGCCTTGATCAAATATTTCAATCTTGATTCTTTAATTCTAGCTGCCATAAAATCACGTTTTCTTTATCCTCAAATAGTTATTGAATCTCTTCTTGATTTTGATTATGAAACTATATGAATTTTAATATAGTATAGCTCTCTAATCTCATATGATCTCCTTTTTTCTTTAATTTTATTAGAGATGGTATGTATTTATAGGTGTAGGAGAAGTCCTCTAAATCATATAGAAATCCAGTCTAAATTGAGTTCCAAAAGAGTTCCAGTCAAATAAGGAAAGTTTTTCGTCATGCACATGATTATGTATCTACCTAAACATTAGTATTTTGACCGTATATTTTTATCCCAGTATTCGATTGAGGTGTTTTGAAGTTATTTGGAAAGCTATCTCTAAGGGTAAAAATCATTGTATAAATATAATTCTTCTAATTTGAACATTACTATGCCAATATTGTGTCATAATTTCCAACTAGGAATCTGGATTTGTGAGAATACTTCGATTATGTTTCAATACTTCACTCCTTTAGCTTCTAATTACATCCAATTGATCCCTTATGGTAGTCAATCAATGTTTTTGTGGCTCAAATCAACTATTGTAATTTTTTGCACTTCGATCCCAAACTTTGGTATTCTTCATTTATCACCAACTTTGCTTATTTTATCTCTTTAGCTCTAATCACCTTCAAATTCAAGTTTTACCTAAAACAATCAAAATAAATACAAAATTAAGTAGAAAAACATATAAATGATCTATCTTTTATGGACTAGATAAGTGTAAAACCACACTTATCACACCCCAAACTTAAACTTTTGTTCGTCCTCAAATAAGATAAACTATTCAGAATCATGCGAACACACTTAACATAATGAAATAAGAATACATTTTAAAAGCTCACAACATGTTAGATGGGTTATCGTATTTGCTTTAGGATTCAAAACTGCTAGTAATCCCTGAAATGTTGTCAAAAAGTACTATACACATTTTAAATTATTCCATGCTCGAAAAAAGTGTGTACGCGCACACGCACGCACGCGCACGTTCATTTAGTTAACCCAATCATTTAAATTCGATGAAGGCGGTCACCTAACCCTTAATGGTCAAATTCTCACTCACTCTCTTGGTGATGCACTTCCCCCCAAAACTTGTTATTTTTCTCTAATCAAGGGTATAATTTTTCAGGCTAATTTTTAATTCACTATTACCTTTCTTTCTCAAGTTAAATTGTCTCTAACCAATTTTAACAACTACTTATGTTTGTGTTGATTCTCCTTTGATTTGAGTGTTCCATCCTTCAAACATCCACTAGGAAAGTCAAACTCACTGGTTATCTAAATCCCCTTAATGTAAGTAATGACCACACACACACACACACGGGCTTAATAACTCGAGTAAAAAAATGTTATGAAGAAAGGTGTAAGATAAATATCCAATTTCTCATTCTTGTATATAAATTTTTTAATTATCATTTGTGTAATACTCCACTCCTTTAAGATTTCTTTATGGCCCATGTAATGAGCTTTCAGTCAGTGACTCCCAATTTAAGAGATCATAGGGCATTGAGTTTTGAGTTTTGAGACACCCTTAAGGGCTGCAAAGAGAGTAAAAATATATATGCAAATGAAAAGTTTTAGTAATTGGGATTAGATCACTAGCATTCAATCATTACCTAGCTTCAATTCATTAGCCATGATTGCACCACATATTTTTACTACACATGGAATCAACATAACCCCAAGTAGCTACTACTACCTAGTTCTACTCCACCAAACTTATTTATCTAATAGATCAAGTGATTAGATAGTATTTTTTATTTTTTTTGAATTCTAAGTCCACACTAACAACCTAAATTTGACTACCCATATACTATCCATCTGTGCAAAGATCAAGATGACTACGTGCTCAAATAAATTCAAACATGGATAAATTCACTACAAGCATAGCACCTAGGTCAACAGTCCATGAATCACATAGTTCTAAATAATTTACATTATTATCTGGCTAGGCTATCTAACATAACATGCATGCAAACATTTGAAGCGAGGAAATATTTTTTTCATATAGATAATATGCTAAACAAAAGCACAAAAAAATTCTCCCAAAATCAAAATAAAGAAAAATTATATTCAAATCTTCTACACACCCAACTTAGAATCATATATTGCCCTCAATATAACTCAAAAGGGAACAAATAAAACGGTTCAAAGACTCAGCGGAGTGTAATAGGTGATGGAAGATCCGACTAGAGTTCCCAATGCTTGTGAATCTATCTCTAACATTCCTTATCTAAAATTGTTGTACTTCAACACCTGAGGAGACCAACAATCATAAGATAATAGGACGACAATGATAATAATAAATTCAAATTAAAAGGGAATATGCCTATGTTACTAGTACATACACAAAAAATACTTGTAGTGCATATTAGAATAAAAGATAGAAAAATGGATTGCTCCCATTTAGGGCTTATTCATAATCCTCAGCTTGAATTTTTGCTTGGTTCTTCAAGTAGATGGGATGTCGAGATCATCGAATCTGTCATTCTCCAAGAGACTCTTTATCTCCATCTCCATATTCTGTGGCTTATCATTCTTCTTCAATTGATAAAATCTTCTACACTTGGAATGTTGTCTTTTACTTCGACTACATGCTCCACTTTTCTATCTTTTTTGATCTAAGCCACTTGTTCACCATGCTCGTTTACTTGGACTACTGGTTTAGCTCCCAAAAATTTAATGAAGAAGCTTTTCTTGAATTTCTTAATGTTTTCACTTCATAACAAGTCCAATAAAAAGGAGGTTGTTGTGCATCATCTTTTTCTGTGACATTAAAAATTTCTCTTTCATCTTGAACTTACAGGGTCAATACACCCTTGATACTTTAATGAGAGCATCGGAAGTAGCCAAGAATGGTCACCCCAAAATGATAGAAATTTCTGCATTCTCAAGCATGTCAGAACAACGAAGTCAATGGGGAAATAAGAGTGTCCCCACTCTCATCACTACAACTTCAAAATGGTCTACCAACTAAAGAGAACACTTGGTAAGTTTAGCCTCACGAAGTCCCAAAACCTAAAGGTGAAAAGAGACACGAGGTTGATACTTGCATCAAGATCAGACAATACCTTGTCCATCTCTAGATTCCTAATGGTGACTGTAATTGTGAAGCTTTCTAGATCGATTCTTTTACCTAGTAGCTTATCCTCCATGATGGTACTGACTTTCCTTGTAAACTTCATTATATCTCCTTTTGCCAACTTCTTATTCGTAAGCAATTATTTCATAAACTTGGCGTAATTGGGCATTTAATTCAGGGTCTCCACAAATGGTATATTGATGTGCAATTTTCTAAGATGATCAAAGAATTGTGAAAACTGTAGATCTTGCTTCTTCTTTTGTTGATTTAATCATTGTGGGAATGGAATGGGAGACACATATGTATTAATTGTGTATAGGAATTTTATTCTTTTATATATGCACCCTACTCCATATTATTTTGTACTTTTATCATTGTTTTTCTTCACTCTCTTCAATCACCTTTGTTTCCTTAGCCGCCCTCTTAACATATATTTTAGGAAATTGTACCCCACTTTTAGTTGTCAATGCTTGTGCCCTTTCCCTGGTTGATTTCATCATTGCTTTGCAGTTTAGCTATTGGTCTTTCAGATATGCTCTTGGTTAATTGTCCAATCTTAGTCTCCAAGTTCTTTATAGATGTAGAATGATTTTTCAAGATGTTGATTGTTTTCTACATGAACTGAAATAGTACCTCTTCAAGTATCAATTTCTTTACATGATTTGGAAATCCTTGCTGCTACTGTCTAGGTGTATTTTGATTATTGACTCATGAGAAATTTGATTATTTCTCTTGCCAGGGTTGTAAGTTGTTTGAATATTGGTCATTTTGTTGGTGTTGATAGTTCCACACAAAGTCTGCTTGATCAAATGGATTGCCAACTCGAAAATTTACGCTAGAGTGACTCCCTCTACAATGTTCATATACAGGAGCAAGGCTTTGTATAACATTAATAGCTTAAAGAGCCATAAGATTGTCGACCTTTTTAGTAGTGGCTCTACCTGAGCTATCAATGTTGTGATCTCACTTAGAACATGTATACATGTTTTTAGGAGTTTACAGTTATCTGCAACCGCATATTCTAATATATCCTAGGCTTCTTGAGGTGGTTTCCAAACAAATGCCCCATTAGATGTCGCATTCACCATGTTTCCAGTGCTCCTATCCAAACCATTGTAGAAAGTGTGAACTTGCATACACATTGACATGTGATGACTAGGACACTTCTTTATCAGATTTTTATACTTCCATGTATCATAGAAAGATTCACCATGTTGCTGTCTAAAGGCATTTATTTTATTCCTTAACTGAAGTCTTCTTGCAGGTGGGGAGTATTTCGAACGAAACTTCTTTGAGATATCATCCCAAGTGGTCAGAGTCCCTGGAGGATATGAATATCTCCAAGCTTTTGCCTTGTCCTGCAATGAGAATGAGAATATTAAAAGGCGAATAACATCACTGGAAGCTCCGTTGATTTTAAACGTGTTGCAAATTTCCAACAACGAGAAAAAATTGTCTTAGAGTCCGGATGTCAAACCAATGATGATTGATTTTACTTCCAATTTATTTCAATGATATGCTTTACTTGAACAATCAGTTTTTTTAGAAGAACTACTACTAGTTAACTAATTAAATAAATCGTATCAACTAATTGAAGAAACAAGAGATTTATGATTGCTAATAATCATATAATATGTAAAAGTAAGGACTCTCGAGTTCACTCTTTAATTTCAAATCGGTACTAACCCACCATTAGCGGTTAATTCTTTCCTTTCCCGCTCGTGACATTCATCCCCCAAAAATATTTCTTTTCTTTCCCGAGATGCAATTCTAGAGGTTACTCTAAAATCACTCGTTTATTTTTTACTTTAATTTGGTTGGGCTTCGCTGGTTGTCTCAACAATCTAGATATACAATGATTCTCTCAAAATTCAAGTGCTCCAATAATCAAGCAACCACTAAGAAATTCAAACCCACTAGTAATTAAGCCCTTATGCTAAGTATAAATGTATGATTTCTATCTAGTAATGTGATGACTACTCATGACTTCCCACTCCCTTATGATTTCTAATCGACCAATTTAATGAGTTTAGGTCGATAACTCCTCGATATTTTTAGGATCAAAGAGTATCGGGTTTTTAAATACCCCAATTGACTTAATAACTCGAGTAAAAAAGCTATAAAGTGAGGTAGACTTATTAAGCAAATGCAATTTTTTATTTTATTTTTTATGCACCGTACTCATTAATCTTTCTATTTGACCTATGTAGCAAGCTTTATACCAGTTACTCCAAATTTAAAACTTAAGGCACCAAGTTTTTAGATACTCCAACAAACTTAATAAATTGAGTAAAAAATGCTACGAGATAAGGCAATGCGAGAAATTAAAATGGGCTTAGACCTCTTGCATATGGTCATTACCTAGCTTATACTTTATAAGAAAAACACTTCACACAAATTATATCAATAATGCATGGAATCAATACACATCTAGACTATCTCCTCTACCGGCTAGGCCACCCCCAAACTTATCTCACAATAGGATCAAGAGATTTAAAGCATTAAAAAAATGGATAGGTTGATAAAAATTTAAAATACAAGATCACTACTTCATAAATCTCTCCAACATTCAACAATTTTCAAACTTCACCAACAATTAATCGTGACTATTATACTCAATAAAACTAGGATCTAACATGGATAAGCAATTTGTAAAAATAGACACAAGTAGTACATTGGTCATAAATCATGAATCAATAATAATTTTAAACATCAAGTCATCCTTAACTGGAAAGGCTATCTATCTAACATGTCAATATACAATTAGAAATCACCCATAACTTGAAAGGCACATTGTCCTTAATGTATAAAATAAAATCAAAGTAAAAGAAAAGAAGTTACTAGACATCCCAAGAAGTGGTGGGGAACTCATAAGTAATCTTGGGCATGTCAACATGTCATTGCAAACACCAATAATCCACCCCTAAACTTGTATTTAAAACTCCACTCGATTGAACACAAATTTCTCCAAAGAGGCATTTCACCAAATACCTTGTGAGCATCCTATGAAAACACAAGAAAAGTGTAGATTTTAAGTGGTAAATGACCCAAAAATTTAAATTACATTCAACATATCAGTTCTAACTCATAAATCCAACATAATTTACTCGTCCACCTTAATAATTAATCACACTTGAAGATAAAGTGCAATATGTACCATATGATATAAAAATGAGTATTAAGAAAATACTTGACTTTGAAAGTTTGATATGAGTGTATGCTAGAATTAAATGAGAATGTATTAGAGCTATTTTACACTACCCAACTTAAGCAAAATAAATGTGAAAGATGAAGTTTGGACTTAACCAACTTATTTGCAAGAAAGTAAATAAAATGCAAAAAAAAAAAAAAAAAAAGGACAGAGAATGGATTGTCTCCCATTAAGTGCGTATTTAAAGTCATTTGCTTGACTCTCCATATAAATTCTTCATTGCACTCTAAATATAGCTTTTGATGCTTTGTCATTTTTCTTCTTTTGACTTTACTCCACTCTTCATTGATTCTTCATACTTTCACTTTACCACTTCCAAGTCATGGGACTTGCATATTCCATCCAATTCAAACTCAAATAAATAGACTTGCAACTCCTAAAATGGCTTAATCAAAAAACTCATTATTGGAAAATCAATGAAGTTGAGATAGTGTGATTTAATCTATTCCTCATTAGTTGCCACCTTTCCTTGTGATTCTTTTGTGATTAACTTGCCATTCTCTTCAAGTTTATCTTCACTAATTGATATCTCTTCGGATTGAATGACATATCCAAAATTTGAATCCATCGGCAATGACATATTTTTCCTATTAATTCCTAAGAGTGGATCATACTCCCATCTTTGAAATCCTTCCCAATAAATGGCATCTCTTATAGGCATATCATCTTCATCTAGCTTGGAATGCTTATTGTAATATTTTGCAAATACCTTTTTCATTTGATAATGGAGGACCATCTCTCACAAGAGTGATGTTTCTCATCCCATTCATCTGGTACACAATCTCCCCAAAGCATGTAATTTACATCTAATGTCTCAATTTCCAGTTTTCAGCATTTAAAGTATTGTCCAAACTCCATTAGTTTCTATGCGAGTAAACTATTTCCTGGATACAAGTGATGTCCATTACAATGCATCTTGTAACAAATTTCACAACTTGGATATTCTCCAAACATGTCTTCATCGCCATGCTGAGATTGTTCATTGCAAATACTTTCCTATTTTACTAATGTTAGAATCATGCATATATAGAAAGAAACTCAAATACAAGAAAGATTAAAATTGTAGTGGTTAACAAAAAGTAACCCAAAAAAAAAAACAAAAAAAATAAAAAATAAACATAAACATAAACAATTGTTAAAACTAAAATTAACTAAAGTAGTAATCAAAGTAAAAACATTCTTCGGCAATAGCACCAAAAACTTGTTTGCTAAAAATGTGTATCTCAAGCGCACGAGTCGCGTTCAAGTAATAAAGTGGACTTAAAGAGTCTGGATTATTGATCCCACTATGAATATTTATTTTAGATTATACAACTTTAATTAATTTAATTCTACCAATAAAAAGAAACGGACAATTAAAATTTGGTTTTGGAAAATAATTTAGAATCTACAAAATAGGGAAATATAAAAATACTTGAAAATCTTGGAGGAAAATATGATTGGGATTCATGGTTTCGTTTAACCTTCGCCCAATTAATTTCTCCATAAGTCAGTTAATAAAAAACTCATTTAAGATGTTAGACCCTATGTTCCAATTTTAGCTAATTATGTCTCTAGAAAAATTAACCCTAATTAATATGTTTGATATATTATGTCTCTATGTCAATTAAAATCAAACAACCATATTAAATCTTGGTGAAAATAGTTCATTGGTTCACATAGGGTTAGGGGTATATCTCTACCCTACACAAACCTAGGGTTTCTACTATTTTGTCTAAAACGCACTGAAAATTTGAGGTTGTCTAAATTTTATAAACAGACTCTCACAAATAAGTCTGGACAGTAATCAGTTAACAGTAAATCATTAAGTTTTGTTTATCGCAGTACCAGATGAATCTTGCTAAGGCAGATTCGTCTGGATAGTAAAACGTAAACAATCAGAATAAATTGTGCGGAATTTTAAATAGACAAGAACACAATAATTTAAGCTTAACGTGGGAAAAATACTAACAGGAAAAACCCACGGTTCGAATCCTGCGAATAAAAACCAATCACTATATAAGGAAAGAGTTTATGCAGATCAATCTAAACTACAGGATAAATCTACGCATAGACTTTATCAAACATCCAATAAATAGATCACTCCCTGATCCTTCTGTGGCATGTAATGTGAGCTGGCATCCCACCACTTTTCAGTAGTTTTCTTTGACTCTACAACACTTTTCAGCAATACGAACTCCCGTTCGATCTTGATCCAAACCTCCCGTTTGATCTTCACGCTGAAATTATTTCCTCCTCTAAGTGATTGAATCCTCCTTCCGGAGTATTGAAGTCACAACACGAATGAAGCTTTAATTATTTGCACCACACGAAAAATATAGCTTCAAGACTTCTTTAAAGTGGACATGTATTTTTGTAAGCACCACATGAAAATTGGATTCTACACGTCTTAAGAAAACATCCCGTTTTCTCTTCTCTTTATAGTGCAATTAGGTTTTCTTGATTCTCAAGTTTTCCTTATTGCGTAAGATCTCTACTACCTGCAAAACATGGTAGAGATAATTAGTAAAAAGGTAAGATAATTATCTTTAAATAAATCTTACCATAGACAAAGATAATGATAAATCTTAAAAGATCTTACCATTTATCAATCAAGTGATAAATCTTGATATTTATCACCATATTTTCGGCCAACACAAGATTCTCTCTAATCAAGATTTTTGACCTCATAATCTTACCATATGCAAAGATAAGGTTGAAATATTCTTGACCATATTAAGAAGATACTTACCATATCTTGGATATGCTTGAATGTCAAGAATAATCACAAAATATATCATCACGAAATTTACCAAACTCACAAGATAACAATATCAATATTTCGAGATTATGATCCTAATATACTCGGTCAATCAGAATATTTTACCAAGACTTAAAATATAATCAAAATACTTATAAGTGATAAAGATAGAATTTCAAGTCAAGTAAAATATTATCACAATTCTTATCACAAAAGATAAGTGATAGACTTTTACCATTATCACAATACTTATCATATAAGATAAGCAACAAACATTATCTCCTAAATATTATCACAAAATTTCTTGTCATTATCATAGAAGATAAGCAACAAATATTATCACACTATATAGGAGATAAAGACAATATTACGTCCAAGAAATGTTTAAGTAATTTAATTAAACTTAATAAATTACTAAATAAAAATATTTAGTAATAAACTAAATTTATCAAATTACAAACATATAGGAAAATAGAAAATGCCATTAAATATAACTTAAAATAAGTTAACAATCTCCCCCTTTGGCTTTTTCTATTTTTCTAAAACTTAATCATCTTTTCACAAATATAGAAAGAAGTAACATGCAATTATTAAGCTCCCCCTATCAAAATTCTCCCCCTCAAGTCATGCATTATAATAAGCACTTCAACCAATTCATGCATGTAACGAGAGAAAAATAATAAGCACCTAAAGGAGAATCAAAATAAACCAAAAGTTATTTCAACATTCAATCAATCAGAAAAGATGAGAAAAAATACTACTCCCCCTTTTTGGAAGAAATAGGGGAAGCAATCCACGTCTTGTAACCTGCCAATGTAAGCACGAGTAGACAAAAATTAGGCAAAATTCAGTTACAGACAATAAAACCTGCAAATAAAGATTGAGTTTTAGAAAACTCTGAAAACACAAATGCTCCCCCTTACTGTAATGCTTAGAAATTTAATGCAGTAGGATATCTATGTCTCTCCCCAAAGACCCCTCAAACATAGAATTCATGCAAACATGCAAATAGATTCCAGTTGCCCCATTATGCCATCCTGTCTAGTCGATTTAGGTTGACCAGACCCATCTATAGGTCTCTAGATACCCAGATATATGGTTTTTGAGAATCAGCATAGGCACCAGTCGACCAAAACTTAAAACTGAAAGGTGTAAGTGTACCTTTGGTAGTCTGCATAAGGTTGCTAACAAATGATGAATGATCATACCTGGATCCACCTGGTGTAGTGTATTCATCTGCCCTTGTATTCAGTTTATTTTTCTTTGTGGTCACCGTGTTATTCACCTTTTTCTGTTCTTTCTGTCTGGCCTAACAGTCTCTTCTTCTTAATATTCTATAGCATCATCCTTATTTTTAGGCCTTTCTCTCTTATCAGATTCATTCTGCTCCTCTAATTTTTCATTTTCAAGTCCAGACTCGGATTCCTCTGTTTCATCTGGTTTTTCTTTCGAAGAACCACCAAGCAACTGATCCAGCGTATCTTTAAGTCTTTTGAAACAAACCTTGAGATCAGATACCTCTGGTTTTAACCCAATAATCTCTGCTTCTAGCTGGCCAATTCTGTTATCCTGGCCAGACGAATCATGTTTACCAGGAGTGTCACAAAAAACCTGTTTCCTGTGCGAGGTCTGGACCTCCAGTTTTTTCCGGCATCTGACCATGTTTAACACCTTGGGATTGATCACCAGATTATCCTCTAGCAACTAAATACCCTAATCACGAAGCAATTGTGAAATAATCCAAGCATAAACCAACAATTAATTCCTCTGATTTCTCTTCTTCAGCTTCTGACTCTGAATCACCAGATTCATCTGATGTACCTGAGTCCGGGTCAGATCCATCTATGTCTTCTGCCAATTCATTTTTCAGATTTGCCTTCTTTCACATCTTTATCATCTTTTGGCATCTCCCCCTTTGTTTCAGACTGTTTGCTCTAAATTTCTCTAGAAACAATCAATTCACTTCGAATATCTAAGGGAGAAAAGTGACTGGTAGGAAGATTATCAAACATAAGTGTCGAATTTGAACCCATAACTTGTGGCTTGGTGGTAGAGCCGCCTTGGCTTAGTTCGGCTATAGGCAGAGTTGGAATTTGAACTCGTTCTGGAATGAGTAAGAAAGGCTGGTGTGGAGGAAGTGAAGGAGATTTGAAAAGAGATTTTTGAGGAATTTGAGTACAAGTAGAATTCAAGAGTTTTTTAAATCCATTCCTTGTAGAGAAAGATATCTCTTGAAAATCATAGTACATGCCAATTTCCTTTCCTTAAAAATGGGATAAATTTAGAAACAGAATATTTTAAGAATTAGGAAACAAATAAATTACCAAATTGTGTTCCACAATCAACTGACTTGTTTTGCAAGATTTGCACATATTAGCCCACGATATGCTGCCTTAAAAATAGAGATTTTCAAAATAAAATCTAAAAATTCCTGAATAAGAAAAATCTAAATGCATCTGAATACTTGAGACACGTCTGAGCACTTGTTGGCATTTGTTGGGTCAGATACATCGGCAGTATACAATCCACCACGTACATAAATAAGTTGATTAATGTGCGCGTGTGATCCGAGCGATCCTTAGTCATCCACATACTACCAAAAATCATATGATTGCCCTGACTTATCGATTTATCACCGTAATGCACAATAAGACTGATCAAAATCTATAAGAAGTGGATTTTCTCAAATCCAACTTGCTGACTTTTTCTATATTGTAGCAATGTCTTTTGGAGGTGGGAACAGCTTCACACAATCCCCAGAAGTTATCTTACAGTATGTTCCCCTTAGGTTAGAAGAAGGGTATGAACTTGGCTTGGATTAGTAGATTCACACAATCCCCAGAAGTTATCTTACTAGGTTTTCCCCTTACTTCTACAATATTACCACGTTTATATCAATTCATCGTATTTTGAGGCTAAAGGGTATGAACTTTGCTTGGATAGGCAGTCTTCTTTTCCACTAGCCCTGCCCTTGGATAACAAGAAAAATGCGTGCAATGCAATAAGCAAGATTTAGATCATAGGTCTACACACAGAATATAAAATCTCATCCATTAAAAATCATATGACATAGACAGCAGTGACTTATCCTTAGGATTGTCCAGATTTGAGTGCTAGTTAGATTCATCCGGAGACATGTTGACTACTATCAGCCAGACGTATCTGTCTCGTTATCAGCCACAAGCACTCAGATATATCTGCAAGTAAAAACATGATCTACTTAATATAAGAATAGGATAAGTTAACCAAAATGCAAAAAAAGAAAAACAATGCGAGTTTTTTTTTTTTATGAAATATGCATGTTCCAGAAGGAGGTGATACTCCAATTTGTTTCCTAAGGATTTCAAATTTGACAGTATCGAGGGCCTTAGTAAACAAATCTGCCAGCTGTAGATTAGTCTGTATGTGCTCCAGATTGATAATCTTTTGTTCCACCAATTCTCTGATGAAGTGGTGCCTGATGTCAATATGTTTTGTTCTGGAGTGCTGGACTGAATTCTTTGAGATATTGATGGCACTGGTGTTCTCACAATACATAGTGGCTTGTTCTGTAGAGATTCCATAGTCCTCCAACATTTGTTTCATTCACAGGAGTTGTGTACAGCAACTCCCAGCTGCTATATATTCAGCTTCGGCTGTGGACGGTGACACTGAATTTTGCTTTCTACTTAGCCATGCCACCAAATTGTTCCCAATGTAGAAACATCCTCCAGATGTACTCTTTCGATCATCCACATTCCCAGCCCAGTCTGCGTCTGAAAAACCTGCAATATTGGCAGTGGTATCTCTTGTAAACCAAATTCCGTAATTCAACGTACCACTTATATATCTGATGATTCTTTTCACAGTAGCAACATGAGATTCCTTAGGTTTGGCTTGATATCTTGCACAAACTCCAACACTGAAGGATATATCTGGCCTACTGGCAGTAAGATACAGAAGACTTCCAATCATGCTTCTGTAAAGGGATGGATCTACATCCTTGCCACTGTCATCCTTTGAAAGTTTTAGAGTAGTCGCCATGGGAGTTCTCATTGCCTTTGCATCTTCAAGTCCAAATTTCTTCACCAGATTTTTAGCGTACTTTGCTTGAGATATGAATATGCCAGATTCATCCTGCTGTACCTGTAAACCAAAAAAAAAGTTAGCTCACCAACCATACTCATTTCAAATTCTCTTTTCATTGTATTTATAAATTCATTAATTTTGGACTTAGATGTAGACCCAAATACTATGTCATCAACATATATTTGAGCTACAGTTAGTCCAGGATTTAGATGCTTAATGAAAAGAGTTTTATCAGTTCCTCCCCTTTTGTATCCGTTGCTTAGCAAGAATGATGTGAGCCTTTCATACCAAGCTTCGGGGGCTTGTTTCAACCCAGATAACGCCTTTTTGAGTCTAAAGACATAATCCGGGTGAGATGGATCTGTGAAGCCTTGAGGCTGCTCCACATAGGCTTCCTCATTAAGCACACCATTTAGAAAGGCACTTTTGACATCCATCTGAAATAGTCTAAAGTTGAAGTAGCAGGACACAGCTAGAAACAGCCTGATGAATTCCACTCTAGCTACCGAAGCAAATGTCTCGTCAAAGTCTATCCCTTCCATCTGGGTATAGCCTTACCTTCTTTAGGACGTGGAACCAGCTCCCAGACATTGTTTCTTTCAAATTGGTTAAGTTCCTCCTGCATAGTTTGTACCCAGTGTTCATCTGTCAAAGCTTCCTTGACATTTTTTGGCTCAATTTGAGACATATGACATATGTTACTCATCTCAGCAAATTTTCTTCTGGTCACATTTTTCTTAGACATCAGTGAGAATGTTGTCAAGTGGATGTGTCTTTTGGATCCTAACAAGTGGTAGTCTCGATGCTTCTAATTCAGAAATATAAGGTGTATCTGGGTCATCAGATTTGTCTCGATCTGCAGATATTACTGGGTGCCCAGACTCATCCTGATCGGATTCTTCAGTATTATTGAGACTTTCAACTTGGTGTTGTTCTTCTTCTGATTTTTCGCTTCTAGCTTCTTCTTTTGGTGGAATTTCCAGTTGATCACCATCTGCTACCTACAAATCCGAATTTACACAATTAGTGTAATCCACTTTCATATTAATTGACTCAAGAACAGTTTGGGTTCTTAGATTGTAAACTCTATAGGCCCTACTATTTTCAACATAACCCAAAAATATTCCATCATCTGATTTTGAGTCAAATTTTCCTAGGTGTTCTCTATCTTTCAAAACGTAGCATTTACTTCCAAAGGCATGAAAGTAATCAACCCTAGGTTTTCTACCCTTCCAAATTTCATATGCAGTTTGGTTTGTTCCAGATCTAAGCATGACTCTATTGATAATATAACAAGCAGTGTTTATGGCTTCTGCCCAAAAATTCGTGGGCAATTTGTTACTATTTAGCATGACACGAGCCATCTCTTGTAGAGTTCTATTTTTCCTTTCCACCACTCCATTCTGTTGAGGAGTCTTTGGGGACGAGTACTCATGCTTGAACCCATATTGGATACAAAAATCAGCAAACTCGGAGTTTTCAAACTCTCTTCCATGATCACTTCTGATCCTTTTGACTCTTACATGTTCGTCAGTCTTTTCATTGCTCAATTTCTGAAAAAAATTAACAAAATTGTCAAAGGTATCAGATTTATCCCGAATAAACATGACCTAGGTGTATCTGGAGAAATCATCAACACACACATAAATATACCTCTTGCCACCAATACTTTCCTTTTGGATAGGACCCATCAAATCCATGTGAATTAGTTCAAGTATATGAGAGGTATTAACAGATGTACCTGATTTGTGTTGACTTTTGATTTGCTTACCCTTTTGACAATCACCACAGATTTCATTTGGAATATTGTTTATGCTGGGTAAGCCTCTCACAGCTTGTAGTCTGGTTAGCTTCATGAGATCATGGTAGTTTAGATGCCCTAATCTGTTATGCCACATTTCTCATTTTTGATCTTAACAGAATTGCAAGTTTCGAGACTCTCAAGTGTATAGCATTTGTCTCTAGATCTAACTCCCTTAAACAACACACTTTTTAACGAGTTAAACTTCTTGTCACAATTTAAAACCTTGCAATATTCTTTTGAAAACACGACAAACAAGTTATCATCACATAGTTGTCCTACACTGATCAAATTTGCCTTAAGTCCTATAACATATAAGACATTTGTTAATGTAGGCAGTCCCTTGATGTTGATGACCCCAGATCCATCTATCTTTCCCTTTTGGCCATCACCAAATGTAACAGCACCTGTTTCGCCTTTTTCAAAATGTGTTTGTAGAGAGAGATCACCTGTCATGTGTCTAGAACATCTACTATCAAAATACCATGTGTTAGGAATCAAGGCACTCAAAGACAATTGAACTACATAAGCATTAGTTCGAATTTTCTTCTCTTGTCTAAAAACAAGTCTTCTTTTGTGTGAATTGATTAATTTCAAGTACTCATGACACCTAAATACATCATGACCAGATTTAGCACAAAAATTACAGAATACCTGGAAAACAGATGTATCCTGCCGACTCTTTCGAGGTTGAAATTTCCTATCGTTCTGATGGACAGACTCATCTGGCTTGTATAGATTCGGCTGAAATTGTCTTCTTTTATAGTTCCAGGCTGGATGTAAGTTTTGAGTCCCAGTCGCATCTGTATGATTTCTATTCTATTCCATGTACCTGTATCCAGATTCTCTTACAGAGTTTATTTTATGGTCATGATTTTTACCTTTACCTTCATATCCAAGACCTGTTTTTAGGCTGACAGGTCTGCCACTGTTCAGGATTTCATCAAGCTGGACGGATCCACGTGCCAGCTTCTTGATTTTGTCTTGTGCTTTAGCGAGTTCTGAACTTAACCTGCTTACCTCATTTTGTTCATCATCTGAGACTGCAGATACGTCGTCCAGTTGTCGTTCCCTGCTGTGCTCAGCGAAGGCCTGTAACAATTGAATCTTCTCTTCTGCATCTTGAAGTTCCTTCCTCAACTTTTCAGTATTTGGTTCTGATTTATCTGCATAAGAAGAGTTAACAGATTCAGTACCAGAAAGCTGTAAAGCAGTAAGGGTAGTAATCTATTTTTCAGAATTGCTGTTGTCTGATTCAGATTCAGATTTATTTGAGTCTCCATCACTCCATGTAACATTCATGGCCTTCCTTCCCTTGTCCTTCTTTTGAGTATTAGGACAATCAGCTGCAATGTGTCCATATCCTTCACATTCTCTGCATTGGATTCGACTCCTAGGCTTCCCTTCAGACGTGTTGTCATTATTCTTTGGATAGAAATTATTTTTCTTCCATTGTTTTTTATTTTGGCCTTGAAGATTTGTGGATCTTTCTTTTTTTTTTGCCCTTGAGGAACCTTTTAAATTGTCTGGTGAGAAGTACGAAACTTTCATCTTCATCTGTCTCGCCAGAGTCGTCTGGATTCGCACAGTTTGTCTTGAAGGCAATCCCTGGTGATTTCTCCTTCTTTCTTCGGGCTAGATTTAACTCATAGGTCATCAATGACCCTACAAGTTCCTCAACTTGCATGGTTGAAAGATCCTTGCTTTCTTCAATTGCTATCACTTTTGCATGGAACCTGTCTGGTAAAGATCTAAGGATCTTTTGTACAATCTGCTCATTTGAGTAGGTTTTCCCAAGTGCTTCAGCTGAGTTGGTGAGATCACTTAATCTGGCATAGAAGCTTTTGAAGTCTTCTTTCTCATCCATAGACAGTTGTTCAAATTCCAAAGTGATCATCTGCAGCTTGGAGGTTTTGACAGCATTGGTTCCTTCGTTTGCGATTCTCAAAGCATCCCATGCTTCCTTGGCAGTCCTTAAAGAGGAGATGAGTCTGAATTGACCTGAATCAACCAAAGAAACAATAGCATTAAGTGTCTTAGAATTCCAATTTGCATTAGCTAATTCATCTGAAGTATAAGCACTTCTAGCTATAGTTGTAACAACACCTCCAGTAGTGACAGTGGGTGCCGTGTAACCTTCAAGAACGGAAGTCCAACAATGTTCATCAATAGATTGAATAAAAATTTCCATACGAATTTTCCAATATGCATAGTTACTACCAGTTAACAGAGGTGCCCTAAAAGATGCAGAATTTTCCATTTAGACAACCGGATCTCACTTTCTAGAAGAGAACCCGCGCTGATACCAATTGAAAATTTGAGGTTGTCTAAATTTTATAAACAGGCTGTCACAGACAAGTCTGGACAGTAACCAGTTAACAGTAAATCGTTAAGTTTTGTTTAGCGCGGTACCAGATGAATCTTGCTAAGGCAGATTCGTCTGGATAGTAAAACGTAAACAATCAGAATAAATTGTACGGAATTGTAAGTAGACAAGAACACAATAATTTGAGTTTAACGTGGGAAAAACCCTAACAGGGAAAACCCACAGTTTGTATCCTGCGAACAAAAACCAATCACTATATAAGGAAAGAGTTTATACAGATCAATCTAAACTACAGGATAAATCTACGCATAGACTTTATCAAACATTCAGGAAATAGATCACTCCCTGATCCTTCTGTGGCATGTAATGTAAGCTGGCGTCCCACCACTTTTCAGTAGTTTTCTTTGACTCTGCAACACTTTTTAGCAACACGAACTCCCGTTCGATCTTGATCCAAACCTCCCGTTTGATCTTCAAGCTGAAATTATTTCCTCCTCTAAGTGATTGAATTCTCCTCCCGGAGTATTGAAGTCACAACACAAATGAAGCTTTAATTATTCGCACCACACAAAAAATATAACTTCAAGACTTCTTTAAAGTGGACGTGTATTTTTGTAAGCACCACATAAAAATTGGATTCTACACGTCTTAAGAAAACATCCCTTTTTCTCTTCTCTTTATAGTGCAATTAGGTTTTCTTGATTCCTAAGTTTTCCTTATTGCGTAAGATCTCTACTACCTGCAAAACATAGTAGAGATAATTAATAAAAAGGTAAGATAATTATCTTTAAATAAATCTTACCATAGACAAAGATAATGATAAATCTTAAAAGGTCTTACCATTTATCAATCAAGTGATAAACCTTGATATTTATCACCATATTTTCGGCCAACACAAGATTCTCTCTAATCAAGATTTTTTACCTCATAATCTTACCATATGCAAAGATGAGGTTGATATATTCTTGACCATATTAAGAAGATACTTACCATATCTTGGATATGCTTGAATATCAAGAATAATCACAAAATATATCATCACGAAATTTACCAAACTCACAAGATAACAATATCAATATTTCGAGATTATGATCCTAATATACTCGGTCAATCAGAATATTTTACCAAGACTTAAATTATAATCAAAATACTTATAAGTGATAAAGATAGAATTTCAAGCCAAGTAAAATATTATCACAATTCTTATCACAAAAGATAAGTGATAGACTTCTACCATTATCACAATACTTATCATATAAGATAAGCAACAAACATTATCTCCTAAATATTATCAAAATATTTCTTGTCATTATCATAGAAGATAAGCAACAAATATTATCACACTATATAGGAGATAAAGACAATATTACATCCAAAAAATGTTTAAGTAATTTAATTAAACTTGATAAATTACTAAATAAAAATATTTAGTAATAAACTAAATTTATCAAATTACAAACATATAGGAAAATAGAAAATGCCAATAAATATAAATTAAAATAAGTTAACATGCACAATCTTTTCTCGAGCGATGTACAAATTACTAAACACAATCATTCATTTGCCATATAAATGGAAATGCAAGAATAACAACAATAAAAACACATAAAAATAAGTATTTAGTCATCAAAAAGAAAATATTGAAATTAATCTAAAATAGGTCAAATTACTACCATAGATTCCAAAACAATAAATTAGCCCATATTACATAAATGATACAAATGAGATTATATATAAAAAAATTAAAAATATGGAAAAATAATTGAGGAAATACAAAGTTATAGATGAAACACTTTTTGAAGCTTGACTATGATTTTCTCAAATATTTCTCCACCTTATATGTATTCTCCTTGCGCTCTTGATTTCACTCCAAAATGCCAAGAAATTGAAAGGAAAATAAAATAAAAGAAATGAAAAAATGAAAAAGAAAGAATAACAAAGAAGAAAATCAACAGAAAACTTAGCAAGGAAGGAAAAATGCACTGTCAAATAGGTTTTAAAACATTTAAAACTTAGAAAGTTGTAATCTTAGTCACTGAGTTTCACAAGGTGAGCAAAAGAATCCCTAACCTTTTTTTTCCAATTAAAGGTTGCGCAAATTGTAATTTGTGATCATCTTCAATCTAGTCCCCACATTTTGACTTTTATTATAAAAATACCCCTGAAAATTTGCAAGACAAATCATCCATCTTTCTAGATTGTTATAACTTAGTCCTCAAACTTCTAATTTCATTCAATTAAACCCCCAGACATCAAAATTACAATTCTTTTTAACTTGGTTCTCTTCAATCTTGCTCATTTCTTTTCCAAATGAGGGTGTACAGAAATAAGATAAGCACAATTTACAGGTAGAAATTCCCTCAATTTCTTCAATTTAAATGTCAATTTAAGAACTAAAATAAGTGTTTAAAGCATACTTATTAATGGCAGCGCTGCAAGTGTAATGACACTTGATGTTTTCAAAGCCTTGAAGCTGCAGAGGGATGCGGTATGACCCATTACTACACCATTGTACGGATTTTGGGACTCAGCAGTACAAGTAGAAGGTTCATCTTCTTAACAATATGCTTGGGGTCATATTCGACTACCATAACAACACAAATTGTGTTCTTAGTCGTCAACGCGAAAATGACCTACTTTGCAATTTTTGGTAGGCCATTAATACATGCCATTGGAGGGGTCGCATAGACCTATAACCAGACGATCAAATTCCTAACCACCAACAACATCAAAGAAGTCCAACGAAATCAATTTGATTCACAGAAGTGTTACTTGGAAAGTAAGGAGATCAGGTAGTCAGCGATGACAACTGAAAGGTCAGAATTCCCCATAACACCTCATTTTGAAAGAACAGTCCACAAAATGAAAAGAACTTGGGTAGAAGGAATTATATTCTTTATTTATTAAATGGAAAATGTAATCATCCTTTTTAGTTGTTTAATGAAAGAATTGAATTTCGAAAAAGGAACAATAACGATATACTTCTTAAAAAATTTTGTCCCGAGCGAAGCTTCGACCACTAATAAACGATCAACAAAGACTTCGTCACGAGCAAAGCTTCGATCTCTAATAAATGATAAACAAATAATTCATCACTATCTAAGCTCTGATTGCCAGTAAACGATCAATAAAGACTTCGTCACAAGTGAAGCGAAGCTTGAATCACTATAAACGATCAAAAAAGACTTCTTCACGACCGAAGCTTCGATCACAAATAAAACAAAGACTTCATCACGATCGAAGTTTCGATGATTGGTTAAGATTTCATCATGAATCGAGCCTTCAATGTAACTGGGTTCCTACAAAGAACAAATACCAATAATCAAGAATTTTGTAAAAAATGCTCGTTGATATAAGATCTACAAAATTAAAAGAGAAATATTACGATTGTTCATTTCACAAAAATGAACAGAAAAAATCTAGGGAGTGCTACCTCTCTGAAAACAAAAAGTTTACAAAAAAAATAAAAAATAAGATCTAATTGAGGCCCCACCGTCGTGTTCATCTTCATCTTCTAAAGCTTCGATCCTGGACGAAGCCTTAGAACTTGGTTAGGTTGATTTCAAGGTGATCACATTCGAGCAACCATTCACCTTTTTGTAAGCGTAGATCATGGGTTTTATCCAAAATTCCAACAAAATCTTCAAACTCTGGGGAGCTTATGTAGTACTCGACCACCTCCCACTCATGATCAACCATCCTCCAATCAGTCTCTTCTAGAAGTGCAGAGAGAGTAGTTTCCTTCTCTTCCAAACCAACTCCTTTTCCAACCCAGAGTTCACATTTATGATCTCCATGTAATTTTTTTAGGTTTCATCCAAATATTGAAGAAGGGCTCTCTTTATGGTCAACACCTAACATCGAAAAAGAAGAAACGAGTTATGATCAGAGAAGCTCGAATATTGAAAAAAAAAAAAAAAGTTTCATAGAACAAGCCCATCTTATCTAGATCAAAAAAGCATGGTGAATGTGGAAGCTGTTATTCTTCCTCGGCTCTTTGATCAAATACTGATTGATAGCAATAGTAACGGCACATATTCCTTCTTCCACATGAGAAGCATATCAAGCATAAATTTCTTGTTCATCAATGGGGCTATGCTATATATTTCAACAAACCAAGAGTAAGTTGATAAGTGTATTTTATACACTTATTTATGTTTCACAAGTAGGATTTTATATGTTCTTTTGAGAATATTTGCTATTTATTTGGTTTGTATTTGTTTATCTTTCAGAAAAACCACCCAAAATTGAAGAAATGATGCAAATGAAACAAATACTGAAGAATTGGATGAGTTATGGAGCAAAATTGTAGACACGAAGAAGTGCTAAGAGCCAATTGAGGAGAATAAGGAAGAAAAGAGAAGAAATCAGAAGTATAGGGGTCAAAGAGTCACAATTGAAAGTTGGTGGACTTGGATGCAATTAAAGAATGACGACCAACTTGAACAAGAACAAAAGCTGAAATTGCACACTGGACAGTGAACTGCGCGGCCACGAGCTTCATACCTGCGTGGTCGTGCATACATATGAGAAATCAACAGATCCGAAATTAACTGAACTGCGTGGCCATGTGAAGTCCTATCGCGTATCCGCGCGCCTTTTCGACTTGGCCGACTATTGGGATTTTTGTCGCAGAATTCAACAACTTTTACCCTTGTTCACCTGGGTTTTGCAAAAACCTATATATACATGTTGTCTTGCACGAATTAGAGGTTCCCACTTGTAATATTTTCATGCCAAATTGTTGTTCAATTCTGGAGGAATCCACGTTAAGCTAAAAGCAAGATTAAAGATACAAGAACAAGGAAATGAACGGGGTGACCTTTTTTCATTTATCTTTTAATTTATTTTCATTCATGTATCGAGGTTAGATGTTTAGGTGTTGGAATTGTGATGAAGTTTTAAGTTCTTGATTCTATATTTTGACTTTGGTTTAATTTATATAATTTATAGGTTTGAGTAATTAAATTGTTCTTTTAATTCTATGCAAATTTTCAGCCAACTTTTGTATAATCGTTGTGGCATTTTCTTATATCAAGAGAGTATGAGAATGTTAGACTTATTTAATTACCACAAGGTCCAGTAGGAGATAGAGATATACCACTTATGTCCAGTAGGAGATAGACTTATTTAATTATCCTTTAAAGTGTTCTCAATACTAAATGCTTTTCTAGTGTCAATTCGTCATAGAGATTTAGTTGGATTACATTTTTTAAAAAGGATTTTGATGCATCCTCGAGAGAGGACTTAAATAACATTAGGAACATGAATTTTCAAAACCCCATAAATTATAGATAAACAATTAAGTCAAAATATAGATGATAGAGTTAAAATGGATTCTCAATTTCCAACACACTTATTTTCATTTATTTTATAAAAATCAAATCTTTATCGTTTTCTTAGTTTAAATTCTTAGTTTAGATTCATTCAAACAACGCTCAATTAAATTTTTCTAGTTACGGTTAATGAATTTAATCTAGAATATAATTTACTCAATCTCCTTGGATACGATGTTCGGACTCTAAAACCCACTTTATTACTTGTGCGATCTGTACACTTGCAGTAAGTAATATAAGTAAACTAAAATTCTCCAAGAATTGGGTGCGAGTTGAGTAGGTTTAAGGTTGATGAAATAAAGGAACGACATGAGGAAGGTGTGGTTGGAAAATTGAAAACCTCCTTTAGCTAAGTCTAGATTTACGACCACTTTCCCCTACTCTCCATCTTCGAGACGCTCATCGCCACGTGTAGCTCGATAGTTATGATTGGGAAAACGGGTAAAGAAATTAAGTGCCTCTACCAGTCGTAGCTCCTTATAGCTACTAATTTGATAATCAGGTATGACCAAAGCTTCTTGAGATTGACGGAAAACTCGTGCAAGAGCCATTCGTTGTTGCATTAGAAGGAAAATAGGCAAACAATTAGATATGGTACGATCATAAAAAACTGAAGGTGGGGAGAAAAGAGGAGGACTCGAACAATGAGTAAGGAAACAGTTAATAGATGGGGAAGAAGAGGAATTGGTACATATCCTACTCAATTGCAAAGAAACCCTAGCTAGCCTCCTCCTCATCACTATCTAAAATGATTATTGGGTCCATTTTGGTAAGACTATACCACAAAATAACCAACTTATGAAAACAAATATCTTAACCCCAAAAACGAAACAAAAATCATAGCCATAGACAAGAGTAAAGCAAACGCACAGAAGAATGAAGAAAAGAGGAAAAGAGAGATTAGAAATACCTTTTGTTGGTGGCGCTTGCAAGTCACTGGAATACGTAGAAGAGGAAGGAAAAAGTTGGAAATGCAGTAGGCAACTTAAAGCTTAGATTTAGAGAAACGTGAAAATGAGTTTGAGGTTTCCTTCTTATAGATGCATGCGAGTTCAAGTGGCGTTTCATTTCACACAAGACGCTAGAAATGATGCGCAACCATAATGAAAATGTGTGATGCATGAGGATTAGGACCTAATGACCTATTGATGGATGAAGCCGACAACGTATTTCGTAATAACGCAGTATTAGTCGAATCATAATTTGATGGATGAAGCTGACAAAGATCGTAATAAACGATCGATTGTCTAACCCAATCAACAATTGACACGTGACAAAAATAGAAATCCATGTACATATCAATTCCATCATTAATGAACAATTATTACCCACTAGTGAGCAACCACTAAGCATGACCTATAAATATTCCACATTTTAAAAGTTTGAGGTATGCTTTCTTAGAAATTTCAATTATTTTATCTGTGCAAAAATTCTCTTCTACTATAACTGATTATCATGCCGGAGTAAAATAGGGGGGAAAGCCCCCTATATTTTCAGGTACAAAAGTCCAGGAGTTGATGTAGGAAGGTTGGTTGATTTTTGAAGGGCTAATCTGATCAATCCCTCATCAACTACGTACTTATTCATATATATTCTAAAAATTTCACCTGTTCACAAAATTTAGTCTAAAAATCTGTACTAACACGTCGGCTAAATAAATTTAGAAGTAAAACTTTAAGTTGAAGCATCGGTTAGTCAAAGTTAACTAGTATTAAATATTGAGAAAAGGGTAAGGATATAAATTATTTGTAACTTGGACCGTCATTATCTGATTTATATTTATGATTATGGTATGAGACGAAGGGTCGGTGAGGTACGGTAGGTATAGACTATAATAGAAAATATAAATATTTTCGAATCAATCTCAACGTGGGAGACGGGGAATGGGAATGAATGATAATATTTATAAGTTTATTGTTACATTTCAGCTTCAGGTGGGTCTGGGGACAAAAGAACGTGGGAAAGCCGTGTTTATATAGCCACGTATTCATCGGCCATATGACATGTGTCTGTGCTTCGATGGTTGTTTCAATTGTCAAGCCTACAACCCACTACATATTTTTTTTTTTGTAAAATAAGAATATCTTATTAATTTTTCTCTCTTCTCGTATTTTTCTCCCTTAAAGCTCAATTATAATATACATTTATGAAAAATATTGTATTCAAAATTTCTAACTATGAGCCAGCCAAGAATTGAATATTATATGGTTTTTATTTTCAAATGTCGGGGGGAGGGTAGTTTTGGAATTCCCTATTTCTTCTCCAAATTGGTGCGTACATGAAACATGTGTTGGATATCTGTCCACGACTAACGGGTATAAGTAAAGGTGTGGAATGGAGTATGAGAAAGCAGTAAGTTACTGTGAACTCTTTGATTTTTTTGTTTTTGAGTGGAACTGTGGAAATTAAAGTGATTGAATGATGGGCGTGACGATCAATCCTTCTGATGACGGTCAGATGAATCACGCGGTGGATCAACCACTGTCCATGTGTGCGTGTGATGATACCTCCGACTACAATTATTATGCCGATCAAGAATATTTTCCACAAAGTAGAAAGCGCTGCACAAAGTTAGTGGATTATTACTCGCTGCCACCAACAACTGCTGCTGCTACTACGGCTAGCGAGAACTATGCTTACTATAAAGACCCGATTGTGACAGTAGAAAATGTTATTGCTAATCAAAGTAATAGACGTAGAAGAAGGGGGAGATCTACTGCGGCTACGATTACTCGTTCATGTGAAAATACTGAGGAAGATAAGGAGACACGAGGAGGAGATTTGGTGGTGATAACGAGGCCGAAAGGAGGGAGAAAGCCGATATGCATGGACTTGGACGAAGTGAAGGCCTGTAGAGATCTTGGCTTTGAACTAGAAAATGATCCTCGCTTCTTCGATACCATGCCTAGTTTCTCTGCCACCACCAGCAACCCCGGTAAGTATATGATATAGAAGAAAAAGATTTTGAAAATTTATTAATGATTTTGTTTGTTTTATTTTATAATAATAATACTAATAATCATCCAACTCAAAAACTAATTCAGGTGATGTCAAAGCACGACTCAAGGTTTGGGCGCAGGCAGTTGCACTTGCATCTTCTACGTCACATCACGTCTCAGCTGCTAGTGATAGTAGTTGTCTGTAATCGTATACGTGTTCATGATTTTGTACCGAGGTTTTTTCTCCTTTTCATACGAAACTAATTTCCTTGCTTGTTTGTAATGTATAGAAGTTTGATCTGCCGCTCATAGTGGACAACATAAGATTTGCTCGTAGTTAGTAAAATTTGTCAAGTATTTAACATTTTAAATATTAGACACTAAACAATTTTTATAGTGGACAATTCTTATGTTGTTCAAGGTGTACAATATATCAAAATTGGTAATGTATATATTCACTTGTTGCTTGATTACCATATTATAAGTGTAAGGATCCAATAAATAAGAAGGTGAAGTGTGAGTTTGTGTATCGTTCACATAGATATTTTGATAAATTATTTTCTAAATTTCTATCCTTCATCAAAACATGTAATATCCTTGATTTTTGTAAAACAAAAGCAAATGTGTAAATAAACTTGCTATGAATGAAAATTAGAATAATTGCAAATTATTTTGAATGGATATTTTGATTTTATGCATGAATCTACTAATAACAAGAATTTACTTTTATTATTTATTATTAATTTCGAGTTATTAAATTGATAATGATTTCTCGATAATGAAGATCAATGATCCTAACTTGTTTAAGACTCTCTTGAGTAAAATTAAATCTATTCATATATGTGATCCACCTATATTTCTGTAATGAATGAGAACATACAAGAAAATATTAAAGGATTTATAAATCCTTAGAAATCATATAAAGTATAGTTGTATATAAATATCTCATATCGAACTTTATGACAATTAATATATGTCTAACTCGTTTGTAATCGCTCAAATCTAAAACAAGTCACAACAATTTATACGATTATCATGCGCATAACTGTAGAAGAATAGGAATATATATATATATATATATATATATATATATATATATATATATATATATATATATATATATATATATATATTTTGATTGCTCGAGAAAATCAAGAATTAGCTTTTTAATGTAAATTCAAAACCCAAAAATAACAAAAAATTTATCTACGCCCTAGCATAATTTTGGATTCAGCATAACATGTCAATAAAAAGATGATTTCCTCCCGCTGACACATAAAAATACTCAATTCAAAGGTCCAATATGAAAGTACGAAACATGAGAGTCCATTACAATTAAAAGGGCAATGTGAAGAAATAGAGAAAAATTACGTAACTACCTAGATGTAATGTAATGTATTGTAATTGAAAAATACTTGATTTTCAAATTATTCGTAATATTATTGGATTTCTTGTCATGACTTTATAAAAATACCGAATTCTTAAGAGAGAGAATGTAATATTTGATTGACATCATTAACTAGAAATCTTTTTATTTATGGAAGTTATTACCAATTATTTAGGGATTTAAATTAGATAATTTGTAATTATCAATAACTACTCTACAATTAATGGTTTGCTTCATACATCATGCTTTGGGTATTCTTCCTTTCGATTGTTCATGGCTTCTACCATTTTCTAGTGAATAACATCAGATTTCCAGGCGATTGCATTCTGTAATGTTACATATCATGTCATTATGTAATAGTTATCATTCTGTAATGTTATGCAACATGTTATAATTTACGACCACATTTGTGTAATATTCATTACTATTATTTTTCTTCGCGTCGGGTGAAATTTGAAGGAGTGTTAGAGTCATTGTAATGAGATGAAATGAGTTGTAATGTACTGATTTCATCGATAATGCCAACATAGAATCCATTTCATCAATATTACAGTTGCTGTAATTAGCTGTAATGTTCAAAATCAGATATACTACACTTATTGTATTGTTTTGCTCAACATGTCCGTGTTTAATCTGTAATTTTGAAAATGTAGACAAAGCACACACGATGTAATGATATGTAATGTTCAAAACTAGTACACCTATTGTAATGATCTGTAATGTTCATAATTAGATTTGCCGTAATTTTCTATAATTGTATTGCAATCTACATACTCAATTGGTTTCACCTGATGTATTGATGATGAAGCTGTAATCATCTATAATGTTCAAACACATATATGTTATACCTATTGTAATGCTATGTAATGTTCGTAAGATAGCGTACTACACCTGTCGTAATGCCTGTGAGCAAAATATATCCAATAAATGCAAACACAAAGGTACTTGATTCATCTGCAATGATCTTTAAAATGTATTACAAGAATAACACAAAATATCAACACAAAGAAAAATTCCCTGTAATTGTATTGCTTTCTACATATTACACTTTCCGTGATTTCCTATAGCTGTACTGCAATCTACATGCTCAATTGATTTTCACAAAGCACCTCAATATGTAAATTGCCAATATACTAAGATGTTTTTCCCATGATCTTGCAACACCAATTTTCACGGGAAAAATGGCACACAACTCGTTCACTGGCTTTGACAATAGAGAAAAAAATTAATTAAAAAAAAAATTTACAAACTTACAGTGCACAACAAATTGAAGTCTATTTCAATTTTCCTACAGATTTGAGACTGAAAATATCTCAGAGAATTGTACTAGACCAAAAGCACAAGGTCCAACCTATTTTAAATAAACAACAAATAAGAACAAGCAAAGGATGTTAATATACCAAGTGGGGTGGTGGCATTTGAAGGCGGTTTGAACATGCCGAACCAAGTCCAGAGGTGAGGAGGATGAACATGAAGTCGTTGAGGTATAGGTAGAGGTGATGTTGAATGTACGACTGAGATTGTCGGAATCCAAGTTGACGTTGATCAGACGTGTTAGATTCAAACCGGTAAATTTTGTTGCCGTCAGCAGGGGTAGAAGGTGAGGCTCCCCTTCCATTGATTAATCTCTTCAGCATCTCCGTTTGAAATTTCTCAAATTCTAATAAAAAATTCCAATTGGAGAAGTGTGTGTGAAGGAGTGAGAGAGATTCAGAAGGTAATCGAAATCATTTCTAATTTAGCATGATTCATGGGTGTTGATATATGATTATGATTCAAATAAGGAAGGTAAATATTCATTCAGATTTTATGGATGAGAGAGGGAACGATTTTGGGTGGGAAGTGAAGAGAGAGAAGTGAAGCTGAAGTAAGGAAAGAGAAATGAAATCACGTACTAATCTAAATAGTATAATAATATGGCATTTATCTAAAGAGGAGTGTGGGATCTAATTAATCCGAAGAAATATGGGCAATTAAGCTAGTGCTAGTAGTTGTTTGTAGTCGTATATTTGTCCAAGATTTTGTATCGAGTTTTTTTCTCCTTTTCACATGAAAGTAATTTCCTCACTTGTTTGTAATGTATATATCCACTTGCAATTACACCTCTTTTTATATGCTTTCTTATTAGTCTGCATATTCATTCAAGTGCAAAAACTCCAAACAGGGGCGGACCAACACTGGGGCTCGCTAAGGAACGTGTACTAGTAAATTTCCCCCTCATTTTTTTTTTATTTTTTGTTCAAAAATTGAATAGAAATTTAGTACAAAACAAGCTCTGTCAGCCCCAACCCAAACCCTACAGACAACGCTGCACACCCGACGTCGCCCTCACCTCATTCTTCCTCTCCAGCTAGACTAGAAGCTAGAAACCCCATAGCCGATGGTGTCGTACCTCATTTCCTACTCCCAAAGTCCATTTACAAACTAGGCACTTCTCTTTTTTTGTCGACCTAAACCCAGAATTTTCAAAAAGTTTACTCTCGACTCCAACACCGGCATCAAAATCAGTCCCTGACTCTTCACAAGTTCACTGGTCATCGGTCAACCTCCAAGCTGCGCCTCACTATCTCACAGCCTCAGTGTCTACGGCTACAAGTCTGCAACTCGCCTCCAATTTAGCCGGTTAGAATTCTTTTTTCAATTCGTCATTTAATATGAATCATATCCTGTTAACTAGTTAGAATTGGAGTCTGGGGATTTGGAGTATTCTTAATTTATATGCTATTTCCTCTCATGTTTGTTGTTGCCGTAAATGTAGCATATAAGAAATTAAGGGTGAGTATTTGAGATTTTGAGGACTAAATTATTATGTTGTGTGTTTTAATTGCTTTTGGTGTTTGTAACTTGGACTTTGAGATTTTGAGCTTTGAGAAATTATTATGTTACTTGGTTCGAGAACTATTGACAATATCGAAAATGTTGTGATTATGAAACGTTATCAAAGTATGAAAATGCGTAGGGAACTATTGTAATAAAACTTCAAGTCCTTTTCCATTTTTCGGTCTCTTTCCAAAGTCTTAAGAGTTAAGAGAATGACTAAACCGCGAATGGCATGGGCATATATTGTTTAGCTGAGCTATTTTTTTATTTATTTTAGTAGACTTTATTCTTTTAATTATGCATATAATTCCATATACCTTATTTTCTTTTTCTTTTTCCTTTCCCTTTTCATTTTCCTTTTCTTGGAGTAGGTTAAATTAAACTAGTTGGTTAGATCCAAATGGAAAATGTTTTTTGTACTTATGAAAGTGTACAAACGAGTTTATAGATGCATATGCAGAAGTATTGTGTGCATTGATGTGAAGATTATGTGGGGTGTGGAAAAATGTACTTTTTCCAGGTGATTATGTTCGCGCTAGTTTCGTGCAAAGTAATTAAGTAGAGAAACTCAAACGATGTGATCAAGAATAAATCGCTTGCGATAAAATCCTAAAAATGAGTGCAATTGAGAGTAGAGTCACTGCTTTAAAAGTTCGCAAGCCCAAAATTACAATAAGGTAGAAATTAGATGTGAAAATTAAGATAGAGGAAATCACATTCTTTGTTTCGAGAGTTGATTCATTGGTCCTTGTTCGCTAAAATCGTGTACCGCAAGGGCACGGGTCACGTTCAAGTAATAAAGTGGACTTTTTGAGTTCGGATTGTCGATCCCACAAGGAATGTATACTCTGCATACTCTAGTTAATTTAATTTTAACAACGAAGTCACACAATAAGTTTTTGAATTTTTTAGTGAAAATAAAACATAAACAAACTAACTTTAAATTCTAACAACAATAAAGAAAATGGAATATTAAAAAGTTGGGATTCATGATTTCACTTAAACAACACTTGATTAATTTGCAATTTTGTAAATAAAATTAACTACTTAAGAAAGACAAATGCAAGACAATAAACATAAATCAAAATACACAATATTAAAAGACAATAATTATAAATTCAAATGCTTGAAAGTAAATAACTCAAAATATATAAATAAACTTAAAATAACTAAGTAAAGTTAAGTAACACATATCATCCCAACAAAATACTATTTAGCCCATAATGAAAATCAACTCATAATAAAATAACAACAATATTTAACAACTAGCAAAATCATTTTAGCAGCAAACAAATTTAAAAGATTAACAATGAAACTTCAACAATAATAATAAGCTTGACATTAAACAAAGCAAGTAAAAACATAAAACCTTAAGAGATAAAATGCATTAGAGACAGAAAGTTAGAGAGTAAAATACAAAGAAAAATGCAAGAAAATAAAAAGGGGCAAGAAATAAAACCTAACCTAATTTTTCTCATGTTTTGGTATTTATACCACTCAAAAATACCCAAAAATGCCCTAAAAACATTCAAAACCGCGTACACAGCGAAATGGGCCGAACCGGGTCGACCCGGGGAAAAAAAAATATATATATATATATATATATATATATATATATATATATATATATATATATATATATATATATATATATATATATATATATATATTTAAAATAACCACGCGATCGCTCGATTGTAACATGCGCGATCGCACGGTGCTTTTTTGCATGAGACATTTTTCTCAGTTCAGTTTCATGACTTGAGTCGCGTTCACTACTTGGTTCGAGCTACGTGTTCGCGCTGCTAGGCTGGGACTCTTCCTTGCAGCTTGGCCCTTCTAATAATTGTCATCAAGTCCTCCATCTTTCAATTCCAATCAATTTGGTCCCCGAATTTTTGGATTTCTTTCAAATAAATCCTTCTAAAATTGCATTTTAGGCCCTTCAACTTTTGGAATCTTGCAATTTGATCCCTCGGTTAATTGCGAAGCTCGTCCAGAACTTCCCGGAAGTGACAAAATGGTCCTCAAACTTCCAATTTCAGCATAATTTGCACTCCTTTTGTAATTGTTGGCCTCAAACTTGGATATTAACCTAAACACAAAATATGCATAAATTAGTAGATATTTGCTCAAGATATTCCAAAATATGTTAATTTAAAGGTATAAAAAGTGTATAAAAATGCACTTAACAAATACTTCCAAACTTGAACTCTTGCTCGTCTCGAGCAAGAATATCTACTAGCATAATAAGCATAGATAAATGAGTGATAAACAATGCTAGATAACTTGCAAATCCTTACTTGAGTGTAAAATTGCATGATTAATTCACAATTATGTTTTCAAAATATTACTACAAAAAGAAGTTGAGCTTATCTCATATTTGATCGGTGTGTGTGTGTGTGTGTGTGCATAGTCACTCCAATTATCACTAAAGTTCAAAGAAACATTGTAGGAAAGATAAATTTCAAAACAATATTATCCACCCTTAGTGGTCAATTTCGTTCATGTCCCTCTTGTAGCATTCATCCCCCCAAATTATTTCTTTTCTCTCCCGAGATGTCATCCTAGAGGTAACTCTCAATTCACATATTTCTTTTTCCACTAAAGCTTGGTTGTGTCTTACCGATAATCTCAACAATGTAGATGAGTGCTTCAACATTAAAGTTTATACCAAGAAGTTCAAACCCACTATTAATCTAAGCCCTTATGTAAATACAAATGCATGATTTCTACAAACTAATGTGATGATTGCTCGTGACTTCCCCACTCCCTTAAGCTTTCTAATTGACCCATGTACCGAGCTTTAGGTCGGAAACTCCCCTATTGTTTTAAGATCAAAGGGTACCAGGTTTCAAAATACCCCTACGGACTTAATAACTCGAATCAAAAAGGTTACGAAGTGAGGTAGACTTATTAAGAAAATGCAATGAAGATGATGTGCTTTTTTTTTTAAAGTGTGTGTGTGTACCATACTCATTAAGCTTTCTAATTGACCCATGTAGCGAGCTTTAGGCCGGTGACTCCCAAGTTTCAAGATACTCCTACAGTCTTAATTACTCGAGTCAAAAAGGCTACTAGATAGGGCAATGCAATAATTAAAATGGGCTTAGATCTCTAGCATTTGGTCATCACTTAGCTTATACTAACATCAACAACACTCCACACAAATTTATATCAAGCATGCATGGAATCACTCACATCCAGACCGTCTCCTTTACCGGCTCGACCACCCCCGAACTTGTCTCACAAAGGATCAAGAGATTAAGAGCATTGAAAAGAAATTGGATAGGTTGATAAAAATTGAAAATGCAAGCTTACAACCTAATTTTCTACTTCACGAATTTCTCCAACCTTCAATAAATTCCAAATCTCAACAACAATTAGTCATGACTATTGTGCTCAAAAGAACTTGATAGATAAGTAGTTTATAAAAAATAGGCACAAGTAGCATATTCAATCATAATTCGTGAATTAATCAGCAATTTTAAACATCAAATTATTTTGAGCCGACAAGGCTATCTAGCATGTCAATATCTAAAACAAAATGAACAAAATCAAATATCACAACATCTTAAGCCGGAAACACTATCTAACATGATAAAGTGGAAAATGAAGTTGTCACCCCCAAACTTGAATTACACATTGTCCTCAATGTGAAAATAGAAACAACATGTAAAGAAGAAAAGAGATAGTAAAACTTCCCTGATTTGGTGCTTGTTTGTGCTGTTTGAAATTGACCTAAGCTTTCGCCGAATATAGTTCACCCCCAAACTTGTTGAGGACAATGTCACTTAGGATTTTCAAAAATATTTGTTATCTACAAAAGTTTGACAAATAATTAAAAAGAAAGTAAATAAGTAAAGTAAATAATCACAAGTAAAGCAAAAGAGAAGAAATTTGGGTTGTCTCCCAAAAAACGCTTTGTTAAAGTCATAAGCTCGACTTTTCGCATAAGCACTTCATGGCACTTTAAATGAAGCTTTTGATGCTTTGTCCATTTTTCTTCTTTTGGCCTTGTTCCACTCTTCATTGATTCTCCAAACTTGCACCTTGCCCCTTCCAATGTCATATGACTTGCCTACTTCATCCAATTCAAATTCAACTATGTAAACTTCCTCCTCATCAAGTGGCTTAATCACAAAATCAATTGTTGGGCAATCAATGAAGTTAAGAGAATGTGACTTAATCTCTTCCTCATTAACTGTCACTTCCCCTTGTGATTAACTTGTCATTGTCTTCAAGTTCATCTTCAATAGTTGATATCTCATCGGATTGAATGACTGATCCAAAATTTGAATCCATAGGCAATGACAAGTTTTTCCTATTTATCCCCAAGAGTTGATCATACCCCCACATTTTAAATCATTCCCAAAATATGGTATCTCCTATAGGCATATCATCTTCATCCAACTTGGCAAGTTCATTGTAATATTTTGCAAGTATCTTTTCATTCAAAAATGGAATATCTTATCCTATAAGAGTAATGTCTTCATCCCAATTTTCCGGTACACAATCACCCAAGAGCATGTAACTAGCATCGGGTGTGTAAATTGCTTGTTTTCGGCAATTAAAATATTGTCTAAACGCAAGAATGTTCGACATAAACAAATTATTGCCCGAATACAAACATTGTCCATTATCATGCACCTTGTAACAAATTTCACAACTCGAATATTCTTCAAGCATGTATTAATTACCCATGTAAAGATTGTCCATTTCAAAAATCTTTCCTACTTTACCAATGTTAGAATCATGCATACATAAAAGAAAAACCAAAAATAAGAAAGATAAAATTATGGTGGTTAACCAAAAGTAGCAAAATAAAACATAAAATAAAATTTTTAAAACTAAACTTAACTAAAGTGGCAATCAAGTAAAAACATTCCCCGACAACGGCATCAAAAACTTGTTCACTACAATCGTGTACCGCAAGCACACGGGTCGCGTTCAAGTAATAAAGTGGACTTTTTGAGTCCGAATTGTCGATCCCACAAGAAATGTATACTCAATTGCACACTCTAGTTAATTTAATTTTAACAACGAAGTCACACAATAAGTTTTTGAATTTTTTAGTGAAAATAAAACATAAACAAACTAACTTTAAATTCTAACAATAATAAAGAAAATGGAATATTAAAAAGTTGGGATTCATGATTTCACTTAAACAACACTTAATTAATTTGTAATTTTGTAAATAAACTTAACTACTTAAGAAAGACAAATGCAAAACAATAAACATAAATCAAAATACACAATATTAAAATACAATAATCATAAATTCAAATGCTTGAAAGTAAATAACTCAAAATACATAAACAAACTTAAAATAACTAAGTGAAGTTAAGTAACACAAATCATCACAACAAAATACTATTTAGCCAGTAATGAAAATCAACTCATAATAAAATAACAACAACATTTAACAACTAACAAAATCATTTTAGCAACAAACAAACTTAAAAGATTAGTAATGAAACTTCAACAATAATAATAATAAGCTTGACATTAAACAAAGCAAGTAAAAATACAAAAGCTTAAGAAATAAAATGCATTAGAGACATAAAATTAGAGAGTAAAATACAAAGAAAAATGCAAGAAAATAAAAAAAGGGGCAAGAAATAAAACCTAACCTAATTTTTTTTCTCATGTTTTGGTATTTATACCACCCAAAAATACCCAAAAAATCACCAAAAATGCCCTAAAAATATTCAAATCCGCGTACACAGCAAAATGGGCCGACCCGGGGAAAAAAAATATATATATATATTTTTTTTTTTTAAATAACCGCGCGATCGCACGGTGCTTTTTTGCTCGAGACATTTTTCTCGGTTCAGTTTTCATGATTTGAGTCGCGTTCGCGACTTGGTTCGAGCCACGCGTTCACGTGGCTAGGCTGGGACGCTTCCTTGCAGCTTGGTCCTTCTTATAATTGTCATCAAGTCCTCCATCTTTTAATTCCAATCAATTTGGTCCCCGAATTTTTGGATTTCTTTCAAATAAGTCCTTCTAAAATTGCTCTTTAGGCCCTTCAACTTTTGGAATCTTACAATTTGGTCCCTCGATTAATTGCGGGGCTCATCCGAACTTCCCGAAAATGACAAAATGGTCCTCAAACTTCCAATTTCAGCATAATTTGCACTCTTTTTGTGATTTTTGGCCTCAAACTTGGATATTAACCTATTTAAACACAAAATATGCATAAATTAGTAGATATTTGCTAAAATATTCCAAAATATGTTAATTTAAAGGTATAAAAGTGTATAAAAATGCACTTAGCAGTCCTTCAAAAAGTTTTTCACGTACTCCTTGATGGCAGGGGCGTAGTGTGTTGCGAGTACTGACGATCGCTTGTGCTCTATCTGTCGGGAATTTTAAATTTTTAAAATGAAATAAAAAATTTAGGGATTAAATGGAAAATCCAGATAATTGAATTAGAAAAATTTTGGGGACTGAAATAGAAATTTAGAAAAATGAGGCTGACTCATAATTTTCAAAAATCTTGGAGACTAACTAATTTATTTTCAAAAATGTAGGGACTGAAATAATACATTCTCAAAACTTAAAAGGACTTAATTAACTAGGTTTAAAAACTAAGGGCTTAAATTGATTGAGAGAGAGAGAGAGAGAGAGGTGGCGACAAAGGGCTTCGGCCCTTCATCTCGATGGTCGCCGATCATTCACTAGCCAGTGACGACGCCATCAATGCATGGGGAGGGTAAGGACGGATACTGGTTTATGGGTAAGTGAGGTGTCTTCCTATTTGTAAGAGAAACTGAGGCTTGAGGTTGTGTGATTTTTTGCGATAATTAGGACGAAGCGGTCGACGGTTCTTGGTAAGTGGTTGGGTTAACTTATTTCTTGGTTTCTTTTTTGGTTGTTTTGGGTAAATTTGAGGGGTGAAAAATGAGGTAGGCAATGGGGGGGTTTTGGAGATGGTGGTCGCAATAGTTCGGGTGGTGGTGTGGTGGTGTGAGAAATCTGCTATCGTAGATTGAAGAACTAGTTCGCAGTCATGGTTTTTGGTTCAAGATTGGTTTTGTTTGGATTGCAGCGCATAAGGCTCGGTAATGGAGGTTCGGTTGAGATGTGATCCAAGTTAGGAGATCAAAGGAAAAATAAAGATACGGGCAATGCAACAACAATCTACAAGGAAAAGTGAGCAAGCTTCATGTTGATCCTGAGTCGAGATTCAAATCGGACCAAGTCACTTCGAAGGATGGAAAGTTGGTGTTTTTGAAGCTCTCACGCGATCGCGCAAGGAAACCCAGGAGGCAATCACGTGACATTGTCAAAAATCCACCTGAGAGTTTCATCATCTCCACGCGATCGCGACCGATTTGGTCAAAGTTAGTGGATTATTAATCACTGCCACCAACAATTTCTACTGCTGCTGCTACGGCTAGGAAGAACTTTGCTTACTATAAGGACCCGATTGTGACAGTAGAAAATGTTATTACTAATCAAAGGGATGGAGAAGAAGAGGGAGATCTAGTGCGGCTACGATCACTCGTTCATATGAAAATACTGAGGAAGATAAGGAGACACGAGGAGGAGATTTGGTGGTGATAACGAGGCCGAAATGAGGGAGAAAGCCGATATGCATGGACTTGGACGAAGTGAAGGCCTGTAGAGATCTTGGCTTTGAACTAGAACATGGCCCTCGCTTCTTCAATACCATGCCTAGTTTCTCTGCCACTAGCAACCCCAGTAAGTATGATATAAAAAAAGATTTTGAAAATTTATTAATGATTTTTTTTTGTCTTATAATAATAATAATAATAATAATAATAATAATAATAATAATAATAATAATCCAATTCAAAAACTAATTCAGGCGATGTTAAAGCACGACTCAAGATTTGGGCGCAAGCAGTTGCACTTGCATTTTCAATGTAACATCACGTCTCGTCTACTAGTGCTAGTAGTTTTCTATAGTTGTGTATTCAGGCTTGCTATGTTGCCTAACGTGGGCAACACTCGAATGATAAAGTGCCAAGTGTCCTATTTAAAAATTATTCGAACACTTGGCACATTTTCATTAGGAGGTGGGCAACATAATATTGCCCACCTCTGGGCAACATAGCATTTTCGGTTGTATATTTGTTCATGATTTTGTACCATGGTTTTTTCTCCTTTTCATAAAAAAGTAATTTCCTTGCTTGTTTTTAATGTATGGAGGTTCGATATGCTGTCCAAGGTGGACAATAGATCAAAATTGGTAATGTATATATTTACTTGTTGCGTGATTATCATACTACAAGTGTACGGATTGAATAAGTCATAAAGTGAATTGTGAGTTCTTGTATCGTTTAAATAGATATTTTGATAAATTATTTTCCAAATTTCTATCCTTAAAAAAAAAAACATGCAATATCCAGATTTTTTTTTTTTTTTTTTTTTTTTGGTAAAATAAAAGCAAAATGTGTAAATAAACTAGCTATGAATGAAAATTAGAATAATTGCATATTATTTTGAAGGGATATTTTGATTTTATGCGTGAATGTAGTGCTAATACCAAGATTAATTCACTTTTATTATTTCTTTCTAATTTCGAGTTATTAAATTGATATCGATTTCTCTATAATAAAGATCAATGATCCTAATTTGTTTAAACTCTCGAGTAAAATTAAATCTATTCATATATGTGACTCGCTTATATTTTTATGACGAATGAGAATAACAAAAAATATTAAAGGATTCATAAACACTTAGAGATCATAGAAATTATAGAAGTATATTTCTATCTACTATCGAAGTTTATGAGAATTAATATATGTCTAACTCGTTTTCAGTCGCTCGAATCTAAAAACAAGTCACAATAATTTATACGATTATCGCGCACATAACTATAGAAGAACGAAGAAAAATATTGATTGCTCAAGAAAATTAAGAAATAGCTTTTTAATATAAATTCAAAACCTAAAAATAATAAGAATATAACAAAATTTTATCCATGCGGGAAAAAGATGCTTTCATATTAATATAGAGAGCATATCTCTTGTTGGATTTAGTGTGGAATTAGTTCAGTATAACACGTTATTGGAAAGAAAATAAAATAACAATGTTGAATTCAACATCGAAAAAAATAAATTTAAAATTGAATCTTCGTTTCAATCTTTTTCGAATGGAATCTTAAGATGAATTCTATGATTTCTGCCTCTTTAATTGAATATCGTGATCTCTTTCTTATGTAGAATTGGTTTATCCTTGTTGACACATAAAAATACTCAATTCAAAGGCACAATATGAGAGTAGAAACATAAGAACCAATTACAATTAATAGTGCAATGTGAAGAAATATGGGCAATTGGGCGATGGCGGAGGTGTCTCGACAATTGGATGATTGGGCGAACGAGGAGGCAATTCTTATAACTTACAAAATGATCTGAGGAAGTTTATCGGAGCCATCTGTATGTAGTTGCCATGACGTAAACAGTTAAGGAAGATTGTGGGAAGTTATTTAATGTAAGAGAGTAGGGAACGAT
The DNA here is from genome assembly GCA_963555705.1 of Ligustrum vulgare. NCBI lineage: Eukaryota > Viridiplantae > Streptophyta > Magnoliopsida > Lamiales > Oleaceae > Ligustrum > Ligustrum vulgare. The sequence goes on from OY743188.1 coordinate 24,865,692, forward strand.
TACGCAAAGTAGCAAGCAATTGTTATCACAAACAAGTTACGAAGCTATGACGAAAAATAAAATGTTCAAAGTAGTAGGCAGTTTTATGCCAGTTTGTATATATAGTAGAAAGTTTGACATTTAGAAAATTCAATAAATCGAAACTCTCAAAACAGAGATATAATTTTCTTATCTTATATTTTAAAACTGTCCTAGTTGAATTTGTGTGCTTGTATCCCTTAAATGCGTCATGTTGATTAAGCTTTCTTTAGTGCTAACACCCATTTTTGAGACTTTGTCTCAAGAGATTTATCCCTTATATTTTCATCTGATCTTTTAATTGTTAGCACGAGCGAAAAAACACTCGCGTGAAACAATGCGACACGTCCAGTGGGACAATTGGTGTAGGAAAGTTTAAAGTATCATGCCTCATAAAAATTTCGACAAGGAGCAATAGCACATCGATTTCTTCCTTCTATACTTGAAGAACAAATGCTTAATAGAGCTCGGATGCAAGGGGATCTCGAAGTCGTGATGAACCAACGATGGAGTTGAGCCCACGTACCATGTTTCCTTTGCTGGAAGAAATCACTTAGGACATCATTAATAGGTAAATTTACAAAGTATACATTCTCAAAATGAAAATAGGCATTATGAATTTATGACAATGTGGTTAAGCAGTTAGGCACTTTGAACGAATTAATAAACAAACTGATTGGTCAAATATGTCAGTCAAATCCTATTTGAGGGATAATAACTTCCAAAACTAGGAGCCTAATTGGTACCAACTCACCAAATGTAAATGTAAACACTATTTTACCAATCATGAATACGAGTCAAAAGCCTAGAAATGTCACATATTGATACATCCAACATTGAGGGTCTTGGACCTTCCAATACGATTGTTCTTCACCCAACATGAACGATTCATGACCCGTTATTTCCAACACCATGTGATCATTTACAGGGGTGGAGGCAGGACTTTGTTTGAAGGCGGACATAACTTAGGCTTCATTTTTGCGGCCCATATAAAAAAAATTTGAATTATAATGTGTATTATATGAGTTTTCTAGATAAGATGTGTGGTTAAAAATTGGAGAGAAAAAATGTTTAGTTAAAAAGTGATATAAGAAATTACATTATAATTTGAATTATAATGGGTAGTCGAACACAGCCTTACTAATTAATTTTTTGAAAAGTAACATGTTTAAAGTATTATGAGATCTTTGCTAGAGTGCCTATCAATTAAATACAAGTATATATTATATCCATGATTTACAATTTAAATTATAACATTTCCCGTAATGCAACCTATGCTAAACAACGTTGAGTTCTTTATCTTCCTTCTAGTCTCCAAATATATTTTTGGGTAAATTTCACGATAGGTCCCCCAACCTTTCTGTTTTGTATCAATTTATCCCTACCTTTCGTTTATTATCACATTTCATCCTTTTGATGGATTAAGCCCCCGACCTTTCATTAAGTCTTGTGAAAAGGAAATTGTATCCCTAAACTTTCAATTAACAAAGACAAACACAAAAAACCTACAATCTGTTGAGGCTGAATGAGATAAGAATCCTCATTTCATTGTGAAATCTGAAGTAAATATTTAAGGACTAAAATTTAAGATTCCAGTGGTAGATGGAAGGCTTGGTAGTGCCACTGTTTAGAATTAACAGATGAATTTTTAGATTTTTGCTGGATTTTCGAAAGAGATGGGAAACCACATTTTGTTGTGAAATCTGAAGTGGATAGTTAAGAACTAAAATTTGGGATATTTGGTGGTGGATGGAAGCTTGGTAGTGTCGTTGTTTGGTGATTGATGCTGTAAAATTTTCTACCATTGACGTGGCGATATCAGAAGCTGGTTAATCACTGGAAAAGATGGATTGATTCGCCTTTAACCTGCAAAAAATGCGAGAATTCTTCCATTCGTCCCTCCGGTGTAAGAATTTGTTTTCTAAAGAGAGAGAGAAAGTAGAAAGGAAAAATATAAAGCTAGTAATTGTGTTAATAATTAATGAATGTTGATAGAAAATGAGCTATATTTATAGGACTCAAATCCCATTACATTCTCCTACTAGGAGAAGGAGTCCTTATCAAAGAAACTTACCTTTCAGGGAAAGAGGCCTTATAGGAATTGGACTTTCCTTTTGTGAGAATTCATTCATAAATAGATATATATTGGATTTATTGGGCTCCACAGTATGATCCATCCATAATAAAGAGGATTAAGGACATGCCAGAATTTATGCGAGTGTTAAGCTCGTCCCGACCTTGTAAGATCGACCTTAAACACTACCTACAGGATCGAAATGCACATGGTCGGGCATATGTACCGACCATATTCATTGTCTAAAGCCCGCGCAACATACCCGACCTTTCTGAATGTGATGGTGGTGTCTAAGCAAAATGGGCCGACCTTATCAAAATAGGCCGACCTTTCCAAATCAGGCTGACCTTAAGAAAATGTGCCGACCTTTCTAAGAATAATCCAGTCTGGTGCTTAAAGTCACGCCACTACCACATGCTTGATAAAGTCGGACTTTTAATCCGATTATTGGCCCCCTGCGCCAGAGAACGAGAATAGATCTTTGGGCGCATTTATGTTTGACAATTGTTACATGTTTTTCCAACTAATATTATTTTATTTAATGTGAGAAGATGAACAGTCTATGATTTGATGCTGGCGCATGGCAAGGAGAAGGGTGGGGATTTGAAGACTTTTCCCGCCAATATTTGTCTATTTATATATATATGTGTGTGTGTGTGTGTGTGTGTGTGTGTGTGTGTGTGTGTGTGTGTGTGTGTGGTCACTATCCTCTCATTCTTTTTACTTGAAAAATTTGTTTGAGAGGGCAAAGAACTCATCGGGATTTTAACGAGACCTACCTTCTTCTCAACAAAAGTATTCCTTCTAAGCTTTTAGGTAAGCTCGACTTTCCACCCACCTTTCTAATTTTAATTTTTCTTCCTTGAAAATATGTTTCGGGTGGTGACACCGGACGATCTTAGGGTGTAGCCTCTTGGTCGAGGAGACGTCCGACCTTGTCTCCAATGACATTTTGAATCAGGTTGGTCTTGACTTGCAACCCGGTAGGGATCGACCTTTTAAATTACGTATTTTATACTTAGCCTCTTACTACTTCTCTTATCTTTATGTCTTTCTTTAGTCTTGCCCTTTTTCTTCATCTTCCATCTCGACGTGTTTTTGTAGGGATGGCGTTTTATGACGACAAGTTGAGGAAGGCAGTCGAAGAAAAAGCTTGACAATCTATCGAGAAGATGAAAGTAAATGGGATAGTATGTCGTCGACCTCAAAAAGGGGAACGTCCAAACACATTTGGTCCCAAGGAAACTTCCAAGTGAAACGCGGAAGTCCCTCAAGCATGGGATGTAGCAAGGGACGCTCAACGTCAACCACCTCAGGAAGAATCTAGACCAATGTATTCCACTCCCAAGCTGGTTTCTGAAATCCCCACGTTGGCCAACTTTAGGAGAAAACCGGAGGAGAATCTTCACCCCAGCCTTGAGGAAAAATATTCTGAAGAGGTTTCCCTTGAGCAAGGGGTCGACCATTTCATGAACATCGCTCTGAAGGTAAATTCTTGTCTTCATTTTTTGGTTGATAGTAATTTGATAAATTTTCTAACTTTTACGCCCGATCTTCAGTTGATCAGAGCTGGCCGAGGCCTTATTCTTCAAGGCTTCAAGTGTGGTGAGACATCGAGCTAGCTCGTACATTCCATTCAGTATGAGGCTATGATGCGTGTCGCAATGCACCAAAATAATAAATAATTCCTTACTCGCTAAATATTAATTAATAATGTAGTAGTGAGAGTAAGGGTCGATCCCACGAGGAACGGAAACTAATTTTAGTTGTTCGATCAATTAAAATGGAATGGGGGGGTTTGTTGTTTGAAATTACTTGAATAAAAAATATGCATAAAAATAAACAATTAAATATGACTAGAGAGATAATATAAGAAGAAATCTTGTTCTCGGGTTCGGTTGTGCCCTCAATTAATGTTATACATTTCCTTGTAACGTGTTTCTATCCCTAGTTCAATTATCAATCATAAATAATCAACAAGCTCTGATTATCTAAATTCTTCCTTATGTGTATTAATTCAAAATAAGCTCTTTGAACCAATTCTAGCCATGGACAGTCCTAAACAAGCTCTTAGGATTTAATGCACGACTAGTATGAAAATTTAGAAGAATAGATTGAATTGGATCGTTAATTACACAAGCTCGAATTAAACAATCCAAGTCGAATTATTACTAAACATGCACGAGATTTATTTGCTACTAAAGTAAAGATTCAATGACAATTACGGATCAAGAATCTAAACATAGCATATTCGTGAGTCCAAAGATCAATAATCCAATTGGCCAAATTAAACTATTAATCAAATAAACTCAATTGAACATTCAAAACATAATAATCCAACAATTGAAATAAAGGAATAAATTCACGCTACTAATTTGTAGGAAAAGAAAATAACATAATTAAATTGACACAACTTCCCCTTTGAACAAGATATGGAATTTAGTCTAGCATGATTGTGGTAGATTCTTCAAGTTGCTTCATGAATTCCATTGTTGTAGATATTCTTACGCTTGAAAATCTCCAAAGAATGCTCTATATTTTTCTCTCAATTTTCCTCAATGTGTAGCCTCCTTTTTGTGATGATTTTGCTCCTTTAATACTCTCAAAATCATGCCCTAAATTTACCCCAAAGATATACCAAAGATAGACATTGAATCAGATAAGGAAATTCCTTGAAGAGCAAGTTACGGCCGTAACTTTCCTTGTCACGGCCGTAAGTGTATTTCTGCCTAGAAGCGCCTGTGCTTGATGTTTTGGTCATAACTTTCTCTTCCGAAGTCCAATTGTGGTGATTCAAGTTGCGTTGAAAAGAAAACTAAAATATCTACAATTATTTGTAAAATAGTTCTTCCCAAATTCGAAAGTCTTCTATGACAATATTGAGATTCAATCTATGACTAAAATTCATGATCACAATCCTTGCGGGTTTTTGATTTCCAACTTCATTCCAAACCTTCTTTGACCATAATTTTTGCATCTAATCTTCTTCCCACATGCCATTATTGATTTGGAGCTCTTTGAATATGCCCTTAAACCTCACTTCTTGATTTTTTGTATTTTTTTGGTCTTGTTTCCTTTCTTTTCTTCTTTGCGATCCTGTATAACACAATAAATGAAAATGCATTAAACGATACTTCAATAGGATCAAACCAATAACAAAATGAGATAATAAGTGAATTAAATACATGCTAATAAAGCACTTATCAGGCTACCAAGGCTAGAGTTGCTGAAGAGAAGCTTGTCAAGGTCGAGGCTGATCTGGAGTTGGCAATTCAAGTGCGAGATCATGCTCATGAGGAAATTGCTAGACTTACTGATGATCTTCGCCATGCCTATAAGGAGATATCCAATGCCAAGGTTGATCCAGTTGAGGCCTTCAAGAGCTCTGAAGAGTAAGAGTTTGCTTTGGGTAATTATGCTTTGGAGTCCTATGCCCAAGGAATGAAGCAAGCTCGAGCATGGTGTCGTCTTCATGCTCCCGAGCTTGACACCAATCCTCTATCCAAATTTCCCTTGGGTACGGAGAGCCTCGACCTGACCCTATTTGATGAAGAGGAAGATGAGGGGATGCTGCTATAGATGAAGAGGCCGGGGATGCCAGTGATCTCGACCCTCAGTAGTGAAGTGTATGTTTTTGTGTATTTTTTTTGTAAGTTTTTACCTGAGGTATGCCCTAGGGATAGCAGTAATACCCACAAGCCCGATAATTGTTGGAGACCTATATAAATGAGGGGGGATTACCTAACTAAATTGGTTTGTGGGTCGGGTATGGAGGTAAATGTTAAAACTCGACATGGGTATGGTTATGGGTAGGGTATGGATTTTACTACAAAATCTATACCCGACCCACAGACCCATTAATTTCCTTAAAGAATTATAGAATTTAAAATAAAAATGATCATGTGAAAAAAAAAAAATCGTTAAAATAAATAAGGGAGAGATATGACCATGTATTGTCATTGGGAAGTAATTTTTGAAATAGTAAAATCTTTAAAAAATAAGTGCAAGTGTATTATAGGTAAGATCAATTTCTCTAATCTTCAATATGTCGTGTCTGGTAGTGAATTTTTGGCTAATTTCTATCACATTTTGATAGTTTTTATAATAAAATATTATATTTTTTATCAATAGTAGGTGCTACCAGTGAAAAAGAGTCAAAATTTCATTTTTTAATATCTTGCAGAGACTATTATACATCAACGTGAATCATGAAAGTATATATATAGTTTTAGAGTTTGTCACACCAACACGTGTATTAAAATAATTAAATAAATAAATAATAGGTAATGGGCTTCAAATGGGTATGGAAGCGTACCCGCCCCCGACCCATCCCCGACCCGCCAATCTCTAATGGGTAGGGTACGGGTTTGACAAACCCGACCCATACCCGACTCATTGATAACTCTAATATGCCCTGAGGACTACTTGTAACTTTTGAATTGTGAATGGAACTTCAATTCTTTGTTAAGTACGTTCTTTTTACTTCTAAATTGTTCGCCAACTATAGAATTTTTGTAAGATCATGTTTGTCTTGGCCAATCTTGTATTTTTATTTTAGCTCGGAAGAAGTATTTTGCTAGAATTGGAAATTTAACACATTATCAAGATCGTGCTATTTTGGCCGACCTTGTAAATCATTTGTCAAAAGAATGGGTCAAGCCCTTGATTTTGTAATTTTAAGGAAATAATTTGTAAGGTCGTGTAATGTGGCCGACCTTCTAAATAATTTGTACAAAGAATGGGTCAAGCCCTTAACTTTGTAATTTTAAGGAAATAATTTGTAAGGTCGTGCAATGTGGCCGACCTTGTAAATTATTTTATACAAAAAATGGATCAAGCCCTTCACTTTGTAATTTTAGAAAAATAATTTGCAAGGTCGTGCAATGTAGTCATCCTTCTAAATAATTTGCACAAAAAAGGGTCAAGTCATTGACCTTGCAATTTTAAGGAAATAATTTTTAAGGTCGTGCAATGTGACCGACCTTGTAAATTATTTGCACAAAAAATGGGTCAAGCCCTTGACTTTGTATTTTTAGGGAAATAATTTGTAAGGTCGTGCTATATGTTCGAACTTGTAAATTATTTCCTAATGTAATTGAATGCTATCTTTCGTCTGTTCTTGAAGGAAATACTTTGATTGACTAGGGGCTGAACTGTGGGCCTCGTTAAAACCTTACCTAGAAGAACCCCTTGGGAAAAAATTTGGATAAAGAAAAAGAGTACTCATACCTGACTGTTAATGTAAATAAATTGGGTATGCAGACCCGACCTATACAAAAAGGAATTGATGGTAATAGGCACACAGGCCCAGCTCTATGATAATAAAAAGCTATTAATACTAGACAACTTGATTACAAAAATGAAACTATAAGGGAAGGGTGCCTACTTATATAGGGCTTTAGATTCTCGGCAGTCCATGGTCGAGGAAGAGATTTGGAGTCCATAGTTCTGAGACTACATGACCCTTCCTGGCCTTTCAAATAACCTCGAATGATCCTCCCCAGGTAGGTCCAAGTTTTCCTAGTTGATGACCGGCGCTTCACTTCGCATAAGACGAGATCTCCTACTCTAAAATCTCTCCTCTTGACTCAGATGTTGAACTTCTTTGACATGGCCTGCTAATAGGCGGCTATTTTGAGGGCTGCTTCTTCTCGATCCTCTTCTAGGAGGTCTAGACTCTCTTTGCCCATTGCTATGATCGGGCAATCTTGTAGCCCTTATGAGAAAACTTGGAATTGTTACTTCGACTAGAAACTGCTTCTTCCATACCAAAGGCTAGCATAAATGGAGTTTCCCCGGTGGCTGTTTTGAATGTCGCTCAATTTGTCCACAAAATTTCAGAAAGGAGATTGGGCCAATCTCCTTTGACATTATCGAGGCGAGTCCATAAGTCTTGCAATATCAGTCTGTTTGTGACTTCTTCTAGTCCGTTACTCTGCAGGTTTGAAACTGAAGTTAACTTGTGTTCAATTCCTAAATTCTTGCAAAAACTATTTGAAAGCTTGACATTCGAATTGTAGCCCGTTGTTGTGATTAATGTTTTGGGAAGACCAAATTGACAATTAATTGACTTCCATATGAAGGATTCTAATTTTTGTTCCGAAATTACGACGAGAGGTTCTTCTTCCACCCATTTCGTGAAGTATTCCACAGTCACTACTAAGAATTTGACCTGGCCACGAGCTAATGGAAAAGGCCAAAGTATGTAAATTCCCCATTGTGCAAAAGGGTATGGGCACATAATAGAAGAGAGTTCTTCTGCTGGCTGATGTAATCTGGCTACAAATCTTTGGCACTTATCGCAAGTTTTCACGTAATTTAGGGTATTGTTCTTCATGTTTGGCCAGTTATAATCGTATCTTACCAACTTTGTTGCCAAAGTCCTTGCTCCCTGATGGCCTTCACAAATCCCGTCTCGGCCATAGCAAGTAAGGCTTCCTTTCAGGGTCAAACATCGAAGGTAAGGGAGTGTGAAACTTAGACGAAATAAAATGTTCTGCAAGATGGTATACCTTGGGGCTCTTGATTTGATTCTTCTTGCCTCTAAGTATTCAACAATCGAATCCATCCAACATGGTTCGTGCTCCGAGATGTCCATGATGTAGGGTCGGGGTGCAATGCTAGGCTCATGAAGTGCACAAACACTGTTCGTTCCAAGATAACCAAATTGGAAAAAGTAAGTCTTGAAAAGGCGTCGGCTTTGTGATTGGCCGACCTTGGTATTTTGTCTATACTGCATGATCTGAACTTCCTTTGCAAGTCAAGAACTACCATTATGTAAGATGACATCTTCTCATCCTTTGCTTCAAAATTTCCATTAATCTGTTCTACCACCAACTGCGAATCACTCACTACCTTGATGTGCTTGACCCCAAGATTTTGCGCGGCCTAAAGCCCGATAATGACAACTTCAAATTCTGCATCATTATTAGTAGCTGGGAAGTCAAATCTAACTGCGCACTGCATGTCCATCGTGCCATCATCCTTAATTAGTATGATGCCGGCCCCCAAGCCTACGACGTTTGACGCTTCATCCACTTACAAAGTCCAGCTATCTTCTTTCCTGCCAATGCATGTTGGCCCCCCGAGGTCTTATGGCGAGTTCGGTGATAAACTCTACTAAGACTTGTGCTTTTATGGAAGGTCGGGGTTTGAATTCAATGTCATATTCCCTAAGCTCAATCGAACACTTGAGGAGACAACCAGAGATGTCCGACTTCTGTAAGATCTATTTCAGAGGCTGATTCGTGAGGATTGTTATGGTATGAGCTTGAAAATAAGGTCTTAATTTTATAGCTACTATGACTAATGCAAGCAAAAGTTGTTCTGTCAGAGTGTATTGAGTTTTTGCATCTAGTAACATCTTGCTGACCTAGTAAACCAACTTTTGAATCTTTCCTTCCTCTTTCACCAAAACGATGCTGATAGCATGTTCTGAAACTGGTAGATATAAAAGAAGGTCATCTCCTGGGTTTGGTTTTACCAGTATCGGTGGTGACCCCAAGTATTCTTTAAGTTTTCTGAAGGAAGTCTCATATTCTTCGTCCCACTTGAATTCATTATTTCCTCTGAAATATTTGAAGAAAGGGAAGCATTTATCTGCTGCTCTTGACAAGAAACGGCCTAATCTGCCACTCTTCCTGGCAAGTTTTTGCACTTCTTTTATGCTTTTGGGAGGTTCCATAGTTATGAGGGCCATAATTTTGTCGGGGTTGACTTCTATTCCTCACTGGGTGATCATGAATCCCAAAAAGTTTTCCTAAGCTTACCCCAAAAGCTTACTTGGTAGGATTTAGCTTCATCTGATGTTGTCAGAGTGTAGAAAAGATGTCTTCTAGATCTGCCACGTGATCTTTCTTTCTTGAGTTGTTCACCATCATGCCATCAACATATAATTCGATGTTCTGCCCTATGTGTTTGGAGAAAATCATATTCACAAGTCTTTGATAAGTAACCCCTGCATTCTTTAGTCCGAATGGCATGACCTTGTAGCATTATATACCTTCATTAGCAATGAAGGATGTTTTTTCCAGGTCTTCGTCGGTCATCCTAATCTGATGATACATTGAAAATTGTAGAGCGCAGAACCCGATGTTTAATCAACCAATCTGTCAATTCAAGAAAAGGGGATAACTATCTTTAGGGTATGCTTTGTTCAGATTTGTAAAATCAATGCAAAACTGCCAATTTCGATTCACCTTTTTCACAAAGACTACATTGGCTAATCATTCTGAATATTTTACTTCTTTGATGAACCCTGCCTTCAAGAGTTTATCGACTTCTTCCTTGATTATTTGCATTCTTTTGATTACAAACTGTCTTTTTCATTGTTTTACAGGCTTCTTATCAGGTTGGACATTAAGATTGTGTACAACAAGTGAGGGATCAATTCCAGGCATGTCCTTTGCGCTTCGTGCAAAAACATCGAGATTTCTCCTTAATGACTATGATAGTTCTTCGTTCATAACTTTGGGAAGTTCTTTTCCAAGAGTTTTGCCTTCTGAGATTAGAACGTCTTCCAATTCTTCTACTGGCGACATGAGTTTTTTCGTTGAAGCCTCAATCGACATTATTTCTGTCTTCCCCTTTCCAATGCAATTAATGTAACAACTTCTAGTCATAGCTTGATTACCCCGTATTGTTACAGTTCCTGCAGGTGTGGGGAACTTCACTATCAAGTGATGTGTTGATACAATTGCTCTGATACTACTCGGGAAAGATCTTCCCAAGATAGCTTTGTAAGACATCGAAGTCTTCATAACCTAAAACGGAGTCATTCGTGTAACATGTTTTCCTCCCTATCCCAGAGAAGTGAATAGATCTATCAAACCTTCCGGTTTCACTGTTCCTCCACCAAAACATTTCAATGGAGTGATGACTTGTTGAAGCCGGTCTTTCAGAAGCTGAAGAACATTAGCTATGCTTCCATTATCTACGAGTATTCTTCTTACATCGGGCCTGTTCTTCTCTTCCTTCTTCTCATGATTTTGGGGATCTTTATCGTATTTATGTCACATAATGTCCTAGTAAGCCTCTTTTAGGCTCTGTTCGGTTGGTAGTTGTGCCAAATTAAATTTTGTATTGGATTTATTTGTATTTTCTAGGTAAGATGTGGGGTTAAAAATTGGTTTGGAAAATTGTGTAATTGGAGAGAGAAAATATGAATGGTTAAAAAGTGATTTGGAAAATTGTGTAAATTAAATTTGTTGTCTTTTTTGTCTTTTAGCCAATTAATTTGGTAAATTAAATGTAAACGAACAGAGGCTTAATAAGAGCCCTTATTTATTTCTTTTTGAAGTACCTTGAGTTCATTTGTGGTGTGACCTGGGCTCCTATGAAAATCACAATACTTACTGCGATTGTTGTCATTAATCTTTCCCTTGATGGGTTTAGGCCACAAAAAGTCTTCTCGATCCTTGATTTTCATAAGAATGTGAGATCGGGGAGCATTGAGGAACGGATTCCTGACACCCGTAAGAGTTCATCTTTGTATTAGGTCAAGAAAAATTTCGGTCGTCTTCCTGTCTAGACGTCTTGTTTGTTTGCCCGGCGGGTTCTGAAGATTGCGTTGTTGTTGGTTCATGATTTTAATCCTGAGCCCTTACTGACAATAGGGTTTCTTCCATGTTTATATGTTTTTCGGCTCTTCTGAGAAGTTTGGTTACAATGGTAGGTGAATTTTTCAACAAGGACATTCTGAACTCTTGACTCCTTATAGCAAGGATCAAAGCTAAAATTGCTGACGTGATGTGAATATTTGGAATCTAAAGCCTCTCACTATTGAAGCGAATAATGAACTCTCATAATGTTCACTGGGTCCTTGTCTCAATTACATGAGGGAAGCAGTTGTCTTCTTTATCCTTCTATTACTTGCGAAAAATGCTGTGAATTTATCGGTAAGATCGACGAAAGATGAAATTGACCCTGATGGTATTGTGGAGAACCAATCTCGAGCTTCATTGGTCAAGGTCTGCGGAAAGGCCTTGTATAGTATTTGATTGGGAGCATTCTGCATATCTATGATGTCGGTGCACGTGTTTAGGTGATTGTTAGGATCTGTGGTTCCATCATATTCTTTTATCCAAGGGTACTTAAATATTTCTCACTATTGTTTCAGTGTTTGTTGAAGTTGGTCACTTTGCTTTTTCTTATGCTGATTATTCAATTTTGAGTTGGCTATAAAGAATATGTCTTTGAAAACCAGAAATAAATGTCCCAAAGTACGGGTAAGGAACATGGAGGAAAGGTGTCAATCTTATCATAAGGAAATATCTTCAACATTTCCCTTCCCCTTTGTAGACGGGTCAGGTAACAAGGGCTGCAACTAAAGAAATTCAAGAAGAGTCGAAGTCAGCCTATGCTAAGCAATCTAGTTTTGCATCAAGAACCCCTTTCCTCTGCAACCAACATTTTGGAGTACCTGTATTTTGGCCTCCCATTGGTCCACCATCGGATGTTTTAAGAGTACAGTGTGCATTGCTTGATGATGCCTCCATGTCATCGCAACTTCCTCTTCATCTGAGGGATATTCTACATTAACATCCATAACAAGATAACGTTACGAGTGTTAATGAGTAGGAGCTCACAAATTTGTATACCCAGTACCTTGGCCATTTCCTTTTCTCACTCATAGTATTATGCTTAATGTTGTACATGTTCCTCTTCAGATACTCTGCCTCTGGTGAACACAGAAAATAACAAGTTGAAGAAGCTTCTATTTCTATTTCTATGTCACTGATGCTCCACACACTTCATCACTGGTGCCCTCTTTTCCAAATTTGGTTATGTCTAGGTCATCTTTTTTCTGCAGCTCCCGATCCCCTTTTGGCCAAAATGAAGAAGCAATTTTACTTGTACATGTAACATTGTTGCATTAGTTTGATGCAGTCATTGGATCTAGATATAGGTTTCTTAACTTATAAATGTTTTGTTAATTGCTAGTAGTGAATTAACATACAATTATCTTAGATGAATTTTACGTTTTTTTTTTTTCAAGTAACTGACGGTTTGTTGTAAATATTTATCCTAAAATATCTCCTTTAATGTTTGATGATTTTTTTTATTTTTATGTTGGATGATACTTTTACAATTTTTTTATTTCAACATGATATTTTTCATATTTAAAACTTGTGTGTGATATTTGCCAAATAAAAGTTTCAATAGATATATATTAGATTTATTGGACTCCACAGTATGGCCCATCCATAATAAAAAGGATTAAGGACATGCCAGAATTTATGCATGTTAGACAGGTCCCGACCTTGTAAGACCGACCTTAAACATTACCTCCAGGAACAAGATGCACATGGCCGGGCATATGAACCAACCATATTCATTGTCTAAAGTCCGCGCAACATACCCGACCTTGCTAAATGTGATGGTGTCTAAACAAAGTGGGCCGACCTTTTCAAAATAGGCCAACCTTCCCAAAACAGGCCGACCTTAAGAAAATGTGCCGACCTTTCCACGAATAATCCAACTTGGTGCTTAAAGTCATGCCTCTATCATGTGCTTTATAAGGTCGGGCTTTTAATCCGATCAGCAACTGATGCTTAAGTTCTTGGAATTAATAGATGAGTTTTGAATCTTCCTAGAAATTCTCAATTTGAGAAATTGAAATTGCACCCCTAGTAAATGTCGTGGAAAAATCTTGATTAATTTTTTATATATATATAGAATATATTGCTTCTTAAGTAAAATGTGATTTTGTAAAATGTAATAATAATTTGAGAAAATGTGTTGATTGTTGTTTGCAGTGGCAATTAAAAAATTTAGCATTTTTAAAAGGCCGGAGAAGAAATGTGCAATTTAATCTCTTTTTTTAATTAAAAATAAATATTTTGTATTTGCTTTTTAATTTAAGGTTGAGGATATAATTGTCTTTTGGGGACTGAATCTGTCATAGGGATTAAATGTTATAATAAACGAATTGTTTGGAATGAAATGCGATGAAAAAAAGATAATAATGAACTTGGAAAAAAAAAGGTTGGGGACCTTTTTCGAAATTTCCCCATTTTGTATATATAATTTCTTTTTGGGATAATTTAAATTTTGAGGGTATAATGGTCTTTTACAAGGCTTTAATGAAAAGTTCGAGACTAAATTTTTCCATAATGACAAAATCTAAGACTTTATGAAGGGCTCGAGACTAAATGCGATGAAAAAAAAAAGGTATAAAATTGATAGAAAATGGAAAGTTTGGGGACCTTAAGTTATATTTTCCCCTTTTTTCCGTTTTAAGTTTTTTTTTTTTTTTATGAACTATGTACATAGAACTTCTTAGCAATTGCTAATTGCACATGTGCACGAGCACCTGTTTAATATGAGAGAACTTGTACTAATGTTTTTCATGATTAATATGATTACTTCTATGGCAATAAGAAATTATAACATAAGCACATGTGAAGTATTTTCAACGTATAATTGTAGTGTAAGAAGGATGATTATTTAAAAATGCATAATTCATAAGTTACATGTGTTTTACACAATAAAAAGAAAGTAGCACATTTCATAAACACAGCACTCGTGCATTAATTCTTTCAATACAATTCAATGGTACCATAAATGGAAACCAAATAACCAGACAGTCAGCTTCAAAATTAAAGTGGCATTTTCAACCTCATTGTCCTGCATTCAAAGATTGGGGGACACACTACACGAAAGGAATGCAAGAGTCATTACAGCCATTCAAAACTAAAGTTATCCACAAGAAAATCAGGCATGCCACACCACATGATTCAATGACAGTTAGTCCAAATCAATTTAATGGTTCATCTTTTAGCACAAGTATAACAACCAAGTACATGTGAGTATTGTAAAAATTAACGAATGGAAATAAATGTTAAAAAGTGCTGAGAAAATGCAAACCTTGTATAAAGCACAATTGCTTTATTTTTAAGCATGTTCTTGGTCACATAAAGCAATTGACCCCTGACCCAATTGCATTCTACCATTTATGAAATCAAAAGCCACCATCACTGAAGATTAGGTCACATTGCAAGTGAAAATTTCTAAGCAATTGAACCTAAAGCCTCAAAGATGACATTTTTTTCTTCTTAATTGGTTTATATTAATTACAGAGGGCTTCTCTTTGAGACCATCTCAACGCAGTGGGAAAAAAATAAAATATATTAGATTATATGAAAATTCTTTGGATCTAAGATCCAATTCCCACCCAAAATACTGGTCTTAGGAATCAAGAAATGAATAAATTTAGATTAAAGTGTTCAAAAAACGATTCAAAATAGTTCGAAATTTCAATAACAACCCATTTGATCTATAATCTAAAAACTTCCAAAGAACCTATTTTTGAAAAAAATAAAAAATAAAGTATTGTCTTTGATCATGTCAAATAGGTTTATGATAAACATAGCAAGCATACCAGGGGCACCTCCATTGATGAAGGGTTACATGTTCAGCTACACTCCAGCTGATTTTGGCTTCTCTCCCCCATTCTCTTTACTTTTTCCTTCTCTTTAGACATGTAGCGGAGGGGCAGAGAGGATTTTTTCCGTTGGTAAAGGACACAAGGGTTGAGTTTGTACTTTGTTTTGCATATATCGAAACTGGAAACAGAGGTTTATAACATACAAGTTATGACCATGCTCAAAATCATTCCCTTCAAAGAATCAGAAGTAAAGACTTTCATGCATCATATCTACCCAATAAGATTACATAGAAAACTTCACGACTGATGAATGAACTTACTAACCTTTGTAAATGCTAATTTCCTATCTATAAAAGTTGAAACGGATATTTTGAATAAGTTTTCATTGCTGCTATATTTTCGCTTTTAAAATGCATTGACTCTACATCTTAGCCTCTTTAAAAGTAAAAGAACGGCTTCGAACTTCTCAACCACTAAATTCATATAGAAGGGAAAAAGTATTGACTTCGCTTTTTAAAAAACAAGAGCATAAGCCAACTCATTACCCTCAATCAGCCCCAGTACCCTCTTTCTATCTCTTAGCCATTCAAATTTTACCCTCGTATAACTATAACTCCTCTTTCTATCTCTTAGCCATTCAAGTTTTACCCTCATATAACTATAACTTCTAAATTAGAGCGAAAATAACTGATGAACTCATCCAAATTATGATTCACTAAAACAAATTAATAATGCACAAGATAAATCATTAAACTGCCATTAATAATTTCAAAAAATATCGAAACCCACAGAAAAATTGACGCTTTTATAAATTTTATGTACTCAAGTTAATTAATTAACAATTTGTTTATAGAAGCAAGCATACCATGCTGCCACACCAGACCTTAACATCAACTTTCACAGCATGGTAGAGAAGCAAGTCGATAACATTAGTGCAGCCTGTAACCTAACATTTTCATGTGTTTTCAAAGCCTCAGGAGTGAAATTCATCAAAACCTTACAAGAGGAGAACCAAAACTCCTTGTAAACTGCTAGAAGCAACATCGTGCACCAGTTTGATAGTATCCTTGAGCTTAATTCTCTAATCAGCCAATTAAATCTATTCAAATGTAATGGAAAATCATTGCATGTGATAATTCAATTTGCTATCATATTTTTTTGTGCTTTTCTGGGCCTAAAACAGGCAATCAAGACTATACATATTTGACTCAAGAACCTTGATGATCTAACAAATGTCCTGCTGCTTACTAATGCTAAAATTGGCACAATAACTCAATAAGCCAAGCAATTATTGTATGATCCCCAAAAAAATTACCCATTAAGCAACAGAAAAATGTAATAGAATTGTACAAAGAGATAACGACAGTTAGGAGCCAATTTATCTCAATCAGATACATCTTGAATAGTGAAGGAGCGTGCAAAGATAAGCAAATGACCTGATTTATACCACTGAACTAATGAGGTACTCCTCATCTTTGAAGCTATCTCCCTTCCTTTTGAAACCTAAAACTGGAAAATCAATCTGAAAAAGGCAAGCTTGTTAGCTGAAACTCCTCTTTTCATGATTTAGTTTTTCATCCCATGAGGGACCTTTGTTGTGCCCAAAGAAACCCATTTTTGTGTGTATCATTCAGAGTGACAATCTACAAAATAACCAAAATTGAAATATTAGGAAAAAAAAATGAAGAAAAGAGATAATCGGTTATTTGATGAGGAAAAAAGAAAAACAAGTGAATAACTTTTACTTCATTGATTATGCTACATATGTTAGAAAACCCTGGGTAAATTATTAAAAAAAGATCACATTACGATCTCATCTCAGTTTAAATCTTAACAAG
The DNA here is from genome assembly GCA_963555705.1 of Ligustrum vulgare. NCBI lineage: Eukaryota > Viridiplantae > Streptophyta > Magnoliopsida > Lamiales > Oleaceae > Ligustrum > Ligustrum vulgare. Next base: position 24,883,009 of record OY743188.1, read on the forward strand.
AAAATGCATTATCATGTGTTGCATAGAAATGGTTCCCTTTTTATAGATGGAAATTTGTTGAAGTACACTGGACTTCAACTTGTAGCTCAGTAGCTCTTATATGGCTCCCCTGAAAATGTATATGCACAAGGAACTAAATAAATGCATAATTTTGGACGACATTTCATTTTACAGAGCCAATTGACATCAACTCAGATAATATTTTTCCTAACCAGGACTTCCTCTGAGTTTCATTTCATAAGCTGATCATTAGCGCAAAAAAAGCATATATATATATATATATATATATATATATATATATATATATATATATATATATATATATATATATATATATAATGGAACTTGCATGTCCACCATTGCCTGATGGGTTTACAATGCTTAAGTAATTAATCGATAAAACATTATATTTTGACGACAAAAGAGCATTAATAAATCGAAAGATTATTAATTCATTGAAAAAGCAGTATATTTTGACGACAAAAGAGCATTAATGAATCGACAAATTATTAATTCATCGAAAAATCACTAATACCATCAGCCTTAGAGATTCAAAAAAATCATGCACTTTCACTGATGAACATAAATCAAACAAGTATATGAACAGTGACCAGAAAATCCACTTTATGGATGCAAGAAATCCATTTAGGGCTAAAACATAAATAACCCAGATGAATCAAGGATTACAAAGAACTTCATCTTGGAACCTCATTTTTCTTCTCTTTTCACCTGTATTTTTTAACCATAAAATAACTAGCCATTTTTCACCTATAAGTCAGATAAAAAGTAACTTATAACAGGAGAAATGTTACAAAACACAAGCAAAAGGCAGAAGTAAAAGAAGGTAAATTAATTAACAGTTTCTGTTGGTCTTAAATCTCAACATCAAAAAATCACAACTAAATGTAGAATTATTATAAATAGGAGAAGAAAACGAGTGAACATAGCATAGTCGATTTGCACTTTGTAGCTTTCAACAAGGAAAAAATAAATAAAATTGCCAAAACACACTGTTCATAAGAACAGTTGCAGTGAATATCAAATTCCCTCATTTAATATTGTAGGGATAGGGATATCTTGAAACCTTAGATCTTACATTAAACCAAATTACAGTTTTTGAAATACCTTGTATATTAGCATCCGCCTGGTAAATGTACTTTTTTGGTTTATAAATCAATTTATAAACTACACAATTTTTTAAATCACTTTTTAACCACACATTTTCTTTATCCACTTTTTAACCACATTTTGCCTCAAAAACATAAATAAATCAATTTATAAACCACATTCTTTTACTAGACAGAGGCTAAATGATATAAACAAGTCATTAAGTATCAAATTTGTAGGCCTTTTGATAGCAAATAAAATCTATAGGCTACAATATCATCACAGTTCTATAGCACTAGTGTGAATTTTTTTTCGTTATTGTCTCCCCCTATAATCAATCACATTACAGTGTGAATTTGTAGGCTTTTCCAAATGATGAAAACAAGCATTATTTTCCTCCTCGCATGCTTTCCATTTAGCTTAGATATATCAAACAAAACCATCAACAACTCTCTCCGCTTTTCAACTACATATTTTACCTAGAAAAAAAAAAAATCATGTTTTTAAAAACAAAAAGTTTAACAAACAGAGCCTAAATATTCCATTCTTGTTTGGTATCGGTGTCGGATGTTCCATTCACCCATCATTCGATATCAAAAGTGATACTTCTTTCAATCCTCCAAAATCCTTCATAGTCACGATCGAAATTCGAGGTAAAAACATGGTATCTACAAGATGCTATGATGAGTTAGGTAATCTTACCCATATATAAACTCAGTTTTGTTCAATCTAGACTAGATACAACACCTTTGTGACAAGCAAAAATATGTTTACCGTTGATATCAGTCCAAGATAATAGGATATCATTCTGTCTGTTTAGGTAATCATACCCATGTATCAACGAATGTGAGAATAATCCGTGTGTTAAAAAATACACTAATACTCCATGTGGTTACTATTGTTCTGGCCAGAAAGGTAACAAGTGATGGCATAAAACCTAGAGCAAACACTCATCACCCCTAATGCCGCACCTACCAGAGAATCTCTCTCTACACGTTACATCCATATACTATTATACTTCATTTCTCTCAGTCTGTTTTACTTTCCATAATGGGGATAATCCAATGATTATCACTTCATCTTTTTAGCTATCCTTCCAATTTATTCGAGGTGTGCAAGTTGTTTCTCACCACTTGAATAATGATGGGTTAAAGACAAAAAATACTTATTCGATGAAGACATGCGGCACTTATTTTCGAATAATAAAATATTCTTTGCTTATGCAGGTTGTTATTTACCAAGTTGCTAGTCCAAAGGGGTTCGCTGAACTGTTTGAAGTAGGGTTCATTATGAATTCAAGGATTCTGGTAACAGAATGGAGGTAGCTGATGATATCAGGGCCTTGAAAACTGTATGTGGGTTCGGTGAAATTCGTTTAGAAAACACAGGTAGTTCAACAATGCCTTTTAACCCTCGAACCCTTTTCATCCTACGTACCCAGTCTGTGGGTCCCTTACCTATGCCAAATGGCACCAACACGTGGCAATATCCCGAATTCTGGTGCTAATAATATGAGCATAATTAGGGGAGTTGAAATGGTTATCAGTACAGAAAACGATTTTGTATGGACCAACTTAATATTTGAATTACTAATATGAAATGTAGAAACTAGACCTAATACTCACTTAAAAACCAGATGCATATATAGCCCTTGTTGTAAGTGTTTATCCAGAAGGAATCAACTCTGAATTTGTCATATCAGATTTGATATTTGAACAAGCTGATAGGGAAAATCCCTTAAGAATGTGGGAAACTTACATAAATCCCAAAAGGGGGAAATCAATACAGTGCAAAATTGTTCTCTTTTAGAGGTGGAGAAAATCCCTAATTGGAAAAAATAAAAAATAAATAAAAATAAAAAGATAATCAAAATTCTAGTCTCGAATCTTTTAGACTTGAAAATGAGCAATTTTGACATATATTTAAATCAATAAAAATGACCAGTGACATCACATATAGTCATAGACAACATATCATTTTCTTATAACTTAAAATAAACAAATTCTCTAAAGGCTTGACTGATGATCCAAACCAAACTTAGATATCGGTCTGAAATTTTGTACCCATGTCCATAGTTTGTCGATAGGTTTATAGTTACTTACAAAGACTATCAACTGACAGCCTTGCTATATTGTTGTGATTTGTCTAATTATTTATCAACTTCATCTTGCCCGGTTTATGACCATATCCAAGTAAGAGTTAGACTAGATAGTAATTCAATATAAATTCCACTACCATGCAAGTTGCAAAGATTATGGACAGATGCTAAGAGAGCTCCAATGTTGCCTTCCTAAAAGAATGTCAAGCTGATGTGACAATGAGGTAGACGGGACAAAACCTATGTTCCTGCATAGAATGCTTCTTCCTCTCCAATAAGAAACCTCTCAAAACCTATGTTGCTGCATAGACCTTCTACTTAATCCAAGTATCATCAGCAAAACTCCAATAAATAAAGTCTAATCCTTTGAATTATTAGCCCTAAACACAAAAAACCTCTAGTTTGTGCACACTTTTATAAACCTTTATTCACCATATAAAAGAGATACACGTTGCTATGTAAAAGTTAATTCCTTGTCACTACCTATCAATGTCTACTTGAGGTACACAAGTGATGTGAGCAACAAACGGCAACATTGTTAAAAAATAAACAGGAATACCTGCCAAACAGCGTTACTTCAAACGTTTCCTTTAAATTTTCCTCATAGTACTTAACTGAAAAATTCAATTAACAATTTACCATCTACTCATGCATTTTGATAAGCAAACAACAAAATAAATATCATTAATTGAATTGTTCACGGTAATGTTTAGTGAGAATCTGTCTCTCTTCAAATTCTATATTTCTAGGTGGAATTTCTTACTAGTTAGTCTTTGCAATATCCACACAGTCTCTATCATTACTCGAGTAACTGGTAATTTCAGAACTCAAATCTTAGAAGCTTTCTCGTTACTCTAATTTTCACTCGTTATTTGTGATTTAAGTTTCATATAACTCTTTCATAACTTTCATAATTGAATTTGGTACCTCTCATTTCTCCATTTTCTTCTCTCTTCACTAAATTTCGTTTAATTTTGTTTGATTGAAGTTAATGTGATTATCCTTTTCTTTTTTATTTCATTATTTTGAGCTTGTATTGTTTGTTGCACTCTCCTAACATATTTTTAATAACTAATTTAATTATTTTGCCTTTTAATCAATTTCGAACAGCTTTTTTAGGCATACATTTTTATGATTAACTATTGAGCCGAGAAATTGAATATAGTATCTCTCACTCTTGTTCTCGTTTCTCCATTTTCTAATCTCTTTTACTAATTTTATTTTGTTGAAGTTAATACGACTCTTGGTTTCTATTTAATATCATTATTTTAAGATTGTATTGTTTGTTGCACTCTCTTCCTAGCGTACTTCCAATAATTAATTTGATTACTTTATCTCTTTTAATCAGTTCTGTGATCAACTGACGTGAAATTAAATTTGGTATTTCTCACTCTCGTTTTCTCATTTTTCTTCCCTCTTTACTAATCTTCTTTTAATTTTGTTTGATTGGAGTTGATTTGTCTCTTTGTTTCTGTTTAATTTCATTATTTAGATGTTGTATTGTTTGTTGCACTCTCTTCGTAGCATACTTCCAATAATTAATTTGATTATTAGGTGATAACTCATTAAGCCGTGAAATTGGAATTGATTATGAGATAAGAAATTTGAGTGATTGCTATACTTTGTTTACAAATTTAGTAATACTTCAAATTCCTGAACTTAATTTCTCATATTTTGTACAAACAATTAGATGATTAATTCAGTTGTAAAATTCAAATTGATGCTCAGATTAGAAATCTTTGTGATGTTGGATATTTGATATAGAGATTTATGGATACCGTTAAAAATGTAATAATACTTTAAATTCTGGAAATTAATTTCTCTTATTTATTTATTTTTTTACAATTTGTAGACTCAGATAAAAATGGACTCGATTAATAATGGAAGAATAATACTTTGTCCATGGGATATGACTATCATATGGGAATCGGTGCTACTATCTAATGGGGTTGAGTCAAGATATCGGACCGAATTTGAAGAGATAGATTTCATTGTTAAATGCTTTGCATTTTGTAAATCCAATCTTTTTAGTTTAAGTTTTGATTGTGTTGTATTTTTTAGAGGTCATGCTAGTTTGGTTTCATGACAATGTAAAAATAAGCTAGATGAACAAGTGTACGCTATGAAGAAGATTGCCCTTGACGATTCAGATGTGTTGTGATAATACACTTGTGTTATGTAACAATTCATGCACGAATACAAATTCTACATGCCTATATACAAGTACAGAGTATTGTACAAGGGTACAAGTTTTAGATTTCTCTACATATTTTCTTGGCATTTATGATCTTAAAGATAAATTTGTTACCACTTCAAATTTGTTTTTCCAAGATTGGAATCCTTTCTTTTTATTTCAATGATTCTTATAACTGGGAGAAGGCAATGACATTGTCCCAACAGATTGTTAGTGCAGTGGCGTATATGAGTGAGAAAAAGTATTTTCATCAAGATTTGAAAGAACAAAACATCTTCCTTGATGAAGATGATAATATCAAAGTTGGGGATTTCAATAAGTCTTTAAACATTTGAATTTGATGTATAATACACATTATAAGTTTTAACCGAGTATTTCATATCATGTCTATTTTGCTGCAACTAAAAAAATTATTGAAGATGACAAAATTTATTAAAAAATGTTGATATTCATCTTTGGGCGACTTCTACAATCCTTCAAAGAAATGAGAGTGTTTTGATTGATTATTTGATGGAGAGGAAAAATATATAAATGATAATTCACTTAACTGAGAAATTAAATATCAAGATGATGCCTTAATCCTAATACATAGTCTAATCGTGGAAAATCCATTGAAACGCCAATTTTGTTTCTAAATACTCAGACTTTTACCAAATCTCTTCAAACATCCAATAATAGAGGACACTGGTGTTTAGGTTATTGTTGAGGTGGACTTTCATTCTTTTGCTACCTGTCTTGTTAACATTATTGATAGTAATTTGTGTTATTTGACTATATTTTAGATTAGTTTTTCGAAATGTATAAATTATTAAGCATGTGTTCGGCAACTATTATAAATAGTAATGATTAGTGTTATTTATGTTTTCGAGGTAGAATTTGTGGTTAAAAATTGGAAAAAGAAAATTTGTGTGGTTAAAAAAGTCGTTTAAAATTCATGCTGATTATAACACTACTTACCCGAACACAGGCTAAGTACTAGAATAATATGACACTACACATTTTTTCATCTCTACTTTCTTTGTTTTTCTATTGAGCGAAGAAATTGATCTGGAAGAAGTAACTAGACTATTAGAAGAAGGTTATAAAAATTTGAGAAATAGTGATAAGACCTGCTAGCTTGGTTTCTCTATTTGGCGAATAAACTGGCCAGAAGAAACTGCACTATCAGAAAGTTATAAAAATTTCAGAAAGGGTGATGAGACCTAGAAGAACTTTCTGTTATTTTTGACCCTGAGCGCACCAGAAGAAAAAACTGGCCGGGAAGAAGCTATAAATTTCTAAACATATTTCTAAGGTATTAAGGCGAGTCTCGTTTTGGATCAAGATATCTTTCTTTTATAAACTCATGTTATATTGAAAAAATTGAATCTTCTATTCTCTACATATAATCAAACTGTAAAAGGTTTAAATGGTTTTGAGCTAAGAGGCATTGATACAGCTATGAGTGCGCCGACACGCTATTTTCAGAAAAGTGGTGACACAACACATTAATTTATTAATTAATTTTTTATTTCTACATATTTTTCAAAACCATTTAAACCTCCACACTTTGGTTATAGAGCATAGAATATCAATGTGTCCAATATAACATGGACTCATAAAAGACAGCTATCTTAATCAAAATGAAAGACTCGCCCCCAATTCCTCAGAATTGTATTTCGAAATTTACCTTTGCTGCTTCTGCCAGTTTTTTCTTCTGGCAGGCGAGTTTCTTCTTCAGGGACAGGAATGACCGAAAATTCTTCCAACTCCATCCCATTGTTTTCTTACAAGTCTCATCACCCTTTCTCAAATTTTTATAGCCGCCTTCTAATAGTTCAGTTTCTTTTCCGGGCCAATTTGTTCACCCAATACAGAAACCAAGCCTATAGCAAAAGAACGTAAGTTCACCTCAATATTCCCCCTATGGACGACAGCCGAAACACTAGAATCCTTTATTATTGAACGTTCAAAAAGATCTTGTAAAAGTCTCGAGTATTTAAAAAATTTATGGGCGCTTAAAGGCATTTCCACAATTAAACTATAGATTAGGATTAAGGCATCATCTTGATACTCAATTTCCCAATCAAGTGGATTATCATTTATTTCTTCCTCTCCTTCATTAAATAATCAATCAAAACTCTCCTTTCTATGAAGGGCTATAAAAGTCGCCAAAGGATGATCATAAGATAAAAAAAAAATATCAACATTTTCATAGATTCTGTCATCTTCAATAATCTCTTTAGCATCAGCAAAATAAACATGACATGAAATACTCAATTAAAACTTATAATGTTTATTTTACATCAAATTCAAATGCATAAAGACTGCCCGAAATCCCCAACTTTGATATTACCATCTTCATCAAGGAATATGTTTTGTTCTTTCAAATCTGGGTGAAAATACTTTTTCCTCATGCATATACGTCACTGTACTAACAATCTGCCGGAACAATGTCATTGAATTTTCCCAGCTATAAGAATTTTTTGAAATCTAAAACAAAGGACCCTAAATATCTTGGAAAAAATAAATTTGAATTTTTAACAAATTTATCCTTAAGATCATAAATGCCAAAAAAAATAAAAAAAATCTAAAATTTGTACCTTTGACAATACTCCATACGAATACATAGGCATGCAAAATCTATATTCGTGCATAGATTGTTACATAACACAAATGTATTAACACAAAGCATCTAATTCATTAAGGGTAATCTTCTTCACAACGTACACTTGTTCATCCGACTTATTTTTACCTTTTGTCACAAATCCAAATTATCCATGACCTCTACAAACATACAACACAATCAAAACTTAAACTAAACAAGATTTGATTTACAAATTATAAAATGCAAAGCATTTATCAATGAAAACTCTGTCTTCAAATTCAGTAAGATATCTTAACTTAACCCTATTAGGCAGTAGATCCAATTCCCATAAGATAGTCCTTTCCATTGGACAAAGTATGATTCTTCCATTATTAATCAAGTCCATTTTTATCTTGAGTCCACAAATTGTAAAAAAATTAATAAGAGAAATTAAGTTCCAGAATTTAAAGTAGTATTACATTTTTAACAGTGTCCATAAATCTCTAAATCAAATATCCAACATTCATAAAGATGTCTAATCTGAGCATCAATTTGAATTTTACAACTCAATTAATCATCTAATTGTTTGTACAAAATATGAGAAATTAAGTTTAGGAATTTGAAGTATTACTACATTTGTAACCAACACATAAATCTCTAAATCATAACAATTACTCAAATTTCTTATCTCAAAATCAATTTCAATTTCACGGTTCAATGAGTTATCACCTAATATTCATAAAATAATCAAATTAATTATTGAAAATATGCTAGGAATAGAGTGTGGCGACAATATAACATCTAAATAAAATTAAACAGAAAAGGAGAGACATCAACTTCAATCAAACAAAATTAAAAGAGGATTAGTAAAGAAAAATAAAAATAAAAAAAGAGAAAACGAGAGTGAGAGATACCAAATTCAATTTCATGGCTCAATCAGTTGATCACATAATATTCATAAAAAATTATACTTAACAAAGCTGTTAATATTGATTAAATTAGAAAAGGGAGAAAACGAGAGTGAGATGTGCCAAATTCAATTTTACAGTTCAATCAGTTAATCACATAATATAATAATCATTAAAAAAAATTATGCCCAAAAAGTAGTTCAAATCAATTAAAAGAGGTAAAGTAATCAAATTAATTATTGGAAATACGCTAGAAAGACGGTGTAACAAATAATACAACCTTAAAATGACATTAAACAGAAGTTGAGAGTCACATTAACTTCAATCAAACAAAATTAAAATAGAATGATTAAAAATGGAGAAAACGAGAGTCAGAGATACTAAATTCAGTTTCCCGGCTCAGTCAGTTAATCATATAATAATAATCATAAAAAAGTACGCATTAAAAAAGCTATTCGATATTGATTAAAAGGTAAAATAATTAAATTAATCATTGAAAGTACGCTAGGAGAGTGCAACAAACCATACAACTTCAAAATAATAAAATCAAACAAAATAGGAGAATCATATTAACTTCAATCAAACAAAATTTAGTAAAGAGAGAAGAAAAAGGAGAAAACGAAAGTAAGTTACCAAATTCAATACGAAGTTACGAAAGAGCAACATAGAACTGAAATCACAAATAGCGAGTGAGTATTAGAGGAACGAGAGAGCTTCTGTGATTTGAAATCTGAAATTACCCATTACTCGAGTAATGATAGGAAGAATGTGCGGAAATTGCAAAGCCTAGCCGCTGAGAAATTCCACCTAGAAATATAGAAATTAAAGAAAAACGGAGATTCTCATTAACTTTAAACAAAGAACAATACAAGAAATCGAGGAAAGATAAGAGTAAACGGAAGGAGACAAACCAAATTCATCTGTTCCAATCACAACACCACCTTCCTGTCTCCACGTAAGCCATGCCATGTGCATATATAAAGGAAATTGGTTACAAAATCATATAAGAGTTCAATTAAAAGTGGGTTTTCATATACATGTTTTAAAAATAAAAATAAAAAAAACTAGTGGTCGCACGTGCAGCAATTTTAATTGAGTATAGATTAGCTCGAACAATCTTCTTAATTTATAATGTTTATGTTGTTGTTTACTCTTTCAAATAGCAAAAGATATACCTAAAAGTGTTTGATGATGTACAAAAAATTTAGTCATCTGATATATCATCTTACACATTATTTAGACTTGCAACATAATTGAAGGGAAAAGAGTCATTTACATTTTTTGCTTCAGGTTTTAACTAAAACACAAAAAGAATGCTTCATATTGAACTAAAATACTTTGCAATAGTAAAAGAAGAGTGAAGTAAGAATTTCTAAAATTCCTTACATCCTAGCATTCAATCCAAATCATGGAACCATCCAAATTGCTTGGACATGAAAGAACATTAACATAATGATAAACTCAAGAACAACTCTGTGGAAGATTTTTGAACTTTCCACAAAAAGAGAAGAAACTTTCTAGAAACGCATTTGTTAAGTCAAGGCCTCCAAGTGTATGTCTTGGGCAAAGTATGAGAAAGACAAGATTCTAACCTCATGTTCCTCCACAATTTCGTCCATTACTACTTAACCAAACATGCCAAAGAGATAGTGCCACAAAATCATTTGAGATTCTTGTTTCATTAATACATGGAATCTACTCCATTCTTAAAAGCAAGTTGCTATCGTATTCCAACACACATTCTATCACAATATCTCAAATTGTCACATTAATTTATCAAGACAAATAAAGATGAATAAAATTTTAATTCAGTCAAAAAAAAAATCAAGAGCCGGAAGGTGGAGAAAAAAAAAAGTAGAGATTGAGTAATTGGGGTGCCATAAAATTCAGCCATTTTTTCTATAATGGTTCCACTGATAAAATAATGAAGCCGAGAGGGAAAAGGTCATTTTTGGGCTTCAAGGAAGAAAAACTTAAGGAGTACAATCACAGTAAATGGCATCATACAACCTGATCCAGTCTTTCCCAGGTTCTAGACACATTGAGGAGACTTGGAGCACACTGGGCAGCGGCACCTGTACTACAAGCCAAGCATATGATGCACATTATTTCAAATTGTAAAAATCTAGCTGCTTCATTGCTTGAAGAAAAAGGTGGAAGAAGTTGGACTTAAATGTCTTGGTTAAGCATATATAAGTACAACAGTCTGTGTGCATTGTGTATCCACACTTAATAATTATTGTGCCTCTGAATCTGATTGAGTCAAAAACTGAAAAGGGAGTAGTCGGACAGAATGTCACCGATCGGCACCGGCAATAGTCCTCGTCCAGTTGTCTCTGACGTCTGGCGTGGAGGCTGCACGCCTGCTCCTGCTTCAGATGGACTATGGACTACGGTGGGGACCTTGCCTGGACTGTGGAGGCTTGGAGCCGCCCAAAGTGGCGGTGGAGGGCTGGAGTGGAGGCGATCCGTCGGTGTGATGCCGGATTTGGGCGAGATTTTTTGGGAAAGGGAAGAATCGGAAGCCTTAGGGTTGGGAGAATGAGAGGATCTATTTTTAGGGCAGTCTCATGCTAATTGGGTTAAGGATTTGGGAAGGGTTGGGTTGCAATGTGCAAAATTTGGGCTAATTTATATACTGCCCTTGTTTCTATAAGGAAAAATTACATAAAAATTTGTATTTTAAAGATATAATTCAAAAATAATGTGAAGGAAAATTTTTTTTAAAATTTCAGGTACTAATTCATTTAATTAGGTGTTTAATAATTAAAAATAAATATAATAATATATATAAGACAAACATAATTATCTACTATATATTATATTAAAATTAATATAATACTAAATCAAAAACTCAAATTTTGACGTCACAACCTCCCACCACCCCGATCACCACCCCACCACACCCCACACAAAAAATAATTTTTTATTTTTTTTCCTTTCGATATTTTCCTATCATTCCCCATTTCACCTCCACCACAACCCCACTCGATCCTATCCCACCTCATCGCAAAGTGACAAATTGATCTCACTCTAACCACACCTCCCGACCCCACTCATATCCTACCACACTCCAAAAATAAGTTTATTTTTATTTTCTCTCGATGTTTTTCTACACTTTCCCATCTCCCCCCACTCCACGCCCACTCCACCCTACCCTACCCCACCTCATTCCAAAGTGACAAATTAATCTCATCCTAGCCACATCCCCCGACCCCACCCAACATGCCCACCCATATCCTACCCACCCCAAAAATAAGTTTATTTTTATTCTCTCGATGTTTTCCTACACTTCCCCATCTCACCCCACCCCACCACACCCCAACCGAACCACACTCGACCATACCCCACCCCATCTCATCGCAAAGTAACAAATTGATCTCACCCTAGCCACATTCCCAAACCCCACCCACCCACCCACACACACCATCTCACCACCCATGTCCTACCCCACCCCAAAAATAAGTTTATTTTTATTTTCTCCCGATATTTTCCTACACTTCCATGTCCCACCCCACCCCACTCTACTCGACCCTACCCCACCTCATCGCAAAGTGACAAATTGATCTTATCCCAACCACAGACCACCACCCCACCCCACGCACCCTACACCAAAAATAATATTTATTTTTTTCCTTTCGATATTTTCCTATCATTCCCGATGCCACCCCACCCCACCCCACCTCATCTCAAGTGACAAATTGATCTTACCCTAACCACATCCCCTACCCCACCCCACCTCACCACCCATATCCTACCCCACCCCAAAAATAAGTTTATTTTTATTTTCTCTCGATGTTTTCCTACACCACCCAATCCCACCCCAACCTAACCTAACCTAACCCCACTCGACCCTACCCTACCCCACCTCATCGCAAAGTGACAAATTAATCTCACCCTAGCCACTTCCCCCGACCCCACCTCACCACCCATATCCTACCCCACCCCAAAAATAAGTTTATTTTTATATTCTCCCGATGTTTTCCTACACTTCTCCATCCCTCCCCACCCGACCCCAATCCAACCCGACCCCAACCCACTCGACCCTATCTCACCTCATCGCAAAGTGACAAATTGATATTATCCCAACCACAGACCACGACACATCCCGCCCGCCTCGCCCCCCACCCTACCCCACCCAACCGAAAAAAACGATTTTTTTTCCATCTACTTTTCCACCTACCCCCACCCAACCCGACACCACCCAACCGATCCCACCCCACCCCAAAAATGATTTTTTTCCTTCTACTTTTTCACGCCTCCACCAATCCCACCCCGCCCACCCCACAAAATGAGTTTTTTTTATCTCTCCATGTTTTCCCACCCTACCCCGCCACTCACCCACCCAAAAATGAATTTTTCTTCCAATTTTCCACACTCACCCCGCCCCGGACCCTACCAGCTACCCATCCAACCAATCGACCACACCCAAAAATGATTTTTTTCTTCCACTTTTTCACACCCCATCCAGACCCTACTCTTGCACCCACCCCCCAAAATGATTTTTTTCTTCAATTTTTCACACCCCGACCCACCTCGCTCCCGACCCTACCCCGCCACCCATCCACACTTGGATCAAAAATATGTAATTAAATAAGTTTAAGAGTTTTTCTCTTAAACCTTCTGTTTTCAATAAAAGTTCAATGTTTTCTTCACTTTTCTTACTTTGTTCAAATACGTACGGATCTATTAAGAATTCAGGCAACCGGAGTACCGTTAAGCAAACGGCTGCATGGGAAACATAACCAAGGAATTCAACATAGTGAGGCGTGGGATCAAAAAAGAAACGTAGGAAGCAACGGCAAACAAAGTACATCAAGAAGGTTTAAATTTTGAAAGCTCCTTAAATTTATTTTGTTTACATATTTGGCCAAGTATGAGATCACATGTCTTGATTAATACACTTCCGCACACACCTTCCTCAAATTGGTATATGAGATCACATGTCTTGATTAATACACTTCCGCACACACCTTCCTCAAATTTAGTATGAGATCACATGTCTCGATTAATACACTTCCGCACACACCTTCCTTAAATTGGTATATGAGATCACATGTCTTGATTAATACACTTCCGCACACACCTTCCTCAAATTGGTACGAGATCACATGTCTTGATTAATACACTTCCGCACACACCTTCCACAAAAATGATTTTTTTCCTTCTACTTTTTCACGCCTCCACCAACCCCACCCTGCCCACCCCACAAAATGAGTTTTTTTTATCTCTCCATGTTTTCCCACCCTACCCCGCCACTCACCCACCCAAAAATGATTTTTTCTTCCAATTTTCCACACTCACCCCGCCCCGGACCCTACCAACTACCCATCCAACCAATCGACCCCACCCAAAAATGATTTTTTTCTTCCACTTTTTCACACCCCACCCAGACCCTACTCTTGCACCCACCCCACTCACATTCCTACCCACCTCCCAAAATGATTTTTTTCTTCAATTTTTCACACCCCCACCCACCTCGCTCCCGACCCTACCCCGCCACCCATCCAACCAACGACCCCACCCAAAAATGATTTTTTTTTCTACTTTTCCACACCCCATCCCAACCCTACGCCCGTCACCCAACAACCCCACCACTACCCACCTCATCCGAAAATGATTTTTTTTCTTTTCCACACCCCGTCTCGATCCTACACCCGTCACCCACCAATCTCACCTCTACCCAAAAATGATTTTTCTTCTTCTAATTTTTCACACACCGTCCCTACCCCGCCACCCACCCATCAGACCGACCACACCCAAAAATAATTTTTTCTTATACTTTTTCTCGTCAAATGGTCACCAAAAGTTATAGATGGTCACAACCTTTAATATAATTGGTCACAATCATTTATAGTTGGTCATGTATTATTTATTTATTGGTCACAACTTACTTTTTTTTCATGATTAGTTAATATTTTTTGTCATAATTACCTAATAATTGGTCACATTCTCTACTCGTCATAAGTCACATTTAGTCGATATTTTGGTTACACTTACCTAATAATTCGATCACCCCACCCCCACATGCAAAGTCACAACATGTCACACAATGTCACAATTGGTCACACAATGTCACATTACAAATTTAGTTGAAAAACCTCACCCACCTACCCACACATTCCTAAAGTCACAGTTGGTCACACAAGGTCATAGTTTGATCACACAAGGTCATAGTTTGGTCAAACGAGGTCACAGTTAGATCACAATTGGTTTAGTTGCAAAATTCGGTCACACAAAGTCACAATTCGATCACATAAAGTCACAGTCGATCACACGAAGGCACGGTTCGATCACACAAGGTCATAGTTTGGTAACACATGTGACCGAACTATGACATCGTGTGATTGAACTGTGACCTTGTATGACCGAATTGAGACTTTGTTTGATCGAAATGTGACCTTGTATGTTCAAATCGTGACTTTGTGTGATCAAGTACGGGATGTGACCAATTATTAGGTAAATGTGACCAAAATATTTACTAATTGTGACTTGTGAGAAATGGGGGATGTGACCAAGAAAACTAAGAATATGGAATGTGACCAAATATTAGGTAATTGTAACAGAAGGTTAACTAATTGTGATTGAGGAAATGAGTAAATTATGGCCAATAAATAAATAATATGTACCAATTATATAATAGTTTTGATCAATTATAGGAAAATGTGATCAAAATATTGACTAATTGTGAGTTTGTGCGACTTATGATAAGTGCGAATGTGATCAAGAAAACAAGTAAGTTTTGATCAATCAATAAATAAATTGTGATCAATTATTGATGACTATGACCAATTATTAGGTAACTATGACCAATAAATAAATAATATGTAATCAATTATGGATGATTGTGACCAATTATATAGATTGTGACCAACTGTGACTTGGTGTGACCATTGGACGATGACGTGATGTGACCTACAATTGTGTCAAATATAACTATGTGTGACTGAACTGTGACTTTGTAAGAACGAAGTGTGACTTTATGTGATCGACCTGTGACCTCGTGTGATCTAACCGTGACCTCGTTTGACCTAATTGTGATCTCATGTGACCTAACTGTGACCTCGTTTGACCAAATTGCGACTTTGTGTGACCGAACTTTGATTTTGTGTGACCAACTGTGACTTTGGAGGGGTGGAGTTTTACAACTAAATTTGTAATTGTGACTCTGTGTGACCTTGTGTGACTTAACTGTGATCTAATGTCAACTTGTGTGACTGACTGCGACTTTGGGGGTGGGGATGGTGGGGTAGAGGTCGGTGGGGCTAGAAAAAGTAGAAGAAATCATTTTTTGTGGTGAGGTAAGGTCGGGGCGGGTCGGGTCGTGTCGGGTCGGGGTTGGGATTGGGATTGAAAAAGTAGAAGAAAAAAATCATTTTTTTTGGGTGAGTGGGGGTAGGGTAGGGTAGGGTGGGGTGGATCAGGGTGAGGAAAAGTAGAAGAAAAAAATAATTTCTTGGAGTGGGGTGGGTGGGTAGGGTGGGGTCGAGGTCGGGTTGGGGGTTGGGGAAATCAGAAGAAAAAAATTATTTTTTGGGTGGGTGGGTGCTGGGTTGGTTGGGGTGGGGTAGGGTGGGTTGAGATGAGGTGGTTGAGGTGAAGTGTGAAAAAATAGAAGAAAAATAATTTTTTGATGTGGTATGGTGGGTGGCAGGGTGCGATGGGATGGGGTGGGGCGGTTGGGGGAAAGTGTGAAAAAATAGAAGAAAAATCATCTTTGGGTGGGGTGGGTGTGGTTGGGTGGGGTGTAAAAAATAGAAGAAAAATTCATTTTTGGATGGGGGTAGGGTGGGGTGGGTAGGGTAGGGTGCATGGGGTGCTATGGGATAGGATGGAGCGGTTGAGGTGAAGTGTGAAAAATAGAAGAAAAATCATTTTTGAGTGTTGTGGGTTGTAGTGGGGTTGGTGGGGTGGGGTGGGATGGGGTTGTTAGGGTGGGGTGTGAAAATATAGAAGAAAAATCATTTTTGGGTGGGGTAGGATGAGGGTGGAGTGGGGGTGGGTGGCAAGGTAGGGTCGAGGTGGGTGGCGTGGGTGGGGGTGTGGAAAATTTGGAGAAAAAAATTAATTTTGGGTGGGGTGGGGTTGGGGATGTGTGGCAGGGTAGGTCTGGGCGAGTCTTGGAAAAGTAGTGGAAAAAAAATCATTTTGGTTGAGGTGGGTTGGGGTAAGGTCTGGGGCGAGGTTGGTGGGGGAGTCAAAAATTAGAAGAAAAAAATTAATTTTGGGTGGGTTAGGGGTAGGTGGCGGGGTAGGATAGGGTAGGATCTGGGTGAGTTGTGGAAAAGTAGTAGAAAAAAATCATTTTGGGTGAGGTGGGGTGCGATAGGGTAGTATCTGGTCGGGTCCGGTGGGGTGGGGAAGGGTGGGAAAAAATCTCAAAAAAAAATTTTTTGGGGTGGGGTGATGTGGTGTTGGGTTTGTGGGTGAGATGAGATGAGAAAAATATGGGGTGGGTGGGTGGGTGGGTGGGTGAGATGAGAAAAATAGAAATAAAATCATTCTTGTTGTGTGGTGTGGTGGTGTTAGGTTGGGGCTGAGTGTGGAAAAGTAGAAGGAAAAAAATCATTTTTTGAGTTGGGTGGGGTGGGGTCTAGGGTGGGTGGGTTTCCGGGGTGGGGTCGGTGGGGTGAGCGTACGGTTGAGATGGAGTGGTTTTGGATTAGGTATTGTTTTGATTTTATTATTTAATATTATATAAGTTTTAATTTAATATATAAATGATAATTGCTATAATATTATATTAATTAATTAACTAATTAACACCTGATTTTTGAAAAGAAATCTTAAGTTTGTTATGTTTAAGAAGAGAAAGTTTTAGTTGTATAGTTATGTACTTTTCCCAATTCTCAAACTACATTATCAAAAATATTTTCTTTCTTCAATTTTCAACTACTTCTTTTCCCCAAAATCATAAATAAACCAATTGTAAATCAAAACAAGTGTTGTAAATATTATATTGTATTAGTGAATGACAGTTGTATCCCTAAAATCCTAGGTATTATTACCTTATGTATCCCTTATTCCCCATATATATATGGGGGCTTTGGTTCATAATAATATACAAATTTATTTGCCTCTTTATTTTATTCTCTCTTTCTCTCTATTTTATAACACGTTATTAGCACGAATCTTTACCAAATTGAGTTAGAATTTTCTTTTTTAAAATCTAATATACCAAAATATTAGTTAGAAGGTAAAATCATGTGCGTCGAAATTAATTTGACAGCATATGAATTTTTTTATTCCGATCGTGGTTGAATTGTTCCAATTCCAGAATGTTGCTTCAATTCTAATAATTATTCCAATATCATCCCCCTTCGTACTCCAACCAATAATTTGTGCTCGTGTAACAATTGTGACTTAGATGCAAGTCAAGTTCGGCTCCATACTCCATACATTGACTTTTTTGTGTGTGTTTAATGTATATATTATATTGTTGTTGATTTTTTTTTTTTTAGTTGATAATTCATTATGTTGTTACTCTCGAAGTAACACAACAATACATTAATATTCAAGAATAATATTAATCATAAAATTGATTATTATTCGTTATTGCTCCTGAAGTAGCACAAATTATAATTAATATTTCAGAAGAATATTATTTGCTCCTGAAGAGCATAAATTATAATTTTCAATATTTCAGAAGAATATTGATTTATTATTCTTGAATAATCAAAATTTTAGAACTATAATTATTCTAGAAGAATAATTTGTTATTGCTCCTGAAGTAGCACAATAAATAATTAATATTCTAGAAAAATATTAATTGCAGAATTGTCTATTATAAATACATATAAGCTGGTTATACGATTTTTAATATCGTTTTAACTATATTGGTTGATGACAGACATATATCTAGATTAATATAATTTATTACTTCGTATCAATATTCCAGAAGAATATTGATAATTGAATGAATTTCAAATCAATATCTCAAAAAAAT
This sequence comes from Ligustrum vulgare, assembly GCA_963555705.1. Taxonomy (NCBI): domain Eukaryota; kingdom Viridiplantae; phylum Streptophyta; class Magnoliopsida; order Lamiales; family Oleaceae; genus Ligustrum; species Ligustrum vulgare. The sequence continues at coordinate 24,901,828 of OY743188.1, forward strand.
ATTGCGTTTTTATTCCGTTTCAATATTACAGAAGAATATTAATCGTAAATTTGTATATTATAAATAATTTGTTGTTACTTCTGAAATAGTATAACATTAAAATTAATATCCTAGAGGATGTTATTTACTCCTGAAGAGCATGAAATATAATTTTCAATATTCTAGAAGAATATTGATTTATTATTTTTGAAGAATTGAAATAAATTCTTTAGATGAAGAAGACAGATATTGTTCCAACACATTAACTTTCATTCTAAGAGGTACTGAAAATTTGTCATTATCTCTTTTTGCCTATATCAATTATGTTTGTCTGTACCATTTGTGACGTACAAGATCAGCGTAAAATCTTGAAATCAAAAGCAGCAAAGATTGGATAACCATGTTCATGGTTTATTTGTAGTATATCTCTTGATTTATGTTAATCCAATATTCTTGTAATCTTTAGATTTTATCTTTATCTTATAATTCAAGTAATATCCTGTATATATAATATTACTTGCTCGTGAAGAACAGTATATTACAATTTCAATATTCCAGAAGAATATTGACTCAATGCTCCTGAAAAAGCATAATTTATATTTTAAACGAATATGGTGCTAGATAAATATTTCAGAATATTTTTTGTCATCATTTTTGTAGAGTACAAATATTGTTAGTTCGAAAGGTAGAACGAATCATTAATGTCAATATTCCTGAAGAATGTAGATTTATTATTCTTGAAGAATTATAATTTTAGAAATATAATTATTCTAGAACAATAATTCGTTATTTTGCTCCTAAATAACACAATAGATATTAATTATTGTTATAATTGAATGAGTTTCGAATCAATATTCCATAAGAATATTGCATTATTGCTACGTTTCAATAGTCTATTATTTTATTGCTCATATGATAAAAATTGTATTCTCGTTCTCAAAGAAATTCGAATTTATTAATAGTCCAGAAGATTATTATAATGTAGAATAATATATTGTTGTGATGATTGCTGAAAAATCATAATTTTATATCATATGAAATACTATAACGGAATATAATTTGTTCTTGAAGAGCCCAATTTTATGAGATATGTTATTAATTTGATATTCTTGGACGATATTTTGTTGTTACTCCTGAAGAATAACAACTTTATTTTATGATAAAAATTCAATTTATTATTTTACTTGTTCACGAATAACATAGTTTTTTTTTTCTGCTCAAAGTAAATGTTTGTATTCTATTAACTTTGAATTCCCATAGAAAGTGGTATAATTATTCGATCTTATCATACTGTTTTGATTATACCAATTTAAAATAAACATTTGTTTGAATGTATGTTTTATTTTCAATATTATAGTACGATATTCCAGAAGAATATTGTATCACTATTCTAGAAAAAGAAACAATCTAAATCAATGTTCCAGAAGATTATTGATCTAAATCGATATTCTAGCAGAATATTGCACATTAGGAATATCTCATTTGAGTTATTTAATAAAATATTGTAGAAGAATATTTCGTTTTTGCTCTTGAAGAAACAAAATCTTATTTCACACTACATATTCAAGTCTAATATGTTTATATGTTGTTGCTCCCGAAGAAGCATAACAATTATAAAATAATATTAACTGCTCTTGAAAGAGTATGATATTACAATATTCCGGAAGAATATTGACATATTGATTTTGAATGAGTAATAAAAACATGCTTTCGAATTAGCATTTGTTTCGAAGAATATATTATTTGAGTTCATGTTTATCACTGAAGGAAAATATATAACTAATGTCATAATGATATTGATTAGTTTGATTACTTGAATGATATATGATTATATAATGCTTAATCATTGAATTATATCTTATATTGAACCAGAAGTTCAATTTGATTTTATTATTTGGTATGACTAGTTGGACCGTCACTGGATCAATAATGATACGAAATTAAAATGGATACTCAATGAAGAATCAGAAGATTCTTCAATTCAATTATATATGATGTTTGTTCTCGTTCATGAAATTTCATGACTATCACTAGCTAAAATAGAGATTAAATTCCCTATATTTCTGCAAATAATTAGGGTGGTAAATGGGTCCCATCATTCTCTACGTTGATCATCTAAATATTATTTGTATCTAATAGATTTGATACATATACTAAATGATTGATTGGTATTCGCAACCTGAAGTTTGCGAAATTATTGCTCAAATTTTGAATTATGAGCATAATCTTCAGATTATATAATCAAGAATGTGTCTTGATAATGCTAGTGGACATGAATATCAACATTTTAATAAGTGTTAGTTGGGATGTCGATAAATGGTTTAATATTTTTGCTTGTTAAACGCCTCCAATCAATTGAGAACAAAATACTTCCCTTTTTGTTTAGGGAATTCTATTACGCATCATGTCAACATCATAGTTCTCCCTATTATAATTGGCTTATGGTTAGAGTCTAATTTTTCCATCTAATTTTTTATAGTGCAATTGATCCACCACAATGCACTCAAATGGAAAATAAAAAATGTTGAGAAAAAATGCATTGTTTGAACATATATCCCAAATGGGTGATATTTTACAATGTCGGAAAAAAATGATTGTCAATTTGATTAGACAATTTTCTCAACATTAGGGGGAAGATTAATAGCTTAAAATCAAACAAATGCATCATATTATGTTATATATATTCTCGCGATTGATAATACGAACCAAAAGTTCGATTGAAAATATGAACGAAACGTTCAAAGATAACATAATTACAAGATGTATAAGAGATTAATAAAATCTCATACTCTATCTTATATTGATATGTAGCACGCCTGAAGCGTAACGATATTTATAAAGATCCCCAAATAAATAAAAATAGAGCAAATAATTATGATGGTCTTATCGAGGAGGCATATACTCGTGAGAGAGTATTTATTGACATAATTAATTGTAAATCTCCAGAAGAGGCTCAAACACTTGAAATATTGAAAAATTGAGATATCCATAGTTATGTCTTGTGGGGAGAAGAAATCGAATTGAGATGATAATTGCGTCGACATACTTTGTAAAGCACTTATGCAAAAGCAAATTGCGAAGCTAGCCGCATCATAATTTGAATGATAGCGAGGATAATAAAAAGAAAATATGTCGAAGAAAATCGACATAAAAATAATTGGCAAAAGTATGCATTCAGGCTAAATTAAACTTATTACAAAACCTGAAGTCCAAACACATAAAAGTGTAAAGCCAGTAAAATACCTATAGGTATAGTCATAATACACGACTTATTGAGCAACAAATGTTTCAAAGATCTGGCATAGATACAATATTTTATTTGCCAGAAAATGCATAATAAGTGCCAATAATTATATGATTATTAGAAATGTGTATAATGAAAAATGATTTACTTTGATTACTAGCTTGCGCTCTTTGATGTACCAGTAAGTGATATCAAAATGTATGATCATCAACTCAGTACGTTCGGAGTATTCTTTGAAATACCAATGAGTGAGATTAAAAAGGGTAATCAATACCTCGGTACTTTGGGATTGCAGTGAAATAATTAGAAAAAATTTATTTGAAATATAGGAATTATTGCTTATCTAAAGTTTCACGACTTAAATTTGATGGTAACAGTTTGACAATTGTAATGTGAAACATATACGATGCCTGAAGCATACAGTATAATCCTTGAAGGATTAAATATATTTAAAATATATAGTTCAAGTTTTTAAGAAACTTGTTTGATCAAAGTATGCATATGCTTTGCGATCTGAATATTTAATATGCCTTGAAAAGATTCAATTTGTAATTGAATGTGACTGTCGCATAAAATTATATTTGAAAATTCAGGCAATTGATTTTCAAGATACAAATTCATGGTTGATTATTCACCTGAAGTGAATAAGTCACTTCCAGATTTGAGAACTGCATTAAATGCATTGATGAATATTGATTATAGAACATGGCTCGATTTAGCATGTTCAAATGATTGAAAATATTTTATAGTTCTTTAAGTTCAAAGGAATAATTGAATTTATATTCGAAGAACAAATAATACGAGATATGCACCATTTATATATGCTTGACAAACATATTTGATATTGGAACGATTTACAGTTGAAATAATTAAATGCAGTATCAATATAATTTTAATGTTCCTATGAGGGGGAGTTAATATACGCTACACTCTTTTTTCCTTAGCCGAGGTTTTGTCCCACGAGGTTTTCCTGGCAAGGTTTTTAATGAGGTAGCTGTTATCAATGTCTATTGATATACTCTCCTATACGAAACTCCTGAAGAGATCAAGATATGAATGATTCAATAGAGATTGAATTAGGGGGAGTAACTATATGGATGATTCAATACATATTAAATCGGGAGGAGTAGCTGTACTATTTTTCCTTCGTTCAGGTTTTTTTCCACAGGATTTTTCTAACAAGGTTTTAACTGGACAGCATCAAAATATTCTAGAATTTTCAACAAATTCACTCAAGTGACAATGAAGCCGATTTATCTACAAAAGCACTATCAACATCTACATTCAAGGAACCAGTTCACAAGATTGGGATACATCAACTCCATGATTTACAGAGATCAATACTAGGAGGGAGTAGCTGTACTCTTTTTTCTTAGTTAAAGTTTTGTCCCATTGAGTTTTCCTGGCGAAGTTTTAACGAGGCAGCATTCATCTTAATACTCTAAGAACAACAGTACTCTTTTTCCTTCGTTTGATATTTTTGTCCCATTGAATTTTTATCAAACAAGGTTTTAACGAGACGATATTTTGTAATATCACATGTCATTCAAGGGGGAGTGTTGTAAATATTATATTGTATTAGTGAATGACAGTTGTACCCCTAAAACCTTAGGTATTATTATTTTATGTATCTCTTATTCCCCCTATATATATGGGGGCTTTGGTTCATAATAATACACAAGTTTATTTGCCTCTTTATTTTCTTCTCTCTTTCTCTCTATTTTATAACAGTAAGAAAATATTAACATAATAATAATAATAATAATAATAATAATAATAATAATAATAATAAAATTCTTTAATTTCGCCATCCTACCCACCACCACATAGAAATTATTTCATTAGCGTGGATGACTCTGAGACCGTGCGAGAAGTGCGACGAACAGGGTATTATGATTTTAAGGGCACCAGAAATAAAAAATATGGTAGGTTATATTTTATTTTCATTTTTTTTAAATGAAAATAATTTATACTATTGAGCCATCTTTTAAGCAGTTAAACATTTGCCCATTTTGCACATAGCCCAAACTTAACCCTAAATTTAATTTTAGTAATTACTCTTCAAAATTCAAAATTCTCACTGCTTTATCATTCTATTCCCTTCAACAAAAATCAACACACAAATTATTGAAATAAACTTTCTACTATCTAGTTTCTTCTAAGTTCTCGATAATTTTTCCAATTCACTTATCTAATGTCTCTTCAAATTTTATAAAACGGATTTTTTATTGCTTGAGCCGGTTCATAATAAGTATAATTGTATAAAATTCCTTTTGTTGAATTTTTATAAAAAGGATTTGGAAATTGTATCCCATCTTTTGAAATTGAATAAAAATATATTATGCTTATAACTTATAAAGTATCTTTGCTTTTTCATTGTTGCGACACAAGCATCTACCATCTATGATTTTATTCTAATAATCATTTAATCATTCATTTGGGTACACTATTTTTTCTTGAAATTGTGTTACTGAATTGTCTAATTTTTGTGTAATTTCTCAAGTAGCTGAAGGTTATACAAATGAAGTACGTACGTGATGAAAATGATAAAAATGAGAAGTATAGATGATTAAATTGATCATGGATCCATTCTCTCTAATATATATGATCCAATAATTTGGGATTCTCTTGACGTAAAATCTAGAGATTTGTTGGTAGTAAATGATTCTTAAGAGATCTTTCATTAAAAAATGGTCTTAAAGATCTAGTGTTTAAATGTTTCTCTACAAACTATTACACACATCATTTATCAAATAGTGAAAAATGTAACAGATCATGGTTTGTGTATTAAAAAAACCTTGATAGGGTTTTTTGTTTTTGTTGCAATTTTTTTTTTTAAAATGTTCATCAAGAGACAGTCGATTAATAAACGAATGCTTTAATTATTTGATACATCTTTGTATTAAACTTAAGGAATACTGAAAATATTATTTTTGTTGCGTAACACTATATATAGTAAATTTATAGAAATGTTTAACACGTGATATTTAATAAGAGTTTATGTATCACGTGGCTTTAAATTATAGAATAGTTCCACATCTTCTAATTCTTTAAAAAAAAAATGTGTCCTTTTGTTCCAAACCTTTTTTTTTGTGCCTATCCATCACAAATCTTTACTTAAATATAATACATGAAAATACATGTTAACGAATTTTAGAAGGGCAATTTTCGATCTTTTCCTAAAATAAAACAGTGAAAATTAGGTTAACAAAAACCAAGGAAAAGAGTAATAAAATATAACTCAGGAAAATACTAAAAGAAAAGGAAAAGGAAAATTAAAAGAAAATTCTATAATTCCTCATCCATCCCTCGCCACAATACATTAAAATAAGAATCTCATTTATTTTACTTTTGCAATTTTCGACTTTTACACAAATGTAACTGACAACTTGTGAAGGAATGGGCTCATACAAATGTCTCGTGTTTGGCAAATTTTTGCTTATAAATTTTACTATAGCCGATCCTATAACATCTCAATGAACCATTTTTTTTCAAGACGTCAAAAATTTCATGTGGTAAAAATTTCCGGGTTGCCATTTTTAACTTTAGGCGTGTGTTTGAGAAAGGTGAAAGCTTTTTTTTCTGTGTCTATTAGACTCTGATAATTCCCTTGGTCAACAATGTCATGTCTATAGAAGACAATAAACAATTTTCTTATAGAAAAAGTGCCCTTCCATCATATACAACAGGCAGGGAAATTTAACCCAATAATTCTCTGCGGCAAGTGTAAAAAACAACAACTAGTCAAAAAGGATACGTAGTATACAAACTGTGGGATCATGCAAAAAAAACGATTCTGGAGGGCCTATAATCACGCCCAAACAAGGGCTAAAAAACAATGGATCAACCAAATATTGTCACGTCGTCCTTTATAGACAATATTTGTAAACGATTGTTTATAAATGGTTTGTCAAATGGAGATTCAAATAGTAAAACATACCAACATGAATAATATCTTCTGTCAACAAAGCTGATCAATGATAAATCAGTTTAGTACAATTTTTTATTTTTTTTCCTCAAATTCATTTTTAACCACACATTTTGTCCCATTTGCCCACAAAGTTGATCTAACTAAGAAAAGCAAAGCAAAGCAAAAAAAAAAAAAAAAAAAAACAACTAGAGGACAAAACATGTATAGCCATAAATGAATAGTTGTCACAAATCACACTTATAGTACGAGTTAGATTAGATTAGAAGTTATTTCATTTAACCAATCTCAGTTATTTATCCTCACACCCAAAAACAAAAATGGAAAGTAAATCACAATTTTTATGAAACATCATATAAATAGAGGTCAATACTAAGAGCAGTCCAGCGTGCGTCAGCTCTACACTTGACAATGCATAAAAACACACAAGGCCTACTAACTTTACTCACTCATTTTCATGTTGCTCTCAGCTGGAACCATATTCCAACATCTCCCACCTGAATGGACGGAACACACACAGAACTTGGGGCGAGCTTTTGAAAAGAAGGGCTACACAAACACATACAGCCGCTATGGCTACCATTGACAGCATTGCAGGCTTATAAAGCAGAGTTCTACTGCTACTTCTGTAAACCAATTCCTGATCACAAACCCCACAGGGCCGCTGATTTGAACTTCTTTTGGACATTGCAATCTCAAAACCAGTAGCGTCCCCAACATTTTTCTTCTGGTTGAAACTGCAATCTGAACAAGTCTCAGAAACGTCAACAACTACATGCCCAGGACCTTTCTTGGTAATTTTCCTCCGAACAAGGTGTATGTAAGAGTAGTGTCCTCTCAATCGAGCATAATCCTCAGGTGTGAATCCTGTGCTGTCACGGGCATTCTTCCACGCTTCAATTCCCACCTGAATCAGCCATATCAGCATTTTTTGAAAAACATAAAATACACTAGATCGATCTCCTTCAACTACAAGTCTAGAATGGCAAAATTAAGCATGTCTTAGTTCATTCATACAACTGATGATCAATTTTAGTAGATGTCTGATCTCCACAATTATTTTGCAAAACTTAATCGGACGGCTGTGCAAGCAAAGAAGAGGCCTCATAAGATGTGGCTCATGCAAAATGAAATGATTTTATTTATGCTCTTCAAGCTTTAACATCAGAGTTGGGTGGAGGAATATGATTACCTTTCCGGGATCACAAGTCAAGGCATCCAATATATCCTCAGATCCATCCGTACCAGCTGCAATATGAAGAGGTGTCAGACCTGCAGGCCCCACAACATCAGGTCTAAACAAGAAACTCCCATCACTCTCAGCAAGGGAGTTGTATTCCGAACTTAGTTCATCAGCTACTCTTCCTGGGGCATATTTTAATAGCATCTCCACCAGAGATCTTGAATTTCTCCTCACAGCTCGGTGAAGGAGACCCATCTCATAGAGCGCAAACTTCAAGAATGGCTGCTCTCCAGCACCCACTGTTCCGGTGAAAAGAATGTCAAGAAGTTTGTTTAAAACAGCAAACCAATCACGGTCGACGGAGAACTCCACAAGGTACTTGAACCGTTTAAAAGGAAAATAGTCTGAGTTAGGATCTGATTGCCCCAATCTGGACTTCAAATTGTTTCTATGGATAAGCCATCCTATTTCATGCATGAAATCCATGACTTGGTTTCGTGCTTCTAATTTCCCAGTTTCTAGCTGGAAATCATCTGTCTCAGTCAACTCTATTTCTCTTTCAAGCATATGTATCTCTGCGCAAACATCATCTTCAGCAACTATGAAAGGAAAGAAGCTGCTGCCAAGACAATGATCTTCAACCTGGATAAATTTAAGAAATGAAGAGTTTAGAGAGTGGAAAATTTTCAATGAATTTCTGAATTATGAAGCAACACATGTATATGTGGTGAACTGAACTCTAGACTAAACACTCCAGGAATGCGGTCATACTGGTTTATGGCTAACATGCCAGAGCATACATGTGTACATCACACAGAATTAGCCCATTTCCCAGATTGTCTCATGGCTAGCATGTCATTGCATGCATTTCTCATGAAACCAAGCTCTATCATACAAATCTTCAATAGAGCCAACATCAGGCAGAATTAGCCCCAACTGTTATGGTTTATAACAAACCCTTATTGGTAACTTGGTACCTATTACCTATTACCAACATTCCCAAATCTGACATGTTATACCCTTATTTGATGGAGATTAAAATCAGATTTTTAGTAGATTTTGATAAAAATTGATAAAATGTGTGGTTGAAAAGTTGTGAGTCCCTTAAAACATGCGGTTGAGATTGACTCTTGACTTAGATTAAAATCATATTTAATTTCTACCAAATAGGGGCTATAGACAATGTTTAATGTGTTAACCCTTTAAGCGCATTGATGGAACATGATAACACATTCATATTACCAAACAAAATCGATAGAAGGTTTCTGGGGGGAAACAGTTTCCAGGTCAGATTTTTTAGATCAAATAGGACTTGTTGGTTAGATAGAGGTGTATGTATAAGACCGAAGCCATTAGATTTTTAAAAAGATTATTAATCCCTGACTTTTCGAGGAATCCTTGATCAGTGGTTTTGAATGACTGATTTTTCATGTGCTCTAGGCAGAATAAAGAATTACCTCAATGAATCCTCTTCCATCAACAGCAGGAAATGAACAGGCAAAGTTCAAATACTGAACATCATGCCCTTTGAAGCCACCCACGTGTTCCATTAACTCACTGTCTGCTTCCAGATAACTACCTTCTAATGAGCAGAGCAACCTGGCAACAAATTTTCAACATTGTGATGTTGTGAGTGTCTGGTTATTATGACCAAGGATTTCTGAATATTATGGAGGAAAGGGAGAACAGAATCAATCAAACATTTGCAACCATAAAATCAACAAGAAGAAAATACAAGCATACAGCAAATCATGAATCATGATGCATACCTCGTGGTGGGTTGCGATAAATTAAAGCATTTAACAACAAATTGAGCTCTCTCAGATGATGTCACAGCAATAGGTTTAACACTCAGAATTCTACTATAATTACTACTCTTGAAAGGTAAAGGCGTATCCACGACAACCTGACCTGCAGAACAGGAACATTAAAAATGATTAATCTTTCCACAAAAAAGTATAGTTGTAAATTAGCAACTGAAAATGAAACATATTACAGTAAATTTTTTTCTAGAAACATAGTAATTACTACCATTGTATACAAATGCTATTTGATTCCGCACCCTGACATAAATCCATCCTGTACTCCAGAAAGTGACATCATGACAGGAATCCAGAAGTCTGCTCAAATTGGAGCCCAAATCACAACAGAGCTGTACAAAACAATTGTGTTTTGACAACTTAAGGAGGTTTGTCCATGAATCCAAAACATCAATTACACATTCATGTTATCCTGAAAAACAAGCATACCTCCTCCCATGCAGACTCAGATTGACGAAGATATATCGTTAAAATGATACAACCAGGTCTTATATAGCTCTCTATGTCCGTAGGACTCTGGGATAACCAATCAAAAATCTGGAAATGCAAATTTTCACTTTGTTAAACTTTCTAAGAAAAGAAGACATCAAAGCTGGATATCCGAACAAAAAAAAGTTCAAATTACCTGTGCTCGTAAAATGATGGGAAAGTCACTGGGTTCCTTTCCGAACAGTTTGAAAACAATGCGATCTGTTCGACTCTGTGATGGCAAACAATGACAGGAAAATATTAGAATAAAAAATGTAAGGAAAAATTAATAATTGTTTTAATTGCATTTTTTTCATTAATTTTCTTTCTTCACATATAAATCAAGGATCAAAACAAGAAGAATATATCTAGAGCACATATGATTATAAAGGGTCAAAAGAAATTGATAACAGCCACTGGCATTTAATGTGATAGAGAGAACATATCAAGTTAAGTCAAGTTGTACGAAACACTCTTTGATCAGCTATGCTTTAAGATACTGATTATTAGGCTACTAAATGATAAATAGGTATGACAAAACAAAAATAGATAAAAGTGAACACGAGGATATACTCTATCAAATGGACATAGTACCAACTAGAGATAAAATAAGGAAAGGATATATAAAACATAAAAAATCTTCCATTCACAAGTGTAATACCATTACCATCCAATAGAACAAATTAAAAGAGAGGGTGTTCAACCAAAAAGGGGGGGGGGGGGGGGAGATCAAGAGAGGGTGTACATACGCGTGGTTGCAATTTGATTTTGTTGGACCTTTCAGTAGTTAAGTATATAGTACAATAGATTAGTTTATCTGACCTCCAATTTATTGGGGCTTAACTTGTGTTTGATGCAGGTAAAGTCTTTCCTCACTTACAGAAAAGTTTATCGACAATTTTCGGATAATGTAGGGGGTATGTGTAAGAATTAGTGTCATCGATATTTTACACTCGAAAAAACAAGGACAGTGCATCTAACATAGAGGCTCAGAGAATCCTAGTTTAGAATACCTCTAGAAATCTCCTAGAAGTGAGAGAAGTCAAAAGAAACAAGTAGACACATCACGGATATGCTCATTGTTTTTAACATGGATGATATGTTGATCTGAATGAAAGTTTAAAATTTTATACATAAGGTATTGGATTTATTCTGAATATTGTCATATCTAACAGGAACTGCAATAAAATGTTTCTGGAAGGGAAGTCAAAGACAGTTCAGTATGAAAGATATCAGACCAAAAGATATAAGTGAAAAAGCTATTAACACCCACGAAATTTAGGTGTCACCCAAGGAAGTGTTGTCCACTAATGATGCGTGATCCCTCTAATTATAGAAAAATTTGAGGCAAACTTCCTCTTGAAATTGGAATTTCCGTGTTAGATTTACAAGAAACTATATTTGTAAAAGAAAAAGTGCAAATATCATCGAACATACCAGGTGAATTATATAGCATAGTAAAATATACCTGGGTATTCCCACTGGAACTGGAAGGAGACTGGGCAGATCCTGAATCTGAATTTCCACTTGTCTGGGGAGGACTTGACTGATGAGATTCTTGTTGTATCCATGAAGGCAATTCGATAGAACTGGTTCCTAGATCCACAGGGACAGGTGATCTATTTACATCCTCCATGCCATCATCAGAATCAACATAAACATCATTCAAATCAAACTTATTCAGTTTGCTTCTCCCAGCAGAACATTCCCTGTTTTCTGTATCAACTGGAGAACTACCATGGTTGGAGAACATAACACTTGGTTTTTGAGAAGTTGATTTTAGATTCTCATCCTTCTTCCGCATTTCATCAGCAGTAATTATACTAAGCTGTTCTCCAGGTCTTTGGCCTTGAGAACTGATCGAGAGCAAGGCATGCAAGAATTCTGAATTTCCTGAAGGCAGATTGTTGGGGAAGTCATTAGATTCCTTTGGATGTCCAGAGATGCTTGTTTCTCCATGCAAAGATCCCTGGCTAGCAAGGCTGTGTTTATTGGCTGCAACTCATGGAACCCAGAACAAATTAAGTGAGTTGTCATAGGTTTAAAAGGCAAAATGATGAAAGTAAAGTTCCATGAAAAAGCTGCATAGATCACAACCTCATGTTTTAACCGCCCCGGGGGGGGGGGGGGGGGGGGGGGGCATCATCAGTTACTTCGAGCATCTCCAATAGGCTCTTTCAACTTGAGATTTTCTTTATTTTAAAGAGTCAACCCTTAACATTTCACTCCAATAAGCTCTCTAATTTAACATTTTAATTTAGAGACTGAGTTTGACATTCCAAATTTGGAGAGCCAAACACACACTATTATTAGATGCATTCAAAAAGTTTCAATTTTCAATGTTCATATATTAGCTTTCTTTATTACATATATTTGATATCATTGGTCATTCACTTTTAAAAAAATAAGTATTAACTAAAAATAAAGAAAAACAATAAATATTTTTATGAAAAAAGTAAAATAAAGAGCCAAAAATAAAGTGTTGGATCTTGTAAAAAATTTTAAGATGCTATCTATTATGTAGAATATTCTCTTTAAATATAAATTTTCTATTCAAGATGCTCTTACAATGCATGTTGGAGAGTATCTTCAGTACAGTCATCAGCAGATAACCACTCGACTGGTTATCATTCAAGGGATTGCTATTTTTAACATTGTCAGATTGAGATTTCCTCCTCCTTTTATTGTGGCCAGCTAAACGTTTACGGCAACTGCGTTTTCCTTCATCAAACTCTTGAAGTGCATGAAACCTGCACAAATGTGTAAACTCATAGGTGTCTAGGCATAGAAATCACTTGAGTTGAGACTATACTCAAATTATAATCTATGATGTACCGACACGGACACGTATATCCGACACAATACGTGTCGGACACGTCGACACACATTTTAAAAAAAAAGTATCGACAAGACATGTTGTCGATGCATTAATTAAAATCTTTAAAATTCTTCATTTATATAGTATGAATTTAGTTTTATAACAGTTATTAATTTTTTTGTTGAAATTTTTTAAGTATGTGTACTCATTTGTTATTCAATCATAATTTTTTGTTAAAGAAATATATGATTTCTCTTAAAAGGAAAGAAAATGACTATAGTAGAGTGTCACATATGACATGAGTCTAACACGTGTCGGACACGGACACACTACCCCAATTGAAGTGTCCGTACAAAAGAGATTATAATCATGTGGATCTGACCATATAACTTCACAGAACATTAGTACATTAACCTAAGAAAAAAGCCACCAGTATTGGAATCTGATAATGCAGAATGAAAATCCTAGTAATTAGTAAAATCAAATCTCGGCAAAGAATTACTGGTCATAGTTATCAGGGTCTGCAAATAAAATAACAGATTCCCCAAGATAATGCTAGATGACTGGATAAATTTAACCACACAGAGAAGCAAGTGAAGGGTAGGATATACCTGCTACACTGCTGGCAGAAACGTTGCATTTGATTCCCAACAAGTGCTCTACTGGCCTTTGAATGCATCTCACAAACCTTGTGCCGTCTGTGATATTCTTTGGCCTCACACAGATCAGCAACGCAGTCCTCAACCTGGCAAACTGCACAATTTGAGGTAGCTCCAGACAACTTAGTCTTCTTCCCAGAGGTTCCATCCCCATTTCCCGTGTTCCTCTCTATCACTGGATAGCCTTGCCCTTGTCCCCCGAGCTTTAGCATAAGATTGCGGCCCTCATCTGTCAAATTATCATCTTCAACTACGACAAGTCTCCTCCTCTTCTCCAATTCCCTCTTCTCTTTCTCAGCCTGTTGATTCAATTCTTTGGAGCTAGAGGAGGAACTGTTAGAAGAATCCCTAGTGGTAGTAATTCCACTTTCAAGTGGAAAAAACTGCCTACCCTGGTTATTAGAAGGATTGTGATTTACTCGAGAAGCAACAAATAGATGCCCATCCCATTTCCAATCACTGGGATCCCATTCCAGACTTCTCTTCCCCACTGTCCTTAAATCCGTGGAAGGCAGACCATAATAAAGCTGAGCTTCACCTCCAATTCTGGCTTCCATAGATTAACAACCAATAACCTCAACAAAAATCTAAAAGCGTATAAAACCCAGATACTTAAATCTTATTCTGAACTCAAATCGTATTACAAACTATTTAATTAGTTAAGCGTATAAAACCCAGATACTTAAATCTTATTCTGAACTCAAATCGTATTACAAACTATTTAATTAGTAAGCCTCCAATTTAGGCAATCATCCTCCGTAAGACCCATAAAATCGAGAAAACAGTACCCAAGGAACCCATGATTGAATTCAAAGCAACCACAGAGCGAAATTCGCTCTAACTAGCCTCGATCTTTTCCAAGTTGAAAATAACACTCAAATAGGATTCCGCATCAGAATAGATAACGGTAACTAAAAGGTTAAACAAATTAATAAAATTAGAGGGATTAAAGTTGAAAACTTTCCGAATGTAAGGTGATTAGGAGGCTAACTGCGGCAGGTATGAACCGTGTCCGTATGGTTGGTTGTGCCGTGGTGGTGGTGGGAAATGTATGTAGACGCGTAGAGAGAGAGTGAGAGAGAGGATAAGAGAGTAGTAGCATTGGGGGGGGGGGGGGGGGTTTATTGTTTTAGCCATACAAAAAATGTAATTCTTTATAATGACCATCTTTTATAAATTGTTTAAATTATTCTTAATGAAGTTGGTTATTTACTTTGCAAGATATGTCACTAAATTTAATTTGGTTGATTTAATTCAATAGTTTTTATTATATTCATATTTTTTAATCTTTTAAGTTCTTCTAAAAATGTTCTATATGGTAATAATTTTTCAAAAGATTTGGGATGATCTTTTTTAGTTATATATCCTAATATTATTCCTTCTGAAACTTCTTCTTCTACATCTTCGTATTCTTCTATAATTTTATGAACTGTATTTATATTCTTTATTGTTTCAACAGAATTAAATTCTATTCTATTTAGGATAGCATAATCAATATCTTCGTATATTTCTTTTAGTTTAGATTGTCAAACAGAATGTATATTTTTAGATTTTTCAACAATAGCTAATAAAAATGAAATTTCTTTATCATTTAAATATAGTTTATGATCACAGTTATTAGATATTGATATTTGTGAAGTTTTCATAGATTATTGGGTTGGTAAATTATTATACAAGATTTTCTGGTGTAAATTCATTCTTTGATATAGTAAAATACAATAATCTGCAATATATTGTTCGTATTATTCTAAAAGTTTATTATATTCTTCAGAAGATATGTTTTCATTTTCTATTTGATGTTTAATATCTTCCATTTTATCTTTTAATTATTATAAAAGATTATCTAGTCCTTCTATTGTATATCCTGGCATTTAGGATTGGACTGTGTTTGTTACTATTTTATTTTCTAAATCTATTTTAAGTTGTAATCTATCAGAATAATCTATAATGTATTGATCATGGTTTTCTAAAAGTATATAATATTGTTCAGATGATTCATCTATATCTATTAATTGAGATATAATGTTATCTATTTTTTCCATTATCCTATCTAACAAATTATCTAATCATTCAATTGTATATCTAGGCATTGTAAACACAAAGATAAATAATTTATAAAGTTTCAAGTAATTTTTCAAACTCTATCAGTGTCTGAGAGTTGATAATATCTATGTCAGCCATAATATCTATACTTGGTTCAAATGGTATATTATATTTCGAAATACTTTTCTTTCTCTTTTCTAATTTATCAATTATATCTTGAATATCATATATTATTATAGATCTTACAGTACCTCTAGCAAAGTTTTCTATTAAATTTTCTTTAAAACTTTTTAATATATCTTGTGATGCATAGAGTTGTTCTTGGTACCCTATTTTATCAATTTCATTTTCATATTCAATACCTTTTTTACTTTTGATATTCTTTTTAACTTTATATGGACCTCTCTTAGATCTAGGTTTTTTCATATAATTGCTTTCATTCATGATATTAAGATTTTTAAAAACTAGTAAATAAAGATTCATCTCTTCCATCACTGTCATAATCTATTATAGGATCATAATCATTATCACTATTAAACACATATCCTAAATATAATTCATTATTTATTTCAGTATTATCACTATCAAGCCAAAAATAAATAATCGATTTTGTAATTTCTAATCAATATTCTTTTTAATGTTGGAAAGATAGCTAACAAACATGGCATATAGACATGATATAATTTTTTATTTCATTATTTGGTCTAGTAAACTGTTTATGCATGAATAAAGGTTCAATTATGCTATGATATTCATCATTATAAGGACTGTTTTGATAATTAAATTTAACAATTCTGAATTTTGTCATGTTAAAAGCTCTTCTTCCTCCTAATTCCGTAAAAATAGATATGTTAAGAATACTAACATCTTTTCCTGTTCTTAGTACCTTTGTATTTTCCTTCTATTGTTAGTGACCTTCAGGCTTATAAGTTTCTGCTTCACACCCTCCAATAGCTTCTTGCCTTCACTGTATAACTCTTTAGATGGAAAATATTTTAGGACAGAGTGTAGGGAGTTTTCTTAATAATATATCTTCTTTTTGGAAATAGGATTTAGAAGACAAGAATTTAGAAACTCACTATAATATGATAAGTAAATTGGGATTTTATTGATAATATGAAGATTGACAAAGGATTGGTATGAGAATTCTTCAAAGACAGAAGATTTTTGGCTTTCTCACAAACTGAGTGCTCAAGAGAGTTCTGTCTTTCAACTAGTCCGGAGGCCTCTATTTATAATACTATATTGGACACAATTACATCACTGCTTACATCTCGACCTAACAATTTCACAGCTTTTTTCACCTAAGGACACACCTGTCCCTCTATTATTTATTACATCACATGACCCTTACATTATAGGGACACTTATCCTTCTATTTTTTGGTCTTGACATGGCCCCTACATTGTTCTGCATTGTTGAATTAAAGTAGATCTATTAAACAGCTTCCACTTGTCCATCAATTCTGTTGACATGTAAAGCAGATCCATCAAGTGGCTTCCACCTGTCCATCAATTCCTTTGTCATGTGGGGCAGTTCCTGACTAAGCACGCCTCTTGCAAAGTGGCAAAGCTTCCATGGATTTGATGAGTGTCAAATTTATTGATGTATTATTGCAAGATTGTTCACTTTTCTTTTCCTCCATTAGTGAGTAGGGTCCATCCATCGTACTGGCATATGCATTTGAATTTTTTCTCATACAGGTTTTTGGTAATGTTGCAGAGAACTTTAATTCCCAACACCCTTCGGGATCTAAACCATGATCTTGTAATGTTTGGTACTGGCTTGATATTTTTTCTAACTTCAATTTGAAATTTTGAGCAACATACCCAATCGTGATAATATGCTCAGCAGGATAATATATCCTTCCATCAATTTCAGGACTGATCGAATAAAATTTTAAATATATGGGTCTTCCTTGAGCAAACTTTGAAATTTCTCTTTTTAGTAAATCATCAAATTTTTCGATTTCTTTCAGATCTTTTCCTGGATAGATAAGATCCAAGAATCCATAATCAGCTGTCATTTTTGTCATGACGGGATCTCCTCCCTGAGTAACGATCAATCGTGGGTATACATGGTCTCCAGACGAAATGTAATAGCAATCACATTCTTGAAGTTCATATATAACTTCAACAGTAGTTTTATATTCGTTTTCTTTTGGTAAAAAAGGGGAATCATCTTCCTCTTCAGCACGAATTCTGACTACCCTTGTATGTTCATCTTTGGCATTGATTGTGATTTTTCGAGGACTGACTTCATTTATAACAACTTTTTTGGGACTTGATTCATCTCTTTTAATTGTTGGTCCACCATTGCTTCCAGAAGATGTACCTGTTTGTATTTTTGATATAACATTTTTGGTATCAGCCTGTTTGGTAATCAACGATTCAAACTGAGATTCAATCTCAATTATGTTATCGCTCAATTCTTTAGTATAATTGTGATGAAATGTTGAGATTTCCATCAATTACTTGAAACTTCCTTGGAGGGTTTCTGCAAGTTGTTCAATTCCAAGCTTTATATCTTTAGCTTCCTCCATGAGGAAGTTCATTCGCTTTTTGGCGTCTATCAGAGATTTTTTGATATTATCCATCTGCAAATTCAATATTCCTGCTTAAAAAATCCGCAAGATAATTATTAACATCTTTAATATGAACTATATCAAAATTATAAAATTCCAAATAGGCTTGCCATCTATGGAGCCTTCTATATTGAGGTTCTGGTGGTAATTTATTTTTTACTAAACCTACAACTTGAGAATTATCAGTTTCAACAATGAATTTCTTAGATAATAAAAACAATGAAAACTTATTTATTCCTCTGATGATTGCTAACAGTTCTTTCTCATGAGTAGTATAATTTATTTCTGCTTGATTAAACGTTCCACTTGAGTATCTACAAATTTCATTAAGATCTGTTTTTAATATTGCTGCCCAATACTTATCCGAGGCATTAATAGTAACTATCAGATTATCTCTTTCATCTGGTAATCTTAATTTTGGCAAATTTTTACATTCTTCTTTTAGTAATTTGACAATTTCTGTGTGTTCATCACTCCATCCTTTGGTATTTGTTTTCCTGAGTAAAATTTGAATTTTATGTCTCTTTTTTTATAAATTTTCAATAAATCCTTCTGCATAATTTAAATATCCTAAAAAATTTTGTATTTGTTCTTTTGATTCTAATTTGTTTGGAAAACTTTCTATCTTCTTAGATATATGGGTTTGTAATTTTATCCCCCTTTTATCTATTAATAATCCAAGAAAATCAATTTCTTATTTTTCTATTATAGCTTTATTTTTTGAAAGAGCAATTCCTTCTTTTTTGCATTCATTTATAAATTTAATTAAATGGTTTCTATGTTCTTCTCTATTATTAGAACATATTAATATATCATCGACATAAACAATTAAGAATTCATTAAATTTTCTAAATATGTTATCCATTCTTCTTTGATATATTTGTTGTGCATTTTTTAAACCAAATGACATAACCATCAATTCATACTTATCTTGGGGTGTACTAAATGCTGTATATTGAATACTATCTTCTTCCATTTTTACTTACCAAAATCCTGATTTGCAATCAAATTTAGAATAATATTGCTTTCCTTTTGCAAGATTTATTAGTACCTCTTTATTTGGTAAAAAGTATCCATCAAATTTAGTATATTTTTTCTAATTCTTTATAATTTATCACCATTCTAGCTTTTCCTCTTTTTTGTTCAGAATGTTTCATGACCATAAAAGCTGGAATACTATGAGGTCCATTACTAGGTCTGATTAATTTTTGGTTAAGTAATTCTTTTATCTGAGTTTTAAATTCTTGTGTATCTTGTATGGTATACATCATTGGTCTAACTCTTATAATAACATTTTCTGTTAATTCTATTTTAGCTTTTGGATGATGTGGTTTCCAAAATAATAATGGATTCTCTCCACAAATTTTTTCTAGTTGATCAATGATTTTTTCCATGTTTGTTTGTATGTTCGTTTTTAAGACTTTTTTATACATTATTTTTTTATTTTTTATTTCATTTTGTGTAATTGGTTTTTTCTCCCATTTATCACCACGCTGTGTTGGCTGAACTCTGTAAGGTCTAAATTCTCTTGGTATTTTTAGTAAATGTGCACAAGGTATTTGTAACATTATCATGTAATTATTTTGTTTATAATATTGAAATTGTTGTATAAAGTCATTTCCTAGTAATATATCACATTCTAATTTGTTATAATTATATATTTTATTTACAACTATTTGTTTACTCCCAAGTATTATATCAATTTTATCAGCACTATTAACTATATGAGTACTTTCTCCTGTTACTCCTGTAATTTTTACCTTTCCATTAGTAATCCATGATTTTATTAAGAAACTTTTGAATATTGTTATATCACTTTCCGTGTCAATTAATGCACAGGTTGTTATATTTGTTTCAACAATTGTAACTTGTATATAAACGGCTAATGAAAAACTTATTTGGTATTCATTTATTCAGCTTTTCTGCATAGTGTAGTTTGACCATTATGAGGTATATATAATCCTTCACGTTTTATACTATAATCATCTAGTCCATCTAGAAAGCTCATTCCTAATAATACATGAGGATTTACCATACTACTATCTACATAACATGGTACTAGGAGATTTATTCCTCCTATTTTTATTGGTACTTTTACTTCAAGTTCAGGCATATGTACTTGTCCATCAAAATTTATATATCTATATGGATCAGTTCTATGAGATATTAGTCCTTTATTTCTATTTGAAGCTATATGACATTCACTAGCTCCTGTGTCAATTAATATATTTGATCCTTTTATATGTTCTATTCCATTAAAATATTCACCTTCTATTTTCATATTTCCAGCATTTCTATTAAGTTTTATTTCTTTTGTATTACTAGTTTCTCCTAATTGTTTTCTATTAGGTAAACTTGCCGATCTCCTAATTAATCTGCCATCTTCAAATGTTATGTTATTATTAGGGTATTCTTCTTCTCGTAACTCTATGATCTCTGATTTATTTTTTGTTATAGTAAGTTCATAGTTTCTTGGAACTAAACTTATTTGTATATCTGGTTCTACAGCTTTACCAAAATCTTTACATTCTTTATGAATTTCAATATATGATTTTTTAGAATAAATGTTTCCATAATTAGAATTAGTAAATGTGTATAATGCCCTGTATTCTATAGTCATAATTTTATCTCCTGTTTCCATTATATCATCTTTATGTAATTTGAAATGTAGTCCTAAAACTTCATTAAAATTTCTATCTTTTAATGATATACAATATTTTGGGTAACATGTAAATATTAGTTTCTTATAGGCTAGATTTCTTTCTACTGTTCCTAAATGACTGTCTTTTAAATTTATAATTCTTCTATCATTTAAATTTACAGTCAAAGGCGAATCTAATCATTCTCTAAACAGAGATTTAAATATTATTTGGATACCTGCTAAGTAAATATATTGAATCCTTTCACTTTGTTTTCTATTGATCTTTGTTAATAATTCTGTAACTGTATTTTTTTTTAAAAGATTTAATTTGTGTGTTCCTTGAGTGGTTCTAACATCTATTGCCCTTTCAATTTTATGATATTCATTTATTGCTACTTTTTCTCTTTTCCATATTCTGTCTAATATTTCTCATTTTCCTATTTTCAAATCTAAAAATAATTTTTGTATCTTCCTGAACTTATTATTATCAAAAGTTACCTTTAGTCCATAACCTTCTATTCCTTCATATTTTTGTTTATCTATGTTCTTATTTGCTTCTATTTCTTTATTCTGATTCTGATTCTGATTCATTACTTTCTGAATCTGTTTCACTTATATAGACTTCTTGATCATAGTATTCTTCAATATCTGATATTTCACTTAGTTCACTTTCTATTTCTAGATATTCTTTTTGTAATATTTTAACTTTCTTTTTGTTACAATCAGGGCTTATATGCCCCATTTATCCACAATTCCAACATTTATATTGGTTTTTGTCTTTCTTATAAGTTTTATTTTTCTATCTTTTTGATAAGTGTTATATTAACGTTTATTTTATACACTTATATCCTTGAATATGCCATAATGTGATTCTATCTAAGTATTATTAATGCATTTTATGTTTTATATTGTATAGGATCACAAAGGAGGAGAAAAGAAGGAAAAAGGAACAAAATGCGATCAAAATGAAGTTTGTGGACTTAGGTGCAAATATATTTACGGCCGTAAGAAAATAAGGTTACGGTCGTGAAAGTGTAGTGAAGCAAGTTGAAAATAAGCAGAAACCACTTTACGGCCGTAAAGGAAAAGTTACGGCCGTAAATCAAAATGTTACGGCCGTAACTCCAATTTAAGGAAATATGCAGAAACTCAATTACGGCCGTAAAAGGAATGTTACGGCCGTAAATCTTCAAGTCAAAAATTTCCTTATTTCAATTCTTTCCATAATTTTGGATTTCTTGCTCCCAAAGCTAGGGCACGAAATTGAGGCTATAAAAATGGAGTTTCATGACAAGAAAAAGGGACTTTTATTATTGTGAAAGAGGCTAGACATTGAGGAAAATTGAGAGAAAAATATAGAGCATTCGTTGGAGATTTTCAAGCACAAGAACACAACAAATATGGAATTCATGAAGCAATTTGAAGAATCTACCACAACCATGCTAGGCTAAATTCCATATCTTGTTCAAAGGGGAAGTTGTGTCAATTTAATTATGTTATTCTCTTTTCCTACAAATTAGTAGCGTGAATTTATTCCTTTATTTCAATTGTTGGATTATTATGTTTTGAATGTTCAATTGAGTTTATTTGATTAATAGTTTAATTTGGCCAATTGGATTATTGATCTTTGGATTCATGAATATGCTATGTTTAGATTCTTGATCCGTAATTGTCATTGAATCTTTACTTTAGTAGCAAATAAATCTCGTGCAGGTTTAGTAATAATTCAACTTGGATTGATTAATTCGAGCTTGTGTAATTAACGATCAAATTCAATCTATTCTTCTAAATTTTCATACTAGTCGTGCATTAAATTCTAAGAGCTTGTTTAGGATTGTCCATGGCTAGAATTGGTTCGAAGAGCTTGTTTTGAATCAATACACATAAGGAAGAATTTAGATAATCAGAGCTTGTTGATTATTTATGATTGATAATCGAATTAGGAATAGAAACACGTTACAAGGAAAGGTATAACATTAATTAAGGGCACAACCGAACCCGAGAACAAGATTTCTTCTCATATTAATTCTCTAGTCATATTTAATTATTTATTTTTATGCATATTTTCTGTTCAAGCAATTTCAAACAACAAACCCCCCCATTCCATTCTAATTGATCGAACAACTAAAATTAGTTTCCGTTCCTCGTGGTATCGACCCTTACTTTCACTACTACATTATTAATTAATATTTAGCGAGTAAGGAATTATTTATTATTTTGGTGTATTGCGACACGCATCACTTTTATTTTGATTATATCTTCTTTTGTAATATCTTCTCTTAGATTTTATATATTTTTTCCTGAAATTTTTGAATTTTTTAAACTTTCTATTTTTATATTTTCTTTTATTATTATTTTTCTTCTTTCAGGGTTACATCCCCATTGGGTAGGTTTTTCTATATCTTCACAACATATTCTGGTTAATTTTCTTGATTTCTTTAATAATTGTCTTTGTTGACATATATATAATAATCTTTCAAATAGAAATTTTATTCTTGATCCTAGTGTTCTAGGTGTTCCAGGGTTATTTCTAATAAATTTTTCAAATTCTATTTTAAAGTATATTCCCCATGAACCTGGTAATTTATTGTAATACATATCTCTATATATTTCTTGATTTTCATTACTATAGAATTGGACATAATAGTATTATTTAAACTCCCAAGTATATTCTTTGATTTTACACATATCATATATTGTTAAATTTATTAATCTTACTCTTGCATTATCTTTTTCTCTTATTGATTCTGCTTCAGAATTACTTATCCAATTTTCTCCTAAAAATTCATCCGCAATATAATCTACTAACTTTTCTATTCCCTTTCTATCTGATTTTATTAGTTCCGTCTGTACATTTCTTCTTATTAATGCTTTTGTATCACTACTTATTCCTTCCCACAAATTTCTAACATGTCCTTCAAAAGATGCTACTAAAAAATTTATCATTCTATCAGTATTTTCTCATGTATCATCTTTATTGTATAAAAAGAATAGTATCATTGAATCTGCCCAAGTTAATAAGGTTTTTTTAGTATTTATTTTACAATTCAAATCTAATTTTGTTCCTCCATGATTAATAGGTTTATCATAATTATCATTTGGTTCAAACCTATCTTTATATTTATTCCCTTTAAGTGGTTATCTATCTTTGATTCTATCATAATATTGCTGGTGTGATTTACTATATAAGGGTGCATAACTTTCATCTGGATCTGATAATTCTTGTTTAGAAGTTCCTATAGGAGCAAGGTTAGGTGCTCTTCCAGTATTCATTAAAACTTGGTATTCATTAAAATTTTCTATGCTTAACTGGTCAAAATTTTCTATAAGTAAATCTAATTCTTCATTCATTTTTTTCTTGTTCTTTTTCAATTTTTTCTTCAGCTTTTAATTTTCCTAAAGTTTTTTCTATAGATTTTTGTAATTCTAATTCTTCATCTGGTATTTTTGGTAATATGTTTTTCCTAAATTCATCATCCATACTTCCTGCTTCTATTATAATTTTTTCTTGTTCAAAATGCTTCTTTCCTATTCTAAGTATTTCTTTTTCTATGAATTTTTTGTCTATTTTCTTATCTTTGGTTTTATTATTTTCTTTGAATTCTCTAATCTCTAGTTTTAGTATATTTATATCATTTCTTACTTCTTGAACATCACTTATTAATGATTTTATTAATATTTTTAGATCTTCAATATATTCGCTGATTGACATTTTATACTCTTGATTTTTGAGTTTTTTGTACCTTAAATAGTCTGTCATACATATCATCTATTTTTATTTCTATCCTTTTGATCCTTTCTTTTATAGATATGATTTTTTCTTTTTCATTTTTTCTTATTTTCTATTTAATTTATCTATTTTTTCTATAATTATTCAAATTTTATCTTGATTAATTAATTCTCCTAATTTTCTTTGAAATTCTTTTAAGATTTCTTCATCTATATTTTTAACTTCTCCTAATTCTTTGAATTGTATTGTTAGTTTATTTTGAATATTTTGTAATTTTTCTTTGATATTCATATCCTGTATATTTAATTGTTGTAATTCTTCAATGACTAGTTTATCTTGTAAATTTATATTTTTATATGTTTGCCATAAAAATGCACTTATCCAATTTAATTGCATATTAAGAAATCTATCGGATTCTCCACATGAACTTAATGGTTGAAACATAGTCGTATTAACTCATTTAATTTGGTAAAATCCTGCTGGTAAATTAATATTTTCTATTATTTGTTTTTCAAATTTTATTTCTGGAAATTCTGTCATTAAATTCTTCATTTGATATGCTCAACTTCTAATCTTAATTCTGTATCATATTTTACTTCTTTACATATCATTATATTATATTCACAAAATTCTTCAATTGATCTTAACATCGTTTTTCTTTGTTGTACTCTATAATTTTTTATGTAATATTTTATTTCTCCAGTTATATCATATTTTTCTGTATTGATTTTTTCTTTGTTATTTATGATCATAAGTATATTAGGTAATTATTTTAGAATTGTATTAAAATATTTTCTTTTACTTTCTAATGATTTTAGTCTTAGAAATCATTTTCTTTTTATATTTATTTCTTCTATCATTTGGTCTAATAGATTTCCTCTTTGTTCTATTATTGAATCTAATTTCTCATTTGTTTTCATGTCTAGATATTTGATTAATAAGTGTTCTCCTCTATGATAATACATTTCTATAATCTTTGTATAATTCTTCTAGTATATCTTTGTGAATTAAATCTAATATTTCGCTTATGATAAAATTTTCTTTTATTATATAGAAATTTATTAGATCATAAATGTATTTTCTTATATCTTCGTCTAAATCTTTTAAAGTTCTCAAGATTTCTATTTTATAATTATCGGGTAGTATTAATGTATGCATAATCATAAATCTTGATGTATATATTATATATTTATTTTTAATTTGTGTTATATAATATTTATCTTTTAGATCTGTCATATGGCTCTGATACCAAGTGATGGGGTGCTACTATGAGCGAACAATAATCAAATAAAATCATATAAACAAAATTAATTAAAAATATATAAATGTAAAGTTTTAAGGACTAAGTTGTAACTTTTCTAAATTCTAATAGGCTTAGTTGAAATATGATATTTAAGGGTAAATTTGGTAGTTCCTAATGTCTAAGGCTATTTTAATGAATGGATAAAATTTTTGGCTATTATCACAAAAGGCTATTTTCATGTGGTTATTTCCATTGTATCCCACGGTAGCATGGGTGTGTACTTTTTTTTTTCCGGTGTGATCTTTAGAGGGTATCTCTTGTGAGTAATCTTAAAGAAAAATATTTTCACCACAAAATTTATCAAGTACACCACATTATATTAACATCATTAATAAAATATAATTTTTATATATACGCCACAATGCATATATATTAATATACCCTTTATTTAAATTATAAAATAAAAATATGTACACCACAATAAAAAAAAAATCTCAAAATACTATTGATTTCCCTCTTCCCTCAGCCCACCTCTACCGTCATCCATTTACCTACTCCTAGACCCTGAGTCTTGGTGGGAGTATTAACCGAAACAAAGACAATATCAGCATCAACAACGTGTTTCTCTACATATGTGATGAAGAAGAGGTTCTTTTCCCTGCACTGTTTCACAACATCCTCAAGGCCTAGCTCATAAATCGAGAGCTGGTCATTGTTCCAGGCATTGATGCGAGGAACAGAAATATCGACGACGACGACGACTTCCATTTTAGGGCAGGGCTTCCAACATAACCAGCGCCAATACAGCAAATCTTCACCATTTTCCCTCTGTTTCAGGACTCTGGAAACAGTTTTTACATGAAGATTTGTCAGATGCTTCACAAACACAAGGATTCATAATATGGGGAACATTTAAAGAATCATCATAGCATGATTTTGGTGGGGAAAGAGGATTTCGTTATTTTAAACTCTACTTAAAGGGAGAAGTAATTGAATGGCCATTTGAACAATTTTGTTAATATGGAACCAGATTGAAGAGATGAAGTTGCGAATTGTGCTGTACATTAAATTTAGTTTGAAAAAGTTAAAAGATTATTTATGTAATTTTATTTATGCTTATTTTTGTAAACAAAAAACATATTTAAAATTGTGGTGTAGTTAATAAATTTTGTGGTGACAATATAGTCACCCTAATCTTAATCTTGTACACAAAACACAGTTGATATAGGCATCGTTTGATAGCCATAATTTTTCTATGAAGTTGGAATTGCTTGCCTTGTTTTCCAATTTTTATCTGTTTGATATTCCAAGCATTTGTTTTCGTACTTTCCCTCACGTGACCTCGTTTACCTTGAATTCCCAGAATTAGCTTTCCCTTACAGCAGATAAACCATTTTTCTATGGCAAACTTCGCCCTCTCATTTCCCTTTCCATGACAACCTCTCTGTGGTACTTCTCACTTCACGCACCACGGCCATCTCCGATCGCTTCTTCACCGCACCTGCTGACGACCATTTCACTCGACACACAGTCGCTGCAGGTTCTTGGGTCCGAACGGCGATAGGACGGAGGATGAAGTCCGTAACAGTAGTAGTAATCGATATGGCTTCCTTACATTTTCATCCATTTTTTCAACTGAAATAACTTATTTTTAGGTGATTTGAACACATACTGTCATCTTTCTTGGACTGGCTTGCCCGAAACACAGAAGGAAATTTGGATAAATCTGTGAAATAGGGTTATTGGACCACAAAATCCATTTCAATTTTCACGCATATCCACCCCTCAGTTTATCAAAAACGAAAATGAAGAGGGGGAAAAAAAAACCAACGCAACATCCTGTCTCTTTTGTGATTTCGATTTCAGTTGAATGACATGGCAAAAAATACAATTTTTATTTTTAGTCTGAGTTAAGACCTAAGAACACTCTCTAGTCAATGTAAAATAAAATTAAAAAAAAAAAAATTAAATAAAGGACGGCAAGAGTTAGAAAAAAGGATTTTTGCTACATGTACAAACTGGTTGACAAACTGGATTACTTCTCCCTCTCATGGAGGGGGCCCGCATATCTGTGGACCCCCCTCCATGTGAGGGGGAGTAATCCAGTTTGTCAACCGGAGTTAGTACAAGTAGAAAGAGAACTTGTTTTCCAGCTTTTCATTTTCCATTTCCGAAAAAGCAAAAAACGCGTTTTCGGGAAAAAATTTCGAAAATGTTTTCAAAATTTGTAAAGGAAATAGAAAATGTGAAAATCACATTTTCCGCGTTTTCCGAAATTTATACCTATTAAGTGGAAAACGCGAAAAACACGCGTTTTCCACTTAAAAAAATAAATAAATAAAATAATCAAAAAAATTTGAAATCGCATTTTCCACTTAAATTTTTTTTTTTTAAATAATCAAAAAAATTTGAAATTTGTCAATAATTGTCATTTTTAATTACATTATTGGTCCCTTATTTTCAAAACTTGTCATTTTAATACTCAAAATTTGAAATTTCTTTTAAAAATACCATAATTTATTTGCAACTTAGTTCCCTCAAATTCAGATTTTATTGCACATTAGTTCACAAATTTTACTTTTCTTTCAATTTAGTCATTCTCGTATTTGCTTTATAGGTCATTGTCTTCAAACATGTATAACTTTTGATGTACAACTCCGAATTGCACTCCGTTTTTTGAGTCGAACTCCAAATTCAACCATCTTTCTGATGATGTATCATGTGTTTAATTATTAAATATTTTTTTTTACTTTTGTATTGTAGACATTTATTTTGTAAGGGCATCATTAATTAACGTAAATTGATTTTTGCAAATTTTATTGAAACTTAAATTTTAAACGTTATGAGTATTAAATGGAACGATTACTTTAGAAGGGAAAATTACTACTCAAATTTGGAACGATTACTTTAGAAGGGCAACATGAATTTTTGAACTTTTTTGGTATAACCAAATTGTGTGAAAAATAGAAAACATTTTCGAAAATGAAAACAGGAAATTGAAACATAAAGAAAACGTAGCCTAAGCCATTCCAAAAGTTAGAAAATTTCAACATTTTCCAGGTGGCAAATTTTACCAATCAAACGTATTTCATTTTCAATTTTCAGGAATTCAATTACCTGGAATTCATTTTCTTTCCACCCGAATTCAACCCTTGCAATTAAACAGAGCCTAAAAGTTTTGTGTTTATTTTTGTTTTTTTTTTTAATTTTTTTTTTTTTGAAATTGATTTTATTTTTGTTTTTAAGTAAAATATATGTTTTGAAATTAAAGAGAATGTCTTTTAACTCTGTTTGGCCTCCATTAAAGTTTGCTTCAATTTGGTTAAAAAAAAAAAAAAGAAAAATTATTTATAAATAAAGAAAATGATATTTTCAATGTAAAATATGCGATTGAAAATAATTTTGATGTGTATGGTTAAAAAGTAATTTGTAAAAATGTGTTATATATAAACTTGTTTATAAAAAAATTTACTACAAATATATTATTCTCTTTCCAATTTTCAGTCACAGGTTTTTTCAATAAAATAATATTACTCGTAGACTCAAAATTTTTATTTAACTATATACTCTCCAAAAATTTCTATTAATTTTTTCCTCAAAATAGGTCTAAAACAAAGGTTTAAATTGATTTGACAAAATTTATAAATTATTTATAATTAATTAAATTTATTTTTAATTGCACATTCTATTAATTTATTTATCACTAAGCGTTTGTTTGAAAACATGTTTAAAAACATACTTTTACAACACAATTTTTCAAATTATTTTTTAAACACGCACATTTTCTCTTTCTACTTTTCAATCACATATTTTATTTCGAAAACATAAATAATATTTTTTTAAACACAAAATTTTTAACAAATAAATTTATATTTTATATTCTTCTCGAACTCTGGCCTAGTTAATGTGTAATGAATTGCGATTTATTTTTTATGTTTGTTTATCTTATTTTTTGCTTAAACTTGACCATCACTAGTATCACTAATAACAAATTACGTAACAGCATACATATTGAATGTGTTAACTTTAACTAGTCACATGAGCAAAAAATAGATACTAAATGATACTTATATATGTTAAAATTAAAACATTCATTATTGCGACAATGAATATGTTAATTTCTAGTTAAATCCAAGAATATAATAAATATTTATTTTTAAAATAGCAAATTTAATATATTAATATGGTACTCATTTTGAAGATATCATTAAATTATATAATATGAAATCAATAAAAAATTTATTTTGTTCTATCGATGTTTAGAAATTTAAGAATGAAGAATAAAAAGAAAAATGAACAAATAAGGGATAGGGTGGAGTAGGGGGCTTTGGGAATGGATGTCCACCATTGGACATTTTTAATTTAACATTGTCATGTTATCAGTTAAAATGTTTGTTAAGTTTAACAAGAAAGTTAACATCTAGTTAAAAAGATTCTCTTAACTTGTATTTTAACATATCCAATGTAGACACTAATTCAACCCTTTACTAACTTGTGTCACTAACATCTACTTTAACACATCTAATGTGAATATTCTAACATCCTTTTATTTTATATTTTAAATTGGGAATTAAGATTTGAGCAGGGAAAACTTAAAGAAACAAAAGCTCTATTTATTAAACGTTTTGTATTTAACAACATATTTTTTATGTTTTCGAGATAAAATTAGGGATGAGTATACGATCGAGTTTATCAAAACTCTTACCTTACCCACTAGAGATCTACAACCTCCATACCCTATCTATATACCGATTTTAAGAATAGCAGGTCGGGGCGGATCAGAGGTGAGTATGCTTATATATATTCATTTGAAAAATATTACCTATTATTTATTTATTTATTTATTTATTTTTGAGGATTGTAAATAGGTTATAGGTTAGAAGTGTTCCAGATTAACTTGAATTAGTTAAATGTTGGGCTTCACTTAAATTTAGCTTGATAAAAAGCTTGTTCTGTGCCGAAAATAAACAAACAAATTTAAATAATTTTTAGACGTTAACAATGTCAATAGATATTTGAGTTCTATTTTTTTTTTATATAACTTTTGTTTTAAATTCTAAAATTTTTAAATGAAATTAATGAGTATGCGGATTAGGTATGGGTCTTGTAATTAAACTCACACCCGATCCATATTCATGTCTGTTTTAAAATTTACCTCCATATTCGACTCACAAACTTATTTAGTAAGGTAATTTTTGCCTATTTATGTTTGATATGGAGCCTATGTGTATTATTGTCATCTCTAAATAAAAATATGTAATTGAAAAATGGATACCAACTTAAAAAATAAAGTTAAGCTTTGCCGAACGTGCGCCTAAATATAAAAATTAGAAAATGATACCGATGCGGTTGCCAATGTGTGGTTTAGTGTGATTGGAGACGGGGGACCGCATCCATAATTCATAGGAAGCGACTCTCCATGTGTGCTGTCATGTTGCTTCATCTATTGTAATTTTTCATTTGGACCTCACAACCACCAATTCATTTAGCCTTTGTGTGGCCCCCCCATTTTAGTGAATATTTTTGCCAAATTTACAGATTGCTACAATATAATTCAGTCAATAATGATAGGTGTTACGGAGCAAAATATTGTGGGCCCCAAGGGAAGTCAAAGTGACTGTACCAAAAATTAGAGAAAAAATGGAGATAATTGCGGCTAGACATGTTGTCTGGAAAGATGAAAAATGAATGGTAAGAAAATATTTTTTAATAAATTAATTTGTCTGAAATTTATTTTCTTGGAAAATATTAATTGAAATTATTTGATTGAATTAATTTTCCTGATGAAAAAGTAGGAAATTTTCCTAATTTTATTATTTGATTGACATTATTTTCTATGACAAATAAAATGAAATTTAGCTATTTTAATCAAAATATATATATATTTTTTATATATATATTTTCACTAATTTGTATTTGTCTATTTGATAATAGTAATGTTAATTTCTGAAAAAAATAAGTCTTTTTGAAACGTGACGAAAAGACTTTTCCACATAAGGTAGAAATTGTTTTCCCACCAAGTAGTTTATAAAATATTTTCAAGGTAAATGAGTTAAAGTGTGATTTAACTGATTGTACACCAAAAAATATTTCCTAACCAAATTTGTCAATCAAACACTAACCAAATGAAAAAGATGAAAAATATTTTATTTGGATAAGACATTTTTTAGGAAAATTGGGCTAATCAAACGTAACCTTACTTTATAAAATCAAAATACTATGTACCAAAAACTTAGGGGCCGTTCTATTTGTATTTCGATTTTGGATTTTGAGTTTTGGATTTTGTTTTGAATTTTGGATTTTAGTTGTTTGTTTTGGGATTACTGAAAACATGTTCTCTTTGCGATTTTGGAAAACTGTTTTAAAAAATAGAAAACTGAAAAATGCGTTTACTTTGTAATTTTTTTGATATATTTATTTTGTGATATTTTATATGTAAAAAATGGTTGATTTGTTGAATTATATTAATTTTAATGTTAATAAATCAGTTAGTTCTCTATGTCAATAAATTCATCATTAATATTGTTTCAGCTAAACAAAAATTTAACCACATATCAACAAAATCTTAATATGGATCTATATATAATAGCAAAATGACATAAGAATTTCAAGTGAAGGAAGTGTCTCACATTTACAAAATAATAATAATAATAATAATAATAAATAAAAAATTACAAAAAAATAATAATCTTAACATGGATCTATATAATGGCAAAATAATATAAGAACTTCAAGTGAAGGAAGTGTCTCACTTTTACAACAAAAAAAAAAAAAAAAATAATTTACAAAAAAATAAAAATAAATAATAATCTTAAAATGGATCTATGTATAATGGCAAAATAATATAAGAACTTCAAGTGAATGAAGTGTCTCACTTTTACCAAAAAATAAAAAAATAAAAAAATCTTAACATGGATTTATATATAATGACAAAATAACATAAGAACTTTAAGTGAAGGAAGTGTCTCACTTTTATCAAAATAATAATAATAATAATAATAATAATAATAATAATAATAATAATAATAATAATAATTTACAAAAAAAAAAATAAAAAATCTTAACATTGATCTATATATAATGACAAAATAATATAAGAACTTTAAGTGAAGGAAGTGTCTCACATTTAAAAAAATAATAATAATAAATAAATAAATTATAATAAAAAAAAATCTTAACATGGATCTATATATAATGGCAAAATAATATAAGAACTTCAAGTGAATGAAGTGTCTCACATTTACACACAAAAAAAAATTCAAAACGCGCATTTTGGTCGTTTTGGACTTTTTAACACAAAATATCCAAAACGCTATAAACTCGTTTTGAGTTTCCTTTATATTTTTTTTGGTGTTTTGGAAAACGCGTTTCTGAAAATGGGCAAAGTGAACGTGTTTTCGATAATTCCAAAAATCGAAAACTCAAAACGGGCTGAAAATAGCAAAGAAAACAGGACCTTAGTATTTAAAAAAAAGGGAGAAAACAACAACAACAGCAACTTGAAAAGCGAGGTAGGAAATCCGCGGGTTAGGGCTGTTCTCTTTGACTTGTTTTGTATTTCAGTTTTCAAATTTGAGTTTTGAATTCATTTTTACTTTTGTGTTTTGGTACTTATTTTTAGATTACTAAAAATGTGTTCTTTATGTTATTTTGAAAAAAATGTTTCTCAAAAAATGAAAATTGGAATATTTGTTAACTTTGTAATTTTGAGTTCATAATTTTTTTCTTTAGTAATTTTAGCCTTTGTTTGAGCCCAGTACCATATTTTTCTCAATCTTATTTTCATTCACTCATCCTCCTATAAATTTTTTCCTCTTTTAAATTTTAACCAAACATTCTTCAAAAAATCAATATTAAAAATATACTATCTTAAATAAGAGTGGAACAGAGATGACTAAACCCAAACCGTACCAAAAAAGTCAGAACCGACCTATTTTTCTTTTTTTATAAAAAAAATGAAACCGATTTTGGAACTAGGTAACAACTGGTTCGTGATTTGATTTCCAATTCCTCATTTTGAACAGAAAAAAATCGAAGTAACTGCCTTACTACCTACTGGTTTTACTTTTAATTTGATTTCATTATTTAGACTAATTGATTTTTGGCTTATTTTTCACTGGGATAATTGCATTATATACTATTTTTTTAGGATCAATTGTATAAATCACTGTATTTAAAAAAAAAAAAAACTGAAAAATACGTACCTTATCTCCCCCGATTGCATTCACCGTTGTTGCTCTTCTTCTTCTTCCCCACTGAACCGCCACCATAGCACCACTACGCCACCACCACAGCACCACACTACCACCACGGCACCACTGACCCACCACCATCCCCTTCTCCACTGAAACAATGGAGTGCGATGGACTCATCAGACAACCATGTTTCGAGCTCATCGAAGAAATAACTGGTAAACAACCAGCTCATTGATGAAGAGGACGAGGAGGACTGGAGGAGCTCTGGACTGTGAATCTAATATTTATCCTCAAATTCTCTGTTATATATGATTTATAATGAATTTATGCTTGTGATGCACTGATGCCAGTGTTTTTCGATGGTAGAGTAAGTGCATTTGGAACTTGTACTTTGGCAAGAAAAATAAAAATGCAAAAATGAATCTGGTTCTGACTTCTTTTTTGTTTTTCACGGAAATTATCACAATCACAATCATGAATCCTTAATCTTTTTTTATGCTTGTGATGCATTGATGCTGGTGTTTTTCAACGATGGTGGTGATTTTGTTCTACACCTGTGCACGAAAAGTGATCGATCTAATGTTTGAGACAAAGTATCATAATTATTTTGTAAAGTATCAAGGTGTGATACCAAGATTTCGCCTTAAGTATCATAAAAAATTGAAAAAGTTTCAGAATATGATACTAAGAATTTTAAAGTATCACAAGTATCATGTTGTGATACTTTAAAAATATGAGAAGATACATTTAAAGTATCATAATATGATACTTGTATGAAAATTGTATTTTCCAAAAAAAAATTTAAGAATTTTTCAGTAATTTTTTTAAATGAAGTAAGTTTCAATTATGATACCAAAAGTTAAGTATTTGTGGAAATGCCCCTTTTTCATTTATAGCCCAAGCCCTAAACTAGCCTAACTAACTAGAACCTGATCTAAAGCAATTCATTTATAATCCAAGCTTTAAAGGATGAAACAAGATGTTCGTTTTTGGCACCTTACTTCAGAGTTCAGACTTCAGAATCAATCCACCCCTTCATCCAGCCGTCTCCACACTCCCCATCTCCCATCCATTTCAATTCTTCCAGAGAATCTAGATGTCCTTGCTTTTCTTGCATAAGCTTCCCTTGCCTGCTACGTCTGCTATATAAAATTTACTACCTTTTCTAACCACTGCTTCATTGTTTCCAGTTTGGCTGTACACAGATTTCTCATTTCCAGTTATGCCTCCTGTAACGAGAATCTATTTTTCTATTGGTAAATTTATGATTCATATTTATGATTTATGTTATTAAGGTTTTTTTATCAGTGATTTACATTCCATAAATTTCCCCAGTTTTTCATCTCTCTCTCTCTATAGGTGCCTAAGCTTGTTTATATATAGTGATTTATGCTAGTTAAATTCACAATTTAAGAATGTCATTTGTTTGCTTATGTTTAATTAACTC
Organism: Ligustrum vulgare; assembly: GCA_963555705.1. Lineage (NCBI taxonomy): Eukaryota > Viridiplantae > Streptophyta > Magnoliopsida > Lamiales > Oleaceae > Ligustrum > Ligustrum vulgare. The sequence continues at coordinate 24,937,810 of OY743188.1, forward strand.
TAAATTTACAGAAGAAGAAAGAGAAGCCTACTCTTGGAACTGAAAGTAAAAAAGAGTGGAAAGCTATGATTGAAAATTTGGAACCATTTCAGTAAGATAAGCGCTGGACAAACATCGAAGTGCAATTATTGCGAAATTGTCTTGGCAATTGATCTAACAGCCAATGGAACTTCGTGCATGTGGAAGATATTAAGGTATTTCATGCATATAGAAGTCATCAGTTTGATGATAAGGAGCATAATTTAACTAGACAAAGAGTTGATTGTGAAATGGTGAGGCATGTTCAATCTTACGACTTAAGTGTATAATAAAGAAGCGTGTAGAAAACCTCTTGTTATGATGATTATAATTGATGAATTACCTTTCTCTTTTGTGGGTGGCGAGGGTTTTCAGCACATCCTATGGATACTATGCCCTAGGTTTGTTTGTGGATGGCGAGGGTTTTCAGCACTTCCTATGGATACTATGCCCTAGGTTTGATGTTCCTTCTTGAAGAACAGTTGCGAGGGATGTGTTTTAAAGAATAAAATTGTTCAAAATAGGCAAAGGGTTTCTATTACCAATGATTGTTGGACATCAATTCAAAATATCAACTATAAGGCAATCACGACACATTTTATTGATTGAACTTGGAAATTGCACAAGAGGACATTGAGTCTCTTACCTATTACAAATCATAAAGGGAAGACAATAGGAAAACTTATAGAGAATTGTTTGTTTGACTTGAGGATAGAGTACGTATCAGCCATTACTATAAAAAAATGCAAGTTCCAATGATACAAATATGCTTTATGTAAAAAATAAAATAAAATTTTTGGAAAAGTGATGCTTTGATTTTGGGTGGTGCTTATTTGCATGTTCGATGTTCAGCACATATTGTCAACTAGATTGTTAATGAGTGGTTAAAAGAGTATTATTACTCTATAGCATGTATTTGCAACGCAATCAAGTATATTTGATCATCTTCTTCTAAGTATGAGAAGTTTAAAATTGATGCGATTCCTTTCGGAAACACGACGAAAATGCAGAATAACAACAAAAACTATTAGGAAAGATCTAAATTCAGAAATAATAAGAACTAAATAAAAACAATGAATAGAAAAAGATAAATTTAGACGATAGGACCTTGACCCAATATTCATGACATAATGAATTGACGATATGGAATAAGAATCAAGATTTTAGAACGTCGCAAGGGATAACAAATTCCTTGATAAGTTTTGGGTTGGAATGCCACAAAGATTTCAAGAATCTTTGATGAATTCAATGGGTGTTCTTGACGAACAAGAAAAAGAATCCTCACTTTTCTAGATAAAATTCTCAATTTTATTCAAAATAATATCAAAGTTGTGTGTAAATAATACAAAGAACAAGCCTATATATAAGCAAAGAAATAAAATCCTATTCTAACTAGAAAACTAAATAAATAACATTATCTAATTGAAAAAGCAATAAAGTTACTTCTTAATCTCATTAGGAATATAATAAAGATAAAACCCCTTTGATAACAATAAGAGCGAAAATTAAAAAGTTACCAAAAACTAGACTTTTAATTTGAACTAAAACGGAATAAATTCTAAAATTCGCAGAAATTGACTTAAAAGCATAAGTACTTTTGTTACGACCGTAACTTGAAGCAGAAATTGACTTATGGCCATGACTTGAAGCAGAAAATTAGTTACGGCCATAAATGTTTGTGTTACGACCGTAATGTCCCGACTGAGTCCCTTTTGGTCCTTCGACTTGAATTTTGGCTTCCACCCATTAGGGCTAGTCTGGGACGTTGTTTATCACTCCATGCCTGGTCTTTCGAGCTCTTGAGTTTGTATTTGTCATTTGGTTCCTTGCACCCTGATCTCTTGGTTGATTTCCTATCTTGGATTACATTATCCCCCCTGTCTTGAAAATGATTCATCATCGAATCTATAACTTGCCCAATCCTCTTGTAGCTTCTAGATTTGTTGGCTATTGGACCATGCTTATCCTTGGGAATTTCTTTCAACCCTTTGGACTGTTCCTCTTGCAAGTGACTTTCTTCTCGGCTTTAATGTGATGATTTGATTTTGGTAACTGCAAAATAGAATTAACCAAACTAGGGAGGGATATGTTAGCATGGTCAAGTGCAAGGATTGGTTCGTTGTACATTAACATTTGAGCAAAAAAGCTCATTTTGTGGGTGAAATCTCTTTTCTTTTTCTCTTTGTACTCACACTCTCCTTTTTTGAGGTTGTGACCTCAACTCTCTTATTTTTCTCCACCAAACTCACTCTTTATTTTTAGTTGACCCTCTTGAACCTCTTTAGGTGACAAAGGAGCAAAAGTAATCATTTTCCCACCATTTACAGAAGAATATTGGTTTTTTAAACCCATCACGCACCACCCTCCTATCATGTTATCAAGGCCTTCCCAATAAAATATGTCCAAGATGCATAGGCACTACATCACAAACCACCTCATCTTTGTAACCTCCAATGGTAAATTTAACCTTAACTTGCTTATTCACTTTAATTTCCCCCGACTCGGCCAACCATTGCAATTTATAAGGATTATGGTGTTTCATCCTAGGCAAATCCAACATGATACTAACCACATTTGTACAACTTTCCCCATCAATCACCAATCTACAAACTTTCTTATCCACTAAAAACCTAACGTGAAATAGGTTATCTCTTTGTTCATCCACATCATTTACCTTAACTCTATAACTAAGGACACACCTATTAACAAGCGAACCTTTCATAGCATAAGTTAATTCCTCACCATCCCTATTATTAGCCCCAACATCCTCTAATTTAGGCATTCCTGCAAATTCATCCTCCGAACTAATTTCTCCATTATGCATAATCATTACCCGTTTATTAGGATATTTAGATACTATGTGACCTGAACCTAAGATTTTAAAGCATTTAATATTTCTATCCTTAGTAGGTTGAGGATCATAAATATTTTTACCTTTGGGTGTTGGTTCCTCGCTCCATTTCGGGACATGATCATCATGTGTTTCCCTCCTTAGTTGGGATGTAGGATAAGACCCTGATGAATGTTTTGTTAACCCTTTCCCTTCAATTTTCTTTCCACCTTCACTGACATATGCATCATATCCTCCAACTTCACATAGTGTTGTAACTCAACCACATTAGAAATTTCATGGTTTAGCCAACTCAAGAACTTAGCCATAGTTTCCTTTCTATCCTTCACGACATTGGCCCAAATCATAGCCACTTCCATATCCTTATGATAGACCTCCACAGTCCTAGAAACTTGTGTAAGACCCTGCAACTTTTGATAAATATCCCCATGATAGTGGCTCGAGGAAAACCTCTTCCTAATTATAGCTTTCATCTAGCCCCATGTATGCACATGCCTCTCACCATTTCTCCTCGTACCCGTCACTAATTGATCCCACCAAATTATGACATAATCAATGAACTCCACCACAGCTAATCTAACATTCTTTTCCTCCGAATAATTATAGCACTCAAATATCAATTCTACCTTCTTCTCCCAATCTAGATAAGCATTCGAATCACTCCTCCCATGCAAAGGTGGTATGGTTTGATACTCGTTAGATTACCATCCACTCCATCCCTATTCCCATGTCTCATCCTCTGACCCCTTTCACGCCTATCACCCCTTTCAGTCCTTCTTCCCACACTAGTTATGGATGAATGAATACTTTTCCATTCACTTTCAACTCCTTCATTATCAAACTCATATCCAAATATATGATTATTTCTCCTCCTATGCTCCCTAACTCTAGGACTTATATGAGTTCGCTCCCTTCGAAATTGAGCAATATTTTCATCATTCCTTTCCATTCTAGTCATCAATTTATCAAATTGTTCCTACATAGCTGCTATTATACCTACATCATGCCTACCCATCCTATTTATACCTTCATGATGTTTGTTATGACTCATTGATGAAGCTGCTGATTCCCTGCTTCCAATTCCTTTGTTGTCACCAACTGATGAAGAAGATGATCTTCGTCCGTCAGACATTATTAGTTCTCAAAAGAAATAATAAAATTTCCTCACGTATTTGCTTTTTCTCATGTATCACTCTTACTTTCCTTTCAAGTGCTTAAAGAACCAATCAAAGACTCAAAGAATTAGAACAATGGGAGACACGAAAAAGAATTGAGAAATTATTAAAATTTGTGAATTTTTTTTTATAAATCCGAAATTCGACTACGATAACGGAAAGATAAATTTAACTGAATTTTGATAAGAATTGATAAAAATAAACACGTTTGAATTTTTGTTGGGTTTTTATATGAATCAAACTGAAAAATTTATGAAGAACACGAAGAACGCAAGAAAATCAAGAAACTCAAGCAATACCAAGAACTGAACTTAGATCCAAGCTCTGACACCACCTGATGCGATTCAACGTAAAGGAAACAAGAAATAACAAAGAAAATAACTAGAAAAGATCTAAATTTAGAAATAACAAGAACCAAACTAAAAACAATAAATAGAAAAGATAAATTTAGACAATAGGACCTTAACCCAATATTCACCATATAATATGCAGAATAAGAACCAATGTTTTCGAATACCACAAGGGATGTCAATTCCTTAATAAGTTATGGGTTTGAATGCCACAAAGATTTCAAGAATCTTTGATAAGTTCAATGCGTGTTCTTGACGAACAAGAAAAAGGAATCTTTACTTTTCTGGAGAAAACTCTCAATTTTATTCAAAATAATATCAAAGTTGTGTGTAAATAATACAAAGAATAAGCCTAATATAGGCAAAGAAATAAAATCCTATTCTAATTAGAAAACAAAATAAATAACCTAATCTAATTGGAAAAACAATAGAGTTATTTCCTAATATCATTAGGAATATAACAAGATAAAACCTATTTTATAACAATAAGGGTAGAAATTAAGAAGTTACAAAAAACTAGACTTCTAATTTGAACTAAAACGGAATAAATTCTAAAATTCTCAGAAATTGACTTATGGCTGTAACTTGATGTAGAAATTGACTTACAGTCGTAACTTGAAGCAGAAAATTAGTTACTGCCATAATTGTTTGTGTTACGTCCGTAATTCCATGCTGAGTCCCGTTTTTGTCCTTCAACTTAAATTTTGGCTTCCATCCATTCGGGCTAGTCTTGGGACGTCGTTTATTATTCCATGCTTGGTCTTTTGAGCTCTTGAGTTTGTGTTTTTCATTTGGTTCCTTGCACCCTGATCTCTTGGTTGATTTCCCATCTTGGATCACATCAAAAATTTGTGTTGAAAGAGAGAAAATTGGATGCAAAAAACTTCCATGTTTACATATGCCTAGGAGATGTAATTCAGCTTATACTTTGAAATCTCGTTCTTCCCTAAATGTTACTTCAGATCTTTACTTCAAAGAATTTTACAACATTGAACAAATAGTGGAATTATTGGGGCACTAAAAATGAAAGCTTGTTAACTAGTGTGACTAACAATGTGAAGGTCAACTTTGATCAGTATCGGGTACACTTAAAAAATAAACAAGATTTTGCTTTTATCAATTGTTGTAGGACCCAAGTACAAATTGGATTATGTGATATATTGTACGGGTGTATTGTGTGATGTTAATGAGTTCAAAACAATAAAACATGAAATTACAAATTTTTTGTATGCCTTGTATGATGAGTACATAACTTGGCATCGTAGTAGTTCTAATAGAAAAGTGCGCTAAGAAATTGTGTAAAAAGGGGAAGATGAGGATGATATGAATGCTTTTAATAAAGTTGATTTGGGTATAAGAAATTGGAAACAAACAACATGGATTTATCTAGAAAAGATGTGATTCAAAAATATTTGATTGAATGTACCGAGGATCCTCGAAATGCAAACTTCGACATTTTGTTTTGAAGGAAAATTAACAGACCAAGATTTGATATTATGTCCGAGGTTGCGAGAGATGTACTTGCCATTCATGTCTGTACAGTTGCTTCTGAGTTGCCTTTTAGTACTGGAGGTTGAATTCGAGATTCACTTAGGAGTTTTTATTTTTTATTTTTAACCTTCTAAAATCAATGAGGCCCTAATTTGTACACAAAATTGGGTAGGCAATGATGGAGTATGCATCGAGGAGATAGAGTTGGAGAAGATTGAAACAGGTGATTAGATTATAATTTCTACATACTACATGTTATTTGTTTTGATCAATGCTTTTCTAATTATGATATTTTATTTACTTTTGTAGAGTTTGCAAACGCTACATCTAGTGTGGTGGGGTGGATGATTAAATGTATGATCGAATGGTATATATCATAGGCTAGGAGCTAGTGACGTGAAAAAATCGTGAATTTTGATGTTTAAAAAGTGTATTTTGATGATATATTTGGTTTAAAATTTTGTCATTCCACATGGTTGTATCCTATACTTATATTAGGATTATTTGGATGTTTATCTTCCTTTAATTTCGAGCTTGATGCTTAGCTTTAACAAGTCTTATTGATATATTTTTTATGCTCAATTCAACATTATTTAGCTTTGATTTTTGCAAAAAAATAAAAATAAAAAAATTAATATTTTCTGTATTTGCATCACAATTAATTTCTTTTTAATAGGAACCAAACAAAAATCGAAATCGAAACTGTTCGGTTCTTGTTATTGAAGGGACCAAACTGAAACTGAACCGAGAATTTTGGTTCCTTCAATAGCCGAATCGAACCGATAGATGCCCACTCATAATCTTAAGTAATCTAATTATATTGGGTCTCGAACAGGCACTTATTATAGTAAAGTGTAAAATAGATATTAATTCTAATATATCATAAATATAACATATACATTTTAAAGTTTGTAAATTTTGCAATATTTTTCTCATTACAAATAAATCTATATTAATTTAGTTGTAAAATAGGAAATATAGAAAATAAAAATGAAAGATAAACTCAAACATTTGAAAAAAAATAAAAATAAAGATAACTCAAACATTTGATAAATACCTATTTGTTGCTCCCTCTCCTACACATGAATATGATCAAAATCCCGGTTCATCATTGAGGAAATTGTAAAAGCCATTTATGTCTCATAATCGTATCATATGCGATGGCCCCCGGATGACAGCCTCCGTCTCATCTTCATTTATAAAATTTTAGGTGGCGTTCTGTTCGTATTTTATTTTATATTTTCATTTTCGAAAATGTTTTGTGTTTTTATTTTTGTTTTCAAATTTGCTGAAAACGCGTTTGGTTTGTCATTTCTGAAAACTATTTTTGAAAATAAAAAGTTGGAAAACACGTTCTGTTTGAAATTTTACAGAATACTACTTAAACTATTTTTAATTAATTTGCATGCAGAATGCTACTGGCTCAAATTCAAATTTCCTTTCACAATATACTGAAAACACGGTACATGTAACACATTAATGTGAGTATTAAGAGTCTATATTAACACAGCTTGGTCAGGTTCGGGATTTGAGGAAGCTCTAGTTCTATTAAAATCACGAAAATGCAAGTTCTTTTAAAACCACTAGAGTCCATTTATCAAAGCATTTTTTGAAATATAACAACAAGAATTCTCACTTAATTTTTTTTTTTTTTTGTAATGTTGATATTGAATTAAATAAAATTTTATTTAAACTTAGTTCCAGGTTAAGATAATTCTCCCAAATTTTTTTTTTATTTAGGCTTAGTTCTAAGTTAGGATAATTCTAAAAAAAATAAATAAAAAATAAAAACTTTATATTAAGCTTAGTTCCAAGTTAGGATAATTTAAAAAAAAAAAAAAAATCTCCAAAACGTGTTTTTCGCGTTTTGAATATTTTTTGTTGAAACACACACAAAACGAGGTTTTGGGCGTTTTGTGTACATTTTTTTTTGTTTTCCAAAATGCATTTTCCAAAATGGTAAAGAGAACGCGTTTTTAGTGTTTTCGAAAATAAAAATAGAAAACGATTTTAAAATAGCAAAGAGAACAGAGCCTTAGCATTCAGATAGACAATTATCATATACCATTTAACCAGTTGCAATCAAATTAGGAAGGAAATCAAGCAAGTTGAGTAAAGAACCTCAAATTAGGAAGGATATATATCACTGAATCATCTATACTCATATTCTAGAAATGTAGTCGATCTGCATATTGATGGAAAATGGCTAAGCCGAATAAGTTTCTACAAAGAAAATTAATATCAGTAAAGGTAGCAAAATCGAGTAAGTGAACAGATGTTGAAATTATTGATAACTTCACCGAACCAAAAAGGTATTAGTACTTGTTTTTATTGAAGCAACTGATCAGTAAACCTTAAAAATTGAAGCAACCGATTAGATTAGTAACCACCATCAAGATACAAATGATATGATTAAAAATAACCACTTGAACCAAGAATAATGAAGCAGAAGTTCAAAATTCAACACATGATATACATTTGTTTAGAAAATATCAATAGGTTTCAAAGTAAAAAAGAAATCTTAAATAAGAGGAAAACAAAAAAGTAAAGATAAAAGTTAGATTGAAAAGAAAAACATAGAAACAAAAGTTTTCTAGAATAAACTAACTGATTTATGAAGAATATGTCAATATTGGACTTACTTATCAACAATGACGGATCCAAGAATCGAAATCAGTTGGGTGGTCTTCGACTCGTCAACAGTCAATTATTGATCGTTGACCAGTCAACGGCCTCTACTTGTGAATAAAATTTGTTAAAATATTTTTAATAAGTACGCAACTTATCAAACAATACGAAAATCACATAGTAGTAAAATTATAGTCTGATACAAGCTGTAATAATGCTGAAAAGTGTTTAGTACAAATCCAATTTCAATTTGTGAGACTAGATAACTGAATTCCCCGAGGTCGCATAGTCTGAATCCGTTGCAAGATCGTCTCATTCTCTATTTCTTTGAATATCCTCTACTATGTGTAAACCACCAAGTTATTGTTCAACCAAACATCACCCATTTTATTGCGCAAATCACTCTTAATAAGATTCATAGAAGAAATGTCCTTTCAACAATTAACAAAAATCCCAACTCAAATTACTCAATCCCAACTCCAAACTCCCAACTAAACCATTTAACAATTAACACAACATCTATCAAATCTCAACAAATCAACATTGTTGAATGCTATAAATTAATTGTTCAGATAAAGAAAAAGTAATAAATTAATTGTTCAAATTCAAAAGCTGGGAAATTAAAATCACAGATTCACACAACACATTGTTGGACCGCAAGACTCAAGTCAATATCCAAATCCAAATGCCCAATCAATTCATCAACAACTCAGCCTCAGGCGCTCAAGTCTCAACATTCAACAATCACCCAAATCCAAATGCCCAATCAATTCATTAACAAAAAAATCACTCATAATTTTCACATAAATGGCAGAATCTCAGTCACAATTCAGTGTTTTCCAATAAGCAAACTGCAAACTAACCTTCAGTCCTTCAAGCTTGGGCTGGGCGACGGGCGTGATCTGGCTCTGGCTTGCGTTTCGCGTTTACGATGGCGATGGGCAATGGGCGTGCGTGCATTCAGCAGTTCAGGACCTTCAGGTGCAACCGTGCAGCGCAGCAGCATCAGAAACTAGTCCAGCAGCCAGCAAGCTATGCGTGTGGTGAAGTGGACGCCGGTGCGGTGGTGCAACAGGAAGTTCTGGCATTGGACTGCGTCTGGCGCGACAACAAGCTTCAATTGATTAGGATTTAGGGCCAGACTAACTCAGAACGCGAGAATGTGTATCAGGTATGGGCGATTTCGTTGGGCTTTATTTGGGCTGGAAGGGGATGAAAACTGATATGAAAATTATACAAAAATTGGGCTTTTGGGCCGGGTTGCGGCTCAATTAAACTGATCCATAATTTTTCCTCGCGAATCCAGCACGGGCGCCCGCGTGAGCTCGCCATGCTGTCCCTCCGTCTCTGCTTATCAAGCATTTGGGATCAAGTGGCAGACAATTGTATACTTAACCATATAGTTATAACATCTTTCTCCTTTTCCCTCTACGAAGATAACGCGTAAATCCATAGAAAATCTCTAATACCATTAAGTCACACAAAGGATAACACACTTTTGACAATGAGAAGATAACATGTTATCAAAATACAGCTAAAGAGTCTAAGCTCCCATCTAGTTTTGATATAATTTGGTTTAAGATTCACTTTATTACCAAACAATGGGGTAAATGGAGAATGAAGTTCATGATTTTATGGGTGATAAGAAATAACATAATGGACAATATATAGCTTTTGTAGTGCACGGCCAATTTTCATGGTATTTTTAAATTCTAATGCCAACTTGAGGCACACAGAAATTTGCGGAAATATTTTTATCTTTCTTTTCATAAGTCAGTGATATAAACAACATCACTTGACTGGAATTTTTAAATCATTTTACTTTAAAATAAAATTCATTGATTTATAAAGCAATGATATAACATTTAATTTAAGATCTTGATTTTAAAATCTTTTAGATAAACAGTAACAATAATAAAATAGCGAGTCTCGCAGTTCAAACAGAAGACCTTATTTAGTGAGTCCATAACTCAAAGGTCATCACCTAGTATATCACTTTCTGTCTCGTTGTATGAAGATCCTCATCAATTCCTTTTACATTTCTGTTATTACCTAAAATTCTAGATATTGTGGGATGAGCATAGACTTTCCCAGCGAGTGGAGTATGGTGCACATGTACTATTGCACTTAGACATGTTAACCTCACATATTTAAGATTTGTGAAAGTTTTACTTATTAAACCAGTCAACCCTATATTCACGTTGAGTCAATTTTCACGTCAAGTTATATTCATATCTTCTAGCCACGTCATATATTCAAGACAGTCAAGTTCAAGTCAAGTCAAGCCAAGTTCTCGTTCATATATTCACGACTAGTCATATATTCAAGTCGAGTCTTATACTCAAGTCAAGTCGAGTCCCAAGTCAAGTCACATATTCATCAACATAAATGCATGTCATTTCATATTAATACAAGTCAACTCCTATAATGAACTAAAATCCAATTCATGTGTTCAAGTCCAGTTAAATTATAATTTTAAGTTTGGTGCAAGTACACGTGTTTCCAAGTTCATTCAAGACATATAATAAAGACAAGTCAAGTCAAGGCAAGACATATATTCAAGTTGAGTCGAGTCAATGTATTCAAGTTCATATAATCATGATTCGTGCAAATGAAGATCTTTTCAAGCATGAAGTTTATTTCACGAGTTCTTTAACAAGCGTGGTATTTATGCCACGGGTTTCAAACAGAGAGTCGAGATCCCTGAAATTTATTAACAAAAATAACCACATCGTGATCTAGTTATTGGACTTCATGGCACATATATCTAGACAACCACCATAGGCATTTTAACAAGGGGGATAGAGTATGAGTGTAATATCATGTAAGAATTTCCTTTCTATGCAATGTATAAGGAAAAACATGAAAATATTTTTAATGCAATGCATAATGAACACATATCACGAAGTAGCATTTAAGATTACGTAATTAAATACAAGCATTATATCATATAAATATATACAAGTATTGTTCACAATACCTATATGTTCAAATAACAAGAACAATGGTTACCCAAAAAATAACATTGATTGGAGCTATAAATTGTTACATCATGTTAGTCCTTTTATAAATCCAATGTATCGATACATAAAGTTTAAGAATTGCTAGAACCATCAAGGTTAGATTTTCATTATACTTTTATATATGGTGAGAGAATAATGTATCATGTTGCTTAACAAGTACATTATATACCAATGATTGTCAATGTCATATTATTATCTTTATTAAGTCTATAAATTTAAACTCACATAAACAAGAGCAAAAATTACTTTAAATATCCAAATAGTGCTGATTAGAATATTATGCATCGATACATATTGATATTTAAAAAGAGCAGAACTTCTTGGGCTTCGATATATAAATGCATAAGATTAATCTTTTACAAGTAATCGATACATGCTATCAATCCTTTACATAACATGTCAAAAACTGCTAGAGTCAGATTATTGTTTCCTATACAAGTTAATGAATTAAAGATCATATACACAAGAATTACTCAAGATATCTAAATAATATCATTAACAATAATAAATCTTGTTAATTTTTCAACAAGCATTTGACAGGTAAACAAACTATCAATAACTCAAGGTCAAATTATTATCTTTATTAAATCAATGAATCAAATGTATATAAGGAAGAACAAGAATTAAATATCCAAAAAATACTAATTAGTGTATTATGTATTGATACATCTTTTATAGATACATGTTTAATGTATCGATAATTAAAAGGGAGCAGAACCTGTTTAGCAATTTAATGTATCGATATACAATGTTTAATCTTATTATTCATCTCAAGATATTCTAATAATATTATTAAAAATGACAAATCTTATTAATCATCCGGATAAATAAACATTAGCTTCCTATGATTGGTAATAATAACCTTGATCATCTTTTAAAATAAGGATAATTAATATCAATATGATATTAATAAAGATATAACAATCCTATGGAACTTATAACAAGATCACGATAATGTCAAGATTTAATGATAATATAACAATCATATTAAATATGAAATTATAATAAAATCACTTAATCAAGTAAATAATTAAACATATTCCACTCATCTCGATCCAGGAGTTCCTAAAAGAAGTTCTTTATATTCTGTTTACAGATGTATCGATGCCATGAATATGTATCGATACATGTTCATCTTCAAGCTTCAAGTATCGATACATTGTATTGATAAATGCAGTTGGTTTAGCACTTCCAAGTTTGATTTCATTCAAATGATGACTATTTATACTAAAGGATGGCCATGCAAAAATGAACCAAATTCTAGCCTACATATTAATTCTACCTGATTTTGTAATTAACAAATTAGTTGGCTTATCTACTAAGCAGGAGGTGGAAGGTTGAAGACATGCAATCATGCGGTGTGTGATATATGTTGGATGAGTAATGAAGATATAGGTGCAGGCGTGCAACCGTGTCCTTAAGTAGGGTGACACCTTGTGATATGAACATTGATGCTGACATTCAAGAAATCAAGAGAAGAGATGTGTTTAAAGTTACTGAAAGTTACTTGAAGTGGTAGCCAAGGATAATTTGGAAACCTTTATTTATCAAGTAGAATAAAAGGGTTCTAATGTTGATGAGGTAATTATCTGGTATGGCAGAAACTTTAGTTCAAAGAAAATGGGATTTGAAGAGAGAACGTATCTTATATTGCTTCCTTATATGGAAGCATTGAGGTCTTGAAGTATGTTATTGAGACTCAACAAGGATGACGTCAACAGAGCATGTGGCTTAGATGGGGTTACTTCTATTCCTTGTGCCGTAGTAAGGGGTTCGAATTCAAGAATTGACGTTGTGAAGGTCTTAATCAATGCCTCGGCCAATGTAAATGATCTTGATGCCAATGGGAATAAAAAGTAATTTGAAGTATTATATTTCCATTGCTGAACTACAAAATTGATACATTTGATTTGAATTTGTTCTTGTTGCAAGCCAGATTATATATAAAAAATGTTACATCATTTGGGTTAATACTGCCTATGCACATTTTATCAAATAACTCCATAGCTTTCGTCGTAAATTCATGCATTCCATATCCATCTTTCATAATCATTCCAAGTAGTAACATGCCTTTCATCTATCATGCTAAATAGCTTCCTTGACGTGAGAGTAGTCTTTAGATAAACATCTTTTTCCAAACACATTATTATTGCAACTCCATGGATCCATTTTGTTGTATGCAACACCGATAACACTGTTATAACAATTATAACACTAACCAATGTGAGTGAATCATGTTTCATATTTTTTGGGTGATTTTGTGTATAGTGACGCCAATGAACAAAATATTTATATGAAAATCTGTCCCGATTAATGGACAGAATAACGACAAGTAAACAAGAAAAAGAAAAGAGATGAAATGATGCAAAGTTGATGTAAGTGTTGAATACTTTGTCCTTAAGTCAAATTTGCCTTGGAATGGTGCCTATGATTTATAGCAATCAACTCCCAAGATACAACGACTACCACTTATATTTGTAACACTTTAAAACACAAGCACAACGAATCAAAATAATGGCTTTGTACTCCAAAATGAATATGAAAAGAAAAATAAAAATTATGCAACAAAAATGCAAGAATTTGGGTAAATAGAAGAAGAGAGAATGATATTATGTTTGCATATAATTGGTGTGAGGAATAGGATGCCCCTACGGTATTATTTATAGATGATGAAGAGCTGTAACGAAGTGGTGTGGAGCCAAATTATGCAACAATTTGGAAGGATGTGATTGTTCACACTACCATGTGATCGCATGGTAAAAAATTTGACCCAATTTTTTCCTTCTCTGTAATTTCTCATTCATCCAATATTGCTTTATAGACGCTTAATGTAACCTTTAACACCTGTAGAGAAATCTGAATTCTCTTTCGGGGGCGTTGCTGAAACGGTAAAATATTTTGCCTAAACGGATTGGGTTGGATCTTAATATTTGGTCGAAGTTGATAGGAAGTCACTTTAGTTGGTTTTCAATACTTAATCAATTTCTGAAATTCGTAAACCAATTTCCAACAATATTCGGCTGTTACATTTTGTAAAAGAAATTAATTGCTTCAAATATACGTCTATTTTATACATATTGTAATAACATGACATTCCAAGATACTAGAGTTTTTCTTTGTAATTTATCAAACAATCCAATGTCTATATCAACTCTTTTGCACTCCAACTTTTGTCTCAGAACATACACATGAGTTGATTTCCCAACCCTTAAATTCCCAATCGCAATAGAGGCAGGCAAAAATCGAAATAGCAATAACAATATCAAGCATATGCCCTTCTTTTTCATCAAAAAACCAACTTCAACACTACTTTGGCATCCTATTTTGAGAAAAAATGGTAAGAATTGTATTCCAACACACTAAATCTCTCTCAGACATCCTATCAAACATCTTATTTGCCTCGTTAACCAACCCCATTTCACATACAAGTCAACCACACTAGTCATGGCAAACAAATTATGAGAGAATATATTTACTAGCAACTGAGATTGAATTTTCTTACCCTTTTTAGCATCAACACTATCCGCACAAGCTTTCAATAAATACGTGAAATTATAAACCACAAGAGCTACACTATCACACTTCATTCGATAAAAGAACTTGTAAGCATTAATCATAGTGTGTTGTTGTACATACCTTTTAAGGAGAGTGTGATAGATGTGATTTGTCTTGGACTTAATGAGGTCTAATATTTTCAGGTTGTCGTAAGTCTACAGAATTCGCATAACAAGCTTACAATCTTGGTTTGGAATGGTGCTCACCGTAAAGTCAATTTTAATGACGAGGGAGGAATTGATGGAGTTTTTTCATGGTAGTGTAGAGCTAAAAACGATTAGATGCCGATGTTTGTACATGGGTTATGCTATACGTACAAGCAGGATGAAAAAATAGGATGACAATTCTACTAAAAGACAAGATTTTTTAAATGCTTAATTACTTTTTTGTCCTTTTAGTTATAAACCGTTTAGTTTCTCTAATTGTCAAGTAGGCTATCTAGGTTTAAAATGCACTTTGTATTACAATAGAATTTGTAAAATCTACTATTATATTCTAAAGTCCTTTCTTGAATAATTATATCTAATTCTTCAATTTTTTCTTCTAAATCTCTAATCAGTTTATGCCTATCTATGATAATTATTAATTGCTGAATCTAATAATTTATAATGTCTTCCTAAATATTTTATTATGTATTCTAATTGTATATTTGTTTCTGTATTTAAATCTTTAAATTCGTCACGGATCACTGGACATAAACTAATCAAAGGAGGTTTTGAATTCATAAATCATGAAACTTAAATAGTTAAGTAGAATTACTAATCATATTTCTTATATTCCGAAGTTTAGATTCTAATAATTCTATTCTCTCTATGAGACTTTTTATATCTTCTACATATATTCTATTATATCTAATAACAAGAATTATTTCTTCTAATCTTCTTCTAATAATTTCAATTTGCCTTTCAATTAACTAATCCAGGCATAATAAAAACAGGTTGTCAACATATGTAAAATCATGTAAGAAATATCATAAATAAAATGATAAATTTAACAATATAATTATGATAACAAGATTCAAACAAAATCAATGATAAAGGCGATATATAATCCACCATAAATAATCACCAATACTTCTTTCTATCTATGGTTCCATCACGCTTCTTTATAAATCTTATTTTAAAATATTTTGACCAAATACTCTTCATTTATTTATCTAACTATTAAACACTTCTCCATAGGGGATTGTTGCTACTAAAAATACTTACTCCAATAATTTCTGCATAATATTTAGATGGAGAGAATTGATAAGTGTATTTTATACACTTATTTATATATCTAAATTAGTTATATTGTCAATTTAGAATAAAGTCAACATAATTGTTTGTATCTATTTATATTCTAGGAAATATCCCAAAATCGAGTGAATTGTGCAATTGAGGTAAATAATGTTCATTTGGGTGATGATTAGAGCTAGAATGGCCAAATGGATGATGATCATGTCAACCGGGATTTAATAAGAGGTGAAAAGTGCTAGAAATCAAAGGTGGATGGCTCAATTGAAGATGAAGAGAAGTTGGAAGAAAGATTTGAAGAGATTTGAGAATACAGAGATTGAAATGCAAAAATTCGAAGATGAAGGACTTGTAGGCAATTAAAGATTGGGGACCTACTCAAATAATTTTGAAAGATGAAATTTCACTGGAATAGTTGGCCTGCACAGCCACGACTTTCACACATGGTGGCCAAGCATTTGAACACCAAATAAACAAAACAACATTTTGATAACCTACGGGGCCACCACAATTTCTTCTGCGCGATTGCGCAGTTGTTTGTACCAGCGTGAGTTCTGACCCATACGCGATTTCTTGTATTAATTGCCTAGGTTTCTGAAGAAACCTATAAATACTACTTTCCATGCACGTGAAGAGAACCTTTGCATAGCCTATTCCACAAAAAAAATCCAGTTTTATCATAAAAGTTCTTGGAAGGCAAAATCAAGGCAAAGGGGTGAGGATTGAAAATTATCAACGGGGGTCTAATCTTGGTGCAAGAATTCTATTATCTTGTTAATTAGATAAACTCAACATGTTTATATATTATTTCTATGTTTTTAATTATTTTTTGATGAGTAGCTAAACCATTAGTTGAGATATTCGATGTAGCATAGTTTTTACGCTATTAATTTCATGAATTGAGTTTTACATATAATTTACATGTGTTGATTTTATTTCCATGTTTAAAGTATGAATGAATTGATCACTTGTTCATGATATCTTGAGTGTTTTCATAATCCCAGAAGTGAGTTAACACTTCGATCTAGGAATTAAATTCGGTATTTGGATAAATGATAGAGATATACGTTTATTAGTATTGTGATTGCTAAATGAATTCTTTTATTAGATTTTATTTATTTTAGTTAGTTTTATTTTATTCAAAACTTCAAAATCACATCAAATCTCTCGTTCCAGTTAAGGTAATTAGTCTAAAACATAAATTTACTCAATCCTTTTGGGATGGATATTTGGACTCTAAGTCTACTTTATTACTTGTGCGACCTGTACACTTGCAGTTAGCAACAAGTTTTTTGCACCGTTGTCAGGGATTATAGTTTGAATTTATTTTTTGGCTACTTTCACTAATTCGGACTTATTACCGCTTACTTTAGTTTATTTTTAGTAATTCTTATTTGTTAATTTCAGTTTGTTCACTTCTTCTTTATTTTTTTTTTCAGGTTGTGCATGAAAAGTTTGAGGAACGGGGAATTTGTAGAAGGTGATTAGAAAATCGAACAAACTTAAGGGAAGCTAAAGAATTAAATAAACAAGAAAATCAAAAATAGTAAGACATGGCAAACAATCAAGGTGTACTGGCTGTGACCCACCGATTAATGAAGATGACATGTTCGTTGGCGATTTCATGACTCCTCAGTTAGTACAAAGCCAATCTAGCATTGTGTATCCGCCGTTTCAGGTTGCTAACTTTCAACCGAAGACAAATGTCATCAATATGTTCCAGAATGGGAAACACTTTTATGGGAAATCGAACAAAAATCCGCACACCCCCTTAAGGTTTTTTTTTTTTTAACTAAGTGTTAATTAGTAATTAATTAATATAATATTGAATATAATACAATAAAAATAATTATCATTTATACATTAAATTAAAACTTATATATTGTTTAATGATAAAATCCAAACAATACATAATCCACAACCTGTCCACTCCGACCCAACTCCACCACCCACCCACCCACCAACCCCCTACCCTACCCTACTCTACTCCACCCCAGCCTCTGTTGATCACACAAAATCACAAACCCCCTACCCTACCCTACTCCACCCCAGCCTCGTCACTGTTGATCACACAAAATCACAAATACAAATACAAATATATATATATATTATAAATTAAATTAAAACTAATATAATATAATATTAAATAATAAAATTCAAACAATATCTAATCTACAATCCTCACCCCACCCCCACAATTGGTCACAATTCCATCCCACACAATCACCAACCCGCCCCGTAAAGTCACAGTTGGTTATTCAAAGCCAGAGTTCGGCCATATTTACAAATTCAGTCACAAATCCCAACCTCACCCTACCCCATCCACCCCATCCCGTAAAGTCACAGTTGATCATACAAAGTCACAATTCGATAATATTTACAAATTTAGTGACAAATCCCCACCTCACCCTACCCCAACCCACCCATCCACCCACCCCACCCCAATCGATCAGCAAAGTTACAGTTTGTCACACAAAATCAAAGTTCAGTACCAATTACAAATTTTGTTCCAAATTTCACCCCACCCAACCTCACACACCCCGTAAGGTCACAGTTGATCACACTAAGTCACAGTTCAGTCATAATTACATATTTAGTCACAAATTTCACTCCATCGTACCTCACCCACCCCGTAAAGTCACAGTTGGCAACACAAAGTTACCGTTTAGTCACAAATTTCACCTTACCCGCACCCCACCAAAAAAGTCACAGTTGATCACATAAAGTAACAGTTTAGTCATAATTACAAATTTATTCAGAAATTTTACCTACCCGACCCGACCCCATCCCATCCAACCTAAACCTCATCCACATTGTAAAGTCACAGTTGATCACAGAAAGTCACAGTTTGGTCATAATTACAAATTTTGTTGCAAATTTCACCCTACCCAACCTCACACATCCCATAAAGTCACAGTTGGTTACACTAAGTCACAGTTCGGTCATAATTACAAATTTAGTCACAAATCTCACCTCATCGCACCCCACCCATCTTATAAAGTCATTGTTGGTCATACAAAGTAATAGTTCGGTCACAATTAAAAATCCCCACCAGAAAAGTCATAGTTCAGTCACAATTACAAATTTATTCAGAAATTTCACCCACCCCACCCACCTACCTTGTAAAGTCACAGTTGGTCACACTAAGTCACAATTCGATCACAATTACTAATTTAATCACAATTATCATACCACCCCACCTCGCAAAGTCACAGTTAGTCACATAAAGTCATAGGTCAGTCGCAATTACAAATTTAATCACAAATTTCACCTCACATCACCCCACCCTATCGCTAAGTCACAGTTGGTCACATAAAGTCACAGTTCGGTCACAATTACAAATTTTGTCACAAATGTCACCCCACCCCAACCCCATCCCACCCACCCTGTAAAGTCACGGTTGGATCACAATCCCACCCCACTCGACCGAACCAGCAAATTCACAATTACAAATTTAGTCACAAATTTCATCTCACCCGACCCCATCACACTCGACTCGACCCAACCCACAAAGTCATAATTAGTTACACGAATTCACATTTCGGTCACAGTTACAAATTTAGTTCAATTTTCACCCCACCCCACCCCATCAACAAAGTCACAGTTGGTCACAAAAAGTTACAGTTTGGTTACAATTACAAATTTAGTTGCAAAATTCACCCTACATCACCCCCACACCACCCATAAAGTCACAGTAGGTCACACAAAATCAACGTTTAGTCACACAAGATCACAGTTCAATCATGCTGATTTGAACATGCTTAGGGATCAAAGGATTTCGTCTCAAATCAAAGAAGCAGAAACATTTACAAGTGAGGTTGATATGTTCTGCCCATATTGTAAATTTATAATTGAAAATTTGCTACGATATAGAACCCATTGAATATTGAAAAGAAATTTTCACTGTAAATTATATAGAAATGTTCTTTAATTTTTTATTGTTCTTTATATATGAAAAAAGATATTTTAACTGTAAAAAAAGAACATGTATTTCATCATATTCCATACCATTTTCTGTCTAATGTCTGGTAAAACTTTTTTTAAAACAAGATGCTTTGTTGCTCAGTCCTTTCTTTTCAGAAAGTGAATCAACTACAGAACACTTCCTTAAGGTAAACTGCTCACAAAATGGGAAAAAAGTACTTCTACCAAAGTCAAGAAACTATTTCTGTGATTCATTTACCTTGTTTAAGGTCAACTGCCCAGAAAATGTGCATGACCTTTCACAATTTAGAGCACTACTCACATGGGAAAAACATAAATATACTTACAAAATTAACAATCACAATAATTCATGGGACTCCTCAAGCTTCATAAAATTTCATTATGATAATCCGCAGGCTCATTCTCAAGACAAATGGTGGTCCACCAAATTCATCTCAATATTCCTTCTTTCTAACTCAAATTAATCAACTATTGAAAGGGAAAACGCAACTTCAGAACCAGTGCCAAAACGGTCTTCCCCTTTAAGTTTCAACTTCCAAATTTCCCCCGAGTTTCTACTTCTAGATTTCACCCGTAGGCAACGACGAAGGCGGAATATTCACTGCTATGCTCTTTGCCACCATCGATCAAAATCGATAGGTTTTCCACGCCGATTAAACGTGGAAATTCCTCAATGCGGAGGAAAAAAATCTCTCTCCGCGCAAAATCAAACCTTTTTAAGGCTAATTTCTTTAAGCGGACTTTTGATAAAACAATTGGCGGTGAAAATGCCGCCAATGACCCAAGCCATTGCCTGCACCACAAACCACCGAACTTACACCCACACCGTGAAGAAATCGAAGATACCTATGGCATCTTCGAATTTTAGGCTGATGCCTTTATATTGGTACTGGACTTGGAGCTTTGGAGCCTTGATACCTATTGACTTCTGACCTGTTTGCTTTTATTGCAGCGGTGAGGCTCGCCGGTGGGAATGCGTTTTGCTGAGAGAGAGAGAGAGAGAGAGAGAGAGAGAGAGAGAGAGAGAGGGGAATGGTCGCCATGGAAGTTTGGAGGGGGAGAGAGAGAGTGGGGGTGGGGCCGGGGGGTATATGGTTAATTAATTATAAAATATTTAATTAATAAATATTAAATGGATAATTAGCACCTGATTTTTAAAAATATAAATTGTCAACTTATTATTAAAAACTGATCTTAAAAGGTAGGGTTCCATGTAATTTTCTCATTTTTAAATATGGATTCTATTATATGTGTTTTTCTAGCATTCTTAATTTTTACTTCATATTTGCTAGTAAAAGCATATATTGTTCTACTAATTAGACTTATAGTTTTACTTCCTGATTCCATATCTATTCCTCTTAATTTGTAGTATAATGTTAAGACTTAGTTTTTATTTTGTTCTCCCATACTTAATACTAAAATTTGATTTTATTGTAAATTTTACTTTCTGATATATTAAATTTTCTATCACAATCTATTAAGGCATCTTGTACAGAACTTACAATTCTATCATCCATAATATAAAATTCTATAATTGTATCAATTCCTTTTCTAAAATAGGTTTTAGCAATAATTTGTACAACTCCTAAATATATGTTTTTTA
The DNA here is from genome assembly GCA_963555705.1 of Ligustrum vulgare. Classification (NCBI taxonomy): domain Eukaryota; kingdom Viridiplantae; phylum Streptophyta; class Magnoliopsida; order Lamiales; family Oleaceae; genus Ligustrum; species Ligustrum vulgare. Next base: position 24,959,684 of record OY743188.1, read on the forward strand.
TTTTTCCGTTTAATTCAGGATTTAATAGATTTATTTTTTATTTTATAATTTCTTCATTTATTATAGGTATTAATGCATTTCCTGTAGTATCTCTTATATCTATAGGGTTACTATGGTTTCTTACTACATATGTTATTTCTTTATTTTTTTGCCAAATGGTAAATTAAATATTTCTTTTGGTTCAACATCCAATTTTTATTTGAAGATCTTTTCATACATTGTTTTATTAAATATTAATTTTTCATTTAGTTGTTCTTTATTTTCTTCTATTTGGTATTCATATTCTTTAGATGTTCTTTCTTCAATTATTTGTCTAATCATATTTATATATGAATATTCTTCTTTTCTAAATTCACTTTCTGAAGATTCTAATTTCAAAATTGAATTTATTATTTCATGTTCTTCTAATTCATAAATTTCTTTGTCTTCAGGAACTTCTTACCACTTTTCTTTTTGCTCTATAGATACTAAGTTGTAATTTTCTTTTTCTATTAAGGAAATATACATCATGTTTTTCTTTAATATTTCTTGGGACATTCTAGAGATATATTTCATACTTCTCCAAATGAATAACATTTACATTTTTTTTTATGATTTTTATGATATGTTCTAGTTTTTTTTTTTTTTTTTGTATTAAATATCTTTTGTGTGGTATTCTACACCTTTTAAATGTTTTATTATATTTACTAAATTTCTTTTATTTATCTTTTCTGTAATATTTCTTTTTCTTATTGTTTCTTTGTAGATGATATCCCCATTGAGTTGTTTTATATAGTAATTTATTACAGTATAATGATTTTTTACTTACTTTATAGAATTTTAACATATTATTTGCCTCCATATATTTTTCTTTTTGTTTTATTTCTACAAATTGTATTCTTTCTCCTAAACTGTTATTACTTAATGGTATAACTAATTTTTTTCATTCTTTAAATAGTTCTAAATTTCATAGGCTTGGTAGTTTCAAGAATATTTGGTTCATAATTTTCATACCATATTCTTCTTGACTATATTTTGCTTTCTCATAATATTATCTAAATTTACATGCAAACTATTTAAAGTAACACATATTACATATTGATACGATTTCTAATAAATATCTATTTTTTATTTTTGAGCTAATTTTAGTATCTCTGTCTATTACTAATGCATATTTTCTTTTTAATGCATCTTCATATCTACTATGTATTGTTCCTATTTCATATTGGCTATTTCCTCTAACTTGTAAGTTTCTGTTAAATTTTCCCACCATATTGTTGTGGTTCCGATAAATGTATATTCTAACATTAGTTGAAATTGTTTTTCTGTTAGTTCTCTAGTTTAGGTCATCATAGCCATATATTTCATTCATAATTCTAATTAATGGTCTACATCTTATACACATCCTAAGCTTAACCATCTTCCTTCTGAACTAATTTGAGTTTCCATACTGCTCTGTGGTGTTTATTCCATTGGATAATTTTATTTAACTTAGTATAATATTTTTGTTGTGGTATAAAATTGTTGATTCTAAAATTTTGGTTTTATCTTTGATTCATATAAATGTGTGGTCTATTTTGAGGATTAGTTCTACTTGTATATATATATATATTTATTTTTTACTTTATTAGTTCCAAGTTGTTGTATATACCTTGATAGATTTTGTCCTACTGGTACTAAAGTTTGTTCTTGTTGATTAATATTGATTTCTTAAATTCTAAGATTTTTAAATTTTTCTATATAATCTTCTTCGATTATATAATCTTCTTCACCTTCCTCTTTAGAATTTTCCATAAATTTTTCTATTTGTTCAATGATCATATTTAATCTTAATCTATTAATTGCTTTAAATTCTCTGTCAGTTCTTGGTTTTCTTTTTTCTATTTCTTCGTAAATTTTTGTTATATTTTGATTTATAATTTCAATATTTTCTTGTATATCATCTAATCTTTTGTATAAATCATTTTTTCCTATAACTTCTTCCTTAATTGTCATAATCATGTTTATTTGTTCTATCACAATAGGTTTTTGTTCAATATATATATATTTGGATTTTCATATACTCCTAACATATTTCCTATTTTATTTATTTTATCAATTATTTGTTTAATTTACTTTTCTAAGGTTATTAATTGTTTTGATAGATTATTTACGCTTTGTTTTACTTCTAATAATTGTGTTGATATATTTTTATTAATATCTATATAGTCATTAGTTATTTTTATCATTTGTCTTATTTCTAATGATAAATTGTTGATTTTCTTGAACTTTTTCTGTGTTTTTAGCTTGTTCTAAATTTTATTCTATTGTTTTATCTAATCTTATCCTAATTTAGCCTTTGTTTGGTAACTGAATCTTTTTTGTTTATAAACATGTTTATTAATAATACAATTTTTTAAACCACTTTTTAACTACACATATTTTCTCTCTTCAATTTTCAATCATTACTTTTTACCTCAAAATTATAAATAAACATGTTTATAAACTAAACAGTGTTACCAAACGGAGGTTATAGTAAAAATAAATTTGTCCGATCTTTTTTTTTTTTTTAGAAAATAAAATTGTCTAATTTAATTGTTTATATTCTCTAAATCCTCTTTCTCTTAATAGGATAAATGATATAAATTTTTCATATGTTTCATTTATTAAAGGCCAATGACTATGATTAGGTAAATCTTTATATTTATAATTATATACTCTAGGTTCAATTGTTGGTGATTTTTTAGACATTTTTCTTAATAAATTTCTAATGTAGCTCACTCTAGTAATAGCTCTGATAACACATTGGGCTGGATCATAAATTTTAAATTTGCGGAATTACATAACTATAGTCGTCTTCTAATTCTTCTTAAAAATCTTTCTTCAAAATCATTCATATATCTAATATCTTCTTACCTAATTTCGTTTTCTTCTTTTAATCTAAGATATTCTTGATGTTGTTCTATTGCAATTATACTTAAACCTTTTCCAGTTCTTTCTAATTCTAAATATTCATCATGTAAGTTTCTGATTAAATCTTTTCTTTTTTCATGAAGTATGCGAGGGTCACAATCAAGCATAATGTTTTTCTAATTCGTTAAATAATTTTAACAACTTAATATGAGTAATTTGTGAAATAAGGAATTTTGATGTTAAATGAAGGGATATTTTTGATATTCATAATCACCTTCTCAGATACATTGTACAACCAGCATTATGCGTTTTTATATATGAGGAGGAATGTACCGCCACCGAGAGTGGAGGAGATGATGTTACAAGCAGTATCGGTGGGCTCATTTGATTTTTAGGTGATAACTCGAATGTATTTAGGTCAATGGAGATTTGAAACTGAAATATTTCATATAAGTTTTAGGCAGGAACAAGCATTAATATTTTAATAAAACATAATCACATGTGACTGAGGGTCATAAACTTACAAATTATTTGTTTTAAGATGACAATTTCAAGATTCAATATTTCATTGTAACATTTTTGAAGTCTCGATTTCAATCATGAGTATTAGTGTTAAAAACTTTTTTAAGAAGCTCTTTAAAAGTGACATGAGAAACAATGTAATTAAGAGAAAATAAAAGATAAAAGAAAAATAATAAATACATACCGAGTTTAGTAAAACTAAGTGTTAAAGATAAAGAGGTTGTTGGAACATTCAAGAATTTTTTACTTTATAAATTCATAGATGCTTTCCAAATTGAAAAATATGCTATTAAAAAATAGAGAGTCTGTTGAAGATGCTCTTATATGCCTTTGTTCCTCGGCCCATTTGTGGTTTATAAATAATTTATTATTTTCGAGGTAAAATATGTTGTTGAAAAGAGATTTTAAAAATTTGTTGCTAAAATGTGATATGAGAAATTATGTAATTTATAAATTCATTTATAATGGGTTTACCGAATAAAACATAAGAGCATTTTCAGGCGACTCTCTACATTAAAAGAGAATATTTTCATAATTTGAGAGAATTTATAAATTTAGAGAGTAATATTTTTTAAGTACTCCAACAAGTTCTTTATCGTTAACAATTAATTTTACTACTTCCAAAAACTATTTATTATTATTTTTATTTTTTTTATAATTACTAGCTCTGAAAATTGTAATACTATGAATGCATTAATTATATAGAGATTGAATTTTGGAGATTTAAACTCAATTTCTATTTTAAAATGTTAATTTGAAGAGCTCTTCGAGCATAAATTTAAGGTTTTACTCAGTTTCTATTTTAAAATGTTAATTTGAAGTACCCTTCGAGCATAAATTTAAGGTTTCACTGTTTAAAATATAGAGGATCTTATGTTTAAAGAGTATTTATAAATTTGAAATAAATTATACTTAAATCAAACAAATATCTTGTATAATTGTTTCACGCAAAGGGAATCGCTATCAATTAAAAGGACTCTAATGATGTAGAAGGAACAACAACCTCTTGAGACAAAGTCTCAATGAGGGGTGTTTTATTTATGAAGATTACAAAGAAAGTGAAGCAATGCCTCCAAGGGGCACAAGTACACGAACTAGACTAAGATTTGACAGGAAAAGTGAAGATAAAAGAAAATTACATATCTCTGTTTGAGAGTTGGTTGATTGATTGGTCATTCTAAACGCTTAAGTTTCTACTATACATACACAACTATCTACAACTGCTGACTAGCATTTGAATCCTTGATTTACCGCCTTGACTTGTAACTTACATAAAACAACTGCTGCCTATCATGTTGCACAACCGTTGCCTACTCCCTTGTATAACTAATGTCCACTACCTTGCTTCAAGTAGCTTCAATGATCTTTTCCAACTGCCCAGAGCGTGGAAATTGCTACTTAATGACCAGATGAATCGTGGGATGAACCCCCCAAAACCGCTTCTTTAACCTTATCTAGCTTGGTCGCCCAATCGCTCTTGCATTCATCTTGTCGCCCAAGCATTCTAGTACTCGTCCAGCTCCCTTCATGTTGCCCTTCCATCCTTAATGGGCTATCATGTTCTGGGCATTTAATGTTGGGCCTTTGACTTGAATATTTTTAGGTATCAACAATTACCACCCAATATGGCATAATTAATATCAATTATTAATTTTTGCCATATTCATAGTACTTTGCAATTTTCCCGCGATGCTTGGAGTTCAAAGAAGGCTAACAAAGCCCTAATCATTACTTTCATTTGGTGGTGTCTTTCTACATCCAAAAAATAGTAAGATCACACATATCCCTATAAACCAAAAGACACGCCACTTTATCACGTCATTACATCTTCATTGACGCGATCCCAGTGGGGGAATCTCGTCGAACAACGCGGAATAACGACAATTAAGCCTAGGAAAGATCTAAATCAGATTTGACGTGAAAATAACAAGAACTCGAAGAAAATAACGAAAATTAAAAGATAGATTTGACGGTAAAAACTTGACCCGACAATCACGATGCAATTTATGACGATGCGGATTGAAGAACCAAGATTGGTGAACGCCACAAGGGTTGTCAATTCCTTGATAAGTTCGTTGGGTGAACGCCACAAAGACCGGATCTTTGATAAGTTCAAGAAAAAAAAGGAAAAACTCAACCTTTCAATTTGGAGAATCCTCTCTCAAATATTATTAATCTCAAAACTCAAAACTGTCTTTTTTACAATCATGGAAAAGAATATAAATAAGCAAAATAACCTAGCTGCTAATTTACTCAAAATAGAATTCTAATTAAACTAGAATACTAAATTAGGAAAATAACCTAAAAACCAAAAAAGGAACAAAATAATTGAAATCTCCGCAAAATCTGGCCGCTACTCAGTTACGGCCGTGAAGAATACACTTACGGCCGTAATGGCCTCTCGGATCCAAAACTGCTTCATTAGTTACGGCCGTAACTTTCAGACTTACGGCTGTAAGTCTTGTTCTGTTGAATTTCTTCCTTTTTCCCCGATAGTTGGTTACGGCCGTGATGATAGCTTTTACGGCCGTGATTATAAGAGTTACGGCCGTGAAGGATCTTCATTACGGCCGTAATGACTTTTCTGCACAAATAATTTCGATTACTCGGCTCGGCTTGATCCTTTCGCCTTCTCGGCTCGATTCCAACATGAAACTTACTCCGTTTTGCACGTAGATCACTGTCGTATTGCCGATGGCTCGACTTTGCCCTTCGATGCCGGGTCCGGATCATATCATTCATTCTGCATCACTCTGTTCCCTTTCACTTATCAAGGTATTATTCATCTTCTTGTCTCAAACATTCATATATTCAAAAGTTTTCTAAGAGTTTTAATTTGTGAAAAAGATGTCGACTTCCAAAGATCTTTCGAATAATCCTATCGGCTTCAAAGACTTCCAAGAACATTTGGCCAAACCTACGTAAGTCCATCTTGTCTTTTACCAGCAAGGCTTGAATTTAATGAGTTTTACTTGGGCTCACATGTTTCCTTGTACACAAGATCCTCCTTTTCTGGACCCCTTTCCATTAAAGCCAATTCACAAAAAAAGTATTCGCACTTGGCTGAAAACTTATACTACTTTCCATCTCTGGCATACATGCATGATGAATCATGGCCCCACTAAAGAAATTTTTGACCGTGTTGGGATTTTTGCTTTATTGGAAATTGCTTTCCATCCTCCTATCTATGATCCTATGCTTTTCCCAACTGCTTTGAGTTTTTAGTCTTCCAAGTACAATACCTTCATTTTCCCTCTTGGTCCAATGTCCATCACCTTGAGAGATGTTGGAGCCTTAGTTAATCTCCCACCTTTGAGCGACACAATTTATCCTGCCATTTTAGTTACTGCTACTGCCCCAAAATTTGATAAGAAATATACTGATTCCTATTCGGGCATGCAAGAAATTTACCATAATAATTTTACCGTTGAACCTACCCATGCCAAATGCATGGCTTTTCTTCAAGTTTGGCTTTGCAAGTATGTTCTCCGTGTACCTAGTGTCAAACCCTCTAAGTCCTATTTTCCTATAGCAAATTAATTAGCACGTAGAAGGTCTCTAAATCTTTGTTCACTATTTTTGGCCGCCTTACAAAGCTATGGCATCTCTGCAATTCCAACTTAGGAATAAAGTGTCCCCTATAGGTTGTGAACCTCTTTGGCTCGCTCAATTGTGGTTGAGGGCTTACTTTCCACAATTTGGTACTCCATCTACTCCTCATAGGCTGGCCAATTGTTACAGGCTGGTCATCAATCAACTAAATCCTATGAACATGTCTCATAGGGATTTTCACATTCTTCTATAACTTGAATTCAATCCCTTCCTTCCTTCTTTCCTTTCTCTGCTCATCAAGACCTAACTTACGCGCAACCTCCCCCTACTATGGGCGATATGAGCACCCTTTTGCCCATTTGGGCTCAATATTTGGTTGGGAAAGAGTTGTTCTACGATATCTTGACTGGAACCAATGCCAAAGCGGGAGTTAAGATATATGCTCCCCATTTGTTGCTCGTTAGCTCGATTTCGGCCAAACTTGGCCTGTCTCCCCTTGTTTTCCAAGAATCTGACCGATCGTTTCCACACCATCAATAAACCAGAGGCACAAACAAATGATGCCCGTAATACTCACTTGACCAATGGCTTTTCTTTAGCCTGTTTTAACCCCACTTCAGCTGTTCACCCTCTGTTTGAACAACTTTAGCCGATTGTGAAGCGTAGACTATTTGTAACCAATGATAATCGTGCCTTCCACTTGCTAGAAAGGGCAGGGACTTCTCCCACTTCTCTTCCTACTCTTGTTGTACCTATATCTGTCAGGCATCTTGCCTCTCCTTCAAGATCCCCGTCTACCCACACGAGACATTCTGCTGTAGCTCCTCCTTCATCTAGTCCTCCACCTACTCAAGTTGCAGTTGTTGAAGATGTTTCTAACCGTAAACGACCAGCTTTAGTTCTGTCTGGTCATCCTGATGATGATGATGATGAAGACGACGACGACGACCCTATCATCATCAAGAGAAAGGTACTTGATTCTATAACTTTTGTCTATCTATGAACAACCCTTATATGCTAATGTTTTACTTGAGATTTTAGAAAAACTCAGCTTCTCCTTGGAGGACTCCATCTCCATCGGTTCTTGATCCATCACCTTCCACTGAAGTTCCTCCATCTAAATCATTTGAAGCGAGGACTCTGCCTAAAGGTGAGCCCGGGGGCCAAGAACCTTTGACCATTCCGCCAATAGGACAGTTTTCATCTCCCAAGGGCGTTGACCTCTCGAGCGTAGAACCAAAAGGTAATGTTATGCCTTTATGATTCCCTATATTACATCATTTAGCCCCACTCATCGCTACTTACTCTTTTACAAGAGCATCCACATACTTGCTCGCTGGTCGTTCAGACAAGGGGATGTTTCCACAGGTGGTCAAATCGACCAGTGTTGTGCCTCGATCTCCTTCTCTCAAATAAATACTTGTCATTATACTTTCCCCATTTTTAAATTTAAACGTGTTCGTCTAGCCAAGTCAACTATCTTCGAGCCAATTAAATAATTTGAGTCCAATTCGATTTTAAGCCAATGCCGAGTTTCTAAAAATTATTTAAATCCAAAAGTCGTTTTTATTCCGAAAATATATCTATTTTAATTTCCCAAATTATTTAATCAAATTTCAATTCAAAAATTATCTTTTTAAATACAATCCTTATCCCATTAGAAGTTGTCACGGTTTATTCTTATCATATCCGATCATTCACAACTCTATTTCAACTACAATACCCTCCAGGTCAAGCTATATAACCCAAGTCTGCCTTCAATTTACTCATGACACAACAAAGCATAAAACTCAGGTATGATTTTCATCCCTTAACCAATTTTCACCAATTTCTGCTCTCAATCCTCCCCCACAGCTGACCACAGTCTAGCAATCTGCCTAGTTCACCACAAATTGCTACTGCCACTGCCATAGCCAAGCCCTCAACCCCCTTCACCATAGTCGAACCTGATATGTACCATCACCTAGTCATCATGCTACAATCAATTCTCCAAAATCATAGTCGAAGCCACACTAACCTAACGACCACAACAACCCATTCACACAATTCAGTAAAACCCACATTATAGGCATCACCCTACAATCAACCACAATGACCACAACAACACCAACTACCTGAATCCATCGCACAACCTGCATAATACTACCACCTCAAAATGTCGCACAACACCACGCCAATGCTGACACCAGAATGCACCGACCGCACCACACTTCAAACTGCTCAACTACCCAAGGCCTCAAAACAGCACCCAAACACTAAGAAAATAGAAGAAACCCCATCCTTACCTCAATCGTCGGCAGCTTCGGCTGGTGTATCGTCGGAAATCGTAACCCCTCCTTATCGGTTTTCGCACCTAAAGTCCGAACTTCTATGCCCCAGTTTCTTGCCCAACAACCAGCCAAAAAACCTCCTTTCACGCACCTATGCCTTCCCTGTCGCCACCACTGGGCAGTGACGCTACCCCTGGCTTTGTCGCTTGTGACCTCCGGATTGGTATCGCTCGACCGACACCTCTCTCTTTCCTTTCCTCTGATTTCACGAAAAATAGAGCGAGAAAAAGGATTGATTTGGAGTATTTAATCTGAATTTCTTAAAATTATTCCCTAAGCTCTCAATTTTTCAAAAGTTATCTAACTCGTTTCCAGCTTCTCGAAGGGTTTAAATCCAGTCCCTTCAGATTTTTAAATGTTATAAGTTTCAGCCCATCATTTTTGATATATTTATTTCAGCCTCTAAATATTGAAACGACATTTTAATTATCAGTCGCTAAATTTCTGAAAATTCTACTTTAAGCCTAGAACTTTTCAAATCCAACTTTGTTAAATTTCAATTTAGTCTCTAAACTACTAAATTCATTTTAAAAATTTTAATTCCCAAATTATTAATTTAAGATTTATTTTCTTTTGGTTAGACGAAATCCCAGGAAATATCAAAAGCAGGAAATATCTAAAGCACTTTAGCTTCACATCCAATTCAATTTTCAGAAATTTCAATATTTTGAGGTGGGTTTACATTAAAGCAATTGTGGTTATTTTGTCCATATCATATCTTGATGTGTGATTTAATTGTGATATAATGCTTCCATGGTTTCAAAAAGGTTGCCGAGACCTTAAATAGGTCCGGGATCGAAAGAGGGTTCTTGGGTTGCCCACAGTGCAAAATTTTAATTAGCGCTAATAATATATTATCATGGATCGTACATAGGTTCAAGATCGAAAGTGGGTCCTTGGGGTTGCCCCACAGTGTACAAAGCTACAGAAAATTATTTTTTAGCTATGATATTCATTATTGGATTTAACTTGGACTGATTGCTGTATTTCCACTGAGTATAATTTATTATGCTCACCCCATTTTTTTCACTCTTCCAGGTTAAGGAGCTCGGCGATGCATGACAATGAGCGGGGCAATCTTGGAATTAAATGACAATCCATTATAATTTATAATTTTATTTTAAACTATTATTTTTAGCAATCATTTTCTATTTATCCATTTTAATTTATAATTTTCTTTTAAACTAGTATTTTTAGCAGTCATTTTCTATTTTGTCAAATTAATTTCGAACCTTATTATTTTGAAAGTTTGACGATTCGTTCATTATGTTTGATATTGAAAATCAATTATTTCAATCATATACGCTTCCGAAATTTATTTCTGGTTGTTATTGTTAGAAAAAAATATATTACGTATTTGACGTTTATTGAAAATGACTATCTAAACGAAATTTAGAGTTAAGTAGCGCTCCAAGTTGACAGAATTTGGTCACTTTGTCCAACACAATGAAAATACTAAATATTTGCATCTTTCTTTATAAGATGCCGATGTCATTTTGCGTTCCGCTCAGGATTTGTACAATTCTTGGGAACAATTCCATGAACGCAGTGCTTCTTGTTCTTCAGTTAGTAATCCTTCGGCTACCCCTGTTGCATTTTCAGAGGAGAACATGAAAATTCTCAAGCAATCAATCCTTGAATATACTTTTTTCTTGTATATGGACATAATCGCAGTCGGTGCTGCGAGTTAGCGGGATAAATTTGAGCAATTGAGTGCTCAAATGGCTTAGGCACTCAAACTTCCTTCTCTTATAACTTTCTTTCGATGTCAAACTAGCTTTATAGGTCATCCATTCTGAAATAAGCTCTTTGTTGGCCAAGAACACGGAATTAAAGGCTCAAAAAACCCAATACATCCACATGACAAATGAGAAAGAGTCTATTCATGATGAATTCAAGAAAAAGAGCACCCTTGACGAACTCCCTTCTAATGTCATGGTTGAAAATTCCTTGATGATGAGCTTGAATGATGAAATAAAGGAGCTCCAGGCAAGAATGGACGATTGTAAAGCTAGTTTAGCTGCTAAGAAGAAGAGCACTTCCCAGGAACTTGAACGGGCTAAATCTGTAAATGAGTGTTACTCAAGTATAGAAATTGATGAAGGAGTCATGGCTAAGTTATCTGCCACCTCCACTGATCAGAGTGATGAATGGGAGAAACTTAAGGTACAAAGGCACTCTCTATGGGGTAGATTGTAACTAAGACATTAGTGTCTTGACTTTTCTTTCCAGAAGGCATCATCCTTCTTCTAATCTTAACTTTTTATTTATATTTTTGTAATGCCCACTAGTTTTCATTAATGCAACGGTAGCCAAATTCATCAATGGAATTTGGGATTTTGTTTACTTGCATAATGTCAATTTTCTAATCGTTGAAAACCCCAAATCGAATGAATATGTTTCTCCAAATGTTTGCTTTAACAAAACATCTTTTTTACGTTCACTTTAAGTGCCTTCAAGTAAAAGTACCAATCTTTATAAGGCAACACAAATGTAGAATATTACTGACAAATATAACTTCAAATCATAAAGACTAATAACTGGCCGGCAACAAACCTATTACAAGATAATTTCTTAGACAAAATATTGATACAACTAATAATTGCACATTACAACATTGCCTTTCCTATGCCCTATTGATGTTTTTGGGCAATTGAGATTTACCCCCCTCCCCCGCGAGTCTGGAAGGGCCTTTCCAAGTGATCCGCTTTGCTAGCAATGCTTTATGACCTGCCTTCCAAGCCGAATACAACTTCTCTAATGCAAATGTTCTTTCTTTCCACTCTTTGCTCAGATCTTTAGTATAGACCATTAATTTGGTCCTAAAAGTAGTAACTTCGGCTCAAACCTACTGTGCCCTGTTCTGCACTATGTCTCTCTAACTATTTTCTTGCCAATTATTGACTTTTCAAGGACCATTATGTTTGGCCTCATTTGATTGAACATTTCAGTAAGTACATCTATTGAAAATGGTTCTTTGCTATGTGCAACGATCTGAGTTTCTTCTCCATCTTGAACTACCTCTGCTTCACCTTTGTTATTCCAAAAAACTAGGCTTTAGTGGAGTGACGAAGGTATGTAGCAACTCCTATGGATCCAGTCTCTTCCTAGTAGCACATTCTAGCTGGTAGGACCATCTATCATGATGAAGACTGTGGTCCTAGTAGTTGTTCCTACAATTATATCTAGTGGCATCACTCATTTTGCTTAAGTTGCCCCTCCATTGAAGCTTTTAAGTATAACTTCCGTAGGTATCATATCACTCTCTGTTTTCACAAACTTCCTTACCATCCTGGAAGAGATAGTATTTATGGTTGCCCCATTGTCAATGAGCACTTTTGACACGGGTATACCATTGACCAAGGCCTACAACAGCCTTACGTGCTTGGTTAACTTCACAAACAGCTTTCTAAAAATGAATTTTCAGCTGCATCTATCTCTACTTCCTGTTTATATTCTATTGAACCGAATTCGGACGATACTTCACTTTGATCTTCTGCAATCTGTGCCCTTTTGCTTTCTTCATGCAATTCTTCATCTGTTAACCAACCTGTGGGTGGAGGCAATATCTTAGGAGGTGATCCATATTTTTCAGAGCGATGCACTCTTAGCTTCCTCTTTGGTGTCCCATACAGCACGTAATAATCAAATGAACGTCCTGATGGTTCGGTCAATAGATCCACCTTGCGGACACCTTCTTGATATAATTGCTTCAATAAGGTGTTGCGCGATACTCCCCTTTTCCTTCTCTCTGCTTCTAAGTCAATCTCTTCCTCTATATCAGTCATGCCATCGTCCTCGTCATACACTTCTTGGGACATTTGACCTTCTTCCAATTCCAATACACTTGCTTCCTCCTCATCATCCTCTCTCTCTCTCTCTCTCTTCTTCTCCTTCCTCTTCACTCTGGAATTTGTTGGCTAATAAGTAGTTATTAGAAATAATAGGAGGCAGAGTCCCAAATTGAATGGTGAGGGATTTCCTTGGATCTTCCTCTTCTTTGTCCTTCTGACTACGCTCAACTTTTAATTTTCTAGAAGAACCCTCTGGCATCTTTCACATTGACTCTCCTGTGATGGTTTTCGATAAGTGTATTTTATACACTTATTTCTATCCTAAAATTAGGATTTTATGTGTTTGTTTAAGAATATTTGCTATTTATTTAGTTAGTATTGTTTGTATTTCAGAAATAATCCCAAAGTCGAGAAAATAAAGGAAATGAAGCAAAAACAAGTCATTTGGATGATAAAAGAGCCTAAGTGTGAAAACCAAGAGTTGATGAAGTAAATCAAAGGGTCAATTGGAAGAAAAGTCAAAGAAAGAACCAAATTGGAAGTTCAAGGACTAATGTATACAAATCAAAAGAAGAAGGATCAAATTGCAAATACTCAATGATTGATTCGGAGCATGATACAATACTTGAAGATTGGTAGGAGTCAATTTGGATTTAATTAGAAGTAAAAAAGGAATGAATATGATAAGAATATTACCATAAATTCATTCCAATCATACAAGATTTTCGGGTAAATTTTTTGTCAGACTTTGAAACTTAATTTCGGGGTAGTAAACGTTCGAATTGGAAAAATCCTATTCCAAGAAGAATTGTATCCCTTTAAGTTATATTTCTAACAAACCTTGAATCACCTCAATTGGATAAAGGAATAGAAACATATGATCAAAATACTAAACGTTGTGCAGTGACAAAAAAGATCTTCCGCGAAGGTAACTTTCCTTGTTCGGTTGGAATTCTTTTGGAATTCAATTTGGACGTGATTTTCAGCATTCTTCTCTTTCAAGTAACCTACACTTGGACCTAATCTATAAATACCAGACCTTAGACACGTTTTTGGGGGTTCCCAATTGTCTTATTTGATGCCAAAACGCTGTCCAACTGCTGGGGGATCAATAGGAGGCCAAATTCAAGATTGAAGAACAAGGATCAAGGAGATGAATACGGTGACATCTATCCATTATTCTTGTGAATTTTCTTTAACTATGTTTCTAGGCTAGATTTCTTGTGTTAGGATTATGATGAAGTTTTAATTATTGATTTCATGTTTTGTCTTATTATTTAATTTACACAGTTTATGAGTTTGATGCAATTAAATAGTGCTTTTATTATTATGCAATTGTTTGGCCAGCTTCTGCGTGATTTTCTTGATGTTTTTCTATGTTCGAAATAGTAGAAATTCATTAGATGTTATTTAATTGCCACAAATTCCGATAGGGGATAGAAATATACCCCTATACTTTGTGTTATGCTATACAGTGTTCATTGATCTTTAATACTTTTCTAATTGCTTAATTGTCATAGAAATATATTCAATTGGCATTTAGAGATAGGTTTTTATGCATCGCTCGAAAGATGACTTAAATAATTTTAGGAACATGGATATTCAAAACCCCGTGAATTGTATTTAAATTATTTGGTCAAACACATGGATTATTTGGTTAAAATGGATTCATAATTGATAATTATAACGCGTTTGCTTTCATAAGTTTTCACAAATCAAATTTTCTTTATTTCTTTAATTTAATCTTTATTTTAGTTTTCAAAACAACTTTCTCAAATCAAAACAAATTTCTAGTTTCGGTTAAGGTTAGTAGTCTAAAATACAATTTATAACAATCTCTGTGGGATCCATACTTGGACTCACGTCCACTTTATTACTTGCGGGGCCCGTGCACTTGAGGAGCGAACAAGTTTTTGGCGCCGTTACCGGGGATTGTAGTTTAAATTTATTTTTAGATTACTTTCACTAATTCAGACTTTTTACTTTTCTTTTTTTGTATTTTATTTTTTTAGTTTATTTTTATTTTGTTACTTTGGATTATCCACCACAATTTTAAGCCTTCCTATGTTTGGTTTTTCTTTTTAAGTATATTTGAATCTACCATTGGCTTGCAATGAACGATTTCAACATGGACTATGAAGACATGTTTGGAGAATATCCAAGTTGTGAGTTTTGCTCCAAGGTATATCGTAATGGACAATGCTTGGATTCGAGCAATATTTGGGTCACACCAAAACTCTTAGTGTTTAAAGAATACTTGAAATTTCGACAACAAGCAATTGACACTTCGGATGCAAGTCACATGCTCTTTGATGAGTGTGTACCTAGCGATTGGGACGAGGACATCGCTCTAGTGGGAGATGGTCCTCCACTATGGAGTGAAATGGTAATTTCAAAATACTATCAGAAGCTAGCCAAGTTAGATGAAGGTGATATGGTTCTAGGAGACTCCATGTATTGGAGTGAATTTAAAAGATGGGGATATAATCCATTCGAGAAAGCTCATAAGAAAGACTTGTCATTGCCCGTGGAGTTTGACGAAGAACCAGCCATTGAATCCAAAGATGAGTCAATTATTGAAGAAACACTTGAAGAGGATGAAAAATCATGCATAATGGAGCTAAATGGAGATTTGGACAGTCAACCTACATGGTTTTGACCTTGTTGATTGACAAGTAACTGAGTTTGTAATTAAACCTGATGAGGAGGTGGAAGTCTTCATAGTTGAATTTGAATTGAATGAAAAAGACATGTTCTATAATATGGAGAGTGGCAATTTCGAGTCTTGGAGATCAAATGAGGAGTGGAACAAAGCCAAACGAAAGAAGATGGGCAAGGCGAAAGCTTTCTTTAAGTGTCCGTGAATTAATTGCTAAAAAGTCTAACTCTAGACGTTAAATGAAGCGCTTGTTGGAAGGTAACCCAACTTTTCAATATCTTTTTCCTTAGTTTGTCTTATTTATTGCTTTGAGTTATTTATTTGCTTTCTAGTGTTTAGATGCTTGACATTACATTTTAGGAGTACTAGTATGTTTAGAATGCATGCATTGAGTTGTTATGTACTTTAAGTAATTCTAGTATTCCATTTTGCATGTTATAGCACTTTTATTTTTAATTGCATTTTAATTTGCTTTGTTGTTTATCATCACAATCATCAACATAAGGACCGAGCTTAGGACATGTAGACATAATTTAGAAGTCGGTTTTCTTTCCCTAAACACCCAACATTGAGTCCAAAATCTTTCCCCATGGTTTGCACATCATATTGGCTCAATTTCATACCTTGCATCACAACAAAAACATTCAAAAGTTATGGATTTCTACACAAGTTCACAAAATCATGCATAATCTTTTTGTTCTTCATTCTTTTTGTGAAATATGAATTGTGG
Source organism: Ligustrum vulgare (assembly GCA_963555705.1). Classification (NCBI taxonomy): domain Eukaryota; kingdom Viridiplantae; phylum Streptophyta; class Magnoliopsida; order Lamiales; family Oleaceae; genus Ligustrum; species Ligustrum vulgare. The sequence goes on from OY743188.1 coordinate 24,976,142, forward strand.
ATTGATTGGTGATGGGTTTAGGCTAGGATTGGAGATATTGAACTGTGAATTATTAGGTGAAATTTTTTGGTTTAATTCAAGTCTCCAAATCTATTATTTCACTTGATTTCTTCATATGCACACGAGGTGTTCGATAAAATGTTTTGTTGAGTTTTTGCAAATCTTTTTTAATGATCACCTTCACCACATGTTATACATCATTTGTGCATCATTCAATCATTTTTTATACTGATTTAAGACATTGAATTCAACTTGAACATCATTGCACCACAAAACACCTCATTGCAAGGCCATTGCAAGCACCATTGCACCACATCCCACTATTTCAACTTCATTGCATCTACTTTATCACATCTTTTCATGACCCAACACTCAAGAAAAGAAAGACTCAACAACAAGATATGGATAATTCTTATGATAGACTCGATGATAAACATAAGAATTAAACTGGATAGAAAAACCTGAATTCAGAGTCCAGCTCTGATACCATATGATGAGATTCGAAGTGCGGAAGAAACACCGAAAAGTTCCGAACCCAGGTTGTGGTTGGACGGATGAATCATGACCCGATATTCATGACGCGATGGCTCGAAGATGCTGAATAAAGAACCACGACTTTCGAAACGCCACAAGGATTTGCCCAATCTCCTTGATAAGTCTCTGATTTGAACGCCACAAATATTCTAGCAAATATTTGATAAGTTTGATATTTGAACGCCACAAGAAATATTCTTGATAAGTTCGAAAAACATAGGAATCCACCTATATCTTTTATTGAATCCTCAATAAAAACTGTTTATATCAAAATCGAAGTCTGATTACAATGAATGGAAAAAGCGTATAAATAACCAAAATAAAACTCTAGTCGCTAATGGACTCAAAATAGAGTTCTAACTAACCTAAAATAGCTAAAACTGGAAAAGGAATAAAAATACGAAAAAGGAATTAAAAATCCCCATTATTTGTGAAAATCCTAACTTACGGCCGTAACTATTCTTTTGCTTAAGGATTACGGTCGTGACCATAATACTTACGGCCGTAACTTTGAAAACTTGGAATTCTTCAATTTGATCCGAGAGTGACTTATGGCCGTGAGAATATTTGGTTACGGCCATAACTTTGCTTCTGCATAATTTTTGGTTCTTTTTGACACGGTTTGATCTTCAAAGCTTGTCGAACCTGCTGAATTCTTGTTTTGGCTTGAATTACTTGAATTTTCCCGTCAAGCCTGCTATGACTCCGATTGTCGAGGGTCCGGAACACATGATACCCTCCTTCTTTAGGATGATTCGTCCCGAATCATAGCTTTGTTCCTGTTGTTTCACTTCACCCCCTGGATCAAACGGAAAATTATTGCTTCCATGCCACGAGTTCAATAAATTATGCTCCTTTGATTGGAAAACATGGAAGAGATGGAGCTTGAACTTCCTTCGCCATATGTAGTGTGGTTGAAACTCCCAAATGTAATTAATCTGCAGAAAGATTTAAACAAAATTGGAAGGGACATGTTAGCTTCATGAGGTACAAGGTATGGATCCTTGTATTCACGATAAACCACCACTAACTCCACTTTTTGAACCACGAGGTTCTTCTCTTCGCCTCTTTTCTCTTTTGCAACTTCACGCTCATGGCCCTCTTCTTCTTTCTTCTCACACTCCACCATCTCCTATAATTTCACAATTTCTTGTTTAACCACCACTTCTAATTCTTCATTCTCATCTTCAACAATTGCATTCTCAATCACTTTCTCGCTACCCAACTCTTTTTCCTCATCAAATTTTGGAGATTGATCATCTAATTTTAATTTCAGCTCCCCCTCCTTCTTTTCAATGTCCTTACCCCCACGACGCCTCCTATTACACCACCTTTCACTCTCCTTCCTTACCATTCGTGAATCTTCTAGTGCATTCTCTAATGTCAACCCATATAGTACGCATGCTTTCCCTTTCTTAAGGAATATTTATATGTGCATACTCTTATCATAAACAGCCTCCCTCCTACGTCTCCATGGTTTTTCCAATAAAATATGATAAGATTTTAATGGTACTACATCACACCATACATCCTCACTATACCTTCCCTGGGCGATAGACACTAGAACTTGGTTGGTTACTTTGAACTTCCCAAACTCCCTCATCCACGTCATCCTATATGGTTTATAGTGTGGTTCTAGGGGCAATCCTAATTTTTTAATCATGGTGCTACTAACGAAATTAGTAAAACACTTTCCATCAATTTCCAAACTGCACCCCTTATGATCCACATAACATCTAGTCTGGAATAAAGAACCCGGATTATAATCCATTCCTTATGTGGCGTTAAAAAAATTCGAGAATGAAGAGGATTTAGACATCAAATAGCAAGAATGACTTTTATTGACTTGGAAGGAAATGAATACCAAGAATTTTAAAGAAATTCAAGAAAGTGGTTCTTGAATTTGGAACAACTCTTTTTTTTTTTTTTTTTGAATAATGAATTTTCAGAATTAAATAATAATAAAAATAATTTTTTTTAAATAAATCCAAAAATTCGACACGAACACAACAAAACAAACGGAACAGGATTTGGATAAGAATCGAACAAAATAAACACTTTTGAATTTTTGTTGAATTTTTATATGGATCAATCTGGAAAAAAAATTTACCGGCACGAAGAATACTCAAGAAAAGAAAGACTCAACAACAAGATATGGATAATTCTTATGACAGACTCGATAATAAACATAAGAATTAAACTGGATAGAAAAACCTGAATTCAGAGTCTAGCTCTGATACCATATGATGAGATTCGAAGCGCGGAAGAAACGCCGGAAAGTTCCGAACCCAGGTTGTGGTTGGACGGATGAATCATGACCCGATATTCACGACGCGATGGCTCGACGATGCGGAATAAAGAACCACGACTTTCGAAACGCCACAAGGATTTGCCCAATCTCCTTGATAAGTCTCTGATTTGAACGCCACAAATATTCTAGCAAATATTTGATAAGTTCGATATTTGAACGCCACAAGAAATATTCTTGATAAGTTCAAAAAACATAGGAATCCACCTATAACTTTTATTGAATCCTCAATAAAAACTGTTTATATCAAAATCGAAGTCTGATTACAATGAATGGAAAAAGCGTATAAATAAGCAAAATAAAACTCTAGTCGCTAATGGACTCAAAATAGATTTCTAACTAACCTAAAATAGCTAAAACTGGAAAAGGAATAAAAATACGAAAAAGGAATTAAAAATCCGCATTATTTGCGAAAATCCTAACTTACGGCCGTGACAGTATCACTTACGGCCATAACTATTCTTCTGCTTAAGGATTACGGCAGTGACCATAATACTTACGGATGTAACTTTGAAAACCTGGAATTCTTCAATTTGATCCGAGAGTGACTTACGATCGTGAGAATATTTGGTTACGGCCGTAACTTTACTTCTGCATAATTTTTGGTTCTTTTTGACACAGTTTGATCTTCAAAGCTCGTCGAACCTGCTGAATTCTTGTTTTGGCTTGAATTACTTGAATTTTCCCGTCAAGCCTGCTATGACTCCGATTGTCGAAGGTCCGGAACACATCAATAGGGTGACATCTATCCATTATTCTTGTGAATTTTCTTTAACTATGTTTCTAGGCTAGATTTCTTGTGTTAGGATTATGATGAAGTTTTAATTATTGATTTCATGTTTTGACTTATTATTTAATTTACACAGTTTATGAGTTTGATGCAATTAAATAGTGCTTTTATTATTATACAATTGTTTGGCCAGCTTCTGCGTGATTTTCTTGTTATTTTTCTATGTTCGAAATAGTAGATGTTATTTAATTGCCACAAATTCCGATAGGGGATAGAAATATACCCCTATACTTTGTATTATTCTATATAGTGTTCATTGATCTTTAATGCTTTTCTAATTGCTTAATTGTCATAGAAATATAGTCAATCGACATTTAGAGATATGTTTTTTCCTTATTGTTGTTGAGAACATTTTTATTTGCCACCTTAAAAAGTTTAGGTGGTTTAAGATTTGGAGACCCCTGTTCCTGTCACGTCATTCTCCCATAGTTTCTTTGAAAACGTCTGTGCTGCGTTCTAATCATCTCATTAAATGGAACAACTCTCTCCGCATTATGCTAGAAAGAATGTCATACATCTGGCAGACGAGGTTGCGGTCTGAATATTCTCCCACTGTTGGATCAAAATTGCCTTTCAAAAGGCTATTTTCTATAGTATAGCCTACTTTGTCCTTTATCAAGCTGGAAATTAGAAACATCATCAGGATGATTGTAATGTCCCCATGTCTCCATATGCTTACTTACCTCCCCCATGCATTTAGCACACAAAATGCCTTCATCCTTCATGGGTTCTATGACGTGGTTCAAGACTCTCTTCTCCATCATGTATAACTAACTTGAATTTTGGCAATCTGCCTTTGAATCCAGTTGACATCATATTCACCCCAAGTGGTGTTGGATAATTGCCTCAAATTGCCAAAAAGTTGGAATCCTAATCCTAATTGAAATAGAGGTGATTACGTAATTGCTTGTTTCTACAATTTGTTGGATGTGTCCTCATTGGAATGAAGTACTGTTGAAGAGAGTTCATCTACAGTGGATGTCTAATGGGATTAGAATTGAATTTGGAGTAAATTACTTCTCTCTAAACATGCAGGTAACGTGTCCAAGTGGAATTAAATGTCAAGATAACCTCTATTTGTTAGAAAAGCAGTTGATCATGAAAGTTGTCTCCAAGCTAAACTGTTGTCCATGACGTGATTTATTACCTATAAATACGTGTATTATTATCTTTTTGTTGAAGTATATTGACTAGAGAGTATAGTGAGGAAAAATGTAGTCTAGCATCTTGGTTTTTCTTCGGTTCTTTGTGGGTTGTACAAAGAAGTTGAAATTGGTAAATGTGGTAAAGCTTGGTTATTTTTCCTACAATACTTGCGGGGTTTGGTGAGTGTAAATTTTATATAATTGTAACTGTTGACCACAAAATCCGGCTGTACCATGGACCAACACGTCTCAGCTCCTCCCTCTTGAACACGTGGATCTCTTGCGCACTGTGACAAACAATCAGTTTGCAAAGGGGGCCGAGGTGGCTCCCGTTTGCACTCCGATGCCAAAGTCAGTGCTCATTTCAAGCAAATATAAATTGAGTGGGGGAAATATAAGTGTGTAAAAGAGAGAAAAGGGAGCGAGAGTAAAATATTCAGTTAAGAGTATGAAAATGCTAACCCCTTTTAGGTGGAAGAAGTGTTCTATTTATAGGGGAAGTTATAATTTTGGATGGCAACACATGGTGGACTTTACACGTGTATTTACCCTAGCTGTTGGAGAGGAAGACCTTACTTTTTGATTGTAATCATTACTACGTTTGGTAGGGGATAGGCACTTGTCACTTTTTGATAAAGACGGCGTTACATCTCTGACTCCATCCATTGTCCCATCACTCATCTGAGGCGTCACCAAGAGTACCTTGGCTAAACATAAAACACATCGGCTAGACATAAATCAGTTCGGCTAAAGAAGTTCATGTGCTGTTCCACCTTGGCAGTTGGCCCAGGGAGATATCCTAAGCTTTAGTCATGGTCCAAGGTTCATTGGGCCTCTATTGAGCTCTCGCTGGTGGTTCACTGTACTCCATTTTGGGCACGGTCTCAACACTAGTCCCTCAAATTCGATGTGGTCATTTATGGGCAGATCGAATTTGTCATAGGTTCGAAGCTCCAATCTTGTTCTGATAACGTTCTACAATTAGACAGCTATAGGATTGCAGTTTTGCCCTAATTTCGTTATCTGTTATACCCAACATTTTACAATTGCTCTGCCATCCATCAGCTGGGAATCATTGTATAGCGCTATTCTTTAGGGGAGGCTCGGGTTCAAGGTAAAGTAGACCTCCCCCTCCTGCTTTCCCTCCCAGACCAAAGTTGGGATTATACTAACATATCTCTTAGGCGGCGCATTTAATATAAGGAGGCTGCTGATATTGGTTCCCAAGAAATATGAAGGGGACGGGGGGTGACATCTTGCCGCGCGTGGCAAACACTTTGGTAACCGAATGATTTCTTCCCTTCCTCCGACAACTGGCGCTTTGATTAGCCATCCCCCCAAGAGACGCGAGTTACCCGCATCAATCATGTGGCTCAAAAATCAAGGGTTTTGGATTATTGGGTTCCCTATAAAGCCCCCTTCTTCCCATCATTTCTCCTTTACCGTTTTCTAAGAATTTTTGTAGTAACTCTTTCGCAAGAAGTTTTAGCACCTTTTCCTTTCTTGCAAGTATTTCAGCATCTCTTCGAGGATTTTCCACCCAGCAAACCGTCTATACCGTTCAACATCTTCCATTGGCGTGTTTTTCACTTCTAATCTTCAATTGTGGGTTTGAAAATTTTTGTTTTGCATTTTGTTTTCCTCTTGGTGAGTCTCGCCTATTTTTAAGAAAAAATGGAAAGAATTGGGGGAACGGGTTCACAGGAAATGTTGGCAATGGCGATTCCTGTCAGAGGTTTTTACCGATTGTCTTTATCAGTTTTTAGTTCCCGCTTCTTTAAGGAGTAGATTAAGAGGAGGAATAGGAAATACAGTGGTATAATTTATTTGGATGATTCTGACAGTGAAGAAGAGAAGAACCAGACCTACATGGCTCATCTGTCATCCGATGAAGAGGCCTCTTTGCGGGAGCTTCGAAGCAAGCGGGATAGGAACTTGGAGAGAGGAGAGACAGTGGGCTCTTCTTCTGGTCATCAGGACCTCGGCTTAAGTAGTAGGGCCCCATTTAGGGCACATAGGGAAGAGTTAGGGCTATCTGAGGAGGAAATAGCCCAGGTTGAAGGTTGGGTGGACCTGGTGAATAAAGTGTTAGGGTATCATGTGGACCCTGATCCGAACCCAGAATCTTGGGAAGGCAGTGAGATTGCCACCAAAATCCGAGGCGTTGATTTGGCGGGAGCATCGGAAAAATTCAGGATACCAGAAGGGGTTCAATTGGTGCACCATACGCCTTCTTGTCGACCCTGTAGCCCTCCCCCAGGTCAAGTGGCCGTATGCTATGATGTTTTATCCTGCGGGATGAGGCTGCACCTGCATCCCTTTTTTAGGACACTGCTTAGGAGTTACAACTTATGCCCCTACCAGTTGGCCTCTAACTTCTGGACGCAGGCCGTGGGTACTTGGCTGGTGTGGCAAGAGGTCAACCCTGACTACCCCATCTCGTTGCACATCATCCACACCTTATATGCCCTGAAGAAGTCCGTTAGAAGGGATAAGGATGTGAGGTTGGATGTCAAGGACTGGTACTACTTGTCCCCCAGAGGCTTATATCCTCCTATTATCACTGGTCATCCCACTGCAATAAAGAACTGGAGGAACCAGTGGTTCTAGTTTGTGGGGTAGTGGTAGAGCTTGCCTTTGGACCCTAGTCCGGAAATCACCGTTCCCCGAACTCTTTCCTCACCTAGTGAGTCTTGTATTTGCTTTCGCATCCTTAAGTGTCATGTGTCATTCACTTTTCATTTTTGTTCATCTCTCTTTATCTGTTTTCACACGTTATTGGCTTATGGCAGGGGACACTTTTTCCTGCCTTCTCTCCGACGCAGATTTAGCGACAGTGCGACGAGTGTTCGCTTACCGGGGCATTTTTCAGGAGGTCATCCAACAGAACAAGCTTTTTGTCAAGCACGGCCTTATGCGAGCTATGAGTGAGTTTGTTTTCTTACTGCCTTCCTAGCTTATACCTCAATCACTCATAGCCTTATTCTTCTCTTTCTTTCTTGCTAGGTTCCAAGGACTTCCCGAAGATTTCCTTGAAGGGCCTTATGACCAAGAAGATCCCTCCTGACCTTCGCCACAGCAGTGAGATTGAGAGGAGGTAGAAAGCAGTGCTTGCTAATCTGCAAGTACAGGTGGCAAAGGAGGTATCCGAAGCGTCCACTGCCCAACTTGAAGGTCCTCTTCCCGCATTGCTGTCCCCACCCAGTCTATTGCCGGTAGGCCCCCAACAGCCTAGCTTGGAAAAAGAGGCTAAACCCAGGAGGGTCACAGCAACGGGGAAGGGAAAGAGGTCAGATAGGAGTAGCTCTAAGAGGGAAAGGGAGTCTAAGAACGTCTTGGTGCCATCTCCCCTATCCGAGGATATCTCCGAGCCTATATCCGAGGAGGAACCTGCCCCTTTGAAGAGGCTCAGGAGGGGGAAGGATACCACCTCTGCTCCTTCGCCACTAGAGACCCAAGACTTGGAGGACGAGCCTTCCATGTCTATCCCAGGCTTGACTTATGAAGTGACACCTGCGGGGGTAGAAGAGCTCAAACAGATTAAAGCCAGTGTCCTCCCCAAGGACGTCACCTTCAATCCCTATTTGTTTGACTCCCCTAACTCTCCTCCTACCAGGGCTGCCTTGGTCACCGAGCAATTTTGGACAAAGGGCTGGTCTGCCTTCTTTTCCAGTGCCACTCCATCCCGGAAGCTACTTGCTGCCAAAGCTATGAATGCTAGAGCGCTGACCCTTTTTGATGATGTGGAATCTTCAGTGGAGGAGGCGTAGCGGGAAAAGAAAGATGCTGAGACTGCACTCCGTCATGCGGACAACATGCTGAAGGAGATTAATGATCTTAAAACTCAGCTGTCCATAGCCCGCAAATCTTCCTCAGAGGAGAGGGCTCACGCGAAGCGCCTCTAGGAAGATAACGAGAAACTGAAGCATGACCTCCGGGCCTCTGAGTCAGATGTGGCGACTCTGTGCAAGAAGCTTGACGAATCCAACCATGCGCAGTCCATCACAGCGGAAGCCTTAGCAGAAAAAAACTCCACGAAGGCCAAACTGACAGCTGAGGTGGCAGAAGTCACCTCTAAGCTACAAGGGGAAGTAGAGGCTAGGAAGAAGGCTGAGGAGGATTATGCCTCCCTGGAGAAACATATTTACTCCAAAATTGCTGAGGCCTTGGAGCGTACTATTGCAGCCAGGGCGAAGGAGGTTTTGGGGGCCGAAGTGTAGAAGTCAGTTCAGAATCTCAAGGATACTTTTGAAGAGACCCCTGAGTATGAAGCTATGCAGAGGATTTTTGGGAACATTGGGGCTAGGATGGCCTTGGGAGATGTAAAAGAGGCTTTCCCCGATTTGGACATTTTCCAGATCGAGGCCTTATATCCAGAGCCACAAGATTTAGGGGAAGATCCTCCTACTGACGTTCCCTCTGACTCCTGTCAGATCGTACCAAACGGAGACTCTGCCAAAGACCCCCCCCAATGAATGTGGAAATAGAGTGTGGTTGTGGCTAGTTAGCTTTTAGTTTATTTCTCGAATTTTAAATCGTAAATGTAATGACACTTTGAATTGTAAATACTTTGAATTGTAAATGTAATGATTTATTTAGCTCAATGTTTTGATCATTTTGTGAAGTTCGACAGTTGTGTACACAAGTTTTGGTTTGTACAACGTCATTTGTTTAAATGTGAATGCTTCTAAATGCAAGCACCTTCTAAATGCAAGCGCCTTATAAACGCATTGTATCAAGATAGTCCCTCAGATCTAAATAGCTTAAGGCATTCATGTTTACTGGTTAGATCTGATTTTGACAAACATTTGAATATATTTGAATTATACTTCGTAACACCTGCGATTCTTCCTCCTTACGATTATTAGTTTGGACAAGCTCTTACTGATGATGTTAATACGTTCAACCAATACGCAGTGATCGTAGTACGGGCTTATAAGAGTCCCTTGTTTTAAAAAAGTTCAAGTATAATGGAGTTGTACTCTCCTATAAACAAAATAATTTATGCATTTTTAATATCCGCCATGTTTACCGAATAGCACTTGATGCAATCCTCAACGTAACTCACTTCAAATTTTCATTAAATTACGTGGAGACATTGTAATCATCGAAGAAGAACTCAATTTTATTGAAAATTGCAACGAAGGTGATCCGTGTTCCAAGGATTACACAAAGGTACCCCAGATAGGTTGCCCATAATACTTGTGGGAGTTCATCTACCCATGCGCCTTTTTTGGATTCCAACTTCCACTTTAGGGTGTTTTTTATGGTCTTGTTCATAGCTTCTACCTGCCCATTGGCTTGTGGATGATGCGGAGACGAAAATAATTTCTTAATTCCCAAATCGTCGCACAATTCATCAATGCTTCTGTTTTTGAACTGTTTTGCATTATCACTAACCAACGAGTGCGGTATTCCAAATCTGCATATAATATTCTTTCAGATGAACTTGGTGGTGTTGGCCTCGGTAATCCTCATCAAGGGTTCCTCCTCGACCCACTTGGTGAAGTAGTCAATTGCCACTATTGCAAAACAATTGTTACTAGCACCTCTGGGTATAGGACCAATAATGTCAATCCCCCACTTCGTGAAAGGCCAAGGGCTAGTTACCACAGTCAATTTGTGATGCGGTTGATGCGTTATGGTTGCATGCCTCTGACATTTATCGCACTTGCGGACAAAGTCATGGGAATCCTTTCATATAGTTGTCCAAAAATATCCCTGTTTGAGGGCTTTCTGAGCCAATGATAGCGCCCCAGTGTGGTTTCCGCATATGCCCTCATGGATTTCTTTCATTACATACTGCCCTTCCTCCGGTCCAACACATCGTAACAAAGGAGAGGTGTAACTCCATTTATAAAGCAGATCATCCAAGAGTACAAAATTTGTGGCATATCTTTGCAATTTTCGAGTTGCTTCCGGCTCGTCTGGTATTGTTTGATGCTTCAAGTATGCAAGTATAGGACTCATCTAGGATCCTTCTTCTTCTATTGCCAAAATTTTCGTTCCTGGCTCAATGGAAGAGGTCGACAAATGCTCAATTGGAACCATAGTATGGAGCTCGGAATCATTACTGCTTGCTAGTTTAGATAAAACATCTGCATAGGAATTCTCAGTTCTGGGAATATGATGTAACTCTATTTTTCTGAAATGCACGGCTAAATCTTTCACTTTCTTCAAGTAGGCAACCATGACCGGCTCTTTGGTAGAAAACTACCCGTTAAACTGGCTTACAACAAGCTGCGAGTCACTATTTGCCACTACAGACTTAATCTTTAGAGCTTTCGTAAGCCTTAGTCCAGCTAAGAGCGCCTCGTACTCTGCAACATTGTTTGAGGCTTTAAAGCCGAAGCAGATATCATTGTGCAGTTTGTATCCTTCTGGACTCATTAGTAGTATTCCCGCCCCGGATCTTCCTTCAGCTGAGGACCCGTCAACGAACAATTTCCACTCATGGCTATCCTCCTTGTTATCAATCATCTCCACCTCGGGTGAATGCGTGAACTCAACTATGAAATCTGCTAATGCTTGACCCTTTATAGCTGTCCGAGGTTCATAATGCAGGTCGTACTGGCTGATTTCTATCGCCCACTTCATTAGCCTCCCAGATACGTCTGGTTTCTGCAATACCTGTCTCATAGGAAAGTTTGTGAGAACATGTATGGAGTGCGACTAAAAGTAGGGGCGGAGTTTTCGAGCTGCCGTAATCAACGCGAGAGCAAGTTTTTCCATATCGGGGTAATGTGTTTCTGCATCCAGCATGAATTTGCTTATATAATACACTGGGAACTGATTCCCATCCTCCTCTCTGACCAATACTGAGCTAGCAGCTTCTTTTGATACGGCTAAATACAGAGAGAGTGGTTTGCCAGCCTTTGGTTTTGATAATAGTGGGGCCTGCCCCAGGAATGATTTTAGGTCGGAAAAGGCTTGCTCACAGTCTGGGGTCCATTGAAATCGCTTCCCTCCCTTCAAGACTTTAAAAAATGGCAAGCATTTATCTGTGGACTTAGAAACTAACCGATTTAAGGCCGTAATTCTTTCCGTTAAACTTTGCACTTTTTTTGGGCTCCGCGGAGAGCGCATGTCTAGTAGAGCTTTGATCTTATACGGATTGATTTCAATTCCTCTTCGGTTCACCATGAATCTAAGAAACTTTCCAGAAGCTACTCCAAAGGTGCATTTCGCAGGATTGAGCTTCATTCGATATCTTCTCAGAATGTCAAAGGCCTCTGAAAGATGGCGGACATGCTCTGTGGCGACCATACTTTTGACTAGCATGTCATCGACATATACTTCCATGTTGTTTCCCAGCTGTTCTGAAAACATACGATTTACCAACCTTGGTAGGTGGCTCCGGTTTTTTTAAAACCAAACGGCATGACCTTATAACAATAGAGTTCCCTATCCGTGATAAACGAGTTGTGCTCCTCGTCCGATTCATGCATGGGGATCTGATTGTATCCGGAGTATGCATCCATAAAGCTCAGCATCTCATGTCCCACTGTAGAGTCGGATAATTGATCAATCCGAGGTAGGGGGAAACTGTCTTTAGGGCATACCTGGTTTAAATTCGAGAAATCAATACATACTCTCAATTTCCCATTCTGCTTTGGGACCAAAACAGGGTTTGATACCCACTTCGGATACCGAGATTCTCTGATAAAGCAATTTTTTAATAGCTTCGTCACCTCTTCTTTCAAGGCCTCATATTTATCAGAACTTATCGGTCTTCTTTTTTGCCTGTGCCCAGGACTTCTTGGATCAAGCTGGAGTCTGTGACAGGAAACTCTAGGATCAATTCCAATCATGTCATCATGTTTCCATGCAAATACGTCGAGGTTCTCAAGTAAAAATCTTTTTAGCTGATTTTTATATTCAACCGGCGAATTCTTGGGTCTAGGTCTGCTAGATCCTCTTCCGGCATCACTGTAACATCTTCACTTTCTGAGGGCCCTTCACCCAGTCTTTCAGGGTTTGGAGCAGCCTCGGCCATTGCCACGTCACTAATCATGTTCAAGCTCTGGTCTTGAAATTTTTGAATTGCGTTTGTGTAACAGGTCCGTGATTCAGTTTGGCTCCCCTTGACAGTTGCTACACCATGCTCCGTGGGGAATTTCATGCAAATGTATTTGGACAGCATTGCAGCCCCCAAGTCAATAAGACTCGGCCTCCCAATTGAGCCATGATAAGAGGAGATTTTGTCTATAATCAAGAATTCCATGGGGATTCTGGAGAAAGTTGGTGCTTGCCCTACCTCAGTCATAAGGGTTATGGATCCTCTATGAGTTATGCTGTCCCCAATGAATCCATATATTGGATCTGGGACTGGGATGAGTGGGGTGCTAATCCCCATTTTATCAAAAGTTACTCCGTAAATCACGTTTACCGAGGCACCATCATCCACCATCATTCGTAACAATCCATTCCGAGCTACCACTACCCGTATAACCAACACGTCATTATGCGGGAAATGCACCCAAATAACGTCATCCTGGGTAAATGTGATAGATTTCGTCCGAGGCATCCCAACAGAATGCGAATGGATGTGATAATTCACGTTGGCGGGCTGCTTGGCCTCTTTGATATACCGCTTATGGGAGTTATTTGTACTTCCACCTGGATGGGGGCCTCCCAATATCGTGTCAATTTCGCGAATCGACGGATTATTTGTAGGCATAGGTGGTTCCCTCGTATCTTTAGCATGTGCCGGGGAGTTATCCTGACCACCCTTGCCCTTGTCTCTTTGACGACCGTCAATCCTTTCCTTCGTTGGGTTCTTCCACGGAGCTCACCTGTCAGCTCGGTTAAACTTTTGGTTACTTGGCTTTTGCGTCTTTCCTTTATCAGGAGAGAAGTCACCTCCCCTTCTTCCGTGTACCTTTTGGTCCGCTAACATGTGGATTTCCCTACAATCTTCCGTCGCGTGGCCATAATACCTATGGTATGCGCAGTAAGCCCCAATCATAGGTTGCTTTCCACTTCGGATGCCTTCCATTCTTCCATGACCTGTGGGGGGATTCGAGGCGGGAGCATTGGAGTGCAAGTTAGGAATAGCCTCCCTGATCTCTGCTGCATAACTAGACCCAGTTCCGGGAAAGGGACGTGGCGCTCCACTTTGGTTATTGCCGAACCTATCCTTATTACCTCCTTTCCTATGGTTCGCTTCATTGGGGTACCCAAGATTGTATCTCCCTTAAGGGTGGTTGTCTCTGGCCCTAGCCATCTCTTCTAAGACGATCTCTTCCTTCATCAGATCTACTAGGACATTGTAATCCCTCGACTTTTTGCTTCGGACATCCCTCCAAAACATGCTCGTCATGTCTAGGCCCCCTTCAATGCGGAAAACGTCTCCGCCTCGGTGATGTTCTCACAAATATGCATCTCTTTAGTAAACCGAGCAAGGTAGCTTTTCAAATATTCCTCCCTTCCTTGCCTTAAGTCTTGAAGACGCTGGAGTGGGAGCTGGCTGGGCCTGGAGGAAACAAAGCAATTTTTGAAGGTTGTCTTCAAATCTCTCCAACTGTGGATGCTACCAGGAGGGAGTTTTTGATACCATCGTATTGCACTTCCCTCAAGGGTCAAAGCAAAGGCTTTGCACTTCAGTGGCGGAGTGGCTCCGGCTATTTCCATGCTAGTGCGATAGCTTAACAGGTGATCATCGGGGTCATCTCGGCCAGAATACTTTGTTATTTCTGGCATTTCAAAGTCATGGGGCACTGGGCACTTTCGGATGCCCTCCGTAAAGGGGCTTATTTCCTCTTCATCATCCAGCTCGTATGATGGTAATTCACTGTTTTCTCCATGGTCGGAGTGCATCGGGTCATGGTATTGGTCGTAGGGCTGTTGAACGTAATCCTGCCCCCGTGGTGGCAAAACTCGGCCGTAGTTTGGCCTTTCAAAGGTCGGAAGGCCATCATGAGATTTTGTCCGAGCTGCTTCTGCCCTTCTTTCCTGCCTATTCCTAGGCTCATGTGTGGGGACCAATTTTTTAGCCCCTGTATCATACCGGTCTCTATGCATTGGGCTCCGTGACAGGGCTTCTTCAGCTCGTCTCTCTCACCTATTTCTAGGCTCAGTTGCATTGCGCTGACCTTGATCAGATCGGCCCCCTCTCTTGCCCCTGAATAACCCTCCTATTCGACTAAAAACACTGCCAGATTTTGAGGGCGAAGCCTCCCTGTGGTTAATTTGGGGTTGGCCTTGTTCTCTTGGTACTTCATGCACCGACCCTTCTTCTTAGAGAGGCACAGACCCCACCTCGTCATATGCCTTCGGGTCTTAATAGTAGTAACAGGCAGTAGCCGCATCAGATGGTGAGTAATGTGGCTGCGAGTATTGTGGGGGCATCACGGGTTCATTTATAACATACCCTCTAGCCATATAGGCATTCATCGCAGCAGTTTGTTCTATCTGCTGTTTTTGCATTTTCAACATCTGGGCTGCCATGCGAGTCATATCTCGCAGCATGTGGCGATTTTGGTGCCGGGATGGAGGGTTAGGTTGGGCCACCCCCTCATTTGTGTTCTCACGAGGCCTCTGGGGATCCTCTTCCTCACTGTGTTGGTCATTTCTACTCCTACGAGGGTTAAATCGTCGTCACTTTCATTCATGTTCAGAACGGTTTCTTGGTTTTATCTTTTCTTTCAAAGATAGGTGAACTTTTATCTCAAAGTTCTAAACCTTTTTCAAGGTTATTAAACTTATATTCCAAAGTTTTACACCTTTTCAAGGTTATTAAACTTATATTTCAAAGTTCTTGTAATTCTCCGCTCTTTTGCAAGAGGTTACTTGCCTTTTTTCAAGGTTTCTTCTTTTTTCTGTGCGGCTTTTTACCATGTGTTTTCGTGGTTAGCAGTATGGTTTCCCACAGACGGCGCCAAAATGTTGACCACAAAATTCGGCTGGACCTTGGACCAACACGTCTTAGCTCCTCCCTCTTGAACACGTGGATCTCCTGCGCACTGTGACAAACAATCAGTTTGCAAAGGGGGCCGAGGTGGCTCTCGTTTGCACTCCAATGCCAAAGTCAGTGCTCATTTCAAGCAAATATAAATTGAGTGCGGGAAATATAAGTGTAAAAGAGATAAAAGAGAGTGAGAGTAAAATATTCAGTTAAGAGTATGAAAATGCTAACCCCTTTTAGGTGGAAGGAGTGTTCTATTTATAGGGGAAGTTATAATTTTGGATGGCAACACGTGGTGGACTTTACACGTGTATTTACCCTAGCTGTTGGAGATGAAGACCTTACTTTTTGATAGTAATCATTACTACGTTTGGTAGGGGATGGGCACCTGTCACTTTTTGATAAAGGCGGCGTCATATCTCTGACTCCATCTATTGTCCCATCACTCATCTGAGGCGTCACCATAGAGTACCTTGGCTAAACATAGAACACATCGGCTAGACATAAATCAGTTCGGATAAAGAAGTTCATGTGTTGTTCCACCTCGGCAGTTGGCCCAGGGAGATATCCTAAGCTTTAGTCATGGGCCAAGGTCCATTGGGCCCTCACTGGTGGTTCACTGTACTCCATTTTGGGCACGGTCTCAACAGTAACAATTTTTTATTTAGTAAAAACTTTGGCTGTTCGTAAGTTTTGTGTTATTGTTTTATTTTTTTGTTGGCTCAATTATTTCTTGAACATAAAAAGTTCCTATGGGGTTAATTAGAGAGAGAATTTGTGTGTAATTTTCAACAAGTGACTGTGGGAAAGGATTTTCATCAACTGCCATCTTCTTTTTGGACCCAAATGTGATTCGCCCATACTTAATGGCATCCTGTAATACATGACAGAAAATCAAGCGATTGTTAGTCATATGAGACCATGCATTATATCATTTACAATTTTTTTTGTTCAGGGTTTGGAAACTTATGCTTATCTTTCAGCTTTATTTGCTTATCCTTATATAATTTATCAAATATAAGGTCAGGTTTGGTCACATCAAAGGAAGACACTAGACTTTTTGTTTTTATCTCTTATAGGCTCACTTTTGATCGTTGGGTTTGATTAGGACACTAAAGTTCAGGCATATGTATCTCCCTTAACCAATTTGGCTAGACATACTTTGGTTTGATCATAATAGTCATCATCGACCAGGTGAACATTAAAACTTAAGTCTTTATAGTACTAGAATTCTTCATTTGTTCTTCTTCTCTAATCTGACGTTCATACCTAACTACATTCATGCTCAACTGGAAAATGTCAGGAAACTCTTTGTTTTGAAATTTCTTTTTTAGATCAAAACCGAGGAAACTTTGAGCAATCTTGACGAATTCTTTTTCAGGGAAAGGTACAAAACACTTGTTTCTGGCTGTTTTAAACCTCTGAAAGAAAGTTTCTACCCACTTGTTTGGCATCTGGCATAAATTCGCCAACGGCCAAACTTACTGCCCACTCATTTGGCATCTGGCTTAAATTCACCAAATCAGCCAAAGTAATCTCAGATTCAGATTTGTAGAACTGAGAGTGGAACAATTGTTCTAGTTGTTACCATGTCTGAACGGAATTTGCTGGCAAGTTAATGAACCATGAGAAGGCTACCCCCGTTAAGGAAGGAACTAGGGAATAGTCTCATCTTATGGTAGTCATTTACCTTGCCACATTGCAATGTGAAACGCCATATGTATTCTAAAGTAGAAACTTCCCCAAGGCCAGTGAACAATGAACTTTGTACCCTCTAGGCCATAGGTATGCTTGATCTACACAATCATGATATGGCTTTATGTAAGTAGGCCTAACACAAGGACATATTCCCACAGCCATTTGATCCCGCACTATCTTAGTGATTTGATCTCTCAACAAGACGTTAGGATCATAAGGGACACCTATGGGTTGGTTTCCTGGTGGTATTACTCGAGGCCTGATGTTTGGTAATGAGTTAGCAGCAAAGGTGACATTGTTTAGACCATTGTTACCATTAGTCTGAATATTATCCCCATTATTGACATATGGGGTGTTTTGTCCATTATTTTGGACATTATCTTTTGCACTTGGGTTACCCCCCCCCCCAAGTTTGGCATTTAACTACTATTATTCAAGTTAGCCATACCACTACTCCCCACGTTGGAAGTAGACGGTCCAAAAGGTGGTTCTATTCCCTGATTTGGACTTACAGTCGTGGGATTATGTCCCACAATTGTTCTGGCTGGGAAGTGGTGTTCAATATTTGGAAAAGTTGACCGAAAAATTTGGCCTGTCAAACCTATTCATAGTATCATGTAAGGTTCTTAGTTGCTTAGCCATGTTGTCATAGTGTTCTCTTTCACTTTGAATAAACTTTTCCATATTGTGAACATGTTGTAAGTTTATCTATTCAACCACATCTTGGATGAGTTCGCCAAGTAGTGAACGCATAGTCCTAGGACTTAGTTCCGCCATTGGTTCATAACGACTCTGACTTTGTCCATCTGTTCCTAGAGTGCTTTTTTGATCCTCATATCTCTCAATCACAGACTGGACTCAGTTGCTTTCCGGTTCCATATCAAAAACTTTATGAGACATATTACTTCACCTTTGTATCTTCGAACACCAAAATCGTCCCACTGGGCGTGCCAAATTGTTTCGCGCAAAGGAAATCGCTAACAATTAAAAGGATTCAGACGATGTGTAAGGAACAATAACCTCTTGAGACAAAGTCCCAATGAGGGGTTCTTTATTTATGAAGATTACAACGAAAGCAAAGCAAGGCCTCCAAGGGGCACAAGCACACAAACTAGACTAAGATTTGACAGGAAAAGTAAAGATAAAAGAAAATTACATATCTCTATTTAAGAGTTGATTAATCGGTCCTTCTAAATGCTTAAGTTTCTACTATATATACACAACTATCTACAACTGCTTTCTAGTATTTGAATCCTTGATTTGCCGCCTTGACTTGTACATGCATGAAATAACTACTGCCTATCTTATTACACAATTGTCGCCCACTTTTATAACTGACGTCCACTACATTGCTTTAAGTAACTTCCACGATCCTTTCTAATTGCCCAGAACATGGAAATTGCTGCTTAATGACCAAATGAATCATGAGATGAACCCCTAAAATCGCTTCTTCAACCTTATCTATCTTGGTCGCCCAATTTCCCTTGCATTCGTCCTGTCGCCCAAGCACTCCAGTGCTTGCTCAGTCGCTCAACTTCCTTCACATCGCCCTTTCTTCTGTAATGGGCTATCATGTTTTGGACTTTTTATGCTAGACCTCTAACTTGGGAATTTTTAGGTGTCAACAATAATATTCAAAGTTTTCGCCTTAGGAGAGCCCAACTTCACACGTGGAAGTGATCAAGTGCCACATAGAAGCCATGTATCACGCCATTTTGGAAGAGGTGTTTGCCTCTTTGCCCCCAAATGGCACATGGCCTCGCCTTGTCCAATATGCTGTATTGATGCGAATAAGGCAAAAACCTCACCTCCATTACTTCTAGCTTCACCTGTCATTCTACATGATATGCTTGAAGCAAGAGGACATCGAGGCAAGTAGATATTATTCAAAGTGTGAACGACTTTCCACAATTTGATAGATGCAGAAAGTTCAATCAATGTCCAAATATCCAAACAAGAAGATCCTCTTTTCTGACAAAGAGCTGTATACACCATTATGAAGCCAAATGTCAAGATGGAATTCCGCTTCGTAATAATATACTCAAACATTACCTAGCCTAGACCTTGTTTGATTCTCTACAAAAAAATTTCTTTTTTCTACAGTACTCAATCTCAACCATTCATTAAAAGTCAAACCCACAAATTTGACTTTTCAATCAAATCTCAATCATCTATTCTCTTAAAAATCACTATTCATTTTTTAAAAAAAAAAAATCTTTTTGAACAATACCAAACAAACACTCTATTTCTAACCATATGAGTATGCACGTGTCATATTGTAAAGAAGATTCTTATCATACTATGCCTCTATTTGAGCCTCATTATCCTTTAACTTATTTTTCTCCAATAAGCCTTAAAATCTTTCTCACTTTTCAACGGCACATTCTTCAAAAAATTAATATTACAAAAAACTCATTTTTGTAAAGAATGGGGCTCAAATAAAGGCTATGTTAATAACGAAAGGTTGAAGAGACAACGGTAAAAGTACCCAAATGGAAAACCGAGGTGATCGATCAAAGACATGTCCCCAAGTTAAACTTGGTCTATAGATATCCCTAGTAATTTCAAACAAGAAGGTGTCCGCCCCCAGGGCACATCTCTCAGTGGCAAAGAGGAGGGTTGGTAAGCGCTCAGTGCGTCTGGGTACAGAATTCGAATCCTAAAATATTGGATTTGCTCATTGTAGAAAACAGGAGTTATTGAGAATTGCTCATACTTACTCAATCCCTCCACCTTGATCCCTGGGAGGCATAACCTAGATTTGCAATCTTGAACCAGTGGTCTTGGACGTGGTCTGTTTGGACCCTCGGTGTGTGGAATACACCTTTTTTCTTTTTTCTTTTTAAACAAGAAGGTGTCCAATATATTATCCTGTCTATCAACTTGACTTTTTAAAATTGATTATTTTAATATTTGACTTGAGTGTTGATGTGTAAACACCAAACAGTCATTTTACCATTCTTCAGAACAACGGTCTTTTCTTTGAAGTTGTCTTAATGTGCAGGTAACTTGCAAGTGAACGAAGAGATGATCGATGGATGTTGACTGTTGAATACAATATATAAGGTTGAACAGGTTGCAAGGTCAACAAATGATGTCGTCGTTTATTTATGCTCTGTTTGTTAAATTTTTTGTGTTTTAAAACATATTTTTTTTATGTTTTCTAGATAAAATATGTGGTTGAAAAGTGGAAAAAGAAATGTGTAATTAAAAAGCGATTTAAGAAATTGTGTTGTTAAAAACATGTTTAAAAATTCTTTTGCCTAATAGAGACTTATATGCATGGAGCTCATGCCATGTTTGAAAAAGTGACCATGTACCACCAAGTGCCTTCACCTTGCGTTAGCCAAAGTAAACGCTTCACCCGAATAAATCGAATATGCAAGTTCTAGACCTAACATAGAAGCTATTATAGCACATGGATCAGTCAAGTTCACATATAGAAGAACATCACACCACTAGAGATTGACAAAAACCTCATCCTATAGGTCACGATCTTGCCTGGCTCATGCCAAGGTGATTCCTTGAATATCTCAGTCTTAGCCCCATGATTTCAAGCCTTGCTCTAACAAAAATGCTCTTGTACACAGAGACGGAGATGTTGGGGGGGGGGGCGGCGGCGACCGCCCCCCAACATTGTCTGATGGTCCACTATTCCTAGTTAATTTGTAATGTATTTTTCAGTTTCGCCCCGCAAAAAATTTGACTTGCCCCTGCAAAATTTTAAAGGGTAAACAGCACAAATGGTCCCCAACCTTTGGCTTTCTTGCGAAAATGGTCCCCAACGTTTAGATTTTGACATTTACATCCTTAGAATCACCAAACGTTGCAAAAATGGTCCCTACCGTTACATTTCGTTAGTTTCCACAGTTAAAAACTTGCAAATAGCACAAATGATCCATAACCTTTGAGTTTCTTGCGATAATAGTCCCTAACATATTAAGGTAATGTTTGGCATATTTAATTTGTAACCTCCAAACGTTTGACGTATTTAGTTTATAATATATTAAATCCTTAAATGTTTGGCATATTTAATCCCTAATATATTAATCCCCTATTTGAGACCAATTATTTCAAATAATGTGGCTTTTAATTGTAATTTTTTAAAGAATCTGTGATTAAAAAAAACTTGAATTTATTTGTAAATTATTTTATTGATTGAATGTGTGATCTTTAAAAAAATAAATTTTATTCTGAATTTCTAAAGTGCACGATAAAATAGTTAACAAAAATTCAATGCATTAACATTTCAACCTATTGGTAAAAATGACATCATTTTAGGAATTGAATAATAAATATTTTTTATCAGTTTTACTTTCGATTTTGAAAATCGATCAATTTGAAAAGTAAGTTTGGAAAATTGGGTTAAAAAGTAAGATTTTTTTTAATGCATAAATTAAAAAAAAAAAAAAATATATTAATAGAATGTGGGAAAGAAAACGAGTTTTATTGGTTCTCAAAAATCGAAAATAAAAAATAGAAGTGATAAAAACATATTTATTATTTAATTCCTAAAATGATGTCTAATGTATTTGTTTGTTTATATTCCATGAATTTATTATTTTTTTAGCAATATATTGAACTGTTAATGCGGTGAATTTTTGGTAAATATTTTATTGTGCACTTTAAAAATTTAGAATAAACTTTTTTAAAACTCATTTTTAACTATACATTCCATCAATAAAATAATTTACAAATAAATTCATTTTTTTAATCACAAATTATTCAAAAAATTACAATTAAAAAGCCATATTATTTGAAATAATTGGTCTCAAATAAAGAATTAATATGTTAGGGACTAAATATGCCAAACGTTTAGGGATTTAATATGTTAGGGACTTAATACGCCAAACGTTTGGAGGTTACAAACTAAATATGTCAAACATGACCTTAATATTTTATGGACTATTATCGCAAGAAACTCAAAGGTTAGGGACCATTTGTAATATTTGCACATTTTTAACGGTGGAAATTAACGGTATTTAACGGTAGGGACCATTTTCGCAACGTCTGGTTATTCTGAGGGTGTAAATGTCAAAATCTAAACGTTGGGGACCATTTTCGCAAGAAAGCCAAATGTTAGGGACCATTTGTGCTGTTTACCCAAATTTTGAAATTTTTTCCCCATTAATAAATATTGACCCAATAACTTACACTTTAAAATTTAGCCATACAAAAATCTTAGACCTAAACAAAAGATCCAATAGTATAGTCCAAATCCAATTCAAAAGCAATTAAGCAAATGATGAGCATAAGGAGAGACCAATTTCAAATATCCAAGTCATCTATACCATCGTTATATAGATAAACAGTTTACTTTTTAATGTCCATGTAATGTTCATGTTTTCAATTTGTATAGCGTTAGAAACGTAGATGGACAAATTATTTTTGCATCGATAAATTGATTGTTTTTTTGGTCATTCAATTTAACTTACCTATTTTGGTACTTAAAATCGTCGTTTTCAATCCTCTTAATTAAAAAAAAAAAAAAAATCAGGGCCCACCCCCGAACACCTGGAGGGGTCCCCGCCTCCCTCCACCCCCTGATTTTCGCCTCCGCAACATCGAAATCCTGACTACGTCCTTGCTTGTGCATATTAATTAATTAACATAAGAGTTGACAAGTAAGAGTTGATATAAGAGTTGAAAAGTAGATGATGTAGATGAATTGTGATTGTTGATTAAAAAATGATGTAATTTATAAAAATAGGGACTATGTCACATATATTTTATATCAACTTATATGTGAATTATCATGTACATGCAGAAAGATTCTTTCCTCTAAATAAGTCTCCAACTTGAGATCTAACTGTTAAGGGTGGTACTTGCTATTTTATCCCTTACGTTCACTTTCAGACTTGTCATGTCAGCTAATGTATTGAAATAGGATTTGGAGATTTGTTATTATGTAATTTTATAAAGTCGATTTTTATTTTACTTTTCAATTTCAATTTCAATTTCGAATTGTCCCCTAACTAAAAATTGAATATTTTAAATTTTTGCAATAGAATCACATGCAATATTTTGTTATAAACTAGAGAAAAAGAGAATGGATTAGAGAAACTAATAGACTTATATTTTTATTAAGAACCAGAACTTCATATACATAGGGGTAATAATAATAATTAGGGTCATAGAGTACTAATAAATATATTTTTTACAATACTCTTCTTAAATTACATATTACAAAATATCTATCTCATTAAAACCTTGTTAAATAAAAATTCAATAGAATAAAAATATCAAACGAAGGAAAAAAGAGTACATTTATATTGGAGTATTAAAAATAAATGTTGTCTCATCGAAACCTTGAAAGGAATACTCAATAAGACAAAACCTAAGCGAATCAAAAAGAGCACAATTATTTACCCAGATGTTGATCATCAAAATCATAGAGTCGACGCATTCAAATCTCGTGTTTAAAATCATGTTTTAAATGCTGATTTGGAAGGTAGGCTAATTTGTAACCACAATAACGGTTTAACATTCGCCACGTAGGAAACCGTTTACTACAGTTGATCTGTCAAGTGCAAGAGACGGATTCGAGGTGATTGTTGGACGGTGTACAATATATGAAATTGAGTGAGGGTTTATTTTCCTTTTAAAGTACAGTGATTAGAAGTTGGTGTTCTGTTTGTATTTTATTTTGTATTTTTATTTTAGAAAATATTTTATGTTTCCTATTTTTATTTTTGTTTTCAAATTTACTGAAAACGCGTTTGGTTTGTCATTTCTGAAAACTGTTTTTGAAAATGAAAAATTGAAAAACACGTTCTGTTTGAAATTTTGCAGAATACTACTTAAATTATTTTTAATTAATTTTTACTTAATTTTTTTTTGTAATGTTGATATTGAATTCAATAAAACTTTATTTAAACTTAGTTCAAAGTTAGGATAATTCTAACTAAAAAAAAATCTTCATTTAGGCTTAGTTCCAAGTTAGGATAATTCTACCAAAAAAAAAAACCTTAAAATGCGTTTTCCTCATTTTGAACATTTTTTTATTGAAATACACACTAAACGCCCAAAACGAGGCTCGTTTTGGGGCGTTTTGTGTACAATTTTTTTTTTTTTTTCCAAAATGCGTTTTCGAAAATGGTAAAGAGAGCGCATTTTTTAATATTTTCGAAAATAAAAATAGAAAAAGATTTCAAAACAGTAAAGAGAACATTACGTAAGTATTCCATATTTAAAATTCAGCAAGTGTTTAATTATTCCCTTCAGTTGCACTTTGAGAATCTGTGCAATTTTGTTTCATTAAGTGGGGTTGCAAGGTAAAATCTTGATTTTCAGATTTTAACTCTATTAATAATAGGGTCAGAAATCTTGAAATTTGTTTTCTTGGGTTTTTTCTTTGTTTTCCGGTAATCATTTAATTTTTGTTTTTTTTATACTTTATTTTGAAAATATTTTTCTTCTTCTTATTCTCTTTTTTTATTTATTTTTTAATAAATTATGGCAGTGATATTATTTTAGTTTACATCAATTTGATTTGAAGTTTTTATTTTTTATTAATATATAAAGATTGGAATTTCGTTAAGGGTCGTTCGTTGCAAGTCTCATTAAGTGTGTGTTTGATTCTAGTTAAAAAAATTTTTTTTTTTTAATGAATGATTGAGATTGAGTATTGTAGAAAAATGAGATAATTTTAATGAAAATCAAAGACAAAATACAACATCCGGTAAATGTGTTAGGTTATGTCCTTGGCAGTTATTTCAAATTGAACTGTTCTTTCAATTTACTGTTTGATAAAATATGTTTACTTACTTTTGTTGCATGTTGCTTTCTTTCACGTGTCCATTATCGACTACATATTTAAGCACTGTGTGAAGGTAAAATGCATTATGAAATGTTAAATTTAACACTACAAGAAAAAGGAACAAAAAAGACGAAAAATTAGAGACGACACGAAAAGTCGTCTCTATTGATTGATTAATAGAGACAACAAAAAAGTCGTTTATATTGGTCGACCAATAGAGACGACTTTTTAAGTTGTCTCTATTAGTTGTCAATCAATAGAGACGACAACTAATAGAGACAACTTAAAAAGTCGTCTCTATTGGTCGACCAACAGAGACGACTTTTTTGTCGTCTCTATTGATAAACCAATAGAGACGATGTTTTTTAAAATTTTTTATTCTTTTTTTTTTTAAAATTTCGCTATTTTTTTTGTTGAACTTTTTAATTATTTACATTTATATAATTAATATTAAAGTTAATTTGTTAAGAAACTATTATTAAGTTAACTAATATATATTATTTAAAACAAAATTTAACACAAGAATTTAATTGCCTTAGTGGTTGGGGCATCGCCACCCAACACTTAGGTCCCGAGTTTGAATCATTGTCATGTACAATTATCATATAAATTAAAGAAAATTTCGGGATCGACGATTCGGATCGAGATTTGGGTCAGGTTAAAAATGGATTGAATCGAGTCAAAATAAATAAATAAATAATTAATTAATTAAATATTTTCACAAATAGAGACGATAATGTCGTCTCTAAAGGTCATCTCAATTGCCTCGGAGGAAAGAGTCGTCTCTAATTATCTTCAGTCACAGACCTATAGAGACGACTCATTGAGACGACTTTTGTTGTCTCTGTTGGGCCGAATTCTTGTAGTGTAACCCATGTTTGTTGTACGTTTTAGCTTTTGTTTGATAATAATGTTTGATTTAAAAATTAATTTATTTATGATTTTAAGGTAAAAAGTAGCGGTTGAAAATTGGAGAGAAAAATGTGTGTAATTAAAAAGTAGTTTGAAAAATTGTGTAGTTTATGAATTGATTTATAAACTAGTTTATTTTGGTTACCAAACGGAGGCTTAAAGAGAAATTTGTTTTTTGAAAAGTAATTTTTTGGAGAATATGTAGTTGGAATGTAGGAATTTTTTTTGCTTATATGTAAAATATTTTATTGTGCGAGGAAGCCAAATTATAGCAGGGAAAGTGGCATAGAATAATCAATAATATGACTGGACGAAGCATAGTAAGAACACCTCTAAAGGTCTATTAAAGATACATTATCATATAGGAAAAATAAATAACGATATGAAAATTTAATCTCCAATTGTTAGTTTGCATGCTTATGTGACGCTGACGTGACAGAGACATTATCTGGTACTATGTTCAAATATAGACAACTTGCTAGACAAAATATTAAAATCACATGTGTTGAATCCGGGCCCAGAGAAAGGTACAGTGATCCACCAGCGAAGGCCCAATAATGGCCCAACGGACCTTGACCTACCACTAAAGGCCTAAAGTATCACCTGGGATGATTGCCGAGGGGGTACGTCAAGCAAACCTCTTTAGCCGACCTGGTTAACGCATCAGCCGATGTGCTTTATACTCAGCTGTGGTGCTTTATGGCGTTGACCAAAAGAGAGATAGAGTCAGTGATGGGACACTGCCTTTACCAAGACGTGACAGGCGCCCATCCCCTACGAAATGTAGCAATGATTACGGTTGAAAAGCAAGGTTGTCACTTTCATGAGCTAGGGTGGTGACAAGTGTAAAGTATGCCACGTGTCATAATCCAAGACAAGAAGTTCCTCTATAAATGAAGCACAATTGTCTCCAAGTTGGGGGTTAGCAATTTCTTACTCTTAACTCTATATTTCTCTCACTCCCTTTTCTCTCTTCTACACATTTATATTTCCCGCACCCAATATATATTTGCCCAAAATGAGTACTGACTTAGGCATCGGAGTGCAAACGGGAGCCACCTCGGCCCCCTTTGCAAACTGATTGTTTGTCACAGTGCGCAGGAGATCCACGTGTTCAAGAGGGAGGAGCTGAGACGTGTTGGTCCAAGGTCCATCCGGATTTTGTGGTCAACATTTTGGCGCCGTCTGTGGGAAACCATACTGCTAACCACGAAAACACATGGTAAAAAGCCACACATAGAGAGGTAGTCCTGAAAAAGGACGAAGAACCCCTTACGAAGGAGCGGATAACTGCAAAGAGCTTTGAAAGATAAGCTGATTGGCCTTGAAAAAGGCAAGAGCTTTGAAAGATAAGCTGATTGACCTTGAAAAAGGCAAGAGCTTTGAAAGATAAGCTGGTTGGCCTTGAAAAAGGCAAGAGCTTTGAAAGATAAGCTGGTTGGCCTTGAAAAAGGCAAGAGCTTTGAAAGATAACCCGGTTAACCTTGAAAATGGTGTAGAGCTTTGAAACATAAGTTCGTGAACCTTGAAAAAGGTAAAAAGCTTTGAAATATAAGTTTAACAACCTTGAAAAAGGTAAAAAGCTTTGAAATATAAGTTTAACAACCTTGAAAAAGGTAAAAAGTTTTGAAATATAAGTTTAACAACCTTGAAAAAGGCATAAAAACTTTGAAACACAAGTTTATAAAACCTTGGAAATGGCTGATAACCTTTTGAAAAAGATTGGTAACAAATGCCTTAAAGAAAGGCCTCCCCGAAATAGGGACTCTCCTTCTTATTGCCTAAGTGGCATGGCCGAAGTGGCTCCCCTCTTATTGCCTAA
Organism: Ligustrum vulgare; assembly: GCA_963555705.1. Taxonomy (NCBI): domain Eukaryota; kingdom Viridiplantae; phylum Streptophyta; class Magnoliopsida; order Lamiales; family Oleaceae; genus Ligustrum; species Ligustrum vulgare. Next base: position 25,004,016 of record OY743188.1, read on the forward strand.
GTGGCTTGGCCGAAGCGGCTCCCCTCTTATTGCCTAAGTGGCTTGGCCGAAGTGGCTTCCTTCATATTGCCTAAGTGGCTCCCCTCTTATTGCCTAAGTGGCTTGGCCGAAGCGGCTCCCCTCTTATTGCCTAAGTGGCATGGCCGAAGTGGCTTCCCTCATGTTTCCTAAGTGGCATGGCCAAAGTGGATCCCCTCTAATTGCCTAAGTGGCATGCCGAAGTGGCTTTCCTCTTATTGCTTAAAGTGGCATAGCTCAAGAAGCCCCTTATATTTTCGAAGTGGCATGGCCGAAGTGGCTCCTTCTTATTACCCCAAGTGGAATGACTCAAGAAGCCCTTCATATTGCCTAAGAAGCACCTCTTCCGAAGGACCTCTTCCATGGACTCCTTCCGAAGCACCTCTTCCAAAGGACATCTTCCATGGACTTCTTCCGAAGTACCTCTCTTGAAGGACGTCTTCCATGAACTCCTTCCGAGATACCTCTTCCATTAACTCCCTCCAAGTGAGGGACCCCTTCAAAGAGAAGGACTCCTACAAATGAGCCAGAGGCAGCTCGAAAATTGCAAAAATACGCTGCGAGTTCCATACTCTTGGACGACCTGCTTTATAAACGAAGTTACACCTCCCCCTTGCTGAGGTGTGTGGGTCCAGAGGAAGGACGTTACGTAATGAGAGAAATACATGAAGGCATATGCGGTAACCACGCAGGGGCGTTATCGCTAGCTCGGAAAGCCCTCGAACAGGGATATTTTTGGCCTACTATGCGAAAGGACTCCCATGACTTCGTGCGCAAGTGTGATAAATGCCAAAGACACGCAAACCTACCACATCAGTCGCATCACAAGCTAACTGGGGTGACTAGACCTTGGCCCTTTTCCAAGTGGGGGGTCGACATTATTGGACCTATGCCTAGGGGTGCTGGTAACAATTGCTTTGCAATAGTGGCAATCGATTATTTCACCAAGTGGGTCGAAGCTGAACCTTTGATGAGAATTACCGAGGCCAACACCACCAAGTTCATTTGGAAGAACGTCATATGCCGGTTTGGAATACCTCACTCGCTGGTTAGTGACAGTGCCAAACAGTTTAAAAACAGGAGTGTAGATGAGTTGTGCGACGATTTAGGAATTAGAAAACTATTCTCATCTCCACATCACCCACAGGCCAACGGACAGGTCGAACCTGTGAACAAGACCATAAAAAAAAATATAATAATAATAATAATAATACCCTGAAAAGGAAATTGGAATTCAAAAAGGGCGCATGGGTAGATGAACTCCCACAAGTGCTATGGGCGCTTCGAACCGCCTCGCACACCGCTACTGGTGAAACACCTTTATCATTGGCATATGGAGCCGAGGAGATATGCCACGTTGAAATTGGGATTCCTTCGCTTCGTCAAATTCATTATGACGAAGTTAGGAACGAGGAAGCGCAAAGGGCCGGTTTAGATTTCCTCATGGAAAAACGGAGTGATTCCCAAGTGGTAATGACCAGATACCATAAGAAAATGGCTCGCTATTACGACAAAAGGGTGAGGAGCCGGCACTTTAATATTGAGGACTTGTTGCTCAAAAAGGTTCTTCCTTCAACACAGGAACCAGGAATAGGGACTTTAAGTCCTAACCGGGAAGGCCCTTACAAAGTCTTTTGCCGAGGTGGTACCCGGAACGTACATGATTGAGGACCTATCTGGAGTACCTCTATGTAATCCTTGGAACACGGACCACCTTCGCCGTTATTTCCAATAAAACCAAATTCCTCCTCTATGATTGCAACATTATTATATGATTTTGTAAAATCATGGGTGACCGGCGTCGAAAAATTACGCCAATTTCTGTATTAGACAAACACAATGGATAAATGCAAGTTCCAAGATTACTTCGGTCATAACACCATACGTCCACACTACGCATAAAAATTGTTGAAAACAAGGGACTCTTATAAAGCCCACACGGCGATCACTGTGTAAAAAATGGGGTGTGTTGGCAAAAGAAATACATACAAACTCAGACGTAAGTGCCTCAGACATTGTCATATGAACCAAAGTTCTAAAAAAGATAAATTAGTTCGTACATACGGGGTGCGCTTTCGTGTGAAATATAAAATGTTTCCGCAAAGTGGTTGATACTTTCATGCATACACTTAAACGAAACGCTCACAAGACATATGCATACTAAATACTGTGGATTCAAACGTAAAAGTCCCTATATTATTTCTGTTGTAAAAACATATGCGCACTTCGTTGAAAGTATAGATTGAAAATAGGCACGCCACAAACAGAAGTTCATGCAAAGTTGTAAGGGGTGTTACTAAATATAAGGTAAAAATTGCTCAAAAGTTGGTCGACATCAGATCTAACCAGCAAGCGTGAACGCATTAAGCTCTTTAAATCTAAGGGACTAGACATTTACAGATAACATTTACGGACATTTACAGATACCCGCATATCGCCATACAATTACGAACTACTCGCACTTGGAAATACTCATGCTTAAGCAGTAAAAAAAAACGTTGCTGCGCCGAAATATGAATAAACTGCTCCATTCATAAAAATGAGACATGTACAATATGAAGTGCCTGGGGACTTACAAAAAGAAAGAGAAGAAGAAAACAAAAAACTAAAGCTAACAAAACTAAGCTAACAAATGCAGAAGAGGATTATTGTGGAGGAGGGACATCTTCCAAGGGACCTTTATCAGACACGCCCAAAGGATCCGCAGGATCACCTTAAGGCTCGGGGTAAAAAGCCTCAATGGAGGACAGGTCCAATGTCGGAAAAGCTTCCTTCACATCCCCTAAGGCCATTCTGGCCCCCAAGTTCCCAAAGACCCTCTGCATAGCCTCGTATTCTGGGGTATCTTCGAAAGTATCCTTGAAGTTCTGAACTGCCTTCGAAACTTCTTCACCCAGAACCTCCTGCACCCTAGCCGCAATGGTACGCTCCAAGGCCTCAGAAATTCTGGAGTCAATATGTTTCTCCAGGGAAGTGTAATCCTCCTCAGCTTTCTTCCTAGCCTCCAGCTCCCTCCCCAGCTTTTCATTTACTTCTGCCACTTCAGCTTCTAGCTTCAACTTGGCTGCATTGGCGGCGGCCAGGGCCTCAGAGGCAATAGACTGTGCACGGTTGGAGTCATCCAATTTTTTTGCATAAGGCCGCTACGTCTGATTCGGAGGCATGGAGGTCATGTTTCAATTTGTCGTTGTCCTCTTGGAGGCGCTTCGCATTAGCCCTCTCTTCTGAAGAAGATTTGCGGGCTATAGATAGCTGGGCCTTGAGGTCATTGATCTCCTTGAGCATATTGTCCGCGTGCCGGAGAGCAGTCTCAGCATTCTTTTTGTCCCTCTGCGCCTCATCCACAGACGACTGCACCTCGTCAATAAGGGCCAACACTCTGGCATTCATGGCCTTGGCGGCGAGCAACTTTCGAGATGGACTAACGCTGGAGGAGAAAGCAGACCAGCCCTCTGTCCAAAACTGCTCAGTAATGAAGGCGGCTCGGGCTAGAGGAGAACTGGGGGAGTCAAATAGAGAAGGGCTGAAAGTGACATCTTTGGGGAGAACACTTGTTTTAATATGTCTAAGTTCTTCTGCCCCCTCCGGTGTCACCTCATAGGCCAAGCCTGGAATGGGCACAGAAGGCTCATCCTCCAGGTCTTCTAGCATGGGAGGCGGAGGCGCAGATGTGGATTCTTTGCCCTTACCTCTTCTGAGTCTCTTCAGAGGGGCAGGCTCCTCTTCAGGGGCAGGTTCAAACGTGTCCTCGGACAAGGGAGGAGGAACCGAGGCACCCTTAGCCTCCTTGTCCCTCTTAGATCCCCCCTATCTGACCTTTTCCCCTTCCCCTTTGGAAGGACTCCCTTAGGATCAGTCCCCTTTTCTGTGCTAGGTTGCTGGGGACCCACAGGCAGCAGAGTAGGCGGTGGCAGTAGGGCTGGTAGAGGCCCCTGAAGTTGGGCCGTAGACGCCTCGGACACCTCTTTTGCCACCCCAACTTGCAGGTTGGCCAATACCACCTTCTGTTTTCTCTCAATTTCACTGCCATGACGGAGTGCAGGGGGATCTTCGTAGCCATAAGCCCCTTTAGATAAATCTTTGGAAAATCCTTGGAACCTGACAAGAAAGAAAGAAAAATGAGGCTGCAAGTAGACAAAGCATAAGATGAAATAGAAATAAGGAAACGAACTTACTCATGGCTCGCATAAGACCGTGTTTAATAAATAGCTTGTTTTGCTGAACGACCCCTTGGAAGGTGCCCTTGTAAGCAAACAAACGCCTCACTGCCGCTAGGTCTGCGTCAGGGAGGAGGCGAGCAAAAGTGTCCCCTGCCAGAAACCGGTGACACGTTAGTAAGCAACGAAGAGAGGTGTATAAAAAAAAAAAACAAGTGACACATGACGCTTAAGGACACTAAAGCGAACACAAGACTCACTAGGAGTGGAAAGAGTTCGGGGAACTGAAATTTCTGGACTTGGGTCCACAGGAGAATTCTGCCACTCCCCAGCCACCCAGAACCATTGATTCCTCCAGTTCTTTATAGAAGTAGGTTGGCCAGTAATGACGGGAGGATATGAGCCCCTAGGAGACAAGTAATACCAGTCCTTCACATCTGGTCTCACGTCCCTCTCCCTTCTCACCGATTTCTTCAGAGTGTACAAGGTATGAATAATGTGTAGTGAGATAGGATAATCGGGGTTGACCTCTTGCCACACCAGCCAAGCGCCCACGGCCTGTGTCCAAAAGTTGGGTGCCAACTGGTAGGGGCACAAGTTGTAGCTCCTAAGCAAGGCCCTGAAGAAAGGATGCAGAGGTAACCTCATCCCACAGGATAAAGCGTCGTAACATATAGCTGCTTGGCCTAGAGGAGGACTGCATGGTCGACAAGAAGGTGTAGGATGCACTAAACGGACCCCTTCTGGCATCCTGAACTTCGCCGAGGCACAAGCCAGATCAACTCCTCGAATTTCGGTAGCAACCTCGCTGCTCTCCCACAAATCTGGGTTTGGATCGGGGTCCACATGATATCCTGATAGCTTATTTACCTGGTCCACCCAATTTTCGACCTGGGCTATTTCCTCCCCTGAGAGCCCCAACTCCTCTCTATGTGCCTGGAAAGGGGCCCTGTTGCCCAAATCAAGATCTTGTGGGCCAGAAGAAGAACCCGTTGCTCCCTCTCTCCCCATGTCTCTATCACGTTTGCTTCGAAGTTCTCTTAGTGCGGATTCCTCTTCGGATGAAAAATGGGCCATGTAGTTCTGGTTTCTCTCTTCTTCGCTGTCAGAATCACTCAAATAAATTATACCGCTAGTTTTCCTATTCCTCCTCTTAATCTGCTCCCTAAAGAAGCGGGAACTAAAAACCGATAAAGAGATAGGGCAGAAACCTCTGACGGGAACCGCCATTGCTAACATTTCCTGTGAACCCGTTCCCCCAACTCTTTCCATTTTTTCTTTTTGTTTTAAAGGTGGGTCAGACTCAACGAAAGAAAAACAAGGTGCAAAAACAAAATTTTCAAACCCACAATGAGAAACTGAAAATAGAAAAGTTTCGCATGTACAGAGACCAAGAGGTTTACCTTCAGGTGACAAATGCGTGAAACTGTGCACTGAAAATGGAGAACTCGTCGGTAAAGCAACTGTGGAACAGTAAAGGCGGACGCTGGGTAGAAAGCCCTTGAGGAGAAGACTTGAAACTTGTAGGAAAGAAAGAAACGGAGCAAGCTTTCGCCAAGGTATTGCTGCAAAAGACTCTTAGAAAGTGGTAAAAGGGGAAAATAATGAAATGAAGAAGGATTTATAGGAATCCCAACAATCTAAATTCCTTGATTTTCGTGAACCGCATGATTAATGTGGGTAACCTATGCTCCTTGGAAAATGGGCTAATCAAAGCGCCAGCCGTCAAAGGGAGAGACAAAACCGTTCAGCTGCCGCGGTGAATGCCACGCGCCGTGAAATGCTACCCTCCTCCCATTTCATGCATATATTTCTTGGAAATAAATACCAATAGCCCCTCCGAATTGAATGCGCCACCTAGGAAATGCACTGGCACGATCCTGGCCATCAGGGAGCGAAAATCCGAGGCGGAAGGTCGGTTATGATATGGATCCGAACCTTGCGTAAGGAATTTCATCATACACGACCATGAATGATCCCTTCGGATCTGAGCTGTAAAATCAAAGCAAATCCTACGCGACCATGAATGATCCCTTCGGATTTGAGGGACTAGTGTTGAATCCTGGCCCAGAGAAAGGTACAGTGATCCACCAGCGAAGGCCCAATAGTGGCCCAACGGACCTTGACCTACCACTAAAGGCCTAAAGTATCACCTGGGATGATTGCCGAGGTGGTACGTCAAGCAAACCTCTTTAGCCGACCTGGTTAACGCACCAGCCGATGTGCTTTATACTCAGCTGGGGTGCTTTATGGCGCTGACCAAAAGAGAGATAGAGTCAGTGATGGGACACTGCCTTTACCAAGACGTGACAGGCGCCCATCCCCTACGAAATGTAGCAATGATTACGGTTGAAAAGCAAGGTTGTCACTTCCATGAGCTAGGGTGGTGACAAGTGTAAAGTATGCCACGTGTCGTAATCCAAGACAAGAAGTTCTTCTATAAATGAAGCACAATTGTCTCCAAGTTGGGGGTTAGCAATTTCTCACTCTTAACTCTATATTTCTCTCACTCCATTTTCTCTCTTCTACACATTTATATTTCCCGCACCCAATATATATTTGCCCAAAATGAGTACTGACTTAGGCATCGGAGTGCAAACGGAAGCCACCTCGGCCCCCTTTGCAAACTGATTGTTTGTCACAGTGCGCAGGAGATCCACGTGTTCAAGAGCGAGGAGCTGAGACGTGTTGGTCCAAGGTCCATCCGGATTTTGTGGTCAACAACATGTATACAAAAAAAATTATAGACAATGACTATTGGAGATAAGCTGTAAATCACACTAACTATTTTATCAATATGAGTGAGATAATTATCTACCTAAGTGCCACATATGTCAAAATATCCATAGATCATTAGAGATGATCCAAGTCATTTCGTTTTACAACTCATTTTATTCAATTTTCATTTACGAGAAAGTGGTAGTTTCCGTCATGTGTTTCTCTAATTTACATAAGCAATGTACCCAACTTTTAAAAGCAGTTTTCATTCAACTTCAAAGAATAAAGATCATGGCTATCAAGTTCTTTCAATAAAGAAAGAATTCAAATTCTTATTATCAACTGAATCATGTTAAAATTTCATAAATAAATACTAATAAATAAACAAAAATAAAGATACTTATACACTCAACACTTAACACAACATACCGATATTGTAATTTTAAGTTTTAGTAACCCAATTATTATTATTATTATTATTATTATTATTATTCTTCTTCTTCAAAGATTGCTAATGAAATGGACCCAATCTAGGAAGTAAACACGTAGGTGGTGTTTTGTATTTTAAAATTGGAGCTCTAAATAAATAATTTAATTCATAATCAAAGTAATTTTCGTTTTGTTTGTTGTTTAAATAAAAAAGATCTAGGGAATATCTTTAATTGCAAGGAGATCCCTTAGCGTAACGTGCGTATTTGCCTTTTTGATACCTTCCAACCTGACATCCACTCCAAAACCAATTTTCATTTGAGCAGTGTCAAATTAAAATACTAGATTATTTCCCAAATAACATCACATTATGTGTACTACATGCCCCCACCGTACTAGAAGAATTTTAAATTGACTAGCTAATTTGTGACTTATACTTTTGATAATTCGAAAATCTGTGCCATTGATACTTTAATACACTTCGTTGGAAAAAGAAAAAGAAAAAAAAAAATATTCACAGTAAAATGACATTTTTTTTTTTAATATCGTTGTATTTTGTCCATTAAAATGAATTTTTTTTTGACTTACAATTCGTTCAGCAGCAAGTAATTTTGATTATAAATTTTTTTTTTTAAATCTCGAAGTAAATAAATGGTTAAAAATTGGAGAGAGAAAAGATATATAATTAAAAAATTGTATTGAAAATTGAAATAATTATAAATAAAAAAAAAATCACTGCCGCCGAACAGGTTGTTAAAAAAGACAGCCACGCTCTTATTTTTAGTTAACATAAATAGAAAGAAAAAGAAAAAACAATCAGCATAAACCTATCCTAGCTACAACCACCCACACCACCCCATCTCCATCACTAATCCCAGTAACAAAGTATAGTTGGATGTTGGATGAAATTATATCAATGCATTTTCCAAAGTTATGTCGAGCGTAATATTAGGGTTGGACGCGATCCGATTTGAACAATTTTTGACAATTTTCAAATCAAAACATTTCAAGCGGTTTGACATTATCTCAAATCAAATCAAATCAAATCATTTCATTTTACAAATCAAATCAAACCAAACAAAACTATTTTTTGCGGTTTGTTTTTGTTTTAATTCGTGGTTTTTACCTACAACATCATATAGAGCTTATTGTTGTAAAACTATTAAAATATAAGAACAAGAATGAGAGATAGAGAGAATGAGAGAAATTGCTTCTCTTAATTATATTCCAAATGAGTAATATAGGCCACTATTTATAGGGGTGGATAATGGTACAATCGTAATAATGTAAAGTTTATAGGGATATAATAGTAATGTCACACACACACACACACACACACACACATATATATATATATATATATATATACATTATTTATAACACTCCCCCTTGAATAACATATTACGCAATTGCCTGCCTCGTTAAAACATTGCTAAGAAAATTCAGTGGGATAAAACTTGAGCTAAGGAAAAAGAGTAAAGTTGCTCCCCCTGATATTTGTCATTGTCAATCATTGAGTCTAATGTTCGAGTAGAACAAATCACGTACTGAATCTTGAAGTTCTGAAGTGCTGCCTCGTTAAAACCTTGTCAGTAAAATTCAGTGGGATAAAATCTGAACCAAGGAAAAAGAGTACAGCCGCTGCCTCGTTAAAACCTTGTCAGGAAAATCTAGTAGGACAAAACCTGAACGAAGGAAAAAGAGTACAGCATGATTCTCCCCCTGAAGTGTGCAATTGAGGATTCATGAACTTCTCGAACATTGATATCATCTTTCGTCTGGAATACGTATATATAAAAATTTCCTTGTATACATTCTTCATAAAATGTCTATGATTTTCTTCATTTGTTGATATCATTCTAGTATAACAATGTGTTGCTGAATTATAGCTTGTCGATAACTATGATAATGCCTCAAAAACCTTACTAGGAAAATCCTGTGAGACAAAACCTCAGCTAAGGGAAAAATAGTACATTATTCTCATTAATTTTCATCAATACGCCTCAACTGCTGCATCATTAAAAACCTTGCTAGGAAAACCCTGTGGGACAAAACCTCAGCTAAGGGAAAAAGAGTGCAACGCGTATTTATTCCTTTCATGGAATATCACAAGTATATTGGTGCAATCACGAATCTTTTCATCAAACATATCATTTATGATGAACTTTATATAAATCGTTCATAGCTCATTTATGATGTCATAACATGCTATATTAAGCAATGTTGTACTAATTTATCGATTGCATCTTTCACTTCTGGTGAATAATCAAATTTAGAATTCACTTCTGGTGAATAATCAAATCTAGAACTCACTTATGGTGAATAATTAAATATATTCATTTTCATATTCACTTTTAGTGAATAATCAATTTCCCAAATATCATAAATACTCCAATTTCACTTTCAACATATTATATCATGGAGTCATTTGTATCATCCTATAGTGATACTAATCTGAATATATTGAATCTTTCATTGTATGTTCTTGCATCTCATAAACCACAATTTCTGATTTGTATAATCAATCATTGAAATATATATCATTTTCGACATATAATCTACAATCATTTTACTTGAAATCCCAACGTACCACGATCAACTGATACATCAAAGAATACTCTCAAAGTATCGAGATGAGAATCATACATTTTGATCTCACTCATTGGTATATCAAAGAGCTCAAGCTAGTGATTTAGACTATAATCTATCCACCATATGTCATGCCAGTTCTATGAAAAATTTCGCGCACAACGAGTCGTCTTTTACGACTGTGTATTATTTTTTATTTGTACAGATAATTACTGACTTTACACATTTAAGCATTTGGACTTCAGGTCCTTGAACAATAATCCCTACATTGGGGTTTTCTATTTGGCCAAAGTATTATAATTTCACCAACCTCATTTTCACAAGAGAGTTGTGTATGTATTCGATTCCATTTCATCTCAATATAACATATAGAGATCAAGTACATAAATCTCTTATCATTTAACTATGTCCCTTTTACTCACCATGAGTATTTAGTCTCAAAAGGGACCATTTCAATTATTCAAGAGATATTTATTTTTGAAATCGATTGTCATTATGCTTCAGGCATAATTACACTTCAAGCGCTTTTTCCCCATAATTTCACAAATCTTATATTATATTAATCGACTAAAATGCCACAACACATGTCATCCTTTTAGGGATATAATCTCAATCATATATCTAAGTGCGCTTTGGTGGATTGTATACATATCGCACTTTTACAAATCATAAAGCTTCTTGAGCTAATCCCTGTTTGACATAGAATATTGTTGTATGATAAACAATTTCTGAATAAGTTATTTTCATAGAAAATAATTTGAAACTTTTGATAATCTAACCGTTTATTATAGAACTTCTGGTTCAATACTGTTTTATTTCATTTCTATGCATGAATATTTGGTTCAATACAATATCGCTGAACTTCTGGTTCAATACAATGTATATTTCACTTATGAACTTCTGGTTCGTACTTTATACATGTTTCACTTTTACGTATGAACTTCTAGTTCAATACAATATTTACTTGTTCGAGTTTATAAATCAGTATTCCTTGATTTATTATATCTAAAAAGATGATTAGACCGAAATCTCAATAAAATGGTCATTGTCCCCTTCTTTTGATTACAAATCTTTTCCACTTTTTCTTGATGGAATCAATGATACGCGGAGCCAGCACTCTTTTACGCGTTAAATAACGCATTTAAATAGATCACTTTGGGAGAAGATCAGATCCATCAAAATGGATGTTATATTATCAAATATTCGCAAATACTACTCAAATCTTCCGATAAATGTTTTGAAAAAGATTTACCGAGTTCGAATCGAAAGATTGAGGCTGCTGATGGATCAAGGTATCCCAGAAGATGTTCGTTGGTTGATCGAAGCAAAAGTTCGTTTAGCTGGCGAATTACCAGATTCATTTTCTAAGCACATGTCTGGCTTAGGTAAGAGTACTTTTGCAAAGAAGGGAAGAGCAAAAAGATTAAACGGTTGTTACAAATGTGCTCGATGGACATGTAATACCCGTTGTAAGTCAATAGGATATTCATCCATAAATTGAGATGATAAGATAGACTTCATTAAGGGTGGGCTGAGTAAGGAGTCATTGGATGATATCCGATTGACTCTTGAGACGCACCCTTATGGGTATGTGCAGCGTGAGTATCTTTATGGGCTAAATTCATCAGTGATAAAGACCGTTATAGTCTCAAAAATATAATATCAAAATATCCTATTTTCCAGGCTGTTATAAACAATGATGTTTTGGCTACTCAACATTGATACAAGGTAAATCAGTATAGTGTATATATTTTAACAAAGTATTTTGTATTTTCATTTTTTCGCGTATTAACAGATGGTATCTGAGAGATCACCGAACGATTATCCAAAATATATTTTGTCAGAGACAATATCAAAAGTGGTGCCATTTAGTCAAAAGTAAATAGTAACTTCTTCAAAAGAAGAGCAGTAAATAGTGAACATTTTCAAGTTTAAAACGTCTAATAATTTCGCAATTTAAAGCATCCCAAAATAACAATTTCTTGTAAGTTTTCCTTCCTTTTATTCTTAAAAGATGGAGGGATCAAAACTTCGACAGATCAAAACTATATGTGTATTTTGTGGATCAAAAATCGGGAGAGGCTTTAAGTATCTAGAAGCATCAGTGCTTCTAGGGAAGAAGTTGGGAGAGAGAGGTATCAATCTAGTATGTGGAGGGGGCAGTAGTGGATTGATGAGTTGTGTTTCACAATCCGCTCAAGCAGAAAAAGCAAGAGTGATAGGTGTTATACCCGTTCCTTTAGCTGATGTCGCAGGCAAAACACGAAGGCATGAAGTACAGACGTTATCTATCCATGAACGCATAACTTGCATGTTATATGGTTCTGATGCCTTCATTGCCATGCCTGGAGGTTTTGGTACTTTAGAGGAAATCTTTAATATTACCTCATGGGCTCAGCTGGGTCTCCATACTAAGCCTATTGGACTTTTAAATGTTAACAACTTCTTCGATGGTTTACTAACATTTCTTGATTATACTGTGGAACAGGGATTCATCTCTCCATTTTCTAGGAGGATCCTTATTTCTGCTCCCACTATCAATGAACTGCTCGAAAAGATACAATCATATGTTCCAATACAAGATCTAGCAGGAGTTAAGATAGATTGGTCGCAAGGAAGGGGTACCAAGCGAAAATGGAGTCCGGTTAATGTAAATTTATCCTTGTGAATCTCAAAATATTGGGGTGGTAGAGTATGTGGTATTCTTACTTTTGAGACACACCTCTAATGTTGATGAGTATTTGAACTTTAATCTTGTGAACCTCAAAAGGATTAGGAGTGATGGAGTACGGAGTATTCTTACTCTTGAGACACAAAAAAAAGATTAGGGATGGTAGAGTATGGAGTATTATTACACCTGATACACACCTCTACTTTTGAGGATTATAAATGTTTCCCCCCTTTTGTATTTTGCATGTATGACTCTTTCATACTTCTTCAGGAGTAATAATAATATCATTTCAGTATGTTTAGATGATAATCTTTACTTCTTCTGGAGTAAATATGTACTTCTTCTGGATTACATAAGTGCCTGTGCAAGAACTTGGATCAAAACTGCTTATCACAATCATATAATATTTATCTCATAATACTGATGAGATTATTATCACATTAGCCATATTCGTGCTATCATGTGATATTATCTTATCATACATCAACATTTCTTTGTTGAATAATTTATTTTCATCCACCCTTTCAAATACAGATATTGGTAACTTCTGGTACCAAATGATAAAATATTTTCGTTAAGATCTAACAATCTTTTGGTAATGTTAAATTCTGGTACCATTTGTTGAAATATTGACTAACAATATCAAATTTATATGAGTAGAAATATTTAAAATCAGTAGAACCAACCATATAGGTGGTAACGTGATATGCTTGAAATTTGTAGAACCAACCATATAGGTGGTAACGTGATATGCATATTTAAAGCTGATAAAACCAACCATATAGGTGGTAACAACATAATGAAATAATTATATTTCATAAATGAGCAAGTCATATCTCCAAATTCAGTCAAAGTATTCATAATAGTCCAGGTCGTTACGATAATGAGTTATACTCAACACATCACGACATGACAATTATTATGTTACTTGTACCTTGTTCTAAATCTTTTAATTTATCACATAGTAGTGTTAAATGTTTTAGAATATATATTCTATTATCATTTATCATCAGATCAGTAATCATGATTAATCAAATTCGTTAAATCACGATAAATATACGTTAACGTATCATCAAGGGCAAAATCGTCCATATTTTAATATATTGATCATATGAGTAAATCGAAACCGTCAATAGGTTTGAAATTTAATTTAGAACAAACTTACTTTTGGTCCGAAGTTCAAAATCTCTTCGAAATCCGCTCACGCACCACCCCACGCGCCGCCGCCACGCGCCAGTGGTCGGAAAAAATAACCCATAACTAGAATGTGCGCCTCAACTTCCTGAATATGCCCGTGGTCTCTGTTTCTCCAAAAGACCAACCATTTGGCCGGAATCAGCATTTTTCAGTCCGTCAGCCTCTTCTTCTCCGGCTAATAACTTCCTTTTTAACCGTTGGATCGGCGCCAAATTTCAGTCGAGTCTTCCTCTAGACAAGCCCGTTTATATACCACTGGCCGATCGTCGATCGGAGATCAGAATCATTTGGACGATCAGCGTTTCAATTTTCGGTCAGATTTTGATTTTTGCACAATTTTCAGTCTTTCTTCTCCGGTCGATATCTTCTGTTTCAGCCGTCGGATCATCCCTAAATTTCAGGCGAGTCTTCTCCTCGACAAGCCCGTTCTGATGAAGGTGGCCGATCGTCGATTGGACATCTGGATCGACTGGAATCTTTCTTTTTCAGTTCGACCAGAAATTTGAAAAATTGGATAAATTTCGCCTTCTTTTCCAAATTCTTCCTTTTGCACAACAACGAGACCAAATTTCTTTCCTCGTACGGAACTTTTTGAATCGTACAAAGATGCAAAGTTTTCATATTTCTTGAAGTTTTCAGATCTACAATATATGAGTTATTTTCTAAAGTCAAAAGCGTTTGGTTTGAGAAAAGGAAACATTGATTAGTAATAATCAGGTTTCTGATTCAGAGGTTCATCATTTAGATACAATTGTAGAGCATACTCCCGTAATGTCACACACACACACACATTATTTATAACACTTATTGTTTTTTTTTTTTATAAAAAATCAAATTTTTATCAAAGTCACAGTCAACAATTAATCAGAACCTTATATTTCATGGGTCCCACAACTTTTTAACCATACATCTCATCAACTTTTATCAAAGTCACTAAAAATCTAATTTTAATCTCTACCAAGCAGGAGCATAATATATTTTAGATGTTAGATTAATTCGTATATTTTAATATGAAAATAAAATAAGTTAATATATAAGCTAATACGAGAATTAATAATGTTAGATGTTAAATTCATTCCTATTTGTTTTCAGTTCAAAATAAAAACACGAAGTTAAAAAAACAATTGTAAATTTGTAATTGCATTGTATTTATTCCCTAACTTCTTTCCGAACAAATATGACATGTCATCGTCATCAAAATTCTTAGAAAAAAGCATTAGTCTTAAACATACCAAAGCTAGTAATTTTTTTTTGCTTTTTATCTGAAACCATATATGGATACTTTTCTTGCATAAATGTGTAATATGATTTCATAAAGTACTAGCCCCGCCATTTTTAGTATGATGCTTAAACAATTTTTCACAGTAATTCCATTTTATCTTGACTCTCTTCTTATTGATCTTACCTTTGTTGTCCAGATTCCGGAATTCAGTAATAAATAAATTCTAAAAAATAAAATAAAATAATCGAATGATATTGCTTGCAATGAAATTGAAAATACTCGTATTGTCTTTGTTTATTGTTCTAAGAATTTAAAGCCTCCATTCGGCTAGCTCATTAATGAACTCATTAAATTACAATTTAAATTATACAATTTCTCAAACCACTTTTAAACCACACACATTTTTTCTTGAATTTTTAACCACATATTATACTTAAAAAACACGAAACAATCTTCTCTCTCCTCATGAAGGATGGTGAGGGTAATACGTTAATGAGATTTTAGTGTTGGAATTGTTGTTAAAATATGGTATAAGTTAAGCCTATGTTCGACGACCGATTAATGGGGAGAGAGAAGTTTTTTTGGTGTTTCGAGGTAAAATATGTGGTTAAAAATTGATTTGAAAAATTGTACAGTTTAAATTGTAGTTTAAACTACAATTTAATGAGGCCGCCGAACGCAACCTAAAGGTTAATGGGATTTTGTGGTTGGACATTAGACAATTTTTTTTTTTAAAAAAAAAAACTGGACGAGAACTTTTATTTATTAGATAAATTTGAATTTTTTTGGAAAAAAAACTTTAATTTAAATGACCAAAATTTAAATTTTTAATTAAAAAATTAGCGATTTGGTTTAGTTTAAACAGTTTTTAAAAATTGAAATATAAATCAAACCATTTTTGAAACGGGTTGGTTTGGTTTAGTTTGATTTGAAAATATTGACGATTCCACGAGGAGCCAAACCAGCGATTTCGATTTGATTTATGATTTGACGATTTTTTGTGTGCAGTCCTACCTAATAAAGATGTGTAGCCACAGGAAACTAAATCACGTGTATAATTTCGGGCATTAGTGATTGTGACATGAATTTAATTTTAATGGAAAGTAACAATTTGACGATGAAAATGGAAGAAACCCATTGACAATGGAAATTGAAAGGTTGGGGTTGAGATTGTAAAAAGTAGTTTAGGACCAAGCCATCATAAAGTCCATAGGTTGGGCCCTTACCGTGAAACACGCACTTTATAAAAAGGATTTTACAATTTTTCATTTGAAAAGTTTACTGGTTGTTCCCAAACTATGGAGTGGTAGCAAATTATAGCTCATCAATCTCTTCTTCCGCAATGTAGAGCCACGTAAACGGGCAATAACAAAGACTAGTGTTACACTTGTACGATGAATGATCATTTGTTACTCACATATATGAAATTTATATGTTAACATATGAAATGAATATTTAATTATAAACGAGAAACGAAGAAAGACAATTCATTAGAAAAAAGGGTACAATTACACTTATCTTAATTTTTTTACGGATCATATGTTTACTGTTCCATGAAATTTACGCTTAGAATTTTATTAAAATGAAAAAAAAAAGAAAAAAATAGATTGATGAACGCTCTATTTTATTCTCTTTCATTTTCTATTTTTAAAGAAAAATATTTATATGATATTGACAACAATTTTTTTTTGTTCAAATATATATATATATATATATATATATATACATATATATATATATATATATATATAATTGATTTTCATATGTTAACATATGAAATGAATATTTAATTAAGAATGAGAAATGAAGGAAGACAATTAATTACAAAAAATGTACAATTACACATACTTTAATTTTTTTTACGATTCGTATGTTTACAGTTACAGAATTTTTTTTTTTAAATATTGTAATTTAAATTGACTTAAAGCTTAAAGTGAGAAAAAAAATTATATTTAAATAAAATTTGTAATATGTGAAAAAAATAGATATATTTATGATATATGCTCAGAATTTTATTAAAATAAAAATGAAAGAAAAAAATAGATCGATGAACGCTTGTATTTTATTCTCTTTCATTTTCTATTTTTAAAGGATAAAATATTTATGTGATATTGACAACATTTTATTTATTTATTTATTGCGAATTTAAAAAAAAAAATTGTAATTGCTTTTCAAGAGGAGAAGACAGATTAAGAAACTTAGGGACGATTTGATATTTGAGATGATTTTATAGACAATATATTTTCAGTTTGCTCTCACTTATTATCTTTTATTAAACTTCAAGTTGAACTCTTCAATTTGACACACATATTACATATTTTCTCGACTTCAAAATAATACAAAAATTATAAACAGAATAATAATTAACATAAAAAATAGTTTATAAATAGTATTATAGAACTTAAATAATATAATTTAATATGAACGAGATATTAAGTTTAAAAAATATAAAAACTTTTACATATGATATTTGAGACCATTTTACATTTTGTTCTCACTTGTTAACTTGTATTAAACTTCCTATTGAGATTTTCGATTTGATACTCATATTACATATTTTTCGACTTAAATATAATAAAATAATTATCAAGAGAATAATAATTATTACAAAATAAAAAAATAGTTTATACATTAAAATAAATTAAAATCTTGATGTCATTAATAGTATAACACGAATTCTAATGTTATGTACCATAATAATTGCTAAAATATTTATTATTATTATTATTATTATTATTATTATTATTATTATTATTTTTGCACAGATTTCAAGATTTAGAAGGCTATGTGTGTATATTTTTGATATGTACTTTATTTTTATATATGTATAGTTATGTATGGATAAATATAATAAAATAATTATTTTGTGAATAATAATTATTACAAAACAAAAAAATAGTTTATACATTAAAATAAATTAAAATCTTGATGTCATTAATGGCATAACACTAAGTCTAATGTTATGTATCATAATAATTGCTAAAATATTTGTCACATTATTTTTTTTGCATATTATTTTTTTACATAGATTTTCAAATTTATAAAATTATTTTGGGCGAGAAACTATGTGTTTTATTTTTGGCACATACTTTGTTTTTATATATGTATAGTTATAGTTATAGTTATTACAGATGAATAGATGTTTTTTATTGTATTTTTTACCCATGTATGAAATTACTCAATTGTTTCATTTGCAATTTATTTATAGGTAGAAAATGGATACTGTCAATTATGACACATGCAGTCAAATTGTAATGATGATTCATTTATCAATGCAGACTCTTGAAAAGATGCACTGTGCATTTCAAGCCTATGTTTTGTAAATATATTTTTAAACATTTTTTTACAACATAATTCCTCAAATTACTTTTTAACCACACACATTTTCTCTCACCACTTTGTAACCATACATTTTAACTAGAAAACATAAAAAACGTGTTTTAAACAAAAAAATGTTTAACAAATAGAGTCTTATTTTGAAACAATGAAAAAGAAACATTTCATTAGCACGTTTCTACATTAATTAAGCTTATTTTGAATGATTCTTTAAAGTTTCTAGGTTTAGGAAGGAGTGTAGGCGGGAAATTTGGGTTTCCATTTTTTGGCACGTATTCTATTATTATATATAGAAGATAGATATAAATTAGGAGTGAACACAATTTGATTTGAGCGGTTTGTGGCAATATTTTAAACCAAACCAATTAAAACGGTTTGAAAATTTTCCAAACCAAACCAAACAATTTCATTTTCTAAACTAAACCATTTTTTACGGTCTGGTAGGGTTTGAAATCGCGGTTTGCGAACGAATGAATTTGTAGATTCCAAACGAGCTCGAAGACACATATTCGTTAAAATTTTTGAGTTGAAACAAGCTCAATAATATAATCCAGTTTTTAATTGAGTGCATTGATGTGAATCAATTTCTGTTGATAAACAATCTAAATATGTAGAAGCAAACATTTAAAATTTTCTTAAATAAACTATATTTAGTTCTTACCTTAAAAATTTTATTTTACGAAAATATCTTGAATAATGATTATAAAATGTTAGAGCAAGAATTCTTTTCAAATGAACGTGAATTTCAAATTAATCTTTGACTCCTTAATTTTGATTTGTTTAGAATAAAAGTGTGTAGCATTTTTTTTTAAAAAAAAAAATTGAACTTTTGCCTTTATCTTTTATTTTTATTCTTTTTAATTTTTTAAAATTTGGTAGGTTGATAGTTTGAAACCGTAGTTTTGACAACTGAAACCTAAACCAAACCATTTAAGGCAGTTTGAAATTTAACCAAACCAAACCATACCATTTCACATTTGAAACTGAACCAAACGAAACCATTTGTTTCGGTTTGATTAGGTTTGGCGGTTTATAGCAATATTTCAAACCAAACCACTTAAAATGGTTGGAAGATTTTCCAACCAAAACCAAATCATATCATTTTCTAAATCAAATAAAACCAAATCAAATCATTTCATTCTCTAAATCAAATCAAACCAAATCATTTTTTGCAGTTTGCTGCGTTTTGCCAACGAATGAATTAATAGATTCCAAACGAGTTCAAAGACACATATTTGTCAAAAATTTTGAGTTGAAACAAGCTTAATAATAGTATCCAGTCTCTAAATGAGTGCCGTTGATGTTACTTTTTTGACGTAAAGCTAGTCAACAAGAAAGTAGGGTATGGTTTTGACTTTCCACGTTTAGAAATTTTCTTTCGATTGTTTTTTGGTTAAGTACACAGATCCTTCTTTTGTAGTTGAAATTATAAAATATTGAGAAAAAGGTTATGTTTAAATGGATACTCAGATCAAGAGGGAACTGAATTTAAGACAGAGTGATCCAGTGTTCAGTTCGATGCTGATCTGATAGTCAGGTCAAAATTATGGATCAAAGTAGCGAAAGTTTGGAGTATTTCTTGTATTCATTGCCCATAAATGAACATTTATGCCTCCTATTTATAGTAACATAGGGTGTGGAGACACAATTATTACAATATATCTTGTCGACCATTATAACATCTATTTCCTCTATTGGTCCGGTCCGACTACTTTCTTAGGCTCCCCTTAGGTCTAATGTCTGCAATTTAGTTATCGCTTCCTCCTCTTTGTCCTGTTCTACTTTGGATTTTCCTTTCTTAACCATATGGACATCATTTGAAGAAAAATTCAGGTCACATTCTCGCCTAGCTCTTTGGTCTCATCTTATAGTAGCGACTCCATGTGACATGGGAAATTTCATGCAGTAGTGATATATGGACGTTGCTACTTTGAGCTCTTGCAAAATAGGTTTTCCTAAGATAGCATTGTAATTTGACATTATGTTTGCCACCACAAAATTGGCTATGACACGTCTTTGCAAGGTTCTATTCCCAATTCAACCAACAAAGATATCTCTCCTTCAGCGCTGACGTAATCACCAGTGAAACCCTGTAATTTCACTCTCCTCGATTGTAGGTGATGCGAGTCAATCCCCATTCTAACGAAGGTTTTCCAATACAAAATATTAACCACACTCCCATCATTTATCAAGGTTCGATGGATCTTTATTCCGCTAACTGGCATTTGGATGATTAGAGCATCTAAATGGGATTGTAATACACCTCTCGCATCCTCCTCACTGAAACTGATTGATTTTGAGTTGTCGAGGTCAGTTGAACTGTGGCAGATCTGATAGATGTACCTTGCCTTTTGAACCGATCTAAGTTTGGTTTCCGCTAATTAATGTACAAATCTTGTCAGGCTGGCTCCTACCTTGAAAATTTGCATCAGGATGAGCTGAATACTTAGCTTGCTATGCTGGAGATTTTCTTGAGTCCGGTTCTTGGGTTGCATACTCCTGTAGATTTCCTCTTTTAATCAAACTTTCTATCTCGAACCTCAAGTTTTTACAGTCGTCAGTTGTGTGTCCTGTAGATCTATGGTATTTGCAATACCTAGAAGGATCCAAACGAGCTGGGTCTTGACTTATCGGCCTTGCTGGAGGAAGAAGTCCTTTGTCCTTGATATTCATGAAAATGACCTCCACAGATGTTCAATGGTACACGATCACTTTTCTGTTATGCAATGTAAGGGTGTAATCGATCTGTCGGCTTAAACTCCCGCCTCTTCCCAAAGTTGTCCTTCTTAGACTTTTTTTGGGTTTCTTTTTCTTCTTTCTTATCGGCTTCTTTTATGGAGTCTTGTTGATTGCTCTAGGACCTGAAGCTTCCTCTACATTAATGAACTTCTCTGCTTTATTTAAAAACTCCTGATATGTTTGCAGCCCGTCTTCATGCACTGATCACCAAAAATGAGTTTGTGCCTACAGACCTAACAAAACGCCATTAACATAGCATCGTCGGAAATCTTCTCCATTTCCATAATCTGTTCATTGAACTAGCTAAAATAATTTTTCGGTGATTCTGACTTCTCCTTCCTGATCCTAAACAGACTCTCCTTCGAGGTAGTTGGAATCTTAGACACCATGAATTGGTTCAGAAATTGAGCGCTCAATTGAGTTCGGATGGAGATGAGCTATATTGCGGAACTATCGTTGAGCACGATCCTCAAGTGTTAGGGGAAACGCCCTGCACATAATTGCATCACTCGCTCCTTGAAGCTCTATCCATGACATGTATTGGTGACATTGGATCAGTCTCACCTGTAATACCATTTGCAATTTTTATGTGTTTTCTTGAATATCACATTATTTCTGTGTGTATACTACGATGAATTATTGATTTGATAATTATTATTGATAATAATTTGAATTATTTTGAAATGGAATGATTTAGACGCTGTCTCGATCAATGTGTCAATTAGAACGTTTATATGGAATTCTTTGCGTATCTATTTATTTTAATTTCTAAAGCTACTTGTCCTATTTATTTAAATTGTAATTGGTCTATTATGCATTAAATTGAAATTTGGGAAGAAGTTTGGAAGCACTTTGGGATTTGATAAAAGCGTTGGGGTCAAATTACACATTTACCTAAAGCTTGGACTAAAGTGCAATTTACAAAACTTAATATCTAACCTAAACCCTATACTCGACTGTCATCTTCTCCCCCGCCTCTCAATTCTTTCAGTTTCTCTCTCGCTCGCAACCTCCCTTCTCTCCATCCTCGGTTGCCCCTTCCGCTAGCACCACGACCTCCTTCTCGTCGCCACACCATCGGGTAACCCCTCCCCTGCTCCCTCACGCATGCACGCAACCACACACCGCACATGAAATCACACACTACCACACACACAGGGTGCGCGCGTGAGCGCACGCACGCGTGCACACACACACACACACGAATGTATGTATTGATGTGTATCTATATATTATACAAAAATGTAATTTTTAGATTGGGTAATGAGTGTACATATTTTGTATACATATGTTATGTGATTAATTTTAGAATTTAGAATTTATGAGATTAGTTAACTATTTAAAATTTTTACCTTTGAGATTGAAATTTGTAATTTTCAGATTTAAGATTTTAATTGGAACTTCAAATTGGGATTTCAGATTTTGGAATTTATTGATATAGGTTGTTTTGATTGATTGTAGTTTAAATTGAGACCTTAATTATAATTTCAAATTCTTAAGCAATTTAGGGATTTAAAATTTAATGTTTTGTGAATTGGAAGTATGAAAGGCTTTCTAACTGGTTTTATGTACTTTAGACTTAACGTAAGGTCACATTGAATTAAATTGAAGTTTTTAGTTTGGTTAGGATTAATTTTAGTTCTAAAAGGATAATGAAAGCATTTTGAGCTAAAAGTTATATATTGTTAATGAATGAAAATAATTAGGAGAATTGGTACAATGACGATGCGGGCAACAAAGACTTCCACTTGATATTTAAATAAAGTGACTACTAAGTACTTCAGGTAAGTAAACTTCCTGTATTTTCATTAAAGTTGAAAGTTAATGCTAAATTAATACACTCAAGTGACTGTTATGTAACTTACTTGCTTTCGATGCTTTCGTTACTTTATATAAGTACATGTTGTTCACTTAAGAAACTGTTCAAGCATTCATATATTTTATGCCATTACATCAACAAGCATGCATTGTCACTGAAATTGGGAAGTCAAATGTTTTCAAATGAAAAATGTGGAAATGTGAAAGTTTTCTCAAAAAGATATGTATCCCATGTTTTAAGAAAGATTATGGGTGTACTTCTATGTAATTAAAGAAGTAAGTGGGAAATGGAGCGCGGAGGACCGATGTACCCGAATTAAGCCGTGTTGCGACAGAATGTTCCTCCGCTTTGCAGTGGACTGTTAAACTGCTTTACAGTGGGAAAGTGAATGTTAAACCGCTTTACGATGGAAATGTGAATGTTAATTATCAGTAAATGTGATCGGTTCCAAATAAGAATTGTCCACTGCTCTCTGATTGACTAGAAGATACACAAAGTCAGCTCATTCAAGTAATGAAATGAAGTTTTGAGTTAAAGTAAAATTTTGAAAAGTTTGAATGTTTTAAACGGTTAAAGTGAATGGGGATACATATTTCAAAATATTTAATGCATATCATGTCATGAGCATGTATCATGTGTATAAAGTTTTCTTACTGATCTTCAACTTACCCAAATCACTCCCCAATATTTCAGGTGATGAAAGCTTGGTGATCTGAGGAGAGCACTTGGCGGCAGACTCGGACAGTACCCATAGTTTATTCTCTTTTAAAAATTGAATTAAGGATTTTTATAAGTTTTTCATAGGTTATTCTTTTATTAATATATTCTTTAATTTGTTTTGGCTGAATCTAGTTTAAACAAGTCATGGTATTTCCAGAAATACGTAGTTTATTTTATGTTTCTTCAGTTCAAGTTTATAATTTGGATTTTGTTATCGATGAGGAGTTTAGGGTTTTTTTTTTTTTTTTTTTGAAATGTTGAATGTTGTTGAGTTGTGATTGATGTTTTAAATTGTTAGGTTGACTATGATGTTCCTCTACAGGTTAGTTAAATTCAATTTACAGGGGAGATTTTGTAGAACTTTTTATAGAATTTTATAATTAAGAATTAAAAATTTAGTATTTAAATTGTTTATTTTTCCACATATAAAGTGATAGGAAG
Organism: Ligustrum vulgare; assembly: GCA_963555705.1. Taxonomy (NCBI): domain Eukaryota; kingdom Viridiplantae; phylum Streptophyta; class Magnoliopsida; order Lamiales; family Oleaceae; genus Ligustrum; species Ligustrum vulgare. The sequence goes on from OY743188.1 coordinate 25,028,072, forward strand.
TTAACACATCTACGTTTAGGATTTTAAACATGGGGTGTTACATTTTGTGGTATCAGAGCTAAAAGTTTTAAAAGGGATTTTGTAGACTTTAAAAAACTTGTTTAAAAATGTTCTAGTACTGAGTCACGCTACAAGTGCATCTTCCTCGATCATCTGGTAAGTTAATTTCTGTTTAAATTATAAAAAGTTATTTGATGCTTCAAGTATTAGAGATTCCTACGTGTTACTATGTAATGTTATAAGTGCAAAGTTAAGAATGTTGTTAGGGATTACAAAGAGGAAGTCTTGGTTATGTTAATGAGAAAGTGAGAAGGCAATGGTTATTATAAATTTGGATCGTATTTATTAGTTCTTTATGTGAAATAAGGTGTGTATGAATATTATATCGGCACAAGAGTATATAATGTCCAAATAGGAAGCTGAGAAGGGATCGAACTTAGTGTTAGGCACTTATCATGTTTCATTCTTGGACTACCCACTCTTTTGGTAGTCCTACAGTCATAGAAAAATTGATTTATCCATCTCTATAATTGGAGACCGAGTTTTGATTGTCGACACCATTCGAATAACTGTTGAACTCAAGTTATGCGTTGAATGATTTCCTGACCATGATGAATGAGAAGGACTAGACAACAGATTTCTTAACACTGAAAATCTACGATCTTGGTGTCATACTAGGAGTGGAATAGTTATTACGGTATAAGGCTTCAATCGACAGTTATGATATGGTGGTGATTGAAACCCTAAACGAACTCGTTTCTGCTTTATTCGAGTTAAGGTGAAATCTTCTATTCCAATTATTTCTGCGATGAAGGATTGTCAATTGATGAATAAAGGTTATAGGGCTTACTTGGTTGCAGTAATTGAGGTGCCTAAGATAGACCCTTCTATTGAACAAATTGCAATCGTTCGAGAATATTTGGATGTGATTCCAGATGATCTTTATGATCTACCACCTATAAAAGAGATTGACTTCATCATCGATTTAGTGCTTGAAAAAACTCCAATATTTAAGGTACCATATCCAATGGTTCTTGCAGATCTACATGATCTCATGGATAAGGGTTTTGTTCGACCTAGTTTTTTACCATGAGGTGCTCCGTGCTATTCATGAAGAAGAAAGATGGTTCTATGAGACTTTGCATAGACTACAGAGAATTGAACAAGGTGACAATAAAGAATAAATATCCATTGCCAAGAATTGAGGATCTGTTTGATCAGCTTTAAGGTACAGTGTATGAAAAGTTGTGCTGCTCATCGCATGATTTTCCGGGTCTCCTTTTTTGGTTGGAGACATGTCCTCATTTCCTCTTGCCTTCATAATCTCACTTTCACCACCATCTTCGCTTCGTCTTTCTGAATGTGCTCCAAGTCAATTGAACACGCTTTCTTCGGGTTACCTTCTCCGACTTGGAGAATCGCGATTATGGGACTGAGGTTTGCTTTCACACACTACGCTCCTAGTTTGGTTTGAATATTCAATCCTTCGATGATTGTGGTGAGATAGATTATTGGATCTTTGAGGTTGGGACTATACTTCATCTTCATCTTGTCGGCGATCTAGATTTCGATCCCTTCTCATTGCTTCCATCTCTCTCTGCATCTACTCCAATCGGTTGAGAACCAATTCCATGTTTGGGTCACTTAGAGGTCGTGAGCTCCTAGCTATTCTAGATCCATGAGCATTTCGATGCGATGCATCGCTATGGTGTGTTTAGCTACTACCGAAACTATGTTGTTGACTCATTTTATGTGCGAAGTGGAAACGTAGCTGTTGATCACAAGGACACAGGGCCTCCTTTTGGTGCCAATTTGTTGACGTCACTTTTTGACGTAAAGCTAGTCAACAAGAAAGTAGGTTATGGTTTTGACTTTTCACTTTTAGAAATTTTCTTTCGGTTGTTTTTTCGTTAGAACATAGGTCCTTCTTTTGTAGTTGAAATTATAAAATATTGAGAAAAATGTTATTTTTAAATGGACAATCTGATTAAGAGCGAACTGAATTTATCAGAGAGTGATCCAGTGTTCAGTTCGGTGCTAATCTGATAGTTAGGTCGGAATTATGGATCAAAGTAGCAAAAGTTGGAGTATTTCTTGTGTTCATTGCCCATAAATGAGTATTCATGCCAACAATTTATAGTGACATAGGAGGTGGATATACAATTATTATAGTATATTTTGTCGCCAGGATGTGATTGAGAATGGTGATTGACATCTCTGACTTACTAATATCAAATGATTGAAGTGTTTTAATACATTTACCGAAGTGTTTCTTGACCTCAATCCGAAATTCTTTGAACTTGTCAAACGTTTCTGGCTTTTGAGACATCAAGTATGAACTAATTCTAAGACTTTTGTAGCTCATAGGTACACATGCATCGGTATGAATTAATTCAAAGACTTCTTTAGCTCTAAGTCCTTTTGCAGAAAAGGATCTCTTGGTCGTTTTACCTTCCAAACATGATTCACAAGTTGGTAAGGAATTGACCTCTAAGCCAATTAGTGGTCCATCCTTAACCAACCTTTTAAACCTGTTCAGGTTAATGTGTCCAAGTCTTAGATGCCAAACATATGTCTTATTAGTTTGAGGCGACGTTTGATTTTCAGCTGCAATTATATAATTTTCATGTGTAGTAGCTTTGAGTATGTAAAGACGATTAGACAAATATCCAATACAAATATGAGCATTATTACAACAAATGTTAATTCCAGAAGATGTAGAATTAATGTAATATCCATACTCATAAAGTCTTGAAACAGAAATCAAATTTCGCTTCACTTATGGAATATAATAATAGTCTTGTAAAATCAAAGTTCTACCACTACCAAAATTAAAATAAATTGTTCCTACTGGTAATGCTGCAATTACATCTCCTGTGCCAACGGTGATTTGAAAATCGCTTTTGTTGAGGTTTCTGGTTTCATGTAAAACCTGCACATTAATGTATATATGATCAGTGGCTCCAGAATCTGCACCTCAGGATAATGTAGTATCAACCACTAAGCATGACTCAACAACGAAAGATTCACCCGTACGCACCTTTTTGGGCTTAATATTAGTACAATCTTTATTCCAATGTCTCTTATTGCCATAGTTGAAGCACTTGCCCTTAGGCTGCTTATCTGTTCTAGTATTAGTACCTGCATTGGTGGAATATAATAACAGTCTTGTAAAATCAAAATCCTACCACTACCAAAATAAAATAAACTGTTCCTACTGGTAATGCTGCAACTACATCTCCTTGCCAACGGTGATTTGAAAATCGCTTTTGTTGAGGTTTCTGGTTTCCTATAAAACCTTCATATTAATGTATATATGATCAGTGGCTCCAGAATCTGTAACTCAGGATAATGTAGTATCAACCACTAAGCATGACTCAACAACGAAAGACTGAACTGTATGCACCTTTTTGGGCTTAATATTAGTACAATCTTTATTCCAATGTCTCTTATCACCATAGTTGAAGCAATTGCCCTTAGGCTACTTATCTGTTCCAGCATTAGTACCTACATTGGTGGAGCGATTTCTCTTCTTACCCTTAGCTTTCACTTTAGGCTTAGAGACACCACCTGTGGCAATCATTACTTGACCACCCTTATCTTTCAGACCTAATTCCACGCTATGAAGCTGATTTATTAACTCGGTCAACGACATGTCAAGTTTGTGCATATGATAATCTATCTTGAACTGTGAGAACAGATCAATCACAGAATTAAGCACCATGTCTTGTTGAGTTTCCTTGTCAATTTTAGACCCAAAGACTTCTACCTGGTTAAATAGTGCAATCATGGTCAACATGTGTTTCTTAACCGGCGTCCCTAGTTTTATGCGTATGGTCTGAAGGGCACAGATTGCCTTAAAATGATCTTGTTTCCCTCTTTTTCTAAACATCTCTTGAAGGCTTTCTATTATGTCATAAGCGGAGCCAAAGTGGTCATGTTTCTCCTGCAATACATTATTCATAGATGCCTTAATGTAGCAGCATGCCATCTTATCAGCTTTTACCCACTTATCATAATCGTCCTTATGGAATTTAGGGGCGTTAGTAGCATGTTGTTCAGGACATTCCTCATCGAGCACAAATTCAATGTTATCAGTATTATGTATGATCATTAAGTTGTATTTCCAATCATGATAGTTATTTCCATTTAGCTTGTTTTCTTTTAGTATTGTCGATAATGGATTGAGAGACATTTTTGTAACTGAAAATAAATAAGCAATCATTAAATATAAGCTATAACTATGATTTAGTGTATGAGGCATGAATGCGCAGTACCCATTTAAACTACAAAAACACTCCAATGACTTAATTTCGATTAACCATTGCGCTTGCTTTAGGTAAGGTCACAACGATTTCCCAATTAAGCTGAAAAACTAATGTCACTTATTTTTATTGTTAACCGGGCACCAAGTACCTTAATATAAAAAATTCGTAACGTTTCTTTTGGTCATCAATCTTAAACGGAAGATCCTCTTTAGGAGCTTTATTAGTAGGTGATCTTAAGTGTACAACCTCTGTCCAGACCCACAAATATATCTTGATTCTAAAAATTGCCATCTTTAGGATGATCGAACATTTATCAATATTTGTGCAATCCAATTAGGGATACATTCCTAAAATCAAAGTACCTATGCCTTCCTTTATAGAGGTTGAACAATAAAGTCGACTCGAGGTAAGGTATTTTATTTTAGATGTATCGACACGAGGATACCAAGGGTCACAAATTCGCTCCCACTTAATATTTTTTTTTTATTTGAAAAATGGGGGTTTTTTTTTTCTTTTAAAATAATTATCAACCATTATTTAAACGTATTAAAAATAGGTTTAAATATTTAAGGCTTTCTTTCTTCTTAATCAAAACGTTTTTGATAAAATAGCATACCTCATGAATCATTGAAACATATAGAATCCTAGGGCGATGTTAATAATTCAAATCTATATGAATAAATGTATGACATTCATTCAAATATAGCATCCATAAAGCGATAAATAAATTAAAGCAAACAATCAATTTGTTTGTGGCCCGACTCAAAGATAAAAAGTTAAATTATAACTTTGTGTTCAAGCTTGAATAATTTAGTTTCCTTCATCTTCATCACTTGGTCATGTTGGACTCCCACTACATCTAATCCATGATCTGCAAATAAGCTCATTAAGTCTCCAAGACATTTACTGGGCCAAGCTCATGGGGCCATTTCCATACTCGTTCTCAAATCAATACATTTTGGTAGTGGTGGACTATGTTTCTAAATGGGTAAAGGAGGTGGAATTGCCCACTAATAATGCTCGGGTGGTTGTCAATTTTCTCAAAAAGAACATTTTCACACGCTTTGGAACCCCCCGACTCATTATTAGTGATGGAGGTAAACACTTTTGTAATTGCCTCCTTGACTCACTTTTGTCAAAGTATGAAGTGAAGTACCGAGTAGCCACACCTTACCATCCCCAAACAAGTGGCCAAGTGTAGATTTAAAATCGAGAGTTGAAAAGAATTCTTGAGATGACGGTGAATACATCAAGGAAAGATTGGTCTAGGAAGTTAGATGACGCATTATGGACTTACCGTACCGCCTTCAAGACTCCTATTGGTATGTCTCCATTTTGTCTTGTTTTTGAAAAATCATGTCATCTCCCCATTGAACTTGAGCATAGAGCATTTTGGGTTACACGGGCATTGAACTTTGATGCTAAATTAATTGGTGAGAAGTGGTTGCTTCAACTAATGAACTTGATGAATTTCGCCTTAACTCATATGAAAATGCTCGTATCTATAAGGAGAGGACCAAGAAATGGCATGATAACCACGTTGTGAAGAGAGATTTCAAAGTTGGGCAACAAGTTATTCTATTCAATTCCCGACTTCGGTTATTACCCGGAAAGTCTCGATCCCGTTGGTGGGGGCCATTCACAATTTCTAATTTTTTTTCCATGGAGCTATTGAGCTTTATCATCCCGAAAAGGGACATTTCAAAGTCAATGGGCAAAGGCTGAAACCATTCTTGGAAGTGGAACCCTCGGAGGAAAAGTCATCATTTCTTCTCAATGCTCCCGAATGAAAATAAAAAAAGTCAAGCTTTAACCAAGCGCTTTTTGGGAGGCAACCCAAATTTCGTCTCTTTTGATTTACTTGTAATTATTTTCCTTACTTCTTTACTTTCTTTTTAATTACTTGTCAAACTTTTGTAGGTAACAAATTTTTTGAAAATCCTAAGTGACATTGTCCTCAACAAGTCTGGGGGTGAGCTACATTCGACGAAAGCTTAGGTCAATTTCAAACATTACAAACAAGCATCAAATCAGGGAAGTTTTGCTAACTCTTTTCTTCTTTACACGTTGTTTCTATTTTCACATTGACAATGTGTAATTCAAGTTTGGGGGTGTTGACTTCATTTTGCACTTTGTCATGTTAGATAGCCTTGCCGGCTTCAGATGTTGTGATGTTTGATTTTGTTCATTTTTTTTTGGTTATTGACATGCTAGATAGCCTTTTTGGCTCAAAATGATTTGATGTTTGAAATTGTTGATTAATTCACGAATTATGATCGAATATGCTACTTGTGCCTATTTTTATAAATTGCTTATCTATGAGTGATCCTAAGTTCTCTTGAGCACAATAGTCATAACTAATTGTTGTTAAGATTTGGAATCTATTGAAGTTGGAGAAATTCGTGAAGTAGAAAAATTAGGCTGTGAGCTTGTATTTTCAATTTTTATCAACCTATCCAATTTCTTGTCAATGCTCTTAATCTCTTGATCCTTTGTGAGACAATTTGGGGTGGTCGAGCCGGTAAAGGAGACGGTCTATATGTGTAGTGATTCCATGCAAGCTTGATATAAATTTGTGTGGAGTGTTGTTGATATTAAGTATAAGCTAAGTGATGACCAAATGCTAGAGATCTAAGCCCATTTTAATTATTGCATTGCCCTATCTTGTAGCCTTTTTTACTCGAGTAATTAAGCCCGTAGGAATATCTTGAAACTTGATGCCTTAAAATTGAAACTTGGGAGTCAACGGCATAAAGTTCGCTACATGAGTCAATTAGAAAGCTTAATGAGTAGGGTACACACACACACACACACACACACACACTTTGAAAAAAAAAAGCACAACATCATCATTGCATTTGCTTAATAAGTCCACCCCACTTCGTAGCATTTTTGACTTGAGTTATTAAGTCCGTAGGGGTATTTTGAAACCTGGTACCCTTTGATCTTAAAACAATCGGGGAGTTGCCGACATAAAGCTCGCTACATGGGTCAATTAGAAAGCTTAAGGGAGTGGGGAAGTCACGAGCAATCATCACATTAGTTTGTAGAAATCATGCATTTGTATTTGCATAAGGGCTTAGATTAATAGTGGGTTTGAATTGCTTGGTATAAACTTTAATGTTGAAGCACTCATCAAGTGGAAAATCACTGCATATCTAGATTGTTGAGATTTCCGGTAAGTCATAACCAAGCTTTAGTGGAAAAAGAAATGTGTGAATTGATAGTTACCTCTAGGATTGCATCTCGGGAGAGGAAAAATAATAATATGGGGGGATGAATGTCACGAGAGGGTAAGGAATGATATTGACCACTAAGGCTTTATCATTCCTACAATGTTTCTTTGAACCTTAGTAATAATTGGAAGTGACTATGCACACACACACACCCCCATAAAACATGAGATAAGCTCAACTTCATTTTGTAGTACTATTTTGAAAACATAATTGTGAATTAATCATGCAATTTTACACTCAAGAAAGAATTTTCAAGTTATCTAGCATTGTTGATCATTCATTCATTTGTGTTTTGTGTTAGCAGATATTCTTGCTCGAGACGAGCAAGAGTTTAAGTTTGGGAGTATTTGTTAAGTGCATTTTTATACACTTTTTATACCTTTAAATTAGCATATTTTTGAATATCCTGAACAAATATCTACTAATTTATGCATATTTTGTGTTTAAATATGTTAATATCCAAGTTTGAGGCCAAAAATCACAAAAGGAGTGCAAATTATGCTGATATTGGAAGTTTTGGGACCATTTTGTCACTATTGGGAAGTTTTGGACGAGCCGTGCAATTAATCAAGGGACCAAATTACAAGATTCCAAAAGTTGAAGGGCCTAAAGTGCAATTTTAGAAGGACTTATTTGAGAGAAATCCAAAAATTCGGGGACCAAATTGATCGGAATTGAAAGATAGAGGACTTGATGACAATTATTAGAAGGACCAAGCTGCAAGGAGGCATCCCAACCTAGCCACGCGAACGCGACTCAAGCCACAAAACGGACTCGGGACAAACTTGGGCCCAGAAATATCTCCCCGAGATTGGGCGGCTTTAATTAAAAAAAAATACTAGACCGGTATGGGTCAATTCGCCCGGACCGATCTGACCCAGATCGTTGTTTTACGCGGATTCTTCCATTTTTTAGGGCTTTTTGGATCAATTTGGAGTAAGTATAAATAGTTTTCCACCGTCCATCCACAACCTGGGTTCGGAACTTTTCGGCGTTTAATTCCGTACATCTCGAATCTTATCATCTGGTATCAGAGCTCAAGGGAGAAAATCAAGACACGGGTGATGCAACAACAATCTACATGGAAAATTGAGCAAGTTTTGTGTTGGACCCGAATCGAGAATCAAACCGGATCAAGTTGTTTCAAAGGGACAAAAAAAAGGTGTAGCAGGGTCGCCCACTCTACTGCGTGGTGATAAAGAGGCGCGATCGAAAAACAACCCGAGAGTTTCGAGGTTAACCACTCAATCGCGCGGCTGAATTTGGAGCAGCTTTACTCCTTTTTTTTTTATTAATTTCAATTTTAGGTTAATTAGAACTCTATTTTGAGCCCATTAGCGGCTACCATAGTTGTTAGGTCGTTTTTCATTATTTATATGCTATTCATTCATTGTAACAATTAATTTTTTTGTATTATTAAATAGTTTATTGAGAATTTAATAAAATATAGGTGAATTCCTATATTCCCTATCGAATTTATCAAGGATTATTTCTTATAGCGTTCATTCGAACTTAGCAAATATTCGTGAGAGTATTTGTGGCGTTCAAATCAGAAACTTATCAAGGAAGTTGGACAGATCCTTGTGACGTTTCGCAAATCTTGGTTCTTCAATCCGCATCGTCGATTCCGCGTCTGATCTTCGGGTCAGATTCCACCGTCCATCCACAACCTGGGTTCGAAACTTTCAGGCATTTAGTTCCGCGCATCTCGAATCATATCATCTTGAATCACATCATCTCGAATCATATCAATTCACGTTGACCATGTAGATATAAATTTCTGATAGATATATTTACTAGATGATTGCATGGGTTCGCAACCCAAATTTGCAAAATTATTGTTCAAATTTTAAATTATGAGTATAATTTTCAGATTATACCATTAAGACAGTATATAAAGTCATTGCTAGTGAGTCTCATCCTAATCTTCTGATAAATCTTAATCTTAATATCTTAATCATAATATATATTGAAGTAGAATAGCTTTCACCAAAATACACAAATAGTTTCTCTCCAAAATAACTTTCTAAAATTGAAAGTTTTTGCAAAAAAAAAAAAAAAAAAAAAAAAAAAAAAAAAAAAATTATATTAAACATTTTAGCAAATATTATTGTACATGTACCATTAATGGAATTAGCATTGAAATCCGCGCTATGTTATTAATGGCATCAATATGTTATTTTTTTATCTATAAACTATTTTTTTTAAAATAATAATTATTTTTTTGATAATTATTGTATTATTTTGAAATAGAAAAATATGTAATATGTATGTCAAATTGAAAATCTCAATGAGAAGTTTAATTCAAGCTAACAAGTGAAAGCAAACAGTAAATATATTGTCCGTAAAATTATCTAAAAAATCAAAGGTAAAAGTTTTATTTTATATATATATTTTTTACTTTTCTTCAATATTTCATTCATTATAAATTATATAATTAAGTCCTACAACACTATCAATAATTTGTTAACCAAATTCAATTTAGTCATAGATGATTAATTTCAATTCGAGTTCTTTTTCTTATCAAATTAAAACGAATAATAAATAGTTTATATAATTTTTATTAAATAATTGATCGTTCATCAATTTTTATTAAAATATTAAAATAATAATGTAATAATATGAATAAAGAAATTGACAATATGAAGACATAAAACAAAATCATTTAACAATATTTATTAAAATTAATGATTATATTTTAGGAAAATACTTGCAATTAATAATTAATGCTTAAAAAATAAAAATACCAAAAAGTCTATCTTACATCTTTTTTTGGAAAAAATATGATGAAAAAACAATGTGTAAAAATAAAAATGTACGATCTAAAGAGAATATGTAAGTTACATCTTCCACATGTATTGTATGGGCCTAATTTTATGGTTCAAAAACATTTGAAAAGAAAATTTTATTTATTGAACGTTAAATCCAAAAAAACAAGTTGATATGTTTGTGTCACACACGCTAAAACACTTAATTCACGCCCCGTTTCCTCACAAAAATGGTAAAACAATTCGTTGGTCCGCATTAAAATAATAATTATATGTCTAAAAAATTGGTAATTTTTTTAATTTTTTTTTTTTTTGGATATAGCCCATGTTTGGCCTCCTTTAAACTTTTAACACATTTTTCTCTTTATTCTTTTCAACCACACATTTATCAATAAAATAATATTAGACAATTAACTTAAAAAAGATTCACTACATTTTAACAAGCCATTTTCCTAAAAATCACTATTTATTTCAAATAAACTCTTTTTAAACAACATTAAATAGGAGCGTAGACAAAATGCTCATTATATATGTTTTACTAAGATTTTCATTAATAATTTATTTTTTTGACATATAATTAAATATGCATTTAATTATATTCAATTAAATGCACCGCATTTAAAAATTCTTTAAAAAAAGTTATACAAGGGTCTCTTGGGTTGAATTTCACTTTCGTGCATTGCAAATTTTGAGGTTGATTTTCACTTTCGACATCGCCAATATTGTTTAATTTGTTACATTCATTTAAATATATGATCACATATATTTATTTTGTTGCAATTACTTTATTTTATGTAAAATTATAGTATTTTGAGGGTTTCTATTTCTATTCATTGTAGTAAAAATATTTGGACAATTTTTTATTTATTTTATGCAAAAATTGTATTATTTAATTTAAGTTTGAGCAATTATGTAAATATATTGTCTATAATAACTTTCGTGCATCATACAGGTGTGGACAATCACAAATTGTACAAACAATTTAGCTCCTATTTGATACCCATTATTTCAAATCTCATTTTTTTAAAAACTCATTTTCAACTACACATTGTATAAATAAAATAAATCTACACATAAGTAAAAAAAGATTCCTTATTTTTTAACCACACATTCTCCAAAATTTACTATTACAAACCACATTATTTGAAGTAATGAGTCTCAAACAGGGACATAATGTTTTAAGAGGTTTTCCAAAATTTATGAGAATTATAATTCATTTCTACTTTGAGCATTTTTTGATAGTTTTAATCATTAATCAAAGCAAATTATGTGTTCAAACTTTTTTGTTCTATTTTGAAATAATATTTATGGTAAAATCATTCATATTGTTTTTCCATGCAACGCACTGTTGTGATACTAGTTTTGGTTAAAATGATGTTAATTAATTTAACACAACTAGTTGTGAAGTGTATTTATTGTTGAAAATAAAGTGTTTCCCAATTATATTTAGGAAAATGCTATTACGCATCACGTTAACATTAGAATTTTCCTCTTTATAAATGACGTATGGTCAGAGCCTAATATTTTTTATCTAATGATTTTTGAAAGTGCAATACACGTATATTTACTACACAATAGTGCAATGAGATGGACGTTAAATAATGTTAAGAATACATGTGTAGCTTGAACCATAATAAAAACATCTTAAGTCCTAAAGTGTTATGTTTTATAACAAGGTTTGTTGGCTGTCAATTTGATAGAAGCATTTTCTCAACATAAGGGAGAGAATTAGTGGTTGAAAATAAGAACAAAGCTACTCGTACATGCTTGTTTACATCATGGGCTATAGATGTTGAAGTGAATATTTTTTTAACTTGCCGAGTTGGCAACAATTGGTCTATCGTCTACATTTGAATTTTGCCTAACTGTGAACTGCAATCCAAATGCATATTAAATTGAAATTAAATGAAATCAAAATGATATGAAATATTAGTGAACTCTCTTAGTTTTCTTCACCCAATCTAAATGACAAGACCACAAAGAGAAACATAGCTTTATTTTACTAAATGCTGTTGTTATGGACTAGAAATTTCGAAGTTATAGTCCGTGTTTGGTTTATTATTATTTTATAAATCCTGTTATTGCTGTTCAAGAAGTAGAAATGTATTTCCCAACCTTGAGGCTGTGTTTCAAGGTATTCGCATTCACATTGACGAGACGATGGACAAAGGAATATCCTTTTGTTATTGGCACGCGTCTTTTATCAACGTGTAATTTTAATTTTTTATTTATGAATCTTTGTCACTGTATCATGTTTAATGTTCAGTCATTAACTTGTATTACATTAGTTTCTCGGCCTCTTCTATTTCTACTTCATTGGAGGACTTAAGGAATTTGTTCTTCAACTGTTTTTATTGTTGAGTGTCACCATTAATTCCTCTACATGGAAGGAACTTTTGGAGACTTGGATTGCAAAAGTTTGGGAGAATCTGATAATAAGACAGTAAAAGCCAATGTGAATATATCAAAAATAAAATATTAATAGGATGTGTTGCAATTGTTCCCAAGGAAGGGATGGAGTTTAAGGATGAGAACAAAATGTTTGATTTTTATAATAGAATATGCTTATCATGCAGGCTTTCCAGTAAGAAAGAGGAATTCATAAAGGGGAGATGATGGAGTTGTAACAAATGTAACCTTGACAAATAGCTGTATGTAAAGGTCAAATAGCAGTATAAAATACAAAGAACAATTTCTGGAATATTTTTCATATATTCACGAGGAAGAGCACAGGATATATATATACAAACATACACGAGACAACAACCCAGATTTTAGGGTTTGCTAATTATGGTAGAGTTCTAATGATCCTAGACTTTCTCTAATAAACTGTAACTAGTCAATAATCCTAGATAAGGTAGGATCCCTTGGAGATCTATACAAATCAAAGAATATATACATACTAAATAATAACAGAAAGAATAAAATCAATTATGGTTCAATATGCCCCCTCAAGATGGAGGACGGATGGACGCCAATCTTGACCGAATGCTGGCAAGTTGGGAACCAGGTACTGGCTTTGTTAAGCTATCATCTAACTGATCAGAAGCAGAAATATGAGAAACACGAAGCTTCCCAATTTGAACCTTTTCACGTACAAAGTGAAAGTCTAGTGCAATGTGTTTCATCCGTGAATGAAATACCGGATTAGCACACAAGTAGGTGGCCCCAACATTGTCAAAATAAATGACAGGAATAGTGGGTAGTTTGTAGCCAATCTCAGTGAGGAGAACTTAAAGCCAAACTATTTCTATAGTTGTGGTAGCAATGGACCGATATTCGGCTTCATTAGACGAGTGAGCAACAGTGCTTTGCTTTTTAGAACTCTAGGAGATCAGATTAGAGCCAAGAAAAACAATATAAGTGCCAGTGGAGGTTTTGTCTGTGATGTTGCCACCCCAATCGGCATCCGAGAATGCATGAAGAGAGAATGCTGAATCCTTTTTAAGTAAAAGGCCATGATCAAGTGTCCCATGCAAATATCGTAGTAACCATTTAAGAGCAAACCAATGCACAGAGGTAGGCGAGTGCATGAACTGAGAAAGTTTGTTGACAATAAAGGAAATATTTGGTCGTGTCAATCACAAGTATTGTAAGGCACCAAGTACTGAGCAAAAATCAGATGGTTGGGTCATGGGTTCACCTTCATGCAAAGCCGGAACATGTGAAGTGGGAATGGGACTAATAGCTGGCTTTGAGGATAACATGCCTGTTCTGCCTAGTAGATCAAGAATGTACTTGCTTTGTGATAGATAAAGGCCATTGATGCCTAGAATGACTTCCATGCCTAGAAAATAAGATAAATCACCCATGTCCTTAATGGAGAACCTATCAGCAAGTTTCTTAACACAAGTGGCAATAGCGGAAGAGGAGTTACCAGTTAGTAAAATATCATCGACATAAACAAGAAGAAATAATACCATGGACCTCTGACGAAAGAAGAAGAGTGACGAGTCTGCTTTGAAATTTTGAAAGCCAATACTGAGGAGAAACTGCTTGAGTTCAGAGTACCAGGCACAAGGGGCCTGTTTAAGACCATAGAGAGATCGGTGTAGATGACAGACATGATCTGGAAATTGCTGATTAATAAACCTCGGTGGTTGCTGCATGTATACATTTTCAGAAAAAAAAAGCCATGTAAAAATGCATTATTAACATCAAGCTGATTAAGATGCCAACCATGCATAACAGAGAGTGACAGAGTCAAACGAATGTAGTAGGTTTTACAACCGGACTAAAAGTATCATAGCAGTCTATTCCGAGCTGTTGAAGTAAACCCTTTGCGACAAGGCGTGCCTTGTATTTATCAAGAGACTCATCAACCTTTCGTTTAATGCAAAATATTCATTTGTAGCTAATAAAATTTTGAGTGGTTTCATGAGGTACAAGAGTCCACGTGCCATTCTTAAGAAGAGCATTAAATTCATCACACAGTTGTACGCAAATTAGAATCCTTCATGGCCTAAGAAACGGTGGTTGATTCACGAGAGAGCTGGGAAGTTATGGTGGAGGCATGGTGAGCAGTTTTGCTGCGAGTGATCATAGGATGAATTGGATGGGGGTTTGGTGGAGGAATTGGCCGTTTTGGACAAGTGATGGGAGAAGGTGATGGGGAGGGGGAGGGATAGACGTTGTTGGGAAAATTTTGGTCAGAATCTGGAGGGAGAGATAATGAATTGATATGCTCATTTAGTGCAAGAGTGGTAGGTGGAGAAGTGTTTAGGAGTTGCGCAAGGATTCAAGTGGGACGCATATGTTCAGGACTATTAGGCGATGGTGTTAGCTAGGTAGAAGGAAGAGATGATGCTTGGGAGAGGGGACTGTAGATAGGCGTACTAGCATGTGGAGTGGTGGAATTTTCAGCGGAGGTTCTTGGAGTGGAGCTGGAATGGTTGTCTGATGTCGAGGAAGATGGAGAAGGAAAATTGTCGGAGTCCACCCCAGCAGATGAAGTGACAGAGGCCTAAGTATTCACACTAATGTCGAAGCCATCAGAACCATTGACTACAAGAGATGGTAGAGAGATTGAAAGGGGAGGTGTATAAGATAGGAAATCTACTTGGGTAGGGGAAGGAGTAGAGTTGGTAAAGGGAAAGACATTTTCTACAAACCTGACATGACGACTAGTATAGACACATCCAGTGGGAATGTCAAGACAATAGTAGGCACTCTAGGATAGACTATAACCAAGAAAGACACATGGTTTAGATTGAAACTCAAGTTTGTGGGAGTTACATGGGCGCAGCCAGAGATAGAGTAGACACCCGAATACTCGTAGTTTGGAAAAGTTTGGAGAAGAGTGGTAAAGTTTTTCATAGGAGGTGAGATAGTTAAGATTGACTTTAGGTAGGCGATTAATTAGATAGACAACTGTGGTGAAAGCATAAGGCCAGAAGTGTGTTGGAATGGAGGCATGTTGAAGTTGTGCCAAACTGGTTTCGACAATATGGCGATGTCGACGTTCGGTGTCGCCGTTGTGTTCCGGTGTATAAGGAGGAGTGGTGAGATGAGTGATGCCATTTTTCGATAGGTAATAAGTGAGGCCAATATATTCACAACCACAGTCCGTGAATTATGTAACAATGGAGGTATTGAAATTTTTTTTTCACAAGGCCACGAAATCGAATAAAAGTGTTGTACACATCCAATTTTTTCTTTAAAGGATAGAACCAAAATATATTTAGTGAAATGGTCAACGAACACAACATAGTATTTATAGCCTTCAGTAGAGATAATGGGTGATGTCCATAAATTAGAGAAAATAACTTGTAACGCAGTAGAGCTAGACACAGTAGAATTGGAAAATATCAACTTGTGACTTTTATTGCAGTTGCATGAATTACAATTGGACAATGAATTTTTAATTGAAGATAAAGATAAAAATTTGCTAGACACTAAATAACATAAAATCTTGGGGGAGGGATGCCCTAAACGGAGATGCCAGGTGTCAAGATGGGTGGAGATAGAAGAAAAGGCAGTCATTAGTGCAGATGAATTGGATGTGAGGGAGTACACACCATCTTTAACTGGTCCGTGCAGGATTGGAGCTCCGGTCTGCAAGTCTTTACAATAAATGAAGTGGGTAAGAATTCAATGCTAACATGATTTTGCAAGCAGAATTGAGAAACTGAAATTAAATTACGAAATTAAATTATGAGATATGCGAGGAACACAAAGAATATTATAAAGAAGAAATTGGAATTGTGTGAGTGAATGTGATTTTGACCAGTATGGGAGATTTGCAATCCGTTACCATCACCGATTTGAACATTATCTTGCCCATAATGAGTGGAATGGAGTGACTTTTTTTTCAAGATCATTAGTTATGTGATGGGATGCGCCAGAGTCAAGGAGCCCGTCTTGAGATGTAGTGCTGTTGGGGTTAGCGGCTAGATTTTCTTGGTAGTGCCTTGGCTGGAGGTTAGGAGTTTGGTTTGAAGTGACTGGAGAGTAACGATATGTAGTGCATCGTTTATCGGAACGACTCTGTTCTCCACATAATTGACACTTTCCAAGGTAAGGTCGAGTTATATGAGTTGTGTTATTACTGTTACGAGGTCGAGAGTTGAATGAGAAGGAACGTTGTTGTGAATTAAAATTAGGCACAAATCCATTGGACTGAGAGTTGTTTGGCAGTGTGGTAGGGGGTTTCGAGATGCTTGATTTGCTGTGATTGGTTGGAAGGGAGAGGAGGCAGTTGAGTGAGGTTGGAGTTGAGATTCCCTGGTAACCAATTTTCGTGCAACTCATCAAAGGTGACTGATGTATGATGAGCACGAACGGTTTCTGCCAAGCTATTGTATTTTGGGCTAAGACCGTGAAGGATGTGGAGAACTAATTCATCTAGATTGGGCGAGGAATTCATGAGGGTCAGATTATCAACCATACTTTTAACTAGGGCTACACAAAAAAACCGCGAAACCGCAAACCAAACCTAAACCATTGATTTGAAACCATTGGTTTGAAACCGCGTGGATCCGTGGTTTTTTTTTCCTCAAACCGAACCAAATCGTTTCAAAATGTTTTGGTTTAGGTTTTGATTTTCAAAAACCGCAAAAAACTAAACCAAACCGCTTTTATATTTTTAAATTAAAAATTAATTTTATTAGATTATAAAGAAAATAAAATAAGTCAATATTATTAAAATGTGGACGCACATTCTAAACATACAGTTGCCTAATATTGTCAACAATTTTTCCAAAATGCTTAATTAGATTGATTATGTTCTTCATTTCCTCATTAATACTGATTCAATGCATTATCCCAGGAAACCATTTTGGAAACAAGATTGGAACTGAACTGATACAATTCTGAGTGTTAAACCTATATTCTGTTCTTATATCTTATTAATTTCCATTTTATCTTATATATTAACTTATTTTAGCTTTATAAATTAAAAAATACGAATTAATTTAACATCTAAAATATGTTATATTATGTTGATAGGTAAAACACGATTTAAAACCAAACCAAACCGCAAAAAATGATTTGGTTTGGTTTAGTTTGTAAAATGAAATGGTTTGTTTTGGTTGGGAAAAATGTCAAACCGCTTGAAATTATTTGGTTTGAAAATATGTCAAAAATAGCCCAAATCGGACCGCGTTTACCCCTACTTTTAACCCCATGCATATATTCTGTCATAGTGGCATCTCCTTTTTGCAAATTGTCAACTGTATTTTTAAGATGCATGATGCATCCATGCGATGGCCTAGCGTAAGTATTGTTTATTGTAACCATCACTTCGCATGACGTTTGGGCTGCGGTAATAAAAGACACCAAACTTGGAGAAAGAGAGTTGACAATGGTGTTGAGAAGAAGTTGATCCTACCGGATCCAGTGTGCATGTTCATGGTTGATGGTGGTTATGTTTTCTATGGTAGTGGTTCGAACATGACAAGGAAACGTGCCATCGGCGAATCCTAGAAGATCAAAACCGACTAGCAAGCTGTGAAATTGGATGTGCCACGCAGGATAATTTGTTGGGGGTAAGTTTGATAGGTAGTTGGGCTTTAGCATTGATAACAATAGGAGAATTTGAAACAGTAGGAGGAGGAGGAGGTGGCGGTGGTAGGTAGGTGTTAGTTGTTGTTTGGTCGATGGAAAGATTGGTGGTTGAATCCTTTGATGCCATGATCGAAGCTTGTTTAAGCGTATAACTATGATACCATATGAAATATAAAGAACAATTGTTGGAATATTTTCATATATTCATGAGGAAGAGCACGTGATACACACACACACACACAAACATACACGAGGCAACAACCCAGATTTTAGGGTTTGCTAATTATGGTAGATCAACACAAATCAAAGAATATATACATACTAAATAATAATAAAAAGAATAAAATCAATTATGGTTCAATAAGTAGTACTACAAGCGGTTCTCTGAAACTACAAGCCACCATTCAATCGGACTGTAAAGCGAGGTCGATGAAATCTTCATATATTAATGAAACATGGAGAGTTAACAAAGTTTATCTTTATCGTAATTATAGAACAAGTCCTTCAAAGTCAAGGTTATATCAATGCAATTGAGAAATGAGTGTGCATGTGAAACATAGGCTTGAAATTAATGATGAGGCTGGAATTCCATTGCATACAAGTTATAACCCCAATGTTATGGAAATAGATGGATATGAGAATAGCAAACGTGGAAAACGGTTGTAGAAATTCTGTCTTGGGGACGGAGATACCAAAACAATACAACCCTACTTTTCAAAGATGCAAGCACTTTTTCCTTAAATAGGTGTAGGAAAACATATAAGGAGATTGGCAATGTTGTCACTTTGGATATCACGTACCTCACAAATAAGTATGTCATGCTTTCCACCCATTTCTTTGGAGTAAATCATCATGGACAATCAATACTACTTGGATATAGATTGGTGTCAAATGATGATACAGACACATTTATTTGGTTGTTTACGACATGGATTAAATCCATGCATGGCTAAGGTCCCCTTGGAATAATTATTGATCAAGACGGAGCCATGCAAAATTCAATTCAGATAGTGTTTTCAAATACCAAGCACCGATGGTGTTTATGAAACATATTGAAAAAGTTACCTAAAAAATTAGGTCACCACGTGGACAAGGGTTCATTATTTTTGGCTATACACAAATTGGTATATGACTCACAAAATGTTGAATAAAAAAAAACCACAATATTCCATGCCGACAACCTTATCATATTCACATTTACTACCGGTTACTGACTTAATGGCTGGTTTCAGTTTATTTAAATTTAAATTTTTATATCTAGATTTCTCATAATCACACAAGTCACATAAATTTTGAAAATTTTGTATCTGTATTTGTTAGTTATATTTTTGTTAATTGTGTAGGGTGAGGAGGATAACCATGCACTATTATTCCATATTTTCATGTATTGGAGACCAACCAACACGTTCCTTACGTCTAAGACTTACGTGAAAATACTTTGTAGCATCAATCTATGCCAAATGCGGGTTCAATGTGATATCTCCATCTTCCACATTATCGGTCATGCAAGGGAATAATGTAGTCCACCTATGTTGGAAGATTAAAGGAGCTATGATACTTACTGAAATGAATTGTGTAATTGATACCAAATTTTCAATTATATTGATGGGTTCAATATTTGGTTGATGATTGAAATATTCAAATATTTAATTCCATGTTATCTTTTTTCAATCTTAATGATTGTGTAATTATTAAGCTTTATATTGCTTTCATATTACAAAGTGAAAAACATTTAGGGAGTTCTAACATTGTCCCTTGATTTGAGGAGTGAGTTTTAGGATTTTTGTGATCTTCTCAAAGAAGAGATGATGTTCCTGTTGTTTTGTTCGTCTTTGCTAGAATGGTGCAATTGTATAGGGTCATCCTTTACAATGAGAAACAATGGTGCAAGAATATAGGTTTCTTAGTGACAGGGATTAATCTTGTTGAAATTTAAGCCAGAATCCCAAACACAAACAAAAATATCAAAACATTCAAAGCTAGAACACAACGATTTTACCACAAGGACTAGTTAATTCGTTATCGATTTACTTTGATCTAAAGATCCTAAACTAAAGCAAAAACTATGCTAAGAAAATAAAATTGTAAGGAAATCCAAGAATGACAACAAATCATTAAATCGAGAAATTCAAGAAAATAAACGATTCAATTAAAATAAGAAATAGAAAATTAAACTATTTGCAACTAAATTAAAATATGAAAGTAAGAAATTGAACGATGAGTTTTCTTATCAATTAAGGACTATCGCAATTAATGATTTTGAAATAATATTCTAGCTTAATTTTGCATCTCAACTTGTTTTCTAAATTTGTATTTGATCGAATTTACTTATGTATCAAATTTACATCTTTCGAGTTCAAATTAACCCTATTTAACTAAGTCAATTGTATATCTCTACAAAGGGTCAGAATTCTTCCTTAACCAAATGCATTAAATTACATAGGAATTCATATTGATCACATTCAACCAAAAACTCGTATCTCTATCTTATTTGTTGAAATTACCGGATATTACTACGTGGTCTAGTTTTTAACTCACCTCTCGCATTATGAAAACAAATTACATGAACTAGTGGTCGATTATTTCATGCACGAAAAGTAATAATAAAATCAATACATTCACAATATAAACCCAACTTGAGAATTAAAATTAAACTAGAAAAAATTAAATCTACCTAATCCCAAAATTAAATCTAGCTACTCATGTTCTTGGAAGAAAAAACAATAAATAATGTAAACAAAACCAGGAATTGAGAAGATTGAAAGCCAAATATCATCTTCCACCACGATTTAATCTAAGCTTTGATTATCTCCACTTTTCCTCTTTTGAATCCACCAAGAATTGAATGTTTTGATGTGGAATTTTTGGTGAGTAGAAGCTGATTTTAGGTCTTTGAAAATTTAAAGTTGTCTAGATTTTATGAACAGACTGTCACAGATAAGTCTGGATAGTAACCAACCAACAGTAAATCGTTAAGATACGTTTTAGCGCAATACCAGATGAATCTTACTGATGCAGATTCGTCTGGATAGTAAAATGTAAATGGACAGAATAAATTGTACATAATTGTAAATATACAAGAACACAATAATTTGAGCTTAACGTGGAAAAAACCCTAACAGAGAAAACCCATGGTCCCCAACCTGCTGACAAAAACCAATCACTATTTAAAAAAGAGTTTATACAGATCAATCTAAACTACAGGATAAATCTACGCATAGATTTATCAAACATCCAAGAAATAGATCACTCCCTGATCCTTCTATGGCATGTAATATGAGCTGGCGTCCCACCATTCTTCAGTAGCTTTCTTTAAATCTGCAACAATCTTCAGCAACACGAACTCCCGTTCGATCTCGATCCAAACCTCCCGTTTGATCTTTACGCTAAAAGTCTTTTCTTCTCTGAGTGATTGATTCCTCATCCCGGAGTACCGAAGTCACAATACAATTGAAGCCTTTAATATTTGTGCACCACACGAAAATGGGCTTCTTGACTCCTTAAGAAAAACGTCCCGTCTTTCTTCTATTTAAATGCAATTAAGTTACTTGTCCTCCAAGTTTCCTTATTGCAAAAGATCTCTATTACCTGTAAAATAAAGCAGAGATAATTAGAGAAAGGTAAGATAATTATTCTTGAATAAATCTTACCATAAATCAGGATAGAGACAAATCATGAAGGATCTTACCATAAGTTAATCATTTACCAATCAAGTGATTAACATAAACTTGGACACCAAGAATAGGAACTATATTTTCGGCCAAATCAAGAATCTTTACAATCAAGATTTTCGGCCATTCAAGAAGGATCTTACCATATCTAAGAATCAGCTTGAATGCCAATATTAATCACAAAATAGATCATCAAGAAATTTACCATAAGTGATCAATGTTTCTTGATTCAAATTACAATATATTGAGGTCATGATCTCGAGATCATGATCCACACAAATCAATATTTCTTGATTCTTTATTATCTTCCAACAATAAAAAGATTGGCACGAAAATGGGAGATATTATTTTCAAGAAATATTTACATAATTTAATTAAAGTTAATAAATTACTAAATACACGTATTTAGTAATTATATTAATTTTACTTAAATTACATATTTGTAGAAAAATAGAAAATGCCAACTAATACAAAGTTAACAATCTCCCCCTTTGACTTTTTCTATTTTTCTGAAACCAATCCTCTTTTTCACAATAAAACATTAAGCTCCCCCTATCAAGAATCTCTCCCTCAAGTTATTCATCATAACAACAAAGCATTAATTTTCAAAAATACTAATTACTACTCCCCCTTTTTGGAATAAAGAGGAGAATCCATTAGTCTCACAGAACCTGCACGCAAAAACCCAAACACAAACTAAAGCTGATCACAAGAACAATGGTTTTAAAGCAAAACATAAGAACAATGTTTCAAAATCACTGAAAATAAACAGATGGAACTGGCAGGGTGGAGATCAGTCCTAGGTATTCTTTTGCTTCTTTGAGGCAGGGAGCTTTTTGGCAGCAACCTTCCTCTTTTCTTTGGCTTCCACTGGAGCCACATCTTTCGAAGAACCTCCAAGCAACTGATCTAGTGTGTCTGCATCTGACCCTGTTTAGCACTTTGGGAGTGATCACCAGATCATCTTCTAGTGTCTGAACACCCTGATCACTAAGAAACTATGAAATAATCCAAGGATAAACCAACAAATAAGTATTCCCTTGTCGAGGACCACTCCCTGAGACCCTACCAACAATTGAGTTCCAAATACTAGCAGCAAGGTCAATGTTTGGTTTAGTCCCAAGGAGAAACAAGGTTCTAGCAGACTCTCTCTTAAAACTTGAATCATGGATGAGTTGATCAAAGTTTGCCTTCACAATTTTATGAAGAATTTGGTATTTCTTTGACATCTCCGACCTAGGTAATTGTTTTAACCCTTTTACCGACCACGTAACCTTTCCCCCTGACAATTCCATTGAAATTTCATCATTTGTGGCTTCCATAGATTCATCTTCATCAGCCACATGTTCATTCAATCCTAACCACTTTCTAAGTTCCTTTGCCGAAATCTTAATCAATTGTCCTCTAACAAATAAGGAAGTGGTAAACAGGCATTTTTTGGAGTTAAAGTCAATAGGGCTATTGGCATAAAATTCTTTAACCAAGGTCTCATTGATCTCCCCCTTACATTTAGTCAATTTCTTCAACCCAAAGTGTGACACATTATCATCTATCTCAAAATCATCAAATTCTTCTATAACCACCCTAGATTCATAGTGCAGTCGTTTTCCCAATATATGCTTTTGGAAATCAGAATATACCTCAGACGACCAAAATTTAAAATTAAATGGGGGTAAACATATCTCTAGCCGTCTGTATGGGGGTGCAGACGAATGAAGATATATAAAATTTGGATCTCTCTGGACCCGCAGCCGTGTCTCCATTTTTCTTCTTCGAACTTACTGTAACTTCTACCTTCTTCTTTCCCTTTCTGTCTGGGATCACAACCTCTTTCTCAGTCTCCTCTTCTGACTGCTCAGATTCGTCTACATCCTCAAATTCCTCCGTTTCTTCTGGTTGTGCTTCACCCCCAGACTCTTCTGCTTCCTTGCCTTCCTCCTCTGATTCCTCGCCAGACACTCCCCATTCTTTTGATTTTTCTTTTTCATTACCAGATTCAGTTTCTCCAGATTCATCCCCTCCTTGCTCTTCCACAATTTTCACATCTTTTGCCTTTTTCACAGTTGCAAGATTTCTTACTCCTTGCAACTCACTGCGAATATCTAAGGGGGAAATATGACTTTGGTCAAGATTACCTGATATGGGTGCCAAGTTTATACCCATGGTCTTAGAGATGGCAAAAAAATCCGATCCGCCCTGTCGATCCGTCGACCCGATCCGATCCGATCCGTGGATCGACGGATTGAAATTTTTGTGATCCGCCCCGATCCGAAAATTCACGGAGCGGATTTGGATCGGGGCTGATCCGATCCGCGATCCGAAATTTTTTTTTAATATAATTTTTTTTATCATGTATAAAAATCTAATATTATAAATTTTGTAGCAAACTTTAATTTTTGGGAATAACCTGCAATCTTTGCATTTTAAAGAAAACACATTTTTCATGTTCTTCATTTGAAGAAAGAATTACAATAAGTGATGGTAAAAAAACTCGATCCGTTGAATCGGCGAATCGGCCTCTATACGTCTCGTTTCAATAAAATAAATAAAATTTAATAAAAAAATAAATTTTCTAAATTTTTTATAAAAGATTTAATTTAAAATATATTTAAAAAAATTTAAAAAAATAAAAAATAAATAAAATTTTTTTTTTGGCGGATCGGTCCACGGATCGGTGGACCGATCCGCCCCGACCCGACCCGAAATTTGACGGATCGCGGGGCGGATCCGGATCGGGCAAAAAAATCTCGGGGCGGGGCGGATCGGGGTCCGATCCGCCCCGTTGCCATCTCTACATGGTCTGTGGAATGATAGGCGTGCCCCGGCTCAATTGGGCCATAAGGACAACAGGAGTTGGAGTAGTACCGGCGGTAGAGAGCGAAGTTGGGATAGGGTTGGTGCCGGAGGTCGATACCGGCACAATGGCGTCGACGCTTGGAGTTCCCATCTCCGATGGGTTTGGTTGAGATGATTCTACATTGCCACCGCCGCCTCTGGTGACTCTCCTCCTTTCAGATTGCTTACTTTTGGCCATACTCAGGATGGGTGTTGGATTAGTGAGAGTAAGAGGAGTAGGAAGTTAGAGTTTAGATGAGAGGAATTTGGGGTTTTGGAATTTTGGGACGTGAGGTTTATGAAGAAGTGTGAGGGTTTTTTGGGTTTAAGAGAGACTCCAATACAAAAGGAATTAGAGTTCATTATGGTAACTTGGGAGTCCTGATTCCTGCCAACTTCTTTCTTTTTAAAAAATAGATAAACATAGAAACAGAATATGTTAAGAATTTAGGAAACAAATAAATTACCAAAATTGGGCCCCACAATCAACTGACTTGTTCTGCAAGATTTGCACATATTAGCACACAATATACTGCCTTAAAAATTAAAGATTTATAGAATAAAATCTAAGATACGTGAATAAGGAAAAATCTAAATGTTTCTGGATACCTGAAACATGTTTGAGCACTGTTGGCATCTTTGAGTCAGATACATCTGGAAGTATACAATCCACCACGTACATAAATAAGTTGATTAATGTGCGTGTGTGATCTGAGCAACCCTTAGTCATCCACATATTGTCAAAAATCATATGATTGCCCTGACTTCTTGATTATTCACTGTAGTGCACAATAAGACCGATCAATATCTATAAAAAGTGCATTTTTCCAAATCCGGCTTGCCGACTTTTTCAATATTATGGCAATGTCTTTTGGAGGTGGAAACGGCTTCACACAATCCCCAGAAGTTGTCTTACAATATGTTCCCCTTTAGATTAGAAGACAGGTATGAACTTGGCTTGGATTAGTACATTTACACAATCCCCAGAAGTTATCTTACTAGATTTTCCCCTTTCTTCTATGATATTTCCGTATTTACCTCAAATCATTATATTTTGAAGCTAAAGGGTATGAACTTGGCTTGGATAGGCAGCCTTCTCTTCCACTGGCCCTGCCCTTGGATAATAAGAAAAATGCGTGCAATGCTAAAAGCAAGACTCAGATTATAAGTCTACACACAAAATATGAAATCTTATCCAGTAACAACCATATGACTTAGACAGCAGTGACTTATCCTTTGGATTATCCATATTTGAGTGCTAGTTAGATTCATTCGGAGACATGTTGACTGCCATCAGCCAGACGTATCTATCTCATTATCAGCCTCAAGCACTCAGATATATCTGCAAGAAAAAACATGATCTACTTAGTATAAGAATATGATAAATTAACCTAAATGTATGCAATAAAAAAAATGCGTTTTTTTTTTTAAATATGCATGATCCTATTCAAGAGGAGGTGATATTCCAATTTGTTTCCTAAGGCTTTCAAATTTGACAGTATCGAGGGCTTTAGTGAACAAATCTGCAAGCTGTAGATCAGTCTGTTTATGCTCCAGATTGATAATCTTTTGTTCCACCAATTCTCTGATGAAGTGGTGTCTGATGTCAATGTGTTTTGTTCTAGAGTGCTAGATAGGGTTTTTGGAGATGTTGATAGCACTGGTGTTATCACAGTACATAGTGGCTTGTTCTGTAGATATTCCATAATCTTCTAACATTTGTTTCATCCAAAGGATCTGTGTACAGCAACTACTGGCTGTTATATACTCCGCTTCGGCTGTGGAAAGGGACACTAAATTTTGTTTTCTACTTAGCCATGCCACAAAGTTGTTTCCAATGTAAAAATAGCCTCCAGATGTACTTTTTCAATCATCAACATTCCCAATCCAGTCTGCATCTGAATAACCTGCAAGATGGGCAGTGGTGTCTCTAGAAAACCAGATTCCATAATTCAATGTACCACTTACATATCTGATGTTTCTTTTCACAGCGGCAACATGAGACTCCTTAGATTTTGCCTGATATCTTGCACAAACTCCCACACTGAAGGATATGTCTGGCCTACTGGCAGTAAGGTACAGAAAACTTCCAATCATGCTTCTGTAGAGGGATGGATCTACATCCTTGTCACTGTCATCATTCGAAAGTTTCAATGTAGTTGCCATGGGAGTTTTCATGGCATTTGCATTTTCAAGTCCAAATTTCTTCATCAGATTATTTTCATACTTTGCTTGAGATATGAATATGTCAGATTCATCCTGCTGTATCTGCAAGCCAAGGAAAAATGTTAGATCACCTACCATACTCATTTCAAATTCTCTTTGCATTGTATTTATGAATTCATCAATTTTGGACTTAGATGTAGACCCAAATACAATGTCATCAATATATATTTGAGCTACAGTTAGTCCGGGATTCAGACGATTAATGAAAAGAGTTTTATCAGTTCCTCCCCTTTTGTATCCTTTGCTTAGAAAGAATGATGTGAGCTTTTCATACCAAGCTCTAGGGGCTTGTTTCAACCCATATAAAGCCTTTTTGAGTCCAAAGACATAGTCTGGGTCAGATGGATCTGTGAATCCTTGGGGCTGCTCCACATAAACTTCCTCATTGAGTACACCATTTAAGAACTCAATTTTTGACATCCATCTGGTATAGTCTGAAATTGATGTAGCAAGACACAACTAGCAACAACCTGATAGATTCCAGTCTAGCTACTGGAGCAAATGTTTCGTCAATGTCTATCCCTTCAATCTAGGTATAGCCTTGAGCAACAAGTCCGGCTTTATTTCTAACCACACTTCCTTGTTCATTTGATTTGTTCTTGAAGATTCACTTGGTTCCAATTACATTACCTTCTTTAGGACGTGGTACCAACTCCCAGATGTTGTTTTTTTCAATTTGGTTGAGCTTTTCCTACATAGCCTGTACCCAGTGTTCGTCTGTCAAGGCTTCCTTGACATTTTTTGGTTCAATTTGTGACATATGACAGATGTTTCCCATATCGGTAGCAAATTTTCTTTTAGTCACATTTCTCTTAGACATATTAGTGAGAATGTTATCAAGTGGATGAGCCTTTTGAATCCTAGCAGGTGGTTGTCTCGATACTTCTGATTCTACAATATCAGTTGTATCTGGGTAGTCAGATGCATCTTGATCTGCAGATATTACTGGGTGCCCAGCCTCATCCTGATCGTATTCTTCAGCATCATTGAGATTTCCAGCTTGGTGCTGTTCTTCTTCTGACTTTTCAGTTCCAACTTTTTCTTTTGGTGGAATTTCCTATTGATCAGCATCTGCTTCCTGCAAATCCGAGTTTAAACTATTAGTGTCATCCACTTTCACATTAATTGACTCAAGAACGGTTTGGGTTCTAAGATTGTAAACTCTATAGGCCCTACTATTTTCAACATAAACCAAAAATATTCCTTCATCCGATTTTGAGTCAAATTTTACTAGGTGTTCTCTATCTTTTAAAATGTAACATTTACTTCCAAAAGCATGAAAGTAATCAACCCTAGGTTTTCTACCCTTCCAAATTTCATATGCAGTTTGATTTGTTCCTGATCTAAGCATGACTTTTGACAGTATAAAAAGCAGTGTTTATGGCTTCTGCCCAAAATTTCGTAGGCAATTTGTTGTTGTTTAGCATGACATGAGCCATCTCTTGTAGAGTTCTATTTTTCCTTTCCACCACTCCATTCTGTTGAGGAGTCTTCGGGGATGAGTACTCATGCTTGATTCCATATTGGATACAAAAATCAGCAAACTCAGAGTTTTCAAACTCTCTTCCATGATCACTTCTGATCCTTTTGACTCTTACCTGTTCGTCTGCCTTTTCATTGCTCAATTTCTGAAAAAGATTAGCAAAATTGTCAAAGGTATCAGATTTATCACGAATAAACATGACCCAGGTGTATCTGGAGAAATCATCAACACACACATAAATATACATCTTGCCACCAGTACTTTCCTTTTGGATAGGACCCATCAAATTCATGTGAATTAGTTTAAGTATATGAGAGGTATTAATAGACATACCTAATTTGTGTTGACTTTTGATTTGCTTACCCTTTTGACAATCTCCGTAGATTTCATCTGGAATGTTTTTTATGCTAGGCAAGCCTCTCACAGCCTGTAGTCTGTTCAGCTTCATGAGATCATGGTAGTTTAGATGCCCTAATATGTTATGCCATAGTTTCTCATTTTTGGTCCTAACAGAATTGCAAGTTATGTGACTTTCAAGTGTATAACATTTGTCTCTGGATCTAACTCCTTTAACCAAAACACTTTTTAACGTATTAGAATTCTTGTCACAACTTAAGACCTTGCAATATTCTTTAGAAAATATGACAAGCAAGTTATCATCACACAATTGTCCTACACTGATCAAATTTGCCTTAAATCCTATAACATATAAGACATTTGTTAATGTAGGCAGTCCCTTGATGTTGATGATACCAGATCCATCTATCTTATCCTTTTGGCCATCACCAAATGTGACAGCACCTGTCTCGCCTTTTTCAAAATGTGTTGGAACATCCACTATCAAAATACCACGTGTTAGGAATCAAATCACTTAAAGATAATTGAACTACATAAGCATTAGTTCGAATTTTCTTTTCTTGTCTAGAAACAAGTCTTCTTTTGTGTGAATTGATTCATTTCAAGTACTCATGACACCTAAATACATCATGACCAGATTTAGAACAAAAATTATAGAATACCTGGAAAACAGATGTATCCTGCCGACTCTGTCGAGGTTGAAATTTCCTACCGTTCTGATGGACAGACTCATCTGACTTGTACAGATTCGGCTGAAATTGTCTTCTTGTATAGTTCCTGGTTGGATGTGAGTTTTGAGTTCTAGCAGGATTGAATTGATGATGATGGGAGGTAGATGTATCTGTATACTTTCCATTCTGTTCTTTGTATCTGTATCCAGATTCTCTTACAAAGTTTATTTTATGGTCATGATTTTTACCTTTACCTTCATATCCAAGACCTGTTTTTAAGCTCACAGGTCTACCACTGTTCAGGATTTCATCAATCTGGACAGATCCAAGTGCCAGTTTCTTGATTTTGTCTTGTGCTTTAGCAAGTTCTGAGCTTAACCTACTTACCTCATTTTGTTCGAAATCTGAGAATGTAGATGCATCCAGATGTCGTTCCCTGCTGAGTTCAACGAATGCCTGCAACAATTGGATCTTTTCTTCTGCATTTTGAAGTTCCTCTCTCAAGTTTTCAGTGTTTGGTCCAGATTCATCTGCATGAGAAGAGTTAACATATTCAGTACCAGATAACTGTAAAATAGTAAGTGTAGTTACCTGTTTTTCAGAATTACTGCTGTCTGATTTTGATTCAGATTCATCCGAGTCTCCATCACTCCATGTAACATTTATGGCCTTCCTTCCCTTGGTCTTCTTTTGAGTATTAGGACAATCTGCTGCAATGTGTCCATATCCTTCACATTCTCTGCATTGAATTCGACTCTTAGGCTTTCCTTCAGACGAGTTAGCATTATTTTTGGGATAGAAATTGTTTTTCCTCCATTGTTTTTGTGTTTTTTTGATTCTGGCCTTGAAGATTCGTGGATCTTTTTTTTTTTTTTTTTCCCCTTGAGGAACCTTTTAAATTGTCTAGTGACAAGTACAGAGTTTTCATCTTCATCTGTCTCCTCAGATTCGTCTGGATCTTCACTGCTTGCCTTGAAAGTAATCCCTGATTTTTTGTCTTTCTTTCTTCGGGCCAAATTTAACTCATAGGTCATCAATGACTCTACAAGTTCCTCAACTCGCATGGTTGAAAGATAAGGGCTTTCTTCAATCGCTGTCACTTTTGCATGTAACCTGTCTGGTAAAGATCTAAGGATTTTTTGTACAATCTGCTCATTGGAGTAGGTTTTCCCAAGAGCTTCAGCTGAGTTGGTGAGATCACTCAATCTGGCGTAGAAGTTTTTGAAGTCTTCTTTCTCATCCATAGATAGTTGTTCAAACTCTAGAGTGATCATTTGCAGTTTGGAGGTTTTGACAGCATTGGTTCCTTCGTTTGCTACCCTCAAAGCATCCCACACTTCCTTGGCGGTTCTTAAGGAAGAGATGAGTTTGAATTGACCTGGATCAATCAAAGAAACAATAGCGTTAAGTGCCTTAGAATTCCAATTTGTATTAGCTAATTCATCTGCAGTATAAGCACTTCTAGCTACAGCTGTAACAACACCTCGAGCAGTGACAGTGGGTGCTGTGTAACCTTCAAGGATAGATGTCCAACAACGTTCATCAATAGATTGAATAAAAATTTCCATACGAATTTTCCAATAGGCATAGTTACTACCAGTTAACAAAGGTGGCCTAAGAGATGCAGAATTTTCCATTTAGACAACCGGATCTCACTTTCTAGAAGTGAAACCGCTCTGATACCAATTGAAAATTTAAAGTTGTCTAGATTTTATGAATAGACTGTCACAGATAAGTCTGGATAGTAACCAACCAACAGTAAATCGTTAAGATATGTTTTAGCGCAATACCAGATTAATCTTGCTGATGCAGATTCGTCTGGATAGTTAAACGTAAATGGACAGAATAAATTGTACAGAATTGTAAATAGACAAGAACACAATAATTTGAGCTTAACATGGGAAAAGCCCTAACTGGGAAAACCCACGGTCCGCAACCTGCTGACAAAAACCAATCACTATTTAAGAAAATAGTTTATACATATCAATCTAAACTATAGGATAAATCTACGCATAGATTTATCAAACATCCAAGAAATAGATCACTCCCTGATCCTTCTATGACATGTAATATGAGCTGGCGTCCCACCACTCTTCAGTAGCTTTCTTTGAATCTGCAACAATCTTCAGCAACATGAACTCCCGTTCGATCTCGATCCAAACCTCTCTTTTGATCTTTACGCTGAAATTCTTTTCTTCTATAAGTGATTGATTCCTCCTCCCGGAGTACCGAAGTCACAACACAATTGAAGCCTTTAATATTTGTGCACCACATGAAAATTGGCTTCTTGACTTCTTAAGAAAAATGTCCCGTCTTTTTTCTATTTAAATGCAATTAAGTTACTTGTCCTCCAAGTTTGTAAAAGATCTCTATTACCTGTAAAATAAAGCAGAGATAATTAGAGAAAGGTAAGATAATTATTCTTGAATAAATCTTACCATAAATCAGGATAGAGACAAATCATGAGGGATCTTACCATAAGTTAATCATTTACCAATCAAGTGATTAACATAAACTTGGACACCAAGAATAGGAACCATATTTTCGGCCAAATCAAGAATCTTTACAATCAAGATTTTCGGCCATTCAAGAAGGATCTTACCATATCTAAGAATCAGCTTGAATGCCAATATTAATCACAAAATAGATCATCAAGAAATTTACCATAAGTGATCAGTGTTTCTTGATTCACATCACAATATATTGAGGTCATGATCCACACAAATCAATATTTCTTGATTCTTTATTATCTTCCAACAATAAAAAGATTGGCACGAAAATGAGAGATATTATTTTCAAGAAATATTTACATAATTTAATTAAAGTTAATAAATTACTAAATACACGTATTTAGTAATTATATTAATTTTACTTAAATTACATATTTGTAGAAAAATAGAAAATGCCAACTAATACAAAGTTAACAGTCTTGTTTTGCGTGGCTCTTCGTTGTTTTTCGATATTAGGAAGAAAACTAGGTTAAATAAAGAGAATTTGGATTGAAAATAATATTTTTGGGCCCATTCAGAAAGGCACGCGATCACATGGTTATGTTGGCCGCGATCTCGTGGAGATGGCTTTTAGTCTGTGGTTGTAAAATCCATCAACGCGCGATCATGTATGTTTATGGCTTGCGATCGCGTGGTTATTACGGCTGGTTGCAATTTCCATCTCTGTTTTTTTATAATTTAGTCCTCTTTCTTTAATTGTACTCCAAGTCCTCAACTTCCGATTAATGTAATTTAGTCCCCAAACTCCCATTTCTCTTCAATTAACTCTTTTCTTCATTTCATTTCTCAATTAAGCCCTCGAACTTATTCTTTCTTCCACTTTAGCACTCAATTGACTTCATCCACTTCATTTGCATGATTTAGCTCCACTTTTCATAAATTTGTCATGAATTTGCTTCAATTCTTCCATCTTCTCAACGTTTGAGATAAAACTTGAAATAATGAAAATAAACACATAATAAGTAGGGTTTATTCACGAAAAATAATATAATATCCTAATTTTGACAGATAATTAATAAGTGTATAACCAAGGAGGTCCAT
This sequence comes from Ligustrum vulgare, assembly GCA_963555705.1. Taxonomy (NCBI): domain Eukaryota; kingdom Viridiplantae; phylum Streptophyta; class Magnoliopsida; order Lamiales; family Oleaceae; genus Ligustrum; species Ligustrum vulgare. The sequence continues at coordinate 25,061,142 of OY743188.1, forward strand.
AGTTGTTGTTACAACATTTAGGGGAACGCTAATACCCACAATTTTGGATATGAAAAATTAGGACAACAACTTTACTCCATTAACTAGCCCTTATTTACATAAAAATATGAGCCACGTAATAAACAATCTCAACCTTGGCGAATATGACCCCTTAGAAGATAGTGACCATAGAAAAACTTCACTGTGACACTAAGGTAGTGTTTGATAAGCAACACTTGCATAGGAAATAAGAATTTGTTTTCCAAATTTCCAATTTTATGGTGTTTGGTAACATAAATTTGGCTAGGAATTCATTTGGCTACTTTTATGGGAACTAGTATATAACACATGCAATGCACGTGATATTGTAACGATATAATGATATTTTTATTCAAGTATATATGTTTTTGAAATTGAATAAAAATTATCCAAATTTCCCTACATATTTTATCTAAAAAATATTCAAATTGTTGATATAAACAATTTCAATATCGAACTCAATTTACTCTAAACATTATTCAAATTTCTAAGCACGAAATACACTTATTAATAATAACATCATATTTCTTCTAATTAATGATTGTTGAATTCATTAAATTTTGTATCTCCTAAAATGTATTCTTCGGTTACCTTATTCGAAGAAACTGGAGTTGGGAAGATTTTTTCTTCTATGTGTATATATAGTTCATAATCAATCCATTGCTGCAGTGAAAAAGAATGATAAACATCAATTGATAATTTATCCAGATTTTAGAATCAAGATGAAAAAAATCTATTGTAATTTGGTGTAAAAAAATGTTTATCCTGCATGTGAAGTTAGAAATCAGAACAACATTTGATCATAAATGTCAGAGAAAAATTGAGATGTATCTAATTTAGGTTTCCTACTATGGTATGATTATTCGAGACACAGAAGATATCATATTTAATTAAAGTAATGTTTGATCAGAAAAAATGTTTTCATGTCTGTCTTCAAATTTTTGGTTCAACAAATTGATTTTCGAATACAAGATAAAAATATATATATACATATAAACCAACTTAAAACATAAACAAATGATTATCTCAAGAAATTTGGACTTAGAAATTTCAACGTAAAAATTTAATACAATAAGAATTTCAATTGATTGGAAAACAAAACTTAATTATTTTTTCACAAAATTAACATTTTAGAAATTTTTTTTACATGCATCATACTTCAATAATTGACTTTCCGAACAAATAAGTGAATTTTCACATCACTCTATTTTTATGGGTGTGATGAGAATATAATTAGCGTCAAATTAATATTTGTCGAAGAACTTAAAATTGGAATATGGCTAATAGAGAATAAAATGTTTAATGTAGAAGTTGAAAATGATTTTTTAATTATTTTTAGAGTTATTAGTTTCATTTAAAATATTTTTAGTGGGAAACTAAAGAACTTAAATTGTAAATATATGAAAAATATTTTTTATTGAAAATACAATTATAAAATAAAATAAAATGTTAAAAAATTTGTACATTAATTAAAATTAACTCTAAATATGATATTATTAAAAGGTTTGAGGGTAAGATAATAATAATAAAAAAAAAAAAAAAACAAAATTCACCATTTAAGGTTTTTTAGAAGTAGTTTTTTTTAAAAAAAAATTATTACACGCATGTAAAATTTTTAATTCAAGTACACTTTCTTTCTTTTTATCATATTAATTGAAGGATGCATTAGAAACTATAAATTATATGACAGTTATTTATTTTATTTAAAAGATTTTTAGTGAGAAAGTGAAGATTTTAGATTGTAAATGTATGAAAAATATTTTTATTAACAATACGAAACTAAAAAGAAATAAAATATTAAAAAATGTACATTAATTAAAACCAATGGTGAACATGAAATTATTAAAAATATGTGATGTTAAAATAGTTCAAAAAAGTTTCTCCCTTTTAAGGGATTTTTAGAAGTAGAATAGGTTTGTTCAATTCGTTGTTTTCAAGGCAAACAAATTATTAGATAAGAGGTGATAATTGATTTTCACCTTTATATGATAAACACCTCGTCTGATCATTTTTGTTGTTGTTGTTGTTAATTGATTTATTTATTTTTTTCAAAAATTATTATTATTATTATTATTATTAAGTATAAATATGTGATTTTTTTTATTAAAATAGTTACATTTTACTTTATTTGCCATGAAAAATAATGTCAATCAAGCAACAAAGCTTAAAAAAATTTCCACTTTTTCTACGTAAAAAATAAACCAATCAAATACATTAAACTTTCAATTCTTAAAAAAATGAATTCACATAAATTTAATTCCATAGAATTCATTTACTTTCTAGTCTAATTCCACCCACGTTATCAACATGTCACCTCCATTCTCAGAAGTATGTAAAATCTAACATTGAACCTAGCATCATATACATGGTTCTTTGTCAATTATATGGGACTTTGACTATCACAATGCAACTGAACTCTACTTTGTTGACCACCCAACTATTTGACTAGCCCTACAAGCAACAATGCTTTCCTTATAAGCATTTCAAACTTCAATATACTTTGTCTCAATCGTAGGAAATGCAACCAGAGATTATATCTCAGACTTCCAAAAAATAGGCCCTCTTATAAGAGTAAAATATAATGTAGTAGACTTCCTGATATTAAGATCCACTGCACTGCACAGTCTGAATATGCATATCCCACAATAAAAACCACTCTTTTTATTTACCGAACATGATACCATAATTCACGGTGCATCTCAAGTATCTGAAAATCTACTTGAAATCATTCTGATCCTGTCCTGTCTCCTAGGAATAGCAATGTACTTGCTCACCACACAGCTGATGTATTCAATGTCAAGCATTTGTTCCCGTTTATTTCTCATAATTCAAGTGTTGTTCCAGACTTCCAGTATGTGCCGATTCGAGGGAGAATCACTTCCACCCTGACCCTGGAGTGACTGATGTTGGCGAAGAGTCTTGATGCTAGTGCAAGAGTGGAGCCTGGCCACATGCCTCGACCTGGGCGACTTCTTCTTACTGTTTGATTTGTTCTATTATATTTCCTTATCCAGTCAGGTTTTACGTTATTCACAGTCGAGTCTTATATAGGGGTGGACGTGGTTCGGTTTGGTTCTGGTTCTAGAAGAACCAAACCAAACCGTAAACCGATGATTTTTTACTAATGGAACCAATTGATTTTTTCAAAGATATGGAACCAAACCGGAACCAAACCGCTCGGTTCTGGTTTGGTCTGGTTTGGTTCTGAGACCATTACTTGAACTTTTAAATAATAAATGTAAATTAAAACCTGTTTATATCCGCTTCTTCATTATAATCCATCTACATCATTACTAAATAGAAAATGAAATTTTTAGTTAACAAAACAAAAATTTAGAAAAAGTAACATGTTATTCTAAGTCAAAGAAGAAGAAACATCATTGTCGTCGATGATAACTAAGGAGTGCAACGATTGTTGTGTTATAGGAGTGTAAGTAAAGCAGTGTGAATGCGTATTTATAATTGAAAAGAAGAAAAAGGAATTAGAATTAGAATTAGAATTTAGATTTATGATTTAAAATCTTTGTCTAATATGAAATGAGATAAAATGTATGTTAAATAAAATTTTTGTACATTTCACATTTATAATTTTAGATTTTAATTTTTTTGTGAGATGACTATCCACTAATTTTAAAATATATATTAATAGTTTGGTTCTTGGTTCTGGAAAGAGAACCGGAACCAGAACCAAAACCGAATGGTTCTTAATTCTAAGAACCAAATCATTATTTTTTTTATGTAGAATCGAACCAAACCGCTTGGTTTGGTCTGGTCTGGTTCGATTATTTTGTCCACCCCTAGTCTTATATGCTCTGTTTAGTAAACTGTTCCAAACACAGGCTTAATTTGTTTTGTTTCCTTATTCCTTCATAGCTTTAAGTTGAGTTCGAATTTGCTATTTAGAGCTTTTTTGGTAATGTGAAAAATTTTGATTTTTGTAGTTTTTTTTTTTTTGTTTTTTGATGGATGTGTGGTTTAAAAATATTTGAAAAGTAAAAAATGGTAACTTGATTAAGAATTGATGATTGAGATTGAATTTGAAAAGGTATGATAAAAGTTTTACCATTTTCAAACAAGCTCTTAGTATGATTTACAATTCATTCACATTGAGGATTTTACCTTTTGATATAGGAAATGTTTTCCAGTGAGAGAATCTCTCTCCAATTTCTTTTTTCTAATCGCTTGACGGTTGTAATCGTTGTTTTCTCGTGTCCAAGACTACACCAATATTTATCTATGCTAAGCCCTTGATTGATCTCTAACAATTTTCAACTTTTTTTTTTAAATTCATTTCTAATTACACATTGCTATGAGACTCACAACTTTTCACACTTTTAATTCACACATTCTCCAATAGGAATGTCAACGAGCCCAGCCGAGCCGTGAGCGGAAGATCAAGGCTCGACTCGAGCTTTTTCTGAACCGAGCCAGACTGAGTCCTGAGCTTTTAATTTTTATAACAAAAATCCATAAATTTGTTATTGAAAATATATATATAAAATGAGCTGAGTTAAGCTCGCAACCAAATTTCAAGATTCAAGCTCGTATCAAGTTTTTTGGGCGGACTTTTTTTGGCTCAAGTCGAGCTGAGCCGAAGCCCACTCTCTCAAAAAAAGTTCGGCTCGAGCTTTGGCTCGAAATCTCAAGCTGCGAGTCGAACTAAGTCCGAGCTTTTTTTGAGTCGAGCCTGATCGATTCGAGCCGACCAAGCATTTTTCCATCCCTATTATCCAAAAAACTAAAAATTCCCAAAGAATTTTCAAAAACTGCCAACAACCAAACAAGTAATGAAGGTATATATATATATATATTTGACATGAAAAAATAAAACATAAAGAACATAAAGAACAAAATTGATTTTTTTTTTTTTTTTTTAATTCATTAAGTAATGACCCGAAAGTTGGGCTACTTACTCGGTGAATCCATCAGTATGAGTCGGGTATGATAAATATATATCTAATGGTCATAATCATAAATAATAATGTTCTGATCATTATTGTATGTAAATCCGATTAATAGTTTATAAATGATATTATGGATAAAGTTACAATATTTTAAAATTTCATTCTGCGGATCTTATTTCCGTTTAGTTATTTGAGATTAGCGCATAATTAGGTAACTAATTAACGATGTTCCACTAATATGTCTGTGACCTTTCCCTAAACCATAAATGAAGCTCAAATGTCTAGAAGCCACTTATCATCAGATATTTTCGCGTGGAATTAACATCTATATAATCTCGACGAACGACCTTAATCCTTTCATCCTCTTGCAACAGTCCTGACACTCGAATAGAAGTTGTCAGGGCAAATAAAACCACCAAAAAATTGAATAAAAGAGGAGAAAGAAATTAGAATAAATAAATAAATAAATAAATATATTTATTCAATAATGGTTGGGAAAGTAGCTATCTCAGCTGTATCGTTGATTCTTGTCGTCGGTGTCGTCATCGGCGTGGTTGCAGTTGTGCACCGTAGTGATTCTTCCGACAATGATAAACATAATATGTCAGCCTCAATGAAGGCTGTTACTACCATTTGTGCTCCTACCTCGTACAAGGATGCTTGCGTTAGGAGCCTTGAATCCGTCGCAAATAATAAAACCGCCACTCCGAAGGACTATGTCATGGCCGCAATTCAGGCCACTCTAGACGAGGTGAAGAAATCATCTCAAGTCACCAGCAAGACCGTTGTTAACAAAGATTCCGATCCTTACAATCACATGGCTGTTGAAGACTGTAAGGATTTGTTAGACGATGCCATTGATACACTTCAGGCGTCTTATTCTAGCGTAGGTGACAGCGACATGCATACTCTACAAGATCGTGCAAATGAGCTTCGGAGCTGGATGACCGCTGTTTATTCCCTTCAATCATCGTGCCTTGATCAAATCGAGAAGCCCGAGTACAAATCCGCCATTGAGAATGGCATGATAAATGCTACGCAGCTTACCCACAATGCCATCAACATAATTGCTGAGCTTTCAGAAGTTCTGAAGGCATTCAACGTGCCGGTTAATCTGCAGGCCAACCGTCGTCGTTTGTTGGATATGGGCGAGATTGGCGAAGATGGATACCCAACTTGGTTCCGAGCTGCAGACCGGAAGTTGATGGCAGCACACCAGAAAGGTGGCGTCGCACCTAATGCAGTTGTCGCCAAGGATGGTAGTGGACAATTCAAGACAGTTGCAGCGGCTATTGCAGCATACCCTAAGAACTTCAAAGGCAGATACACCATCTATGTCAAAGCTGGTGTCTATGAAGAGTTCATCACCGTTGACAAGAAGCAGACCAATGTTTTCATTTATGGTGATGGCGCAGGCAAAACCATTATCACTGGGAAGAGAAACTATGGGATCATGAAGATTGGCACAATGAATACTGCCACATTCTGTAAGTTTTGATATATATCCTCTTTCTTTTATATTTTCTTTCTGGGAATCAGTGAAATTAACGAAAAACAATTATATGTAGCTGCTGTTGGACAAGGATTCATTGCTAGGGCATTGACATTCCGTAACGATGCTGGTCCAGATGGCCACCAAGCTGTGGCTCTTCGTGTCCAGTCAGATATGTCAGCTATCTTCGATTGCAGCATTGAGGGCTACCAAGATACATTGTACTATCACGCATACCGTCAATTTTACAGAAACTGTGTCATTTCTGGTACAGTAGACTTCATCTTCGGCATGGGAGATGCAGTTATTCAAAACAGTTTGATCATAGTGAGGAAGCCAAATGCCAATCAACAAAACACCATTACTGCTGATGGAAGAGAAGTGGCTAGGGGTACCAATGGGTTGGTACTTCAGAACTGCAGGATTGTTGCGGAAAAGGCACTTTTCCCATTGAGATTCCAAATTCCCACCTATCTCGGTCGACCATGGAAGGCAGATGCTCTTACTGTTGTTATGCAAAGTGAGTTGGGTGATTTAATCCGGCCAGAGGGCTGGATGATATGGGCTGGTGCGAGCTACCAAAATACTTGCGAGTTCTATGAATTTGCAAACCGTGGACCTGGTTCCATCACCAGTAAAAGAAGTAAAGAGTTCAAAAATTTCAAAGTTCTCAATGCAGGCCAAGCTGCCAAATACACACCTGGTCAATTCCTTTCTGGTTCCCAATGGTTGAGGAACACCGGTGCACCTTTCCAACTCGGGTTGTGAACATCAACGTTCACTGATGTAGGAGAGTCACAAATTTAGGATCACTTTGTACCTCGAGATTTCTTTTCCCTAGATCAATTTTTTGGTTCAATTGTATTTAAGCTAGCCATTTCTGGCATAGCAGTTTTTCTACATCACAAAATGTAATCAAAATTTGGATTCAGTCGACTATCATTTTACATTATAATCTACCAGCAAATTCTTCCTTTATGGCCCTTCAGATATATTGTAAATATAATTGGACCATACTTGCAGCCCAAAGATGAACTTCAACTTGCAGGATATAAGGATTCAGCCCAACTGAAAAGACAAATGGCCCAGCATTTTTGGCCTTTAACTCAAAGTCCAAACCCGGCTAAAATAAGGATTGCAGCCCAAAGAAGAACTTCAACTTGCAGGATAAGAATTCAGCCCAACTGGAAAGACAAATGGCCTAGCACTTTTGGCCTTTAACTCAAAGTCCAAACCCGGCTAAAATGAGTTACCAAAAAGCATCTTTAGTAGTTATAAAAACATTCAGTTGCAGCCATTAGATCTAAATAAGTGGAGAGTCAAAGACCGTTGGATCACCAATATAAAAGGCCCTAATAGACATATTAGGGTTAGAACTCTTCATTCTCAGGCCTCTCTTTTCTCTCTCAGGTTCCAGACTATTCTTCTTCTGGTTTCTTCATCTCCTTCTCGTGAGATTTTGGTTTCTACCAAAAATTGGTTTCTTCATCTCCTTCATCTGTACATTCCTAAAACTTTTGAGTTTTTGTAATTTTTCTTTGAATTAGTTTTAGTGAACGTTGAGGTTTCAAATAAAACTTCCATTATTTGTTGATTCTAGGTTTAAATTTCATTATAGTGGTATCAAAGCATTGAGGTTCTTTCAAAATCTCAAAAGAAATCCTAGGGTTTCTGGAATTTGAAAAATATTTAGATTCTCAAATGTTTTTCTTTTTATTAAATTCACAAATCTAAAAATCTTTTATGTTTTGAAAATCTTCTTTGGTGACAACCTGTTATGTACTTGAGTTTTTTGAATTTTTGGAAAGTTCTTCGTGAAAATTGACTAGATCTCGAATCTTTGGTTTGATCTACATGACACCGTTGAGAATCAAGAGAATTTGAGGTTCTTGGCGACTGATATGTGGGAATAATATTTTGGATCTGACCAAATTCGAAAAACTGAAACTGACTCTGCAATTTGTTCTTGAAAATTCAAAGATCTCAAGGGTTCAAACCTTAATATCCAATTTTAAGGTGATTCTTTCTTTAACTTAGGGTTATCTTTTTTACTCTCAATCTTCATATGTTGAAGCCGAAATTAGACCACTTTACCTACCTTTGTCCAAGTTCCCATTCGAGAATCAGGGAATCTAAGGAGTTTTTGGGCCGACCTAATTAGGAGGGAGAAAGGAAAAAAGTTTAGGGTTCTATGAACATCATCTTAATGTTTCTGGATTTCAGCAATTTCCTATTTTTCTTATGTTATATATGTGATACACATGTGTATGAACTCTTTGTGAAACTTATGATAATCTGTGTACATAACATGTTATACATATTGTGTGATCACCTTGGTCATATTTCATGTCCTTGAGTTCAGTAATTGTCACTCTATGCTTTTGGAATAATATTTTTCAAACCAACTTCTGGAAATTTTTTCTCATACGATCCTTTTTTCTCAAAATTGTTTTTCGAACATGGCTATGTTCACTAAAATAACACCGCAAGTGTACGGGCCGTGACAAGTAATAGAGTGAACTTTTTGAGTTCGAGTTATCGTCCTACATTGTAATTCAGTACATTGTTAGTTCTTGCCTTATTTGAACGGTAGAATATGAGTTTTTGAATATAACTAAACTAAAAGAAAAAATAAAGGAAAAGATATTTAAAGATTCTAAATTGATGTTTATAAGTGTTGGGACATCTGATTTCACATAGTCAATACTCTTGATCCCAATTGTCTAGTTTTCTTCCTATAATAGTGCTTGATCAAATTCACTTATGTACATGAAATTCCCCTCTCGGGTTTAAATCAATGCTACTTAATTAGTCGACCGTGTTAACGAACAACATGTTATAATGATTAGGTGCATGGAACACAAGAATTCATGTAGCGATCGCAATTATAACGAACATATTTCTCTATTGTTTGTCCAATTACCGGATTTTATTCCTAGATCTAAGTGTTTAGCTTACCTTTCGGATTATGAAAACACTCATGAAATCAATGAAATAGTCGCGAATTAATTCATGCTTTAAACACAAAATAAAATCAACATATGCAATCAATAGGGCAAAACTAGATTTATAGAATTAAAAGCGTAAAACTAGCTACATCGAATATTCCAAATTTGAAATTAACAATTCATCAATAAAGAAGTAAATACGCAACAATATAAAGAACTACGCATGTAGAGTTTATCAAATTAACAAAATAAAAGAAGTATTGCACCAAGAAATCGCTCCCTGTTGATATTCATCAATTCCCCCGCTTTTGTGTTGATCTTTGCCTCCAAGGATTGAATGATAGAACAATGAATTCTGTAGTTGGTAGGTCATGAAAAGGTCCCCCAAAAGGTTCCCTTTTTCGTGCATTAGAATTGGTATTTATAGATGTTGAAGAAATCTAGGCTTTTGGTACAAGAAATCATGCATGGTCCTGAATTCACGCTGGACCGGAAAAGCGGCGCAGCAGTATAGGTAAAAACCTTGGTGGCCGCCCAGTTAACCTAAATCATGTTCTGTTAACTTCAGGATTGTCTGCGTGGCTTTGGGGCTCGTGGTCGCTCAGTAGAAACTTGTTCAGCGCGTTTTCAACTTTGATTCTTGTTTAAGATGGTCATCGTTCTTTATTTGCTTCCAAGTCCTCTAACTTCCAATTGTGACATTTTGGCCCCTATACTTTTGATTTTTTCTCTTTTCTTCCTTTTTCTTCTCAATTGGCTTTATGCACTTCTCCAATGTCTACAATTAAGCTTCATTTACCATCCATTTGGCCTTTATTCACTTTAATTCCTTCATTCTGTCAACTTTGGGACATTTTCTGCAATATAAACAAATAATACACAAATCAACAGCATTTATTCTAAAACGAAAACATATTATCTTAAATTGGACATATATAAATAAGTGTATAAAATACACTTATCAGGCTACAGCAAAAGTTGAAGTTGAAGTTTGGAATAACAAATGAGATTTTAGGCTCTGGTGCCAAAAAATTAAGGCATTACTTCTTCAATTGAAATGTGCAAAGGCCCTTGATGAAACTTTTGAGGAAACCTTAGCAAAAGAAAGAAAGACTAAAATGGATAAGATGATATAGAGTACTCTGTTTCTTTACCTTTCTGACTCCGTAATTAGAAAAGTTGGAGAAACAAAGACATCTACTGAACTTTGGAAAAAAACTTGAAGAGCTTTTCTTAACTATTACTCTTCCAAACAGGTATTTTTTTCGAAACTATTTTTTAGTTTTAAGTTTGATCCTGTAGTAAAAGGAAAACATTGACTAATTTAATAGACTTACCCAAGATTTAACTAATAGTGGTGATATCTGATGATCAGAATGTGGTTTGCATGTTAAATGTTCTAGGAGAAAAATACAAAAATCTTAGAAATGCTTCCGAATATGGTGAACGAAAATTAACTGTTGACATTATTCACACTACCTTAAAGAATAAAAATTAGAGTCTAAAGCTAATCAAAAGCAAGCTTATAATGTTGAAACCTCTACCGTCAGAACTAAGAAATTCTTTAAGGGGAATAAGAGTAGGTTTAATAATAATAAAGTTAATACTAAATCTATGAGAGAAAACCAGGTAAGGAAATTCAATTTTGGCAAACCTAGAGAAAAAAGACACTAGTACAGATTAGTCCAAAAAATTAAGTAGTTTATGTTGCTTTTTGGGAAACGACGCCTATAAAAATGACAGTGACAATTTTGTAAATATGATAGAACATTATGCATCGGTTCTATATCAGAAACCGATGTGTATGAAAAGATTTAACAAAAGGAGTCGGTTCTTTTTTAAGAACCGACTCCCATAATAAACTGTATATGCGTCGACTCTTAATAAGAGCCGATGCATATACCTAAATATAATAATACGCGTCGGTTCCTACGTATAAACCTATTATAATTTTAGGTCAACCAATACGCGTCTGCCTCATTATCTCTCTTTCTCACACAAAACTTCACACCTCTTTTTCACTCCTCAATCCGCCACCACCACCACTAACACTGCCACCACCACCACCATCATTCACGCCCACACTACCACTACACCATACGGCCACCACCCTGTATGTTCTCTCTCTCTCCCTATCTAGATCTACCTTACGCGTTCTCTCTCCGTCGCCCGCCGCCGCCACCTCCTCTTGTTGTTGCCGCTGCCTTTGTGTAAATTATAGACTTTTGATGTGGAGGAGTTAGGAATTGATTTCGGATTAATTTTGGAATAGTTGATGATGTTGATGTTTGAGTGGAGTTGTGTTTGAGGATTAGATATGTTGAGGTTGAATATTTTGATTTTATTATGATATTTTGATTCCCCCTACAGGTTGGCTAAGTACAATTTATAGGGGAGATTTTGCTGAAATTTTCGTAGAATTTTATAAGTAAAAAAATGAAAATTATAATTTAAGGTGATTTCATTTGTTTTAATACATTATGGATATCTTGATATATAGGTCGTTAGATATGAATCGGAATTGGATATATGAGAGACGTAATACACAAGAATGTGTAAAAGAAGTTGAAGAATTTATGAAATGTGCTGAGGAAAATGAATGTTTGAGCAATAATGATGAGATTAAAGTGGCGAATGACGAGATCGATGTGGATAATGATCGGATAGATGAAATGATGTGTGATATACAAGATCTCATTGAAAAGCCTCATATATTCGATAACATGTTCAATGATTTTGAAAAGCCTTTGTTTTCTGGTTGTAATAAATTTACAAAATTGTCTGTTGTGTTCAAATTGTATAACTTGAAAGCAAAGAATAGGTGGAGTGACAGGAGTTTCATGGCATTATTGGAACTTTTACGAGAGATGCTTCTAGAGGATAACGAGCTTCCTAGTTCAATTTACGAAGTAAAGAAAATGTTGTGCCCGATGGGTATAGAGACCGAGAGGATACATGCATGTCCAAATGATTGTGTATTATATCTGAATGAATATAAGGACTTGCATCTATGTCCAAAGTGTAGGGCATCGAGGTATAAGCGAAAGCACGATAATGATAATTGGGAGGATAAGAAAGGCTCTCCGATAAAGGTGTTATGGTACCTACTCGTAATACCAAGATTTAAACGCTTGTTTGCTAATGTAATGGATGCTAAGAATATGTGGTGGCACGCTGAAGGGGGGAAAGAAAATGGAAAACTAAGACACCCGGTCGATTCTCCTCGATGGAGGAACATTAATAGGATGTTTCCAGAATATGGTGGCCAAGGTAGGAATCTTGGGCTTGGATTATGTATAGATGGGATGAATCTGCATGGTAACATGAATAGTCGACACAACACTTGGCCTGTTCTTTTGGTGATTTACAATATTCCTCCTTGATTATGTTTGAAGCGCAAGTACATCATGTTGTCGTTACTAATATCAAGGTCTAAACAACAAAGAAATGACATAGATATTTACCTAGCACCATTAATAGAATATTTAAAATTGTTGTGGAATGAAGGTATGTTGGTGTTTGATGCACATAGCCAAATTGAAGATTTTAATCATTTGTAGGCATTTTAATAAGAATCTTACTCAATGGAGGAGATCGACGAGATTAGAAATTTATGGGCCAAATATTTCTATGAAGATTGTATGTAAATTTTGATTTTTATGTTATTAATATGTGAACATTTATAATAAATAATTAATATTAATGTAAATTGACTTATTTAATTTTATTACGCATTTATGTTGATTATTTGTTGGGTGTTGATAGCTAGATTTGACGATGAGATCGAATGTAAATAAGCAGGATTTTGGGTAAAGAAAATTATAAAAAAAAAAAAAAAAATTGTGTCAGTTGTCTATTATATGCGTTGGTTGTACAACAATCGACGCATATAGTACAACTTCTCACGCATGTTAACAACTGACGCATATTGTTCTTGCTTTATACATCTGTTCCAAATGCGCCACTTCCACAACTGACATGTATTGTCTTTTACAATCGGCGCAAATGACTGAAACTGTACTAGTGAGATTTGATGATAAGAACAAAATTAGGAAATGCTACCAACTGAAAAGAAAAATAGCCCAAAACTAGTGTTGGCCTTTAACTCAAAGTCCAAACCCGGCTAAAACGTATTATAAAAATGCATCTTCAGTAGTTATAATGACATTTAGTTGCATTCGTTAGATCTAACTAAGTGGAGCGTCTAGGATCGTTGGATCACCAATATAAAAGGTCCTAATAGTCATATTAGGGTGAGAACTTTTCATTCTCACTTGCCTCTCTTTTCTCTCTCCAGTCCCAAACTATTCTTCTTCTGGTTTCTTCACCTCCTTCATGTGAGATTTCGTTTTCCACCTAAACTTTGTGTAAATATTAGTTATATGTTGAGAGAAAATTGTAAGAGAGATCTATTAAATGTTGGTCATGTATATGCAGTTTGTATGTACATTCCTAAAACCTTTAGTTTTTATAATTTTTCTTTGAATAATTTTAGTGAACGTTCAGGTTTCAAATATAACTTCAATTATTTGTTAATTTTGGGTTAAATTTCATTACATATATAAACACATTGACTCCATTTTTACCACTTGACCAGAGGCAAAGGTTGAAGAAAGAAGACAGTGCATTTCCAGGCTATTACATTTCCTTCTCACGATAAAAACACTCCATTTTATCAAAATTTGCTAAAACCAGGTTGCAACATTTTTATGTACTTTTAGTGCAATTAATCTATTGCTCTCTCCCATTGATTACGCAGAATAGCTGAGCTGTAATTGTACGTTCCTCCATTTTTGTACAAATAATTTCTTGTTACATAAGTATGCAACAGGTATAGGTCCACATGGAATATTCTTTGTAATTCTTTGAAAGAGGCAAATTCTCTATATTTTTAGCCTGGTATTAGAGTATCAATAGCTAATGTCGGCTCAAACAACATTACACTACCTTCTAATTCTAGCACTTTAATGTCTCCATTGCTGGGAGGTCGTAATCCTTATATGTATTATTTTATTCGGGTATATGAAAGTAAATAACCCGGTCTACAACATGTTAAAAATTCAGAGTAAATGGAGTTCATTTGGTTCATAAAAAGGTGTGGCGAAGTAGGTGCAGTGAAGTTGAAATCAGGTGTTGTAGGTGAAATGTGCCTACAGTGACCTTGCAATGAGGTGTAATAATGTTTATGTTGAGTTATATGCCCTAAATCAGTGTAAACTATGAATGAATGATGCACAAATGATGATAACATGTGTTAAGGTGATCATCCAAAAAGATTTGGAAAAACTCAACAAAAAGCTCATTGTGACATTTTATTGAACACATAGTATGCATGTGAAGAAATCAAATGAAAACATGGGTTTGGAGACTTGATTTAAACATAGATTTTTCACCTAAGAAACACAATTCAATGTACTCCAATTCTAGCCTAAACCTATCAACAATGATCCACAATTTCAAATTTCACATAAAAATATAAAGAACAATAAGATTATGTATAATCTTATAAAGTTGTGAAAAATTCATACCTTTTGAATGATTTTAATGTGATGCAAGACATGAATTTGAGTTAATATGATGTGCAAACATTGGGGAATGATTTTGGACTCATTGTTGGGTGATTTGGAGGAAGTAAAACGGGTTTGAATTGATTAAAATGAGAGTGTTTGTAACATATAACAAAATGGCCAAATTGCTCCAAGTATGAACCGTGTGACTGCACGGTGTATCCTGACAGTGTCATGACATTTTTCATCTTTTTTAAATTTTGATCCCGTTTTCGACCCCTAAATGCCTTCTAATGTATGCAACCAACTTCTAAACTATGTGTACAGTCCTAAGTTAGGTTATCATGTTGAAGATTGTGATGTTAAGCAACAAAACAAGTAAGAATTCAATGAAAACTAAAAATGCTAAAACATGCAAATTAGGAGCAATGAAATATTCAATGTAACTAACATGTCAAAATGTGAATTCTAAACATGCTACTGGTCCTAAAGTGCAATGCAAAACAATTAACAAACTAGAAGCAATAAAAAAAGCGAAATAAACAAAAGGGTTTAAGAAATTGTTTTGCCTCCCACAATAGCTTCATTTATAATCTAGAGATAAACTTTATGGAAAAATCTATCAAGGTGGTTTTAGATTGGATGTTGAAGCCTTTTCATCTCATCTGGCCTTGTACTTAAACTTCTCCCAATAGTTGATTGTCAAGTCAACATTGATCTTGGAGCAATTCTCAAGTTGGAGATCTTGGGCATTGAATTGCATCATAGTGAAAGTTACCTCCTCATTTTCAGCCCACAACACTACCTCTCCTTTATCTACATCAATTAGTACTCGTGTAGTGGCTAGGAATGGCTATGCTTCGTAAGGTAATTCCTGATCCGTCCCATATTCTCGAGCCACAACCAGTTGAACTTAAAGAGAATTTAACTTAAGAGGAGGACCCAGAAGGGATACTTGATCGAAAGGAACTAATTGAGCACAACAAGATTATTTCATTAGTTAAAGTTCTTTAGAAGAATCATTCAGTAGAGGAGGCTATATCGAAAAACGAAGATAATTCCGGGCCAAGTATCCTCTCCTTCTTAGATGGTAACCAAGTGAATTTCGAGGACGAAATTCTTTAAAGGAGGTAAGATTGTTACAACCCAATTTTTTTTTAGTCAAAGTCAAGGGTATTTTCCAAATTCAAAGTTTGACTAGTCAAAGTCATATAGTCTAATAAGGACCTAAATGGAGTAGGTAATTATTTTGGGTATATTTTACAATTAAATATACTCTAGGGGTTTAAATGGATTAAATAGAAGCTTGAGAGTTTATTTTATTATTATAACAAGTTAAGGATCAAAGCGTTATGTATAAAGAAATGGAGGGACTTAAGTTGCAAATGGGGAGTTAGTGGTCCACTATCTAAAGATATTTCATTACATTTTCTTATCAATTGAAAAAGAGGAAGCTGGGCAACGAAACAGAGGCTGAAAATCAATGAAAGGAGGAAAAAAAAAGGAAAAGAAAAGGAAGAAGTGGTCTTGAATGCCAACTCAAAATTTGGGTTCGATTTTTGTTTTTCAAGAGGTAAGAAAGCATGGAATTATGAGATATTGATGATAATTGATTAGGGTTTTAACTTATTATTTAAAAAATTTCAGTTTGAGAAAAGGATCACAATTTCAAGCCAAGCACCTTGATTTCTTAACTCTATTTTTCTGAATATTTAAAGTTTATTTTTAAACCATCAAGAGTACCAAGGTGATTTTACCCCCGTCTACACTTGTGTGAATTGGTTTTCATAGTGTTTGACCTGATATAGTTATTTTACCCGCTTCCCACTATTGTGAATGCGTTTCCATAGCGTATGACCAATTTATAGCCTTCGGGAAGTTCTACGCGCATATGACCAAAAATATTAGAATCACAGAATTACAGAATTTCAGAATCTCGGAATTATCAGATTTTGGGTACCTTTGGTATGATTTTTTAGTATTATTATAGTTTTGCCAAAATCCAAGAATTTCGGGATTCAGTTATTTAATTTACAGAATAAAGATTTCCGCTTACAATATCTTGAAATGATATATTACTCATGTTTTCATTGATATAAGATTACTTATACTTACATGCCTTACAATTACTCATTTAAAATAAACAGAAAAGTGCTTTATGATTCACTTATGTTTCAATCTTAAAGGTATGTATAAGAATTAAAGCATAAGTAAAACTTCTCCAATATATATGCATAAACGAGTAAATCATATTTATTTTTGAATTATCCACTCCCTGAGTAACAAACTCACATAGTTCTTCCCTATTTCTCTTATCAGAAAATAGTTGAGTTGAGTAGCATTGGAGTCTGTCGATCTACCGAGTCAAGCCACATATTGTCACTAGTTGTATGACTCATTTTGTCATTTTGTATAGTTTATATTTCTTTTGGAGTATGCTTATCATGTTAGGTAAGCCATTTTGAGTTCTGTATATAAATGTTGGGCTCGTTGCATTTTGCATAGTTAGCGTATTTTGGGGCTTTTATTGGTAAAGCACAGAAAATGTCGATTTTCATGCACCTATTTTGACTGGTTAGTTATTATAGGGACATGTGTGCCCATTTTAAATCATATTTTTATGTTTGAGAAAAATTATTGATTTTCAGGTGATTTTAGTCAATTTTCTGAAGGAAACTCTGTCAAATTTATTTTAAAATATTTATCATAGTCAATTGGTCAATGTGGCCTTGGGGCAGGTCCAGTATTTAGCTGACGTCTATCACCGGTGCATGTCATGTCTCGAGTCCATTAGAGTGATTTGAGACGGATCATGTCACATATAGCCCAAAGGTGTCGATTCTTTATTAAAACCGATGCATACACACTAATAAAGGTGTATGAAGTATTAACTTTATAATAGGCATCGATTTGCTCCACACTAAACTTCAATAAAAATCTAGTAGAAACCCGAAAATAAACATTTTCCCAAATCTGATCTCCTCCCTCTCCTTCGCGACGCCTCTCTCGATCTCCCTACCGCCTGACACTACTGGTATTATCGGGAGAATTTTAAAAATACCCAAGTCAAACCTTGGCTAAGTCAAAATACCCTAATTTTTTAAAAACTAACCACAATACCCATTTTTTATGAAAATGACGTGTATATCCTTAATAACCATATTTCTCTTATACCCTTCATTTATCTCATATTTCATATTTATATTAAGACGAAAATAATACAATTCTCACTTTTCATTATTCTCTCATTTTTTCATTTGTTTGTTCTCAATACGCAGATAAATTATTCTCTCATTTTTTATCTGCTTGTGCTAAAAAAATCCGCAAAAAATATACAAATCTCAACTAAAAGATTTCATTCGCTACTTCTTATCGGTAAGTTGATTTAGCAATATTTATTATACTGTATTTAATTTTGTTCTCGTTGTGTTAAACTTATTCAACAGATCTATAATTTCAGTAACCAAAAATTAACGAAAAATTCATAAATTGTTAATTTTTTAGTTAATAATAATTATAGATCTATAATTATGTAGACTAAACAATGAAAATTAATATGGTGAAGTGTGATTTTTATCAGTTTATTAACAAAATCGAAAAAATTGAATGAGCGGAAAAAGAAGGTCCGGCCGGTCCCTGCATAATATGGTCCGGCCGGACCTTGCATTAGTCCGGCCGGACCCTGCAACGGTCCGGCCGGACCAATTTCAAAAATAATTATTATAACTTATTTTTTACATTATAAATAAAATTCTAAATAATTTTTTTATTTTTAATATTATTTATCATATGTTACAAAAATAATTTCATTACTAAATAATGTCATAATTTGTTAATAATAATTACAAAATAAAATATGTAATTATAATTTCATAATTTCATAATAAAAATGAATTAATAATTTCATAATAATTAGAAATAAGATATGTAATTATAATTTCAAAATAAATATAATTATAATAATTAAATAATGTTTAATTTTCCTACTTGTTCATTTACGTGCGGTAGTCTACAATGTAGAATTGTTAAATATTGCGGAAGCATGGTCCGGCCGGACCGAGGCTCCGGCCCGACAACTATTTTTTTTACAATCAGTTACTCTGATTTTCCTTAACTTGTTTTGAAATCTTATTATTTTTAATTAATGCAGATATGGTTTTCATACCAGTTTCTTATTTTGGTGAATTCGTGGTTGATGAAAATCTACGATGGTCATGGAAATATACAAGTGATCAAAACATTTCTGTAATTTTGTTAACTCCAGGTATGTCATTTACCGACATGTACAACAAACTACAAGATCAACTCGAAGTTAATCCATCTGAATATGATATGAAATTTGGATTTCTATATAACTCTAATTCTACTGTTGCATTGCCACCCTTGTTTGTTACTTCTGATGTGCAAATTACGTGGTTAATTGAGGCGAATAAAAAGGAAATTATTCCTCTCTGTGTAACTTTAGTACAAAAGGATACCCTCGATAATCAGAATGAAGAATTCGATGGTGGGGATCAGAATGTGAATGATATTTGGGACACATTAGAAATAGTTCGTGAGGATGATGATGTTATCCCTGATACAGTTCCTCTTATCACCCATAGAGGTCACGATGTAGTCGGAGACAATCAGGAGGACATTCCATTTACAGACAATGATCTGATTAATTTATCCAGACGTCAACATGAGCACTTCGAGAACTCACAGGCTGGGCCAAGTTCACGATCGACTAATTGTTCACGTGTGGTTCCAGATGATGAAGATTTGGAAGTCCAGCAATTATTTAATACCAAGCAAGATCTCCAAGAAGCGGTGCAAAGTATTGCACTTAAGCACAATTTCGAGTTTAAAGTGAAGAAGTCAGACAAGAGTACCTACACAATTGTTTGTGTAGATGATAATTGTAGTTGGCGTTTGCGAGCAACGAGGATGGACACAAATCAATTCTTCGTAGTTCGCAAGTATGCACGAGAGCATACTTGTCAAGTGGGCATTCGTCGAAATGATCACAGACAAGCTCGTTCATGGTTTATAGGACGACAGAGAATGCATAAGTTTGATGACCCAAGGACTATTTACAGACCCAGAGACATCATTAACGATGTGCAGAGAGATTTTGGGGTGACCATGAGCTACCAGAAGGCCTGGAAGGCTAGAGAATGTGCGTTAGAGGATTTAATGGGTTCACCCGAGGAAAGTTATGCGAAATTAGCCAGGTATTGTCATAACGTGTCGAGAACTAATCCTGGTTCGACATTCTTTATTGAGGTTGACGATGACAATCGCTTCAAGTATTTTTTCATGGCTCTTGGACAATGTATAAATGGATTTAGAAGATCGATGCGACCTCTAATTCTAGTAGATGGTACAACATTGAAAGCTAGATATGAAGGGAAGTTAATTATTGCTACATGTCAAGATGCAAACATTCAAATATACCCTCTTGCGTTCGGCATAGTGGATAGCGAAAATGATCTAGCGATGAATTGGTTTTTCTCAAAGTTGAGGGAAGTAATTGGAGATGTCCATGAGCTTGCTTTTATAACTGATCGCGAAAATTCTATCATAAATGGTATAGCTGAAGTTTTTCCCGATGCACACCACGGTTATTGCATGTACCATATACAAGAAAATTTGAAGACGACGTACCGTCGTACTGGGATCGTTGCCTTGTTTAAGAGAGCGGCAGAGGCTTACACTTTTGAAGATTATAATAAGTTCATGATTGAAATAGATAACAAGAGTAAGAAAGCCTCGGAGTACTTAATAGATAAATTGGGGATTCAACATTGGGCACGGTGTCAATTTCCAGGACGTCGATACAATATGATGACGTCAAATAATGTGGAGTCTTTGAATGCATTATTTAAGAAGGATCGAGAGTTACCAATTCTGGAAATGATTGAGAACATTAGGGAGAAGTTACAGGTTTGGTTTCACGATAGACGCGAGGAATCTCAATCATGCACATCTTATCTCACCCCTGCCATGGAAACCAAACTCTTCAAGACATTAGACCTGGCTTGAAGGTTGGGCGTGGAGCCACTGGATCAGTTTAGATTCAACGTTGTATGCGGACGTAATGTTGGTTATGTTGTGGACTTGAATGAGAACACGTGCACGTGTAGACAGTTTCAGCTTGAGCGCTTTCCATGTGCTCATGCAGTTGCAGTTGCTAGACATAGGGGCTTTTCACCACAATCATTATCAACTGAGTACTATACCACTGCTTTGTGGAGAGAAGCATATGCTGAAACTATATTTCCTCTACCAAATGAGGGTGAGTGGGAACTTCCTGAACACTTGCTCCCGCTTGATAATTTACTGCCATCGAATGTCCGAAGACGTACTCCTGGACGTGTTCGTACGTCTAGAATACCATCTACTGGAGAGTTTCCCAGACCGCGAAAGTGCGGCAGGTACGGCGCAGTCGGTCATACTCGCCAAACTTGTACTAGTCAGATTCCCTTGAATAATTAATTTTATCACTATTAAAACTGTTACTGCAATTATAGTGTTGTTGATAATAAATTATCTTATTTTGTCTATGTTTAATAAAGTTCGTGAATTGCTTACTGTACGATGAAAGATGATAAATGTTTCTTGGGGAAAAAAAAGATATTTTAGGATTTAGGGTATAGTTTTCTATTTTGGGGTTTGGGGTTTAGGGTTTATATATATATATATACTATTTTTTTGTTCCAAAAAATATATTGTTATCTATACTTGTGAGGCAATTTATTCAACTAAAGAAATTGACAAATAAAAACTATAATAAATAAATTGACAGTAATAAAGAAATTGACAAATAAATATATATACACAATTACATATAAAAACTATATTTTTACATTTCTAAATCTTATGGATCACAATTGTAGGTAAATAAATCAGTAGCCAACTTTATTCTCCACTTCTGTATATGTTCTTGATTGATCATCTTGACATCTCGTCCGATGCTCAAGAACTCAATATATTTTATTGCAAAAATCCCACAATCTCCACTGTAAGTTAAAAAAAAAAAAAATTAGTGAAATAAATGAATATAGTTAAGAATTTAATTAAATACTAGAATACGAGTATAAGAAAATTTACCTGATACCTTGTTTGGAAATCCCCTTGATCCTCTTAATGGCTAGTACATCATCGACATGAATTCCAGCACGCTTAGCCATTAGAGGAACAATGAATGCCAAGGGCATCAGAGTTTTTTGGAGCTGGGTCTCTGTGAAACAACCATGTTCGGAGTCGTACACATACATTTTCGATTCGGCAAAACGACCTCAAAAGCAATGATGTGTGAGTTCCCGATCACCGGAATATAGATGTGTGTACAACCCGTCCACGACTGGCCACACACGGGCTCTGCCCCTACCACGTAATCCAACATGTAATCTGGAAAATCGTACGAGGTAGGGTTGCTTTCGAACATTGAGTACTCAATGTCGACAGCGTTTTTAAAGCCGCAACACAAGATCACTCGCCCAGGAAAGCCGAACGATTTCGGGTACCTACTAGCCCGATCGCGCAGCAACTCCATCGCAAGATCAACATGCTACAACATAAAATATAAGCGAATTAAATATTATTTAATCAACAAATAATATAGTGAGTTCACATAATTACGATTAGCACTCACATCGTCGGCAAGCCAAGCTCTGCTTCTGAGGACTATTGCGAACCAATCTTTGGCATCCGATATTGTTGTCTTCCCAATGGCGAAGCGAAACCTGAATGAATAAATAATTAGAGATTCATATATATTCATTTTAACAGTTAAGAAATAAATAAACAAAAACATAACAAACTTACTTCGACTTAAGTTGAGAGTACCACATATCGAACACCTTTTGCTTCGCCGGATCGACTTCGCGGAATAAGTTGACATAAGTGCCGTCCACGAATGCCCTCTTCTTCGCCTCGGCCGTGAAGGGAGAAAGAACATGCTGTGAGGGTTGTCTTTTCCTCTTACTTATAATATGCTCCTTCACCTCGACAGTATGTTTCCGTCCCCTCTTCTCGACCATATCCGTCAGCCGCTCAGTCGACTCATCCTCCAGCACCTCCGACACCTGAGGCACCTCCTCCTCCTCCGCCTCCCGATGCACCTCCTCCCCCCCCGAGGCACCTCCTCCTCCACCCGAGGCACCTCCTTCTCCGCCCCCCGAGGAACCACCTCCTCCTACGCCCCCCGAGTCACCTCCTCCTCCGCCCGAAGCCCCTCCCCCTCCTCCTCCCCCGAGTCACCTCCTCCTCCGCCCGAAGCCCCTCCCCCTCCTCCTCCCCCGAGTCACCTCCTCCTCCGCCCGAAGCCCCTCCTCCTCCGCCCCCGAGTCACCTCCTCCTCCCCTCAAAGCCCCTCCTCCTCCGCCTCCCGAGGCACCTCCTCCTCCGTCGCCCCCCGAGGCACCTTCTCCTCCACCCGAGGCACTCCCTCAGTCGGCACCCCGTAAAAATCTTGCTCCGTCATCCGAGCTATCATATCATCCAGCTCATCATGCTCTGGCATCATATATGAAGCTCCATGCCCACCTCGGAGCTCATCCCCGAGGGCGTCGACCTTACCTCCGAGGGCGTCGACCTTCACTTCGAGGGCGTCGACCTTACCTCTGAGCTCATCCCCAAGGGCATGCATCTCATCACGAATGACCCCCACCAGACGCTCAAACAAATCATCAATGTGAGGTACTGGGCGCTGAAAACAAAAATGACAATTGATTATTTAACTCAAATATTATAACATGTAAATGTGATCATTAAAATACTATTGTTTATTGAAAACTGAATCCATTAACATACCGGGGGAGTGGGGGTGCGTAAAGATCTGCGAGATGCCCCTGGTGAATGAGATCTCATGAGCGGAGGGGACATGTCTCGTATTGGACTGCTTTGATCCTAAATATAACAAAAGTTTAAATTAAATGTCGAATATTGTTTATTTAAGATTCTACAAAATTTTCGACAGAGTCTCCCCTTAAAATTGGACTTAGCCACCCTATAAAGGGACATCAAAATGTCATAATAAAGCAAAAACATTTAACCACGACAATTCAAAACACCAACCACAACTCAATAATACTCCCATATCACCGACTACTCCAAAAATAATTCTCAACTCAAAAACATATCAAATTCAAATTATAAATTCCAAATAATATAATAGGAAATAAACTAACCCCCAGTAAAATATTATAGCTTATTGAATCCAAGAACATACCGGAGGAGTGGAGGAGCGTAAAGGTCCGCGAGATGCCCCTGGTGAATGAGATCTCATGAGCGGAGGGGACATGTCTCGTATTGGACTGCTTTGATCCTAAATATAACAAAAGTTTAAATTAAATGTCGAATATTGTTTATTTAAGATTCTACAAAATTTTCGACAGAGTCTCCCCTTAAAATTGGACTTAGCCACCCTATAAAGGGACATCAAAATGTCATAATAAAGCAAAAACATTCAACCACTCAACCACGACAATTCAAAACACCAACCACAACTCAATAATACTCCCATATCACCGACTACTCCAAAAATAATTCTCAACTCAAAAACATATCAAATTCAAATTATAAATTCCAAATAATATAATAGGAAATAAACTAACCCCCAGTAAAATATTATAGCTTATTGAATCCAAGAACATACCGGAGGAGTGGAGGAGCGTAAAGGTCCGCGAGATGCCCCCGGTGAATGAGATCTCATGAGCGGCGGGGACATGTCTCGTACTGGACTGCGTTGATCCTAGATATAACAAAAGTGAAAATTAATTATTCAACCCAAAAGGTAAATAACAATCTAAAATTACATTACATACCAGTCCACCCATGTAGTCCTGCTCCTCCTCTACGGTCGAAGCCGTCAACGCATGAGGACTTCGAGCTAATATATTAACATTCAAACAATTTATAAATCATGTGTCAAATATTATATTACATTAATAATAATTTCTAAACGCTCACTTCAGGATCATCGAGGATAGCCGAAAGCTTCTTAGAAGTTGGCGTCTCCGTTGCTGTCCAATTTAACATCCGAGGAAATCGCGTCCCCGTCTTAACTGCCCACATGTCACCTAAGGCGGGAATTACCTCATATGCCCATATCTGTGAAACTTACAATTATTATGATGATGAAAAACATAATAACCTAATTCAAAATGAAAAGTTTAAAATTATTACCTGCAGAGCAAAAGAGAAGTCGTACGCATCATACTTCCGGGGGCCCTTATTCACCTTGGGCATCGAATGAATTTTCTTAAATATGTTAATGGTATCGACATAAATTATAGACCCCCATGGATAGTTGTTGAAGGCTTCAATATCATCAACAAGTTCCAAACCATATAAGTCGATACCATTCTTTTGCTTGCTTGTCCTTAACGAAGCTCTCATGAATATAGACCATGCATAATTTCAATCTGTCCAACATATCGGGACAAGTCTTTATAGTATTCCAGAGCTCCTCCCTGTAAATGGCCCTTTGTTCTTCAAAGTATTTCAGATGAAGCCTCGATTTTGAACGTAATTGTGGAGTTTTTTTCGTTTCGCGATCACACTTTAATCCCGTGATGAGGGAAAACTCAAACCTCGAGAATGTGACTATCTTGTTATCCCCGAAGCAAAAACTATATGCATCACCGTCTACTGGCTTCAGAAGTCGAAGTACCAGAGAATCTATAATCTGAGCCGCAAATTGCATCTTGGTCAATTCCTTGAATCGCCATAGGAATGATCGCTTGAAGATATCTTGATGATACTCATCAAGAGTCTTTAGAACTTCGTCGAATTCGTATTCCCTGTACTGGGAAACTTTAGCCGGAAGCCCTCTCAGTTCAAGACCAATACCATACTCCATTCTGCAATAATTTCAAATGTTAAAATCAAAGTTCAAAAAAGTATGCCGCAATATTTAACCATTCTACATTGTAAACTACCGCACGTAAAAATGAACAAGTAGGAAAATTAAACATTACAGGAAAAACTTTATTATTATTATTTTTTATTATTATTATGGTTTATATATAAACATCATTAATTTTTTTTTTTTTTATTAAAGTTGTGTAATTATAATTATAATTATTAATGTTATGAAATTATTGTATATATTTTTACATTTATGAAATTATAGTTCATATTTATTATTTCTAATTATTATGAAAAATATTAATAAATTTTTATCAACAATATTTAATTATTATAATTATATTTATTTTGAAATTATTAATAAATTTCTTATTTGCATGATGAAATTATAATTACATATCTTATTTCGAATTATTGTGAAATTATTAATTCATTTTTATTAAGAAATTATGAAATTGTAATTACATATCTTATTTGTAATTATTATTAACAAATTATGACATTATAATTACATTTTCCAACATTGTGAAATTATTAAATTTTTGTTATAATTATGAAATCATAGTTAGCCATTTGTTAATTCTAATTATATTTAGTAATGAAATTATTTTTGTAATAAATGATAAATAATATTAAGAATAAAAAATTATATAGAATTTTATAATTTATTTATAATGAAAAAAAAGATGTCGTCAAAAACTTTATATAAACAATATTAATTATTATTGTATTTTTTTTTTATTAAAGTTGTGTAATTATAATTATTAATGTTATGAAACTATTATATATATTTTTACATTTATGAAATTATAGTCCATATTTATTATTTCTAATTATTAATAATTTTTTTATCAACATTATTTAATTATTATAATTACATTTATTTTGATATTATTAATAAATTTCTTATTTGCATTATTATGAAATTATAATTACATATCTTCTAATTATTAAATTTTTATTACAATTATGAAATCATAGTTAGCCATTTGTTAATTCTAATTATATTTAGTAATAAAATTATTTTTGTAATAAATGATAAATAATATTAAAAATAAAATAATTATTTACAATTTTAAAAAAAAAGGTCCGGCCGGACCTTTTGTGCAAAAGGTCCGGCCGGACCTGCAACCTTTTGCAGGTCCGGCCGGACCATTTCCTTTTGCGGTCGGACCTAACTTCATCTTCTTCATAAAATCACAAGCTCCAACAATGGTGGATCAAGAAAAATTCTTCTATGAACCCAAAAAAACTCGATTTTCATAAGAAAAGTTTCAAAATTCAAGTTATAAATGTACGAATCAAAGCTAAAAATGTAATCTAACCTTGTCTAATGTTTGAATCTTGAACAATCCGGAGTGAAGTTCTTCTTTGCAACGAACGAACTATTCTATGGAGAGAAATTTCGCCGGACCCGAAAATACAAATGGTGAGGTGCCGGACTCTTTTGAATAAGTTATAAGGATATTTTTGACTTTGTAAGTAATAAATCTATTTCGCTTTTTTTTTTTTTTTTAACTTACAAATGGGTCAAAATGTATTTTGAAAAATGGGTAGGAGGATCCGGCTATTGACCACTAATTCCTCGGTATTATCTCTCTCCTCGACCCATAATCTCCTCTCTTCCCCCCAACACGCACACCGAATCACCCGTGGGGAGGCATGAGTTGGAGATACCACCTCCATGATTGGCTCTCTCATGGATGTCCAGACTAGCAATTACATATCCCGAGGGTCTACATATATTTCATTACCTGGTTCATGTATGATTATTTGCAACTTTTTCCATATTTCTCTTGATTATTGCATGAATCTATTCTGTTTATTGGAAATGTATAACGAAGAGGCATGTGGCATGAGTTTTGATTGCAGAAGTTTTATCATTTTGTACATATGAATGAGCAGTAAAAAGGGTTAGAATTTTGTTTGTTTTTTTTTAACTATTACTTGATGATATGCTATTCATTATGATTGTGGCGGGCATTGTTTTTAATTAAGAAATTTCTGAAGTGACTACTTTTATTGAAAGGTAAAGGTAAAGAGAGGCATTGGTTCGTTCGTTTTATTTATTTGTTTTCCCTGTTTTGTTAGAATTGGACAAAGAAAACAGAAAGTTTGTGAGTAACTGGGACGCAATTCGCTGGTGGGGTTTTTATGGGGGCTGCTTTGATGCATTTCTTAAGCGATTCTAACGAGACATTTGGGGAATTGACTCAAAAAGAATACCCATTTGCAATTATGTTAGCAAGTGTTGTATATTTGCTAACTATGTTGGCTGATTCCGTTATTTCTTAACAATTCTGGTCCTCAAATACAAAATATATTATTTTCTTCTGTTATTTGTAGAGAATTGTGTGAATATATGCATCAGATTCACAAAAGAAATCAAAGAAATTAACTATTTTATAGAATTGTAAGAAAGAAATTTGGAAGTATCATTGTTCGGTATTCCCAAGAATTTCCCCACAAACATATTTGATCGGCTTTTGAGCTGACAGAAACTAGAAAGTCTCGCACATCATGAAATTTATGCTTTACAGCAAGATTGTTGGCTATTTAATGTTTACCTTTCAAGAAATCTATGATTCTAAGTGTGACAGACACCTAAACAGAGACAAATTCAATATCCTTTACTAAGAATCAGAACAACATAAGATCATAGATTGGTTTCTCTTGATTTTACTTTATGGCCTCATTTGTTGCATTATAGAAAAAAAATGCATAAAGACTAGAAGTTTAACATGTTATGTATGCATCATATGATTTATGTTGATATTAAATTTAAAAATAATAAACGCATGTGGAGAAGCTATTCTAGAACAATTTATCAACAAAGATTCTGCCTTTAACCATTCTGGTTATAACAAATTTCCATGATTTAGTTGAATAATACTATTTTCTCACTTTTGCGTTCTGTTATATCTCTGGTTGGCAGCTGGGTTTTTACAAAGAGTGTAGATAAGTTTTGAAGCTTGTGGTTCTTTTAAGTCCTTAATTATGCCATATGTTTAATGTTTTTTCTTGATTACCGTGTAGTGAGTATGTATACAATAAGGTAATGGAGGAAAGAAAATTATTTGCGCTTGCATAACTATTTCTCAAAACATAGTTATTGCCTACTTCTTTTTTTCAAATTCTGTGAATCAATTGCCTGCAAAATTAAATAGAATTTTTTTGCTTTGATTTTGTCTTATTTTGTAAATGATGTGATACAATAAAATGGTACAAATGGAGTGTCATTTCCTTCCGACATCCTACATGAGGGTAAAATGGTTGCTTAGAATATTGCACGCTGTTTTGATGATACAGGTATATAATTTTTTCCATCAACTAGGACTAAGACATATACTTCTTGTTCCACGTGCATCTCGTGGTATTGGAATTTTAGCTTGTGTTTGGAAGTGATACAGGGTAACTGTTAACAACATTTGATTTCTTGTGCTTACATAGGATGTTGGCTTGTGGCTGGAAGTGATAAATCTTGGGAGCTATTGCCAAATTTTCGAAGAAAATGAGGTCAAAGAGTGTACTTGGAAAGTGTGTCCATGTTTACGACTGAACAAATACTTAAATTCTCTTTCTCAGATCCCATAACCATTCATTCTTAGTTAAACTCACAATTTCTGACTTTTCAAACTTATTTAAACCACACACTATAAAAAAAAAAAAAAAACCCTCAAAAACCAAAATTTTTCATATTACTAAACAAGCTCAGTGTAACTAGTAACCTCAAATTTACTTAAATATATCATTCTTCTCTTTTTAAGTCACTTAAGAGTTAGTTGTTGTGAGTAGCATTTGTAAATTGAATAATATATTTATCACTCTTATGGAGGCCATAGTAAATTGATTTGGCCTTGCTAGAAGTGTAAGTTAATTTGGCAGTACAGTTTTTTATTTCCTCGATTTCAGACTTAAAACATCTTTAATTTGTATTTCCGCCTCCTCCATTAAAGAAGCATAATTGTAAAACAAGTAAATTTAAGCTTGTGGATATTACAATTTTAGATATAGGTGGAAAAAAAGACTTTAGGAGTCGATTGTAGTTCAAAAACCGACGCCTAAACTTGACTTTACGCTTCGGTTGTTGATCTACAATCGGGGCCTAAAGTTAACTTTAGGCGTTGGTTGTTGAGATGCAACTGACGTGTAAAGTCATTACTTTTTGCGTTGCCACCATGCACGTCGCCTATACAACCGAAGCCTCTTGTCTTCTACAAGCCTCTAATTCATTGTAACCATCAAATCTCATGGGATAATGTTGAACATAGGCTCAATTTTCAAAGGGTTGTAAACCTAAGAGGTTTCGAATGAGAGCTTGAGTGATAGAGATACATTTTTCTTTGATGGTGCAAATGATTTCATTCGGATTAAAGGTATCATTTTGGTAAAATTCCCTAACCAACCAAGGGTATGCAGTTTCAGAAATTGTAACAACCCTATTCCATCCTAAACCCTCAAAATATTGCTCAATTTTAAATGAAGGATCTTGAGTAAGAAATTTGAGAAAATCAATGGACTTACAGATTAAAATAGAGAAATTGGCGAAACAGCTGGGTAGGGGTATGGAAACTTCAGTGTTGGACGAGCTTTGCTTTGATTTCTTCTTGGGAGGAATTTTGGAGAATTGGATTTTGTAGACCAAAGGTGAGAAAATTTTTGAACTTTTTGAAAATGTGGTTCGAGTTTTTTACCCCAAAAATTGGGGTTTTGATGTTTCTTGGTGAACTTCGAAGGTAAAAAACAAGATTTTGATGTAGATGATGATGGGTAAAATGAATTTGTGAAAGTTTTGAAGGATTTTGGTGAGATTGGATGATTTTTGAGTGATTGAGGGAAATAAATTTTTGTAATTAGGGTTTTAAAAAGTATTTTGGGGATGAAAATCTGATTTTAAAAGAACAAATCCGTGCAACTTTCGGTCGACTGAAAATATACTAGTTGACCGAAACTCTGCAGGGTTGAAAATAGGAAGCTGCAGGCACTTTCGGTGGACTGTTGTTTGACCGAGAGGTAAGTTTCGATTGATTACCTATTCGACTGAAAGTAGTTTCGGTAGATCAACCTGTTCGACCGAAAGTGGAGTTTACTCGATCGAAAGGTTAAATTGAAAAAGATGAGATGCGGGAACTTTCCACTGGGCACTGCTCGATCGAAAGTATAGTTTCGGTTGATTAGGTGTTAAATCGAAATAGGGCCTTTCGGTCAACCAAAATAATGCAAATTAAAATCCACATAAATTTCGGTTTAAATCTTAAAAACATGCATGAAACTTAACCACATATTTCAGATTCATCGATAATCCCCAATCCTCTTCTAATGTATGAAAATCTATCGAGTGCAAGAGGTTTTGTGAAAATATCGGCCAATTGATATTCGGTGCTAACAAATTTCAAGTAAATATTACCTTTTTGTACATGATCTCTAAGAAAATGATGTCGAATTTCAATGTGCTTTGTGCGAGAGTGCAAGATGGAATTTTTTTGATAAATTAATGGCATTAGTATTATCACACATAATGGGAGCATTTTCAAAAGATAAGTGATAGTCATTAAGAGTTTGTCGCATCCATAACACTTGAGCACAACAACTAGTGGTCGAGATATATTCGGCCTCGGCAATGAATAGTGCAACTGAATTTTGTTTCTTGCTAAACCATGAGACTTGTGCAAAACCTAGAAAGTGACATGTTCCACTTGTGTTTTTTCTATCAATGGTGCATCCCGCCCAATCGGCATTGGAGTAACTTATAAGATCAATGTGAGTGTGTTTTGGATACCAAAGTCCCAAATTTCTAGTGCCACAAAGATATCTAAAAATTCGTTTTAAGGCACTTAGATGAGATTCTTTAGGAGTGGATTGAAATCTAGCACATAGGCACACATTGAACATAATATTGGGTCTACTTGAAGTTAAGTAAAGAAGAGATCCAATCATATCTCGATATTTTGTTATGTCGATAGACATGCTCCTTTTCTAATTTGATTGAAGTACTCATTGGAGTATTCATTGGCTTCAAGTTTTCCATCTCAAACTTTTTGAGCATGTCCATAATGTACTTAGTCTGACTAATGAAGATTCCTTCACTAGTTTGTTTGATTTGATGCATGAGAAAGAATTTTAACTCTCCCATCATGCTCATTTCAAATTCATTCCTCATACATTTCAAAATTCTTCACAAAGAGAAACATTAGTTGCACCAAAGATAATATCATCAACATAAATTTGTACGATAATCATGTCTCTGTTTTCGGTTTTTAGTAAATGGTGTAGTGTCCGCATTTCCCATTTGAAAACCATCTGATATAAGAAACTTGCTCAATCTTTCATAGCAAGCTCTAGGAGTTTTTTTAAACCATATGAGTTTTTCTTAGTTTAAACACATTTCCCAAAATTTGTGATTTTTGAAACCGGGAGGTTGTTCAACATAGACTTCTTTTTGAATAAAACCATTTAAAATGCACCTTTTGACATCCATTTGGTAAAGACTGAATCCTTTATGACAAACAAAGCAAGAAGCATACGAATGGATTCTAGTCTAGCAATCGGTGCAAAGGTTTCTTCAAAATCAATACCTTCTTCTTGATTGTAACCTTGGGCACCTAATCTAGCCTTGTTACCCACAATAATACCGTTTTTATCTCATTTGTTCCAAAAAATCCATTTTATACCAATAACGGTTTGATCATTTGGTCTATCAACCAAGTCAAACATCATTTCTTTCAAATTGATTTATTTCTTCTTGCATAGAAAGAATCCAAAATTCATCAAATTCGGCTTCTTTGAAATTCTTTGGTTCAATTTGAGAAATGAAAGTACAATTATTTAAAAATCCTTTGGTAGAGTTTCTAGTGCTTTACCCCTTTGGACGGATCACCAATAATAAGCTCCTTTGGATGAGATGGGGTGAACCTCCATTCAATAGGAAGTGTTAGATCATTCGGATTTTTGGAGGATTCTCCTTCTTCTTGTTGAGGGATTGCTTCATCCGGATCCTTTACTTCAATGTCTTTAGGACTTTCATTGTTTTGATCGTGAATATTCATTTGCTTAAAAGCAATTTTCAAACCTACATCAACACCTTTCTCTTGATCAAGAGAATTAGCCTCATCAAAAGTCACATGCATGGATTCTTCCACCACTAGAGTTCTTTTATTGAAAATTCTATAAGCTTTGCTAGTAGTTGAGTATCCAGGAAAAATATGAATATCGGATTTTGAATCAAATTTTCCCAAATTTTCTTTTGTATTTAGAACAAAGCATTTACAACTAAAAAATTTAAAATAACCGATATTGGGAACTCTATTTTTCCAAACTTCATATGGAGTTTTGGTTTACTTTCGACTTACCAAAACTTTATTCACAATATAGCAAGCGGCGTTAACGGCTTCGGCCCAAAAATATTTTGGTAAATTATTTTCATTCCACAGGGTCCTAGCTATTTCTTGCAACGTTTGATTCTTTCTTTCTACTATACCATTTTGTTAAGGAGTACTAAGAGTCTAGAAATTATGTTCATACCCATTTATTTTACAAAAATCATCAAAAGTAATGTTATCAAATTCTCCACCATGGTCACTTTTTATGGTTGTGATGGAGTATCCCTTTTCAATTTGAATCTTTTTGCAAAAATGTTTGAATACATTTAAAGTTTCATTTTTCAAGTTTAAAAACAAAACCCAAGTAAATTTTGAGAAATCATCTACAATGATAAAAACTTAGCAGGCTTAGGAGGAGGGACAGAGATAGGATGGACAGTAGTAGTAGGAGTAGAAGAATAAGCCAGAGGAGCAGAAGTAGCACCTGAATGTGCATGTGGTAAACAATTATCAGCTGTGTGACCCAATTGTTTGGAACGACTACAAAATACTAGCTTCTTATCATAAACATCAGGCTACCAATATCCGGGATACTTCTCACGCTGAATCCATATGCGGTCCGAAAGAGCAAATGACAAATCAACCTCAATGCAAACCCTAGCCTCACTAGGTCTCCTCAAATCAATAATGGCCTCATCAATGCACAATGGGGTCCCAATGGCCCGAGCTAGAGCAAACAAAACACCTTTGCACTAAAATGTATGGGAAATAGTGGAAAGGAAGCCTAGACAGGAACTATGGGGCTCTCATGTGTAGGGTTAAATCCAGGTGTCCACTTGATGGTTCTCATAAGGCACCCATCAATGTACCAAGAAGGCTTGAGTAAAAGCTGAGCATAATCATCCTCGTGTAATAAGTGAATAAGGATCTGTTGTGCATCAATTAAACCAATAGAAAAAACTCCACAAAATCAAAACTTATTGATGCTCTCACGTACTTATTAATAGGAGGCTTCCTGTTCATGAATTTACCAACAAGTGTGAACTTGTATGGTGCAGCTAGAAATTGTTCATCCTCATCATCGAAAATAAAAAATGTTTCATTCAAGTGTAGAGAGGGGATCTTAGTAGCAAACCAGTGCAAAAAAGAATTTGGCAGAACCTGCATGACCGAAGCAAAGGACTTATTCTGGCTCCTCTCAGTCTGGGTGATAGATGGATTTCTAGCCAACGCAATAGCATAAGGGATCTTATTTTGAGCTTGTGTCCCTGGAGCTGTAGTAGGTGTCTCAGTATCACGAGGTGCATTACCACGTGGAGCAACAGGTGGAGGTGGGATTCACCCATACACAGAAGGACGACGTGTATCACGAGGTAGTGGAGCACCAACCAAAGAAGCATTATCCTTCTCCAAATTAATCAAAGGGGCCTTACCAAGAGGCTTAGGAGCTTCCTAATCAGTAGAAGTAGGTCTGGAAATTTGGGTTCGGACAGTAGAAACAGAATCAACAACCTCGTTTTGCGTGCTCAAAGCACGCTTGCCAATGCAATGGAACTGAGAGGATTAGGTATCGAATAGGGCACCCCAAGTATTTCCTATTGTTCGAGAGGTGATGGAGTAGGTTTCAAGATCATATTTGTAGCAGGAAATACAAAATCGCAATCTCGATTTGCATGCTAGTTGGCACGAGTTCCAATGTAGAGCTATCAACAAAAGTAGAGGGGATGACACCCAACTTTGGGTAATTTGGGTCAACTGAGATCAAAGATGTTGTTGATTGGTCGAAATTCTACCCAGAAATCCCTAAAATTGTTGTCTTGAATTGCACGCCATATTACACAAATCCCAATGTATCGTGAATCATCAAATTTTGCGAGGGGGGGGGGGATGACTTATCCATGGTTTTCAGGTGCCTAGTTCAACGAATGTTACGGTTGATGTTTTAGCAACATTCATTGAGCGTTGTGATTGATGTTATTGCAATGCTCAATACATGAAGTCTATGTTTGCGTCATTACTTTTGCAACATTCCTTGATCGTTGCCGTTGGTATTTTCACCTTTTTCTATTTTTTTTTAATCTTTCCATTTTTCCAAATCAAACTAATAGGTTCAATCTTATTTGATTGTGATAA
The DNA here is from genome assembly GCA_963555705.1 of Ligustrum vulgare. NCBI lineage: Eukaryota > Viridiplantae > Streptophyta > Magnoliopsida > Lamiales > Oleaceae > Ligustrum > Ligustrum vulgare. The sequence continues at coordinate 25,096,320 of OY743188.1, forward strand.
ATTTAAAAAATAATTTGACAAGCTTTTTCGTGTAATATAGATTCGCTTCGTAAATAATTATTTCGGGAAACATATTCAACTAACTCCAAACCTTTTACCCAACATCTTAAAAGATTTCACAAAGCCGCCGGATGATAAAAAATTATCATCTCTGGTTCCTTTGGGGGATGGATATAAAAGAATTCACCTATCCCAATAACAAAAAACTTGATTTGGATGATCCTGTATTAAGAGCTAAATTGGCTAAAGGTATGGGTTATAGTTATTTTAGAGAACCCGCACCTATTGGTTTTACTGGGTACACCTTATATACCACTTTTGGGAAACTTCACAACAACTAAGAGTTCCATTCGAGGAACATGGGGACTAACTGACATGAAAGACATAAATACACTCTTTAATGGCTATTCCTTTCTTTAAATTCCATTGATCGAGAGATGTTGAAGCTACATAAATTATTTGCATTGCATTTCCAGAAAACATTAGTTCTTTTTCATCTTTAACCTAATTAATCAATGCTAAAAATTCTCACCAAGTTCAGGAAATCCCCAACGTTCTGAGTCCAAGTACCAAAAATTAAGTCAAACAACATAGTTCATATTCAAATGTGACAAACTACAAAACGAAACAAGATAAATAGAAAACTTTGGATCATTCTTATAATAATGAAAATATTATCGATAAAAGTTCAAATCATTTGCATATAATCAGAAAATTTATTGATAAAGGAAAAGGGAATAGAAAAAGTATACTTGCTAGAAGCTCTTAACAATTTTGCCAAGACACGGCCAACTTCTAGCAACTTCATGGGATTGAGCACCAGTACAACCATGCCGATAATTACCACCAGCATAGGAATTCCGTGTCCAAAAAGGAAATTATAGAAAAGACCCATTTTCTCACTCGTACAGGCTCTCCTATAGTGGTTCACAACCAGGTGAAGACTAGCCCAATTATTAACATTGTTGCAAAGAACACTGTTGCGGCGACTTGCTTCTTGGAGGTGGAAGGGGAAGACTTTAGAAGAAAAGTGGAGGGAGAAACGCACATAGAGGTTGGAGATGATAAACCCTAAAAAATTATGTTTATATTCAGTTAATACCAAGTCGTTTCATGACGAGAGAATAAACACTGAACTGTCAACTTGCTCTTTTATGTAAGTGGAAAATAATTATTAAAAACAAATATAAAAAATTAAATCTTTTGCAACATCTAATGAATTTTGAAAAAGGTTAATAGGTAAATATTTTTGCAACATGCAAGGAATGTCACAAAAGTTTAATAGGTAAAGTTTTTGTAATACGCAATAGATGTTGTAAAAGGTTAATAGATAATGTTTTTACAACATGCAATGAACATTGCAAAATGTTAATAGGTAAAGTTTTCTCAACATGCAAGTAATGTTGCAAAAGGTTAATCGGTAAAGTTTTTGCAATACGCAACGAACGTTGCAAAAGGTTAATATGTAAAGATTTTGCAACACACAATGAATGGTTCTAAAGGTAATGTCTTAACAACGGTCAATGAATGCTGCAAAAAAAATGAAATATATATACATTTTTCCAATAGGCAAGGAACATTGTAAAAGGACAGATTAACAACATGCATTTCAAAAAACATTGCCAAAACACAATTTTCTTAATAAATTGGAACAAACATTTATGTTGTGATATTCTCCCTTTCTGCAACATACAATTAGCAAATGTTACATTTACATGTTGGAATTTATTTTTTTTGGGTAATGTCAGGAGCAACATTAATTAAGAACTAATTGTATGCAAAATTAATAATATATTAATAAATAGAAGAAATTTATCACATAAAAAATTTAATATAAAATTAAAGCATGCATGCATGCAATAATAAAATTTCTAAAATTAGAATTTTAATGAACGCATCTCATAACACTGAATAATCACAAGTTTGATGTCATATTGGGAATGCACTGTTTATGACGGGATCATGTTTCAATTGACTTTCATGATAAAAGGTGGTGTTTAAACCTCTAAGAAAAATTTGAGATGAAACCTTATATCCCAATAGTATTGGCGATAAATGCTCGTTAGTTGTGAATAAGGGTTGTAAAGCCTACTTGGCTACAGTAATTGAAGTGTCTAATATGGACACTTTCTAGAACAATTATAAATCGTTTGAGAATATCTTGATGTTTCTAGACGATCTTTATGATCTATCACTAAGAGGGAGATTGAATTTCTCATTAATTTAATGCCTAGAACAATCCCAGTATCCAAGGCACCGTATCGAATGGCTCATGCGAAACTTAAAGAGCTCAAGGAGCCGCTACAAGATCTCATGGACAAGGATTTTATTCAACCCAGCTTTTCACCATGGAGTGCTCCTATACTATTTGTGAAGAAGAAAGATGGGTCCATGAGACTTTGCATAGATTATAGAGAGTTGAATAAGGTGACAATAAAGAATAAATATAAATCGCCAAAAATTGAGGATCTGTTTGATCGGCTTCAAGGTGCAGGGTATTTCTCTAAGATAAATCTACGATCTGGTTACCATTAGCCTAGGATTAGAGAAGAGGACATTCCAAAGACAACTTTTCATACTATATATGGGCATTATGAATTCTTATTGATTCATTTTGGGTTAACGAATGCCCTTACCATATTTATGAACTCAATTCATCGAGTTTTTAAAGAACATTTGGATCAATTTGTCATAGTGTTCATCAACAACATATTGATCTACTCGTGGTGTAAGGAAGAACATGAAAGATATTTGATGATGGTACTTCAAAAACTTAGAGAAGAGAAATTATTTGCTAAGTTTAAGAAATGTGAGTTCTTGCTAGATAGAGTACCATTCTTGGGGTATATCGTATCATGGGAAGGTATTGAGCTTGACCTGAGTAAGATTGAGACAGTTTGGAACTGGCCGACTCAATCTAATGTTAAGGAAGTCCGTATTTCCTTGGATTAGCTTGTTACTACCGGAGATTTTTCCAGGGGTTTTTTAAGATCACCTCACCTTTGCCTATGTTGACTGTAAAAGTTATAACATTTCAGTGGAGCTTGGATTGTGAATAGAGCTCTGAAGAGTTAAATACGTGATTGACAACTATGCCTATTCTTAACAATCCCGTAGGGTAATGAAGGGTTTGTAATCTACAGTGGTGTTTCATTGAAAGGGCTCTGTTGTGATTTGATGCAACATGATAAGGTGATTGCCTACACTTTGAGGCAACTAATGGACTATGACAAGCAACCCAACTTATTATCTCCAGTTGGCAGCTGTCATATTTGCATTAAAGATATGGAGGCGTTATCTTTACATGGAAAGATGTGAGATCTACACCGACCATAAAAGTCTCAAATACTTTTTCATTCAGAAGGAACTGAACATGAGACATCGTATACGGTTGGAACTTGTCAAGGATTATTATTGTCATCAATTATCATCTTGACAAGGCCAATGTGGTGGCTGATGCACTTAGCAGAAAGTGTCATGGGACAATGGTTACCTTCAACGTCGTTCAAAAATAGCTGCTTGTAGATATCAAAAGGTTTGAGTTGGAGATCGTTCCAAAAGGCAAGCCAAGTTATCTCGCCAGCATGATTCTAGAACCGACGCTTCTTGAGAAGATCAAAATTTGCAATCTAAGAACCCTTGAATATTGAAAATTCTTACTGAAGTGATTTAGGAAAAGCGCGCTGATTTTATTATCAGTATAGATGGTGCCCTTCAACACGATAGTGGATTGGTGGTCCTCAAGAATAAGGAGTTGAAGCAATAAATAATGAAGGAAGCCATTTTGATTGGATGAAGGTAACTTGATCTTTTTGAAGGTAGTTCCTATGATATGAGTTATGAGATTCGGGAAGAAAAGAGAGTTGAGTCTGCGTTTTGTTGGCCCTTTGAAATACTAGAAAGGGTTGTAATCTAGCTTATCAGGTTGCATTGCCACAAGTACTATCTGGGTTACATAACGTGATCCATGTCTTGATATTGTAGAAGCATATTCCGGGAACGTCCCATATTCTCATTTCCACATCATTTTGGTAAGTTCTAATTTCGAGGACGAAATTTCTTTTAAGGGGTAACGAACTGTATTACTTTTTTTTCATTTTATATGCTGTAATGACTTGGGTCCCACTTAAAGTGTTGTCTAGGCCGTTAGATTGACGATATACTGTCCTCACTGTACCAACATAGGTCTTTTCAGTAAGCTTTGTCCTCACTAACACGCTCCCTGAGAAAACTCTTAGGAGATCACCCATCATAGAATTGCTCAAAGTCAAACACGCTTAACTATGGAGTTTCTAACGATGGATTTCCGTAAAAAAAGATGTGCCTTGTTTGTTTTTGTAACGACCTGGGTCTCACTTAATGGGCTATCTTGGCAGTTAGATCAACGACGTACTATACCATTATACCACCATGGGTCTTTCAGCATGTTTTGTCCTCACTCGCAAGCTCCTTGAGAAAACTTCCCAGTGGGTCACCCATCATAGAAGTGCTCCAAGCCAAGCACACTTAACTGTGGTGTTTCTAATGATGGACTTCCAGAAAAAAAGATGCACTTTGTTTTTCGGAAGTCCATCGTTAGAAAATCCATAATTAAGCGTGCTTGGCTTGGAGCAATTCTATAATGGCTGACCCCCTGAGAAGTTTTCTCGGGGAGCGTGCGAGTGAGAACAAAGCATGCTGAATTGACCCATGTTGGAACAGTGGGGACAATATGTCGTCAGCTAACGGTCGAAACAGCCCGTTAAGTGAGACCCGGATCGTTACATCTACAAAGGGTCAGAATTCTTCCTTAGCTAAATGTATTAAATCACTTAGGAAATAAAAATTGATCACATGCAACCGCAAATTCATATCTCTATCTTTTTGTTAAAATTGCCGAATTTTACTATGTGATCTAATTGTTAACTCACCTTTCGAATTATGAAAACAATCATATAATCATGAACTAGTGATCAATTAATTCAACCATTAAAACCAATAGTAAAATCAATACATGAAAACAAAAATCTCAACTTGTTAATTGAAATTAAAACTAAAAAATTAAATCTACATCATTAATCTCGAATATAAATTTAGTTAATCATGTGAATTGAAAGATAAATAAAAACGAAAAACATCAATAAAACCAGGATTTGTGAGGATGGAAGCCAAACATCCTCTCTTGCACTATGAGTTTGCCCAATTTTATGATCTCCAGACAAACTCTAGCATTCTTCGCTTTGAATCCCCAAAATGATTTTCATCAATCTCCATGTGTGCATGATTTTGTTTCAATTGTCATCAAATTGTTGTGTAATTGCTCATCATTTTTCTTGGTTTTGGGATAAAACCTGAAATAATAACAAATAATAACAGTCTAAGTAGAGTTTATTTAAAAAAACAACATAATATTCTAATTTTTACAGATAAATAAGTGTATAAAATACACTTATCAATACACACCATTAATTTTGGGCAGTTTCAAGTGTTTTGGTGTCTATATACTTCGGAAAATGAATATGCCAATTCTAGCATTATGTTGCATTTGATAGCGATGGTGGAATTTGAGTGGGAAGAAAATGAATTTCAGGGAATTGGGTTCCTGGGAATTAAAAGTTTAATATGTTTGATTGGTTTAATTTTCTAGGTGGAAAAAATGAGAAATTTTTCAATTTTTGTTGTTTGATTAACATTTTTTTCACGGAAAATAAAGCAAAATTTAGCTATTTTAATAAAAAAAATATTTTTTTAAAAATTTTTTCACACATTTGTACTTGATAATAATAATGTTGATTTTTTTAAAAAATAAATCAATTAACAACAATAAAAAGAATCAAACGTGATAAAAATGAAAATGACAACAGATTTTTCATGGAAAGTAAAACCTCCTTCCCTTGGAAAACGAATTATTTCAAATTAAGGAAAATACCGGATTTCAAGAAAAGTTGGAAAACGAATTTCATGGAAAACTTAAGCAATCAAACAACGTAAAAATTAGAAAATTACCTGGAAAATACATTTTTCATGAAAAACTTTGAATTATCAAACGCAACCTTACATCTTCCTAACAAAGAACAAAACAAATATTATCATAACTGACCAAATTTAGAATTATAATATTTTTTGGTTTATGAGTTTTCATTGTTGCATGCCGGACTAATTCAGTTAACAATGTCTTTTGGCATTATCTATACGATTTTTTCTATAAATAGGAGCGCCTCCTTGAAGCTAACCATATTACAAAAGAGTTGAGAGAAAATCAAATCTAAGATGGGCAAGGCAGGCAACAATAATGTCATGTACCGAAATATGATTTTCGTGGTCTCGCTTCTTCTAGTTGTAGCCATGGTTGAAAGTAGATCATTACTTGGTTGTAAGTACAGTTTACCGTCTCATTTACAAAGTGTCAAATCAAAATTTAAAAACATTGTGAGTTAAATTATAACATTGTTTCACTTTGTTCGCCAAATGTTTTTTCATTTCAAATTATTCACCTAACTTTATTTATTTATTTATTCCAGTTAGGGTCTACCTTTGCCTGTTGAATTAAAGAAACACTGATGTTGGATAAAATTTGTTTACATATTGCTTTTATCATAGAGATGGGAAGAACATGTTCACATTTTTTGTCAAATTTTTTTTTTCTTTATTGATTTGTTTGAGTAATTAAATATATTTCAAAAGCACTAAAAATATTTTTGTCTAGCTAGACGACAAAATGATGCACTGAAGAATTTTGGATAACAAGTTATTTTCTATTATCCATGGTAACTTTTCCTTTAATTCAGCTGATGGAGGTAGATTGAATGGCTAATATAGAGATTAGTCGAAGAACTTCGATGATCAAAGTTAAACAACCCTACATAAAAACATTGACGTCCTGTAGTTTGTGGATTAACGAACTTAATTTATTTATTCTTACTTCTCACTTTTCACTTTCCTGACATTTGTAGCTGTCATCAAGGGAAGTTCACCCCCAGTCTGTGATGGAACGGTAGGTGTGAAGAGTGGAGACACTTGTTTTGAGGTTGCTAAGACATTCAACTTGACAACTGAATTCTTTGGTGCCATTAACCCAAATCTCAATTGCACTGCACTGTTTGTTGGCCAGTGGCTTTGTATTGATGGCTTTATAATTTAACTGAACTCATGAGAAGCTGATAATCTTGGGAGTTATTACACCAATAAGGAGCTAGAGAAATATTGGGCTCCATCTTCCCATTGTTTTAATCTTATTCCTTAAATGAATAACTAAGCCCCTACTTTATTATTTTATCAATTATAGTTTTGGACTGTCTAAACAATCAAATGGTGAAATATAAGAGCAAGAAATTAATAATTAGGTATAATATGTCTCAACAAATTAAAAAAAAAAAAGGTTGAACGCCAACATTAGGCACCCCACTACCCCTGTCTTGGGGATTGGTGGAGGATGTAAATCGCATGTTATGTCCTAAGCTAACTATGGTTTGGATACCACCCACTGGACTGACAAAGTGTCTAACAAATTTGAACCTATTAGGATTCGAACTTGTGACCTCTAAGCTGCCAGCGTTTGTGATTCCCAATACTTGTCAGTTGAGATGTGCCCCGGGAACATGTCTCAACAAATTAAAATTTTAGACATAATGACTTATCGTTGGGACATGTCTCAACAAATTAAAATTTTAGACACGGTGACTTAACAATAACGAGAAAACAAATTGTTTGATTATGTAATTAATATAAATCATTAATACAAACTTGGCTACTTGATTATAGCTAACATTAATAAAAACCTAGATTAAATATACGGTCTTTGTGGAAATGATACTTTACACATCACTTTATTACTTGTTCACAATATCCTGCACTTGTGGTGCGACTACTCGAGTTCTTGCAATTCTAGTGTCACTAAAGTCATATCTTGAACATCAAATATGATTGTGAAACTTGAGAACTTTATTAAAAAATTTAATAAAGAAATATTGTGAATCGAACTATACTTGAAGAAATTTTACATTCAATAAAATAAATACTAGATTTTAATGTCACTCCTAGTTAAAACCTAAGCTTGGTGGGTCTCCATTTATTCTCACAGATTTAGTATCATCAGTTAATATTAACTTGTCACTTGCCTATTCTGTTGATACCCTTGACCTGAGAACAAGAGTCTCACGGAAACCTGGGATCACTGGATAGTGTATAAACTGTTGACCTAGAGACTGCATAAGTGCATTGCATGCGTGATTGTTCATTTAACTCATTTGATCTATTTGTTGACCTGAGTAATATATTCATTGTGAAATTTACTTGGTTGTGTTTTACTTGTGCTCCCTGTTACACTACCTTGTTCTGTGTGACTATATGTGTTAATATGAGGGCTAGTAAATTTGATCTTGAAACATCTACTTGAAAACAGAAAATGAAAGCTCAATGAAGTTCAATCAAAAGTGTCTAAAGCCATAGAAGGAAATTTCCCTACTGATATGACTGGTGCTAAAGAAAAAGAAATGGATGAGCAGGTTTATAGTTATGTGATTTTGCATTTGACTTACAATGTTTTAAGAAAAGTCGGTGAGTGAAAAACCACACCTAAACTTTGGAATAAACTTGAAAAACTTTATCATACAAAGTCTCTTCCAAAGAAAAATTTTCTACTCAGAACACTTTTTGGTTACAAGATGGATCATTTTGTTGATCTTGACACAAATCTTGATCAATTTCAAAAACGGTATCAAGATTTTATTAGTTCTGGCGAAAATTTTTTAGATGAGCACCAAGTCATTATCCTTCTAAATGCTTTACCTAACACTTATAAAGAAGTGAGAAATGCTATTGAATACGGTATGGATACCCTCACTTTGAAATTGTTATAAACTCTCTGAGAACCAAAAATTTGAATATCCAGCAGCAAAGCAAAGAAAATGTAAGAGGAGAAGGGATATTTGTTAGGGGCACACCTTTGCACAGACATTTTGATAAAACAAATAATCAAAATGGTTTCAAAAAGAAGTATAGAAGCAAGTCTAGGAGTAAGTCTAGACATCGGATTAGAAAGTGCTACGGGTATGGTAAGGCTGACCATCTTATCGAAGATTGTTTTAAAAAGAAAAATGATTTGAGAGAAAAGGGAAATGAAGAAGCCAACATTGTATCATCCCATAATTCTAATCAACCTTCTACTTTTGCTCGTGACTTGTCTGAAGTATATGTTACTGATTCTCATTCTGCAGAAAACTGTGAGTCTAATATAACATGTCATGGTAAATTTGAAAATGAATGGGTGATTGACTCTGGTGCTTCTTTTCATATTACCTCTAGGAGGGTTTGGTTTAGTAATTTTGTGACCAAAGATATGGGTTCTATGACCATGAGAAACAATCTGACTAGTAATATAATTGGAATGTGTGATATTACTTTGAAGTTTGATAATGGTTGTGTGCTTAATCTAAAAAATGTTAGGTATGTGATTGAAATGAAAAGAAATTTGTTGTCTGTTGACATGTTTGATGATGAAGGTTTTTCAGAATCTGTTAATTTTGGTGTTATGAAAATTATTAAAAAGGTCCCTTGTTATTTTCAAAGGTATGAAAATAAATGGTATCTTTGTTATAAATGTTTCTGTTTTGAATGATCAACCTGTTATTTGCAATTCTGCCTGTGATACTGATGACACTCTTAAGCGGCATAAAAGGTTGGCTCCTGTCAGTTTTAAAGGTCTTAAACTTTTAAATAAAAAGGGTGTTTTTGGAAAAGTTACTGTTTCTGACATTTCCTTTTGTGAAACTTGTAATTTGGAAAAACATCGTAAGTTACATTTTAACATAGGTATCCATAGATCTAAGAATGCACTAGACTATATACATTTAGACCTATGGGGACCTGAGCATTTTCCTACTGTGGGGGTAGCAAATATTTTCTTTCAATCATTGATGATTTTTCTAGAAATGTTTGGGTTTATTTGTTAAAACAAGAATTTGAAGCTTTTGATAAGTCTATGGGGGGCAACAAATATTTTCTTTCAATTATTGTTCTCGTTTTTCATCCAAATTAAGTCTCGTATATTTGTAGTCGAATTTTCAAGTTAAAAAATAAAATAAAATAAAAATTCAAGGACCACTTTCTTGAACTTCCTTAATCTTTAAAGTCCTTCTTCATGCAAAATTCATTCTTAGCTTGTGACAAATTATTCCATTCCATTCCAAATGTCTAAACTTCAAGAAAAATCATCATTTGGGGAAGATAACCAACAATGTCATCTGCTTGCAATGTTGAAGAAATGGTTTGAGAAGTGGGATGCAAAATTGGATGTGATTAAGAACTCAGTGGATATGCATAGTGCAAAAATTTTGAGGAAATAGATACTGAAGGTGAAAGTGGAAACATGTCTATGGCTAGTCTAGGGAGGAGGAGAGAACAGGTAGATAAGTGTGAAAGGGAATATAGGCGTGACCATAAACCTGGGTTGGGATTGAGGTGAAGAGGGAAGAAGTTATTAATGTGATGGCACTTTTGAGGATTCAAACAAAAATTTATGAGGAAAGGATAATGTATGAACGGAAGGCTAGGAAAGAAGCAAAGTTGAAAAAGAGGGAGAGTGAAAGAAAGGTTATTAATAAATTGCAGAAATAAATTGAAAAGAAAGTTTTAATTGAATTGTAAGAAGAGCCTTGGAATACGAATGTTGAGAAGGAGGGAGAGTTGAACGTGGAAATAGTTGATCACACTAAAAAATCTGAAGTAGAAGATAAGGAATTGGGTAGTAAAGAGGAAAATGAACAAGAAGATAAAATTATTGATGAGGGGCATGAGAAGAAAAATGCTAATGAGAGGTGGTTGAGTGTGAAAAGTTAGAATAGGTGGTTGAGTGTGTGAAAATAGAGAAAGAAGTGATTCAACAAGGTGAAAAGAAGAGCCTCGTTGTTCGAGAAGAGGAGGTGGAAGTGTTGTATCACGAGTACAAGGATTTAAACCTACCATATTAAACATTTCCACCCTATTTTACTTAATTCTTGTTTGCAGGTTAATTTCACTTGGAATTTTGGGTCACAGTGCATATACCCAAAGGTGTTTCTGCATCAAGAAATCCACACAATCCAAGTTGCAATGCATTATTGGTTGATCCTGCAGGGAAGTAAAAATTTTCCATTTGATCCAGGTGGGACAGTTTTGAATAATGTACAAACCTATGATTCGAGACGAATCATCCTGAAAAGGGAGGGAATGATACGAATCATAGTAGGCTTGATAGAAAGATCAATAATTCAAGCAAAACAAGACTTTAAATGCATGTTCGAACGGCTCAAAATCAAGAATGACATGTGGGAAGAAGATTGGAGACAAAGGTTATGGTCAAAGAAGACGTGGGATGCAATTAGAAATTAAAAAAAAAAAATTGAATTTGGAAATCTCTATTTCATGAAGAAATGTATCCCTTTGAGTCTTCTTTCCAACGCACTTTTAATCAATGCAATCGGACATCAGGAGAGAAATTTATGACCAAAATACTAAGAGAACGCGTGTCTGAGAAAAGTAAAATCACGCGAGCGTGCACAATAATTTTGACGCGATCGTACAATGTTGAAAAATGAGCAGATTGTTTTGAAGTGTACCATGCGATTGCTACATACTAAGCGATCGTTTGGTTCAACTGGATTAGGGTTTTTTTTTTTTTGAATTTTTGCTATTTTCCATTTTTGATTGTTTAGTTAGGGTTTTGTGCCTCTATAGCGGCTACCCTAGTTGTTAGGTCATTTTTTACTTATTTATATATTATTTCTTCATTGTAATAAGAAGACTTTGATTTAATAAATTCAATTGAGTGTTTATACTCCCTAAAGGTGAGGATTTTCCTTTAACAAATAGAACTTATCAAGATTCAATTCTTGTGGTGTTCAAAAACAGAACTTATCAAAGATTAAAAATCTTCGTGGTGTTCAACAAATGAACTTATCAAAGGATCTGGGCAAACTTTGTGGCATTCAAACCATGTTGGTTCTTGTTTCCATTTCTCAACGGGTCTAAGGTTTGATATACCTTAGGTTCTTGAGTCGTGAGGCTCGGGTCTATACGTCACCATCTATCCAAAACCTGAATTTGAATCTTTTCGATGTTTCTTCTGCGAGCATCCCGAACTGGATCACATCAAACTTGCTCAAAAGTTATTTGGTTAGTATAGGGATGCATAAACGTTTGAGGGTTTGAGGTTCCTGAAATATGTCTTTGGCTGAAGGTTTTATTCAACCAGCATAAGCTAGCACTAGCAATTGAGAGAAAAATATATAGTCTAATTATTCTCTTCATAGCCATTTTTACTCGAGCAATTAAGCTTTTAAGGGTGTTGAATCCTGGTACCCTAAATTCATCTGAGTTTGAAATTATCAGCATAAACTTTGTTACATGGGTCAATTAGAAATTTTAAGGGAGAGAGGACTTCCATATAAGACACAAAACAACTTTTACTATTCATTATAGCCTTGGTGACTCGAATAATTAAGTCTTTAAGGGTTCTTAACGCGATCCTAATCGGGGAATCTCGACAAAAATGCGGAATAACGAAAATAAAATCCTAGGAAAGATCTACGAAAGATTAAACAGAAGAATAAGAATAAAATAAAGGAAATTAAAAGATAATTTGGCGATAAAACCTTGACCCAACAATCACGACGCAATGAATGACGATGCGGATTAAAGAACCAAGATTGGTGAACGCCACAAGGGTTGTCAATTCCTTGAAAAGTTCATTGGGTGAACACCACAAAGATCGGATCTTTGATAAGTTCAAGAAAAGGGAAAACTCAACCTTTCACAAGAGAATCCTCTCTCAATTTTAATCAATAAACTCAAAAACTGTAGTTCAATAATAAAAACAAGATAATATAGTGTAAAACGCCCCTAACCTAGCCCTAGCTGCAATTAGGGTTCAAAACAGAATTAATAATTAATAAAAAGGAAATTGAATTAAAAATTCGCGAAAATCTGGTCTGATCATAACCGCGCGATCGCTTGGGCGTCATGGTCGCGATCGCGTGGTTACTCCTAAAACTCTCGGGTCTCTTTTTGGTGTTACTTTGCGATCACTTTTCCAGTTAACCATGCAATCGCGTGGCCTTCCCGTCCGCTCCAATCTTTGCCCCCTTGAAACAATTTGACCCGGCTTGATCCTTGATTCGGGCCCAACACGGAACTTGCTTCGTTTCACACGTAGATTGTCATGAAATCGCCTGTGCCCTAATTTATCCCTTGATCTCCTACCACCGATCACATCATTCCCCCTCTCTTGAAAGGGATTCGACCTCGAATCTCGAACTTGTCTATTCCTCTTGCAACTCATGGGTTTGTTGTCCTTTGGATCATGCTTATGCTTTTTGGGCTGGTCCTTTGTACCCATGAATTTCTTCCTTGTTTCAGGATCATGGTTTGATCTAAACTCCTGCAAAACAGATTTTATAGAGCTAGGAAGGAGTTTGTTGGATTGGTTAAGTGTAAGGTAAAGATCCTTGTACATCAACCTTTGTGCAAAAAAAATCATTTTGGGGGTGAACTCTCTTTTCTTTTTCTTTTTATACTCTAGCTCTCCTTTTTCTGAGGTCATAGCCTCAACTCTCGTGTTTTTCCCCTCAAACTCACTTTTTATTTTCTTTTGATTCTCTTGGACTCCCTTAGGTGATAGAGGAGCAAGCTCCTTTTTCTGAGGTCATAGCCTCAACTCTCGTGTTTTTCCCCTCAAACTCACTTTTTATTTTCTTTTGATTCTCTTGGACCTCCTTAGGTGATAGAGGAGCAAGAGTAACTTTTTTCCCATCTTTCACAAAGGAATATTGATTTTTATACCCATCATGTACCACCCTTCTATCATGTTTCCAAGGCCTTCCCAATAAAATATGGCCAACATACATAGGCATGACATCACATATAACTTCATCCTTATAACCCCCGATGGAAAAATTGACCCTAGCCTGCTTATTCACCTTAATTTCTCCTGACTCGGTCAGCCATTGCAATTTATAAGAGTTTGGATGCTTTATCAAGCTCAAGCCCAATTTCTCAACAAACATTGTACTAACCACATTAGTACAACTCCCTCCGTCAATTACCATACCACAAATCCTTTTACCCACTAAGCATCTAGTATGAAAGAGGTTATCCCTTTGCTCACCGATTTCATCCACCCTGACCCTAGTACTAAGGACACGCCGATTAACAAGTGAATCTTTAACAGCATAAGTCAACCCTTCCTCATCACTACTACTAGCTCCAACATCCACTAACTTAGGCATTCCCTTAAATTCATCCTCGAAACTAATTTCACCATTATCAAGCAAATTCATTACCCTCCTATTTAGACACTGGGATGCTATATGACCCGAACCCAAGCACTTAAAACACTTAATATTTCTATCCCGAGTAGTTTGAGAGTCAGAAATATTTTTACCTTTTGTTGTAGGTTCCTCCTTTCCTTTCGGATCATGTTCATCATTGTGTTCCCGCTTCGGTTGTGATGTAGGATAAGATCCCGACAAGTGCCTTGCTGCTTTCAGTTGCCTTTCCACCTTCATTGCCATATGTACCATGTCCTCTAGTTCCACGTAATGTTGCAGATCGATGATGTTGGCAATATCTTTATTCAACCCACTTAAAAACCTAGCCATTGTAGCTTCCCGATCCTCCACCACATTGGCTCGAATAATCACCACCTCCATATCCTTATGATAATCCTCTACATTTCTCGACCCATGAGTCAGACCCTGCAGCATCTGGTAAATATCTCTATAATAATGAGTTGGCACAAACCGCTTCCTCATTTTGGTCTTTAACTCACCCCAAGTTTCCACCGGATCCTCAAGGTTCCTCTTCCTACCCGTCACTAGCTGATCCCATCAAATATTTGCATAATCTGTAAATTCAACCACTGTTAATTTCACCTTATTTTTTTCTGAATAATTGTGACAATCAAATAGCCGTTCAACCTTGGTTTCCCAATCCAGGTATGCCTCCGGATCACTCCTACCCTAGAACGATGGTATTTTCACTTTAATTTTCCTAAGGACGTCATCAACAACATCTCTACCCCCACGATGCCTCCTAGCATCACGACGCTCCCTATCATGCCTCCTCTCATACATATCTCCTCTATCCCTCATTCGCATACTTCCCACCAAAGATATACTTCCACTTTCACTGCCCATGCCCTCATCATCCATACTAACTTCACGCTTATTACCTCTCCTAACCCGAGAACCCTCATGAGATTGATCCCGAGGTCTTTGTTCACGTTCTGCATCTCGATTCTCCATCTGAGTCATAAGCCTCTCAAATTGTGCCCTCATTGCTGCAATATCATCCTTTCTATTCACATCCCTGAGCTGTTTTCTGTCACCCACAGAAGATGAAGATGTGGAACCCTCTCTATAAGACATTTTTAATATCAAAATAAATTTCTCCTCACGTGTATTTTCGCTTGTGTATCACTCTTCTATCCCTTCAAATTTCACCCAAGAACTAATCAAGAAACAATTCAAGAACTCAATCAAGGATTGGAAAAGGGTAAGACACGAACAAGAACAAGGAAATTTGGAAATTGAGAAAATTCGGAATATTTGGGAATTTTCAGATTTTTTTTTTTAATTTGGCAGAGAATTGGACTACGGGTATGGCAGAAAAAATGAACTGGATTTGGACGAAAAACGAAGAAGAAAAACACTTTTGAATTTTTGGGACTGACTCTTATGGATCAAAGTGAAGAAAATTATGCCTGACACGAAGAATGTGAAGAACACGAAAAAAATCAAGAAAATCAAGAAATAACAAGAAACGCAAGAATCTGAAATAGATCCAAGCTCTGATACCAGATGACGTGATCCCAATTGGGGAATCCTGACAAAAACGCGAATAACAAAAAACAAATCCTAGGAAAGATCTACAACAGATTAAAGACAAGAACAAGAATAAAATAATGGAAATTAAAAGATAGATTGACGATAAAATCTTGACCGACAATCACGACGCAATGAATGACGATGCGGATTGAAGAACCAAGATTGGTGAATGCCACAAGGGCTGTCAATTCCTTGATAAGTTCATTGGGTAAACGCCACAAGGATCGGATATTTGATAAGTTCAAGAAAATGGAAAACTTAACCTTTCACAAGAGAATCCTCTCTCAATTTTAATCAATAAACTCAAAAACTGTTGTTCAATAATGAAAAACAAGATAATATAGTGTAAAACACACCTAACCTAGCCCTAGTTGCAATTAGGATTCAAAACAGAATTAATAATTAATAAAACGGAAATTAAATTAAAAATTCACGAAAATCTGGTCTGATCATAATCGCGAGATCGCTTGGGCGTCATGGTCGTTATCGCGTGGTTACTCCTAAAACTCTCGGGTCTCTTTTTGGTGTTACTTCGCAATCGCTTTTCTAGTTAACCACGCGATCGCGTGGCCTTCTCGACAGCTCCAATCTTTGCCCCCTTGAAACAATTTGACCCGGCTCTATCCTTGATTCGGGCCCAACACGGAACTTGCTCCGTTTCACACGTAGATTGTCATGGAATCGCCTGTGCCCTGATTTCTCCCTTGATCTCCTACCACGGATCACATCATTCTCAAGACCTGATATTCTAAAGTCATCTTACTTGGGAGTCACTTAGAAAGCAAATAAAAAAAATATTACACAAAATATGAGAAAAAGAAAAAACAAAAAAGCTAAGCTTTGAGACTAGAACTTTAGAAACTGAAGGTGTGGAATAGGAAACTGATTACCATCGATCTTTTGTGTAGACATATCGAGTTTTAACTGCTTTTCCTGGAAAAAATGCAATGTATTGATATTTAGAAACCCCATGAATAGAAGAAACCTCAGAATTGAAGAGAAAAACATAAGGTTGTGATCATACATGAGAGATGCAAGAAAAATAAATAGAAAATCATTGTTTGATCACATGGGATACGAGTTTTTAATGAATTATAAGCCCTACTACGTTGAGCATATTTTTATATTGGTATGCCTTTGATTTTGGCAATTCACAACACACACACCCGCGAAAAGTTGAGTATTGGATAAGTAGAAATAATTTTTATAATGTTGTTCAGCTTTCTTTTCCAAAGTGTAATTTTTTATCTGAACATGAAGTACATATCAAGCAAATTGACAGTTGACAAAAATATTTGTTATTAGCACTTTTATTTTATAGTTTAGTTCTACTTTGTTTGAGAACTAACAATAATTCTAGTTTGGGGGTGTTTGACAAGTGTATTTTATACACTTATTTACACGTTAAAAGTAAGATATTATATTGTCATTTTTGAATAAATATTATTGATTTCCTTGTTATTTATTTACATTTCAAAAATTATACTAAAGTCGAAAGAATGAAACAATTGAGGCAAATAAAGATAATATGGATGTTAAATTATACAAATGGAAAGTGCATGAAGTCAATTGAGGCCAAAAAGGAACTAAATGGAAGAAATCAGAAGTTCGAAGACTAAATTGATATAATCAGAAGATGAAGGACTTAAGGTGTAATAAAAGAACGAGGACCAACTTACGTAGTATAAAAGATGAAAATTGCATGGAATTGATACAACCACGCGATCGCGCATCATAAAAGAGTGTTGTCGAGCTAACGTTCAGTAAACAGAACCGAAATTGACCTTACCACATGATCGCGGCCTTCATAACGACACCGTCGCATGCGTGTTCAATTGGACCATAGATGGGCTTTCCAACGTGATTTTTCCCCATTCTTCTCCTAATTAACCTATATCTCGGCCATACATATATATACTCAACCTCTTGCATGAATTGGAGGTTCCCAATTCTCGATATTACATACCAAAATGTTATCAAATCATCAAGGGACCAATTGGCGCACGAATACAAGTTTGAAGTTTTATGCAGAAGGAATAATTCATCTAATCGGGTCATGAATTCTAACACATCCATTTGAATTTTATCTTTAATCATGTTATTAGGCTAGGCGTTTATGTCAGAATCATGATGAAACTTTAAATTCTAGATTTCATGGTTTGATACTTGTTTAATTTAATGCAATTTACAAGTTTGAGTAATTAATTCCAAGTTTCATGTTTCAACAATTCTCTAGCTAATTATTGTATGAATGTTGTGACATTTCTTAAGTTCGAAAGATTAGGATTACGTTGTACATGTTTTAACATGTCATAAAGTTCGATAGAGGATAGAAATATACCCCTATGCTTTATGGTGTCTTCCAAAGTGTTCATAAAATGTTAATCTTTTTCTATATGTTTGCATTTGTTATAGAAATATAGTTGAGCCACATGTAAAATTAGGATTTAATTCTTGTGAATGAGAGTTTTAAACAAAATAGGAACATTGATATTCAAAATCCCATGAATTGTCGTTAATTTTATAGTTAAAAGTTTTTTATGATTATTTGTTAGCTTAAATCCAATCACAAATAAAATTGATTTCTTTAGTTCCGATTAAAGTAATTTATCTAAAATATAATTTACTCAATTCTCGTGGATACGATACACGGAGTCATTGTTCACTATATTACTTGTGTACCCGTACACTTGCGGCAAGAAAATAGCGCAACAAACACCTATTCACCCATCTAGGCGTAAAGTGGGTCGAAACAATATCATTCGTTTAGTATGCAAATGTAAAAAATTCATAGATTAATTGTTAGTTGACTGAATACATATTCAGTTCATACAATACATTTAGTGATATATAAGAATTGCTAAGCCATAAATGGCTAGCTTAGTATAATTGAACAAAAAATGATTAACCATGATGAAATTCGAAGGTACAATATGATCCAAAATTCATGAATGTCCTACATTAATGTTTTTTATGTTCACAGTCCGAGTTGGAAAGGTGCACCAGTGTACTTCAACCATTGGAAGCCAGAAAGGAATTGGCCTGGAGTGAATTTTGCAGCATCGCGTGCATTGAGAACTCTGAAGCGTTTGAATTCTTTACTTCTTCTATTGGTGATGGATCCAGGGCCACGGTTTGCAAACTCATAGTACTCGCAAGTTTGGTGGAACTTCTCACCAGCCCATGTCATCCAGCCCTCTGGCCGGATTAAATCGCCCAACTCACTTTGCATGACGACGGTAAGAGCATCTGCCTTCCATGGGCGGCCAAGGTAGGTGGGGATTTTGAATCTCAAAGGGAAGAGTGCCTTTTCTGGAACAATCCTGCAGTTCTGGAGGACCAACCCATTGGTGCCCCTAGCCACTTCTCTTCCATCAGCAGTAATGGTGTTTTGTTGATTTGCATTTGGCTTCCTCACTATGATCAAACTGTTTTGTATAACTGCATCACCCATGCCGAAGATGAAGTCGACTGTACCAGAAATGACACAGTTTCTGTAAAATTGACGGAATGCGTGATAGTACAATGTATCTTGGTAGCCCTCAATGCTGCAATCGAAGATAGCCGACATATCAGATTGGACACGAAGAGCCACAGCTTGGTGGCCATCTGGACCAGCATCATTCCGGAAAGTCAATCCCCTAGCAATGAATCCTTGTCCAACGGCAGCTGCATGTAGTTGTGGGTTTCGTTATCATTGATTTTCAGAAAGAAAAATGACAAAGAAGAAGGAAATATATTGAAACTTACAGAATGTGGCAGTATTCATTGTGCCAATCTTCATGATTCCATAGTTTCTCTTCCCTGTGATAATGGTTTTCCCTGGGCCATCACCATAGATAAAAACATTTGGCTTCTTCTTGTCAATGGTGATAAACTCTGTATAGACACCGGCTTTGACATAGATGGTGTATCTTCCTTTGAATTTCTTGGGGTATGCTGCAATAGCAGCTGCAACTGTCTTGAATTGGCCACTACCATCCTTGGCGACAACTGCATTAGGTCGGACAAGGCCTCTCTTGTGAGCTGCCAGCAGCTTACGGTCCGCAGCTCGGAACCAAGTTGGGTATCCATCTTCACCAATCTCGCCTGATTCCAAGAGACGACGGTTAGGCTGCAGGTTAACCGGCACGTTGAATGCCTTCAGGACTTCAGAAAGCTCAGCAATTATGTTGATGGCATTGTGGGTTAGCTGAGTAGCATTTACCATGCCATTCTCGATGGCAGATTTATACTCAAGCTTCTCGATTTGATCCAAACACGACGACTGAAGGGCATAAACAGCAGTCATCCAACTCCGAAGTTCATTTGCACGATCCTGGAGAGTATGCATATCGCTGTCACCTACTGTCGAATACGATGCCTGAAGTGTATCGATAGCATCGTCTAACAAATCCTTACAGTCTTCAACTGCCATATGATTGTAAGGATCGGAATCTTTGTTAACAACAATCTTGCCGGTGAACTCAAATGATTTCTTCACCTCGTCGAGAGTGGCCTGAATTGCGGCCATGACGTAGTCCTTTGGGGTGGCAGTTTTATTATTTGCAACGGATTCGAGGCTTCTAACGCAGGCATCCTTGTATGATGTCGGAGCACAAATGGTGGTAACAGCCTTCATTGAGGATGACATGTCATGTTGATCATTGTCGGAAGAGTCATTGCGGTGCACAACTGCCACCACGCCGATCACAACACCGACGACAAGAATCAGGGATACAACGGAGACCGCTACTTTTCCAACCATCATTTAATTTCCTCCTGCGACCTTCTATTCACCCGACAACTTCTATTCAATTGTCAGATTAGGTTGCAAGAGGATGAAAGGATTAAGGTTATTGGGAGAGATTATATAGGTGCTGCTCGTTCTCTTCATGCCGCGGTAAACGTTTGATAATAGATGGCTTATCGACATTTGAGCTCCATTCATGGTTTATAACAAATCCTAAAAATAGATATATTTCTATGGAAGCAAGTTAATTAATTACCCAACTGGCCTAAATTGAACCAAGGGAGGCACGCAAATTTTTATGGGCTACATGGTTAAAACACAATTATATTGGGATATCTAATATAATAAGGTCAATTAAGTTATATAATTAATTTAGATTATGAAATTAGAGTTGATGAAAAACTAATTAGTCATTATTTATTATTTATATAAATAACAACAGATGTGGTCGTCCCATGTCAAAAAATACATTGCTCAAGTTTTCCTCTTTATCATCTCAAAGATAAATCAATTGAGCACTAAGGATCTTTGAGCGGAAAAAAAATTGAGCACTAGGGATATTTAGCTGTGGATTATCATACCCCCAAGGAAGGCTCACGTCAATGGATCCATGTATTTTTCGAGTTTATTGATAAGTACGTTTTTCGTACTTATTTTGATCTCAAATTTAGACAATTGTAAATATTTTAGATTTAGATATTGCTTAATTTTTTATATATTTTGATTGTTTTTGGACAAACTCAAATTTGGATACATTTGGAGGCCAAACGAACAAAAATGATCAAAATCGTGCAAATTAGACAAAGTGGGGACCAAATTGTAAATATTCATTAGTTGATTCGGTCCATGAAATAATGAATGAAGATTATGGAATCAATTGAATGAGATTGGAAGCAAAAGGATGAAAGTTGCACTTGAAAAGGACTTAGGGCGAAAACGAACCGCAAAAGTTAGGGGCCGTTCTCTTTGTATTTCGATTTTGGATTTTGAGTTTTGGATTTTGTTTTGAATTTTGGATTTTAATTGTTTGTTTTGAGATTGCTGAAAACAGAAAAATGCGTTTACTTTGTAATTTTTTTTTATATATTTATTTTGTGATATTTTATATGTAAAAAATGGTTGATTTGTTGAATTACATTAATTTTAATGTTAATAAATCATTTAGTTCTCTATGTCAATAAATTCATCATTAATATTGTTTCAGCTAAACAAAAATTTAACATCATACCAACAAAATCTTAACATGGATCTATATATAATGACAAAATAACATAAAACTTTCAAGTGAAGGAAGTATCTCACATTTACAAAATAATAATAATAATAATAATAATAATAATAATAATAATAATAATAATAATAATAATAATAATAAATAAAAAATTACAAAAAAAAAAATCTTAACATGAATCTATTTAATGGCAAAATAACATAAGAACTTCAAGTGAAGGAAGTGTTCACTTTTACAAAAAAAAAAAAAAAAAAAAAATTACAAAAAAAAAAAAAAATAATCTTAAAATGGATATATGTATAATGGCAAAATAATATAAGAACTTCAAGTGAATGAAGTGTCTCACTTTTACAAAAAAAAAAAAAAATCTTAACATGGATCTATATATAATGACAAAATAACATAAGAATCTCAAGTGAAGGAAGTGTCTCACTTTTACCAAAATAATAATAATAATAATAATAATAATAATTTAAAAAAAAATAAAATCTTAACATGGATCTATATATAATGACAAAATAATATAAGAATTTTAAATGAAGGAAGTGTCTCACATTTAAAAAAATAATAATAATAAATAAAATCTTAACATGGATCTATATATAATGGCAAAATAATATAAGAACTTCAAGTGAAGAAAGTGTCTCACAAAAAAAAAAAAAAAAAAAAATTCAAAATGCGCATTTTGGTCGTTTTGGACTTTTTAACACAAAATATCCAAAACGCTATAAACTCGTTTTGAGTTTCCTTTGTATTTTTTTTGGTGTTTTGGAAAACGCGTTTCTGAAAATGGGTAAAGTGAACGTGTTTTCGATAATTCCAAAAATCAAAAACTCAAAACGGGCTGAAAACAACAAAGAGAACGGGACCTTATGTTTCGGATTTTTAGTTGGACTTTGAAACCTATTTTTGGGTTAGTAAAACTTCGAATTGGGAAAATTGTATTTCAAGAAGAATTGTATCCCTTTAAGTTAACTTTCCAAATAAATTTGAAACACCTCAATCGGATAAGGGTGGAGAAAGATATGATGAAAATACTGCCAATTGCATAGGATCTACGCGAATTATACTTTCCTTATAATATTAGGACTCTTACGGAAATCAAGTTGGACGAGATTTTGACCTAATTTCACTCTATATACTACAAGAGGAGCAAAAGAGGAGGTGAACCTAGTGCATATTTTACTACATTAATTCATCACAAAAGAGAGATGATTCAACACAATTCAATGGGAAATTCAAGGTTTTTCCAAAATTCAAGCAAAAGATCAAGTTTTGGTGCAAGATCTTCATCTCCATCTTGGATTTTCATTAAAATCTAGTCATGTCTTCGTTTTTATCATTAGTTTTACTCTCTTTTTTTATGTGTAACTAACTATTGTTGGGGGCAAACGATGTAATCTTACTTTAATTATTCAATTTCAATTCTCATATGTTTATACTTTAATTTGATGTATTGAATTCATTTCCAATCTTAATGCATGAGTTAATTGACCATTAATTCATTTATTTTGTGGGTTGTTTTCATAATCCGAGAAGTGAGTTAACACATAGACCACTTGATAAATTTCGGCAATTTCACAAAAAGGTAGAGATACGTGGTTGTGGTTGTTGTGATCTTTGTGAATTCTTGTGATTGAATGCGTTTAATCAGGGCTTATTCTGACATAATATAGAGATATGTGGTTGACCTAATTAAATAGAACTAATTTAAACTCGATAGGGGAATTTTAGATACAATCGTGAATTCGATCAAATACTATTTTAGAAAGAAAATATGAGATGAAAAATTGAATACGAAAACTATGATGAAATCGTGAGTCCCAACACTTTTAATAAATAAAAACAAAAGATCAAACTTTTCACTTGTTTTATATTCATATTTCATTTTTTTGAATATTTTAATAATTTAAAAATCACAATCTTGACATTTATTTGTTGTTTAGGAATTGATTAATCGAAACTAATAATAAATAAGTTAGTCCTCGTGGGATCGATATCCGGACTCAAAAAGTCTACTTTACTATTTGTTCGAGATATCGTGCACTTGTGATATTCACACAACAAGTTTTTGGCGTCGTTGCCGGGGACTAATTTTTATATGTTATTAGTTTGAATTAATCTCTTTTATTTGCTATTTTTATTTTTCACATTGATCTCTTTTATTTGTTATTTTTTATTTTCCTATTAGGTATTGGTACTGAACACTCGAGATGGCTGCGGTTGACTTCAACAAAATGCTTCTACGTGACTTCTTCATAAGGCAATAACAATTGATTGATCAAGGAGTTGAAGAGGAAGATATGCTTATGGGAGATTGTATCATAAGGTATCGACTGCAAGAGATAAAACCTGAATATGAAATTAAGGAAGTTGTCCTAAATGACTTTCTAGCTGGATTTTTTATACGCTTCACAAAATTTGATAAGAGTGATTTACTCTTGAATTTATTCCTTCTACCAAAATTAAATGAGTGTCAATTAAATGAATCACCTCCATTGGTCTTTCAACAAATGCAAGAAGATGAAAAAAATTGCCATAAAGATGTCAATGTCTCTTTGTTAACAATCTTGAATTTGGACATTGAGCTTGAGGAAACTTCAAAATGGGATGAAGATCATGTAGAGAATGAGGAGTTGATTTTAATGGAGAACATAACAATTGATGAGTGTGGAGCTAGCAAGGAGACCTTGGACTCAATTGATTCACTCAAAATTGATTTTGTGATAGGGTTTGAAGAAGAGGTTGAGATTTACGTAGTTAAGTTTGAGATGAATGGTAAAATTACCTCTGATTTTGAACAGTGCAGCATAAAAATTTTGAGCAAAAGTGCAATTGGGTGCTAAGGAAACTTCAGCAAATATAGCAGATTATCAAAAGCCTTGTTTAGAGTGCCTTGAAGCATTGTTCAATAGTCAAGCTTGAGACTATAAATCAAGAACTAAAGGGCTATAACCCAACTTCTAAACGTTAAACTTTTGTTCTTTAAATTTGATATCATATAGTTTGCATTAGAATTTAGGACACATTTCCCACAATTTTTGTGGATTTTTTATTGCTTTGAATAAAAAAAAATCATCATTTCCCCCATCACTAATAGATTGTTACACCAAAAAAAAAAAAAAAGAAAAAGAAAAAGAAAAAGATTCCCTATATATAAGGTTGTACCTAGATTTTCGATTTTCAAAACAAACTTATCTTTTCCTATTTATAGGATTTTTGCAGAAAGGTAAACTCTGTTAAGATAATTTTTATAAAAGTTAGAGATTGCAAATCGTCTTGGTGTGGATTCATTGCTAATTCTTACACCTTATATGTTATCACTAATGTTTATTTTGAATTCTTATAGGGAAAGTTCTAATCTAGCAATAAGGAAGAAAGAAGATTGTTTTTACATCCAATGAGCAAAAGTATCAATGGTCTCCATCAACTTCAAGCCATACCCTAGGGGAGTAAATTCTACCTTCTTGTGTTTTTATTAGTTAAATAATTTTTTGACACATTGAGGACAATGTAATGCTTAAGTTTGGTGGTGTGCGAAAAAATTTGAGTTAAAATTTTCACTTTTATTATTATTTAAAAAAAAATTGTTTTTGCATGTTTGTTCGTTAAATTTAATAGCATTGCCGTCCTTCATGTTTGAAACTGCATGATTAATGAATTGTGGATAGATGTGCCACTTGGAGTAATCTGATTTATGCTAAATCATTATTTGAGCACATAGTCAATTTGATTATCGCGCATAGAGTTGGCACTTGAATAGTTGGTTGTAGGTTGTCAATATGAACTTAGGATACATTCCCACTCGAAACATCTCATTCCATCACTTTGACCAATTAGTTAGATAGTTTGGAGCGTAAAAATTGATAATGGTTACTGTTTGGGGTGTGTTGATTCCATGTGTGCAAAATTGTTGTTTGGAGTGACCTTGAATGACAAGAGGAAGCTAGGTAATGACCAAATGCTAGTAATCTAATCCATTTCATAAAGTAGGAACATGCATGCATCCTTTACCTCTCTTTGTAGACTTTTTTACTCGAGTGATTAAGCTCGTAAGGGAATTTCAAAACCTGGTGCCCTAAAGTCAATTGATTTGGGAGCCACTGGCCTAAAGCTCGTTACAGAGGTCATCTAGAAAGCTTAAGAGAGAGAGGTAATTCATATAGATTTATTTGTTACCAAAAAAAAATGAAAAAAAAAGGAAAGGAAACAAAAATAAAAATAGGACATTGCATTCATTTGACACCTTTCTTTAGAGCGTAGTAACTCGAGTGATTAAGCCCGTAGGGGTATTTCAAAACCTGGTGCCTCATGGTCAACTAACTTGAAAGACACCGGCCTAAAACTCGCTACAGGGGTCATTATTAGCTTAATGGAGAAGGGTACTACATGATATTAGAATTTAGTTGATAGTTTACACATTTGGGATTAAGATAACTAGTGGGTTTGAATCACCTAGTGGATATCTGATGGTTGGGGCACTCAATTAAAGGAGAATCATTGTAACCCTAGGTATAAACCATCATCAGTTAGACACACCTAAACGTAAGCGGGAAAGAATTAGTAATTTAGGAGGCAGCCTTAGAAATTATACCCCGGGTTAGAAAGAAAATAACAAGTTTGGGGGAAAGTGCATCTCATGAGAGGGATAGTGAAATTTGACCACAATGGGTTGGGAGATCACTTATGCTCATTATGATGATTGAGTTGACTAAACACACACGCACATCGAGCATGGATTGAGTTAAGACTTGTATAGCATTATTTAAAGACTGTTCATGAATTAGTAACATTTTTAAATCTTGAAGCAAATTCGGCAAGTTATTTAAAATGTGTTAGTATCATGAAATTTATTACGTTGCTATGTTTGTGTGATTGTATGATTTATCTTATTCGAGGACAAATAAGAATTTAAGTTTGAGGGATTTGATAAATACGTTTTTCATACTTCTAGACAATTGTAAATATTTTAGATTTAGATATTGCTTAATTTTTTATATATTTTGATTTTTTTAGGACAGACTCGAATTTGGATACATTTGGAGGCTAAACGGACAAAAATAATCAAAATCGTGCAAAATAGACAAAGTGGGGACCAAATTCTAAATATCCATTAGTTGATTTAGTCCATGAAATAATGAATGAAGATTATGGAATCAATAAAATGAGATTGGAAGCAAAAGGATGAAAGTTGCACTTGAAAAGGATTTGGGGCGAAAACGAAACCGCAAAAGTTATGTTTCAGATTTTTAGTTGGACTTTGAAACCTATTTTTGGGTTAGTAAACGTTCGAATTGGGAAAATTGTATTTCAAGAGGAATTGTAGCCCTTTAAGTTATCTTTTCAAAGAAATTTGAAACACCCCAATAGGATAAGAGAAGAGAAATATATGATGAAAATACTGACAGATGCGTAGGATCTACGCGAATTATACTTTCCTTATGATATTAGGACTCTTAATGAAATCAAGTTGAACTAGATTTTGACCTAATTTCACTCTATATAAGAGACTACAAGAGCAGTAAAAGAGGAGGCAAACCTAGGGCATATTTTACTACATTAATTCATCACAAAAGAGAGAGGATTCAACTCAATTCAAGGGGCGATTCAAGGTTATTCCAAAATTCAAGCAAAGAGATCAAGCTTTGGTGCAAGATCTTCATCTCCATCTTGGATTTTCATTAAATTCTGGTAATGTCTTCATTTTTATCATTAGTTTTACTCTTTTTTGTTATGTATAACTAACTATTGTTGGAGGCAAACGATATAATCTTAGTTTAATTATTCAATTTCAATTCTCATATGTTTATACTTTAATTTGATGTATTGAATTCATTTTCAATCTTAATGCATGAATGAATTGGCCATTAATTCATTGATTTTGTGAGTTGTTTTCATAATCCGAGGGTGAGTTACATCCTAGACCATGTGATAAATTCTGGAAATTTCACAAAAGAGTAGAGATACATGGTTGTGGTTGTTCTGATCTTTGTGAATTCTTGTGATTGAATGCGTTTAATTAGGGCTTATTCTGACATAACATAGAGATATGTGATTGACCTAATTAAATAGAACTAATTTAAACTTGAGAGGGGAATTTTAGATACAATCGTGAATTCGATCAAATACTATTTTAGAAAGAAAATATGAGATGAAAAATTGAATACGAAAACTAGGATGAAATCGTGAGTCCCAACACTTTTAATTCATAAAAACAAAAAATTAAACTTTTCATTTGTTTTATTTTCATATTTCATTTTTTTTACCGTTTTAAATTTTTAATGATTTAGAAATCACAATCTTAGCATGTATTTGTAGTTTATGAATTGATTAATCGAAACTAATAATAAATAAGTTAGTCCTCGTGGGATCGATATCCGGACTCAAAAAGTCCACTTTACTACTTGTTCTAGATATCGTGCACTTGCGATACACACACACACACACACACACATATATATGAAAAATAGAATTTACAAATTACTAAAATCTCCTTCAATGAAAAAAGACTTTACTCTCCTAAATATTATTTCAATTCAAAATCTAACATAAATGAGATTTGGCTCCCCTTTCTTCGTGATTCATACAACTCGATTTCCCCTTGCAACATGATCTTTCATATTTCTTATTATCACGCTCTCCACTTCATGAAATCATGAAATCTACATTGTAATTCGTTGGAGCGCTCATTTGGTTGAAGTGAGTATCAAAGTGTCAAATTGTAAAACATTCTTGTTGGGCATTTGAAGAAAAGGAGATGGTATTGTGAATCTTCACTATTTTTGTTATTTTTCCTTCCATAATCAATAATCAGTTCTTTGTGTTGTTCTATTTATGATTTACATTTATCAATAAAGACTTAGAACTCATTATATCATTGGATTAGAGCTTGGACATGAGTTGCTTCCCGACATGTCTTCTTATTACCAATTATTTATATTAATTGAAGTGAAATGTATGTTAAAACACAAATGTTTGGCTATTTAGTTCATTGTTCTAATGAGAAATATGCATTGGATTTTTATGCTATAAACAATGACTTACATATCTTTTTTGCAATCAATAACGATGTACATATCGTTTTCAGTACTTATCGAAGTTTGCTATGTGATAAAATTTTAAAATTATGTTATTGAATTGCAGTATGGACACCGTGGATATGGTATGGATATCAACTTGTTATCCAATTGAATATGAGTAGTTAGTTGAACTTGCATGGAAGTGGAAATATGCAGGGAATGACAAAGGGAATACGATGCCCGTTCTTGTTTCGAAAACAATTTCTTATACGGGCTTGTATCAAAAATCAAAGAGGTATTGAAGGTTATACAAAACTAGTCAAAATTGAGATGTCATCTTTTGTCCCTATAATGTATAATGCTCCAGCTGGATCGACCATTATTAATTGTGACAACAATGTGAAATGGTTTGTATCTATCTGTAGAGAATATTTTCTTTGTGTAACCCTTTTGAATAATGTTGTTGAAAATCAAGAATATTTTTGTGGCGAGGGATGCATACTTCTAATAAAAGGTGAAAAGCAAGAAGGTTTTGAAAACCTAGCGGATGAAATCGATGTAGAGTTACAAACAAATTGTTCTCCAGTAGCAGACAGCAATGATGTGGAGTTACACATAGATGGACCCTGCAGTTAGAATGTAGCGACTGATAATGGTATTGATTTTAGTCTGATTGCATCTGCATGTGTAAGTTAACTCCTATGGGACGTCAGTACGAATTTTGAAAAATGGAGATATGCAAGTCAAGAAGTTGTTTCCAAGTAAAAATGATGTAATATCGAAATTGCATTTGCTAGCTGGGAAATGTCACTTTGAGTACAAAGTGAAGAATTCAAATGTAGAAAACTTATACAGTTTTTTGTATTGATGGAAGTTGCGAGTGGTGCTAGATTATAGACATGCCTCATACATAGTTATTGGAAGCCACATCGTCCCTAAGCATCAAGATGCAAATCGAATTTACAGACAAAGGGACATCATTAATGACTCTCATCGAGAGCTTAGCATAAACATAAGCTATACTAAAGCCTATATGTCTAAGGATTTTGCATGCTAACTAATTTGTGGAAATCCGCGTGAGTGTTAAGAAAATTCCCATCATATTCACTAGAGGATCCAATACCCAACCAGCTAGTGCAACTGCACTTACTTGCTCCGTCGAGAAGAAGTAAATTGCTGGAAACCAGTCTGAATTTATAGGGAGTCTCAAAGCTATGGGAAGAAGAAAATAACTGGAAACCAACTGAAATTTACAAAGAGTTTGAATGTTATGAAGAAGATTAAGATAAATGGGTATATTGATTTTTAGTTTTCTAGACTTTTTCAATATATAAAAACTGGATCTTTTTAACTAGCCTAGTTCCCTCACAACCCAAACCTATTTGTGTGAAAGACGGTATTTGCGTTCACATTCCCGTCGGATGAAAATTAGGGAATTTCTTCTCTGGCCGTCGGTGAGGCGCCGTCTCTACCTCCACCAGAACACCTCCCCCTACTCCTCCACCTTCACTAGACCAGTCCACCTCTGAGTTCGATATGTATTTTTCTTTTCTTTTCTTTTGGGAGTTCATCCATAAGAAAAATTGATCTTCTTGTGGAAATAATGTGCTCCTTAGTCGAAGCTCCAATAAAGATCTGTTTTATTTCTTTTCTCTCTCATATATGTCTTCATGTTATGAATGAATAGAAGGATTAGATAGATTTTTTGCTTGTTATCCATATATATGATTGTACAAATTCCTTTGACTTGTGTAGAAAGTTGAGAAAGTGATGACATTTTGCCTCTCAAATAACATTCCATGATTATGGAAATGTGAAACTACACCCATATGTTTTGATAAAAAGATAGAAATTTTGAATTCTCCAAATGAGAATATTCTGAAGGATGATTTCTTGAATGAAATTTTCTAAATGAGATTAACCGTTAAAAACCATTCCTCAATAGCAAAAGAAGAAATGGAAACTAGTTCCAACATAAATTCCAAGATTTAGAGTATGCAAACAAAGGAATTCATCTCTTTTGCAACTATTTAGAATAACACTTTCTTGAAGAATTAACTAAAACCTAATGAAAGATGCATTGACACGTTTAAATTAGCCAAATGAATGCATGAAAACGTCAAATCACGGCAATCTTCAAAAATTACTCATTATTGAACTATTTTGCTAGTCCAGCCATTGACTTTTGATGGTCAACGACCGCTCTAGCTTACTAATATTCCTGGATCCGCCTATGATCGTATTGTCATGATTTGGAGGTGCAAAATTTTGGTACGATGCCATTCGTTCATGCTATTGATGATAGGCGCTTCAAGTACTTTTTCATGGCCTTGAGACCAAGTATGCATGGGTTCCTCACCTCAATGGGGACAGGTAATTTCTGTCAATGATACGTTATTGACATCGAGAATGAAATGAACTCTACTTCTATCAATATGACAAGATGCAAATTTTCAAATATTTCCACTCGCAAGAGGGAGTAGTTGATTCTGAGAATGATGGATCTCAGATTTGGTTCTTTCAGAAGTTGAGATAAAAACAGGTGATATAGAAGAGATAGTGATTATTCTTTACCGTGCAACATGCATTAAAAATTGAGTTAGAAATACATTACAATTTGCTCACCATGGAAATTACACATATCACTTGCAAAAGAATATAAAGACCAATTTTCCACAGAGTGGTCTTTTAACTTTACTCAAGGCAGCATCAGAGGCTTATACTGTAATAGAATATAAGAGTCCAACGTAGCTACTCTATGTAGTAAATAAGAAGGGCGTCAAAGAGTATCTATTGGAAGAAGATTTTCATTGTTGGGCTAGAGAACATTTTACTAGAATACATTACAATATCATGACTACGAACAATACGGAGGGTTTGTTGAAGAGAGCTCAATAATTTCTTATAGTTGGTTTGATTGAGTTTATCTGAGAGACATTATAGAGATGGTTTTGAGAAAAACCTATTAAAGCAGAAAATTTTGTGACTCATCTCACATTACTTTTAGAGAAGAAGATGTGCATCACATATAATTAGTCAAATGGATTAAAGCTCAATTAGGTATCCCCAGTCATGTGTCTAGTCAGTGACAATTTAGAAAATCACTTTGTGAACTTGGATAAAAGGACATGTAATTGTAGGAAATTTGATTTGGACAAGTTTCCATGAGCACATGCAATCGCTGCCTCGAGATTTAAAGGAAATGATGGATAAAACATATGCAATTCGTTTTATAGTAATTCTTGTTGGAAGTAAGAATACTCTAAGTTTGTATACCTTTTCCAAATGAGATTAAGTGGAAAATTCCCAAGCATGGGATGGCTAGAGAGGTATTACGTATGTTGGAGGCATTCTAGATGGCAAAGAACGATCAAATAGTCGGTTTGAGCCAGAACGATATAATTGTCGCGTTCCTTCTAAAGAAACGATATCTATGTAATTATTGTCATTATTTACATTGGAATGAAATAGATGTTGTCAAAATTACAGTGGAATGATATAGAACTCATTATGTTGTTTAGTCGGTTCTTGAGACGATAATATAAATATGGTTCTCTAGGCGAAGAAACGATATCAATGTCATTGTAATTATAACTTCATCTGGAACGATTTTAATGCCTTAAAGTTTCTATTGAAATGATATGGGTGTTGTTATGTTATTTTGTGTGTCCAAAGCAGAATGATACAGAAGTCATTATATATCAAACAAAATTATGCGCGTATCGTTTTAGTTTTGACTTCAACTCGAACGATCTCAGTGTCGTTATTATAATATTGGAACGATTTATTAAATAATGAAGACTTCATAATGACATAAACATCATTACGTCAAACTTAGTGCAAGATCGTTGACTATTGGCATTTATGGACTTTGGGGTCATCATTGTAATTATGTGCTAAGTCTGTTTAAATGTATTCATAATGACGTCAATGTCGTTATATATAAATGTAAAGCAGTAATTTTAAGAACTAGAACGACCATAATATCATTGTGCATCTCAGTAACGACATCAATGTCATTATGAATAGATGCAAAGCAATAAAGTTTTTAAACTAGAACGACATTAAACTCGTCATGTGTCCCAGTAACGACTTCAATGTCATTACGAAGGCGGTAAGGTTTTAGAACTAGAACGACATTAATATCGTTTTTTTATCCCAATGACTTTAATGTTGTTATGAAAATATCTAATGCAGTACGATTTTAGGACTAGAATGACTTTTATGTCCCATTAATGACATCAATGACATCAATGTCGTCATGAAGAGATTTAAAGAAGCGAGAGGGGTTTTCGAACTAGAACGAGATCAATATCATTTTTGAAATGAAATGAGAGTAATGTACATGATAATTGAACATGAAATGAATAATCAATATCATTTTTGAAATGAAATAAGAGTAATGTACATGATAATTGAACATGAAATGAATAACAACCCGAAACGATTTAGAGAAAAAATGCAGTAGACATTTCATGCACAATTGGCCTAAAACATCAACTTCCAAATACAACTACACAAAGTTCTAAATACAGTTAGCTACACAAACATCAAAAAATGAAATCAAATGTATAACTACAATCTAACAGTCGAATTTGCATTCCAAAAAAACCACAATCATTTTCTTTCGTCGTATTGGTACACAATCCGAAATCGCATTCACATCCATCTTCCATGGAGAAATTCTATGTACTTTACAGTAAATATCCTGCAGTTGGATCTACAAAATTGATGAAGGGTTATGTTAATTCTCAACATTAAAATAAAGCGGTAGTGTGAAATATAAGCTCAAGTAAGTTTACCCATTTCTTTGTTGAGGAACATTAGCTACCCGTACAAAATTGAATTTCTTTGTGCTATATTTCTCATCACTTGTGACGTGTAGCTTTTTCAGCATATGAATGACCTCTTGTAAGGATAAAATGTAACTTTCCAATGCTATCCTACGAACGTGAACCTTTAGACTATTGAACACAAAAATTGTTCATTCCTCTAGATCAATTTGTAGTGCAAACAAATGGTTGCTGGTATTGTAGGGGAGATACAAATGTCTACACTCCCTCAGCTACTTAGCCAGCTCCTGTGCAACCCATGTCACGTAACTGAGAAGAATTTTACTAACTTCAAATTTTTTCTATTGTTGCAAAGCTTCATGTACTTTCCAAAAGAATCAGTAGAAGTAAATATCCAAGATACGAGAATTTTGCTGGAATATATTACTTATTTTGAGACTCTCTCTCGTACTTGTTAAAGGGCCTCGTCTATAATTTGTACCAATTTCCACAATTAATGGAAGATAAATATATTTATATGTTCTGTAAAAGCATTAGAATTGATTACTTACATTGTCAGTTAGCCAACCATCCTCCTTCAAAAGGTTTGTCAAACATTTGGCTTGAACTTTCATAGAATGCAATGGTATGATCTAACTGGACACATAACACAATCATTACAACATGCTTACTATTTTGATAATATTGTTATTTTCACGAACGTTAAATTACTGGAAAGATGTAGTTTCTATCCATCTTAGGATCAACTCTCGAAAAAGATCATATACGTCAACTTAAGATAATTTTCTCCTATTTATCGGGTCTGTGAATGGAGAAAACTAAAAGTATGTTTTCTCTTCGTCTGATACACTCTTTCTTTTGGTGAGTCACATCCTATATCTTAGATTTGTACATTGTCACGTACAGGTAGAGATGACAATAATACCTATAGACCTAATACCCTTTGGAGATCCGACATAAATGGGTGGGAATTACCCGACTAAATGGGTTCGTGGGTAAGGTATTAAGGTAAAACTTAAAACCCGACATGAGTATGGGTCGGGTGTAGGTTTTACTACAATACCCATACCCGACCCGCATACCCATTAATTTCCTTTAAAAATTATAGAATTTAAAATAAAAGTGATTGTGTAAAAAAAATATCTATTGACATTTTACACCTTAATATGTTTAAACTATTGACTTTGTTAACGTCTAATTTTTTTTTTTTCAAATTCGCTTGTTTAGTTTCAACCTAGAACAAGCTTTTTTCAATATAAATTCAAGTGAAGCCCAACATTTAACTGATTCAAGTTAATCCGGAGCACCTCTAACCTATAACCTATTTACAGCCCTAAAAAAATAATAAAAAAATAATTAATTAATAATGGGTTTCAAATGGGTATAGAAGTATACCCACCTCCGACCCGCCCCCGACCCGTACCCGACCTACCATTCTTAAATGGGTATATGGGTAGGGTATGAAGGTTGTAAATCTTTAGTGGGTTGTGGGTAGGGTATGAGTTTGGAAAACCCGACCCATTGCCATCTCCACGTACAGGTTGTAATATTATTAAGTAAAAAAGTACTTGATATTGGATGTAAGTACATGAAGAATAACAAATGGGCTTACCATTTTATATACCTCCATTGTTCAAGGCAGCATCACCCTCATGTTTCTACAACGTTAAAAAATTAGCTAGCGTACCTTTTTCCATGTATTCGATATCACAACTATCATTTTTATCTTCTCTAGATATTTTTCCTACCACTGTATCTTCTCCGGCACACTCTTCTACCATTGTTTCCTATCCATGATTTTCATTGCATCACCAACTCCGATCTCAGTTTCTTTCCCTCTGACATTATCTTTTTCCCTCTCCCCTCCTAAATTCTATTATTTCTCAGGCTTATCCATCAGATTCTCAACTTCTACCTCTATTTGTATTCCTTTCTCAGTCTCTTCTCCTTAATTTTCTTCCACCTTTTCATTCATTTCCCCTTAATTTTCTTCCACCTTTTCATTCATTTCCCCTCCTCTCCTAACTCAACATCTACTTTTGCTCCTTCCTCAATCTCTTTTCCGAATTCTTCTTCAATCTTCTCACTCTTTTTCCCCTCTCCTCACCTAACTTTGAGTCTTCATGCTCATCCACCACATCCACATCCTCAACTTCAACCTCCATTTCCGTTCCTTTCCTTTCCCTATCACTTCTCCAAATTCTCTTGCATCTTTTCATTTCTAGGAGCATCCATCGTATCATCAACTCCAACCTCATTTTTAAACACACCATCCAATCCATCTCTAGTACATAAGTTGTTCTACTAGTAGCACCATCAAAAGCACTAGTTGTTGAATGAAATCGTCAACCAACTTATCAATATATTGCTCCATTCGATCAAGTTAGGCTGATATGACCCCTTGCAACCTTCCCTCAAAATTTTCCATTTCTATTCTTAATAAAGATGCTAGGTTCAATACATGATATACGGATTGTGGTTGAGAGGCCCGAGGTGATTGTTGGTGAAAGGAATGACGTTGTTCATCATCTTCCTTGGCCTAATCTCTTTAGCACTAGTGTGAAGCATTTTTCCACGTCCAATGTCAAGTCTTTCAAATAAATCTCCTCTGGTTTGACTTTATTAGGCAGCAATGTAGAATTAAACTTTAGCTACAAATATTAAATTAAACAAATATTTAGGAAATAGACTAATCAAATTCCACAATACATGCATATTATGCTTTAAAAAAAATGAAGGAAACTTACCTCTCTCAATTCCAACACCTTCTAAGTAGCAACAAATGTCAATCTCTTTGACATTTTCCAAGCAACCATTCTTGGGATTGTTTGTTATGATAACAAGCAACTCTAACTTTTATTTATCACTCTCCTTTTTTGTAACTTAGAAATGCATTGTGCACACCCCTTAGTAGTTTTCCCCACTCTTCTTAAAGTACTCCTTCACAATTTGACATTCTCTCCCCAATGTCTTAACTACATCTATAGAGTTTCCTACATTCAAGTTGGTCCTAATATGAATTCCTCAATCCCAAATCTTGCATGTTTCTCTCCAATATTAAACTATACTTCTTCTTTTTTAGAGGTCTTCATCACTCTTAATAATAACCGATGAATAGCATGTGGTGCCAGCTTAATATCCCGTAGTTAATGAAGTGATCCAAAATAGCCCTCCCCAAGCTTGTTCTTGTGATTCACATTCAACTTATCAAATTACTTATTCACCATTTTCAATTTCATCTGGTTGTTATTTTAGTATCCATCTATAAATCCTCCATATTATTGAAAAATATAAACATAAGTATATCACTTTCAAACAAGGGATTAGTTGGAAGTTCTTTAACGTGACAATATTTATAAGACCAAGTGCATTTGCCTAAGTTAGACAATGACACTAAACTACAATATTATAATTCTAAGACTACTAATACACATGAATCAGATTGGCGTGAATTTGACACATCATGCATCCTTTGACGAATTTATTAAAATCTTCATTGATCAAACGATGCAGTTTAGCTAAATTAAAACTCACTCTTAGATACAGAAATAAACAAATATCAAATAAAACAAACTATTGTAAGATTGAAACAACCTAATGAAAAGTAACTGCATAAATTGAAAACCAAGAATTACAATTAAACCTTCAACTACCCTAAATTCAATTGATAGACCTTCAACTAAATTCAACCGATTGATAATAAACAACATAAACATTTAGACTTATATCTACAAGAATGAAAGCAATGTCAAAAATGATGGAATCCTAAAAACCCTCAAAGTATTTATGAACTTGAATAAAGCAAATATATATATATATATATATCACAAGCTCCAAACCTATCTCTATTCACAGGGTGCAAGATAGGCGGTATAGGAGGCGATTGAAGTGGAATTCGATGATAGAAAGTTCATCTCCTTGTTCAGATGTTCCTTATTCTCTCTTGGGATTTAGAACGACAATGGAGGAGAAAGTGAGAGGTTGAGGTCTGAGGGAAATGTGAGATGTTTTCCATATATTTTTTAGCCTTAAAATTAATTAGATGGGTCAAGTCGTCCCACATAGACTATCCGATTTGGATCCAAATTTGGAAGAAATAATAAGGTTAACATTGTCTTTTCAAACTTTTTAATATATACATTTTCATTATTTTTCAAGAAATTGCTCAAAAACTTCTTTGACAAAATGAAATTGAGGGACAATTATCTCATGTCTGTCTGTGGGCGCGCTCGCGCGTGTATTTGAAACTTTATGTACTTAGTGTTGTGAATTTACACATGGATTCAATTCTGGGCAGTATGTATTTGCATCAATTTTGGCTATTGAATTTGGTGAATAATTCGATGTATGTATTAGAAAAACTTTTGTTTTCATCTTCATATTAGATTTGATGAGATTCACGATCAAATATTTGGATTTGACCGACAATAATCACATGCTACAATGTAGCTCGCTAAAGGCACAATGTCAGAAGCTACATGTGAGTAGCGTCGTGAATGCCAGAGTATCGTCGCCCAATGACAAGTGTCACACATGCAATATAAAATGGAGAAATATTCTGCATAATTCCATGCCAAGATGCTATGTTTGGGTGGATATTTGGAAGTCGAATCATTGTCTGTTTTAGGTGTTCTTGGACCGTTGTAAAGATCACATTCCTGGCTTCAAGAAAAGTATACATGCAATAGAGATGAATCATTATACAGGTTGTGATGATCATTCAAAGATGGCTGCTCGAGACAGTTTCAACACCTAGGCAAAAATCTAGGTTTTTCACATATTACATCTTATCCGAGTAGGTCATTTTAACTCTATTTTTGAAGCAGTTCCTAAACTCAATTGAGGTTAAATTGAACACCAATTTGTTCTTATAAGTAAGGTCTATAAGGTGGTATATCATGCAAACCTTATATGTCGTTATATGCTATTTACTATAGCCTCAAATTCACAACTCTATCAGTGGCAAAACTATAATTAGATAGAATTCCTCTAAATATTTTGATTTAGTACCCTATCTATGGGACTTCGTTCAATTGAGTCCTATTGTTATTCTTGACTTTACTTGGTGCTATTAAGGCCTTCAATCAAAATACGCATCTTAAATTATTTCTATAAGCTTATCATAATTACTCATAGATAGTAAATTTCTAGGAAACATTATAAATCCATGAATAATATAAAAGTACGAAAATTTCGGAGTGTTACATGATTAGTCATTCTTCTTTGCCAAAATCTCTCTAGAGAAAAGTACCAAAAACTTCAGAATACAACCTTAACAATATGCCTAGTAAAGAGGCAACTAAAACATCTTATAAAATATGGTTAGGCAAAAAG
This sequence comes from Ligustrum vulgare, assembly GCA_963555705.1. NCBI lineage: Eukaryota > Viridiplantae > Streptophyta > Magnoliopsida > Lamiales > Oleaceae > Ligustrum > Ligustrum vulgare. The sequence goes on from OY743188.1 coordinate 25,135,268, forward strand.
CCTGACATTTAGTATTTACACATTTGAGGTTGTCCAGTTAAGGAAAGGCCTTACATTTCTAATGAAAGGAAAATAGATTCAAGAACAGTTAGCTAATACTTTACTGAGTACTCTAAAATATCAAGAGATTGCAAGTTCTCTAATCCCTCTACTAGTTCTTTTTCAAAGATGGGAAATACAAATTCCTTGAGGATCTTGAGCTTCAAGGGGAAGAAAAGGCTAGGAATATTGTCTTTTAAGAGGGGCTCATTTCTCTTCATGTTGTTGCTATTGACAATAATCAGACTTTGATTATTGACATTGTTCAAGAAATAAATACAGATCATCAAAACAATGTCGAATAACTTTTTGTCCAAAATGAAGAAATTACTCCCAACAAGCAAACTTAAACAACCTCAAGAACAAATGCCTTTGAGGAGAATGTGGTTCTGGATGACTATATCATCTTTCTTCAAGAACATTAGTTTGACATAAGGTCTACGGAAGATGATCCAATCAACTTCTATTAAGCAAAAAAAAGTTTTATTCTCAAAATTGGATTGATGCCACAAAAGATAAGAGGAAATCCATGAAAGAAAATAATGTTTGGGATCTCATCAGATTTCTTCAAGGTGCGAAGCCCATGGGTTACAAATGGATATTTAAGACCAAGAGGGATTCGGAACACAACATTGAAAGATATAAGGCCTATCTTGTCATCAAGGGTTTTACTCGGGAAGAAGGCATCGATGGTACTTGTATCTCGTTTTGATTTAGAGCAACATCAGATGGATGTAAATATTTTGTTACTCAATGGAGACATTGACATAACAATATGTATGGAGCAGCCAAAAACTATGTCAGGTAATCTAAAGAAAATGATTTTCAAACTAAAGAAATCTATCTACAGCCTCAAGCAAGCTTCCTGTCAGTAGCATCACAAAATATCATCAAGTCGTTGTTTCGTTTGGATTTGAGATAAATAAAGTTGATGATCGTGTATATCATAAGTCCAATTGGAGTAAATTTGGAGTAAATTTATCTGGCGGTTATTAGATATTGATGATATATTGTTAGCAAGCAGCAATAGGCTTATTGCATGAAACCAAAATATTTTCTGACTAAGAATTTTGAAATAAAAAATCTTGGGGACACCTCTTTTGTATAAGGTATACATGTACATTGAGATCGCTCTCGGTGTATCCTTGGGTTCTCACAAAAGAGCTGCATCGATCGAGAAGCATATTTGACTTGAAGGATTATAGATTAGGAGATAATTTCATTGTTAAAGAAGACGAGTATAGTCTCATTCAGTGTCCCAAAATAGAGTTTAATGTGAAAAAAGAGTAAGGTGTATGAGATTCATTACACGTTAGCTATAGGAAGTCTTATATACACTAAAGAATGTATGTATCAGGATAGAACGTCATAGTGGGAGTATTGAGTAGATATTTGAATTATCCTAGGAAGAGTCATTCGAAAACATCCAAAAGGATTGTGCAATATTTGTAGAGAGAAGTATTCAAGTGTTTATAGAGAGTAAGGCCACAAACTTCATGTTGAAGACCTAATCACCAAGGATTTACAGCCTTAGGTGATTCTTGAGCATATTGCTCGTATATGTGTTGTATTGTTTGTCGTTATGTTGTTTTAGTGAGAGTTTATATTTTTCTGTTCCTTAGTGACAAGCATACTTTATTATTGTTTTCTGTAGAGTTAGAGAAATGATTTGTTTCATAATAATGTGTTCATTCGAATTCACTTATACATATGAAATTCCTCTCTCGAGTTTAAATCAACTCTACCTTATTATGTCAACAATGTATCTCTACAGCGAGTCTGAATTATTCCTTAACAAAGTACATGAAACACAAGAATTCTCATAACGACTATAATAATAAGAGTATATATCTATCTCTTGTCCAATTATCGAATTTATTACCTTGATCTAAGTTATTAACTCACATCTAGGATTATGGAAATAACTCATTATATCATTAATTGATGATCAAACAACTCAAACGTTAAGAATAATAATAAATCAACACATGCAACAAAACATTAAAACTATGAAATTAGGAATTAAAATAATAAAGTTAGGCTACATCGTTCATCCTAACATGGAGTTTAGTTACAAATCATAATTAATGAACAAAAACAATAAAAATAAGCGTTCATTGAAAGTAATATAAAGAATGGAAAGCTTGCATCAAGTATCAATTCTTCAATTATCTCCAAATCTCCCCCCCCCCCCCCCCCCCGCTATGCTTGATTCCTCAAGAATTTGATGTTGAATTATCAATTGTGGCTCGTTCTTCGGAGAGGCAAATTGTGACGACCCGAATTCTCGACCATTCGAGTGCCACAAAAAGTGACTCATATCATATTATCGAGACTTAAATAGTAATGTAAAATTATTCAAAAGAATAATTAGAATCCCATAATTTTATTTGTGAATAAAAATAGAACATAATTTTCTTACATAAAGTTCAACATAATTATCTCATCAATCTTAACCACTTTTGCCACTTCCATGTTGACCGCCTCGAACCTTCAATTATCTGAAAATGGTAAATATCGTGGAGTGAGATTTATAAAATCCCAGTAAGTATACCAAGCATAAATTTTCTTTTGAAAGCATATGGATCATTTTCATCATAACATAGGATAGGATTGAAATATTCATAAACATAGGGAGACACAAGAATTTTACCGAACTTAAATGGCAAGAATTCTTATGTGTAGCGCTACTAAACTCCGGTCCCCTTAGCATAATCATAAACATATCATATGGAACCCATAACAATCTTGTGAGATTGATTTCATAGCAATGATCCAAACATTTTCATAAAAACATAAGATATACTTACTTGTCATAAAAACATACTTACTTTTCATAAAAACATAAGGTATACTTACTTGTCATAAAAACATACTTACTTTTCATAAAAACATAAGGTGTATTTACTTTTCATAAAAACATACTTACTTTTCATAAAAACATAAGATATACTTACTTGTCATAAAAACATACTTACTTTTCATAAAAACATAAGGTGTATTTACCTTTCATAAAAACATACTTACTTTTCATAAAAACATAAGATATACTTACTTTTCATAAAAACATAAGGTGTATTTACCTTTCATAAAAACATACTTACTTTTCATAAAAACATAAGATATACTTACCTTTTAAAAGATTAAAATGAAGTGTAGTAGTAAATGGACCAAAACTTTCTTGACCACCTTGAATTTCTCTTACTTGTGGATTTTGTCAAGAGATTGGAAATAAGTGTATATGTGTAGAGTTGTGTGTAAAAGAGATGGGTTTAAATAGATGTATAAAGTTGGCATATTGTAAACATAATCATTCAATTCTATTAATTTTAACACATCCTTTTCTTAAAGTAAAGCACCATTCATATACTTTTCCATATTTATACAAATAATATGCTCTTCATTATTATATATAATGGAGTATATAAATCATTCATATACTTTTCCATATTTATACAAATATTATGCTCTTCATGATTACATATAATGGAGTCTTATCAATCATTCATATACTTTTCCATATTTATACAAATATTATGCTCTTCATGATTATATATAATGGAGTATATAATTCATTCATATACTTTTCCATATTTATACAAATATTATGCTCTTCATGATTACATATAATGGAGTCTTATCAATCATTCATATACTTTTCCATATTTATACAAATATTATGCTCTTCATGATTATATATAATGGAGTATATAATTCATTCATATACTTTTCCATATTTATACAAATATTATGCTCTTCATGATTACATATAATGGAATCTATCAACCATTTATATACTTTTCCATATTTATTAAATTAAGATTCTCATAATTATTATATATAATGGAACCTCTCATGCTTGCATATATTTTCTTAATTTAAATAATAAAAGTAATTTTTGTATAAATAAATATTGGGATAACATTGAATTAAGTACTTAGACTTAATATACTTTAAATCAAGAGAATGGAGATATTTTTAGAAATTCGGAATTTAATTTAAAATCGAACGATCTCGATTATTTCTTGACTTGGCTATACGAATACGTCGTGGCGTTAACTTAATAAAAATGGGTGAAATAGTAGCGACACGATTTTCTATTAAAATAATTATTAATCGCGTAAAAATTCTTGGTCGCTACAAACTTACCCCCTTAAAATAATTTCGTCCTCGAAATTAATCTTACTTGATCTTATGATTTCTGAACACTTAATCAGAATCTCTTCTTCTTCTTCTTATGTAGCATCATCGCTACCATATTTAACCCAACCATATTTAACCCACTGGACTTTGACTAAATGCATCAATTTGTTTTCTTAAGACATGGACTTTTCTATCAATAATAGACATATGTCTACTCATAAATTCTTCTGAATCAAAATGAAAATTCCCAATCGTATGTGATATTTCATCATATCTTGTAGTATTCATGTAACTTGTCATTTATCATCGTATCATGTGACCTCAAATATTCGTATTAATATCTCTAAAATTTCAATAAATCTTTACTAACATATCATACCATAATAATTTGTCATTTCTTCTTATCACCAAATATCCCAAAATAATTAAAACGATTACCTGAATATTCTCTATGTAATATACCCAAACATGTTATTCACATATCAACATAATCATCAGTTTATCTTTCCAATATTTGTAACCCAAAATTTCTGCAAAATTCAATAAACAAATATCTCCCAAATAATTAAAATTCTTAACTCAAATATCATAACATTTCCCGTAAGGTATTCCTTTCACTTGCACAAACTTATTAATCCTGATTCAATACAGTCCTTATTTCACTTTCACGTATCACCGTATTATTTCTATACCTTGATTATTATATCAAAATATCAGTACCCAAAATCCAAGAAAATATTCCATATCTCAAATCCCGTCATCATCAAATCTTCCTTTTATCAAGAAAGTAAACGGCGTATAAACTCTTGTTCCCTCTTTTCCATTATTCTATTCCGCGCTTTCTTGCTGGAATCAATATCACGCGGATTCCCTCCGATCCTTAATGCTTTTAAATAGTTCATGCTGGGAAGAGGTTAGATCCATCAAAAACATGGATATCATTCTTACAAACATTCGCAAGTATTATTCCAGTCTTCCAATGAATGATCTGAGGAAAATTTATCGAATAAGACTCGAAAGATTGAGGTTGCTGATGGCTCATGGTGTTTCAGAAGATGTTCGCTGGTTGATCGAAGCAAAGGTTCGACTATCTGGTGAATTACCTATGACATTTCCAAAGCACATGCCTGGTTTAGGCAAAAGCACCTTCGCAAAGAAACGAAGAGCAAAAAGGCTGAATGGTTGCTACAAATGTGCTCGTTGGAACTGTGATACTCGTTGCAAAACAGTAGGATATTCTTCTACTAATCGGGATGATAAAATCAAATTCATAAAGGGTGGACTGAGTAAGGAGTCTTTGGATGATATTCGACTGACTCTTGAGACGCACCCAAGTGGTTATGTGCAACGTGAACTTCTCTCCTTATATGCTCAGTTTAACGAGGACAAAAATCGTTATAGTCTCCAAAATATAATAGCAAAAGATCCTGTTTGCCAGTCTGTTTTACAAAATGAGGCTTCTGGCAGTTCAACAATGATATAAGGTAAATCTCTTGATACACATTTAAAATATTTTGCTATTTTCTTTCACGCGTTTTGGAAATAAAATATATTTTCCTTTCTCGAGTTTTGATAAAGCTGGAAATAAATCACCGAAAGGTGATATCTTTGGTAAAACAGTCAAAAGTTGGCCGATTTTGACAAAAGTAAATCTTTACTTTTTCATAATCAATCAAAAACAGTAAATTTTTTCGGCTTTAAATAGCCAAACATATTTCATAGTTCAGGCATCCCAAAATCACATCTTCTTCGTAAGTTTTCTCTTCTATACTATCAAAGATGGAAGCAACAAAACTTCGACAGATCAAAACTATTTGTGTATTTTGTGGATCAAAAGTGGGGAAAGGCTTCAGTTATCTAGAAGCGGCCGTAGATCTTGGAAAGAAACTGGGGGGAAAAGGTATCACTCTTGTGTATGGGGGTGGTAGCAGTGGTCTAACGGGTTGTGTTTCCCAATCTGCTCTTGCAGAGAAATCAAAAGTAATCGGTGTCATACCTGTCCCTTTGGTAGATGTTGCAGGCAAAACACGAGGGCATGAAGTTCAAACATTATCCATCCATGAACGCATAACTTGTATGCTATATGGTTCTGATGCCTTTATAGCCCTGCCCGGAGGTTTTGGTACCTTAGAATAAATCTTTAACATTACCTCGTGGGCTCAACTAGATCTCCATACTAAGCCTATTGGGCTTCTGAATGTTAACAATTTCTTTGATGGCTTGTTAACCTTTCTTGATTATGCTGTGGAACAGGGATTCATCTCTCCATTTTCCAGAAGGCTCCTTATTTCTGCTCCTACTATTGATGAACTACTGGATAAGCTGCAGTCATATATCTCAATACAAGATCCAGCAGGGGTTAAGATAGATTGGTCGCAAGGAAGGGGAATCAAGCGAAAATGGAGTCCGGTTAATGTAAACTTAACTTTATGAATCTTAGAATAGGTGGGGGTAGAGTACGGAGTATTCTTACTCTCGAGACACCCCTCTAATTTCCTAGGATTTCCTTAATGTTTAAATCTTGTGTGTACCTCAAAGGTTCCAGGTGGTAGATTACGGAGTATTCTTACTCTCGAAACACACCTCTTTGAAGGTTTCTTTATTTCCTCAAAAGGTCAGAGGTGGTAGGATACGGCTACTCCGGAAACACATCTCTCAATTTGAGGAATTTCCCATGTTGCTTTCTTTTGATTTTGCGTGTTTCATGTATTTCTTTCCAATGTGACTCTTGTGTGTTCTCCTTACGAGAAAATAATAAATATCTCTGTTATCATCTACTAAATCTCGTTTGTGATGTAAATGAATTTGCATGTCTAACCTCAATTCTCTTAGTGATTGCATACCATACTATGCTCTTAATTCCAAACGATAAAATTCTAAGCAGAGTTTCCTTTGAAATTTGGACTTATTCAAACCGTAAGCATACTTCATAACTCACAATAATAAATAATTCCACATTTGATCACAACGATCTAAAAATTGACCACAATTTCATCAAACTTCAATATCATAAAAAAATATTCCAGAAAATCAATTCATAATTCCTCAACATAGAAATTTCAAATCATAGTCGTCAATATCACAATATCACTTCCTTCAATACCTTAATTGGCTCAAAAGATTACTCATACTTATATTTATAAGTCATAAATCATATTCCCAAAATTTAATCACAAGGCCAAAGTTCATAATAAATTTCTCTTCAATATAGAGGCATAATTCACTTACTCAACATAATATCCATTACTTAATTCCCAATAACCAAATCTTTAAATCTCTAACTTCATAATGCTTCTCATAAAAGTCTCATTAAAATCATATCACTTATAATCTTAACATCTCATAAAAATTCATAAAATTGGCTCGCTATTTCTCATTAAATCTAAATGATAGATAATCTGAACATATTTCTAATCATTTCTGTTGACTTCTCATACTTAATGCCATGTCTAAAATCAATTATGCAAAGTCCATTTAAGGTTTATCATTTCTAAACTCGAGGACAACAATTATTTTGAAAATCATTCTTAAGTCATATTATTCCCATTATGCTCAACACCCGTTCTCTTTCTTTCTTTTCTTTCTGAATTTTTTTTTTTTTTTTTTTTTTTCAGAATTGAAACTTGAAGAGTGGTACCAATAATCATCCACAGTTTTTCCTTGCTTTTAAGCAAAGGTAGTGATAAAGGGATAAATTATTGAACCGAAAATTGAAACTTGAAGAGGAAGTACTAATAACCATCCACAGTTTTTTCCCTTGTTTTTACACAAAGGTAGTGATAAAGGGATAAATTATTGTACGAATTCATTATCAATTTTGTTTGTTTAATATATTATTCCATATATTTTGGGCAAAAGTTACAACCCAACTTAATTTCTAATTGAGTCAATCTTACTAAGCTTAATATGCACCAAAATTCATATAAATATCCTCTCTGTCTCATGATTCTACATTGAAAAGAATAAAAAAATTGAGTCTTCTATCAATTTATATCATACTTGACATGTATATTATGTGTAACACATAAAGATTCATAACATATGAAGATTTCATACTTAACATGTCTTAATAAAATCGTAAATGACTTGCAAAGCATATAACATACCTGGTTCGAGGAGTCAATACGTGGAGAGTGACATAGTAGAGTGATGAGTTAAAATATTTCATATAATCTTATTTTCCTTTAATCAACAATAATTTAATGTGGTTGTATCCAAATCAACATTTTCTTGAATCATAATTCCTAATTAATCACAGTCTTCAAAACAAATCCAATATTGATATAGTAATTATCTCCCCATCAATAATTAATAACTTAACCCAAATAAAATTTATCGTCAAATCTTATTTTTCCTTTAGTCCCCGAACTTCTAGAAATTTATCAAAGACATCAATATAAACATCATATCACTAACTAATTATATTCCATAAAATTTTCAGGACATTACAAACTCCCTTACTTAAAATGAATTTTGTCCTTGAAATTCGCACATCAAATTTCATCATGCTTTTCAAAATCATAACCATACTTGACATGTGAAAATTCAACTTTTTTTTTTTTATAATGAATAGTGATTTCGTTCACTGTTCATCATGAATAGCACGTCGTTTTACTGTTCACATGAATAGTGATTTTTTTTTTTTTTTTTTTTTTTTTTTTTTTTTTTTTTTTTTTTTAAAGAAATAAAATTTCAAAAATCTACAGAATCGTTTTTAAAACTCTTTGCTCTGATACCAATTGTGACGACCCGAATTCTCGACCATTCGAGTGCCACAAAAAGTGACTCATATCATATTATCGAGACTTAAATAGTAATGTAAAATTATTCAAAAGAATAATTAGAATCCCATAATTTTATTTGTGAATAAAAATAGAACATAATTTTCTTACATAAAGTTCAACATAATTATCTCATCAATCTTAACCACTTTTGCCACTTCCATGTTGACCGCCTCGAACCTTCAATTATCTGAAAATGGTAAATATCGTGGAGTGAGATTTATAAAATCCCAGTAAGTATACCAAGCATAAATTTTCTTTTGAAAGCATATGGATCATTTTCATCATAACATAGGATAGGATTGAAATATTCATAAACATAGGGAGACACAAGAATTTTACCGAACTTAAATGGCAAGAATTCTTATGTGTAGCGCTACTAAACTCCGGTCCCCTTAGCATAATCATAAACATATCATATGGAACCCATAACAATCTTGTGAGATTGATTTCATAGCAATGATCCAAACATTTTCATAAAAACATAAGATATACTTACTTGTCATAAAAACATACTTACTTTTCATAAAAACATAAGGTATACTTACTTGTCATAAAAACATACTTACTTTTCATAAAAACATAAGGTGTATTTACTTTTCATAAAAACATACTTACTTTTCATAAAAACATAAGATATACTTACTTGTCATAAAAACATACTTACTTTTCATAAAAACATAAGGTGTATTTACCTTTCATAAAAACATACTTACTTTTCATAAAAACATAAGATATACTTACTTTTCATAAAAACATAAGGTGTATTTACCTTTCATAAAAACATACTTACTTTTCATAAAAACATAAGATATACTTACCTTTTAAAAGATTAAAATGAAGTGTAGTAGTAAATGGACCAAAACTTTCTTGACCACCTTGAATTTCTCTTACTTGTGGATTTTGTCAAGAGATTGGAAATAAGTGTATATGTGTAGAGTTGTGTGTAAAAGAGATGGGTTTAAATAGATGTATAAAGTTGGCATATTGTAAACATAATCATTCAATTCTATTAATTTTAACACATCCTTTTCTTAAAGTAAAGCACCATTCATATACTTTTCCATATTTATACAAATAATATGCTCTTCATGATTATATATAATGGAGTATATAAATCATTCATATACTTTTCCATATTTATACAAATATTATGCTCTTCATGATTACATATAATGGAGTCTTATCAATCATTCATATACTTTTCCATATTTATACAAATATTATGCTCTTCATGATTATATATAATGGAGTATATAATTCATTCATATACTTTTCCATATTTATACAAATATTATGCTCTTCATGATTACATATAATGGAATCTATCAACCATTTATATACTTTTCCATATTTATTAAATTAAGATTCTCATAATTATTATATATAATGGAACCTCTCATGCTTGCATATATTTTCTTAATTTAAATAATAAAAGTAATTTTTGTATAAATAAATATTGGGATAACATTGAATTAAGTACTTAGACTTAATATACTTTAAATCAAGAGAATGGAGATATTTTTAGAAATTCGGAATTTAATTTAAAATCGAACGATCTCGATTATTTCTTGACTTGGCTATACGAATACGTCGTGGCGTTAACTTAATAAAAATGGGTGAAATAGTAGCGACACGATTTTCTATTAAAATAATTATTAATCGCGTAAAAATTCTTGGTCGCTACACAAATGTCTGATTTTCATGTAAGACATGTTTCTTATATAGTTGGTGAAGAGACCAGTTGAAGAAGGAAAGAAATTCGTCAAACCAGAGCGCGAGTCTTTTCTTGTATCTGCACAACATTCAGTATTTCGATCATATCTTTCTATTCCCTTATCCGATTGAGGTGATTCAAAGTACATTAGAAAGATAACTTAAAGGGATACAATTTTTCCTGAAATATGATTACAACTGGGATAGTGAGGCTAGCGCTACGTAAGGAAGTAGCCATGAGGTCATGAAGGCCAGAAGCGAAATCTTGGTTGATTAACGGTGGGAGAATTATAAGTACGTCATTTCACCAAGCAGTCCTTCCTGCACTGAAAAGGGGGGAGCATCGAATTCCATGCCTTCCTCCCTATTTTCCAATTTGAACATTTACTTCCCCAAAATCAAGTTCCAAAGTCTGACTAGAAATCTGTCCAAATCTTGTGTGATTGAAATTAATTTATGATAATATTTTTATTATATTTCATTCCTTTTTAAATTCTACTTGCATTTAATTGACTCCTAAAAATCATCAAAGTATTATCTTGGATTCCAAGTTAATCATTGGATATTTGCAAGTTGGTCCCTTATGTTTAATTTGCTCTTCAGTCCTTCAACTTTCAATTGCAACAATATAATCCCTAGAGGTGGACAAAACCCAAACCAACCCGATCAACCCAATCAAATCCGACCGAACCGACTGGGTTGGGTCGGATCAGTTTTTTCCTGAATTTTTATATGGGTTGGGTTCTAAATTAAGTAGGTGGGTCGGGTTGGGTCGGGTTATGGGTCAAGACATGAAACCGAATGAACCCGACCCAACCCACTTAATTAAAAAATAAAAATAAAAAAGGCATAAAACTTAAAAGGATAAAAACCAAAATATACAATCCATCATCCGTCTCATTCTAAATCTCAACTCTCAAGCTCTAAACCTAATTACCTCTCTTCCCGTCGAGTCGGCGTAATTGTTTGATGTTTCCCCCTCCAAATTGTCGATGCCTATCACGTATTTTTACTTGCAAATTTTTGGAGACTGGGACAGTACAGTCCATACAGCGCTTCAAGGCTTTGAGCTAGCGAAAAAATCTGTAAGTGCTTGCCAAACTTCATTTTGTGGAATTTTATTGATTTTTGTCTATGGCCTCTAGTTGTAATTTTATTCTTTTTTCTACTAAGGAGTTTTACGGAGTGAAATATATAATATTAACACAACCATTACATGAATAATAAATTTTTTAATCTACTTTCAGAAAATGGCAAAAAAATAAAAGTCAACCTGTTGGAAAAATTAATTGGGATTATTAGAAAAAATCAAGTAATTATTGTAGGAAGACTTCCACATGTGCGTGTGTATAGATTTTGAGTTAATTAATCTTTTTAAAGGTAAAAAAGCTAATTTGGTAGAATTCTTATTGCCTTAATCATTTCAATTAACCACTGTTATTCAACGCGTTTTTAATTACCTTCCAACCCGACTGAGACTTGGTTGGGCTTGGGTTGGGTTGGGTTTAAATAAACAATTGGGTCGGGTTGGATTGATTTTTCATCAACCCGACCAAGTTGGGTTGGGTTCGGGTTGGATACAAATCCATCCCAACCCAACCCATCCCATGCCCACCCCTAATAGCTCCCATACTTTGGAATTTTCTTAATTTGCTCGTTTCAACTCTCATTTCCTTTAATTGGGTCTTTCAACTTCTGATTTCTTTACTTTGACACATTTCATCTTTCCCGGTTGACGTCATTAGCCTCTCGATGTCCAATTTAGTTGCAATTAGCATCCAATTGTGCATTTTTTATCAATTGTTCAATTCTCAAGATTTGGTATATTTTCTAAGAAGTAAACAAATAACCACAAATTAAATAGTAATTATTCTAAAAAATATATATAATATTGTAATTTAGACATACAAATAAATGTATAAAATACACTTATCAAATATTGAATAGATATTTGAATAATCCTAGGAAGAGTCATTCGAAAGCATCCAAAAGGATTGTGCAATATTTGTAGGAAGAAGTATTCAAGTAGAGAGAGTAAGGCCACAGACTCCATGTTGAAGATCTAATCACCAAGGGTTTATAGCCTTAGGTGATTCGTGAGCGTACTGCTCGTATATGTGTTGTATTATTCGACGTTATGCTATTTTAGTGAGAGTTTATATTTTTTTGTTCCTTAGTGACAAGATATTTGTAGAAAGAAGTATTCAAGTAGAGAGAGTAAGGCCACAGACTCCATGTTGAAGATCTAATCACCAAGGGTTTAGAGCCTTAGGTAATTCGTGAGCGTACTGCTCGTATATGTGTTGTATTATTCGTCGTTATGCTATTTTAGTGAGAGTTTATATTTTTTTGTTCCTTAATGACAAGATACTTTATTATTGTTTTCTGTAGAGTTAGAGAGATGATTTGTTTTCAAATATCTGAATTGATCTTTCCATTTGCGATTTTATAAAGGTTGAAAAGACTTAACATGATCTAACTACAGAATAAAGTTACACCAGTTGAAAATAGACATATTATATTCACATTGCATTTAATTCTCATACTACACATCCATACTTGAACAATGTCATTGAATGTGTTGGTGTTGTGATATAGATGGATTTAGTTACCATATAAGTGCAACGAAGGCCGCTCTGATCTCATGCTAACATTATAGATGGACTAGATTACAACTAATGAGATGTTTAAAGGCAAGGTTTTTTGCGCGCACCGAAGGTGATAGGTATAATTATTTTGGATTACTCTTATAACCAAGCAAGAGGTTTTTGGATTCAATCTTTTATAGGCTACCTAGTTAAAACACAATTATATTTGACTATTTATTTTAATAGGTCCAATTAAGTAATCTAATTAATTTGATCTCTAAAAAATCTATTGATATGGACATTGCAATATGTGAATACCTGATAGTCTAATTAGGGTTGATGAAAACCTAATTAACTATTATATAAAAACAACAAATGTGGTTATGATCCCAAGTCAAATCAGTAAATTTCAAGTTCCGATCTTTATACATCTCAAAGAGAAATCAATTTAGCACCAAGAATATTTGGATGTGGAAGATCAACCCAAGAAAGGTCAACGTCAATATAACCAAGTATTCTCCTAGTTTATTATTGTTGAAAGCAAATATTTCATTTGACTATTTTATTTTTTAAAAGTCTACAATTTCAACTAATTAAAAATTTCTGTTCACCATTTTTGACTTTTCAAAAAAATAGACCAACAAAATATGTCATTTCGTTATTTCTAAACAACTGTTTATAAAAAAGACTTTTCAATAGAGCAAATAAGTTTTTGTTTGTTAAATCATTTATAAAACGATTGTTTATAAATAGATGTGTCTTGGTACAAATGTTTTGAAAAGTAATAAATGGCAAATGGAAATCTTTACCAAGTTTAAAATGTTGACTTTTCAAAAAAATGGACTAATGAGATTTTATAATGTGATCATTTGAAAAAAAAAAAAAAAAAAAATTATAAACAATTTTTACCAAACAGACTACCAAGTACTACTAATCAAAAAATTCTGTGTCGTTTGTTCAATTGGCTGAAAATCGAAATTGATCATGATTTGCAGTTTTTCTTTGCAGACATTTGATTAAATGCTGCACTGCTTTGTTAAATTTGCACCATGGCAGAAAACTAGATTGGTTAAATTTCATGTCAACAAACATCTGTATTGCTGGTTGCTTAATTCATAACTGAAAAAAACCCTTAAAACAAAGAACCTCTGAACATTACAAATTCCCAATTGAAACTGTTTATTACTAACAATAATGTATAATAATCTGTTGAGAGGAAATGAACCAGCAGCTGTTCACTTCAACAACAATGCTGGCATTGAGGAACTACCGCTATGACTTTGAGCTACTCTTCTCTTGGTTGCATACTTTTTAGCTAAGTAAGAATGACATTAAAATCGCTTAGAGTCCACTCCGCCACTTCATCTTTTGTACTCACAAAAATTTCCGTACCCACATCAAGAGATGTCCATACTCTTCTAGCAGGAGTGGTACCTGGATCCTGCAACAGAAAGAAGTTAGTATTAATAGGGACGAATCTAGGAATCGAAGTGAGCATGAGCGGATTTGATTCAGCAAAAGCGATCTCTATAACAGTAAGGGAAAAAACAATTTGACACCAAAATTATAAGGTAAGTTTTTTTTTTTTTACGGATCCAGCATGAGCGGCCGAACGGGTTGCAGTTTTGTCAATTTCTACAAAGTTATCAAATGACATGCCTGATAGAAGTAAAGTCGGCTGGAAAGTCCACCCACATCGAGCTCCCAGGTTCTTTTATCTCCAATCCAACCATCTCCTCGTTTAGTCGGATAGCCATACTCTCCCCACACTGGATGAGGTAACAACTGAACCAATTCTTGAGCCTGCGGATTACTATAAGGATCACACGTACTGTTGGGTTGCTCCAGGTGCTTGGCATTTCCCGGAGAGCAGTAATAGTGATAGGCACCATAAGGGAAGTTGGCTGTGTCATTTCTGTGAACTTTGGTGTTATTCGGGGTGATGTGATAAGGTGGGCAGTTGCGAATGCTTGTTGGGCTGCACCAAGCCTGCGTTTCCGGGTTGATAATCATCTCACTATATCTGGTTACATCGGTGAGCACGTCTCCATCGCAGGGAGCACCATTGTTCTTCCAGCAGCTGCCGATGTCGATCAAGTAAAACTGGCTCCTAGGGCCTCCCCCTCGTTTGATGTCTAAAGTCAATCTGACCTTGAAATTAGGAGACTCTGGAAGCTGGAGTGCAACTACAATTGTCGTAATAATGACAGCATTTTACCCCAAAAAAAAAAAAAAAAAAAAATGTAGATATACACGACTGATTACTTCTTTGTTTAGAAAGTAATACGTGTAATTAGTAACAATAAAATGAAGAATGTAGACAGTTTTTCCTTGACTTTGGTTTGCAAATTATTACGAATGTGGGGACAGTGAACAAAAATCTTACACGGGGTGATTTGAACGAGTCTAGCGGCTAAAGTTAAACACCTGTTTTCTTCCAGAACGTTCATTCTAGTTTCTACCCAGAACAATAATAATAATAATAATAATAATAATAATAATAATAATAATAATAGGTTTGATGACCTAATACAGTTTTAACGTCTGCATCACATTAACCCTCGTTTGATTTTTTTTTTTTTAATTTTTTTTATTTTGTTGAGAGGTGAATTTCGTGAAGAAGGTATGAAAAAAGTTTATTTTATTGAAAGAATGTTAAATGTTTCAGTTAAAAATGATTTAAAAGGAGAATTGATTTTGATCTCAAGAGCTATGACCTGTCCTAGAACCCTTGTTTAATACACATTATTCAAAACCTCATTTTCTTTTTCAAAATTAATTTTCAACTGCACATTCTACTAATCAAATAATTTACGCATAAATTCAAAAAAAAAATAAAAAAATTCTCAACTTTATAACCGTACATTACTTTAAATGACCGTCTCAAACTGGGGTTCATTGACCACAACTACTATAGGCGTGATTTCAGCTGGAAAATTTTAATTCAAGCTTTTAATTCAATACAAAAATAACAGTTATATCTGTAAAAGTCAACCTCGAAATGAATTATGCGAAGTACACAAGTTTTACAACATAACAAACAGTAAATTTATTTAAACTAATTTATAAATCACACGATTTTTAAAATCATAAATAAATTAGTTAAAATTATAAATAAATTAGTTATAAATAACTGTAGTGTTACAAAACAAACATTGGACACAGTATTTGTTTGATATCATTCAAAAAGATTTTTTTAATGAACAGTTATTTTAAGAGATGGATGGTTGAGATTTGATTGAAAAGTCAAATATTTTGGATTGACTTTTAATAGATAATTGAGATTGAATATCGTACAAAAAGAGAATTTAAAAGATTTCTAATACTTACCGTTGTGAGCATTCCTCTAGTGTCGTAATGGTAGCCACCGGAGTATCCCTCGGTTGCATCAGCTCTTAGGTACAACATAAGCCATGGATACTTTTTGGAGGTCCTGAGTTTATGAGCAAAAACCCAACTCCCATAACCAATTTTCTTCTCCCAGACAACCTCAAAGTAAGAATTTCCACCGTCAGAATATGAATCCAATTCGTAAGTACCATTAAAACTTCCTTTCATCATGCCATTTCCGTCTAAACTTGTGTGCTGATGGTTCAAGATGGGCTGATTCATACATCCACTTCCAAAACATGGAAATCTTCCTGGATTAAATCCTGCTACTTTTTTACCATTTTCGGGACAAAGACCAGATTTGGTGTCATAATTTCCATTTTTCAGCATGACCATCCAAAATTGCCATGGTTTTGGTGTGTCCGAAACTTGACACAATGAACCCAAATATATTTCCTTCTCCGCTGCATACAGGTCCGGATTGTTCAGTGCTGTTGGATTCAAACCCGGGAATGGCTTCCCGATGCCGAGTTTGTTATCCCCCTCAGTCACTTTGTGAATCAGACTATGGTCTGAAAATCAAACCAGGGAAAATCAAAACCTGTATGACAACCAATACCCAAATATTCAACAGATAAGTATGCTTTTAAGTTCGAAAAAAGAAGAATATTTTCACCATTCTCACTTGGAAGATCAAAACAATCGGCAGCTCTTGGACTACCCAGTCCAGGGGCTTCTTTGCCCACTTCATTGCAGAAATTCCAAGCTTCGAAGGCAACTCTCAGGTCATCCCTTCGCATGCCCGGGTCCCCTACTGCCCAAACACTGCTGTCTTTACAATTTACCCAAGACCGACAAAACACAAGCAAATTTGCCGCCACAACCCAAAAATACATCAAATTTCCGAGACCCATTTTAAGATTCAAAAGAGTGGATGTGCCTCTGTGCCCTATCTACTCAAGAACAGAGCATGGAAATTACTTGTACAAGAATGCGATAATTAGATCCTATGAAAAGTTTTGATTTTTATAGTTTTTTTTTTTTTTTTAACGAATACGTGATTTAAAAATATTTGAAAAGTAAAAAATGTGAATTTGACTAAAAATAGATGATTAAGATTGAATTTGAAAAATTATGGGAAAACTTAAAGTTTTACCAAACTAAGCTCTCAAAAAGAAAGAACATCCACAATGTACATGTTAAATTACATGTTAGTAAAATAAAGTAATCAGGTGTTGAAAAATCTTGTACAATGGATATGTCAAATTATATGTTAAGGGAATTTTTTTTAACATATGTTAACTTTAAATTTGGCTAGCAATTTAGTGGATGACATGGCAATGTTAAGTTGAAAAATTTCTCAAAAATCTTATTCTTTAAGTTTTTTAGTATTCATATATAAAGTAATTTTTTGTTAATTTCATATTATCTAATTTAATGAGATCTTCAAAATGATTACCATATTAATATATAAATTTTGCTATTTTAAAAATAAATATTTATTTTATTCTTGAATTTTAGTTAAAATTTAACATATTCATTGTAGTAAAAATTACATATTAACTTTAACATGCACATGTCTCACTTAACTTTTGATTTCTTATTTATTTGATTAGCTAACTTTATGTGGATGCTCTAAGGAGGAGTAAGAGGCGAAATGGGGTTGGTTGCCCAATCCAGTGTGATACGTACCTCAATTGCATTGTATCCGTGTGCGGTGTGCCATTGTCTTGTCGCCATTGTCTGAATATGGACATAGAATAATTACCACATTTCTGCATCCAAAATATAAACGTACTGTTATTCAACTAAAAACTTGACATCTCACCATACTCTTGCTGAAAAGGTTGAATGCCAACATCAAGCCCCTGTATCGGTCATGTCCTTAGAATTAATTGATGACGTAAATCATTGGTTATTTTTCAAGATGGTCAAGATTTGAATATCAACTTACTTATAATAAAGTACTTTAACAAATTAAAATATTTAAATATTCGAACATGAAATATCTATGCAGTCAACGTTTATTAATCACTTTAAAAAGCATATTTACAAAGAAAAATGAGGTTTGATTTTGCTTGAAAAAATTAAGCCTATGCTTCTTACACAATCGTTAAATTTTATAAAATAATTTATAAACAATACATCTTCTCAAATAATTTTTTAGCTTCACATATTTTCTCTCTTCACTTTTCAACTCCATATTTTATTTCAAAATATAAATAAATCAATTTATAATTAGTACAATATTACAGAAATCTCACTTTGAATTCTCAAACTGAATATGTGAATTACGTGTGCATAACATGACAAAATCTATCAATGCAAACTTTTACAGAGCGTTCGGCGGCTTAAGTCGCAATATTTTTTTTTTAGTGTTTTCTAGGTAAACGTGTGGTTGAAAATTAGATAAAGAAAATGTGCATGGTTAAAAAGTAATTTGAAAAATTATGTTGTTTATAAATTAATTTATAAATTGTAATCATTGCGTAATAGAACGATGTTTTAATCATATGTCAGCATTCAAGTGACTTAAAGTTAGGCACTAACTCTATCAGTCATTTTATGGTGCTCCATAAATATGTCCATTCGTCACTTGACAGGTGGGCATTAGGTGTCGGCGAGGCTACATCACCCTCCCCAATAAGGTGGGGGACACATGCCGCCATAAGTTATAAATATTTATTTTTTAAATAGCGATGTGTCAATATATTGTTGGTTTATTTTTATTTTTTTGAAAAATACATAATGATATCAAGAATATTTAATCAGTCGAAATTGTTGACTTTTCAAAAATATTGTCCAATAGAATATTATTATGTGCTTCTGTTTGGTAACACTATAACGATTTACAAACTAATTTATTTATAATTTTGAGGTAAAATATGTGGTTGAAAATTGAGAGGGAAAATATGTGTGATTAAAAAGTGATTTGAGAAAATTGTGTAATTTATAAACCAGTTTATTTATTTTATCAAACTGAAATTATAAACAAATCTTACCAAATAGATTTGGCATGGAAATTTTTTTTCACCCTCACCTCTAGCCCATTTGCTTGAAAAATGTGGAAAATTTTTGTTTTGCATTTTGGTTAGAAATCATTTGTCATGTTAAATTACAAATGATTTTTCGTCACATTTGATCAATTTTATTGTTATTAATTGACTTATTTTTTTCAAAAAATATAACATTATTATTATCAAGTACAAATACGTTTAAAAAGTAAAAAAAATGATTAAAATAGTTAAATTTTACTTTATTTTTCATGAAAAATAATTTCAATAAAACAACAAAACTTTAAAAGTCTCCTACTTTTTTCACCTAAAAAATTAAACAAATCAAACACTTCCAATTGATATTTTCCAGACAATCAATTCCTTGAAAAATATTTTATTTACACCTATTTTTCACTATCGCAATCAAACACGACCTTAATGTCTTGTTAGTCTTACCCAATTTAAACTGTACAAAAAAACAATGTCCTAATTTGGTTCTCTTTAAAATTTTCTCTTTTTTCTAAAGTTCTCAATCTCAATCATTCATTAAAAGTCAAGCCCACAATATTTAACTTTTCAATCAAATATCAATCATCCATTCTCCTAAAAATTACTATTCATTTCAAAAAAACTTTTTTAAAATAATATCAAACACATACAATGTCTGAGCACAAATTGTGCTATTGCTACATTTTATATTTCAAGCTTTAAGCCATGACCCATTTTGATCTAGGTAGGCAACCTTATATAAATATATATTGGTACTACATACCATTATTTAATATATTTTTATTAGTAAATAGTAATGTTTTGACCCGATCCAGTCATCGACCCAATCGATGGATCGGGTCAAGAGTTATATGGTCATCCTAAAGTCGACTCGAAGTTGACTCGCTACTTAAAATAATATTACGAGAATATGAGAATTTTAAAATTATAGAAAATTTGGGTCAAACCTGGCTCGAGTGGATTAGATCACTCAAGTTTCTTGGGTCAACTCGGGTTTTTGACCGTATTTGATCAAAATGGGTTTGGCCCGGGTCACGGCTTCTTGGCTGACTCGACTGGCAAGGTTTTACAACATTGGCAAATAGAAAGTCATCTTAAGGCTTATTTGGAATATTTTTTTAACTTATATCATTTTCAACCATATAAATTATGATATCAACAACTTTTTCTCACTTTTCAATTGGACATTTGTCAAGAAACTCTTTTTCACTCGGGAAAAATTCGTACCATAAAAGATTTTAATGTATATTATGATTACATTTTTCTAAGCAAAGACATTTTCTATCTTTGGTGAGTTTTTAGGCTCCACCAAGGAAGGTCGATGGAGGTTAGAATTTTCCAACTGTGTATATATTATAAAAATAATAATACAAAGAAGAAGGGGACATAAATCTGACATTCGAAAGAGCAATAGTGCAACAAGTGGAAAGTAAAGATACTGAAAGTAGTAAATGAGGGAGTACTACTCCCGTACAATGAAAAAAATATAAATACAAACTACACTAAAGGCCTCTAAAGTTGGGAAGTCCATATCTATCAATATGCACAAGTTACCAAGTCGATGAGGTAGATCATGAGATCTGTACTCCTAGAAATGTCGCTGAACCCAACCCTTAGATCCAAGTATGTCAGCCACCTGATTACCCTCACGTAAAAGAAGAAATTCACACCAACCCAATCTTGAAATTAGATACGAAGGAAAGGATGAGATGGGAATAAATAAAAGAATTCTACAAAGCAAGAAAAAGGATCCAACAGTAAGAGTCGGTTTAGACCTGCCCTACTGGATTGAAATGAAAGACTGCTGCTCTTTTTCAATATTCCTCCTTACCTGGTCATGCTTTCAAATTGGCTCTCGATCAAAGTAAAGGATGTCTCTAATCTAATGAAGAATTCCCTGAATCATCCATGATTCTCCACCCCTAGTGATGCAGTGAATATCCACAGTGGAGTTAGCCTCGACCTAAATATATGGAATGCCGAGTCGAAGGGTGAGAAGTATGTCATCAAGAATAGCTTGCAACTAGCCTCAAGAATAAGGCAATACTGATAAAAAGATGAGAATGTCTTGATGCAGTGTCATCCATTGTCCCTAATGATGCTTCCGATACTAGCAGCATCGTCCTTGACACATTCATCAGTGTTGATCTTGTGTGATCCCACTTATGTAGTGCGCCAAAGAACTACATAGGGGATGATGGGGAATGGAGAGTAAGAGATGTACCAAATAATGAGGCAATAGTCGGGTCCTCAAGCCATGAAGCAGTATGAAGAGCTGTCCTTTGTGAAAAAACAAGATCATGAGTATAATTTCCAAATAAGTTGTCTTGGATCCATCGAACCTCCTTGTTCTTCGTGGCATTCATCTCAATCCAAAGAAATCGGAATATCAATAGAGGAATGATGGTGCAAATATTGCCCAATCGAACATGTTGAGTAAAGTATCTCCATCTCTGGATTCACTTTCTGACATCCTTACCCTACCTCACAGGTGCAAAGAAGATACTTATAGAGTGTCACCACACCTAATCTGATATGCTACTGTCTGTGAAAGTGTGCAATAGTCTTTATCTCATAATAGCACGATACTGGGAGAGGTCAAATGGAAACCAATCCTCCTCTGAGTAACCGAGTCCATATGGACCAAACATTTTCATAGCCTCCAAATGAAAAAAGACACTATTAGAGGTAATCTGGTGCTCTAAATCAGTCGAAAAGAGTCATGGGACTGTTGATCCATCCGGATTAACTGCCAAGTAGACTTGGTATCAAAGCTACCATCTGACGTACCCCTCCAAACAATCTAATTTGAGGCGTCAACATATAGAGGAATCGCCATAATCTATTCTTCTATAGTGTTAGAAGATCCTTTAGTAATCGACTATATTCCAACAAGTGTCATTGAAGAAATCATGTACTTTATCCAATGAGTAATGCCCGTGTGGGAATAAGTTCGTCATTGTATTATCACCCATCCAACAATCTTGCGACAAGAACATATGACCAACTCCCAAATACCAAGCAAAAATATGTGGTTGAGTCAGTTGTCCAGTCCTCCTCAATCTCTTTCAAATAGGAGAGGCCGAGTGTGAGATCGCAACAAGTGTAGTATGTGTCCCCTTACAATATTTACCTAGTAAAAGCTAAGCTCATAATGATCTATGATCGAAATAACCACCAAAGGTTCCGCAAGAAGTTTCCATAGTGTCCTGCAGTTGCCTGAAGTAAAGGCCACACTCATCAGTAGGAAGGTATACGTCCTCCGATCTCCTTCAGTGTAATTGATGCGTATGATCCTTGGGATCTTAAAGGAATCGTGTAAATATGTTATCCAACTTCTTTAGTACAGCCTTAGAAGGTTGCAGGATCGGAAGAAGATATAGCAGGATAATGATGAGGATTTATCTAAGCAGAGTAATGTGTCATCTTGGAGGGTATATTATGATTACATTGAGAGCTTGTTTGGTCTAGCAAAATTTGGAAGAATTTTGAGTTTTCAAGAGAATGTATGATTGAAAAATGACTTAAAAATTGTGAAAAGTCATGAGTCCTGTGATTGAAATTGAATTTGGAAAAATAAGTGTAAAAAACCAATGAGACCAAACAAGCTCTGAAATGACAAGTTGACATAGGGGATATTTGCAAAGAATCTTTTAGGGTATGTTTGTGTAACGATCAAAAACGTTCTCTCATCTTGCCCTCTATGCCTCAGAGCTATTCCGTGCATCATTAACTTACGTATTGTCTACTTTGTGAGAACCTAAATCCATCTTACCCCTCATGACTTTCTGGACATATACCCAGGATTCGAACTCAAAACATCTCCCATAAGAGAGACTTAAATAGCCCCTGAGCCACATAGGGTGAGATGGGAGAAAGTCCGGGATCGTTACAGATTGATTCAAGGGAATTTCATAGAATTGAGAAATATTTTCGACGGAATTCCATATTTAAACCGTTTGATTCCATTTTTGCTTGGGAAATTCATTTTTCATTGTTCATTTGTCTTGATTTTCATATTTTTCCTTGAAAACAAGGAAATTGTTTTCATTGGGTTTAGTAGGGAATTCGTTTTCCAATTTTACTATTTTCAATTAAACATACACGAAATTCCTTGAACTTATTTCTTTCTACTCAAATTCCTTGCTTGCAATCAAATGAAACTTAATGTATTATGATTACATTGAAATCACATAATTTTAAAGTGTATACTATTTATCATGTGAAAAAAAAATTGGTGGGAGAAAGTAGATTTGTTTGATTGTTTAATTAACTCTAAAAGACTGAATCATTGGTTTTGTGGTTCTCAGCCCCTCACCGATTTCGGTAATAAATATAAATAAAGACTAAAAATTTTAAATGGCCAATCAT
Organism: Ligustrum vulgare; assembly: GCA_963555705.1. Taxonomy (NCBI): domain Eukaryota; kingdom Viridiplantae; phylum Streptophyta; class Magnoliopsida; order Lamiales; family Oleaceae; genus Ligustrum; species Ligustrum vulgare. Next base: position 25,159,241 of record OY743188.1, read on the forward strand.
TCTTCTGTAATTAACATAATAGAAAATTACTCTACAATTTTGAGTAGTGACTGATGAGTGCAGTTTTGTACTTATTTTAGCCTTAAATTTTTATTTTTGTAAGTATTTTAGAATGTGGTATCGCTAAATTTTGTGTTTATTTCATTTATTTTAAGAATGACTCGGATTTGAATGTTTATTGAGGCCTAAAAAAGAAAAATGATCAAATCTGGGTAAAAATGTCAAAGTAGGGACCAATTTGGAAGCTTTCGAAACATGAAGGACTTGAGATGAAATAAATGAAGGGCTAAACTGAAATAAAAGTGAACTTATGGGGGAATAAATTTAAGATGCTAGAAACATGAAGGACCTGGATTGCAATTAACGGAGGGCCACAAAAAAATGAGAAGAAGGAAACACGAGTGAACCCCGCGGTCTTAATATTCAGCTTGCCATGGGTCTACCGCGGTCGACTCGCGATTCGCTATAGGTTTTTTTCTTTTTTAGTTTCATTTTATTTTACTTTGTATTATTCTGGGCCCAGCTTGGATTCTACGAATTCTACACTATATAAAGACTTATCCTAGACTAGAAAAGTCTCTTCATTCTTATACGTTCATAATAGATATACAAGAAATCAAAGGGAGAACTTTAGGGTTTAGTGGAAGAAATCAAGATCTTCAAGAAGGCTTCAAACAAGAACTCAAGGTTTTGAGTTGTAATTTGGATCTTGGTGCAAGATTTCATATCCCATCTCAATTTAATTTCAAAACTTGATGATATTTTTAATTCTAAATTTCTCGTGTTTTTCTTTTATTATGTGTAATTAAACCCATAGTTGGGATGAACGATAACCTAATTTAAATATTTCAATTTCAATTCTCATATTTTATGATTTTAATTTTATATATTGAATTTATTTCTGAGTCTAATGTATAAATTGTTTGATCACCAATTTGATGATTTTTGGGTTGTAATGAGTCGAGAGGTGAGTTACATACTTAGTTCACGTAATAAAATTCGGCAACTTAAAAAAAGGTAGAGATACATGATTGTTTATCCGCCATTTGGGAAGAATAATTCCTAGATCAGACTGGATCTACATGCGGTTCTACAGAAAAGCACATTAAGAACCCAAATGTCCATATTGCCAGCTTTCAAAAAGTGTGCCACAATGTCCAATTGGACGGGGTGAATGAAGATGATATCAAATTAAGGTTATTTTCATTGGAATGATTTGATTTAGGACTATATTCTAGCATCACTACTTATGATGACTTGGCTAAGAAATTTTTGCGACAAATATGTGTGATAAGGTAGCCAAGATGAAGTTAGAGATCTCCACGTTCTAACAACATGATGGGAAAATTTTCATGAAGCATGGTGAAGATTCAAGGAGTTGCTTCAAAAATTTCCATATCAGGGTATAAAAAGGGCCTATAGGTTCAATGTTTCTATTCTAGACTAACTCTTTAATTCTAACCAATATTAGACTCATCCACAAATGGGTCTATCATAAACAAAAATTTCAACCAAGCTTGGGATTTGCTAGAATTGATAGCAGAGACACACACCATGTGTCCTACCTAATCGGGTAGTTCACAAGAAAGCAATGAGGGTACATGAATTAGATGCTCTTGCCACTACATTAGCTTAGATTTCTAATTCGACAAAACAAGTAGAACTTTTGGTCAAAGCACAAACACTAGGGTCCACGAGATTCGTTAACGTCCGGTCTATGAAAAGTGCAGAGCAAATCATCCTATCGATGAATGTATTTTGTTAGACACTGCTGAATAACAAATTAACTTTGTTCAAAATGCCAACAGACAATAGTACAATCCATATTCTCAAACTTATAATCCAATTTGGATTCAACATCTGAAATTCAGATTGTAAGACAATCAGAACAATGCGAACAATCTATAATAGGAGAAGAGACAGTTAAGAGGAGGTGTTTCAACAATATATGTAGAAAGTAGACGAGATGTTTGTGAGGCAAGAAACAAATTATCAGAACCAAAAAGCATCCATAAAGAAATTGGAAACTCAGATAGGTCAGATAGCTTAATATATCTCAGAACAAGCACTTGGAACACTTCCCAACGATACAATTAAAATCCAAGGGAGCATATTCAAGCCATAACAACAAAAAATGGAGTATAGCTACTAGAGATTCATGTGAAGTGGCTTGAAATAGTAGACAAGCAAGTGACACTTGAGGAAGAAGAAGGTAAGAAAGAAGTCATAATAACTCAAAAGAAGCATCCAAAGATGAGTATGATAATTCTAAAGAGAAAGCATCTGCTTCTGTCAAAGCTTATATACCACCAATCCCATTTCCTAATTGATTGTAGGAACACAAATTTGATAAGCAATTTGAAACATTTATGGAGGTGTTTAGAAAGTTGCACATCAATATCCCATTTGTAGATGCAATTGCATAGATGCCCCTAGCTACGCAAAGTTCATGAAATAAATCCTATCAAACAAAAGGAAGCTTGAGGACAATGAGACAGTATGCTCAGTAAAAGAATGCATTGTCATCTTACAAAAGAAACTCCTGCCAAAATTGAAATTCAAGGGAGCTTCACTATTCATTGCACTAATGATTCTCATTCTTTTAATCAAGCTTCATGTGATTTAGGTGCAAGTATTAACCTTATGCCTCTATCTGTGTATAGGAAACTAGGATTGGGTAAAGCAAGACCAACCACTGTCTCATCACTACTTATAGATCGATCGATCAAGCATCATAGTGGCATTATAGAAGACATCTTAGTCAAGGTTGATAAATTCATCTTCCTAGCTCATCTTATCATCCTTGAAATGGAAGAAGATGACGACATACCAATCATTCTTGGGAGACCATTATTGGCAACCAGAAGAGCACTGATTGATGTGTATGAAGGCAAGATGATTATGCGTATGAGCAATAAAGAAGTAAAATTCAATATCTTCAAAGCCATAAAATAGCCATCTTCAACGGATTCTTTCTATCAAGTGGATGTAGTTGACAAGTTGGTTGTTGAGACCTCATGAAATTAAAAACAACGAAATAGAAAATTTAGCTTCGCAAGATTGAGAAAAACAATTATAAGCAGTGCCACCAGTAACCTTACAAAAGAATGAATTCTATACTCCTTTTGGCAAAATTTCAACAAGTCCAGAACCATCAATTTTGAAGGCTCTAACGTTAGAGCTAAAACCATTACCATCTCATCTAAGGTATGCTTATCTTGGTGAATCTACTACTTTTTCAGTTATTATTGCTAATTATATGACCAATAAGGAAGAAGATAAATTGTTGAAAGTATTGAAGGTATACAAGGCAACTATTTGATGGACTATTACAGACATTCGTAGAATCAGCCCTAGTCTTTGTATACACAAAATATTCATGGAGGGGAATTGCGAACCATCAGTGGAGCATCAGCTTAGACAGAATCCCACCTTATAAGAAGTTTTCAGGGCAGACGTAATTAAACTACTTTATGTTGGCATTATATATCCAATTTCAGATAGTTCTTGGGTGAGTCCTATTCATGTAGTGCTAAAAAAGAGGGGATTCATGGTTCAGAAAAATGAAAATAATGAGCTCATTATAACTAGGTTTGTTAGTGGATGGAGGGTTTATATTAACTACAGGAAACTGGACACTGCTACTCGAAAGGATCACATCCTATTGCCATTTGTTGACCAAATGTTGGAAAGGTAGTAGGTCATTCACGTTATTGCTTCTTGGATGGATACTCTAGGTATAATCAAATCCCAATTGCACCTGAGGGTCAAAGAAAACAATATTCACTTGTCCATTTGATACTTTTTTCGTTAGAAGAATTTCACCCACCACTTTTCATCACTATATGTTGACCAACTTTTTAGACATGATGTGACAATATATTTTATGGATAATTTTTTCAGTCTTTGGAGATTCATTTGATGAGTGCATGAAAAATCTAACTAAAGTACTGAAGCAATGTGAAGAGACAAATCTCATTCTTAATTGAGAGAAATGTTACTTTATGATAAAGGAAGGGATTGTCTTGGAGCATGGGATCTCGTCGAAGTGGATTGAAGTAGACAATGTAAAAATTCAAGTAATTGAAAATTTGAAGGCTCCTAATCTAGTTAAAGGGATCAGAAGTTTTCTGTGACATGTAGAATTCTGCAGGAGGTTCATAAAAGACCTCTCAAAGATTACAAAGCCACTTAGCAGTTTGTACGAGGACACATCATTCTACTTCTCTGAAGAGTGTTTAACCTATTTTAACACTTTGAAGGAGAAGTTGATCACAACACCTATTATAATAGTACTTGATTGGAGTCTTCTATTTGAGTTGAAGCAAGAGAATATGCATGAGGAACCACGTTGGGATAGCCTAAGGAGAAAACATATATTATGCTAGTAGAACGTTGATTGATACTTTGATTAATTATACCACTATTGAAAAGAGATGCTTGTAGTAGTTTTTGCCTTAGAAAATTTTTGATCCTATCTTATTAAGTTGAAGGTAATTGTCTACATTGGACATTCGTATTAAAGTATCTTTTTGAGATAAAGGGTGCAAAGTCGAGATTAATTCGATAGGTACTTCTCCTTCAAGAGCTCGACATTGAGATCAAAGATAGAAAATGTATTGAAACCAAGTTACAGATCACTTGTCTAAGCTGAAAAAAGGAAAAAGGGCCACGAAGATTGACATCAATAAATTGTTTCCAAATGAGCAAATTCTGGTTATTGCATAATTACCTTGATATGCAGACATTAGCAACTACTTGGAAAGTAAGATAATCCCACCGTAGTTATCCTACCAACAAAATAAGAAATTGATTCACGAATCTAAGTTTTATTATTGGGAAGAACCACACTTATATCGAAGAGGAGCTAATCAAATCATTCTAAGATGCATACCAGAAGAGGAGATGAAACCAATATTGGCTCGAGTGCATTCATTAGCATATGGAGGGCATTTTTGCCCTACGAAAATAGTAGTAAAGGCACTTCAATGTAGTTTCTATTGGCTAATATTATTTAAAGACTATCACAGCTTTTGTAGATCCTATTATCGATACCAAACAACAGGTAATATTTTAGCTTGACATGATATGCCACTTAATAATACTCTGGAAGTTGAATTTTTTTACATTTGTGGTATCGACTTCTTAGGACATTTTCCACCATCGTATAACAATCATTACATTCTAGTAGCAGTGAATTATATTTCAAAATGGGTAGAAGCCAAGGCCTTTCCAACCAACAATTCAAAGATGGTCATGGGATTCATAAAGTACATCTTCACCAGATATGGAGCACCTAGGGTTATTATTAGTGATGGGGGTCTCACTTTTGCAATAGGCTTTTCAAAGTAGTACTTCACAAATATAAAGTTCAACATCGAGGAGCTACACCTTATCAACCTCAAACAAGTGGTCAAAGTTGAGACTTCAAATAGACAAATCAAGCAAATTTTGGAATTAACTATCAATGCACCTCGAAAGGATTGTTCGAAGAAGTTTGATGATGCACTTTGGACATATCGAACATCGTTCAAAACACCGATTGAAATTTCACCATACCAAATAGTGTTTGAAAAAGCATGTCACTTATAGTTCAAATTCAAGCATAAAGCAAATTGGGCATTAGTGTAGTTGAATATGGACTTAGAGAAAGCCAAAGAAACAACGATATTACAGCTACATAAATTTAAAATTTTGACGGGAGGCCTATTAGAATGCAGCCATCTACAATGACAAAACAAAATAGTGGCATGATAAGAACATTCAACATAGAACATTCAAGATTGGAAATCAAGTCCTCTTGTACAAATTCAGGGTGAAACTCTTTCCATGTAAATTGAATTTAAGATGGTCTGGACCATTCATTGTGGCTCGAGTATTTCTTTTGGCACTATTGAACCATGTCATCCTACCAAGGGAAATTTCAAAGTAGATGGATAACGTGTGAAACATTACATGGAAGACTTTCATACAGTAAAAGAGACACTTAACATCACGGTGCCATACTGATATGAACATAAAGTCCAGCTAGAGACTGTAAGGCAATATCCCGAATTCTAAACTGTAAACTTGTAATTTAATTATAGTTAGGTTACATTAGACACTGTATTAGACATTAAGAAACGTCTCCCAATTCCGTTATGATTTAGGATTGTTATTTTTAGTTCATTATCGTCCCACATAAACCAGCTAGTCATGGAATAGGTAAAAAATGAAATTTTGGCTGTAGGTCAACCGTGAGTTTCAAACCCACAATATACTTGTGGTGGTCGTAAAGGCATATATGCCCAGGGTTCACCACGGTGAAGTTCGACCATTTTATTAAAAAAAAAAAAAATCAGATTTTTCAACTTCAAATTGAGAGCTAGGAATTTTTTTCATCTCTCTCTCTCTTTCAAGATTACACTCAACAACCTCTCTTTACAAACCTTAGTCGCAATTAAGGGACATTACTTCTTCAAGGTCTATTCTCACATGATGCCTCCAAAAGTTCCACCCTCTCGTACTGACAAAGGCAAAGGAATAGCGGAATCTTCCAGCACCTGGAAGCAATCTAGACTTGAGTCTCCATCATATGAGACATATGTATTTAAGGCTGATACATAGTTGGGTGAGTTTTTTGGGCACAGAGCCCCTCTTCGAGAACGTAAATTTCTCTTCGATCTATTGGAGTTCACCACCATACCTAATGTGATAAATAAAAATGTGTGGACCACACTCTGTGCTAAACCTCATAAGGTTTACACAGTAGTAGTACAAGAATTTATTTGCAATTTCAATTTTGATATACTGGTTGAAAACAACGAGCACTACCTCGAGTGTACTACCAGTCTCTTCTCCTATTAGGTTCAGTCTTTCTAGGCATGTATCTGATATAAATGAATGTGTGGCTCCCGAGACTATTAAAACATATACAGGGATACCAGAAATAGATAATATACCTGTTATCATATTAACATGCTGAAAATAGGAATGAAATACATTGTAGAAAATAATTAGGACATGCACAGGAATATTGAAATAATTAGTATACTTGCAATCACATCCGAATCCTCTGCGGCATCCATAGCAAATACTCTTGCTTTTCCTTTTCTGTTGTGTTCTGATTGCGATTTGGTCCTTGCCACTTTCTCTTTCCCTGATATCTTTGCTCATTATGATTACTTTGGTTCCCAACCTTCACACTGGTATAGGCAGTATGCTTGGGCCTTCTTTACGACTTCTCTGTAAGTTGGAAGCTCATGTGAACTGACAATTTGTCTCACATCTAAGCGTAGGCCCTTCTCAAAATGCCATGCTTTCTTGAGTTCAGTCTCCCCCAGATGTGGAGCATAAACTTTCTTTCATACTCGGTTATATCCATATCACCCTTTACCAAATGCAGGAACTTAGACTCCTTGTGATCACTAAGGGCTTGTGGGAAAAATTTATCCCTGATTTCAGCTTTAAATTCTTTCCAAGTTAGGGCTGCCTGCTGCTCTATTGTTGTAATACCACTTTTTCGTTTTACAAGTTTCTTGAATTTCACGTGATTTTTTTGGTATATCCTTATAAATTATTTAATTAATTATTATTATTGTTTAAAGTTTTATTTATTTTGCAGTGGAAGGAATTGGAGGTCGTCTCGATCAATGTGCCAACTAGAAAGTTCATAAATTGTTTACGTGCAATTATATGTCTAATTGTTTACTTTAACTTGCTAAGTTTACTAATTTCTATTTAATTAAGTTCCATGTGGCCTATATTGTATTAAATCAAATTGGGAAAAAGTTTAGTGGCAATTGGAGGGTAAATAGAAGTTATGGACTAACTTGTGCACATGGAGAGAAATGAGGGACCAAATTACAAATTACCAAAAGTTTATATCTAAACCTACCCCCAAATCATTCTCTCTCTTCTACCCGACTTCTCTCTCTCTCTCTAGACCTTACTCTCGCCTCTGCTCTCGGCTTCCTCTCGCCGTCGGCTGTTATCACCGGTCACCACCACCCCGGTATATCTCTTCCCATTTTCCCTCCCTTGCGCGGTTACACACACGACAAAAAATTGTCACACCTACAGAAAACACTCGCAAACCCACCTCCATGCATGTAATGTTGTTATGGTATGTGTGTGTGCGCGCGTGCGCGCGCGCGCGGGCATGTGCGTGCAAGTTTTAGTTAAAGTTTCTGATTTTGATTTTTGTTTAGATTTTGAATCTTAAATTGTTAATTTGAGAATTGTTTATTTGGAACCTTGATTGGTATGTTTTAGATTTCGAAATCTAAGATTTTTTTTTTTTGTAAGTTTAATTGATTTGTTAATTTAATTCAAATTACAATTGAAATTTTTAAATTTGGAGAAAACTATAATGACACAAATAAGTTCAGAATCTTGAAAGTTCTAAGTTGGTTTAACAGAACTTTTTGTTAATTTGACTTCAAAGTTAGTTTTAGAACGTTGATTTTGAGTTAGTGGATGGATATATTGCAATTGATGAATTATTGAAATTTTAATTGTAAATGTATAATGTTAAAGTTGTGAAATTTAGAGTTTAGTTAACTTTTTTGGTAAAGTTTGAAATAAATGGTTATTTTTAGATTTGTGAACTTGTTAGAATTACGATTGAGTAATTTTTTAAAGTTTAAGTTATGTAAATTTTAGTTTGAGTTTGAATTAAAAGATTAGAAGACTTTCTAATGTGCATTGAACTTGATTGTCCCATTCGAATGTAGTTTATGTGTTTTCGATCTAATGTGGAATTTATGTGTTAAGTTACCTTTGTGTTAATTACCTAATTTTTATGCTTTTGGTTTACCATATGTAAGTATGCTTATTTAAGGAAATGTTCAAGCATGCACGTTATCATGTCATTGCATCATCAAGCATGCATTGACATCGAAATTGGGAAGTTGAATGTTTTTAAATGAAAGAAATGTATCAAGGTGCAAGTTTTTTCAAAAGTTATTTATCCCAAGGTTTTAAGAAAAAATAAATGTACTTCTAAATCATGAAAGATGCGAGTGGGAAATGGGGCGTGGGGGACCGGCGTACCTAAAATTAATGAGCCGCTTTGTAGTGGAATAAAGTGAATGAGCCGCTTTGCGTTGGAATAAATGTTTTACCGGTAAATGTTATCTGGTTCCAAATAAGAATTGCCCACTGTTATCTGATTGATTAGAAGATACATCAAGTGAGCTCAAGATGGAAATGAAGTAAAAGTTTTGAAATGTGTAAGTGAAAATTTCAAAAGTTTGAAAGTTTTGGAAAGTAAAGCAAATGGGGATACATAGTTCGAATTGTTTAAAGCATTTCATGTCATAAGCATGCATCATTTGCACGAAGTTTGCTTACTGAGTTTTAGCTCACCCCAATCCCTCCCCAATATTTTAGGTGATGAAAGCTAGATGATATGAGGAGAGCGTTTGGCGGCAGACTCAGACAGTACCCGAGTTTGAATTATTTTAAAATTGAACTAAAGGATTTAATTTTAGTTCCATTGACTAATTCTTTCTTTATTTATTCCTTAATCTATTCGTTTAAATTTAGCTTTAAATAAGTTATGGTATTTCTAGTATTGTTTATATTATCCCTTTTTTCAGTTAATTGAAGTTTATTGATATAGAATTTTTGTGTTGAGGAGTTTGGGATTGATTTTGAAATAATGTTGCGATGTGGGAATTTGATATTGAATTGTGGTTGAATGTTGAATATTGAATGAGTTGAGATTTATACTTTTAAAATGGTTATAATGTCCCTCTATAGGTTGGATAAATCTAATTTGTATAGGAGACTATGTCGAAATTTCTGTAAAATTTTATAAGGTTTAAATGAAAATTTTGATGTTTTAAAAATGTCTTATTTCCACATATAAAGTGAAAATGAAGTTAACACTTCTAGGAATAAGATTTTAAACTTGGGTGTTACAATAGTCTGGGTTCGAGATGCAGATTCCCACCAGAAGCTGGCTCTACCAACCAACATGAATTCTGCACAAATGACCTTCCTATCCTCCGGGCAAGAAATGTTCCTAAATATCTTCTCTACAGTCTGTAACCATTCCTCAATAACTAAAGGGTTATTACCGCCGTCGAAAGTAGGTGGTCGATACCTCCAAAATTGTTCAATAATTAGAATTGTGGAACCAGTAGGGGCTTGCCTTAGTTCCTGGACAGCTTGGAGTAAGTCCCTGATTATGGTAGACTGGGTTGTAAGGCCTTGTCCTGGAGTGGTTTGCTCATTTCTGTTTGTACGTAGAGACATTTTCCTTTATCAAATAAAAACAAACATGTTTATTATTTCTCGATAGGAAAATATAGAAAATCAATCATCTCATACATTCAAACCCAACAAAAATGTTGAAACACAGCTCGTAACATAAAAATGAATCTCTTTTATTAATAACTGGAATTCCTTCAATGAGGATACAACGTTATTACTAAAATGGGAAAAACTGCTGAAAGGGAAAATGCTGAAAAAACTGAATCATGGAAAGAACTGCTAAATTATCTATCTTTAATCCTATCCCACTATTTATGACTGTTGACAGAAGTAGTTCTGGGCATGCTAGGTGTATAGTCTGGGGCACCGGGGGTAACACTTGGTGTATCTGGGAAGTAACTTGGTGAATATGAGCATAACCTTGTAAACCAGGTGTGTAGTCATAGGTGCCTAACTCAGCGTTAGATATCTCATTTGGTTGTTCTCTATTATCGGATTGGGTTATCATTTCTGGCTCTGGTACTAGTGTGGATGTGGGTGCTGGATTTCGAAAGCGGTCCCAAAGCATCTTAAATTCGTCACAAACTATCTTAAAGCTTACATTTTCTCTTTGATGTCTCTTTATATCAGTATAAAACTCTTTTCCTAGGTTTCGCTCATCATCTAGGAAAGTTGATAAAAAATGGCCAATTGAGTGTGCGTCAGTTGTCCTAAAGCCACTCTCTATTGCGTCATCAAGCACGGCGCAGTAGTAAGTTACATGTTCAGATATGTCTTTGTAGTGTCCCCTTTTGAAAGATAAGTAGTTTGAGCACCTTTAATCCAATAGTCATTATTTTGTCCTTGTAAACGGAGTCATGTCTAAACCAATTATGCAAAGTCTAGTTAAGGTTCTCCATTCTCTAAGTTCGAGGACAAAAATCATTATAAAATCAATTTCTTTGAATCATATTATTACTCATTCCCATTATGCACAAAACTCGTTTTTCTTTTTCTTTTCTTTCTTTCTAATATGGATACAATTTCTTTCTCTTTATTCTAAGTCTCATAAATCATAAAAACATGTATCCGAAAATAAAATAACATTAAACTTCAGAAACTTCTTTACCTAGGAGTTGGCAGATCGAATTATGGCAGTGACAATTAATAATAATTAAATATTGTAAATTGTCTCTTATAATTTTATTTTATTTTTATTTTTATTTTTTTTAAAAAATTGGCCAGTCTATAGAAACACAACCTGGCTCTGATACCATGCTGTAACGCCCATAGTTCTAAATACCCGGTTCGTTACGTCATCATCTCATCTAACTTTGAAATAATATTTTTGCGAAAAAATAATAACATTTCTAATTTGGAACATTTTATTAAATAATCCAAAAGCTGATAAATTCAAAATTCTCCAAACTGTTTGAATCAAATTGTTAAACAATCTCAAATAAAGAAAAGTTTTGACAATCTCATAAATTCTCAAAACATAAGTATTCAACTGGAATAATGATAAAAAAATCTGATTATTCAATTATTAAAGCCACATGTCGTCCATCAATCATCACCATCTCTGACATCTGCAAATTTTATTAAAAAGGAATGAGCATTCATAGAAATACTCAGTAAACTCATCGTTAATTAATTAATTTACATCAAAATTGAACACATAAACATGCAAATCATACAGTGACATCTTCATCATAATCATAGACTTTCGTAACATAGGGTGTGGGTAGTCTCGTCTCATGAATTAAAGTATATAATTTATGTCAAGCATAACAAAATCATAATTTCGTCTCGTCTCGTACAATAAAATGCATATAAGTTATGGCATGCTCATAACATCAAATATTTCATAAGAAATATATTCTCGTCTTGTCTTATGCAATAAATGCACATAAGTCATATAAAGTACACATTTACATGCAATCAAAATATAAACCAATCAATAGGGGCTAGTCTACCTTAAACTTAACGAGTGCAAGTTCAGCGGGAAAAATTGAGTTCAATCCTATAAGTCTATGTACGCCTCGTCTATCTAATAAGAAAATAAAATTTAAATAACACTTTTTGAAATTTTAAATTTTTAAAACAAAACTAAAACTTGGGGATGACATTGAAATTTTAATATAGCTGAAATTGAAAAGTTTGGGACTGAATAAAGTTTTTCAAAAATTATAGGACTTAGATAAAATGCTGCTCAAAATAATCAGGGACTAAAATAATAGATTTAAAACTAAAGGGCAGAACTTAAAACATTGGAACACATGGACCAAATTGAAACATTTGAAAAGTTGGGAACTAATGTGAAATTTTCTCAGAAATCAAATTCTTAAAGAAACACCTCTCTCTCTCTCTCTCTCTCTCTATCTCTCTCTCTCTCTCTCTCTCTCTCTCTCTCTCTCTCTCTCTCTCTCTCTCTCTCTCTGTGTGTGTGTGTGTGTAAAACGACTGAGAAAGAGTTAGAGGCAAAAAGGGGAGGACGGAGCCCCTCCTCCAAGGTTAATCGTCGGCGACGATGGCAGCGATACTACCATAGGCGCGAGGCAACGGAAAGGGGGGTACATGGGTGTGCAAAAAGTGGATTTTTGGGGCTGTGTAAGGGTACAAAACCGAGGGAAGCTGAGAAGGAGTTCATGGTTTTTTCTACGGCAGTTCGACAATAAAGCGACGGTCAAGGTAAGCATTGGGTTTATTTCTTGATCTTTTTGGGTTTTACTTTGGTTTTGGTTAATGAGATTGGAGTATTGGCAGTGGGACTAGTGACTCGACTATTGCAGTTGTGGTTTGTGAGTGGTGGTCGTAGCTGTGGATTCGAGGCGTGAGACTAGGTGTAATAACAGGCTGTTGGTTTTGGAGTAAGGCCGTGACTGCGGGGCTGTTAGGTTGTGAAAATCTGTATTGCAAGTGGCGATGTGCGTAATTGAATTTTACTAGGAGAAATAGTAACCAGAGAGAGGAGTTTACCGAGAGTTTGAGTTGCTACTGTGAGGAGTAGTTTTTGAACGTGAGTGAAGTTATACTGATGGAGCAGGTTAGTCTTTGATTTGAATTGGAGTTGTAACAGTGGAAGGATTTCTTGTGGATAGACGTGGGTGAGTAAAACTTGGATAGAGTTGTTATCATGATTCCCAGGATAATTGTCAAGACAATTGGGTAATCAAATTTTGAATTTTAATAGAATGATAAACTCAGATATTTTGAATTTTACAAAATAAATAAATAAATATGGATAAAATGGATTTTAAATTGAGTTAAAATTGGGTTTTAAAAATTATATTTAAATTCTGAATTTTTCTGGATTAAAATTATGTTTATGGGTTCAAAAATCAAAAATGGCTAGACGACGTACTTAAACTTTAATAATGAGTTAAATCATAGCGACACGTTTTTAATATAATAAAATATCCGTCTAATATTTAACTAGAAAATTCTCGGTTGCTACATTTAAGTTCTTTTTGTGAACTTGGTGAAAAGATTTGTGGTTTGCATAAGATGTTTGGATATTTGGATTCAAAACTTTTGGATTGTGTCATACCCAAATATCTTGTCAAGATTCTCTTCAAGGAATATGATTTGATATCCATTTAAAAATCCCATAATCACTGCATGTTGCTATCGCAAGCAGAATCCGAATTGATTCAGAGTAAACGCATTTACAACCTATGGGTCTTACCCATTTCAGGCGGATCAAACAAGTTCCAAAACTTGTTTTCATCTTGGATTCCATAGCTTCTTGCCATTTCATTTAGTCAATACTTGACTTAACTTATTTGTAAATATAGGCTAATTATCCTTGATAACTAATACAATATTAGCAATCAGGGATGTATAACTCAATGGAGTACACATGATCTAATATCTTTACATGGCGCTAGTACGTTCTCAGTCGTCACTACGTCCTGAGTTAAGATCGTGTCCCAAACGTCGATCTGTATCTCATCAATTGTAGGCATAGATTCTTGCTTATTTAATCAGTTAAACATATGTGTATGTGTGTAGTCCTGAACTCTTTCACATTCTACTTTTATTCCCACCATCTTCTCTTAGATGAATTGTTTCTCCAAGATATTGACAGAATTCGAGATAGACTTTCTTTCTCGATAGGAATGCAGAAATAATATCTAATCATCTTTTGGATATCCTACAAATATGTATTTGGACTAAGGCTCTAACTTATCTAAATTTAGTACACTTATGATAAATATTAAAGTCTCAAATCTTAACACGGGGAAGATTTGACAATTGAAATCCATATCTTATATGGACCCACCGATTCTTGTGGAACACGACTAAGTGTGTAACATAAAGTGTTCATTGCAAAGCTCCAAAATGATTTTGGAGATTTTACACGGCTTCATCAATGATTACTTCAATTGCAATGTTTCTCCTTTCAGATACGCCATTGTGCCGAGGCGTATATGAATGAGTTATCTATGCGAAAATTATGTTCTCATAACATAATCTTTCAAGTCAATCACTTAAAAATATTCTTCACCTTGATTAGAACTAAGTGCTTAGAATATTTTTCTCATTTTGGCCTTCTAATTTATATCTATATTATTTGAAGTTTTCAAACTCCCAGATTTAAATTTCATTATAAATAACAATGACTATCAAGGTTATCCAATGACTAAAGACCACTCTGGAATATGCCTACTTACATCCAAATGTAATAGGCTCGATGGATCAATCATCCCGCTTTTCCTTTTTCCAAGAAAAATTGACTTGTCAATTCATCTCCAAGGTGAGATATATATATTAATTGAATTAGTCAAGTGTCATATTTAAGTGTGACTTCTTCGATGCCTTATCAATATTCAAAATGTAGACTATTAGTTATTTACTTGACTTCCATAGTATCCCATCTAAATTAATGAATAATTATTATTCTCATTTAAAGAAGAATCACTTCATGTCCAAACATATAATGGAAGTATCGTTCTTCATAAGAACTGTAATTAACAATTTGTCTAATTTCAAATTGAATGAGAAGACAAAGATAGGTGATAACTTCTTAAGTTGTTCAAACAACATTTGTTTTATTACCTACAAATAGGTATATTACCCTTTTTCGTAGCTATTCAACTTTTAGCCATTGTATATTATCGGTATCTAATACTCTTGGCTAAGTAGATTATTTAACTTCTATCGAATAGAAAACTGAAGTAGAAGATTCACCAAACTTCTCACTTCTTCAATTTGAATAAGGTAAATTAGTGGAATGTTCGAGAAGAGCATTCTCGATCATATCGTGTGTTGTAATCAGTTCTCAAAGGACGATGCCAATTGAAAGATTTTCAGTCTCATGAACTTGCTCAGTATCAATTATATTGTTCAAGTTCAAGTAATAACTCGACTTTAAAATCATACAACAATAATAATAATTAAAATAGAATAACGTATTATCATGCAAAAAAATTTAATTTAATAAGATATTCTATTAAATCGATTGCTCCCGATGTTTTACTTAGATTAATGACTCTCAATATTAATCTCGTGAAATCCTGCTAGATTCACAGTAGGCTAGGATCCCTTTTGCTCTATTAGAATCTTAAGTGACTCAACAAGCCCTAATAAAAATTATCTACCAACGAGTAGCCTTAAGTGACTCAACAAGCTGACATCGATAGCAAACTCTGATTTTTCATTATAACAATGGAAAGCATAGGATTTAATATAATTTTAGCAAGGAATTTGGTCTCATGATTCCTATGTATATTAACTAACATCAACCATGCAATTAATCATACATATAATATTAATGTGGAAGATTATGGACGGTATCTATCTAGTCTTCTCGAGCCATGAAGAAAACTAGTTGGTCAATTCCTATGGGACATTGCTTTTGATCATCGAATGCTAAATGCAATAATCTCCATCTGCTGCTGCAACCTATATCCTATACTAGTTGTCTTCTTGTGGCCAGTTCCAACCTGTATCCTATGCTAGTTGGCACGTGGGCTTGTATTAAAGGACGCGCAGGCTCATATCTACAAACTAGAGCTCGCAGGCCCAAATAAATTAGATAATAGGCATGCAGGCCCAATTAAATAATAATAATAAGGGTTAAGTACACAAATACAAAACTTTAAGAATAGATTTTTAAAAATCAGTTATTTTAAAAGATATTTTAACCATATAAAACATATTTTTAGAATCAGGTAAAAATTGAAAATTTGGAAAAGAACGAAACAGACGCACATCATATTGACATAATATATATCCTAACTGAGTATTATAAACTTATCTGACTTTCTTCCACCAATCCATACCTCGGTTGTTGTTTCCCGAGAATCTGGAAGGTGATTTATTTGTGGCTTTAAATCTTCCATATGAACGACCAAACACGTTAAGCTCTTCAAATAATATATACGGTGGAATGAAGGGTTTCTGCCCAGCAACAGTAGTGGATTGTGGACTTGAGTGGATCACTGTGCATCTCCATTAATAGGCATGAAGCTTTTTCTTGGGCTGGGAACGAGCCTACATGTTGCAAATATTTAGAGTTTAGACTCTTACAGAGGCAAATAGTGGTGACCAAATTTCATTACATTGATTCACGAAAATCCATGGGTAAATCTAGATGATATTAGAATGTCCAATTACTGGAATCTTCTTCCTTGTTCTTGGTATTTATTTTTATAGCAACGATATGCTTATCTGACAACCGTCCTCATGAATAGATCACTGAATCTGCCAAGATTGTAGTAGTTGGAGGCTGTGTTATCACATAACGGAGAAGCTGAAAAGTGAGGTCCCTTCCACCGAAATCCTCCCTTTCTTCATTCTCAATCAAGATTGGGAACTAAATCTCGGCTTCCCGTAATTTCTGATAGATATTCGAAGAGAGAGTCATTCCAGCACACTTCGTGTAATAATTGGATTTAGAGAAATGAGAGCGAATGCATTACAAATGAAATATGCTCTAGTAAAATTTTCATTGTACAAAAGTCATGAAAAACATGTGGACAAATTTTAATGAATTGCAATTACAACTTAATTATATTATGTAATCAAATCTCAAAATTTTAATTAATTACAATTGTAATTAATTAATTACTTCTATAACTTAATGTATATTACAAGTCACTCAAAAGTTTAGGGGCCGTTCTCTTTGTATTTCGATTTTGAATTTTGAGTTTTGAATGTTGTTTTGAGTTTTGGATTTTGGTTGTTTATTTTGGGATTGCTGAAAACATGTTCTCTTTGTACTTTTGGAAAATTGTTTTCAAAAATACGAAAACTGGAAAATGCGTTTACTTTGTAATTTTCTAAATTTTTTTGTGATATTTTATATGTAAAAAATGGTTGATTTGTTGAATTACATTAAGTTTAATGTCAATAAATCAGTCAGTTCTCTATTCAACAAACATTTGGTTATTCTAGCAGCATGTAAAACTTGAAATCTAAAGTAATTAATATATGTTAGTTCATATATTGCATAGTAGTTCAATTGTAACAACATCAAGCCATTGTGAATAGGAAAAATACGCACAATTCATCTTTTATACAAAAAAATTAATTCAAGAAACAAATTATTTTAATGCAATTAAACGCGTCTCCTGGAATACTCATTCCACATTTGCGTAGCTATCTCATCTCAGACTTGTGCCATTTGACATGTTTGACTAGCATCAAATTGTATAGCATCTTGATCTTCACTGGACCCTGGGACTTCTAGGAATATCATGTTCTCTACTGAATACTCAGTGAACAATCTATCAAGCGCATCCTCTTGACGAATGAAATTATGTATCGTGCAGCATGCGGTTGGAATTTGTCTTTGTCTTGTGAGTGGGAAATTGGTAATATACTTCAAGATAGGAAACCTGGCCTTTAGAACTCTAATGCAACGTTCAATAATGTTACGACATGAGGAGTGTCTATTATACTGTAAGTTATGCCAACGGTAGCCACTATTACAAGTCACTTACGTGGTTACTGCAATACATTTATATGAAAATATACTCTTCTTGTAATCCCTTTCATTGCTCCCTCATCCATTTGGTTGTCATGAATTTTGTGCATGAAAGAAATTCTCATGGAAAATAAAATTTGAAAAGATAGTAAAAGAATTGCAAGTTAGTCTAGATTTCGGTTTATAAAAAGTGATTCTGAGGCTAACCATATGCAAGCTCCCGCATCTTATGAAACACAGATACAACAATTGGCCAATCACAATTTGTGATAAACAACGAAATTATGGTACCATTGACTGGTTTTAATTTTTTAAATGGCCCCAGTTTTAATCGTGAAGACTCAAAGATATGCTTTTTTTTCCTCGAACAGTTCAACTAGATAATCTTAGAACTTCTTGTTCTCTACTTATGAAATTCCTTCTATCCATGAGAACATATCCAAGACTGCAAGAACTCTTGTATAAAACATTTTTTTTGCTATGTAGGCATGAAGCACAATCTGATCCCACCAGAACTTTCATAAGCATGTCCACAAAACTTATCTTAACCACATCTAAAAAGCCTCATTTGTGTATTTGAATAGTGGAAACACTGATATCAAACCAATTTATCAAAGAAGAAAAAGGGACAGCTAGAGAATAACCCTCAGAAATGGGAACTTAAGTAAACTGTTCTTTGTCTCAATTGTAGAAGTTGAATCAGCATCGAAAGCTAGAGGCAAGAAGATCAAAAAAACCAAATTAACAGAGAGGACATATTATTTTCTATGAAAAAATAAAATTAAGGCTCCTTTCTTAAGGATGCATAAGATCGAGGGATACTTTTCTCACAGAAAACAATGAGTTGAAGCACCATTAAAGTAGAGGCAAGTGTAGTGTCAATCCTTCACCAGAAGCCAAGACTTGACCCGCCCCATTCTCATTCCCAAAGAAGCGCATTCACAAGAATAAATAACAAGTCTAATTCTCCAACTCAACCATCATGTCACCCAAAATAAATAAAGAAATATCATGGCTGTCTCAAAAAACTTTCCCATGTCCCACAAGAAAAAAATGAAACTCAGGAAATAATATATATACAGAGATAAATGATCTGTTTGTCAAGGCAAAGCATAAGCTAAGGACCGGTGATTACTAGATCATTTCTATATACAATAAACTTAAGAAACTTGCTGATATAGACTAATCTTGAGTACTAATTATAGCACCTTGACATTCAATATGTGGAACCCAGGCGTCATTGAGAATATCAATCATTGTAGCTTCGTTCTTCCCATGATCCAGTGACCAGCAAAATAATACAACATGCTGAGATAGATTCTTCCTATTAGCAATAAATGCAAGCCCACTGTAATAAATAGAAATACACAATTATAGTCAGTGTACTTTTTTTATATCCTTTGCCAGACAAGTGTGTAACCACATTAATTTGGCATTGTACTGTAAGTTATGCCAACGGTAGCCACGATTACAAGTCACTTAAGTGGTTACTACAATACATTTATATGAAAATATACTTTTCTTGTAATCCCTTTCATTGCTCCCTCATCCATTTGGTTGTCATGAATTTTGTGCATGAAAGCAATTCTCATGGAAAATAAAAATTAAAAAGATAGTAAAAGAATTGCAAGTTAGTCCAGATTCATTAAATTGCATCCTACTTCAAAATTAAGAAATTATCTCACATTTACCAAAAAAATTAAAAAAAAAAAAAAAAAATCTCACTAATAATATCTTTTTAATGTTTGAAGCCACACAATCAGCAATAGCACCTACATTCTTTCCATATCATATATATAATAAGCAATTTACATCAGCACACACAGTATTCCAGTATTCCATACAAATTTGTTACACTGGGCGCTAAAACACATAATGTCGACGAGCTTCATAAAACATTTAATCGAGATTAATGTAAACAAGGAATCTCTAATTGTCATTTATCCTTGGCCTAGCCAACTTCAATTGAGAATTCAGATTCATCGAATTGAGTTAATAGATTGCTGCAAAATTCAAATTGGAACCTATAATTCTGTCATGAAAATTCCACTTTGCCAAACTTTGAAGAAATTTAACAATCACAAATCTTAAGTCAAAACACTGGAATTAAGTCCAAAACTATAATCCATTTTGTAAATTTTTTTAATGTTCGTAAAATAATATATATATATATATATATATATATATATATATATATATATAGTGGCCGACCACTGCTATACATATAGCAGAGGTCCTCTGAGTATATCTATATATATTTATATATATATATAGGTCGAGACCCAAACATGCTAAAAATCCAAAATATTTCACAAGAAATCGGTAGATCTACAATGAACAAAAATACAAATGTACATACAAGAAAAGTGAGAGAAATAGAGATAACCTAAGTCCGGTAATGAAGTCGTCGGTAGTGGGGTTGTGGGTCTTCAAAAGCGTCGTCGTCGGTCATCGGAACCGGTGTCATCGGCAGCCGATAGCTGTGGAGGTGTAGAAGGTTGAAGGAGTTTTCTTTTGGTCTGAACGTGAACCGTGCCGCTTTTGTCCAAAATGCGCGTTTCGCGTGTTTTGGAGTTTTTAACCCAAAATATCCAAAACGTGATAAACTCGTTTTGAGTTTTGTTTGTAAATTTTTTTTTTTTTTTTTTTTTGGAAAACAAATTTTTGGAAATGGGCAAAGTGAGCGCGTTTTCGATATTTCCAAAAATTCAAAACTCAAAACGGGCCCAAAACAACAAAGAAAATGGGGCCTTATTTTTTTAAATTATTTAAATCAATTTCAAGTTGTAATTAATTATAATTGTAACTTAGCCTCCATTTGGTAAATGGTTTATAAACAAGTTTATAAACAATACATTTTAAAATCATTTTTTAATCACATATATTTTTTCAAATCACTTTTCAACCACATATTTTACTTAAAAAAACATAACATTCCCATAAACAAAATTTTTTTTATCAAACGAAGAGTTAATTACAATTGAAACTTAATTACTTTTTATAATGAATTACAATTGTAACTCAATTTCATTCTGTAATGAATTACAATAGTTAATTACTATTGTAACTTTATTTCATTTTTTTAATTAATTACAATTATATTATTGAATTTATGAAATATGACAAATTTAATTGTATATTATAAGGCACTTGAAATTTCATTTTTCTTTAAAAATTATTTGAATTAGTTACAACTTGTAATTAATTATAGTTGTTACTTAATTTTAATCCTACAATTAATTACAACTGGAACTAATGAATTTGTAAAACACGAAAAATTTAATTACTAAAATTTATTGAATTGGTTACAAATTGTAATTAATTACAATTACAACTTAATTACAATTGTAACTTAATAGTATATGGCAAGTCACTCGAAATTTCAATTTTTAAACAAATTATTTGAGTTAGTTACAAATTGTAATTTATTACAATTACAACTTAATTACAATTGTAACTTAATAGTATATGGCAAGTCACTCGAAATTTCAATTTTTAAACAAATTATTTGAGTTAGTTACATATTGTAATTTATTACAATTACAACTTAATTACAATTGTAACTTAATTGTATATGAGAAGTCACTCGAAATTTCATTTTTCTTTTAAAATTAATTGAATTAGTTATAAATTGTAATTAATTGCAATTGTAACTTAATTACAATTGAAACTTTATTTCAATTTTGTTATTAATTACAATTGTAACCAATGAATTTGTAAAACTAACATATGTATTCGTAGTTTGTAATTAGTTACAATTATAACTTTATTTCAATTTTGCAACTAATTACAATTGTAACTAACAAATTTGTAAAACATGATATATTTATATATTATAATTAAGGCAATTTGAAACTTTATTTCAATTTTGTAATTAATTATAATTGTAACTAATGAAATTATAAAACTAATGTGTGTATACGTAATTTGTAAATAATTACAGTTGGAACTTTATTTCAATTTGGAAATTAATTACAATTGCATCAAAAAATTTGTAAAACATGACATTTTTTTTTTCTAAGATTAATTGAATTAGTTACATTCATCTTAATTATAATTACAATTGCATCAAAAAATTTGTAAAACATGACATTTTTTTTCTAAAATTAATTGAATTAGTTACATTCATCTTAATTATAATTACAATTGCACCTTAATTACATTTTGCAATCAATTATAGCTTATAATTAATACAATTGTAAATAATGAATTCGTAAAACATTAATGTTATCATATTTTGTAGTTAATTACCGTCTCAATATCACCATCACCGCAACTACCTTAATCAAAGAAAAAATCAAACAAAAGCAAATGAAAGCAAGATTTTTTTATGGCACTAATCACAGATGGAGGAGAACTAAAGAACAAAAACATCAACAGCAAATGATTCCAGTATGTCACTGGCTATCGTACTATAACGTAATCGGATAAGCACCGTGCAATCTCTACACTATCGTTCCACCTTTGTACTACCTTGTAGTCATATACTTTTGTCTCCAAATTGTCCCAAAACTGCTTCCTGATTAAATCATCACCCTGCTCCAAAGCACCCAAAATATCATCAGATCTAAATGTTCAATTGCCCACTTGTTGTTTCTTGCACAAACCACCAAACTCCACAAAATCAAATGAAAGCCCAATTTTTGGACATATCAATCGGAAAGGCAATAAAACTGAACAAAAAAAATAATCCAATCACTAGAGCAACCCACTTCTAATCCGCCTCATTTCCATGGATTCCTCTGTAGCTGCAACTCAATCAACGAGAAGAACCTCCCAATTTGCCTCATTTTCTCATTGCCAAAATCCTAAACAGCCTTTCTTGCAGTGTAAACATCTTTAAATACCACGAACGCAATCGCAGTGTTCTATGCAGATCCGTTGGAGAATTCTCCCAGTCTATCTCCACGTTCTTCCATCGACGCACTCTCGCCGCCATCAGTCCTATCTCCCTCAACAACATCGCCTTCCCCTTCCTCCTGACTTTCTTTCCCTTCAGCAATATTAATTTTTTACAAAGGGATAGGTTTGACCTACGTGCATAGTGGGAGGAGGGTTTAAAGATTTATAATACCTGATTTTTATAATTGTTTCTCATATACCTGATTTTAAAACTTTTAAATATAAAAGTATGAATGAACCTAATTTACCATAATAATAATAAGGTCTCAGGTCCAACCAACAAATGTAGAATAAATTAACCATTCATCTAACCAATCACATGGGTCGAGCACATAACCATCCACTAAATACATATTCATCATATAAAATGTATAATAATATAATATCTAATATTATATAAACAAATTTCAAGTTTCTAGCAACCTAGGTCGTCTAAACTAATTTAAATAAAATGGATCGGAACAATAATTATTTAATCAAATTAATTAATTAACTTAAGTTAGTGGGTCTTATTTAATTAAAATTATATTTTAATGCCCAACTCCAAATCAAAAAAGAGGAAAATTGAATTAACATCTTAATTTAGGATAAAATCTCTAAAATAAAATAAAATTTAATTTAGTAATTAATTAATCAATTACTTTAATTAACGAGTTTATTTAATTAAAATCAAATTTTAATTAGATACTGAATTAGAGTCCAACTTCAATTTCAAGATTTTAGGGCTAACTAAATTTAGGATCAAATCCTAAATAAAACTTAATTAATAATCAATTAATCGAATTAATTAATTATTAAATTTAATTTAATTAAAATCAAATTATAATTAAACACAAAATTAGAGTCCAAACTCTAATTCTAAAATTAGGTCAAATTGAATTAACATTTCAATTTAAGACAATACTCCTAAATGAAATAAAATTCAGTTTAGGGTCAAAGTTATACATTTTGTTAAAATTCAATTTTAACAATAATTTAAGAGTCATGAATTTTAAAATAAAATTTTGAATTGGGTTAAAATTAAAATTTTGGTCAAAGTTTAAATTGGGTCAAACTCATTCTAAATAAAATTTAAAACCCTTTTAAAATTACATTCAAAATCCATTTGAAGAATTGTAATCAGACCCAATTGAAAATTAAAAATAGACCCTCCAATTTTTGAAAATTACAAGAAAAGTCCTCCTTTTATTAAATTGCAAATTGGCCCTATTTCATAATCGCAGGCAAGGGCGTGGAGTTTCATAAATTGCAACAAAAGCCCCCGCCTCAAATGAACCCAAAACGAAACCCTAAATCTTCCTCTTGGTTGGGCAGCGCCAGTGCCGACAACCACGGCTCTGTGTTACTTACTCGCGGCGGGAACCGCCGCTGTTCAGCAGCGACATCCCTTCGCAGTAGCAGCCATGCTGTCGCTGCAACTGCAATGGCAATGCAACTCGCTGCGGCCTGAGGTCGCCCCTGACATTCAACGGTAGCCTCTGGCCGATATGAAGCAGCATGAAGTGCCTCTGTACAGCGGCGCTTTGATCTCTGCTGAGCACCGATGATTACCGCTGATGCCGAACCCGTTCCGGCAGCTGCGCCTCCGACAACAGTTGTCGTCTGCTTCTTGTTGGAAATATGGTGTAGGAGAATGAAGAAAATGATACAAAAAACAACAAGAATTGATGAAGGAAATATAAGGCTCAAACACGTAAAACACGTTGTCCTCAAACTATGTTTGCACCCACCGGGATCAAGTTTGCTTTTGGGATTATTGCAAATAGGTTTGTAGGATTAATCTAGCCTTTCCTTCAAGTTCAAATAAAGCAAAATAAGAACTTGAAATAAACAAGAACACTAAAATTGGGAATGAAGAAAAGGATATTTTTTTGGATATCAATCTTTGATGCAAGAATGTTTTCAAGTGTCTTGGAATGAAATAAGATCACTTATTTATAGATATCCAAACACCAATTACGAATTGGTGCCAACTTTCCATGAAAAGGTGGAATGTTTCTTCAAAAGGTGTCAAATTCAAATAAATAACGGTCAAAATTTTATACCGTGCGACCGCGCGATTAAATCATCTCGCGGTCGCGCGGTTCTGCAATAAATTACACGTCAAAAAATGACGTGTGGGCGCACGATTTTTGTACCGTACGGCCGCACGGTTATGTAATTGATTCCACCTTTGATTTTTCATTTCCGTTTCTTTTCAAAATCATTCCTTTATTTATCATTAATCATTTTGAACACACACACACACACACACACACACACATATCCAACAATCCCCCACTGTTCAAAATGCATTTTTGATAAATTTTCAATACTTATGCATAAGGAATAGATATCTTTCGATTTGAATCTATCCATAGTGTAATCAATCACAAGGTATCATTGAAATCCTAGGTGGCATAAAAGTTTTGAACCTATTATTCCTTTGTAATGAAACTGGTGAGATTACACACACAAGTATCATTGTGTTCTATGTTTTTCATAACACGCTTAGCACTTTTATGGCCTTGTGCTCATCCTATTCATGAATTTTTTAAGAGAGAAACTTCGAACTCTCTATCGAGACGGCACCATCTCTAAATTCATATAGGTAAAGTTCTTCCAGTATCTTTGTCATATTTACAGATACTTGATCCTATTGATCCGAACTTTATTAAAAGTTTAAAAAACTTATCCCTCATTTTCTATGACAACCAACACTTATTTTGTAAGTGTTGAATACTATCCACTTATCGAATGACTTATTTTTTACCTTTTGAACCTAAAATGTACTTTTTAGTAAGTTTAGGTAGGGTTGCCATCATTGGTGAATCTTTAATTAAGAAGTTTTAACCCCATCCTACTCGATGTGGTCCTCACTAATTCCTTAGTGAATGGTTTTGTTAGTGGATCCGCTAAATTATCACTTGATTTTACATAAGTGATTGAAATTGTTCCATCTTTGATCAATTTCCTTACATAGTCGTGTCTTAGACTAATATGTCTAGACTTTCCATTGTATACTGCATTGTAAGCTCTTGCTAAAGTGGCTTGAGTATCACATAGTATAGGAATAGAATTTAAATTCTTATCTCCTATTGGAATTTCATACAAGAGATCCCTTAGCAACTCAGCTTCTTTTCCGACTTCTGCCAATGCTACAAATTCGGATTCCATTGTTGAGTGTGTTATACATGTTTGTTTCTTAGATCTCCATGAGACCGCTGCTCCTCCAAGAGTAAACACCCAACCTGAGGTGGATTTATTCTCACCTGTACTAGATATCCAACTTGCATCGGTAAATCCTTCTAGGATTGTTGGAAACCGGGAATATAGGAGACCTATATCTTTGGTTTTCTTTAAATAACCAAGAACTCGTCCAATTGCCTTCCAATGTTCCTTACTTGGGTTACTAGTAAACCTACTAAGTTTACTAACCGCAAATGTTATATCCGGTCTAGTACATTGGACCGCATACATTAGAGATCCGATAGCACTTGCATATTCAAGTTGTGCTATCGCTCTTCCATCATTTTATACAAGTTTAATACTTGCATCTAATGGGGTGTTTGCTACTTTAATGTTCAAATGTTTGAACTTATCGATCACATTCTCAATATAATGTGTTTGATTAAGCATAAAACCCTCATTTCTTCTTGTGACCTTGATACCTAATATGGTACCCACTTGCCCAAGATCTTTCATTTTAAATGTGGAAGATAGAAACCTTTTTGTTTAATTTATGCCTTCCATGTGATTACTTATGATCAACATATCGTCCACATAAAGGCATATAATCACAACATGTCTTTCATGTTCCTTCGAATATAAGCAATTATCAACACTATTGTGTTTGAATCCAAATGACATAATTGCCAAATCGAACTTCTCATGCCAATTTTTCGGTGCTTACTTTAAACCATATAATGATTTAACTAATTTGTCGAAAACGCGGAAATAACGAAAATTAAAACCTAGGAAAGATCTAAATCAGATCTGACACGAAAATTAACAAGAACACGAATAATTGAACAGAAATTAAAAGATAGATTGACGATAGGACCTTGACCCAAGATTCACGACGCAAGAAATTGACGATGCGAAATCGAGATCCAAGGTTTTCGAAACACCACAAGGACTTGTCAATTTCCTTGATAAGATTCTAATCGGACACGCCACAAATATTCTCGCGAATATTTGATAAGTACAATGCCACAAATATTTCCACAATATTTGATAGGTCGGATTTGTTCTTGAAGAACACAAAAGAGACTCCTCAACCTTTCAATTGGAGAAAACTCTCTCAACTATATTAATCTCAAAATCAATCTTAACTATTTTTACAATGAATTGAAAAGCGTATAAATAAGCAAAATAACCTAGCATCTAATTTACTCAAAATAGAATTCTAATTATACTAAAATTCTAAACTAAGAAAGTAACCTAAAATAATAAAAGGAAATAAAATAATTAAAAATCCGCAAAATCTGGAATTACGGCCGTGAATATATTGATTACGGCCGTAATGAATATTCTGTCCAGAATTTCAACTTGGTGTTACGGCCGTAAGATTGGAGGTTACGACCGTGATCAATTTTAATTCCATTTTTACGGCCGTGAGGAATATCTTTACGGCCGTGAATCACTTTCTGCACAATTTCTTGATTATTTGCCTCGGCTTGATCCTTTCGCCTTCTCGGCTCGACTCCAACACGGAATTTGCTCCGTTTTGCACGTAGATCATTGTCATATTGCCGATGGCTCGACTTCGCCCCTCGATGCCTGGTCCGGATCACATCATACTCCCTCTCTTGAAAAGGATTCGACCTCGAATCCATTTTTGGTCGGCTTTTCAAATTCCTCCTGCTTTCCTGGGCTCGGTGATCATTTTTAAGCATTGTGCGATCCTTTAGACTTTTAGCCTGCTCATTTTTTCCAACGGATTTCTTTCTCGCCTTAAGTTCATGGCTTGACTTCGGTACCTGTAAAACAGATTTTAAAGAACTGGGGAGGGGTTTGTTAGCGTGAGTAAGTGCAAATAGACTGATTTTTGTGGTAGACTCTCTTTTCTTTTGCCTTTTTCACTCAGTCTCTCCTTTTTCTGAGGTTTGAACCTCAACCCTCTTTTCTTTATTTTTCACTCCCTCTCCTTTTTTTGAGGTCGTGGCCTCAACTCTCTTTTCTTTAATTTCCACTCCCTCTCCTTTTTCTGAGGTCGTGGCCTCAACTCTCTTATTTTTCCCCTCAAACTCACTTTTTACTTTCAATTGATCTTTCAGGGCGTCAGTTGGAGATAGTGGCATTAGAGTAAACTTTTTTTCTCCTTTTACCAGACTGTATCTATTCGTATACCCATCATGTAGCACAGCCCTTTCATGTTGCCAAGGTCTCCCCAACAGTATGTAACTAATTTGCATTGGCACCACATCACAAATTACCTCATCGGTATATCCACCAAGAGAAAATGTCACCAAGGCCTGTCTCTTCACCTTAACTTCCCCTGACTCAGTCAACCATTGTAATTTATAAGGCGTTGGATGTTTCGTTAAAGGTAAGCCCAATTTTTCCACCAACATTGTACTAACTACATTAGTACAACTTCCCCCGTCAATCACCAAGCTACAAACTTTTTCATCCACTAAGCATCTAGTACGAAAAATATTATCCCTTTGCCCATCCACATTTTCCAAAACATTCGTCTTACGCTTAATGCTAAGAACATGCCTATCAGTAATTGACTCATCCACCACAACATTTTTAGCCCCTTCACTATCACACCTAACCTTTTTACGTGGACAATCAAGTGCAATGTGACCCCGTTCCAAACATTTAAAGCACTTAACATTTTTACCCTTGAGAGGCTTGGAATCAGAATTATTTTTACCTTTGATTGTCGGTTCCTCCCTCCTTTTATGAACATGATAACTACTCTCCCGTTTTGATGTCTCTTTATACTTCAATGGCTTTTCATCACCCCCATCTCCACCTCTAGAATTGGCTTCACGCCCCTTATGCCTCCTAGCCCTAGAATCCGTCTGATGTTGCTCCTTTTCCAATTGAGCAAGTTCTGCTTCCCTTCTTTCCATCCTAGCCATCAATCTCTCAAATTTTACCTTCATGGCCTCCATCTGTTTAAAATTCTCGTGGTCACCTGTTGATGGAGATTTTTCCCTGCGAGACATGATTAGCTTTCAAAGACAAACAAAAATTCTTCTCGTGTTTATTTTCACTCGTGTATCACACTCAACCCCTTCAAATTTTACCCAAGAACAAACCAATGATCAACAATTAAGGAATTTATGGAAGATACGAAAAGTAAAAAAAATTCGAAATTCTCGAAAAATTCGATTTTTTTTTTAATCTACCAGAAAATTTGACTACGAGTATGGCAGAAAAAATGGAATTGGATTTGGACGAGAAACGAACAAGAAAAACACTTTTGAATTTTTGGGACTGATTCTTATGGATCAAACTGGAAAAATTTATGACTGACACGAAGAACGCGAAGAACACGAAAAAAATCAAGAAAATCAAGAAACGCAAGAATCTGAAATAGATCCAAGCTCTGATACCAGATGACGCGATCCCAGTCGGGGACTAGGAGAGATCTAAATCAGATCTGACACGAAAATTAACAAGAATATGAATAATTGAACAGAAATTAAAAGATAGATTGACGATAGAACCTTGACCCAAGATTCACGACGCAAGAAATTGACGATGCGAAATCGAGATCCAAGGTTTTCGAAACACCACAAGGACTTGTCAATTTCCTTGATAAGATTCTAATCGGACACGCCACAAATATTCTCGCGAATATTTGATAAGTACAATGCCACAAATATTTCCACAATATTTGATAGGTCGGATTTGTTCTTGAAGAACACAAAAGGGACTCCTCAACCTTTCAATTGGAGAAAACTCTCTCAACTATATTAATCTCAAAATCAATCTTAACTGTTTTTACAATGAATTGAAAAGCGTATAAATAAGCAAAATAACCTAGCATCTAATTTACTCAAAATAGAATTCTAATTATACTAAAATTCTAAACTAGGAAAATAACCTAAAATAATAAAAGGAAATAAAATATTAAAAATCCGCAAAATCTGGAAAATCTTGAATTACGGCCGTGAATATATTGATTACGGCCGTAATGAATATTCTGTCCAGAATTTCAACTTGGTGTTACGGCCGTAAGATTGGAGGTTACGGCCGTGATCAATTTTAATTCCATTTTTACGGCCGTGAGGAATATCTTTACGGCCGTGAATCACTTTCTGCACAATTTCTTGATTATTTGCCTCGGCTTGATCCTTTCGCCTTCTCGGCTCGACTCCAACACGGAACTTGCTCCGTTTTGCACGTAGATCATTGTCATATTGCCGATGGCTCGACTTCGCCCCTCGGTGCCTGGTCCGGATCACATCACATACTTTCTTTTCATTTCCGGGAATAACAAAACCTTCAGGTTGTTCCATATAAATCTCCTCATCAAGGTCCCCATTCAAGAAAACTGTTTTAACATCCATTTGGTGTATATGCAAATCATAAATGGAAGCTAAGGCAAACATTATTCTTATAGATGTAATGCGTGCCACGGGTGCATATGTGTCAAAATAATCTATTCCTTCCTTTTGTCGATATCCTTTGGCTACTAGTCGGGCTTTAAAGGTATTGAGAGTACCATCCGCGTTGTACTTCTTTCTAAATACCCATTTACATCCTATAGGTTTAGAACCATTTGGTAAATTAACAAGTTCCCAAGTATTGTTAGACATTATTGAATTCATTTAATCTTTTATAGCATCTTTCCAAAAAATACTATCTCTTGATGACATAGCCTCTTTATAAGTTTTACGATCCGTTTCGGTTTGTAGAACATATGGTGTTGTTCTAATGACACTCTTTATATTTCCTTCAATAAGATAAAGAGAAATAAGTTGAGAGTCTATTTCATCCGGTCCTAATAATTTTTCTTTTCGAGTTCTTTTGCTTCTACGAAGTTCATTAGGATCATTAACACCTTTAGAGGATGTTTCTCCAAATGATCTTGTAGAGTTTGAAATCTCTTTATTTGATTCCTTAATATTTTTATCCGAAGATAAAGAATCCTCAAAGAACTCTACTTCCCGTGATTCAATTATCACATTGGTCTCCAAATTCAATAATCGATATGCTTTACTATTTGAGGCATATCCAACAAATACACATTTGATCCCTCTTGGACCAAGTTTTGTTCGTTTAGGATCGGCGTTTTTGCAATAAGTAAGACACCCCCACACTTTGAAATAACTAATATTAGGTTTTCTTTCCATAATTCATATGGAGATACTTTTGTAAATTTTGAAGGAACTCTATTTAATATATGACATGCACTAAGTAATGTTTCACCCCAAAGATTAAATGGCAATTTAGAATATAACAACATTGCATTAATCATTTCAACAAGTGTCCTATTTTTCTTTCCGCCAAACCATTTTGTTCGGGTGTTCTAGGTGCACTACATTGATGAATTATGCCATGTTGTTCACAAAATAAGTTAAAATCACTAGAGAAGTATTCACCTCCTCTATCACTCCTAAGAATTTTTATTTTCTTATTCAAGTGATTTTCAACTTCATTTTTATATGTTTTGAAAGTTTCAAAATCCTCATCCTTATGTTTTAATAAATAAACATAAGTAAATCTAGAACAATCATCAATAAATGTTATGAAATATCTATTTCCACCCCCTTGTTAACATACCATTTAATTCACATATGTCAGTATGCACAAGATCTAATAATTGATTTGTTCTAGTTACACTATGAAAATGTTTCTTAATCATCTTAGATTCTACACAAGTCTTACATTTATAAACTTTGTTTTCATCATAAGATATTAAGTCACACATTTTCATTCTTTTCATAGTATTATTGCCTATATGCCCTAATCTACAATGCCACAAAGTAAAGGAGTCAAGCATATAAGCAGAATTCACTTTATTCATATTTTTATTGTAGTTTGACCATTCCATCACTAGAATAGCCCTTTCCAACAAAGATCCCATTACGAGATAATACAAGTTTACTGGATACATAAACACTTTTGATTCCAGGTTTTCCAAAAAGATCACCACTAACTAAGTTCCTATTCATGTCCGGAACATGGAATACATTAGTGAGAGTAACGGTTTTTCCGGATGTGAAGATGATGTCTACACTTCCTTTTCCAACCACTTTGGAGCGGCCTTCATTACCCATTTGTATTTCATGTCCATCTTCCAAGTCATGATAAGTTTTAAATAAAGACTTATCATAACACACATGTATGGTGGCACAAGTATCATACCACCATCCTTGAACCTTTTCTTTTATAGTGTTGACTTCACATATTGTAGCCACGATGTTGTCATCTTCAATGGATTTTATTTTATATTCACCATTGGATTTCTTCTTATACCTGCACAACTTGGCCCAATGACCGGGTTTTCCACAAACATAGCATGGGCCCTTTGGTTTTGGTTTAAACTTCCCTTTGTCCTTTTTGGGACCAAGGGGATTAAACTTTTCTTTATTGGAGTGTTCGGCCTTTTCAATAGCATTTGCTTTTGATTTGGCTTCATAAGAATTCTCATTCTTGTCCCTCATTCTCGATTCTTCTTCAATGCGTAGATGCTTTTGTAATCGTTCCAAAGTAAAGTCTTCGGAGTTATGAAGAATCTTCTTCCGGTATCCTTTCCAAGCAATTGGAAGTTTGGCAATAATTGCCCCCACTTGAAAGGATTCCGGGAGTTCTATTTTGACCGCTTTCAATTTGTTGACAAGTACTTGTAATTCATGTACTTGAGGGAGAATAGGAATATTGTCCAAAAATTTAAAATCAAAATATTTTGTGATTAAAAATTTCTTGGTACCTTCTTCTTCCGCCTTATATTTGTTTTCAAATTCGTTCCAAATATCTCTTGCCAAAGAAGTGTTGATGTAGAGATCATATAACCAGTCCGACAAAGCATTCAAAATATGTCCACGACATATTAGTTCATCCTCTTGTCTTTTCTTCCTCTCGGCCCTTATTGCCTCCGTGTCCATCTCAGCTGGTTCCGCTAAAGGTTCCAAATCCAGATACAAAATGTAGAAGATCTTCAATGCGGTGAGTAGAAATTTTAACTTGTCTTGCCAACGCGTGAAGTTTGTTCCATCAAATCTATCGAGCCTCACAAGATCTTGGTTCATCAATTTGATAGTTGCAAGAGTCGTTTCATTCTCCATGGTAAACATAGTTTGAGATTGTTGGAAATATGGTGTAGGAGAATGAAGAAAATGATACAAAAAACAACAAGAATTGATGAAGGAAATATATGGCTCAAACACGTAAAACACGTTGTCCTCAAACTATGTTTGCACCCACCGGGATCAAGTTTGCTTTTGAGATTATTGCAAATAGGTATGTATGATTAATCAAGCATTTCCTTCAAGTTCAAATAAAGCAAAATAAGAACTTGAAATAAACAAGAACACTAAAATTGGGAATGAAGAAAAGGATATTTTTTTGGATATCAATCTTTGATGCAAGAACGTTTTCAAGTGTCTTGGAATGAAATCAGATCACTTATTTATAGATATCCAAACACCAATTACGAATTGGTGCCAACTTTCCATGAAAAGGTGGAATGTTTTTTCAAAAGGTGCCAAATTCAAATAAATAACGGTCAAAATTTTATACCATGCGACCGCGCGATTAAATCATCGCGCGGTCGCGCGGTTCTGCAATAAATTACACGTCAGAAACGACGTGTGGGCGCACGATTTTTGTACCGTGCGGCCGCAGGGTTATGTAATTGATTCCACCTTTGATTTTTCATTTCCGTTTCTTTTCAAAATCATTTCTTTATTTATCATTAATCATTTTGAACACACACACACACATATATATCCAACACTTCTTCCGATCAGTTTTCGATCCAAAATTAATTTCTTCCTTCAAATGAGATTTGAACAAGAAAATCAATTTCTCAAAAGCTAGATAACAAGAAAAATTAATTCAATCATATTGAATTCATAAAAAAATTAAAAAAATTCTAATAAGTAAAAACTATATGTATACACACACACGAAAATTTTTCAAGCTTTTGTATGGGTTTAAGCAGGAGATACGTAAAAACTCATCTAATAATCTTCATAAGGTTCATAGTTGTATGTGTAAGGTTTCGTCTTAAGTTCCTTTACGCAAGTTCAGGTGAAGGCTAACAGCATTTGTGCGTTTTTTATCTTAATCTTCATTTTGACGAGACCATTTTTATTCCATCTCTTGTTAGAATGTGTGATGTATAACTTGGTTGGAGAGCTTGACACTGCGAAGACGTCGATTATTATCTATGCTTGGGAGACTCTGGACTTCAATAATCCCAACGAATTTTGTAGTTTTGACGTTGTATTCGTGTCTATAAGGAGGTTTGTTAGTACAATCTTCAATCTTCCAATCTATAAATATTCGTTAGCTTTATGCTATAAATAAATTGATTATGTATTGATATTTTTCTATGGGATAAATATAAAAAAATCATACATTTTTTTGTTTGTTCTTTCGTGTCAAATATTGTTTTCTAATTGTAATTTTAATTAGGTTTAACTTTGATTACATAATTTTAGATAGGTTTAATTCTGATTACATATTTATAAATTATTATTGCACATAATGTTTTTGAGATGTTTTACTAATTTCCGTGATTTTTATTTGTTTGAGATTCTATTTGACAATTTTTATTTTTTTATTTTTTTTGGACATTTTTTGTTTAGGCAGTGTCTGATAGCCATGTTTTTGAAGTAGGAAAACATTTGCCATTTTCTAGGTTTTTGATTGTTTGATAGCATTAATTTACATTGGAATTGATTTTCCGTCTTTGATCACATGATGAGACTTTGCCTTTTTTCAAGTGGGAACTGGTTTGCCACCTTGCATGGCAAATATTTTTCTCCTCGTTTGACCATTTTTGTTATTGTTAAATGACCTTTTTTTTTCAAAATTTAATATTATTATTATCAAGTACAAATATGTGAAAATATTTTTTAAATTAAAATAGCTTAAATTTGTCATGAAAAATAATGTCAATCAAACAACAAAACTTAAAAAAAAATCATTTTTTTCCACTTAGAAAATTAAACCAATCAAAGACATTAAAATTTCTATTCTCAAGAAAAAAAAAATTCAAGAATTCAATCAATTGGAATTCGTTCTCTCTCTACCCAAATTTTACCATCGCTATCAAACAGGTCTTTAATGATTTTTGTTTGGCTACATTTTTGGTATCTGTTTAAAATTTGTTAGTTTAATACCTTAACTTCAATCTTGCAATGCATAAATATATATTATCTTTATGCTATAAATAAATTGAGTATTTGTTGATGTTTTTCTATGGGATATCAAATATCATACATTTCTCTTGTTTGTTCTTTCATGTCATGTATTATTTTCTAATTGTGATTTTTAGTTAGTTTTAACTTTGTTTACATATTTTTAGTTAGGTTTAGTTTTGATTGCATGTTTATAAATTGTTAGTGTACATAATGTACTTGAGATGTTTTTACTAATTTTCTGATTATTATTTGGTTGAGATTTTATTTGACATTTTTTTTTTTTTTTTTTTTTTTTTTTTTTTTTTTTTTGAGTTTTTGTTTGACATTTTTTGCTTAATGATTTTTGCTTGGCTATATTGTTGGTACGTGTTTAAAATTTGTTAGCTTAATACCTTAACTTAAGGTGCTTGCCTTATCATTATCACATTGTATGAATTTAAAAATATTTGTTGTTCGTCTTCTTGTGATTTTGTAATGAGCTTTAATTGTGATTACATATTTTTAATTTTGTTTGTGTAAATATTACATCGCCTAAACCAAATGAATCAAAGTACATGAAAACTATATAAGTGCAAACATAAGATTGACTTCCTATCACGTACTAGAGTTGTAGAGCTCCCTGATAAATCATTCACAATGGATATTTACGTGTTCATGCAGACAGTTTCGACGGATCCTTGATATACCTAAACTTGATGACACTGAGTTGTTCAATACGATATACGAAACAACAGTGTAGAAGAGTCCCCTAAATTTGTAGTAATGTTATGTATGATGATATACATATTTTGTAATGAATACATATCTTTAGATGTTATCAGTGAAGTTGTTGGAAAGGGAGAAGTGCAAGAAAAAGTTGTGAAACGAAGAAGAATCAAGTTAATTGAGGTTGAACTCGAGGATTTAGAGTACAGTTGCTAAATCCTTGTAACTAATTTATATTTCTAATAGTTTGTTTGGCATCTTTATTTTTGATAACATGACATGATAATGCAAGAAAAATAAATTGAAGTACACTCTATGAGATCCTAATTTTGACGTACACGTGAGAGAATTGAAGTATGCAGAATTACTCACAAAATATGTTTGGAATATATCTTCTAAAGAATGGAAGCCTAGGAAGCATGGATTTTCTATAGGAATGTTCATTTATGTTGCTCCTAGTAATGGGGAAATGTATTTTTTGAGAATTATTCTCAATATAGTTCGAGGTGCAACATGTTTCGAAGACATAAAGAAAATAAATAATGTGCAATATGATTTATTCAAGGATGGTCGCCATCCATTGAGATTATTAGACGATGATAGAAAATATATTGACGGGATAGCTGAAGCCAGTCAAGGAGGTTCTGCTCATTTTTTGCCTAATTTGTTTTCCACATTTATTGGTATCTAAATGCTTGGCTAGACTTGGATTTGTTTTGGAAAAATGCTGGCAGTATTTGTTGGATGACATACTTTATAAACAACATGAAATTATGCAACACCAAGGTACATTATGAATTTTTTGAATTCATTTTGATAATATATCAGAGTTCATACAGTATATCCATTACATATTAAGATAATTGCATATTTTTAAAAAAATTATGTGTAGGCCTTTGTTGTGTTTTGAGCATCTCAAGTGTACGATATCGTAAACAAGTATTAGAGTGGACTTTTGAGTTCGAGTTGTCTATCACACAATGACTAGTTAATTCGTTGTTAACTTACTTTGACCTATAATCTTAGACTAAGGCATTACCTAAACTATGAAATTGAAAATTGTAAATTATCCAAAAATGACAATAAATTGAGGAATTCACGAAAATAAATAATTCAAATAAAGAAGAAATAGAAAATTGAATTACTAATAACCACTTGAAAATTTTAAAAACAAAAAATTGAATGATGAGTTTTCGAACAATAAATGATTATTGGGACTAACGATCTCAAAGTGATATTCTAATTAAATTTCGCATCTCAAGTTGTTTTCTAAAGTTGTATTTTATCGAATCAACATATGTATCTAATTTACCTCTCTCAAGTTCAAATTATGCATATTTAACTAAGTCAATTGTGGGGTCTGAATTCTTCCTTATCCAAATATATAAAATCTCCTAAGAATTCATGATTGATCACATGTAACCACAAATTCATATCTCTATTTTTTATTTTTATTTTTGAAATTGTCTGATTTTACTACATGGTCTAATTGTTAACTCACATCTCGGATTATGAAAACAACCACAAATTACTTGAACTGGTAGCTAATTATTTCATGTATTAAAGCAATACCAAAATCAATACATAAAAACAAAATCCCAACTTAAAAATTGAAATAAAATTAGAAATGTTAATCTACATCATTAATCCGGAAATTAAATCTAGCTACTCATATTCTTGGAAAGAAAAACAATAAATAGTATAGATAAAACCTGGAATTGAGAAGATTGAAAGGCAAACAACATCTTGCACCAAGATTTAATCAAAGCTTTGTTGATCTTCTAAATCCCTAGCCTTTCTCCACTTGAATCCACAAATAATTAAAAGAATTTAGTGGTATGTTGTGGAAGAGAGTCTATTTTTTATATGATATTCATACCTCCTTGCTGCTCTCCCAAAATTAGGTTGAAACTAGGTTAAATAGATATAATTTTGGGTGGAAAATCGGGTTTTGAGGCCCAGTCTAGCCATCCGGACGAAGTCGCGGCCGCACGGTTCAAAAGGTTGCAGTCGCGTGATTCAGTGTTTTTGCGTTCTACCCATTTAACTTAATATCATGCAGTCGTGTAGTTCGTGGTGGTGCGATAGCGCGGTATTACCCTAAAATGCAATTTTCATCTTTCCGTTTGTTGTAAGTTGCTCCTCCTCTTTTATTTGCGACACATCTCCTTCATCTTCTGATTGGAGCGATTTAGTCCCCAAATTTCCATTTCTCTTCAAAAAAATTTCTTCTCTTGAATTCTTCACTTCGACCCTTGAACTTTTTCCTTCTTCCACTTTTGCTCTAATTTGCACCTCAATTAGCATGTATTTTCTTCAATTCTTTCAGTATCTTGGTTTTCGGGATAAAACCTAGAATAATGATAAATAATAACAACTAAATAGAGTTTATTTCCGAAAAACAACATAATATACTAATTTTGAATGATAAATAAGTATATAAAATACATTTATCAAACCCTACAAACTAGAATATTTGTTCGTCCTCGAACAAACTAAAACTAAAATTAAAAAAAAAAGGTTAAAACAACTTAATAACAAATATTATTTAACTATTAATTTATTTACCATATTGCCTCAGGTTCGAATCAAAAGTTTACTATAGAAAAGAGAACTAAACAACATAGAAATTATTTCTACTTATCCTTTGCTCGACTTTCCAAGTGTGTGTGTGAATAGCCAAAATTAAACGTAGACTTGCATAAAAATCTACCCAACATAGTTTGACTCATCATGCATAAGCCATCACAAATTCCATATGGTCAAACAATGATTTCTTTTGATTTATTCACAACTCTCATGGATGATCACAACTTTATGATTTTCTCTCATATCCCAAGGTTCTCACTATCCATGTGGTTTCTAAATATTTATTCATAGCATTTTTCCATACAAAGGCAATCAGAACAAGATACAAGCATGCACAACAAACTGATGGTTATCAGTTCCTAATTTCATAACTCCAATTTCCAAGATTATGGTCTCATAGATTATACCAAGCACATTATTATAAATGTACGATTTTTTTCTTTTTATGTCCTTATCTTTTTCCATCTTCATGCAGTACTTTTCTCATTTACTTTCTATGTGACCTCTATAGCGAGTTTTGGGTCGGTGACTCCTAAGCCAGACGACTTTAGGGTACTAGGTTCAAAGAACCTTGAAAACTTAATTACACAAGTCATAAAGGTTACAAAGAAAAGTTAAAGATGTTTTAGCGTCTTATGTTTAAGTCTTCTCTCCCTTAAGCTTTCTAAGTGACCCATGTAACGAGCTTTGGGCTGATAACTCCCAACTCAGATGAATTTACGTTTCCAGGTTTTAAAAACCCTTAAAAGCTAACTTTCTCGAGTCACCAAGGCTACGAGGAGAAGAATAAGACTTTTTTTTTGTGCCGACTTAAACTAGTTGACCAAAATTCTTTCAACCAAGGGTTCAAAATCAAGAATTTCAGACTATCAACCTATCCATGCATACCTATACTAGCCTTTCTACCCCAAAACTACTTTAGCAATTTGGTTCTAATTTTAGGTCAAGATCTAATAACTTAAGGTTAGGGATTAAAAGTCATTTATAATTCAAATTGCATTATATTGCCCCCGCATATGTCAAACATATTCCCAAACAAGCATTAATTAACATGGCCATATGCTCAATTTAGTCAAGTATAACATGGATAAGTAAACTTAGTTAAAATGTTGCCCAACAATCTAATTCAAGACACCAACTCAATTTGAACTACATATAGGCAATAAACAAATCAATAGAGCTTCTCATATTTTTGACCATTTTTTATATCCCAAAAATAGAAGAGGTATCGAATGAAGAAAATGAATAAATGAAATTACACCCCCAAATTAGAAAGTTACATTGTCCTCAATGTATGAAAATTAGATATATCAACTAACAACAATACATAAAAGAGGAGTTAGGTACTTCTCGAGTTTGGAGGTGTGATGTGATCAGTTGAAGCTTTATTTTGATACCACTTGGATGATTTCGACCCATTTCTTGCACTTCCAACCTTGGTTTGAGGTGTTACAAGTGGTGTGTTCCTCTAAAACATAGCAAAAATATGAACTTGTAAACATGGTTGACCACCCTTATTCATGTCCTGACATCACCTTGAAAGACAGAAAAATTTTCGAACCATATCCTGGCACGTTAAAGTACATAACATGATCTACAACATATTAGAAATTTAGGGCATTTGGAGTTCAATAGGGTCGTGAAAAGATCTGGCAAAGTAGGGACATGAAGCTAAAATCTGGTGCAGTGGTACTGTGGTGCTTGAAGTGAGGTGCAATGAAGTGCAACGATGCCAACTTCGAATTCTATGCCTTAAATAAGTGTAAACATGATTGAATGATGAACATATGATGAACATATGATGTATAATATGTGTTGCTAACCGCAAGTGTATGGATAGCACAAGTAATATAGTGGACTTTGAGTCTAAGTATCGATCCTTCGAGGATACAATTATATTTCTATGACAAATCCAAATTTGTAGAAAAGCAATATAGTTTTGTGAACACTATTGAAGATTACACAAAGTATCGGAATATATTTCTATCCCCTATCAAACCTTGTGGAAATAACTCAAGTCTAATGATTTTACACTTTTTCGAACATAGAAAAACATCACATATATCATATAATCACGCGTACAAAATTATAGATGAAAAATAATTCAAAATTAATTGCTCAAACCCATAAATTGCTTAAATTAAATATTAGATCAAAACATGGAATTCGGAAAACAAAGTTTCATCAGAATCCTAACATTAAAATATCTAGCTTAGAAACAAATTTGAAGATAAATCACAAGATATAAATTTGGATTTCATCACCCAAATCATAATCTTGATCTTTGATCTTCAATCTTGAAATTGGCGTAGATTAGTCCCTTGATGATTTGACAACCTTTTGGTATGATTTTAACAAGTTGGGAACCCCCAAAAATGTGCCTCACATCAGGTATAAATAGGTTTAGCCGAAACCTACGAAAAAGAAAGAAAAAAAGCTGAAAATTGTGAAAAAACACAGCTACGTGACCCAATCAAACTACCTTGCGGCTGCGTGGTTATGACTCTTGCGGCAGTGCAGTTTCAAGTTTTCCAGTTCTATCTATTTTTTATACGATCATCCAACTACATGCATATATAAGGTCGAGACGCGCACCTTTACATCTATGTGCAATTTTCATTGGTCTTTATTCTTTTATTGCACAACAATTTCTCCATCTTCTGATTAGATCAATTTGGCCCTTGAACTTCTTATTTCTTCCAATTTGATTATTTCTTCGAATTTTCTCCTAATCTGAACCTCGACTGACTTCATTAACTCTTCCTTAGCACAATTTAGCTCTTTTATCATCCAATTGACCTATTTTTGCCTCAACTTCTTCATTTTCTTGACTTTGGGATTTTTCTAGAATATAAATAAACAAATAATAAAAGAATCGATGGAATATATTCTAAAACGATAACAATAAATCCTATTTTTAGGATAGAAATAAGTGAATAAAATACACTTATCAACACCGCTAAACTAAAACTATTGTTAGTCCTTGAACAAATTAAAACTAAACTATAAACAAAAACGAAAACAACAAATATTCTTTTTTTTTTCAACTTGTTTACCATGAGCCTCAAAAGTTCATATCAACATTAAACGTTAGAAGAGAAAGATGAACAACAAAAAAAATATTTTCATTTATCTGATGCTCGGCTTTACTCTGTATGTTTGTGTGTGAATAGTCAGAAATCAAATGTAAACTCATGTAAAAACAAACTTAACACTGTGTCGCTAATCATGCATAAATAAGCCTGAATCTCACGTGGTCAATTAATGATTTTCTTTTGATTTTTCTCACAACTCTCATGGATGATCACAACATTACTGTTTTTCTCTCATTTCCCGAGGTCTTTTGTTATTTATTTGGTTTCTAAACATTTGTATATTACATTTTTTCACAAAAGGCAGTCAGTATTCGATAAGCATGCATAACAAATCGAAGGTAATCAATTCCCAATTTCATACCCAAGTATCTGAAATTTCAATAAACTAAATTTATACCATGCACTTTATTTTAAATGGATGACTTTTTTTATTTTTATGTCCTTGTCTTTTCCCCATCTATGTGCAATAATTTTCTTATTTGCTTTCCATGTGACCTCTGTAGCGAGCTTTAGGTTGATGATTCCCAAGCAAGACGACTTTAGGGCACCAGGTTCTGAGAACCTTAAAGGACTTAATTACTTGAGTCACAAATGCTACAAAAAAAAGTGAAAGATATTTTAGCATCTTATGTGTAAGTCCTCTCTCCCTTACGCTTTCTAATTGACGCACGTAACAAGCTTTGGGCTGGTAACTCCCAATTTAGATGAATTTAGGGTACCAGGTTTTAAAGACCTTAAAAGCTTACTTGCTCGAGTCGAAAATGATACAAAGAGAATAATAAGACTATTTAATATTATGCTAGTGTTGAATTATACCTTTTGACCAAAACCCTTCAACCAAATGTACAAAATAAAAAATTTCAGACCATCAACCCATCAATACATACATAAACTAACCCTTCCACCCCCAAACTGCTTCTAGAGTTGTTTGATTCTAAATTTAAGGTCGTGATCTAACATCTTAAGGTTTGAGATTTTATAGTCTATCCTATGTTCATATTGCATAAATTTCCCACGACATATATCAAGCATTTTCCTTCACAAGTAATTATTTAATAACGGCTATGTGCTCAAATTGATAAAGTCTAACATGGATAAATGGTTAAGAAAATTAAGTTCAATGTTGCCCACTTTTCTAACTAAAGTACAAAAGTTAATCCAAACTATGTCATAAGCAATAAACAAATCAACAAAATTTTTGGAATTTTTCAAATTTTTATGAATTTTATACCCCAAAAATTGAATGAATGTGCATAATTAATCACATGAATGAGATCCCACCCCCAACATAGAAATATATATTTTTCTCAATGTATTTCAAATACATAAATCAAATAAACATATAATCACAAAGAGATGTTAGGTACTTCTCGAGTTTGGAGAGGTGGTATCCCCATTTTAAAGCTTTGATTTCAATGTTCTTTGGATGAAATGTTCCTTGAAATCAAGAAATAATTGTCATTAGAAGAATAATTATAATGTAGGAATTGAAATAAATCAATACTACACTCCTAAACTAGTATATATCAAAAT
Source organism: Ligustrum vulgare (assembly GCA_963555705.1). Taxonomy (NCBI): domain Eukaryota; kingdom Viridiplantae; phylum Streptophyta; class Magnoliopsida; order Lamiales; family Oleaceae; genus Ligustrum; species Ligustrum vulgare. The sequence goes on from OY743188.1 coordinate 25,202,494, forward strand.
TATGAATTTTTAAACATGGTTGACCACTGACATTAAGCACTTAAAATCACCTCTAAAAAGTTAAATTTTTCTGAAACATGTCCAAGGCATATGAAAGTAAATAATCTGATCTACTTCATGTTAAGAATTCAAAGCAATCGAAGTTCATTTTGGTCGTGAAAAGCTGCGGTGAAGTAAGTAGGTGACATGAAGCTGAAATCAGGTGTTATGGTGCAGTGGCAATGACCTTGCAATGAGGTGCAATGGTGTTCCATTCGAGTTTAGTGCCTTAAATTAGTATAAAATATGAATGAATGATGCATATACGATGTATAACACATGTTGAAGGCTGCCATCCAAAAAGATTTGCAAAAACTCAACGAAAAACTCACTGTGGCATTTTGTCGAACACTTGGCGTGCGTGTGAAGAAATCAATGCAAAACATAGATTTGGATAAATGGAATCGAACCAAATTTTTTTAACTAAAATAACCACAATCCAATGATCCATAGTCTATCATAATCTCAATTCCAACTAATCACAATATTAAATTTCACAAAAAGGCATGAAGAACTCAAGAATCATTCATAATCTATCTATCTACATCTACATCTACACTACCTTAAAAGTATAGATAAGGGAGAATCTTTGTCTTCACGATTTTGCCCTCACATATTTTGCTTTAAACCAACTATGTCCTCTTATATTAATTAATTAATTAATTAAGTTAAAAAAATGAAGAGACTTATTTTGTGCACCCCCCATATTCTAATTTTTACAATATATAAAAATTGGGATTTAGGAGAAACTTTTAATTACCAATTTTTTATTCATGCCATTAAATATTTTATTTCATTATAATCTTTAAATTATTTATTATTACAATATTTTTATTGTCTAACAATTCACAATATTATAATATAATTTTACATTATTATATTTTCTCATAATATTATACTATCGCATTTATTTAGTATTAAAAAAATTATGTTTTAATTTTTGCTTATATCTAATTTCAAAAATTGAATTGTCTACTCAAATTCCATAGTTTACACTATATATATTATAAATGTATAATCATATGATATTCAATTCAAAAACTTAGAATTTCATTAATCCGTGAGTTTAATGTCATATGTTACAAATGAAAAAAAAAATATTGTACAAATTTAATTCAAATTTACCTTTTTTTATCCTTTTATTATTTAGGTCATCTTCTCAATAATTTTTAGAATTTTTAATGATTTGTTTTTAGAGTTCAAGGGAGTGATTTTGTACATCCCTCATATTTTATTACAATATATAAAAAATTAGGGTTTAGGAGAAACTTTCGATTACAAATTTTTTATTCATACCATTAAATATTTTATTTCATTATAATCTCTCATTTATTTATTATTAAAATATTATACTGTCTAATAATTTACAATGTTATAAAATTTTACGTTATTATACTTTCTCATATTATTATACTCTCGTGTTTATTAAGTATTAAAAAATTATTTGTTTTTAGAGTTTGTATTTCTAATTTATAAGAAAAAAGATCTTATAATTTTTACAATGTCCTTTAATAATAATTTATTCAAGATTTTCATTCACAACGGTTTCATTTTATGTGTATTCTATTTAATAATTTTAACATTAACAATATCATTCATAATATACATAAGTTGTGCAATGCACATAATAATAATAATAATAATAATAATAATAATAATAATAATAATAATAATAATAATAATAATAATAATAATAATAATAATAATCATCACCATCATCATCATCATCATCATAATAATAACAATATGGAATTCACATAAATCCGCACATAGTTTTCTGTCTATTTTTATTTTAGGTAATTTCGAATTTTATCAACTTATTTTAATAATTGGATTAGGGGAGTTTAATTCATACAAAATCAATTTATATGTGACCTATAGTAAATTATTTATGAATTTGTGAAAAAAAAAATATCTATAAAAGTCAAATCATAGATTATTTTTATTCTTTTGTTAATTATTGCGTTATTCTCTTTTGTCAATAACACTATAAAATTGTTAGGTTTTTTGTCAATATTATCCTCATTTTTTTATTTTATTATTCCGTAATATTAATCTATAATACATTTAAATATTTTGTAATAATTTTCTTTATAAGGGTTGGAGATGTGTGTTTGAAGTTATTGAAATTAAAGGGAAAAATGACTAAAATGAGTAGTAAATAAGCTTTTTCACAATTTTTGTAATCATCCAAATCGCATAAAGTGTGTGTCATGGTAAACTTTTTTCTCACATTATCTTTTCTCAATTCAAAACATGTAATTTAACAATCAATAGTTTGTGAAATTTATTGAAAAATCTGCATTATTGAATTTTCCTTATAAATTTCCAATTATTAATCAAATGATAAAAAAAGAAAAATATGATTGAAATTTGAATGGTTTTGTAACTTTCTATTATTCAATACTTATTTTCGTATTCAATAATAACTAAATTCTTACATACGTTTGCAAATTCATTAAAGAAATAATATCCTTTATTACTATACAAAACCTACAACATGTCATCGGTAGTTTTTCCAAATTAATTTTTGAACACACTACTTACTATTTTTTTGTTCAAATTTACATATTTTTTTTATTTTTATTTTCGGCTGATTACTTCCCACATTGAAATTTATTACCTCAACAACTTTCAAAAAAAGGTATTACTTCTGTGAAGATATTATGCATCACATTCATCATATACGTAAGACGTGCAACGCACGTGCTTACTACTAGTCTCATAAAATTGTGAAAAGGTCATACCTTTGGAATGATTTTGATGTGATACAGACATAAAATTGAGTCAATATAATGTGCAAACATTAGGGAATGATTGGGGGTGATTTGGAGAATAGAAAATGAGTTGAAGTTGCAAACTAATAAGATACCCATGTGCCCATATAATTTGGGCAAATTTCCCAGATTATAGGTGTGTTGTCGTGCGGTTGCACAACCATGTGGCCACGCAGGCTTTTCTGGGCAGAGGCCCAGATTTTACGATTTTTATTTTTTGACTCAATTTTCACCCCCTAAATGTCTTGTTACGTGTGCAACCAACTTCTGGACACTATGTTCATGTCCTAAAATAGCCTGTCATATTGATAATTATGATGATAAGCTATGAAAAAAAAAAATCAAAGATGCAATGAAAACTAAAAATACTACCAGTGCCAAGAGTATAAGAAACACTTAAGACACACAACATGTCCATGCATACACTCTAAGCGCACTGTTAAATAAATGCAATGTCAAGCAATGAATAAATCAAAAGCAAGAAATATAAAGCAAATTGTTCACATTTATCTCACGAAGCGAGATATCCCCGCAAGTGTATGTGTCGTGACAAGTAATATGGTGGACCTAGAAGTCCGGATTATCGTTCCCACAAGGACTGTTGTTAATTATCGAAATATGTTAGTTATAAACCTTATTTGAACGGACGAAATAATTTTAGATTTAAAATTAAAATTAAAAAAATAAACTAAAGAATTAAAATTGCGAAATTTGTTTTTGTTTTTAAAAATGATTGTAAAGTAGTTGGAAATTTCGATTTCACTTAACCAATTAAATTAATTTCAATTCCATGTTTTATTTCCTAATTATGTACTCGGTTGAATTCACTAATTTATATTGAAATTTCTCTCTCGAGTTTAAATCAATTCTACCTAAATAAGTCAACATTGTATCTCTACAACGGGTCTGAATATTCCTTATCTAGATGCAATAAACACAAGAATTCACACACGACCGCAGTAATAACAAAAGTATATCTCTATTTCTTGTTCAATTACCAGATTTATTACCACTTTCTAAGTTATTAACTCACCTCTCGGATTATGGAAATAACTCAATATATCATGAATTGGTGATCAAGCAATTCAAGCATTAAGAACAATAATAAATCAATACATGCAACAAAACATTAAAACAACTGAATTTGGAATTAAAATAATATGACTAGGCTATATCGTTCATCCTAACATTAAATTTAGTTACACATCATTTATAAAGAACAAGAACAATAAAAATAAACGTTCATTGAAAATAATATAAAGAGTGGAATTCTTGCACCAAGTTTTGAATCTTCAATTCACGTCCCTTTGTGATGCTTGATTCTCCAAAAATCTAATGTTGAATTCTCAATTGTGGCGCGTTCTATGGAGAGGCAAAGGACCTGATTTCGTGCCTCATAAGTTGTATTTATAGGTTAGGGAGAAACCTAGGTCAAAAATCTTAAAGCGTGTAAAAATCACGAGAAAAATCTGATCTGCGGCCCAGACGTATAACCATGCGACCGCGTGGTTCAATACCGTTCGATTGCGCGGTAGGAGTTTAAAACACTTTGTTCCAATTTCCGTGGCAACGCGCGACCGCGCGCCTTTAAAGGCCACGATTGCGTGGAAGGACATAAGTACAATTTTCCATCTTTTCTCGATTGTGTACGTAAGTCCTTATCTTTTAATTGTAGCATTGGTCCTCCACTTTCAATTGTTGCGATTTAGTCCCCAAACTTTATATTCTTCTCGATTTGCTCGCTTCAGCTCTCAATTCCTTAAATTAGGTCCTCCAACTTCTGATTTGCTAACTTTGACACCATGTACACTTCCCAATTGATGTCACAAACTTATCAATTGCTCATTTTAGCTCCAATTCGCATTCAAATGTGCATTTTTCCCATTGTTTGCTTCACTCTTCACCTTTTTGGGATATTTTCTACAAAGTAACAAATAGACACAAATTAAATAGTATATATTCCAAAACAACAATAATTTCTTCTAATTTAGACATATAGATAAGTGTATAAATACACTTATCACAAACTAAGAAAAAAGATTTGAGAAATTGGAATGTCTTCTAGTAAGTGCTTAATTTATAGTCTAGAGCTAGACTTTATGGCAAGAACCATCAAGGTGGCCTAAAACAAAGTGTTAACCCCTTATCATCTGCTTTGACTATGTGCCCCAAAAATTTCCTCTTTCCTTTTGTGAAGTAGTGGTTCCATCTCTATTTTGGAGCAGTTTTCAAGAAGTGGATTTTTATTTTCTATTTGAACCATGCTGAATGTTCCATGCTCATTTTCTACTCGAAATGTTACCTTCCCATCTTCCACATCAATCGAGGCTTGTCTAGTAGCCAATAAAGGTGGACCAAGAATCAAAGGCATCTTGATGTCCTCTTCATCCAAAATTACAAAGGCAACTGAAAAAGTGAATTTTTCTATTTTTACCAACACATCTTCAACAATCCCGTATGGATGTCGGATTGATCGATTAGCTATCTGCAAAATAAGTAATGTGGGTTTAGGTCTCCCAATCCTAATTTCTTGTAGACAGATAAAGGAATTAAGTTAATGCTTACACCAAGATCACATAAAACTTTGTTAAACTTTAAATCTCTGATGATGCAAGGTATTGAAAAACTTCCCAGATCATTCAGATTAGGTGGCAACTTCTTTAGTAAGATTGCACTCCAATCCTTAGTTAAGGATACTATCTAGAACTCCTCAAGCCTTCTCTTATTGGAAAACATATCCTTCAAGAACTGCAAGCACCTTGGAATCTGCCTTATTGCATCATTGAAGGGAATGTTGATAGGTAGTTTTTTGAGCATATCTAAGAAATTTATTAAATTGTTGGTCCTCATTAGCCTTCTTTAATCTCTCAGGGAATGGGATATAGGAATCATGAGGCTTAGTTGTTGATTTCACTGCATGTTCATCTTCATTTTTATTAGATGATTCCCTAACTGTTTCAACCTATTTATCCCTCATTTCAGTTGGCTTTTTAACATGAACCTCGGGAAATTGAACTCCACTGCGTGTAGTAATTGCATGTATCCCTTGTTTCTCATTCCAACTCTTTAGTCTTTGGGGCAAAGGAGTAGGAGGTTCATACAATCTATTACATGGAGCAAAGGTGATTCTCCCTGGCATAAAATCTTCCTCTTTTTTTTTAGAGTTTTGATAGCCATTAATGCTCAGAGGATTAACTTCAGTGTTGTTGGGCAGTGCCCCTTATGCTCTATTTGTCAAGACATGAGCTATATGTCCAACATAAGTTACCAAGTTTCTGAATGAGACTTGATAATTTTGTAGTGTAGTTTCAGTCCTTCTCATGAAATGATTAGTTTTAGCCATAAACTGATCTCTCTTACTCATACATTGCTCGATCCTCTCAAGCTGAGGCTTCTTCTTTTTTGTCTTATGGGGAGGTATGTGCTTGTCTGTGCCATTTTGATTATCCTTCCATGAGAAGTTAGGATGATTTTGCCAACCCGGGTTATATGTGTTAAAATATGGATTATGTTGGCGATTTCCCCCTTGTACAAAGTCTACTTGCTCAGCTTGACCTCCCAGAATAGGACAATCCGATGTATTGTGATTAGCCCCTACATTCCTCGCACCAAGTTACCGCACTTTTCAATGTATGGTTGGTTTGTATGAAATTCACCAACGAGTCTATTTTAGCTAAGAATAAAGAAACGTTGTCCACTTCATAAACCCCAGATGGTTTTATTTGAATTGTTCAATCAGATGTCCACATTGTGTTTGTATTGGCTATTTTCTCAAACAACTCGAGTGCTCCATCAATAGTTTGAGTAGTCACTAATCCATTAGACAAGGAGTCAACTAGGCTTTTGTATTGAGGGAGTAGGCCAGTGTAAAAGTATTGCACTTGATCCTTCTTAGGGATTTCATGTTGAGGGTATTTCCTAAATATGTTTTTGAACCAACTCCATGCTCCATCAAATGATTTAGAGTCATGTTGCTGGAATATTTTTATATCGTGTCTGAGCATAGCAACCTTGACTGGTGGCATGAACTTTGTGCAAGATTTTTGGGCCAAGTCATTCCAAGTCGTGATGATTGCAGGAGGACGGGAATCTAACCAATCTACTATCATATCTCTTAAAGTGTAAGGAGACAACCTGAGTCTGATGGCCTCATATGACATACCCTTATATTTAAAGAGTAGACACATGTACATGTGGGTTTTCATCAGGTTTGTCGTAGAATTGCTGTCCATTTTTAAACATGTTTATTACATTGGACTTTAACTGGAAGTTTGCAAGACCAAAAGGCAGGTAAACTATACTTGATTGGTTTTGGACAATTTGTGGGGTCGTAAACTCATCTATAAGTCTATTTCCCTCATTGACTGACTCAACACCCGGTATACATGATTGTTATTTGCCATTACTTCCTATTTTCGATTTATCTAAATCCTTTTCTTCTCTTAATCTATGGTGTAAATTACGTTTGATATCCGGGTAAACCTCTACAAGATCTCTGTATTTCGAACGTAGCATAAACAAAATAATTGGTGAAGGTACTAAAAATAGAAACTACTAAATTAAACGAAAAATGAAAAATTAAGCAGTAAAAGTCCGAATTAGTGATAGTAATCTAAAAAATAAATTTAAACTAAAATCTTCGGCAACGGTGCCAAAAACTTGTTGTTGATTGCAAGTGTATGGATCACACAAGTAATATAGTAGACTTTGAGTCCAAGTATCGATCCCACAAGGATTATGTAAATTGTATTTTAAATTATTAACCTTAACCGGAACTAAGAAATCACTTTGAGATTTTTTTATAAACTAAGACTAAATTACTAACTAAACTAAGAAAACGAAAAAGAACTGGTTTAAATAATTTTATGAAACAAACATGTTAGAATTGTGAATCCACTTTATTGCCATCATCCATATTTTGACTTAAACATTTAACAACAATTTATTGGGTTTTGAAAATTAATATTCCTAAAGTTCTTAAAACTATCTTTCGAACGGTGAATTAAAGCCTTTTTCTACAAGGGATTTGATTGTGTTTCTATGACAAATCCAAAATTGTAGAAAAGCATTACAGTTTTGTGAACATTATTGAAGATTACACAAAGCATAGGATATATTTCTCTCCCCTATAAAGATTTGTGGCAATTGATTCAAGTCTAAATGATTTTTCACTCTTTTCGAACATAGAAAATACCACATACATCATAGAATCATGCGTCCAAAATTATAAATGAAAAACAATCCAAAATTAATTGCTCAAACCCATAAATTGCTTAAATTAAATAATAAATCGGAACATGGAATTCGGAAAACAAAGGTTCATCCAAATCCTAACATTAAAATATCTAGCCTAGAAACATATTCGAAGATAAATCACAATATATAAATTTGGAGTTCATCACCCAAATCATAATCTTGATCTTTGATCTTCAATATTGAAATTAACGTAAATTGGTCCCTTGATGATTTGATAGCCCTTCGATATGATTTTTACAATTTGTAGACCCCTAAAAATGTGCCTCACGTCAGGTATAAATAGGTTTAGTCAAAACCTAGGTGAAAAAAAATTGAAAATGGCGAAAAAGCTAGCTGAGCAGATTAGTCAAACTAACGTCCGACCGCGTGATTATGACTCTTGCGACTTCACAATTTCATGTTTTCTGGTTTTGTTTGTATTTGATGCAATCATGCTACCACTCGCATATATAAGGTGCGGCTTTGTGCCTTTACGTCTATGTGCAATTTTCCCTTTTTGATTTCTTTTAAGTTGGTATTCATCCTTTTATTGCACAGCAAGTTCTCCATTTTCTGATTAGATCAATTTGGCCATTGAACTTCTGATTTCTTCCAATTTGATTCTTTATTTGACTTTTCTCCCAATTTTCACCTCGATTAACTTCATTAATTCTTCCTTTGTAGAATTTTGCTCTTTTATCATCCAATTGACTTGTTTTTACTTGAATTCCTTCATTTTCTCGACTTCGGGTTTTTTTAAAATATAAACAAATAATAACAAAATCAATAGCAAATATTCAAAAATAGTAAAAATAAATCTTATTTTTAAGATAGAAGTAAGTGTCTAAAATACACTTATTAACATGCATTAAAGATGATCATTGAAAAAGATTTGTAAAAACTCGAAGAAAAACTCATTGTGGCATTATGTCGAACATTTGGTATGCATGCATAAAAACTAAGGAAAAACGTTGATTTGGGACCCTTGAATGCATACAAATTTTTTTTACTTTAAATCACAATTCAATTACATCAATTTCTAGCCTAATCCCATACTTCATCAATCCATAGTTCTAAATTCACAAGAATATCAAAAGCATTACAATTATCATGCATAATCTCTAAAAGTGTGTAAAATCATACCTTTGATTTGCTTTTGATGTGATAAGGACAATGAATTTAACTCAATGTGAAGTAAACTTGTTGGATCATGGATCATACTTAAAGTGGGGATAATTTGGGTTGAGAGCAATACAAAAAGTGTAATGAATGAGTGAAGAATTCATGTCTCCTTAAAAACTACCGATTTTTTCCAAAAAAACCATGCTGCTGTGCGGTTGAAATTTGTGTGGCCGTGTGGTATAAACCTATAGCAAGAAAAAAAAAATTGCAATTCATGTGGTAGCACGGTGTTACCATTGCGTGGTTACGTGGTATACACAATAGAAGGCAATTTTTTTTTTTTTTAATTCCAAATCCGTTTTCAACCCCTTTTACCTCGTGATGCATGTTTGGATTTCATGTTCTAGGCTAGAATGTGAAAGTGATCATGACGCACTAAGTGTTAGTGAGATTGTAACTGATTCAAAGTGGTGATGGTGCTAATGATGCTAACTTAAATAACTAAAAAAAAGCAAAAACTACCTAAAAATTAATGTAAAGCTGTAAACAAAGCATAACTAAAAAATAGGGGAAAAATTGGGATTCCTCCCAATAAACGCTTCGTTTTTAGTCTTAAGCCCAACTTTTCTTGAAACTTCCTTATGGTGGCATAAAGGATGCTTGTGATGCCTTGTACTGCCTGCAATTCCACGCCTTGCACTTCTCAATCTTTTTGCGCACTTTCTTGAATTCTTGATTGCTGACATACGTGTCACCTGGTTTTTCTTCTTGCTTCACATTATTTCCATTTTCCTGTACCACTTCTTCTAATTTGTATCAACTTTGAGTTTGAAAATATTTGTTCGGGTGTTGAGTGACATTAAAAGTCACTTGTTCATCTTAATCCCTTAAGATCACTTCCCCTTTTTCAACATCAAAGCTCATCCAGTGGCTAGAAAAGGTCAGCCAAAGATAAGTTGCATTCTACTATCTTCCTAAATGTCAAGAATTACAAAGTCTGCTGGGAAAAAGAATTTATCCAGTTTGACCAAAACATTTTCTATTTTTCCATATGGATACTTCACAGATCTGTCAACTAGCTATAATGTGATTTTGGTGGGTTTAGGTTCCCCCAATCCAAGTTTCTTGTAAGCTGAAAGAGGCATCAAATTGATAATTTCCCCTAGATCACACTAAACTCTATCAAATTTAAAATTACCAATATCACAAGAGATAGAGAAAATCCTTGGTTCTTTGAGTTTTGTAGATAGTTTATTTTATAGAATTGTACTGCATTCTTTAGTTAAGGAGTGTCTCAAATTCCCCCTGCTTCTCTTTTGAAAAATCATTTCTTTCATAAACTTGAGTAGAGGGGCATGAGCCAGAGCCTCTGTGAATAGTATGCTAATACGCAGTTTATTGAACACTTCCAAAAAAACTTTAAATTGCTTTTTTAGCTTGTATTTCTTTAATTGTTGAGGTAAGGGAATTGGTGGCACATAAACCTTGACAAGAGGTGGAGATTTTTCTTGTGATTTCTCAACATCATTTTGAGATTTTTAAATTAATGCTGCTTTTGTCTCCAATTCCCTGTCTTCGATTTCTATCTGCTACTCCCTCTGTTTAGTGATGGCAAAAAAATCCAATCCGCTCCATCGACCCATCGATCCGATCCGGAAAAACCCTGATCCGCAGATATGGGAATATCAACCCCGATCCGTGCCGTTTTAATAAAATAAAAAAAATTAATAAAAAAAATTAAATTTTTTAAATTTTTTTGAAGGATTTAATTTAAAATATATTTTAAAAAATAAAAAAAATTCTTGTTGATCAATCCACAGATCAGTGGACCGATCCGCCCCGACCCGACCCGACCTAACCTGAAAATTGGCAGATCACGGGGCAGATAGGGCTCCGATCCGCCCAGTTTCCAACACTACCTACGTTAAGGCCTCTTCACATGTATTTCAGACTATTGCACACCACTTCTATTAGTTATAGTCTTAACATCCTTTTGCATCCCTTGAATTTTAATGGTATTACTGGGGAGTGTTCTAGGTGCTCTCTTTGATAGTTATTGAGTGATTTATCTTATCTGATTTTCAAGCCCTTTAATTGCAGCAGAATGGCTTTGCATGGTTGTTTGATGTAATTCAAACAGTTTGTCAGTGTTTTGCATGTGTCAATGAAACATTTCCCCAAAAATTGGTCTTCTCTCTAGCAGTGGTTGGTTCAACTCATTTTGATTGTTAGATCATTTGAAGTTCGGGTGTTGTCTCCAACCAGGATTGTAAGTAGGAGCATACAGGTTATTCTATTGTTGATGATTGTTTTGCACAAAGTTAACTCACTTCTCATCTGAAGCCAACAGTATACAATCTTCTGTCGAATGGTTCGTGCTACTCTATCGGATGGGAACATGTTATGTATTTTTGCAATGAGTTCTACCATGTCCTATGCTTGGTTGACACTTTTATTGGTAATGGACCCACCAGCATATGAATCCACAGTGCATTTGTATTATGGTGACAACCCAGAGTAGAAGTACTGAACTTGAAGGCCCTTGTTAAATCCACGATATGGGATTTTCATAGGAGATCCTTAAATCTACCCCCAAAACTCCTGAAAACTCTCACAGTCTAGTTGTTAAAAAGTAGATATCTCCAATTTTAGTTTAGCGACCTTAGAAGGTGAGAAATATTTGTTACAAAATTTTCTAGATAGGCCGTCCTATGTGGCTATGCTAAATTTTAGTTCAGAATCAAGCCACTCCAATGCATTATCCCTTAGATGTAAGGAAATAATCACAGACGAATAAATCATCATTTAAACTTTGAAATTGAAAATTTTGGCACATTCTCCCAAATCTTGCGACATACACATTGGGATCCTCATGTGCCTTTCCAAAGAATTGGAGGTTAATACTAATGAGATTTATTAAATTTTCTCTGAATTGGAAGTCATTCCTACCAAAAGGTGGATTTAATTTACTAGAATGGTTTGCAGTTGCAATATGTTGTGTGAAAACTTGATATGTTATATTTTACTCGTAAGCGCATGAATCTATGTAATATTGATTAATGAATACGAGGTCGAACCAAAAGAAATTGCAAATTTTATGAAAGTGTAGTTCAATCTTAATTAATCTATATTATATATAATATATAAAAGTAGCCGAGTCAACCCCAGTCAACTTTACTGTTTCCCTCCAAAACTCTTGTGGTATGTGCAGATTTTATTTATTTTCAATTTTTGGGGACTCCAATATTTATCATGTTCACACTACTCATATCTCTCATCCAATAATCAACTTCAAAACCCACTTCAAAAATAGTTGGGTCTTTAATATTTATTTATTATTTTCAAAATCGCTGACGTCTACTTATATTCTTCAATATTTATTGTGTTTATATGGCTTCTATTTCCCGCAGCCTAATTACACTGGAAAGCCAGTTTTTTTTTTCTTCCCTTTTTCGCTTTTTCGAAATTTGTTTCATTTTTTCCCATTTTTCAAAATCTGTATATTCATTTTTTTTTTCTATATCCTTTTTTTTCATTTCCCGATATACAACATCTTTCATTTATGTTATATATAGTTATTATGAAGATATACACAATAATAAAATATTCAATTAAAGGGTTATTTCTTTGAAAAAATGTGTACTGTTTAACATGACCCCTCCACTCCACCTTTTATTTATCACGTTTTATGATTCAAAATTTCTGGTGCGTTGGTAATGCTTATTAGTTATTAATATTACAAACCAGTTCAAAATAAAAAATCGTAAATTATTTTTTGAAAAAGTAAAAATGATTGGCACTACTCTTTTCTTCAAGACCTGTGATATTTTGAGTCGTTGAACATAGATTTGGGTTTTTGACAAAAAGAAAAAAATATTAAAACATTAATATTGTAGATTAAGTTTCGAAAACAATATAGAATGCAAAATTATTTTGGACTAATAAGAGGATTTGTTAATAGTCTATTTATATTATGTTCTAGATTTCTCTATTGGGGTTGCAATGTGTTAACTAATGTTGGGCTATTTAGAATAGCTTTGGGTTGGATAGATATGTTAATGGTTTCGGCCGTTAAGTGAAGAAAAAACATATTATTCATGAGTCAGTATATATATTTGATGAAATTGTATATCACATTGTATAAAAAATAATAAAATTAAGAAACTAGAATTATTATTTTTTTTTAAATTTGCTTTTACTGATAAGTTTTTTTTTATTTTTTATAATATAAGAACGATAATTTGTTTGGTTTTACTTATTTATATTTGGATTTTTTGTGTCAAAATCTCTCTTTTCATAAAAAAAAAATGTATTCTTATAATGTTTTCAATCTTACAAATAAATATTTGTGTTCAGTTATACAAATCCAAAGTAAAAATTTCAGTTAAAAATTATGTCGAAATTTTATTAATAGATAATACTCTCTCCGTCCTACAAAGATAGTCTACTATTTCTTTTTTGTCCGTCTCAGAAAGATAGTCTACTTTATTTTTTAAGAGTGAAATTAATATTTTATATTCTTTTTTGTCCTTAATCTGTGTGAAAATGAGTAGAGGACTATCTTTATGGGACGGAGAGAGTACTAAATTATAAATCACATCATACGTATAGTTTTTTTTTAAATAATCTTATTTTTAGTTATTAAGTACATCTAAAAATTGGAGCTCTTTTTTATAGCGTATTATTAAATTATTAAATATTTTTATAGATAATTACATTTAATATTAATTAATTTCTTATAATAATTGTGATATTTTATTGGTCTAAATTTTGTAGATAAATATTTGGTTCAGTCATACAGATCCAATGTCAAATTCTCAATTAAAATTATATTTAAAATTTATACACATTCGTATTTTTATAAATCACGTTGTATTGAAATTTTTATAACTAAATCCTATTTTTAACTTATTTATTACATATACATATTAAAGTTCTTTCCTATATTGCATTATTTATCAAATTTATTTCAATGACAATTACATTTAATTCTTAATTAATTTTTTATTCCAAAAAGTCTCATATCACATTTTTTAACATTAACGGTTAAAAAATTTATCTATATTGTTTGAAATGATATAGTTATTAATGGTTTTTGTCCTAACTGTTAATTTTAAAATTTCAAAAAGTAATTAACCATACCAAGATATTCTTTGCTATATTTTAATTCAAATTTTATGATATTTTTTCACAATAATATATAAATTGTCTCCCAATTTACTTAACTAAAAATTGAGATGATCAATACTAAATTATAATTTCAATCAGAAAATAATTACGTTGTTTAAATATTGAAAATCTAAAATATCATAAATTTGATGCAATATCTTTGTCAACCTCGCAATTTATTATTATTATTATTATTATTATACATGTTGTTTTTTATTGTCAATGGTAAAAATATTGAATTTTGTCTTTTATATGCGTGATCTCTATTATTAACTTTTTCATCTATTGTTTGAATGTTCAGAGTACATGAATACTGGAGATCCTACATTTAAGTGTTCATTTTGCAAGGCGAATTTTTGGTTCGAGGAGATAGTGAATAATCGTTACAAAACTTGACGATCATATTCTATAAGGTCAAATTCTATCTGACAGTAATGCAGGACGCAAGTTCTTTATTCCAAGGATATCGTTGAGCCATTCGAATTTTAGGATACTTATTAGATTTCAAAAAAAAAAAAAAAAACAATTTTCATTGATGGTGTCGTATGTCATGATTATCAATAAGAGTCAGACACAATCATTTTCGCATGTATGACTTCTCCCTAAAAGGTTGATGTTTATACATGAAACTAATAAATGATGAACTTATATCTTATTTGTGAATGTTATTTATTTTGTTTAAGGATTCATTTAATTTCGAATAGGATTATTTTTATTTAGACGTTTCTTCATATGCATCGCACGGGATGATTCACTAGTTATAACTATAGCTAGTTGAGAAAAATCAAGTTTGGTTGAATTAATTAAAACTATTTAAAATGTAAATAATACAAAATAACAAAGTTAGAGAAATTTAGTAAATAACAAAGTACTAAGGTTTTAGAATCCATTACAATATAACAACATAATTATTTGGTTGTCGATTAATTCTCAATTTTGAGCAACAAATCAAAATTAATTTATTGTTGCCTCTAGATTTAACAATAAGGCCCAAATTAAATAAATCTCAAGTAGGTTCTTCTTTACTTCTTAAACAAATTATCAAAGCATATCTCGTATCAATTAGAAAGAAAACGAGAAATCAAAGATAATAACTTAACATTTGAAAACTAAGCATGGATTAATTAATCAAATCATTAACTCTCAAAAATACTTGATATTAAAGATGAAAGAACATTTAAATTAATTATCCGAATAAGCAAGAACCATAAACGTTTCACACAAACGGAATTAATACGATAACCAACTATGAAATTAAACGAGTTTCATCGTCAACCTTAGTATAAAATACTTAGAACATAATCAAATTAGAACAAGAAGAAATAGATAAAACCCGTCATGGAAGATGTATGTAGAAAGCCTTTCAACTTCTCTTCTCTTCTTTTGCTCTTATTTTTCCACCCTCAACTCTCTCCTTTTCATAGCCAAGAACTCATCAATTTTTTATCATTAATCCATCCCTCCACTCATTCAACATTATCTCCACTCATCCAACACTATCATTCTTTATTCATCCACTAACATTTCCATCCACTATCATTCTTTATTCATCCACCAACATTTCCATTATCTCCAACATTATTTTAAATTTTCAACCCATCATCTTCTTTTGCAATTTGGTCCTCCAAGTTCAATTTCTTCAATTGTTGGTCCTCCAAGATCAATTTCTTCAATTGTTGGTCCTCCAAGATCAATTTTTGTTTGATTCATCTTCAAATTGGGATTTTACATAAAGAACACAAAACACACAATATTAATACTAAATTTTGCTCCACTTCTTAATAATTTGTACTTTTAGGAAATAAAATATACTTATCACAATAGGTGTAAGGAATTGACCCATAGGAAGGTTTCCTACGTTATCATCTTGCACATCCAGTTGGTTATAATTTGGATTGATTTGCAATGCTACATTTTAACCAATAGGTAATATAGCTTTATTTGGGTCTAATTCAATGTGTACTTGTGGATTGATTGGATTGGCCATTAGGTTCAGATTTTGTTCCCTACGTTGTCCTATAAAGAATTGTTCAATTTCAAGTTTGAAATGTAGAAGATTTTTCCTTTGAGAACGGAGCATAAAAGGACAAGAAGAAAATTATTATTATTATTATTATTTTATGAATTAAAAATGGGTAATTAACGCAAAAAGACTCTACCTTTGAGCTTTCTTGTGCAATTCGTTCCTACCTTTATCTTTTTTTGGCAATTTCACCCTCACATCTTGTGGAAAACATCCTTACCATCTATTTCTTTCCAAAAATCTATTAGCCGACCCATGAATAATCTTTTGACCATTATTATGAGGAGCAAGAAAGTCTTTATATATTATTTCATTTAAAACTAACACAAAAAATGAAAATTGAAATTTATCATCTTTTAAGACTGCTGGAGGTGAAATAGAGTGGAGGTGATGCCGAGGAAGAGGAAGAGGAAGAGAGGCGGAGAAAGGCGGGTTATCCACCCACGAAACAAGTTCTCGAAAAACCCTACTGATCTCGGACTCTTGGCCTCTTTATGCTTCTAAGCCCTACGTTTTCTGCTATATATACAATTTTTCTTTTTCAGGAAGAGGGTGTAATAGATGTTCAAAATTAGTGAAATACCTGTTATGTAATTTTTTTTCCAGAACTTAAGTTGCCTGATCAGGGATTTTATTTCCATTTATTTATGGCTATATTATTTAAATCAATCATGCGGGGTGCAGTCACATAATGATACTCAGGGCTCTTAAATGGCCTTGTTTTAGGCTTTTAGGATTTGTTGAAAATGTTTAATAGTCAAGTTAGGACATATTCAAACTTGTTTTGTGGGTTTTACCATTTAAAAAAGGTGGCTGGTGAGTGCTCCGTAGACTTAACGAAATCAAATTTGGCAGTGGTGTCATTGATGAGCTTCTGTTTTTCAGCCCTGATTTTGCTTTTGGTTTCGGTTTATTGAGTTTTTTTTCAACTATGTTGGTTTCGGTTCCTTTCAGGCTTTCACCATTATCTTCGCCTCTCTTCCTCTTCTTCTTGTTCGGCATTGCTGCTGTATTTATCCTCCGACAGTCTTAAAAATCGCATAGTTTTAAGACATGGTAAAAGAAGATAGATTTCCTTTTTCATTTCTTTTTTTACGTGATTTTAAATGACATATTATAAAAAGACTTTCTTACCCCCCTCATTATAATGGTCAAAAGATTATTTATGGTCAACTAACAAATTTAACGAAAATAGAAGGTTGGAACGTTTTCCACATGAATAATAAAGGTGAGGGTGAATTTGCCGAAAAATCAAAGGTAGGGACGAATTGCACAAAATAGCTCAAAGTAGAGACGTTTTGCGCCAATTACCCATTAAAAAAATACTAAATAACTAAAAGAAACTTAAATCTAAAAGCTAAAAATACTAAACATTAAAATAAATTAATAAAAAAATAATTTAGTCATTGGCATGGGTGTTAAAAACTTCTTGTGTTTTGAGTATCGCAAGTGTATAATAGCGTAAACAAGTAATATAGTAGAATTTTGAGTCTAAGTTATCGACCTCACAAGGACTAGTTAATTCGTTATTAATTTACTCTGACCTAAAGATCATAGACTAAGGCAATACCTAAACTATGAAATTGAAAATTGCGTAGTATCCATAAAGGGCAATAAATTGAGGAATTTACGAAAATAAATAATTCAAATAACGAAAAAATAGAAAATTGAATTAGTAACTACTTGAAAATTACAAAAAAAAAAAAAGAAAAGAAATTCAACACTGAGTTTTCTAACAATAAATTATTATCGGAACTAAAGATTTCGAAGTGATACTGTAGTTAAATTTTGCATCTCAAGTTGTTTCTAAAATTGTATTTGATCGAATATACACATGTATCTAATTTACCTCTCTCAAGTTCAAACTAAGCCTATTTAATTAAGTCAACCTGTATTTCTACAGAGGGTTATAATTCTTCCTTAGTCAAATGCATTAAATTTCCTAAGAATTCATAATTGATCACATGCAAATACAAATTCATATATGTATCTTTATGTTGAAATTGCTTGATTTTACTACTTGGTCTAATTTTTAACTCACCTTTCGAATTATGAAAACAACCATAAATTACATGAACTAGTATCTAATAAATAAATGTATTAAAGCAATAGCAAAATCAATACCTAAAAAAAATCCCAACTTGAGAATTGAAATAAAATTAGAAATATTAATATACATAATTAATCCCAAAATTAAATCTAGCTACTCATGTTCTTGGAAAGAAAAACAATAAATAATGTAAATAAAATCCGGATTGAAAGCCAAACATCATCTTGCACCAAGATTTAATCCAAGCTTTGTTGATCTTCCGAATCCCTAGCTATTCTCCGCTTGAATTCACAAAGAATTGAAAGAATTTGGTGGTATACTGTGGAAGGGAGACTATTTTCTATCTGATTTTCATGTCCCCTGCTGCTCTCCAAAAATTAGGTTGAAACTAGGTTAAATGAAGAGAAGTTTTGGTGGAAAATTGGGTTCTCAGGCCGATTCCGGCACGACTGGACAAAGGTGCGGTCGCGCAGTTCAGTGTTTTTGCGTTTCACCCATTTAACTTAACATCATACGGCCACGTGGTTCGTTGTGGTACGGTCGTGCGGTATTACCATGAAATGCGGTATTACCATGAAATGCAATTTCATCTTTTCATTTGTTGTAAGTTGGTTCTCCACTTTTATTTGCCACACAAGTCCTTCATCTTTTGATTAGAGCAATTTAGTCCCCAAATTTCCATTTCTCTTCAATTTGCTCTTTTCTTCTCTTAAATTCTTCACTTGGACCTTCAAACTTCTTCCTTATTCCACTTTACCTCTAATTTGCACCTCAATTGACATGTATTTGCTACAATTCTTTCAGTCTCTCGGCTTTTGGGATAACACCCGAATAATGATAAATAATAACAACAAAGCAGAGTTTATTCCCAAAAGACAACATAATATCATAATTTTGACAGATAAATAAGTGTATAAAATACATTTACCATCCTTCATTTGGATGAAGTGGAAATAAGAAATTATACCCTTATTTAAATAGGAAAAATGTTACGTAAGAGTGGAAGAAGCCTGTGTGAATTAAATTCAATGCATTTTCCTGAAGGTAAAGATATACTTGTCCCGACACTTGATATATTTGATTTAGTGAATGAATACATAGTATCCCGTAACGAATATGAAAGAAGAACATATTTAAGTTCGGGTTCAATTTTTTTATCAGATAGAAACGTTGATTTGCTGCATGATGTGAATACTCCAAAGTTTTTGAACAATATTAGATGTTCTGGTGTACATAATCACGAACTAAAGTTTAGGATTGGTATACAAGTTATGCTATTATGAAACATTGATCATTCTATAGGTCTGTGTAACTGTACTCGATTGATGATTATAAGACTTGGAAACCATGTTGTTGAAGTTAAATTCTTTTTGGTATTCACGTAGGATACAAGTGTTCATTACGACGATGTCATTGGCCTCTTTAGATAGAAGATTACCTTTTAAGCTTACGAGGGGAAAATACCCCTTGGCCATTTCATATGCTACGAATATCAACAAAAGTCAGAGTCAACCTCTTTCTAATGTTGGACTTGTTGATAGGTAATCCAATCTGAGTGACAATGTGACGGCGTTAGATGACAACCTCGGTCCAGATTGGTCGGAATGACCTGTACTGATATTCGACCTGGTGATGCCAGATCGGATGTTAGTACACCGTATTTTGAAGACTACAAAGGGACTCCTCAACGCGGTTCCGATGTGGTCCAGTAAGGTCGGTTAACTAAAGTTTATTCCAATGTGGCCCAGTAAGGTCGGTTAACTAAAGTTTATTCCGATGTGGCCCAGTAAGGTCAGTTAACTAAAGTTTATTCCGATGTGGTCCAGTAAGGTCGGTTAACTAAAGTTTATTCCGATGTGGACCAGTAAGGTCGGTTATTACTCACAGACAAAACAAGACCAACTACCTTCTTACAAGGTAGTTATTCCGAGATATTATTAGTCAGAACACAAAAGTCAACCACATGATATTATGTAGGAATTCAGTTAGGTTAGTTATGTCTTAATGTCAGATAGTCAGGTATTGTAATAAGCCAGCTCACACCATTCTCCCTATAAATATAGGAGAGGGTAGCTCACAAAGGGGGGACAACTTTGGCTATTCAAAGCCAATACTACATTTATACAAGAAATCATACGTGGAGTCCAGGTCATTCACACGATCTGGGATCCACCTCTTACAAACCATCTTTTATTATCTACGTGGAGTTCGGGTAATCCATTACGATCTGAGGTCCACCTCTTTCACATATAATTTTCGATTACATAACTAACACCCACTTATTTCTTGCTGACTTGGAATATTTCATATTTCAACCGTCAACAATTGGTGCTAGAAGGAGGGCCTTCGCTTGTGATAGAATAGCAGTCCGTTCCACCAGTTCATTCATATACTTCACCGTCAGTAAGATTCGAATACAATGGACAACCAAGGCTCGGGGAGTGATCATGGGACGAAGGGAGGCGACTAGGAAGGCAGGCCTTGTCCGGACCCCCAAATGGTTGAGGTGATGCGCCAATTGAGGAGTTTGACGCAAGCAGTTGAAAGGATGCAACGTCAACCACCCAGGGACACTCAGGCCCCCATCGCTATACTAGCACCATCTCACCACCCACCTGGAAACCACCGAGTCTGCCGAAAACTCAACTACTTACATGACAAGTCTGAAAGCTCAACCGGAGAAAGAAATTCCCGCTCCCCCCGTAGGGGGTCACCTAAAAGGACAAACAGTGTGTTCAGCAGGTTAGGTCTAGATCCCATGGCCCCCACAAAGAAGGACCCGAAGTTGGGAGTGAACAGAAAACCCACTATCTCGTACCGCTCGAAAAGATCTGCACGAAGTCCATATTATGAGCCCACCCGGACTCGAGGTAGGAATTTCAAAGCTTCTATTGAAGACACGCCAACCTTGGATCTTAGTGATCCACCTTACGAGGGAAAAGGAAATTTGAAAGAACTCAACGCGCTGAAGAAACAATTAAGCGATATAAAAGGTAGGCAGAAGAAGGACAGCCCGACGGACAATTACGCCCCATCCAGATCTTCCCCATTCTCGAAAGGAAATTCTGAACGAGACCCTGCCCAGCAAGATCAAGGTGCCTCAAGTGCCTAGTTATAACGGAACACCAGATCCCGTAGCTCACATAGACCGGTATGTTTCAAGGATGGAGCTACAAGGTGTTAGTGATGCCATCATGTGTAGGATCTTTCCCCTGACTCTAGGGGACAGGGCTCAAAGGTGGTTGCGTAATCTACCAGACCACTCCATAACAAATTGGAAAGACCTGTCTTCTCAATTCCTCTATAATTTCATGGCTGCAAAAAAAAAAGGACAACCCCCAAGGAACAACTGGTAACTATCAAGCAGGGAAGAACTGAGTCACTGAAGAGCTATCTAGATCGGTTCAACAAGCAAATTATGGACACAGACAAAGTGTCAGACGATGCACTCCTAATGGCAGTAACATCAGGTCTATGGCTGGAATCCCGATTCTTGTGGACAGTGCATGAAGAGGGGCCAAAAACCTTTCGGGATTTTCTTACGAGAGCTGATAGGGCCATTGGAGCTGAGGAAGCAAAGTCCAGTAGAATGGAAGACAAAGGAGAGACAAAAGATCGAGATCGATCTAAAGGGAAAGAAAAAGAGACCCAGAAGAGTGATAGATTCAGCCAAGAAAAGAAGCGATATTTTCAAGGACCAGGAAGTTTTCGACCTCATCCCTCCAGTTCAACGCGCATAGATCTTTTGAAAGCCCGGCCTGAGATCATATTCACGAGAATCAAGGACCGGAATTTGTTACCTCGGCCCCGTCCATTAAGGACAGGCTCATCTGAATTGAATCAATCAAGGTACTGTAGGTACCCTAGATCAGCAGGACATGACACAGACTACTGTAAAGGCCTGGGGATTGAACTCGAAAGATTGATCAAGGCAGGACACTTAAAAGAATATGAAGGAGAACCTCAGGTGACTCGAGAAAAACAGGGCCAAGCCGAAACTGGAGGTACGCCTCCAGCTGAAATTTGCATGCTGGTGGGAGGAAGCCAAAGTCAGGAAGGATCCAAAAGGCAAAGGCGTCAACACATTAGAGATGCCCGAAACTGTAATCAGATTTTGTCGGCAAGGGCTCCAGTCCCAAGAAGGGAAGACGATTCCTTCAGTTTTGATGAAGGAGATGCTGAGGGGGTACTCCAACCACACTCGGATGCTTTGATCATAACCATGCCTGTCTCAGGAGTAAAGATCCACCGCACTTTGGTAGATAACGGGAGCGCTGTGAATATCCTATATTGGAAAACCTGCTTCCAAATGGGGGTGGAACAATGGCACCTCAGCCCTTATTCCACCAAGTTACAAGGCTTCACTGGAGATTATGTTACACCACTAGGCCAAATTACACTCATGGTAGAACTCGGGAACCCTCCGTGCACTAGGCGAGGATAGCAGATTTTGTCATAGCTGACATACCATCCAACTATAATGCAATCCTTGGAAGACCTATTCTACATGAGTTGAAGGCGGCCACCTTAATATACCACTACGTGATGAAATTTCCCACTTCTCAGGGAGTGGGAATCGTGAGGGGAGATCAGAGGATGGCCCGAGAATGCAACCTGAGTTTCTGCCCTTGTCGGGCACAGCAAGTGAGGGTGATCCAGATGGAAGACCAGGTTGAAGAGATCCAAACGTTGGATCCACGCCTGGATCAAAACGAAACCAGGACCGGACCAGTGGAGGACCTGACGTTGGTCACCTTGGACTCCGATAGGCCTGAGTCGCAGTTAAAAATTGGGAAAGACCTTCAGGAGCCAGTAAGATATGAACTTATAGATTTTTTGAAAGAGAATAGAGATGTTTTTTACTGGACTCATGCTGACATGGAAGGAATACCTACACACCTGGCCTGTCACAAGCTCAATATTGATCGTGGGGCGAGACCAAAAAGGCAGAAGCGTCATCCCTTAAATGGGGAGAGGTATGAAGCTCTTGCAAATGAGATCCTGAAGTTATTGGGGAATGGATTCATACGGGAGGCAAAATATCCAGAGTGGGTGGCCAATCCAGTTCTTGTGCGAAAGAACAATAAATCCTGGAGGCTCTGTATAGATTTTACGGACCTCAACAGGGCTTGCCCCAAAGATAGATTTCCACTTCATGGATGCGTACTCAGGCTACAACCAAATTCCCATGTATGGCCCAGACAAAGAACATCTTTCATCACAAACAGGGGATTATATTGTTACAAGATGATGCCGTTCGGATTAAAGAATGCGAGGGCAACCTACCAAAGACTTGTCAACAGAATGTTCGCAGAGCAAATTGGTAGGACTATGGAAGTATATGTGGATGACATGCTGGTGAAGAGCATCAAGTCAGCAGATCACATCCAACACATAGCTGAAATGTTCGCCATTCTTAGGCAATATAAGATGAAGTGTGCCTTTGGGGTAAAATTGGGAAATTTTTGGGATATATGGTGCATCATAGAGGGATTGAAGCCAACCCGGAAAAATTCAAAGCCTTGATTGACATGAAAGCACCAACCAACATAAAGGAGATCCAAAGCTTGACCGTAAGAATAGCAGCTCTGAACCGGTTCATCTCAAAATCAACTGATAAGTGCAGACCTTTTTCGAAGCGCTTAAGATGGGGAAGAACTTCCAATAGACGGAGCAATGCCAGAGGGATTTCGAAGATTTGAAAATACAGCTCGCCTCACTACCCCTACTCTCCAAGCCAGTACCAAGAGAAGTGCTGGAATTATACCTAGCGGTGTCAGAGAAGTCAGTTAGCTCAGTTATGATTAGGAAAGAAGATGGTATCCAGCACCCAGTCTACTATGTCAGTCAGGCCTTGAAAGATGCAGAACTAAGATATCCGCCAATGGAAAAGTTGGCACTAGCATTAATTATAAGTTCGAGGAAGTTAAGACCTTACTTCCTGGAGCATTCACTAGAGGTGCTAACCAACTATCCACTCCGCCAAACCTTACAGAAACCAGATACTTCGGGGAGATTGATGAAATGGGCAGTAGAGTTGAGACAATTCGATATCACCTATAAACCAAGAAGTGCGCTGGCAGACTTCATAGTAGAATTCCACATGGAAGTAAACCTTCCTAACCAAGATGAACTATGGTCCCTGTATGTGGACGGATCCTCCACCGAGAACTGTGCAAGAGCTGGAATTATTTTGGTCAGTCCCGAGAAGTTACTATATTGTCAATCCCTCCGCTTTGTATTCCCAGCAACTAACAATGAGGTGGAATACGAAGCCCTCATTGCAGGTCTGAAAATGGCAAGAAATATGGGCATAACCAGAGTGATCGTACACAGTGATTCCCAGTTGGTCGTGAACTAAATACAGGGAACCTACAACACAAAAGAGGAGAAAATGACATCTTATCACAAGGTGGCCAAGCAGGAATTGGATAAGTTCACCCATGTGGACATCAAACAGATACCTAGAATCCAAAATAGTCAAGCAGATGCCCTCGCCAGACTCGCATCTAGTGAAGGAGTCGAGACCATGGATAGTGTCTCCATTGGGAAGGTGCAAAATTCAGCTCTAGCAGAAGCAGAGATGCTAACCCTGGCGATTGACATGAACATGAGATGGATGGATGAGATCGTCCAGCACTTGAAGGAGGGAGTAGTGCCCCAGAG
This sequence comes from Ligustrum vulgare, assembly GCA_963555705.1. Taxonomy (NCBI): domain Eukaryota; kingdom Viridiplantae; phylum Streptophyta; class Magnoliopsida; order Lamiales; family Oleaceae; genus Ligustrum; species Ligustrum vulgare. The sequence goes on from OY743188.1 coordinate 25,227,575, forward strand.
CAAGGACGACGCTCGGAGGCTAAAAATCAGATCTGCCAGATATACGTTGATAGATGATGTGTTATAAAAATGAGGTTTCTCCCTCCCACTACTCAGATGCCTGAGTGAAGAAGAAGCCCAAGGGGCCATGAGAGAAATACACGAAGGCATATGTGGAAACCATTCTGGAGGACAGTCCTTAGCATTTAAAATCCTAAGGCAAGGATATTTTTGGCCTTCCATAAAGAGAGATGCCATGGAATTTGTTAGGAAATGTGATAAATGTCAGAAATTTTCCCCAATGATTAGATCTCCTCTGGAGGACCTGACATCCATCAGGGCACCATGGCCTTTTGCGAAATGGGGCATCGACTTGATCGGACCATTGCCAACGGGAAGAGGATCAACCAAATATGCAATAGTGGCAGTCGATTAGTTCACAAAATGGGTTGAAGCGGAGGCCTTGGCAAGAATCACTGAACAAAAAACCACCGACTTCATATGGAAGTCAATCATTTGCCGATTTGACATCCCTCATTCAATAGTTACTGAAAATGGGAAACAATTTGACAATACAAGATTCAAATCATTCTGTGAAGAGCTGAAGATCAAGAATCACTACTCTACCCCATGCCATCCACAAGCGAATGGATAAGTGGAAGCAATCAATAAAATCATCAAGCACACATTGAAAACCAGATTGGACGAGTTGAAAGGAGCTTGGGCTGATGAATTACCAGCGGTCCTTTGGTCTTACAGAACTACATGTAGAACATCAACGGGAGAAACCCCTTTCGCACTCGCATTTGGATCCGAAGCCGTGATCCCTGTTGAGGTTGAAATCCCCTCCAGCCGGGTAAAATATTTTGAAGAAGGGACAAATACCGAAATGCTACAATCCACTCTGGACTTAATTGAAGAAAAGAGGTTAAACTCAGATCTCAAGAACGCATCCTACGAGCAGAGAAGCGCAAGATACTATAATTCCAAAGTCAGGAGCCGAAAGTTCCACGTCGGAGATTTGGTACTCAGAAAAGTGTTTTTAGCCACGAAGGAAACTCAATCCGGGTCGCTTGCCCCATCTTGGGAAGGACCTTACAGAATTAGGGAAAACTTGCAAAATGGGGCATATGAACTAGAAACTTTAGAAGGAAAAACTTTACAGCGCCCATGGAACGCAGAGCACCTGAAAAAGTACTATCAGTAATCGTTTCATTAGAAGATATGTAATGCCCAACGTGTCTTAAAGATATTCCGTTGAATAAATTTTCCACAATTTCCAAGTGTTCTTGATAAAATAAACTGTACTCATCAGGTCTGCCATAACGGAATTTACGAATTCCTTAGGACCTCAAGCTAAATGCTCATCAGGTCTGCCATAACAGAATTTACGAATTCCTTAGGACCTCAAGCTAAATGCTCATCAGGTCTGCCATAACAGAATTTACGAATTCCTTAGGACCTCAAGCTAAATGCTCATCAGGTCTGCCATAACAGAATTTACGAATTCCTTAGGACCTCAAGCTAAATGCTCATCAGGTCTGACATAACGGAATTTACGAATTCCTTAGGACCTCAAGCTAAATGCTCACCAGGTCTGCGACAGCAGAATTCACAAATTCACAAATATCTAACTGCTTTAGATTGGAAACGGATTAGAAGTCTTATGAAGCCTACATTAGAACTTTGACTTGACTGTCCCAGTTAGTCAAAAAAGAGCAAAATTCCAAAAGCTAAGTGTTCGAATGAATAACTCCAGTTATGCTACAAATTTACATTACAGTACCAAATTAAAGGAATACGATCAGATCTAATTATGTTGCTTTTATGGAAAAAGAGTCCAGCAACAAAACAGTTCATTTAATTAATCAAAATTTGGGCCGGACCAGCCCTACAGACGACCAGAACTTAAAGACATTACAAATTTATTCACTCAGCCACTGGGGCCTCGCCCCGATCTAGTTCAGCCATAGCCGCGGCCTACTCCTTCCTCAGCTTCTCCAGCTCTGCGTTCAACAGGTCCGCATTGAATTTAGGGTGGAGCTCCTGAAACCTTTTCACGGCATCTTCCAATGCCATTATGTAAGTATCAGTATGATCCACCTCATATTCCTTAGACTCCTTGTAAGCAGCAACCGCAGAAGTTAAGTCCGTTCTGGCCCTTGCGAGATCCTTCTTGACCAGATCAAGCTCTGCAACAGTCTCTTCCTTAGCTCTCTGATCAGCCACTGCTCTAGCTCTTAGTTCGGCATTCTCTAGTTGTACCTTCTCCAGCTCGGAGAGAAGCAGGCCATTTCTCTGTTCCAGGCTCTCGCACTTCAACTCGATCTCTTTCTTCGCCCCGGCTAGTCTGTCCCTCTCACACCCAAGCGCATGGTTCTGATCTTTCACCACTATACTTTGGCGCATCAACTCATCATGCAGCTCCGTCTGCGCATGGACTTTAGCTCGGACATGGGACACATAGTTCTGTGCGAGCCCGAGGAAGGCTGATATGGCATGGGCAGCGTTCAGCAGGACCATCTCTGCAGCCATAGCTTCCTTCTTTTTGTCCCAGGCCCGCACCACTATGTCAACAGAATTGTGGACACAGCTGGGAAGGACCTTCAAAGAGTTCGACCCCGGGTATTAGTGGGACCGAACATCCCTTAGTGCTTTTGGGAGCTTGCCCTTCAATTTAGCCATCTCCACTGCCCGGGCCTTATGGATGCCTAAGTAGGAGAAATCCGTAGGGTCAACAGCTAGAGACGCATGGGGCGAAAGATCTGACGCTGCACGCAGACCGGACTAAGCTGCGTTTTCTGAAGAAGCTTGATTGTCTGAAACAATTATCGGATCAGAAGATGGTGGTGGCAGAGCTACCGGGTCTTCTTCGACAAGCTTCATTTTGCCGTGGGAAGACCTGGAAGGACTCGGAATGGTAGCTGGAACCCCACTGGACTGACCAGATCTGGGAGTTGTCCCCATGCCCGGAGGAAGGGTTTTCCCACCAGTGGTGGGCCTCTTCTTCTTGTTGCCAACAAAAGCAGCCCGGTCGAATGGAGGCATGGCTTTTCTCTTCGACTTGGTCGGTTCTGCAATGTGAAGAAACTATGATTAGTAGTAAACTTAGGAAAGATATAAGTTCGAGGCAACAACTACTTACGACGTGGAGGAGGTAGGAAGGTAATAGCCGGATGAACAGTAGTGAGGCCTGCCCTGAACAGGTTTTCTTCAGTGATTAACTCCCTAAAGTTCCTATCACCCCGGTCAAGGTTACGTGCTCTTTGTAATTGCTCTTCGAAGGTGAGGGATCTGGAGGGATTGGACGGACCTGAGATAAAAAAGAGATAATTAATATTAGAAGAGGCAGTTCCGAAGTGGTAAACAAGGTTTGAAACATATAGTAAGGTTTGTAATGGGTAGGGACAATGTAATCCAGGTCTTCAGTCCGCTCCAAGGTCTGCCACCCGCCACCTACATAGAACCACTGGTCCCTCCACCTCTTAATTGAATCCAGAAGCTCTTCTATCAAATTCCCACCAGTACGAGGTCGGACCATTATATAATACCAGCCAGAATCTTTCCCATCAGAACGAAGCTGGTAAACGAAACCGAACTCACTAGTATGGGGTGGTGGTAACCCTAGTTTACTCCAGATAACTAAAAAACCTATTACCACTCTCCACCCATTGGGAGTGATCTAGGAAGGGGTCAGACCCCAGTATCGGAGGTAGTTGGTTATAGTGCGGGATAAAGGGAACTTAAGACCTACTTCTAACATCATCCTATTCACCGCCACACAACCCTCAGGAGGTTCATCAGTTCGCTTATCACTCCAAGGCAGAAAAAATAGTACGGAGTCTGGAATCCTAAACCTATAACGCCATTCATCTAGGTCAGACTCAGAAACGACAGAAGGGTGAAAGCCAGCCTGCCAGAACGTCGAAGTTGAACTAGACAGGCCCGCTTTACCAGAGTTCAATTGAGTAGGTGGAATAGGTCGGGAAACAAAGGAAGGGTTAGCAGATCGGAGTGGCTGTACCTCTCGAGTTACATCTCTCAAGTTCGATACACTCGTATCTGACCCATTAGATCTAGGATCTAAATCAGGACTGGACTCCTCATTGCCCCTCCCCCAAGAGTCATTCCTAGTAGCCTCACTATCGCTGCCGGAGTTACTCATGATTTTTTCAAAAAAATATGAAGGAATACCTGGAGGATATAACAGATCTGGGCGTTAGTTCGTGTGGTAAGCAAGCCGAACAAAGGTTCACTTCGGAAAGAGAGTCGAAAGTCTTCAGAGTAGTATGAAGAAGTTATGAAGAGGAAAAACGTACAAGGGTCCCTTATATATAAAGACGTCATTAACTACCAGTGCAGAATTTGAGGAGACGCATTGAGCCCATCAATGGGAAAAGACGCCTGACAGCGTTTTTCTGGCATTGTCAGACCTAGGCAACAGGGAATAGTGACACGTGGCAACGCCATAATTACTTGGGTTTTATTACTACTTATCAAGAAGCATTTGTAGGAGCGGATCAGAAGTCCTTTCAATTCCACTCCTAGGGGCAATTGTTGATAGGTAATCCAATCTGAGTGACGATGTGACGGCGTTAGATGACGACCTCGGTCCAGATTTGTCGGAATGACCTGTACTGATATCCGACCTAGTGATGCCAGATCGGATGTTAGTACACTGTATTTTGAAGACTACAGAGGGACTCCTCAACGCGGTTCCAATGTGGCCCAGTAAGGTCGGTTAACTAAAGTTTATTCCGATGTGGCCCGTAAGGTCGGTTAACTAAAGTTTATTCCGATGTGGTCTAGTAAGGTCGGTTAACTAAAGTTTATTCCGATGTGGACCAGTAAGGTCGGTTATTACTCACAGACAAAACAAGACCAACTACCTTCTTACAAGGTAGTTATTCCGAGATATTATTAGTCAGAACACAAAAGTCAACCACATGATATTATGTAGGAATTCAGTTAGGTTAGTTATGTCTTAATGTTAGATAGTCAGGTATTGTAATAAGCCAGCTCACCCCATTCTCCCTATAAATATAGGAGAGGGTAGTCAAAGGGGGGACAACTTTGGCTATTCAAAGCCAATACTACATTTATACAAGAAATCATACGTGGAGTCCAGGTCATTCACACGATCTGGGATCCACCTCTTACAAACCATCTTTTATTATCTACGTGGAGTTCGGGTCATCCATTACGACATGAGGTCCACCTCTTTCACATATAATTTTCGATTACATAACTAACACCCACTTATTTCTTGCTGACTTGGAATATTTCATATTTCAACTGTCAACAGGACTCTACTTGAAGAAATTGATTTTCAGTCATGGACAAACGTATGTTGCAGTATCTAGAATAAAAAATCGTAATGGATTGAAGATGCTCATCTTCATTGAAGACACGAATAGAACAAACTTTATTACAAACTTAGTTCTTAAAGAGGTTTTATAGAACAACCTGCTTAAATAGCCAATAAAATATATGCCCCTGTTTGATAAAAATTAAAATTAGATTCTTAATAAATTTTGATAAAAGTTGATGAAATGTATGATTGAAAAGTTGTGGGACCTGTGAAATGTATGACAAAATTAGGGTAATTAGACCAAATCATATATTTACTTTATAAATTTTTAAATCGGATAATTAAAAATATTTTATTAAATTAGTTATTTTCCAAATGAATAGAAAACATATAAGATAAAGAGATTCTCTCTTTGGAAATCTAGAAGTCCGACTCATCTACACCTTCTTCTCCAGCCGGCTCCATCAAGCCCCAGTCAGATTTTCACTAGCGTCTCATTGGCATTTGATGATTTATCACGTCATATTGCTCCAATATTTTTAATTCTTATAAGTAGCATTTCTTTTCATCTGACTCTGCTAAGGTTAGTTGGTCAGATCTTTACCGACATCTCATCGACAATTGGTCAGAAAAATGGTAGTTGTGTGTATATGTGTTGTAAATGAAATGCCACCAGAAGATTAACCCCATTAGAGTAGATATGGAGGAAACCTTGTTTGTGCATTAATGAAAATTAGTGGACCTATTAATGTATCCAGTTTAGTTTTTCTTGAAATCAAATTGAGTTTTCTCGATAAATTGGTGGGATTTCTTGTGTAACCAGAAACCTTAAATTTAACTTGAATATTTCGACTTCACTTTATTTCTCTCCAAAATGTAATGTCGAGTGGTAAATTTAATTGCTCCATGGTGGGAACCTTATTTTGAACTTTGTTAAATTCATTAATCAATGACTAGAAATAATTATTTTTTTTAACACGAGTCAATGTAACAACAAAGTTCAATTAATTTGTAACTATTCAATTAATTTTAGCAATTTGATTTATCATGTTTTACAAATTCATTAATTGCAGTTGAAATTAATTTTAAAACCAAATTAAGTTATAATTATAATTAATTACAAAATATAATTCATTATAAAATGTAATTAAGTTACAATTGTAATTAATTATAACTAGTTTCACTCCCGTGCGATTCACGAACATATTCCATTGACAAATTATAATAGTATATTCTTACTATGTAGATGCCCAAATTTATATTGGATCAACGTGATTGGTGATCCAAATAAAGTAAATACATCTATGTGGAAGAAAATTATAAAAACTTAAACTATTCAAAGAAGATGGTACATACAAATATAATTATACAAAAATTTAAATGTGGGGTTATTTCAAATAACTAGTATTCACACCCGTGCAATACACGGAATGTTATTGTCTAATTTTTATATCTGAAATAACGGGAGAAGAAAGACAATGGAATAAAATTGTTTAAAATATAAATTTATCATACAAATAGTAAAAGTTTAACAACTAAAGTACGACGATTACATATTACAAATTAGAGGTGATCTAAAATTTGGAAAACTTCTTTGAATACCGCGTTTGTAGTTTTATTGATTCGCGCACGATCTTTATTACAAATCATGATCTTTAAACCATTATGATTTGTCACCCTGGAAACTACAACATATAACTGGCCATGACTGAACACTGGATTTCTTAGATATAATCCACCATTTGATAGCGATTGTCCCTTACTCTTGTTGATAGTCATTGCATATGATACAATTAATGGAAATTGCCTTCTTCGAAACCTAAATGGCAGTCTTATGTCAGATGGAGTTAATGACATTCTTGGAATAAGGACTTTGTGACCTGTATTGTTCCCTAAAATAATCTTAACCTCAATGACATGATTTCCAAGTCTTGTTATTATGGGACTGGTACCATTGCACAATCCTACTGAATGATCTATATTCCTCAACAACATTACACGTATTCCAACATTCAACAATAACTCATGATTAGGCACACCCAAACATTTTATCCCATTCAAAAATTCTGGGGTGTGAAGATCTTGAAGTAAACCAACATTTGTATTTGATTTGTAAGGCGAATCAGAACTCAAATATGTCTCCATCTTAGCTTGATTACGCGATACCATATACTCGTTAACCATATCAACGACATCAAGAGTTGAAGCAAGTATGGCTCTTCCTTGAAGAAAGGAACTATCATCAACCTGACTTAATACTGTAGAATAAGTGCTTTCTACAATTTCTGCAAGTGAGTCATTTGTCGCATTTAACAAAATATCATCGGGTGTCTCAATCTCAACATGACCATCATTTTGACCTCCTACGGTTCCAAAAAATTTAATTCCACAGATTCATTATCTGTACCTAGATTTTTAAGTGTCATGTTCTTCGTTAGTCTCAAAATCGTACAATGTCTCCAACGATATAAGGAGTTTATAGATGCATGGACAATACCTTGTCTACCACCTTTAGGAATCACGGGTAATATTTGTCTAAAATCTCCACCAAACACAATTGTCTTTCCTCCGAAAGATTGCTCCATACTCAATTGGTTTCTAAGCCTCATGATGTCTCTTATGGTTCTATCCAATGCTTCAAAGCAATATCTATTCATCATAGGTGCTTCATCCTAAATAATTAACTTGGTATTCACAATTAATTATGCCAGTGGACTACCTTGTTTTATGTTGCACATATAATCTTCATTTGGGTTCAAAGGAATGGCAAATCTAGTGTGAGCAGTTCTTCCACCTGGAAGAAGAAGAGAAGTTATTCCGCTAGAAGCAACATTTATTACAATTTCATCCTTCGACCTTAGAGCAACGGACAATGTTTTCCAAACAAAGGTTTTCCCAATTCCTCCATATCCAAAAATAAATAAATAAAATAAAATACCACCTTGGTCACTAAGAACTGCATCCATTATCTTCTCATATACATTCTTTTGTCACCCATTAAATTTGAAACATATCTTATGTGCTCATCTGCCAATGTCTTCATATTATAAGACAATTCATCATGTATCAATTTATTTCTGACAACTGCATAATATTCAGTGTCTAGAAATGGCATCAATTGATAATCTCGTAGATTCTTGCCACTATTTCTTAAAATCTTCTCTATTTCCACAAGAGCATAGTTTCTAATTTCCTCCACACTTAATTCCATCTTTGCATTTAATAATATAAATAATCATAAATGTACTAAAGTTGAAAAAAATTGTAATACGTTTAATCGGTGCATATCTAATAAATAAATAACAAAATAACACCTTGGTGATTCAAATTATTACGCTGTCTGTACGATATGTCTTCTGATAGATGTTGCCAGCATTTTTCTCACACAACTTCTAGCCTCGATAGACAATCCGCCAAAAGTAAAGTAGCAAATAGATTTCTTAGAGAATGTACAGTTGCAAAAATGACTTACCTCAGTAATCCGTTGATGTGTTCCCTGTCATCATCCAAAAGTTCAAGTGCATAGCAAGCATCCTTAAAAGATTCATATTGAATTTCGTTAACAGCCCAAATTTCCTCATAACTCCTAGGACCGGTCACGCACAAAATTGAGAGGTGTTCTTAGTTAATACATTTCACCATAACATGGAGGGACATAAAATATTCTTCCAATAGAAAACCCAGGTTTCCTGGGTTGCCATTCTCTAGTTAGTTGCTTCCATACAAACTTTATTGGAAATTTTGCATATGTCAAATTACATGCCTCTGAAAATTTACTATTGACTTCCATCCAAGCTGTAAACATGGTTTGGTTTTCCATGGGTCGGTTGATCAATGATTCTATTGGATCAGAATCTAAAAAAAAAAAAAAATGATGTTCTGCTCATTTGGAAGATGAAAAATTAATCATTCAACTTGAGGATCTCTATATTGTATCTCAAAGCCAAAAATTCTCAAGGAAGCTTCACATGGTGATACATATCTGCAATCGTAATACATACTTATTTCATCCACATTGTTTTATGAATCTTCATTCTCAACAATCTTGTAAAATGAAGCAGTCACACGATCATTTCCTTTGTTCACATACTTAAATAGGTACTTAATTAATCTTGACTGATTGCACCATTCCACATTCATATGAGCACCATACTTCATCAATAAGTACCAATCCTGAGGAACAAGGTAAAGGTTATCAAGATCAACAACGTTCTTATTCACAGTTCTCTCATTGTCCCTTCTTCTATAGACTGGATAACCATCCTCATCAATATTTTTGCAATCCTTAAATTTTTTTGGAAAGTGCTTGGTACAATGACCATTAGCCATACACGAAGAATTTCTACTGAGATGTCCACCTGGCTCGCGTATCATTAAATCTTTCATAGGAGCATAATATTTCGGATCATCTGCTTCATCAGGAATTTTAGCTGAAATTATCTTGCTAATGTCTTCTGGATTGGGATATTTGTCTTCTTGAGATAGAAACAACAATATGTGAGCGTGTTGCAATCCATGCTTTTGGAACTCAACGGTATAAATAACTGAAAATAAAAAAAAAATAAGAAAAGCATATGGACAATTAAATTCATATTTAATTGAAAAGATAACCGTACTAAATTGAATTAATGTAAAAAAAACTTACCTTATATGAATTTTCCAAATATTTTATATTGTTTAAGATCTTTAATCAATTGATTCAATTTCACTTTGAAGACTCTGCATACTATGTCTAGTCAGTCCTCTACTTAGAGTCCTCATTTACGCACAAAGCTCTAAATTTCAGGTCACTTTTGATTACTTGTAAATGTAATGAACAAATCGAGATATCCAATTGATGCGATCTCACTCGGGAAATGTGACGAAGAACACAGAATAACACAAACACAAAATATAAGAAAGATCTAAATTCAGCCAAAACACTAGAAACAAGAAATAAAACAATTGGAAAAGATAAAATTGACGATAGGACTTTGACCCAACAATCTCGGCACGATGACTTGACGATGCGGATTGAAGAATCGAGGTTTTCGAAACGCCACAAGGGATGTCAAATTCCTTGATAAGTTTCTGGTTGGAACATCATAAATATTTCACAATATTTGATAAGTTCAATTGGGTTTTGAAAAACATGAAAGGGAATAACTCACCTTACAAGAGAAAACTCTCAATTTAATTCAATAATATCAAAGTTGTTGTTACAATGATGAAAAGAAAACATAATATAAGGTAAAACAACCTCATACTAACCCTAGCGCTAAAGGGTTCAAAAATATGGAAATTAAATAAAAAATCGCGAATTTTGGTCCGCTAGACAGTTACGGCCATGATGTTGACACTTGCAACCGTAAGTGACCTTCTGTCAAGGAGTTACGACCATGACCATAAGACTTACTGCTGTACGATTGGAAATATTGGAATTCTTCGTTATGACCCGAGAGTGACTTACGGCCATGAAAAGCAAGACTTACGGCCGTGGCTTTAGTTTTGCACCTCGAACTTTCCCCATTTGACTCAGCTTGATCCATTCATCTTCTCAGCTCGACTTCAACATGAGACTTGCTCTGTTTTCCATGTAGATCGCTGTTGTATTTCTGATAGCCCAACTTCTCCTTCGATCTCCTATTTTGGATCACATCATCCCCCCTCTCTTGAAAAGGATTCGACCTCGAATCTAGAACTGGTCCAATCCTCTTACAACTCCCGTGTTTGTTGGCTCTTGATTCATGCCTATACTTACTTTTGCTGGTTCGATATAAAAGGCAACCACATTATCTTATCCAGAAGAGACCAGTTAACGATCATTTCGTTCCATTCTGGTTCCACATATTTCCTTTCTTCCTTCACTCCCACGCATCATTTTCCATTCCATATTTTCATTTACATCAAAGAATATAGTGAAGATACTTTCCGACGCCGGCTTTAATATTTTTTCCCCATCACGAAAGGCAGTCCAAAAAAAATACACTATACAATTCCAAAACCACTTCATCTTGTTCAGGTCAATGACGCCGGGAACTTGGATTTCAAGATTGCAATCCATAAAACTTAGCATCTTCACATATCTAAGCTTTAAATTTCGTTCAGTGCTTGTAAAGATAGTAAATAAATATCATTGAAAATAAATGATAACATTTATATTTTTCTTAATTTCTTTCGAAATAAAATATATCATGACACCTCTCTTTTTTCAGAAATTAGTATTTTATCAACAAACGATATTTTTCCCTCACTTGTCAGATCTCTGGGGAGTAGATGAGATCCCATTTGTAAGTGCGATGTTCATTCATAGCTCAAAATGCGCATATCTACTTGGCTTATGTAAAGGTAAAATTCTTTGTTAATTTTTTCTAACTAAGTATTTGTGATAGATTTTATTTTTTGTGTATGTCAAGTTAAAAGTCTTTGTTTAATGTTTTTGCATGGAAGGATGGGTTTGAATATATATATATATATATATATATATATATATATATATATATATATATATATATTGCATATACTATGTTTTAAAAGGAATAAACATTGATATTCCATTTCATATATTATTCACAGTTTTTTATGAAGATTTTAAAAATTAAATACCAGTGATCACTGGAGTCTGGAGGCACTGATTAGAGTTTTAATTTTAATTTTAATTTAATTTTTATTTTTTACCAATCAATTGAGGCACTGATGAAATATCGGCTCATTAAAGTTAAAATTCTTTTTTAAATGTTTTTTCATGCAAGGATGGGTTTGAAGAGAGTTGATACATCCAACAAAGTTGTGCTTGGAAAAACATGAAGAAGGTCTACATCCAATAAAATAACAAAGTCAACAAAAAATGACGGTAGACTCTTTTATCCTTTTTTCACATATATATTGTGGTCTTAAACGAACAATCATTGATATTCCATTTAATATAAGATTTACAGTTGTTTATAAAGATATTAAAAATTAAATTGCAGTGATAATTATAGGGATGCCAAAATATAAATATTTTTCTTGTCAAAAGAATTAGTGTCCAGTAGTATAAATACACGCACCTAACCCAAAAGCCTACTTCGAAACTGAGCTCAAGTTGAAATTAGACATTGAATAGTTAAAGATTGAAGATATTTAAATTATCAATCAGTAAAATATATTTTAATTCATTAAAATGTTAACAATTAAAAAATGAATAAAAATTCCTAATATTTATACAATTGAGAAGCTGAAATTAAAATTTTATTAAATATTAATTATTTTGAATTTTGAATAAGAAAATAACAATAACAGATGATAATTATTGTAATGAAATTCATTTCACAATGAAAATTGTTAATGGAAATGCTGTCAAATTTAGGAACTATCAAATATATTATCGTTATATATATTTTCCCAAACACTTAAAAATCAACATTTAACACAAAGAAACCATAGTTAATTACACGCGGATCTACTTGTTCATACACGTACATCTTGATATATTCAATATAATAGAGCTTACAAAGAAATCTATGAATTTTGTTAACTAAACCAACACGTGTTTTCTTAATTTAATAAAATCATCAAGTTGGTATCGTTATAATACTCAAACAGTAATAGCTAACATTTTTTAAGATGAATAGATAGAAAACATACCTTCTTGTGAGCAGTCTGAAATATTGCAATCTTTATCTACACAGAAAATTTAAAAGTTATAACTATAATATGTAAAATTTTAAGTAATTTTTTATAAGGGAAATGGTATAATGACTATTATAGATGATATAGACATTTAAAATACAGTTACCGTCAGTGTCGAGATTAACAGCCGTGATGTTTCATCACCAGGAAGGACATCTGAATTGTATGAAAAAGAATATAGAACTTGTAATTAAAAATAATTTTAATAATTTACATATAATCCATTATCTGAATTATTTCATAATATGAAATCAGATAATATTTTAGTGAATTGTACCGAAGCTGTCAATTGGATAACTTACACATATTATTAACTTCATGTAAATCTGAAAAATCCTTTTCAATGCACTGCGTAAAGGCCTTCGAAGAACTTGAGTTCTCACAAGATAAAGACTTGACGTGTTTTCTTAATTTAATAAAATCATCAAGTTAGCATCGTTAATAATACTCAAACAATAATAGCTAACATTTTTAAGGTGAATATATGGAAAACATACCTTCTTGTGAGCAGTCTGAATTATTGTAATCTTCATCTACGCAGAAAATTTAAAAGTTATAACTGTAATTGGTAAAATTTTAAGTACTTTTTTTGGGGAAATGGTAGAATGAGCATTACAGATAATACAGACATTTAAAATACAATTACTGTCAGTGTCGAGATTAACAACCGTGCTTTGAAATGTTTCACCATCAAGAAGGACATCCGAATTGTCTAAAAAGAATATAGAACTTGCAATTAAAAATAATTATTATAATTTACATATAATCCATTATCTGAATTATTTCATAATATGAAACCATATAATATTTTAGTGAATTGTACAGAAGCTGTCAATTGGATAACTTACATGTATTATTAACTTCATGTAAATCTGAAACATCTTTTTCAATGCACTGCGTAAAGGCCTTCGAAGAACTTGAGTTCTCACAAGATAAAACTTGTCTACCAATTATCTTGAATTTCCCCGATCTCAATAGATTGTTAGTTGTAGAAGGCCCATTCCATACTTGTCGATTAAAACCATTGAAATCTCGTATTGGAGCTGAACATCTGACATCTAAATCTATGTACAACATAATAAATAAATAAATTGAGGTATTCCACTTTAAACTATACCAATGTCAAAAAATAAGAATTCAAAAAAAATAAAAATACAATTGTATATTAAATATTACAATTTGTAATATCACTCAATGGCATAGTAGACATGATATTTGAAGTTCATGTGCCATCATTTGTATGTCTAGCGAATTTACCACTGAACTTGTCTGCAAATGGAATGATGCAAACCACGTAGGAATTGTAGCCATGCAACCCACAAAAGATTAACACAACCCAAGAATGTCAAAAGAATCACGATTTAGAGATTGACTCAAAATTAATTGAACCAAACAACCAATACAATCTAATACTATTTTGACCTCTTGATCGTAACAATAATAAATCTAACCCAAGTTTGAACACACAAGATTAAACTCGCAAGTTCGAATTTTATTCAACGAAGAATAAGTTTTTGAAAGCAAATAGCCTCACAATAATCTCAAAGTTATCTAACCAAATAATGAAGATTACAACCCTTTAAATAGGGTTTAAAAAGGAACTTAAGAGCCCTAAAACAATAAGGAATGTAATTGGTTCAAATATGGAAAGAAAATAAAAAGGAAATTTTCTCGCGATAAAGTTACGGCCGTAACATGTCTACTTACGGTCGTAAGTTGCTTACGGGTTAAGAGTTATAGCCGTGACAGATAGTTTTACGGTCGTAAGTCATTTTCTTTTTGGAACTCCTGTTTTCAGTCGAGACAAATTTAGGGTCGTGACTGATGACCATTTACGACCGTAAATCTTTCAGTTCAGCATTTTCTTTAGTTGCTTAAATGACGTTGATTCACTTGGCTTCTCAGCTCGACTCCAACATGAAACTCGCGTCTTTAGTTGCCAAGTGTTTGATTATTCGAATTGTTTCTTGTACAAGCCTGCTCATTGCTTCTTTGACCTTCTTCGTCCGTAATCGAGTCATCGGTCCTCCTTCGACTATCAACGGATCTTTGCGTGGACTTGTATCTGCAATCTGGATCACATCATGGAAAGCAGGTTTTTTTTTTTTTTTTTTAATAAACAAAATGTAGACATATACGTTAAAAAAAGTAAGAAAATATTTATATTCAACTCTATTTAGATATGAAAATCTTAATTTATCTGGATAAAAACATATCATAGTTCTAGGAAGGAAGAACGGGTAATTATGCTTTCCACAGTAAATGAACAGCCGAAATCATAATTGGAAATTCAATTCTGATCCATATAAACTACTGGAATTAAGTTCCAAGTTATAGATTTGGTAAATGAAAAATATTCCTTCTAAAATTTAATTTCAGAACAGATTATTTGTTTTTAAAAAAAGTTAGAAATTGATAAATTCATTAATGGTTCAGAACTAATTGGTAGATATCTTTTTGAACCAATGCAAATATTCTTCATTTCGTTGTGCTTGCAGATTAATTTCAGCAATCAAAGATTTAAAGTAATCCAAATACTACACTATCAAAAAAATCTTCTTGAATTAACTCTTAATCTGTTTCTTCAAAATGAATTGCAGCATAAAAGAACTCCTGAGAGTACAACTTAGAGGGGAAAAAATAAAAGAAAGATTATAACATATGAACAATTTTGTATACAGTTTGAACGCATGCTTCTTGGTATATGAACAGGCACAATATTTTCGCATCTCAAGGCAAATTCTACATCCATAAAGCTGACCCATCAGAATAAGTACAATCCAAGAAGATTGTTCATATTAAATACATTAAATTAAATAAAACATTAATGATTAATATATATTAAATAAAAAAATAAAAACAAATTATTTACTTCAATCATGTATTTATTTTAACATTTTCCCAAAATGCTAAAAAAATAAAATGATCATATTGCTTCGTGTGTGTGTTTGTGTGTCTATATATATATATATATATATATATATATATATATATATATATATATATATATATATATATCCTATCCTATTCTATCATATTTCCCTATATATTATAAGAGTAGGTTTACATTCACTATTCATAAGCCATTTAACTTGTTTGGAGCCAACAATGTGTCTTAAGCCGGCTAGATCACATAAGCCGTTTAGCTGATATGGAGCCGCATTTGTGTCTGAAGCCAGCTACGAGACATTAAATCCACCTACCATCAGATTGGCTTTTAAGCCGTTATACCCGCTTCCTACTTACCAGACCCGGTTTGGCCCATTTGTAAAGAAGTAGTTGTAGGGCCTTGTTATTGTTATTCTAGATTTCATTTCCGTCTCTCTCGTCCTCGCGCCGCACTGATGCTTCTCTGCCTTTAGAAACCCTAGATCCCCGTCACGACGAGTTGAGCATCCGGTCGCCAACGTTTTGCTCGTTTCGTTCAACCATAGTGGAGGTTCTCGCTGGGTTAAGGTGCGTTGTCGATTTCAGAGTTTAGGTTCTTGGTGTTTGAGATTTTTGAGACCGATTTTTTTCTACTTTCGTGTTGCTTTCTAGACTACCAAATGCAGATCTAACACCTTCAACAATTATTTTTTGTAGTTCTACAATTTTTTTGTTGTGTTGGTTTCCGTCTCTCTCCTCCTCGCGCAGCACTGATGCTTCTCTACCTTTAGAAACCCTAGATCCTCGGCACTGACGAGTTGAACATCCGGTCGCCAACGTTCTGCTCGTTTCGTTCAACCATAGTGGAGGTTCTTCTCGTTGGGTTAAGGTGCGTTGTCGATCATATAAAAGTAGGAGTTTTTCTACTTGCAAGTTACTGATTTTGAGGCAACATTTGTATTTAAGTTACTGTGGTCATTAACGTGCAAATTACACAGAAAATTATCAAAACGAGTTGTTCTGCTTGGATGTGATCTTCTGCAAAACAGAAAAAAACAAATAGCTTATATACAAATTTATGACATTAATTATTAAAATTGACATTCAAGCTTAATGTATTAAGAGTAAAATGATCTCTTAACATATTTCTTGCTTCTCTTTAGCATTTACGTAAGTTTTATTTACATTGGGAAAAATCTCATTCTCGCAAAGTTTTATGTTCATGAAGTCATGATTGTACTTTCTCTTGCTATTTTAACTCTCTAAATTACCTGATGCGTGTGTAGACATGCATAATCATACTTTTAAATTATTGTTGTAAACTATACATTAAGGCCATTGTTTAAAATACATGTCAGTATTGATATATTTGTGTGTCCCCAAAGAAATAATGTTTGAAAAGTAGAACTCGATTGCGTCAGCTGTCACTGCGAAAATAAAGAACCCGCTTCTTCCTTGGTTCATGCTCAACCAGTAGCTATTTGTGGAGGCAAAATCCTAGGGCTCGTGTAACTGAAGGTCTCACGGGAACACGCCGCGTTTTCTCCGAGTAGTAAAATCGGGAAGAATGGATACATCAATATTTCCCCTGTTATGTTGTTTGAGTTGAACTGACCTTTTTTTTTTTTTTTTTACAGTTCCCAAAATGTTTTTTGAAGAAGACAGATTTGTGGGCATCAATGACCACAATGTCGTCCCGAAGTGCACCGACATTCAGAACGCTCCGAGTGTTAGAATTTATACTCACTTCTACAGCTCTCTCTAAAATTCGTCCAGATCTGGTTTTATTATATTTTCTATATTATTATTAGTGTACTTACGTTTTTTTTGGTCAGATTAGAGTTTGATATAGTAATATATTATTCTAAGTTTAATCTCGTTACAGGAAGCTCAGTAAATGATCTTTAGCTGAACTAAGCTACTCAGATAGTGAATTTTTTGCTCATTTTTTTTCTTGTGCTTTAGCTATTAGTGTTTTCATTTAATTGTTTGAGTAGATAGTTTTTATTAGGAAGTATCTTTATATGAATCTTTACTTTAGCTATGAGTGTTTTCTTGTGCTTTAGCTAATACTATACGCTTAATTACTAAGTCCACCAATTGCATATTAACTATGATCAAAAGCACGTGTGCAGCTTTTTATGGTGATGAAGATTAACATAATGATGTTTCAGATAATGATGTTTATCTATATTGACATAATGATGCTTGGCAAGATTATAAACTATGTGCAATCGCAATACAGGTTGAGGTATGCATTTTTTATTTTTGGCAAATTATATGTTTGTTGGTAAGACAAGATTCTTTTTATGGATGTGAGCATTGTACTGCCCACTTGAATAAAATTAGAAATATTAGTTAGAGAGCCATATTCCCTACTGCCAAGAGCAATAAAAACAGAGTAAATAAAAACAAGAAAGATATGAAAAGGATAAAGAAGCAAGAGAAATTTGCTAAAATGTTTGGATATGGTGATCTTGGGAACCCTCCTTTGTCTGCTGCTGAAGAACATTCACTTCATGCTTGATAGTTAAGGCTTCAAGCCCCTCTTGAAGGATTTGAGGTGGATAGTAGGAGATTGCAAGACAAGACTAAGGATAATGGGGAACCTGTAAAAAAGTAAGTAATCTTGCTTGCCTTGAAGACCTGTATTGTGAAGGGGGGGGGGGAACCAAATTTATTATGAAAGCTGTTATCAAGTAATACGGTCCTTTCTAAATGGAAATTAGAGTACCCGATAGAAGATTGAGCCCTACATCTTTATTTGAATATTGGTCTATTAAGAGAAAAATTTGGTGAATAAATGGTGAGCTTCTCTAAAAGTATTTGTTGAAAGCTATCTTTGTTTCAATTAATTTCCATGCAGCTTACTAAGCATCTCAACAATTAGGAATTCCTTATTCTCTTGTTCAGTAGGATAATAGTTCCTCCCAATTGCAAGAACTAAACTTGATAATTGTTTGTTTTAAGTGATAAGAATTGTTGTATTTCATGGAAGGTCTATAGGTGCTTCTGTTGGAGATATGTTTGCTTAGTTTTCAAAATGATTACTGTATAACACTATACTTGTTCTACATTTATGGAGTTAAAAAATCTGCATCTTTACATTTTGCTTGCTGAAATCATCAAGATGATTAACATTTTGTTCATTATTTTATTAGTTTTCCTCAATTGATGTCTGACGTGAATGCAAAGCTTTATTTACCTATTTGAATATTTTCCTTTTTTCCCCCAGTTTTCTTTGCTTGATATTCTCACGGGTGTTTGCTGCTATAAAATGCCATTCCGAGAGTCTTTTATTCTGTCTACTAGCCACCTTTCTTAAGTTTTATTCTATTTATCGACCATTTTAAGAGATTTCGTATCATATACTTGTCATATCCAAACAAAATAAGTTTTTTAAATGTTTAAAAGTACTTATTCTTCCGCCATTGCATTTTTTGAATTTGCAAACATTTTATAATTCTACATGTTGGCTTGCATCTATTTAGTACTCATCTATATCATTATTGATTCTCCGATTGCATAGGTGATGGTTATAAATTTTGGCATGACAAAAGAAATGAGTAGATGCTGCTATTCAAGGTAAGAATTGTTCCCCTTTTTTTTTTTTTTTTAACATAATCTATTCCCTTACTACTTACTCTATATGCTAGATTCAAATCCTAAAACTTTAACTTCAACTCCACAAGAAAAAATAATCGACACAAATTTTAGTGCACAATAAATTTTGTGTTGTTTTATCTTAACCACATGTATGAACTTGACTTAGATGTACTTATATCATTACATCATGGTTAGTGAGGTCCTTAAAGGAAGAGCTTCACCTTCTTCAGGAGCATGGATCATATGTTGTTGGGATTGTCGAAGTTATGCGGAAATCTAAGGCCACCATATGCGACGTGTCGCAGGAAATCTAGGCGATTACTGAATCTACAAGGTATTTATATTTACGACATTCTATATTTCTAATACATTATTCGATTGTAGGTTGCATTATACATAGATTGATGTACAAAAACCAACCACTTATTTCCTTGTCGTGCTAGATGCTGGAAGTGATTTGTTTTGGTTCCCTGTATTGCGTAAAATGTGCTTCTCTGTCATTAAGTCACTATTCCATGTTGGTAGATTATACATCTCCAACGTCAAATAATTTTTTTTTTCCATTTTTAACAATATATTTTAGAAAATATATTATATGCTTTGGCATTGGAGTTCTAATAAGAAGTTTTGCATAGTTTTTTAATTTTTTTAGGAATATAATCTTGATATATTTTTAAGCCTTTAAACATTAATTGATGTCATATTTCCACTTTTCTATATATTATTAGAAACTCATATGGAATTAAGTGAATTAATTTCTTTGTATCTGACGCTGCATATCTGATAGGTTAGGTAATAATTATTTAGAATGTATTTCCCAAATTTTACCCCACTTTACTCCTATCCAGCTTGGGAAATCTTCAAAAAAATTAATAGTAGTCCTTTTTCTTTAGCATGGAAATTGATTTTCAATGCATTTATAGCAGTAACAGTAAGATAATTTTGCTTCGACCTATGATATGGAAGATATCCCACCATTTATAATATTTTGTCCCTCATTTCTTTTCTCACGCATGAACCCTAAAACATTCTTCATACCTCTATTTAGAACACTCAGTCGAGCTCTCCGTGTTGCCGTTTCTTTTGTGTAGTATAAAAGTAAATTTTGTTCTATCTTCAGGCATAGCTTCATTGCCACACCCTTCTAAGGAATCTTATGGATATATTTTCCAGAGCATAAATCGAAATTTATCTACAACCTTGTAGTTTGTTCAACTTAAACCTGTCTTTCCATGTTGGAATTGGATTTAAATACTTTGTGAAATATGTTAGAAGTTTGTTAACCTTTGGCGTTGTAAGATTGCTGGGAAGTAATCCAAAAATAATAAATTACAGGTGTTCATAGGTGGAGAAGATGCATATATCATCAGTGGCTGAACCTGGCTTGGTGTAGCTGATGCAGTTAGTCGGTGGTCACTAGAAGGTACTACTTCTGGGTATAGACTTGGAGGCTGGAGTCATTTACCCTAATGATAATATTTATTTGTGGTTAAATATGTACTTAACTTCTAAGCGTGTATTTTTTTGTCTTTTATTTTTTTATTTCAAGGATCAATCAAGGAGTTTATGCAGAAGAACTCATCAAAAATTGTGAAAACATCATTTCTGATTGCACTGGAGATTTACTAAACAACCCTGTTGAAGTCCTTACACAGTGTTGCCAGAAAACAGTCTCCCAATTCCTCAACAATTTTGATTGCTACTTTGATTGTCAGGTACAAATTTATTAAAAACTTGATTGTTGCATACATAAATCATGTATTATTGATACATATTAATGTTAGAATCTTAAAACTTGGAAAGAGAGTTTATGTGACTTCACGTTTTCCTTGGATCAAAGTTTTTTTTTTATTAATATTTTTTCTTCTACTTCAAATCTGTAGTGTCCACTTTTTATTCACTATATTTTAGAATGCCATCCCTATACCATTCATGTCCATCTTATAAGTGAAAACCTTAGTTTAAGCCTATGCTTGGTTAACAATTATGAACTTTTTATAAATAGTAAAAAAATACATTTTTCAATTTCTTTTTCCAAATTTCAGTCCATTGTGTAAACTGATTTTTTTATTTATTTATTTATTTTTTTGGTGGTAACGGCTTTAGATTTTGAAGTCGTGGTTCTCCTGCATGCAACTATTATGTGGTTTCTCTCATGTCAACATATTGGCTAATTGGATCATTGTTGAAAGTTTGAAACTCGGAACTAATAGTTTACATATTTTGTGTCCCTAAAATGTTATGTGGTTTGGTCATTTGGGGTCCTTTGCTTGCTTGGTGTTCGGAGGTATAGGAGTGTTTTCACTGGATATCAGGGTGGATGCACCAATGGTGGAGTTTTGTTATGTAATACTTCTCTTTGCCCTCGTTTTTTAAAACCAAATTGCTTAACGGTTCCAAAACACCAGTGTAATATGGAAAATCTTGTAATTGGAGAAATATTATGTTCTCAAGAGACTGCTTTGAAGCTGTGAAAGAATAATAAATCCCACATTGAGGTACGTACACGTCATTCTGTTTATCATTTAGTGGAATAACATGTTCTCCGATAAATGTTGAATTTTTGGTAAATTGATTTAAAAGAAATAATGCAAACGGTATAGTCACGTCATTACTATGTCATCTATGTTCAAGAATTATATTGATTCTTGAGTATTCTTATCATTTTAGTTTTTTCAAAGCATTGTTGGTGGTCGATACATATGACAATTATTATTTATCTATCTTCTTTATGTTAGAAGCATTGTTTATTAGAAAAATTAGATTTTGGATTTAAGTTGTCATTGTTTGAGACATTTTGGAATAGATCAGCAAATATTTTATTTTATACAGTCAAGTTTATTTTATTTGTTTTTTTTTTCATTGACAAATACCCTTAAATCTAATTTATATAGTCAAGTTTATTTTATTTTATTTTAGTCATCTTTTTAAATCTAATTTATACCAAATAAAAAATTATTATTTCAGCAGATTTTTAGTAACTCCATATCTTTAGTGCAGTTTGAAACTTCAGTTCTCCAGAAACTTACATTTCAGTACTGCAGACCATGTCAATTACTGTACATACAGTGTTCCTGACAGTGCCTTACATGTCAATATCTGCAGCATACCTACTTCCTCAACACTCCTTATCCCCTCTGATTACCGTACTATATGCCATTCTCTATCAACCAACCAACCCATCACTAAAATCTACTCCATATCTTTTATATATATATATATATATATATAATATTATATATACATATATACACAGACCTACCTATATATGTGTGTCTCCACTTCACTACATTATCTTAACTTCACACATTTCCCTTCCACACATCTTCCGGCAACAAGAAAGAAGAAGGAACATCACTGTTTTCAGTTTACTCCTAAGGTATGTAAGAAACATTTCATTTACATAGACATAATTCATTATGATATTTCTTTCTTAACTGTGCCTTTACTTCTATAAACCCTTATTTTTATTTTTATTATTATTATTTTTTTATCATTTCAGGGAAAGTTAAATGGCAGAAAACCTAATGCTCATACCTGAAATCGTTCCTAATCTAAAGAAATGGCAAGCAAAGATTATAGTAGCTGAGAAGTTGTCACCAAAGCAAGCTAGACAGGGTAATAGTAGATATCAAAACATGGTTCTGATGGATCTTTCTGTAAGTGGCCTCAAATATTATCTAACTTGTTAACATTCACTCCTCCATTAGAATCAATATTTGTTTATGAAAAGTATACTCATGTATCATACATTGCCTTAGGGAAACAAGGTTCGTGCTACCCTCTACGATGGAAACATTACTGCCTTAGAAGATCAACTTCTGTTGGGCAAAACATACATTATTTCAAATGCTGTCGTCAAGGATACCAAACCTGAATATAGATCTTCCAGTGGAGATGTGCAATGGATCATCTCAGGAAAAACCCGCGTCCAAGAGCTCAATGAAGATAACATGGAGTTCCTGTTTTCAACTTACACTTTCACTCCTTTTCAAGATCTACAGAAACACATGGACTCTAATGAAGACATAAGTATCTCTCCTAATTTTAATTCCTTCAATTTCTATGAATATCAATCTGTTACATATTTATTAATAGTGTACCTCGTCAACTATTTACAGGCATACTTGGAATTGCTATAAACATGCGTCCAAAAAGGATGATTCAAACTAGATTTGGAACCCAAACATATGTACAAGATATTGTACTAATAGATCAAAACTTCCACATAACCACTATGACAATGTGGGACAACTATGTCGAAAAAGAATGTGTCCTGATTGCAGAAATCATTGCAAAAAAACCTGTTGTTTTAGCTCACCGTCTCAAGGTTTCATCATTCAATGGTACTCTATGAATACCAAAGTAGATGCCTTGCATTTACAGAAAAATACCATAACATCCTAGATAGTTCATAACAAATTACTCATTTTTTATACTGCACTGCTACAGGTCTCACATTGTCAACAAAGGTGAATAGCACTTTTTTCATTGATGCCGCTTTCACAAAGGTTGCAGAACTTAGAGTATGGTAAGTTTTATAATCTTTACATCCATCCTATGGAATTTCAGACCTCTAAGCCCAGGTTTTATAGTTCCATATATCAGTTTTTATGATTATTTTTTCTGTTGCTGCTGTTTTAGGGTTGAACACCATGCTGAACTACTAAACGACATTGCACTGGAGAAGTCCATGCTTGCAGTAACTCCAACAAAGCTGTCTCCTCCAGCCCCCAAAAAAATTTCAAGTATTAAAAATATACAAGGCAGAAAGATGGGGGTAACAAAATCTCAATCCGTTATGTTCTAATATATACTACATTTGATACACACACACTTTACATCAAATTAATTTACTTTCACAGCATAAGTATTACTGGATTCAAGCAAACTCAAACTTTCCGATAAAGAACCAATCATTATGGTACATGTCATGTAGCAACTGTAACAAGGTCACCCATGCTGCCTTCAATGAAACTTTTTAGTGCATTTATTGCAAATATCCTTTTGCAAAAGCTGTTCCTAGGTAACACTATCAACATTCTTTTGAAGCTTCATTTTTTTCCTGGATATTATTTGATACACATCACATTTTTATATAAACTATCTATTATACCACCTGAATAACTTAATAATCAATATCCATAGAGAAAATGCTACTATTCTACTGGAAGACAAAACTGGAAGCCTCACTGCAACTGTCATCGGGGAACCAGCTGAGATACTGTTGAAGTGCACTGCAGAGCATTTAATGATCCATTCCAAGAAAGTAAGTAGACATACCCCACTAACAGTTTTTATTCACTAAGCAAAATCTTAAACCTGCTAATTTCCATCCTTCTTAAACTCAGGAACCACTTTCAAGCATTGATGAAGTTATTCACATTGATAATGAAGATCATCTATTCTACATCAAAGTTACAATAATGGATGTTAACACCAATCAATACAAATATGAAATCATATTTGTACTCGATCCTGTAGACACTTTTACTGATGGAGAAGAAAGCTCAGCTGTTAAGGAGACAGAGAATTCATTCATAGATGAAAGCATGACCAGCTTTGATAGCCAGGAATTGTTGCCTCCATCTGCAAAACGAGCTTTGTTTCATGACGACTCAGATATGTCCAGCGCACACAAAAAACCGGAGCATGCTACATCCAGTTATGAAGGTGGAGATGTAGCATCGAAGGCCAAACTGGAGTGATCTCTTTTCATGCATTTCCAGCCATCATCATCAATGCTACAAATTGAAAGTTTGATATGCTCGGTCTCATTTCCTTATCCTTAGATAAATAAATGTGGTTCTCTTACAGTCGATCATCCTTGTTTCAAGTTGTAGCATTGCTTTTGCATAGTGATGTTTCTCTAATGTTTAGTTTAGGCAAGAAAATGCTGTAAACATCATGTACTTTTGAGTTCTCACCGTCTTTGCTTTTGTCTGATGGTGTAGCAAATGCATCTTTTTAATGTATGATATGACTTGTTAATGTTTTCATCGTCCAAAATATTCAGTCATCTTTGATGCATTTTGCATTTGTTCATCAGCACTGGAAACGAACACAGGATATATTTTTAGGCTAATGTTTTGATGGCCCAATTTATCTTATAAATTTTCCTAAAAATTCAAACAGAGCTAGGAAGGTGGACCCATTCCCAGATTACATATATTTCCACATTGTTGTACATGTATGATATTCTCAAAGTGAAACTAAAAGACTACTCTTATTGAAGCTTGTTTCATAAATTACTTGTTTCATCTATTTTCGTATTATATTGTTTTTATTTACATTAGTCTTTCCTTTGTTCTTTGAATTTTCATTGTAATTACTTTTTTTCATTGTTTTATTAAATGCAAGTTTCTCAATGTATGACCTTCTATTCATGTTTTCATCTTGCAAAATATAAATTTGATTTTTATACTACGCTATTAAATACACCGTTAAAATGATGCACGTGCCTTGCACGTGCGTCTCACTAGTTATATAATAAGTGTCACTTAGGGTTTACTGTTGCTAACGACGAAAGTTAAACGACGTAGTTTCAGATAATGCGCGCAATGATTTTGTCATTTCATTTTTTCGCTGCCCAATCTATTAAATTAATTTTGGCCCGACTCGTTTCACTATTGGTCTGAAAGTTTTTCCTCCCAGTTCCCTTCTAGAACACTCAACAAGATCCTCTCTTCCTTATCGTTCTTCGCTCGTTCGCCGTCCCTCGCCTTTCTCCTATCTGTGTCGTCGCCAGATCTACGCTTCCTACTATATATCTTGATCCTCCTTTCTTTCCTCATTCTGGGTTGGGTTTTCTCCTTCGATGAGGTACGTGGGTTGTCACTTCTGAAACCATATCTCAAAATCTCTGCTTTATGCTTTTCACCTTCCATATATCCTCTAAAAACCCCCAGATTCATCATATTTGTTCACAAAAAGAAAAGGTAATGGAAACTTCGGAGACGGTATGGCAACCTAAACTTCTACCGATTTAAATTTTATTTCGATTTTGTATTCCAATTGAACTTTTTTCACCTCTTTCTTCTATTGATTTTGTGCTTAGGAGAGAGAGATAGGTGGGTTGGTGTTGAATCAACAGGAAAAAGACTTCTTTTCTGGTAAACTAAAGTTGTTTACCCAATTAAGTGTGTGTGAAAGGACAAGAATGCTTTGGTTTAGTGTGTGATTGTGTAAGAAAGGAAAAGGAGGAAAATTTTTCATTACGATTATATTTAAATAGGAAATTCTGATTATATCAGCAGTTCCCAAAGTAGCTGATCTACAAATTTAAAAGAATTCCTGCATAAAAAAAAAAAAAAAAAAAAAAAAAAAAAAAAAAAAAAAAAACCTGAATTCATTGATCATACAAAGCTCTATAGAGAATCCCTTAATCAAATAAAGTATTTTCTGTTGACATTTTCATTTGACTATTATTACATATAGTGCACTACATGAAAATACCTTAGCCCTGCCTGGCCTCTCTATAGAGAAACCCTTAATCAAATAAAGTATTTTCTGTTGACATTTTCATTTGACTATTATTACATTTAGTACATTACATGAAAAGACCTTAGCCGTGCCTAGCCTTTGATTATCAACTGCTAAAGATAAGCCTACATAAAGGCTTCTTCATATCCCTTATATATATATATATATATATATATATATATATATATATATATATATATATATATATATACACACACACACAAGATTCAGTGTCTAAAATGTAATCTCCAAGATTATTTGTAAATTTGGTGATCACTATAGTTTCCTGTAGCATGAATTTCCTGCTCATGTCTTTCTGTTCACCTTAACAAAATAAGGTTTTCTCTATTTGCATAGTTGCATAAATTTACTGACATTGGCTTGTTGATAGAAAAAGGATCAGTGTATCCTTTTTTTAGTTCATTGAGTTTATTTTTCAACAGATCGATTTTCGTAATTTGATTATATCCATTTTAAACTTTTATGTAATTTTGATTTCATGTCAGCAGCCAATTTTTTTAATATGTGGTATTTTGAGGTAGATCGTGTGGTTAAATTCTCCTTCTATTCAATTGGAAACTTTTCTAATAATCAGCCTAGACGTTATTGTGGATTTTGCATTGGCTTAAAGGATCATGTTTGATGGATAGCACACTTTTATGACACAATTTTCTTGTTTACATTATTCCAAATCAATTTTTGACCATGTGTTATATATATATATATATATATATATATATATATATATATATATATATATATTACTAAGAAATAATAATTCATTCGTTACTTTGCCTTCATTCTTTCAATACAATTACTCTTTTGTTCAACAAGAAGAACTCATATACTGATTGGTAACATTTGTAGGTCATTTGCACTGCCTTAAAGACCCACAAAGGATGGATATAGCTCTTTTTCAAGGTATGTAAAGTACATTGTCTCCTATTCAAGTAATTTATCACTTATGTGAACTTCAGCATTTTCAATGACATCACACAGATTCTCTATTTCAAGACAACATTTTTTCTCCATTGTGTCGTTACTTTTATTTTCACTTGATTCTTGTCCTTGTGGCGTCTCTATACTTCGACAACAAATATATGTGGAAATGGAGTTAATAAACGCAATGTATCATTGCCATAAGGAATGTACAATGGATATAACACAGGATCTTCTAAATTAGGACCAAAATCTGCCATCTCCTTTTTCTCTATTAACAATGTTTATTGCATGAATAAGTGCTATTTATATACTACTGTTTATAACAGTCACTATAAACAATCACCATTACTTTGACTATTGTATTAGTTTTGTTTAAAACCGAAACATTAGAAAACAAAATGGTAATAATTGGAAGTTCAAAGTTTTTACATAATGCTGTAAAAGGCTGTCTCTATACAGAAATTAGATGTCTTTGAAATGTCCTCACAATTATTCATGAAATTCTTCTTACAAGTAAACCACATACATTGAATTGAAAAATTAAATGTAAATGTTATGAAGAACCTGGGGCTCCAATAGTTTTCAATTGTGTAAGAATATTGAAGTTCATTTAGGATGAACTTTCATAATTCAACAATTAATCATGTATTTTAAAAAATAATGTGTTTCATATTCTTGTATTTACTGTAAAAGTAGGAGGAACTTTTACTGATGGCCAAAATTTAATAAATACACAATGATGGGGCTCATGTCACCATGGCTTTAACTTTCATTTGAAGATGTTTGTTGGAGTTGATATCTTAATTTTATGTTTTGTATGCAAGTGACTGCATTTTATAACTATTGGTTAGCATTTGTGACATCTACGGACTTTTATTGGGTAGATCCATATGATGTGATGGCAAGACCAAACAGGAAGTCAAAAAAGGTAATGGAGGAAGAGAACAAGAAGTTGAGGAAAAAGGCAAGGAGTACAATAAGATATAAGGGGATTGGTAAAGTTTGTGAAAGAGAGGGATAAGAAGGTCATTGATATGTAGGCTAAAAAATGAGGATATGGGGAGGGAGGGAGGGAGAGAGAGAGAATGGTATAAGATAAGAAATTATGAGGACGGAGGTTGATTGGATGAAAGTCGAGGAGTTGGAGAGGGAAGACAGTGAAGATCAGATAGAGGAGGATGCAAAGAAAAATGAGTTATATTGTGTAGCTTTTGGAAAGAAGTTCAAGAGTGATAAACAATGGAAGAAAGAACCACGAGTAATAACGAGAAGGTGGCAAAGTTAATGAAAGAATTTTTGGGAAGAAGGAATTCAATTACGTGGAAGGGAATGAAAGGAGGGAGGATGAAGATGAGGGTTATTTTTCAACAGGTTATGGGTAAATGATTTACAAAACCAATTCAAGTATAGTGTTGGAATCAAAGGATACAACAACGAAGTCTGATGCTCCCAAATCCAAGGTTACTCCCTAAGGAAGGAAACAAAAGGTACTGTACAGTTAATTTGGTTAACTGGTCTTCTATCTAATTTTAAACAACAATATGAAAATCTATGTAATATGGACATGTTTAAATTTTAAAGTAAAAAATAATAAGCTACACGATCAGTCCACGCTAAATAAATCAACAACTAACAACACACGTGCACCGCACGTACCCTCCCTAGTATATATATATATATATATATATATATATCAGTTACCTTTAAACATGTTGTAGTTAACATGATATTAGTGGAAGAAAATACATTAAACTAAATTAAACATTAATCATTAATATATAAACTTTTAAATTATTGGTTACAAGTTACCTTTAAAAACGTGTAATTAACAATGTGTTAGTGGAAGAAAATGCATTAAATTAAAGAAAACATTAATCATTAATATATTTTAAATAATTTCAATTTTCCCCAATATTATCAATAAAATTATTAAGTTAATGCTATTTATTTATTCTATTAATATGAGGAAGAAAAAAAAAAAGCTATGTTTTAACTTTAATCATGTATTTATGTTAAGTTTATCAATGAAATAGATTTTATATTTACACTCCACTATATCACTTATTCCTCGATAAACTAAGATTGACACAAACTCTCATTAAAGATAACTGAATTTTGGAAAAATTATTATTAACATGTTGTTATAATAACAACTCCTGTTTAAAATTAACAGTCGACAAAAATGATATTTTAAAAAATCTAGATGACTACGTAAACACATTAAATTAAAGAAAACATTAATCATTAATATATTTTAAATAATTTCATATTTTTCCTAAATATTAACAACAAAATATTTAAATCGTTGCTATTTATTTAGACAATCATTATGAGGAGAAATAATAATAATAATAATAATAATAATAATAATAATAATAATAATAATAATAATAATAATAATAATAATAATAATAATAATAAGAAGAAGAAGAAGAAGAAGCAAGATTTGAACTTAATCATGTTTTGTAATTGACCTTCTAAGTTTATCAATAACATTGATTTTAGTTTTTCACTTTCGCTAATATCACAGATTATGTTAACAAATTTAGATTGACAGTAACTTTCATTAAAGATAACTGAATTTAATTGGAAAAAAATATTATTTACATGCACGTCTTAAACTTACTTAACATCTATATTACCTACAGCTTAAATGGAAATATTATTATGTAACTTGTAAATCATAATTCATAAGTAGAAAAGCTTTAGAGAAGAAGTTGATGACATTTGATTTCAGAATTTAGGATTCGAACAGATTGTCTTCACCATTTAAAATTTTTGAATCAATTTTTTTAGCATTTAGATCCTAACGAATTTCTTACGTGCTCTAAATATAATACATGTCTCGAAACTTTTGTCTCTACATGTTATTAGAATTTGATAGGGAGAAAAATTTAAAGTCAAAAAATAAAGATTAAATAATTACTTCTACAGTTAAGTAACAAAAGATAAAATTCTTCCAGAAGACATAGTAATTAGGAGACACTAACTTAATTAGTTGATGCATAAAATAAAGCATTCAGATAACATGATAACTTTCCTAAGTTTGTTGGTTGAGTGTTCGGTTTTCAGTCCTCCATCAACTTTTTTGTTGTTTACAGTCTCGCCATCTTTGTCTTCCAAAGACAATCTCTTGGAACCCTTCTTCAACGAAGTGCTTACCTCATCTTCACTTCCACGTTCCTAAAGTGATAGATATGAATCAGCAATAGCTTCAACATTTTCAACAGAAATTAACATTATGCAATGAGAAAATCCTAAAGTATATTTTTATCACACCTTTAGGTGTTCGGTGTCATCTTCCTTTAACTTCGAAGCGTCAACAAAATCCTTCAAATATGTTTATTCAGAAAGTTGTTGATTAATTTTTAAATATATACAAATCAAAGACATAATATGTATGTATACACTGACCTGATTTTTGTTAGTTTTAAAAGTTAACTTAATATCCAAGATTTATCACCGATCGTAGGGAGATTTTTCTCCCCTGCACAACAAAAAAGACATGAATGTCTTTCAGCAAAAAACTTTGTTTCCCTCCCCCCACATCCTCCTCCATTGTCTCCAGTCTCCTCCAATTTTCTATCACCTCCAATTCCTCAACAACTCCCTACTCTCAACCGACATCCACTCATCAAATCCATTTTCCCTTGCCGCTGAGTCCCTTAAATTCGTCTTCGAAATCGTCTGTTCCTAAAGTGAAAATCACAATCCCCCAAAATTTCTCCAACTACATCGTGATACTCAGCCTCCCAAATCAATTCGTTGAAGAAACTGTCGACACCCGATCATATAAAATGTGTTCTTCACCAATTGCTGCTATCTACCATAAACATCTCCTCCACCGCCCACTAATCAACAATTTTGCTCCCAAACTGTGACGACCCGAACTCTTGACCATTCGAGTGACACTAAATAGAGATTTAAATCATATTATCGAGACTTAAATAGCAATTATAATAAGAATTTATTTCATAACTGAATTAATAGAGTGCGACTTCCAAAGTCATAATTTAATTGCGGAATTAGATTAGTGAATATTGTTTTTGCATAAAATAATATCAAAACATAGAAAATTTAAAGTGTTCAATCCAATAATCTCATCAATCTTGGCCACTTTTTGCCATCTCCATGTTGACCGCCTCGAATCATCAATTTTCTGAAAGGAAGAAATATCGTGGAATGAGATTTATAAAAACTTCAGTAAGCATGTCAAAAACAATTTTCATGAATAACATAAGGATCATAATAAACATAGGGAGACACAAGAACTTTACCGAACATAAGTGGTAAAAATTCTTATGTGTAGCACTACTAAACTCCGGTCCCTTAGCATAGTCATAAACATAACATATCATATCATATCATGTGGGACCCATAACAATTTCTTGAAATTGATTTCATAGTATGATCCAAAACATAGAAAACATACTTACAGAAAAGAATGTAGAAAAGACGAAGTGAAAATACGTGAATCCTCCTAGAATTTTCTCTTCCAATAGTTTACGTGTGTGTAAAATAATTTGACAATGGTGTGTACATGCATGTGGGAGGAATGCCTTATATAGGACATGAAAGGGGTCAAGTCTTAATAGGGATTAGCCATGATGGGGGTAGACCATTTAATTCTAGCATTGAAAGGGGGTCAATTTTGCCTTGAAATTAGTGTAGGAATTGGAGATTCCTTTTCTAGCATGAGTAACATGCATACATCCCTTCATGTATGCCTACTTTTCATATATAACATCCTATAATGGTCAACAAATAATTATTGCCTTAAAAGAAAAGACATAAATCAAGGAATTGACCAAGCCTTCATTTCAAAATAAAAAAACGTGTGCTATATAGAAAATATATAGAAAAATTGCAGCAAGGTCCCTAAGTTGAAATTATACTTAATTTAGTCCCAAAAATTTCAATTCTAAGCAAATAGTACCCAACATTGGGAGTGGGTGTAACACAAACTCCCTGCTTACCGCAGTTGTAGCTGCTCATACCGCCACAACCTAGTTTTCCAATGACTTCAACCACCTACCCAGCAACCGTTTGTGCTTTGGATGATTCAATCTCCTCTAAAATACAAGTAGTCTACACGAAAGTGGCTTTTAGGTATGTTTTTCGTTTAATTTCCCCTCCCAATTTTTATTTCACTCTAGGATTCCCAATATAATGTGCTCTAACTCATTATCTTATTTGAGTTGTTGGGTCATTTCTTGCTCCATCATTCATAATTTGCTGTTTGAGTTGAACTGATAATTATAGGTTATGAGTAGAACTAGTTAAATTCTTTGTTCTATTTAAAAATTAGATTGTGCTTTCTAGTGTTTCTTCTCCTTTATATCGTAATATTGCATCTTCAAGCATTGAAATCCAACCACAAGATGGTTTCATTTTCACTATACAACCTCTGTGTTCCATGTAAGTTCATCAATAAAAAAATCCGGTGCAGATCATAATACCAACAACCTATATTCCCAAGACATTAATTTAGGAAATATTAAATATTTGATGCGTAATTGATGGATGCAAGTCCAGCTGTTTGGTTTAACATCTCCTTCATATACATTTGTTTTCTTCCAATTGGCTCATTTAGATCTTCGTAAGCATATATATTTATTTTTTCATCATTTAACCATCAAAAGGTCAATGTTCAGGTTTGAATTGATGTCATAAACAAATAATTAAAATAAACAAATGTCATTGCTTCATGTAAGACTATTTCCCCAAATTTTCTAATTCAGATTTACCAAACATGAAGACCAAAATAAACTTATCTGTGTTTACTATGCAAATGCATACAAGAGAGTCATAGATGTTCAAATTCTCTCCCATTCCCATATAAGTTTTGGACAATGTTTCATCTTAATAATTAGTGCAAGAGAAAATAGTGTCATCTCAAATCGCAACACCTTCATTTCTTATTGAGCAGATTTCATTTCCCATCAACTTGTTCATAAAATCACAGCATTTATACCCACAAAAAAAAAAAAAAAATGAAATCCAAAAACTAAGCAATTACATGTATCTCAAATCCTAGTGAATTCGAGAGACTAACCATCCTAGCACCCCCAATTAATGGAAAAATAGCTCATCCCGCAATTGTTCCATATCAAAAAAGTGATAGGTTTATAGAGTTTGATTTCTTCTAGTTAATTGGAACTCGTTTTCAAATTTTGAGAAAATTCTTTTTTTGACAATCCTGGATGTTAAAGATCATGTTCATGAGATTTTTATGTGATGTCTGATTGATATAGAGTTGGATATCTGCTGTTACTGCCTGCCAGAGATTATGAATGCCAACCAATCTTGCATAACCTTCCTCAAGAATTCTATGAGAGGTTTGTCCTTTGGCATCTAGGGCTCGAGGGTATCTAATTGATCAACTGCATGGACGTTGGATGGATTGTATTTTACAAGAGATGAACTTTAACATAAGATGTGCACTTTTTATAAAAA
Organism: Ligustrum vulgare; assembly: GCA_963555705.1. Taxonomy (NCBI): domain Eukaryota; kingdom Viridiplantae; phylum Streptophyta; class Magnoliopsida; order Lamiales; family Oleaceae; genus Ligustrum; species Ligustrum vulgare. The sequence goes on from OY743188.1 coordinate 25,261,869, forward strand.
AATTCATGTATAATTCTAGAATATTTTCTTGAATGCAGGCAACGAAGGACAAAGTTTTGGATAGTATGTGATATTTTATTTTCAAGCAGAAATGACTAGCCGTGCAATCTAATCCATTATTACTTTGTTTCTCTTCCCTGTCGCACACTTTTAAAGATAATCAAAATAGCTTGTTTCTGCTTCATTAATGTCTTGTTAATAGGTTGCTAACCTTCCCTAGGTTTACAAATATTTATTATTAATTGAACTTGGGACACAAAGTCAATTTTATGCATTTCATAGAAAAGATACATCATAACTAAAAAAATATGCTTATGATAACTCATATATTTACATCATTTCTATGTGGTAGTTTTATCCTAGCTTTTATTACTCCATTTAGGTTGGGATCAAATTTCAATGCTCGAAATTTTGATAAATTGCAATTTATTAAATATTTAAATATAATATATTGTACATAACATGTACAGATTTATATTCCATGGGTTACCTAGTTTAGTTGCTTTTGATCTCATTCTCATTTAATGATATTTTTATTCCGATTCCTTGTTTTACATTAGCATGAAAAACCCCAATATGGAATGATCAACCTCCTGAATTTTCGTTGTCCATTTTGATAAATTAATTATCCAGCTCGTCTACTCAGACAACTATTATAAACTAAGTTACTCGTATCAAACATTGTAAAACATTGGACTCTTCTGCTTTCATTTTAAACATTTGATACATGTGATGAAAATTTTGGCATTTTCCCTATAATATGTTCTTCAACTAATTACAATTACTCTGTGTGGAATCATTCGTTCAAATATGGAATCTCACTTTGCTAATGTGTATACTCGTCGTAAAAAGTTGACTTCGGGAACAAATGACCATGCTAATACTCATTGTCAACACTTTAGTATCATACATGTTACTCATTTCTATCTTATATTTGCGACAATCTATACATTATATCTTAGAATTTCATTTTTTGTACTATTTGATCATGTAGGTCCTTCATGCACTCACTTTGGCAAGTTCTATATACGTCGGAAAAAAATAATTTCCAATCCAAGCGCAGTTTTAGTAGGTCCAACATCAATCGATGTGGGAGGTTCAAGACGTTCAATTCATCGGAGACGTACATTATTTAATTCTCTGATCTTCCTGCCATTTAGTGATGTTTGGAGTCATAGGAACCAAAACTCATACCCTTCACTACATACAGCACATGTACATAGACGAATGAGGTCATCTCGTTCACATCGTACTTCTTTCTCTTCTTTTACCATGCCAATTACAAGCCAACTCCGTAACAGACTTGCAAGACAAGCAATTGATAGTTAATACTGAGCAATTTCGTAAATCACGTGCAGAGCAAACTGATGTGCAACAAGCAGTTCTCTCAAGGCTTTAGATAGTGCTCGTCAAAGAGAATCACGTGCTGCTCAAACGAGTCTTGAAAATTCTCTAATTTGGTCCCTTAAAGTTTGAAAATTTTCATTTTCAGTCCCTAAAGTTTGAAAATTTTCTAATACATCACCTAAAGTTCTGAAATTCTTTAATTTGGTCCCTAAAGTTTGAAAATTTTCTAAATCAGTCACTAAAGTTTGGAAATTTTCAAAATTGGTCCTTAAAGTTTGATTTTTTTTAAAAATTAAGTCCCTAAAGTTTGGGAATTTGCTAAATTGGCTCCTAAAGTTTGAAAATTTTCAAAATCAACCTTTAAAGATTGAGAATTTCCTATTTTGGACCTCTAAAGTTTGTTTTTCTTTCAAATTGGGACCTAAAGTTTAGAATTTCTCTAAATTGGCCAATAAAGTTTTGGGAAAATTGTAATTTAAGCCCTTCAAGCTTAAAATTTTACATAATTGGCCACCTAAAGATCAAGAATATTGCAATTGACTCTCTCAACTTAAGGATTGCTTTATTCTAAAGTTTTGAATTCTATAATTCAAATCCTAAAGTCAAATATAGATGCAAATCAATGGATTTCAGTTTCAAATCTTGGTACATCGGAATCTTTTGAGAGATATAATATTCAAAAGTAAGTTAGTTGAAGCAACATGTTGCCAAAGAAACCTCTCTTGTGGATATTAATTAACTTTGAATATTAGAAGGTATTTGTGTGTGTTATTCATTGCGGATATTGATCGGCCCAAAGGAAGGTCAATATTTGGCTCGAATTTCACATGCACCTGTGGTGATAAACACATGGCAATTATTTGGTTTAACGTGTGACCAATAAATCGGTCCAAAGAAAGGTTTATTGGTTAACATGTCTTATTGCCAGTGTTTGATCACTGCACTAAGGGAAAATTATGTGTTTGTGTGTTATCTCATGCGGATATTGATCGGCCCAAAGGAAGGTCAATATTTGGCCCGAATTTCACATGAACTTGTGGTGATAAATACGTGACGGTTATTTGGTTTTACGTGTGATCAATAAATCGATCCAAAGAAAGGTTTGTTGGTTGACATGTCTTACTGTCAGTGTTTGATTACCACGCCAAGAGTACCACTTACAAGTCAATATTTCTGTCCAAAGACTAAATATTGATGTTGTGCTAGGTATCTTGTGATGGGCCCTAACATTATTTGAAAATATGATTTGCATAATAAGGTATTCATGTGAGCTATTTTATTTAAGTGTTCTCTATTCGGTTTCAAACTCTGCTAGTAGTATATCTACAAGCTCAAATTTAATCCCTGTATTTATGGAATAAACTTCAAGGATCAAAACAAGAACATTAATTTTTCGTTGGCTGCATCGATCTAGACCGTGTACTAAGGATTGAGCAACCTACTCCTCTTACGGATGGAAGTTCATCTAATCAAATGAGGAACTTTGAGAAGTGTGATTGCTTAAATTACGTGAGTCTCACGATCATTAAGTGCGGCATTCTGGAAGCCTTTAGTGGCATAGTATCTGAGGAGGTAAATGATGTCAATGAATTCCTTGCCGAAATTAAGAAACGTTTTGCGAAAAACGGTAAGGCTGAAACAAGCACGCTTATGCAAAGCTTGATTTCAATAAAGTATAAAGGCAATAGGTAAATAAGAGAGTACATCATGTAGATGTCTCACACTGCTTCAAAACTTAAGGAACTAAAACTCGACTTGTCTAATGACTTGCTCGTGCATTTGGTATTGATATCACTTCCTGCACAATACAGTTAATTTAAGGTTAGTTATAACTGTCAAAGTAAAAATGGACTCTAAATGAGCTCATTTCATAGTGTGCAAGCTTCTTGCACAATTCAGTCAATTTAAGGTCAGTTGTAACTATCAAAGGTATAAATGAACTCTAAATGAGCTCATTCTATTTAGTGCGCAAGAGGAAGAAAATTTGAAGCAGGACAGAACTGAAAGTGTTCACTTGGCAAACACCTCTAAAGATAAGGGCAAGAAAACAAATAAAGAAAATAAAGTTGTTAAGGGGTTATTAATTTTATAATCCCACACTTAAGTCAATTTTTGAAATAGGAACTGCAACATTTTTGAGGATGTTGAGTTTGGGGGGAGAAATAAGGTTAGAGATATTGTCTTTAAGGAATAAGTTGAGGAAGGATCGGTTTCGATTCCTACTATTGCTTTTGACAACGTGCAAGTTTTTATGCATGTCATTGATCAAGAAGCATATCCGGAACCTCAATTAGACAATATTGAAGAACCTCACATCCAAAATAAAGTAAATTTCAGAAGTACAAACTCAACAACCTCAATAACTAAAGCCATTAAGGAGACCCACGAGAGAAAGGGAAAAATGCTATTACGGATAATTTAAATAGTATTTTTCCAAGAATATAAGGAAATGATGGAATGGTGGAAGATGGTCTACTAATCAATTCCATCAGGCCATGCAGGGTTCTAACTCTCAAAAGTGGATTGATGTCATAAATAAGGAGTATAAGCATATGCAAGACAATAACGTTTTGGATCTTTTCCTATTACCGGAAGGTACGAAGCCCATTGGTCTTAAATGGACTTTTAAACCAAGGGGGATTTTAAAGGTAATGTGGAAAGATATAAGGTTCGTCTTGTATCTAAGGGCTTTACACAGAATGATGGCATTAATTATAAAGAGACTTTCTCTTCGGTTTCAATGAAAGACTCTTTCAGAAAAGTTAGGTTGTTGCACATTTTGACCTCGAGTTACATCAAATGGATACTAAGGTGGCGTTTCTCAATGGCGACATTGATGGGACGATCTATTTGGTGCAATCAGTAAACTTTGTGTCAGTAGACCCAAAGAAAATGGTTTGCAAATTAAAGAAATCCATTTATGTACTCAAGCCAGCTTCCCGTTAAGGGTAATACAAATTTCATCAAGCAATTATCTCATTTGGTCTTGAGATTGATGTTGTTGATGATTGTATGTATTACAAGTTCAGTGGGAGTAAGTATATTTTCCTGGTTTTATTGTTGATTATTGCTTGCCACTAATGATATAGGTATGTCACATAAAATTATGAGATTTTTGTCAAGGAATTTTGAGATTAAAAATCTTGGTGACGTCTCTTTTGTATTAGGAACTCAGATACACCGGGATTGTTCTCGGGGTATTCTTGAATTGTCACAAAATGGGCTATATCGATAAAGTACTTAAGAGGTTTGGCATGCAAGACAGTAAATCAGGGGACAGCCCTATCGCTAAGGGAGACAAATTTAGTCTCGACTAATGCCCGAAAAGTTATCTTGAAGTTAAAGAAATGCAGAGGCTCCCATATAGTTAAGCTATAGGGAATCCGATATATATTCAAATTTGTATGCGTTCGGATATTGCATACGTTATTGGGATACTAAGGAGATATTTAAGTAACCCTGGGATGGATCATTTGGAAAGCAGCCAAACATGGGTTATAAAGTATTTAAAGAAAACAAAAGATTACATACTCACATACAGAAAATCGGATCAGTTGGAGATCATATGGTATTATGATTCCGATTTTTTCTAGATGCCAAGAAAGTAAAAGATCCACATAAGGCTACATTTATCTGCTGGTTGGAGGAGCTATTTCCGGATGGAGTGCTTAACAGACACTTTAGCTTCTTTCACTTGGCAGCACAGTTGTAGTAATTTTGGGGGCATCTAATTATGGAATATAGCTGCGAAATTTTGTCATTGGGCTACGTATTATGTATGGTAAAGAAAGACCACTAAAGTTATATTGTGACAATAACTCAGCAGATTTATATTCCAGTAACAACAGGAACTCAACTAAGTCAAAATACATTGACATAAGTTCCTAGTTGTGAATGATACAATTCAGAGTGGACACGTGTCAATAAGAGCACATTGGGACAAACTCCATAATTGCGGATCCGCTTACTAAAGTATTACAACCCAAGGTCTTTCATGAGCACAATACTCATATGAGTGTTGTATTTCTTGAGGATATTCGGTTTCAGTGGGAGTTTGTATTTTGGGTGCATTAGACACATTTGTTGTCCTTTCGGATACAGTTTAAAGTTAAAGTTATTTACAGCTGTAAGGTTTCAGGTTTATTATCTCTGAACTCGTTTGAGGATGATCTCACTAAAGTTAGACCAGTTGGAAATAGGCATGTTGAAGATCACATTACATGTAATTTCCATGCTACACATCCATACTTGATCTATGTCATTCAGTTATGTCGATATACGTTACCATTGAAGGTTTAGTTACGATTAATGTAGCGAAAGCCGCTTTGATCCTATGTTGATATAATTGATGGACCGGATTGTTTGGGGATGCATTCAATAATGATAGCAAAATTCTGAGTACTCATAAGGTCATGATTGATACACAATTGTAAGGTTACACATATAGCCCAAGTGGGAGATTGTACGGATTTTAATCAATCGTGTGGGCTTATATGTGAATTATTGTGTATTGAATAAAAGGCTATCAATTTTGGTTAAGCCCATTTAAAGTGATCTAATAAGGATTTAATAAATATCGGGCTTTAATACATCTAATTAAATGTATAGGCTTTTATGTGTAGATACCAGGCCATTACCTAATTCATGATGGGCCGGATTAGGTTAACTGGCAATATAGTATATAAAGTCGGTTATGGTCCCTGAATCCTACGTACTGTTCATCTTGTCTGACATCCCATCATCAGAGAGATAATAAGGATTACGTATTGATTTGGAAGATCAAACCAACCAAATCGCTTATCGTGAATCACATTTGATTAAGGTACGCTTCCGTTTCAGTTATTTAATTCTTGATAATTCAGCATGATGATTTATTTTGGATCACAGATAAATAATTATCTGTGATAAATTTTCTAACAGCAACCACTTCAACATTTGCAATGGATTAAACGTGTGCAGTCACTTCTAGTTATATTTATAAAGATTGCCAAACATTAGCTAAGAATCAGACACTAAGAATCCATAATTATAATGTTGCATAAATTTCAAACTCCAACATTCAATCATTTAAAAAAAAAAATAGCTATAACGGATCAAATCTCAAATGACGAACATAAATTATGAATTATCCCAAATTTCCAACAATTAGAAACACTACCTAAAAAGGATTCTTCTAATAAAACAAGCTGAATCCCATGTCGTCACGACGTCATCGCTCTCCTCATTTGGCTCCTCCTGCTAGAAACAACAATCAGACAGAGATTAGGCATTAAATATTTCAATACACAGTCTAAAATCAATAAAATGAGTGTGTAACATGATACCTAGCATATTATAGAATTAGTATATTTATATACATTTTAAGATGAATAGATGCAAATATTTCTACCTTCTTCTCCTTGGCAGCAGGGGCAGCTACGGGGATTGCACCAGTAACAGTAGCAACGGAAGCACCACCTCCACCAGCGCCAACATTCGTAACAAGGTCCTCAATGTTCCTATTCTCGTAGAGCTTAACGAATAGACTCAACCAGTAGAATTCAACAGTCACATTAGTCGCTTTCACAAAACACAAAAAACACATCCAGTTCAATACAAAAACTATTTTGATAAATATAAATTACATCTTCGTGTATAATACGGCGTTGAAAGAAAACTTAAAGTGACAGGAATGTCATCATCATGAAGGATCAAGCAAGCGTAGGTGAAGAAGATCTCTCCAACCGCCATTTTACTTAAAATCCTTGTGTCTACACAAAATGCAAAATACCAAAATGAAAGATTGAAACTATTCAATCTAAATTAGTAATGAAAATTCAAATTACAGCAAGAAGAATTCAAGAAAAACTTGAGGACTGAGAAAACATGAAGCACATATTTCCAATAAACATGTGCACAAGTTTTAATTTTAATTTTAAAAAAGGACAGTAACGACATGTAACATCTCGTCTAAAAATTTAATTTTCATTTTCTCAACTTTTGCTAATCTAGGATTACTCACCTTTGTTACCATAACGATTGTTATTGTAGCGACCGAGAAATTTCTGAATGTATTATAAATAAATATTTTAATTACTAAAAACTGTGTCGCTATAATTTAACCCATTATTTAAAGTTCACGTACGTCGTTTAGTCAAGCTATAAATTTTGAGCCGAAAACAATATATTTTCAGTCCAACTTGATTTTACGTCCAATAAATTCAAAATCTATTTTTAAAATTCAATTTCATTTTATTCAAATTAAAATTTCCAGATAATCTTATTTCAAAAATTTGAGTTTATCATTTTATTAAAATTTCAAATTTAAATTCACCATTTTATCTTGACAAATCATGATAATCATCCTACCCAAAATTTACTCAACCAAGTCTATCACCAGAAATTTATCCACGGTTACAATTCCAATTCAAACCAAATACTATCTATTCAGCTATTTTTAATTCCCATTTCGCAATCAGAATTTCTCACGACACAACCTTTGAATTCAGGTATCATCATCGATAAAATTTCTGTTTTAGTCTCACCATCATCACCACCGTGACCTGCCTCCACCGAGGCAACCCAAAATCGCCATGAAACACCACCGCAAACTTTAATCCACCATTTCACTGCCATTTCCAAATCACTCACGCACCAAAATTTTAGCTTGCAGCCAAACCCAAGTTACTGCATTCACCACAGAACCCGACCATGCCCGCTATACTCACCGACGAACCATCATCATCACCATCAACCAACACCAGCGGAACCATTATCACCACCGCGAGCCACCCCTCATCGAGACCAACTCGATCGCACACCACAGCCATCTCCCAAAGTTCCACAAAACTCAAATCAAAAGCCCAAATAGAGAAACCCATAATCCCAGAAATCCATTACTTACCTCAATCACCATTCTTCGTCGGAAAACCCACGAACACAGCCTGGATCTCCCTCGGATTCGCACCCAAAACTCAACCCAAAATCCATTTTTCTCGCATACCCTTGTACCCGCTGTCGTTGCTTCACGCCGACGGTAGTTTCGTCGGCATCTCCACCGGCGATTGGACTGGAGGAGGGATTCCACCCCTCCATCGTACCCTCATCTCTCTCTCTCTCTCTCTCTCTCTCTCTCTCTCTCTCTCTCTCTCTCTCTCTCTCTCTCTCGGATATATAGAGAGAGAAGAGAGAGTGTGATATATATATATATATTTTATACAATTTGATTTTTGCCTCTTAGGTCCTCAAGTTTTAAAACTAATTATTTTGATCCCAAATCATGTTTTAAAATGTATTAAGTCCAGCCTTAAGTTTTAAACTTATTATTTTGGTCCCAGATTATTTTAAGCAGCATTTTAAAAGAGTCCTTTAATTTTTGAAAGACTCTATTTTAGTCCCCAGATTTTAAAATCATTCATTTTAAATCCAAACTTTAGATTTTATTTCAAACTTTGAATTTCTAGAAACTAATTTAAATTTTATTTTATTTTGGCTAGACGAGACGTACGGAGATCTAGAGAACTGAAATATATTTTCCTGCTCAACCACACTCGTAGAGAATTGAAGTAGACTCGCCCCCATTAATTTGTTTACATTTTAATTGCACGTAATTATATGCTTCATGTGACTTATGTGCATTTATTGCATAAGATGAGACGAGAATTTATATTTCTTATGAAATATTTGTGTTATGAGCATGCCATAACTTATATGCATTTTAATGCATGAGACGAGACGAGATTATGATTCTGTTATGCTTGACATAACTTATGTGCATTTATTGCATGAGACGAGACTACCCACACCCTATGTTACGAAAGCCTATTATTATGATGAAGTTGTCACTATATGATTGCATGTTTATGTGTTCAAATTTTATGTAAATTTATTAATCGGCGATGAGTCTACTGAGTATTTCAAAGAAATGCTCACCCCTTTTTAACAACAATTGCAGATATCGGAGATGGAGGCGAATGATGGGAAGGCTGTGGCATTAATATTTGAATAATTAGATTTCACTATTGTTTCAGTTGAATAATCACATTTTGAGAAATGTTGAGATTTTAAACAATTATCTTTTATTTGAAATGTCTTAGCAAATATTATTTCATCAAATTAGAGTATATTGAAATTTATCAGTTTTTGAATTTATTTAAATAAATCTTGCCAATTAGAAATGTTATTTTATTCCGCATAATATTATTTAAAAAATTAGACGAGACGATGACGTGACGTGTCGGGTGATTAAAACCCGGGGCGTCACATTGTTAAAATATGGGTTCAAAGTGGAGCGAGAGACCCGAATTCCTAGCCTTGGCTTTCACAATCAGAACCAAGGGCACCTATCGAAAAAATAAAAATAACTAATTTCGATTAGATAAGCTTATAAAAATGCTAAAAAAATAAAATTTCAAGATTCGTATAAACTTACAATCACTATAGCATGGAAAAACCTAGATACTGAGCAATTTATAATGACCGTAATTGCACTCGCATCTGTGCCTATATGTTGAATCCCTAACGTACGTCACTTCCCCGCAGTAGATCGAATAACATGCTTAAAAATAATTAATTCCATTAGAATTGTCAATTCGTGATCATCTTACAGTTGAAAAGGGGAAAAGAAGAGAGTAAGATATACCATATATACAATAATAAAAGGATTGAAGGATAGAAGATCACATCAAATTATAATCAACACCGATGTGAATTGAAAGATTTGTGCAAAACCTCAAGTCAGACTTCTCTTACGCCTTCCAACTATAACTACAAGAAGCTCTCACCGCCTCCCTCCCTGTCGACGCTACTTTATCCTCAAACCCAATAACTAAATCACATGACATCATTTCCATACTTAGTTTCTTGGACATTCTTGACGATGCTTACTATATTTACCTCCAAAAGTTTTGAATAACGAAAAATACAGCTGCTCTCATGAGAAGATAACTCCTCCACTAGCACCACCATTGGCATAAGGTTGAGAGAGAGAGAGAGATTAACGTTTTGTTTCTTGATTGAATTGATTAATGGGTAATGGAAAAGGTTTCAAAAGTGGGTTTTCATATTAATATTAATTGCTATGTACATATTACTTTGTAGCCCAATAATATTTTGTCATATCGAATTTGAATATACTTTTACGCTTTGCCCTACGATCGAATCCCACCACGAATAAGCGATATACTAGTGTACCCTTTCCTTTTTAGAATTTTAGAATTATTACAAGGAAAAAATACATAAATATGGTGATTATAAATACAAATTTCAAAATTAAGATGAAACCTGTTTAATTTCAAAAGTCGGGTTGTAATTAAGATTAATTAAATATTTTAATTAATTAAGAATATTTATTAATTATTTATATTAATGTCACAATATTATAAAATTTGAGGTCACAAAATACAAATTTCCAAGTCACAAGTCTCAAGTCACATTTACATGGGAGACTTCAACACCATTTTTCTGGTCACAGTCATCAATTTTCCCGTCATAACCACCATTTTTAAGGTCACAATCACCATTTTTTTTAAGTCACAAGATAGACTGTAGGTCACATTTGTAATTCGAGGTCACAACCACCTCCTCCTCTGACAAGACCATCTGAGTTGAAAGTGATTTAAAGAATTAGGGTTGGAAGTGGCATTGTGTGATTTGGGATACAAATGGAACAAAACCTAGCCCTTGTTTGAGCCATATTATTTCTCATTAAAAATACAAATTTTTTCTTCAGTAATCAATCTCAACCATCCAAAAAAGTCAAGCACACAATTTTTTACTTTTCAAACCACTTTTTAACGATTAAATTTCTAAAATCCAAATTATAAATTGAAATAATGGGGCTCAAACAAGGGCTATATCCAATCTGGCATGTTCATCGAATAGTAGAAAAAAAAATCGAAATTTGAATACAAATTCAAAACTGTAGAAGTGAAATTTAAAATCAACAGATTCAAAACCACAAGTCAAGTCTCTGTAACCCAATTTCATCGTTCTGAGTTAAACTAAAATCTACCTACAATTTCCAACGAAGAAAATTCTTGATTTTAGGAAATCAAATAAAAATTATAAAAAAAAAAAAAAGAAAAAAGAACAACTGTCTGTTCATATTCAAAGAATAATTTCAAATAGGGGTAAGGAAATTGTAGCGACTTATTCAAGGCCGTAATCAAAATTGAATATAGATTAGAAAGGCACGGAGAATAGCAAACAATATTTCCAACCTTCAAAGCAAGTGATTTTTAATATTCTAAAATCTATGCCCTTGCTCTGCAAATTGGCTTTTCCCCATTATAATTTAGAATCAACAGATTAAAAATTAAAAGAAAATTAATTAAAACACAATAAAATTATTACGAAGAATAATAACTAAAGTTATAGAGATGAATCATACAAGGAGAAGGGGGCATAGCCCTATGTCTCTTATCCCTAGGAGGTCTTCCTCCACTAGAAGGTTTTTTCGAAAATTTTGAATTTATAGGCAAACGAAGCAAGGGGAAATAAAGAGAAAAAATAATTAGGGTTCAAAGTGGTATTTTGTGATTTGGGATGTGGTTGAATAATTAATTTCATTTTAGATTATTTTGATTTATTAATTAATTATTGAAGTTTTATTATAACCTGAAATTTGAATTTTATTAAAGTTTGATCTTGTATTTGAATTTGAATCTTAAAAAACATGTCTAAATGTAATTTCCTCTTATCTTTATCTTTATCTATATATCTATATCTATATAATATATAAAAGTAGCTGAGTCAACTTGGGTCAACTATACATTTTCCCGCCAAAACTCAAGTACTCTACATATATTGATTTTTTTTTTTTCTTTTTCTTTTTATGTTGACTAGTTAATCACCCGTGCGATGCACGGGAAGAAACGTTTGGATAAAGATAATTCAATATGAAATTAGATAAATCATTTTCATAAAATAAATAAATTTCTCAAATAAGAGATAATATCATCATTTATTGATTTCATATGACTACAAATTCTGGAATACTTCTTTGTACACAACGTTGTTTGTTGATTTTGTTGTTCTTCATTTCTTATCACAAATCAATATCTTTAATCTGGAAAAAATTTGACCTTCTAGAACATGGTCGTCAAGTTTTGTAACTATCAACCTTATTCCATTACTCAATCCCTGTGTATGATCAATATTTCTCAGAAAGAACTTGTGTCCTCACTTATCTGTTGCAAAGGTCCACCACGTGGCGCAATAGTTATATCCATGTGTCTAGGTAGTGTGTCAAAATCCACCGATAATCAATTCGGCAATTTTATCGACAATAGAAAAATCATATTGACCATCATTGGTCGCCCACCAACCAATAAGTATAAGTCTTAAATTTGAAGTGTTTCCTCAATCATCTTTTCTCAAACCGACCTAAATTGCCTTAACAATTTGTTGTATTTGTCTAGCATATCCTTCGAATCAGAAATTATTAAATCATGCAACATAGAATCGCATGATTCACTCCTACCCGGGGACATTAAAAGACATAAATTAAATTTTAGAATATCACAACAAAATTATCCGTAAACAAAATAAATATAAAAGCAATACATACATAATACGTACCTCACGACCCTTTTTCTGCTTTCAACCTCATTCACATTGTCAACAATGTAAAGCGAGCAAATTACAGAGCTGAACCGTCATCAGGCAATAGACTCTCAATCTTAGGGCAATTTTGATCGTGTAATCTGAAGAGGGGAGGCCATCTACCATCATTTAGCTCATTATCTATTCTCCCATAGAAGTGAATGAAAACATCATATTATATGTCTGAATGTTCTCAATGGAATTTTTAATCCTGTCTCCTTGTCATATAACAAATCTTTCAAAATTAGAGGATGATCTTCCATAAGAGAAATATTCACTTTCTCTTGTATACAACAAAGTAGGGGTGAACAAATAAACCGCAAAATCGAATTAAACTGCAACAAATGGTTTGGTTTGTAAAAATTCCAAACCACCTTAAACAATTTGGTTTAGGTTTCAATTGTCAAAATCGCGATTTCAAACAACCAACCCACCAAATTTTTAAAAATAAAAATAAAGACAAATGTTCAATTTTTTTTTTTTAAAAAAAAAAAAAAAGCAATATACTTTTTATTGTCAACAAATCAAAATTGAGGAGACAAAGATTAATTTGTTCAAATCCACAATCATTTGGAAATAATTTTTCCTCCTACAATTCATTATCATCATCCAAGATATTTTCTTAAAATAAAATTTTTAATATAAGAGCTAACGATAGTTTACTTCTATATAATTAGTTTGTTTGTCAACATGGATTGATTCACAACAAAGCACTCAATTAGAAACTTAATACTATTTTTGAGCTAGTTTTTGAGCTCGCTTTGAAATATACTAATTTATTCATCGGCAATCCGTGGTTTCAAACCGCACCAAATCGCAAAAAGTAGTTTGATTTTATTTTGTTTAAAAAATGAAATGGTTTAGTTTGGCTTGAAAAAATTCCAAACCGTTTTAAATGGTTTGGTTTGAAATATTATTAAAAATCGTGTTCACCCCACAACAAAATGAGAACTTCGAATTACGACATATTTTATAATGCTTATTCACTCTCTCCTCGCACCAAAAATTTGCTTTGCAAAATAAATATTTAAATGTAGGATCTCCAATGTCCATGTACTCTGAACAATCAAACAATAGATGAAAAAGTTAATAATATAAATCATGCTATAAAAGATAAGATTTATTATTTTGACCATTGACAATGAAAAACAACGCGTATAAGAAACGAATTCGATAATCATAAAAAAAGAAAAAAAAAAGCTAAAATTGTGATTGACAAAGATGCATCAAATTCATGGTATTATAAGTTTTTGCAATTTTTATACAACGTAATTATTTTTTGATGAAAATTATAATATATTATTGATCATCTCAATTATCAGTTAAGTAAATTGGGAGACAATTTACTTATTATTGTAAAAATTTAAGAATCATAAATATTGAATTAAAAGTATGATTATTTAAAACAAAATTTAATACAAATTGATTAAATATTCGATATAAATATAAATGAAAATTCGATATTAGATTTGTATGACAGAACGAAATTATTCATCCATAAGATTGATACCAATAAAATATCACAATTATTGAAAAAAATTATTTATGCATTAAATGTAACTTTCTATAAAAATAAAAATACTAATTAAGTTAATAGAACGCAGTACAAAGGAGCTCAAATTTTTAGATGTACTAAATAACTAAAAAAATAAGATTATTTATAAAAAGTTTTATACAATAATATTTATTTAGTATTAGATGCGTGATACAACTTCGATATAATTTTGAACTGAAAATTTTGCATTGAATTTGTATGACTGCACACAAATACTTATTTGCAAAATTCAAAACATTAAAAGATAAAAAAAAATTATGAAATGAAATGTTTAAACACAAATAATCAAATATAAATAAGTAAAAAAAAAATCTCCATAAAAATATTTAAGTGGAAGTAGCAGTGTGAACACAATAAAAGTTGAGTTTTGGTCTTTGGAGTATGAAAGCAATAAAAGTTGAGTGTGAAAATAAATGAAATATATAATATATAATATTGTATAAAAAAATCACAAAAAGTTGTGTCAAATTGGAGGGAAATTCTCCTCCTTTAATATTAAGTAAGATAAGATGGGCTTTTCCAAAGCTTTTTTTATTGGTCTGCTGTAGTTAATGCGTTCACATTAATATTCTAATCCTACCCAATAATTTGCCTCAAGATCCGATTTTCTTTAATTTTTTTCTTGCTGTTATTTTCAAAATCTGTTCGTTTCTATCATAATTAATTTTTTATAATTAAATCTGTTTGTTTCTATCATAATTAAATAGTAATTATTGATTTTCGTTTTTCTAATGGTTTTGACATTTTCGAAATTTAACTCTAAACCCTATTTAAAGTTCACTCATTTATACAAACATATAGTACTAACCGTTTCACAATAATAGTGTTCAAACCATTGTTTTAATTTACACGAGTTTAGTATTTTAATTAAAAATTATTTTATGTATGAAAATAGGATATGGAAACTTCATTTATACCTTCCTGTGCTATTATTATATAGATTTTATGTATAATAATATAATTAATTATGATAAATGTTCTATAAATTTCACTATTAGTGTTTTGGAACTTCATTATATATGTTCTTATAATTATGGTTATAGTTCATATAACCGTAATCCTATTTCTAAGTGGAATTATGCAATTCATATTTAAAAAAAAAAAAAAAAAAAATCCAAAGAAATACTACTTTCAATTACATCATGCGATTTTTTCTCAAATATTAAACTTAGTTATTTGGGCACAAAATATTTTAATATGCAGTTTTATATACAAAAAATTGAGTTTTGAGAGGTGGATTAGCTCTCTTGATTTGATGTGATTGCCTCTCTGTTCTGCGTTGACGTTCCACTGATCATTGCACGGTTTTGGATAATACATTTACAAGAATGATAGGCTGCTAAGTTTTAAGCAATTTTAAAAAAAAAATCCAAATAAATACTACTTTCAATTATTCGTGCAAATTTTTATCAAATATTATACTTAGTTATGTGGTCAACAAAACATTTTAATTGAACTAGCGGGTTTATGTACGAAACATATCTGAATTTTGAGGAATGAATTACCTTTTCGGTGTGATATGCTTGTAGCTCTGTTCTGCGTTGACGTTCCGTTTGGTCATCGCACGGTTTTGGTAAATACAGTTACAAGAAACTCTTTTTCTAATCTTTGGAAGTTGACTGATTTTTACTTTCATACTAAGTAAATAAAAAAAAAACAATTTAAAGACATTTTAATATTATAAACCAAAAGAATAGGAGAATCCTAAATTATTTTAATAAAAAATAAAAAGGGACTGCTCTTTTCTTCAAGACAAGATCAGCTAAGACTTGAGTCGAAGAATATAGATCTTGGTTTCTGACCAAAAAAAAAAAAAAAAAGAACAATAAAAATGTAGAAAAAACTTCTAAAACAATATAGAAATGCAAAAATAATTTAGGACTAAGAATACTAGATCTTATCTTTTTGAAAAGTTCAACGATGCATCTTTGATCCACAAAGATTTCTAGCAATTATTTAGTTTAATCACATTTAATCATTCAAGATTTCTGGTGCAGTAGTAAAACTTATTAATATTATAGACCAATAAAAGTCAAGGACAATCACTCTCGCATGCGTGAGTTCTTCTTAGAAGACCAGTGTTTACATATGGACAACTTTATGTTGCCATTTATAAGGTGACAAATCGTTCCGGATTAAAGATGTTGATTTATGCTAAGAATGAAAGACCAACAAATTTAACAAATAATGTAGTGTACAAAGAAGTATTCCAAAATTTGTAATAATATGAAACCAATAAATGATGTTCGTATCTGTTATTTGCGAATATTATTTATTTTGTCTACGAATTCATATAATTTCATATAAAATATATTTATCCGACGTTTCTTCCCGTGCATTGCACGGGATAAATACTAGTATATATTATAACAACAAAGTCTAGCCAATTTTTCCCGCCAAAACACTACATTTTTCTATATTGTTTTTTTATTTATTTTCCTTAAGATCCAATAGTTTGTCTTCTGTCATTAAATGACTTTGGCATGCGCATCATGTAATTAATGTACTAGCAGTATTTAATGGCTTTAATATTTTATATGGATTTTAAACTAAAAGTAGTTAAATTTGTTAAAATGTTTTCGTTTCATACAGTCAATTAAACGTTGCTTTTTTTTTTTTTTTGAAATAATTGTATCAAATATTTTTTTAAAAATAGTTTTTATTTCATTTGAAATTTAGTTAAAATAATAATGAACATGACCGATTTTTTTTTTAATAGTTTAATAATTACATTAGTTTAGTTTTTTTTTTCTCATTTTGATTTCTTAAAATTTTATGTTCTTAGTTGGTTTATAAGCACTGTTTACATTAGTTTAGTTTTATTTACGTATTTTGATTTCTTAACATTTTATGTTCTTAGTTGGTTTATAAGCACTGTTTACATTAGTTTAGTTTTTGTACGTATTTTGATTTCTTAACATTTTATGTTCTTAGTTGGTTTATAAGCACTGTTTACATTGGTTTAGTTTTTTTTACGTATTTTATTTTATGGACCCATAATGTTTAGTAGTAAATAAGCTTTCAACTGCTTTTTTTACGTAGTTTAATTTATTTAATTTTTGTGCTTTTTAGTTTGTTTATAAACACTTTTAGTAAGATGTTAATTGAATAATCAATATTTTATGTTATTTCAAATTTTGAATTCAGGTAAAATAATGAATGTTTATTTTAATAAAGTTTCATAAGTAATAAAAAAATGAATTTGAAATTTAAAATAAAATAAAACAATTTTGTTATGATCTCATAATGTTTAGTTCTAATATTTATATAGGTTGAATAAATTTTTTTTGTTATGTGTGTTTGTACGTAGGATTGTTGTATTCAAGTAGAAGTTAAGAAATGATTTATTAGAGTTTTTAAACCTTAGTTGCTTGAGGGACGATTGTACGTAAAACATCACTTCTCAGTTGTTCACAACAATGCAAAGTACAAGATATGTGTATATATTGAACTTCGTTACTTTGCTGACATGTTGGTAATAAAAGAGATAGATGAGACTCAGTTGTATTCTTTATATAGATTTTATAGGTTTTTACAAATTTCCTGATTTCGTTTAAATTGGTTTATTTTTTTATTCATTTTTATTATTATATTTTGTGTGTGTGTTTGATGGATGTTATTGGAGAGGTTGTTTCGAAAGATGAGATTAAGAGTGATCCGATGGTGGCAAAACACATGGACATCATAATTGAAGATTTGGAGTATTGCTATTTTTTTTTTTTAATTTTGTAGTTTTGAATTACAATTGTTTAGAATAATGATTATTATTTTTTTTGAAAATAGAAAAAATCATCTATCTATGAAGCTGTTGACTGAATATGTAAAGATGAGTGAATATATTTGATAATAATAACCTCTCGGAACATGTTATCAATTTATTAAAACTTTGTCGGGCAAAGAAATACAAAAGTTTGCTTACATTTTTCAACTATAGTTTTGATTGATCTTAATATTTGTGTCAACTTTTACTTTTTTAAAAAATCATAGATTTCCGACACAAGTAAAAATAGATTTATATTTTTTTTCTTATTTCTCACATTTTTAATATATTTATTTAGTTATTAAATAATTAATAATTATAATTTTTTGTCTCGTGTATTGCACGGGTGCGAATATTAGTTACAAATTATACAAAGGGAAAAGTACATAGCTATACAACTAAAACTTACCTCAATCACAATTAGTTAACCTTCTGTTACAATTACCTAATATTTGGTGACATTCCGTATTCTTAGTTTTCTTGGTCACATCCCCCATTTCTCACAAGTCACAATTAGTAAATATTTTGGTCACATTTACCTAATAATTGGTAGCATCCCGTACTTGATCACACAAAGTCACGATTTGAACATACAAGGTCACAGTTCGATCACACAAAGTCTCAATTCGGTCATACAAGGTCACAGTTCAATCACACGATGTCATAGTTCGGTCACATGTGTTACCAAACTATGACCTTGTGTGATCGAACCGTGCCTTTGTGTGATCGACTATGACTTTATGTGATCGAATTGTGACTTTGTGTAATCGAATTTTGCAATTAAACCAATTGTGATCTAACTGTGATCTCGTTTGACGAAACTATGACCTTGTGTGATCAAACTATGACCTTGTGTGACCAACTGTGACTTTAGGAATGTGTGGGTAGGTGGGTGAGGTTTTTCAACTAAATTTGTAATGTGACATTGTATGACCAATTGCGACATTGTGTAACATGTTGTGACTTTGCATGTGGGGGTAGGGTGGGGTGGGGTGGGGTGATCAAATTATTAGGTAAGTGTAACCAAAATATCGACTAAATGTAACTTATGACGAGTAGGGAATGTGACTAATTATTAGGTAATTATGACAAAAAATATTAACTAATCATGAAAAGATAGAGTAAGTTGTGACCAATAAATAAATAATACGTGACCAACTATAAATGATTGTGACAAATTTATAGCGACTCAGAATTTTTACGCAATTTTATAATTATTTTAATATTTAGAAAATTGTGTCGCTACTATTTCACTCATTGTTTTGAAATTAACGCCGCGACGGATTCGTCTAGCCAAGTCAAGAAATATCGAATTTGTTCGATTTTAAATTAAAATTCGAATTTCTAAAATTATGTTATTTTAATTATTTATTCAAAGTATTATTTTCAAAATCATTTTGAATTCCAAATTTATTAAAATATCTCAATTTTCCTTATTCAAATTATTTCAAGTCCAAATACGTAATTCAATTTTTATCTCAATATTTATTTATTTTCAAATTTATTTTCAGTCCAAAATATATCAGTTTTAAATACATTTTCAAATCGAAGTTAGTCAAATTTTTAGTTAAAGTATCCTATTTAACTAAACCAAAATTTTCCCACATGTTTTCTTCTTTACACCAAAACATCATCATTTTGTATAAAGAATATTACACCATTTTCTATTTCATATTACACCAAATTCTACACTATCTTTTTCTACAATACCAAATCAATGCATATATTCCTCTTATTCTTCACTAACCTATTCCATAATAGCTAATCAAATTCTTTATACCAATTTTCATCAAGAACTCGGCCAACCTCACAAATTTTTCTTTTCTTTCCACAAAGTTATATCATTATGTTTTGAGACATAATGATTCTATCACACCATTTTTACAACCTAATTCTCCACTAACTCATAATCATTCATTTCAAATACACTACCTAATGCCAATTATAATGACAAGCGTTTTTCCATCTCCTCTGTTTAAGCTCCATCCACAACCATTATCTTTATCATCATCACCAATTAACCCCACAACCCTCTTTAGCCAAAAGCTACACCTCCACTTCATTTCAATACACATGGCACAACTCACACTTCCATGTACCTAGATTCCACAATACAATATATATAAACATCATCATCTCAGCACCTGCACAGCCGAAAGTCATTCCCTACCGCCCAAGTTGAACTCTACACCACACTACACCAACCAGCATCATCAGTACAGCCTCAACTCTATAACCAGCTGAATCCTATTATCATCACCCTGATTACTCACAACGTTTCACCAACCCAATCCAATTCAGCTGCCATTTCCAATTCAATACCAAATCTAATACATACAGCAAACCAAGTTCACTGCAATACCACAAATCACAACTCTGTAGCACCTCAACCATCAACCAATTTGTAAAACCACAGTATTCATCATCATCACCAAACTGCTGTCTCAATCGAACCTCCAATTCAGTTTTCTTTTCACCATCATTTTCAAATCAGCATCATCATCACCGGACACCACCAATTCACAGCAAATTCACTACCAATTCACTGCTCAATTCAAGAAATCATCTCCATGACTCCCAATCGAACAAACCAAACACTGCCTCAACCAATTTTGATCAAGCAGACACCATCACTGCTGAATCACCCTCACCTCATTGCAACCAATACTGTCGAAACCATCACCGCACAAATCGCAATCAAGATCAGATCTTGAGCCTTGGATTCACCTCGAATCAAACACTCAAAATCCAAACCAAAAACCCAGGATTTAACGTAAACCAGTTACTTACCTCGACCGCCGGAAAATCGCTACCTAAAGCCGCGATTTTCACCTCGGATTCCAGCCCTAACTTCGCACTCAAAATTAGCAACAAATCCCTCAAACCGGAACCACTTTCTTGCCGCCGTCCACCGCAACCTTCCGGCGATGTTGTGCCGGCGCATCGCCGACTGAAGATCGGTGAATATTTTTCCCAGCCTTCGTTGCTTCACCAGTTCACCTTGGTCCGATTTCAGTGAGAGTGAGAGAGTGTTGAGAGAGAAAGGGTTAAGATCTGATTTATTTATTTAATTTCAGAAATTTGCACTTTGGTCCCTACGTTTTCTAAATGATTTAAATCAGTCCCTACAGCTTTGAATAGTTTATTTCAGCCCTTTTAAAGTTTTAAAGTTATTTCAAATCAGCCCTCAAGTTTTAAAAAGGTTTTATTTCAGTCCTTTCAGCTTTTAAAGTTATCCATTTCAGTCCCAAAGTTTTAAATGATTTTATTCAGCCTTCATTTTCAAAATCTACTATTTCAACCCTATTGTTTTGAGTTTCCGACTCAACTTTCAAAGTATCTATTTTAGTCCCTGAACTTTCAAAACATCAATTTCAGTCCTCAAATTATAATTTATCATTTTGAACTATATATTCGATAGACTAAAGTGACTTATTGGCTAAGACGAAGCGTACGGAGAATTTAAAGAAATTGAAGTCATTCCCGCTCAACTTTGCACTCGTCGGATTTGAGGTAGACTCGCACTTATTAATTGATTTAAATTATGATTTCATATAAATGTCATGTGACTTGTGAAAGTCAATTTTCAAGAAAATTAAGTATGTTTTATGAAAGGTAAATATACCTTATGTTTTTATGAAAAGTAAGTATACCCTATGTTTTTACGATAATGTTTTATATGTTTTGGATCATTGCTATGCACATAAGAATTCTTACCACCTAAGTTCGGTAGAATTCTGTGTCTCCATAAGTTTATGAGGATTTACCACCTAAGTTCGGTAAAATTCCTGTCTTTCCATATGTTTATGAGGATTTACCACCTAAGTTCGGTAAAATTCCTGTCTCATATGTTTATGAGGATTTCGATCCTATCTTATGGTATGCTGGAAATTATCCCTATGAATTTCAAGAATTATGTTTTGGTATACTTACTGTTATTATGATTTTACTGCATAAGAATTCTTGCCACCTAAGTTCGGTAAAGTTCTTGTGTCTTCTTATGTTTATGAGGATTTCAATCCTATCTTATGTTATGCTTTCAAAAGAAATTATGCTTGGCATAATTAAAATGTTTTTATAAGTATATGGTTTTCAAAGAGCTGTTTTCAAAGAGCTGTTTTCAAAGAGCTATTTTATAAAGAGCCTATGATTTGCAAAATATGTCCCGTGCTGTAATGCACAATATGAGTTTTATCAAGAGCAGTTTTATAAAGAAGCTCTATCAATGCCCGTTTTATAAAGAGCCGGGATTTGTGTGTTTAATCATCTTATAAATTAAATTAATTTGCGATGAGTCTACTGAGTATTTCCCCCATGAAATACTCACCCTACTTTTTAACAGTTTTGCAGATTTCGGAGACGGTGGCGAGCGATGAATGATGGTGGCAATAATCGTTAAACGGTTGAAAGTTTGACGTTAATGATTTCCGTATTTTTCCAAACAATCGAATAATTTAGAGAAGTTCATTTATTTGAGAAATTATGACATTGTCAATTTCTTTACAAAATTAATGGTTCGATTTACTATTTCAAATGGTTTCATAAATGTTTCAATTTTATCGGCCATTACAGTATATTTAATGTTGCCAAAAATGAATTTCAATTATTTCTTTCGCAAAAATATTATTCGAAAAATTTAGACAGAAAATGACGTAGTGAACCGGGTATACGGAACTCACGGAACTCGGGGCGCTACAAAATTATATTAAAGGTTGTGACCATCTATAACTTTTTGTGACCATTGGATGAGAAAAAGTATAAGAAAAAATCATTTTTGGGTAGGGTCGGTTTGTTGGGTGGGTAGCGGGGTAGGGACGGGGTGTGAAAAATTAGAAGAAGAAAAATCATTTTTGGGTAGGGGTGAGATTGGTGGGTGACGGGTGTAGGGTCGAGACGGGGTGTGGAAAAGAAAAAAAAAATCATTTTTGGGTGGGGTGGGTTGTGGTGTGGTTGTTGGGTGACGGGCGTACGGTCGGGATGGGGTGTGGAAAAGTAGAAAAAAATCATTTTCAAGTGGGATGGGATGTGGTCGATTGGTTGGGTGGGTAGCTGGTAGGGTCGGGGGCGGGGGTGAGTGTGGAAAATTGGAAGAAAAAATCATTTTTGGGTGGGGTAGGGTGGCCGGGTAGGGTGGGAAAATATGGAGAGATAAAAAAAAACTCATTTTGTGGGGTGGGCAGGGTGGTGTTGAGGTGGGGTTGGTGGAGGCATGAAAAAGTAGAAGGAAAAAAATCATTTTTGGGATAGGGTGGGGTAGGTGGAAAAGTAGAAGGAAAAAAATCGTTTTTGCGGTTGGGTGGGGTAGGGTGGGGGCGAGGCGGGCGGGATGTGTCGTGGTCTGTGGTTGTGATAAGATCAATTTGTCACTTTGCGATGAGGTGGGGTAGGGTCGAGTGGAGTGGGGTTGGGTTGGGTTGGGGTGGGGTGGGATGGGGAAGTGTAGGAAAACATCGGGGGAATATAAAAATAAACTTATTTTTGGGGGTGGGGTAGGATATGGGTGGTGAGCTGGGGTTGGTGGGTGGGGTCGGGGGATGTGGCTATGGTGAGATTTATTTGTCACTTTGCGAAGGTGGGGTAGGGTAGGGTCGAGTGGGGTTAGGTTAGGTTGGGGTGGGGTGGGATGGGAAATTGTAGGAAAACATCGAGATAAAATAAAAATAAACTTATTTTTGGGGCGGGGTAGGATATGGGTGGTGAGGTGAGGTGGGTGGATGGGGGTCAGGGGGATGTGGCTAGGGTAAGATCAATTTGTCACTTTGAGATGAGGTGGGGTGGGGTCGGGAATGATAGGAAATCATCGAAAGAAAAAAAATAAATATTATTTTTGGTGTAGGGTGAGTGGGGTGGGGTGGTGATCTGTGGCTGGGATAAGATCAATTTGTCACTTTGCGATGAGGTGGGGTAGGGTCGAGTGGAGTGGGGTGGGGTGGGGTGGGGTGGGATGTGGAAGTGTAGGAAAATATCGGGAGAAAATAAAAATAAACGTATTTTTGGGGTGGGGTAGGATATGAGTGGTGAGATGGTGTGGGTGTGTGTGTGGGGTCTGGGAATGTGGTTAGGGTGAGATCAATTTGTCACTTTGCGATGAGATGAGATGAGATGGGATGGGGTGGAGTATGGTCGAGTGTGGTTGGGGTGGGATGGGGAAGTGTAGGAAAACATCGAGAGAAAATAAAAATAAAATTATTTTTGGGGTGTGTAGGATATGGGTGGGCATGTTGGGTGGGGTCGGGGGATGTGTCTAGGGTGAGATTAATTTGTCACTTTGTGATGATGTGGGGTAGTGTAGGGTCGAGTGGAGATGGGGTGGGGTGGGGTGGGGTGAGATGGGAAAGTGTAGGAAAACAGCGAGAGAAAATAAAAATAAACTTATTTTTGGGGTGGGATAGGATATGTGGGTGGGTGGGGTCGGGTGGGGTCGGGTGGTGTGAGATCAATTTGTCACTTTGCGATGAGGTGGGATAGGGTCGAGTGGGGGTGAAATGGGGAATGAATGGAAAGCATCGAAAGGAAAAAAAATAAAAATTATTTTTGGTGTGGGGTGGGGTGGGGTGGTGGTCGGGGTGGTGGGAGGTTGTGACATCAAAATTTGAGTTTTTGATTTAGTATTATATTAGTTTTAATATAATATATAGTAGATAATTATATTTGTCTTATATATATTATTATATTTATTTTTAATTATTAAACACCTAATTAAATGAATTAGTACCTGAAATTTAAAAAAAAAAAAATTTCTTTCACGTGATTTTTGAATTGCATCTTTGAAATACAAGGTTTTATGTAATTTTCCCTTAAGAAATTGTATATTTTATAAACTGATTTATAAATTTGTTTATTTTGTTTATCAAACTTTTGCTCAAACTGTCTTTGAAAAGTGTTGGGACTAAATTGTAAACTCTGACAAGTGTGCGATCCCGCTGCAATTTTCCTTAAAAATAAATAACGGAGAGAAGGGAAAACAGCAAAAAATTATGCGGTGAGCGTGGATCGAACACGCGACCTTCAGATCTTCAGTCTGACGCTCTCCCAACTGAGCTATCCCCGCGTCTTGCGTATTTGATTTTAGTTACTTATATTTTATCATGTACAAAAAAAACCCACTCGTTTTCTTGTGGTTTCGGATATAACACGTGTCCCAAAAAATTCCAATTTCAGAAAATCTTCTGTATTCTTGTACGACTCTCTCTCGGATTGAAAATTTTGATCGGGGAATTATGGGAGGGGCCAAGACTCAGCCATTCAAAGAACAATTTACTTTCGGTTTCTGCAATTTCTTCTCTTTTCCTGATCTTAGTTTTTTTTTTTTTCTTTCTCGTTCGGTTAATCGTAATTGCAGAAAGAATGATAATTCTTGTAAAATGCAGAGGAAAGACTCGAAGAATCACATGAAATCATTTCCAAATACCCTGATCGTGTACCCGTAAGTTTCTTTCATTATTAGTTATAGGGTCTAATTTATATTGAACTGTTTGTGCTTGGAGATAAACAAACTGAATCGTGGAAGAAATAGTCTCCGATTCTTATTTATCTATTTTATTTTTTAATTTTTTTTTAATTCCCAACTATTTATGGCATGTTGAAATTATTTATTTTATTTATTACTGGAATCGCTCTTTGGAAGAAAAGGAGAAGTAGTAGAGTAAATGGATGATGATGCCAAGAGGACCAACCGAAGTTACCCAAATTTGGGAAAATTGAAATTCTTTTGCATTATATTGAGATTGAAGTTTCACCGACACAATTTTTTCCCCCTGGATCCCGGATTCCTCATCTTGAGCTTGAACTCTTTAAAACTAGATAGTTTTAGAGTAAATATATTACCACCACGATTTTTACTTGTTATACCTCATTATTAACACACCATAAAACACATATATTTATGAATACGCCACAAATAATTTTCAAATATAACTTAATCCAATTTTAAAATTAAAAGGAAAAAATATAGTACACCACATAAATACCCTTTTCATTTCGCCCTTCTCTCCATGTCAGCTGTCTATTTCTTCCATAAAAAATGTGAAAACCGATCAATATTGTTCACCATCAGAAATCCAGTTTTTCAGTTTTCATCAAAAGTCAAAGCCCAAAATTTTAATCTTACAAATTAAATTGCAAATCCTACACCTGCAGAACTCCTAGAAGAAAAAAGAATAAAGCCAAAAATGAAGGGACGATTTTAGCTAATCTCGAACAAAGATCAATGGAAGAGGTAGAGGCCGTGGTACTCTACAGGTAGAGGAATTAATAACAGATAAGGAGAACCAGCGAGTTGGAAATTGATTTCCTTTCATTGTTGGCTTGTTGTTTGTGTAATTAAATTGGTCTTTTCCATTATATGGTTAATATTAGGCTCATTACTGAAAGGAAAATTTTTGTCATGGAAGAACGCAAATATCTTTGTGGATGGAAAAAGTTGTGTATAAGTAATTGAAGTTTGAAGAAGAAGAAGAAGAAGAAGAAGAAGAAGAAGAAAGTTTTATCTTTGTAAGGGAGGCACACGGTTGTGGTGCAGGTAGAAATTTGTGAGAGAATTTCTCAAAAAATAAATAAATCAATAAATAAATAGTGAGATAAAATCAAAAGGTTGTTTATGTCATTTTATTAATGTCTATTTTTGTAAATAGGGAATATATTTAAAAATGTGGTGTAGAAAATAAGTTTTGTGGTTGTAATATATTTTTTCATAGTTTTATTATCAATTAGTAGGACAGAGCTCTTTAAAAAAGAAAAGAAAAAAAATCATTTTGGCAAAAAATGTGAATGAAAGATTCCATTGAATTGGATTGAGTCCATGAATGTAAGAATATCCTGATTTGATTTGAGCTCTTAAATTGGAATAAGTTGGAAGCAAATCACAAAATCTTGGTGATTTTCTCTATGTAAGGAATGGAAAGTCTATTCTATTCTCTAGAAATATAAAAATCAGGATTTTTTTTTTAGATTAGATAAAGGAATGGCTCGAACGAGCATATATATATATATATATATATATATATATATATATATATATATGAAGAAAATTTAGAGCCTGTTTGGTGTAGAAGTTTTTCTATGAATTTTGAGTTATTAGGAGAATTTGTGGTTGAAAAGTAATTGAAAAGTGTAAAATGAGATGGGTCCCACAGAAATGTGTTGTTGAAAATGAATTTGATGAAAATTTTGAAAATTTCAACTTTACCAAATAGACTCTTAGTATCTTTAATCAAGGACAGTAGCCTATGATCTTCCTAGCGTGCATGTTCAAATGCTCAGGTTTTAATGTTTTAAACAATGTGTAAGTTAATAATTGGGATTGCTCTTTGTAATATGAAGATGGCTAACAGATATCGAAAAAGGGAGTAAAATACGTTTGGATTGGACATATTCTTTAAATACCATCTATTATAACCTTGTGATACTACTCTTAAGAATGGTGTAACCATTACCATTGTTGAGTTTCTTGCAGGTGGTGGTTGAGAGGTACTCAAAAACTGACCTTCCTGATATGGAGAAGAAGAAGTAAGTTATTGCATTCCTAACATTTTAATTGTTTTGGTCTCCACGGTCGTGCCATGTTAATTTTAATTATGCAAATCTTTTGTGTTCTCGCCCCACCCAATGGACAAACGAATTACTGGATAACAACAAAAGAAATGCTAGTTCCGCAGCAACGACTTACTTTGAGGTGTTTTTTAATTGAATAAAATCATATTTCTGCATTATCCTCAGTGTTTTTCTACTATGAGTATGTTGGATTACATTCAGAGCAGAGCAGTCACTTAAACAGAGGTGTCCAGGAGTTGTGATATTGTTCTCAATCCTGCTGTCTTTATGCACTGCTTTCTAACTCTCTACATGAGTTCTTTGTCTATATTCAAGAACATTGATTTGATTCGCTGTTAGTTTCATGCCATTAAGGTGTCCTATCCTAGGGCGTTAGGTATATATTCCTTTGGTGGAACTAATTATTTATTATTTAATTTTAAAAATTAACTATGTATTCTTCAAATTTGTACTTGTGTTAAATTGGTAGCTGTTCAACAGAACTGTCTATGCGCAAGTGCCTATCGTTCTTTGAGTTGCTTTTCATCACACCTCTCCTTTTAAAATATCCCATTGCATGCCATCTGGATTTTTATTCCTTGGGATCATTTAACGGATTTTGGTCTGATATTCTACAAAATTACCCCGTCATATATAGTTTAAATTTGATGAATAGGGGCCTAAGTCAGCAATTAAGATCAAACTCAATACATAAATTGAGGTATGGTGCTCAACATCTTATAATGTTGTTTGTATTTTTCTTTGGCAACAGATATCTTGTACCCCGAGACATGTCTGTTGGGCAATTCATTTACGTCCTGAGTGGCAGGCTTCATCTGGCTCCTGGGAAAGCTCTATTTGTATTCGTGAATAATACCTTACCTCAAACATGTAAAATATCCAGCATATTTTCTTAACGTAGATTACTTTTATCAGGGATAGACTGCTTACACACAATTGACTGTATTCTGCAGCAAGTTTGATAGAGACCGTGTACGATTCATCCAAGGACGAAGATGGGTTCCTTTACATGTGTTACAGCAGTGAGAAAACCTTTGGTTGTGCTCAATAGACCTACAAGAAGAAAAAGAAGCATTTCTGTAATCAATATATGGTTTGTCTGAACAAAGTTATGTGTCGTGTGTAGTAAATGTCTGTGTAGTCGGTCTCTGTAAATTCTATTGAATCGTGTGTGTGGTGTGACATTTATGGCTTAAAATGACCTTTAATTATCTAGCCATCTCTGTTTGATCTTCAACCACAAATTGTGCGTGTGTTTCTGTAGTAGATATAACGGGAGTGATTAGTGTTGCTAGTCATACATGAAAAACAAGATATTTTGGAGTGAAGGTGGGTTTGGACTCCAATGGTTTTAAGAATATATATAAATGATTAATAATCTGGGTCAGTGATTGTGTGAAATAATAGAGATAGTAAAGAAATGCTTTAAGATATTGACACTTTAAACTATGTAGTTAATTCTTGGTTGAATACATTAGCCATTGAGTTACAACTCTCTCTCTCTCTCTCTCTCTCTCTCTCTCTCTCTCTCTCTCTCTCTCTCTCTCTCTCTCTCTCTCT
Organism: Ligustrum vulgare; assembly: GCA_963555705.1. NCBI lineage: Eukaryota > Viridiplantae > Streptophyta > Magnoliopsida > Lamiales > Oleaceae > Ligustrum > Ligustrum vulgare. The sequence continues at coordinate 25,291,226 of OY743188.1, forward strand.
CTCTCTCTCTCTCTCTCTCTCTCTCTCTCTCTCGTTTAAGAAGTAGAAACAAAGAGGCTCAACACGCAAAAAAGTGTATACATTGCGAGTATTTCTATCACAATACTTGAATTCATCGAAGGAAAGAGAAATTGAAGATTGAATAACACCAATAACAATAGTCCAGCGAGAAATGTTAATCGATTTCGACCTCCAATCAAGACCTCAAATTAAGCTCATTTTCGGTTTTGGAGTTTTTGAACAATTTCCTTTCAAAACTTATTTTCAATTACATATTTTCATGGAATTCATCACTTTCATTATTTCAACCTTTTTTCAACTACACATTTTTTAAACAATTCAAATTTACTTTAAAATATCCTACATCAAACGAGCTCTAATAATACACCAAATGAAGTGATGAATCCAATTTTTATTCATCAAGTGGGTTATTTCATAATATACTTTGTCACGTTTTTGGATAAATCTCACAAGCATTTGAGATCGTTGTACAAGTTGTTACGACCATGATTAATTTTACATGACACGTCATCCATATAGGTCTAACAGGGGATCTACAAAACATCTATTCACCTAATCATGACCCACAGGCCAAAATGTGGATACCAAACTTGCTGGACTCTTACATGCCGAGGTACCCCTATGACGTGGTGATGCTATGCGGCTTATGCCTAGGTACCCCTATGCCGAGGTATCCCTATGCCAGGGTGATGTTATGTCGAGGTGTCCTTATGTCGAGGTACTCCTAAGTCGAAGTGAGTACCCTGAAAATGTGACAAGATAGCTTGATGTGACATCTTTAAAGGGATTTGATGGTTGCTTTATTCATATGACATGTAGTAATGATTATAGCCAAAGAAATGGTTTACCTCATGAATAGTTAAGATCTTGCTATGTGTAAAACATAACATGTGTCACAATCTAAGAGAATTACTCATTCTATAAATAGAGCACACTTGCCTCCAAGGAAAGGGTTAGCATTTTCACCCTCTTAACTGAATATTTTACTCTCACTCCCCTTTCTCTCTTTTACACATTTATATTTGCTTGAAATGAGCACTGACTTTGGCATCGAAGTGCGAACGGGAGCCACCTCGGCCCCCTTTGCAAACTGATTGTTTGTCACAGTGCGCAGGAGATTCACGTGTTCAAGAGGGAGGAGTTGAGACGTGTTGGTCCAAGCTCCAGCCGGATTTTGTGGTTAACATTTTGGCGCCGTCTGTGGAAAACCATACTGCTAACCACGAAAACGCATGATAAAAAGCCACCCACAGAAAGGAAATCCTGAAAAAGGAAGAATAACCCCTTGCAAAAGAGCGGAGAATCGTGTGAAACTTTGAAACATAAGTTTATTACCCTTGAAAAATGCGTGAAACTTTGGAACATAAGTTTATTACCCTTGAAAAAGGCGTGAAATTTTGGAACATAAGTTTATTACCCTTGAAAAAGGCGTGAAACTTTGGAACATAAGTTTATTAACCTTGAAAAATGGGTGAAACTTTGAAACATAAGTTTATTAACCTTGAAAAAGGCTTGGAGCTTTGAGATAAAAGTTCACCTATCTTTGAAAGAAAAGATAAAACCAAGAAACGGTTCTGAACATAAATGAAAGCGACGGTGATATTAACCCTCGTAGGAGTAGAAATAACCAATACAGTGAGGAAGAGGCTCCTCAGAGGCCTCATGAGAATGAAAACAAGGGAATGACCCAACCTAACCCTCGGCCCGGCACCGAAACCGTCGCATGCTGCGAGATATGACTCGCATGGCAGCCCAAATGCTGGAAATGCAGAAACAGCAGATCGAACAAACTACTGCGATGAATGCCTACATGGCTAGAGGGTATGTTATGAACGAGCCCATGATGCCCCCGCAATATTGACAGTCACATTACTCACCATCCGATGCGGCTACTGCCTCCTACTATTATCAAGATCCGCAGGCATATGCCGAGGTGGAATCCGTACCTCTCTACGAAGAAGGCCCGGAGCATGAAGCACCTGAAGAACAAGACCAACCCCCAGTTAGACACAGGGAGGCTTCGCCCTCAAAATCTGGCAGTGTCTTCAACTGAATAGGAGGGTTATTCAGAGGCAAGCGAGGGGGCCGGATTGACCAAGGTCAACCCCATGCACCTGAGCCTAGAAATAGGCAGGAGCGACGCGTTGAAGAAGTCCTCACATTTCCTAAGTGGCATGGTTCCTCTTATTGCCTAAGTGGCATGGCTCCTCTTATTGCCTTAAGTGGCATGGCTCAAGAAGACCTCACATTACCTAAGTGGCATGGCTCCTCTTATTGCCCTAAGTGGCATGGCTCAAGAAGCCCTCACATTGCCTAAGTGGCATGGCTCCTCTTATTGCCTAAGTGGCATGGATCCTCTTATTGCCTAAGTGGCATGGCTCCTCTTATTGCCCTAAGTGGCATGGCTCAAGAAGCCCTCACATTGCCTAAGTGGCATGGCTCGTCTTATTGCCTAAGTGGCATGGCTCAAGAAGCCCATCTTATTGCCCTAAGTGGCATGGCTCAAGAAGTCCTCACATTTCCTAAGTGGCATAGGCCCCCATATTATCTAAGTGGCATGGCTCAAGAAGCCCTCCTTATTGCCTAAGCGACATGGCTCATATCTCTTCCGAAGGACGTCTTCTATGGACCCCTTCCGAAGCGCCTCTTCCGAAGGACGTCTTCCATGGACTCCTTCCGAAGTACCTCCTCTTCAGAAGGACGTCTTCCATGGACCCCTTCCGAAGTACCTCCTCTTCCGAACGACGTCTTCCATGGACCCCTTCCGAAGCACCTCTTCCGAAGGACGTCTTCCATGGACCCCTTCCAGAGGACTCCTACAAGGGACTTCTTCCAAGAGAAGAACTACGTCAATTTGACACCCTGAAAAGGGAGACCCCCGAACAAGGGATTTCTGAAGAAGAACACCCTGAAAAGGGAAACTCTGAACAAGGGACTCATGAAGAAGTGAACCTTAAAAAAAAGGGGGGGGGAAGATCCTGAAAATGAACACCTATGGAAAATCCCCCCCCCCCTAAAAGAGGAGTGAATGTCTCATAAATGTCGCAGCAGCACAATGTCAAAAGACCCCCGTAGTCATGTCTGGTTTAAATGTCGCGACAACGCAGACTCATGAAACAATAAAAGCTCTGCTTATTTCCGAAGCAGAACGGTTCGAAGCAGCCCACCTTTATTGTGCCAACATGGCAGGACTCAAACAACAATATATTATTAAGCTCGGCTTAAGTGTCTCCACTTCACACAGTCTCAGATACCTTATATTATTAAGTTAGGCTTAAGTGTCTCCACGACACACGGTCTCAGAGACCCTATATTATTAAGCTCGGCTTAAGTGTCTCCACGACACACGGTCTCAAAGACCCTATATTATTAAGTTCGGCTTAAGTGTCTCCACGACACATGGTCTCAAAGACCTTATATTCTTAAGCCTCGGCTTAAGTGTCTCCGAAATGACACGGCTATAGGAGCCCTACCCACTCGTCTCCCGAATGGCATGACCTCAGAAGTTTTTTCTGAATTCACACCGGATAAAACATGGACGAAGTAATATGCCGACGTGATTTAGCCCGAACCTGATGTGTCGAAGTAACACCGTTACAAGTTAACAAAAAGAATAAGATCATTGATCTAAGCCCTCGCTAGGGGCTGCTAACAAGCATAATTCCAAGTAAACATGAATATCTTAGCAAACCCCCACAAATAAGGGATTTCGCCACTCAATGTAATCCACCCCGGACTAACAAACTGAGTACTTACAAACGAGACTATAAAGCATGAATACATGGGACTCCCATGTGGATGTCCTCCTTTAACTCCGGAGTGAATATTCTATTAGATGAGGGCAAAGCATACTTGGTTGATAAATCTATGAAACAACATGAAGAAGAAATTGGAATCAATTAAAGAAACAAGGGTAAATGAACTTCCATGAGCCCTATGGAGAATCAGAATTACCTTGCACACCGCCACAGGAGGAACTCCATTCTCATTGGCTCATGGGTCAGAGGCAGTATGTCCAGTACAAATTGGAGTGTTTTCACCCAGGCCATTTCACTTCGATAAATAATAAATGAAGAAAACTAGTAATCAATATCGAGAAAAGATGGTCTAAATACTTCTAAAATTGAAGGTCCACTTTTAAAGAAACCCCTTGTCCTAACTCAAAAGGCCGGAATAAAGACTCCAGGGCATAGTTGAGGTGGACTTACGGAGTAGAGAATCTCTCTGGAAAATCCTTACTCAATCCATGAAGCATGGATCACCTCCACCACTAGTATCGATAAACAAATTGTCCTTTGCGTGTTCTGCATAAATTAGAATTCTTAAACTCGTGAGGTGAAATGATTCCTTCATGCGCGCTTTCCATTGAACAAATTGTAAAGTTGTGTTGGAAAACGCAAAATTATGCAAACAAATAGAACATAAAAAAAGGATTGGTCCCAAGTTACGATTATTAAGGATTGGTTAAACTCGCACCGGAATGAAAGTGGTTGGAGTTGTCCATGATTATCGCAATGCTTAGATCCGATTAACCCATTGATAGAATGACGAAACATAGCTTGAAGCACAACAAGTTCGTTCATGCAAGGGACTCCGCCACTTGATGGTTAGTACCCCGGCGAAGTGGTACCTATGAAATACGTTGATCAATCTGGAGAGTAAAACTTACAACTTGTTCAAAAGAAACCTTTACCATTTAAAGGCATATCGCCCATGTTAGATTTTTAACCAAAAATGGCCCCGATGTAATCACCCCGGACGTAAACAGGGGACTCACGGGGAAGTACGGGTTGTGACCCATTCAGTCAAATCTAAGCGATGGACATAAATATCTTAAGCGCTTAGATTTGAGGGACTATCACATCCACCAGTGACTCCAAGGACCGGCACAAGCTTCGGACTATCCTATATTAAACTATGTTCATCCTATGATGGACCATCTCATATTGAATGATGACCATCTTACAATACGAACTACTTGTGTAGCAAAGCAATATGTAAATTTCACATATAAAGATCAAAGGTGAAGTAGATAAAGATTCATAAAAGACAATGACAAAAACAGGCATCCTAAGCAGGAGCGCGAGAAAGGTCGGCGTCTTCAGAAGAAGGGCCACCAGTGACATCTTCAAGGCGACTTTCCTTACTAACATCTTGGGACTTTGGATAGAAGGCCTCAAATCTTCGAAAGATTTAGATCAGGGAAGTAATCCTTCATGTCTTTCAAAGCCATTCGTGCCCCGGTGTTGGCAAAGAACTGCTGCATAGCTTCGTATTCTGAGGTCCCTTCAGATGTATCCTTGAAATGCTGGATGCCATTAATCACAGAGAATCTAAGAGGGTGGTATTCGAGGTGCTTTCCTTAGCTCGCAGGACATCCTTTATATAGCTAAGCTCAGCAGCAATTTCTGGGGTCACCTCTTGGTCTACCACGGGAACAATAATCAAACCTTCATCATGGCTTGGGGGATCCGGAGCCTGGGAAAAGAAATCTGAGTTGGAGACAACCCCTTTACCTCTGTTAGGATCAACTGGTGGAGGTAAATTGGTGACATCCACCTCAGAAGAACCAGATATGCCTTTGCTTTTCTTTAGCCTTTTTAGTGGAGGCACCTCAGGCTCCATTACCTTCACAACATCCTTATCAGAAGGATCATCAGGCAGGCCTCTTTTGGACTTTTTCTCTTCCTTTTTCTTCGACTTTCGCTCTCTCTCTCTCTCTCCAGAGCCTCATGTTTGGCTCCGAATTCCTTCTTCACTTCCAATAATTGCTGACACTTAGACAACAAGACTGGTGGAGGGAGCGGCACTCAAAGAGGCTTTATGAGCTTTGCAGCTGAGGCATCAGCTGTGTTCTTTGCAACTTCCACTTGGAAACTGCTGAGCAAAGACTTCTGCTTACGATCCTCGTCACTCCCGGGCCTCAACGAAAGTGGAATCTTCTTCGCCATCAGGCCTTTGAGGGAAACCTTGGGAAGTTCTTTAGAACCTATTCATCAAAATGAAATTGTCAGTCAAAGGCACTTCGGACAATGACACAATTAACACAAGGAATATAGAACTTACCCATATCTCGCATAAGCCTGTGCTTGATGAAAAGTTTTTTATTCAATATCACCTCTGGGAAAGTGGCATAGTACGCAAAGAGCTTCTTCACCACGGCCAGGTCCTCCTTAGGGAGAAAGTGTGCATATTGCTGACCTGCAAAGATAACACAGAAGGTTATCATTGAAACTCACGAGGGCAAGAGAGAGTCGAGGAACAGTAATTTCAGGAACCAGATCTGAAGGGGAGCATTGCCATTCGCCGGCTGCCCAGAACCATTGTGTCCTCCAATGTTTCATGGAGGTCGAATGTCACGTAATAATGGGAGGATGTTTTTCCCTGGTGGTAACGTAGTACCAGTCCAAAATATCAACCTTATCCCCTGAGCTACCTTATCCCTCCGAAGTACCCCTTCCAAAGGACTCCTTCTCTTGGCCTTTCACGAGGGACTTTTGCAATTGACTCCTCCAAAGAGGGGACTTCTTCAACTAGCTCCTTTTACAAAGGACTCTGTCATTGGTCGATTCCACTCTAGACAAAACATTCAAAAGCTATAAATTCGAACCCCAACCATGAATGCCCGGGACTTCCAAATTTAAGGGACTAGAGCATATATACGCATGTCGACACAAGACACAATGTGTGTGTGTGTGTGTGTGTCTATATATATATATTGTTTCATATTATCCAAAGATGCACATCTCAAAACGAGGCAGACTTGTAAGCCCTCCAGCTGCTTGAATTGAGCATATTCTCTATGTTATCTAGACAGGCTATTAGCCCTCATACATCTAGGCGTAAGATCTTCAACATTATCGAAGGAAACCTTGTAATTCCCCTCCTATTTGAGGCATGCTCGGGATATTGCTATGAGCCTATATTTCTTCGTAAGTTGGAAGCATTCTCAAGTATTCTTTTTTGTTGGGAGAAGAGATACACTTTCAAAAATTTGAATAAAGCAGCCCAATATTCTTTTAATATAACTAAGAAAAGTCTACATGAAAGGGTTTTCAAGTGTTCAAATAAGGACCCAAGTGTTCAAACTATATTAAAGCATGGGCCCAAGTGCCTATATTATTCCTCTTCGGCGACACTTTACCATGCAAAATATATTCTATTTTTTCCATTCTTATGGTGTCTTGCAAGAATGATTTTTCATATATTTTCTATTTTGGTTATTTCTTAGAGAATATACACATTCCATCATCTTCGATCCCTTATATTTTCAAGTCCGGTTCGCACATAAATGAACCAACCAGACTTGAGGGACTAGTGTTACGACCATGACTAATTTTACATGACACGTCATCCATATGGACCCAACAGGGGATCCACAAAACATCCATTCACCTAATCATGACACACAGGACAAAATGTGGATACCAAACTTGCTGGATTCTTACATGCCGAGGTACCTCTATGCCGGGGTGATGCTATGCGGCCTATGCCGAGGTACCCCAATGTCGAGGTATCCCTATACCAGGGCGATGTTATGTCGAGGTACCCTTATGCGGAAGTACTCCTAAGTCGAAGTGAGTACCCTGGAAATGTGACAAGATAGCTTGATGTGACATCTTTAAAGGGATTTGATGGTTGATTTATCCATATGACATGTAGTAATGATTATAGCCAAAGAAATGGTTTACCTCATGAATAGTTAGGATCTTGCCATGTGTAAAGCATAACACGTGTCACAATCTAAGAGAATATCTCATCTATAAATAGAGCACACTTGCCTTCAAGGAAAGGGTTAGCATTTTCACCCTCTTAACTGAATATTTTACTCTCACTCCCATTTCTCTCTTTTACACATTTATATTTCCCGCACCCAATTTATATTTGCTTGAAATGATCACTGACTTTGGCATCGGAGTGCAAACGGAAGCCACCCCGACCCCCTTTGCAAATTGATTGTTTGTCACAGTGCGCAGGAGATCCACATGTTCAAGAAGGAGGAGCTGAGACGTGTTGGTCCAAGGTCCAGCCGGATTCTGTGGTCAACACAAGTAATAAATTTGTGAGTTAAAAGTATTGTTCCCACTAGAAATAAGTTCTACTAAAGTGTTATTAGTCTACTAATGATTCAATGTGTGAAGTATATAAAAGGTGGTAGTGTTTTGTAAAATTGCAAAAATAAATAAAGTGATTTGAAGATATGATGAGTAAATGTATTGAAATTCGAATCCACCTATTGATATTCATCGAAATAATGAGTCATCATTGAACATATCGACACATTTGAAATCATCAAATGTTTGGGGAGTTCGACTATTCAGTCCTTTTCCTTTTCAACTCTCAATTATGTAATTTTGTTCAATCACGTCTTGACAATCGGCAAAGCTAACATAATTATATTTCTTTTTCAAGTCAAATTAAATCTACTATAAATGTGATTGACCCATATAACATAAAGGTGTCGGTTTATATTTTCTAACCTCAAAACCTGATTTTCAATCATTTTATCTCCTCTTCATGCCGCTCTCTTCTCTCAATGCTTGGTCGACCACAAGAACCAATTGAAGCAAGTTGTGGATCGCCACCTACTGCCGGTAAGTCGTCGCTCTCCCTTCCCCCACCATACCGACCAAACACACCTTCACCCACACAACACGCACGCACACACTATATATTATTACGTATATTTACTGTTTTAAATATTGTGTAGATGTGGATGTGTGTATTTATATACATATACGTATACGTGTATGTAATTTCAAATTTGAAAAACTTAAGAGTTTAGGTTGTATCATGTATGTTTAATTTCAGATTTTTGGATTTATAAATTTGAATATGTAAGTAATTATTGCATTGGTCATACTTTTTTGTTTAGTGCATGGTGGATAAGTTAGGATAATTTTTATGGAATAATTGTGGAGAATTGAGGTGAAATTGACGCATTTGTGTTGTGATTATTGATAAGTTAGGATAATTTTTAAATATCAAGGTCTCTCTACAAGTTGGATAAATTCAATTTATACATTCTCTACCAAGATTTCTAAAGGAATTTTGAGTTTTATTATTATTTTATAACTTGTTCATAATAATTGAAACTTTAGAGATTTTAGAATGTTACGGACATGTGGAGGTAAGAGGACAAAAGACCTGTAAATTGGAAAAGTGTTTCGGTATAAAAACTAAAATTTATAAGTTAGTACAAATTTTTGAATTAGTTCCATATTCTATTTAGCTAAATTACTAATATTAGTTTTCACTTTTCAATAATGTGCAAATTTCAATGTTCTCAACAACTTGGAGATTCTAAGTATGGTTACTATGTTATAAGAAACATGTTTGAGATAGTCACGGACTATTCTCAATGCACTTCTTCAAATGAAGTATAAGTTATTGAATACTAAAAATTGTTTAATTATGAATTTAAATTTTATTAACAAATAACTAATAATTCATTTTAATTATTTGTAGACATTTAAAGAATATTACTCGGCAGAAGAAAAATTGACGAGATTTGAAATTTATTAGCCAAATATTTTATTGAAGAGTGTATGTAAATTTTGATTTTTTTTTTTTTCAAATATGTAAATAATTGTATAACTAATTAACAATATTGTAAGTATAAAACTAATTTGGTATTCAATTTGTTGATTTATTTAATTTTATTACGCTTATGTCGATTATATATAGGTTGAGTGATGATAAATTTGCTGATATGCATGTTGAGAATGTGTATGTCTATATATATATATATATATGCATCGGTTTTTTATCTAACTTTAGGCGTCAGTTGTAGCGCAAAAATCGACGCCTAAAGTCAACTTCAAACGTCATTTTGCAACCAACGCGTATTGTCTAGTCTTTACACGTGGTCGTCAAATACATCGCTTTTACGATCAATACGTATTATCCTGAACAATCTCTGCGAATTAGTGTGTCTAGACTAGTGGTATCACGTTTTTATTGCGTGATAATTCAATAACCTTTATTCAATGTCATGTTTATAACTTATCATGGCATTCCCATCAATAATCTATATATTTAATATATAAAAGCGGCTGAATTTTGGCGGGAAAACTTAGGTGGGGTTCTGCTTGTATTTTGTTTTGTATTTTCATTTTTCAAAATGTTTTGTGTTTCCTGTTTCTATTTTTGTTTTCAAATTTGATGAAAATGCGTTTGGTTTGTCATTTCTAAAAACTGTTTTTGAAAATGAAAAGTTGGAAAACACGTTCTGTTTGAAATTTTGCAGAATACTGCTTAAACTATTTTTAATTAATTTGCTTGCAGAATACTAGTGCCTCAAACTCAATTTTCCTTCCACAATACACTAAAAATATGATTACATGCAATACACTAATGTGAGCATTAAGAGTTTCTATTAACACAGCTTGGTCGGGTTCGAGATTTGAGGAAGATCTAGTTCTATTAAAATCCAGAAAATGCAAGTTTTTTCAAAACTACCAGAGTCCATTTATCAAGGCATTTTTTGAAATATAACAACAAGAAATCTCACTTAATCTTTTTTTTGTAATGTTGATATTGAATTCAATAAAACCTTATTTAAGCTTAATTTCAAATTAAGATAATTCTTAAAATATATATATATATATATATATATATATATATATATATATATTATTTAGGCTTAGTTTCATGTTAGGATAATTCTTAAAAATAATAATAATAATAATAATAATAATAATAATAATAAATAAAAAGTTTATATTAAGTTTAATTTCAAGTTAGGATAATTCTTAAAAAAAATTAAATAAATAAATAAAATTTGAAAATGCGTTTTCCGCTTTTTCAATATTTTTTTTATTGAAATACACACAAAACGCCCAAAACGAGGTTTTGAGCGTTTTGTGTACAATTTTTTTTTTTGTTTTCCAAAATGCGTTTTCGAAAATGATAAAGGAACACGTTTTTAGTATTTTCGAAAATAAAAACAGAAAACAATCTCAAAACAGCAAAGAGAACATGATCTTAACTTTTATTGTGTTCACACTCCAAAATCAGCTTTATTGTATTCACACTGTTACTTCCACTTAAGTATTTTTATGGAGATTTTTTTTTATTACTTAATTATATTTGATTATTTGTATTTAAACCTCTATTTTTAGAAAATTATTCTAATATTTTAATGTTTTGAATATTAAAAATAAGAATTTGTATTCAGTCATACAGATTCAATGTAAAATTTTCAGTTCAAAATTATATCGAAGTTGTATTACACATCTAACACTAAATAAACCTTATCGTATAGTTTTTTTTTTTTTATAAATAATCATATTTTTTTTGTTATTTTCTACATCTAAAAAGTCGAGCTCATTTGTATTGTGTTCTATTAAATTAATTAAATTAATTAGTATTTTTATAAAAAAAATTACATTTAATACATAAATAAACTTTTACAATAATTGTGATATTTTATTGGTCTCAATTTTATGGATGAATAATTTCGTTCGGTCATACAAATTTAATGTCCAATTTTTATTTACATTTATATCGAATATTTAATCAAGTTGTATTACATTTTGTTATAAATAATCATACTTCTAAGTTCTTTGTTACATATATACATAATAATCTTCTTTTTTTATATCATATTATTTATCAAAATAATTTTATTTATAATTACATTTAATTATTATTTAATTTTTTATTCCAAAAAGTCTCATATCACATTTTTTAACATTAACGGTTAACAAATTTATTTATATTACTTTGAAATTATATAATTATTAATGATTTTTTTGTCCTAACTCTTAAGTCTAAATTTTAAAAAATAATTAACTATGACATGATATTAATTGTTATATTTTAATTTAATTTTTATGATTCTTAAATTTTTACAAAAATAAGTAAATTGTCTCACAATTGGCTTATCTGAAAATTGAGATGATCAATGATATATTATAATTTCCATAAAAAAAAATCACGCTGTATAAATATTGCAAAAACCTATAATACCGTGAATTTGATGCATCTTTGTCAATCTCAAAAATTATTATTATTATTATTATTATTATTATTATTATTATTATTATTATTATTATTATTATTATTATTATTATTATTATTATTATTATTATTATTTTATCGAATTCGTTTCTTATCCGTGTTGTACTATTGTTTTTCATTGTCAATGGTCAAAACAATAAATCTTATCTTTTATACGCATGATCTATATTATTAATTTTTTCATCTATTGTTTGATTTTTCATAGTGCAAGACATTGGAGATCCTACATTTAAGTGTTTATTTTGAAAGACAAATTTTTTGTACGAGGAGAGAGTGAATAAGCGTTATAAAACATGTCTTAATCCGAAGTTCTCACTTTGTTGTGGGGTGAACACGGTTTGGCTTGGGTGATTTGTAGTAATATTTTAAACAAACCATTTAAAACGGTTTGAAGTTTTTCCAAAAACCAAATCAAAGTATTTTTTTCTGTTTGGTGTTATTTGAAACCGCGAATTGTCAACGAATGAATTAGTATATTTCAAAGCGAGCTCAAAGACACATATTCGTCTAAAATTTCGAGTTGAAACTAGCTAAATAATAGTATTAAGTTTTTCATTGAGTGCTTTATTATGAATTAATTCATGTTGATAAACAAACTATAGTTAGCTCTTATATTAGAAATTTTATTTTAAGAAAATATCTTGAATGATGATTATGAATTGTAGGAGCAAGAATTATTTCCAAATGGTTGTGGATTTGAACAAATTTACCTTTGATTCCTTAATTTTGATTTGTTGACAATAAAAAGTGTGTTGGATTTTTTTTTAAATTGAACATTTGCTTTTATTTTTATTTTAGTTTTTTTAATTTTTTAAAAATTTGACGGGTTGACTGTTTGAAACCGCGATTTTGACAATTGAAATCAAAACCAAATCATTTAAGGCGGTTTTGAATTTTTCTAAACCTAACTAAACCGCAAACCTAACTAAACCAAGCCATTTGTTGCGGTTTAGTTTGATTTCACGGTTTATTTGTTCACCCCTACTTTGTCGTATGCAAGAAAAAGTGAAGATTCCTTTTATGAAAGATCATCATCTTATTTTGAAAGATTTATTATATGGAAAGGATGACAAGATTAAGAATTTCGTTGAAAACATTTGGACATATAATATGATGTTTTCATTCATTTCTATGGGGGAATAGATAATGGGCTAAATAATGGTAGAGGGCCTCTGGTCTTCGGATTACATGGTCAAAATTTCCCTTTGGGAGTCTGTTGTCTGATGACAGTTCAGTTCTGTAATTTGCTCACTTTACATTGTTGACAATGTGAATGAGGTTGAAAACAGAAAAAGGGTCGTGGGGGTACGTGTTATGTATTTATTACTTTTATATTTATATTGTTTACGAATAATTTTGTAGTGATAGTCTAAAATTTAATCATGTCTTTTAATGTCCTCCTGTAGGAGTGAATCATACGATTCAATGTTGCATGATTGTATAGTTTCTGATTTGAAGGACATGTTAGACAAATACAACAAATTGTTAAGGCAGTTTATGTCGGTTTGAGAAAAGATGATTGAGGAAAACACTTCAAATGTAAGACTTATACTTATTGGTTGGTGGGCGACCGATGATAGCCAATATAATTTTCCTATTGTCGAATTGATTGTTTGATACACGACCTGGACATAAGGATATCCTTATTGCGCTACGTGGTGAACCGTTGCAACGGATAAGTGAAGGACACAAGTTCTTTCTGAGAAATATTAATCATACATAGGGATTGTACAATGGAACAATATTGATAGTTACAAAACTTAGCGACATGTTCTAGAAGGTCAAATTATTTATGGCATCAATGCAAGATACAAGTTATTTATTCCAATGATATTATTGAGCCGTTCTGATTCTAGGATACCTATTAGATTTCAAAGAAGATAGTTTTCATTGATGATATCCTATACTATGACTATCAATAAGAGTCAGATACAATCATTCTCGCTTGTGGGACTTCTTCTTAAACGGCTGGTGTTTACACATGGACAACTTTATGTTGCGATTTTTAGGGTGACAAATAGTTCTGGATTAAGATGTTGATTTGTGATAAGAATGGAAGACCAACAAAATCAACAAACAATGTTGTATATAAAGAAGTATTTCAGAATTTGTAGTCATATGAAACAAATAAATGATGATCTTATTTCTTACTTATGAAATTTATTTATTTTATCTAAAGGATTCATCTAATTTCACATTGAATTATCTTTATTCAGACGTTTCTTCTCGTGCATCGCACGAATGATTCACTAGTCTTTTATTAATTAACGCATCTTATCAATAATGATAATTTTCGTCTAAAATTATTTTTCATATGCTTCAAAACTAATATTTATACAATTATTTAATTTTTTTTTTTTTTCGAAATACAACAAAAAATTAAGTCATTTTACTTTCCTCAACATAATTTTTGAACTGAAATCGTTAGGAGATGTGCAAATTATTGAAAGGTCGTGAATAAGAATAAGTTGAAGAAAAAATTAAAAATATAAGTGTTATAATAAGTAAGGATTAAAATACTCATGCAATTAAAATACTGTAAAAAAAAATATATGGTATTAATATATTTAGCTTAAAATAAATATTTCAAAAAAAATTTCTTTCAAAAATTTCATCCTCAATGTTAGAAAGAAAATTCCAACTTCTCAAATATTACAAATATTTAAATTGGTATATATATTCAGGAACTTATAAATGTTTGCAAACAAATATTGAAATTAGTATTGAGGCAGTTCACACTTCATAGATTGAGTGATAAACCTAACCGTAGCCCTAATCCTAATCCTAACCCTAGTCTTAATAGCACAGGCCTAAGTACAACCCAACTGATTTGGGATTGAACATCAATTCCAACAGGGTATAATCACATGGACGAAACAAGAAAATAATAGGCAACATATCATTGAAGTTCATTTCTAAAATTATCATATATAATAAGCAAACCTTGAATCTCAACACAGTATGTTACATTTCAAATTGAGGCTAATTGTCTGTGCACACCAATAATCCAATAAATTTAGCAGTTCAGTGAAATGATTCCAGATAGTAACTAGTTAACAATTCTACAGTGTTTTCTTATCTCCCCTTGATTTCCAGTTTTGACATCAATTAACCCCATTTGTACCATTGAGGCTGCAAAATCTGCTGCCCAGACAGTAGGATTATTGACATATTTAGATACAATATTAGCCGTTAATTGACTACTTTGGAGGATTTGATCCGAAGAAAGCAGCCCCGTTTTCATCTTCAGATTCTTGTAGTATTGATTATCCAGCTTATTTGGAGTCGCAACATCCAGATTAACCCTGTTGTTAGTCTCTCGATTTGGACATTTCTTTTTCAAGAAAGATGCATATTTCGAATCTAGAGAAGGATCCTGTGCATGAGTAGCATTAAATGAATAGAGTCTATCTGCAAAACTTTCGCATTGGGAGATTCCAATGGAATGAGCCCCTGAAAGTGCCACCATTTGTGAAATAGACATCCCTTTTCGTGTGAAAAATCCTGACATGAATTCAATATCTGGCTGTGGAGGTGGGAGATTGTTTCCGACTTCCGATTCTAAGGAAATTCTTCCATCCCGACGCCCTGAAGGCACCGCGTAAGAAATCCCACCCGCCCATCTTGCACTGTCGCGTGCTGCAAATGCAATTATATCCGCACATGACACGGTTTGAGGGCATGAAGTTTCCAGTTTGGCCTTGGCATCGTCTATCACCTCAAGTCCTCTCAATGTCTGTCCATTTGCCGGATGGACTTTCTCTGAACGACTACCGGATGTTGATTCGAGTAGTATGGAAGCATCACAACCCTGTACGTACACAATAATTAATGATCTCCCCGCATAATTAATTGATCCATTTTATTGAAAAGTAACAAATGTGGGTGAAAATCTTGGACCAGTCAAAATTGTTGATTTTTTATAAACATGGCTAAAATGGACGAGTTAAGAAATGAGAATACGGGCCAACAGTTAGTCGAGCCAAAATTCTTACTCTAACAAAGCAATCATGAAAATGGAGGCGAATGAGACCGGCTGCTATCCCGGGATTCTTGGCAACAGCTTTTGCGACTGATTCTTTCACGATCCGCTCTGTAGAAGGACAAGATTTCTGATAAAATCCTACGTTCAGCGATGCAGCAGATGAAACAGGAGGCATCACAAGTAGGGTAAAACAGATGAGATACGCATAACAGTGTTCTAAGTTGAAACCTCTCATCTTCTTGTAAAAAGCACTTTCTATTCTCACTATGAACCTTGGATACATTGAGCATATAACACACACACACACATATATAAGAAAGATACCTTCAAATTCTTGCATGGATGCTAGCTAGTGAAACTGGGTGACTGAGTCTTAAGTGGATATTTTATTTTTCACTCGATGATTGACCTGGCATGACACGTTTAATATTATAAAACTAGATGAAACATGAGTGTGAATAAGTCTTCTAATGTTGTATATCCAATAAGATTTGTTTAGAATAATAAAATACTCAAATATTTGGAATTACTAATTTTGATTAGTGACGCTCAGTTTGTCGTTTACGTTATAGACTTGTATTCTTCCATATCATTCTAGGTTGCATCAAAATTTGGCAAGGAATAAAATTGCCGGCTGATTACCAAGTCCTTGAATACCTACTACAAGGGGCCCAACAAGAAAAGGCTTTTGGGCCTCCACTCTAATATTTTCAAGTCCATAATAAGCTGGGGTCCAAGCTTGACATAAGTAACAGCACTACGCCGCCGTGTAGGGTGAACAAATAAATCGTCAAATTAAACCAAACGACAACAAATATTTTGGTTTAACTCGATTTTAAATGTGAAATAGTTTTGTTTGGTTAGCGAAAATCCTAAATCGCTTTAAATGGTTTGATTTATATTTCAATTATCAAAATCGCGATTTCAAACTGTCAACCCTCCAAGTTTTGAAAATTATAAAAAAACTAAAAAAAGAAAGGCAGAAAGTCCAGTTTTAAAAAAAAAATGCATCACTCTTCTTTATTCTCGCCCCTTTTTTCAATTCCAAAACCACTAAGGCTGTGTTTGATACAGCCTTATTTTCCAGGAAAATGTCAAATCATGGAAAATATTTTTCACCTTTTGCATTTTTTTGGTGTTTGGTTGGAAAAATTTGCCTTGTAAAATATTTTCTTAGGTACAACCTGTAACGCCCCAAATTCCGAGAAGCTCGGGACGTCACTTCTCCTTTAAATCTAATTTTATTGCGGAAAATAATTGAATTCTCAACATCATATTTATGTGAAAAATTTCAACAGTAAATAAATTAAATTTGATAAATGCGTAAAAACGTTGAAATCTTAACTTTCAAAGAAAGTAACGACAAATAATTAAATTGACGATATTCATGACTTTAAATATCATATTTAAAATAACGACATATAAATAAATTGACACTATTCATGAATCGTGACTTTTTAAAAAAATATAGCTTCATTATTATTTGTCACCACTGCCCTTTCATTCGCCACCATCTCTGAAATCTGCAATTTGTAAGTTTAAAAATAGGGGTGAGCATTTCATAGAAATACTCAGTAGGTTCAGCGCAAATTAAATAAACTGTACAGTAAATAATACATAGAATCATGCAACTTAATTCATAAATTCTCATTGTCATGCAATAAGCAGGTGGATCTCATACATCATAAATTTTCATGCCCGAAGACATGTGGATCTGGGCCCGAAGGCAACTGGTCCATGCCCGGAGACATGTGGATCTAGGCCCGAAGGCAATTGGTCCATGCCCAAAGACATGTGGATCTGGCCTGAAGGCAATTAATTCTCATAAATTACGTAATCACATGCATATATTTACAATACGGGTTTACTTAGTATTGCGCATATAAGATAAAGGGTTTTTGAAGTAATGAACCTACCTGAAAGTATTCTCGAGTTTGTTGAGCGGAAAAACGTTAATCTTCTAAACGTCTAAGCTCCTCGTCTAGCCATTAAATAATATAATTCTTAAACTAGTATTTTTGGAATATAAAAATAAATTTGAGGGTTGAATTGAAAGAATTTAAAAGTGTAAAACTCGGACTAAAAGGATAAAGTGTAAAGATTTGGGACTAAAGATAAATATTTTAAAACTAAAGGACTGAAATAACTTAATTTAAGAGTAAGGGCTGAAATAAGACATTTTAAATATTGTAAGGACTGAATTAAATGATTTTAAAATCAATGGACTGAAATAGAAAGGTTTGGGGCTGAATTAAAAGGATTTTAAATCAATAGGGACTAAAATAAACGGTTTTAAAACTTGAGGACCTAAGAGGCTAATTAAACAAAAAAATCAAATATAATATACATAAAACTCTCTCTTTTCTCTCTCTATACTTCACGACAGAGAGAGAGATGAGAGAGCGGTGGAGAGGCACGGCCCCTCCTTCAAGGCCAATCGTCGGCGACGGTGCCGGCGACGATGCCGTAGGGACTGGGTGACGGAGGGCGTGCATAGGTGCGAAAAGAAAAGGATTTTTGGGGTAAGTTTTGGGCGAAAACCGAGGCTACTGGGTGGTATTGGAGCTGAAATTTCCGGCTAAATTCTGACAAGGAAGGCTGGCGGTAATGAAGGTAAGTTGTTAGCTAATTAATTCGGGGTTTTGGGTTTTGATTTTGGATTTTCGTGGGTTAGGCAGCCGTGATTTGGAGGTGATGGTGCGTTGGTTGTGTGTGCATAAATCTGGTGTTGCAGGTTGTGGTTTGAATGTAGATGAAGAAGGTTCAATTCTTGGCCGGGGAGGTGCAGATTGGTTTCAGCTTGATTGCGGATTGGTGATGGTTCGGGTCGATAGTGATGCTAGTTTTTTTTTTGGGTAAGGGTAGCGGTGGTTTGAGGTGGCAGCGGTGGTTGGGGCGTTCAGAAGTTTGGGTTGTGGTTTCGACTGCAGTGTTGGCGTGGTGGTGCAGACGGTGGTGTTCGGCTATGTGTCAAATTGGTTTGGTTGTGGTGGTTCAATTTGGCTGTGGGAGGTGACCGGTGTAGTGTGACGGTGGTGGATTTGCAGCAACCAAACTTTGGCTATGGTAGAAATTGACAGAAAGTATACTTGCTGGAGGTCTGGAGGTCGTGAATGCAAGGGATATGGATCCAATTAATAGTTGATTTAGATGCTAAACATAGTAACTTAGGTTAAAATCTTGGTTTATGGAAAACTTGTAAGAATTTTGGAAATGAGTATCGATCGTGTAAGGAAAAACTTGGGGAGGAAGAAGCTGTTGAATTGGTTGGGCCAAGAGATGACTTATTGGGTTTTTAAATGGGCTTTAATGATTGGTAAAAACATTTGGGCTCGATAAGTTGGTTTGGATTAAAACATTTAAAATTACGACTTAATAAAATTAATACTTGGACTTTGAAAATAAACTGTGATATTGAAATATATTTGATAAAAATTAAAATTTGACTAAGTATTTGAATAAATTAAATTTTCCACTTAACTGGCTAGACGAGCACGCGTTTAAAAATAAAATAACTAAATGATGGGCAGGTCGAAGCGACACGCTTTTAAAAATATTTATTTGAATAAAATCACGAAAATTCTCGGTCGCTACACAACCATGTAAAACACAACTACCCATTTGCCTTGAAAATATTTTCTTACCTATTTATTGAGAAAATATTTTCCAACTAAGGTGGAAAATTCTTTTGCGTCACGTTTGATCATTTTTATTATTGTTAATTGACTTTTTTTCTTCAGAAATTAACATTATTATTATCAAGTACAAATGAGTGAAAAATAAAAAAAAAATTATTAAATTTGTTAAATTTTGATTATTTGCCATGGAAAATAATATCAATCAAACAACAAAATTTGGAAAATCTCCCACTTTTTCACCTGAAAAATTAATCTAATCAAACACTTCCAATTAACATTTTCCAGGAAAATAGTTTCTAGCCAAATCAATTCCTAGAAAATATTTTCCTACCATCTATTTTCCATCTTTTCTATCAAACACAGCCTAAATATTATTACCCAATAAAATCAATTATTAAATTATCCAGCTCAAAATCTCAATTATTCAAAGGTCCCAAATCATCTCTAAATCTCAAATTTTATTTCAGAGCAGTAAGCACCCAATTTAGTCATGTTAAAAATACTCCACCAGATACAAACCTGATGGATACC
Organism: Ligustrum vulgare; assembly: GCA_963555705.1. Classification (NCBI taxonomy): domain Eukaryota; kingdom Viridiplantae; phylum Streptophyta; class Magnoliopsida; order Lamiales; family Oleaceae; genus Ligustrum; species Ligustrum vulgare. The sequence continues at coordinate 25,311,425 of OY743188.1, forward strand.
CGCCAAGAATCAACAAGCATCATGGACATTGAAACCATCAAGTAATATTCCTTTTGAGGTAATCCCATCAACTTAAGAAACGCGTCATTTGGATGATGATGAGATGACTGATGTACAAGAAGAATTAAAATTGGAAGTAGAATACGGAAAGAGGGGAGTATCACATGGCAAACTTCTCAAGCAACTATACCAGGAATGTGATCTAGCAGTACGTTTATTAGACGAATCATCTGGACAATCGTTCAATTATTTGATTTTGACACAACCCGCCCCGAGTAATACTAATGGACCCGAAACATGACGTACGCCGATAATAGATTTCAATTAAAACTAGGACCCACCATCAAGGATACTAAAAGCTGTAACTTAATTTCACTTATTTTTAAGAAAATTTTGACATTATCTCCCCTACAATTTAAACTAACCAACTATGTAATCAATGCAAAGAATTCCGACAACATCACTATAATTTCCATTGCTATAGAGATAAGTTAAATTCTTAAACTTTCATTATAAAAATCGCTTCAACTGTACATATAGATGCAAAATACATAATGAGCTCATAACTATCTACATTTGATGTAGAAGTGCAATCCAAAAATGAACATGCTCCCAAAATAATGACTACATGCTCAATAAAATGAGTCATACTAGCTAACACTGTCATTTGGCCCCGACTCCAAAATCAAGGCTCAACTTCAAAAGCTGCCCAATAAGAAAATTTGTGGGAAAATATATAAGTTGATAGGTCAGTGAGTGGAGAATCTCAAAAATAATTTACTTTCTCATTTATACGTTTTTATCGAAAATCAACTTTGTATCACTTAAAAATCCAAAGGATATTATATCACAATCAAGAAGTTAGACATACTCATGATACTAATAATATCATCTCATAATCACAATCTAGAATAAGTGATATAATCTCATCACATCTCAATATACTGGACAATCCACCAAAAATTACCATCTGACTAAAATCTGTAATATTGTCATAAATGTGTAGACTGTCTCTCAAGCTAGTTTCAAATACCTCTGATAATCAATTTTAGAACACAGTCAAGAACGCCTCAGGGAATTATATCATACACGGTTAGACCGCCTCGGAGTAATATCATACTCGGTTAAGACCTCTCAGTACAATATAGAACACGACTAAGGTCGTCTTAGTGAACTAGAATAAGTATATAATCACAAGTACTTTTCTATCGGTTTCAATGTCACATTTCTCTCATATCCTTCAACATATTATCATTTCAAAATCTTTCTAATTCCACAAACCTCACAATCTCATAACATTTTATAATAATCACATGATTGAACAACTAATTCATATAATCACATTTAACGTAATCATATAAGTAATTAATTCATATTTGGAAATAATTAAGTTTTTTCCCACTCGCAGTCTATGTACATGACAACTAATTCAAGGCAGACAAGTTAACTTGTCTAAAAAAGGTAACAAATATTCAAAAAAGGACAAATTAGGTTCATATCTATAATTAAGGGTGGGCGTTGAGCAGGTCGGGTTGGGACCCAAACAGTGACCGACCCACAAACATCGGGTTCATGAATAGGCAAACCAAGCCAACCCGATTTACCTTTCCAACTCAAAACCGACAGACCCGATTTAGTGCTGTCGGGTCGGTTTCGGGTGACGATTTTGGTCTTGTTTTTCTATATAATCCCATTCTGAAGATAAACAAAGCAAACGCTAAGATTAAAAATTAATAGAGACTGACTTGCAAGTATTAATAGAAAGTATTAATTGATAAACCAATTTTGTTGTGATTTTGTTGAAGTCAGTAACAAATGTTTACCTTGTCAAGTCCATTTGATTCCATTTAAGAACAAGGAGGAGGGGAGAATGCTACCCAGCAGTGGCGACTGGAATAGAGTTGATCGAGCTGTGGGTCTAACCGTCTGGGGAAGGAAGAGGAGAAGTGGTCGGGGGCGGAGCAAGTCTGGAAGAGAAGTGGCGCAGGCTTGCAGCATGTTGTTTTTGGGATTTTAGGGTTTGCTCCAATACTTAAGGCTAATAAAATTGGTTCTATCGGTTATATTGGGTTGAAGTTGAATAAATTGTAACTGAACCACCTAACTCGATTTTAGAAAACATGGACCCGAAACCGAATCGAAAATCGGTCAAATAGATCCGGTTCAGTCCGGTTCAGTGTGGTTCGATCAGTTTTCTCGATTTTCTCTGTTGAAATGCCCACTCCTATATCAATAATTCAAAACCACATGAAAGATCACATATATTTATATATGAGATTGTGTATTTAATATAGTAATTACCAAGTTTATAAAACTACTAATTAAATACAAAATCATCTGTAAAATAAGCAATAACCCTAATGTAATTTACTAAATGAATGATGAAATTAAATGAAATAATGCTTGTCCTAAGGTTATTTGTTGTTTAAAGAGAAAATATAAAAAGAAGTAAAAAATCAATCAAAATTTTAATTTAAATAAAATTTCATTGAATGATGTAAAAGTAGTAAGGAGTGCAATTATCCATTAAATATTTAGCCCCTTTTTGATACTCGTTATTCAAAACCTCATTTCTTTCAAAACTTATTTTTAACCATACATTCTACAAATGAAATAATTTACACATAAATTCAAAAAGATTCTACTTTTTAATCACATATTCTTCAAAAATTTACTATTACAAATCACATTATTTGAAATAATGTGTCTCGACACCAAATCGTTGGGATAAAAATATATATCTAAGAAGATTAAAAGATGAAATTTAAAATTTAAGAAACTTATTATGGTTTTAATATAAAAATCAGCCTTTTATTAAAAAATATATAATTAATTGTTTTTTATTAATTAAATAGGTAATTAAATAGTTTAATGTCAAAATTATACAATTTACGTTCACAGTAGAAAATCAAAAGTTTTATAGGTCACAAATTATGTTATTTCTCAGTCACAAATTATAAAATAATTTGGTCACGACTTAATTCCCGTTCACAAATAATTTTTTTTATCAAATTAATCGGTCATAACTTATTATTAGGTCACAAGTCACAAATATTAAAGGTCATGATTTATTTCTCGGTCACAGATCACAAAATTCATGGCTCGCAACTAATTTCTTGGTCACAAATTATAAAATTATTTGGTTACAACTTCTTTTCCGGAAAACAAATTGAAAATTATAGGTCATGACTCATTTATCAGTCACAAGTCACAAATGTTATTAGTCACGAAGTCTTTCTTGATCACAAATTATGAAAATTTCGCTCACAACTTACAAATATCTTAAGTCACAACTTATTTATCGATCACAAATCTCAAAGTTTGTAAGTCACAATTTTATCTTTGTCACAAATCTTGATTTTATAAGTCACAATTATACAATTTATGGTCACAGTCACAAGTCACAGATTTTAAATGTCACAAATTATCAAATAAATTAGTCACAATTTAATTTTTCGGCCACAAATTAATGAATTGTGAGTCATAGTAATCTATAATTGCTCACAAATTAAAAAATTGCTAGTCACTACCACCACCATCGCCGTTGCGATCGACAGCACCGACTACTACACAAACACCACCACACCACCAACACTCCATCCCACCTCACCACCACCACCATCTCACCACACACACCACTAAAATTGCACTCCACCATAGCACGGAAAACACCCACACTCGCAACACCACCCACACAACGGGCCACAACCATATCATAACCACCACACCACGACCACAACCACACTCCACCACTAATAAGTGTTATACACTTATTTATATGTCTAAATTAGATATTCCACTGTCGTTCTAGAATAAATTCTACTTATTATTTGTTATTTGTTTATGTTTTAGAAAATATCCCCAAGATCGAGAGAATGAAGGAACTAATGGAAATAATGCGAAATTTGATGAGAATTGGAGTTAAAAGTATACAAGTGGATGATGATGATGATGATGATGATGATGATGATGTCAAGGAAGATTTACAAGAGGTGCAAAGTGCTAGAGGTCAAAGTTGGAGGGCTAAATTGAAGATGAATTGAAGTTGGAAGAAGAATTGAAAATATTTGAAAGTTAGAGGACTGAATCGTTGCAATCAAAAGTTGAAGGTCCGGACATGCAAATAAAGCATAGGAATCTACTTAAACACATTTGAAAGTTGGAAACTGCCCCGAAAACAATAACCTGCACAGCCACACCTTCTCAACTAGGTGGCCGCACGTCCAGACATCGAATTGACAGATTATGAAAAGGTGGCCTGCACGGCCTCCAACATTTGGCCTGTGCGGTCGCGTTTTTATTTCCAGTCTAGTGAAGTCAAGCCCATGCGATTTTTGCCTTGTTTTCTTTCCTTTCTTACTTAGGTTTCGGGGTAACTATTAATACAACTTAGGAGACACAAATTTGAGACCTTTTCACACATATTCAAGAGGTTATATTCAATGTTCTAACATCAAGATCTTGGAAGCAAATTGAAGGCAAAGGCGTGAGCAATGAAAATTATATACAGGGCGCAACTTCTTGGTGCAAGAGTTCTTTTCTTTGTTAATTTGATATATTCATGATGTTTAGTTATATTATTTACTGCATTTTATTCTATTCAAAGATGAACAACAAAACATTTTTTTTTGGGATTAGCAATGTAACATAGTTTTATGCTTTTAATTTCATAATTCAAGTTTTACTAAATGTTTGCATGTGTTGGTTTTATTTTATGATTAATGCATGCATTAACTGACCACTAATTCATTGATATCATGGGTTGTTTTCAAAATTCGAGAGGTGAGCTAACAACTTAAATCTAGGAATAAAACCCGGTAATTGAATGAACGATAGAGAAATATGTCTGTTGTTATTACGATCTATATATGAGTTCTTGTATTTCATGCACCTAATTATTATTTTTCAGTCACAATCTACAAATTTCTTAAGTCACAATTTATTTATAAGTCACAAATCTCGAATTTTTTAGGTCACAACTTTATCTCGATCACAAATTTCTAGTTGACTGATCACAATTTTCTATTAATTAGTCACAATCACCTATAATTGTCACAATCGCCTCCTCCCACAATCACACCTACAAATGTCACAGTCGCCTCCTCCCACAACCACCACCGTCACTACTGTAGGTACGGTCTCAACACCACCGCAGTCGCCTCAACACACCACATCATTTTAAAAGAAGAAAGAAAAAAAAATACAAAAATGTTAGCTGCTACTCCATCGCTTCCACCACATCAGCGATTCACCGCCTACCATCTGTCAACATCACTTCCTGCACTATCGCATGCACCTCCACACCCACCAACCACCTACACCATCACCATCACCATCACCACACCACCACCACCACCTCCACAATCATCACCAAAACAAATCACCTGCTCCACCCAACAACTGACAACTGGCCAACACCAACACCACCATCATCACTGGAACCGCCACCTCATCATCATAATCTCCATGAATCGCCTCAAAACCACCACCAACACCACTGCACACCACCACCGCACTTCAAACACACGAACACCAATGCACACACAAACGCTGTCGCGCCATCTACACCACCGTCGCGCCATATTCTACATCGTCCACCCCTATTGTACAGACACCTTTGTACACCACCACCGCATATACATACTTTACCCTGTGACTGGAAGAAGAAGGATGCACCGTCACCGCAGCCACGTAGCAATTGTGAACACCAAAAGCAACACCAGTATCGAAAGAGTTGCAACAACGCCGATCTGAGTTGATCGGATCTATATGTCGCGCCTGTCGTCGGAGGTAACCAAAATGTTAATGCTTTGTGGTTCCTTTGTAGATCTGGAAACCAGATGGATGGTAGGGGGCATCGTCTCTTTGTCGGTGGTGACGTCTCAGCCGTTGGAACTGAGATAGTGGTGGTTGAGCTTAATATTGTTGGGGACGGTGGTGGGAATTGTTTGAAATATAAATGAGATGGAAGAGATAAAATGAGGGAATTGATTTGTTTATTTATTTAATTTTATAATATAATATTAAAATCTGAATAATAACCTGATTTTTGAATGAATTACTTGAAGTTTTGATCTTTGAGATAGTTAAAATTTAGGGGAATCAATATAGAATGGATTAAGTACACAAATACATAACTTGAAGGACCTATATTTTAAGTATCATGTATTTTAAAATATATTTTAACAAAATAACATATTCCCAAAATCAGGTATTTTCCATGGAGTTGTAGAAATACAATTTGTAATTAATTACAATTGAACTAAATTTCAATTTTGCAATCAATTACAAATATAATTAATTAATTACTATTGTAATTTAGTCGTATTTTACAAGTCATAAGAAATTCCATTCCTTTTTTTAAAAAAAAAAATGAATTAGTTGCAACTTGTAATGAATTACATTTTGTAATTAATTACAATTTTAACTTAATTTCAATTTTGTAATCAATTACAAATACAACTAATTAATTACTATACTAAATTAATTGTATATTACAAGTCACTCGAAGTTTCATTTTTTTTAAAAAAAAAATTGAATTAATTACAAATTGTAATGAGTTACAGTTTGTAATTACTTAATATGGTAACTAAATCTCAATTTCATAATCAATTACAAATGTAAATAATTAATTACTATTATAATTTAATTGTATATAACAAGTCTCTAGATTTTTTATAAAATTAATTGAATTAGTTACGAGTTGTAATTAATTACAATTGTAATTTAAATACAATTTCAACTTAATTACTTTATGACATTAATTACAGTAATAACTTTCATTCAATTGTATAATTAATTACAATTGTAATTAATGAATTCATAAAGTTAAAGTGTTTATTTGTTATTTGTAATTAATTACTGTCTTAATAGCATCATTGACGTCGTCTTAACAGCAGCACAGTCGTCTCAACCACCACCACCACAACTACCTCAAGCAAAAGAAAAATAAAATGAAACAAAAGATATGGAAGCAAGATTTCTCTACTGCTTCTTGCTTATCTTCTCCACACAAAATAAGAGATTCTGCACAAGTTCTATTTCTCTATAATCTTCACCAGATTGGTCCAAACCATTTGAGTCCAATTAGGTACAATTAAATGAGAACATGCTTCCTGGTAATCACTTTGGAGGATTTATAGTCCCAGAAAAGTCAATGACAAATTATTTGTCAAGTAACATGTTGGATCTGGCCAAACTCAGCAGAGTCGACTGATACTTAGGAATAAAAAAAAGCCTGATTTTGGGAATATGCACCTTACTGCTCAATGCTACATTCTATTATCTATTAATTCTGTTATTGAACGAAAAAGTACCTGTATATTTGAAAAATACATAATTTTGCAAGACCAACCAATTAAAATTGTGCTTTGAGGTTATCAATTGTGCACTTATCCACCTGAAAAGCCTTGGCAAGAACATTATCTTCAATACCTGGTACAGAACTTGCTACAATGACGATTCCAGGGTTTTGGTTGTTCATGGCGAAGATGGAAATAGCATTTCCATTTCATACATTACACTGGAAGTGAACAAGCTCCATTGGGAAGACGAAAACATCACCCCTTTTGTGGACATGGATAGGAGCGATGCCTCATAGTGCGTAGTCAAAATGTACCAACAATTCCAAGCGTGTTCAATTCAGGTAGTTAAGCTACTATAACCAAAATATGAGGGATTCTAACTCTCAAAATCATTAACTTTCCACACATACACAGATAAAATACCAATTGCATTTGCCACCTTAAAAGTCCGTGGTGTTGCTGGATGATTTGTCGTTCAACTCTGCTTAGTCACCCACAACAATTCAATGATTCAACAGCCACAAATTCAATGATCCGACTCATCAACAATGTAACAATCAAGTCTAGACCTTATGTCAAGCTTTTTAATAAAATGTACACAAACAATTACAAGCTTTTGTTCCAAAAAAATATGACAATGTGAAAAAAATTTCTCCTTGTAAGCACTCTACCAATTAAACTGAATTCAGAATTTTCGATACATGAGTTAATAATATTTGAATCAACAACTAATATATTGTTATACTTCTGATCCAGTGAAAGAGAACGCCACTTATTATAAATTTCTTCCATCTTTAACATCAATAAAACCTCGATAATAATCCCCAAATTTGCAGAGAAAAAAACTCAAAAAATAGAATTAAAAGTAGAAGATTATCGAACTACTGGTAAACAAAGGAGATAAGGAAGCAAGAAATACTAGCTTCTGGTGAATTGAAAGATGATGAACACGAGAAAGATGAGCTAAAGGATCGAAATAGTCACATGTGATTCAATCGATGGAAGCCATGGAAGAAGCACTATGTAAGAGCCAAACAAAGTTGGAACAGCTTGGCTTGAGAGGACACAAGATGGCCGATGAAAACTGTGAAAGTCTAATCAACTGGGCTTGATCGAAGTCGACTGGAATTTCTGGAGAGAGTGATGTGATCCGTTATGGGGATCATGAAGAACACGTGGAATTAAGACTCGAAACGCCGGAAAGCCCCAAATCCAATTGGTAGACGATAGCAATGCAACCCCGACCTCACGACGCAAGAAGCCAATGTATATCAAACCAAAGACTCGTTACGATGCGGAGATAAGAACTACAAAGGGTGAACGCCACAAAGGTTATCTAATCCTTTGATAAGTTCGATTTGTTCGTTAAGAACGAAGAAGAACAAGGGAATATCTCACCTTTAATTATCAATAATCTCAAAGTTGTGTTTACAATGAATACAAAGCAACTAATAAAGAGTATTTTCTTGCAAAACAGGTCAAAGCCGCAACATATGGGCCCAAAACGGAAAAAGAATTTAAAACTCATAAAACCCTAATTCTTATACCCACACGATCGCGCAGGCATCAAAGTGGAGATCACATGGAGAGGCCAAAATATATCTTCTTCTTTTCAGTGCATGTAGCGATCGTCCTAAACTTTATACCACACGGTCGCGTGGTTCAAATCCCCAACTCCTTGTTCTTGAACTCGATTCTCGGCCCAAATCACTTGCATCAACTTTGGCTCCTCTTCTATCATATCATGAGCCAAAAGTAGGGCCTTTGGTATTGAATTTGATTTCTCATCCACCCAAGCTTGCATAAATCCTTGCATGTCTTGTTTGATCTTCTTTGCTCTAAGCCTCATGATCGGTCCCACCAACAAATGCAATGGGTCCTTGCTCGTTGGGCCACTCCGGTACTCATCATCTCCTCCCTGTTGAAAAGGATTCATCCTCGAATCATCACCTGCATCAAACAGAGAAAGGTCAGCAACGTTAAAAGAAGCAGATACATTATACTCACCTGAGAGATCCAGCTTGTATGCATTGTCATTTATCTTCTTAATGACTTGAAATGGTCCATCACCCCTTGGCTGCAACTTAGATTTCCATTGTGTTGGGAACCACTCCTTTCGAAAGTGCACCCACACCCAATCACCCGGTTCGAACGTCACATGCCTCCGACCTTTGTTTGCTTGGGATGCATAACGCTCGTTCTTCTACTCTATTTGGTCCTTCACCTTCTCATGGATTGACTTCACAAGCTTAGCCTTTTTCTCCCCGTCCAAACTGCTCCTTTGATCTACAGGAAAATGAATTAAATCAAGAGGAGTTAGTGGGTTGAAACCATAAACAACTTCAAAAGGTGAATATGAAGTAGTAGAATGCACAACTCTATTATATGCAAACTCAACAAAAGGCAAACATTCTTCCCAACTCTTCAGGTTTTTATTTATGATAGTGTTCAGAAGTTGAATTAATGTCCTATTAACTACCTCTGTTTGACCATCAGTTTGAAGGTGACATGTAGTAGAAAATAACAACTTAGTACCCATCTTCCCCCACAAGACTTTCCAAAAGTAGCTGAGGAACTTAACATCCCTATCAGACACAATACTCCGAGGTACCCAATGGAGTCTTAAAACCTCCCTAAAGAATAGGTCTGCTATGTTTGTTGCATCGTCGGTTTTATGACAAGGGATGAAATGTGTCATTTTACTAAACATGTCCACTACCACAAATATAGAGTCCCTACCTTTATTTGTCCTAGGAAAACCTAAAACAAAGTCCATAGATATATCTACCCGAGGCTCATTAGGCACAGGTAAAGGAGTATACAGACCTTGTGGTAGGACCCTAGACTTAGCTTGTTTACAAGTTATGCATCTGTCACAAATATGGTGAACATCTCTTTTCATTTTAGGCAAATAAAAATGTTCCTGCAGTGTTTCTAAAGTTTTCAAGACACCAAAATGTCCCATTAATCCCCCACCATGAGCTTCACGCACTAAAAATTCATGCATAGAACAATTTGGCACACATAACTTATTTTCCCTAAACAAATATCCATCATGCCTATAAAACTTCTCAACTGCACATTTTTCACATGAAGCATAAATAGTGGAAAAATCAGGATCATCAGTGTACATACCTTTAATATACTCAAACCCAAGCAGCTTCGCATTCAAAGAAGTTAAAAGAACATACCTTTGAGAAAGGGAATCTGCTACCACATTCTTCATACCTTGCTTGTAGCGGATGACATAGGGAAAAGTTTCGATGAATTCCATCCAACGGGTGTGTCCTTTGTTTAGCTTACCTTGTCCCTTGAGGTGTTTCAGTGACTCGTGGTCAGTGTGTATGATGAATTCCCTTGGCCACAGATAGTGCTGCCACATTTCCAATGCTCGAATAAGAGAATAAAGCTCCTTGTTATATGTTGGATAGTTTAGTGCTACCCCATTCAATTTTTCACTAAAATATGCAATTGGCCTCTTTTCCTGCATAAGAACAGCTCCAATTCTTATTCCCGATGCATCACACTCCATCTCAAAAGTTTGATTAAAGTTAGGTAAGGTTAAAACCGATGCAGAACATAACCTATCTTTAAGAAAATTAAAAGCATTTTCTTGGGGCAACCCCCAATGGAATCCTACACTTTTTTTTAACTATTTCTGTGAGTGGTGCTGCAAGTGTACTAAAGTCTTTAACAAACATTCTATATAAACCAGCTAACCCATGAAAGCTTCTAACCTCAGTAATGCTTTTCGAGGTTGGCCACTCTTTAATGGCTCGAATTTTCTTATCATCAACTTCAACCCCATTAGCACTAACAACAAATCCTAGAAAAACCACTTTCTTCATGCAAAAAGTACACTTCTTAAAATTAGCATATAGTTTTTCAGTTTTCAAGACTTCCAAAACAGACCTTAAATGTTCAATATGATCACCTAAGCTCTTACTATATACCAAAATATCATCAAAGTATACAACAACAAATTTTCCAATAAAAGCACGCAAGATATGGTTCATCAATCTCATGAAAGTATTAGGTGTATTAGACAGGCCAAATGGCATAACCAACTACTCATATAAACCATATTTGGTTTTGAAGGTGGTTTTCCATTCATCACCTTCTTTCATGTGAATTTGGTGATAGCCACTTTTGAGATCTATTTCGCTAAACATACGAGCCCCATGCAACTCATCAAGCATGTCATCTAATCTAGGTATAGGATGGCGATACTTTACCGTGATATTGTTGACTGCTCTACAATCTACGAACATCCTCCAAGTTCCATCCTTTTTGGGCACTAGCAAAATTGGTACTGCACATGGGCTCATGCTTTCTCTGACTTGCTCAACAACTCTTCAACTTTCCTTTGAAGCTCATTTGTTTCTTCCGGATTACTCCTATAAGTTGGCATGTTCGGGATAACAGCTCCTGGCATGAAATCAATTTGGTGCTAAATCCCGCGAATATGTGGAAGCCCACTAGGTATTTCCTCGAGAAACAAGTCTTCAAATTCCTGCAAAAGAGACACAGCTAAACTGGGGAGGAGGTGGTTAGCTTCATCAAGTGTAAGGAAAGATTCCTTGTACATTAGCAAAATCACTGGCTTGTTTTCAAATATGGCCCTGGTAATCTCACTTTGTTTTGCGTAGAAGCTCACTTTTGTTTCCTCTTTTTTTTTTCTGGCACTCTTCACACCCTCTCCTTTTCCTGAGATCGTGGTCCCAACTCTCTTTTGATCACTCAACTCTCCTTTTTCTGGGATCATGGTCCCAACTCTCTTTCCCTCTTCCTCACTTTTTATTTTAGATGGTCCTCACAGACCCGTTGTGGTGTCAAAGGCATAAGTTTTATACTCTTCCCATCCTTGGTAAAAGTGTATCTATTTTTGTAACCATCGTAAACAACCCTTCTGTCAAATTTCCATGGCCTACCCAACAAGATGTGTCCCGCATGCATGGGGACCACATCACACGCCACCCTGTCTTCATATTTCCCAATAGCAAGTCAATCACTACTTGGTTATTCGCCTTTAATTCCCCAGATTCATTTAACCATTGCAGTTTATAGGGTCTAGGGTGTTTTATCAAAGGTAAGCACAACTTCTCCACAAGAGTAGCACTAGCTACGTTTGTACAGCTACCCCCCATCAATTATCAAACTACATACTTTGTATTCACAAAGCACCTAGTATGGAAAATATTCTCTCTTTGCTCACCCAACTCCTCAACCTTAGCTTGTGTACTAAGGGCACGCCTACTAATAAGTGATTGAGCTACAACATAGTCCCCATCCTCATAATCACTAGCATCTTCTAATGCATGCATATCCTTAAACTCATCCTCTACTTCCTCCTCATCTTCCGACACCAATACCCCACTACGCACAACCAACACCCTTTTATTTGGACATTGAGAAGAAATATGTCCAAGACCCATACATTTGAAACATCTAATATCTCTACTCCTAGGAGTTTGAGAGTCAGAATTAGTTTTACCTTTGCTAGGTGGCTCCTCCTTTCCCTTTGGTGACTCGAACTTCCCTTTTTGCACAGCTCCATCATTTTTGGAATTTCCACTCCATGTAGGCTCCCCAAAAGGAGTAGAACCTGTAGGGAATCTCACTGTCCCATTCCTTTTTAACTGCCTTTTCACCTCATGGTCATATGTAGCATCTCCTCCAACTCAACATAATGCTGCAATTCAATCATATTAGAGTTCCAGATTCGTGCAGCAAGGTCTATGTTTCGTTTAGTCCCAAGGAGAAACAAGGTTATTGCAGACTCTCTCTTAAAACTTGAGTCATGGATGAGTTGGTCAAAATTTGCCTTCAAGATTTTGTGAAGAATTTGGTATTTCAAAATTTTGTAATTGTTTTAACCCCTTCACCGGCCATGTGACTTTAACCCCAGACAACTCCATTGCAATCTCATCATTAGTGGCTTCCATAGACTCATCCTCATCAACCACATCCTCATTCAATCCTAACCACTTTCTAAGTTCCTTTACAGAAATCTTAATCAATTGTCCCCTAACAAATAGTGAAGTGGTAAATAGACATTTTTTGGAGTTAAAGTCAATAGGGATATTTGCATAAAATTCTTTAACCAAGGTCCCATTGATCTTCCCCTTACATTCAGTCAATTTCTTCAACCCAAAGTGTAACACAATAGCATCTATCTCAAAATCATCAAATTCTCCTACAACCACTCTAGATTCATAATGCAGCCGTTTACCCAAAATATGCTTTTGGAAATCAGAGTATGCCTCAGTCGACCAAAATTTAAAATTAAATGGGGTAAACATACCTCTAGCCGTCTGCATGGGGGTGCAGACGAATGAAAATACATCAAATTTGGATCTCACTGGACCCGCAGTTGTGTCTCCCTTTTTCTTCTTCGAACTTGCAGTGACTTCTGTCTTCTATTTTCCCTTTCTGTTTGGGATTGCAACCTCTTTTTCAGTCTCCAATTCTAACTGCTCAGACTCGTCTACATCCTCAGATTCCTCTGATCCTTCTGGTGGTGCTTAACCCTCAGACTCTTCTGCTTCCTTGTCTTCCTTAGATTTTTCATCCTCCCCAAACATGTCCTGTTCTTCTGGTTTTTCTTTTTCATCACCAGATTCAGTTTCTCTAGATTCGTCGCCACCTTCTTCTTCCATAATTTTCGCATCTTTTTCCCTTTTCTTAGTTGCAATTTTACTTGCTCCCTGCAACTCACTGCGAATATCCAAGGGAGAAAGATGACTTTGGCAAAGATTACCTGATATGGGTGCCAAGTTTATGCCCATGGACTGTGGAATGATTGGCCTGCCCCGGCTCAATTTGGTCATAAGGAGAGCAGGCATTGGAGTAGTACCGGCTGTAGAGAGCGAGGTCGGCGTTTGTAACGACCCGGCTCCCTCGCTGGGGCCTCCTCTGAGTCGTACTCATGGTCTTTCCACTCCCCCTGGCTCCCTTGCTGGGGCCTTCTCTAGAAGTGGATTTTTTCCTTCCACAGGATTCGAACCATGTACCTATAGGTTTAGTACAATGATTCTTAGAATCATGCTACCATTATACCAATTAAAAGGCGCCTTTTTTTGTAACGACCCGGATCCCTCGCTGGGGCTTCCTCCGAGTCTTATTCATTGTCTTTCCACTCCCCCCGGCTCCCTCACTGGGGCCTTCTCCAGAAGTGAATTTTTGCTTTCCGCAGGATTCGAACCATGTACCTAGGGATTTAGTACAATGATTCTTAGAATCCCAACGCCTGGCAACAAATCCTCAGATGGGTTAAGCACGACGAGGACGTCGCGAGTCTAACAGGGGGTGATTGTAATACCCTAACTAAGAAAGTTTAAAAGAAATGACAGGTACTACTCATACCAACAAGGTGCACCTTCTTTTTCGGAAGTCCATCGTTAGAAACTCCAAAGTTAAGCGTGCTTGGCTTGGAGAAGTTCTGGGATGGGTGACCTCCTGGGAAGTTTTCTAGGGGAGCATGCGAGTGAGGACAAAACATGCTAAAAAGACTCATGTTGGTACGGTGGGGACAGTACGTCGTCATCTAACGGTCGGAACAGCTCATTAAGTGGGACCCGGGTCGTTACAGTGTTGGGCTGGTGCCGGAAGTTGGTACAGGTACAATGGCGCCGACGCTTGGAGTTTTCGTCTCAGATGGGTTTGGTTGGGATGATGCTACATTGCTACCGCCGCCTCTGGTGACTCTTCTACTTCCAGTTTGCTTACTTTTGGCCATGTCTGGAATGGGTTTAGAATTTGAGAGAGCAAGGGAGACTGAAGCTAGGGTTTAGATGAGAGGAATTTGGGGTTTTGGAACTTTGGGACGTGAGGCTTATGAAGAAGTGTGAGGGTTTTTGAGTTTAAGTGAAATTCTCATATAAAAAGAATTAGAGTTTATTATGGTAACTGGAGAATCCTGATTCCTGCCAACTTCTTTCTTTAAAAATAGATAAACATTGAAACAAAATATGATGAGAATTAGGAAACAAATAAATTACCAAAATTGGGCCCCACAATCAACTGACTTGTTCTACAAGATTTGTACATATTAGCCCACGATATACTGCCTTAAAAATTTAAAGATTTACAAAATAAAATATAAAATTCGTGAATGAGGAAAACCTAAATACGTCGGAATACCTGAGACACATCTGAGCACTTGTTGGCATCTGTTGAGTCAGATACATCTGGCAGTATACAATCCACCACGTACATAAGTTGATTAATGTGTGTGTGTGATCTGGGAAATCCTTAGTCATCCACATATTGTCAAAAATCATGTGAATGCCCTGACTTCTTGATTTGTCACCGTAGTGCATAATAAGACCGATCAATATCTATAAGAAGTGCATTTTCTCAAATCCGGCTTGTCGACTTTTTCTATATTATGGCAATGTCTTTTGGAGGTGGAAACGGCTTCATACAATCCCCAGAAGTTATCTTACAATATGTTCTCCTTTAGATTAGAAGACAGGTATGAACTTGGCTTGAATTGATAGATTCACACAATACCCAGAAGTTATCTTTCTAGATTTTTCCCTTACTTCTATAATATTTCAACATTTACCTCAATTCATTATATTTTGAAGCTAAAGGGTATGAACTTGGCTTGGATATGCAGCCTTCTTTTCCACTGGTCCTGCCCTTGGATTATAAGAAAAAATGCGTGCAATGCTAAAAGCAAGATTTAGATCATAGGTCTACACACAGAATATGAAATCTCATCCAGTAACAACCATATGACTTAGACAGCAGTTACTTATCCTTTGGATTGCCCAGATTTGAGTGCTAGTTAGATTCATCCGGAGACATGTTCACTGCCTTCAGGAAGACGTATCCTTCTCGTTATCAGCCTCAAGCACTTAGATATATCTGCAAGCAAAAACATGATCTACTTAGTATAAGAATATGATAAATTAACCTAAATGCATGCAAAAAAATGCATTTGTTTTTGAAATATGCAAGTTCCTATTCAGGAGGAGATGATACTCCAATCTGTTTCCTAAAGCTTTCAAATTTGACAGTATCGAGGGCCTTAGTAAACAAATCTGCAAGCTGTAGATCAGTCTGTATGTGCTCCAAATTGATAATCTTTTGTTCCACCAATTTTCTGATGAAGTGGTGTCTGATGTCAATGTGTTTTGTTCTGGAGTGCTGGACATGATTTTTTGAGATATTAATGGCACTGGTGTTGTTACAATATATAGTGGCTTGTTATGTAGAGATTCCATAGTCTTCCAACATTTTTTTCATCCAAAGGAGTTGTGTACAGCAACTTCCAGCAGTAATATACTCAGCTTCGACTGTGGAAAGTGACACTGAATTTTGTTTTCTGCTTAGCCATGCCACCAAGTTATTTCCAATGTAGAAACATCCTCCGGATGTACTCTTTCGATCATCAACATTCTCAGCCCAGTCTGCATCTGAAAAACCTGCAAGATGGGCAGTGGTATCTCTCGTAAACCAAATTCCGTAATTCAATGTACCACTTACATACCTAATGATTATTTTCATAGCAGCAACATGAGACTCCTTAGGTTTGACTTGATATCTTGCACAAACTCCAACACTGAAGAATATATCTGGCCTACTGGTAGTAAGATACAGAAGACTTCCAATCATGCTTCTGTAGAAAGATGGATCTACATCCTTACCACTGTCATCATTTGAAAGTTTTAGAGTAGTTACCAGATTCGATGGAAAATCTACCCTCCAAGTATAAAGGGGTCAAGTTATAGCCTAGCAATAATTCAGGGTTATTCTTCCTAGGGATTTTTATGGTATAATAATAATTCTAAATTCAAGTCTTAAACTATGATTTCAATTGTCCTTAAATGAATTTAAAGATGATATAATTAAATGCAATGAAAGGAAAATTTGAGTGGAATTATTCTTCTGCTATCAATTGGGCTTTGCAAAAAAATTTAGTATAAATTTCTTGAGATCGATAAGATTTAAACATATGAGTAAGAAAAATAATCAATTTATTTTATGGCATTTAATCGAGCATATTTAATACATACCACATCAACGACATTCATCCAAGTAAAATATTTTGAAAACTTAAAACAATTTAGAAACTCTTATCAATAACAAGAATTCATCCATAAGAAATTAAAACACACCCATTGAAGCTAAGAATAACTCCTCTCAAATATAACTTAGCCGGACATAATTAAATTAATCGAAATAAATGTCAAATAAACACTAACCATTAATCAAAAGAAATTCAAATTCAGAAATAAAATATCAATACTAAATATATCTAAAATCAAACTAACATCAATAATATAAAATTATGTAAAATAATGATTAAAACAAATAGAAGTATTTAAAACTTAGGACTTAAACTAGAACCAATAACCAGAGAAGGGCTAGCTGCTGGTTTGTTGATGGAGGCTGCCGTTGCGTGTGCTGGACTGTTAGAGAGGGGTCCGGTTGCTGTCTGGTTGGGAGAGTGTGAGGAGGAGCCTGTTGTGGTGCTGAGGGATGCTGCTGCCAAGTTGGAGGCTGGTAACCGAGATTGGAGTTGCGGGGCTGGAGAGTTGTCGAGGCTGCTGTGTGTTATGTCGAAGGAGGCTGAAGGAGCTTGAAAGAGTAGGCGCTCAAGAGAAAAGGTCAGTTGCAGGTTTGAGTGGAAGGAAAGTGTATGAACGAGAGATAGATGGTGAGCTGCGGCTGTTTGTTGCTGTGCGGAAGAGTTGAAGGAAAGAGCTGGTGTGAGTTGGATTCAGTTCTGTGAGGGAGAGTGGGCGGCTGATGATTTTCGGTAGAGACAGAGAATGAGAAAGGTTTGGCGGATGTGTTGTTGGGTGGTGGAGAGAATGGGTTGAATTTATGTGAGAGAGAGTGGGCTGCCGTGTGTGGGAGAAGAGGCTGGTATTGTGTTTTTTTCCTCGTCCTCGACAGAGAGTTCAACTGTAGTTTTTGTAGGGTGAGGGAGATGAGTTGGGCTGGAAGGTGAGTTTTTGGGTTGGGGAATTGGGCAAAAAATGTGGGTTGAAAATTGAATTCAATATAAGAAATTGTCCAATGTATTTCTGCAATTAAATAAATGAAATTAATAGCAAATAAAATCAATTAGAGTTTAAGAATTAAAATTGAATATGTTATAAGTTTTACTCTAAATAACACAATTAATATCCCAAAATTGCATTTTTATCATTTAATTACCTATCTAAAATAAGTAAAATTGGACAATAATCATTGCCATGGGAGTTCTCATCGCCTTTGCATCTTCAAGTCCAAATTTCTTCACCAAAATTTTAGCATATTTTGCTTGAGAAATGAATATGCCAGATTCATCTTGCTGTACCTGCAAACCAAGGAAAAATGTTAGTTCACCGACTATGCTCATTTCAAATTCTCTTTTCATTTTATTTATAAATTCATCAATTTTGAAATTATATGTAGACCCAAATACAATGTTATCAACATATATCTGACCTACAGTTAGTCCATGATTTAGATGTTTAATGAAAGGAGTTTTATCAGTTCCTCCCCTTTTGTATCCGTTGCTAAGCAAGAATGATGTGAGCCTTTCATACCAAGCTCTGGGGGGCTTGTTTCAACCCATATAACGCCTTTTAGAGTCGAAAGACGTAGTCCGGGTGAGATAGATCTGTGAACCCTTGGGGCTGCTCAAACCCTTAGGGCTGCTCCACATAAGTTTCCTCATTAAGCACACCGTTCAGAAAGGCACTTTTGACGTCCATCTGAAATAATCTGAAGTTAATGTAGCAGGACACTGCTAGCAACAACCTGATGGATTCCAGTCTGGCTATCGGAGCAAATGTTTCGTCAAAGTCTATCCCTTTAATTTGGGTATAACCTTGAGCAACAAGTCTGGCTTTATTTCTTACCACATTTCCTTGTTCATTTGATTTGTTCTTAAAGATCCATTTGGTTCCAATTACATTACCTTCTTTAGGACATGGTACCAGCTCCCAGACGTTGTTTCTTTCAAATTGGTTGAGCTCCTCCTGCATAGCCTGTACCCAGTGTTCGTTTGTCAAAGCTTCATTGACATTTTTTGGTTCAATTTGAGACATATGGCAAATGTTTCCCATCTCGACAGCAAATTTTCTTCTGGTCACATTTATCTTAGATATATCAGTGAGAATATTATCAAGTGGATGAGCCTTTTGAATCCTAGCAGGTGGTTGTCTCGATACTTCTGATTCTGCAATATCAGGTGTATCTGGGTAGTCAGATGCGTCTTGATATGCAGGTATTACTGGGTGCCAAGACTCATCCTGATCATGTTCTTCAGTATTATTGAGACTTCCAGCTTGGTGTTGTTCTTCTTCTGAGTTTTCAGTTCCAACTTTTTTTTTTTGTGGAACTTCCAGTTGATCACCATCTGCTTCCTGCAAAGCCGAGTTCAAACAATTAGTGTCATCCACTTTCACATTAATTGACTCAAGAACGGTTTGGGTTCTTAAATTTTAAACTATATAGGCCCTACTATTTTCAGCATAACCCAAAAATATTTCATCATCCGATTTTGAGTCAAATTTTCCTAGGTGTTCTCTATCTTTTAAAATGTAACATTTACTTCTAAAAACATGAAAGTAATCAACCCTAGGTTTTCATCCCTTCCAAATTTCATATGCAGTTTGATTTGTTCCTGATCTAAGCATGACTCTATTAATAATATAACAAGCAGTGTTTATGGCTTCTGCCCAAAAATTCGTGGGCAATTTGTTGCTGTTTAGCATGACACGAGCCATCTCTTGTAGAGTTCTATTTTTCCTTTCCACCACTCCATTCTGTTGAGGAGTCTTCGGGGATGAGTACTCATGCTTAATCTCATATTGGATACAAAAATCAGCAAACTCAGAGTTTTCAAACTCTCTTCCATGATCACTTTTGATCCTTTTGACTCTTACCTGTTCGTCTGCCTTTTCATTGCTCAATTTCTGAAAAAGATTAGCAAAATTATCAAAGGTATCATATTTATCACGAATAAACATGACCCAGGTGTATCTGGAGAAATCATCAGCACATAAATAGACCTTTTGCCACTAATACTTTCCTTTTGGATTGGACCCATCAAATCCATGTGAATTAGTTCAAGTATTCGAGAGGTATTAATAGATGTACCTGATTTGTGTTGACTTTTGATTTGCTTACCCTTTTGACAATCACTACAGATTTCATCTGGAATGTTTTTTATGCTAGGCAAGCCTCTCACAGCCTGTAGTCTGGTCAGTTTCATGAGATCATGGTAGTTTAGATACCCTAATCTGTTATGCCACAGTTTCTCATTTTTGGTCCTAACAGAATTGCAAGTTATGTGTCTTTCAAGTGTATAGCATTTGTCTCTAGATCTAACTCCCTTAAACAAAACACTTTTTAACGGATTAGAATTCTTGTCACAACTTAAAACCTTGCAATATTCTTTGAAAAACATGACAAGCAAGTTATCATCACACAATTGTCCTACACTGATCAAATTTGCCTTAAGTTCTATAACATACAAGACATTGGTTAATGTAGGCAGGCTCTTGATGTTGATGATACCAATTCCATCTATCTTACCCTTTTGGCCATCACCAAATGTAACAGCACCTGTCTCGCCTTTTTCAAAATGTGTTAGTAGAGAGAGATCACCTGTCATGTGTCTAGAACATCCACTATCAAAATACCATGTGTTAGGAATCAAGTTACTTAAAGATAATTGAGCTACATAAGCATTAGTTCGAATTTTCTTTTCTTGTCTAGAAACAATTTCTTTTCTGTGAATTGATTAATTTCAAGCACTCATGACACCTAAATACATCATGACCAGATTTAACACAAAAATTACAAAATACTTGAAAAATAGATGTATCCTGCAGACTCTGTCGAGGTTGATATTTCCTGTTGTTCTGATGGACAGACTCATCTGGCTTGTACAGATTCGGTTGGAATTGTCTTCTTGTATAGTTCCCGGCTGGATGTGAGTTTTGAGTTCCAGCAGCATTGTATTGATGAAGATGAGAGGTAGATGCATTTGTATAATTTATACTTTGTTCCTTGTATCTGTATCCAGATTCTCTTACAAAGTTTATTTTATGGTCATGTTTTTTACCTTTACCTTCATATCCAAGACCTGTTTTTAAGCTGACGGGTCTGTCACTGTTCAGGATTTCATCAAGCTGGATAGATCCAAGTGCCAGTTTCTTGATTTTGTCTCGTGCCTTAGCAAGTTCTGAACTTAACCTGCTTACCTCATTTTGTTCAACATCTGAGAATGCAGATGCGTCCAGATGTCGTTCCCTGCTGTGTTCAGCGAAGGCCTGCAACAGTTGGATCTTTTCTTCTGCATCTTGAAGTTCCTTTCTCAAGTTTTCAGTGTTTGGTCCAGATTCAACTGCATAAGAAGAGTTACCAGATTCAGTACCAGAGAACTTTAAAGCAGTAAAGGTAACTACCTGCTTTTCAGAATTGCTGCTGTCTGATTCTGGTTCAGATTCATCTGTGTCTCCATCGCTCCATGTAACATTCATGGCTTTCCTTCTCTCGGTCTTCTTTTGAGTATTAGGACAATCTGCTGCAATGTGTCCATATCCTTCACATTCTCTGCATTGAATTTGACTCTTAAGCTTTCCTTCAGACGAGTTAGCATTATTTTTAGGATAGAAATTGTTTTTCCTCCATTGTTTTTGTGGTTTTTGATTCTGGCCTTGAAGATTTGTGGATATTTCTTTTTGTTTGCCTTTGAGGAACCTTTTAAATTGTCTGGTGAGAAGTAAGAAGTTTTCATCTTCATCTGTCTCTCCAGATTCATCTGGATCTTCACTGCTTGCCTTGAAAGCAATCCTAGGTTTTTTGTCTTTCTTTCTTTGGGCCAGATTTAACTCATAGGTCATTAATGACCTAACAAGTTCCTCAACTAGCATGGTTGAAAGATCTTTGCTTTCTTCAATTGCTGTCACTTTGGCATGGAACCTGTCTGGCAAAGATCTAAGGATTTTTTGTACAATCTGCTTATTTGAGTAGGTTTTCCCAAGAGCTTGAGCTGAGTTGGTGAGATCACTCAATCTGGCATAGAAGCTTTTGAAGTCTTCTTTCTCATCCATAGATAGTTGTTCAAACTCTAGAGTAATCATCTGCAGCTTGGAGGTTTTGACAGCATTGGTTCCTTTGTTTGCTACCCTCAAAGCATCCCATGCTTCCTTGGCGGTTCTTAAGGAGGAATTGACATGGATCAACCAAGGAAACAATAGCGTTAAGTGTCTTATAATTCCAATTTGCATTAGCTAATTCGTCTACAGTATAAGCACTTCTAGCTACAGCTGTAACAACACCTCCAGAAGTGATAGTGGGTGTTGTGTAACCTTCAAGGATAGATGTCCAACAACGTTCATTAATAGATTGAATAAGAATTTCCATATGAATTTTCCAATATGCATAGTTACTACCAGTTAACAGAGGTGACCTAAGAGATGCAGAATTTTCCATTTAGACAACCGGATCTCACTTTCTAGAAGTGAACTCGCTCTGATACCAACTGAAAAATTTAAAGTTGTCTAAATTTTATAAACAGACTGTTACAGATAAGTCTGGACAGTAACCAATTAATAGTAAATCGTTAAGATCTGTTTTAGTGCTATACCAAATGAATCTTGCTGATGCAGATTCGTCTGAATAGTAAAACGTAAATGAACAGAATAAATTGTGCAGAATTGTAAATGGACAAGGACACAGTAATTTGAGCTTAATGTGAGAAAAACCCTAACAGGGAAAACACACGGCCCGCATCCTGCGGAAAAAAACCAATCACTATATAAGGAATGAGTTTATACAGATTAATCTAAACTACATGATAAATCTACGCATAGACTTATCAAACATCCAAGAAATAACTCACTCCCTGATCCTTCTATGGCATGTAATATGTGTTGGCGTCCCACCACTCTTCAGTAGTTTTCTATGAATCTGCAACACTTTTTCAGTAAGCACGAACTCCCATTCGAATATGATCCAAACCTCCCGTTTGATCTACACGCTGAAATTCTTTCCTTCTTTGAGTGATTGATGATCTCCTCCCAGAGTACCGAAGTCAAAATATAGTTGAAGCCGTGATATAGTGGACGTGTATTTTTGAAGCAACATGCGGATTTTTGTATTTTACACGTCTTAAAGAAAAACATCCCGTTTTCTTCTATTTAAATGCAATTAAGTTACTTGACCTCCAAGTTTCCTTATTGCAAAAGATCTCTATTACCTGCAAAATATAGCAGAGATAATTAGAGAAAGTTAAGATAATTATTCTTGAATAAATCTTACCATAAAATAGGATATAGATAAATCATGAAAGATCTTACCATAAGTTAATCAATCAAGTGATTAACATACACTAGGATACCATATTTTCGGCCAACTCAAGAACCAAGATTTTCGGCCCTATCAAGAAGCAATCTTACCATATGTAGATAAGCTTGAGTATGCTCGATTTTATCAAGATGATGGTATTACCATATGCAAAGATATATCTAAATATTTTTCAGTCATATCAAGAATAAGATTACTCATAAAGAGACTTACCAAAATCACAAGATATTGAGGTCAAGATGTCGAGATCATGATCCTAATCAAACCAATATTTACTTCCAACAATAAATTGATTGACACGAAAATAAGAGATATATTTTTCTTCAAGAATTATTTGCGTAATTTAATTAAACTTAATAAATTACTAAATACACGTATTTAGTAATTGAATTAAGTTTTCTTAAATTACACATTTGTGGAAAAATATGAAATTCCAATAATATAAAATTAACACCCTAATTCTTATACTCATGCGATCGCGCAGGCATCACAGTGGCGATAGCGTGGAGAGGCCAAAATCTCTCGAGTCATTTTTTAAGTGCATGTAGCGATCGCCCTAAACTTTATACCACGCGGTCGTGTGGTTCAAATCCCCAACTTCTTATTCTTGAACTCGATTTTTGACCCAAATCACTTGCATCAACTTTGGCTCCACTTCTATCATATCATGAGCTAAAAGTAGGGCCTTTGGTCTTGAACTTGAATGCTCATCCACCCAAGCTTGCATAAATTCTTGCATGACTTGTTTGATCTTCTTTGCTCTAAGCCTCGTGATCAGTCCCACCGACACATGCAACGGGTCCTTGCTCGTTTGGCCACTCCGGTACTCATCAGAGAGAGTCTTCCTTGTCACAGTTTTAAGATATTGAATGGATACCTGATTGGGTGGCTATATTCCCACAAAAAAACTTAATCTCTACACCACAATTTTAAGTGTTTTCTTTATTAACTAAAATAGACATAAATAAAATTACAAGAATATCCTTTTATTTTTCTCTCATTATTTTTATGTACACCACAATCTTTCAAATAATTTTCTTTTCTTTTCTTTTCTTGTCTTCTTTGTATTTATGTTTCTAATTCATTTTGTTCTCCTCTTTCTTTCTTTTTTTTCCTTTTTTTTTTAATTCTTACTTTTCAATATATTAAGTTAATTTGAATTGATGTCGGTACAATAATTTCATATGATTTCTCAAATAATGTCTGGCTGTCATCAGCACAAATTGAAGTTTAGGTTAGTGAAATATTTTTATTGTTTGCATAACTATTTTTTAGGGGCAAATAAACACAGTTTTTTTTTTTTTTTTTTTTTTTTGTAGATTTCATATGATTTCGATGTCATCTCACAATTTTGATTATTTAGTTATATTTAATTTTAAATTAAACTTTTTATTGGTATAGAAGATTTTTTATTCCACCGCAAAAGGTGAAGAAACGTATTTTTACATGTAATTCGTCCACAAAATTTTTAGTCGGACAGAACAAAATATTCATCTATTGTGAAATCACATTCAACCGCCAGTTTTGATTCTTTAATTACTGCTTTTCAATTGCTCATTTGGACATATTATTTAGCTTTTCAATGTGATGATGCAGCCGCTGCTATTGATATGGGGATTGTGTTGTTTCATTTTTTGTTTTAAATTTAAATAATGGGTATATTTATATTTATATTGTGGTGTATTTATAAAAAAAATATTTTATAAGTGGTGGTAATATAATATGGTGTGTTAAATAGATTTTGTAGTGGTAATATATCATGCCTACCTGATTTTATTAATTATTTTTTAAATATTTGGTTTTAAAATTTTTAAAGTATAATATTAGGAAAAGTACATAACTACAACACTTTGATTTTCACTTTCTAAAACTAACAAACTTACCTCTGTTTGTTAAAAGTTTTTTGTTTAAAACATGTTTTTTTATGTTTTCTAAGTAAAATGTATGATTAAAAAATGGAGAGAGAAAATGTGTATGATTAAAAAGTGATTTTGGAATTGTGTAAGAAAAAAATGTTTAAAAACATATTTGTCAAACGGAGGCTAACACTTTTTTAAAAAAATCAAGTTTTTAATAATTAAAAAAAATATAATATTATGCTTTTGTTTGATTCCCATTATTTCCCATTAAAAATACAATTTTTTTCTACTGTAATCAATCTCAATCATTCAAAAAAGTCAAACCTACAATTTTTTTACTTTTCAAACTACTTTTTCATCATTAGATTTCCAAAATCCAAATTATTATTATAATTTGAATAATGGGAATCAAACAAATGCTATATATAATGTAAACATAATTTTTTATTATATATTATATTAAAACTAATATTAAATCAAAAACTCAAATTTTGACGTCACAACCCCCGTCACCCTCACCCCCGTCCCACCACACCCCACCCTACCCTACCCTTTTTAAAACTAACAAAGTTGTCCCCATCCGACCCGACCCGACCCTACTCTATCCTACCCTACCCTCTTTAAAACTAACAAAGTTGTGAATTTTTTTCAAAAATCAGGTGTTAATTAGTAATTAATTAATATAATATTATATATAATAATATAAAAATAATTATAAATTATATATTAAATTAAAACAAATATTAATATTTAAATAAAATACCCTCAAACAATACCCAACGACAATTGTCCGACCACCACATCCCCCCCACCCTAACCCGACCCACCCCACCCATACCCTATCCCGACCCACTCCACCCTACCCTACTTCATCCCACACAACCCCAAAAATGATTTTTTTTTTCTATTTTCCCCCTACAGCACCCCACCCCCACCTAATTCTAATTGCAACATCACAATTGATCACACAAAGTCAGATTTAACTCACAAATCACAATTACAATAAATCACAAATTTCATCGTTACCCCACCCCACCCTACCTTACCCTACAAAGTCACAATTGGTCACACAAAGTCACATTTCGGTAACAATCACAAAATTAGTTAAAACCCACCCCACCCCACCCCACCCCATCCCATCCCATCACATCTCAATCGTAAAGTCACAATTGGTCACACAACCACATTTCAATCACAAATCACAATTACAAATTTCACCTGCACCCCACCCCATCCCGTAAAGTCACAATTGGTTACACAAATTCACATTTCAATCACAAATCATAGTCTCCCCCCACCCCACCCCACCCCACCCCACACCACACATCCCAAAATGATTTTTCTTCTAATTTTTTCACACCCCACACCACACCACCCCACTCCATCCCAACCGCAAAGTCGCAATTACATATTTAATTCCAAAAATCACCCCGACCCCAATCCCAGTCACCCCCAACCCAACACACTCAACCCGCAAAGTCACAGTTGGTCACACAAAGTTATAGTTTGGTCATAATTGCAAATTTCGTAGCAAATTTCAGCACAGCACAGCCTATCCTTCCCACCCCATACGCAAAGTCACAGTTGGTCACATAAAGTCACAGTTCAATCACAATTACAAATTTAATAGAAAATTTCACCCCAACCTCACCCACCCACCCCACCCCACCCCACCCCATCAACAAAGTCACACTTGGTTATACAAAGTTATAGTGATGTGTTCCGGATCCTCAACGATCGGAGTCATAGCAGGCTTGACGGGAAAATTCAAGTCAAAACAAGAATTCAATAGGTTCGACGAGCTTTGAAGATCAAACCGTGTCGATAAGAACCAGAAAATTAAGCAGCCGGCCTTTTACGACCGTAACATTTGGAATTACGGCCGTAACGCAGCTATCGCAATTTTTTGGCAGAACATGACTTACGGCAGTAATCAAATTCGTCACGGCCGTAACTGCGATATTTACGGCTGTAACTGGAGTCTTCACGGCCGTAAAGGAGCGGCGGATCAGATTTTAGAAATTTTTCATATTTTTCGTATTTTTATTCCTTTTCCAGTGTTAGTTATTTTAGGTTAGTTAGAACTCTATTTTGAGTCCATTAGCGACTAGGGTTTTATTTTGCTTATTTATACGTTTTTTCTATTCATTGTAATTAGACTTTGATTTTTGATATAAACATTTTTTATTGAGGATTCAATAAAATTTATAGGTGGATTCCTATATTTTTCGAACTTATCAAGAATATTTCTTGTGGCGTTCAAATATCGAACTTATCAGATATTTGCTAGAATATTTGTGGCGTTCAAATCATAGACTTATCAAGGAGATTGGGCAATTCCTTGTGGCGTTTCGAAAGTCGTGGTTCTTTATTCCGCATCGTCGAGCCATTGCGTCGTGAATATCGGGTCATGATTCATCTGTCCAACCACAACCTGAGTTCGGAACTTTCTGGCGTTTCTTCCGCGCTTCGAATCTGATCATAGTTTGGTCGCAATGACAAATTTAGTTGCAAAATTCATCCTACGCTACTCAACATGACCCCAAAGTCACAGTCGGTCACACAAGTCACATTTTGGTCACATAAAGTCACAGTTCGGTCACACAAAGTCACAGTTCGATTACACAAAGTCGCAATTCAATCACACAAAGTCACAGATCGGTTACACATAGTCACAATTTGCTCATACAAAGTCACAACTCGATCACACATTGTCATATTTGACTCAGCTATAGGTCACATCACGTCATCGTCCAATGGTCACACAAAGTCGCAATTGGTCACAATCTCTAATATAATTGGTCATAATCATCCATAATTGATCACATATTATTTACACACCGTTCTTTTACGTAATGATTACAATTTATACATCAATTTATAAACAACACAATTTTCCAAACTACTTTTTAATCACACACATTTTCTCTCTTAATTTTTCAACCACACATTTTACCTAGAAAACATTAAAAAAATATGTTTTTAAACAAAATATTTTTAACAAACAGAGGCTTATTCATAGGTCACAACTTACGCGTTTCTTGGTCACAATTAGTCATATTTTTTGTCACAATTACCTAATAATTGGTCACAATCATCCATAATTGGTCGCATATTATTTATTTATTGGTCACAACTTACTTGTCTTTTTTATTACATCTTGCACTTAGCATAAGTCACGTAAAGTCACAATTAGTCAATATTTTGATCACATTTACCTAATAATTGATCAAATCTCGTACTTGTTACAAATCGCACAAAGACAATTAACCAATATATTGGTTGCAATTATTTAATAATTGGTCACGCACTATTCAATATTCAAGTCATCCACCCTTCACCCTACTCCTACCCTTACCCACCATCACCCCCACCCCACCCCACCTCCTCCACCCCAAACCACCACCAAAATTACTCCACACACATCCATCAAGTTTGCAACATTGCCACCACCACCACCTGCAACACCACCACAACCCAACACCACCAGCAGCACATACTCGTTTTTCCCAGAACCCTGCGCCCCCACATGATCCTATCACTGCACACACGACAAATCACTGCACATATAACACAATAGCAGAGGACGAAGACCACTGCCAACACAACCACTGTCACACTACCTCTCCACAACCACCAACAAATTAGCAAAAAACCAACAGTTGGAGAGTTGATCGTACAGTCGTCGTAGAAAGTCAGAGACAGGAAGAAGACTATCGCACCTCCACCACTTAAAAATGCTCACCACTGGAGATCGCAACTACAATGGCATTACTGCTAGCAGCTGTGACCTCCAGTGGCGAGATCATCTCTACCGCTACAGCAGCGGCAGTCTCCTTGGTTCGGCTGCCTTTGCCTCAGGTGATGCTCGTCGCTAGTCACTCTTGACGGTGTCGGTCTCACTATTGTCGTCGGAAACTAGTTGAAGAAAGAGAGACGATAGAGAGAGAGATTGAGAGACAGTAGAGAGAGAGATTGTGAGATGGACCTGTTGATTTTTGTAGAAATAATTTTAGGATTAAATTAATTAATTATGTATTAATTAATTACTAATTATTACCTGAAAATTAGAAGAAAAAAATTTTCCTCACCAGAATTTTAAATTGTGTTTTTGAAAGATAAGTGGCCATGTAATTTTCCCATAATATTATGAAGTGTATGTAATTAGCCCACATATAATCTAATCGGGCTTCATGAGCCCGCCAGTTTAGGCTGGGTTAAATATTAAATCAGCCCATCTTACTATCTGAGTCAAATGCCGGCCCATCATGCCGCACATGAATGAAACCCTAAATATAAGGGTGAATCACGAATTCCTCCCATTTCAAATCAGCCGTCAGAGATAAAAAAGGAGAGCATCAAAAAAACCTAGCTTGGCAATTTTCTTCAACTGCGAAGATGCAAATCTTCGTGAAAACCCTAACGGGGAAGACCATAACCTTGGAGGTTGAATCCTCCGATACCATCGACAATGTGAAAGCCAAGATCCAGGATAAAGAAGGCATCCCGCCGGACCAGCAGCGTCTTATATTCGCCGGAAAGCAGCTAGAGGACGGTCGCACCCTCGCTGATTACAACATCCAGAAGGAGTCCACTCTCCACCTCGTTCTCCGCCTCCGTGGTGGTGCCAAGAAGCGCAAGAAGAAGACCTACACCAAGCCGAAGAAGATCAAGCACAAGCATAAGAAGGTCAAGCTTGCTGTTCTTCAGTTCTACAAGGTTGATGATTCAGGTAAGGTCCAGAGGCTCCGCAAGGAATGCCCCAATGCTGAGTGTGGTGCGGGAACTTTCATGGCTAACCATTTTGACAGACACTACTGCGGTAAGTGTGGCCTCACCTATGTTTACAACAAGGCTGGCGGCGATTGAGGAAAATGTTTTATTGTGTTTGGAATTGCTTTAATTTGTCTAGATCGTTTGATGCAAGCAATTATAATTATTTAGGGTTGTTTAATTATGAGTTTCTGTTTGATTGACTTGTTTAGAGTCTGAAACTTATTTTAATTTTGTTCAATTTCTCTGTTACTGTTGTTGCTGAATCAGTTTTATCAATTCCATCAGTATTTTGGGTTTAATATTCTGAGTTCTCTTTGTTTTTGACTACTTAGGTGGATGCATAAATTTTGAATGGAAATCTCTATTATGTAGTTTTTGGGTTTAGAAATGTGCATTGATTATGAAATGGTAGCCTTGATTAATTTATGTCATGCACACCCGTTCTGAAAATAAAACCCCTTTTGTTGATGACATTTCTATGATGTATATTATTCTTTCGTGGTTTTATGTATACTGTGCTGCCTGATAGCAGTGTTTTTCGGACATCTTCTGAGATTTGGAAGTGCATATTTTCATTACATTGACCAGATATTGTCGATTTAGTTTGAGAATTTTTTAGATGACTGCGCAACTAGCAGCACTCACCTGTCATTGCATTGTGACAATGTTTTATTAACTGTTGGTTTAGGTCCACGCTCACCTATTGTTGATTCCGTTTTCATCAAATCAAACTATTTTGATTTTTTTTTTTTTTTAATCCAACAGCCAGTCAAAATACCAAGTGGTTTTCGTCTCCTTGCCTTAAGCCCACTAGGGTGTGTAGAATTGCACCCTACCCAACTTTTATCCATTTGAAAATCATTTCGAAATGATTGGGATTAGGTTTTCATATACAAAATGCTAACCCCAACCCTTCCTGCACCTCCTCCTACTGATTCTCACCCTAAGACTGGTACACCGAATAACCCAAATTTCGAACTCTTCTCTGCAGCACAACGACTTGTAAATTCAGATTTGGAATTCAAGGTAATATGTTACAGGTTTTGTTATCTCCATGTATAATCCTGATTAAGATAAAGTTGTTCCTTGACTTGATTTTTCATTTTCAATTCTAAAGATATTTTCCAGTGAACGTTTCTTTTCGGCTCTATCTGGACAAGTAATAATCTAAATTCCAGTAACGCAACAAATTGTGTTCCAGAAATTTCTTGAAGTTTTATCAATTTAATTTAATATCTAGTTCAACTGCACCAAAATAAGGAATGGGAAAGTAGTTAATGCTAGGCTGAATATTCTGAATTAGTTGATTTATTTGCCATTACTTTTATCAATATTTTGAGTATATGAGTTTGCTTCTTATAATCATTTACACTTGCGGATATTTTTGGCTTGCTGAAATTGAATCGGAGTAAGTGTGAAGTTCATTTCATTGCTTAAGTTTCATTTGCAATGAATCTATAATGATGACTTGTCCTTCAGCATGAATCTCCAATTCATTTACATACGCAAGTTTCTTTGGTGCTTCGGCTACCAATTTGGCTGCTATTTCAGTGCATAATTGCTTGGTTTTTTCCTTGAGTGCTACTACTGCTATAAAAATCATTAAGATATAATTTCATTGGCTTCTTGACGTTCATGCATGCACTATTTATTTTTTTATTTTTTTCATGTCAGTTGCCACAATCTGTAAATAGGGTTCTATTGTGTGGTATAAAATCAAACCTAAATGCATTGGGTTCAACTGTTATTTTAACACTTCAAGTTTAAAATTTTAACTTCCATTTACTTAAAAAAAAAAAAGAGGGAACCATTTTAAATAATAGAGTTATTATTTTCTTTTGTAACTTCGGTAGAGTTTTTATTTTTATAAATTGGACAACCAACTTGTGGAGGAACATCACAACCATTTTAAAACATAAACATCAACTCATTCAATATCCAAAATTCAACCACAACATTCAAAACATAGGTTTCCTTATCACAAATCTACTCAAAAATCAATCCCAAATTCTTCAATATAATAATTTCAAATCAATAAACTAATAAAACAAATGAAATAAGAGATGATCTAATGTCTAATATGATACCATAACATGTTTAAAACTAAGAAATCCAAACAAACAATGTTTCTATAATGAACAAATAACGAATTAATCAATGAAGAATTTAAGTACATTCAAGTTTAAATTTATTTTTGGAAGAATAACAATGGGTACTGTCTGAGTTTGCTCTCAAGCGCCTTCCTCATATTACCTACCTTTCATCACTTGAAATGGGGGAAAAAGGGAAGGGTGAGCGATAAAACTCAGCATGAAAACTTGGTGTATGCTTATGACATATAACACCTTAATATTTTGAAATATGTATCATCTGTTATAAAATCATCGAAATCATAAGAACAACATAGAGAGAGAAATGGAGAGAGTTTAGAGGAGAGAATTTCTCTTCAAGAATTTGTGTAATAAATTGGTAAGTATAGGCTCCTATTTATAGGAGTGGACAATGGCACAATCGTAATATTGTAAAGTTTACAGGGATATAATGGTAATGTCATTCACATATATACATTATTTATAACACTCCCCCTTGAATGACATATTACGCAATTGTCTGCCTCGTTAAAACCTTGCTAAGAAAACCCAATGGGATAAAACTTGAGCGAAGGAAAAAGAGTACAGTTGCTCCCCCTGATATTGGCCATCGTCAATCGTTGAGTCTTAATGTTCAAGTAGAACAAATCATGTATTGAATCTTTGAAGTTCTTCAGTGCTTCAGTGCTGCCTCGTTAAAACCTTGTCAGTAAAACCCAATGGGACAAAATCTGAACGAAGGAAAAAGAGTACAGCCGCTGCCTCGTTAAAACCTCGTCAGGAAAACCCTGTGGGACAAAACCTGGACGAAGGAAAAAGAGTACAGCATGACAGCATGATTCTCCCCCTGAAGTGTGCAATCAAGTATTCATGAACCTTTTGAATAATGATATCATCTTTCTTCTGGAATATATATGAAAATCTTCTTGTGTGTAGTCGATATCATAACATTCTTCATAAGATGTGTATGATTTTCTTCATTTGTTGATATCATTCCAGTATAACAATGTGTTGCTGAATTATAGCTTGTTGATAGCTATGATGATGCCTCAAAAACCTTGCTAGGAAAACCCTGTGGGACAAAACCTCAGCGAAGGGAAAAAGAGTGCATTATTCTCATTAATTTTCATCAATACGCCTCAACTGTTGCCTCATTAAAAAACTTGCTATGAAAACCCTGTGGGACAAAACCTCAGCTAAGGGAAAAAGAGTGCAACGCGTATTTATTCCTTTCATGGAATATTACATGTATATTGGTGCAATCACGAATCTTTTCATTGTATTTTTCACTTCTGGTGAATAATCAAATTTAGAATTCACTTCTGGTGAATAATCAAATCTATAATTCACTTTCATAGATTGCATCTTTCACTTCTAGTGAATAATTAAATATTCATTTTCAAATTCACTTCTAGTGAATAATCAATTTCAAATTCACTTCTGGTGAATATTCATTTTCGTATTCACTTCTAGTGAATAATCAATTTCCCAGATGTCATAAATAGTACACTCCAATTTCACTTTCAACATATTATATCATGGAGTCATTTGTATCATTCTATAGTGATACTAATCTGGGCATATTGAATCTTTCAATGATTTATACATGTATGTTCTTGCACTTTATAAACTGCAATTTCTAATTTTGCAGGAGCATAATCAATCATTGAAATAGATATCAATTTCGACATATAATCTACAATCATTTTACTTGAAATCCCAACGTACCGCGATCAACTGGTACATCAAAGAATACTCCCAAAGTACCGAGATGAGAATCATACATTTTGATCTCACTCATTGGTATATCAAGGAGCTCAAGCTAGTGATTTAGACTATAGTCTATCCACCATATGTCATGCCAGTTCTATGAAAAATTTCGCGCGCAACTAGTTGTCTTTTACGACTGTGAAATATTTTTCATTTGTACATATAATTACTGGCTTTACACATTTAAGCATTTGGACTTCAGGTCCTTGAACAATAATCCCTACATTAGGGTTTCATACTTGGCCAAAGAATTATGATTTCATCAATCTTATTTCATAAGAGGGTATGCAGTCGACTTATTTATCGATTCCATCTCAATATAACGTGGAGAGATCTCTTTATATGTTCTATCATCAGGTACCTGAATATCTCATCATTTGACTATGTCCCTTTTACTTACTTTGAGTATTTAGCCTCAAAGGAATCATTTCAATCATTCAAGAGATATTTATTTTTGGAATCGATAGTCATTATGCTTCAGGCATAATTACGCTTCAGGCGTGTTTTCACCATAATGTTCTCAAATATTATCAATCGGCTAAAATGCCATAACACATGTCATTCTTTTAGGGATGTAATTTCAATCATATATCTCAGTGCGCTTTGGTGGAGTGTATGCATATCGCACTTTTACAAATAATAAAGCTTCTTGAGCTATTCCCTGTTTGACATAGAATATTGTTGTATGATAAACAATTTCTGAATAAGTTATTCTCATAGAAAATAATTTGGAACTTTTGATAATCTAACCGTTTATTATAGAACTTCTGGTTCTATACGGTTTTATTTCATTTCTATGTATGAATATTTGATTCAATACAATATCGCTAAACTTCTGGTTCAATACAATGTATATTTCATTTATGAGCTTCTGGTTCATACTATATACATATTTCACTTGTACGTATGAACTTCTGGTTCAATAAGATATTTCACTTGTACATATGTATGAACTTCTGGTTCAATACAACATTTATTTCATCAGTATTCTATATAGTTCAAATCAGTATACCTTTATTACTTTTAGTATACCGAAAAATCAGGTACAATATCCAAGGAAATATCTCATAATCTCAATCTTGTCGCCAAATCTTCCCTTATATCGAAAAAGGTAATGGCATATTATCTCACCTTTTCAATAATTTATTCCATTATTTCTTGATGGAATCCATATCACTGACACGCGGAGCCGCCGCTCTTTTACGCGTTGAATAATGCATTTAAATAGATGATTTGGGAAGAAGGCTAGATCCATCAAAAATGGATATCATACTTTCAAATATTCGCAAATATTATTCCAATCTTCCAGTAAATGATTTGAGAAAAATTTATCGAATTAGGCTCGAAAGATTGAGGTTGCTGATGGATCATGGCATGCCAGAAGATGTTTGCTGGTTGATCGAAGCAAAAGTTCGATTAGCTGGTGAATTACCAGATTCATTTTCTAAGCACAAGCCTGGCTTAGGTAAGAGTACTTTTGCAAAGAAGCGAAGAGCAAAAAGATTAAATAGTTGCTACAAATGTACTCGATGGACATGTGATACCCGTTGTAAATCAATAGGATATTCATCCATAAATCGAGATGATAAGATAGACTTCATTAAGGGTGGACTGAGTAAGGAGTCATTGGATGATATCCGATTGACTCTTGAGACGCACCCTAGTGGATATGTGCAGCGTGAGCTACTATCTTTATGGGCTAAATTCATCAGCGATAAAGAGAGATATAGTCTCAAAAATATAATAGCAAAAGATCCTGTTTGCCATGCTGTTATAAACAATGATGCTTTGGCTATGCAGCATTAATACAAGGTAAATCATTTGATATATATGCACATATAAAATATTTTTTCTGTTTCCTTTCACGAGTTTTGATAAAGGCTGGTTAAAAATATTAAATCGCCGAAAGGTGAGTAGGATGATTTTGTCAAAAGTAAATCTTAACTTTTTCGAAAAACGACCAGTAAATAGTGAAGTTTTTCGGTTTTAAATAGCCAAACATTTTTCATAGTTCATGCATCCCAAAATAACATTTTCCTTCTTTACTTTCAAAAATGGAAGGACCAAAATTTCGACAGATCAAAACTATCTGTGTATTTTGTGGATCAAAAGTGGGAAAAGGTTTTGGGTATCTAGAAGCAGCCGTGGATTTAGGAAAGAAATTGGGAGAGAAAGGTATCACTCTCGTGTATGGAGGAGGTAGCAGTGGATTGATGGGTTGTGTTTCACAATCCGCTCTAGTAGAGAAAGCAAGAGTGATAGGTGTTATACCTACTCCTTTAGCTGATATTGCAGGCAAAACACGAGGGCATGAAGTACAAACCTTATCTATCCATGAACGCATAACTTGCATGTTATATGGTTCTGATGCCTTCATAGCCCTGCCTGGAGGTTTTGGTACTTTAGAAGAAATCTTTAATATTACTTCATGGGCTCAACTAGATCTCCATACTAAGCCTATAGGGCTTTTAAATGTAAACAATTTCTTTGATGGTTTGCTAACATTTCTTGATTATGCTGTGGAACAGGGATTCATATCTCCATTTTCTAGGAGAATCCTTATTTCTGCTCCTACTATCGAGGAACTGCTGGATAAGTTGCAATCATATATTCCAATACAAGATCCAGCAGGAGTAAAGATAGATTGGTCGCAAGGAAGGGGAATCAAGCGAAAATGGAGTCCGGTTAATGTAAATTTATCTTTGTGAACTCTAGAATAGGTGGTGGTAGAGTACGGAGTATTCTCACTCTTGAGACACACCATAAATTTCTAGGATTTTATCAATGTATTAATCTTGTGTACCTCAAAGATTTAAAGTGGTAGAGTATGGAGTATTTCTTACTCTTGAAACACACTTTTTTCTTTATTTCCTCAAAAGGTCAGAGGTGGTAGGATACGGCTACTCCCGAAACACATCTCTAATTTTGAGGATCATAAATGTTTTCCCCTTTTGCATTTTGCATGTATGTCTCGTTTATGCTTCTTCAGGAGCAATAATAATATCATTTCAGTATGTTTAGATGATAATTTTTACTTCTTCTGGAGTAAATATGTACTTCTTCTGGAATATATAAGTGCTCGTGCAAGAATTTTTCCAGGCACTTATCATCTAACATTCATCTCATAATACTGATGAGATTATTTTCACATTAGCTATATCCGTGCTATCATGTGATATTATCTTATCATACATCAACATTCTCTTGTTGAATAATTTTCATCCACCCATTCAAATTATGATATTGGTAACTTCTGGTACCATTGGATAAAACATTTTATTAATATTTATCAACCTTTTGGTAATGATAACTTCTGGTATCATTTGATAAAATATTTTCTAACTTTAGTATTGATAACTTCTGGTATCATTTAATGAAGTATCAAATAACAATAATATTGTATATATATATTAACAATAACGATACTGGGGTTATACCACCAAGTATATATGTTGACAACAACCCTCTAATATGTTAGAATTAACCAACAACTGAGGTGTTTATATGTATTCAATTGATATACCGACCATATAGGCGGTGTCAACGTGATGAAATAATTAAACCAGCCATATAGACGGTATCAACGAGATGAAACAATTAAACCGGCCATATAGGCGGAATCGACATAATGAAATAATTAAACCGGGTAAAGCCAACCATGTAGGTGGTAAAACCAACCATGTAGGTGGCAGCATAATATAATTCAATTGATCACATATTAATCGTTAATTTACGATTATTATACTTGTATGTATTATTAAGGGCAAAATCGTCCATATTTTAATATATTGCTCATATGAATAAATTGAAACCGTCAATAGGTTTAAAATTTAATTTAGAACAAACTTACTTTTGGTCCGAAGTTCAAAATCTCGTCAGGATTGCTCCAAAAACAGTTTTTAAGAAAACCGCCATGTTCGACCGCCGGAATATTTTAAAAACTGCACAAAACAGAAAAATAAGATCATAGAAAAATCCAATTCATCAAAACGGACAAACTGCCTTTCGTCATCGCCGGATCCGCCACGCGCCGCCGCCGCCGGCCGCCAAGCGCCGGTGATCGGAAAAATTAACCCATCACCATAATATGTGCCTCGGCGTCCTGAACATGCCGGTGGTCTCCGATTTTCCAAAAGATCAACCGTTTGGCCGGAATCATCATTTTTCAGTCCGCCAGCATCTTCTTCTCCGGACAATAACTTCCGTTTTAACCGTTGGATTTGCGTCAAATTTCAGTCGAGTCTTCTCCTAGAAAAACCCGTTGATATGCCGCTGGCCGATCGTCGATCGGAGTTCAGAATCGTCGGGAATAAGCATTTCAATTTTCGGTCAGATATCTGTTTTTGCACAGTTTTTCAGATTTTCTTCTTCGGTCGATATCTTTTGTTTCAGCCGTTGGTTCTGCGCCAAATTTTAGGCGAGTCTTCTCCTTGACAAGCCCGTTCTGATGGCGGTGGCCGATCGTCGATCGGATATCTGGATCGGCCAGAATCATTCTTTTTCAGTTTGAGAGAAAAGGAAACATTGGTTAGTAATAATCAGGTTTCTGATACAGAGGCTCATCATTTAGATGCAACTGTAGAGCATACTCCCGTTATTACTCAATTGGTTAGAGACTCGTGCTGATAACGTGTTATAAAATCATCGAAATCATAAGAACAACATAGAGAGAGAAATGGAGAGAGTTTAGAGGAGAGAATTTCTCTTCAAGAATTTGTGTAATAAATTGGTAAGTATAGGCTCCTATTTATAGGAGTGGACAATGGCACAATCGTAATATTGTAAAGTTTACAGGGATATAATGGTAATGTCATTCACATATATACATTATTTATAACATCATCATTTATTTTTTTTAACTTTTAAACTTTTCAAGCTTTCACTTTAACTTTCCAAAACTTTCACTTTGTTGCTTAAAACTTTTATTTCATTTTCGTTGTGATCTCACTTGGTGTATTTTTTAGTCAACTAGACAGTAATCAAACAATAGTGGGAATTGTTTTCTTTAGAGCCAAATTCATTCCATCACAAAACTGTTTATCATTCACTTTAATCACGCCGCATTGTGGTACTTCATTTTACTGCAAAGCGATAAAAATTAGGGGTGGTCAAAATAATCTAACCAGACCAAATTAAATCAGAACCAAACCAAACCAAGCGGTTTGGTTCTGTTCTACATAAAAAAATTATGGTTTGGTTCTTAGAATCAAGAAACATTTAGTTTTGATTCTGGTTACGGTTCTCTTTTCAGAACTAGAACCAAGAACCAAACTCAATATATATTACAAATTAGTGGATATTCATCTCACCAAAAAAATTCAAAATCTAAAATTATAAATGTGAAATGTATAAAAATGTTATTTACTGTACAATTTATCTCATTTCCTATTAGACAAAGATTTTTAATCATAAATCTAAATTCTAATTTTAATTCAAATTCATTTTTCTTCTTTTCAATTACTGACAAGCATTCACACTGCTTTACTTGTACTCCTATAACACAGTAATCGTTGCACTCCTTAGTC
This sequence comes from Ligustrum vulgare, assembly GCA_963555705.1. Lineage (NCBI taxonomy): Eukaryota > Viridiplantae > Streptophyta > Magnoliopsida > Lamiales > Oleaceae > Ligustrum > Ligustrum vulgare. Next base: position 25,351,072 of record OY743188.1, read on the forward strand.
ACCATCAGCATCATTGATTTTATTTTTTAAAATTTATATATATATAAACCTCGGCTCAATTCGTCAATTTTCAAGAGTTAACCTAAATTCAAATTGCAAATTCCATCTCTAACTCACACAACAATACAGTAGAATGAGACTCGGAACTTCATCGAAACCTATAATTATAAGTCTAAACGATTTTTATGTTCGATTCTCTAAGTCTCAACTGGTCGGCGAGCTTCCTATAGATGAGTTTCTTCTTCTTTGACTTTGAATAACATGTTACTTTTTCTAAATTTTTGTTTTGTAAACCAAAATTTTCATTTTCTATTTAGTAATGATGTAGATGGATTCTAATGAAGAAGAGGATATAAACAGGTTTTAATTTGTATTTATTATTTAAAAATTCAAGTAATGGTCTCAGAACCAAACCAGAACCGAGCGTTTTGGTTCCATATCTTTAAAAAAAAATCAATTGGTTCTATTAATAAAAAATCATCAGTTTATGGTTTGGTTTGGTTCTTCTGGAATTAGAACCAAATCGAACAACGTCCACTCCTAATAAAAATCATTTATATTCACCATCACAATGTGATTGAAAATTTTTTGTCGGGTACGTCGATTCCCTATGCTCCTTTTCTCACCCACTTCTTTCATGGCATAGAAGTACTCTCATTTTTTTTTTTTTAAATTAAAACGTGGGTTACATAAGTTTTAAGAGGAAATTGCACTTTTCCACATTTTTCACCCACTTCTTTCATGACATGATAAAATGCATGTTTGAACATTCTTTAAATAATTCCTACTTACATAGAGTAAATGAACAACATCAAAAATAGACAAATTGCAAGACAGTCACTTAAACACATTAACCATTCAACATTGATGGAACTCACCTGATGTTCTTAGTATTTATTGTTCTTAAATTTGAAGGTGGAAGTGTCTCGATTGCCCTTGACGTCAATGTGTCCAACAATTCGTGGTGAAGGTGCGAGGTGCTGGTGGCCAGTGGGAGATGAGGGGCCAAGAGAGATTGGGGGGGTGGGGGGGTGGGGGTTGGGGTTTGTATGAGAGAGAGAGAGAGAGAGAGAGAGAGAGAGAGAGAGAGAGAGAGAGAGAGAGAGAGAGAGAGAGAGAGAGAGAGAGAGAGAGAGGTTTGTGTGAGAGAAAATGAGGGAGGTGAGATCGAGGTTTAGGTATTTGGTTTTGAATTTAAATTTTCGTAAATTGTAATTTAGTCCCTCAACTTTAGGTAATGTGACATTTAGCTCAAAACTTCAATTAAATTTCAAAATGCTACTACATTTATTTTCCAATTTTAATTCAAATGCATTTAGACAGCTTACAACTTAATAAAAATGAAAATTAGCAAGCTTAACAAATAAAGTAAACAATTAGACTTTGAATTGCATGTAAACAAGTTATGAACTTTCTAATTTGCACACTGATCGAGACGACGTTAAAGTGATTCCACTGCAAAACAGTTCAAATTATAAACAATAATAATTACATTTAAATAATTTATAAGGATATTATTAGGATAATTACGTGAAATTCAAGAAACACGTAAAACGGAAAGGTGGTATTACAATTATCCTTGCTATGACTGTTTGTTTTTAGTTTTTATGTTTATGTGACCTCAAAAGGGGGATGGATACTAGAGAACCTTTCTTAGTATATGATTAACAAAATTTCGTCGCAACAAACGAATAGCTTAGCCTTATGATTTGAGAAAGGAAGAATGTGCAACAAACGTATCCAAATAGATTAAAATCTTAAATGGACAACTCATAGTTGATCAATGGCCTTGAATTGATGTTGCAGTGCCATTCTCTCTGAGACAAAAGCCAAAGATTCAAGATTGCAGTTTATTACAGCATTCACAAAGTAGCACGTCCCATCTTTAGTATCTCTTTTGGCACATCCCACCAATTATCTCGGGATGGATAGTAATGACCAAAGAATAATTTTGCAAGATCATCAAAATAGAAGAGAAAACCCATTATGCTTAGCTTTGGCAGAAAATAAAGCATGTTTGGAGTTTGTTTTCGACAGTCAGAACAAATTTTACTCTTTCTCAATTGTTAGAAATCTTGATTGATGCATTTCAATCTATCTTGCTTGCTTGAGCGAAAAGTTCCAACTGAATACATAGAAGATCAATGATATCCTTGCAACATACCAAGATAACTGGCATCAAATACATGAAAACTCAAGGATAATCTCAGAGCTCGTTTGGTCCATGAATTTTATTTTTTTTTGTGATTTTTTGTGTGTTTATTGATGGATGTATGGTTTAGATTGATTTGAAAAGTAAAAAAATGTGGACTTGACCAAATATAGATAGTTGAGATTGAATTTAAAAAGTTTTGATACACCAAACAAGCTCTTAATAAAGAATAAAATTACCATAACATCCCTAAAAACTAAAACTTGTTAGAAAATTGTTGTCTTGTCGGCTTGCTATATGTTGCCCTTATGAAATTGCTCCTCTTAAACAGGGTGATATCACCTCCACCAATTTGTAATTGTGAACCACCAAATTTGATTCCCCAATAAATACAAAGTAGAAAATAAACGACAATAATCTATATGAAGTCAAATAAACTAAGCAACAACGAAAAATATCCGTCAAAATTGAAAAATGAACAAAAGTGAATTACTTACAAGATATCAAATCTCTCATACCTATCAAAAACACAATTCCCTTCTTGGCTTCCTCTACAAGGTCCCGAACGCTCACCGATTGTCTATCGGTGCTCAGTTTTGGACCTCCAAATATAATTCACTCTCTCATACCACCCAAAATATCAAAATAAGGACAAAAGAAACTCGTCATTCAATCTCATATAACCTAATTTGGGAACAAAATGAAACTTGCTCTTCTTCTTCATTGTATTCATCACATTCTTTATTCTTTGCTTGTTTTCATTCAAATCGATCTATGCTTTTTTATTTTCCTATTTTCTAAAAATTGCTATATTATCTCCATCTCCATTAAAGGGAGACGAGACGAGCCTGCAAAGAGGAGAAAGAAGTGAAGAGAAGAAGAGAGAAGGGAGACAAACCAAATTTATAGATTTGTTTTTGGCGTTTTGGATTTGGGAATGGTTTTCTATTGAAAAGACCCAAAGCAACATTTTCCTTGTTTTGAGTTTTCAATGTAATTTTAATTTTTAATTGTTTTGTTTTGTTTTGAAAAACTCGTTTTTGAAAATGTTGAATTGAACGTGTTTTCAATGTTTTTGAAAACTAAAAATGGCCTGAAACAACAAAGAGAATAGGGCTTCCTACTTGCATTCTCCTTCCTCTGTCTCTTGTTTTTCGTTGCTCCTTTTTTGTGTAGTTAATTTAGTTCTATTTTTATTTGTACCTTCCATTTTTGGGGTATTCAAATACATTCAAACTCATTTATTTTGGAGTGACAGTTTTCTACATAGGATTTATGGTAGTTTCCATTCGGTATACTTGTTTATAAACAACACATTTCTTCATATCACTTTTTAATCAAATATATTTTTAAAATTAATTTTCAATCATATATTTTATCTCGAAAACATTACATTACAAACAACTTTTACCAAACATAGACTTAAAGTAACTAGATATGTCTGTACCTCCGAAAATGTTATTAAAACGATCACAAAATGTTATCTTGTGAGATCAAAATACACGAGAAGCCTGCTTTTATGGTCCGAAGTGCACCACATAAAAAGATGTTTTTATAATATTTTATGTCTGATTCAATTTGGGTTGGCCGGTGTTGAATTGATCCAATAATAATCAAAGGAGATAGTGTATCTTCGAGGTTTTAGCTTAAAGTTTTGATAAATCAGTGACAAATCTAAGCATTAGATAAATCGTGTTTATTTTATGATTTTGATAAATCTTTAAATAAATTATTTTATTTAAGAATGGAAGTGACCAGTAATTATGGTTAACATCAGATGAGCTTTCTCTCATCTCAAATAGGGTCACTTTAGGATTTTTGTTCAATTGTGGGATACGTAAATTAATAAAGATAAAAATTTAAATAATTTAATAATAAAATACTACTATAAAATGATGTATCTTACCATTGTTCCTTTCAGGTTCTCATGCTTTAAAATCGTTGTAAAATGAGTTCACTATCAAGCTTCAAAAATATATATTTCTCTAAGAAACCAACGAGGCTATCATCATCTACTCCACGCCCATTCGATTGCTCAATATATCCTTCACAATACTCATTAAAAAAATATTATGTCTACATTAGTAGTAGTAGTAATAATGGCACGGTAGATTTAACGTTAAAGTCAAAAGCTTATAAATCAATGGATATACCTTACTTTTTTTTTTATCATAATTAGCTTCTTTCCAAGATCACTAAAGTCTTTCAATCATTGAAATACTTTGTTAGAGCGCATATCAAATAGATATGTTTCAAGTTGATCATCAACAATGAATAGATCAAATCTTGAAAAAAATTGTGGATAAAATTAAAAAAGTCGAATCCATTTTTCTAATCAAAATTTGAGAATGAATTTTGTAGACATAAACAAGCTAAACAAAAAAGTAGCTTCGAATTTATCTAGAGAAACAATCATTCAAATCTTGAAGTTGCAAAGAGATGACATCGTAGAATAAATCTACATGATAGTGATATAAATTTATCTCTTTTGGTGGATTGCATTGGGATAACCATGAGGTACACTGCGTATAAAACTATATCCATTTTGAGAACATTAGTGTAATGTTGTTGACACGAAGAATAATTTTTTTCCCAAAAACAAATGCAACATATCATTTCTTATCATTTGAATCAATGTTTGCAGACTTTCACCAATTCCATTGCATTCACAAAATCCTAATCCTTCATTTATAATACCCTTGACAACTTATTCGAAGTCCCCACAATATTTTTCATCAGGTGTTGAATAAATGCAAGATCAAATGAATGTATTGACTTCAAAAAATTGAATATCTCACTTTTTTTTTTTTATCAGAAGAACTATAATCGTATTCCAAAATCATTTTAAGTACATCACCAAAACGAAGATCATGGAAAACATGCTGAACAAAGAACTATAATGTGACCCCAATGTGTATCACACAGAAAGTTGGAAGGGTAGTTTTTTTAGTTAGTCCCCTTTCACTTAAAATCTCACCCATTTCCAATGCATCAACAATAAATTAATACTTTATTGAAAATTTATAGGAAATATAAATTAGAAAATTCTTTATAATGTCGGTTTAATAAAGGAGTCACATGTCATATATCAAGTTGTAAGACAAATCAAAATTTAATTTATAAAATATTTAAGATAAGTAGAAGAGAAAATATAAAAAGCTTTTCATAAAAAATTAGATTAATTTAGAAGCATATTTTTATCGTTAGCACCAGTGTGTGACATTATCGTCTTAAAGAGAAAGTGTCAAACTCTTGCCTCGGTCATATTTCATTTTGCTCCATTTCGATAATTTTGTAAGTCGAGAACCTCTTAAGATTTTCACTTGCGTATAAAAGATATTTTTGTATATAATTTATTGCACAATAAATCTTATTAATACTTTTACCAACAACAGTATGATAATTTTTTTGTTTTTACGTGCTAGTTTATATTCTGAAGTTTTATTTGATAATGACAATTTTACAATTGTCGTACCCTGACAATGCTCATGGGGAGAAATTGGAGAAATTTAATGGAGTGGGTTTCTAGAGACAGTAATAGGAGATGTTTTATCTCACAACTATGAATTTTGCAAAATTCTTGATTGAAGATGCTCTATTTGTTGCTTAGGAAGAAACAAATCCTAGTGTATGAGCAGCGTTCGACCAATGGAGTCACATTGACATTGCAGAAATTACATTCTCAACTGCCTTGAAAACACACTATACAATGTATACAAATCAGAAGATGTCAGATTGAAGAAATTCATGGTTGACAAATTCCTAGACTTCAAAATGGTGGATTCTAAAACTGGAATGAATCAAGTCCAAGATATAAAAATTATGCTGCATGAGATACATGTGGAAGGAATGAAGCTCTAAAACCATTTTAGGTTGCAACTATTATTGAGAAATTACCAACTATGTGGAAAGATTCCAAGAACTACCTGAAACAAAAATGCAAAGAAATAGGACTTGAAGATTTTTTTGTAAGATTGAGGATTGAAGAAGATACTCGAAACTCTAAGAAGAAATATGGAAAGCTGGAAATGGAGGTTTAAGTCAATTTAGTGGAGCCAAGTACTAACAAAAATGGAAGCACCTTGGTAATGGCAAGTAAAATAGCAAAGCCAAGAAATTCAAATGAGGATGCTACAACTGTGGTAAGCTAGGTGAGCGATATTATTCCACTTTTGAATAATTTCTTCATATAGTTATATCTTAGACTTATATGTCTAGACTTTCCGTTGTATACTTCATTATAGACTCTATCAAAGTTGATTGACTATCATATAAAATAGAGATAGAATTTGTTTCTTAGATCTCCAAGAACCTGATATCCTCCAAGAGTAAACACACAACATGAGGTTGATTTATTCTCACACGCACTAGATATCCAACTAGCATAGGTAAATCCTTCTAGGATTATCGTAAACTTGGAATATTGAAGACCTTGATTCTTGATTTTCTTCAAATTATCAAGTATGCTTCCAATAGCCTTCCAATGCTCTCACTTGAGTTGCTAGTAAAAAGTTTACTATTTGCAAATGCTACATCAGGTCTATTGCATTGGACCTTATATATGAGAAAATCAATAACAGTTGCATATTCAAGTTGTACTAAAACTCCTCTATATTATCTCCATCTCCATTAAAGGGAGAGGAGACGAGCTTGCAAAGAGGAGAAAGAAGTGAAGAGAAGAAAAGAGAAGGGAGACAAACCAAATTTACAAATCTGTTTTTCACGTTTTGGATTTGGGAAAGGTTTTCTAATGAAAAGACCCAAAACAACATTTTCCTTGTTTTGAGTTTCCAATGTAATTTTAATTTTTAATTTTTTTGTTTAGAAAAACTCGTTTTTGAAAATGTGGAATTGAACGCGTTTTCAGTGTTTTTGAAAACTAAAAATGGCCTGAAAACATCAAAGAGAATAGGGCTTCCTACTTGCATTCTCCTTCCTCAGTCTCTTGATTTTTCGTTGTTCCTTTTTTTTTTTAATGTAGTTGTTTTGGTTCTATTTTCATTTGTAGCTTCCATTTTTGGGGTATTCAGATACATTCAAACTCATTCATTTTAGAGAGACAGTTTTCTACATAGGATTTATGGTAGTTTCCATTCGGTATACTTGTTTATAAACAACACATTTCTTCATATCACTTTTTAATCAAATATATTTTTAAAACTACTTTTCAATAATATATTTTATCTCGAAAATATTACATTACAAACAACTTTTACCAAACATAGGCTTAAAGTAACTACATATGTCTGTACCTTCAAAAATGTCATTAAGAAACGCTCACAAAATGTTATCTTGGGAGATCAAAATACACGAGAAGCCTGATTTTATGGTCCAGAGTGCATCACATTAAAAGATATTTTTATAATATTTTATGTCTGATTCAATTTTGGGTTTTCCGGTGTTGATTACTATTTGATCCAATAATAATCAAAGGGGATAGTGTATCTTTGAGGTTTTAACTTAAAGTTTTGATAAATCAGTTACAAATCTAAACATTAGATAAATCGTGTATATTTTATGATTTTTGATAATTCTTGAAATAAATTATTTTATTTAAGAATAGCAGTAGGGCTATAAGCAGAAACCGTCAAATCGTAAAATCGAACCGAAACCGCATTTTAAAAATCGATGGTTTGGTGCCACGCGGACCCATCAACGAAATGGTTTTGAACCGGACCAAACAAAGATGGTTTGGTTTAGGTTTGAAAATTTTAATTGTGGTTTGAAACCAAACTGGATCAATGAAAAATATGTAAAAAAAAAAAATATTTGAAAATTCGGCCAATATGTCAAATTCAATTGTAAAATTGGTATTTTTATTGTATATTTGCATTTATTACTCAATTAGACAATTAATCACACTTCAAAATTCATATAAATCCAATAATTTCCATCCAAATATCTGATGAATGGTGTGAGTTCGTAACAACGGGAAGCTTATGTAATTATTATATTGATTATATACTCAGTTAATAAACCTATTTTTTTGTGGCCAGTTATGTTCTCTATCTAATTAATAAATCTCTTGGTATTTTCTAGATATGATGATCACAAAGATCTTGTTGGGCATCATGTTATTATTTGGACCTTATAGACTTGTATTGTAACGTTTTCGTAACTTTTATTTAGTAACAACTTAACCTAAAAAGGCGGATAAAATAACTACATTGTAATTTTACCGTAATTTCATTTTGATTTTGTTAGTATTTAAATTTATAGTAGATCTATTTAATTTGTTTAGATTTATTTTCAATAGGGTATAAGTATATATCGAAATCAATGAACTCGTGACATAAAAGTAATAAGCAAATATATATATATATATATATATATATATATATATAGGTGAAATTGGCGGTTTAAAATCGGATCAAACCGTTAAGTTTAGAATTGAGTTTTTCTCAAACCGTTCTCAAACCATTTTAAATGTTAGGTTTGAGTTTGAGATTTTTCAAACTAGTTTAAAAAGTTTGGTTTGAAAATCTGTCATTAATCGGTAAAATCAGACCGCTTACAACCTTAAATAGCAGTGGCCAGTAATTATGGTTAACATCGGATGAGCTTTCTCTCGTCTCAAATAGGGTGACTTTAGGATTTTTATTCAATAGTGGGATACGTAAATTAATAAAGATAAAAATATAAAATAATTTAATAATAAAAACTACTATAAAATGATGTATCTATCCATCGTTCCTTTTAGGTTCTCATGCTCTAAAATCGTTGTAAAATGATTTCACTATCAAGCTTCAAAGATATATTTTTCTCTAAGAAACCAACGAGGTTATCATCATCTACTCCACACCCATTCGATTGCACAATATATACTTTCACAATACTCATTAAAAAAAAATATTATCCCTACATTAGTAGTAGTAATAGTGACATGGTAGTTTTAACATTAAAGTCAAAAGCTTATAAATCAATGGATATACCTTACTTTTCTTTATCATAATTAACTTCTCTAGAAGATCACTAAAGTCTTTCAATCATTAAAATGCTTTGTTAGAGGGCATATCAAATAGATATGTTTCAAGTTGATCATCAACAATGAATGGATCAAATCTTAAAAAAAATTGTGGGTAAAATTAAGCAAGTCGAATCAATTTTTCTAATCAAAATTCTAGAATGAATTTTGTGGACATAAACAAGCTAAACAAAAGAATAGCTTCGTATTTATCTAGAGAAACTGTCATTCAAATATTGAAGTTGCAAATAGATGACAACGTAGAAGAAATCTACATTATAATGATATAAATTTATCTCTTATGGTGGATTGCATTGGACAACCACGAGGTATTGAGAACATCAGTGTAATGTTGTTGATAGGAAAAATATTTTTTTCCCAAAAACAAATACAAATTTTTTCCCTAAAACAAATACAACATATCGTTTCTCATCATTTGAATCATTATTTGCAGACTTACACCAATTCCATTGCATTTACAAAATCCTAATCCTTCATTTATAATACCCTTGACAACTTATTCGAAATCTCTACAATATTTTTCATCAGGTGTAGAATAAATGCAAAATCAAATGAATGTATTGACTTCAAAAAATTGAATATCTCACTTTTTTTTTTATCAAAAGAACTATAATCATATTCCAAAATCATTTTAAGTACATCACCAAAACGAAGAACATGGAAAACATGTTGAACAAAGAACTATAATGTGACCCCAATGTGTATCACACAGAAAGTTTGAAGGGTAGTTTTTTTTACTAAGCCCCCTTTCACTTAAAATCTCACCCCTCTCCAATGCATCAACAATAAAGTTTGAATGTTTCTCTCGAAGAAGTTCGAATCATTTACAAGATTCTCCAACATTTACCACATCACCAACCACAGCAATAGAAATATTCTTCTTTCTCAGAGCTACAAGAGCTTGTTGAAGTTGATGAGCAAAATAATGTATGTAAATGATACATGGGTTCTTCTTCAAAATGAGTGTTTTTAGATCATTGAACTTACCTTTCATATTACTGGCCCCATCATACTCCTATCCTCTCAACCTAGACAAGCTCATATCTAGAAATTAACTTATCAATTGCAATCTTTAGTGAGAGAGCCATGGTAATATCACGCGAGATTAATTTGCAATTTTTAGGAGCATTTTCCAATGTCATAGCTTCATTAGCATCATTATAAGAAGTCAAAAATTGTAGTTTCACTAAGAAGTTACTTGGATTGAGGGAATCCTCAGATTCATCATGAACCCAAAAAGATATCCCTTATTGAGCAAAATAAAAGCACAATCATGATGCATTAAGTCGGATATGATAATCATTATTTGTTTATTATGACTGCTTGTGTAAAATTGAAAGAATGTGTTGGTTCTAATTCATGAAATCTCCACACTTCATTCAAGCTTTACTATGTTCACTATCATGCAGTCCAACATGAACGCTAACTCTTTCTTTATTTTTCCAATACGTGAATCATTCGCTGACAAAAGACTCACCTCCTGCTTATTTTTCGTCAGTTATTTTAAAAATATAACAATATACCAAACTCATCGAACCAGTAATAATTTTCTAAAATAGCCTACTCCAAATTTTCATCTTGGGAATGATGATCTAAAGGTCAACAAATATCTTTTTATAAATTAATAGTAAGCATGTTCTTTGCACGTCTTTTATATATGATAAATGATACGTGGAGATCCCAAAAAGGCTGTCGAAGAAATCACTAAACCTAGGGGTGTCTCTTGCAAAGAAGAATTCATAGGGATTTTCCTAGAACCCAGTTCAACCTACCTGACTGATATAATGACGAAATAACTCTCCGTTCTTATTAGTAGTAGGCGAATAGTGACCCTATTTGTATGTGCATTCACATGATGGGCACCATGTTGAATCTCCCTACCATTTTATTCTCTTCCACTTTGGTCAATATGAGTCCACTTGGTACTACCAGCTTTATCGGGGAATTTCTTGAGCTTTCCAAAGAAATAGCTTAGTAGCGACATTAGCAGCACTTGGGATGATTTTAGGTGCGGCCTTTTCCCTTTGGATATATAATCGTGTGGTTTTCTGGGAATTTAAAACTCGATTTCCTCCATAAATTCTCTGATCAGAATGGCAATAAGTTTCCATATTTATACCTTTTTCTTGTTGGAGGGGCTACCGAACAAGGCAATTGCCTCGGTTAGAGCAAAGCCTAAAATGACATAAGTAAATAATTGTTTAGCCAATGATGGATTTCATACCATGCTATGCTAGAAGGGAGAGAGAAGCTCTTTTCGGGGTTGCTTTCCTCGAGCACAAAAGCCCACAGGAACTGAGTTGATGCTCCTACATCCATAGCATTAGTAAGGCTGGTATAACATACACATACCAGACTATTGAAATAGAAAGTAGATCTGAATGGGGCCCTGGAGAATATAACATCATTTGCTTTTTTTTTTCTTTGTAAAATAAAGTGCAATGGAGAAACAATTTCTCTCTAGAGAACGTTGCGCTTTGCAAGGCCCTGGTTTGGTTGGTTTAGCCTCTTTCCTTCCTTTGAAAGAGATCCTGTCCTATTCTGCTTCTTGAAGCCCGGTGCGTGCTATAGAGTTCAATCAGTGGCCTTTCTTCGCGCTTCTATTGAATGATCTTGAATAATCCACATCTCTTCTACTTCTATTGTAACACGTGATTCCTATTCTTTGTGAAAAAGACACTTATCTATAATTATGATTTACATCCAATGCGGTACCCCCGTTTTTTGGTTCCCATTGGGTTTACCTTGTTCTTTCAAAACAATATATAGTAGTAAAGTAGAGCTAGATTGCACGATTGTCTTTTAGGAGAAAGATAAACCTGTTAGGTGGTCGAAATTGCTAAGGTAAGTGAGTACTCATTCACTTACCTACTCGTTATCTATTTAATAGTCACACAAGCTGTCTAAGGTAGTGTATCAAGTGGCTCTAACCGATCAATGAGACATGTCTTTCTTTATGTATGTATGGCATAACAATCGATTAGTCGCATCTGAGATGAATACGAAGTACTAACTTTTGTTTGTTTAGCACCAGATTCTAGAAAGAGGAAGATCGAAGCAAGAGTACCCCAGGGTGAAATTGAAAGGAAAGCTGGTCCAATCGTAGCTTCTAAGACCAAGGGGGATTCTGGTTGGTTGACAAAATGGGAAAGGTGGCAACTATAGAGAAAGTTACCCAATCTAACTAAATGTGACTCCTAATCACACTCCCATGGTACCGAACTCAAAGAGGGTAGGCACCCCCACCTCTTTTCCCTCCCATAAGAATCCTACTGCTATTGTTGGGGAAAGTGGCACTAATTTCGTGTTTGAGTCGATGCCATCTTATTATATTCAGTACTTTTGAATTCATAATACTATTTTTAAAGTAATTGAGGTAATTGATATTATTGAAAGAAAAAAAATTGGAAAATGATTACAGTTTTTAATGAATTAATACTTTCTTGAAAAATTTTCACGAAACATAAATTAGACAATTGTTTATAATATCAGTTTAATAAAGGAGTCACATTTCATATATCAAGTTGTAATAAGACACCATAAAATATTAGACAAATCAAAATTTAATTTATAAAATATTTAAGATAAGTGGAATAGAAAATATAAAAATCTTTTCATAAACAAATTAGAATGACTTAGGAGCATATTTTTATCGTTAGCACCAATGTGGGGGCATTATCGTCTTATGGAGAAAGTGTCAAACTCTTGCCTCAGTCATATTTCATTTTGCTCTATTTCGATAATTTTTTAAGTCGAAAACCTGTCAAGATTTTCTTTTGCGTATAAAAGATCTTTTTGTATATAATTTATTGCACGAGAAATCTTATTGATACTTTTACCAACAAAAAGATGATAAGTTTTTTTTTACATGCTAGTTTATATTTTGAAGTTTTATTTGATAATGACAATTCTACAATTGTCGTAACCCCTGACAATGCTCATGGGGAGAAATTGGAAAAATTTACAAGTGAGCTTCAAGAGAGAGTAATAGGAGATGTTTTATCTCACAACTATGAATTTTGCAAAATTCTTGATTGAAGATGCTTTATTTGTTGCTTAGGAAAAAACAAATCCTAGTGTATGAGCAGCGTTCGACCAATGGAGTCACATTGACATTGCAGAAGTTATGTTCTCAACTGCCTTGAAAACACAGTATACAACGTATACAATTTGGCCAAGACAGCTAAACTACTTTGGGAGTCCTTGGAAAAGAAGTACATATCAGAAAATGTCAGATTGAAGAAATTCATGGTTGGCAAATTCATAGACTTCAAAATGGTGGATTCTAAAACTAGAATGAATAAATCCAAGATCTAAAAATTATTCTGCATGAGATACATGTGGAAGGAATGAAGCTCTACAACCGTTTTAGTTTGCAACTATTATTGAGAAATTACCAACTATGTGGAAAGATTCTAAGAACTACTTGAAACACAAATGCAAGGAAATAGGACTTGAAGATCTTATTGTGAGATTGAGGATTGAAGAAGATACTTGAAACTCTAAGAAGAAATATGGAAAGCTGGAAATGGAGGCTTAAGTCAATTTAGTGGAGCCAAGTACTAACAGAAATGGAAGCACCTTGGTAATGGCAAGCAAAATAGCAAAGCCAAGAAATTCAAAGGAGGATGCTACAACTGCGGTAGGCTAGGTGGGTGATATTATTCCACTTTTGAGTAATTTCTTCATATAGTTATATCTTAGACTCATATGTCTAGACTTTTCATTGTGTAGTTCATTATAGACTAGCAAAGAGGATTGACTATCACATAAAATAGAGATAGAATTTGTTTCTTGGATCTCCAAGAACCTCATACTCCTCCAAGAGTAAACACACAAGATGAGGTTGATTTATTCTCACACACACTAGATATCCAACTAGCATAGGTAAATCGTTCTGGGATTATCGAAAACTTGGAATATTGAAGACCTTGATTCTTGATTTTCTTCAAATAATCAAGTACACTTCCAATAACCTTCCAATGCTCTCACTTGAGCTGCTAGTAAAAAGTTTACTATTTGCAAATGCTACATCAAGTCTACGATGCCCCGAATTTCGTGAAACCCGAAACGCCACTTCTTTCTTTAAAAACTAACTTTCGAATAAAATTTATTACCGAAAAATAATTAAATCTCAAAACATCACATTTATTGATTGTAATTTGTGCCAAAAATTCAAATAAAATAAATAACTTGGTGCAAATTCATAAAAATTCTATATTTCAAAAAAAAATGAAAAGTAATGGAGTTCGTAAAAAAACCACAACTTTTTTTTAAAAAAAATCTTCTATTTAATGATTTGCCATTTTTGCCCATCATTCGCCACCGTCTCCGAAATTCGCAAAATTTGTTAAAACAACCGGGTTAGCATTTCAAAAAGAAATACTCAGTAGACTCATCTCCAATAATTAATTTATAGAATAATTGATACAAAATTATGCAAATAATACAGTGACATTCTCAAATTCTCATCATAAGCATCATATAAGGCGTTCAAATGAACATATTCTCTTTTCATGCAATAAAGCATATAAGTTATGACAAGCATAACATAATTCTCAATTTATCTCATAATAGATATTCTCATCTATTCTCATGCATTTAAGCATATGATCATGTAAATTCACATAAAGACATGCAATTATAATCTAAACTAATTAGTGGGGGTGAGTCTACCTCAACTTAACGAGTTCACGAAAGTGGAGTGAGAAAAATACGTCAATCTTTTAGTTCTTCAAATGATTCCTCCAGCCATGAGACAATTAATTTAATATAATACTTCGAAAATTGAAAGAATGAAGTGACAAAGTAAAGTTTAGGGACTAAATTTAAATTTTAAAGAAATTGGAAATTTAAAAGTCTAGGGCTGAAATGGGTTCTTCGAAAATAATGGCTGAAGGTAGGAGCTAAGAAATTTAGGGACTGATTTGGTGAAATCCTGAAACTTTTGGATTTAAATATTTAAAAATAAAGATGAGTAGAATAACTAAACTTTAAAATAGGGTTGACATAAGAAACTTTAAAAGTGAAAGGACTAAAATAAATGAGTTTGAAACTTGAGGGCCCTAAAACGTAAATCTAGGAAATTAGGGCTAAAATAAATGAATTTAACAATGAAGGGGCTGTTTTAAAACATTTTTAAAACTCAAAAGAGGCTTACAAAACATTTTGAAACAGAAAGGACTGACTTGTATATGTTTCGAAAATCTGGTATTTAAGGGAAATTTACAAAAATCAATTTTTTTTTTTTTTTTAATAAAACAAATCATCTCTCATTTTTCTCTTTCTGTGAACGACAGAGAGCAAAAACGAGAGAAGACGGGGGAGGGCGGAGCCCCTCCTCCGAGATCAATCGACGGCGGTGCTGCCGGAGATGACATCGCCCGCGCGAGGGGACGAATGGGAAGTATGTGGGTGTGCCATGGGTTAGGAGTTAGGGATTTTGGTGTGAGGTGGTGCTAAACCGAGGCAAATAGAAGCTGGTTTCGTGGGTTTTTCAAGCAGCATATACCGATGGTCGAGGTAAGTGATTGGGATAAGTTTATTCTTTGATTTTGGGTTTTGATTTGGGGAAATTTGATTGTGGCTTTTGGGCGAGGCAGTGACAGTTGGAGGTGTTGATTCCGACGCGGTGGTGGTTTTGTGAGATTGGGTTTTCTCCGTTTGAGATGGTGGTTCGGTTTGGCTGGACTATGGGATGGTGTGGTGCGTTTGGAGCTGTCAATTTCATAAGGGCAGCGGCGGGTTGTGGTGTGCGACTGGGTGGTTACAGTCGTTGTTGATGGTGGATTAGCGATTGGGTTGTAATGGTAGTGAAGGTGTGGCTTGTGAAATTGGTGGTGACAGCATTTTGGTTGTGGTTTGTGTTGCAGGCTGTCGGGTGATCATGGTTAGAAATTGGTTTTGGTTTTCCGGCAGTGAGTTTGACAGTGTGATGGAGGTTGGTGATGGCGTCGATTATGGTTCGGTGATGTTCACGGTTTGAAAGGTGGGTTTCGTTTGTCAATTGTGGTGGCCGATTCTCAGGTTGGTGCGTGGGGGTTGGTTTATTCTTTGGTTTTGAGTTTTGGCTGTCTGTGGTGTATGATGATGATTCTGGTTGTGGTTATGTTCAGTGGTGAAAACGGAGTAGTGCCAGGTTTTGAAGTGGCGGCTGTGGTGGTTCGACAGTGGTTCGATGGATGGCTGATTTGTGTGAAATTGGAGTGGCTGAAACTTGATACTTTGGTGGTGAGCGATGGAAGCTCGGCTGATTGGTTATTATGGTGTGGAAATCTTCATAGCCAATTTTTTGGTTTGGCATATTGGTGAATAGAGGTTGTGGTTCAGTTGTGGAAGATGTTGCTGCAGTGGAGAGAAATGAAGAGCAGAAGTTTCCTTGAGAATTTTACTTGAATTGTGATGTTGAACTGGAAGTGAGGTTTGGGACATGAATGGAGTTTAAATGGTGGGTTAGTTTGGTGTTGGATTGAAATTGTGTAACCTTACTAGATAAACGTGTGTTAAGAAATTGATGAGGTTGAGTAATGGTAAAACACGAAATTTTTCGGCATAATTATGAACTCGGATTGATAAACTTGGATAATTTCGAAATGAATTATGCTGGAATTTAATTTTGGATAAAAATTGGATTTTAAGAATTTAAATTTTAAATTTTGGGATAAAATAAATTAATGATTTTGGAACATTTTTAATAAAATTTGGAATTTGATTACGATTTAAAATAAAATTTAAAATTTTAATTAATAATTGACTAGACGAATATTCTTTTAAAATAAATGGAATAAGTCATAACGACACGTCTTTATAATATTTAAAATAACGAAAAATTCCCGATCGCTACAAGATCTATTGCATTGCACCTTATATATGAGAAAATCAATAATAGTTGCTTATTCAAGTTGTGCTATAGCTCCTCTATCATTTTTAATAAGTTTAATATTAGGAACAAATGGAATATTTGCCTCTTTAATATTCAAATAATTGAAATTATTAATCAAATTCCCAATATAATGTGATTGACTTAACATATAACCCCTACTATTTTTTGTGACTTTGATGCTTGGTATGGTATCCACCCGTTTAAGATCTTTCATTTTACACGTGGAAGATAAAAAAAACTTTTTATTTTTGTCTATACCCTGCAAATGATTACTGATTGTCAACATTTCATCTATGTAAAGGCATATAAGCACAACATTAATATAACATAATCTTAAATAGAAGCATTTATCAACACTATTATGTTTGAGTCCAAAAGATATAATAACTAAACCGATTTTTCATACCATTTTTTAGGTACTTGTTTAAAACCATATAATGATTTAAACAATTTATGTACCTTGTGTTCATCTTCGGGGAGTTCAAAACCTTTGGACTGTTTCATGTAAACCTCTTCATCGAGGTCCTCGTTCAAGAATGATGTTTGACATCCATTTGATTTATATGCAAATTATAGATGCAAGTTAAGGCAAATATTATTCTTATAGAAGTAATACGTGCATATGTGTCAAAGTAATATATTCCTTCTTTTTTTCGATATCCTTTAGCTATAATTGAGCTCTAAATGTATTCAGAGTACCATTTGCATTTTACTTCCTTCTATATACTCATTTGCAGCATATATGTTTAGAGTTTTATGGTAAATCAACAAGCTCTGAAGTATTATTTGACATTACTGAATTTGTTTCATCATTTTTAGTATTCTTTCAAAAGGTATTATCTCTTGATGACATGGCTTCTTCATGAGTTTTAGAATTTGTTACTATATGAAGAACATATGGAGCTATTCTAATGACACTATTTTTATTTTCCTTGACTAAATAAAGAGAAATAAGTTGAGATTTGATCTCATCCAGTCCTAGTACCTTCTTTTTTTCGAGCCCTTTCTTTCTTCATGGTTCATTGGATCATCAATATCTTTAGAGGATATTTCTCCAATTGATCTTGTAGAACTAGAAATCTCCATATAAAATTCCTTAATAAGATTGTTATCCGAGGATAATGAATCCTCAAAGAGCTCTACATCACGAGATTCAATTATAACATTGGCCTCCAAGTTCAATAGTTGATATGCTATGTTATTTGTATCGTATCCAACAAATGTACATTTGATCCCTCTTGCACCTAATTTGGTCCTTTTCGGATCAATATACATGCAATAAGTAAGACACCCTCACACTTAAAAGTACTCAATGTTAGATTTTCTTCATTTCCATAAATCATAAGGAGACACTTAAGTGGTTTTAGCAAGAAATTTATTTAAGATATGACATGAACTTAGTAAAGTACTTCCACCTCACAGGTTAAATGACCAATTAGAATATATTAACATTGCATTAAACTTCTCAGCTAGTGTCCTATTTTTCTTTTAGCTAAAAGATTTTGCTTAGTTGTTCTAGGTTCACTACATTGATAAACTATGTCATGCTGTTTACAAAACAAGTTAAAGTCACAAGAAAAGTACGCACCACCTCTATTACTTTTAAAAGTTTTAATTTTCGTGTTTAAGTGATTTTCAACTTCAATTTTATAAGATTTGAACATATCAAAAGCCTCATAGTTATGTTTTAACAAATAAATAGAACAATCATATATAAACGTAATAAAATATGTATTTTCACCTCTTGTTAACGTGCCATTTAGTTTCACATATATCAATATGTAACCGATCTAATAAATGAGTTGTTCTAGCAACACTATGAAAATGTTTCTAGATCTCTTAGATTGCACAATAGTTTTGCATTTATAAAATTTATTTTCATTGTAAGATATTAAGTCACATTTTTTATTCTCTTCATAATACTCTCAACTATATGTCATAATCTACCATGCTAAAATGTAAAAGAGTCAAGCACACAAGCAGAATTCACTTTTTATTATTGTCAACTGATACAACATAAAGCTTGACCATTCCCTCACTAGAATAGCCTTTACCAACAAAGATCCCATTACGTGACATTACAAGTTTATCAGATTCCTACTCTCTTTTGATACCAGGTTTTCCCAAAAGATCACCACTAATTTAGTTCATATTCATGTCTGGAACATAAAGTACATTTGTAAGAGTAACTTTCTAGATTTGAAGATGATATCCACATTTCCTTTTCCAAACACCTAGGAGCGGCCTTCTTTACCCATTTGTATTTCATGTTCATTTTAAATTTCTTGATAAGTTCTGAATAATGACTTATCATAACATATATGTACGATGGCACAAATATTGTACCACAAAACTTGAGCTTTTTCCTTAATAGCATTGACTTTGCATACTGTAGCCACAATGTTGTCATTTTCAGTGGTGTTTAATTTGTATTCCACATTGGATTTCTTTCTATGTATGCATACCTTAGCCAAATAACCAGGTTTTCCAAAAATATAGCATGGTCCTTTTGCTTTTGAATTGAACTTCCATTTGTACCTTTTTGGTGTAAGAGAAATTCACTTTTTTTTCTTTGTTTGATTGATCGGTCTTTTCGATGGCATTTGCACAGATCTTCCTTGATAAGAATTATCATTCTTATCTCTTGCTCTTGATTCTTATTTGATCTAGGAGATATCTTGTAGTTGTTTCAAAGAAAAATCTTTAGAACTATGAAGAATCTTCGTTTGATATAATTTCCAGGTTTGACAATACTTGATTTCACTTGAAAGGATTCTGGAAGATCTATTGTGAAAACTTTTAATTTGTTTACAAGTACTTGCAATTCATGCATTTGGGGAAGAATGGGGATATTATCCAAGATTTAAAATAAAAATATTTGGAAATAAGAAATTTATTGGTACATTCTTCCTCATCTTTGTATTTATTTTCAAGTTGTTCCCAGATTTCTTTTGCTGAAGTTTTGTTGGTCTATAGATCATAAAAATCGTATGAAAATATCCTCTTGCCTTTTCTTTCTTTCAGCCCTTATATAATCTGTATTTGTCTCCACTAGTTCTGCTAAGGGTTCCAAATATGGATCTAGATGAAGAAGATCTTCAAGGCGATGAGTAAGGACTTCAAGTTGTCTTGCCAACTCATGAAATTAGTGCCATTGAACCTATCGAGCCTCACGTGATCTTGACTCATCAATTTTATGGTTGTTAAAGTTGTTTCATTCTCCTTTGATACAAAATATAGTTTTAGAATGTTAGAAACAAAGATAGGAAGAACGCTATAATCAAACTATATTTTCTCTTACCAAATTGAAGTTTGCTTGAAGGATGATGCAAATATGTTTGTAGGGTTAAACAAGCCTTAAATAAAGTTTAATACCAAGCAAAGAAAGAACTTGAGACAAACTTGAAGAACACTTTGTAAATTGAGTTTGATCTTTGCAAATTTGGATCAATAATGGTATAGATAGCTTTTGATATGATTCTTTAATCTCATATTTATGATATCCTAAGTATCCATTATGGAAAGATGTAAAGTTTGAGTGAAAAGACATCATAGAACCCTCAAAAACACGTTGGAATCAAGATTCAAATGGTCTAATTTTTCTAAATTGGGCAGTTGCCTGGCACAAAAACAAGAGACCACCAAATTGTTCCTAAATACCCGTAGCTTTGGGTACAAGCAGTCAAACAATCACCCAGCTAAAATGTGGGTATTTCGAGGTCGTATTTTTATGCAACCCCATTGATGCTTGATGGAATAAGAAATAGACATGACAACTAAACATACGGGGCAATCTATCGACTATTATGACGATCGATCGACTACCACGATGATCAACTGAAAATTGTGGTCGACCACCCTATCTCTCTATCGTTCGGATGTTCTTTCCATTGTTTAACAACCTTTTAGCAATTATCCATGATCCTTTCAATTTCCATTGAGTAGAGATTAACTGCTTGACACGTGGATTACAACCGTCTGGTTTACATGACATTAAAACTCCTATAAATACTCTAAAGGTGTATGAGGTATGGGATCTCTTTTTTTGGACTTTTTTTTCTAGTTATCTTACTTTTCATATCTAAGTTATAATTCTCTATTAAAAACCCAATAACCGACATTTACAATAGAGGTACTATGGGGAAGATAGCCCCACCCTCTTTTGCAGGTGTTTCATTGTTCACAAGAGAGTAGAAGCCATATTTCTTCTTGTCAAATAAGTGGAAAGGTTGAGTAGCAGTTATTTCATTGGTGCTATATGTGGTAAATTGGACATAAAGCTGTGACACGTTGGCAGACTAGAAGTGAAAAGCGAATGGTAGCAACCACGGTAGAATCGGAATTGTAGCCTGAGAACAAGGCACACTGCCTGTCTTATGTTACGTAGATACAATTCAACTTTCTAAAGATGAAAATGGAAGCCATGATAGCCCTCTTTCAAATTCAGACTCAGAATGCTATCTGGTCAGCACATAACCTGCTGGGAGATCATAATGAACAACTAATGAGATTCGAAGCGTGGAAGAAACGTCGGAAAGTTCCAAACCCAGGTTGTGGTTGGACGGATGAATTATGACCCGATATTCATGACGCGATGGCTCGACGATGCGGAATAAAGAACCACGACTTTTGAAACACCACAAGGATTTGCCCAATCTCCCTGATAAGTTTCTGGTTTTGAACGCCACAAATATTCTCGTGAATATTTGATAAGTTCTGGATGAACGCCACAAGATAATCAATCTTGATAAGTTCGGGTTTGTAATGTGAATCCACACATTAAACAATTGAAAAATATTCAATCTCTTTTTATTCAATAATCAAAGTCTGTTTTTAATATTACAATGAAAACGCCTTTATATAGGCTACCAAAATAAAAATCCTAGTCTACTTAGAAAGCTAAATAAAATCTAATTTAATTAGGGAATAGATAAAATCTCTCATAATGGAGTCCTAATTTAATTGGAAACAATAATAAAGACAAAGTAAATATAATCCTATAATTATGGAAATATAGTAAATTTCCGTCTGCATCATTGATTTGACAATTTGAAGCCCCAAACGATGGAATTTGGCCCTAAAATCAATGGGCTCAAGGGCTTTTGCCCATGAGTCTTGCTCAGTGACCTGTTTCTACTCAAAAAACATATATTATCTATCCAATTCCGACATGGTTAACTGGACTGCACTTTTATTTGGCTTGAATATTTAACTTTCTGTCAAGCCTGCTATGACTCCAATTGTCGCGGGTCCGGAACACATCATACCCTCCTTCTTTAGGATGATTCGCCCCGAATCATAGCTTTGTTCATGTTGTTTCACTTCACCTCCTGGATCAAACGGAAAATTATTGCTTCCACGCCAGAAGGATGACCAATAGTATCCTATAACTTGGGTTACATGAATGGATTGAAGTAGAAACTCCTGTGGGCATTGGTGGTGTTGCCCAAATTTCCAAGCACATTTAACCTGAAAGACAAAATTAAATAAAGCGGGGAGGGAAATGTTAGGTTCATGAGGTTCAAGGTATGGATCCTTGTATTCATGAATTATCACCGTCAATTCCATCTTTTGAACCACGAGGCCCTTCTCTTCACCTCGTTCTCCTTTTACAACTTCTTGCTCGCCCCCATCTATCTCTTTTCTCTCAAGCCCGGTTACTTCCTCTAACCCAATATTTTCTAGCTCATCCACCTCTTCAAATTTTTTTCTTTCAAATTCAACCACATCTTCTACCTCCACATTTTTATCACCATGCTCGTGCACTACCTCATCACTACCCAAATGTGGATTTTTCAATTCAAAGTTCAAATGTTGAACTTCTACCTCGACCCCCAATTCATTCCTCTCATCATCAACAATTTCATTCTTAATCATTTCCTCGCCACCCAACTCCACATTTTCCTCATCAAATTTTGGAGTTTGATTATCCGTTTTTAATTTAAACTCCCCCTCCTTCTTTTCAATATCCTTATCCCAACGATGCCTCCTATTAAACCACTTTTCACTCTCCTTCCTTACCCTCAATAATCTTCTAGTGCTTCCTCTAATGTCAACCCATATAGTATGCATGTTTTCCCTTTCTTAAGGAATTGGTATATGTGCATACTCTTATCATAAACAGCCTCCCTCCTATGTCTCCAAGGTTTTCCCAATAAAATATGATAAGATTTCAATGACACCACATAACACCATACATCCTCACTATACCTTCCCTGGGTAATAGGCACTAGAACTTGTTTGGTTACTTTGAAATCCCCAAACTCCCTCATCCACGTCATCTTATAAGGTTTATAGTGTGGTTCTAGGGGCAATCCTAATTTTTCAACCACGGTGCTAATAACAAAATCAGTAAAGCACTTTTCATCAATCGCCAAACTGCACCCTTATGATCCACATAACATCTAGTTTGGAATAAAGAGTCCGGATCATAATCCATTCCTTATGTGGTGTTTCAAAAACTCAAGAACAAAGAGGATTTAGACATCAAATAGCAGGAACGAATTTTATTGCTGGCTTGAAAGGAAATGAGTATCAAGAATTTAAGGAAATTCAAGAAAGTGGTTCTTGAATTTTGGAATGACTTCTTTTTTTTTTTTTTTTTTTTTTTTTTTTTTTTTTTTTTTTTGAATTTTCAGAATAAATAAAATAAATATTTTTTTTTATAATTCCTAAAATTTGACAACGAACACGAAAAAAAACAAACGAAACTTAATTCGGATAAGAATTAAGCAAAACAAATACTTTTAAAAAAATTTTGAAATGATTTTCTGGATTAAAGACTCAACAAACTCAAGAACAAGAAGAAAGCAAAAAAACTGAAAACAAAACACTCAACAAGATATGAATGATTTTTATGGAACTCAATGATAAACATAAAAATCAAACTGGATAGAAAAAACCTGAATTCAGAGTCCAGCTTTGATACCAGATGATGAGATTCGAAGCGCGGAAGAAACGCCGGAAAGTTCCAAACTTAGGTTGTGGTTGGACGGATGAATTATGACCCGATATTCACGACGCGATGGCTCGACGATGCGGAATAAAGAACCACGACTTTCGAAACACCACAAGGATTTGCCCAATCTCCCTGATGAGTTTCTGATTTTGAACGCCACAAATACTCTCGCGAATATTTGATAAGTTCTGGATGAACGCCACAAGATAATCAATCTTGATAAGTTCGGGTTTGTAATGTGAATCCACACATTAAACAATTGAAAAATATTCAATCTCTTTTTATTCAATAATCAAAGTCTGTTTTTAATATTACAATGAAAACGCCTTTATATAGGCTATCAGAATAAAAATCCTAGTCTACTTAGAAAACTAAATAAAATCTAATTTAATTAGGGAATAGATAAAATCTCTCATAATGGAGTCCTAATTTAATTGGAAATAATAATAAAGACAAAGTAAATATAATCCTATAATTATGGAAATATAGTAAATTTCCGTCTGCATCATTGATTTGACAATTTGAAGCCCCAAACGATGGAATTTGGCCCTAAAATCAATGGGCTCAAGGGCTTTTGCCCATGAGTCTTGCTCAGTGACCTGTTTCTACTCAAAAAGCATATATTATCTATCCAATTCCGACATGGTTAACTGGACTGCACTTTTATTTGGCTTGAATATTTAACTTTCTGTCAAGCCTGCTATGACTCTGATTGTCGCGGGTCCGGAACACATCAACAACCTTCTTTGGCGAAATCAAAAGTCTTTCGACCAAGCACTCAAACTATTGGAGTAGATCAATGGTACTCTTCACCTGGTGCTCAATCGTTTTGTAAGAGGATCCATTTTGCATAAAATCATGGAGGTCCTTCTACCAAAAGTCTTTAAACAATTGATGATTGAATTGTATGATGGAGTAGTTGATCCTTTGATTAATTGTGTACTTTTATTGACTTGATGAGACTGTAAGTCGCGTGTGAGAAAGTGATGTATTGTTCATTTTTTTTCCAATGTTAAAGAAGAGAGACCAAAGACTGGGTAGCCACTCTCATCTTGTTGTCTATCAAAACATTTGAAGAAGTTTCTCAAAGTTTTGCAACATACTTCCTAAGTAATAAGAGGAAGATTTGGATAGCAATTAGGAAAATGCAAGTTTCCCAAGAAAAAGATGAGCCATTACAAGATACTTTGGCAAGATTCAGTTGGGCCATCCTTAGAATAAAAGACCTTGAGATGTCTTCTGTGGTTTTTGCTTTGATGAATGGGACACAAAATTGAGCATTTAAGATGTCATTCTCAAAGAACCCTCTAAAGGCATTGCATGACTTGCTAAAAAATGAGATAGGTACGTAGATGCCAGGAAAGCGGATAGGTCAACAAAAACCTTCAAGCTGGATGGGAGCCAGAAATCGATGAGTAAAAATTTACTAATAGGCTAGGTAGAAGAATGATAACATGGGGCATGCTTACGAACGATTGTCTAGGCATAAGCGTGAAGAACTAAAGGCTTTACCCATTCAAATACATCTTACGCAAACATATTGATGGAAAAGGGTTTCACTGCATGATGATGCTCCAGTAGTAGTGGGTGACATTGTATACTTTGACATCAGAAGAGTGTAGGTAAATAATGGTAGTGCGAAAAACGTCCTTATTTGGGAAGCCCTTTTCAGGTTGGAAATTAGTCCAAGCAAATTGAAATTGCTGACCACTCCGTTGTAAAGATTCAAAGGTTCTACGATAATTCCAAAAGGAACCATTGGTTACATGTTAATCTAGGAACCTACCCAACGAGTGTAGTAATTATGACAAATTTCTTGGTAATCAAAACTTCTATGGTCTACAATGTAATATATGGTTGATCTATGCTAAACGTAGTTGGAGCTGTTGTTTCAACTTATCATCAATTAATGAAGTTTTCAAAAAGTTGGGAAATTGGATGCATAAGGAGAGATCAACAGGCCTCTGTGAGTTGTTAAGTAGAGAGTATATGGGTTAAAAGTACTCCTCAAATAAATAATGACTGCAACTTGCAAGCAAAAGACCGTTGAGTACTTTGATCGCTAGGTAGTCGTGGAATGTCGAGCACCTCAAGAAACATTATTAGTAGAGATGGAACTCACATAAAGAAGTTCATATTACCATTATAATTGTCTTTGATAGGATCTTTTTATTTCCTTTATGTGTTTTCGTATCTTTTGCGAATATTGTACCTAGGTTCATTTATTGCTTTCCCTAAGATAATGCCTGCTACCGAACCTCATGAAAGGACCCTAGCGCAGTCTCTAGTTATTTTTAACTTCTCTTCAAGTGTAATGCCAAGTATCAACACTCTGTAATTATTATAATTTTTAATAGAAGGTATAGGCAAGGACAAATGCTAAGGTTCTGTTCTCTTTACTGTTTTGAAGCCATTTTCTGTTTTTATTATCGAAAATGTCAAAAACGTGTTCTCTTTACCATTCTCCAAAACGAGTTTTACAAAAAAAGATAAAAGTTTACAAAGAAAAAACAAAATGTTGAATTCAATGTTTTGAGCGTTTTTAATGGAAACGAACTTAACATTCAAAATGAGGAAAATGTGTTATTTTGCATAGAGCTAGGCTAGCTCAACTAGAGAATTACATACTTATTACAACGCGATTCTGTTTTAACTTTAATTACCCTACTACCCTAAACCTAACACATTTCAGTCTTCAGTTCTCCCCAACACAAAGCAGTAGCAGTTGCATCCTCCCCTCTCCTCCCCTTGTTAAAAAGCAAGATCCGTTCAGTCTCGATCTTCACTGGAGAAGCTGAACCTCAACTAAACCTACAGGTATAAATTTTTCCTTTTATAATATCGATGTGTGCGCACATTCTTGAGGACAATGCGACCTTCTGAGCAGTTATTTTTGATATGAAAGTGTTGTTTTTGGTAGCTATGTATTTCTTTTATATCCACGTGTGCCCTCGTTCTTGAGTATTTCTTTTAATTTAAGTGCATCATTATCTCCTAATGACCTTAGTTTTTCCGAACTTGTGGCCTTAGTTCATTATTGTTTATTTCAGTCAAATTTTCCTCCTTAGTTTTGTCGAACTTGTGGTCGACCTTGGTGGAGATTTTTGAAGATCCACTGGCATTTGTATTGTCGTTGTAATTGTATAGTAGCTTTGGATCCCATTGATCCCATGAGGTCTCATATGAACTATTGTAATTAGCTGCCATTGTTATAGAGAGAAAAATACACAAATATATAGAGATGTATACAGAGAAAGAGATAAACTTGTTTTTCAGGGTATTCTATTTTGGAGAGGTTGCAGAATAAGATAGGATTTTTATTTGGTGTAATAATTTAAGCACATGTTCCATTAACAAGTATAGTTCCTGGAAATGAATCTATTTTGAATGTGGCATATACTTAATTATATTTATATGGATTTCTCATTACTGTTTATTACAATCGAATTTGATGGGGGAAGTATCATTATCTCCTAATGAAATTTGCAAATAATTATCATCTCGTAATGACCTTTCTCATTTGGTACATATTTTTTTATATTAGTAACTATGTGATTATTTTCATATTTTGTACCGATGCATTAGTTAATTTACTTGATTTGTTTTATTAACTTGATTTGGGATCCTTATTTATGTTTAGTACTTGTTTTATTAATGTTTTGTGTTGACCATTTGTTTTAATAATTATTATGCATTAGTCAATTTGCTTGATTTGTTTTATTAACTTGATTTGGGATCCTTATTTGTATTTAGTAGTTGTTTTATTAATGTTTTGTGTTGACTATTTGTTTTAGTAATTATTATGTATTTGATCAGGAAATGTCTGACTCCGACAGCATTTTGTTTGATGATTAAAGTGAGAAAGATATTTTTCATTCACAAAGGAAGGGTTTGATTTATCTATGGAAGAGATGTTATCCACAAGACACCTCGTAGAACATCGATGTTTTCTGGAAGGATTTACATTTATGAAATATTAAATAGTCACCCAACTGCGTGTTACAGTAATTTTTTGATGCAAAAACATGTCTTTCAGAACTTCTGTGATACTTTCAAAGGAATATGTCTCTTGAAAAATGGGGAAAAGGTGAGATTCGAGGAAGGGGTAGCAATGTTTTTAATGATTATAGGGCACAATACTCGATATAGAATTATTGATGATAGATTTCAACATGGAAATCACACAATAAATAAGTGGTTTAAGTGAGTCTTACGTGCTGTTTGTCAGTTGAGCACTGAGATAATACGCCCAACAAACCAGGGGGTTGTGCATGATCGTATCTTACAAAAGTATATGTACTTTTAAGAATTTTTTTGTGCAATTGATGGGACACATGTGACAGCTTGAGCACGAGCATCGAACCAGTTAGCATTTCGGGGAAGTAAAACAAATGTGACACAGAATGTAATGCTAGCATGCGATTTTGACATGAAGTTCACATTTGTGTATGTCGGTTGGGAAGGTACAACTAATGATTCTCGAGTATTCATTGACGCTGTTACAAATACCTCACCAATGCCATGTGGAGGTATATTATATTACTTTCTACTTATTTTAGGAATATATGCTTCTCAAACATGTTTAAATTGTATTATTTTATAATCGTAGATGAATGGTACTTAGTTGACGCCGGTTATCCAAACATACCTGGTTTTCTTGCCCAGTATCGAGTACGTTGCTATCATCTACGTGATTATGCTGGGAGAGGAAGACTACGAGGAAAGGAAGAGTTGTTCAATTACCGACACTCCTTGTCCCGTAACATAATCGAGCATAGTATTGGAGTGTTGAAGGCCAGGTTTCCTATTTTGAAGTTAATTAGCAATTTTTCTCTTATTAGGCAAAGACACATCCCTACTACGTGTTGCACAATACCTAACTTCATTCGTCAAGAACACGCATTAGATAAGTTGTTTACAGAATATTCAATGGAGAATATGATTTTTGATGATGTGCCCGAATCAAGTTATGCTCGAAAACTCACACAGTTTGATGCGAGTCAAACAGCCCAAATGGGACAAGTGCAAGTAGAAATTGCTACCCAAATGTGGACTAATTACTCAAGAAGGTGAAGATGACTTTGAAATTTATTTTGTTTTGTCAAACTCTGTGTGATTAATTTGAATTATATGTATTGGAGAAGTAATTCGGACTTGAACATTATGTTGTTAATTTCTTATAATATTTTTTGGAGTTGAACATTAATGACTTTATCTATTTTTATAATATTTTTCTTATCATTATTAATTAGTCCAACAAATATTAGATAAAAATATAATTTTTTTAAAATTTAATCCATAAGCAAATTAATTACAAATAGTCTAAGTAGTATTCTGCAAAATTTCAAACATAACGTATTTTCTAACTTTTCATTTTCAGAATCAGTTTTCAGAAATGATAAACCAAACGCGTTTTCAACACATTTGAAAACAAAAATAAAAACAGAAACATATAACATTTTTGAAAATGCAAATACAAAATAAAATACAAATAGAATGCCACCTAAGTATGCTAAAATGCCAGTCTAGTTGGAAACTCTTGATGCGCTTGCTACTGCTTTGATCTCCACTTTTTGACGAGCTATACATTTATATGCTCTCCCCACTGATCAACTATATCAAATTTACCAAAAGATTGACTAAAAGTTCTAAATTGCTCCACGGTCCAAGTGGTGAGCTTTCATAACCTAAAAATTGGTTAAGGCTAAAATCACTTGACACTATATCAAAATCGTCCAAGGGGCTAGGTGTTGAGTAAGAAAACTAAAAAACTTGTTAAATCTCAAAATAACTCAACAGTACAACAAGAAGACTAAGAAATTAATTATAACCTCTAGATTGTTTTATGGTTCAAGTGTAGAGTTCTTGTTGTTGTTGTTGTTGGTTTTTTTTTTTTTTAAAATAAATTGGTTGAGATTCAAAAATGCAAAACTACACCCTCTATGCCAAAACTTTCTCAATCGATTGAAATAAAAAAACAACCTAAAACTCAAGAATAGCCAATTGAGATAGTAGAACTCGAAATCACTAAATCAATAGGATAGTGAGCTATGACGAGAGGCTAATAATGCTAGATGGAATAAGAAATAGGCACGACGATAAAATATGTTGGGGAAATCTATCGAGTATTATGGTGATTGACCGACTACCACGATAGTAGATAGAATACTACTATGATCGACCTTCTACCACGATGGTTGACTAACAATTGAATGGTCTATCGACCACTTGGGTGGTCGATCAACCTATTTCTCAATCGTCCAGACGTTCTTTTCATTGGTTAACAATCGTTAAGCAGTTATCCATGATAATATCGAGTGGGGATTAATTGCTTGACACTTGATTACAACTGTCTGACGGTTGTATGACATTAGAACTCCTATAAATACTCCAAATGCATATGAGGTAAGGGGATCTCTCTTTTTGGACTATTTCATTCAATTTCCTTACTTTCCATATCTAAGTTATAATTATCTATTGAAAATCCAATAACCAACACTTAATTCAGATATACTACGGATGACACTCTTTTTGCAGGTGTTTCATTGTTCAAAAGAGTTAATAAGCAATCTTCTCCTGTAACATAAGTCAGAAGATTGAGTAGCAGTTATTCCACTCATTTTGACACAATATTGATAAGTGTATTTTATACACTTATTTAGATGCTAAAATCAGGATATTATATTTTCGTTTAAAAATGAATTCTACTAATTTCGTTATTATTTGTTATTATTTTAGTTTTTATCCTAAAGTCAAGTGAATGAGGAATTGAGGTAAATAAAGGTCAATTGGAGGGAAATTCAGGCTAAACGATACAATTTGGAAGTAGATGAGGTCAATCAAAAATCAAATTGGAGCTAAAGTGGAAGAAATCAAAAGATTAAGGTTCCAATTGAAGAATTCGGGATATGGAAGCCTTAATTGAGGGAATTCAGAAGTTCAACTAAAATTAAATAAATTAGAAATAAGGACATACACTCAATTTCATAGGAGGGACCAACTTAAATGACATGAAATTCGAAAATCGAAGGAAAAAAACAACACCATGCGATCGCCAATTCTTCTACCACATCTCATTTTTGTCTTTGCGAGCGATCGTCAATTCTTCTACCACATAATCGTGTGGCTTTCTGAGCGAATAGAAGTTTCCTTATTGAACAAGGTTTCTACACATATTAAACATAACATATCGAACCAGATGCAGGGGTGTGATACAAAAAAAAAGGAAAATGAAATTGGACTCTCTCTCTCTCTCCCTCCCTCCCTCCCTCCCTCTGCACATGCATTATTCTACATTGATTCAAGAAGTAGGGAGATGATTAAGAAGAGAATACAAGGCAAGAGATTTCATGATTTCAAAGGAGATTAAATTCTTAGTGCGAGGTCACTTTTCTTCTTTGTTGATTTGAGAAACCATGTCATGTTTTCTTATTTTTAGTGCAATTTATATTTCTTTGTGATGAGCAATGATAAGTGCATTTTATACACTTATTTATCTGTCAAAATTAGGATATTATTTTATTTTTCTTGAATAAATTCTACTTAATTGTTGTTATTTATTATTATTTCAAGTTTTATCCCAAAATCAAGAAAATTAAAGAAATTGTAGCAAAATGCACATTTCGATGCTAATTGGAGCTAAATTGGACAATCTAAAGGCTAATGACATCAATGGGAAAGATGCAATGTGCCAAAGTAAAGAAATCAGAAGTTGAAGGATTGATGAGCAAATTAAACATGAGGGAACAACTTGCAAATATCCAATGATTGACTTAGATCACAAGACAATTCTTTGAGTATTTTTACAAGTCAATTGGATGCAAGTAGAAGCCAAAAAGGAATGGAATATGATAAGAATATTATCATAAAATTGATTCCAACCGCACAAGATTTTGGACAGATTTCTAGTTGGACTTTGAGACCTAATTTTAGGTTAGTAAACGTATGAATTGGAAAAATCCTATTTCAGGAAGAATTGTAATCCTTTAAGTTATATTTCTAAAGTAATTTGAACACCTCAATCGGATAAGGAAATAGAAAGATATGGTCAAAATACTGAACGTTGTGCAGATACAAGAAAAGACTATCGCGGGTTTGACGAATTTCTTTCCTTCTTCAACTAGGTCTCTTCACCAACTATATAAGAAACATGTCTTGCATGAAAATCAGACCTTTGCCTCACCTGAGAACATCATAATTTTGGGATTTCAACGTCAAGTTCTTGAGATATTGGAGAAGGCAACTGGAACCAAAAGAAAGGGGCACGACTGAACTAATTTTGGTGGTGCACGGTTGGGGCGATGCTTGGACTTCAACTATTCAAACTCTGGGTTTTACTTTCATTATTTGTTGCTATTTTTAGTCCCAAGAGCATGAGTAACTAAATTTAATATTGGGATTGATGATGCAGATTTGCCTAGTTTTAATTTCAATTCTCAGGGGATTTTATTGTTTTCATGTATTGATTTTACTATGTTTTTAATACTTGAATTAATTGGTCACTAATTTATGATTTAATGGTTGTTTTCATAATTCGAGAGGTGAGTTAACAATTATATCGTGTAGTAAAATTCGGTAATTTCAACAAAATGATAGAGATATGAATTTGTGGTTACTTGTGATCATTTATGAATTCCTAGGTAATTTAATACATTTAACTAAGGAGAACTCTGACTCATTGTAGAAATACATGATTGACTTAGTTAAATAGGTCTAATTTGAACTCGAGAGATGTAAATCAGATATATGTGTGAATTCAATCAAATACAATTTTAGAAAATAACTTGAGATACGAAATTATGCTAGAATATTATTTCGAAATCATTAGTCACAATAGTTCTTTATTGTTAAGAAAACTCATCGTTCAATATCTCGCTTTTATATTTTAATTTAGTTGCTTTTAGTTTAAATTTCTATTTTTTAGTTATTGGAATTGTTTGTTTTATTAATCTCTCAATTTATTATTTTTTTGGAATTGTTCGAAATTTTATTTTCTTAGTTAGTTTTTGCTTTAAACTAGGAATTCTCCTGATCAAAGAAAATTTATACTGAATTAACTAGTTCTCGTGGGATCGACAACCTGGAATCAAAAATCCACTTTTACTACTTGTTAACAATATCGTGCACTTGCGATTTCAAACAAATAAACAACTAAATTCATAGTTGGACAAATGATATAGCCTAACTTTATTTTATTAATTTCAGAACATAAGCCCCTGTTCTCTTTGCTGTTTTGAGGTCGTTTTCTGTTTTTATTTTCGAAAACGCTAAAAACGCGTTCTCTTTACCATTTTTGAAAAAGCATTTTGGAAAACAAAAAAAAAAAAAATTGTACACAAAACGGAAAACGCCCGAAACATCGTTTTGGGCGTTTTGTGTGTATTTCGACAAAAAATGTCCAAAACGCGGAAAACGCGTTTTGGGAAATTTTTTTTTTTTTTTTAATAGAATTATCTTAACTTAGAACTAAGCTTAATATAAAGTTTTTATTTTTTTTATTTATTTTTTATTTTTTTTAGAATTATCCTAACATGGAACTAAGCCTAAATAAAGATTTTTTTTTTTTTTTTTGAGAATTATCCTAACTTGGAACTTAGTTTAAATAAAGTTTTATTGAATTCAACATCAACATTACAAAAAAAATTAAATGAGAATTCTTGTTGTTATATTTCAAAAAAATGCAATGATAAATGGACTATGGTGGTTTTGAAAGAACTTGCATTTTCTGGATTTTAATAGAAGTAGAGCTTTCTCAAGTCCCGAACCTGACCAAGCTGTGTTAATATAGACTCTTAATGCTCACATTAGTGTGTTGCATGTAACCATATTTTTAGTGTGTTGTGAAAGGAAATTTGAGTTGGAGTTAGTAGTATTCTGCAAGCAAATTAATTAAAAATAGTTTAAATAGTGTTCTGCAAAATTTCAAACAGAACGTGTTTTCCAACTTTTCATTTTCAAAAACTGTTTTCAGAAATGACAAACCAAACGCGTTTTCAGCAAATTTGAAAACAAAAATGAAAACACAAAACACAAAACATTTTCGAAAATGAAAATAAAAAATAAAATAGAAACAGAACGCCACCTAAGTTTTGCGTATTTATTACCATGTGTTAATTTTATATTGAGTTCAATGCTTGAATTAATTGGATAGTAATTCATAAATTTTGTGGGTTGTTTCATAATCTGAGAGGTAAGTTAATAACCTAGATCATGGAATAAAATCTGGTAATTGAATAGAATGCAGAGATACACTTATATTATTATTGCGGCTAGCATTTCAATTCTTATGTTTTATACACCTAATTGAGGCTTACTCTGACCCTTTATAGAGATATGCAGTTGACTTAGTTAGGTAGAACCAATTTAAACTCGAGAGAGACAAATCAGTTCATATTTCTAAATTCGACCGAACGCATTTATAGGAATAGAACTTGAGGAAAGATATTAGTCTTATTAGCTATGATGAAATTGTAAGTCCCAACACTCTTCCCATCACTTTAGAAAAACCAATTTTGTCAATTGTAATTTCTTCTTATATTGCATTTAGCTATATTAATATCTGATTTTAGTTTAATTAAGAATCATCATTTGATCGTACAATAGGGTTTATAGCTAAAATATTTCGGTAACTAATTACAATCCTCATGGGATGATAAGCTCGACTCTTAGGTCCACTATATTACATGTCATGATCTGTACACTTATTTTACTCCTACGCGCACTACTTTTATTTTGAACAAGTTTTTGGTACTGTTGCTATTGATCGATTATATTAATATCGATATCGATTAGTTCTTTATTTATTTTGAATTTATTTTATTAAGTATATTTGCTATTATTTTGAGTTTATGTAAACAAGGTCTAAAAGTTGTAAATTGGAACATGCTTTTGATTCCGAAATTGAATAGACTTTTCGACAGAGACGTTCAACAATTGAAGGCATCACATCAACTAGATTGTAAAATTACAAAAGATGGAGTCCCAAATGCTCCTTTGAATCCGAACATCCACAGATTCTGCTGAACCTGATTAATCAACAAGCTACTGTAATTGAACTGCCACCAAATCGTGGGGGATGACCTTTGTGGGAATATATGATTCCCCCAGCGGATAATGTTATGGAATGTGTGGTTCCGCTCGCTATTCCTACAAATAAAATAAAGACATCATTGATTTCACCAATTCAACATATTTAGGTGTTCTATGGTCAGCCTTCTGAAGATCCCCATGCACATCTCAGAGCTTTTCATGAAATTCTTTATATGCAGCGAAAGAATCGAGTTCCAGCTGAAGCTGTTAGGATAAAGCTCTTATCTTTTTCACTTTCCGACAAAGCAAAAGCTTGGTACTATGCACTGCCATCCAATTCTATTACATCATGGATAGTATTAAGTCAAAAAATTGTGGATAAATCCTTTCCACTTAGCCGAATGTCAACATAGGATGGAGATTTTCTTTCAATCAACTCCAAGGAGAATCCATTTTCTAAGCATAGAAGATGTTTAATGAACTGATAAATAAATGTCACACTCATGGGATAGCTGAATGGATATTAGTCCAAACATTAAGTCCGAACATTGTGCAATAGATTAACTCATGGTAAAAGACATGCAGATTCAGCGACTGGAGGATCACTCATAGACATGACATATGAAGAAGCAACTGAATCTTTTGAGAAGATGCTTGCTAATAGCTATCATTTGTATTTTGACAGCACAAAACAAAAGACAATTTTTTTTATGCACATAATTCAGCCCCTTTTTGGTATTGTTACGAAAATGAACCGGTTATGCCCATGACTATGTACTTTTCCATAAATTTTTTATTTTTAAATTAGAATATCTCTTTATGATAAATTATGAATTCTATGATATTTCAAATTGTGTTCAAGAATTTTGTTCAGTTATTTGATTGCGATTTATAAATATATTATACAACTAAAAGTTTCTTTAATGAAATCCAGTGTAATATATTAGAATTGTCTTCTTCTAATTTCATGCTTTAATTGCCTATATGAAAAAGGTTCAAATACGTGTCACTACTTGGAGAAAAAGGTCATTTTTAATTAATAGGTTTAAGTTTTTAAACTAAAAAGAAAAATGTCATTTTTAATTACTCAGGTTTTTAAACTTGGGGTGAAAAGTCATTTTTGTTTGTGGGAGATCTAGCATCTAACTTGCATCTGCCATCGATACACTTCACGTCTCTAGTCTAATAGATTGATTTAGGACTAATCCTATCAATTGCTATGAAATTACATAAGAAAGATATAAATTTATGATTTTTAATTATATTTTTAATTTTCGATCATTTATTAAGTAAAGCGTGATATTCATCTATAACTTTGATCAAATTCGTTATATGTGCGACTTTGAAGATATTCTTTTAGAGATGGACTGGATTTTGTGGTCAGAAGGTGTTGTTATATTGCGGGATGAAGTTTATGTTTCTATAGTAAAATATTATTTTTGTGTTATGATGATAATATTCTTTTGTAGATTTGTTAAACAATATCTACAATTTATTTTGTATGGATTTGAAAATTTGTAATGCATTTATTTTTGATATTTATGTAAATTACCATTTTAATGAATTAATGAGAAAAATTCTGGATTTTATAAATAATTTCTTCAATAATATTAAAAAAAAGCATATAGGAGATTTCCGTAACACTCAACAAACGTTGCAAAAGGTTAGTTTACAGGTTTTTCTAATAGTCAAAAAATGTAGCAAAATATTCTACGGCAGTACTCAATAAACATTGCAAAAGATTGAGCTAAAAATTATGGCAATACTTAAAAAACGTTGCAAAGGGTTTACGGCAACACTTAAAATACGTTGGAAAAGATTACGGCAATACTCAATAAATGTTGCAAAAGGTCTATTGCAACCTTTGTTTCAGGCTTTTGCAACATTTAAAAAATATTGGGAAATTTTTTTCCTTTACTTCACTGAAATTTACAACGCTTGCAAAAACACTGTAAAAGCCTTTTAGCAACATTTTTTGAACGTTACAAAAGACTATTTTTAAAAGATATTCAAATTTGTAATCACCACTTATAACAATAAAAATCTATATTCTATCCATCTATTGTCTTTCATTTCATTCTCAGTTCAAACAATTCCACCATCAAAATATTTCTAGAACAACTAACCGAAGGTATGAGTAATTAAACTCTAACCATATATATATGAAGCCATGGAATAGTTAATGATACTCTATTGGAAGGTTTTACCTTACATGCTTACTTTATTCTATTGATTTTTTTCCCAATGACTTCTATCTATAAGTAACTACCACTCTATAATATAAGCAACCTCACTCCAGAAGCCATTGTAGTTGAGGACATAGGCTATATAAGAGAGAGAGAGAGAGAGAGAGAGAGACCAATCCCATTTATCTTGGTTAGATCCGAACGGATTAACGATACTCTATTTATATATGTGTCTATTCTTCAGCATTTATTGTGGGGATGGACTGACTTTTCAAGAGCTCACACCAATCCCATTCATCTTGGTTAGATCCGAACGGATTAACGATACTCTATTTATATATGAGTCTACATGATTATTCTTTATAAAATTTAGTTAAAAGAGTACATCCAGAGGTAGGAAACGAAATTGAATTGTGTCGAACCTCTTTGAAGTGTTTATTTAAGTATTAAACAAAAGTATTGGAGCGAGTCTTTCGAGGATCCATTAATGCATAAATCTTTCAAGCAGCAACGATCACCTATGGTGAAGTGTTTAATCATTAGATAGATAATTGAAGAATATTTGGTCAAATACCTTTAAAATCAAATTTATAAAGAACTGTAATGATGCATAGATAGAAAGAAATATTTTTAATTATTTATAGTGATTATATATCATCTTTATTATTGATTTTATTATCTGAATTTTGTTATTCGAATTTACTTTTATTGTTTTATTTATATCATGTGGTTTATAATATTCTCGTTTACATGTTTTTATATATAATGATTATGATTATTTTTTTATGCCTAGACTAACTATGAAAAGAGAAATTGAAATTATTAGAAGAAGATTAGAATAAACAAATTCTGAAACTAGAAATAATAGAAAATATTTAGAAGAAATAAGAAGACTTCGAGAAAGAATAGATATATCGAATTCTCCTAGATTCACAAAATCGGAGTTCAGAATTTAAGAAACAAAATTAATAATCTTGATTAAATTTTCTTGTTTAATTATACTATTTTTAGACAATTTATTTTATAAATTCGAAACCTTTAATTGATCTAACACCTAAAATTTTTAGAGATTTTATATATCTAAGAAAAGAAATAAATATACTACTAGAATATCAAAAGAAGATATGTAGAAAGATTTTATAAATGATATTTAGATATAGATTTAAAACAAAGAGATTTGTTTGTAAATCTTTCAATAATTAGAATTATAAGAGATACTCAAAGAACTATTTGTACTATAGAGCGAAAAATTGAAGAATTAAATGTAATTATAGAAGAAAAAACTTCAAAATATAATAATACATTTTATTGTAATGATAAATATATATATTTAGAAACCATATCAGAAAACTAGAACGTTTGTTTGAACCTCATTATAATTAGATTATTTGATAAAATGTATTTTGAAATAGTGATTTTTGGAAAAATGTGTGTTTTAAAATAAGAGATAGAAAAATAAAATATTATTTTATTAGAGGATGTGTGATTAAAAATAAGATAGGGAAAAATGTATTAAAATTTAATGGGTCTCAAATAAATGCTAAATTTATAATCAAAAGGATAACATCGTAATTATATATTTAGAAATTTTGTCTTTTAGTGTGTTATAACCTGTTTTGCGTAGGAAATTTTGAAAAAAATTTGAATATGTGGGACAATATGTGATTGAAAAGATGTTGAAAAATATGAAATTAGTGAGATAATTACAACTAAATACACCACATTATATTAATATCATTAAGAAAATATATATATTTATATACAATACATACACCACAATAAAAATAAAAATATATCTTTGTCTAGTTTTAAAACAAAAACAAAATGATAAAATCTGTGCACCAAAATGTGTGGATCTTTTCCCCATCCCTCAAAGCTTCCTTACTTCCCCCTTCACTGCAAAACTACCCACGCTGAAGAGAGGATCTTTTTCTCATCCCTCAAAAATATTCACTCCCATAATTATTTACTAAGAACAAAAAATTCACTGTAAAGAATCCCAAAAATTTCCTATTTTCATAATTAATTAAATATGACCAATACATAATCATGGCAAAAAGGAAAAAGGCACATTAGAAATATTAAAAAAACGACAAAGACATAAAAAGTTAATTTTTTCTTACGCTAATCAAATTTTACCCAAAAATCAGAAATCCATACGAGGAAATGTAATAATTAAAAAAACTCCATAAGATCAAAAAAACTAAATAGCCTCCTTGGATTCTCTTCATTGTAATAAGGTTCAAAATGAGAAGATACTTACCTCTTCCAAAAAAGGACAAGATTTAGCCTCTGCTTGGCAACTCATTATAATGACTCATTATAATTTACACAATTTCATAAATTACTTTTTAACAATACATATTTTCTTTCTCCAATTTTTAACCACAAAATTTACCTCGAAATTTGAAATAAATGGCGACGGTTCATTATAATGAGCCGTCGAAAAGAGCCTAGAATTACTAAAATGTAGTGTATAGGGAGAAAAGAATTTTTTTGAAAGATTATGGTGTACATAAAAATTAGTGATAAAGAATTAAAAAGTTATTTATGTAATTTTATTTGTGCTTATTTTTATAAATAAATAAAATATTTAAAATTATTGTATAAAAAATAAGTTTTGTGTTGACAATATAACCACTAATTGATGAGTCATACAAAGATGTATAGCTAAAATTGAATTTTCGAAGAAAGTTTCCAAAAAACTCAAGGATCAAACAGGGCTTAGTAAAACTGTTAATACAAATAGCAATACTCAAATGTAATTTCATTCTCGTTATTTTTCTCCTTCTCCTTCTTAAGCCTTGTTTGATTATTATTATTATTATTATTATTATTATTATTATTATTATTATTATTTTAAACAAAGAATATGATATTTTCGTGGTAAAATATAAGGTTAAAAAGTGATTTTGTAAAAATGTATTCTCTTTTTTCTTTTCATCAAACCACATATTTATGAATAAAATAATATTACATTAAATAAAAGATTCCATATTCTTCTAAAAAAATTTTAGAAAATTATTTTTCAAAACAAACCCTTGTTTGTTAAAAGTTTTGTATTTAAAAATATATTTTTTATATTTTCTAAGTACAATGTGTGGTTAAAATAATGTGAAGAGAGAAAATGTGTAATGATTAAAAAACAATATTCTAAAATATGTAAAGCGTAACGCAGCGGCAATGTCAAGTATCAAGCTTAAGCACATCTAGGCGCGAAAAAGCGCGACAATGCTCGAACAAAGCGTGGGTAAAGCGGGAAACATGACGAAGTGGCAAGGTCAAGCTTTAAGCCTAAGCACGTCTAATTGTACGTATAAGCGATCTTTTTACAACATTGTTAAAAATAGATTTTAGGAATTGCATTAAAAAAAAATAAATGTTTTGAACTTTTTATTTAACCACAGGTACAAAGGAGAAATCACGTTCATTCAAGAATTATGGCAGAAGTAGCGCATGCTCATAAAGCTTCAAATGTAAAACAACAGGCGCCGTATTTTACTGGTTTGACCTCTATAAAGAATAGGGTTTTTGATTTTGAAGAGATAAACCATGAAAATTTGAAAAAAGCAACATGTTGAACGGTCAAAAAGCACGGACTGCAGACTAGAAAAGTAGCAAAAGAATTGGTCCCATTGCAATATAAATTGTCCCTTTGCTGACTGACAATCAATCGATGACCAAGAACACCGAATACCAGGATACTAAAGACATTCATTAACAGGTATGCAATCTGTTTTTTTTTCCCGGAATTTCTTTTTCC
Organism: Ligustrum vulgare; assembly: GCA_963555705.1. NCBI lineage: Eukaryota > Viridiplantae > Streptophyta > Magnoliopsida > Lamiales > Oleaceae > Ligustrum > Ligustrum vulgare. The sequence goes on from OY743188.1 coordinate 25,392,026, forward strand.
TTTTCCTGGGTTTTTATATTTCAATTACTGGGATGTTTTGTTTGATTTTCTGTTCAATCTATTGAGTGACAGTTCATATTTTCCGTTTTCTCTCTAGGGTTTGTTACATGACTCTGATTTTCCTGAGAAATTTTTAAAACGTAATTAATTTTTGAATTGCTGATAGGTTTTATCCAATTGATGTATTTGCTGTCATGTGTGCTTTACAATTACAACATCTTATCTCGAAGGGGGAAAAAAATTCCTCTATTTTTTGGCTTCCAGATATTGTTCGATTATAGTTGATTTCATCGTTCTTGAAATATGTTTTCTGCATCTTTACCCAGCTCGTAGAAAATCTCACCACCTTACTAGATATAGTTTTTCCGTCTCAATTTGATTCTGGATCTACATAATCGGGAGTATGTTAGTGTGGTAACACTGTTTAGATTATAATCTGATTTATTTATGATTTTGAGGTAAAAAACAGTGGTTGAAAATTAAAATGAGAAAATGTGCATGGTTAAAAAGTGGTTTTGGGAAATTGTGTAGATTATAATTTGGTTTATAATCTAAAAAAAAAGCAAGTTAATGAACACATGAAGTTGATTATGTTGCACTCCTTGCTAATCATGATAAGGCCTAGGACTAATTTGGGATGAAGCATTTTTATATACTTCAAAGTAGTTTGTGATTTTGTAAATTGCCTTGCTCTAACTTATGAATTGTTTCAGGTGGGTTATTCTTCTTCTTGATCTGAGGAGACAAATCTCGTGTGAAAACCCGTTTTGTGTTGTATATTATGATAAACATGGCTTCAGCAAATGTAGCTCCTGCTTCTGGTATTAGAGAACCCGGTGGAAATACTGCTGTTCTAGATAAGTTACCAGATGAGATGAATGATATGAAGATTAGGGACGACAAGGTAGATGACCTGGTCTTTTCATTTTATTATTCACTATTTCATCGAACCCTGTTACTCTTGTTGTAATGCTTTTGTTATGCACCATTTTTATCAATATCAGGATATCGAACCACCGATTGTAGATGGTAATGGGACAGAAACTGGCCATATAATTGTGTCAACAATTGGTGGTAGAAATGGGCAGCCAAAGCAGGTAATATTTGAAATCTTAGGTTTTATATTATGCAACACTTGATAGACCTTGTTCTCCTTGTTAATGATTACTCATGCTTTGTTAGACTGTAAGTTATATGGCTGAGCGTATAGTTGGACAGGGATCTTTCGGAGTAGTGTTTCAGGTACGCTTTTTTTTTTTTTTTTGGTACTGTACTCCGAATGTTTACAAGATTTCCAATTTATGGCTTCAGTGAGGAGTTGATATTTGTTGTTTTAAACCTTCTACGATATCAATATTGCTGTGCAGGCAAAATGTTTAGAGACTGGTGAAACTGTTGCAATTAAAAAGGTTCTTCAAGACAAGAGGTACAAGAACCGTGAGCTACAGACAATGCGTCTTATAGACCACCCTAATGTTGTGTCTTTAAAACACTGCTTCTTTTCAACAACTAAGAAGGATGAGCTTTACCTTAACTTGGTATTGGAGTATGTTCCTGAGACAGTTCATCGGGTGATTAGACATTATAGCAAGATGAAACAGAGAATGCCAATGATATATGTAAAATTGTATGCTTATCAGGCAAGTTCACTTCCATTACTAATGTTTATATTTTGGTCTAGCATTTGTATTTGATTTCAATGCATCATTGAGATAAACTTTTCTCTACAAGTTGAGCCATTCTTATTCTTTCATTTTCCTGCAGATTTTTAGAGCACTGGCTTATATCCATGGTAGTATTGGGGTATGTCACAGGGACATTAAACCTCAAAATGTACTGGTAAGTTAATGAAGCATTTGTGTCAGCAAAGTGCAATGACGAGCAAACCCAAACCACTTCCCCTTTACCCTGCTTCACGATAAAGATTTCCCCTCATTAATTGCCATGTTATCTTTTATTCACAGGTTAATCCACATACTCATCAGTTGAAACTATGTGACTTTGGAAGTGCGAAAGTCTTGGTATCATTACTTTTCTCCAGTCGATATATTTTCCGCTGTTTAATATCCCGATGCCATAATATAACTTTTTAATTGGTTTAATTTATAGGTTAAAGGAGAGCCAAACATCTCATATATATGTTCTAGATATTATCGGGCTCCAGAACTAATATTTGGTGCAACAGAGTACACTACCGCCATTGACATCTGGTCTGCTGGATGTGTACTGGCTGAATTATTGCTGGGACAGGTTGGTAAATCAGTTCTTTACATTAGTCTTCCTCAATTTAAATGAAGTTATATGTCCAGATTCTGATAAGAAATTTTCCATGGAAATTTCAGCCCCTTTTCCCTGGTGAAAATGGAGTGGATCAACTTGTTGAAATTATCAAGGTAATTATGAGCAGAGCAAACCTTTTATCATTCTTTTGCAGATTTAATAGTTTGGTCTATTGAAATTCAATTTTCTTTTTTCTTTTTTATTGCATGTAGGTTTTGGGCATCCCAACAAGGGAGGAGATAAAATGTATGAACCCCAATTACAGCGAGTTCAAATTCCCACAAATTAAAGCACACCCATGGCACAAGGTAAAATGGATATAGCATGAACCTCTTTTCGACTGGTCATGCTTGAACTGGAAACTTGACTTTATTTTCATCTTCAGATATTTCACAAGCGCACGCCCCCAGAAGCTGTGGATCTCGTGTCAAGGCTTCTGCAGTATTCTCCAAATCTACGAAACTCTGCTGTGAGTATAAAAAAGCAATTTTCCATTGATCCATCTTTTACATAATTGTAATATTGAAGTTGTTAACTCCGTTTATTGGTTGCTTCTTAATGTAGTTAGAGGTGTTGATTCACCCATTCTTTGATGAGTTGCGTGATCCAAACATTCGCCTGCCAAATGGACGTTTTCTTCCTCCATTGTTCAACTTTAAGCCACACGGTAAAACACACTCCTTGAACGCGTTTCTTATGCTACCCTTACTTTTAAATGTACATTGTGGTGATTTCCTTTCACTTTTTGTTCAACAGAACTCAAGGGTGCGTCTGTGGAGTTGCTGGGGAAGTTGATTCCAGAGCATGCAAAAAAACAATGTGCATTCCTTGGCCTGTGATGTGGTTGATGATATTTTTATACCACGTTACTAACTGAGGAAAATGAGTCTATAACTCTGTTTTTCTTAATATAATTCTCGTATTTTTTTAGTATTTGGTTCTAGTGGTAGAGCAAGAAAGTTGTGAGGTATGTAAACATTTTTTTGTAACGACACTTGTTGAACAGAAGCTCAATTTTCTCCCTGTTTGTTTACTGTTGTAATGTAAATAAAACTATAAGTCATTTAGCTGTTACTGTTTAATGTTTATGACATATTTCCGATATGGTTACTAGTTTGAGGCCTCGAGTCGAGCATTACTAAAGCCAAAATGAACTTTAAAACAGTGTATTTTGTTTGAGGCATCTTCGATATTTGATAGACTCTGCACATTTGTGCTTTGGTATGGTGCTTTGAGACGATTAACACTCACACTGTTATTATTCCGACTAGACGTCCAAGTAGAAGGTAGTAGTGAAAATACTCGGATATAATTTCAATATCTTTTGCAAAATATAGATAGACATTGTCCCATTGAAGATGTTCTAAGAGTCTCATATATAGTTGTGAATATAGTGCTATTATACAATGGTTTCTGCAATTAACAAAACTAGTATTTTTATCCTTACGCATCACATGTATGAAATTCAACAAAACTCTAGTTGCCAATGATGAAGAAATATTTAATTGCAATTTTGCAAAATTTATGTGGCCAACTTAGAAGAATTCAAAATTTTAGGTGTCAATTTAGAAAATTTTAAAACTTCAAGGTTGATTCCAAAAAAAATTCAAACTTTAGGGTCTGAATTATAAAACTCTTAACTTTAAAGGTCCACATTGAATAATTTATAACTGCATGAGACTTAATTAAATGGTAGAAAATTTTAAAACTTCAAGGTTGATTCAAAAAAATATTCAAACTTTAGGGTCTGAATTATAAAACTCTTAACTTTAAAGGTCCAAATTGAATAATTTATAACTGCACGGGGCTTAATTAAATGGTCTTGAAAACTTAACAAATGATTAAATACATTTTCCTTTCCAGAATTTAAAATAAATTCAAAAATAGAAAATTCAAAAAAGGAAGATTTTTTAAGAGAAAACAAAATTTGATGGCTATTCACTCTTTATATATATAATATTATTAATTTCATTAAAAATGCAAATTTATAAGTGGTTTTTTTTTTTAATCATGTTGATGTAATATTATGGGTAAAAATTTGGATGTTGTGGAAAGTATAGGTATATTTCTCATAATTCTTGCATTTGCCTATTGTATTTAACTTTTTTTTTTTTTTTTTTCAATTTTAATTCAAAAATACCAATCACAATAATTATAAATGCATGTTTAATCTTAACTCAACGAATATTTGTATTAAAATAAAATTATAGTTTGACTTACAAAATCAACTAGTTAAAATAATAATTATGTAAATCTAGCAATTATAATGATAAGACAACGAGCAACATTGGCTATCAAAAATATTATACTGAAAACTTTATATCATATAATCTTTACACAACTATTAAAATTAAGAATGATATAAAAATATTAATCACTCTTGACCCTAATATTAGTATTTATTAATATTATTAACTAAAGAAAAATCAAATCATCAACATTCAACTCTTCAATATTAGTCTCCGTCAGTAAATTTGTCTATAAATTTATTTATAAATAACACATTTCTGAATCCACTTTTTAACCACACATATTTTTCAAAACCACTTTTAAAAAATATATTGTGATACATTGGTGTCATTCCTATCAATTGTCGTGATTTGTGGAAAATTTCTTTGAAGATATAAAGATATTTTGCCATATTTTAACCTCAGCGTTTTTGTTTATAAACATTTGTTTTATCAAACAGATGCTAATGAGTCCTACAAAATATATTGGGGTAACAAAAATAATAATTATGAATGTGAATGAAATTAGTATTTGATTTTGATTGAATTTATAAGTCTCCGTTTGGTAAATAATTTATAAATAACACATTTCCTTAACTAAGTTTTTAATCACACATATTTTTCCGAAAATATCACACTATTTATTAAAAAGAAAAAAACTATTTATCAAAATTGTAATGTTGTGCCTAAGTTTTGGTATCTGGATGATTTTTTTTAACCAAATGTGGAAAAGTGGCGCATTCCATTAAAGAACTCATAATTATAGCAGTTGCAACTTGCAAGGCGTGAGTTAATTTATTGACTGGTCAACCTTTTGAAAACAACAATAATTAGTTTACATGCATTTCATTTAAGGTAAGTGATGCTGTAAAAATTATTGATCTTGACGTGGTAAGATCCAAAGCTATGAAATTGTTGGAAAAGATTATCCGACTTGCCTTTGACCTGCGAAAAGGTGGGGAGGAATATCCTTATCGCGCTCCTCTCGTATGAGAATTAATTTTTTGGAAAGAGTTAAATAATAGAGAAAGTGGATTGAAAAACTTTTTGATGTTATGAATGAATATGTGTTCATCAAAGGAACTCTATTTATAGGGCTCAAAAGCCCGTTACATTCTGTTATTAGGAGAATGAGTCATTTTTAAATGAACTTACCTTGTAGGAGAAAAATCCTTATAGGGATTAGACTTTCCTTTCTGAGGAGTCGCTTATACAATAGGAATACATTGGATTTGTTGGGTCCAAGATACAAACCCATTTATAAAGCCCAAAAATCAAGAATAATCTATGACAAACTTACGTGGGCCTTAAACACAATAAGGCCAGATAAGGTCGAACTTGAGAGTTATAATCAAGGCATACAACTAAAGGTCAGCTAAATGGGCTGACCTTCTTAAAGAAAAGAGCTTAGGTATAACGACCGACCCCATGGGCTCTAATGAAGAACATCTAGACAAGACTGGGCATATAAGCCGAACTTTATCAAAAAGGCCGACCTTGATGTTGGAGTTCTCATCCTCATCCTGTGACTGATGAGATCGGGCATTTATACCGATCATTTGCCCCTTGTGCGTCAGAGATCGGGACTTGATCTATAGGCACATTTATACTTGACAATTGTCACAGGTTTTTGCCAACTAATAAATTTTAGTGCTTTGAGATGATGAACAGTCTCTGATCAGATGTATGACATGTGGCAAGGAGAAAGGTGGAGATTTTGCCATTTTCCCACTGTCATTTTTTATCTATATAGTTGTGGTCCCGATTCTCTAATTCTCTTTACTTGGCAAAATTTTTGAGAGAGCAAAGAAATTCTCGGGCAAACTAGTATGACCTACAAGTAATAGCAGATGACCTTCGGCTAGTTGAAAATATGGACGAGGCCATAGATATCGAGCCTATAGGTTTCAACGTGCCCTCATCAGAAGGTCGAGATGAGGAATTAGATAGTGGGGAGGAGGTTAAGGATAACCCTAGGGTAAGAAGAGTGCCAAGACAAACCAACCTTGAACTTCCGTCCTTTAGAGCATATGATAGAGTTGGATCAGGTTGTCGACGGATATTTAGCTAGGGTCTCAGATGCGGACGAGGTATACTATCACTATTGGGAGGGGGAAGTGGTAGTATTCCATGATGCCCTAGTGGCCAAGCTTAGGTTCCTTGAACATCATTTCTTTGTTGACTTCTTGTTGGCCGCGAGGATATTTCCGACTAGCTCGCTCCCAATGGATGGAGGATTCTAGTTTTTTTTCTTTGTGTAGGAGTTTAGGGACCAAGCCTACAGTAGACCTCCGTAAGTGTGTCCTAGAGCTCCGGTATTTACCCCGATGTAACTGTTTTGTTTACTTGAGTGAGAAGGACAGTCTTCGACCGCCTTAGGACCCTTCCTCCATTTGGAAATAAAGATTATTCTTTGTAAGACCAAGGGAGGGACAGAGTATATTCTGACCGAACTTTAGAAAACCCGATGTTGATAGCTTCAGTATGATGTGGAATTTGAGATAAGAGGCTATAACCGAGCTTATGGCCAACGCTATAAGGGTGTGTGACTTTGGTCTCTTGGATGAGGAGGCATCTAACCTTGTTAATAATGATCTTCTTGATCTTCAGCCCATTAGGGTTCGGCCTATTAAATTATGTAATTTAAAAATACCTATATTCTTTCTTTTTTATATATACATATTTTACATCCAGTGGCGGACGTAGACGTTTCATCTTAGTGGGGCACAAAAATGAGTTTTTGTTATTCGTGGCAGAGTTAACAGGAGTTCGGGGGCGCTACCCCCGAATTTTTTTTTTTTTTTTTATAGAAAGAGCCTTTAGAAAATGCAGATTTATGTTTCAAATATCTATCCATAACTAATACAAACAATCAAATAAACAATTGTAAACAAATATTCAACGAATACCAATCACCACGATCAAAGTTGTATAAATGTTGCGAAAAATGAAGACACTTGAAATGTTATTACAATTTTATTTATCAATTACTGATACAAACAAAGAAATAAACAATTGTATAAATATATTCAATCCTCAAATGTAAATCTCAAAAGAGATCAATAGCACAAAATATTAATTTGAAAGTATAAACTCCAAACAAAAGTATATAATTTAACCTCTGTTTGACAAACTATAAAAAAAAATAATATGTTTTTAAACAATACAATTTTTCAAACCACTTTTTAACATAACTAATTTTCTCTGTCTACTTTTCAACCACATATTTTACATTGAAAACATAAAAAAATATTTTTAAACACAAATTTTTAACAAACTAAAATCTCAAATTCTAGTTTCTTTCAAAAAAAAAAAAAAATCAGATTTTTTAGTGGGGCACGTGCCCCACTATGACCCACCTTAGGTCCGCCCCTGTTTACATCCCCTAACTTTCTCAACCTTCTATGTTTTAGGAATGACTTTTGATTATGATGTGTTGAAAACTGCCTAGAGACGACAAAAAAAAATTGATCAATGGATTGGACCGGATTGGCCTTGATTCGCCCCATTTTAATTTAAAAAATTAAATTTAATAAAAAATAATTTTTAATTATTTATTTAAAGATTTAATTCAAATTATATTTTTAAAAAATAAAAATAAATAAAAACAATTGGTGGTGAATCGGCCCGCGGATTGGGGGCCCGATCCACCACTCCCTGAACCCGATCCGCCCCAAAAATTGGTGGATTGTAGGCGTGGATTCGGATCGAAAAAAATGAGTTCTCGATTCGCCCAATTGCCAGCACTACAGTAGCCTTGGAAAAGACACCCATTGTTAAGGCAAAGTGTGCTGAGGACAGGGTCACCTTACGAAGGCCCTAGAAAAGAACCCGGGCCGCAGCTTCAAGACCCGGCCGTACCTCCCGATGAGGAGGCCCTTCGAACAAAGAGTTTGAGGGGGTAGGAAGCCCAGAGGTCGGGCTCCCCCGGTACATATCCCAACCTCTAATTCCGAGATGAAAGTGGAGAATCCTTCTTTGCCAGACTATAGGAGGAGGATGCTGGACTCTCTCTATCTGGGCTTGGTCGAGAAATACAGGACCGAGGTGGCTTTGGAACAAGGGGTCAGAAGAGTACAAGCTGGCAGTTGATTTTAATGTGCTTGAGTCTTATACTCAAGCCATCAAGCAGGCACATGTTTGGTGTCTCCTGAAAATACAAGCTCGTTGGCTGCGTTTCCCCTAGGTACCGATGATCTCGACCTCACGCTATTCGAGGAGGAAGATGATTGTGAGGTTGTAGAGGATGACAAGGATGCCATCGATCCTAAGGCTTAGTCATGAGCATTTTTTTGTAATCTTCTTTTTGTATCCGACCTTGTTTTGGTGTTTCTTTGTAAAAATTCGATGTTTTATATGCCTCGAAGAATTCTTGTATTTCGAATTTTGTGAATGAGATTACAACTTTTTGTTAAGTACATGCCTTTTACTTTATGTTAGTTGCAAACTTAGAATTTCTGGTAAGGTCGTGCTTGCTTGACCAATCTTATAGTTCATTCGTAAGTTTGGAAGAAAATATTTGCTAGGATAGTGTCATTAATAACTTATGAAGGTCGTACTTTATGAACGACCTTGTAAGTTATTCTTACAAAGAAGGGTTTTAGCCTTTGGCTTTGTGTTTTTATTGAAATAATTTGTGAATGTCGTGCTTTATAACCGACCTTGTAAATTTATTCTTACAAAGAAGGGGTCAATCTCTTGACTTTGTGTTTTTATTGAAATAATTTGTGAATATCGTGCTTTATGGCTGAAATTGTAAATCATTCTTACAAAGAAGTGGTCAAGCCATTGCCTTTGTGCTTTTATTGAAATAATTTGTGAAGGTCTTACTTTATGGAACGACCTTGTAAATTATTCTTACAAAGAAGAAGTTAAACCCTTGACTTTGTGTTTTGATTGAAATAATTTGTGAAAGTCGTGCTTTATGGCCGACCTTGTAAATTATTCTTACAAAGAAGGGGTTAAATCCTTGACTTTGTGTTTTTATTGAAATAATTTGTGAAGTCGTACTTTGTGGTCGACCTTGTAAATTATTCTCACAAAGAAGGGGTCAAACCTTTAACTTTGAGTTTTTACTGAAATAATTTGTGAAAGTCGTGCTTTATGACATACCTTGTAAATTATTCTTACAAAGAAGGGGTTAAATCCTAGACTTTTGTGATTTTATTGAAATAAATTGTGAATGTCATACTTTATGGCCGACCTTGTAAATTATTTCAAAGATGACTGAATGTCGTACTTTTTGTGTTCGTTGTCAAAAAGTAACACTTTTATTGAAGTGGGGGACTAAATTGTGGGTCTCGTTAAAACATTACCCATAAAAATTGTTAAGTACATTTTTATACACTTTTTATACCTTTAAACTAGTATATTTTGGTATATCTTGAGCAAATATCTACTAATTTATGCATATTTTGTATTTAAATAGGTTAATGTCCAAGTTTGATGCCAAAAATCACAAAAGGAGTGAAGATTTTGCTGAAATTCCAATTTTGGGGATCATTTTGTCACTTTCAGGAAGTTTTGGATGAACTGCGCTAATGTTGGAAACGGAGCGGATCGGGCCCTGATCCGCCCCGCCCCGCCCCGAAATTTTTTGGCCTGATCCGGATCCGCCCCGCGATCCGTCAAATTTCGGGTCGGGGCGGGGCGGGGCGGATCAGGTTCGGGTCGGGGCGGATCGGTTCACCGATCCGTCGAATTATTTTTTTAAATATATTTTAAATTAAATCTTTTTTAAAAAAAATTAGAAAAATTATTTTTTTTATTAAATTTTTTTTATTTTATTGAAACGAGACGTATAGAGGCCGATTCAACGGATCGAGTTTTTTTGCCATCACTTATTGGAATTCTTTCTTCAAATGAAGAACATAAAAAATGTGTTTTCTTTAAAATGCAAATATTGCAGGTTATTCCTAGAAATTAAAGTTTGCTACAAAATTTACATATTAGATTTTTATACATGATAAAAAAATTATATTAAAAAAAAAATGTTGGATCACAGATCGGGGCGGATCTTGATCAGCCCCGATCCAAATCCGCTCCGTGAATTTTTGGATCGGGGCGGATCACATAAATTTCGATCCGTTGATCCACAGATCGGGATTTTCTCGGATCGGATCGACGGGGCGGATCGGACTTTTTTGCCATCTCTAAGCTGCGCCATCAAACGAGGAACCAAATTGCAAGATTCCAAAAGTTGAATGACCAAAAGTGCAAATTTAGAGGACTTGAATAAAAAATGAAAATTTGAGGACTAAATTGCTCGAAATTAAAAGACGGAGGACTAGATTGCAATTATGGAAGGGAATAAGTTGCAAAGAACCATCCCAGCCGAGCTCGAACCGAGCCGCGCGAGCGATCCATGGCTTGAAACGGACCCGAGACCAAAGTTGGTCCATGATTTTGTACGCGTGATCGCGCTGCGTTGCACCGCGCGGTTATGATTTAAAAAAAAAAAAATCTGGGTTGGTCCGGGTCAACCCGGCCGGTCCGATTCAGCCCAAAACGCTGTTTTAGCGGATTTTGGCATTTTTTAGGGTTTTTGGTTGATTTTGGGGAGAATATAAATATCAAACTCCTCATTTTGCTTAGGGTGGATGTAAGTTAATTCCTCTTTTTAGTTTTTCTTGTATTTTTCTCTTAACATTTACCTCTTTAATGCAAAGTTCAATTAATGTTTTAATGTTTTAGTAATCTTCTTTTACATTTCATCATCTTGTTGCTATTTAACCTTTTTATTTGTGGTATTTTCTCAAATTTCTATTATAAATTTCATATAATTTGAGTAAATTTAATGTTTTATACTTGGGTTGTTGAAGATATTAATGGTTGATGGAGAAACTTGGTTCAAAGTGAAGGATTATTGGATTTTCACTTCAAGAACTTTACAAAATGGGGAGTTTTCTTTATTCTCTTATTTTTAATATTTATTTTTAGTATTATTCATATGTTTATGTAATTTGTTAAATGTTATTGTTAGTTTATTATGGGTAAATGTTATTGTGTTAGAATTTTTGACTAGTTTATTTTTAATTAAGTATTTTAGGGTGTTTATGGATATTGGGTATTTATGTTTATTTTTTTTTATTAAAAATGTTGTTTTATGTTTATGTAATTTTAAAATTTGTCAATATTTTGTATTGTATTTGCAAGTCATTAAACATGTTAGGTTTAATTTAGAATTTCTCATGTAATTTGGTTAATTGATTAACTACCACTAATTTATTTTTGAAAGAAGAAATTAGTGTAGTTATAAAAACTAAATTCACCTTGTCTCATGTTTTCTAGCTTAGTTTAATCACCAAGTTCTTGTTGTCACTAGTTTACTTTTTGATAATTAGTTTTAGTTCTAATCCGCGCAGACATCATGGTAGCGATCGAGTGGAGAGGCTAAAATATCTCGGGTCTCTTTTTTAGTGCAGGTCGCGATCGCCCTCAATTTATACCACACAATCGCGTGGTTCGAATCTCCAACTCCTTGCTCTTGAACTTGATTGTCAGCCCAAATCACTTGCATCAACTTTGGCTCCTGTTCTATCATGTCATGAGTCAAATGTAGGGCATTTGGTGTTGGAATTGAATGCTCATCCACCCAAGCCTGCATAAATCCTTGCATGAATTGTTTGATCTTCTTAGTCCTCAGCCTCGTTATTGGTCTCACCGACACATGCAACGGGTCTTTGCTCGTTGGGCCACTCCGGTACTCATCATCCCCTCCCTGTTGAAAATGATTTGTCCTCGAATCATCACCTGCATCAAACAGAGAAAGGCCAGCAACGTTAAAAGAAGCAGATACATTATACTCACCAGAGAGATCCAGCTTGTATGCATTGTCGTTTATCTTCTCAATGACTTGAAAATGTCCATCTCTCCTTGGCTGCAACTTAGATTTCCGTTGTGTTGGGAACCACTCCTTTTGCAAGTGCACCCACACCCAATCACTCGATTCGAACGTCACATGCCTCCGACCTTTGTTTGCTTGGGATGCATAACACTCATTCCTCTTCTCTATTTGGTCCTTCACCTTCTCATGGATTGACTTTACAAGCTTAACCTTTTTCTCCCCGTCCAAACTGCCCCTTTCATCTACAGGCAAAGGAATTAAATCAAGAGGTGTTAGTGGGTTGAAACCATAAACAACTTCAAAAGGTGAATATGATGTAGTAGAATGCACAGCTCTATTAAACACAAACTCAACAAAAGGTAAACATTCTTCCCAACTCTTCAGGTTTTTATTTATGATAGTGCGCAAAAGTTGAATTAGTGTCCTATTAACTACCTCTGTTTGACCGTCAGTTTGAGGTTGACATGTAGTAGAAAATAACAACTTAGTACCCATCTTCCCCTACAAGACTTTCCAAAAGTAGCTAAGGAACTTAACATCTCTATCAGACACAATACTCCGAGGTACCCCATGGAGTCTTACAACCTTCCTAAAGAATATGTCTGCTATGTTTATTGCATCGTCAGTTTTATGACAATGGATGAAATGTGCCATTTTACTAAACCTGTCCACTACCACAAATATAGAGTCCCTACCTTTTTTTGTTCTAGGCAAACCTAAAACAAAATCCATAGATATATCTACCCAAGGCTCATTAGGTATAGGTAAAGGAGTATACAATCCTTGTGGTAAGACCCTAGACTTAGCTTGTTTACAAGTTATGCACCTGTCACAAATATGGTGAACATCTCTCTTCATTTTAGGTCAATAAAAATGTTCCTGCAGTGTTTCTAAAGATTTCAAGACACCAAAATATCCCATTAATCCCCCACCATGAGATTCACGCATAGAACAATTTGGCACACATAGCTTATTTTCCCTAAACAGATATCCATCATGCCTATAAAACTTCTCAACTGCACATTTTTCACATGAAGCATAAATAGTGGAAAAATCAGGATCATCAGTGTACATAGCTTTAATATACTCAGACCCAAGCAACTTCGCATTCAAAGAAGTTAAAAGAACATACCTTCGAGAAAGGGCATCTGCTACCACATTCTCCTTACCTTGCTTGTAGCGGATGATATAGGGAAAAGTTTCAATGAATTCCATCCAACGGGCGTGTCTTTTGTTTAGCTTACCTTGTCCCTTGAGGTGTTTCAGTGACTCGTGGTCAGTATGTATGATGAATTCCTTTAGCCACAGATAGTGCTACCACGTTTCTAATGCTCGGACAAGAGAATAAAGCTCCTTGTCATATGTTGAATAGTTTAGTGCTGCCCATTCAATTTTTCACTAAAATATGCGACTGGCCTCTTTTCCTGCATAAGAACAGCTCCAATTCCTATTCCTGATGCATCACACTCCATCTCAAAAGTTTGGTTAAAGTTAGGCAAGGCTAAAATCGGTGCAGAACATAACCTATCTTTAAGCAAATTAAAAGCATTTTCTTGGGCAACACCCCAATGAAATCCTACACTTTTTTTAACTATTTCTGTGAGTGGTGCTGCAAGTGTACTAAAGTCTTTAACAAACCTCCTATAGAAACCAGCTAACCCATGAAAGCTACTAACCTCGGTAATGCTTTTCGGGGTTGGCCACTCTTTAATTGCTCGAATTTTCTCTTCATCAACTTCAATGCCATTAGTACTAACAACAAATCCTAGAAAAACCACTTTCTCCATGCAAAAAGTACATTTTTTAAAATTAGCATATAGTTTTTCAATTTTCAAAACTTTCAAAACAGACCTTAAATGTTCAATATGATCACCTAAGCTCTTACTACTATATACCAAAATATCATCAAAGTATACCACAACAAATTTTTCAATAAAAGAATGGAAGACATGGCTCATCAATCTCATGAAAGTACTTGGTGCATTAGACAGGCCAAATGGCATAACCAACCATTCATATAAACCATATTTGGTTTTGAAGGCGATTTTTCATTCATCACCTTCTTTCATGCGAATTTAGTGATAGCCACTTTTGAGATCTATTTTGCTAAACATACATGCCCCATACAACTCATCAAGCATATAATCTAATCTAGGTATAGGATGACGATACTTTACCGTGATATTGTTGACTGCTCTACAATCCACGCACATCTTCTAAGTTCCATCCTTTTTGGGCACTAGCAAAACTAGTACAGCACATGGGCTCATGCTTTCTCTGACATAGCCATTGCTCAACAATTCCTCAACTTGCCTTTGAAGCTCCTTTGTTTCTTCCGGATTACTCCTATAAGCTGGCCTGTTTGGGATGAAAGCTCCTGGCACGAAATCAATTTGGTGCTCAATCCCAAGAATAGGTGGAAGCCCACTAGGTATTTCCTCGGGAAACAAGTATTCAAATTCCTGCAAAAGAGACACAGCTAAACTGGGAGGGCAAAAAAATAAAAATGTGATTCCGAAAATTCAAGAACCACTTTCTTGAATTTTCTCAAATTCTTGATATTCTTTTCCTTTTCGAGTCAAAGTTAACTCCTTCTTACTATTAACAATATCTGGACCCTCTTATTTTGAGTTTCTTGAATTCTTGAAATTCTTATAAAGGGATGAATTATGAATTCGATCCTACCTTCAAGACTAGATGTCATGTGAGCAGTAAAGTGTGCAATGTTACTATCGATAGAGAGTATTTCACTAATCTGGTTAGTACCACCCTGGTTGAGGAGTTTTGTTTACCTCTACTACCACATTCCAATCCTTATAAGCTGACATGGTTAAAGGAGTGTGGGAAGGTAAATGTAACCCATGGGGTTAGGGTGAAATTCACACTTGGGAGATATAGCGATGAACTATGGTGTGATGTGGCGCCTATAGAGTCTTGTCACATTTTGTTGGGTAGACCATGGAAGTCTAAGAGGAAAGCATTCTTTGATAAGGGTAGGAATGTGTACAAATTTGTTAAAGATGGGAAAAATATTAAGCTTATGCCATTAACCCCAGAAAAAATATTTGAAGAAGAAATGTTGCGACAAAAGAGGGATGAGGAAAAAATAGTGAGAGATGGTGGTTGGGGATTAAAGGATGGATTCATGGAGATGGCAAGGGCATTACTACAGTTAGATGAGGAAATAAAGGCACAAAGAGCGAGATAAAAATTGGCTAAGTTGCAAGAGAGGGAGAGTGAAAGAGAGGTTGATGATAAATTACAAAAGGAGAATGAAAGTGAGAATGTGGTGGACTTACAATTGAAGTCTCGGGGATAGGATTGTTGAGACTGAAACTGAAGAGTTGAAAATTGAAATAGTTGAACAAACTCCGAATTTTGAGGTAGAAAATTAAAATCTGAGTAGTGATGAGGATGTACCTCAACATAAATTTAAAATTATTGATGAGAAGATACATGAATTGGAGGTTGGGTATGAAAACTTAGGAGAGTTTGTTGACCCAAAAATTTAGAAGTGATGATTAAACAAGAAATTGTGAAATTGGAGGAGGTGGTTGAGTGTAAGAGGAAATAAAAAGAGGGAAATGAGCAAGAAAGTAAGATAAATGTTGGAGGTATTGAACAAACTCTGAATTTTGAGGTAGAAAATAAAAATCTGAGTAGTGATGAGGATGTGCCTCAACATAAAGTTAAAATTATTGATGAGGAGATATATGAATTGGAGGTTGGGCATGAAAACTTAGGAGAGTTTGTTGACCCAAAAATTTAGAAGTGATGATTAAACAAGAAATTGTGAAATTGGAGGAGGTGGTTGAGTGTAAGAAGAAAGAAAAAGAGGGAAATGAGCAAGAAAGTAAGATAAATGTTGGAGGTATTGAACAAACTCTGAATTTTGAGGTAGAAAATAAAAATCTGAGTAGTGATGAGGATGTGCCTCAACATAAAGTTAAAATTATTGATGAGGAGATATATGAATTGGAGGTTGGGCATGAAAACTTAGGAGAGTTTGTTGAGCCCAAAAACTTAGAAGTGATAGTTAAATAAGAAAATGTGAAATTGGAGGAGGTGGTTGAGTGTAAGAAGATAGAAAAAGAGGGGAATAAGCAAGAAAGTAAGATAAATGTTGGAGGGGAAGAGAAGAGCCTCATGGTGCGAGAAGAAGATGTGGAAGTGCTGTATCACGAGTACAATGATCCATACCTTGTATATAGCGAAACTAACATTCCCCACCCTATTTTACTTAATTCTTTCTTGTAGGTTGATCATTATACATGGGAGTATGAATCACACCAATCATGGCAATTCATGCTCGTGTTTCAATACGATCTTGTCTACTACCAATTGAAGAAGCACAACTTATTGAATTCATGTCACGGAGTCCATAATTTTCCATTCGATCCAGGTGGGGCAGCTGTACATCATGAACAACGCTATGATTCGAGACGAATCATCCTGAAGAAGGAGGGAATGATGTGAATCATGGCAGGCTTGACAGAAAGTTAAATATTCAAGTCAAACAAGAGTGCAATCTAGTCAACCATGTCAGAATTGAATGCATAATATGTGTTTTTCGAGTAGAAATAGGTCACTGAGCAAAACTCATGGGATAAAGCCCTTGAGCCCATTGATTTAAGGGCCAAATTCCATCGTTTGGGGCTTCAAATCGGCAAATCAATGATGCAGACAGAAATTTACAATATTTCCATAATTTTAGGATTATATTTACTTTGTTCTTTATTATTGTTTCCAATTAAATTATGACTCTATTCTTACAGATCTTATGTATTCTTTAATTAGATAAGATTTTATTTAGTCTCATATGTAGACTAGGATTTTTATTCCAGTAGCCTATATAAAGGTGTCTTCAATGTAATATTAAAAGAGACTTTTAATGAATGAAATATATTGAGTGTTTTTACTCTCTAAAGGTGAGGATTCCCTTTAAACCAGAACTTATTAAATATTGTGAGATATTTGTGACGTTCAAAAAATCGAACTTATCAAAGGAATTGGACAACATTTGTGGCATTCACTCCATTATGGTTCTTGTTTCCGCATCGCAACGGGTCTCGGGTTTAATATACCCCTAGTTCTTGCGTCGTAAGGCTCAGGTCGTAGTGTTATCGTCTGTTCTAACCCAGATTCAGAACTTTCCCGACATTATTTCGCGAGTTCGTCGTGAATCCCCTCTTGAGATCACATCGCAAGTAAGAATTTACAAGTTCTCTAGCATTGTTGATCCTTTATTTACTTATTTTTTGTGTTAGTAGATATTCTTGTTCGGGACGAACAAGAGTTTAAATTTGGGGGTATTTGTTAAGTGAATTTTTATACAATTTTTATATCTTTAAACTAGCATATTTTGGAATATCTTGAGTAAATATCTACTAATTTATGCATATTTTGTGTTTAAATAGGTTAATGTCCAAGTTTGAGGCCAAAAATCACAAAAGGAGTGAAGATTTTGCTGAAATTCCAAGTTTGGGGACCATTTTGTCACTTCCGGGAAGTTTTGGACGAGCTATGCCATTAAACGAAGGACCAAATTGCAAGATTTCAAAATTTAAAGGACCAAAAGTGCAAATTTAGAAGGACCTACTTGAAAGAAATATGAAAATTTGAGGACTAAATTGCTTGAAATTAAAAGACGGAGAACTAGATTGCAATTATGGAAGTGACTAAGCTGCAAAGAACCATCCCAGCCGAGCCGCGCGCATGAATTATGGCTCGAAACGGAACCGGGACCAAAGTTGGTCCCGGATTTTGTCCGCGCGATCGCACAGTTATGTAGCGCCCCGAGTTCCGTATACCCGATTCACTACGTCATTTTCTGTCTAAATTTTTCGAATAATATTTTTGCGGAAGAAATAATTGAAATTCATTTTTGGCAACATTAAATAAACTGTAATGGCCGATAAAATTGAAGCATTTATGAAACCATTTGAAATAGTAAATCGAACCATTAATATTGTAAAGAAATTGCCAATATCATAATTTCTCAAATAAATGAACTTCTCTAAATTATTCGATTGTTTGGAAAAATACGGAAATCATTAACGTCAAACTTTCAACCGTTTAACGATTATTGCCACCATCATTCATCGCTCGCCACCGTCTCCGAAATTTGCAAAACTGTTAAAAAGTAGGGTGAGTATTTCATGGGGGAAATACTCAGTAGACTCATCGCAAATTAATTTAATTTATAAGATGATTAAACACATAAATCCCGGCTCTTTATAAAACGAACATTGATAGAGCTTCTTTATAAAACGGCTCTTGATAAAACTCATATTGTGCATTACAGCACGGAACATATTTTGCAAATCATAGGCTCTTTGAAAATAGCTCTTTGAAAACAGCTCTTTGAAAACCATATACTTATAAAAACATTTTAATTATGCCAAGCATAATTTCTTTTGAAAGCATAACATAAGATAGGATTGAAATCCTCATAAACATAGGGAGACACAAGAACTTTACCGAACTTAGGTGGCAAGAATTCTTATGCAGTAAAATCATAATAACAGTAAGTTTTCATCATAACATAGGATAAGATCGAAATCCTCATAAACATAAGAATTTTACCGAACTTAGGTGGCAAGAATTCTTATGTAGTAAGTATACCAAGCATAATTTTTGAAATTCATAGGGATCAATTGCATCATAACATAAGATAGGATCGAAATCCTCATAAACATATGCGACAGGAATTTTACCGAACTTAGGTGGCAAATCCTCATAAACATATGGAAACATAGGAATTTTACCGAACTTCGTGGCAAATCCTCATAAACATAGGAGACACAAGAATGTTACCGAACTTCGTGGCAAAAATTCTTATGTGTAGCGCTACTAAAACTCCGGTCCCCTTAACATATCATAACTTATCATATGGGACCCATAACAATCTTGGTAGATTGATTTCATAGCAATGATCCAAAAAAAACATTTTCGTGAAGCATAGGGTATACTTACTTTTCGTAAAAACATAAAGTATATTTTCTTTTCATAAAAACATACTTACTCTTCATAAAAACATAAGGTATATTTACCTTTCATAAAAACATACTTGCTTTTCTTAAAAATTGACTTTCACAAGTCACATGACATTCATATGAAATCATAATTTAAATCAATTAATAAGTGCGAGTCTACCTCAAATCCGACGAGTGCAAAGTTGAGCGGGAATGACTTCAATTTCTTTAAATTCTCCGTACGCTTCGTCTTAGCCAATAAGTCACTTTAGTCTATCGAATATATAGTTCAAAATGATAAATTATAATTTGAGGACTAAAATTGATGTTTTGAAAGTCGAGGGACTAAAATGAATACTTTGAAAGTTGAGGGATTAAAATGAATACTTTTGATAGTTGATGGACTAAAATGAATATTTTCAAAAGTTGGGATTTAAAATGAATATTTTGAAAGTTGATGGACTAAAATAGATATTTTGAAAGTTGAGTCGGAAACTCAAAACAATAGGGTTGAAATAATATATTTTAAAACAATAGGGGCTGATTTGAAACATTTCAAAACTTGGGGACTTTAAGTACAAATTCTGAAAAATTATTAAATCAGATTTTATTCTCTCTCTCTCATTCGTATCAGCCAGAGGGAGAGAAAAGTGAGAGAGGCGAGCGATGGCGATTCCGATCTTATACCGGCGGTTCGCCGGAGAAATACCGGCGCCGGGTGCAGTGAGGGATGAGGGTTCCGCTAGGCTAGGATTTGGGACTGATTGGGTACGTTTTAAGGTGAAACCGAAGCTTAAATCGCGGTCGGTTGTAGTGGTCGGCGATTGTGGTAAGTAACTGGGTTTCAAATTCTTTGCAGTCTTTTGGGTTTTGATTTTGAATTTGAAACTGGTAGATGTGGATTCAAGTTTGGCAGTGGAGGTCGTGGTGCTGTGGTGATTTAGGCTAGGTTTTGGTGTTGATTCGAGGTGAATCCAAGGCTCAAAATCTGATCTTGGTTGCGATTTCCGGTGACAAATCCGGTTACTGGCGGCGGTCGAAGGTAAGTATTTGGGCTATTTGATTTGGATGATTGTGGGTTGATTTGTTTCAAAACCGAAGTCTGGGATTGGATTGAAGCTGCTATTGTGATGATTCTGACTGCAGGGTTGATGGGTTGCGATGGTGGCCGTGACTGAGTACTGCAGTGGTTCAATGGTGAAGTGGTTATGTAATTGGGGTGATGCAGCCAATGTTTTGGATTGTGATGTTGCAGAGAAGCTGGTGAATTTGATCTGAATGAGGCTGTACTGATGATGCTGGTTGGTGTAGTGTGGTTCATTGGTGATTGGTAGTGCCGTTGCAGTTGATTGGTCTTGAAGTTGCTGGAGATGGATTGAATTGGACGAAATGGCTGTTGGGTGATTGATGATTCAATTTGGTGTTGAATGGCAGTGGCGGATTGATATAGATTCATTGGTGATGATGAGAAATGGCGAGGTGGTGGTCTGAATTGATTGTAGGCTGGAACCTGGTTAGTGGTTATGGTGTTGTAGGTGGTGATTATGATGAGGCTGATGATTTACAGAGGATGGTGATAGCTGGTGTTAATTATAGGGGTTTGATCATAGTGGTGGTTTGTTGATAATGGAGGAAAAAGGGAAAAAATAATTGAGTGGAAACATCATGAGAATGATTTATTCTATTTTATGTTATTGGAAATGGGGTTGGCCGATGATGATGATAAAGAGAGGTAGGGAAATGTGAGTTGTGTAATGTGATGTGGAAAGAAAAGCAACTTGTGAGGTTGGCCGTGAGTTGGAGTTGTAGTTGATGATAATGATGGTGTTGGAGAATATTAGATGTAAAGGTGAGGAAAAATATAAAACGACGGGTGTGATTAGATTTAGGTTAAATAGGCTTAATTTAGGATACTTAACTAAAATTGAACTAACTTTGATCAAGAAGCGTATTTGAAACAGATATGTTTTTGGACTGAAAATAAATTTGAAAATAAATAAATAATGAGATAAAAATTGAATTACGTATTTGGACATGAAATAATTTAAATAAGGAAAATTGAGATATTTTAATAAATTTGGAATTCAAATGATTTTGAAAATAATACTTTGAATAAATAATTAAAATAACATAATTTTAGAAATTCGGACATTTAATTTAAAATCGAACAAATTCGATATTTCTTGACTTGGCTAGACGAATCCGTCGCGGCGTTAACTTCAAAATAATATGTGAAATAGTAGCGACACAATTTTCTAAATATTAAAATAATTATTAATTGCGTAAAAATTCTGAGTCGCTACAAGTTATGATTTTTTTTTAAAAAAAAAATTCTCTCGATTCAGGCCAAAACGCTGTTTTACGCGAATTTTGGCATTTTTTAGGGTTTTTGGTTGATTTTTGGGAGAATATAAATAAAACAATCCTCATTTTGCTTAGGGTGGATGTAAGTTAATGCCTCTTTTTAGTTTTTCTTGTATTTTTTCTCTTAACATTTACCTCTTTAATGCAAAGTTCAATTAATGTTTTAGTAATCTTTCTTTTACATTTCATCATCTTGTTTCTATTTAAGCTTTTTAATTGTGGTATTTTCTCAAATTTTTACCATAAATTTCATATATTTTGAGTGCATTTAATGTTTTATGCTTGGATTGTTGAAGATATTAATGGTTGATGGAGAAACTTGGTTCAAAGTGAAGGATTCTTGAATTTTCACTTCAAGAACTTTACAAAAGGGGGAGTTTTCTTTATTCTCTTGTTTTTAATCTTTATTTTGAGTATTATTCATATGTTTATGTTATTTGTTAAATGTTATTGTTAGTTTATTATGGGTTAATGTTATTCTGTTGGAATTCTTGACTAATTTATTTTTAATTAAGTATTTTTGGTTGTTTATGGATATTGAGTATTTATGTTTATGTTTTTATGATTATGAATGTTGTTTTATGTTTATGTAATTTTAAAATGTTGTCAATATTTTGTATTGTATTTGCAAGTCATTATACATGTTAGGTTTAATTTAGAATTTCCCATGTAATTTGGTTAATTGATTAACTATTGATTTTTGAAAGAAGAAATTAGTGTAGTTATAAAAACTAAATTCACCTTATCTCATGTTTTCTAGCTTAGTTTAATCATCAAGTTCTTGTTGTCACTAGTTTACTTTTGATAATTAGTTTTAGTTCTAGTTTTTATACGTTGTTGCCCATTTGCTTTAATTAACTAATTTTCATATTGTCATGTTTTAATTTATGTTATTTAGTATTAACCATCAAACTAAACTTTTATGCTACTTGACTTTTCTTTTAAAATGAAATCAATAATTTTAGTTACAAATCAATCAATCCTCGTGGGTATGATACACCGGACTTTTCGAGTCCACTTTACTACTTGAACGCGAACCGTGCACTTGCGATATACGATTTTAGCGAACAAAAATCCTTTGGAAAAAACTCGGTGAGAAAAAAGAGTACCCGTTCTTGACTCTTAATGCAAATAAATGAGTACGTAGACCTGACTTCAATAGTAAGAAAAATTCAAATGGGTGTGCAAGCCCAGTATTAAATGAAGTTCATAGGATGAGCACGCAGGCTTGACTTTATGATAATTGAAATTACGACCAAATGACTTAAACAAAATCTTCTATAAAGGAAGAGTTCCTATTTGTAGTAGGATTTCAGATTTTCGACGTTCCATGGTCGGATAATAGGTTTGGAGTCCATAGTTCTTAGATTGCATGATCCCTTGTCGACCTTTCAGATGACTTCGAATGGACCTTCCTAGATAGGTCTGAGTTTTCCTGGTTGATGATAAGCGGCTTTGATTCGACGTAGGACAAGGTTCCCTACTCTAAAGTCCCTTTTCTTAAATCGGATGTTGAACTTCTTTGTCATGACTTGTTGATAGGAGGTTATTTTTAGGACTGCATCTTCTTGAATTCTTCCATAAGATCTAGACTTTCCCTTAGACCATTGCTATGTTCGGGTGATCCTAAAGACATAGTGTGGAAGTTGGGGATTGTTACTTCAACTGAAACTGTCGCTTCCATACCAAAGGCTAGCATGAAAGGGGGTTTCTCAAGTTACTATTTTTAATGTCTTTCGATTCGTCCATAGAATTTCAGGGAGCAGGTCGGGCCAATTGCCTTTTTAATTATCAAGACTTGTTCGTAAGTCCTGCAATATAAGCTTGTTTTTTATTTTTGTCAATACATTACTATGTGGATATGAAACTGAAGTTATCCTGTGTTTGATCCCCAAGTTCTTGCAGAACTATTCGAAGGTTTGACATTCGAATTGTCGCCCATTGTCGGTGATCAAGGTTTTGGAAAGACCAAAATGACATACGATGGATTTCCATATGCATGATTCCAATTTCTATTAAGACATTATGGTAAGGGTTTCTACTTCTACCCATTTCATGAAATGTTCCATTTCCAGTGTTAAGAATTTGACCTAACCCCGAGCTATTAGGAAATGTCCAAGTATGTCGATTCCCCATTGAGCAAAAGGATATTTACACATGATCGGGGAGATTTCTTCAACTGGCTAATGTAATCTAGCTACAAATCTTTGGCACTTGTCGCAGGTCTTCACATAGTTTAGGGTATCCGCCCTCATGCTTCTCCAATAAAAACCGCATCTTATCAACTTTTTTACAAGAGTCCTTGCCCCCTAGTGGCCTCTAAAGATTCCCTCGCGAACCTCGACCATAGCGAGTGCAGCTTCATTCGGAGTCAAACAATGAAGGTAGGGGAGCATGAAACTTCGGAAAAACAACGTGTCTTGCAAGATGGTATACCTTGAGGCTCTTGATTTTATCCTTCTAGCCTCTGTTTTGTCATTTCATAACTTTCTTGATGTTAAGTATTCAATAATTTGATCTATCCAGCAATGTTCGTGCTCTGAAATGTCCATGACATTGGGTTGGGGAGCGATATTGGGCTTGTAAAGTGTTCACACAAATATTGTTCGTTCCATGTTATCCAAGTTGGAAAATGTAAGTCTTGATTGGATGTTGGCTTTGTCGTTGGCCGACCTTGATATCTTCTCTATGTCGTATGATCTGAACGTCCTTTGCAAGTCAAGAATTGTCATTTGGTAAGACAAAATTTTCTCTTCTTTTGCTTCAAAAGTCCCATTAATTTGTTCGTCCACCAACTGCGAATCACTTATTATCTTGACGTGTTCAACCCCAAAATATTGTGCAGCCTGAAGCCCTGCAATGATAGCTTCCGTATTTTGCATCGTTACTAGTGGCTGGGAAGTTGAATCTAACTACGTACTAAATTTCCATTATACCATTATCCTTTCTTAGTATGATTCCATCTCATGAGCCTGCAGTATTAGATGCTCATCCACCTGCAAAATCCAGCTATCTTCTTTTCTATCACTGCATGTTGGCCCCGAGGTCATGGGGCAAGTTCGGCAACGAAATCTACCAAGACCTGTGCCTTTATGGAAGGTCCGGGTTTAAACTCAATGTCATATTCCCTGAGCTCAATTGACCACTTGAGGAGGTGACCGGATATGTTCGATTCTTGCAAGATCTGCTTCAAAGGCTGATTCGTGAGGATTTTTATGGCGCAAACTTGAAAGAAAGGTCTCAATTTTCTAGTTGATGAGATGAGCGCAAGTGAAAGCTGTTACGCTGGAGAGTATCTAGTTTTTGCATCTAGTAACATTTTACTGACTTAATACATTGGTTTCTGAGTCTTTCCTTCCTCTTTGACCAAAACAGAGCTGATTATATGTTCTGAAACTGTCAAGTACATCAGAAGGTTGTTCCCTGGATTTGGCTTGACCAGTATTGGTGGTGACCCCAAGTATTCTTTGAGTTTTTTGAAGGAGATTTTACATTCTTCATCCTAGTTAAACTCTTTATTTCCTCTAAGAGAATTGAAGAAGGAACACATTTATTAGCTGCTCTTGACATGAAGCAACCCAATGATGTGCTACCCGTCCTGTAAGTTTCTGGCCATGAGTTTGTTAGGATTGACTTCAATGCCCCGCTGGGTGATAAAAAATCCCAAAGATTCACCTGAACTTACCTCAAAAGCACACTTGGCCGAATTCAGCTTCATGTGATGTTGGCGGAGGGTAGAAAATTTATTTCCTAGGCCGGCTACATGATTTTTATTTCTCGAGCTCTTCATGACCATGTCATCAACATAAAATTATATGTTTTGTCTAATGTGTTTGGAAAAGACCATGTTCACTAGTCTTTGATAGGTTGCCCTTGCATTTTGCAGACTGAATGGCATGACCTTGTAACAATATATACCTTCGTCAGCAATGAAGGATGTCTTTTCTTGGATTTCCTTAGCCATTCTGATTTGATGATACCTTGAGAATGCGTCAAAGAAGTTGTATAGTTGGGAACCCGATGTTGAATCAACTAATCTATCAATTTGTGAAAGGAATAAATGTCTTTTCAACATGCTTTGTTCAGATCTGTAAAACCAATGCAAAGGTGCCATTTACCATTTGTCTTCTTCACTAAGACCACATTCGCTAACCATTCCAAGTATTTAACTACTTCCGCAGAAGCTTATCGACTTCTTCCTTGATTATCTGCCTTCTTTCGGTGGCAAACTTATCATCCTTTTTTACGTAGTGTCCTAGTAGGCCCCTCTTGATGAGAGCCTCTATTTCTTTTTGAAGGATACTGCATTCATCTGTGGTGTGACCTGGGCTCCTACGAAAATCTCAATATTTGTTGTGATTGTTGTTAGGACTGCAAGTTGGATTGAAAAATCTTTCAATTTTTTTCGAAAAAATTTGATTTCGACTGATCCGAAATTCGAAACTTTCGAATCCTGAAATTTTCCAAAAAAATTGGATTGGAATTGGAACGAGTTTCAAAATTCTGAAAAATTCGAAATTATGATTCAAAAACTTCCGAAGTATTCAAAACATATTCCTATCCGAAAATTCTAATTTTTTTTGAATAAATTTTGATTTTTTTTTGCATTACAATCAATAATAGAAATTCTAAGAAAATAATTTATTGAACAATTAATAATATAAAAATATTATTAAAATGAGATTTATCATATAAGTTATAACTGACGGGTAACACTTTTACTTAGTGTAAGAAAATGTAAGAATTGTAGTGTTGTTATCTTTGTTTACTTTTATTTTTGTTGGATTATGAAGGAAAACTTATGTTATATCTATTTATAGATGTTATACTTTTATTTTGTTATCTTTTGTGGTTTGTAACTTTAATCATACTTTTTGACTAGTTAAAATTTTGAACTCATTTTAGTCTTAGACATTCAATTCCCCGAATTTCTTTTTTTATATACTTAAGATTATTATAAATCTTGATAAAATCTTAAATATTGGAATTTTCCGAAATTTCCAAATTTCTATTTGGAATGAAGTTTGTGCATTCCGAAAATTTTAGAACGGAATTTGGAACAATAATTTGATTCTAAAATCTTTTGGAACGAAACTTAGAAGACCTATTTCTGATCCGTTCCATAAGAAAAGCACCCATAATTGTTGTCACTATTTTTCTTTGACGAGTTGCGAACACCGCAGGTATTCCCGATCTTTGATTTCCATCTGAATGTGAGATCGAGGAGCGTTCAAGGGGACGAAATCTTGACGTCCATAAGAATTTACTTTTGTGTTAGACCTGGAAAGATTCCGAACGTTAGTGTCATCTGGTCTAGATCTCTTACTTCCCTGTCTAGAAGGTTCTGAAGAATGTGTAGCTGGTGTTTCTTGACTTTGGTCTTGAGCCTTTACTGAAGACAGAGTTTCTTCCATGTTTGTATATTTTTCGCCCCTTCTAAGAAGCTCTATTACATTGGTCAGTTGATTTCTGGACAAGGACATCCTGAATTTGTGGCTTCTTATAGCAAAGGTTAAAGCCGAGGTTGCTACTATGATGTGGAGATCTGGAATCTGGAGTCTTTCATTGTTGAAACGGATCATGAGCCCTTGAAATGTTTCATTGGGTCCGTGTCTCAACTGCATAAAGGAAGTAGTAGTCTTCTTTATACTTTTGCTACTTTCGAAACGCTGTGAACTTATCAGTGAGATTAGTGAATGAGGAAATTGACCTTGATGGTATTTTGGAAAAACTAGTCTGAAGCAGCTTTAAGTCAAGGTTTAAGGAAAAGGCCTTGCATATATTTATTGACGTCATGAACATGCAAAATGCTCCGGATCAAGGTCAGTAACCGATCCTTCGATAATGGGGTGTACTCCCCTAATTCTCGAGGAATTTATATCCACGTGATTGGTTGACATGTGAATACCTCGAGGTACGACATTAGGAGTGTTTATCCCTAGTATCGTTTGATGTAGAGCTTGTTGTTGAAGAATCTGACGAAGGTCGTTCAGCTGTCGTTGGAGTTCATTGAAGGCTACCTGACTAACTAGCTCGATGTCAGAAATGGCTTCTTAATTTTTCGCTTCCAGAACATCTTTGAGAGGTGGGGGCAATCTTCTTTAATTGATGTGTTGGTTGGAAGGGATTGCCCCATTGATGTGAAAGGACAAGTTTGACGTCTGTTAACCATGGCTAATTGTATCTTTTCCCACAGACGGTGCCAATTGATGCTGTAAAAATTATAGACCTTGATGTTACAACAAGATCCAAAGCTATGAAATTGTTGGAAAAGATGATTCGACTTGCCTTTAACTTGCAAAAAAGATAGGAAGGAATATCCTCGTTGTCTTCTCGGTGTGAGAATTAGTTTTTTGGAGAGAGTTAAATAACAAAGAAAGTGAATTGAAAAGCTTTTTGATATTATGAATGAATATGTGTTCATTAAAGGAGCTCTATATATAGGGCTCAAAAGCCCGTCACTTTCTCCTACTAGGAGAAGGAGTCATTTTTAAATGAATTTACCTTGTAGGAAAAAAGTCGGATTGGACTTTCCTTTCTGAGGAGTTGCTTATAAAATAGGAATATAATAGATTTGTTAGGTCCAAGATACGGCCCATTTATACAGCCCAAAAACCAAGAATAATCCATGATAAACTTACGTGGACCTTAAGCATAATAAGACTTGATAAGGTTGAACTTGAGAGTTATAATCAAGGCATACAAATAAAGGTCGGCTAAATGGACCGAACTTCTTAAAGAAAAGAGCCCGGGCATAACGATTGACCCCATGGGATTTGATGAAGAACATCTAGACAAGGCCGGACATATAGGCTGACCTTGATGTTGGATTTCTCATCCTCATCATGTGACTGATGAGATCATTTATATCGATCAGCAATTATAGTAGAAATTATAAATAAACGACATAAATGCATCAAGCCATTTTTGGAAGGTATTTTAGGCGAGAAACTGTGTGTGTATTTTTGTGACGTGTATATATATAAATATATAAGAGAGAGAGAGAGAGAGAGAGAGAGAGAGAGAGAGAGAGATGTAAAGACTCTCGCTTAGCCACCACCGAAAAAAAGTCTATCTTTCTTCTTGGTTTTGCACGGTAGGTCGGCACCCAGTGACGGAGGGACAGCATGGCCAACCGACGCGGGTCGCAACCCGGCCCAAAAAGCCCAATTTCTGTATAATTTTCAGACCAATTTTCATCCCTAGCCAGCCCAAATATAGCCCAACGAAAACTTGAAGTCTGAAGAGCCCATACCCATTCTCACATTCTAATTTCTGAGTTTTAATTCTAGTCTCGCCCTAAATCCTAATCCATTGGAGCTTGCTGCTACGCTGCGCCAGTCCACTGCTCGAACTTCATGTTACACAGACGTCCACTGCACCGCCGCACAGCCTGCTGAATGCTGGACTGGTTGCTGGCTTGCTGCTTCGCTACACGCCTACACGGTTGCACCTGAACCGCTGACCCACGCCCATCGCAAACGCCAAATGTGGAGCCAAGCCAACTGCGCCCAGCCCAAGCTTGAAGGTTAGTTTGCTTATTTATTTGCTTGTCCAATGCCCGTAATTTTCAATATGTGACTGTGAATCTGCGAAAATTCTGAGAGACTGAGAGTGATTTTTTGGTTGATGAATTGATTGGGGGATTGTTGAGAGCCTGAGTTGTTGTTTCCTGTTGGCTCTTGCCTCTTGCGGTCCAATGCGTAGTCTGTCACTCTGTTGTGTCATTTTAATTTAACAGCTTTTGAACAATTAATTTATTACTTAGCATTTAGCAATGTTGATTTGTTGAGACTTGATAGATGTTGTGTTAATTGTTAAATGATTTAGTTGGGAGTTTGGTGTTGGGATTTTGGGATTGAGTAATTTGAGTTGGGATTTTTTTAATTGTTAAATGATTAATATGTTGTAATGGTTTCAGACTATGCGACCTCGAAGAATACAATTATCTAGTCTCACAAATTGAAATTGGAATTGTACTAAACACTTTTCCGCATTATTACGGCTTGTATCGGACTATAATTTTACTATTATGTGATTTTAGTATTGTTTGATAAGTTGCATACTTATTAAAAATATTTTAACAAATTTTATTCACAAGCGGAGGCCGTTGACTAGTCAACGATCAATATTTGACTGTTGATGAGTCAACGACCGCCCGGCTGATATCGAATCCTGGATCCGTCACTGTCGGCACCTCTACTCCCGCCTTAGCCACTACTGGAAATATTGTTGCTGCTTGAATGTAGAAATGCACATGACAAGTGAACCTCTCGAAGAATGGCATGCAACAGCATTTGCTTAGATGAAAATAGAGTTCTTTCTGTTCGGCAGTTTTCCCCTGTTATGTCTAAAACTCTAAATTAATTCTTCACTGGATTTATATTGCCAAGAGCATCTTATTTGACCAGATTAAGTTCCTTTTCCTGATCTGAAATATTCATGCATAGTTTTGAAAGGTATGATTTATTTGGATGTGCCAAAATATTGTTAACAAAACAATTCAAAAATAATAAGCTCGAATAGTTTTCAGCTTTCGGGACTTAATGTGGTCATAGAAATCTCTTTGTTTAACACCTTATGTTTATCTTCAGGCAAGAAGATTTTACCCATTTTATTTCTGGGTCGTGATTAAGGTACAAGCAGATGAGATAGAAAGAACAAGACCGGCTTGCTAGGATGGATGTTGATTACTAGAAAAGGAAAGAGATTACAGAATTCATCCAGAGAAGGGAAGAAAAACTAAAAGCTACAGAGGAGCGCACAGAAAGTTCTTGATTTTTAGAACCAGAACCATTTAAAATTTTGAAAGAATTGAACCAAACTGGAACCGAACCAAATCGAATCGAGCCGCTGGTTCCGATTATTTTGCCCAAACTTCATTAAAAATTTGATTTTAATCTCCACCAAACAAGGTCTGTATCATTAGTGTGTTAGAATTTAAAAATACACCTTTTAACCTTTTAATATAATGACATTATAATAATTATAATTTAATCATTTTCATTTTTAGGAGTTTTTGGTTTATAAATTAATTTATAAACTACACAATTTCCCAAATTCTTTTTAACAATACATATTTTTTCTTTTTACTTTTCAAACACACATTTTATCTCAAAAATATAAATAAACCATATTTTTTTTCTACAAAAAGGAGGCTAAGGTGGGGTTCTTTTTGTATTTTATTTAGGCTTAGTTCCAAATTAGAATAATTCTATC
Source organism: Ligustrum vulgare (assembly GCA_963555705.1). Classification (NCBI taxonomy): domain Eukaryota; kingdom Viridiplantae; phylum Streptophyta; class Magnoliopsida; order Lamiales; family Oleaceae; genus Ligustrum; species Ligustrum vulgare. The sequence goes on from OY743188.1 coordinate 25,422,937, forward strand.
AAACCCTCAAAAAAAAAAAAAAAAAAAAAAAAAAAAAAAAAAAATTTAAACTTAGTTGCAAGCTAGGATAATTAAAAAAAAAAAAAAAAAAAAAATCCTAAAATGCATTTTCCACGTTTTGAACATTTTTTTTTGAAATACACTTAAAACGCCCAAAACGAGGTTTTGGGCGTTTTGTGTACAATTTTTTTTCCAGCAAAGAAAACAGGGCCTAAGGCACTGTTCATAACACTATAATAATTATAAATTGATTTATTTATGTTTTAAGGTAAAATGGGGTTAAATAGTGCTCGAATTAAATAACAATTGAGATGGGTTTAGAGGTATCAAGATAGACGGGCCGATCAGACCCGTGAAAATCGGCTCAGATCGATCCGGGACCACGGGCCGACCCGTGACCCATGGGGGCGGTTCACGGGTCAAGAGGTTTGAACCGCGAGTTTCGCGGGCCAAATCTTCGTGGGTCGCAGTTAACTTGCTGGCCCTTGAAATTAAAAAAAAAAATTATTTTTTATTAAATATCATAATATTGAAAATCTCCATTCTTTAACAAACTCTAGTACTAGTACAACCTCTAAAGCTAAATCTTATTTTTCTCTCTAACAGCTAAGAAATGTAATGTTCTTTGCTAGTAGTAATTAAAAATGCATTGAGAATTTAATTGTTATTTGTTTATATTTTATTTAAATTTCTAAATTTAGAAGTAATTCATGTAACATAAAAAATTTAAATTTAAATTCTATATAAACATTTTATGGTATAAATATGAATTTATCATTTTGTTCATTTCATATTTACAAATTTAACAATATATATATATATATATATGAAAAATTCTATATATTTATTCATACGAGCTAAATTAGAACGAACCGCGACCTGTGACCCACATGGGCTCAACCCGGATGGGCCAGCGGGTGGCGGGTCTAGGTTGTAATTCGAAATTTGTGGGCCGACCCAGAACCCATAGCGGACGGGCTTTTTTGGACACGGGCCGTTACCGGGCTTATATGTTGGTGGGGGCGACCCGGCCCGGACATCCCGAATTGATACCTCTAGATGGGTTTAGACCATACTATCCATTCACCATTTTATAAATTAAGAAATACGAGTTAAAGTTTTTACTTGATAAACAGGAGTTAAAGTTTTTACTTGATAAATAAAAAATCTAGATCATAAATTTTTTTAAAAAAATAATAATAATAAACTTGGTTACCTTATAAGTGAAAAAATCATTTATAAGAAAAAAAAAAAGCCACTCGTTAGTTAAAATTCGTTTTAATTAAAAAAAAAATTAGTAAATTATATAAAGGAATAATAATGAGTCCATGAAATATGTGGATAATAAATGGGTTAGTTCACTTATAAATTGAAATTTTTAATTGTATTTAAAAAAATTACTTTATAACTAAAAGTTTCACTTACGAGTGAAAATATTTGCATTCTAGAAGTTATAAGTAAAAATTGAACTTAATAAATTAAAAAATTCTTATGAATAACTATGTTATTAATAGAGAAAACGAGAAAAAAAATAAAATAAGAGAAGTCAAATAGCCATGTGTGTATGTTTTATTGAGAATCAAGTTTCCATATTTTAGATTACAAATTTACAATTAGGCCTAGAGGGATAATATCGCCATTTATTTTATAAATATTATTTCTATTTGCACGACTCCAATTGAATTATTTTTTACTATTGACTAATAAATGACTCGTTAAAAATCTTTTCAAGAAAATTTAATTGGACAAACGTTGAGCTTAGGAAAAAGAGTACTGCTCTCTTTGATTAAAATGAAAATCCTTGTGTCTGTAACACCCAGATTTTCATAAACTATAGAGTACTACTAAAAAAATCAATTTTTTATTTTTCACTTTAATGTGGAAACGAATAAACTAAATTTCTTTATTATTCAAGAATAAATAATATCCATATATTTGTCCAAATATGAAATTATACTTCTTCCAAAAGAAACTATAGTAACCAAAATTAAAAAATAAACCTTTTTTAAATTTTAAATTAAACTAATAAATTGGAATATATAACTTAACGCATTTAATTATTCAAATTCTCTTGACAGTCCGAATCATCAATATGCCACAAATCCATCAACCTGAACAAGCTTGTAAAATTTGAGTGAATATTTAACAATGGGGTACTTGAAAAAATATCCTTATTTTTGAACTATTTACAAAAATAACTTTTAAAATTTTTAGGAAGTAAAAATACTTTGTATATTTTGAGTATGATTTTTTTAATATTTTTGTCACTTTTTTAATAATTGTCACTTATTTTTTTTACAAAGTGATACAGTGAAAACTTAGTTTTAAAAAAGTGACATTTGTGTTACTTTCTTAATCAAATATAAATTAAAATTTTAGAATAAATTCACGACTTGTTAATTTTATTCAAAATATTAAAAGTGTTTTTTTTTTTTAATTTTTTTTTTTTTTTTTTTTTTTTTAAAGTGACACAAGAATAGTGAAGCCATTTTAGAGCTAGCATGAACAGTATTGAGGGAAGCCATTTTAAAATAGAAAGAAGAGAAGAAAGGACAGAATAGTGAAGTTTTGGATTATTTTTTGTTAGAACACGTGCATGAGGTTTCATAAAAAAAAAAAGTGTAGCCCACACCCTGAGGGTCCGAACCGACCACGCCCAAGGCCATTGGTTCGGGAAGGTAAATCCAGGTTATGCCTCCAAGTAGCCAGGGTGGAAGGACTTATGGTAAGCATGAGCAAATCTCAATAACTCCCGCTTGCCACAAGGTCAATTCCACCTTGCGGGGAATCGAACCAAGCACACAGCTGCGCTGAGCACTTACCACCCATCCCCTTTGCTACTTGGAGATGTGCCCTGGGGGCCGTGCATGAGGTTTCATGGTTTACAAAGGGAGGGGAGAATGGAGAAAAGCCTTTCTTGGTAAATATTTCTTGACGGTAAAATATAAACACTGGTGATCTGGTATGTTGAAACAGTGAACAAAGGTTGTTTATAGAATATGGGGACAACGCGTGGACTCATTGAGGTTGACTCATAAAAACAACGCCTCGCTTTATAATTAAAAGAAAAATAATAATAAAAGTGACATCGTGTCATTTTTTTTATTTTTTATTTTTGTTTTATTTTATTTTTATTTAAAATAGTGACATTTGTGAAATTTGATGCTCGTAATCGAGGATGAATATTATAAAAATTGAAAAAATGACAACATGTAATGTTTCTATTATTATTTGTAGACTTATATAATTTGTTGTTCAATAATGAATATTGCGAAAATTGAAAAAAAAGTGATCACTAAAAATTGATACCGTGTCACTTTTTATTTTTTAGTTAAAAAAAACAAGTAGAAAAAGTGATATTATGTTTGTGTATGAAGAATGGAAAATATGTAATGTATCTACTAGTATTTGTAGACTTGTGTAATTTATTATTTAATGATGGATATTGCAAAAATTAAAAATGTGACATTCAAATAGAAAAAATGACAAAAAATAACAAAAAATGGACTTGAAAGGTGGCAAAATTCTTTTAATATGCTGAATAAAATTAACAAGTTATAAATTTATATCTAAAATTTTAGTTTATGTTTGATTGAGAAAGTAATATACATATCACTTTTCTAAAATTAAGTTTTCACCGTGTCACTTTTTTAAAAAAAATGATACAATTATTAAAAAAGTGACAAAAATATTAAAAAAATGGCACTCAAAATCTACAAAGTATTTTTACTTCCTAAAAACTTTTAAAAGTTATTTTTCTAAATTGTCCAAAAATAAGGATATTTATGTAAGCGAAATTGCTCCGTTGTCAACTGTGGGCAACATTATGTTGTCCACCCTCCAATGAAAATGCGTCAATTGTTCGATTAATTTTTAAATTGAACACTTATTATTTTTTCATTGGATGGTTGTTGTCCACTGTGGGCAACGGAACGGTCCTGTTTACGTAAGTACCCCGATAAACAATCCTCACCACATTGTATTTAGAATATTTCGATGACAAGCGAGACACTTAACACGTAGTCTAATAATTAATTACTGATAGAGTAATAATGTCACTTGAATTATATGCTTCAATTATATTAAATCCTTTGTAATAGTACTGTAGTCATGTTAATAAATTAATTGAATGCACTTAATAATCACTTGTGTTATACCATTTGTAGTCACCCAATACCTACATCTATAATCTATCCATTTATATCTACATCTACATTTACATCTATAATCTACAATATCTTAAAGGGTAATTATATTAACACCACATTTTTTGTTAAGTGCACCATAATTTAATTGCAGTGACAATCCTTAGTTTTTATTAATTTTTACACTTATACCTCTTAACTTTTTGTCTTATTTTTATTCTCAATTTCTATTAATTAGCACAGTTTATCGCGCTAATAATGGCTAAAGAATATTTTAGGAGTGAAGAATATTTTTTATTTACCTCTCTTATATTTAAATTTATATCACTACAAGAAAATTGACCTTTACCTCTCTCGATAAAGAGGAAAAAATCGTCGGAAAAAGAATTTTCCGACAGAAAAGCCCGTCGGAAAGTTGTCGAAAAACCCTTCGTGGGTAAAGGGTATTTCGATGATTACAATATCTGTCGAAAAATTTCCAATGGAATCAGCCGATGGAATTCGTCGGTAACAGTTTTCCTACGATTTAGTTCCGTCGAAAAATTTCCGACAAAATTCAAGAACCGAAGATTTTCGATAAAATTCAAGAACCGAAGATTTTCGATGGATTAATTCCGTTGGAAATATTTCCTACGACATTCAAGAACCGTTGGAAAGATTTTCGACGATACTTAAAAATCGTCGAAAACTTTTGTAAAAATTGTCGATTAATATTTTATATTTGTTTATTTTTAATTTTGTGTTAAATTGACCATTCACAAGTTAACGATACAAAAGATAAATACATGTACACGAATACTTGAATTCAAGTTATACTTAATAATATTTTACGTTATCAGACTATATCAAAAGATAATATTACATATACTATCATACTTGAATTCAAGTTCATAATTAATAGTGTTGAGACTGTGTCCAAAAAGAGCCCAATAGATCACCAATAAGGGCCCAATAGAGGCCCAATGAGTCTTAGTTCATGACCAGAACTTAGGGAAATCCTTTGAGTCGACTGCCGAGGTGGAACATCGCATGAACCCTCTCTATCCGAACTAGATTATAGCAAGCTGAGGTACCCTGTGGTAACACATCGAATATGTGATGGGACAACAGATAGTGTCAGAAATATATGACTTTCCCCAGTTGACTGTAACTTGACAAGATGTCACCTTTACGGAAGATATGACAGACGCCCATCCCCTACAATGATTACTTCCAAGAAATCGGTTTACCTCTCCAACGGCTAGGGTGAGGACACGTGTAAAGTCCACCACATGTCACCATCTAAAACGACATCTCCTCCTATAAATAGAGCACACTTGTCTCCAAGAAAAATTTTGGTAACTAAATACACCAATTCAATATTTTACTCACTCAATTTTCTCTCTTTTACACACTTATATTTCACACACCCAATTTATATATGCTTGAAATGAGTACTGACTTAGGTATCAGAGTGCAAATGGGTGCAACATCGGCCCCCTTTGCAAGCTGATTGCTTGTCTTAGTGTGCAGGAGATCTACCTGTTCAAGTGGGAGGAGCTGAGACGTGTTGATCCAAGGTCCTACCAGATTTTGTGGTCAACAAATAGTATGAAACGTTATTCAGTATCTTAATCCTGAGTTCCAGAATTAGATGGGTAAATTGAGTTAGGAAAATTTAGTTGCCAAAGCATATCTCGGATCCTTGCTTCAAATTCTGCTAACATCTAAGCCTTCAATTTTTCCACTTCTTTACGTTGTAACTCCTCTTGCTCTTCTTTGTCCTGAAGTCTTTTTTTTCCAACTTCTCTAAATCCCGACGTCTTGTTTTTTCCACCTCCACTAATTTTTTTCATAATTTATTTAGTTCCTCTTGACTTGATTGTGTCCTTAAACACTAGGAGGAGTTCAGTATTTGTGTGGCAGCTTCAAACCTACCTAGCTCGTACACTCATCCTTTCCAATTCAAAAGCTGTGACATTTCTAACAATTTGATATGCTTAACGCAACCCGACCACAAAGGTGTATCGGCTTCTTCTAACAATGTATAGAAGTTTGCATCTTGCACATTAGGTACATGTTCCTTTAGTTCACCCTGATTGCTATTTGAATATGTGTTGTGCATTTCAAGGCTCATTGCATCCATCACCATTGTGTTGAGAGTGTAGTTCATTGTGCCTTGTCAGGATGTCGATTCATGTAAATCTAGTGAACTAACACTAAATTATTCACCGTGTACAATCCACTTAGTATACCCACCAAAAATTCCAAGTTTGCACAAGTGAAGTTTTACATCGTCGTACTTTAGAAACTTTCTATTGGCACATTTAGTGTATGGGTACCTTATAGTGTTGACAATATCTGGTTGTAAAAATGCAAATTCGAGAAATCCTTCAAGCCCAACAACAAATCTTTCTGAAAGAAAGCCATTAAAATCAGATTGTAAATAGATTTTTATAGAAATTAATAAAATGTGGCTAAAAGCTGTGGATTCGATAAAATGCGTGATTAAAATCAATTGTTGATTTTGACTTTGATTAAAATTTTATTTTGATTTCTTCCAAACGAGAGCATAATATTAAACTATTTTCATTATAAAATATGCTCATAAATTAATATAATTTATCTATGCACAATTTTTCAACATTTTTCATGACTTATCATAAATATTTTATAAAATTACTTCTTAATATATCACGCACTATTTATTTATTAAGCTAAGATTTTAAAAAATTGTCCAATATATATTTCAAACAACTAGACGAAAATTCTCAATAAAATATTAATATATTAAGAATTAAAGTCAATTTACCATTTACAATTTTCCTCTAACAATATCAATTACGTCAATTACTTTCAAGAACAGTATTAGTACTTAAAAAACGTTATTTTAACATTCATCATATACACAAGACGTGCAAAGCACTTGTTTACAACTGGTTTATCAAAACGTTTGAAATGTGAACTCATTAACATTAACGTGGTATATTGTCTTGATGATATAATTAAAAAGTATATGCCCAAAACTTAAATTTTGAACAAGTAATATCGCAACAAGTTTCGAATATCATGTAGTCATATAGTAAATGTATCTATTAGATACAAATTATATTAGATGATGAACATGGAGGGTCATGAGACCCCATATATCACAATAATTCATTTTCAAATATAGAAATTTTTATAATAATTTATAAAAGTTGGGTAGTTCCTAAAAATATTTTCTCGTCCATTTTCTATTTCTATAAATAGTAAGTTCCCATAATTTTAAACAGTGTGAATGCAAAATGGATGTATGTCAATTGTCAAATGTGAATGTAAAATATAAATACATAAAAGGACAGCACTTCCTAAAAACAGGTATTGACCAATTTTCATTTCTAAAACACATTTCCTAAAATGGTATTTAGTAGTATTAATTAACTATTTATTATTCATTTTGGACAAAATTTAGATTTAAAATAGCTCAATTGAATGTAGATTTTTAAACAGCAGCATTTTTCAGGTCCCGAAATTTCTTGATCCGTCTTACCTTTTTTTTAATTTTTTTTTTTTTTTTTTTTTTGAGAATTATCCTAAATCGAAAATCCAAGCCTACGGTCAAATTTTATTGATATACAAAATCAATTATAAGAGGGGAACATCAACCCTATAGGTCCGTCTTCCCTTCTTGAAAATCAATTGCAATTTTTTTAAATTCGTAAAATAAAAAAAAATAAAAAACTTTGTCAATATCACATTAATATTTTATTTAAAAAATAGAAAATGAAAGAGGATGACATAAGAACGTTCATCAATCTATTTTTCTTTTTCTTTTCATTTTCGTTTTAATAAAATTCTGAGCGTATATCACAAATATATCTTCTTCTTTCTTTTTTACTTATTACAAACTCTATTTAAATGTAATTTTTATTTTTCATTTTAAGTTTTAAATCAATTTAAATTACAATATTTAAAGAAAATTCTGGAACAATAAACATACTAACAGTAAAAAAAAAAAAAAAAAAAAAAAAAAAAAAAAAAAAAAGTGGAAAAATAAGGTATGTATAATGTACCTTTTTGTAATTAATTGACTTCCTTCGTTTCTCATTTTTAATTAAATATTCATTTTATATGCTAACATATAAATTCAATAAATGTAAGTAACAAATGATCGTGGTTCGCACGGGTGTTATACTAGTTTAGTATTAAAGTTAGCTAGTTATGATCAATAATCAAGCCTCTGTTGGGTAAAAATTGTTTATAAATTTTGTTCATAAACGGTCATATGGAAACATTTCATTGGAAATTTTTTTGAAAAGTCAAAAATTTCGTCTTGTCAAGAATCTTCTTCCCCCATTTGTCTTAAAAAAAAAAAAAGGAGCAACGAAATGTTATCACGTCATTATTTATAAATGATAAATGCATTTTATACACTTATTTAGATACCAAAAGTAGGGGTGAGCATTAACCCACCCAACCCGCTAAAACCGCCCAACCCAACCCAACCCGATCAGTTTGTGTCGATTTTTGATGAAAATCAGGTTGGGTTTGGGTTCTACAAAATTTCTTTTGGTCAGGTTGGGTTGGGTTGGGTTGTGAATTGGATGAAAAACTCGACCCAACAAAAATTTAAAAAAAATAAAATAATTAATTTTAAAGAATCTCAAGCACATTTTATAATTTAGATGAAATTCAAATATAGTTTGAACATATTTTAGTTTTAGTAGCAAGTATTCAATTTATTATATTTGAGTTTATTATATTGTACATAATTTATTTGAGTTAATAGTTGATTTATGGGCTTAATTTTTTAAATTTCAAGAGTTTTTGCTAATTAGATCAAATCCCAACCCAACCCAACCCAACTCAACCCGACCGAAACTTAATTGGGTTGGGTTGGGTTGTGTTGAGTTGATTTTTTATCAACCCGACCATAGTGAGTTGTGTTCGGGTTGGGCAAAAAACCGACCCGACCCGACCCAAGCCCACCCCAAATCAAAAGTGTACGGATCATACAAATAATAAAGTGGAAGAATATTCCAAGTATCGTTTCATGAGGATTGAGTAAAGTAATTATTTTAGGTTAAAAACCTTAATCTAAACAAGAAAAATATCAATTTATATTTTTGGATTTAGAATTAAACTAACAAATAAAAATAACCAACTTTTAAATAATGTAATTAATGAGAAAATATGCTAGAATCGAGAATCCACTTTATTTTCTATCATTCATGCTTTGATATAAATGTTCAACAACAATTCATGGGATTTTGAATATCAATGTTCCTATTTTCTTTAAAATCAACTTTTGAATGGTGAATTAAATCATATTTCTACATGTTACCCGACTATAGTTCTATGAGGATGCACACATATAGAAAAATATTAACATTTTGTAAACACTTTGAAAGATAACATAAAACATAGCAGTATATTTCTATCCCTTATCAAACTTTATGGCAATTAAAACATATATAATGTAATCCTAATTTTTCAAACTCAAGAAAACTCCACAACAATCATATAATTACTATATACATAATTATAGATGCATGAAAATTGGAATTAATTGCTCAAACCTATAAATTATATTAAATTAAACAACAATCAAAACATGAAATACGGAATTTAAAGTTTTATTATAATTCTAACATAAATGTCTAGCCCAGAAACATAATACAAGATAAATCAAAAGAAAATATAATAGAATTCATGGCCCAGAAGTATCAATTCTTCTTCGTTGTTGAGAAATCTTGAATCTTGAATTTAGTGTCAATTGGTTCCCTTGATGATTCGACAGCGTTTTGACATGATATTTTATGATTTCAAACACTCAAATTCGTGCAAGATGATTAGTACATATAGGTAAGGACGAGATATAGGTTAATTAGGAGATAATCTCCTCAAAATCCGAGTTTTAATGCCCAGCTGTTGCCCAGTCGAACATAGGCGTGATCGTGTGGAAGGAGAAGCCGTGATTGAGTGCTTCTGTCCAAAACGGTTATACTTCTTTTATTGACAATCACGCAACCACGTGCTTTTATGAGGCACAATCGCGTGTTTGAACAGATTCCATGCAATTTTCATCTTTTATTTTCTACAAGTTAGTTCATTTTCTTTATTTGCACAGTAAGTCCTTCATCTTCTAATTTTTTTTTCCAGTTGAGTCCCTGAACTTCTAAATTCTTCCAATTTAACCTTGAATTCATTCTTGCTTCACTTTATCTCCACTTGATCATCAATTAGCTTCATCAAATTTTGCTTTGCACATTTTAGTCCTTTTGGCCATCCAATTGATCTTCATTCGCTTCAAATCTTTCATTTTGTCGACTTAGAGTAAAATCTAAAATAATAACAAATAACAAAGAAATCAATAACATTTATTATGAAACAACAACATAATATCATAATTTTAGCATGCAAATAAGTGTGTAAAATTCACTTATAAAAGTGTACAATGTGAAATTTGATAAAGCCAACCGAGAATCAAATTGGAGCTAAATTGGAGGAAGTCATAAATTCAAGGTTTAAATTATAGAAAATAAGAGATAGATGGCTTAATTGAAGAAATTTTGAAGTTCAGGGGTTCAATTGAATAAATTAGAAGAAAAGGATGGACCTACAATATTCGGGAGAGGACCAACTTGTAGGAAATCAAAGTTGAAAAATGAGGAGAAAATGTTGAACCAAGCAATCGTGCCTAGTACACGCATGTGATCGCGAGGTTACGTGTAACAGCGGCAGAGCCATGAATTGCTCTACCAAGTGATCGCTTCCTTTTAAGCGATCACTTTGCAGTTTGCGAGACCAGATCCAGTTTCCTTAATTTTTGTATTTGATAGATTTTTACCCTATTTCAACAAGGAGTCTTTCCCAACCTATATATATAGGGTTATGTGCACAAAACCTGGGGCGCTTGACATTACACACATCATTCTACATAACATATGAGACAAATTATTGAGAGAACTAGTTTGGCACAACACTTAAGATTCAAGATTTCTCCTTCAAGAAGATTAATTCCAACATTCTAGTGATGAATTTCATAAAATCTTCTCGTTGTTTATTATCTTGTTTAATTTAAATTATGTTAGGATCATGATGAAACTTTAATTTGTCGGGTTTTGTGCTTTGATTTTTGTTTAATTTAATAAAATTTGTGCATTTGAGCAATTAATTCCATATTTCATGTTTCTATAATTATTTGACCAATTATTGTATGAATTTTGTGACGTATTCTTAAGTTCGAAATATTAGGAATTCGTTAGAATTGTTTTAATTGTCATAAATTCAGATAGAGAATAGAAATATACATCTATACTTTGTATAATCATTGATTGTTCATTAATTGTTAATACTTTTCTAGTTGTTCGCATTCGTCATAGAAGTATAGGCGGGTCACACTGAGGATAAGTTTTAATTAATCTTTTGAAAGCGGTGTTTAAATAAATTCGGAACATTGATTTTCATAATCCATGAATTATTGTTAAACAATTAAATCAAGATATGAAAGATGAAAATAAAAGTGGATTCTAGATCCTAGCATATTTCTCTCATTAATTCTATATTTCAAAATTATTTCTTTAGTTAAATTTTATTTTTAATTTATATTTTAATTTTAAAATATCACATTGATTTTTATCTTGTTTTGTTCAATGTTAGTAATTGAAATTAATAAATTAACTCAATATTCATGGGTACAATACACGAACTTATTGTCCACTGTATTATTTGTGCGATCCGTACACTTGCAGTAAGAAAATCATGCAACAAGTTTTTGGCACCATTGTTGGAGATAGTAATTTAATTTATTTTTAGATTACTTTCATAATTCAAACTTTTATTTTTATTATCGTTATTGTTATTTTTATTTTTATTTCAGTTCATTCACCATCTCTTTTATATCTTCTCAAGTTTGTGTATGCGAAGTTCGAGGCACAGTAATCTTGCAGAAGCTGATCCAGAAACCGAACATACGTTTCACCGCCAACTAAGAGAAAAAAGGAGAAGCAAAAAAAGAAAAACATAAAAATAGAAAGACATGGCTGATGCATTGATAAATCAAGTAGTATAAGGAGGTGATGAAGGAAACATTCTCGTAGGCGAATTCATGACACCACATATTATTCAAAAAAATCAAGCATTGTTCACCCACCATTTGGCCAACCCAATTTTCAGCTGAAGACCAATATTATCCACTTGTTTCAAAATGAGCACAAGTTTTATGGCAGACCTGATGAAAATCCACACACATCTCTAGATTTTTAAAATGTGCCAATACTTCACATATTAGGGTATATCAGACGACGTCATCAGATTCCACCTATTCGGACATACTCTACGAGACATGGACGAAATGGTTGGATTCTTGTCCCACTGCTAGTATTACTACTTGGAATGATTTAGTAAAAATGGTTTTGCATCAAATTATTTCCATTGGTCAAGATTTCTAAGCTCAACCATGACATATCCATATTTCAGCAACAGGACTCAAAACTATTTGATGAGGTTAGGAAAATTTTCAAGAGATTGCTCAAAAAGTGTTCTCATCATGAGATTAGCAAGGGTGTTCAAGGCAATATTTTTATGCAGATCTTCTTCCTTAATGCAAAATTATGGTAGAATCATCATCAGATGATCCACTGTATACCAAAACTATTGATGAGGCATTGTAGTTATTTGAAAGAATAGCTAATACAAATCCAATATGGGTGACTGATTGAGCAATCCAAAGAAACTATGCAGGAGTTTATGAGGTGGACATTTTCGCAACATTATCTGCAAAAATCGATTCTTTAGTAACGAAAGTGGAAACAGTGTTGTAATCACCGAATACAACGAAGAGTTCGAGACTGGGTTGTAAGGAAAGTGGATCGAATCCTCACACTGCAGATTGTCCCATTTTGAAAAATCCAGCAAAACATGATTTTTTTCAGGGGGGTCAGTGTCAACACAACAACTTATATTTAAATTCATATAGTCTGGGTTGGAAAAATTTTGAACAAATTTTCCTCCAAACTCATTTTCAACCACACATTTTTATGGGATCCACCACTTTCACACATTTGAACTTCTTTTTAACTACACATTCTAAAAAAAAAATCAATTTTCTTTCAAAATATCCTACTCCAAACGGGCTCAAAGTTGCCTAAAAGTTTCTGAAAGTTTGCATAGAGTTTTTAAAAATAATTAAAAAATAGGAAACTTTTCTTCGAGTTTTCATGGAGTTTTCAAGAGTTCCTGAGAGTTTTCGAAATGAAACGCTTGATCTCTAGAGGTTTCCGTGCTTCCTAGGAGGGGGAGGAAACAACCCTTTTGTTGTGGGATGGATTTTAGAAATGGAAAGGGTGACTTTACATAAGCTATCCCTAAAGCTTTTAGCCTTTTTTTTTTTTACGAAAAAGCGACATTTTAAACCTAGGACCGGGTTTCATAAAATTCGGCCTAATCATCATGTATTTACCCTAGTTTTTACCTTTTTGCGACGCGTATATTAGGACCGGGCCACGATTTTTAGATTCGACCAGCCAATCCGGTCTAAGTTTTACAACACTGCTCTGAATATAAGATCCTATTTGGGCTCCATTAAAATGAGATTTTTGTGGAAAATATATTATGAAATAGTGATTTTTTGGAAAATGTGTGGTTAAGAAACAATAAAAAGTCTTTGATTTATGTTTTTTGAAAAATACATCCAAAAGAGGGGCTAAATTAGGCAATCTCAATATGAAACTACTAAAAATTATGGTATTTAAAACGCATGTATATTCAGAGCACATGTGCCAACTGTGGTGAAGGACTGTATGAGATATTGGATTGGCTCTCTAACAAAACATTGCAAACAAGATGCATCTTACAAATGCTTTTACAAATCAAAATTGTTAGTTTACAAGTACAAAAACTTTTGAGTAACTCTTGCCTTTTTTGAAAATTAGTAATTGCATTTGCAGGCATAAGCTTTTTGTTCTTTGTTTCTCAATCAAAGGTTCAACAAGGCGGCAGTGTGAGAATAGGCTTCCAATTGTTTTTTGTCTTGGAATTTGACTGATATGTTATTCTGTAAAGACAATTGCTTTCTTGAAAAGAAAGCCATCTGTTTCTTATTCTGATTAAATTGTGGATTTTTTTAATCTTGCTCTTTTTGCTATGAATGAAGATTAGATATCATGAATTCTCCATATTTTTCTCCGAATTGAAAATTTTGCTTCGAGGACATTCTTTTTTTCTTTCTGGATGGATACATGCATTTTATCCACACATTAAGGGAAATACTTGGCTATCCTTCTCAAAGCAAATGAAGATTTGATGATTACTTTTTCCATGCTCTCCAGTATTTTAGAGAAATTTGTAATACTTGCTTCTCTGAGATGTTCTGCAGTTATTTGATGAACAAGAATTTAACTTAATCAAGGCTGATCAAATGAGCGTGGCGCTCATTCTTAATGTGACTGTCTCACCACGTGCCTTTCTATTTGCTGGGCCACACTAAATTGGACTTCTTACCGAATATGGTATGGTTGTGAGAAATAAAAATTCTAATTTATGTAACCAGACCATTTCTCTCTCTAAACTCTACAATCTTTCGCTCTCTCTATACACTTTCTCTTAAAAATTACGCAACCACTGAAAATTTGAGGAACGCAATAAATCAATAGTGGACATCCAAATTCGGTCATTGAATACAATCATCTGGGCATATCAGGTCTCGATTTTTGAAGGTTAGATAAAAAATTATTACCATGTTTTTATCGATTTTTTTGCGATATTTACAGCATTATGTCACCCAATCAACAGCATCACAGCCTGAGATTTTTATTTCTCTTACAGAATGCGATTTTGCAGTTTGTTAGCTCTATTCAATGCTATGTTTTGTGCATTTTTATTGCTGATTTTTCCTAGTTTCGTATCACCATTATGTGCCCTTCCCAATTTTTCAACTGTATCTCAACCTGAAATTTTGCCTAATCAATTGTATCTCAGCCTGAAATTTTTATTTCTCATATAGAATGTGATTTTACAGTTTGTTGGCTCTATTCATTGCTATGTTTTTTGTATTTTTATTGCTTATTATTCCCTAGTTTCATATCACCATTATTTGCCTTTCCAAATTTTTGTTATTTCGATTGAATAAATGTGAATAAACTAATCGAATTTTGTACATACCTTTCAAAATCTTGTTCTTTTGATTGAATAATATTGGAGAAATACATCGAAATAGGGTCTACCGTTCCAATATTTGAATGTTTTCAGATAACGTGATTTTGGTGTAATGATAGTTAAAGGAAAGGTTGCTGCCATTTTCTGAATTTTTTCGAAAATTTTTGTAACTGTATTTTGAATTTGGATTTGGGATTTGTTTCGATTTTTTGTCTATTTGGAGATTTCCTTGTTAATGGTTTTCTCTGTTGAATGTGTGGGGATTGATTTGTGAGGCAAAGAGATATTGGGTCCCAAGATCCTTTGGGTGGTCTAGTATTAGATAATATTAAGAAGAAATTGTATTCTTAATAAATTTGTACTGTCATTAAGTTATTTAATTATGTAAAACTACAAGTGGAGATGAATTCATTCCAGGCCAGCATAATGTTTTCATCCACTGCAAACAATGCCCAACCTAGTAGAGTTTGTAAATGCGTATCATAAATAATGTCATCTATTTTAGGCAAATTGATATTTAAATTGCATAAAAATATTGGTACATCCAAGATAATAATTTTCCATTTCAAATAGAAATCAATAGTGGTAAACTAATTTCTGTTAAAATTTAATTTCACAAATACAATTTTACACTACACTTTATAATAGAACCATAACTTAACAAAGAATAGTAATGGAAGCATTACATTAAAAAAAAATTAATATCCTTCAGATTTAGCATTATAGATTTATTGCGTTCCTCAGATTTTTAGAACACGTGGCTGCACATTTTTTTATGAGAGAGAATAGGGCAAGAGGAAGTGCATAGGGAGAGAGAGAGAGGAGGGGGGGGGGGGGGGGAATTGTTTAGGTCTGTTTACATAAAGCAGAATTTTTTATTTATCATACTCATCCAGTCAAAATGTTCTAATTTGTTGTGGCCCACCAAATGAAAAAGGCATGTGGGAACTCTCACATTAACAATGAGCGCCATTGTTAATGTGAGCATCTCACCACGTGCCTTACCATTTGGTGGGCCACACTAAATTGGACTTGTTGACCGAATTTGATATGGGTGAGAGAACAAAAACTCTAATTTTTGTAACCAGATCATTTCTCTCTCTAAACTCTCTCTCTCTCTCTCTCTCTCTCTCTCTCTCTACACACACACACACTTACTTTCTCCAGCCCTTTTCTCTCTCTTAAAAACTGCACAACAACTGGAAATTTGAGGAACACGATAAATCAATAGTGGACATCCAAATTCGTTCATGGAACACAGTCATCTAGGCATATTAGGTTTTGATTTTTAAAGGTTAGATAAAAAAATTATTACCGCATTTTTATCATTTTTTTTTTTTTGCGATATTTATAGCCTTATTTCTCCTAATCAATTGTATCTCAGCCCGAGTTTTTTTTCTTGTATAGAATGCGATTTTGCAGTTTTTTAGCTCTATTTGTTGCTATGTTTTGTACAATTTTATTGCTGATTTTCCCTAGTTTCTTATCACCATTATGTGCCTGTCCCACTTTTTTTTTATTGAATAAATGTGGATAAACAAATCGAATTCTGTATATGCCTTTCCAAATCTTGTTATTTCGATTGAATAATATTGGCGAAATACATCGAAATAGGGTCTACCTTTCCAATATTTGAAGGTTTGCAGATAACGTGATTTTGGTGTAATGATAGTTAAAGGAAAGGTTGCTGCCATTTTCTAAACTTTTTTTGGAAATTTTTGTAACTATATTTTGAATTTGGATTTGGGATTTGTTTTTATTTTTTGTCTTTCTGGAGATTTCCTTGCTAATGGTTTTCTCTGTTGAATGCGTGAGGATTGATTTGCAAGGTAAAGAGATTTTGGGTCCCAAGATCCTTTGGGTGGTCTAATATTAGATAATGCTATGAAGAAAGGGTGTTCTTAATGAATTTGTAGTGTCATTAAGTTATTTAATTATGTTAAACTGCCTATGGTGATGAATTCAGTTCGGGTTAGCATAATGTCTTCATCCACTGCAAACAAAGTCCAACCTGATAGAGTTTGTAAATGCAGATCATACACACTGTCTTCTATTTTTTGAAAATTGATAATTAAATTGCATACAAATATTGGTACCATCAAGATAATAATTTACCATTTCAGTAAACTAATTTATGTTAAAATTTAATTTCACGAAAATACAATTTTACACTACACTTTAAATCAAAGCACAACTTAACAAAGAATCATAATGGAAGCATTACATAAAAAAAATTACTAACCTTCATATTTAGCGTTATAGATTTATCGCGATCCTAGGACTTTTAGAACCACTGGCTGCTCAATTTTTATGAGAGAAAATAGGGCTGGAGGAAGTGCATCGGAAGAGAGAGAGAGAGAGAGAGAGAGAGAGATTTTAGAGTGTAGAGAGAGAAATGGTTTGGATCTGGTTATGTAAAGCATAGTTTTTTTATTTCTCACACTCACCCAATCAACAAGTTCTAATTTAGTATGGCCCACCAAATGAAAAAGGTACGTGGGGACGCTCACATTAACAATGAGCGCCTCGCTTATGTGATCAGGCTTGAAGGCTGATCAAATGAGAGTAGTGCTCATTCTTAATGTGAATATCTCACCACGTGCCTTTCCATTTGGTGGGCCACACTAAATTGGACTTGTTGATCGAATTTGGTATGGCTGTAGGAATCAAAAATTCTAATTTATGTAACTAGACCATTTATCTCTCTCTCTCTCTCTCTCTCTCTCTCTCTCTCTCTCCACACACACACATAAATTCACTTTCTCTAACCCTATTCTCTCTCTTGAAATTTACGCAACCACTGGAAATCTGAGGAATGTGATAAATAAATAGTGGACATCCAAAGTCGGTCATTGAACACAGTCACCTGGGCATATCAGGTCTAGATTTTTGGAGGTTAGATAAAAAATTATTACGGTGTTTTATCGATTTTTTGTGATCTTTACAGCCTTATTTCACCTGATCAACTTTATCTCAGCCTGAAATTTTTATTTCTCGTATAGAATGCGATTTTACAGTTTGTTGGCTCTATTCGTTGCTATGTTTTATGCATTTTTATTGCTGATTTTTCCCTAGTTTCGTATAACCTTTATGGGCCTTTCCTAATTTTTGTTATTTCGGTTGAATAAATGTGGATAAACACATCGAATTCTGTTTATGCCTTTCCAAATCTTGTTCTTTTGATTGAATAATATTGGATAAATACATCGAAATAGGGTCTACCTTTCCAATATTTGAAGGTTTGCAGATAACGTGATTTTGGTGTAATCATAAAGGAAAGTTTGCTGCCAATTTTTGAACTTTTTTGGAAATTTTTGTAGCTATATTTTGAGTTTGTATTTTGGATTTGTTACAATTTTTTTGTCTATCTGGAGATTTCTTTGCTAATGGTTTTCTCTG
Source organism: Ligustrum vulgare (assembly GCA_963555705.1). Taxonomy (NCBI): domain Eukaryota; kingdom Viridiplantae; phylum Streptophyta; class Magnoliopsida; order Lamiales; family Oleaceae; genus Ligustrum; species Ligustrum vulgare. The sequence goes on from OY743188.1 coordinate 25,441,599, forward strand.
TTGAATGTGTGGGGATTGATTTGTGGGACAAAGAGATTTTGGGTCCGAAGATCCTTCGGGTGGTCTAGTATTAGATAATGTTATGAAGAAATTGTTTTCTTAACGAAATTGTAGTGTCATTAAGTTATTTAATTATGTTAAACTGCTAGGGGTGATGAATTCAGTTTGGTCAGCATAATGTCTTCATCCACTGCAAACAATTCCCAACCTGATAGAGTTTGTAAATGCGGATCATACATAATGTCTTCTATTTTGGGAAAATTGATAATTAAATTGCACACAAATATTGGTACATCCAAATAATAATTTACCATTTTAGTAAACTAATTTCTGTAAAAATTTAATTTCACAGATACAATTTCACACTACAGTTTAAAATCAAAGCACAAATTAAAAAAGAATCGTAATAGTAGCGTTACATTAAAAAAATTAATAACCTTCAGATTTAGCGTTATAGATTTTTCTTGTTCCTCAGATTTTTAGAACCACTGGCTGCCCATTTTTACAGTGTAGAGTGAAAAATGGTCTGAGTCTATTTACATAAAGCAGAATTTTTTATTTCTCACACCTATCCAGTCAACAAGTTCTAATTTAGTGTGGCCAATCAAATGAAAAAGGCACATGGGGATACTCACATTAACAATGAGCACCTCGCTCATGTGATCAGGGCGGCGCACCACGTGCCTTTCCATTTGGTGGGCCACACTACCTAATTTGTTATGTGTGTGAGAAATCAAAAATTATAATTTATGTAACCAAACCATTTCTCTCTCTCTCTCTCTCTCTCTCTCTCTCTCTCTCTCTCTCTCTCTCTCTCTCTCTCTCTCTCTCTCTCTCTCTCTCTCTCTCTCTCTCTCTCTCACATTACGCAACCACTAGAAATCCGAGGAACCCGATAAATCAATAATGGACGTCCAAATTCGGTCATTGAACACAGTCACATAGGCATGTCAGGTCTTCATTTTTGGAGGTTAGATAAAAAATTATTACTGTGTTTTTATCGATTTTTTGCAATTTTTATAGCCCTATTTCGCCTAATCAACTGTATCTCAACCTTATTTCTTGTATAGAATGCGATTTTACAATTTGTTGGCTCTATTCATTGCTATGTTTTGTGCATTTTTATTGCTTATTTTTCTCTAGTTTTGTATCACCATTATGTGCATTTTCCAATTTTTGTTATTTCGATTGAATAATTGTGGATAAACACATCGAATTCTGCATATGCCTTTCAAAATCTTGTTCTTTTGATTTAATAATATTGGAGAAATACATCGAAATAGGGTCTACCTTTCAAATATTTGAAGGTTTACAGATAACGTTATTTTGGTGTAATGATAGTTAAAGGAAAGGTTGCTGCCATTTTCTGAACTTTTTTGGAAATTTTTATAACTGTATTTTGAATTTGGATTTGGGATTTGTTTCGATATTTTGCGTATCCTGAGATTTCCTTGCTAATAGTTTTTTTCTGTTGAATACGTGGGGATTGATTTGTAGGCAAAGAGCTTTTGGGTCCAAAGATATTTTGGGAGGTCTAGTATTAGATAATGTTATAAAGAAAGGGTGTTCTTAACGAATTTGTAGTGTCATTAAGTTATTTAATAATGTTAAACTACAATTTGTGATGAATTCAGTTCAGACCAGCATAATGTCTTCTTCCACTGCAAACAATGCCCAACCTGATCAAGTTTTTATATGCGGATCATCCATAATGTTTTCTATTTTGGGAAAATTGACAATTAAATTGCATACAAATATTGGTACATCAAAGTTAATAATTTACCGTTTCAGTAAACTAATTTCTTTTAAAATTTAATTTTACAGATAAAATTTTTCACTACACTTTAAAATCGAAGCACAATTTAACGAAGAATCGTAATGGAAGCATTACATTAAAAAAAATTACTAGCCTTCAGATATATCGTTATAGATTTATCGCGTTCCTCAAATTTTTAGAACCATTGGTTGCTCATTTTTTATGAGAGAGAATAGGGCAGGAGGAAGTGCATAGGGATAAAGAGATTTTAGAGTGTAGAGAGAGAAATGGTCTAGGTCTGGTAACATAAAGCAAAACTTTTTATTTCTCAACCCATCCAGTTAACAAGTTTTAATTTAGTGTGGCCCACCAAATGAAAAAGACACTTGGAGACGCTCACATTAACGATGTGTGCCACGCTCATGTCATCAGGCTTGAAGGCTGATCAAATGAGCGTGGCAATCATTCTTAATGTGAGCATCTCACCACATGCCTTTCCATTTGGTGGGCTACACTAAATTGGACTTGTTGACCGAATTTGGTATGGGTGTGAGAAATCAAAAATTCTAATTTATGTAACCAGACCATTTATCTCTCCAAACTCTATAATCTCTCTATCTCTATACACTTTCTCCAGCCCTATTCTCTCTCTTAAAAATTACGCAACCAATGAAAATCCGAGGAACAAGATAAATCAATAGTGGACATCCACATTTGGTCATTGAACAAAGTCACCTGGGCATATCAGGTCTCGATTTTTGTAGGTTAGATAAAAATTTATTACCTAGTTTTTATCGATTTTTGCGAGATTGAAAGCCTTATTTCGCCTAATCAACTGTATCTTAGCCTGAAATTTTTGTTTCTCATATAAAATGCGATTTTACAGTTTGTTGGATCTATTTGTTGCTATGTTTTGGGCATTTTTATTGCTTATTATTCCCTAGTTTCGTATCACCAATATGTGTCTTTCCCAATTTTTGTTATTTCAATTGAATAAATGTGGATAAACAAATCTAATTATGTACGCGCCTTTCGAAATCTTGTTCTTTTGATTGAATAATATTGGAGAAATACATCAAAATAGGGTCTGCCTTTCCAATATTTGAAGGTTTGCAGATAATATGATTTTGGTGTAATGATAGTTAAAGGAGATGTTGCTGCCATTTTCTGAACATTTTTAGAAATCTTCGTAACTGTATTTTGAATTTGGATTTGTTTTGCTTCAATTTTTTGTCTATCTGGAGATTTCCTTGCTAATGGTTTTCTTTGTTGAATGTATGGAGATTGATTTGTGGGGCGAAGAGATTTTGGGTCCCAAAACCCTTTGGGTGGTCTAGTGTTAGATAATGTTATGAAGAAAGAGTGATCTTAATGAATTTGTACTGTCATTAAGTTATTTGATTATGTAAAACCACAAGTGTTGATGAATTAAGTTGAGGTCTGCATAATGTCTTCATCCATTGCAAATGCCCAACAAGGTAAAATTTGTAAACGCGTATCATAAATAATGTCTTCTATTTTTGGCAAATTTATAATTAAATTGCATACAAATATTGGTACATCAAAGCTTATAATTTACCATTTCAAATAGAAATCAATAGTGGTAAACTAATTTCTATTAAAATTTAATTTCACAAATACAATTTTATACTACACTTTAAAATAGATCCATAACTTAACAAAGAATCGTAATTGATGCATTATATTAAAAAAATTACTAACCTTTAGATTTAGAGTTATAGATTTATTGCATTCCTCAGATTTTTAGAACAAGTGGCGTGCATTTTTTATGAGAGATAATAGGGTAGGAGGAAGTGCATAGGCAGAGAGAGATTTTAGAGTGTAGAGAGAGAAATGGTCTGGGTCTGAATAGAATTTTTTATTTCTCAAAACTATCCGGTCAACAAGTTCTAATTTAGTGTGACCCACCAAATGAAAAAGGCACATGGAGACGCTCACATTAACAATGAGCGCCACGTTCATGTGATCAGGCTTGAAGGTTGATCAAATGAGCATGGCCCTCATTCTTAACGTGTGCGTCTCACTACGTGCCTTTCCATTTGGTGGGCCACTCTAAATTGGACTTGTTGACTAAATTTGGTATGGGTGAGCGAAATAAAAAATTCTAATTTATGTAACCAGACCATTTCTCTCCCTAAACTCTATAATCTCTCTCTCTCTCTCTCTCTCTCTCTTTACACTTTTCCAGCCCTATTCTCTCTCTTAAAAATTACGCAACCACTGGAAATCTAAGGAACGCGATAAATCAATAGTGACATCCAAATTCTATTGAACATAGTCACCTGGGCATATCAGGTCTCAATTTTTGGAGGTTAGATAAAAAAATTATTACCCTATTTTTATCGATTTTTTTTGCAATATTTACAACCTTATTATGCCTAATCAACTGTATCTCATCCTGAAATTCTTATTTCTCGTATAGAATGCGATTTTACAGTTTGTTGGCTCTATTCATTGCTATGTTTTGTGCATCTGTTGCTGATTTTTCTTTTGTTCCGTATCACCATTATGTGCATTTCCCAATTTTTGTTATTTTGATTGAATAAATGTGGATAAACACATTGAATTCTGTAAATGTCTTCCAAATCTTATTCTTTTGATTGAATAATATTGGGGAAATACATTAAAATGAGGTCTACCTTTCCAATATTTCTTCTAAAATTTAATTTCACGGATACAATTTTGCACTACACTTTATCGAATCATTACATTAAAAAAATTACTAACCTTCAAATTTAGCGTTATAGATTTATCGTGTTCCTCAGATTTTTAGAACTAGTGGCTACGCATTTTTTATGAGAGAGAATAGGGCTTGAGGAAGTGCATAGGGAGAGTGAGATTTTAGAGTGTGGAGAGAGAAACTGTCTGGGTCTGTTTACATAAAGCAGAATTTTGTATTTCTCACACCCATCCAGTCAACAAGTTCTAATTTAGTGTGGCCCACCAAATGAAAAAGGTATGTGGGGACGCTCACATTAACAATGAGTGCCACGCTCATGTAGTCAGGCTTGTTAACTCAAAAATCTTTATTTCTTTTTATTTTCGTCGTATCTACGCTACCTTAGTAATAGATGAGAATAAACGCGTATGTATGGGTTGACAGGTTTCTTGGTCCTTGGCTACTACATGTGAATTCTGTAACAGGAGATATTAAAGTTTGAGGAAAATGAAAAGAGATATTAATTAGGGTTGCACGGACACCGACACGCTATACGGACACGACACGACACACAACACAATGGGGGCACGTAAATTAATTTTTTAATTTATTATTATTTTAGTCATACACGCAAACAACACATTGTATATTAATTGTATCAATACTATGATATCAAATAAAAACAAAATTGTAAGTTGTAAGTTTGATTTATCATTTTTTTTTTTAAATTGTAGTCATTTCACCCCTTCCCCTTTTCATTTTATGCCTACAATATAGTTCTGACATGTGTCGGAGAGTGTCGATGTCGGACACGATACGACACCCTGGCTCCCGACAGAATGTTTATGCAACTTAGCCTCTATTCGACGTCTATTTTAAATCGACCTAGGCTTTTAACTTGAACAGCAACCTGAATTGCATCTGCCAAAAAGGGATGATTTGACCAAATGCATTTACACCTTTGAAGACAAAAAAATGAAAGATTCCTACTTCTCGCGTGGCCCAACATGTAAATGAATTTGTGGGGAAATGGACAAAAAAGCCCTTCACGTGGTTGGGGAAAATGAATTTGACCTGGAAAATATTCATGAAGCATTATTTTCGTAATATTGTTCCAATTAATGGAAATTGATTGTCCATATGAATTTTTCAGCCAATTTTTTTATACCAATTTGTAACCACATATATTTGAACAAGAAAATCTAATACACACAATGGAAGAAAATTACACTTATTTCAAATTCCAAACGAACCCTACTAAAGGAATACATTTATTTTAAACGATAAAGGAGTGCATAATGAGGAGTTCTGGAGTGGCTCGATGAGCGTTGACCCGTTGCACGTGCCCGCGGGACCAATAACGAGGCAAAGAGCCAAAAGATCAAGCAGGCGATGCAAGGATTTATGCAAGCGTGGATAGATGAGTGCTCGAGTACAAAGACCTCATTAACATTGCATAACAAAGTGGAAGAGGATTTGGATCAAAGAACAACAAGAAAATAATGCAGAAGCTGACTTACGGCCGTAACACCCAAATGTACGACCGTGACATTATCATGGAGAAATTAAGCAGAAGAGCGATTACGGCCATAATACATGATCTCACGGACGTAATAAAAAATACTCACGGCCGTAACCAGAGTTTAGTCACTTTTTATTTTTGTTCAGAGAGTAGCTTACGGTCGTAAAAGAAAGTGTCACGGCCAAAGGAATTCGTCATACACACTGACCACGAGTCACTGAAACACCTCAAGGGACAAGGTAAGCTAAACAAAAGATACGCCCGTTGGATGGAATTCATTGAGACTTTTCCCTATGTCATTCACTACAAGCAAGGTAAGGAGAATGTGGTAGCAGATGTCCTTTCTCGCAGGTACGCACTTCTAAACTCTTTAAATGCGAAGTTGCTTGGGTTCAAGTATATAAAAGGTATGTATGTTGATGACCCTGATTTTTCCACTATTTACACTTCATGTGAAAAGGGTGCAATTGATAAATTTTATAGGCATGATGGCTATTTGTTTAGAGAAAGTAAACTTTGTATGTCTAATTGTTCTATGCGTGAATTTCTAGTGCGTGAGGCTCGTGGTGGAGGGTTAATGGGACACTTTGGTATTATTAAGACGTTAGAAACTTTACAAGAGCACGTTTATTGGCCTAAAATGAAAATGGATGTTCACCGTATTTGTAATAGGTGCATAACTTGTAAACAATGTAAGTCTAGGGTCTTACCACAAGGTTTATATACACCTTTGCCCGTACCTAATGAACCTTGGGTAGATATATCTATGGATTTTGTGTTAGGTCTGCCTAGGACAAAAAAAGGTAGAGGCTCGATATTTTTGGTGGTAGACAGATTTAGCAAAATGGCACATTTTATTCCTTGTCATAAAACTAATGACGCAACAAACATAGCGGACCTATTCTTTAGGGAAGTTGTGAGACTCCATGGGGTACCTAGGAGTATTGTGTCTGATAGGGATGTTAAGTTCCTAAGCTACTTTTGGAAAATCTTGTGGGGGAAGATGGGTACTAAATTCTTATTTTCTACTACATGTCACCCGCAAACTGATGGTCAAACGGAGGTAGTTAATAGGACATTAATCCAACTTTTGTGCACTATAATAAATAAGAATTTAAAAAGTTGGGAGGAATGTTTTCCATTTGTGGAATTTGCTTATAATCGGTTTGTGCATTCTACTACTTTATGTTCACATTTTGAAGTTGTTTATGGTTTCAACCCGCTAACTCCTCTTGATTTAATTCCTTTATCTGTAGATGAAAGGAGCAGTTTGGACGGGGCGAAAAAGGCTAAACTTGTGAAGACACTTCATGAGAAGGTGAAAGGGCAAATTAAAAAGAAAAATGAGCGTTATGCGACTCATGCCAACAAAGGTAGGAGGCAAGTAACGTTCGAGCCGGGTGATTGGATGTGGGTGCACTTGCGAAAGGAGCGATTCACAACCCAAAGGAAGTCTAAGTTGCAGCCAAGAGTTGATGGACCTTTTCAAATCTTTGAAAAGATAAACGAGAACGCATATAAGCTTGATCTTCCAAGTGAGTATAACGTGTCTGCTTCTTTTAATGTTGCTGATCTTTCTCTGTTTGATACAGGTGATGATTCGAGGACGAATCCTTTTCAACAGGGAGGGCATGATGAGTTCCGGAGTGGCTCGATGAGCGTTGACCCGTTACACGTGTCTGCGGGACCAATAACGAGGCAAAGAGCCAAAAGAATCAAGCAGAAGATGCAAGGATTTATGCAAGCGTGGATGGATGAGTGCTCGAGTGCAAAGACCTCATTAACATTGCATAACAAAGTGGAAGAGGTGCCAAAGTCATTACAATGCATTTGGATCAAAGAACAACATGAAAATAATGCAGAAGCTGACTTACGGCCATAACACCCAAATTTACGATCGTAACATTATCATGAAGAAATTAAGCAGAAGAGCGATTACGGCCGTAATGCATGATCTCATGGCCGTAACTGAAGTGGAAGTACTTACGGCCATAATAAAAAATACTCACGACCGTAACCAGAGTTTAGTCACTTTTTATTTTTGTTCAGAGAGTCGTTTACGGCCGTAAAAGAAAGTGTCACGGCCGTAACCTATGTTTTTATTTTAAACCCGTAAGTCAGTTACGGTCGTAAAAGTATAAGTTACGACCGTAACTAAGCGCCGCGAATTTTGACCTAGTTTAGGCAGTTAGGTTTTGTTTTATTTCTAGTTCATTTTGGTTACTTTATTTTCTTAGCCTATTTAAAGGCTTCATTCAGCATTGTATTAAACAACTTTTATTCTTGAGATTTATGATATTGAAGGTGAGATATTCCCTTATATTTCTTCTTGTTCTCGTTGAACAAACTCGAACTTATCAAAGAATTTGACAACCTTTGTGGCGTTCCCCCTCTGTGGTTCTTATCTCCGCATCGTAACGGGTTTTGAGTTTAATATACCCATAGTTCTTGCGTCATGAGGTCCGGGTTACATTTCTATCGTCTACTAATTGGATTTTAGAGCTTTCCGGCGTTTATTTCCGCGTGTTCTTGGTGATCCCCATATCGGATCACATCATCATGACACTGATCAAGATTCACAGATTCGACGAGTAATACTTTCACGAAAGATGTCCCATTCCTGACGCTCGTGCCTAGCCCTACGTCCTCCAGTAGTGTCATCTTCATCGGGTGAAATTTTCAGTTCCATTGGGGTGTAATTGGGCCTCATCACCGCAACAAAGCCTAGATCAAGACTGTATACTTTTCGAAGATAGTTGTGCACTGCCATGGTGGCTAGGACTATTGACTTTTGGGAGTTGAATTCGTACTCTGGCATCCTTTGTAGTATTAGAAAACGTTGCTTCAAAATCCTGAATGATCTCTCCACAATGTTCCTACATGAGGAGTGCAGGTAATTGAATTGTTCCTCTGGATTTCTAGGTTGACGAGCACGTGATGATGTGGCTCTCTAAAATTCTTGCATGTGGTATCTAGTATTTTGTCCCTTGTAGGGAGCCAGGAATCCTCGTTGGTTTACGAATCCAAAATCAACGAGATAGTATTTACAAAATGCCATGGCGGGAAAATTGTTACTGGTGTTCTCCATAGCCGCGTTCAACATTATGCTATCATGGTTAGAACCTTCCCAACCTGCACCTACGAACGTGAAGCACATATTGAAGTCCACAATCGCCAAAACATTCTGCGTGAGGATGCCTTGGCTGTTTAGTAACACTCACTCTCCTTTTGGTGGGACCCCTAGGATTTCTGTATCATTAATAGCACCAATGCAATTCTATGAGACACATATATTCAAGCATTAGTACCTGGGTATCCGAGGATACAACGACTTTGTAGTACACGTACGCTTGGTTAAACATAGTTAATTACCTGAAAAGGAGAATGTCGTGGATTCGTCGGAGCATGATCACCATGCCCATGCAGGTACTGTGGATGCGGCTTTATCATGTCATAAGAAAACTTCACAAGTTTTTCTAAGACATAGTGGAAGTGCGCATGAATTGTTGAAGTTGAATGACAGAATAATAAGTGAGCCACCCTTATCCCAACTAAATGTCCGAGAATGAACAGTGACAACACAAGTCTTTCCTCAGCAGATATGTGTCTAGAATACTCAAACCCATAGTTGTGTTTCAGACACCATACCAAATTCATAAATGCCCGCAGACGTATTCTTGTAAGCTGTAAGCAGTCATCCCTATTGGGCTGGTTCAGAATGCGTTCCATAAGGTATTTCCCATAGGATTTATGGCTATTCTTCCGCCTGTTCTGATCATTGTTTGGAAAATCGTATTGAACAATATGACAATGAAGGGCACAAAATTCTATCCATGAGGCGTCCTCATCGTGTAAATTTTCAATTTCGATAAGGATATCTTCTCCATCGTTGGAGTCCATTAGCCTACAACACAAGATAACACGTCCCTAGCAATGCAGATGCTCAAATTTCATTTGGAAATAACTTTTTTTGCTATGTAACAAAAAAAATGAGAAACAAAGTGATGTGATCCAGACCACGGATACAAGCCCGCACAAAGATCCGTTGAAGATCAAAGGAGGACCGATGACTCGATTGAAAAGAAAGAGGGCCAATGAAGTAATGGACAAGTTAGTTCAAGAAACAATGGCCAAAACAATGTTCGTGTCATCAAAAGAAGCAAGTTCCATGTTGGGACCGAGCCAAAACGATGAGTGGATCAACATCATTCAAGCCGTCGAAGAAAATTGCAAAGTTTCAAAATTCACGGCCGTAACCCGTAATTCTTACGGCCGTGAAGAGCTCACTGCTGAAAATTGAGAATTTGAAGAAATTGGACTTACGGCCGTAAGAAGCTTTTATCACGGCCGTAACGAAGCCTCGGGTTAAAGAACGAGATTTTTAGAAATAAGAATTACGGCCGTAAATAATTATGTCACGGCCGTAACTATTAAACAGAAACCAAGTTACGGCCGTAAAGGGAAGGGTCACGGCCGTAAAAACATATACGCTTAATTTTAGGTTAATTTTTATTTACTTATTTTTAGCTAGTTGTTTCCTAGTATAATTAAATCTCTTAACCTAGTTTTTGACCCTATTTATAGGGATGTAATCTTCATTATTCATAGACAACTTTGATATTATTATTGAGAGGTAATTTGCTTTCAAACCTTATTCTTTATTGAATAAAATTCGAACTTGCGAGTTAATCTTGTTTGTTCAAATCTTGGGTGAGATTTATTTTCATTGTGATCAAGAGGTCAGCATATCTATTGATTGTGTTGGTTGCTTGGTTCAATTAATTTGAATAAATCTCGAAATCGTGATTCTTTGGCGTTCTTGGGTCGATTCCAATAATTTGTGGGTTGCGTAGCTACAATTGCTACGTGGTTTGCATCATTTGGTATCAGAGCTTAGGCTCCAAAAATCAATGTTATATCTTTGTTTTGTTTTCTTGAGTCTTCTTTAATCTTGTTCTTCGTGTTCTTCCAGTTCTTGAGTCTTTAATCAAAAAAGTGTCACAAAAAAATTCAATAGTCGTTATTTCCTTCGTTTGTTATCCAAATTAAATTTCGTTTGTTTCGTCTTTCTCGAAGTTGAATTTTCGAGAAATCTAAAAAAAAAAAAAAAAAACGAAAATTCCAAGTCCAAGAAAAAAAAATAGCTGTTATTTGATTTCAAGAAATATATTCTTGACTTAATCTTAGTTTCCATAAAAAGTGTCAAGTTCTATATCGAGTCAAATTCCATTCTCTAAAGGTCTTCTTCAAGTTTTCCAAATAGTTCATAAAATTCTCACTCTTACTCGATTTGAATCATTCGGGCTTAAACTTGTTTGAGTTCGGGTTCGTTCTTTGAAGCAATTGGGGTGAAAGCCATTGAGTGGAAAAAAAGGCAGAGAGGTGAGATCAATAGAGGGTAAAAGCCAAATTTGAGTGATACACGAGCGAAATACACGTGAGGCATATAATATTTAGTTTTAGGATGTCTGAACAATCTTCTACTACAAAAAACAACGATCGAGTCAACATGACGGAAGAGATGGTACAACGGTTTGAGCGGTTGTTTGGGGATGTGTTAGGTAGGTTAGAAAGGCTTGAGCAACCTCAGGAAGTGCCTAATGCCCGTAGGCAAGGTGGGCAAGGTCGTAGAATAGAGGGGATCGATGAGAATGAAGAAGGTAGTGATTTTGACGATAGAGCAATTTTGGATAGAGGAATTAGGCATGGAAGAAGGGATAGAGATCTTGGTGTCGATAGAATGAATGGTAGTATGAGCAACATCAAAATGACAATTCCGTCATTCAAGGGTAGGAGTGATCCGGAAGCATACCTAGAATGGGAAAAGAAGATGGAATTAATTTTCAATTGCTACACTTATTCGGAAGAGAAAAAGGTTAAGGTAGCTGTACTTGAATTCTCCGATTACACTATTACTTGGTGGGATCAATTGGGGACTTCTAGGAGGAGGAATCGCGAGAGGTCCGTTAGTACTTGGGATGAGTTAAAAGCTATCATGAGAAAGAGGTTCGTTCCTAGTCATTACCATCGGGAGCTTCATCAAAAATTACAAAGTCTATACCAAGGATCAAAGAGTGTGGAGGATTATCATAAGGAGATGGAGATATTGATGATTAGAGCTAATGTAGAAGAGGATAGGGAGGCTACAATGGCTCGATTTTTGAATGGGTTGAATAGGGATATAGATAATGTGGTTGAACTACAACATTATTTGGAGATGGAAGATATGTTGCACATGGTTATAAAGGTGGAGAAGCAAATAAAGAAAAAGGGAACAACAAGGTATCAATATGGTTCTAATTCTTCTTGGAAGCCGAAGTGGGAAAGTAAAGGAGATGGGGCTGTTTCTAAAGGGAAGTTTGAAGCACCAAAAAGGAAGTTTGAGGCACCAAAAGGGAAGGAAGAACAAGCTAATAAACTCGTACCTAAAGGGGAACCTCAACCATCTAGGAGTAGAGACATTCAATGCTTCAAATGTTTGGGGAGAGGACATGTGACATCTCAATGTCCTAATAGGTGAGTGATACTTGTGCGGAAGGATGGATCCATGGAGAGTGATAGTGAGGAAGAGGATTATAGCGATATGCCGGCATTGGAGGAAATATGTGATGATGAGGATGTGTTATCCGGGGAGCATGACGAGTTATTAGTGACAAGGAGAGCTCTTAGTGCTCAAATCAACACGGATGATTTGGAACAACAACGGGAGAACATATTCCATACACGATGTCGCATTAATAACAAGGTATGTAGTATGATTATTGATGGTGGTAGTTGCACTAACGTCGCTAGTACTATACTTGTTGAAAAATTAGGATTACCTTTGTTAAAACATCCTAAACCTTATAGGCTTCAATGATTAAATGATAGTGGAGAAATTAAGGTGAATAGGAGGGTGTTGGTGATTTTTTCTATTGGTAGCTATGTGGATGATGTTATGTGTGATGTGGTTCCTATGCATGCCGGACACATTTTGTTGGGTAGACCTTGGCAATATGATAGGAAGGTAACGCATGATGGGTATAAAAATAGGTATAGCTTTACCAAAGGGGGAAAATCCATTACACTTGCACCATTGACACCGTCACAAGTGTATGAAGATCAAATAAAATTGAAAAATGATGAAGAAAAAAGAGTGAAGGAAAATGAGAGAAAGAGAGTTGAGGCCACAACCTCAGAAAAAGGAGAGGGAAAGAGAGTTAGAGCCACGACTCTAGAAAAAGGAGAGGCGAGAGAAAAAAGGAGTGTTGGGGTACATACCTCAGAAAAAGGAGAGGGAGCGAAGAGTGCCAGAAAAGAAAGAAAAATGAGTTTCTACGCAAAAAGGAGTGAAATCAAGAAAGCATTCATGGAAGAACGGTCAATGGTCCTTATGCTATAAAAGGAATCATTCATTGCATTTGATGAAACTAACAAATCCCTCCCTAGTTTGGCTATTTCTCTCTTGCAGGAATTTGACGATGTATTTCCCGATGACATACCTAGTGGGTTACCACCCATTCGAGGTATTGAACATCAAATTGATTTTGTACCTGGAGCAGTTATTCCAAACCACCCCGCTTATCGAAGTAACCCCGAGGAGACGAAGGAGCTCCAAAGGCAAGTGGAGGACTTGATGAGCAAAGGGTATATAAGGGAAAGTATGAGTCCATGTGCCGTCCCCGTGTTACTTGTACCCAAAAAGGACGGGACTTGGAGAATGTGTGTCGATTGTAGGGTCATCAACAACATAACGGTAAAGTATCGTCATCCTATTCCTAGGTTAGATGATATGTTGGATGAATTGCATGGCTCTAGCATATTTAGTAAAATTGACCTTAAGAGTGGTTATCATCAAATTCGAATGAAAGAAGGAGATGAGTGGAAAACTGCTTTTAAAACTAAGTATGGCCTGTATGAATGGTTAGTAATGCCTTTTGGACTTACTAATGCACCTAGCACATTTATTAGTTTAATGAATCATGTTATACGTGCATTTATAGGTAAATTCGTTGTAGTTTACTTCGATGATATCTTGATATATAGTAAAACTTGAATGAGCATGTGGAGCATGTTAGGTGTGTGCTTGTGGTTTTAAGACAAGAGCAACTTTTTGCTAATTTTAAAAAGTGTGATTTTTGCATGGAAAAAGTTGTGTTTCTTGGCTATGTGGTTAGTGCTAAAGGAATAGAAGTAGATGAAGAAAAATTCAAAGCTATTAAAGAATGGCCAACACCTAAACGCATAACTGAGATTAGGAGTTTTCATGGCTTGGCTAGTTTTTATAAGCGCTTTGTTAAAAATTTTAGCACGATTGCCTTGCACTCACAGAAATTGTCAAAAAAAGTGTAGGTTTTAAATGGGGAGTAGAACATGAACATGCATTTGAAACAATAAAAAATATGTTGTCTAAAGCACCGGTTTTATCACTTCCTAACTTTGACAAGGCTTTTGAGATTGAATGTGATGCCTCAGGGCTAGGCATTGGAGCTGTTTTAATGCAGGATCAAAGGCCAATCGCCTATTTTAGTGAAAAACTAAAAGGAGCTGCACTTAATTACCCCACATATGACAAGGAGTTATACTCACTTGTGCGCGCTTTGGAGACATGACAACATTACTTGTGGCCACGGGAGTTCGTGATACACACTGATCATGAATCCTTGAAGCATTTGAGGGGTCAAGCTAAACTGAGTAAGAGACATGCAAGGTGGGTAGAGTTCATCGAAACATTTCCCTATGTCATCCGATACAAACAAGGTAAGGAAAATGTGGTGGCAGATGCATTATCTCGAAGGTATGTTCTTTTAAATTCTTTAAATTCTAAATTACTTGGATTTGAATACATTAAGGACATGTATGCTAGTGATCTGGACTTTTCTAATATTTATGAATTATGTGGTAAAGGGGCTGTGGATAGGTTCTTTAAACATGATGATTATTTATTTCGAGAAAATAAATTGTTTGTCCCTAGGTGTCAATGAGGGAGTTACTTGTGAGAGAGGCCCATAGTGGAGGTTTAATGGGTCATTTTGGGGTTAAAAAGACCATTAAAATCCTAAGTGAACATTTCTATTGGCCTAAGATGAAGATTGATGTGGTTCGGGTTTGTAATAGATGCATTACTTGTAAGAAGGCTAAATCTAGGATTAAACCCCATGGATTATATATGTCTTTACCCGTCCCTAGTGAGCCTTGGGTCGATATCTTTATGGATTTTGTTTTGGGACTACCTAGGACTAAGAAGGGAAGAGGTTCAATTTTTGTGGTAGTAGATCGCTTTAGCAAAATGGCACATTTCATACCATGCCACAAAACTGATGATGCTACTAACATAGCTGAAATTTTCTTTCAGAAAGTCGTACGCTTACATGGGGTGCCTAAAAGTATAGTCTCGGATAGGGATGTTAAATTCCTTAGTCATTTTTGGAGAGTCTTGTGGAACAAGCTAGGAACAAAACTACTTTTCTCTACAACTTGTCACTCACAGACCGATGGACAAACCGAGGTAGTAAATAGGACAATGATTCAATTGTTGCGCACGATAATCAATAAAAATCTGAAAAATTGGGAAGAGTGTTTACCATTTATTGAATTTGCATATAATAGGGCTATACATTCTACTACTTCTTATTCACCATTTGAAATTGTTTATGGTTTTAATCCACTAACACCATTGGATTTAATTCCTTTACCTGTGAATGAACGTAGTAGTTTAGATGGAAAGAAAAAAGGCTGAGATGGTTAAATCACTCCACGACAAAGTGAGGTTGGCGATTGAAAAGAAAAATGAACATTATGCATTGCAGGCTAACAAGGGGAGAAAAGGCGTCATATTTGAGCCCGGTGATTGGGTTTGAGTACATTTGAGAAAGGAGCGATTTCCAGAACAACGCAAGTCAAATTTACAACCGCGAGGAGATGGTCCATTCCAAGTGATTGAAAGGATCAACAACAATGCCTATAAATTAGATCTTCCTAGTGAGTATAATGTTTCAGCTTCATTTAATGTTTCTGATCTATCTCCGTTTGATGCAGGTACAGATTCGAGGTTGAATCCTTTCGAAGAGGGAGGGGATGATGTGATCCAGACCACGGATACAAGCCCGCACAAAGATCCGTTGAAGATCAAAGGAGGACCGATGACTCGATTGCAAAGAAAGAGGGCCAATGAAAATAATGGCCAAAACAATGTTCGTGTCATCAAAAGAAGCAAGTTCCATGTTGGGACCGAGCCAAAATGATGAGTGGATCAACATCATTCAAGCCGTCGAAGAAAATTGCAAAGTTTCAAAATTCACGGCCGTAACCCGTAATTCTTACGGCCGTGAAGAGCTCACTGCTGAAAATTGAGAATTTGAAGAAATTGGACTTACGGCCGTAAGAAGCTTTTATCACGGCTGTAACGAAGCCTCGGGTTAAAGAACGAGATTTTTAGAAATAAGAATTACGGCCGTAAATAATTATGTCACGGCCGTAACTATTAAACATAAACCAATTTACGGCCGTAAAGGGAAGGGTCACGGCCGTAAAAACATATACGCGTAATTTTAGGTTAATTTTTATTTCCTTACTTTTAGCTAGTTGTTTCCTAGTATAATTAAATCTCTTAACCTAGTTTTTGACCCTATTTATAGGGATGTAATTTTCATTATTCATAGACAATTTTGATATTATTATTGAGAAGTAATTTGCTTTCAAACCTTATTCTTTATTGAATAAAATCCGAACTTGCGAGTTAATCTTGTTTGTTCAAATCTTGGGTGAGATTTATTTTCATTGTGATCAAGAGGTCAACATATCTATTGATTGTGTTGGTTGCTTGGTTCAATTAATTTGAATCAATCTCGAAATCGTGATTCTTTGGCGTTCTTGAGTCGATTCCAATAATTTGTGGGTTGCGTAACTACAATTGCTACGTGGTTTGCATCACAAAGCGAGGGGATGTAGTAATATAATCCCATACCTTGACATCACTGCCTTGGTGGAAACTTTGCCTACCGAATTATTACTTCCAAAGTTTCATGCTATCATCCCATTTATAGATAAATCTGGGTCCATTATTTCCCAATTGCATTAGATAGTCCTGAATGTAGACAATATTTTTTTATTTTAACACTATGGACACTAGAAAATGAACTGCTGGTAGGTAATGAGACAAGGGGAAGTCTGCTTTCTTGTCCTTGTAGTCACATGCAATAACAAGCCCTATTCTACTTCAAATTATTGCTTTCTGGTAGGTAATGAGACAAGGGAAAGCCATATTTTTTTTACACAAAACAATGTAGGTGAATTTTAAATAATTCCATCTACATAAAAGTTTGTAATTATCCCTCGTGTTCCAGATTTACTAACATGAATGATTTTTTTACACGTGCATGAACATTTTATACCACGCTATATTGGTTTTTCGATAACCCATTTCACTACCTTGGTCAATATGCGACTTCCATAAATCCCACAATAGGATTACACACATCTAGATCTGGAACAATACTAAAACGCGATATAATATATAGACATCCAGTCTCGATTAAATTTGGTAATCCAATGTCGATAAAAATTCGAGTACATAATGTTACAACACAGTCCAATTAAGCCATCCAAGGCCAATAAAATTTGGAAGTTTATGACAAATTCAACTAGAATAGTACCTACTTATAACCGCTCTTCTCTATGAAAGCTAGCCACTATAGCTTTTGCTCCAAAGTTTTCCAACGAAGAAAAATACACCTCTGTCATTCGTTGTTGCCCAACATTGTTGCACCATATGTCTAAAGCTACTTATTCTCCGCAAACACATCATTAAGATGGGGACAACACAAATTCATAGAAGGGAATTGATTCTCCCTCTCTCGCTCTCATTCCGGCTCCCTCTCGGACTCCTGCTCCCTCTCCCTCTCCGTCTCCCGCTCCCACTCCCTCTCCCTCTCCCGTTCCCTTTCCATCTTCGTGTGACAAGCTTCCTCGAGAGCACCTAATACACATGAACCACCCATTGCTCTCTTTCCACTACGATCGCTTTTCTCTACCTCAAAAGACTTCCGTTTGCTACCACTACTAGTCCTGCTTCCCGGATTAGTTGGAAAGAATGAGGGGTGAATCCGCAGCGGTAGATGGATACACCATGTGCTCCCCCATTTGTTGTAAATTCTTGAATTGAGTGTCCCCAAAGTGTTGATCTCTTGTATGTTCTTCCCCTTCAGCTTCACAATTTCAGGTTTGTACTGGATCCAAACACGGGAAAGAAAACATTGTAAATTAATCAACATCTAAAAATTGACATGAGCTCAAGAGAAATTTGCATTTATTAACAAACCAGTTCCTGATAAAGGGTCAAGTAACTAGTTCCTTGGAAAATGCTATTTAGCTCTATTGATAGTTTGTTACCTGGTTAAAAGCCTAGCCCATAGAGGTACAGAATTTGATGGGAGGATTTTGTCTCAATAAATTGGTTAAAAGAGGATCAACATAAACATACACAAAAATAAACTTAAGAACTTATCGATTGTTCACCCAGTTTAGCAATAGCCTAATCTGGGAGGATGAGGAATCAACCCGTTCCACTATGTGAATCAATAGTCTTCAAAGAGAGCGAGAGTACATCGAACCATATTAGAACAAGTTTTTAGTCCGAGATCTTGAAAGATCACATAAAAACTATCTCTAACCTAAAGTCTATTAACCTACCGACTCGTATAGAACTTACTACAAAGCCAATATTTACTGTAGCAGGATCAATTACAAGGATTAGAGACTAATCTTTTATAGACAATAATGCTAGTTGTACAATTTCTATTGAAAATGTATTTGACAATTTCAATATCTTGCGATATTATGGAATGAAAATATTGTGATATATTTTAAAATTGAAAACGTAACATTTGATCGTGAATTTTAGACAAGTTCGCTTTCCTTTTCCTTTTCCATTTCCATTTCATTTCCCCTTCAACTCTAAAAATGAAAAATCACCTCTATGATAAACTTCGTCGCCGACGACCCAGACCGTGGGAGCAAGCCAGATCTTGAGCGCCGACGAAGAGGTAAATGACATTTTTTTGGGTTTGCATAGAAGACAACATTTAATAATCTGTGTCGTTCGTGTCAACATATTCCAACGACGGATCGCATTGTCTTGGCATCTCATCGGAAACCAACAATGTCGAGTTGCCTTAGTAAGTACAACAACGAATTTTCATCAACTCATTTTGATTTTATTGTTAGGTGGAAGATTATTGTTTCCAAAATTGAATCTTTCGAGCCTAGGTTTGTACAAAATTGTGGGAAGCGCACACATAAATGGCTCAAGAAAATGGTGGAACCAGTGCATTTTTCTTAAGAAAAATATCCTAAATTGAAAAATCTATGTTAGACACGTCAAAACTCTTTACAGTTTTCTTGTTACCTCTGTCACCTTCGACAGGCACCTTCAGCGAACCAACACAGTGGTAGAACTCTCAAAAAAACCCAACTCACGTTCCTTCTATTTTTGGGTACTTCAATTTCGTCAAGTATGAGAAGAGGGATTTGGCAACAGTATTTGATGGTGGAGATAATGGAGGAAATCGTGTTGTTTGTTTGGGATTTAGGGGAAGGTTGGTATATTGTGAATTTTTGGTTAAGTGAAGGGGTATTTTTGACATTTAGACCAAATTGTCATCTGCATTGTGAACGCTGGTTGTCCAACTAGAATTATTGCTTTTACAAATGGATTGAGACAAATAAGAAAAAAAGAAGAAGTTGAACCACAAGAACGAGAGAGAGAGAGAGAGAGAGAGTATGGATATATTAAACAGAATTGATCAAGCATACTAACCAAACATGTGCCTATACCAAAAAGGTCACATTTTGACCAAGAATAGATCTTAGCTGTTTGTTAAAAAAATTTTGTTTAAAAATACAGAATATGATATTTTTTAGGTAAAATGTGTGATTGAAAAGTAATTTTAGGAAATATGGTTGAAAAGTGATTTGAGGCCAAATAGACGTCCAAGTTCGGCTCGTGAGCATGTTGGCTCACAAGCCGGATGAGCCGACCCACGCCCGTGAAGTCTTTTTTTTTTTTTTTTAATTTTATATTTGAGGAACTTAAAAGTTAAAAGAGTTAAAATAGAAAATTGAATTGGGCATTGAGACATATTATTATATTATGTGACATTTGTAACATTCAATTTATGCTTAAAATCTAACATTTTTGTAATATTATAATATTCTCGTAAGTTCGAACTCGATTAAGCATTTAAAACTTAAAACCTACAATAATAACATAATATTGTTATGTGTTTTTGTTGTTTATAAATTTTTGAATCTAATCATTACAATTTATAAATAAATTTATAAACATCAAAAATAAAAATAAAAAATGCATGAAAACGATCACAAATTTTCTAGTTGGACACGACCCGGACACGGCGAGCTGGCCCATTTTGCGATTTGTTGGGCTTTCACGAGTTGAACTCGAACTGTCCAACACCCAAATTATCTACTTGATCTAAGCCCAAATCTATTTTTTCACGAGTTGAATCGAGGTTTTAACAAGCTAAATCAAGTCGAACTCACGAACTATCCGACCCGTTTGTCACCCCTATCATAAACTAGCCCAATTCATGTCAAAATCAAGCTACCAATTGGGAGTTTCCATATAGGCTGTCCACTTCCAACTAGGCAGCATAAGAGAGTTACAAAAATGACCCTATTTAAGTTGTAATCTTGTGAACCCGTTTTCTTCATGACCATTCTTTTGGTAATAATATTTGATTTATAAATTAGTTTATTTATGATTTTAAGGTCAAAGATAATGGTTGAAAACTGAAAAGAGAAAACTATGTGATTAAAATGTGATTTGATAAATTGTGTAAATATAAAATAATTTATTTATAAACATAAAAAAAGGACAGTTATCAAAAGATGGCTAAATTGAAGGTAGTAAAAATGGCGTGGCCATCCTCTCAAATTATCAATAAAATGGTGTGGTTATAAATCGCCCCACAACAACGAATGAGTGGGAACAAATTTTTGCAGGTAGGCAGTGTGTGAGATGCAGGCTTTGGTTTGTTTTGGATTCCCCAAATTCAAACCCCGTTCCCATCACAAATTCAAGAAATATAAATCAATCCCATATTGCAGTCTGAGAAAAACAAGCACTAATACTAATTGGGCAGCCATATCGGCCACCCTTTTCGGCTTCGGCTTCTTCTTAGGTCCCCTTATAGATGGGATTCATTCCAGAGTAAATCTTGTGGAATACCAAAATGGCGCAATTGATATCGGTCCTCTTCACACAAATATTTGGGTAACATAACATAATTCCTCAAAATTATTTTTGTTGCCATTTGAATATATTAATTACTGGTATGGTAGGTACCTCCTCTGCTTGGGCTGTTCTATTGCAGTGTGGGATTACTGCAACTTGTGCTTGATCAGAGGTTACCATCTGAGGCAATCAACAGTGGCCCAGAGAAAACTGCTGCTTCATTTATGTGAGTCGATTTAACTTTAATCAGAAACACCATTGAAGCCAAGCTAGACTAGGTTTTTATGGCTAAATTAGACTTAATAGTGGAAAATAATACGAGTGGGAGGGCGGCTACTGATGAAAATATGGAGTAGGAGAAGAAGGATGATGACAAAGAACAACAAGAAATAATTGAAGCTCAAACACATAAAACTTTGTCATCAAACTATATTTGCTCCACTGGGATTAAGGTTTGCTTTTGAAGGATTATTACAAAGGCTTGTAGAATTAATTAAGCTTTAACAAGTTCAAAAAAATCAAAATAAGAACTTGTAAAACTAAGAACACTAGAATATGGAATAAATAAAGAAATGAAATTTATGGATATCGAATCTTGTATCAATTGTTGAAGTAAGTTTAAAGTTGAAGTATCAACTCCTATTTATAGATATCCAACCAACACCCATGAATTGGTGCCAATATTTCTTGAAAAGATGTACCATTTCGTTAAAAATGTGTCAAAATCAAATTTGAAAGAACAAGAAAACGGTCAAAAAATAACATACCTACGGTCGCGTGATTATCACTTTTTAACCACTGCCTTCTTCACGTTTCTACGTGTGACCGCACGGATTTTGTATCGCACGGAAATGCGGTTTCCGATTTCAACACTCATGCATAAGGATTAAATATCTTTTGATTTGAATCTTTCCGTAGTGTAATCATAAATCAATTACAAAGCGTTATTGAAATCTTAGGTAGCGTCAAAGCTTTGAACCTATTGTTTCAATATAACAAAACCGGTGAGATTACACACACAAATGTCATTGTGTTCTAAATTTATCACAACTTGTTTAACACTTTATGGCCTTGTGCCCATCTTATTCATGAATTTTTAAGAGAGAAACTTCAACACTGCATTGAGACTGCACCATCTCTAAGTTCATATAGGTAAATTTCTTCCAGTATTTTTGTCATATTTACAGATACTTGATCCTATTGTTCCGAACTTTATTAAAAGTTAAAAACTCGTCCCTCATTTTCTAAGACAACCAACACTTATCTTTGCAAGTGTTGAATACTATCCACTTATCGAATGATTTGTTATTACCCTTTGAACCTAATATGTACTTTTTTTTTAGTAAGGTTAGGTAGGATTGTTATCGTTGGTGGATCTTTATATAAGACGTTTTTACCACATCCTATGACGTGGTTCTCACTAATTTTTTAATGAGTGGTTTTGTTAGAGGATCCGCTTAATTATCACTTGATTTTACATAAGTGATTGAAATTGTTTCACTTTTGATCAATTTTCTCACATAGTTTTGTCTTAGACTCATATATCTAGACTTTCCATTGTATACTTCATTGTATTCTCTAGCTAATATGGCTTGACTATCACATAATGTAGAAATATAATTTGTATTCTCTCCCAATGGAATCTCATACAAAAGATCCCTTAGCTACTTAGCTTCTTTTTCGACATTTGCCTAGAATTTCATTGTTGAATTTGTTATACATGTTTATTTTTTGGATTTCCATGAGACCGCTGCTCCTCTAAGAGTAAACACCAAACCCGAGGTGGACTTATTTTCACCTATACAGGATACCCAACTTGCATCGGTAAATTCTTCTAGGATTGAAGGAAACTTATTGAAGACCTTGATCCTTGGTTTTCTTTAAATAACCAAGAGTCCTTACAATGGCCTTCCAATGTTCCTTATTTGGATTGCTAGTAAATTTATTAAGTTTACTAACTGCAAATGATATATCTGGCCTAGAGCATTGCACCGCATACATTAGAGAACCAATACTACTTGTTTATTCAAGTTGTACTATTGCTCTTCCATCATTTTTTATAAGTTTGATACTAGTATCAAATGGGGTGTTTGCTTCTTTAATGTTCAAATGTTTGTACTTATTAATAACATTCTCGATATAATGTGATTGATTTAGCATAAAACCCTCACTATTTTTTGTGACTTTGATACCTAATATTGTATTCACTTATTCAAGATCTTTCATTTTGAATGTGGAAGATAGAAACATTTTAGTTTCATTTCCAGGAACAACAAATTTGCATACTTTATTTTCATTTCGAGAAGAACAAAACTTTCTGGTTGCTTCGTATAAACCTCCTCATCGAGGTCCCCATTTAAAAATGCCGTTTTAACATCCATTCGTGCCACAGGTGCATATGTATCAAAGTAATCTATTCCCTCTTTTGTCAATATCCCTTGACTACTAGCCGAGCTTTAAATGTTTAAAGAGTACAATCTGCATTGTACTTATTTCTAAATACTCATTTGTGGCCTATAGGCTTAGAGCCATGTGGCATATCAACAAGTTCCCAAGTATTATTTGATATTGTTGAATTCATCTCATCATTTATAGCATCTTTTCAAAAGATACTATTTCTAGATGACATAACCTCTTTGTAAGTTTTAAGACCAGTTTCAGTTTGAAGAACATATGGTATTGTTCTTATGACACTCTTTTTATTTCCTTCAACAAGTTAAAGAGAAATAAGTTGAGAGTCTATTGCATGCAATCTTAGTACCCTTTTCTTTTCGAGTTCTTTTGCTTCTACGAAGTTCATTAGGATCATCAACATCTTTAAATGATGTTTCTCAAGTAATCTTGTAGAATTAGGAATCTCTTTATGTAATTCTTCAATAGAATTATTATTTGAAGATAATGAATTTTAAAAGAACTCTACTTCGTGTGATTCAATTCACACATTGGCCTCCAAGTTCAGCAATCAATATGCTTTACTATTTAAGACATATCCAACAAATATACATTTGATCCATCTTAAACCAAGTTTTGTTCGTTTAGGATCGATATTTTTGCAATAAGCAAGACACTCTCACACGTTGAAATAACTAATTTTTGGTTTTCTTCCTTTCCATAATTCATATGGAGATACCTTAGTAATTGAGAAGGAACTCTATTCAATACATGACATGCACTAAATAAAGCTTCATCCCAAAGATTAAATGACAATTTAGCATATATCAACATAGCACTCTATCACTTCAAAAGAGTTTTTATTTTCTTACTCAAGTGATTTTCAACTTCAATTTTATATGCTTTGAAAGTTTTAAAAGCCTCATCTTTATATTTTAATAAATAAACATAAGTAATCCACGAACAATCATCAATAAATGTTATGAAATATCTATTCCCATCTCTTGTTAACATGCCATTTAATTCACATATGTCGGTATGCACAAGATCTAACAATTGTATTGTTCTAATCACACTATGAAAATATTTATTAATCGTCTTGGATTCCACACAAGTTTTATATTTTTAGATTCCAGACAAGTTTTATATTTATAAATTTTATTTTCATCATAAAATATTAAGTCGCATTTTTTTCATTCTTTTCATAAAGTAAAAGAATCAAGCGTATAAGCGGAATTCACTTTATTCATAGTATTATGGTCAACGGTACATAATTTGACTATTCCATCACTAGAATATCATTTTCCAACAAAGATTCCATTACAAGATAATAAAGTTTACTGAATTCATAAACACTTTTGATTCTGGATTTCCCCAAAAGATCACCACTAACTAAGATCCTATTCATGTCCAGATCTGAAGATGATGTCCATACTTAATTTTCCAACTACTTTTGAGCGGCCTTCATCACTCATTTGTATCTCATGTCTATCTTAATACCATGATAAGTTTTGAATAAGGGCTTATCATAAAAAGATGTACGATAGCACAAGTACCATACCACCAACCTTGAGCTTTTCCTCTAACAACATTGACTTCACATATTGTAACCACAATGTTGTCATCTTCAATGGAGTTTATTTTGTATTCCCTATTGGTTTTCTTTTTATTCCCTGATAGCCGGGTTTTGCACAAATATAGCATGGTCCTTTTGATTTTGATTTGAACTTCCCTTTGTCTTTTTTAGGACCAAGAGGATTCACTATAAATTTCTCCTTGTTGGAGTGTTCGGTCTTTTCAATGACATTTTCCTTAGATTTAATTTCATAAGAATTTTCATTCTTGTCTCTCATTCTCGATTTTTCTTCAATGCGTAGATTTTTTGTAGACGTTCCAAAGAAATTTTTTTAGAGTTATGAAGAATCTTCTTCTGGTATCCTTTTCAAGCATTTAAAAGTTTGGCAAGAATTGCCCCCACTTGAAAGGATCCTGAGTGTCCTCTTTTGACTGCTTTTAAATTTGTTGACGAGTACTTGCAATTCATGCACTTGAGGAAAAATAAGAATATTAATCAAAAATTGAAAATCAAAGTATTTTGTAATTAAAAATTTCTTGGTACCTTCTCCCTTTTCTTTATATTTGTTTTCCAACTCATATGAAATCTCTTTTGCCGAAGAGGTGTTGATGTATAGATCATATAACCAGTCCAACAAAGCATTCAAAATGTGATCATGTTACCATGGCATATCAATTCATCTTTTTGTCTTTTCTTCTTTTCAGCCCTTATGATATCCGTGTCCGTCTCTGCCGGTTCTACTAAATTTCAATTCTGGTTCCAAAATATCGAAAATCTTCAATGCGGTGAGTAGGGATTTCTACTTGTCTTGCCAACACGTGAAGTTAGTCCCATCAAATATATCAAACCTCGCAAGATCTTGATTCATCAATTTGATAGTGACTAGGGTTGTTTCATTCTCCATGATAGATTATAGTTTGAGATTGATGACAATATATAGCTGGAGAATGAAGAATGATAACAAAAAACAACAAGAAATAATGGAGGCTCAAACACTAGAACGTTATCCCCAAACTATATTTTCTCCAACGAGATTAAGGCTCACTTTAGAAGGATTATAGCAAATAGGTTTATAGGATTAATAAAACATTTAACGAGTTCAAACAAAGCGAAGTAAGAACTTGTAAAACTAAGAAAACTAGAATACTGAATAAATAAAGAAATAGAATTCATAGATATCAAATCTTCTATCAATTGTTGAAGTAAGTTTAAAGTTGAAGTATCAACTCCTATTTATAGATATCCAACCAACACCCACAAATTGGTGTCAACATTTCATGAAAAGATGGATCATTTCACTAAAAAGGTGTCAAAATCAAATTTGAAAGTCTAAAAATAACACCATGCAGTCGCATGGATTTTATTCACGCGGCTGCGTGGTTATCGCTTTCGAACCACTATCTTTTTGACGTCTCTACGTGTGATCGCGTAGATTTTTGTACTGCACGGTCGTGCGGTTTCCGGTTTTAGCTCTTTTCTTTATTTTCCATTTTTTCTAATTCAATCCTTTTTTATTGAAAGTTCATTTTGAACAATACATATATATATACACACACACACACATCATGAGAAGAAATAGAGCAATAATCTTGAAAGTACATGGATTTGGTGGACAAAGGATTGGATCATTAATTGGTAATTCTATATTGAATGATGAATTGCAGAGCCCTGGTGCTGTTCATTGAATTAAGTGCAGAATTGTACAAAGCTGGAGTAGCAGACAACATTGAAGCCTACATACTATTTGGTGGGGCTGAGTTGGTTTGGTTACTGCTGGATAAGACTCGATTGGGTTTTGCACTTGCTTGTGTTGTAGGCCTTTGTTGCCCACTTGCAGAAATTCCCATTATGAAGTAAGATTTCATCTGCCTATACAATCCCATCGTTGGTCCATAATTACAAATTCTTCTTTTTTGATAGACTGTTGGAGCTCTGGTACTATCCACAAGCGAATGTCGAGATCTTCGGTCAGGTAATTAAACGCATGTTTGGTCGTACATAAAAACAATTTCCGGCTTTGTTTGATGCATTTCGTTGTGTAGGGACTAGTAAGTTGGACGATGACTTGCTATTTCGTGTATACTCCATTCTTGATAAATCTATCACGTTGGATCAAATCGATCATGGACACTGCAAATGCTGAAGACTGATGAACTTCTCACTAGAGGTCGTCTAGGTAATGGTTGAAATTATAATCGTTCTTCATTGATGGAATGTAAATTGTTGAATTAACCAGTTTTCTTTTCAAACTTTTAATTTGTTGGTACTGTTAACTGGAAGAGGTGAGAGAAAATAGCACATTGAGTAAATTTAGTGTATGTTCCATTACTATATATGTTAATTGTTGAGAAGAGTCCAAGCAAATCAAATCCCAATGTGCATGTAGTTGGTCTCGTTAAAAAATGTTTAACATACGTGATCACATTCACATACTTCTAATAACCATTTTTATAGAAATGGTTGAATCTCATAAAATTTGTCGTTGAAAATGAGTTTGAAGAAAAAAGAATTTTTGAAAATGGAGACATAACTAACAGAGGCCAAATCATCTGTAACATGTAGGTTCATTTTTATTTATATATTTTTGTAGACTAATGATAAGAGATTTAATTACACAAAATACCATTCACTTTTATCAAAAATTTCAAATTTATCATTAATATTTCAAAATGACGCAAACTAATACTTATGTTTAAAATTCTTATGTCATATACCATTTTCTTAACTTTCTAGCTTGGTTGGATGTTAAATGATAACATGACGATGATCTGACATTACCTTCTAGCAACCTAGTGCTACATAAGTATCGAAATGTAATTTTTTGTTTATTTTTTAAAAAGAGGTTAAACATAATTTTTTTTAATAAAAAATTTAAATTGAAACATCCAAAATACTAAAAAAATTAAAAATTAATAAAATGCAATAAAATAAAAATTTAAACAGACATATAAATTTTAAAAAGTGAAAAATAAAAAAAAGTTGAAAAATGAAATATAAAATTGAAAATTCTGACAAAATAACTATTAATTTTAATTTTAATTTTTATTTTTGTATTTAATATTTTCTTAGAATTTTTTTGTAAGTACACAATTATTTTTTAATGTAATCATTACAATTTATAAATCAATTTAGCCCCTGTTCGGTTGTTACATTATAGCTCAATTTATAATTTGCACAATTTTCGAAACAATTTTATAAATAAACACATTTTCTCTCTTCAATTTTTAACCACACTTTTCACTTAAAAAGGATTTTTTTGTGCATTTTATTAATTTTTAGTTTTTCTAGTATTTTAGATGTTTCAACTTTTGTTTTTTCATTAATAAATATTAAAAAAAAAATTATGTGTAACCTCTTTAAAAAAAAAAAAAAAGGCTGCAATGCTTATGTGTGGCCAATTTGCAAGAAGGTAAGACAACGTCACAATTTAACATCCAACAATGCAAGTTAAGATAATGGTATATGGTATAAGAATTTTAAATATAAGTAGTAATTTGCGTCATTTTAAAATGCTAGTGATAGATTTGAGATTTTTGGTAAACATTTTTATCTTTGGAGACCGTATAGACTCAACTCGGGCAAACGCCCAGGCCATTTCTTTCACCCTTTTCATATATATTTTTAATTCATTTCCTTATATATTGTTATATATTTGAACAACTTATAACAATTCCCACCTGCTCAAATTTAAACACCACTCAGATTTCAGAACGATGTCAAGCATAAGATAGGTATCTTTCAATATAGACATTATATTAGTGTAAACATCACAAATTATTATCAAAATCTCGAGTAGTCTTGACTTTGAACCCACTATTCCTTTTGACAAAACCATCGACATTACATTCATGAACAGTTAACTAAATCTCAGGTAGCTTTTTATCACTTTTATACATAATATGATATCCATTTGACCAAGATTCTTCATATTGATATCGAAGTTAGAAACCTCTTTGTTGTTTTTATTATACCGTCTATGTGATCACTAATGATCAATATGTCATCAATGTACAACCACACAAATATTAAATATCTATATAAGATTTATCATACAAGCATTTATCAACCGTATTATGCACAAAAGCAATAGAAATCACAGCATTATCAAATTTCTCATGCTATTTTTAGATGCTTGTTTTAAGGCATATAGAGACTTAATTAATCTACATACTTTATTCTCATTTTCAAATATTATGAAACCTTCCGATTATTCTATATAAACCTCTTCATCTAAGTTTTCAATAAAAAACACATTTCTTACGTCCATTTAATGAAAACACAAGTTATAGATGGATGCTAATGCAAATAAAATCCTAATGGATGCAATCAACTCCTTCATTTTTCCTATATCATTTTGCTTATAATCTTGCTTTGAAAATTTGGATTGGACCATCGGTATTTTATTTCTTACACAATACTCATTTGTAACCAATAGGTTTTGATCTAGCTGGCAGGTCAATAATTCCCCATGTATTTTTTGAAATTTATAAAATTCATTTCATAATTTATAGCATATTTCCAAATTATGCTCTCTCTAGAGACAATAGTCTCTTTATAGATTTTAGGATCACTTTTGACTTGAAGAACACATGGGGATTGTTTTTACAATGCCCTTCCTATTTGCTTCTATCAACATAGGCTAATTCATTGATAATCAATCTCATCCAGTCCTAAAACATTTTCTTTTCGAATCTATAACTTCCTTCAACGATTAATACGAACTGGATCTCCAATACTTGAAACAAAGGCATCAAAGTGTGTAACTATCACCATGCTTAAGTAAGCATATAGAGAGAAATATTTAGCTTAAGATTATGAATTAATTAATAATTGTGTACCTTGATAATGGAGAATGGGCCTATATTTATAGGGATATTATTTCAAGAGGAAATTACACCTACACCTGTATTTTAAAAACCAAATTCAAAAATGTGGCCAAACTTGTATAATTTCAATTCTCAGGTGGTAATTAAAATTTTAATAATAATAATAATAATAACATAATTTTTTATTTAAACTAATCACTCAAACAACAAGTCCAAACCCTAAACTTCCGCCCCCTCTTTCTGTCTTAAACATCTTCTTCTCTCTCAAACCACAGGCACACCACGTTACCACCAGAAGCAGTTTGTCGCAACCTCATTTCAGACCCTAACTCGTCTGCCCCATCTTCTCCCCCAAACCACAAGTTCACCACCGAAAGCAGTTCGTTGCGGCATTTGCATCTCTCACAGATGGGCGCTTCTGCACGCAGATATTTAAGGTGATTTAATAGTTCGGGTCACAGGCGGTCGCGATGGTGAGATGGTACTGTGGTCATCTGCTTCTCTCCACCGATGGGCGCTTCTGCACGCGGATCTTTAAGGTGATTTAATAGTTCAGGTCACAGGTGGTCACGATGGTAAGATGGTGTTGTGGTGTTGCGATGGTGGGTGGTGCTGTGGTGTTTCGATGGTGGGTGGTCCTGTGGTGTTGCGATGCTGGGTGCGGTGGTGTTGTGGTGCTGCTATGGTGGGTACGTTGGTGTCGTGTGGTTGAAGTGTTGTGGTGCTGCCGTGTGGTTGCAGTGGTGCCGTGGTTGCGATGATGGTGGTGGTTGGTGGTGGTGTGATGTTTGGGTTTGCACTGTGGTGTTGGAATTTTGACTGGTGTTGGAATTTGGAGTTGGGGTTAGGGTTAGGGTTAGGGTTGGGTTTTGCTGGTGATGATGGGAGGTCGGGGATGTTGTGGCAACGGCAACACCGTGGTAGTGGTGGCGGCGTTGAGATGGTGTTAGTGGCTGAGTGTTGATTATGTGACCTGAAAATAGTAATTGGTAATTGTGTTGATTATGTGACCTGAAAACAGTAATGGATAATTGTTGATACATGTGACTTCACATGACCGGCCTCCTGATTTGATAAGTTGTGACTTTGAGATTAATTAAAAATTGTTAATGTGATCTAAAAATAAATTGATTTGTGACCTAATATTTTGATCATTTGTGACCCTAAAATAATTTGTGACTTAACAAATGGTGGCTGTGACCTAAAAAATAATGATTGTGACTTAAAATATTGTATTTTGTGACCTGTGATTTTAAAATGTTGTGACCTTAATATTTATAATTAATAAAATATTTTTAATTATATTTTAATTAATTAATCTAAATTACAACCTGATTTTTGAAATTACACAAGTTTCATCTTAATTTTGAAATTTGCATTTATAATTAGCTAGGACTGGATTGCATGTAAGCTTTATCCATTTGGGAGTCATAGGAGATGAGTGTTGTTGGAGATGAACTTAACAGTTCCATCCTAAGCAGATCATCGATGTAGTATTTAGGTAGGTTTAGGATTCGTAGTGATAGGTTCCTAATCTATAATGGATAAGGATCGAATGTCGAAACATAGACCAAACATGGGATAACAAAAAAATCTTACGAATAATCGGGTTTGCGAGGCGAGTCCTCCATCCCACGGATCCGCCAAATTTTTTATTATTTTCTTATTATTTTTTTATCCAATTAACAAAAGAAAAAAAAAATAATAACAGTAAAAAAATAACTAAAAAATATGAACATAAACTGGGCATTAAACAAGGTGGGAAGGTTGCCTCGCTTGTCCAAGACCCACGAGATGTTCGCGGGTTCGAGTTGAGGTAGTCCCAACCCGTCCCTTAAACCGACCAATTGTCATCCCTATTCAGACAAATGGTTGAGCCCAAGCTCTCCCGAGAAAGTAATAGGAGCATTTGATACCTCAGGATCCAAGCTTCTCAGGCTACTATGGATGATCGAGGTAAAACCGTCATCGATTAAAGGTCTCTCTCCACTGTTCGGGGAGAAAGTGGTGCACATAAGAAGTGTTCGATCGTTGCATAGCAGTAAAGCCCTAAACCCTTGAAAAGAAGAGAATAACGTGCCTATTATTGCACACCAAACATGCACTAAATGTGCCATATTTATCAAACAATTATATGCAAGTGGTCTATAAATGATTGTATAATTGTTCGACATGCATGTTGAGAATATGGAATTTAATTATGCGCTGCACATTTAGTATCCGATTGGTAAATAAAGTAAATTAGTTTAAAAATCAGTTCATAAATTGCACAATTTTTAAAATTATTTTTTAATAACATACTCTCCAATTTTTAATTTCTGCTTTTTACATCAAAATCATAAATAAATCAACTTATAAATTATTTTAAATTGCAAAAGTTAAATAGCAAGACTACTCATATCGAAACTATCGATGAATAGAATAATGTAGATTGAAAATTTCTTAATTTTCACAAATTTTAATACATGTATTTTACCCTGACACAAAGAGGGTCATCATAACCCCCTCATTTTAGCGAAATCTTGTAGCAACAATAAATACTACTTTAAGAGCAAATGACTTTAAAGCACAGTTTTGAGTTTCATTATCTAAAAACTTGTTTCTCTTAGTACTCATTTTAAATTATATATTATATCATTGCAATAATTTTGGGCGTAAATTAATTCTTTTTTCTATTTTTTAACCACTTATGCTCTAAAATTCAGTACTTAAACACCCCCCCCCCCCCCCTTTTCCGTCGTTGTACCTTATACATAATGAAAATCCAACATTATTCTATTTACAACAACCATGTGGTCCAAGATCAATGATCATCTAAGTTCACAATTATAGCACAAATGATTATATGAAACGAAGTGCACCTATTAGCAACAAATTTAAAAAAGTATTATTTTTATATCTTCATTTTTTTGATTGATTGATTTATTTATTCCACCCCCCAACCCCCGAATAGGTATATTGATCAAGTAATCTTTCACCTAAATAAATTACGAATCATTGTACAAATAATCCAAGTATTTCAATTTCTACATATTTACGCCCGCAACAAAATAGTCTCTCATTGTTCAAGATGTGAAGCAGAAAGCAAGTGTTATCCAATAATTCTATCCAGAAGACCTGAATCCTGGACAGGGAACGTGTTCTTCAAATCTGCATCCATGAATCCAAACTATTTAAAAGAGAACTTAAGAAAATATATATATATATATATATATATATATATATATATATATATATATATATATATATATATATATACACAAGGAAGGTAGGTGTTAATATGCCCATGATGGATGTGATGCTGACACGTGTCTAGTGTTTTAAACATTTTGAACATGTGTCAGCATCACATCCCATGTCTACCTCTCCTCATTATCTTACTTAACAAAAAGAATTTGAATTTTTGGTGTGCACTCTACCAAGTAGTGCCCCACCTGGCCGCGCATATTAACAACTGTCCATGGTAGGCTAGGCAGGTGATCATTTTGGTATGTGTGTGTGTTATAAGGGGTGTAAAAGAGAATGTACTTGAGCGATTCTGAACTAGGACCATTGCCAGCAGTTGAAAACGTATGCTTGTAGAACTCGACAGAAATCAAGCTTTTTGTCTCTATCGCTGGCTCGGGAGCCTCTGGCGATGTATCTGTTAAACTTTTTCTGGAACCAGCTCCTGCAAAACGAGGAATCAATACCTTAAGCTCGGGGAATTTCAATGCTTGAATCCTTTGAAAGAGTGAGTTGTCAAAGCTCTTTCCAAATATATAAAAATTGTCAGCATCATCTATATTCTACCCAGAACATTTTTATTCGAGTTCAGGTCTTGTCGGCACACACTAAAGCGACTTCATTCTACCCAGTCCGGCCCTTTGGATACTGATAGGCAGCCCATTGTTGGGTCACCCCTCCCAGGAATTAAAGAATGTGGGGCAAGCTCGGATACCAATTGATTAGTACCACACCACTATACTCAAAAATCATGACTGTAAGGTATGACAGACATGGTGCACTATCCCCCTTTTAAAATTTAAGACATTTTTATTTCTCCTATTTTTAGCCACACATTTATCAATAAAACAATATTACACATAAATTCAAAAAAGACTCCCTAATTTTAATCACATTCTCCTAAAAATTACTGTTTATTTCAAATAAATTCTTTTTAAACAATATCAAATAGGGGCCAAGTATTACGACAACAAAGCCCTTGTTTGGTAAGGAATACAATCCAGATTTTTAATATAAGTTTGTCAATAATTAATTTTAATCACACATTTCATTAACTTTTATAAAAAATCTACTAGAAAATTTATTTCATTCCCCACCAAACGGGGGCATAATAAGCTATGAAAATACTTTTTTCTTTTGCACGCCTACTTCTCCTAACATGTTCAACTGAGATCACAATGTTAATATGAATGGAAGCTTTTTTAGTCCATGCAAGTCATGCCTCGATTCCCTAAGTCAGCCATACCTTACAAGGTGATGGAGTATACATACATACATACATACATACATACATACATACATACATACATACTTCTCCCATCTTAAAATCATCATGCTACTACATTAATTTTATCAACATTTTGAGTTTATTGACCTATACAAAATATCTATTTCCTTCAACCTACACAGGTATTGTGTGTGCATCTTTTTCACTTTCTCCTTTATATCTAAACCTAAATAACGCAGCCTCTTAAATTTAAGCACTAACATGAACAAGTACTTTAATTGGCATTCTCGCATCCAAATAACCAAATGCAACAACTTTTGATTGAACCACACTTCCTAAATTGTAAAAACAAGTTAAAGGAGCTGCATGACAAAGTTTTTAACAAGATTTGATGAAATGCATGGTTAAAAAGTTGATAAAGATTGCGGGTCCATTAAATGTGTAGTTAATGTAGTGTTCGGCGGCACATTATAAACCGCAATGATGACTTGTTTTAATTTACACAATTTCCCGAACTACTTTTTAACCATATATATTTTCTCTCCAATTTTCAACCATATGTTTTACCTAGAAAACACAAATAATCCATTAAAATCAGATTAGTGAGCTGCAGAAACACTTCCTAAAAATTGAAGTTTGACCAGTTGAAAAGTTGATAAATATTCGAAAAAGTTCTATTGAACGAAGGCAAAAATCAAAAGCATATATAAGCTTTTCATTACATAAAAGAAATCATTGTAGTATTAATCTTGCAAATGACATAGAAAATACAAGTTAAAACGTTGATAATCAATTAAATAGAGGAAATCAAAACGCAATAACAATAAATCAATTGTTTCAATCCAATTCCAAAGCTCCGTTGGTGGTAATTATAGAGGCTCAGATTAATCCTGACCTCTACAATAGCAACACCACAAGCAAATCAAAAGACCAAGTCTAAGTAGTCACAAAGGTTCCACAAAGGAAGATGCCATGAGTCTTCACAAAGAACAGATCAATGAAGCCAAATTGGAGACCAAAGAATGGAAGAACCGAGAGCACAAGGAACGCGGAAGGCAGCCGCAGATTAGGCACAAAAAGGGACAGCTGAGTTTCTCTAATGTTGTGTCGTCTATGTTAGACTCCAAGTGTAATATATAGATTAGGTTAAAACTAGTTTAGCCCAAGGATTATTGGACCACTTAGAATGATTAATGAGCAACTGATCGAACCCATTAAAACCTCCAATTAATCTTTTAATAGTCTTGGGACTTTCTTCGCACATGGGCTACCAAATTGCGGAGATGGGATATAAACAGTCGTCAAACATTGACTCAAGTCTATGAAGTATAATCGAACCGCTTAATCCTCATAGTCCCTCTGGTTTGTTTGTGACCAAAATCCTAACAATCACAATTATAAATTAAAGTCACAACTTTCTTAAAGTCCTCAGTGGACCTGTAACCCATAACTAGCAGAGTCTATCACTATTCCAGTGGGAGGATAACAAATAAATAAATAAATAAATAAGTGATTGAAGACTATCATTATTCTAGAAATGACTTTATGAAACACCACATATCTGATAAACTACCATGGTGGAGGACATGGATACACAATAAATGGCATGAAAAAAAGCAAGGAAAAAGAGCATGATGATACTACCTTGGAAGAATATCACTAGGAAAAAGAGGATTGTAATGATCATTGCAGATATGGTGCTGGTCGATGACGGTGACGATTTTTTGGCTGCTTTCATCTTCTTTAGCGCTTTCATTCGTTCAATCCTCTCACGCTTCTTAGTGGCATACTCAGAAATCTCTCTAACCAACTTCATGTCAGTAGCATCCAAGGATGGACCTTTAGGAGGTCGTGGAGGCTTGGCAGCTGCCTTCTTAGACTTCCAATTTTTCCGTCTCTCTTTCTCATTTTTCTTCTCTATAAGAGGCAAAAGCTCGTGACTCTGTCGATCACTGGGGCCCTTGTCTATCAACAATTCTATAGGTTCATGAGAATCCTTTAACAACCCTCCAAGATTGCTGCTAGGCTCATCCTTAGTTGATCCATTTAAGCCCAAAACTCCACTAGTAAGCTTGTTCACCAGTTTCTTTCCATTCTTCTTTCCCGAATGGGAACCAGTTCTTGTATCAGCTCCTCCACTTGCACCCCCACTCTCGATATCAACAACCACATTTTTTTCTTTTGAGTTATTAAATTCCATTTCCCATGAAAAATCTTGCTCAATTTTTCAATTTCCCCCGATTTCAGGTACTGGCACTGTTAATGATACGTGAATCAAACCCTTGGCCAGTTGGCCTGCATTGTAATCGAATAAGATATTCAACATTTCAATTGTTTCGATTTTGATTTCACTCCAAGAATTCTGATTCACCAGAAATGACAGTGTATTCATCTACCAACCTACAATAATGATACAACAATCCTGTAACTGAATTAAGAAAGAAAAAAAAAATCCAAAAAAATTGAATTAATTAGCTTCGAAGAAAATCGTATCTCCCATTAAATTATTCAAACAAAACAAACTTTGAGGGTTTTTATATAATGCAGCTCAAAATGCATAATCCCCACAAATTCAAATATCACATGAGATAACAAGAAAACAAACCCACAAAAATAACAAATCAAAACAGATAATAAAAAAGTGCAAGTCAGAAAAAAATGAGGAGCAATTGGGCGTACCATTGCGAAAAAAATTTGAAGAATTCCAAAATTCGATAACAGGAGATCATTGCCCAGAAGAGATTGAAAAATGGCCTTCCTTTATTGTTATATTTTTTTTAGGGTAATTTTCAGAAGGAAAAAATTATCCAGCCAACCTAATTCTCGCCGTTGTTTTTCCCTCAGCTCATAAAATAAAAAAATAAAACGAAATAGAATAGAATATAACAAAGTGAGATAGATCGATAGACGTGATAAAAGAGGCAAATGTTATAAAATCATCGAAATCATAAGAACAACATAGAGAGAGAAATGGAGAGAGTTTAGAGGAGAGAATTTCTCTTCAAGAATTGGTGTAATAAATTGGTAAGTATAGGCTCCTATTTATAGGAGTGGACAATGGCACAATCGTAATATTGTAAAGTTTACAGGGATATAATGGTAATGTCATTCACATATATACATTATTTATAACACTCCCCCTTGAATGACATATTACGCAATTGTCTGCCTCGTTAAAACCTTGCTAAGAAAACCCAATGGGATAAAACTTGAGCGAAGGAAAAAGAGTACAGTTGCTCCCCCTGATATTGGCCATCGTCAATCGTTGAGTCTTAATGTTCAAGTAGAACAAATCATGTATTGAATCTTTGAGGTTCTTCAGTGCTTCAGTGCTGCCTCGTTAAAACCTTGTCAGTAAAACCCAATGGGACAAAATCTGAACGAAGGAAAAAGAGTACAGCCGCTGCCTCGTTAAAACCTTGTCAGGAAAACCCTGTGGGACAAAACCTTGACGAAGGAAAAAGAGTACAGCATGACAGCATGATTCTCCCCCTGAAGTGTGCAATCAAGTATTCATGAACCTTTTGAATAATGATATCATCTTTCTTCTGGAATATATATGAAAATCTTCTTGTGTGTAGTCGATATCATAACATTCTTCATAAGATGTGTATGATTTTCTTCATTTGTTGATATCATTCCAGTATAACAATGTGTTGCTGAATTATAGCTTGTTGATAGCTATGATGATGCCTCAAAAACCTTGCTAGGAAAACCCTGTGGGACAAAACCTCAGCGAAGGGAAAAAGAGTGCATTATTCTCATTAATTTTCATCAATACGCCTCAACTGTTGCCTCATTAAAAAACTTGCTATGAAAACCCTGTGGGACAAAACCTCAGCTAAGGAAAAAAGAGTGCAACGCGTATTTATTCCTTTCATGGAATATTACATGTATATTGGTGCAATCACGAATCTTTTCATTGTATTTTTCACTTCTGGTGAATAATCAAATTTAGAATTCACTTCTGGTGAATAATCAAATCTATAATTCACTTTCATAGATTGCATCTTTCACTTCTAGTGAATAATTAAATATTCATTTTCAAATTCACTTCTAGTGAATAATCAATTTCAAATTCACTTCTGGTGAATATTCATTTTCGTATTCACTTCTAGTGAATAATCAATTTCCCAGATGTCATAAATAGTACACTCCAATTTCACTTTCA
This sequence comes from Ligustrum vulgare, assembly GCA_963555705.1. NCBI lineage: Eukaryota > Viridiplantae > Streptophyta > Magnoliopsida > Lamiales > Oleaceae > Ligustrum > Ligustrum vulgare. The sequence goes on from OY743188.1 coordinate 25,480,206, forward strand.
ACATATTATATCATGGAGTCATTTGTATCATTCTATAGTGATACTAATCTGGGCATATTGAATCTTTCAATGATTTATACATGTATGTTCTTGCACTTTATAAACTGCAATTTCTAATTTTGCAGGAGCATAATCAATCATTGAAATAGATATCAATTTCGACATATAATCTACAATCATTTTACTTGAAATCCCAACGTACCGCGATCAACTGGTACATCAAAGAATACTCCCAAAGTACCGAGATGAGAATCATACATTTTGATCTCACTCATTGGTATATCAAGGAGCTCAAGCTAGTGATTTAGACTATAGTCTATCCACCATATGTCATGCCAGTTCTATGAAAAATTTCGCGCGCAACTAGTCGTCTTTTACGACTGTGAAATATTTTTCATTTGTACATATAATTACTGGCTTTACACATTTAAGCATTTGGACTTCAGGTCCTTGAACAATAATCCCTACATTAGGGTTTCATACTTGGCCAAAGAATTATGATTTCATCAATCTTATTTCATAAGAGGGTATGCAGTCGACTTATTTATCGATTCCATCTCAATATAACGTGGAGAGATCTCTTTATATGTTCTATCATCAGGTACCTGAATATCTCATCATTTGACTATGTCCATTTTACTTACTTTGAGTATTTAGCCTCAAAGGAATCATTTCAATCATTCAAGAGATATTTATTTTTGGAATCGATAGTCATTATGCTTCAGGCATAATTACGCTTCAGGCGTGTTTTCACCATAATGTTCTCAAATATTATCAATCGGCTAAAATGCCATAACACATGTCATTCTTTTAAGGATGTAATTTCAATCATATATCTCAGTGCGCTTTGGTGGAGTGTATGCATATCGCACTTTTACAAATAATAAAGCTTCTTGAGCTATTCCCTGTTTGACATAGAATATTGTTGTATGATAAACAATTTCTGAATAAGTTATTCTCATAGAAAATAATTTGGAACTTTTGATAATCTAACCGTTTATTATAGAACTTCTGGTTCTATACGGTTTTATTTCATTTCTATGTATGAATATTTGATTCAATACAATATCGCTAAACTTCTGGTTCAATACAATGTATATTTCATTTATGAGCTTCTGGTTCATACTATATACATATTTCACTTGTACGTATGAACTTCTGGTTCAATAAGATATTTCACTTGTACATATGTATGAACTTCTGGTTCAATACAACATTTATTTCATCAGTATTCTATATAGTTCAAATCAGTATACCTTTATTACTTTTAGTATACCGAAAAATCAGGTACAATATCCAAGGAAATATCTCATAATCTCAATCTTGTCGCCAAATCTTCCCTTATATCGAAAAAGGTAATGGCATATTATATCACCTTTTCAATAATTTATTCCATTATTTCTTGATGGAATCCATATCACTGACACGCGGAGCCGCCGCTCTTTTACGCGTTGAATAATGCATTTAAATAGATGATTTGGGAAGAAGGCTAGATCCATCAAAAATGGATATCATACTTTCAAATATTCGCAAATATTATTCCAATCTTCCAGTAAATGATTTGAGAAAAATTTATCGAATTAGGCTCGAAAGATTGAGGTTGCTGATGGATCATGGCATGCCAGAAGATGTTCGCTGGTTGATCGAAGCAAAAGTTCGATTAGCTGGTGAATTACCAGATTCATTTTCTAAGCACAAGCCTGGCTTAGGTAAGAGTACTTTTGCAAAGAAGCGAAGAGCAAAAAGATTAAATAGTTGCTACAAATGTGCTCGATGGACATGTGATACCCGTTGTAAATCAATAGGATATTCATCCATAAATCGAGATGATAAGATAGACTTCATTAAGGGTGGACTGAGTAAGGAGTCATTGGATGATATCCGATTGACTCTTGAGACGCACCCTAGTGGATATGTGCAGCGTGAGCTACTATCTTTATGGGCTAAATTCATCAGCGATAAAGAGAGATATAGTCTCAAAAATATAATAGCAAAAGATCCTGTTTGCCATGCTGTTATAAACAATGATGCTTTGGCTATGCAGCATTAATACAAGGTAAATCATTTGATATATATGCACATATAAAATATTTTTTCTGTTTCCTTTCACGAGTTTTGATAAAGGCTGGTTAAAAATATTAAATCGCCGAAAGGTGAGTAGGATGATTTTGTCAAAAGTAAATCTTCACTTTTTCGAAAAACGACCAGTAAATAGTGAAGTTTTTCGGTTTTAAATAGCCAAACATTTTTCATAGTTCATGCATCCCAAAATAACATTTTCCTTCTTTACTTTCAAAAATGGAAGGACCAAAATTTCGACAGATCAAAACTATCTGTGTATTTTGTGGATCAAAAGTGGGAAAAGGTTTTGGGTATCTAGAAGCAGCCGTGGATTTAGGAAAGAAATTGGGAGAGAAAGGTATCACTCTCGTGTATGGAGGAGGTAGCAGTGGATTGATGGGTTGTGTTTCACAATCCGCTCTAGTAGAGAAAGCAAGAGTGATAGGTGTTATACCTACTCCTTTAGCTGATATTGCAGGCAAAACACGAGGGCATGAAGTACAAACCTTATCTATCCATGAACGCATAACTTGCATGTTATATGGTTCTGATGCCTTCATAGCCCTGCCTGGAGGTTTTGGTACTTTAGAAGAAATCTTTAATATTACTTCATGGGCTCAACTAGATCTCCATACTAAGCCTATAGGGCTTTTAAATGTAAACAATTTCTTTGATGGTTTGCTAACATTTCTTGATTATGCTGTGGAACAGGGATTCATATCTCCATTTTCTAGGAGAATCCTTATTTCTGCTCCTACTATCGAGGAACTGCTGGATAAGTTGCAATCATATATTCCAATACAAGATCCAGCAGGAGTAAAGATAGATTGGTCGCAAGGAAGGGGAATCAAGCGAAAATGGAGTCCGGTTAATGTAAATTTATCTTTGTGAACTCTAGAATAGGTGGTGGTAGAGTACGGAGTATTCTCACTCTTGAGACACACCATAAATTTCTAGGATTTTATCAATGTATTAATCTTGTGTACCTCAAAGATTTAAAGTGGTAGAGTATGGAGTATTTCTTACTCTTGAAACACACTTTTTTCTTTATTTCCTCAAAAGGTCAGAGGTGGTAGGATACGGCTACTCCCGAAACACATCTCTAATTTTGAGGATCATAAATGTTTTCCCCTTTTGCATTTTGCATGTATGTCTCGTTTATGCTTCTTCAGGAGCAATAATAATATCATTTCAGTATGTTTAGATGATAATTTTTACTTCTTCTGGAGTAAATATGTACTTCTTCTGGAATATATAAGTGCTCGTGCAAGAACTTTTCCAGGCACTTATCATCTAACATTCATCTCATAATACTGATGAGATTATTTTCACATTAGCTATATCCGTGCTATCATGTGATATTATCTTATCATACATCAACATTCTCTTGTTGAATAATTTTCATCCACCCATTCAAATTCAGATATTGGTAACTTCTGGTACCATTGGATAAAACATTTTATTAATATTTATCAACCTTTTGGTAATGATAACTTCTGGTATCATTTGATAAAATATTTTCTAACTTTAGTATTGATAACTTCTGGTATCATTTAATGAAGTATCAAATAACAATAATATTGTATATATATATTAACAATAACGATACTGGGGTTATACCACCAAGTATATATGTTGACAACAACCCTCTAATATGTTAGAATTAACCAACAACTGAGGTGTTTATATGTATTCAATTGATATACCGACCATATAGGCGGTGTCAACGTGATGAAATAATTAAACCAGCCATATAGACGGTATCAACGAGATGAAACAATTAAACCGGCCATATAGGCGGAATCGACATAATGAAATAATTAAACCGGGTAAAGCCAACCATGTAGGTGGTAAAACCAACCATGTAGGTGGCAGCATAATATAATTCAATTGATCACATATTAATCGTTAATTTACGATTATTATATTTTGGTCCGAAGTTCAAAATCTCGTCAGGATTGCTCCAAAAACAGTTTTTAAGAAAACCGCCATGTTCGACCGCCGGAATATTTTAAAAACTGCACAAAACAGAAAAATAAGATCATAGAAAAATCCAATTCATCAAAACGGACAAACTGCCTTTCGTCATCGCCGGATCCGCCACGCGCCGCCGCCGCCGGCCGCCACGCGCCGGTGATCGGAAAAATTAACCCATCACCATAATATGTGCCTCGGCGTCCTGAACATGCCGGTGGTCTCCGATTTTCCAAAAGATCAACCGTTTGGCCGGAATCATCATTTTTCAGTCCGCCAGCATCTTCTTCTCCGGACAATAACTTCCGTTTTAACCGTTGGATTTGCGCCAAATTTCAGTCGAGTCTTCTCCTAGAAAAACCCGTTGATATGCCGCTGGCCGATCGTCGATCGGAGTTCAGAATCGTCCGGAATAAGGATTTCAATTTTCGGTCAGATATCTGTTTTTGCACAGTTTTTCAGATTTTCTTCTTCGGTCGATATCTTTTGTTTCAGCCGTTGGTTCTGCGCCAAATTTTAGGCGAGTCTTCTCCTTGACAAGCCCGTTCTGATGGCGGTGGCCGATCGTCGATCGGATATCTGGATCGGCCAGAATCATTCTTTTTCAGTTTGAGAGAAAAGGAAACATTGGTTAGTAATAATCAGGTTTCTGATACAGAGGCTCATCATTTAGATGCAACTGTAGAGCATACTCCCGTTATTACTCAATTGGTTAGAGACTCGTGCTGATAACGTGTTATAAAATCATCGAAATCATAAGAACAACATAGAGAGAGAAATGGAGAGAGTTTAGAGGAGAGAATTTCTCTTCAAGAATTGGTGTAATAAATTGGTAAGTATAGGCTCCTATTTATAGGAGTGGACAATGGCACAATCGTAATATTGTAAAGTTTACAGGGATATAATGGTAATGTCATTCACATATATACATTATTTATAACAGCAAAAACACATATTTTTGTCGGTGTAATCCGAGAATGGCAAGACAAAGTCTAGTTTGTACCATGTGTTTCCTCACAAATTTAATTTGTCTTCCGGGCCTGTTTGGTTATACAAGATTTTTTCAATATTTTTTTTTTTTTTTTTTTTTTTTTTTTTTGAAATCAACCAAACTCTTTCTCAATCACACAGGAATCTATCATTTTCGTGTTTTTCAACATACTCTCTTCAAATCTTTTTTTTTTTTTTTTTTACCATAAACAATAAGTCTTTAAACTTTCTACAAAATCTCAATTGGGTGAATTTTTTAATTTGTCCCGATTGAGTAGCTAAAGTTCAATAGTAAGTTTTTTAAAGAGAAATTGGAGAAATTCTTAAATATGATCGCAATTAAGAAGATCTCTCTCACTCAGTGGTACATTGTTCATTCCTATAGTTTATCCCATGTTTCTATAACCACAGAATGAGAGAGAGAGTCGAAGTAAGAACATAGAACAATGAAAAATTGTTCAAAAATCGTGTAAATTGATGATTTTCATAAAAATTTGTGCTTGAAAATGAATTTGAGGAGAAAGATAAAGATTTTCTCCCGGACCAAACATGGATTTAATTTTAATTCGATCATTGATCTTTAAATTCAAATTTTCGTCTTCTAAATTGATTAAAAATTTCTTAATTGACACCTTTGGTAACTATGTCCATTCATAATATCATTATTTAACTTACTGCTACTTTATGTCTTGAAAATGTTAAAAAATTCTTGTGTATGTAACTTCTTGGATAATGATAGGAGGCGAAATAAGAATTATCGTCAATTTGGATAATGAGATAGGTGGCGAAATCGAAATGTGACACAATGATACTATTTGAAATTAATTTCATTTACGTCAAATTACAGGTCAGTGGTCCAAAGTTTACTGACCACTGATAAAACTCACCCCGATATTGACTGACCATTAATACCATGGTTCTACCACGTGTCACCTTAATGATATACTTGTTTTCTTTCCAAATTTTGAATAGGATTTTGCTACCGTGACATGGGGTTGGCAAATAAAGTGATGTGAATGTAATGAATTTTTTTATTAAAAAGATAAGAATAGTGCTATTTGAATATCTAAGTTTACCATTCTATGTGTCATCTCTCTCACATGGGGTGTATAGGGCTTCATGTATTACAATGTGTTCGACATTTTTGTTTATTTTTTTATTATAATTATTCCAATTTAATACAACTTTTTAACCATACATCTTTTCTCTCTCTAATTTTTAACCATTTATTTACCTCGAGATTTGAAAAAGCAAATGTTTATAATTAAAATTTTAGCCGCCGAACAGTCACTTAATTAGCGGGTCCACACCCCATGTGAGAGGGGTGACACACAAGGTAGCATCTTGTGTGTTCAAATAATATGGTCCGATAAGAATAATGTGAAGGTTAATTGCATAATTTACTATCTTTAGATAATGAAATTGATGTTTACTGCACCAAAAATGAAAAATGAAAAATATGTTGCATCGTCTTCCAACATCCATACTGAAGCAACATCCATGACGCACCTGCAGAGATCTTCATGTCGCTACCACCAGCTGACCTCACCACTCGTCACCGTCGGCGACGTAACATCACCCTACCCCTCAACCCATTGTCGCCAGAGCCACCACTGGTATCGATATCACCCAAAAAATTTCAGATCACAAATCCAATCACTACAGTCGCTCCACCAACGCCTCAATCCACCACCACCACCAGTCCACCGTCTCCATCAACCACCTTCATCGCAACTTATCCTACCCTAAGCTGGACCATATCGAGTTTGGGGAGTGTGGGTACTTCCAAATTGTTTTGAACGCTTGCGGGGTTCCTCTAATCTAGACTCGGTGATGGACTTCAATATTGGAATATTGTTGGAATACTCTACTTCTTAACCATAACGTTTTGAGTTCACGGTGGGATTTTCGTTTTGGTGTTGTTCATCTTGCCACATCGCAATTTCAGTTCTGATTTGAGGAAGCTTGGTGCAGTGAGGTGTTCCTCTACCTCAGTTATGAATTTTTTGGTTCGATTTTGTTTGTGGGTGATGGTGGTGGCTGTGGTTCGGTGATGGTTGTAGGCTAGTAGTTGTGGTTCTATGATCGATAATGGTGGTGCCTGTGGTTCGGTGATGGTGGTAGCTGTGGGCAAATGTAGTGTATGAAAATTGTTTGGTGAAATTTGTAAAGTATTATATTATTATATTAAAAAAAATTGAAAAATATCATAAGTATCATACTGTGATACTAATAAATTTGAGAAGTATCATATTGTGATACTAAAAAAATTGAAAAATACCATAAGTGTCATAATGTGATACCAACATATAAGTATCATACTGTGATACTAATATATTTAAAAAATATCATAAGTATTTTTTTAATTTTTAAGATTTTATTATAAGTAATTTTCAAGTTTTATGAAATGTAACTAAATTTTAATTTGATCATTAAAATTAGGATTTTCTGTGAAGAGCCCATAATGTGATGTGTGAAATACAACAAGTACTTTATGTCAACATGCGGGCGATTTCATAAATACGTGTAGCAGGATTGAGTTGGATATTCGCATTTGGAGTACAAAAGGGTATATTACATCATCATTTTCTTGATTGGAGTTTTTCATATAACTAGTGATAGCAGGTGTAAGGCACATGCAATGATTTTAATTAATTATTATAGATTAACATGATCGATTCCCGTAATAGATGATATTTATTCTGTTGTTTATTTGTAAAAATATATAAGTAGATGGTAAATTGTTTTCAAATTGTCAAATTCATTTTTACAATTAAGTATGATGTAAAGGTAGATTATTTTGTTTTAATATAGTGGGAATGGAAATCTCAAGCATTAGGGATTATGAAAATTAATAACAAAATCACAATAGAAACAAGAAAAAAATTAAGAGAAACTAATAAATGTGTACATTTAAAACTTCTAAATGGGTTAAAAAAAAAACCTAAAGTACCAGATAATAATAAATATATCATAAATAAGAATAAATATATTGACACCACACTTTTTGTTAACCACACCACACCACATTTTAATTTTAATGAAGATCCCTAGGTTTTCCTTACTATTACATTTACCTTTCCAAATTTTTTTTATAATTTTTTTATCATCAACTCTTTATTAATTTTCACATCTTGTCTTTAAAGACGATTTTCATCCAAAATATGTGTTAAGAGGATGAAAAATACTTATTTATCTCTCATACTTTTAAATAATCAAAATAAATAATTAATACAAAAGTTTTAAAAAATATTTGCACATCTTTTCAATTCAAATTACAAGAATATTTGAATAGAAATCATGATTAGAAACAAAATATATTAATTAATTGAATGTTATAAATAATGCGATGAAAAAAATTGAGGACATAAGAGCAAATGTAAACAAATATTGAAGATATTCCTTGCAATTAAATTGTGGTGTAGATATAAAAAAGTGTGACGTTAATAAAATTACCTCATAAATAATTATAACATATCCTACGTACTAGAGTTTCTGACCATTAAGCCCTTGTTTGGTAAACATTGTTTTTGAAAAAAAAGTTGGGTTTGGGAAATCTAATGGTTAAACGTGGTTTGAAAAATAAAAAATTGTGAGCTTAACTTTTTTGGATGTTTGAGATTGATTACTATAAAAAAAAAAAAAGTAATATTTTTTATGAGATTGTAATTGAATCAAATAAGGGCTTAATAAATTGAATTCCAGTAAAATAAAACTACAACAACAAACAGAAAAAGAAGAATTTTATACTTCTCATCTACAAGATTGAAAAATGAAGTTCGATCAAATAATGCACTGAAAAATGAACAAAAAGACTTAATGTCCTCATCATAGCTCATAAGATCGGGCACGGTGTTGGGCTCTCTTCTTAAACAAGGTCTGCCCATTTAGCCGGTCCCTATTCATTTGCCCTTGACTGTAACTCTCAAGCTCGGCCTTATCCGGACATACTATGTTTGAGGCCCATGCATCATGGATTATTCTTGGCTTCTAGGCTTCGTAAATGGGCCAAATCATGGACCCAACAAATCAAGTATATTCCTATTTACAACCCGCTTCTCAGAAAGGAAAGTCCAAACCCTATAAGAACTTCTCCCCTACAAGGCAAGTTCATTTCAACAAGGACTCCTTATCCTAGTACGAAAAGATGATGGGCTTTGAACCCCATAAATAGAGCTTCTGTGATCAAACACATATGTAAAAATTACACCCATCCCTACTTTTAAATATTCAAATTTATAAATGCTGTCAAAACCCTATAAGAACTTTTCTACATTCGATTCATCAATCTGTCACTCTCAATCCAAGAAACCACAGTCTGCCCGTTCTCCATCATGGCCACACCTCATCCTGCCACCAGCAAGATCGCTGCATGACGCCACTTCATCCCAGATCCCAAGCCATAACCTATGCACGCCGCACTCCAACCCATGCTTCGAATATAGACTGCCATAGGCAGCGGCCATTTCAAGGCAGTGGCACTACCCCAAAGTCACACCCTACCCTACCCTTAACGACGCTGGCTCCACCTCTCACCACCGGTGACGAGCATCACTACCTGCGATTTGAGCGCCGCCATTTCCACCAACTCAAAATTCTCATCTCCAGAGACCTACGATTCAGTTGTTCCAAGTAGTGGTTGTGGTGGATGTAGGTGTGGTGTGGTGTGGTGTGGTGTTTGTGATGGTTGCGGCAACGAGTGTCACTACACTATAATCACCATTGATGAGTAGCGGTCGTCTATTTGGGGTTCTATAAATCTGATGTGGTTAAAGATGGAAGACGGAGACAATAGTGGTGTTGTGCTTGGGTATTGGTATTTTTTGCAGTGGAATCGGGGGTGGTTGAAATCAGGGATGGTGCTTTTGTGTTGCATGTGGCAATGGCACCATGCAGGTGTATGAGTCGATAGTGATGGCGCCCCGATAACAATAGTAATGAGTTGGAGAGGAGATGATGGTGGGAGTTGGGGCTTGGTGGAAATGAAGATTGAAGAGTTAGTTTGTGGTCTAATGACTCAGGTCACGCGTGTTCAAAGTTTCAAGTTTCAAGTCACATGCGTATTTAATAAGTTTCAACCTAGAAATAAATCAGATTCGACTAATTTAACATTTTGTGACCTAATGACTTGATAAGTTGTGACCTTGAAATTAGTCGTAACTTAAAAAACTGTTATTGTGAACTAAAAAAGATTGATTTGTGACCTAATATTTTGATAATTTGTGATTCTAAATTCATCTATGACCTCAAAGATTTGTGTTACGCGACTTGAAGTTATACAATGTTTATGACCTTAATATTTGTAATTAATAAAATATTTGTAATTATTTGATTTAATTAATTGATCTTAATTACATCTTGATTTTTGAAATTATACAAGTTTTATCTCAATTTTGAAATTTGTATTTATAATCACCTTATTTATGTATTTTTCCCAACACATATTATATCATCATTGCAATTATCAGTCTTAAATTTCTTCTCTTTACTTTTTCTCTTTAGAAAACTAATTCTTACACTAGAGGAGTAAAGAGGAATTTCATCCTCGTCTTTTTTACAGGTCAATCGAATGTAATTCAAATCATCTTTTCCAACAATCTCGTAGCTTCTGATCTTACCACGTCAAGGTCAGTAATTTTTGCAGCATCAATTGGCACCGTCTACGGGAAAAGATACGATTAGCCGTGGTCAACACTTGCCGAACTTTTCCCTCCACATCAACAGTGCCTTCCTTTCCAACCAACACATTGGCTGGGCAAGATAACCCCCGCCTCTCAAAGATGTTCCGGAAGCACAAGATCAAGAAACCTTAACCAACGCAGCTCGTGACCAGTTTTCCACAATACCATCTGGGTCAATTTCCTCATTCCCCAATCTTATAGACAAGTTCACAAAATTCTTTGCAAGTAGCAAAAGAATAAAGAAAACTGTCGCTTCCCTCATATAGTTAAGATAAGGAATCAATGAAGCATTATGAGAGTTCATGATCTGTTTCAACAATGAAAGACTCTAGATTCCAGACCTTCACATCACAGCAGCAACTTCCGCTCTCATCCTTTCTATAAGAAGCCAAGAATTCAGGATGTCCTTATCCAAGAATCCACCTACCATGGAAACTAAACTTCTTAGAAGGGCCAAAAAATATATAAAAGTGGAAGAAACTTTATCATTGATTGTGACCTAATGCGACTTTCTATGCTGAACTGTGACCAGCTGTGACTTCGCATGTGGAGTAGGGTAAATTTTGCAATTAAATTTGTAATTTGACTGAATTGTGACTTTGTGTGACAAAATGTGACTTTGCATGTGGGATAGAGTTAGTGGGGGTGGGGGTGGGGGTGGGGGTGTGAAATTTGCGATTTTGATTTGTGACTTAAATGTAACTTTTGTTTGACCAATTGTGATTTTGCGGGTTAGGTGAGGTGGGGGTGGGAAAACATAGAGAAAAAAAATTAGTTTGGGTTTGGGTGGGATGGGATGGGTGAGGAACATATAGAAAAAAATCATTTTTCAGGTGGTGTGATCTTGTGTGACATAACTGTGACCTTATGTGACCAATTGTGACTTTGAGGTGAGGTGGAGTGGGGTGGGGTAGGGTGGGGTGGGATTTTGCAACTAAATTTGTAATTGTGATTCAATTGTGACTTTGTGTGACCAATTATGAATTTGCAGGTGAGGTGGGGTGGGGTAAATTTTGCAACTAAATTTGTAATTGTAATGTAATTGTGAGTTTGTGTGATCAAATGTGACTTTGCATGTGAGTTGAAGTTGGATGGAGTGAGATGGGATGGAATTGGAGTGAAATTTGCGATTAAATTAGTAATTGTGATTTGAAATTTTGTGTGATCAATTGTCAATTTGTGGAGGAGGTGAGGTGAGGTGAGGTGGGGTGAGAGTGACAAGGTAGGGTAGGGTAGGGTAGGAAACATCGAGAGAGAGAAGAAAAAATCTCATTTTTGTGGGGTGGTAGGGTGGGATGGGGTCGAGGTCGGGGTGGGGGTTGAGAAAAGTAGAAAAAAAATCATTTTTGGGGATGGGGTCGGGGTGGGTTCGAGGTAGGGGTAGGGAAAGAAGAAAAAAAAATCATTTTTGGCGTAGGTGGGGTAGGTAGGGGTAGGATGGGTGGGTGGGTAGGGTGGCGTCGAGGTCGAGGCTAAGAAAAGTAGAAGAAAAAATCATTTTTTTGGGTGGGAGTGGGGTTGGGGTGGATGGATGGGTGGGGTCGGGGTCAGGGTTGGAGCTATGATAGACGGACCCATGTTATTTGATGATTTTTTTTATTCAAATGTTATAATAGTTTTAATTTAATATATAATTGATAATTATTTTTATATTAAACAATATTATATTTATTAATTATTAATTAACACCTGATTTTTAAAAAAGAAAATTCTAAATTTGTTAGTTTTAAAAAATAATAGTTTTAGATTTGTAGTTATGTACTTTTCCTATTAAAAAAGGGACAACCACGTTTTTGAAGAACCGAGGAGACAATTTACCTAGCTACAACATTTTTTATTTGGGCCCATAATTGCTTTCTTAGTTGGGCCAAAATATTTGACCAATTAAGGTAGCAGCTTTAGACACAATTGAAAGTGACATATTTTGAAATGGGTTAATTGCACAAAATACTTATTTTAATTTTTACTACCCAAAACAAAAAAATTGAAAAATACTTCACCGTGACTCTCTTCTTCCCCCAATCACCATCAGACCACCACCACCTGCACAACCACTTTCTGTGGCTCTTTTCTTCCACGAATCACCACCGAAACACCACCACCCGTAGGAAACGACGATAAATACACATGCCATCTATTTTTCTCCCTCTAAAGTTTGTGAAAGCATAGAGATAGATATTAAGAAACAAAGTTAGCATTATAGTCGAGAGTTTTCGTGTACGAAGATGGAGAAAAAACAAGGGTTCTTTTCGTCTTTAGAGGAGGCTGTACAGGGTTTATCTCCCGTTAAGTCACGCTCAAATAGTCCGGGTCTGCTATGGAGGAAGAAGAATAGTTCTATTGATAAACCGGAGTCGTTGGTTCTAAGATGTGGGAGTCTGAAACCGTTTGGTGAGACTCTGGCACCATTGATTGAGGGTCCGAATCCGAATTGCGGGGGAATCGGAGATTTAAAACGAGTTAGTTCCGTTGGACAGTGGGTCATCAGACAACTAACCAGTAACCCGTCAGTTTCCACAGGGGCATCCAATGGGAATTGGTACAAGAAATCGATCTAAGGTTATTACTGGGGGTGATGGGTGCCCCCCATGCGCTGGTGCATGTAAGCACCGATTATCATTGGCCTTATCTCAGCATCAAAGCCTCTCCTATTGTATGTTTCCCTGATTCTGTGCATACATTTATTTATCTATCGATTAAATTTTATACTTCGTTGATAATGTCTGCTGAATATGCTTAATTGTAAAGTCATTCCAGAATTTTTGTAGGCAGAGTAAGATTTGTAATGTTAGAATTGATTAAAATTGTTTTGTGCATGTTTTATCTCTATCGAATTAGGTTTACTTTTCAATTTCTTTAATAGATAATGATGTAAAACCATTGACTTCTTTCAGTTTGTGAATAAAAAGTTCATTTTTTCCTGTGGTACTGAAAAATGGTGGGAGGCAGAGGATTATAAGAAATTTGGAATGTTAAGGTCCTATTCTATTTGCTGTTTTTAGGTCTTTTTTTTTTTATTTTCGAAAACACTAAAAACGCGTTCTCTTTACCATTTTCGAAAACACATTTTGAAAAACCAAAAAAAAAAAAATTTTGTACACAAAACGCAGAACGCCCAAAACCTCGTTTTGGGTGTTTTGTGTGTATTTCAACAAAAAATGTTCAAAACGCGAAAAACGCGTTTTGGAATTTTTTTTTATAAGAATTATCCTAACTTGGAACTAAGCTTAATATATATATATATATATTTTTTTTTTGAGAATTATCCTAATTTGGAACTAAGTTTAAATAAAGTTTTATTGAATTCAATATCAACATTACAAAAAAAATTAAGTAAAAATTCTTGTTGTTATATTTCAAAATATGTCTTGATAAATGGACTCTGGTGGTAGTATTCTACAAGAAAATTAATTAAAAATAGTTTAAATAGTATTCTGCAAAATTTCAAACAAAACGTGTTTTCCAAATTTTCATTTTCAAAAACTGTTTTAAAAAATGACAGACCAAACACGTTTTCAGCAAATTTGAAAACAAAAATAAAAATACGAAACATGAAACATTTTCGAAAATGAAAATACAAAATAAAATACAAACAGAACGCCACCTAAGCAATTAGTTCTAGTATTAGGTTCAAGGTTTTTGTCACTTCCATCAACCTTCATCTAAATTCAAGCTAAATTTATAGACATGGTTACCGCCAGCCGACCTCACCAACGCTACCACCTCCACCACCGACATCACCCTTCTCAGATTCCAAGCCCTGGACACCGACCTTTACCTCGGATTTCTAAGACCTATCCTTAGTTCAAAACTGGAAACACAGTAACTCGATTTTGGAGAACTTCTTCCGAGCACCAATGTGGAAAATTGGCGAGAGCTTCTCTCTCAAACTCGTTCATCTTCAATTCAGCCATTTTCCTTCTCTTTTCACTTTGCTGGTGGTGGATCTTGCAACATCTATAAAAGGTAGGGCACCAAAGGAGATGAAGCTACCATGGGAGTTATTTCACTGAAGATTTACAGATTCATAGCTTGGTTTCTCTCTCTCGCGCGTAGTGCTGCCCTCTCTCTATCTCTTCTTTTCTGAGAGAGCTTTCAAATGAGAGAGAGCTCGTTTGGATTTAGGAGCTGGGTACCTGAAATATAGCAAAGTATAATTTATGAAAATGGTGAAAATGGCAAATAGTGTATGAAAAGTATTTAGTTTTGTAATTACGTTAAAAAAAAAAAAAAAGTAAATAGTGTATGAAAATTGTTTAATTTTGTAAAGTATCAAACTATGATACTTAAAAATAATGTATGAAAAATATTTGATTTTATGTTTGAGATAAAGTAACATAAAAATTTGTAAAGTATCAAGCTCTGATATTAGAAAAAATTGAAAAGTATCATAAGTATCATACTGTGATACTAAAAAAAATTGAAAAAGTATCATAAGTATCATATTTTGATACTAAAAAAAATTGAAAAGTATCATAAGTATCACATTATGATACTAAAAAAATTGAAAAAGTATCATAAGTATCATATTGTAATAGTAAAAAAGTTGAAAAGTATCATAAGTATCATAACGTGATACTAACATAATCATGAGTTTCATACTGTGATACTAACATATTTGAAAAGTATCAAAGTATTTCTCAGTTTTTACGATTTTATTATGAGTAATTTTAAAGTTTTATTAAATATAAGTAAATTTCAGTTTGATCCCTAAAAGTAGGGTATTTTTGTGAAGTGCCCTTTTGAAACTTGGAGGTCTTGTATGTGACTTGAAGAGGCAGCCGCGGGCTCGTGGCACTCAAGTTTCTCAGCAACCAATTGAGAGTTTGGTTTTTTGTTTAACTAAATTGCAATGTTTATGGATTGCTAAATTTATTATTCCAATTTAAGAATAATCGAAGTGTTGATTCTTCAAAAATTTTGATATCTAATTAATTTCATTATTCTTTTATTTGTTCTCTATTTATATATCTTTTGTTCATGTATTAAGTTGTTATTTTGATTGATTAATGCAAAGTACACGTTGTTTTAATTGTCAAAATGATACTTAGTCAATTAGAAATCTAAATCCGTAATTGTTTAGATTTTATAATACAAGTGAAAAATAACATAGTTGATTGTAGATAGATTTTCGACTCATGTTATAAAGATATATAATCTAGATTAAATGAATCACACGTGTGAATTTGTTGGTTAGAATTGATCATTCTCTAGAGTTTAATATTATTAATAAATTAAATCCTAAGATCATATATAGGGTTGTTTATTGATTATGTAAATAATCAATGAGCATATCTTGATTATCGAGATAGTAATGAGAGATAAGTTGTTAGATCGTATCAATTATCATAACCAATTTAGGGAATGAGTAAATGTTTTTTTTTATCCATGACCAATTCTATGAATCAATTCTAAGATTATACCTTGGTCTAGATACTTATTTAATTTAATATTTTCATCACTTTAATTTAATGCAATTTTTTATTTCTTTGATACTCAAAATTCAAAACTCTCCTCTTTTTAATTTGTTGTTTTAATTTTTTAGAAGAATTAGTCTAACCAATCCCTGTGGATTTGACCTTACTCATCACTATCACAAATTACTTTTCTAGAGCAAGATATTATTATTATTTGTTGGATTCGACACCAATCAAATTTTTGGCGCCATTGCCGGGGATTGGTGTTAATTAGATTTAATTTTTCATTTATTATTTTTATTTCTTTTATGCCCCATTGTTCTCGTATAGTTAAATTGTAATACAACCCTGAAATTAATAAAAAAGCTCGAAGATTGAGGAAGGAAACTAAGTTGCTCAAACAAACCACGTCATATTCATCACCCAGATTGGATCTAGTAGTTGACCCGACAGATTCAATAACCGATTCTTCTAGTGATTCTGAAATAGAGTAAGAGCAAGCAATGGTCAATGATGAAATAACTTTACGAGAATAGGCTGCACCAAATTAAGATAAGCACCGACTTTGCATTCAATATCCAGTCTTAGAAGTGGGATTTTAGCTAGAATTTGGATTAATCCATTTGCTACCCAAATTCTATGGTCTTGAGAATGAAGACCACTAAAAGCATATTAAACAATTCAATATGGAATGTTCAAGCATGAAACCACAATGAGTGACAGAAGAGAAAATCAAGTTGCGCGCTTTTCCATTCTCATTAACTGATAGGACAAAGGGATTCGTTATTCTATCTACCACCAGATTCTGTAACTATGTGGACATGGATGGTCAGATTATTTCTTGACAAATTTTTCCTAGCTTCAAAAGTTGCAAATATCAGAAGAGAGGTATGTGGAATCAAACAGGGAAATACTGAAACCCTGCATGAATATTGGGAAAAGTCCAAACAACTGTGTGCAAGCTGTCCTCAGCATGGAATTTCTGAACGGCCACACATTCAATAATTCTATGAGAGATTGTTACGAATGGAAAGGAAGATGATGGATGCAGTTAACGGACAAGTTATAATGAATAAAACCCTACCTGCCGCTAGGGATTTGATCTCCATCATGGCTGCTAACACACAGCAGTTTGGATTCAAACAAGACGCCCCTATGAAAGGGGTGAATGAGGTAAATGTATCTTCTCTTGAAAATCAAATAGCAAATCTAACCTGTCTTGTTCAACAAATGGCTGTAGGAAATATGCAACAGGTAGCCTGTGGAATTTGTGCTGTCACCAGTCATCCAACTGACATGTGTCCTACTCTTCAAGAAGATTCATTTATGAAAGCAAATGCAGTTGGAAGATTTCCAGGCCCACCTGAAGTGAAGTATGATCCCTATTCAAATACTTACAACCCATGATGGAGGATTCATCCCAACTTCAGTTATCAGACATGGCCGCCATTCCAAGAGTTCCAACAATCCCAGCCTCGACAACCTACTCCTCAATCACAACAACCTTCTTCAAGTTTAGGTATATCTCTAGAAGAAATTGTTAAATTGTAGCGACCAAGAGAATTTTATGCGTTCAATAATTATTTTAAGATTATGAAAATCGTGCCGCTTCGATCTTACCCATTTTTAATCTAAAGTTGCGACGTATTCGTCTAGCCAAGTCGAGAAATATCAAGTCCATTCGATTTTAATTAAATTCCGAATTTCTAAAATTTTATTTTATTTATTTATTTAGTTAAATTATTCTTTTCAAAATCATTTTAAATTCCAAATTATGTCAAGCTCATTTTATCAGATCAATTTTCCTACTCAATTGATTCAAGCGTATTATTTTTCTCGAATTTCGTGTATTGTTTGTCAAGATTCCAAATTGCCTAATCAACCTATACTACCACCAACTTCCACGAACCACATCCAATCCCATACCCTATAAATTTTCATACTCTACATCACCAACCCAAAAATCACTTCTCAGCATCATCATCATCCTCTCTCCCTCTGCACAATCAACACATGAGTTCCAGCCTCATTTCCAGCAAATCTCCATTCACAGCAAGCTGAAGCTCAGCAAACTTCAAACCACAGCTCCACAATCCTGATTCCCTGCAACCAAGCTTCAAAGGTATGAGTTTTCTCAACTTTTGGCCAACATTATTCACAGCAAGAGAACCCAACCACACCACTTTCATCACCATTTTCGTCTACCGCCCAACATCAACACAGCCATTACCTACACTGCCTTTTTCTGAAGCCCAAGCACCGAACCAGTCACAACCCCTGGCAACCAACTCCAAACCGTCACCACCGCCCCCTCCTTCATCATCATCATCATCACCTTGACCGCACCACCACCACGCACGCACGCAGCCAACAACCACCACGGCCAACCTGACTCCAAACACCCATCAATCAGCCCAAAAATCAAGAACTAAGTTAACCCAGTTACTTACCTCAAACCGTTGAGCCCATACCGCCGGTTCTTCGCTGGAAAAACTCGGCTCCGAGCCTCATTTTACCTCGATTTTTCGCACCAATCTCACACCTAAACGCCACAATCTAACCCCCATCTTGACCGCCGCTCACCGCCACCTGCCAGCAGCGTTTTGCCGGCAAAACTGCCGGCTGGAGACCGATTTTACCTAGCTCGCACCTCTCCCTCTCCATTTCTCTACTTCACGAACAAGGAAGAAAGAGAAATGGGTTGTTTTTTTTTTAATAATTTTTGATTTTTCGAAATTGCATCTTAGCCCTAAGTTTTAAAATTCTTCAAATCAGTCCTTGTAGTTTTAAAACTTATCATTTCAGCCCTTAAGTTTTTAAATGATTTTAATCGGTCCCTTAATTTTTAAAATCAATTATTTCAAGCCCTACAATTTAATATCTGTTTTGAGTTTCAACCCAAGTTTTGAAAATTTACATTTTAGTCCCCCAACTTTCAAATCATCAATTTCAGTCCCCAAATTGTAATTTATCATTTTTAATCTATAAATTTCAAAAGACTAATTTTACTCATTTTTCTAATTGGCTAGACAAGGCGTCCGGAGATTTAAAGGATTGAAGTCATTTCCAGCTCGACTTTGCACTCGTTGAATTTAAGGTAGACTCGTCCCTATTAATTGATTTAAATTGTGATTGCAAGTGAATGTATATGTTATGTGATTTATGTGAAAGTTATTTTCATGAAATGAGAGGAGAATATATTTCTTTGGAAATATTTATGTTGTTATACTTGTCATAATTTATATGCTTTTATGCATGAGAAAGAAAGAAGAGAATATCCTGCAAGATAAATGATGATGTTATGCATAACTTATGTGCTTAAGTGCACGAGAAGAAAGAGCAACCCACACTATGATTTTCAAAGAGCCTATGATTTTTCAAAGAGCCTATGATTTTTCAAAGAGAAGCCATGTGCTTTAATGCACGAGAAGAGCAACCACACCCTATGATTTCTAAAGAGCCTGCATTTATGTGTTCAATTATAATGTAGATTAATAATTGACGATGAGTCTACTGAGTATTTCTATGAAATGCTCATTTCTATTTTAACAATATTTGCAGATTTCGGAGAGGGTGGCAGGTGATGGATGATTGTGGAAATAGTCGTTAAATAATTGAGAATCTTATTTTGATGATCCATATTTCTAAACTTTGGTTATTTTTGAGATTTTCAATTATTTGAGAAATTATGGCATTACCGAATGTTTTGTATTATTAATGGCTCGATTCGTTATTTTGAATTGTTTCATAAATGTTTTCGAGTTTTATCGAACATTACAGTTTATTTAATGTTGCCAAAAATGAATTTCATTTATTTCTTTCGCTAGAATATTATTTTAAAGTTTAGACTAGAAAATGACGTGGTGAACCGGATATTTAGAACTCGGGGCGCTACACAAATCACTTGCAACTAACACACAACATTTCAACAGGAGACTAGAATGAGCATTAAGAACTTGGAGAATCAAATGAGTCAATTTGTATCAACCGTGAATAGATTAGAATCTCTAGGTATATTTCCTTCAGAAACTATTGTTAATCGAAAAAAAATGTTAGTGCAATTACCTTGAGAAGTGGGAATGAATTGAAAGAACCTAGTGAGATGAAGCAAGACAACTCAGGGAAGAAACTGAAAAGGAAGTCATTCATCAACCTCAATTTGACCATCCTGAAGTCCTCAATAGAAAACCACCAAAAATTTATGTGACACTTCCTCCGTTTCCTACAAGATTGATTAGATCCAAAAAGAAGGAAGAAGAGAAGGAAATCCTTGAAAATTTTCGAAAAATAGAAGTAAATATTCCCTTAATTGATGCAATTAAACAAATACCTCGTTATACTAAGTTTCTTAAGGAATTGTGCATCAACCAGAGGAAGTTGAAAGGTAACGAAAAATGATGTGGGAAAATGTTTCAGCCGTCCTCCAGAAAAAAATTGCCTCCTAAATGCAAGGATCCAGGTATGTTCACTATCCTTTGCAAAATAGGTAAAGTAAGAATTGAGAAAACAATGTTAGATCTAAGAGCTTCAATAAATATCATGCCACTATTTGTTTATCCATCTTTAAATACTAGTCCATTAAAAGAAATATGTGTGATTTTGTAACTTACTGATAAGTCTAATGTGTACCCTGATGGAGTTTTAGAAAATGTTTTGGTACAAGTAAATGAATTGGTTTTTCCTGCTGATTTTTATATATTAATATGGACGAAGATGATTCTTCTAATCCTACACCAATTCTGCTAGGAAGACCATTTTTGAAAATATCTAGGACAAAGATTGATGCGCATGATGATACACTCATAATGGAATTTGATGGTGAAATTATTAAGTTTAATATTTATGATGTCATAAATTGTCCGAATGATGTTAATTCTGTCTATTTTATTGATGTTGTTGATTGCTTAGCACAAAAAGTTTTCAAAGGTAGTGGAAAAGATGGTCTGAAAGTTGTCAATAGCAAGAATCACAAAGCGGACGATCATGGATATAAACATTTCTATGAAGGTCACCAAGTGGAGGACATGACAAAATTAGGCCAAGGGAATCCAATTGATGCCGGTTGAAGAAAGAAAGTAAAAAAAATCTAGCTAAAGACATAAAAGAAAGGCTTTCGGGAGCTAACCCAAATTTTTCTTTAGTTTTAGCAAACAATTTTTAATTTTTGTTTTTATTTATTTGCTGTTTTTTATTTTATGATCCCTATAATTTTTGAAGTGAAATTGACCTTGTTTTTATTTTTGAACAGATATGAATCTTCATTAACACGTGGACACGTTTTATGAAGAAAGCAATGGATTCAAATATTAAAGAAAATCTTGGAATAAGGCGTGCCCACGCCTTAGTCAAAATGTTTCTCGGGTTAAAAACAAGGTCCCTATTTCAAAAAAAAAATAAAAATAAAAAAATTCAAACCCTAACACACCAACCCGGCCTTCCTCTTTCTCCTCACCTTCATCACTTCCACCACCACCACCACCTCTCACCAACAACCACCAACACCCTCCTCCCTCCCTTAACCGATGATAAGTGCATTTTATACACTTATTTGTATGTCTAAAATTAGATTATATTATTGTCATTCTTGAATAATTGCTACTTAATTGCTTTACATTCGTTTATTTTTAGGAATTTTCTCAAAGTCATTGGAATGAAGTACTAAAGTGGAAAAGTGGGCATTTGGATGTCATTTGAAGCTAAAAGGAGCAAAATAGATGATGGTGTTGTCAACTGGGATTTTCAAGGAGAGTTGAGTGGAAGAAATCAAGGTTCGAGTGCTTAATTGAAGATGAATTGAAATTTGGAAGAATACTTGGAGTGTTTGAAAATTAAAGAGACTTAATAGTCGCAATCGGAAGATGAGGGACTCGCGTGTAAATAAAGTTTAGAGGCCAACTTAAATGTACCGAAAAGATGGAAATTGCAGTTGAAGATTTGAACTGAGCGGCCACAGTTATCCACGTGGTGGCCGCGCGAGATTTTTGAATTAAACATAACCTATTTTCAGTCTACTGTGTGGCCACCAGAAGTTTGCCTGCTCGACCGACGACCGCGCAGCTTTTCGAAGTCTAGCGGAATCAGGCCCACGCGCAATTTCTTGTGCCAAAAGCCTATGCTTCTTCAAGAATCTATAAATACCACTTCTCATGTACGAAAAAAGGACCTTTGCACATCCTTCCAACCACACAATTCATTGCTCTATCATTAAATTTTTGGAGGCAAAGATCAAGACAAAGGCTTGGGGATTGAAGATTACCAACGGAGAGCGAATTCTTGGTGCAAGACTTCCTTTTCTCTTCTTAATTCAATAAACTCAACATGCGTAGCATTTACTTTTACTTCGTATTTATTTCTTTATTGATGAATTGTTAATTAAAAAGTTGGGATATTTGATGTAGCTAGTTTTACGCTTTTAATTCTATATCTCTAGTTTTGCACTTTAATTGTATGTGTTGATTTTATCTTGTATTTAATGCATGAATTAATTCCTGACTAATTCATTGATTTCATGAGTGTTTTCATAATCCGAGAGGTGAGCTAATATTTAGATCTAGAAATAAAATTCGGTAATTGGACGAACGATAGAGATATATATTCAAACGATAGAGATATATATTCATTATTATTGCGCTCGCTATATGAATTCTTGTGTTCCATGCACTTAGGCATTACGGCCAGCTGTTCGTTAACACGGTCGACTAACTAGGTAGAGTTGATTTAAACCCGAGAGGGGAATTTCATGTGCATAAGTGAATTCGATCGAACACTATAATAGGAATAAAAACCAGATGATTGGAATTAGAAGTATTGGCTATGTGAAGTCGAATGTCCCAACACTTATAAACGTCAATTTAGAATATTATTTAAATGTCTTATCTTTTGTTTTACTCTTTAGTTTAGTTATATTCAAAATCCCAAATTCTACCGTTCAAATAAGGTGAGAACTAACAACTTCGATACTTAATTACAATCTCTGTGGGACGATAAATCAGACTCAAAAGTTCACTTTATTACATGGATGTGACATCGTACACTTTCGATTAACACACATCACCAGGCACAATCAACCATATCCTCCTCTCACACAACCATAATGATGAGTTCCGGAGTGGCTCAACGAGCGTTGACCCGTTGCACGTGCCCGTAGGACCAATAACGAGACAAAGAGCCAAAAGAATCAAGCAGGCAATGCAAGGATTCATGCAAGCATGGATGGACGAGTGTTCTAGTGCAAAAACTTCATTTACGTTGTATAAGAATGTGGAAGAAGAGCCAAAGTTATTGCAATGCATTTGGATCAAGGAAGAACAAGAAATTGGGCAGCAATGGAATCACGGCCGTAAAGCCTGATATTACGGCCGTAACGGATTCACGGCCGTAAAGCCAAAATTACGGCCGTAACACTACAATGGCGAAATTATGCAGAAGAGGACTTACGGCCGTAACCCACATCTTCACGGCCGTAAATCGTTTAGTAGTTTTAATTCAGAATATTGATTACGGCCGTAAAGGTCATTTTCACGGCCGTAACATATGTTGTCAATTTTTAATCCGTAGCGTGATTACGGCCGTAAAGGTCGTTTTCACGGCCGTAAGCTAGGTTCCGAATTTTAAGTTAATATTAGGTGTTTTTAGCTTTTTAGTTTAGGTTGAATTCTAGTTTATTTTTAGTTGCTTTATTTTCTTTGCCTATATATATGGCTTTATTCAGCATTGTAAAACACAACTTTTATTCTTGAGATTAATGATATTGAAGGTGAGATATTCCCTTATATTTTCTTCGTGTTCTCGTCGAACAAATTAAACTTATCAAAGGATTTGACAACCTTTGTGGCGTTCCCCCTTTGTGGTTCTTATCTCCGCATCGTAACGGGTTTTGGGTTTAATATACCCATAGTTCTTGCGTCGTGAGGTCGGGGTTGCATTGTTACCGTCTACTATCTTGGATTTTAGAGCTTTCCGGCGTTTAATTCCGCGTGTTCTTGGTGATCCCCATAACGGATCACATCATCTGGTATCAGAGCCTGTCTCTAAATCCAATTATTTAGTATTCCAGTTCTTTTTCTTTTATTTCCAGTTATTAATCATTCAAAAAAAAAAATTCCATTCCAATTCTTAATTCTTGAAATTCGTCAGAAATTCAAGATTTGCCAATTTCTGTTTCTTTTTCTTGATTATTTTAGTTGAGTAGCAAAAAAAAAAAAAAAAAAAAAAAAAGAAAAGAAGTGTTGTTGATTCGAACAAGAAATCAAGAAAATAATATTTGGCAAATCTTTCCAACAATTCTTGTTCCATTAAATTTCTTATTCTTGTTTCCATAAGACTTCTTCTTGAAATAGAATTCTTTTCCATAATTTTTTTTTTTTTAAATTTCCTAATTCCAATATTTTCCATCAACTTTCCTTATTTGCACTTTGGGGTTTATTCCACAAGGACCAAATCCGTGACTAGTTTGGTGGGTTCTTTGAGAACGTGGGAAAAAGGGAATCGAGAGGAAAAAGGCAGAGTGGTGAGATTAATAGAGGGAAAAAGCCAAATTGAGTGATACATGAGCGATAAAACACGTGAGGATCTTTATTTAATTTTTCTCTTTTCTTTATTACTAACCATGTCACAGAAGGAAGTTTCGTCAACGGAAAAGGATCTTCAAGATTTTAAAATGCTTGCAATGGTGGAGGAACGTTTTGCAAAATGGGAAGCGAGGTTGGATGCCAAGTTGGAAGCAAAATTTGGTCCACAATCCGGCGTGAATGTGAAAAGGGCTAATAATTCGAGGGAGACACGAGGTGCGGGAAATGTTCAACCACGTCAGGAACAACCGCGCAATTTCCCTAATTTACGGAGACCACTAAGGTATGACTTCAACCCACAATTTAGAGCTAGGACTGAACGTGTTGAGGTTGTTGATAGTGATGAGGATAGTGATGAATTTTCTATTACTAGTTTGTTAGGAGACGAGATCGGAGAGAAAGACGTGATAGGGGATATAGGCGTGATCGTAGGGATGATGTAGATGGACATGTTGGTAACATTAAAATGTCCATTCCCTCGTTTCAGGGTAAGAGTAATCCGGACGTTTATTTTGAATGGGAAAAGAGGGTAGAATTAATTTTCGATTGTCATAATTATTCTGAAGCTAAGAAGGTTAAATTGGCAGTCGTAGAATTTACTGATTATGCTATAGTATGGTGGGATCAATTGGTAACTAGTAAAAGGAGAAATGGGGAGAGGCCTATTGAAACTTGGGATGAGTTGAAGGCCCTTATGAGAAAAGGATTTGTGCCTGGACATTACTATAGGGATCTTTACCAAAAATTACAAACCCTTTCCCAAGGTAGTAAGAGTGTGGAGGATTACCATAGGGAGATGGAGGTTGCCATGATTCGGGCTAATATAGAGGAAGACCCGGAGGCAACCATGGCTAGGTTTTTAAATGGTTTAAATCGAGATATTGCTAATGTTATTGAATTGCAGCATTATATCGATTTGGAGGAAATGCTTCACATGTCAATGAAAGTGGAGCGACAGTTAAAAAGGAAGGGAACTTCCAAATTCTCTACAAGTTCCAATTCTTTTGGTAAGTCTACGTGGAGTGGGATTTCCAAAAATGAAGGGGTTGTGCAGAAAAATAAATTTGAGGCACCGAAGGGAAAAGTAGAGCCACCCAACAAAGGTAAAATTACTTCTGACTCTCAAGCTTCTAGGACTAGAGATATCCGTTGCTTTAAATGTTCCGGTTTAGGACATATTTCTTCACAATGTCCAAATAAACGAATATTGGTTATGCATGATGGGGTATTAAGTTCGGAGGATGAGAAAGGGGGAGAAGTGGAGGATGAGTATAAGGATATGCCAGCTCTAGAGGATGTTAGTGAAAATGATGATGCGGACTATGCAGTAGCTAAATCACTTGTCACTAGAAGAGCCCTTAGTACTCAAGTTAAGGTGGAAGAGTCGGGTGAGCAGCGAGAAAATATATTTCATACTAGGTGTTTTGTGAATAACAAAGTGTGTAGTTTGATAATAGATGGGGGTAGTTGTGCGAACGTTGCTAGCACTACTTTAGTAGAGAAATTGTGCCTACCTATGCTAAAACACCCTAGGCCATATAAGCTACAGTGGTTAAATGAATCGGGTGAGATTAAGGTAAATAAACAAGTGGTAGTTGATTTGGCGATTGGGAAGTATGAAGATAGCGTGGTTTGTGATGTGGTACCCATGCATGCGGGGCACATCTTATTGGGCAGGCCATGGCAATTCGATAGGAAGGTTATTCATGATGGCTTCAAAAATAGGTATACCTTCACTAAGGATGGGAAAAATGTCAAACTAATGCCATTGTCACCTCGAGAGGTCTATGAAGACCAATTGAAATTAAAAAGTGAGGAAGAAAGAAAGAGGATCGGGACCATGATCCCAGAAAAAGGAGAGTTGAGTGAACAGAAGAGAGTCGGGACCACGATCCCGGAAAAAGGAGAGTTGTGTGAAAAACCGAGAGTTGGGACCACGATCCCAGAAAAAGGAGAGGGTGTGAAGAGTGCCAGTAAAAGAGAGAAAACAAAGGTGAGCTTCTATGCAAAACAGAGTGATATCACCAAAGCTATTTCTACAAATAAACCTGTAATTTTACTAATGTACAAGGAATCCCTCCTTGTGCTTGATGAAGCTAACCACTCCCTCCCCAGTTTAGCTATGTCTCTTTTGCAGGAATTTGCAGATTTATTTCCCGAGGATATTCCTAGTGGGCTACCGCCAATTCGAGGGATTGAACACCAGATTGACTTCGTGCCAGGAGCGGTCATTCCAAACAGGCCAGCTTATAGGAGCAATCCAGAAGAGACCAAGGAGCTACAAAAGCAGGTTGAAGAGCTGCTGAAAAAGGGCTATGTTCGGGAAAGCATGAGCCCATGTGCAGTACCAGTTCTGTTGGTACCGAAAAAGGATGGGACTTGGAGGATGTGCGTGGACTGTAGGGCAGTCAACAATATTACGGTAAAGTATCGCCATCCCATACCTAGACTTGATGACATGCTTGATGAACTTTATGGTGCTAGTATTTTTAGTAAAATAGACCTTAAGAGTGGTTATCACCAAATTCGTATGAAAGAAGGTGATGAATGGAAAACCGCCTTCAAAACCAAATATGGATTATATGAATGGATGGTTATGCCGTTCGGCCTCTCAAATGCACCTAGCACTTTTATGAGGTTAATGAATCATGTCTTGCGTGCTTACATTGGTAAATTTGTTGTGGTATACTTTGATGACATTTTGGTATATAGTAAAAACTTAGGTGATCACATTGAACATTTAAGATCTGTTTTAGAAGTTTTGAAAACTGAAAAACTATATGCTAATTTTAAAAAGTGTACTTTTTGCATGGAAAAGGTAATTTTTCTTGGTTTTGTCGTTAGTGCTAATGGTGTTGAGGTGGATGAGGAGAAAATTCGTGCTATTAAAGAATGGCCAACTCCCAAAAGTATTACCGAGGTTAGGAGCTTCCATGGGTTGGCTGGATTTTATAGGAGATTTGTTAAAGACTTTAGCACACTTGCAGCACCACTCACAGAGATAGTCAAGAAAAGTGTAGGATTCCATTGGGGGGTAGCACAAGAAAATGCTTTTAAAATGCTTAAGGATAAGTTATGTTCTGCACCGGTTTTAGCTTTACCTAACTTTAACCAAACCTTTGAGATTGAGTGTGATGCATCAGGAATAGGTATTGGAGCTGTTCTTATGCAGGAAAAAAGACCGATTGCATTTTTCAGTGAAAAGCTGAGTGGGGCAGTCTTGAATTATCCTACCTACGACAAGGAGCTTTATGCTCTTGTTCGTGCCTTGGAAACATGGCAACACTATCTGTGGCCAAAGGAATTCGTCATACACACTGACCACGAGTCACTGAAACACCTCAAGGGACAAGGTAAACTAAACAAACGACACGCCCGTTGGATAGAATTCATTGAGACCTTTCCATATGTCATTCGCTATAAGCAAGGTAAGGAGAATGTGGTAGCAGATGCCCTTTCTCGCAGGTATGTTCTCTTAACTTCTTTAAATGCGAAGTTGCTTGGGTTCGAGTATATAAAAGGTATGTATGTTAATGACCCTGGTTTTTCTACCATTTATGCTTCATGTGAAAAGGGTGCAATTGATAAATTTTATAGGCATGAAGGCTATTTGTTTAGGGAAAGTAAACTTTGTGTGCCTAATTGTTCTATGCGTGAATTGCTAGTGCGTGAGGCTCATGGTGGGGGGTTAATGGGACACTTTGGTGTTCTTAAGACGTTGGAAACTTTACAAGAGCATTTTTACTGGCCTAAAATGAAAAGGGATGTTCACCATGTTTGTGGAAGATGCATAACTTGTAAACTATCTAAGTCTAGAGTCTTACCACAAGGTTTGTATACTCCTTTGCCCGTACCTAATGAACCTTGGGTAGATATATCTATGGATTTTGTGTTAGGTCTTCCTAGGACAAAAAAAGGTAAAGACTCGATATTTGTGGTGGTAGACAGGTTTAGCAAAATGGCGCATTTTATTCCTTGTAATAAAACTGATGACGCAACAAACATAGCTGACCTATTCTTTAGGGAAGTTGTAAGACTCCATGGGGTACCTAGGAGTATTGTGTCTGATAGGGATGTTAAGTTCCTAAGCTACTTTTGGAAAGTCTTGTGGGGGAAAATGGGTACTAAATTGTTATTTTCTACTACATGTCACCCGCAAACTGATGGTCAAACGGAGGTAGTTAATAGGACATTAATCCAACTTTTGCGCACTATAATAAATAAAAATTTAAAAAGTTGGGAGCAATGTTTGCCATTTGTGGAATTTGCTTATAATCGATCTATGCATTCTACTACTTCATATTCACCTTTTGAAGTTGTTTATGGTTTCAACCCGCTAACTCCTCTTGATTTAATTCCTTTACCTGTAGATGCACGGAGCAGTCTGAACGGGGCGAAAAAGGCTAAGCTTGTGAAAGAACTTCATGAGAAGGTGAAAGGGCAAATTGAAAAGAAAAATGAGCGTTATGCGACTCATGCCAACAAAGGTAGGAGGCAAGTGACGTTCGATCCGGGTGATTGGGTGTGGGTGCACTTGCGAAAGGAGCGATTTCCAACCCAAAGAAAGTCTAAGTTGCAGCCAAGAGGAGATGGACCTTTTCAAGTCATTGAAAAGATAAATGATAATGCATATAAGCTCGATCTTCCAGGTGAGTATAATGTGTCTGCTTCTTTTAATGTTTCTGATCTTTCTCTGTTTGATGCAGGTGATGATTCGAGGACGAATCCTTTTCAACAGGGAGGGGATGATGAGTTCCGGAGTGGCTCAACGAGCGTTGACCCGTTGCACGTGCCCGTAGGACCAATAACGAGACAAAGAGCCAAAAGAATCAAGCAGGCAATGCAAGGATTCATGCAAGCATGGATGGAAGAGTGTTCTAGTGCAAAAACTTCATTTACGTTGCATAAGAATGTGGAAGAAGAGCCAAAGTTATTGCAATGCATTTGGATCAAGGAAGAACAAGAAATTGGGCAGCAATGGAATCACGGCCGTAAAGCCTGATATTACGGCCGTAACGGATTCACGGCCGTAAAGCCAAAATTACGGCCGTAACACTACAATGGCGAAATTATGCAGAAGAGGACTTACGGCCGTAACCCACATCTTCACGGCCGTAAATCGTTTAGTAGTTTTAATTCAGAATATTGATTACGGCCGTAAAGGTCATTTTCACGGCCGTAACATATGTTGTCAATTTTTAATCCGTAGCGTGATTACGGCCGTAAAGGTCGTTTTCACGGCCGTAAGCTAGGTTCCGAATTTTAAGTTAATATTAGGCGTTTTTAGCTTTTTAGTTTAGGTTGAATTCTAGTTTATTTTTAGTTGCTTTATTTTCTTTGCCTATATATATGGCTTTATTCAGCATTGTAAAACACAACTTTTATTCTTGAGATTAATGATATTGAAGGTGAGATATTCCCTTATATTTTCTTCGTGTTCTCGTCGAACAAATTAAACTTATCAAAGGATTTGACAACCTTTGTGGCGTTCCCCCTTTGTGGTTCTTATCTCCGCATCGTAACGGGTTTTGGGTTTAATATACCCATAGTTCTTGGATTTTAGAGCTTTCCGTCTACTATCTTGGATTTTAGAGCTTTCCGGCATTTAATTCCGCGTGTTCTTGGTGATCCCCATAACGGATCACATCACATAACCTGCAATCTCCTTCACACACTTCAAACTACAGAACATAGTCTTCGATGTGTTCTCACCTCATCCCCACCTCCCTCTATTTCTATCAAACTCTATTCAGCCAACTATCGGCTCTCTCCCTCTCGAACCTCAGTCATCACCTTCATCTCTTCACTACCGAATTCTCACCACCCCCACTTAGCAACCATCGTCACTTCTGTTACACACCGAACCTCTTCGCTCCTCTTCCACTCATTAATCTCCGCAACCTCCATCTTCTCCTTCGAGTACACCACAGCAACCTGCATCACCGTTGCTCCTCTCACCCTTTCTCATGTATCATAGCTCGTCTCCCTTTCCCTTCTATCATACATCTATATTTATTCAGCGATAAGAAACACCAAGTTTGGGCACTATGGGGTAGTGATAAAACAACTCAAAGCAACTGTGGAAGCTCAAAAAAAAAAAATATGTAAGGTCGACCTCTAGTGCAGATACCCGAACAACTCTAGTCACCTTTCTGTAAACGAGAAGCAGGCACTTCCAGGGGAGTCCACTAATTTTTATAATTTATTTATGGTTTTTACAATTTATAATTTTGTTACATTGAGGAAAATGTTTGAACTAAGTGTGGGGGAGATTTTTTATGTGCTTTACTTAGTTTGTGAAAGTTGATTCATTTTAGTTGCACCTCAATTTCTATTATGGTCCATGTTTGCTCTAATTTTCAAAGAATTTTTTGCAAATTCTTGTCTGATAAGTGTATTTTATACACTTATTTGTACGTCTAAATTAGAATAAATTATTATCGTTTTAGAATATATAATATTTAATTTGTGTTTATTTGTTTACTTTGCAGAAAATATCCCAAAAGATGAAGAATGAAGTAATTGATGAGAAAAATTCATAATTGGATGCTAATTGGAGCTAAAATGAGCAATTGATAAGTTTGTGATGACGTCAACCGGAAAGATGCAATGTGGCGAAGTAAATGAATAAGAAGTTGGAGGATCCAGTTGAAGGAATTGAGAGTTGAAACGAGCAAATTGAGAAGATTCCAAAGTATGGGGATTATATTGTTGCAATTGGAAGTTGAAGAACTGAAGAGCAAATTAAACCTGAGGGACCAACTTGCAAATATCCAATGATTGATTTGGATAATAAGAAGATACCTTTGAGGATTTTTAGGAGTCAATTGGATGCAAGTATAAGTCAAAAAGGAATGGAATATGATAAGAATATTACCATAAAATTGATTCCAATCCTAGAAGATTCTGGACAGAATTCTAGTCGGACTTTGAGACCTAATTTTGAGATAGTAAACGTTCGAATTGGGAAAATCATATTTCATGAAGAATTATAACCCTTTACGTTATATTTCCAAATAACTTCGAATCACATTAATCGGATAAGGGAAAAGAAAGATATGGTCGAAATACTGAACGCTATGCAGATACCAAAAAAGACTCGCGCGCGGATTTGATGAGTTTCTTTCCTTCTTCAACTTGATCTCTTCACCAACTATAAATACAACCTCTTTGCACGAAAATCAGACCTTTGCCTCTCCATAGAACGAGCCACAACAGAGATTTTAATTAAAATTCTTGGAGATTCAAGCATCGCAGAGGGGCGTGAATTGAAGATACTTGAAGAATTGATAATTGGTGCAATCTTTCCATTCTTCTTTGTTATTTTCAACGAACGTTATATTTTATTGTTTTTTTTTTTACAATCATGATGTGTAACTAATTTTAACGTTAGGATGAACGATGTAGCCTAGTCATATTATTTTAATTCCATATTCCTTGTTTTAACGCTTTGATGCATGTGTTGATTTATTATTGCGTTTAATGCGTGAATGAACTGGCCACTTATTCATGATTTTATGTGTTAACATAGATCTAGGTAATAAATCCGGTAATTGAACGAGAGATAGAGATATACTCTTGTAATTATTGCGGTCGTGTGTGAATTCTTGAGTGTAATGCATCTAGATAAGGAATATTCGGACCCTCTGTAGAGATACAATGTTGACTTATTTAGGCAGGATTGATTTAAACTCGAGAGAGGAATCTCAATTTGAATCAGTGAATTCGATCGATCACATATTTAGAAAATAAAATCTGGAATTGGAATTAATTTAATTGGTTAGGTGAAATCGTGAATCTCAACTACTTTACAATCATCTTTTAAAAAAAACAATTTCATAATTTAATTATTTAATTCATCTTCTTAGTTTTAATTTAAAACATCAAATTCATTTGTCTGTTCAAATAAAGTTTAGAACTAAAATATTTCGGTACTTAGTAAACAGTCCTCGTGGGACGATAATCCGGACTCCTAGATCCACTTTATTACTTCTCACGACCCGTACACTTGCGGGGATATCTCGCATCGCGAGATATAAGTGAACAAGTTTTTTTAAGCGAAATATCCCCGCAAGTGCACGGGTCGTGAGAAGTAATAAAGTGGACCTAAGAGTCCGGATTATCGTCCCACGAAGACTGCTATTAATTATCGAAATATGTTAGTTCTTATCCTTATTTGAACGGATGAATTTGGTTGAGATTGTAAACTAAAACTAAGGAATTAAACTAAAGAAATAAAATATATGATGAATTTGTTTTGTTTTTAAAAAAAACGATTGTAAAGTAGTTGGGATTCACGATTTCTCCTAGCCAATTAAATCAATTCCAATTCCAATTTTATTTTCTAAATATGCATTCGGTCGAATTCACTAATTTAAATTGAAATTCCTCTCTCGAGTTTAAATCAATTTTACCTAAATAAGTCAACCATGTATCTCTACAGCGGGTCTGAATATTCCTTATCTAGATGCAATAAACACAAGAATTCACACACGACCGCAATAATAACAAGAGTATATCTCTATCTCTCGTTCAATTATCGGATTCATTACCATGTTCTAAATTATTAACTCACCTCTCGGATTATGAAAATAATTCAATATATCATGAACTGGTGATCAAGCAATTCAAGCATTAAAAACAATAATAAATCAATACATGCAACAAAACATTAAAACAACGGAATTTGGAATTAAAATAATATGACTAGGTTACATTGTTCATCCCAACATAGAATTTAGTTACACATCATCAATAAAGAACAATAACAATAAAAATTAACGTTCATAAAAAATAATATAAAGAATGGAAATCTTGCACCAAGTTTTGATTCTTCAATTATCTTCAATTCATGCGCCTTTGCAATGCTTGATTCTTCAAGAATTTGATGTTGAATTCTCTATTGTGGCTCGTTCTATAGAGAGACAAAGGTCTGATTTTCGTGCAAAGAGGTTGTATTTATAGTTGGTGAAGAGATCAAGTTGAAGAAGGAAAGAAATTCATCAAATCCGCGCGCGAGTCTTTTTTGGTATCTGCACAGCGTTCAGTATCTTGACCATATCTTTCTCTTCCCTTATCCGATTAATGTGATTCAAAGTTATTTGGAAAGAT
This sequence comes from Ligustrum vulgare, assembly GCA_963555705.1. Lineage (NCBI taxonomy): Eukaryota > Viridiplantae > Streptophyta > Magnoliopsida > Lamiales > Oleaceae > Ligustrum > Ligustrum vulgare. Next base: position 25,514,010 of record OY743188.1, read on the forward strand.
AACATAAAGGGCTATAATTCTTCCTGAAATATAATTTTCCCAATTCGAAGTTTTACTATCCCAAAATAAGTCTCAAAGTCCGACTAGAATTCTGTCCAGAATCTTCTAGGATTGGAATCAATTTTATGGTAATATTCTTATCATATTCCATTCCTTTTTGACTTCTACTTGCATCCAATTGACTCCTAAAAATCCTCAAAGTATCTTCTTATTATCCAAATCAATCATTGGATATTTGCAAGTTGGTCCCTCATGTTTAATTTGCTCTTCAGTTCTTCAACTTCCAATTGCAATAATATAATCTCATACTTTGAAGTCTTCTCAATTTGATCGTTTCAACTCTCAATTCCTTCAACTGGATCCTCCAGCTTCTTATTCATTTACTTCGCCACATTGCATCTTTCCGGTTGACGTCACAAACTTATCAATTGCTCATTTTAACTTCAATTAGCATCCAATTATGCATTTTTCTCATCAATTACTTCATTCTTCATCTTTTGGGATATTTTCTGCAAAGTAAACAAATAAACACAAATTAAATAGCATATATTCTAAAACGATAATAATTTATTCTAATTTAGACGTACAAATAAGTGTGTAAAATACACTTATCAAATACCCCCAAACTAAAATTATTGTTCGTCCTCGAATAATGTAAACTAAACTAACAAATTACAATAACAACGAGCAATTGTTTTTGTTGTGTCAACATGTTCACCATAAGCCTCCATAGCCCAAATCAATTCAAGCTTCAGCAAGAGTTATGAACAACAATGCAAAATAATTTCTAGTTATATCATGCTAGATTTTCAAGTGTGTGTGTGAATAGCCAATGTCAAACGCATACTTAATCAAAAGATGTGCTCAACACTGTGTGGCTCATTATGCATAATCAAGCCCGAATCCCATGTGGTCAATCTATGATTTCTAATGAAATTACTTTCAACGCTCATTGATGATCACCACTTTCTGCTTTTCTCTCACATCTCGGGTTTCTATCTATGTGGGTTCTAAAAATATTCTTTGCTTTTTCCACACAAGGTAGTCAGAATCAGAAATATGCGTGCATAACAAGTCAAAAGAAAGTGGACCCCAATTCTACAACATCAACCACCACAGCTCAGTCAACAAAGCTTATACCATGCAATAATATATATATATATATATATATATATATATATTTTTTTTTTCTTTTGATGGACGACTTTTTCTTTTAATTGTCCCTGTCTTTTACCATCTTTGTGTAGAACTTTTCATACGGGCTTTCTATATGATCCCTGTAGCGGGCTTTCAGATCGGCAACTCTCAAACCAGACGACTTTAGGGTACCAGGTTCAAAGAACCTCTCAGACGTACTTGCCCGAGTCATAAAGGCTTAAACAGAAAAGTTAAAGATGTTATAATGTCTTATGTGTAAGTCCACTCTCCGTACTTACTTTCTAATTGACTCATGTAGTGAGCTTTAGGTCGATGACTCTCAAGCCAGTTGGCTTTAGGGCACCAGGTTTGAAGGACCCCTCGGACTTACTTACTCGAGTCAAAAAGGTATTTGAGGAGCATAATAAGACCTTCAGTATTTTTCTGTTTTTATGCTGGAAATGGTTTATACTAGTTGACCAAACTGCAATGACTAAAGTGCAAAACCAAGAACCACAGACCTCCAACCCGTCAATACATACAAATTCCAACCATTTTACCCCCAAACTTGCATTTGAGCATGATTGGTTCTAATTTAGAGGTGGGATAACTTATGATCTAAGTTCAGGAATTTTTAAGTCATTCCTAAGTTCAAATTGCATAAATTTGCCCCACATGTATTAAACAAAATCCCTTACACAAGCAATTATCCAACACTGGCTATGTGCGCAATAAATATGAATCTAGCAAAACATAACTAGTTCAAAAATAAGTTCTTGCTTTCATGTTGTCCAATTTTCAAACCTAAGCACAAATTGATTCATACTATATCCTAGGCAATAAATATGTTAACAAAGTTTTCAATTTTTTTTTTATCCCAATAAAATCGAATGGAAGCATAGAATGAATATCATGAATATGGAAGCAATTTTTTTTAAAGTGTGAGATTTTCCACCCCTAAACTAGAAAGAAACATTGTCCTCAATGTTTGTCAAAAAGATCTAAAAATGTAATACAAGACAACAAAGAGAGAACGAGAACTTCCCAAGTTTATTGGAGATGTTTTGTAGCCTTGAAGCCTCCATATTGCATTTGAATGAATATGACCATTTTCTTGCTTTTCCCGACTTGGTTTGAGGTGTCTTGATTGGTGTTTACCTTGCAAATAAGAAATAAGTAACATTAGAAGTCATAAACACCAATATGAAATAATGGAAGTTCAGTACCACACCCCCAAACTAAAGTCACAGCAAAATTTTGAATTCTCAAAATTTGTCGACCGCACACATTTAAGCCTTGACATCGCCTAGAAAAACACAAATTTTTTTGAGCCATATTTTGATATGTTAAAGTTCACAGCATGGTCTACAACATATTAAAAATTTAGGTCTTTTGGAGCTCAATAGGGTCATGTAAAACTATGGCAAAGTTGGTGACGTGAGTGAATTTTCAGGTGCAATGGCCTGCAGTGGCCTTGCATTGAGGCTGCCATGGTGCTAAATTTGTTTCATGAATTCTGTGAAATGAAGTGAACTAATTCATGAACTACACACATATAATCAATGAGAAACATATCATGAAGATAAATGCTTGGAAGGATGTCTCAAATTAGCACTAGAATGTCTTTGTGGCATTTCATCAAACACATGGCGTGCTTTGCGAAAATCAAAGGGTATGCATAGGTTTGGAGGCATGAATGAACCAAAAATTTTGTCTACTAAACCACAAATCACCTTCTCCAACATCTAACCTAAGCCCAATCTTCACCATTCACAATTTCAAAATCCAAGATCTCAAAGAAAATTTCAAACTTTTGAGGAAACATGGATTTAAATGAAGAATTTCAAACCTTTCATTGATTTGGATGTGAAAATAGCAATGAATTTGGTGCAACTAGGTGATGATGACATGCCCACAAAATGGAAGATCAAATATGAGGTGATTGGGGGAGAGAAAACGAGTTCATATTGTTTGAAATTGAAAGAATTAAGTGAAGCACTTAAACTGCCGAATTTGGTATCAGATTACCCACGCGATCGCCTGGTTGGAGTGCCAGCGATCGCGTGGTTCAAGGTTTTATAACCTGTTGATTTTTAAATGCAGATTCGCGATTGCCATTGCCTATTGGCACGCGATCGCGTAGTACACGGCAATACTGAAAATTTTTCCTTTTTTTTTTTTCAAAATCATTTTTTCCCCCTAATCACTTCTTCATGATTAATACACTGATTTTCCAAACATTAACTTCATGACTCAAACTAGTGTGTGTGAGTTTGGAATGACGATAAAAACCGACCCTAATGTAAACATGCAAAATAAAAAACATACCTAAATATGCAATAATAGAATATTATGCACAAGTGCTTTTAACATAAAACATGCAAAACACTCAAACACAATTCCTACCATGCATATATCTAAGTTCAGTAAATAAATAAATCATGAAAGCATAATAAATAAAAGGGAAGAAAGGTTGGGTTGCCTCCCAACAAGCGCTCCATTTTAAGTCTAAAGCTCGACTTTTTGTACTTCTTTATCACGGAGGCTTGAATGATCCTCTTGAGCCCCTGCACAACTTGCAATTTCCTGCCTTGCATATCTCCATTCGTTTTCTCACTCTCTTGAATCCCAAAGCCTCACTTTTAGCCAATTGTTGAGGGATGTTAGGCTTTTCTTCCTTCTTGTCCCTCCATCCATCTTTAGCTTTTATGAACTCATATTTTGTGCTTAGCCCCTCCTCAATATTAATACCCAGCTTGGTCTTTTCTTCTGGTTTCTGGACCACCCCCTAAACTTTGAAACAACTTTCTTTTAGATTATCAAGATCTTCTGATGAGAATCCAAGGAGTCAATCGAGCCAAAGTCAAACAGGTCAACCCTCTTTCAGAATACCGGTGGGTCCCATGACAAGATCCAAGGCTAAAGAGGTCCAAGAGTCGATGGCGGGACTCATTTTCAAGCTCCGAAATCAAGTCCATATGGAAGAGAGCAAGATCGAGGTCAATTGCCTAAGTTTGGAAGTTAAGGACCTTTCGGTCGACCGAAATTATCTCCGGTCGACCGAAACTCTGCAGGATTTTAAGGCATAGCTGCAGGCGGGTTCGGCTGACCTGCGTACGACCGAAACTGCCATTTCGGTCGACCGAAAGTCCCCCGAATGAAATAGCGGGGTTTTTTGTGCAATTTCTCAAACTTTTTATCTTTCACTTTTTGTATATATTTGGGAGGCCTTCCAAACCCTAGCTAGTTTTGAACATTTGAAGAACGCTCCTTGGGAGCTTTGGAGAGGTATAATCCTTTCTTTATCTTGTAACTATTTCTTGGAATTTATTTCAACTTATATATTGAGAGTTTGTTCTTGTGTATTTGTTGTTATTTATTCCACAAGTCTTGGAATTTGTCTTAATCTCTCCATTGGGTTAGGGTTAACTTTCCTTAGAATTTTGGTTAGGTTAAACTTGGGTCAAGATTTCTCATTTATTACCTATTTTAGCTTTCTTGGGTTGATACAATATTGTTGTGGGAATTTTTGGTTTAATCACCAAAGGGGTTCGCATCATTTGGGATTAGAGCTTAGCTCTAAAATTGGTAATCCTATCTTTACATTTATTGTTGTTGTTCTTGATAGTAAAAAAAAAAACGAAAATTACAAAAAAATTGGCGGAAATTAGTTGCCCATGAATATTTCATGATTCCTACATATTGGGCATTGTTGTTATCATCAATTTGAAAGTTTCTTGGGGATACATTTGAACAAACACTTGAAATTTCCAAACTATTCAAGTTGCATCCTAAGTGTTTGACAAAATGTTTCAAAGAGTGTTTCCATATTGAATCCTACATTTCAATTACCAAACACATTCCTATTTGAATTCCTTGTGTCTTACATCGAGTTCTTGTGTCTATACCCTTAAAAATCTTATTGATCAATTTCAAATCCTTACTTGTATAATGGCAAGCAACTAAATTCTACTTGCTGTTGTGTCAATCCTTCCCTTTGCTTCCTTTGTTATTTGTGGAAATTGTGCTACACAAGAGTTGAATTCTCAATTTAGTTGAATTACGTTCCTTGGAAAGTTTGGGTAAGAAAGTGAGGAGTGGTAAAAGGCAAGAGTGGTGAGCTCATTAGAGGGAAAAGCCTAATTGAGTGAAACACGAGTGAAAAATATTTTGTGAGGACACTTGCACACTTACACTCCATGGCTAATGCACATACTTCCAGTGGACAAGATTCTAATGCACAAACTCAAGAGTTGAGGGATATGATACAAGCTCTCACGGTTACTATGGCGGACATGGGGGGAAGGTTGGAGGGTAGATTAGCAAGGTTGGAGGGTAGATTAGTTCCACCTCCAAGGGATGATAATGTTAGGAGGGGTGATAGGAGAAGGCCTAGAGATGAGTATGAGGATGATGATGAATTGGAGAGTGAAGGGGGTAGTGACCAAAATTGGAATATGGGTAGGAATAGAGGAGGTAGGAATGTGAGGGGAGTAGGTCGAGGTCATGGGAGGAACCATAGGGGTAGGGATGGAGTGGATGGTAACCTTGGAAGTATTAAGATGAAAATTCATTCTTTCCATGGGAAGAGTGATCCGGATGCCTATTTAGAATGGGAGAGGAAGATGGAATTGATTTTTGAATGTCATAGGTACTCCGAGGATAAAAAGGTTAAGTTAGCGGTAGTTGAGTTTACCGACTATGCCTTAGCTTGGTGGGATAATTTATTACTCACTAGGAGAAGGAATTTCGAGGGTAGTGTGGATACTTGGGATGAGTTGAAGAGCCTTATGAGAAAAAGATTTGTACCAAGTCACTACTATAGGGGGCTCTATCAAAGACTACAAACTCTTACTCAAGGAACAAAGGGTGTTGAAGATTATTATAAGGAGTTGGAGAAAGCTTTGATGAGGGCCGACATAGAGGAGGATAGAGAAGCCACTATGGCTCGATTTATGAGTGGGTTGAATAGGAAGGTAGCCAATGTGGTTGAATTACACCATTATGTTGAGATGGAGGAGTTGGTGCACATGGCTATTAAAGTGGAGGCTCAATTGAAGAAGAAGGAGCAATTTAAAAGAAAGGGACAAGAAAAATTCTTGGGGGGTCCTAGTTCCAATTGGAAGTCTAAGTGGGGGAGTGAAAAGGTTGATAAGGCACCACTTAAGGACAATATTAAAACCTCCAAGGGAAAGGAAGTTAGCTTCGTCAAGGATAAACCAAAGGTTGTTCTTACCACTTCTAGGAGTCGGGATATAGAATGCTTTAAGTGTAGAGGACGGGGGCATTATGCTCGAGAGTGCCCTAACAATAGGGTGATGACTATTAGAAATGGGGAGTGGTACTCGGAAGATGAAGATGACGAAGAGGAGGTGCCATGTAGAGGAGATAGTGATGGCGAGGAAGAAGAGGTGGAGGGAATTGTTAGTCCACCCAAGTCCTTTGTCACCATTAGGTCTCTCAACACCCAAGCCAAGGTGGATGAGGCGGCTAAGCAAAGGGAGAATATCTTCCATACTAGGTGTCTTGTGAAGGACAAAGCGTGTAGTCTCATCATTGATGGGGGGAGTTGCACCAATGTAGTTAGCACTAGTATGGTCGAGAGGTTGGGATTACCTTTAATGCCACATCATAATCCTTATAAGTTGCAATGGTTGAGTGATTATGGTGAGTTGAAAGTAAGCAAGCAAGTATTACTTATTTTCAACATAGGGACCTATGAGGATCAAGTACTATGTGATGTGGTGCCCATGCAAGCTACACATATATTGTTGGGGAGACCATGGCAATATGATAGGTGGGTATTGCATGATGGTAGAAAAAATCGGTATAGTTTCCAAATGAATGGAAAAACCGTGACACTCCTACCTTTGAGTCCGGAAGAAGTTTACAAGGACCAATTGAAACTCAAGAAGGAGGAAGAGGAGGAAAAAGAAGGAAGAAAAAAAGATGGAGTTGAGTGAGGGGCAAAAAGAAAGTGAGAACAAAAGAGGGGAGAAAAGTAGTGAAAAAAGAAAAGAGGGGATGCAAGAAAAAAGAAAGAGAGCAAAAGATATTGGGAAAAAAATGAATTTTTATGCGAGTAAAGGTGATGTAGAGAGAGCTTTAAAAGAAAATCATTCAATTCTTTAGTTGGTCTATAAGGAGTCCCTCCTTACACTTGATGACCCTCACACTTCCCTCCCCACTTTAGCTACTTCTTTGTTGCAGGAGTTCGAGGATGTCTTCCCGGAGGAGATGCCTAGTGGGCTTCCACTCATTAGAGACATCAAGCATCAAATTGATTTCATCCCCGGAGCCGTCATTCCAAATAGACCGGCATACTGAAGCAACCCGGAGGAGATCAAGGAACTCCAAAAACAAGTTGAGGAGTTGATGAGTAAAGGATATGTTCGTGAGAGCATGAGTCCTTGTGCCGTTCCCGTGCTACTTGTGCCCAAGAAGGATGGAACCTTTAGAATGTGCGTCGATTTTCGAGCCATTAACAACATAACGGTAAAGTATCGACACCCCATTCCTAGGTTAGATGATATGCTAGATGAGTTGCATGGTTCTTGCATTTTTAGTAAAATCGATTTGAGAAGTGGATACCACCAAATTAGGATGAGAGAAGGAGATGAATGGAAAACCGCTTTTAAAACTAAATATGGTTTATATGAGTGGTTGGTTATTCCCTTCGGTCTCACTAATGCACCGAGCACTTTCATGAGATTAATGAACCATGTTTTGCGTGCATTCATTGGGAAATTTGTGGTAGTTTACTTCGATGATATTTTGATTTATAGCAAAAATTTGAATGAGCACATTGAACACTTGAGAAGTGTACTTGTGGTTTTGAAACAAGAACAATTGTATACTAACCTCAATAAGTGTAATTTTTGCGTGGAGAGTGTAGTCTTTCTTGGATTTGTAGTTAGTACTAAGGGAATAGAGGTCGATGAGGAGAAGATCAAAGCCATTAAGGAATGGCCCACTCCCACAAGTGTCACCGAGGTAAGAAGCTTCCACGGGTTAGCTAGTTTTTACCGTCGTTTTGTCAAGGATTTTAGCACACTAGCTTCACCGCTTACCGAGGTTGTCAAAAAGCATGTTGGGTTTAAATGGGGGGAGGCGCAAGAAAATGCCTTTAATGAAATAAAGAACAAATTGTGCATTGCCCCGGTTTTATCCTTGCCTAATTTTGATAAAACTTTTGAGATTGAATGTGATGCTTCAGGAACAGGTATTGGAGCAGTTTTGATGCAGGAGAAAAGGCCGATTGCCTACTTTAGCGAGAAGCTCAGTGGAGCCGCCCTGAACTACCCCACCTATGACAAGGAGCTCTATACGTTGGTGAGATCGTTAGAGATATGGCACCACTACTTGTGGCCTAGAGAGTTCGTCATCCACACCGACCATGAGTCATTAAAGCACTTGAAGGGGCAAGGGAAGTTGAGCAAGAGGCATGCCAAATGGGTGGAGTACGTGGAAACTTTTCCCTATGTCATCAAATACAAACAAGGTAAGGAGAATGTGGTAGCCGACACCCTTTCTCGAAGGTATGCTCTTATTACTACCTTGAGTGCTAAATTGTTGGGTTTTGAGAGCATTAAGGACTTGTATGCACATGATGCGGATTTTGCTAGTATATTTATATCATGTGAGAGGGTTGGATTTGGTAAGTATTATAGGCATGAGGGGTTTTTGTTTCGAGAAGGTAAAATTTGTGTGCCAAATTGCTCATTGAGGGAGTTGATGGTAAGGGAGGCCCATGGCGGGGGATTAATGGGTCACTTTGGGGTAAGGAGAACCTTGGAGATCTTACAAGAACATTTCTTTTGGCCTAAAATGAGTAGAGATGTTGGGAGAATTTGTTCGAGGTGCATAACTTGTAGGAAGGCCAAGTCCAAGGTAGAACCGCATGGATTATATACACCCCTACCTGTCCCTAGTGAACCTTGGACGGAAATTTCTATGGACTTCATTTTAGGATTGCCTAGGTCAAAGAAAGGTAGTGATTCCATCTTCGTGGTTGTAGATAGGTTTAGTAAAATGGCGCATTTCCTTGCTTGTCATAAAACCGATGATGCCATTCATATAGCCGACCTATTCTTTAGGGAGATAGTGCGACTCCATGGGGTTCCTAGGAGCATTGTGTCGAATAGGGACGTTAAATTCCTTAGCCACTTTTGGAAGGTCTTGTGGGGGAAATTGGGAACTAAACTTTTGTTTTCAACAACTTGTCATCCCCAAACCGATGGCCAAACTGAGGTGGTTAATAGAAATTTAACACAACTTCTTCGCACCGTCCTTAAGGGCAACCTAAAGAATTGGGAAGAATGTTTACCTTTTGTTGAATTTGCATATAATCGAAGTGTTCATTCTACTACTTCTTTTTCTCCATTCGAGATTGTTTATGGTTTTAACCCTCTAACTCCTTTGGATTTGATTCCGTTACCTATTGATGAACGAGGTAGTTTAGATGGGAAAAGAAATGCGAAGTTAGTAAAATCTCTCCACGAGAAAGTCAAGCTCCAAATCGAGAAGAAGAATGAACAATATGCCTCCAGTGCCAACAAAGGTAGAAAACGAATGACATTTGAGGTCGGTAATTGGGTATGGTTGCATTTGAGGAAGGAACGGTTCCCGAATCAGAGAAAATCAAAACTACAATCACGTGGTGATGGCCCCTTCCAAATCCTAGAGAAAATCAATGACAATGCCTACAAGCTTGACCTTCCTGGTGAGTACAATGTATCGGCTTCTTTTAACGTCTCTGACTTATCCCCTTTTGATGCAGGTGAAGATTCGAGGTCAAATCCTTTTCAAGAGGGAGGGGATGATGAGAATCCAAGGAGTCAATCGAGCCAAAGTCAAACAGGTCAACCCTCTTTCAGAATACCGGTGGGTCCCATGACAAGATCCAAGGCTAAAGAGGTCCAAGAGTTGATGGCGGGACTCATTTTCAAGCTCCGAAATCAAGTCCATATGGAAGAGAGCAAGATCGAGGTCAATTGCCTAAGTTTGGAAGTTAAGGACCTTTCGGTCGACCGAAATTATCTCCGGTCGACCGAAACTCTGCAGGATTTTGAGGCATAGCTGCAGGCGGGTTCGGCTGACCTGCGTACGACCGAAACTGCCATTTCGGTCGACCGAAAGTCCCCCGAATGAAATAGCGGGGTTTTTTGTGCAATTTCTCAAACTTTTTATCTTTCACTTTTTGTATATATTTGGGAGGCCTTCCAAACCCTAGCTAGTTTTGAACATTTGAAGAACACTCATTGGGAGCTTTGGAGAGGTATAATCCTTTCTTTATCTTGTAACTATTTCTTGAAATTTATTTCAACTTATATATTGAGAGTTTGTTCTTGTGTATTTGTTGTTATTTATTCCACAAGTCTTGGAATTTGTCTTAATCTCTCCATTGGGCTAGGGTTAACTTTCCTTAGAATTTTGGTTAGGTTAAACTTGGGTCAAGATTTCTCATTTATTACCTATTTTAGCTTTCTTGGGTTGATACAATATTGTTGTGGGAATTTTTGGTTTAATCACCAAAGGGGTTCGCATCATCTTCTCTTGGCTTGATGCTGAAAGCGACTTGCTCCTTCTCGACCCTAAAAATGATTTCTCCTTTTTCAATGTCTATGAGAGCTCGTCCTGTAGCAAGAAATGGTCTTCCAAATACCAGGGGCATCTGAGAGTCCTCTTCCATATCAAGGATCACAAAGTCAACTGGAAAGAAGAACTTGTTCACTTTCACAATCACGTTCTCCACTATCCCATATGGATACTGTATAGACCTGTTCGCAAGCTTTAGTGTGATATTTGTTGGTTTAGGCTCCCCCAAACCTAGTTTCCTGTATACGGACAAAGGCATTAGATTAACACTAGCCCCTAAGTCACACAATACATTGTCAAAAGTTAAATTACCAATAGTGCAAGGGATAGAGAAACTCCCTGGATCGGTCAATTTTTGTGGTAATTTCTTTTGAAGTATGGCGCTGCACTCCTCACTCAGTGCTACTGTCTCAAAATCAACCAACTTTTTTTTGTTTGACATCATCTCCTTCATAAACTTTAAGTAGAGGGGCATTTGAGCTAGAGCTTCTGCAAATGGGATATTTATGTGCAGTTTCTTGAATATTTCCAAAAATTTTCCAAACTGTTGCTCCAACTTATGCTTTATCAATCGTTGTGGATAAGGAATTGGAGGTACATATGCCTTGACTTGAGGTCTAACTCGAACTTCTTCTTCCACTTTTTCTTGAGTTTCTGAAGTTGATCCCTGCTTCTTTCCACTTTTCTGATCTTCCACCACATTTTTCTTCTGGTTCTTCTGCTTTTCATAATCCTCTACAGTCACTTCAGATAGCTGAACCCCGCTCCTCGTTGTTATTGCATTAACCTACTCACGAGGGTTCATTTCGGTGTTGCTTGGTAACTGTCCAGGCTGTCTTGTTGAACTGCTTGCTGCCAGCTCTCCCATTTGTCTCTTCAAATTCTTAATCTCAGCTGCTTGATTCATAATTTCACCATTCTGACTCTTGACAACCTGAATTAACACTTCTATGTTCTCGGATATGTTTTTCTGAGATTGTTGCTGTTGCTGTTGCTGTTGCTATTGCTGTTGCTGAAATCCAGGCGGATGCTGAACATTTTGATTATTATACCAGGAGAAGTTGGGGTGGTTCTTCCATTCTGGGTTGTAGGTTTGTGAATAAGGACCACCATGTTGCCTGTTGCCCACAAAATTGACTTGTTCTGGATTTGATTGATTTTGTTGAAGTGGGCAGAAATTTATCGCGTGATTTTCGAAACAAAAATCACACAAAGTTGTATGAACTGAATTCACTGGCTGCACACCCATACTGTCTATTTTCCTTGTTAAAGCATCCAGCTTAGCATTTAATGCTGTAATCTCATTAACTGCAACAATTCCTCCAGACTTTGGTGTAGATCTATCTGAGTACCACTGGTAACTGTTCACAGCCATATTCTCAAAAATCTCAGAAGCTTCTTCATATGTCATATCCATTACTGATCCTCCAACTGCTGAGTCGGCGTACTTCTTGTTTTCATTTGTCAGCCCATTGTAGAATGTTTGAACTAGTATCCAATCAGCGATTCCATGCGTAGGACACTGTCTGATGAGCACGTTGAACCTTTCCCAAGCCTCAAAAATTGATTCCCCAGGCTGTTGACTGAATGATAAAATCTCACGCCTTAGCTTTGACATGCAGCCAGGTGGGAGAAATTTATCTACAAATTTCTGACTCATGATTTCAAAAGTGGTGATTGTATGTAGGGGCAAAGCGTAGAACCAAGCTTTAGCTTTGTCCGCCAAAGAGAATGAAAATAACTTCAATTTCATAGCATCATCTGAAACTCCATTCATGCGCTGCATTTCACACAATTCCAAAAAGGATCGAAGATGTGCATGAGGATCTTCAGTCGGCAATCCATGGAAAACACATGAGTTTTGGATCAGTGAGATCAAAGAGGTTTTGATCTCAAAATTGTTAGCTTGGATTGCAGGAGGTACTATACATGTTCCAATGTTCCCCACAGGAGGAATCATGTAGTCTCGCAAAACGCGCCTTCCATGATTTTGTTGCTGTCCATTTACAGCTGCTGGCAGATTTTATTGATTTCCCTGATTATCTTGAATTCTATCATTTGCCATGGCTAAGTCTGTTTGTTGATTCGCTTCCAACTGTTGTCTACGCCTCTGTCGAAAAGTGCGTTCAATTTCTGTATCAAAAGAAAGCAAATCAAATGACTTAGTCCTTCTTAACATAAACCTAATTTTGGATTATGTTGATACTTGTCCTTTTATGATTTGGATCATTGTGCATTATTGAGATGAATTGAGGTACAATGAGGAATTTGCATGAATAGTTGAATTTTCGTTTACTGCACGGTGATTGATTGCTCTTGATGGTTGATTGAATGAAGGATGTGTGAGATTTGATACACATTAACCCTATTTTTTGAGCTTTTGAGCCTCTTGAGCATTTACATTTAACTTTGCGCCATGCTCTATTCCTTTGATCGTGGGATTATCATGCGTAGTTGATTTCTTCTAGAACTTGCTTTGTTGTGCTTGTTGAGATGCCTCATGGTAATTGGATGCATTAATCAAGTAAGGACACTTTGGTGAAGCCAAATCGAGCTATAACCTTTTTATTGGAAATTAATCACAATACAAACCAATAGAAAATCCTATTATTTGCTAATCTTCCATTCTTTTGAACCTTGCATTGAAGGATATATATATGCTTATTCACATGAGCTTCAATTTATTTTTGGGAGATGTTGAAAGATATTGGGAATCTAAGATCTATAGTGTATGTTTCATTATTCTTTTGAAGTGGGAATATGAAAGAAATGTTGGGGATAAAGTGGTTGAGTTGCAATCTACAATGTTCTTTTATTTTGAAAAAAGGGAAAAACAAAAACAAAAGAAAGAAAGAAAGAAAAAAAGATAGTATGATTATGGAGCAAAGAGGTGCTAACTTAAATTGTTCAGAAGTGATTTGATTGAAGGAAATGCATGAAGTTTAACTAAGCTTCTGTGAAGAAGTTTGTATAATTCCTTAAATAAAATAACCAAAAAGAAATACTTCTTATCCTACCTTACCCAAGCCCCATTACAACCAATATTGAGACCCTTACTTTGCATTCAATATCATTGGTGGCGCCGATGTGATATATTAGCAAGCCTATGGTAAGAATTTTCTATAAGGCATGATGGTTTTAGTTGTAGAAGGATTGGTGGAGGTAGAAAAATGAATGATGATGAGAACAATTGATAAACTTGAGCTAGTTTATGCCTGAGGACAAGCGTTATCTAAGTGTGGGGGGATTTGATAGAGTGCATAATCGTTGTTTAATTCGTGATATTTCCTCTTAATCTAATGACTTTAAATGTTTAATTTTTGGATATTGATTATACTTCATATTTTGCATTGGGTAGTATCTCACAATAATTAAAGGGGGGGGGCACGTTTCAAAGAACCGAGGAGAGTAGCAGCGGAGGAAACAATTGAAAGCAATAAATTTTGAAATTTGGAGGGCTTGTACATGACTTGAAGAGGCAGCCGTGACACTCAACTTTCTAAGCGACCAATTGAGATTTGAGTTTTTGTTTAATTAAATTAAATTACAATGTTTATGCATAACTAAATTTATTATTCAAGTTCAAGAATAATCGAAGTGTTGATTCTTCAAGAATTTTGAGATCTAATTAATTTCATTGTTCTTTTATTTGTTCTCTATTTGTATTTTATATATCTTTTGTTCATGTATTAAGTTGTTAATTTGATTGATTAATGCAAAGTCCACGTTGTTTTTATTATCAAAATGATACTGAGCCAATTAGAAATCTAAATTCGTAATTGTTTAGATTTTCTAATACAAATACACAAGCCCGCACAAAGATCTGTTGAAGATCAAAGGAGGACCGATGATTCGATTGCAAACCAAGAGGGCCAAGGAAGCAATGGACAAGTTAGTTCAAGAAACAATGGCCAAAACAATGTTCGTGTCATCAAAAGAAACAAGTTCCATGTTGGGGCCGAGCCAAAACGATGAGTGGATCAACCTTATTCATTGCGTCGAAGAAAGTGGTGAAATTTCAATGTTACGGCCGTAACCAACCTACTGTTGAAATCTGAATTTTCGAAGAATTGGACTTACGGCCGTAAGAAGCTTTTGTCACGGCCGTAAGTAAGCCTCGGGTTAAAAGAACGAGAATTTCAAGATATGGATTACGGCCGTAAAAATAGTCTCACGGACGTAATGGGGAAACAGAAAGGATCTTACGGCCGTAAGAAAATCAGTCACGACCGTAAAATCGAATACGTGTGAATTTTAGGTTATTTTTATTTCCTTATTTTTAGATAGTTGTTTCCTTGTTTAATTAGAACTCTTTAACCTAGTTTTTGACCCTATTTATAGGGATGTAATTTTCATTATTCATTACCCAACTTTGATATTATTATTGAGAGGCAATTTGCTTTCAAAACCTTATTCTTTATTGAATAAAATTCGAACTTGCGAGTTATTCTTGTTTGTTCAAATCTCGGTGAGAATTATTATTGCTTGTGATCAAGAGGTCAATATATCCCAGTAATTGTATTGGTTGCTTGGTTCAATTAATTTTAATTGGATCCATAAATCGTGATTTCTTGGCGTTCTTGGGTCGATTTCAATATTTTGTTGGTTGCGTAGCTATAATTGCTACGTGGTTTGCATCATTAATGGTGTTGGTAAATTAAATCCTAATATTGTATTTAAGGTTGTTTATTGATTTGGTAAATCATCAACAAGCGTCTCTTGATTATCGAGATAGTAAGGAAAGATAAGTTATTAAATCGTATCAATAACCATAACCAATTTAGAGACATCATTGTGGTAAAGGTCGTAATGCCAGAGGAATCATTACAACAAGGCATAGAGGGGGGAGGGGGGGGGGGGGGGTCATAAGCGTCTATACCGTAAACTCGATTTTTGACGGAATGAAAAAGACATATATGGTAGAATTTTAACCATATAATACGACCCTAATCGAAATGCATACATGTGTCTCATACACTATGGAGATGGTGAGAAGAAATATATTTTACATCCCAGAGGGGATATAATTTGAGATACCATTGTTTCTGGTACGGAAGTTCCTATAAAAATGGGAAATGCCCTACATTTTAGTGCGATTTGAACTATTGATTTACGTATTGGAAGTAACCAATTAGGTTTACGACGAAACCTAGAAATCGATCACCGATCCAATTTGAGTACCTCTACAGGACAAACCTCAATAGAAAACTAAAGACTGTGCAATTCCAAATGCGAAGTACGTCTCCTTATCTTAGTGGTAAAACTGAATACTTGAAATTCAACATACCCCTCTGTTTTCTTCATTTTATTTTTGAGAAATAACCGAAATGAATAAATTTCTTTCCATAAAAAAATGCCTCCTCTCCCTTTTTACAGATATGGATTTTATCGATTAGTAATAATAATGTCATTCATTTTAATGTGGTAGATAGAATAATCTAATCCATATTTCTTTATAAACTCCTAATTTTATCAATTGGTAGATACAATTATCTAATCCAAATTTCTTTATAAACTCCTAATTTTATCAATTCAAGTGAATCAATCCAATTGAAAATTAGATTTGAGTAAATGATTTTATTTTTGCATCCATAATCAATTCTATGAATCAATTCTAAGATTATATCTTGGGCTTGATACTTGTTTAATTTAATATTTTCATCAGTTTAATTTCATGCAATTGATTATTTTTTTGATACTCAAAATTCAAAAGCCCCTCTTTTTAATTTATTATTTTAATTTTCTTAAAGAACCAAATCTAACCAATCACTGTGAATTCGACATTTCTCATCACTATCACAAATTATTTTTCTACAGCAAAATATTATTATTATTTGTTGGATTCGACACCCATCATATATATTTGCATTCTTCATAGAGATATAGACAGATCACATATAGGAATATGTTTAATTCCACTAGAGAAAGGATCTTTGACAAATTATGAACATTAATCTTCTTTATCAAGAAATTGTTGTCAATCCGATCAGTGGCAGACGCAGACATTTTGTAGTAGGGAGACAATGTACTAAATAATATGCAATATCACAAATATACTAAATTATTTTAAGTAAGATCTACGTTATAATTCAAAAGAAATTGACATATTATATCACAGTAAACAATCAATTAACATATTCAAATTCTAATCAATTATGTTCCTATTTAGTGTAGATTAAAATTAGATTTTTAGTAGATTTTGATAAAAGTTGATAAGATGTGTGGTTGAAAAGTTTTGGGTCCCATGAAATCTATTGTTGAGATTGATTGTTTACTTTGACCAAGATTAAAATCTAGATTTTAATTGGTACAAAAAAGAGGCTATATTTACCGAGTACATGATACAATCTTTTACATATATTTCATCTAAAACAATCTATTCAATACGCATAAATTTCAATTATTCAAAGTCCAAACATTACTTCCATTCAATAAAATAAAATAAAAGAGAAAAAAAATTAAACTTCAAAATTGCGGGGGTCATGTGGTCACCCGGACCCCCCCTCTCTGTCCGCCTCTGAATCCGATAACATGAAACTATAAGTGTCAACTCGGGTGGTCCGGGTCAGTCCGCCAACATATGAGCCCGGTATCGGTCTGCATGAAAAAAGTCTATCTGTTACAGGTTTACGGGTCGGTCCAGATCGGCCCATAAATTTTGAATTACAACTCAAGCTCACCCGCTGGCCCATACGAGTAATCTTATGCGAGTTGCGGGTCGCAGTTCGTTTCGATTTGGCACGTATGAATAAAAATATAGAATTTTTCATATTTATAATAAAAATATTTTTTGTTAAATTTTCAAATACAAATTGAATAAAATGATAAATTTATATTTATACAAAGAAATGTTTAATCCAAATTTAAATCTTATATTGCATGAATTAGTTCTAACTTTACAATGTTAAATACAACATAAATAAATAACTAAATGCATTTCTAATTACTAAAGAACATTACGTTTCTTAGTTATTAGGAAGGGGAAAAAAAAATTTACATTTAGAAGTTGTACTAGAATTTGTAAAAGAAGAGATTTTCATTGTTACCATATTTAATAAAAATAATATTTTTATTTATTTTTTATTTTTTTAATTATTTCACAGGTTGGCGGTTAACTGCTGCTCGCGAATGTGTGACCCTGCGAAACCTGCGGTTCACAGTTCACATCTTTATGACCAATAAACCGCCCATTCGGATCACGGGTCGGCCCACGATCCTGGATCGATTTGTGCCAATTTTTACGGGTCCGATCGACCTGCTCATCTTGATACCTTTACACGAAACTAATAAGATAGAATAAAAGTGGATTTTAGGTCTTAACAATACATCAACACATTTAATCAAAACAATCATATAAATCGATTTCCAATTAGTTTAATTCACATTCATAGTTATTTTAATTACATAGTTGTATTTTATTCACAAACATGAATCTGAAAATTACGTGTTTTGGTTAATGCTAGAAAATTAGAAAAAAATTTATCACATATTCACGTTGGAACAATATATGGACTAACATTCCACTTTTTTCTTAAAGTCATCACAGTCACTTTTGAAATGTCCCATTTTACCACAATGGTAGCATTACTTACCACACTTATCTCTAGACTTAGACCTACCCTTAGATTTTCCTCTATCCTTCTTAGATTGGAAATGTTCTTCTTTCGACTCATCCCTCCCCCTAAAACCATCAAACAAACTCTCTTTCCTCGATCTACTAACCATTGAGTCTCTCTTCATCTCTAGCTCCCTTGACCTTAGAACTTCAACCACAATGTCTAATGTCATGATGTCCCTAGAATATGTGATAGCATTTCTAACATCTCTATAATACTCAGGCAAGGAATTTAACATTAAAGCAGCTAGATATTCATCATCAAATTTCTTGCCATTGTGGGTCAAACACTTGATAAGATTGTTAAATTCATTCAGATTGGATTCATGATCATTTCGTGATGAGATCCCGGTCGGGGAATCTCGTCGAACACGCAGAATAACGACAATTAAAACCTAGGAAAGATCTAAATCAGAACTGACACAAGACAAACAACGAAAATAAGGATAGAACGACGGTAAAACCTTGACCCGACAATCACGACGCAATTTATGGCGATGCGGATTGAAGAACCAAGATTGGTGAACGCCACAAATGTTCTTGCGAATATTTGATAAGTTTGCTGAAAGAACGCCACAAAGATCGGATCTTTGATAAGTTCAAGAAAAATGGAATAAACTCAACCTCTCAATTTTGGAGAATCCTCTCACAAATTTTATTAATCAAACTCAACTTCCTCTTTACAATGAATGGAAAGGAATATAAATAAGCAAAATAACCTAGCCTCTAATTTACTCAAAATAGAATTCTAAATAGACTAAAATTCTAAAATAGGAAAATAACCTAAAATAATAAAAGGAAACAAAATAATTGGCAAAATCCGGAATCTTGAATTACGGCCGTGAATATATAGCTTACGGCCGTAATGAACATTCTGTCTCAAATTTCAATTAGGTGTTACGGCCGTGATCAATATGTTACGGCCGTAAAAGATTTCAATTTAAGTTTTACGGCCGTGAGAAACTTCTTACGGCCGTAATCAGCGTTCTGCCTTAAGAATGTTACGGCCGTAAAAATGAAGGTTACGACCGTAAATCAAGTTCTGCCTTATTGTTTGATTTCCTGCCTCAGCTCGATCCTTTCGCCTTCTCAGCTCGACCCCAACACGGAACTTGCTCCGTTTTGCACGTAGATCACTATCATATTGTCAATGGCTCGACTTCGCCCTTCGATGCCTGGTCCGGATCACATCATTTCGTTTGTCCAAACAAAGTTGAAAGTTTTTGAATTAAGTGAATTTTCTTTGTTAAAATTTTTGTATGTTGTTCAACTTGTCCCACTATATCATCAGATAAATGCGATATGATAGAAATATGTGTAATTTCATTCATCTCAATAATTTCATCAGGTTTATATGTTAATGCTTTTGAATAAGTACTTTGATCTTCAAGTGCTTTAGAAACTCTTCGTTGAATTAAAACAGCTTTAATTTTTTGCTTCCAAATGGAATAACCCCCCTTTCCATTAAATTGTGACAACTCGACATGAGAATTCATAATGCAAATACTGAAAATTCAAAAAAGTTTACACAAAAAAATTACCCGTACACAAATGCAAGATCAAACCAATTTTATACCGAAATTACTCTTCAAGATGAGCACACAAACAATATAAATACAAGTAACACATGACAATTTCAAGAAATATAGAAAATAGTAAAAATTCTAATATCTATGTGAGTTCTTCCAACAAGCAATGATTACCAGCAACGTAATCCCCAACACTATTTGACAACTTCATAATAGCCTCCAGAACATGAATTACTTCAATTAAAAAAGTGATAGCCAATGTAAACCAAGCAAACTTTTTTGTGTCCGTAAAATCAAGAGTTAGTTTTGCAAAATGGACTTCGAATTTGGAACCAACAGATTCTGCAGAAAATTTGTCCAGCGGTTGTCGCCGAACCGCCGCCGAAAACCATCGATGCTGTCGTCTGCCAAAAAAATGCTACCAAAACTAGATGATGCTCCTCAACCTCGTGAGCAAGGATTTGAATTTCTTTTCAAGATCAAAGTCTTAGATAAGCAAGAATCCTGGGTTCTACCTTTGGTTTGCACTTTAGGTTTTTCGACCAAAACTACCTTTGCCATAGTCGGTTTCATCCCAACTTCGGGGCGAGTGACCTCCTCAATGTCATGGTTCTTGTGGTGGTGTTCTTCCTACGGTTGGATGGTCGAAAGTTTATGGTTGGCTCCTTTTTTCCCTTTTTCCTCCACACGGTTTTGAGTCTACCTTTGAAACGGTGCTTCTTTTGGCTTTCAATGCTTGATTCTTCTCGATCGGTGCTTCTGGGATTTCTTCATACTGCCTTTCTATCACCACTCCTCTTTCTTTCTTGGTTTCGGTCCTTTGAGTTTCGTTTGTGTGAGTCTTTTTGGATGGTTCTTGTGCCTTCACCGACTCTAGCCTTTTTCTAACTTCTTCTTCATGTTTTCAGCCACTGTTTGGCTCTAATACCATTTGTTAGACCATCAACCTCCTTTAGTGAGCTCAGTTTTTATACCACTTAAACACCAGAAACGTAGCACTGTCGTTCTCGAGAAATGGCAACTGGATTTAGGCTCACCGGAGATAGAAGAATTTCACCATAAATACTGGTCCTCTTCCATTTCTACCTCTCACCTTACCTTTGCTTAAGTCTTAAGAATAATATATGTTTCCCACTAATATTCACTTCAAAATCCCATACGTGTAGTGGAGTGTCAATCACACAATGACATGAAGATTTAAGTTAGCCAACTTATTCTACATTGAACTTCAAAAATAGTCATCAATTAGAAAAAAAAGGTAAAAGATCCAGAAGCTCAACTTTTTTTCTGAAGAAAGCATGTTCAGTTGGAAGAAATGAAGATCAATAGTTCATTGGATAATGTTTTTGGGGTGGATGAACTACGTTTTCCAATTGTTATCAGGTGTTGCAGTAGTAAGCTTAAGAAACTATTCATCACTTTTCAAATTCATCCGGAATAAGAAAATCATCTTTGATAATATTTTCTAAGGGCTTACTTACATTACGTAGATTTATTTAGCATGGTGGACGATTTAAAGTTTATGATTATCATGACCTCTTGTTTGCTAATTTTAAAACTCAACTTCATTCGAGGAAATATATATTGATCCAGTCTGAGAGAAATTCGATCAAAAGGACAACAATAAAATTAAAAAGCACCTCCATTTTTTATGAACGAGAAAAAAAATTGTGAGTTCATGTATATTTTGAAATAGTGGATCAGTTTCGTGTACCATTTGGGTAACAACCTGCCAATTGTGTACCATATTGCTAACTGTAAGTGTACGAATCGTACAAGTAATAAAGTGGAAGTGAGTCCGAATATCATTCCCGAGAGGATTGAGTAAATTGTATTTAAGATTAGAATCCTTAACCGGAACTAGGAAATTACTTGAGAATTTTTAAAAATTAAAAACTAGTCTAACAATTAAACTAGAACGCAAGAGATTTGATTTTAATAAAACTTATAAAATAAAACAAACATGTTAGAATTATGATTCCACTTTATCTCCATCATCCTTCTCTTGACTTAAGATTTAACAACAATTTATAGGATTTTGAAAAATCTTGTTTCTAATGTTATTAATACTTTCTTTTGAACGGGGAATTAAAGCCTTTTCTATAAGGGACTCAATTATATTTTTATGACAAATCCAAACTTGTAGAAAACCATTATCGTTTTTTGAACATTGTTGAAGATTACACAAAGCATAGAGATGTATTCTATCCCCTATCTTGTGACAATTAATTCAAGTCTAATGATTTTCACTCTTTCCAACATAGAAAACATCACATACATCATATAACACAAGAAGAGTTATTGGAATTCATCAACCAAATCATCTTGATATAGAAGGATCTTCAATCTTGTCTTTGGTGTTGTGTGATTCCCTTGATAATTTGGTATCATTTTGGTATGATTTTAGACAAGTTGGGAACCCCTGAAATGTGCAAGACATCTAGTATTTATAGGTTTAGGTAAAACCTAGGCGAAAAATATTTCCAATTATTCGATGATCGAATTTAATGTGTGTGCCTCTGTGTGTGCGAATAGCTAGAAATTAAATGCAAACTCATGTAAAAATACACTTAAAATTGTGTGGTGAATCATACATAAATAAGCCCAAATCCCATGTGGTCAAACAATGATTTTTTTTTTATTTCTCTCACAACTCTCATGGATGGTCATAACCTTACTGCTTTTATCTCATATCCCGAGGTCTTTTATTTTTTTATGTGGTTTCTAAACATTCATATTTTGCATTTTACATACAAACAATCAATTAGATAAGCATGCATCAGAAACTGACTCCTAATTCCATACCCTAGTATCTGAAGTTTCAATCAACTAAGCTTATATCATGTACTTTTATTTTAAGTGGACGAATTTTATTTTTATGTCTTTGTTTTTTCCATCTTTTTGCAATACTTTTCTAATTTGCTTTCAATGTGACCCTTGTATTGAGTTTTTGGTCGATGACTCCCAAACCAGTTGACATTAGGGTACTAAGTTCTGAGAACCTTTAAAGAATTAAGTACCCGAGTCACAAAGGTTACAAAGAAAAGTGACAGATGTTTTAGCACCTTATGTGTATGTCCTTTTTCCATTAAGTTTTCTAATTGACCCATTTAACAAGCTTTTGGCTGATAACTTCCAACTTAGATGAATTTAAAGTACCAGGTTTTAAAGACCCTTAAAAACTTAATTACTCGAGTAAAAAAGACTAGGAAGAGAAGAATAAGACTATTTAATATTTTCCTATTTAAGAATTTCAGACTCTCAACCCATCAATGCATACAAATACTAACCTTTCCACCTCCCAAAATGCTTCTTTAGCGGTTTGGTTCTAATTTAAGGTCGGAATCTAAAATCTTAATATTTGGGATTTTATAGTCAATCATATGTTCAAATTGCATAATTTTTCCCCACATATATCAAGCATCTCCCAACACAAGTAATTATTTGATAATGACTATGTGCTCAAGTTAATAAAGTCTAATATGGATAAATGGTTAAGAAAATTCAAGTTCAACATTGCCCACTTTTCTAACTAAAGCACAAAAGTTAATTTAAACTATGTCATAAGCAATAGAAAAATCAACAAAAAATTTTGAAATTTTT
Organism: Ligustrum vulgare; assembly: GCA_963555705.1. Classification (NCBI taxonomy): domain Eukaryota; kingdom Viridiplantae; phylum Streptophyta; class Magnoliopsida; order Lamiales; family Oleaceae; genus Ligustrum; species Ligustrum vulgare. Next base: position 25,537,491 of record OY743188.1, read on the forward strand.
TAAAATTTTATGAATTTTATGCCCCAAAAATTGAATGTATGTGTATAGTATATCACATGAATAAGATTCTCACCCCCAAACAAGAAATATACATTGTCCTCAACGTATGTTAAATAGATAAATCTAATAAACTCAAAATAACAAATAGGGTTCAAGTACTTCCTGGGTTTGGAGAGGTGGTGTCACCATTTAGAACCTTTGATTTCAATGTTTCTTGGATAATTTGACCATTTTCTTGCTTTTTCCATGTTTGGCCCGAAATTTCCTATGATGATATGTTCCTTGCATACAAGAAATAACTATCATTATAAGCATAATTGTAATGTAAGAACTGAAACAACTCAATACAATAGTTCCAAATTAGGATATATCAAAATTCTGAATTTTTAAACTTGATTGACCACTGATATTTAGCTATTGACATCGCTTTGAAAAAGAGAACTTTCCCCAAAGACATGACAGGGCATATGAAATTACATAACCTGGTCTACAACATGTTAAAAATTCAAAGCAATGGAGTTCATTTGGGTTATGAAAATGTGTGGTAAAGTAGGTGATATGAAGCTGAAATCAGGTGCTGCGGTGCTGTGGTACTTGCAGTGAGGTGCAATGAACTTTACTTCGAGTTCTAGGCCTTAGATTAGTGTAATTCATGGATGAATGATGAATATATGATGTATAACATATACTAAAGATAATCATCCAAAAAGATCTTCAAAAACTCGAAGAACAACTCATTGTGACATTTTATTGAACATGTGGTGTGCATAGAAAGAATTCAAGAGAAAACATAGATATGGAGACATGTATTAAGCAAAAAAAATTCACATGTAATACTAAAATTCAGTAACCCAAATTTTATCCTAATCCTAACACCATTACTTCACAATATCACAGTTTATGAAAATCATGAGGACCTTTAAAATTTAGATTTAATCCCATTGAAGTTGAAATTTTTTTTACCTTTGCAGTTCACTTGCTGGTGATTTGGGGGGAGAGAAAATGATTTTGAATTGTAAAATAATGAAAAGCCAGATATTATGGGGCAGTATATAAGCCTGCGGCCGCACAGTACAATTCTGGGTAGAATGTCCACAATTGTCCGTGTTGATTCTTTTCTTATTTTTGGTCTCCAAATGCATCATGATGCATGCAAACAACCCCCAAACAATGTGATCATGTCCTAAACTAGTGTATCCTATTGAAGAATGTGATGATAAACTACGAAAACAAGCAAGAATGCAATGAAAACTAAAACTACACTTAATGCTCAAAACATGCACAATAGGATACCATAATCACTTAAAACACATAATATATCAATGCATGCATTCTAAACATATTAGTGCTCATAAAATGCAATGTCAAGCAATGAAATAGCTCAAAAGAAATAAATAAATAAAGCAAGATAAGTAAAATGGTTTGATTATTGGGTTGCCTCCCAATAAGCACTTAATTTATAGTTTAGAGCTAGACTTTATGGAAAGATTCTCAAGATGACATGAAACATGATATTAAGGCACTATCATTTGCTTTGATCTTATGCTCAAAAATGTTCCCAATGAAGAAGATGTTTTCTACCACAATTTTTGAACAGTTTTCAAGCTGTGGATTGTGGTTCTCCAACTGAGTTATATTGAATGTTACCTCATCATCTTCATCTCGGAATTGTACACCCCTCTTTTCCACATCAATCAAGGCACTTGTAGTAGCCAGGAAGGGTCAACCTAAGATTAGTGACTTTTTATTGTCCTCCTTCATATCCAAATCACGAAGTCGGGAGGAAATATAAATTTTTCTACTTTAACCAACACATCCTCAATGACTTCATATGGGTATCGAATGGAGTGATCAGCTAGCTGCAATCTGATTCAGCTCATTTTGGCTCTCCTAATCCTAACTTCTTATAGATCGAAAGAGGCATTAGATTTATACTTGCACCAAGGTCACATAAAACTTTATTAAATTTTAAGTCACTAATAATGCAAGGAATTAAGAAATTTCCTAGATCCTTTAGCTTGGGTGGCAGCTTCTTTTGCAAGATTGCGTTGCACTATTCGTTCAAGGATACCTCTTAAAGTTTCTTAAGTTTTCTTTTTGTTGACATCATCTTCTTCAAAAACTAGGCATAGCTAGGGATTTGTGTTATGGCATCTAAGAAAGGATATTTGTGTGCAATTTTCTGAGCATGTAAAGGAATTTGTTGAACCGGTGATCTTCCTTAGTCTTCTTCAACTTTTGCTAGAATGGGATGGTATATCATAAGACTTAATTTTCGATTTCAACTTATTCTCCTCTTCAAATCATATGACTTATCAAATGCCTCAACCTGATTTTCCCCCTTTTCAATCTCTTTTTCCTTCATTTCAATTAGCCCTTTCACATGAACCTCAAGCAATTGAACTTCACTGCATATAGTAGTCGCCTGCATGTAACGCCCCGAATTTTCTTTATACCCGACATGTTATCAAACATGTTCTCATTAGCGTTAAATGTTTAAAAACAATAAATTTAGGAAAAATGCTTTAAATTGAAACACTTAACTAATATTTCAAAATTTTTAACAATTTATTTCAAGTGAAATTAGTAAACACGAAATAAAACAATTTGAAAAAGTTATAGGAAAATTTTGACAACTTATGCCATTTATCATGAGTAACCTAGTCTATTTGTAAAAATTATTTAACATGGAAAACCATGTCGAAAAATTATGAAATTTTAATATAGTGTCAAGGACTCATATAAATACAACCTATAAAAATTTGGGATTTCATTGACCACTGTTGATATGTATTTGATTGATAATTATAAAATAATAAATAAGTTTTCATGTTTCTTTAAATTGAAATAACTTAGTCGATCTCGTTAAAAATATTTTTTCTCGACTTTGACTTACATTATTTAACGTAAGCTACAAAATGACACCAATGTTGATATACGTTTATCAACTTTTAAAATATTTAAAATATTTGGCATGTTTAAAATTATCGATACAAAACGAAAGACACTGATTAAAACAATTGAATTTGTTTTGATAAAATATCTCGGATTGACTAATAAATTCGATACTTTAAAATAAGTATGAATTTGAAACATGTAACATGATAAAATATTCCTTAAAATTAAATCGAGCTAAATATAATTAAGTTGACAATTAACAAAATATTTGCTAGGCAAATGCACGTAACATCATGTCGTGACCAATAATTAAGTTAAAACATTAGGAAGTGTCGTAGAGATGTGACAAGATCATTAAAATACTTTTCAACTGTTAACATAAAAATTCTTCGTCAAACTTAAAATTTCTGGTCGCTACACTGCACCTCTTCTTCCTTTGTCTTCTTTCAAAGTCTATGAGGGAATGGAGTAGGAGGTTCATACACCCTGTCACATGGGTTAAAGTAGATTGTTCCAAGAATAAGTACCCTATCGTCCTCTACTACATCAATTGTCATGACCTTTTCCTTTAGATTTATTTCTATATTACCGAGCAGCGTGCAAGTTCTGGTTGTTAGAACCTCTGCTATCTGCCCAACCTGAGTCTCCAAGTTTTTGGTTGAGGTCTGATGATTTTGTAGTGTAGTTTCTGTCCTTCTCATGAATTGGTGTGTTTTACTCATGAACTGATCTATTTTAGCCATAAACCGATCTGTCTTGTTCATGTATTGCTCAGTCTTCTCCATCAACTTTTCCTACATATCTTCAACCCTAGACTTCTATTCTTCATTTTGATGTGGAGGTACATATTGACCTGTGCTATTTAGATTATCCCTTCATGAGAAGTTAAGGTGATTTTGCCAACCCGGAATATATGTGATGGGAGTATGGATTATGTTGGCGTTGTCCCCCTTGTACAAAGTCTACATGCTCAATTTGACCTATCAGAATAGGACAATCTGATGTACTGTGATTAGCCCCACATTCCTCGCATCCAGTTATTGCATTTTTCATTGTATGGTGGGACTGTATGAAATTCACCAACGAGTCTTTTTTTGTAAACAATGCTGAAACACTGTCCACTTTATAAAGCTTTGCTAGTTTCTTTTGAACTATTCTTTCATATGCCCACATTGCATTTGTATTGACTATTCTATCAAACAATTCAAGAGCTCCATCAATAGTTTGAGTAGTTATTGATCCATTAGATGAGGAGTCAACTAAGCTTTTGTATTGAGGGAGTGGACCAGAATAAAAGTATCATACCTCATCATTTTTTGGAATTCCACGTCGGGGACATTTCCTAAGCATGTTTTTGAACATATTCCATGCTTCATCAAATGATTCTGAGTCCTATTGCTGGAATATTGTTATATCACATCTGAGCTTAGTAACTTTGATAGGTGGAAAGAATTTCGTGCAGATTTTTTTGACCAGATCATTCCAAGTTCTTTAATATATAACATCAAGCGGAATTTTAAAATATAAGGTCCATTTCTTTTCATAAAAATCTACTTATACATCTCAAAATCGAGCCCCAAATAGTATTTAACTCTTAAATACTAAAATAATAAAATTTTATTCTAAAATAGTTTTAAGTACAAAATGGCTTAATCTTTCCTCTCTTTTGGGTACCAATATGTACTCTTCATTCTCGACCGGCATCTTCCATAGGGAATTGACAATACAAAAACTAATGCTTCATTGCCTATAAAAAGAGATAAGAAAAAACTACGAACCACATGGTCCAATGAATAAAACTTGATACATATAATAAGAGGTTAATTTTAATATAAAGTGTATAAACTCATGCAAGTTTATATCATTCTCAATATTTTCTTGTCAAACTTTCACTTACTTAAGAATGAATATAAATCATATACTTTACCTCTTAACTTTGAAGAAAATAAGTAATTCACATAAATCTGTCCAGAATTTATCTCAATTATCTTTTATCATATAAAACATCATGTCTCATGAAATCTCAACATGAGAATACTTGAATTCGCATATTACATATCATTCTCAAATTACACTCCACCTCTTAACTTTGAGGAGAATAAGTATTTCACATAAATCTGTCTGGAATCATCTCAAGTATCCTTTACCATATAAAACATCTTGTCTTATGAAATCTCAACACAAGAATACTTGAATTCACATGTTACATAACATTCTCAAATTACACAATGTAATTGAAAGGATATGCATGTCATGATGTAACGCATGGACTCTCTAACTTCATTTATTAATTTCTTTTGGCCCCTACCATAAGAGTAAGTATTCACGGTGCACTCAATATAAGATTTGATAACCTTCCGACACAAATCTAGTACCCTTCAGGCACAATTCTGGTAAATATAAGATCTGATACCCTTCTGGCACAAATCTAGTACCCCTTCCGGTACAATTCTGGTAAATATAGGATCTGATACCCTTCAAATACAAATCTAGTACCCTTCCGGTACAATTCTCAGCACCTTTACTTCAAAAACAAAAATCCAATTTTTTTATTTTCGCATATTTATTAGATTTCCATCATTATTTACTTTCAAAATCTTAGTAGTTTAAACATTCAAATTTTAACAACCGAGAATTTTCAAGCTAAATATTAAATAAATATTTTATTTCTCAATTCTCAAATAAAAACATGTCGTTATAATTTTACCCACTTCTTTTTAATTAAAGCATTTTCTTCTAGCCAAGTCAACTATTTTTGAGTCAATCAAATAAATTTAAGTCCAAATCGATTTTTAGACAAAAAATTTATTATTTTAAACGCAAATTATTTTTAAGTCCAAATTTGAAATCATTTTATTATTCAATTTATTTTAACCCAATTCTTACCATTTAAGAAGTGATATATAGTACATGGTATTCTAAACGAATCGTTATTCCTTTCTTCCAACTTATCACAATTTCAATCCTATTCTAAATCAGACATTTTCATATCCAACATTACACAATTTTATTCCAACTACAATACTTCCCATACCAATCTATATATACCCACATTCTCCATGTCCAATTCATGCACAGAATCACACAACAAACTTCAACAAAAACTTCAGATTTCTCTTCTTGGTAAGATTTCAATCATAGTTTGGTTGCCTTTGACTTTACATTCACAGGTTGATCGAATTTCACACCACATGCACACAATTCAAACTCCAACTTGCCTTAATCAAATTCACGGCTAGACTCTCCAACACCCACAACCTACACAATACCATCACCACCAACTCAAAATATCGCACAACACCACGCCAATGTTGACACCAGAATCCATCGATCGACTACCCCAAAACCACCTATTGCCAAACTCCAATGCCCTCAATCCACACCCAAAATCAGAACAAACCAAGAAACCAAGAAATTTACCCAAAACACCACAAAACCCCAAGAATAACCAAGAAACAAAGTAACCCAAAATACCTACCTCTACCGCTAGACTACGCCGGAAAACCACCAAAAACGAACTCCTCAAAAATCAACCACAACGCAACCACAACCGTCGAACTATGCTCCGGAAAACCTCCCAACCAAACCTCGGTTTTTGCAAAAAATTAATCCTGACCATTCCCGTTTTCCCAATCTGTCACTGGCACTCTCCATCGTCAATTGAAGGCGTTTTTCCCGCCAGCAGCATGTTGGCAGTGGCGTCGAACCATGAAGAGGCTGATGCCTCTCTCTCTCTCTCTCTCTCTCTCTCTCTCTCTCTCCCATCTCCTCTGTTGAATCTGAATGAATGAATGAATGAAAGAGAGAGACATTTGTTTTTATTTTGATTTATTTCATTTATTCCTTTAAGCCCCTATTCTTAGAGAGTATTTTAATTCGGTCCCAAGTTTTTGAAAATATTTTACTTCAGCCCCTGACTTTCTAAAATAAGTTCTTCAGCCCTTTTAGCTTTAAAATGTTTTATTTTAGCCCCAACTCTTTTCAATTCAACTTTGTCAATGTTTCAATTTAAACCCTAAACATTTTAGTTTCTTTTTAAAAACTTTTATTTCCCAAAATACTAATTTAGAATTTATTTTCTCTTTTTAGGCTAGAAGAAAACACGGGAAATATATAAAGCACTTTAGCTTCACATCTAGTTCAATTTTAAGAAAAATTCAAGACTTTGAGGTGGGGTTTAAATTAAAGCAATTGTGGTTATTTAGTCCATATTATTTCGTGATGTGTGATTTTAATTATGGTATAATATGTCCAAGTTTTGAACAAGGTTGTCAGGGACCGTAATTAGGTCCGGGATCGAAAGTGGTTCCTTGGGTTGCCAACATTGCACAATTCTAATTAGCGGTAATAAAATGTTGTAAGGGATCGTAAATAGGTTCGGGATTGAAAGTGTGTCCTTGAAGTTACACCCACAGTACACAAATCTAAAGAAAATTATTTTTTTAGGCATGATATTCACAATTGGATTTACATGTTTGGATTTAACTAGGACTAATTACTATATTTTACTGAGTATGATTCATTATGCTCACCCTACTTTATCCACCCTTCCAGGTTAAGGAGTTCGGTGATGCATGACAATGAGCGGGGCGATCTCGGAATTAAATGACAGTCCATTTTAATTTATAATTTTCTTTTAAACCAGTAGTTTTAGCAATAATTTTTCTTTTGTCAAATTAATTTCGAATTGTATTATTTTGAAAGTTTGACAATTCATTCATTATGTTTGATATTGAAAATCAAATTATTTCAATCAATTACGCTTCCACATCTTGTTTCAAGTTTGATGGTGTGTGTGTGTGTGTGTGTGTGTATTGTGTATTTTTCGTTTATTGAAAATAATTATTTAAACGAAATTTAGACTTTAGTAGCGCTCCAAGTTAACAGAATTTGGCGCGTTACACAAATCATTGTGTTTTCTTACATTAGGTTTGGGTTAATCAAAGCTAATATTAGAAAAAATAGTCTTCGTGAAATCGACAATCGAACTCTTTAGTCAACTTTAGTACTTGTTTGATTAATGTGTACTTGCAATAATTCTCACAACATCCTCATGGCTGAAAGATAATAAATAATGCTAAAAAGTAAGAAAAATGCAACTACACTGTTATAAATAAATGTATATATATATATGTGAATGACATTACCATTATACCCCTGCAAACTTTACAGTATTACGATTGTGCCATTGTCCACTCCTATAAATAGGAGTCATTTCATAAACATTCTTACACCTTGAATTGAAATGAAGAATTCTCTCAATTCTCTCCATCTCTTTCTCTATATCGTTGTTATGATTTTGATAATTTTATAACACGTTATCAGCACGAGTCTCTAACCAATTGAGTAATAAAGGGAGTATGCTCTACAGTTGCATCTAAATGATGAACCTCTGTATCAGAAACTGATTATTATTAATCAACGCAAACCGACATGCTACTTTCTCTCTCCACAGAAAACCCCATCCCTGAACTACTGTTTACTTCTTCCACCCTAAAACCCACCGACCAGCACCACCACGTGATTGGAATGAAGATTACAGGAGGAGCACTACCCCGATTCAACTTTCCATTTCGTTATTATTCCTTCCGACGAAATTGCTCGAAACATCGCCATTTTTTTTATCAGCAGCAGCAGTAGCTGCCCTTAGCAGGCTATCTCCTCTTTCCCTTCTTTCCAATTGCTCACCATTGAACGATGGCTAATATAGATCGAATTACGCTCCACTCAACTTGTAGCTTAATATGAAATTTCGTGAGAATGATTTAGCCTCTTCACGGATTTTCTTCGACCTCCATCAGTGTTGATGAACAGAAAAGATAATAGATCCATGGCTGAGGATTGGTAAATCCTCCCACATAGATCAAACATTACAAGAACATGGACAATATGCCTTTATAAGATTCGAACAGCTTTCCGTTTGAGGAGGAGAAAGACGCATGTTACCAGGAGGAAAGACAACAGCTGGCTGCGGTGTATTTTTGTTGAGAGGAAGGAGAGACTGCTGCAGAGGCAGCAAAAGAGAGGACGCAAGAGGGAGGAAGGAGAGGCTGCTTAGGAAGTGGAATGACAGCTTGAATGGAATCATGACATCCAACAAATTAGAATTAATTAGTGGAAAGTAATGCCAGCTTGAATGGAATCATGACAGCCAACAAAATTAGAAAATTATGTGGAAAGTTAGTGGAAGTGGAAAATTATGGGAAAGTTAGTGGAATTGGAATAAAAATTATTATATCCGGTAATGGGAAATGGGTGAAGTTGGAATGCTAGCCGACAAAATGATTTTTCCAAACTAAAGCTAGCCAATCATATTCGATGAAAAAGATATGACTCGCTCACTCATGTAAGGTAATTTAATTATATTATGCTGCCACCTACATGGTTGGTTTTACCACCTACATGGTTGGCTTTACCCGATTTAATTATTTCATTATGTCGATTCCGCCTATATGGCCGGTTTAATTATTTCATCACGTTGACACCGCCTATATGGTCGGTATATCAATTGAATACATATAAACACCTCAGTTGTTGGTTAATTCTAACATATTAGAGGGTTGTTGTCAACATATATACTTGGTGGTATAACCCCAGTATCGTTATTGTTAATATATATATACAATATTATTGTTATTTGACACTTCATTAAATGATACCAGAAGTTATCAATACTAAAGTTAGAAAATATTTTATCAAATGATACCAGAAGTTATCATTACCAAAAGGTTGATAAATATTAATAAAATGTTTTATCCAATGGTACCAGAAGTTACCAATATCTGAATTTGAATGGGTGGATGAAAATTATTCAACAATGGAATGTTGATGTATGATAAGATAATATCACATGATAGCACGGATATAGCTAATGTGAAAATAATCTCATCAGTATTATGAGATGAATATTAGATGATAAGTGTCTGGAAAAGTTCTTGCATAAATACTTATGTACTCCAGAAGAAGTACATATTTACTCCAGAAGAAGTAAACACTATCATCTAAAACATACTGAAATGATATTATTATTGCTCCTGAAGAAGCATAAACGAGTCATACATGCAAAATACAAAAGAGGGAAACATTCATGATCCTCAAAATGAGAGATGTGTTTCGGGAGTAGCCGTATCCTACCACCTCTGACCTTTTGAGGAAATAAAGAAAAAGGTGTGTTTCAAGAGTAAGAAATACTCCATACTCTACCACCTTAAATCTTTGAGGTACACAAGATTAAAACATTGATAAAATCCTAGAAATTTATGGTGTGTCTCAAGAGTGAGAATACTCCGTACTCTACCACCACCTATTCTAGAGTTCACAAAGATAAATTTACATTAACCGGACTCCATTTTCGCTTGATTCCCCTTCCTTGCGACCAATCTATCTTTACTCCTGCTGGATCTTGTATTGGAATATATGATTGCAACTTATCTAGCAGTTCCTCGATAGTAGGAGCAGAAATAAGGATTCTCCTAGAAAATGGAGATATGAATCCCTGTTCCACAGCATAATCAAGAAATGTTAGCAAACCATCAAAGAAATTGTTTACATTTAAAAGCCCTATAGGCTTAGTATGGAGATCTAGTTGAGCCCATGAAGTAATATTAAAGATTTCTTCTAAAGTACCAAAACCTCCAGGCAGGGCTATGAAGGCATCAGAACCATATAACATGCAAGTTATGCGTTCATGGATAGATAAGGTTTGTACTTCATGCCCTCGTGTTTTGCCTACAATATCAGCTAAAGGAGTAGGTATAACACCTATCACTCTTGCTTTCTCTACTAGAGCGGATTGTGAAACACAACCCATCAATCCACTGCTACCTCCTCCATACACGAGAGTGATACCTTTCTCTCCCAATTTCTTTCCTAAATCCACGGCTGCTTCAAGATACCCAAAACCTTTTCCCACTTTTGATCCACAAAATACACAGATAGTTTTGATCTGTCGAAATTTTGGTCCTTCCATTTTTGAAAGTAAAGAAGGAAAAACTTACGAGAAAATGTTATTTTGGGATGCATGAACTATGAAAAATGTTTGGCTATTTAAAACCGAAAAACTTCACTATTTACTGGTCGTTTTTCGAAAAAGTGAAGATTTACTTTTGACAAAATCATCCTACTCACCTTTCGGTGATTTAATATTTTTAACCAGCCTTTATCAAAACTCGTGAAAGGAAACAGAAAAATATTTTATATGTGCATATATATCAAATGATTTACCTTGTATTAATGCTGCATAGCCAAAGCATCATTGTTTATAACAGCCTGGCAAACAGGATCTTTTGCTATTATATTTTTGAGACTATATCTCTCTTTATCGCTAATGAATTTAGCCCATAAAGATAGTAGCTCACGCTGCACATACCCACTAGGGTGCGTCTCAAGAGTCAATCGGATATCATCCAATGACTCCTTACTCAGTCCACCCTTAATGAAGTCTATCTTATCATCTCGATTTATGGATGAATATCCTATTGATTTACAACGGGTATCACATGTCCATCGAGCACATTTGTAGCAACTATTTAATCTTTTTGCTCTTCGCTTCTTTGCAAAAGTACTCTTACCTAAGCCAGGCTTGTGCTTAGAAAATGAATCTGGTAATTCACCAGCTAATCGAACTTTTGCTTCGATCAACCAGCGAACATCTTCTGGCATGCCATGATCCATCAGCAACCTCAATCTTTCGAGCCTAATTCGATAAATTTTTCTCAAATCATTTACTGGAAGATTGGAATAATATTTGCGAATATTTGAAAGTATGATATCCATTTTTGATGGATCTAGCCTTCTTCCCAAGTCATCTATTTAAATGCATTATTCAACGCGTAAAAGAGCGATGGCTCCGCGTGTCAGTGATATTGATTCCATCAAGAAATAATGGAATAAATTTTTAAAAAAGGTGGGAACAATGAGATAATGCGTCGTTACCTTTTTCGATATAAGGGAAGATTTGGCGACAAGATTGAGATCATGAGATATTTCCTTGGATATTGTACCTGATTCTTCGGTATAATAAAAATAAAGGTATACTAATTTGAACTATACAGGAATATGTACTGATGAAATGAATACTGTATTGAACCAGAAGTTCATACATATGTACAAGTGAAATATCTTGCTGAACCAGAAGTTCATACGTACAAATGAAATATGTATATAGTATGAACCAGAAGCTCATAAATGAAATATACATTGTATTGAACCAGAAGTTTAGCGATATTGTTTTGAATCAAATATTCATACATAGAAATGAAATAAAACCGTATAGAACCAGAAGTTCTATAATAAACGGTTAGATTATCAAAAGTTTCAAATTATTTTCTATGAGAATAACTTATTCAGAAATTGTTTATCATACAACAATATCCTATGTCAAACAGGGAATAGCTCAAGAAGCTTTATTATTTGTAAAAGTGCGATATGCATACACTCCACCAAAGCGCACTGAGATATATGATTGAAATTACATTCCTAAAAGAATGACATGTGTTATGGCATTTTAGCCGATTGATAATATTTGAGAACATTATGGTGAAAACACGCCTGAAGCGTAATTATGCCTGAAGCATAATGACTATCGATTCCAAAAATAAATATCTCTTGAATGATTGAAATGATCCCTTTGAGGCTAAATACTCAAAGTAAGTAAAAGGGACATAGTTAAATGATGAGATATTCAGGTACCTGATGATAGAACATATAAAGAGATCTCTCCACGTTATATTGAGATGGAATCGATAAATAAGTCGACTGCATACCCTCTTATAAAAATGAGGTTGATGAAATTATAATACTTTGGCCAAGTATATAAACCCAATGTAGGGATTATTGTTCAAGGACCTGAAGTCAAAATTGCGACCTGAAGTCTAAATGCTTAAATGTGTAACATGACATATGGTGGATAGACTATAGTCTAAATCACTAGCTTGAGCTCTTTGATATACCAATGAGTGAGATCAAAATGTATGATTCTCATCTCGGTACTTTGAGAGTATTCTTTGATGTACCAGTTGATCGCGGTACGTTGGGATTTCAAGTAAAATGATTGTAGATTATATGTCAAAATTGATATCTATTTCAATGATTGATTATGCTCCTGCAAATTAGAAATTGCAGTTTATAAAGTGCAAGAACATACATGTATAAATCATTGAAAGATTCAATATGCCCAGATTAGTATCACTATAGAATGATACAAATGACTCCATGATATAATATATTGAAAGTAAAATTGGAGTGTACTATTTATGACATCTAGGAAATTGATTATTCACTAGAAGTGAATATGAAAATGAATATGTTTAATTATTCACCAGAAGTGAATTCTAGATTTGATTATTCACTAGAAGTGAATATGAAAATGAATATGTTTAATTATTCACCAGAAGTGAATTCTAGATTTTATTATTCACCAGAAGTGAAAGATGCAATCGATAAATTAGTACAACATTGCTTAATATAGCATGTTATGACATCATAAATGAGCTATAAACGATTTATATAAAGCTCATCATGGATGATATGTTTGATGAAAAGATACGAGATTGCATCAATATACTTGTGATATTCCATGAAAAGGAATGAATACGCGTTGCACTCTTTTTCCCTTAGCTGAGGTTTTGTCCCACGGGTTTTCCTAGCAAGGTTTTTAATGAGGCAACTGTTGAGGCGTATTGATGAAAATTAATGAGAATAATGTACTCTTTTTCCCTTCGCTGAGGTTTTGTCCCAAAGGGTTTTCCTAGCAAGGTTTTTGAGGCATCATCATAGCTATCAACAAGCTATAATTCAGCAACACATTGTTATACTGAAATGATATCAACAAATGAAGAAAATCATAGACATCTTATGAAGAATGCTATACAAGGAGATTTTTATATTCCAGAAGAAAGATGATATCAATGTTCGAGAAGTTCATGAATCCTCAATTGCACACTTCAGGGGGAGAAACATGCTGTACTCTTTTTCCTTCGTTCAGGTTTTGTCCTACTAGGTTTTCCTGACAAGGTTTTAACGAGGCAGCGGCTGTACTCTTTTTCCTTGGTTCAGATTTTATCCCACTGGGTTTTACTGACAAGGTTTTAATGAGGCAGCACTTCAGAACTTCAAGATTTAATACACGATTTGTTCTACTTGAACATTATACTCAACGATTGACGATGGCCAACATCAGGGGAAGCAACTGTACTCTTTTTCCTTCGCTCAAGTTTTATCCCATTGGGTTTTCTTAGCAAGGTTTTAACGAGGCAGAAATTGCGTAATATGTCATTCAAGGGGGAGTGTTATAAATAAATGTATATATATATATGTGAATGACATTACCATTATACCCCTGCAAACTTTACAGTATTACGATTGTGCCATTGTCCACTCCTATAAATAGGAGTCATTTCATAAACATTCTTACACCTTGAATTGAAATGAAGAATTCTCTCAATTCTCTCCATCTCTTTCTCTATATCGTTGTTATGATTTTGATAATTTTATAACATACACAACTACAACCGTTAAATTAATTATCAGTACTTTTGAAACTGCACACTAAACTAAGCATTTGTGCTGGCGGCTGCGCTACCTCGCCGCCGGTGATCCGCCACCGGTGCCACTGCTGCTCTGAATACTTTTATTTTTGGCCCAAATTAGTATATTTGACAAAATCTGAAAAATTGAATCTACCTAAGCCTTTCTTCTTCCTCGGTCGGATCCGCCACAGACAGAGCCAGAGCCAGAGCCAGAGGAGTCCACACTGGTGACTGCACTGACTGGTCAGCTTCTTCTTCCTTCGAGTTAGCCGCCATATTTAGTTTCTTTTTGTAAAAATGGTCTTGATGCTGTGAATTATATGTGAATTGGGATGATGTTTTGTGTCTGGTTTTCTTTATTTCAGTTGTGAAAACTGTACGAATTTTCTTAATCTGGGAAAATAACTTGTGGGATTTAAAGTATTTTGCATGTTTTGTAGCCGAATTGCACGGAAACTGCTACTTTTGAAATGGGTTTTTGATTTAGAAATATGTTCTTTGTAATTCTAGGATTAAATTCTTGGGCTTCTTTTATTTTTCAATTTATACAAAAACTAAGTTTAATATTTGGAAAAAATTTGTCTTATTTCTCTCTGAATTTTGTAGCTTTTTTGTTTTGTTTTTTTTTGAGAAATGGCAGCTTAGTTTTCTATCTAATTATTTTGATTATTTATTTATTTGTAATTTTCAGATGTGTAATGTTTATGTGTAAGTTTTTTAATCAGTAAATATTGATGTTTGATTTCTCAATTTTTTGGTTAGATTACTTTACTCGTCTCAGTTGTCCATTGTTGTCCATTGTCATTTCCCAAGTTTTGATCCATTTGTGGTTTCTCATTTCAATTATCAAGTAATGAGGCTAAACTTTGATTGGTTATAATTAATTTTGGAACTATGCATAAATGTTACATTTAAGTTTTTGCAATGTGGTTAGATTTGTAAATTGAGATTATTGGGATGAAAATATGATTTGATTTATGATTTGTGATTATTAATTTATAGCTTGTGAATTGAGATTTGGTAAATATTTGATTTGATTTGTTATCACTGATTTACAGATTATGGAACGTGTTTTTCAACCTAAACGAAAATCTCAACCTAGTGGTTCTAGTTCTAATAGTCCTGCAACTGGGTTTTGTTTCATTTCTATACATATTTATTTATTTTTAAATTTTATTTCAATAAATAATATTCTCAATCTCGCTACTGCGATCGTCGACGTTCGTCGATCAACGGTCGACGGTTGACGGATCAACGGTCAACGCTCTAGCTGGATTTCGAGGCTGGATCCGCCACTGCTTGAGAGTTGTTCTCCTCTTCACATTTCTAACTTATTTTATCTTGCAAATCTTCTTTGTGACCTTGCGGGTTTAAGTTTAGGGTTCGATTTTAGTTTCAGCTTCGTGTTATTCATGGCTTCGATTTGGCAAAATTAAGGCTTTGCTGTAGGTTTTCAAATCTTTGAAGATTTTTTCACAACATACATTTCACCATTTTGTTTAATAATATACATTTCAAAGGAAAAAAAATTATTTTTTTTACAATTTAATTACAGGATTTTTGGTAGATTTTCTTTTTAATTTATTTGATTTTCCTTGGGCAGCTGGGTCTTCTAATTCTTGCCTTCATTTTCTACTAATTTTTCACTTTGTTGGCTACTGGATTAATCGTGCCTAGTACTTGTGAACTTCAAAATTTATTTTCCCTGAACTTGTGTATTATAGGACATTTTCTAATTCTTTTTTAGAACTATTTTAGAAAATTGGGTTTTATCATTTCAGTGTGTAGATTTTGTGTGTGCTAATTAAATTAAATGTTTTTGCATTTCCTGTGCATCTGTCACTGTGCTGATGCTCAATAATGCTCTATTATTGATTTTTTACTATCCATTTTGAGTGTAAAAATCTATCCTTGCAATATCTTATTCATTGTTGGAAGTTATACATTTGTTAAAGCTTGTTATTGAGTTAGTGTTATTTTGATATATATCCAATAGAGCATGGACAGTGGAAAATGGTAATGAGAACATTTGTTGGGGTTGTAGATCTCTTGATCACTGCGTATAGGATTGTCCTACACGGCGGGTTTGCCCAGCATGTGAAAAGGGATTTGTGAGGTTGATGAAGGTTGTACATGTCAAAGAGAACGTGGGGACGTTGTTTTATGATTGTAGTGTGAGAGCTGTGTTTACTTCAAGTGGGTTGATGTTTTGAAGTCAAAGCACGACCATCCTAAACTTGAAGCCAAACATGAAGACCAGACTGGTAGTGAGTCTTTGACCAAGGTTGTCATAGCTCCAAAATGGAAGATTTATCGTGCATTTTCAACACTGCAACTTGAATCTAAGATAAGAAAGATGTGGAGGTAGGGATGGCAAAACAGCTCGTCGGCTCGGTTCGGAAAAAGCTCGGGCTAAGCTCGGCTCGTGGCTCGAGATTTTGAGCCAAAGCTCGAGCCGAGCTTTTTTCTCGAGCTTTTTTTTGAGAGACGGGCTTTGGCTCGGCTCGGCTCGAACAAAAAAAAAACCGCTAAAAAAGCTCGATGGGAGCTTGAACAATGAATTTCGATCACGTGTTCGGCTCAACTTGCTATATATACACATTTTCAATAAAAATTTTATGAATTTTTGCTATAAAAATAAGACAAAAAATAAAAGCTCGGGACTTGGCTCGGCTCGGCTCGGGCCAAAAAAAGCTCCACCCCAAAAAGCTCATGCCTAGTTCGAGCCTTGATATTCGGCTCGTGAGCCTGCTCAGCTCGACTCGTTGACATCCCTATGTGGAGGTGTCCCTTAACGCAATATTTTGCAATCTCAAATCCTAGGAAATCGAAATTGGAGCTTTTGTAGTAGTTTTAATTTTAGGTTAGTAATCTCATTTTGTATTTTTTGTGTGCCCATGAACTTGCAATCTCGTTTTGTATTTTGATGTGCTCATGAACATATACTATTGGTTTAAATGAGCATTTGGATGGATCCTTGAACTAGTTACATTTCGTTTTGTAATGACTAAGAGATAGCACTGTTTTGTCTCATTTTGAAGTAATAAGCATTTGGTTTTGCTCATTATGATCCAGTGACATTGTGTCTCATTATATGAAAATAAAAGCAAAACAAATAAAATACACTTGCCTTCCTAAGAGAAAATGTATTTAATTAACATTTCAAAATCAAACTTAGCAACCTGGATTGTTATCCCCAGATTAACAATTCAGATTCAAAAACCTAGATTAACAAAACACATACAGAAAAAATGAAAATCATAGACAACTTCAATTCAGCAAACCATATTAACAAACACATACATTTTCCATATTTTGTTAGACTCAAATGTACAATTGTTTGCAGATTTTTTTTAAAAGAAAAATTGACAACACTGCATTGGACTATTCAGTAGGAACCATGCTGACACCGTACAAGTTAGTCCAACCCTGGGTGTCTAGTGCCTACGAAAAATAAAAACATCATTAATCACGTGTAATAATCATCGACCAAATTTCTCAATTACAAAGTTTAATCATGTTACCAGTATTTGTTGCAAAAATGAAAATGAACTTAGCATGGGGCATGGGCCATTGTAATTCCTTTTAGTGATGCATAATGTATAGGCCCTCTAGGTACAGAGATTCGATTGACCCTTACACTTTTTTCGATGTTGAACCAACCTTTCACAAATAAGCACATTAAAGAAAAATCAAACTACTAGATAAAGAATGCCAGTTACTCACATCAAATAGATCAAATCAGATTACCACAAGATAAAAAATATAACCTTTGATTTCTTGGTCATTTTTCCAAAGTTCCTTTAATGGGTAGCATTCCAAGTACCCCCTAGCATCACAAGCATTTTCGATCATTGATAATGGTGTTTACTGTCATATCATTATCACCGCATTAAGAGTTGATTTCTGGAGTGGGAATGACATTGGTCCCGGGCTTCAACGAACTTTTGATAAGTTTTCTTATCCATGCCACAACATCTTGACTTCGTGCTCCGTTATCTACAACAAGGTTTGCAACTTGGACAAATAGTAGTTGTACTCTCTTTTTGAAAGTACTGAAAGTTTTTCGTTCAATGAATCATTTATCAAAACATTTTCCAGCACTAAATATATATTCTCCAAGCTTCCCTCATATGTGGAAACAACCTCACAATACATCATCTTTGCAGCAAACTCATGTTGAAACTCCTTGAATTTCACTAATGTTGACATGATTGAAATTCTTTCTTCATATCGTTTACTGTCACACAAGGAATCATTTGCAAAAATAACTTGAAGGAATTCCTTCTCCACCTTAGACCTGAGATCCCGCTTGTACTGTGCTCTACAAACTATTTCAGGGATGTTTTCGAATGAAAAAATCTATAAAAAAAATAAATAATAATAATTCATTCTTTCACTCTACTACATTGTTGACATTCCAGCCCAAAAAAATAGTTCGTTAAAAGAAAGGAACCCACCATCCTCAATTCTCGTAAAGATTGGTTAACCAATCATTCTTATGCAGATCAAATCTTTCAAGCCTCATCCACCAACCATGTTCAAACTCTGTGATTCTTAGAGAATCATACACCACTTCATGTACAACTGAGAAAATAGAACCTGCCCCCAGGGCACATCTCCAAGTGGCAAAGGGAATGGGTGGTAAGTGCTCAGCGCAGCTGTGTGCTTGGTTCGATTCCCCGCAAGGTGGAATTGGCCTTGTGGCAAGCGGGAGTTATTGAGATTTGCTCATGCTTACCATAAGCCCTTCCACCCTGGCTACTTGGAGGCATAACCTGAATTTACCTTCCCGAACCAATGGCCTTGGGCGTGGTCGGTTCGGGCCCTCAGGGTGTGGGCTACACCTTTTTTTTTTTGAGAAAATAGAACCTGTATCAGGATGGTAACTAAGTTCCACTGGTAGTTTCTTCTGAATATGCCAAAGAGACCGTTGATGCTTTGTATTCGAAGACAATATCTCAATTACATTCTACATAGCCCAGTCCTGATCTTTAATAATATCCTGTGGAACTTGACGCAAGCATTCAAGACCAAGTCCTAAAAGACAAACAAATTGTAGCAACCGGGAATTTTCGTGACTTATTTAAATAAATATTTTATTTTAGAAACATGTCGCTACGACTTTGCACATTTATTTATTTTTAAACACGTGTTCATCTAGCCATTTAAGTGAAATTAGATTTATTTTTAAAAGCTTAGTTAAATTCCAAATTTTATTAAAAGCGTCCCAAGTTCATTATTTACTTTCAAAATCAAATTTCAATATTAAGAATTTTCCCCAATTCCTCCCCACGGTTATTTTCCTTTTCAGTTGATTTTCACTTCCATAATCATTACCGATTTTCCCATGACTTACCAATTTAAATTCAAGTTAGCGTTAGCTCAAATTTTATTCATTTATCTTTTAGTTCAAAATTCCCGATTTTGTTATTTTTCCAATTTAAATTATTTAAACCTTTCCTTAATTCAATACTAGAAAATTTCCATCTAACTTGACAATTTCCAACTATCCCACATCCTTCCTTACAATACTTTGCATAATTCCAAAGTTGATGTTTTAATAAATTTGGAACGATCACATTCAATATTCCCATTTCCAAATTTCTTCCTCAATTACCACCTATTAACCCAATTACCACTAAATTAATGATTCACCCTAATTTACGATATTAAGCCTCCACCAATGCATACACATATATCTCCATTCCCTCAACCCTCATCATCCTCATGTTCACAAACACATTTCCACTGAAACCATGGCTGCTCCTCTATTGAATTTCACCTTCAAGACTCTTCGATCCAATAATAGAATTCGGGAGAGTCAAAGATCGTCACCTCGATTCAATCAATGGATCAAAGGGGTGGAAAGATATCTTAATCCAAAACATCATCATTCAACACAACACCCAAAATCAGCCGCACGTCCATAACCAGCTACCACAAATTAAACCTCCATCATCTACATCAGTCCAACCATAATCTGTTAACTTAAAAACATTACACACAAACCAAACCGAGCACATATTTCCGACTTCAACCATAGCCTACAACCACCATAGTCGAACCGAACAACACCACCACCCCCAAACACCACTGCCCAGAACCACCACATTGAAGCCACCACTGCCCAAGTTCCAATCAACACCCGAACCCTCAACCAAAGTCCCTGCCTTCAATCCACAGAAACACATCCGTACCCAAACTGCCACCTTCATAAATCAACCGTGCCTTCATGACTGTCCCCTTGCCCATGTACAAAATCCCCAATTAACACCCAAAACCAAGAATCAATTTACCCAAATACCTTACCTCGACCATCGACCGCAAATGCAGTCGAAAAATTGCAGCTTCGAGTTCGACCCTGAGCTTCGGTTTTCACACCTATACCACCCAAAAACGTCCTTCTTCTTACCACTCACACACGCCATGACCGCCGCCTTGCCACGGCGACACCACCACCGGCAGTTGACATTGGAGAAGGTGGCGACGCCCCCCTGTGACCAATCTCTCTGCTACGAAATGTAGAGAGAGAAAGGGATTTGTTGTTTTATATATTTTTAATTTTAAGAAGTTACCTTTACCCCAAGTTTGAAGAGTATTTAATTCAGTCCTTTTTAAATCTAAATGTTTTTTATTCCAGTTCCAAAGATTGAGTCTTCTAACAGATCAGCCCCTAAACTCTTTAATTCCTACAAGTCAGCCCACTATTTTCCGAAAAAGTCTATTTTAGCTCTAAACTTTTAAATCCCAGCTTTCTTTGAAATTCAAATTTAGTCCCTAAAACTTTATTTTTGTCACTTTAAGGCTGCGTTCTCTTTATGTTTCCGTTTTCTGTTTTCATTTTCGAAAATGTTTTCTTTTTTCCGTTTTCTGTGAATGTTTTCAAAATTGCTGAAAACGCGTTTGGTTTGTTATTTCTGAAAACTGTTTTCGAAAATGAAAAGTTAGAAAACACGTTCTGTTTGAGTTTTTTGCAAAAAACTATTTTGCCCTTATTTGATTCTCATTAAAAGTGAAATCCACAATATTTGACTTTTCAACCAAATCTGAATCATCCATTCTCCTAAAAATTACTATTCATTTTAAAAAAATATTTTTAAATAATATCAAACACACACTTTGTATAATTGTAATTATATTTCTTGTGAATAAATAAATAAATAAATACATTAATACACACACACACACACACACACAACATTCATACATATACGATACACATAATATAAATGAAATAGAGATGTCATATTTGAATTTGGAACAACAAAAATAAATAAATTAGCTCCAGTTACACAATTTGTTATTGCCAAAAAGTTCAAAAAGTCATGGTGCCTTTCTAGAGTAATCGTTCCACATTTCGATAGCAATTTGTTATCGCACTTGTGCCATTTGAGCTGTCTGGTTGGAATCGCAGTGTACTTTCAAATTCAACCATGCTGACATTTCAGATATTTATTTATTCATCAGGAAAAATGCCTTTGAACTTCATTTTTATGCTTAGATAGCTCGATTAAGGTCTTATATTCATATTTAAGGAGGCATGAAACAATTGCTAGACCTAAAATTTTATCAAATGTTGAGGGCATTATAATGAGAATGCTGCTTGTGTAGCTAATTTATAGTCAACGTTCATATTTTCATCTTCTTTCATAGAAAAGCTGGTGATGCATTGTTTCAAATGAACTGAAAATACATAGAAGACAAAATTTAAATAAATATATTTGTCGATCTCTAATAGCTTAAGGTGTTCGATGAAGTGGCTCAATTTGTAATTGCTAAACATAGCCAGCATAATACTTGCCACATCTTTTCATTAGCCCGTTAACCCCACAGCAGGAAGACAAAATATTAGAACCGTCTGAAAACATTTGAAATCAATATAAGGCAAAAGAACACTTAAAAAAAAAAGTTTCCATCTCAATAATACAAAGGACAGTCTCGTACAGAAAACATGCATATTTCAGCATGCTTAAAAGACTACAGCATAAGATAACTTGCTACCTCCAGGTATACTGAGAATGACCAGCTGCTCTATCATCAGAATTTGAACTGGAAGTATTGCAGGCTGCAAATGACATGGATAAACCATAATATCATCTATCTAAGTTCATAAAGTGCACCATTAAGCAAGAAACTAAGTAAAAGATTGGAGATAAGAAAATTATTTAATTCATAACAGCATAAAAACGTTTACTTCCAAACCAAAGATTAAGCAAACTTAATAACAGCACACACTGATTCCTTTTTAGTATTTTTGTAATGAAAAAGAGTTGGGGTCTAATTTCTATTCCATTATTTCTAGGTCCATTAAGTAGAATTTCGAGTTATGACATAAAGAATTTTGTGAGCTTATGTGGCCCAAACCGTGTTGGGAGAATTGGGAAAAAAAAGCTTGAAGAGCCATGAAGCTATATTGTGATAATGATGCAGTAAAACAAAATGCTCCTCGAACAGCACAACATGATACAAAAAAGCACATTGACATAGTCCAACACCTTATCAAAGAGAAAACTCAAAGTGGTTTTTCTTTCATCTGGTTTTTATGAATAAATTGATTATTTATGAATAAATTGATTATTTTAATTAAAACATTCAAAACATAAATAAATCAATTCATGCCGAACACAACCTAATTGATTTAAGCCTTCACTAGGATCTGATTATATTCAGGTCTTGAGGTCTGCAGAAAGTTTAGAAGTATCAAATATATACTAAAATTCAATACTAAGTTTCATATCGAAGCAGGGGGGACGCGAGACAAACAAACACACAGAAAAAAGCAAAATATAGGTGTACACCTTTGATTCTCAGAAATCAAGAATTCAAGATGATGAATGGTGGATATAAGCATATTGATTACTCGAATGACAACATGGTCAAGTTAAGCTAGAAGCTCGCACAACAGGTTATTGCATATGAAAAGAAATGAATCAATCGTGCCTTCATCACTGCCCCCTTGCCCATGTACAAAATCCCCAATTAACACCCAAAACCAAGAATCAATTTACCCAAATACCTTACCTCGACCATCGACCGCAAATGCAGTCGATGAATCGCAGCTTCGAGTTCGACCCTGAGCTTCGGTTTTCGTACCTATACCACCCAAAAACGTCCTTCTTCTTACCACCCACACACGCCATGATCGCCGCCTTGCCACGACGACACCACCACCGGCGGTTGACATTGGAGATGGTGGCGACACCCCCCTGTGGCCAATCTCGCTGCTACGAAATGTAGAGAGAGAAAGGGATTTGTTGTTTTATATATTTTTAATTTTAAGAAGTTACCTTTACCCCAAGTTTAGAGAGTATTTAATTCAGTCCTTTTGAAATTTAAATGTTTTTTTTATTCCAGTTCCGAAGATTGAGTCTTTTAACAGATCAGCCCCTAAATTCTTTAATTCCTACAAGTCAGCCCACTATTTTTCGAAAAAGTCTATTTTAGCCGTAAACTTTTAAATCTCAGCTTTCTTTAAAATTCAAATTTAGTCCTTAAAACTTTACTTTTGTCACTTTAAATCTTTGAATTTCAAAAGTACTAAATTAGTTTAAATTTTCATTTGGATAGACAAAACACTTGGTGATTTAGAAGATTGACGTGGTATTCAGCTCTATTTTTCAAACTCCTGAATTGAGGTAGACTCACATCCATTAATTAGTTTAAATTATAATTGCATGTATTATGTGTACTTTACGTGATTTAAATGTTTTGATGCGTGATGCGAGACAAGAATATCTGTTATGAGATAAAAATTCAGAATGTGGTTATGCATGACTTAAATGCTAGTGGAAAGCCATTAATGGAAATTATTTTAAAGTTGTGATTTAAGAACTTGTTATTTCATATTGGTCAAGATTTGACGCTAGTTTTTTTTAGAAGTCAAGCTTTATGAGTTTTGTAAATCTAATAATTTGTCGTTATTTTGTTAGAAATTGAGAATTAAAGTTTTATGAATTGTTTTAAAAGAATTTATTAGAATTAAGTTTTACACTGTCGTTTTCAAATGATATATATGACGTTTAGAATTCAATTATTTTTCGCAATAAAAGTCAGTTTTAAAGGAGATGTGGCATCCCGGGCTTCACGGAATTCGGGGTGTTACACAAATGACTCAGTATCCTCGCTCAAAAGTAAATCACGTCCAAGTAGTGTTGACTATCCATGGTAATTGACCCCAATAAAAGGAGCAAACGATATATCATACTTGTTAGTCAAGTGGTGCTCATTGTGACAACGTCATTTAACTCCTTATATGCCACTCCACTTCTATTATATACCCAAAATACATGTCGGAGTCATGACTTAAATAGAAGCCTGTACATTTCGACTGCATTTTTAAAAAATATTCTTGAATAGCTGCAGTATTCCCTTCGCGATGTCTTAGTCTCCTCACTTTCTCAATATAGTTCTGGCAATCTTTTCCTACACAAGCCAACTTTCTCATACCCTTCTGCTTAAAAACCAACTGAGTTAAAACGTTTATGTAATGGAATGTCAGCCACATCATTCACAACAAGCCTACGCTTCAAAGCTAAAGTTAATTCTCGATTGCATTTAAATAACCTGGATTTCGAATGGCTCATTCTATGACTATGCTTCAGTTGGAAAGAGTGAATTTATCATTTCCAACATATTTCTAGGAAGGTATTAAACCTTGCTCTACAACCTGTTTGAATGATAGGTTGTGGTTTCAAGGGCTTGCTTATGGTACAGGTTCGACTGCCTTCTCGACCACAAACTTGCTTGGGGTACAAGGTCAGTTGCCTTCTCGACCAAAAGTATATGTCACATATCTAAGAGTGCCTTCGTCGTCCTTCTTTGAGTCTCTACTTCTAATTGGAAATCTGACTTTTGGGGAGTTTTTTTTTTTTTTTTGGTAAAAATCAAATAGGGCTTTTCAATGTCAAACTTCATCCCAAATTGAGGCACCATGATATCATACTCGATATCATATTCTCCGAGTTCTACATGATCATCATATCCATCATCTCGATTTCCATAGTCAAAACCTGGGTTCAAGTTAAACATTGTGTGTAAAAGTTGGGTATGTCAGATAAGAAGTTACAAATGGGATCTATTAGAACTTGAATATACCAAACTAGCTAACTAAAAATTTCAATAAACACTTGTGTAATTTTTGAAATTCTTATCAACCCCATGATATCAAGAATCTAGAATCCTTGAATCTTCATAATCCCACTAAATTAAACATCATAGATACCAGATGGAAAAACTTTCATGGACATATTTCAACAAATTTGTGAAAAATAGTGAAATTCCTATCAATTATGCTAAATAAAATGTAAGTAAACGTTATAGTAAGAGACAAGCTTGATAATACTGGCAACAACATATATTTCAATAAATATGTTAAATAAAATTTTAAAAAGAGCTAATTGCCCAAAAAAAAAAAATTAAATATATATATATATATATATAAAATTAAATTTGGAAGAATTTAACATTTGTCCTTTTAATAAACCTAGCATGAAAAAAGCTAACAAATCAACCCCACAAACAAGGAGAGTGCCTGTGCCGCTAAAGGTGTTTCTCTCGCTCGAAAAATGAGACAATTCCAAATGAAAAGTTGAATAAAAAAAAATAGGTGTAGTACAATTGAGCTTCATTGCTACTCGAAGTTGGATATTGTACGGGCTACTCGAGGTTGATTATTGGAGGTGGTCGACGGTCAGGAATGATCCAGAACTATAGACGGGTTGGCAAACTAGGTTTGGTAAAGTTATTGTTGGTACACGAAACTGAATTGATCTCATAGAGGAAGCAAGCTTCTGAAAGAAGCCACTCTATTTTTGTTAATATTTTACGTTCGCCTTTTAGAGCAAGCTTCTCGAAGAAACCATGTGATGTAGGACAAAATCGAGGCAAACTTAGATCGAAAACGGACGTAGCAGAAATTTGCAAATTTGACGTCGGACCTCTGTTTTTTGCTCATAATATATCTATTTTGGGTAGCTCGACGAGACGAATGCAACATTTAGCTTTGCTGTTACATACGATGGATTTTGGATATTCGAGATCGTTTAGGTAGCGAAAATAGTGTTTTAGTATTTTGTGTTATTTTTGTCGTTTAGTTTATTTCGAATTCTTTTTATTTAGTTGAGTGGTTTTATGTTTTTCTAGATGATTTAGAATATGTTTCTTTGTTTTATTTAGTTAATTTAGAATATGTTTTATGTTTTATGACCCTATAAATAGGCAGGCCCGGTTTTGGGCCAAGGCTGCTAAGGCAACAGCCTTGGGCCTCCAATTTTTGGGGGCCTCCAACTAGAAGAAAAAAAAGTTGGCCCAAAAAAAAGCCCAATCCAAAAAATAAGAATCTGTATTACCCAACCGGCCAACCCTATACCGCTACTAACTTCAGTTCCTTCCGTCATTTCAAATTTTTTCAATTGCAATCTCCCATTCTCCCTCTCCCAGACGGCCAGACCTGTTGCCGGGCCTGGTCCGCGTCGTCAAGTCCCAAACGCCAACCAGTCTGTGATTCTGATTTTCTGATAATTTTTCAAGACCACCGGCTGGCCATTATTGTTCTGTAACTTCTGTTCATTTGTTCTTCTTCTTCAGCAGTTCACTGAGTTCAGCAAACCTCCTAAGTCCTTTCCTTACCTGATACCTTGATGCTCAGCCTGCTCCCTTCAGCCTTCAGTTCAGTGGTCCGACGAGTCCTCTAGGCCGCGGCTGTTCGTCGCCCCGGCCCCTGGCGTTCGGGTCTGTTTCCGGCGCCCAAAACCGGGCCTGCTCCTGTGCTCCATAGTAACTGGATCGATCTGTGAAGAAGAATCGGAATCTAAAGAGTTCGTAGTTACGTTAGATCACTCCAATTTCACTGATTTCGTTGCCAAACATAAGTTTGTCGTCGTCGAGTTTTACGCCCCATGGTAATTTTTTTAAATCGATTACCTTGAAATTTGTACTTTTAGGATTTCTGTATGAGAATTTGTATACCGGATTTTAGACTTATTGTGATTGATGCGTAATGAAAGACGGAATTGGAATTTTAAGTTAATTATGTTCAAGTACGCGGTGCCCCCCCCCCCCCCCTCTCTTTGCAAAAGGGAAAAAGAGAAGAAAAATTATTTAAGGATCTAGAAAGAGGAATGAATAACATTTTAATATTTGGAAACATTGTTACAGGTGTGGTCACTGCAAAAAACTCGCTCCTGAGGTATTATTCTATACTTAAAATGCTAGGGGATTATCTCTTTCTTTTCTTTTTTTCTTGTCCGATTTCTAGAGATTATATACTGTATATTCTATGGATTTGCAGTATGAGAAAGCTGTAGCTTATTTAAGTTATTTGTATAGTTTAAACTGAAATTAGTTAAATTAGGAATTAAAATTAGTTAAACTGAAATTTATTTCAATGATATATGATATTTGTGAATATGTGATTGAATTTGATTACCGTCTAATTAGGAGAATGGTTGATTCATTTTTCAGGTTTTTACTTGAATGTTGTTCAAGTTGATTGTTGAAAGCTTGTGGAATTCTTTATTCAGATTCATCAATCAGGTTCTATCGCTCTTTGCATTTAATTATGTCTACTAGAAAATTTGAATCTGGATATGCTAAAAGAAAATGAAAACAAAAATTACATCTCGGTTGTGAGATATGTTTGAATTTGTAATTACATCTTTTGAATACATGTCTTACTTATTTAAATATTTAAGTATTGTTACGTTTGAAAAAAAAAATTATATTCAAGGGCCTCAAAATAGCTAGTTGCCTTAGACCACTATATTCTCAGGGCCGCCACTGTAAATAGGGGGTTAATTTATTGTTTTTATTCATTCAGATTATTAATAAAATTCTTGAGATTTCTTCTCAATTCTCTTGGTGGAATCCGAGTTGCTTGGTGGATTCCAAGTTTTATATTACTTTTAAGGATTTCGCTTGAATTACTTGCTTCCGTCCTGCGTCAAGTGGTATCAGAGCGCGGTCTCTCCATCTCGTTACCTTTTGATCGTGTTTAATATATCCTATAACAATGGTCGTTGTTCCAGTTACTAAGGGTGAATTGGATGCACTAAAAACATAGATAACTAATATGGTGGATACCCGTCTTGAAGAATTACAACAAGACATATTACAAGCCATGGGGAACAACGCTGGAAATAATGTTGCGAACAATGACAAAGACATAGGTAATAGAGGCATCAATGGAGAGAACGATCCACGGGCTAACAGAGGCGCTATTGGTATAAGACATGACATTGTCGCTAATGAATCAGATTCGGAGGAGGATATTGCTCCTCCATGAAACAACAACAATAATTGGGAAGACTATCGTGTTAAGGCAGATATTCCCTACTTTGCTGGTAACTTAAGAGTTGAAGATTTCTTCAATTGACTAGAGAAAGTTGAGAGGTTTTCTGATATGATGGAGGTTTCCGATGGAAAATTAGTAAAGATTATGGCATTCCGCTTGAAGAGTTCTGTAGCAGTATGGTGGGATCAATTACAGGCCACCCGTCATAAACAAGGAAAGAATAAAATTTGCAGCTGGAGAAGAATGAAGCAGTTATTATAGGGACAGTTCTTGCCTTCGGATTACGAACGAATTCTCTATCGTATGTACCTGAATTGTGTGCAAGGCAATCGTTGTGTGCATGATTATGTCCTTGAGTTCCAACGATTGGCTGAACGTAATGATCTCCAAGAAACTAAAAATCAGAAGATTTCCAGATTTACCAGTAGGTTGAAGATAACCATACAAGAGAAGATTGGATTACAGACAATGTGGACACTGTAGGATGCCATTAATATAGCCTTGAAGGCCGAGATGATGGAGAATGACAAGAAGATAGCCAATTTCCCCAGGATTACTTATACAAATCTGCCAGATAAAGGGAAGACCGTGCAACAACCAAAATTTTCAAATCCAGCAAATAAAGGAACTAATGGTAGTGGAAGGTTCAATAACAGAAACCAGGCCAGAAATCAACCCCAGAAAGAGAACCTCTATGCAAAACCCACAATAGATGTCTGTTACCATTGTAGAAAACCTGGGCATCGATCTAACAATTGTCTAGAATGAAGGCAGGCAAACCTAATTGAGGCTGAGGAAAGCGACGATAACGATCTGTTCAAAGAAGAAGAAGAGGGCGAAGATACATATGATGGGGTCGAATTTGCAATAGAAGAAGGAGTCGAGAGGCTGGCTTTGGTGTTACAGCAGGTGTAATTACCTCCAAAAGAAGATGGGCAGCGACGTCGTATATTTCATTCATTTTGTTCTATCCATAACAAAGTTTGCAAAGTAATAGTAGATAATGGAAGTTATGAGAATTTTGTGTCTAAAAAGCTAGTGAACACTTTGAAGTTGCAAATTGTGAAGCATCCCGACCCGTATTCATTAGGCTAGGTGAAAAGGGGACCATCCATTCAAGTTATCGAGACTTGTAAAGTACCTCTTTCTATTGGAAAGCACTATAAGGATGAGATTGTTTGTGATGTAATCGACATGAACGCCTGTCATATTCTCTTTGGACGACCTTGGCAATATGATGTGAATTATATACACAAAGGACATGATAATATAGTGTTATTTCCTTGGAAGGGTCACAAAATCACGGCTCCTCTGGATCAGGAATCAAAATTGGGAATGAAAAAGTCTAAAAATTTCCTTACTTACCTGTGATGAACGAGAAGTAGTGAACTCTTCTAAGGATTCTTGTTGCATATTTCCCGTTGTAGTTAAAGGACTCATGGTAGAGGACCATAATGAAGAAATTCCGATAGAAGTATAGAAAGTCCTAAATGATTTCCAGGGTATAATTGCAGATGAACTTCCAAACGAGCTACCTCCTATGTGTGACATTCAGCATCATATCGATTTGGTGCCCAGTGCCAACCTACCTAATCTTCCACATTACAGAATGAACTCCAAGGAGAATGAAATTTTAAGGGATCAAATTGAAGAGTTGCTGAGAAAGTGTTTCATCAGAGAAAGTATGAGCCCTTGTGTTGTTCCTGTTTTATTAGTACAAAAAAAGGGAGGGACTTGGCGCATGTGTGTGGACAGTAGCGCCATAAATAAAATAACGATAAAATAAAGGTTTCTCATTCCCCGTTTGGAAGATATGTTGGATGTTTTAGAAGGTTCTGAAGTATTTTCAAAATTGATCTTCGAAATGGATACCATTAGACTGACCTTGTACCTAGGGCAAGTCTGCCGAATTTACCTCATTATTGCATGAATCCAAAGGAGAAATTTAAATTCAAAGGAGCAAGACGTTGTCGTGGCTAATAGCTTGGAAATTTTTGAGTTCAAATTATAATTCGGGGTCAAGTTATTCGGAGGTGGAAGTGTCTGATGTAGGACAAAATCAAGGCAAACTTAGATCGAAAACGGACGTAGAAGAAATTTGCAAATTTGACGTTCAACCTCTGTTTCAAGCCCATTATGTCTATTCTAGATAGCTCGACGAGACGAGTGCAACTTATAACTTTGCTGTGATATACGGTCGATTTTGGACATTCGAGATCGTTTAGGCAGCTAAAACAGTGTTTTAGTATTTTAGTGTTATTTTTGTCGTTTAGTTTATTTCGAATTCTTTTTATTTAGTTGATTTAGAATAAGTTTTATGTTTTCTTAAATGATTTAGAATATATTTCTTTGTTTTATATAATTAATTTATAATAGGTTTTATATTTTTCCTATTTAATTTTAATACGTTTCATTGTTTTATGGCCCTATAAATAGAGGGTTAATTCAATATTTTTATTCATTCAGATTATTAATAAAATTCTTGAGATTTCTTCTCAATTCGCTTGGTAGATTCAGAGTTGCTGGTGAATTCCAAATTTTGTATTTCTTTTAAGGATTTCGTTTGAATTCCTTGTTTCTGCCTTGCGTCACCATGCTATTATGTCCATTTTTTATTATTAAAATGGCCAAGTTGAAAGTCTAACATGGCATCATCCGTATGGGTCTCCGTATGATAATGAGTACTAATGGTGTTTTCCTTTCAAATGAGAAAGTTTGCATAAAATGAAAGGATCCGCATTTAACATTACTAAATACACAACCAATAGCATATAAAGTACAAGTCTTTTTGTCTTGCGTAAACAAAGGAAATGCAAGTCTAAAATATGTAATGAAATTTACTTCCTCGATTATCAAAATTGTATCCTACTAGGTCTTTCCTTTTCCATTCGGGTCTCCCCAAAGGCTTCATCGTTGTCCAGCCTTTTGTCGTGCCTAAATGCAAAGCAAGCTACAACATATGCAATAACTAGCAGGATTAATATGATGATGTTGATAATAGAAACCTTCCTCCAACTCCTCTTGATGCTAGCCAACGTGCCAGCTTTACACGAGTTACAGTTGTAACATAGTCGCTCTTGATCATTGCTCCATAGGACACAATCTGCATCACCTCCGTTTTGCCCTGCTCCCTGCTGTTCCCAATATGTCTCATTGTCG
The DNA here is from genome assembly GCA_963555705.1 of Ligustrum vulgare. Classification (NCBI taxonomy): domain Eukaryota; kingdom Viridiplantae; phylum Streptophyta; class Magnoliopsida; order Lamiales; family Oleaceae; genus Ligustrum; species Ligustrum vulgare. The sequence continues at coordinate 25,569,369 of OY743188.1, forward strand.
TACGAATACGCACATGATGTAGGCGGCTTGCAACATCCGGACTACATCAACATAGGTAGACGTAAATTTTCATCCACATACATATATTCGTGATCTTAATTATAAAAACCATTTTCAAGCTGGCTAATCGAGAGCCAGCTAGCACCTCAATTCATTTGCTTACGTCAAAAAAAAGAAAGAAAAAAATGTTACGAATACGAGTACTCGTAGTATATAGTATGTTCCACACTGTCATGTGTACAATGTGTAAGAGAAGAGAATGCAAAACCTCATATTATCATGGTATCAAAGCAGGTGTACGTTAATGGGGGCTGGGTTTGCTTCTATAGCCCTATGAAAAGGAAAGACCTCTAGTCACTCCAACTTGACGCTGATGGAAAATGTTAGCAGACCCAAGTTTAAGCATCCGTTTGGTAAACAACTTATAATCAAATCACTTTTTAATTACACACATTTTCTCTCACCACTTTTCAAACACACATTTTACCTCAAAATAAAAAATAAGCCACTACAGTGTCACCAAACAAATGCTAAAATTTAAGTACTGATTTTATAGAAATGAGTCGTGTGTGTATTGATGTTTGTTACCAAAAAAAAAAAAAAAAATTAGAAATATCACAAAAACGTGTTTTGTGGAGCTGAGTATCGGTCGACATGGTTTTGGTATAGACAAAAAAATCAATTAAATATTTATGTGGGGCCCGTAATTTGTGGAGAGCATAGATGAATATCTTGAACCAGTCCTTGATGACAGACAATTACCCAACTACATAAAGCTTGATCCCACATAGTGGAGTCAATAGTGTGCTGTTCAAATTGTCTTGTTATGAAACAATAATCCACATGTGAAAGGAAAGGCTACCATACAAAATCATGATGGATAAACCCTGAAAAAAAGCAAGACAAACACCTCAGCAATCTCCACCCTTCAACTACTGCCCTTAATCAACTATTTCAAACCAGATATTTTATTGAACTGTCTCAGACAACTACTTTTTGCTTAATTCTATTATTTATGATCAACAAAAGATATACTTTACGAAAAGGGAAATCCCTTAGCCTCTATTCTTTCACAGACTCATTACAACTTAACAATATGATTTCTCAAATCGACTTTTAATTGCAAACATTTTTTGAAATCACTTTTGAACAATACATTTTAGCTCAAATACATCAAAAGAAGTCAGCTGAGAATAGCCCTTTTTGAGAAATTTTGGAAGAATTGAAAAAGTGTGAAAAGTGATAAATTCATAAAAATGTTTGGTTGAAAAAGAATTTGTGGTTGAATATGAATTCGAGGAAAACCTCGTAAAAATGATTAATCTTGATCTTGATTAAGAAAAAACCCATCTCCAATTCCTCTCAGTCTAGCCCAATATCTCTGAGAATCCACGAAGTAGGGCTTACCTCGTGTTCAGTTCAATGAAATTCTCAACAACAAGTATACCATTTCTACCTTTATATCAAGACAAGACAAGAAAATGAAAACAAGTTGATTTAATTAATATTGTTACCTCAATAGGATTGAGTTTTCTAAGGTAAAACATATCAGCCGTCTCAGGAACTCCCCCAATACTTCTTCCCATTTTATTACACACGTGAGAGTCTCTAATACAAGAACTGATCTTGCTCCAGTAACTCGGACTCTTCACGCGCTCCTTCAGCCAACCTGAATAATCCTGAAGAAAATACTCCTTGTAAGCCCGGTTCATGATGGGCCGTCCGGACCCTTTATCGGTCACAGCATAAGCAAAGATGACGAACCCAATAAGCGCTGCTATGATGAGGAGCATAGCCCACAAGTAGAGGTACATGAGGAAGGTGTTACGGTAGCACGCACCAGCGAAGCCCGCGAGTGAAACAATCATGATTGATACCCCTATCACTATGAGAGGCCACTGCAGGAATTTCAAGCAGTCGGTGTTGTTGGCACGGCTGCTCAGCCATATTCCGCCGCCCAGGATGGGGATGGAGAGGAGGAAGGTGAGGAAGTTGAGGAAACCTATTAGGTGGTTGCTGGTTCTCATTTTGTAAAACTTCTTTTGTTGGTGGTCGGGTGTTTCTCACTCTCTCTCTTGCAGAGTTCAGAGTTCGAAATGTTTAAGCTAAGCAGAGAGACACGGCTGTATTAAGAAGTGCACAAGTGTGGTTATATATAACTATTATAACTATTATTAATTATTTATTTGTAATTTGTAATCTTAATTTTATCTTAATTCTTAGAATAATGTTAATTATATCAACTTTGAAATTGACATGTACCCAATTGGCACCTTCTTATTGAAAAAATGAGAAGCTAGCTTGTACATGTACACATGGACACCTCATAATTCTCTAATGAATATGAATCAACTCAGATAACTCGAGTAGAGATTAATCCTTAATTGAGGTAAATAACATTACTCTAATTCTTAATAAAAGTAAAATAACAGTCACCAAGATATTTTAGCAATTATTATTTTACATGTATTATCAATTGCATTGACATCTGTGATATGCTATTAATAACATTAAAATGTTATTTTTTCTATTTTATTATTATTCTTTTAATAATTATTGTATTATTTTGAAATCTTAATCTTAATATTATATATAAAAGTAAAATATTCGTCACTAAAATATATACATAATTTCTCGATAATTTTTTTTTCTAAATTTGGAAATTTTTTTGTTAAAAATAGTATATTAAATATTTTAATAATTATTATTTTGCATGTGTAATTAATTGCATTGACATCCGTGTTATGTTATTATTAGAATCAAAATGTTATTTTTTCTATTTTATTATTATTCTTTTAATAATTATTGTATTATTTTGAAATCGAAAAATATGTAACATGTCAAATTAAAATAAATAATAACTATACAAATTTTTAAGGCAAATCCAATTAAGTTGGGTTAATTTTACAAACTTAAGATTTCTTCAATTCATTCATCATTTTCACATTATTTTTATTTATTTACTGATTATGTTCATTTTTCTATTTTTCATTATAAATTTAAATAACTAAAATATGTAAAAATATATTACTAATTTTAACAATTAGTTTATATAATTTAATTTCTATTAAAGAATTGATCTATCAGTAGTTTTTTTAAAAATAATAGTTTAATAGTATGAATAAAGTAATTTTCAGTATGAAGAAAGAAGAATAAATTAATGTAACAATATTTATTAAAATTAATGATTGTTTTTTTAGAAAAAATACTTGAAATTTATAATTAATGGTTAAAAAATTAAATTATACAAAAAAAGTCTATCCTAAACCTCTTTTTGTGAAGAATATAATGAAAAACAATATATAAAAAGAAAAATGTCAAGCTTAAGGAGAATATGTAAGTTAAGTTTTGCACATGTATTGTGTAAGCCTAATTTTGTAGTTCAAAAGTTTTATTAAAAAAAAAATTCATTTATTCAAAGTTAATTCCAGAAATAGAGTTGATATGTTTATGGTACAATCTCTAAAACACTTACTTCATGGTCTGTTTTCCCGTAAGGAGATAAAATAATTCAACGGTTTAATATTTTATTAAAATATTAAAAAAATAATTATATGCCTTAGAAAATGGTGAAACTTTATTTCGTAATTTTATTAACATATATAGACAAAAAGACTTACTTATATATATTTTATTTATATTTTCATTAATAATTTTTTTATTGACATGTAATTAAATATGCATTTAATTATGTTCAATTAAATGCATCGCATTTAAAAATTAGAAATTATTAATCATGCGAAGAATCTCTTAAGTTGAATTCCACGTTCGTGTACCATAAATCTTGAGGTTGATTTTCACTTTCGTTCATCGTCAATATTGCTTAATTTGTTACATTTATTTATATATAGGATCACATATATTTAATTTGTTACAATTCCATTATTTTATATAAATTATAATATTTTGAGGGTTATTATTTCTATTCACGATAGTAAAAAATATTTGGACAAAATTTTTTATTTATTCTATACAAGTTATATTTGAAAATTTGCATTATTTTATTTAAATTTAAGCAATTGTTTAAATATGTTTTGTCTATAGCAACTTTTGTGTATCACACAGGTGTAAGTAATGACAAACTGTACAAACAATGTATTATTTAAAGAAGTTTTCCAAAATTGATGCGAATTGTAATTTATTTCTATTTTGAGTATTTGTTGACAGTCTGTATCATTAATTAAAACAAATTATGTGTTCAATTTTTTTTCCTATTTGTAATAATATTTACAGTAAAATCACTTCATATTGTACTTCCGTGCAACACACGGGTGTGCTACTAGTTTATAATAATAACTCAAGCCGTTTGGTAACATTATTTGGTTTATAAATTATTTTCTTTATGATTTTGAGGCATAAAGTAGTAGTTGAAAATTGGAGAGGGAAACTGTGTATAGTTATAATGTGGTTTGAGAAATTGTGTGAAACATAAACTAGTTTATAAATCATTTTTTGAGAGTTAAAAAGTGGTTTGAGAAAAAGTGATTTATATCTAAGCAATTCATGAAGCTTCAATTATATAATAATTATCCTAATTAATTATAGATGAGGGTTGGTTTTAAAAATAAATAAATTATAGATTAGAGTTTGAAGAAAAACACAATTTCACTGCAAAATGAAATTATGTGTAGGTACTTCCAATTTTGCCATATAATTCATAATGTGTTTGTTTTCTTTTAATTATTTAACGGAAGAAATAGACGAGAATGAGTAAAGATGAATTTCAAACTTGTCAAAGGTGGGGGTAATTTACGCAAATTACCCTTTCTTTTAATTATTTAAGTGAGGAAATAAACGGAAAATGATGTTATGAACTGTTTTAGCAATAAAATGAATATGTGAGAATTATTTTGCCAAAAGAAATAAAGGTAGAGATTAATTTCCCAGCACTTGTTAAAGAGGGATAATTTGTGCCAATTACCCTTGTTGTTATTGTTGCTATTCTGACTCAGGGTTGATCTGATTGAAAGTTTACCTATTTTAGGGATGTATTTTGCGAAGTTTACAATTTCATTGTTGTATTCCACCAAACTTATCAAATTCAGGGTTGTACTCCACAACATATACCAATTTTAAGGTTGGTTTTTGCTCGAATATTTGAACAAAAAACTTCTTCTATTTCATTAATACAGATACATATCTTAATTCAAAACCAAAAAAGAAAAAATTGAAAGTGGAGAAATGGGGAAATGAAATCATATCCAGCCCAATTTGAAATCATACCTGTTGATGTTCTTTTTGTTAAGCTTTGAAGTTTGCTGAAAAAGTGATTTGTCCCTACTCCTTTGTCTCCTTTATAATGTTGTTCTGGTCTGAATGTTTTTTTCTCTCAACCATGTATGCTTCATCATTTCTTTTCTTTATTCTTCCATTTCGGATTTTCTTGAGTAAACAAATTGTACTTTCCTCTTCGGAGCACCGATTTTTCTACTAGATATTTGGATTAGAGGGTTTGACTCTTTTGGTAAGCTAAGTGCTTACATTTCATGGTCTGCTTTCTATTTTCTAATAATAGCACTCTATGGCTTGATATTGACGTTTGTATAGGTTCAACAAGGTTCACTATCACATTACAATTATAGCCCAATTTTAATATTATTCATTTACAATTGTCCTCCATTTTTGTGATACATGATTTTACTTGAACTGTAGAGCTAAATGCATTAAAAACTAGGGACTTCCCTACGTATCAACCTTATTGTTCATGAATGTTGTATTTAGGATTTAGTTTTCCCCTTTGACTGTGTAGTGTGCTTTATAAGAGCTTGCTGGAAAGCTGATTTGTGGGCTGAGATAGGCCTAGGTCGCTAAGAGCTCTTCGGGGAGCTGAGAACGTGGCTGAAATTGGCCCAAGTCACCCCGGTCGTTGAGAGCTCGATGGGTAGCTTTGATCAAGGATAAATAGGTCCATGTTATCTGTGGAAAACTGATGGTTATAGTGACCCGGTAATCTAATTGGTCAGACTTGGAGAGTTGATGGACATAGTGACTCGATTATCCACCGTGGTCAGCTGTGGAGTGTTAATGGTCATAGTGATTCAGTTATCTACAATGGTCGACCGTGGAGAGTTGATGGTCGTAGTGACCGATTATCTATCGTGGTCAATCGTTGAGAGACGATCGTCGTACTGACCCAATTATCTACCATGATCGATCATGAAGAGTTTTTAACCGTAGTAACCGGATTATCCATTGACCATGATCGATCATGGAGAGTTTTTAACCGTAGTTACCGGAATATCCATCGTGATCGACCGTGGAGAACTGTTTGTCATAGTGACCCAGTTATATACTTTGGTAGGCAGTGGAGTTATAATTCCTTGCAACATCTTGGATAGTATAATATTGTAATAACAAAATAAATAACAAATATTTATTATGAATGAATAGAAATAACAAGAAACGAAAATGATAATACTTTTTTTTGTTCTAGACATTCCAAGACTTTGCGACATTCTTTTTCATCAAGTTTTATAATTCATAAGTGCCAAACTTGATTATTCTTATGATCTTGAAAGGTCCTTCCAAATTTACATCTAGTTTCCCTTCAACGTGCCCTGCAACACCAACCTTCCTCAATAATCATTCCCATTCCTCATCCATTTTTTTAATCCTGCTTTCCCATAGGCTTTCAAGAAAATATCCCTAGTTTTTCAATGTGGTTCTGAACAACATTTCTTTGGCGGATATTTCGCTAATAAGGTTTTGACCGAACTAACTATCTCCCTTAGATGGTTCTTTGTTAATGACCATGATTACCCTTCCTGCTAGAAGGTTACTCCCTATTTGGTCCCTTTCCTGGAGATTCTATATGGGAAATCTTTGTCCTACATTTCCATCCCTTTGTATAAATTGACCTAAGTACCCAGATTAGATCAATTACAAGATTTTCATTCAAATGATGACAATATTTTATTTGGTGTCCGTGTCCCTTGTGAAACCAACAATAGATGTCGTTCAAGCATTTTTCTTCATTCTTCAATGGCTTTAGCCACATAATTATTCCTTTGTGGGCTTTTGACATGAGAGATTCCTTTCAAGAGATGTTAATTGGGGCGTATTATGGGTATTTTCTTGTGCATATCCCGAGCTCTTAGCTGTCTAGGGGTCCTCTCAAGAAGGTTCTTTGTTCTCCTTCCACTTAGAATGCCTCTTTGCTTTTTTCCTTTGCCTAAAAGGCCTCTTCAACATTTATATATTTATTTGCTCTCATCAGCAATTTTGTAATGGCTATTGGTAGATTTTTCGTCAGAGAAATGAAGAATTTCCCCAGCTTTAATCCATTTGCTAGATTGTGCGAAGAGCTTGAGGTCAAGATTGGGTGCCTCTAGAGCTTCTTTATTGAACTGCCTCTAAAGACTAGAGCTTCTTTAATCCATTTCATGCTGGTTTTTATTATATCTCTTACTATTTAAATTTTTTTAAGGAATCAATTAGAAAATCGATCAAAATCATTGATGTAGTTTAGCGGTAAATGAGAAATTGAGGTTTGAGCTCTCACTTTGAGAGTGGCCAAGAATACTCTAAATGCTGTGGCCTTTTTGAATCCATAGATTAGCATCATGGTTGAGTCACTCCAATTGTTCTTTTGGATCAAACATTCCATTGTACTCTGGCAACGTTGGTAATTTGAATTTCAAAGGGAGTGGTTCATTAAGAATCTCCTGCGTAAATGGATTAGTACGCTTCCTCCGCTCCCAAGATTCATTATTAGTGAGTTTTCTTTTGTGCGAGCCTCTGTTCGTCGATGGCTCTCTTTAGGTTGGTTATCTTCCTCAGTCTTACCACTTCCTACAGGTACTTCCGGCATTCTTCAACTGTTGGTTATACAAGACTAGTCGAATACACATAAACTTCATGAGTGGTTTAGGTATCTTTTGCTGCCAAAGAGATTGTCGTGGAAATATAGATAATGCTGTGATGCATAATGGGAATTGCTATGCGAGCTTCTTGTTCGCTCCGCAAGTGCACGGGTCGCGCAAGTAATAAAATAGACATGAGTCCAAGTATCGATCACACATAGATTGTTTTAAATTGTATTTTAGACTACTACCTTAACCGAAACTAGAAAAACTTTGATTGAGTGGGAATTTTGATTTTGAAAAATAAATTAAAAATTAAACTAAAGAAACAATAAAAATTTGAATTTAAAACTTATAAAAAACAAATGCGTTAGAATTATGAATCCATTTTGACTCTATCATCCATATCTTAACCAAATTATTTAAATACATTTCACGGGTTTTGAAATTTCATATTCCAATTGTAGTTCAAACTCCCTTTCGGACAAGTATTAACACATATTCCTACACACGACCTAATTATTTTTTATGTTGAGTCCGAATGTTTAAGAAAGCATTAAAAGATTTGTGAATACTATAGCAGAAAATACTAAGTATAGGAGTATAATTCTATCCCCTATCGGACTTTGTGGTAATTGAAACAAGTCTAATGAAATCCTACTCTTTCAAACTTAAGAAATCACAACCTAAAATCATACAACTAGTGATCAAATAATTGCATGCTAGAAAAAGCATAATTCAATTGCTCAAAACCATAAATTACATAGAATAAATAATGGATTAAAACATGGATTCACGAGTTCAAAACTTCATCACAATTCTAACACAAGAAATCTAGCCTAAAATCATAGTTAAAGAAAATTCACTAGAATAATGAATAGAAGTCACCCTATTCATCTTCTTGATCATTGTCTTCAATCTTGAATTTGACCTTCAATGGATCCCCCAACAGTTAGACAACGTTTTAGCATCGAACAAGACAATTGGGAACCCTTAATTTCGTGCTCCAAGCCATGTATTTATAGATGTTCACAAGAATTAGGTTACATGGGGAGAAAGAATGCTGAATTCCGCGCAAAAAACCCAGTTGCGGCCAATAATCTCTACCGTGCGACCGCACGGTTCAAAAGTGCACGACCGCACGACTCTGCAGATTATCTTCAGTCGCTGATTTTCTGGGTCATGCGACCGTACGGTAAAAGTCCTGCGACCTCACAGTTCTACTCTAAATTGCAATTTCCATCTTTTAAATGTTACAAGTTGGTCCCTCTCTTTTAATTGCACAGCAAGTTCTTCAACTTCTAATTGTTGCAATTTAGCCCCTCAACTTATGATTTCTTTCAAATTTGATTTCTTCTTCCGTTTTTCAACCAATTGGCCATTTGATTAACTGCATCAACTCTTGACTTGCACACTTTGATATTTTAATCATCCAATTGCTTGATTTTGACTTCAATTCCATTGTTTTCCTGACTTTGGGTTATTTCTGAAATATAAACAAATACAAACAAAATAAATATCAAGTATTTCTTGAACAAACAATAAAAATCCTACTTTTAGGATAGAAATAAGTGTATAAAATAAAATTCTCAACACCTCCAAACTAGAACTATTGTTCGTCTTGAACAAAAATGAAACTAAACTATAAAGTTGAAGTTAAAATGTTTTTGTTCCTGTTGACTCATTTACCATGCGCTTCAACAATTCAGATTGACTAATCATTTTAGAAAAAGAAATATGAACAACATAAAATATTTTCATTCATCCGATGCTCAACTTCATTGTGTGTGTGTGAATAGCTAGAATCAAATGCAAACTTATGCAAAAATAAACTTAACAATGTATGACTTTTTATGCCAGAGTAAGTTCGAATCCCATGTGGTCAACAATGATTTTCTTTTGATTTTCCTTACCCTCTCATGGATGATCACAACCTTATTGCTTTTCTCTCATACCCCGAGGTCTTTCCTATTGATGTGGTTTCCAAACATGTATAAATTGCATTTTTCCACACAAGGCAGTTAGGATTAGACAAGTATGCACGGCAGATCAAGAATAATTAACAAAGTGTTAGGAATTTCAATCAACGAAGCTTATACCATTTTATTCCATTTTTCTTTCATATGGACGACTTTTTCTTTTAATGTCCTTGTCTTTTACCAAATTTGTGCAATACTTTTCATACTTACTTTCTATATGACCCCTGTAGCGAGCTTTAAGTATGCAGTTCCCAACTCAGTTGAGCTTAGGGTACCAGGTTCAGAGAACCCCTCAGACATAATTACCTGAGTCATAAAGGCTTAAACAGAAAAGTTAAGGATGTTTTTATGTCTTATGTGTAAGTCCACTCTCCGTACTTGCTTTCTAGTTGACCCCTGCAGCGAGCTTTAAGTCGGAAGCTCCCAACTCAGTTGAGCTTAGGGTACCAGGTTCAGAGAACCCCTTAAACTTACTTGCTCGAGTCAAAAAGGCATTTGAAGAGCAGAATAAGACATTTAGCATTTTTTGTTTTTATGCTGGTTATTATGGTTTATACATGTCGACCAAAACCCCTTACACTAAAGATGCAAAATCAAAAAGTTTAAATCTTCAATCCATCAATGCATACTCACACTAACCTTCCCACCCCCAAACTGCTTCTTGAGCAGTTTGGTTCTACATTTCAAGTCAGGATCTAATTTTCTTAAGGTTTGGAATTTTACAGTCAGTTCTATGTTAAAAGAGCACAAGTTTACCCCCACAAGTATCAAGCATCTCCCTACACAAGTTATTATTCGAAAGTGGCTATGTGCTCAAGTTTGATTAAAGTCTTACATGGATGAATGTTAAAAAGAATTTTAGTTTGCATGCTGCTCAATTTTTTAACTAAAGCACAAAAGTCAATTCAAATCATGTCATAAGCAATAAATAAATCAACAAAATTCAAATTTTTCACTTTTTATGATTTTTCAAATTTTTTTTACCCCAAAATCGAATGAAAGTGTATATGAAAACACATGAATGAGATTCCCACCCCCAAACTAGAAATATGCATTTTCCTCAATGTATTCAAAATAAATAAAGAAAATAAACACAAAATAACAAAGAGGTTTATGTACTTCCCGGGTTTGGAGAGTTGTGTTCCCATGTTTAAAGCTTGAAATTCAAAGTTTGTTGGACGAGATACCCCGTTCCTAGCTTTCCCATGTTTGCTCCAACGTGTTTTCTCCTCATGTTTCATGCAAAAGAACGATAAACAACATTAGAATGTATAAAAATTGCATGAAAACTAAAACAATTCAACTCAATACACCCAAACTTAAGAAATTTTGAAATTTTTGAAAAATGGTCGACCAATGACTTTCAGCTCTTGACATCGCCTCGAAAAAGTAAAAATTTCACGAGACATGTCCCGGACATATGAAAGTATATAACTTGGTCTACAACATATCAGAAATTCAACAAATTTGAAGTTCATATGAGCCATGAAAGGATGTGACAAAGTAGGTGACATGAAGCTGAAATTGGTGCAGTGGTGCTGTGATGCCTTGCAATGAGGTGCATTGAAGTACAAAGATGTTCATGTTGAGTTCTATGCCTTAAATCTATGTAAACAATGAATGGATGATACACAAATGATGTATAATATGTGAATAAGATGATCATCCAAAAATAATTGCAAAAATTTAACAAGACAATCATTGTGACATTAAATCAAACATCTTGCATGCATGTCAAGAAATCAATGAAAATCATAGAGTTGGAGACTTGAATCAAACCAAAATTTGTACCTACTAAACATAATTCAATGTCTCCAAGTTGTAGCCTAAGCCCATCACCATCAATCCACAATATTTAATTTTCACGAAAATTTGAAGTACACAAGAATTATGCACAATCTTGAAAATTGGTGAAAAACTATTACCTTTGGATGATTTTGATACAATGCAAGGTATGAATCTGAGTTAAAATGATGTGCAAACTTAGGGGAATAGTTGGGGACTTAGTGTTGGGCAATTTGGGGGGAGGAAAAACGGGTTAGAAGTGGTTAAAATAAAAGTTGTAGCATTATATATCAAAATGCAGGTTCTGTCCAGAATCTAACCATGCGACCGCACGGTTATCACACCGTGCGACCGCACGATGTTACAGGCAGTAACTTATAGTTTCTCATTTTCTGAGTTTTGGACCCTGTTTTGGACCCCTAAATGCTTTCAAATGCATGTAACCAATTTCTTAACAATATGTTTATGTCCTAAGCTAGATGATCATGTTGAAGATTGTGAGAGAAAGAAACAAAACAATTAGAAAACAAATAAATCCTAAAAATGCTAAAATATGCAAAAATAGGTGCAATGAAGTTTCCAAAGCCACTAACATGTCAAAATATGAATTCTAAGCATGCAAGTGATCACAAAATGCAATGTATAGCATCAAAACAACAATAAAGCAACTAGATAAAAAAATGAAGAAAAGAGTTTGAGAAGTTGGGTTGCCTCCCAACAAGCGCTTCATTTAAAGTCTAGAGCTAGACTCTTTGACAAACATTTCTCAAGGTGGTTTTAGATTGGATGGTGATGTCTCTTCAATACCTCTGAGTTTGTACTCATACCTCTCCCAATATGCCAATTCCAACTCGACATCTATCCTGGAGCAATTTTCTAGTTCTGGTTCATGAACATCAAATTGCATCATTGTGAAAGTCACCTCTTGATTTTTTGCCCGCAGCACTACATCTCCTTTTTTACATCAATTAATACTCGTGCAATGGTTAGGAATGGCCGACCAAGTATCAAAGGTAAATTTTCATCTTCCTCCATATCTAAGATGATAAAGTCCACTGGGAATATGAGTTTGTGAACTTTCACCAATACATCCTCCATGACTCCATATGGGTAACAAATTGATTGATTAGCCAGTTACAATCTGATATTGCTTTCCTTTGGTTCACCCAGTCCCAATTTCTTGTATAAAGATAAGGGCATCAGATCTATACTTGCACCTAGGTCACATAAGACCTTATTGAATTTTAAATAATCTATAATCCAAGGTATTGAAAAGCTCCCTGGGTCTTTGAGCTTAGGTGGCAGTTTGTTTTGCAGGATTGCGCTGCATTCTTATTCAAAGTGACCTCCTCAAGTTCTTCAAGCTTTTTCTTGCTAGATATCATCTTCTTTAGTAGCTGGGCATAACTTGGGATCTGTGTGATGGCTTTTAAGAAAGGAATATTTATGTGCAGTTTTCTAAGCATATTCACAAACTTGTTAAACTGCTTATCCTCTATTGGTTTCTTTGACCTTTGTGGAAATGGAATAGGAGGCTCGTGAGGGTTAATCGTTGATTTCACCTCATGGCCATCTTCCTTGTCAGCCATTTTCTCACCACTTTCCACAATTTGTTCAGGAACTTCAGCTGGCTTTTTGGCTTGAATTTCAAGAAGTTGCACACCACTACGCGTAGTGATTGCATTTATCTCATGTTGCACTACACTTATAGCGTTCCTTTGGGTTTACCTCAGTATTTGCAGGTAATGTACCCGGGGCTCTTGTTGTGATCAGCTGTGCTATCTACCCCACTTGATGCTCTAGGTTTTTGATTGAAGTCTGCTGATTTTGGAATGTAGTTTTTGTTTTTCTCATAAATGGATCTGTTTTAGCCATGAATTGTTATGTTCTTTCCACAAACTTCCTAATCATCTCTTCCAGAGCAGGCTTCTTTTCCTCTGTATTGAATTGGGGTGCAATGTGTCCATTTGAGTGATCTTTCCAAAAAAAATTAGGATGATTGCGCCAACCCGGGTTATAGGTATTTGAGTATGGATTATTCTAGCGTTGACCCCCTTGTACATAATCAATTTGCTCCACTGGACAATCCAGAATAGGGCAATCTGTAGTGGTGTGGTTTGCACCACACTCTTCACAAGTCACTTTAGCACTTTTAGATGAATGACTCACCAGTGCTATGCCCTCCACTTTCGCAGCCAAGGAGTCAATCTTTGCTGATATGGCAGTGTAAGCATCCACTTCATAGACTCCCAATGTCTTCTTCGGTACCACCCTATCTAATCCTCAAATGGCATTCGTGTTTGCTATCCTCTCAAAGAGCTCCAATGCCTGTCCAATAGTCTTTGTTCCCAAAGCACCATTTGAGGAGGAGTCAACCATATTTTTGAAGTGTGGAAGTAATCCTTCATAGAAAAACTTCACTTAGTCTCCTCTAGCGATCCCATGGTTTGGAGACTTCCTCAACATGCCCTTAAATCTGTTCCACGCATCATCAAAAGATTCAACATCATGCTACTGGAACACCGTGATGTTATGTCTCGGTTTGGAAACCTTTGCTGGAGGCATGAATTTAGTGCAAAACTTATGAACGAAGTCGTTCCAGGTAGTGATACTCGCAGTGGGACGAGAATCTAACCAGTCAACAGCTCTATCTTTTAAGGTGTAAGGGAATAACCTGAGTCTGATAGCATCATCGACACACCCTGATATTGAAAGTGTTGACACATGTCTAAAAATTTAGAAACATGTGTATGTGGGTTTTCATCAGGTCTCCCATGAAATTGTTGTCCATTTTGGAACATACTGATGACATTGGTTTTAAGTTGGAAGTTTGCCTGCCCAAATGATGGATAGACTATGCTGGATTGACTTTGAACCACCTGAGGTGTCATGAAGTCACCAACCAACATGTCATCTTCATTTATTAGATCAGCAAGGGGTAGAAGATTGTTGTTGTTTGCCATTTGAATTTTTTGATTTTTTGATTTATCTAGTTCTCTAACCTCTCTTAATCTACGATGTAACGTACGTTCTATTTCCGGGTCAGCTTTGAAAAGATTCCCGTTTTTCGAATGTAACATACACAACTGCAAGAAAAGTAAAGAAACTATTAAAAAAAATCATAAGATAAAAATAAAATAAAATAAAACAAGTAAAAGTCCGAATTAGTGAAAGTAATCTAAAAGTAAATTTAAAGAACAATCCCCGGCAACGACGCCAAAAACTTGTTCGTTCTGCAAGTGCACGTGTCGCGCAAGTAATAAAGTGGACGTAAGTCCAAGTATCAATCACACAGAGATTGTTTTAAATTGTATTTTAGACTACTACCTTAATCGGAACTAGAAAAACTTTGATTGAGTTGGAATTTTGATTTTGAAAAACAAATTAAAAATTAAACTAAAGAAACAATAAAAATTTGAATTTAAAACTTATAAAAAATAAATGCGTAAGAATTATGAATCCATTTTGACCCTATCATCCATATCTTAACCAAATTATTTAAATACATTTCACGGGTTTTGAAATTTCATATTCCAAATGTAGTTAAAACTCCCTTTTGGAAAAGCATTAACACATATTCCTACACATGACCTAACTATATTTCTATGTTGAATCCGAATGTTTAAGAAAGCATTAAAAGATTTGTGAATACTATAGCAGAAAACACAAAGCATAGGGGTATATATCTATCCCCTATCGGACTTTGTGGAAATTGAAACAAGTCTAATGAAATCCTAATCTTTTGAAGTTAAGAAACCACAACCTAAAATCATACAACTAGTGATCAAGTAATTGCATGATAGAAAAAGCATAATTCAATTGCTCAAAACCATAAATTGCATGGAATAAATAATGGATTAAAACATGGATTCACGAGTTCAAAACTTCATCACAATTCTAACACAAGAAATCTAGTCTAAAAACATAGTTAAAGAAAATTCACAAGAATAATGAATAGAAGTAACCATGTTCATCTTCTTGATCCTTATTTTTCAATCTTGAATTTGGCCTTCAGTGCATCCCCCAGCAGTTGGATAGCGTTTTGGCATCAAACAAGACAATTGGGAACCCTTAATTTCCTGCCCCAAGTCATGTATTTATAGATGTTCACGAGAATTAGGTTACTTGGCGCCCAGCTGCGACCCATAATCTCTATTATGTGACCGCAACGTTCAAAAGTGGGCGACCGCACGACTCTGCAGGTTATCTTCAGTCGCTGATTTTCTGGGTCATGCGACCTCACGGTATAAAGTTGTGCAACCAAACGGTTCTACTCTGAACTGCAATTTTCTTCTTTTAAATATTACAAGTTGGTCATTGTCTTTTAATTGCACAGCAAGTCCTCCAACTTCTAATTGTTGCAATTTAGCCCTTAAACTTCTGATTTCTTCCAAATTTGATTTATTCTTCCATTTTTCAACCAATTGGCCATTTGATTAACTGCATCAACTCTTGACTTGTACACTTTGACATTTTAATCATCCAATTGCCTGATTTTGGTTTTAATTCCATTGTTTTCCTGACTTTGAGTTATTTCTGAAATATAAACAAATGCAAACAAAATAAATAGCAAATATTTCTTAAATAAACAATAAAAATCCTACTTTTTGGACAGAAATAAGTATATAAAATACACTTATCACTTCTTGTTGTATTGGCCCTTTTGGATGGTTTCTTCTGGATGATGGTTATGCTCTCTCTTCTGCCGCTTCGTGGTCTAGTTGTTCTTGTTCTTGAGCATAAGTATCTTATGGAACTTTTTCCTCTTTTTGTCGAAATAGGCACATACGTTTGATCTATTGTTCCCAATGGTGGGGGGTGGGGGCAAAAATGTTGATGTTCTATTTTGTTAAGTTTTGAAGTTTATAGAAATTAATTTGTCATTGCTCTCCTTCTTTTTTCTCCTTTATACTATTGTTTCGATCTTAATATTGCTTCCATTTTCCATCTTTGCATTCATCATTTCTTTTCATTATTCCCCTATTTTCAATTTTCTTTGGTAATGCAACGTACTTTCTTATTCTTAGTTCTAGTTTGTCTACTAGATATTTGAGATTGGAGTGTTTGAAGCCTTCATTAGCTATTTTTGCGAACTCATTGCTTACATTCCAATGTCTATTTTTACTTTTTTAAATTAACACTCTTTGGGCTTGATATTGAATTTTGCATGGGCCAAAAAAGGTTCCCTATCACATTTTACTATTATACCCAAAGTTTTACATTACCAATACCAATTTCAAACTCAATTTTACCGTCATTAAGCTTTAAAAGAGTCAAACTCATTCCCCTAAAATGGAAAAGAATTTTTTTTTTTGTTGAAATCAAATCCAATTTATCCCAATTTCCTCTTCTTCGCTCAGTTCCAGAGATGTAAGGAAATCCTTTTTTTTAGCTTAAAATTTCTTTCATTTTTGTATCCCAAAATAAAACTCTCAGGAAATTCTTGTTTCAGATAATCTTAGAGTTTGGAGATAATGAGACAAAAGTGTGCTTGATGTTTTTATTGATTTTAGTCTTCAAAATCCATTTTAACAAAGAGTTTAAAAGTTGTGGACAATGAAGGTTTTTCCACAGCGTTTGGGTGATTTAGGAGTGATGCGAACTCGGGAGGGGGTCCGCGTCGTAGCTCGCGAAATAACACTTGGAAAGTTCCGAATTCAGGTTGGAACAGACGAGAACACTACAACCCGAGCCTCACGACGTAAGAACCATAGGTATATTAAACCCAAGACCCGTTACGATGCGAAAACAAGAACCGTAATGGTTTGAACGCCACAAAGGATGCCCACGCCTTTGCTAAGTTCGATTTGTTGAACACCACAAATATCCCACAATATTTTATAAGTTCGAAGTTTGTTCAATTCCAGAACAATGTTGAGAAAACACTCAATATATTTTTCATTCATCAAAATCTTGCTTTTACATTCAATGGAAAAGCATATAAATAGGCAAAATAAACCCTAGTCGCTAACTGATTCTGAATAGAATTCTAATTAGGCTAAAATAGCTAAAATAACTAAAATAACCAAAATTACCAAAATTGGAAAAAGAATTAAAAACCAATAAAGGAAATACAAATCAATTGAAATGCTAAAATCCGATTCGCGCCGCTTACGGCCTTAAAAGTCGGACTTACGGTCGTAAGTCCTTCTCGGATCAAAATGTCTCAATATTAATTACGGTCGTGAATCTCCTTCTGAACAAAAATACCAATATTCATTTACGGCCGTGAGGAAGGTGATGCGGCCATGAAATCCATAAATAAATTACGGCCGTGAGAAACCATGTTATGGTCGTAACCTCAACTCTGCTTGAAATTGTACGCTAGATCAGTTACGGCCGTGACTCTGGGTTTTACGACCGTAATGCATCTTTTGCCCAATTTTCTAATCTGTTGACGTGATTTGAATCTCGACTCGAGCCCAACATGAAACTTGTTTATTTTTCTATGTAGAATATTGTTGAAGTGCCCGTATCTTGATTTCTCATTTTTTACTTTTTTTTCGGATCACATCATCCCTCCTCTTTTAAGATGATTCGTCCTGAATCATAACATTGTTCTTAGCTTCTTTTTCGGATCACATCAAGGAGGGTTTTGCGCTTGATGTTTTTATTGATTTTGGTCTTTAAAATTCATTTTAATGTAGAATTGAAATGATGTGGACCATGGAGGATTTTGCACCAAAATGAAAGGTTATGAAGTATTTCACAAAGCAGGAAAAAGTTAGGAAAATATTATGCTAATGAGCTCAATTTAAAAACATAAGTCGAACATAGGCTTAATGATCTAAAACAAACTATAAGAAGATTTGAATCATGGTCACAATGGGTTTTAGAACATTTGTGCTATCCCATATATAGAGTTTTATAGATGATCAATGCTTGAAGCTTAACTATTGATTGCTTTTAAAATACAGTAAAAACTCTATTAAATAAAAATGTTGAAATCGAGAAAGTTATCACTTTTAAGGAGTTATTAATTTATCGATAAAAATAGATTACGTGAAGTATTTCTTGTCAATGCTATGAAAATATAATGGATGTTGAATGCCCCTTGTGAATTATAATGATAGATTAGCCAACTGGCACAAAATTATTCAAAGACCAATGATATGCCTACCATAGATGATAATTATTTAGACGATAAATCTATTTTATCATTTGTTTCTCCAAAAGAAAAATCATTTCAAGTATTGTAGTTGTAAACACATAAAAAACATCCAATTCATAGACCCAACATGAAGGCTCAAATGTGAGAGTCAAGTTACATCAAGGTGAATACAAAGAAGCTTGGGTGATTAAGCAACACAATTCCCCAAACCATTAAAAAAAAAAGATATTTTTAAACAACACAATTCCTCAAACCATTTCTTAACCACACATATTTTCTCTTTCCGCTTTTCAACCACACATCTTACCTCGAAAACATAAAATACATGTTTTTAAACACAAAGTTTAACAAATAGATCCTAAGTGATTGCAGTAATGACTGGGCGATAGGAATTGGATGATGCACAAATGAAAAGGTAGTTTACCAGATCAACTGACGATCTACTGTAGCCATCGTGAGCAGTTATCATAGTGTGGAAATTTAGTGAGAATGTGGGCAGTAATTGTAGTGCTATCAGTTAGTGAGAAACTGGATGACTCAAGTTTTTATATCATGGAAGTTGCTAAAGGAAGTTAATCAACACAAGTGGACAGTAGTTACAAGTATCACATCTTAAGTCGGTTGCAAATCAAATGAAGCAGTTAAGAGACTCAAGGTAGTAGCTATATATAATGTAGAAATTTAGACATTTAGAAGACCAAAAAATCAAACTCAAGTATTGTTACCAACCATGAACAAGAGTCAAGGCCTATAAGCACCATATATTGGTCCATCCAACATGGGTGCCTTAAATTTAATGCAGAGGTGTTGGGACATCCAATATGGGAGGTACCCTTAATATGAAGGAAACGTCTAAAACATAGGACCAAATACGTATCAATAAAGGAGCAAACCAACCATTCCTTGGTACTAATGAAGCAAACAATGGCCCATTCATGTATATTGTTGAGGTTACTCTTGTTAAGCCACCAACAGTAAATTATATACCACAGTCTTATGAGTTCCACTTGACCCCAATGCCATGTTGAGGGAACAAATAACAGAAATCCTACAAAATCAAATGGACTTTGGAACTTGACCCATAATTCGTCTAACATTCAGAAAACCTTATCCAGATTGGGTAGATCAAGAGTATCCTTGGCTTAGAGGGTCTAGGGTGCTTGAATTTTCCTTGTTCATTGGTCTAGTGGAAGTGTCCACTTTGGAACACATAAAGCGTTCTACATTACAACGTGTTGAAGTTATTGATTACTGGAAGATGAGATTGTTCTCAAGTTTACTGACTTTGATCGCTTTCTTGTGGTTCATTAACTTGCTAGCTAATTCTGTTCAAACATGAAAACAGTTGGAGCAGTTATTTCATACTCAATTTTACAAAACAGAATCGAAAGTTGTTTTAGCAAATTTGGGAAGCTTGCATCAATTGCCAAATGAATGGACTGAGTCTTTTCTTCAAAGTTTTAAAACGGCTAGGAGAAGATATTTTGTTCCCTTGCTTGAAAACTAATTTGTGAAAATTGCCCAAAGCCGTTTCAATTTTGAATTAAAAAAGAAATGTCAACAAAGGTAGTTTCCCGATCACTTTCTACTTAGCACTATTGTCATTAGATATGAACAATTGATAAGAGAAGAAGAACAAACGAGGAATTCAAGTGAAGTGACTTATTATAGAAACCCTAATTCTAACATAAATACCATTGATACTGGTCAAGATAAAGCTGATGTATATTTGGCTGAATTGGTTAAATGAGACACTTATGCTTGTCTCATATTAACCAATTTAGAAACATCAAATAAAAACGAACTTGCTAAAGAAGAAGCAAAAAGGTTAGGACGTTTCCATTTGATGTAATAAAGACTGGTAGAATATTTGATCAACTATATAAAGACAAGCAGGTAAAATTGAGTAACAAGCGTAGATTTCAAAACCCGAAGCAAATTAAGGGTAAAAATGTTGTAAGTGGCATAATGCATGTTCTCAAGTGACTAATAATTGCTTGATTTTTCGTAATATGTTGCAGGATATCATTGAGTCTGGGCGAATTAGATGGCACTGGATGAGAATCATTTCTCACAGCCAATGGATGTAGAAATTGTTATTCTTAAGTTCAACAAGCTTGATCGCCAAAGTTCAAGTTGGTGGAAGACGAAGGAAAGGACGAACCACTTCTTAGTGCTTTTACGCGATTGGAATTCCTTGAAAACAAGGAATTTGGATCGATTTGACCCATGCCAAGAAAATGAATTCCATGGAAAAACTTGACAATCAAACATGTTAAAGTTGGAATATTGGGTGGAAAATCACATTTCCAATGGAAAAACTTGTCAATCAAACGTAGCCTAAATGATTTAACTAAAATCAATTAAACAAGAAAGCAATTTATGTTTTTGTAATAAATGAATGAGAAGTTGGGATTTATCAACTTCAAGTAGTCAATACTTTTAATTCCATCATTCAAGTTTTAATCTAATACTGTGATCGATCGAGTTCACTTATGCATATAAAACTCCTCTCTCAAGTTTAAATCAATTTTACCTAATTAGTCAACCGTGTTTCTAGACAACAAGTTGTAATGATTAGGTGCATGGAACATGAGAACTCACTTAAAGATCGCAATAACAACAAATGTATATCTCTATCGTTTGTTCAAATACCGAGTTTTATTCCTAGATCTAGATCATTAGCTCACCTCTCGGATTATGAAAACATCCCATTTAGCTCCTCTTGAAAGTTCCGATTGACAACATAAACATCCACTTTTTCTAAATTTGCTCCAAATATTTTCCAATTGTGCATTATTTCACTCGATTTCTTCATTCACATGAATTTGGGATTATTTCTAAAATGGAAACAAACAAAAAGCAATTAAGTTGGATTTATTAAAGAATGACAATAATTTATTCTAATTTAGATATACAAGTAAGTGTATAAAATATACTTATCAATGGAGGCCATTTGCGTGCCATGTTTGGGAATAACATTAATATTATAACTTGTCTTTCCAATGGTGTTTAACATATCATTCATTAGATTCTCTATCCACTCCATGACCTCTTGGGTTCATTGTTCATTTTCGACTACCATATTCACTGCCTTTGCAAATGAGCTGTACAATTGATCATATCTAAGTTTCTCCTCAATACTTACCCAACCAGCATAATTGATCTTGACTCTAGTGTAAGATCTAGGAACATCCCTCTCCATCTCCATAAGATGTAGCATTCAGGAAGCAATTTAATACTATTACGAAATAAAACCTTTATAGCATGTCTACAAATTATGCCTCTAACTCAAACAAGTAACAATTACTGACCACCTCACACCCCCTCTCTTCCCATTGTAACAGCAAAAGTTTTCGTCTTGTCTAAATTTTCTAAAATTATTTCTTCTTGAACCTCATACATGTTTGGAAGACAGCAACCTTTGGTAACGATAATATCACAATACATTTTTCCAGCTAATTCCTCTTGAAAGTCTCTAAATTTTGAGAGTGTGTACACGTTTTGGGAATATGGCCTAAAATCTGATTGGAACTGCTTCTCAACTTTAGACATTAGTGCGTGTTCATATTGTTCTACAAATTGCTTTAGAGAGGTTTTCAAGTGGACATACACATCGAAGAATGAGTTTATGCTTTCACTGCACTGTGTTGTTGACATAACTAGCTAAAAATTTGTTTTCACAAAAAAAGGAACCCAACAACCTTTTTCGTTATATAGACTAGACAACCAATCATTGTCATATACCCTATACTTATCAATCATTTGAGCCCATCTATGTCTCAACTCTTCACAACTTTGTGATTCGTATATTACATCATGTATAGACGAAAGTATGGATCCTTTTTGCTCGTGGTACCCAAAATTTTCAAGAAACTTCTTTAGAATGTGCCACAAACACCATATATGTTTTGTTTTAGGGAAAACAATTTCAATTAGATTTTGCATTGCCCTGTCCTGTCCTGATCTGTAATTATCACAATAGGAGCCTTACCTTCCATACACTTAAGCCAAGTTCTAAATAGCAACACAAAATTGTCAATATTCTCATTTGACACTAAACTACAGCCAAATAGGGTCAATTGTCCATGATAGTTCAAACCAACAAAAGGTGCAAAAAGCATGTCATACCCGTTGGTCAAATATGTGGTATCAAATGTTACAACATCACCTAATTCTTGTAAGCTTTCCTGCACATATTATCAGTCCAAAATACATTTTGCAATTGAGACTCGTCATACAATTCAAACTAAAAAAGAAACCCGGGCACTGTGCTTTCATTTTTTAAAAGTAAGTTTATATTACAGGTGCATCTTCGTCCCTTAGCCTTAGTCATCTAACCTTCTCTATGCAGTTTCTACAGTCCTTGTAAACAAATGTGTGCTATTCATATCCACCTGCTTCAACAATGGCTAAGTTGAAGCTTTTATGTAATGGGATTTCTGCTGTGTCATTTACTTCAAGCTTCTTTTTCACCTGTTCACTCAACTGTCGATTACACCGAAATGACCTGGATTTTGATGGAATTGTCTTGTGAGTGTGCTCTAGACAAACATTAGTAATATGCCAATGATCCTAAAGCATCTATACTCACTACCAATTTAGCCTCACACCTTGTTTGCATAGTCGGATGAGCCTTCAAATAATCACTTGTGGCACTACTTTTCTTTTCTTCTCGACCGCATACAAACACTCCATATCTTACAAGCCTGCCATCATTTGTTTTAGAAGTACTTTACAAATTTAATTTGAGTCGGGGCGTAGCTTGAATTTCTATTTTTAGAGCTTTGAAATTTTTTTGTTGTATTGAAGAGTCGATGAGTATTTGATTATGGATTTTTTATGTTGAGAAGTTGGAAACTGATTTTGGATTAATTTTGGGGTAGTTGATGTTTTTGATGTTTAATTGGAGTTTAGTTTTAGTTTTAAATATGTTGAGGCTGAATATTTTGATTTTATTGTGGCATCTTGATTCCCTTATAGGTTGGTTAAGTCCAATTTATAGGGGAGATTCTATCGAAATTTTTGTAGAATTTTATAAATAAAAAATGAAAAATTTAATTTAAAGTGATTTCAGTTAGGGTTTCGTTCTAATATATGGTGAATATCTTGATATATAGATCGTTAGTTATGGATCGAAGTTGGATGTATGAGAGACATAATATACATGAATATGTGAAAGAAGTTAAAGAATTTATGAAATGTGCTAAGGAAAACAAAATAAAGAAAGGGGAAGAAATGATTTTGTGTCCTTATTGTGATTGTAAGAATATGAGAAAGTTTCGTAACTCTTAGTAAGTGAAGAGCTATTTGATTCGTCATGGATTTAAGGAAAGTTATACACGGTTAAAAAATGTATTATAAGTTATTGAATACTACGAATTGTTTAATTATGAATTTATATTTTATTAACAAATAACTACTAATTCATTTTACTTTTTTGTAGGCATTTTATAAAGAATCATACTCAATGGATGAGATCAATGAGATAAGAAATTTATGGGCCAAATACTTCTTTGATGAGTGTATGTAAATTTCTTTTTTTATGTAAATATGTAAACATTTGTAACTAATTAACAAAATTAATGTAAATATGAAACTATTTTGTTGATTTATTTAATTTTATTACACATATATGTCAATTATATATATGTTAGGTGTTGATAACTAGATTTGGCGATGAGAATGTGTAAAATGTGCATAGTAGATGCAAGATATTTGTAGAATCTTGGTTAAAATAAAATATAAAAATAAAAATAAAAATAAAATAAATAAAAAGCGTTGGTTGTGGCTTGAACACAACCGACCATATAGTCAACAATATGTGTCGGTTGTGAATGACAAACGACGCATATAGTCGAAATACAAGTCAGTTTACAACGACGCATATTGTGCATACGAAGTGCATCATTGCCAAACGCTTCATGTTTACAACCGACGCATATTGTCTTGTACAACCGATGCATATGATTCAAACTGTACTAGTTGTTAAAAATTGACAAATGTCCAATAATGTGAACCTTCAGAAAATTTTGATCGATAAATGAAACATTTGAACAAGGTCCATTACCAATCAATATAAAAAGGAAAACCTTATAAAATGTCATGAAAAAGGAAAGGAAAAACATACAAACTAAGTTCACAACTAGTACATAAAATAAAGGGAGAAAAACTAATGATAAGGTTGAAAACTTGTTAACAATTAGAGGTGTCAAGACGGACGGGCCGACCAGACCCGTGAAAACCGGCCCGGATTGACCCGGGACCGCGGGCCGACCCGTGACCCTTGACCCGTGCGGGCGGTTCACGGGTCAAGAAGTTGTGAACCGCGGGTTTTGCGGGTCAAACCCTCGCGGGCCGCGGTTAACCCGCTGGCCCGTAAAAAAAATAAAAAAAAAAAAATTGTTTTATTAAATATGGTAACATTGAAAATCTCTCTTCTTCTAGAAATTCTAATACAACTTTTAAAGTAAAATCTTATTTTTTTCTCCCTAATAGCTTAAAAAGTAACGTTTTTTTATAATAGTAATTAAAAATACATTTATCACTTAATTGTTATTTGTTTATGTTTTATTTAAATTTGCAAATTTAGAAGTAATTCATATAACATAAATTATAATATTAAATTCTATGTAAATATTTTATGGTATAAATATGAATTTATCATTTTAATCATTTTGTATTTAGAAATTTGACAAAAAAAATTGCTATAAATATGAAAAAATCTATATTTTTATTCATACGAGCCAAATAAGAACAAATCGCGACCCGTATGGGCTCGACCCGGATGGGCCACCGGACGGGCCTGGGTTGTAGTTCAAAATTTGCGGGATGACCTTTAACCCGTAGCGGGCGGGCCGTTACCGGGCTTTTTATTGGCGGGCCGACCCGGCCTGGACCACCCGAATTGACACCTCTATTAACAATAGGAAAAATAATAAATCAAAAATTCTGATAATAAATTATATACCACTTCCCTACGTGATTAAGGTCAAAGTCTGTACATAAATGTGTTCTCTTTGAAGAAATAAATTTATAAAGAACAATGTTTTCAGACCCGGCCCCGCGCATCGACCCAACTGAGAGACTGGATCAAGGGTCAAAGGGTCAACTCGGGGTCGATTCAGGATCAACTCGAGCATTAATTAATATTAAAAAAATCAAATAAATAAAAATAAATAAAAAATATATAAAACCCGGGTTAAACCCGAGTCCAGGTCCGAGTCGATCAGGTTTCCCGAGTCGTTGACCTGTTTGACTCGACTAGGTTTTTAATGTGATCCGGCCTAATTTTTTGGCTGGGTCGCGGGTTTCCGAGATGATCCGGTCGGGTCGGTTTTGACAATATTGATAAAGAAGAACCCATAAATTATTCTAATTTGAGATTTAAGGGGAAAAAATACTAACTCATTTCTGACATTGTCCTCTAGATCCTATGATGCAACTCCAACTCAACAGTAGATTAACCAATGCACCATTACTCGAAAAAATCAATTTAAAAAGGTCCTATTTTTGGATGGCTGATCAGTAAAAGATCATAATTTTTTTTCCCGAGCTGGCAGATGTGAGTAGAGAAGTTGATAGTCTTGAGTTTCTTGGGAGAATTAATTTTGGAGATTTTCTTCACTGGCGGGAAGAAATGGTAGGAAAAGTTATTTGCCTTTTTGTTATTCTCAAGATTTATATTAAATCTTGTGATAAATTGTGGATGAAATCTCGTGAGATGTAAAGATTGTAAGAGAAGTTGTGAGAGTAGCATTACTCCAAATTTAATTTATCGTGTCAAGAGATTCTATTATTTTCATTACATCTTAATAAATTTAGTTCAAAACTAGGGGCCGACATTTTTGCCCAAAATAGGTGGAATAGACAGGAATCGGATAGAACTGGTTGGTTCAATTCTCTCATTCCTCTACCATATGTGTCGACTTTGTGATAATGTATCGAGAATCGACCGGTTCTAACCCGGTTCTCGATATTATCTTGAGAACCAAGAGTGAATTTGGTTCTGGAAGTTTTCAAATCTTGTTCTCAACATATTTTTATTTCAATCTTTCGTAAGAATTAAAGTTTCTCGTTATTTTCAAAGTGGTCGGGGATCAAGATCTTCATGTTGAGTATTTTTGAAGATAATAAGGTTATAAATATTGTGTTTTTCATATATACTGTTGTATGAATTTTCTTAGTAATTAATTTTGGATTCAAATTTTACAATTTATGATGATGTTAATAATTTATCATTTTTTCCGCATTTACTACTTAATCTTGAGTTTTTGAGTGAATTTTGTTTGTTACCTTCTTTAATTGATTTTTTTTTTTTTACATTACACAAATGACAAGTGCATTCATAATTTATTTTTATTTATTTTAATTTGACAGACAAATTTAACTTTATTTTTACAAATTCTTAATACAGAGAATCGAATTTGACCAAATCGGAACCGATTAGTTATATTTCGATTCAATTCTATAGTTAGATATCAAATCAATGATTTTATTTCTAAGATTCTCATTGATTCTCGATTCAATTCGGTTGTTGGTTTGTCACGTGAAATGATACATAACTGAAAGCATGTCGATGGCAGGAACATAATAGGGAAAGCGTACCCAAAATCTATTAGGTCGACTGCCCAATCGCAATGGGCTTTGGGCCCACACCTAATTGTCGTGACACAGAATTGAACAAATTTTTCCTAGTGGTAGGTGGCTAATCAGATTAGTGGTCGGTCCTACAGAAAATAATCTGACTTTAAATCAGCATTGATCCTTTAATGACAATTTCCAACGAATTTACAACGTAATACTTACTTCTGTTCTGTTTGATATACTCTCTCCTTGAGATAAACTTATTTCTTTTTTCATATAAATTAAGAAAATATAATTAATAAAGTTGGACATATAATTTTTTTCCTTATATTTTACTAATATATCCTTATATTAAATAATGTAATAAATATGATTATTTTATATTTGTTGATAACTATGGATATTAAATAAAGATATATTAGAAAACTTTAAAATATTTGGACTTCAAATAAGGACAGTGATCTATAAATTGGAACAGATAAAAAATAAATTCAAGTTCATCTTCATCGGATGGAGGGAGTATCAATTCTCCATGAAAATGAAAAATGTTTTCATGAAATTCCATAAATTATTTATTTGTTTAAGTGAGCTTTTGTTGGATGAAATTCATTTTCTGTCATGTCTCAATTTTCGTTATTTACTTTGAAAATAAAGAAATGTTTTCATTGAGGGCATGCGGATTTATTCAACATTTACAATACTTTCAAATATCAATTTCACTTTTAATCAAATACAATAAAATTTCTTGAACTCATAAGTTTTTGACAATTCAATTCACTGAAACTTATTTTCTTTCCATCCAAGTTTCATATTTGTAATCAAACGGATCCTAGCTCTTATTTGACTTTTATTTTTTGAAAACTAATTTGTCCCTTTAAATAAAACACGATAAGGATTTCATTTCATGTAACAAACTTTCTGTCTTTGCGTGTAATCCGTCCAAAATGATCATTTGGGTTATAAATGAAAATTACGCATGGATAAAGGTTTGGAACTATTTCTGCCAATTCTCATAAATATTTCATATATTGAGGTTGCATATTTGACCAAGATGGTAAGAAGAAACTAATTTTAAGATGGGAGTATATCCTTTGCACGTTTCATGTATTGATGAATAATACTCGTAATGCTTTTGAAGAGTTGAAATTGATTTTGAAAGTAATTGGATTGATGTTGTTAAAGGAAAAGTTAAAATTGTAAATTCATTGCATTTTTTAATAAATTGAATCATATTGAAATTTCTCATAATTCCTTGAAATATATATTGGAAGGTTATTTAAAATATCAGTTTAACAAAGAAATCACGTGTCAACATCACAAAATATTAGACAAATCCAAAATTAATTTATAAAATATTTAAGTGAAATCATAGAATAAATATGAAAAACTGTGCATATGCAAATCAAGTCAATTTAAAAACATATTTTTATATAAAAAAATTTAATATTATGTAAGTTTAATTAAACAAAAATTTTGTATTCTTAATTGGAATATAATTAAAAAATTAACTTTATTTTTATATTCATTTTTTTTTTGAAGAGTTTTGAAATTATTTATTTTA
Source organism: Ligustrum vulgare (assembly GCA_963555705.1). Lineage (NCBI taxonomy): Eukaryota > Viridiplantae > Streptophyta > Magnoliopsida > Lamiales > Oleaceae > Ligustrum > Ligustrum vulgare. The sequence goes on from OY743188.1 coordinate 25,598,193, forward strand.
CAGTCTTAGTTATCAAAGTATCTTAGCTTGAAAATAAATTAAATATGAAGGGTGATATTCATCGAAAATATAATAATTTAAGTGTAAAATCAAAAATCAAAAATTTCTCAATCATGCACTTTTAAAATATGTTGATGTAGATTATTATATGATATAATATATTTTGTAAACATTAGTAACAAGCATGTGATTTGCATGTCTTACGTAGATGATGAATTTTAAAGTAACTTTTTAATTAATAATACTGTTTTTGAAAATAGTTGACAAAATTTATATTGTTAGAGGAAAATTGTAAATTGACTTTAATTCTTAATATATTAATATTTTATGGAAAATTTTCGTCCAGTTTTTCAAAAAATATATTAGACTATTATTTAAAATGTTACCTTAATAAATAAATTGTGTATGATATATTAAGAAGTAATCTGATATCATAAATATTAGGAAAATAAATAATTTCTTTATAAAATATTTATGATAAATCACGAAAAAATGTGCATAGATAAAGTAATTAATTTGTGAGCAAAGATTTTTATAATGAAAAAAGTGGAATATTTACTCCTATTTGGAAGAAATTAAAATAAGATTTTAATTCAATCAAAAATAACAATTAATTTTTTCCACATATTTTATCGGACCCACAAATTTTCAACCTCATTTTATTAATTTCTATTAAAATCTAGTAAAAATCTTATTTTTATCCTCACAAAACAGTGACAATATAAATTTAAACTAAAACTAGTTCATCCATCCGTGCGATGCACGGATTAATTTCACACCATCAAAAAATTTAATAAGAAACATATAGGAGGGGTAATTGAAGCAATAGTTTTTTTAAGAACATAATAACTAATAGTTCATCCACTTTGATTTTTTTATTTTTCTAAGAGTTTTGAAATTATTTATTTTATATTCTTAATTAGAAACAAATTAAAAAGAGAATTTTGTTTTAATATAAATTAATTGATGGTTTTGATAAGAATTTAAGTGTCTTTAAAAATAAAAAGTTTCACGTTCAACCTACTTGGAAAAAAATATATTTTTATGAGTAACTAATATATAATTATATGAGTTAAAAACAGAAAAATTCATTAAACGCATAAACGCGTTTTTTGAATTATTCAATAAAGTTATAACAAAAAATGAAATTTGATGCGACAATACTCCAAAAGTAAATTAAAAGGTAACAATACTAAATTAATATTAATTGAATAAATAGTTTCGATTTAGTTAACATGGATAAATTAATGTTTTTAAAATAAGAATTAAAATAAATGTAAAATTACTCTCAATAAATGAACTAAAGGTATCTACATCTATATCTATATTATTATTATTATTATTTTATTATTATATATTAAAAGTAAGGAAGTTTTGATGTGAACACATGTTCTAAATAAGTGGTTTAGTGTGAACATGTGTTGTAAATTAATGACATTTATTATTTTTATGATAATCAATGGTGGTTTTGAAAAACTATACATTAATTTATTATTGTTTAAAATATGAAATTCTTAAAATTAATTTTTTATTATCTTCTTATTTATTTTTCTCATGGGAATGTGTTTTTTTATCCATTTACAATTTTTTTTTTATGATTCATGTGTGACGTGACAATATTATTTAATCAACAGCATAAGTATAATCCTCGAATAAATTTTTTTGGAATAATTGAGTAGTAATTGTTATAAACTATTATTCATTTGATACTTTATTTGTCAATTTTTTTTTTACTATTCAAATATTAAAATACAATAATTTTTAATTTTTGTAGTTTATAATTTTTTTTAAATCATAAGGATTAAATTCCATATATAAATGATTTTACTATATATGATTTATTATTTTCTATCTAAAAACTATGCATTCGTTTATCATTGTTTACACTATGAACTTTTTCAAACTATTTCTCTAATGCGACAATATTTTTTTATCCATTTACAATATAATAATATACTTTTCTTATCTAATTCTTATACGAATGTTGCAGAATACTTGAATTTTGGTGATCCAACAACATAAGGTATAATCCTCGAATAATTTTTTTTGAAGTAATCTATATCTATATCTATATATATTAAAATTAAAGAAGTGGTTGGTGTGAACACATGTTGTAAATTAATGACATTTATTATTTTTATGATAATCAATGGTGGTTTTGAAAAACTATGCATTAATTTATTATTGTTTAAAATATAAAATTTTTAAAATTAATTCTTTATTATCTTCTTATTTATTTTTCTTATGCGAATGTGTTTTTTTTATCCATTTACATTTTTTTATATGATTCATGTTTGACGTGATAATGTTATTTAATCAACAGCATAAGGTATAATCCTCGAATAATTTTTTTTTGAGTAATTGGGTAGTAATTGTTATAAACTATTATTCATTTGATACTTTATTTGTCAAATTTTTTTTTTTACTATTCAAATATTACAATACAATAATTTTTAATTTTTATAGTTTACAATTTTTTTTTTTAAATCATAAGGATTAAATTCCATATATAAATGATTTTCCTATATATGACTTATTATTTTCTATCTAAAAACTATGCATTCGTTTATCATTGTTTACACTATGAACTTCTTCAAATTATTTCTCTTATGCGACAGTATTTTTTATCAATTTACAATATAATAATGTACTTTTCTTATCTAATTCTTATACGAATATTGCAGAGTACTTGGATTTTGGTGATCCAAAGCATAAGGTATAATCCTCGAATAAATTTTTTTGGAGTAATTGGGTAGTAATTGTGATAGACTATTATTCATTTGATATTTTATTTGTCATTTTCTTTTTTCTTTTTCTTTTTTTACTATTCAAACATTACAATACAATAAGTTTAAATTTTTATAGTTTACAATATATATATATATTTTTAAATCATATGGATTAAATTCCATATATAAATGATTTTCCTATATATGACTTATTATTTTCCATCTAAAAACTATGCATTCGTTTATCATTGTTTAAATTATGAACTTCTTCAAATTATTTCTCTCATGTGACAATATTTTTTATCCATTTACAATATAATGATGTATTTTTCTTATCTAATTCTTATACGAATGTTGTAGAGTACTTGAATTTTGGTGATCCTACATTTAATTGTGAAAATCGCAGGGCCTTTTTTTGGTATGCGAAGTGTGTGGGCAAATAATACAACACAAATAAGCAGAAATATTCACTCTATTTATATCATTATGCATACGTTTGTTCTTATAAAAAATAGAAAAATATTATAGTCGTAATTATATGAGAAGATATGATAATCGTGCAACGCATAGGTGAAAATACTAGTTATAGAGAAAGAAAAGAATGTGGGATAAAATGAGAAATCGAAAGATTCTCACTCATCCATGCTATATATATATATATATATATATATATATATATATATATATAAATAAAAAGTTTCACAGTCACCTTACTTTATTAAAAAAAAAACTATTTTTATCTGTAACTAAAATATAATTGTATGAGTTAAAAATAGAAAAATTCATTAAACGCATAAACACATTTTTTAAATTATTCAATGGAGTTATCACGGTAAATAAAATTTGATGGAACAATTTTCTAAAAGTAAATTAAAAAAATATGATGGAACAATTTTCTAAAAGTAAATTAAAAAAATAGCAACGTTAAATTAATGTTAATTGAATAACCAATTTTAATTTAGTCATTGTCGATAAATTAATGTTAATAAATAAAAATGAAAATAAATGTAAAATAAGTTCCAATAAATGAACGGGACTATTATTGAGAAAAAGAAAAAAAATTTGAGAATAAAATGGGAAATCAAAAGATTCTCACTCATCAACACCTTAAAGATATGGGTAATTATATTCACACAACACTTTTGTATATCTGCATCATAGTTTAATTGCAAGAAAAATCTTTAGTGTTTGTTTACTTTTGCTTTTATGTCCTCAAATTTTTTTAATCGCATTATTATTCATAAAATTCAATTAATTAACATATTTTGTTTCTAATTACAATTTCTATTCAAATATTCGGCTAATTTGCATTGAAAAGATGTGCAAATATTTTTTTTAATTTTTGTATATTAGTTATTTATTTTGATTATTTAAAAGAATGAGAAATAAATTAGTATTTTTCGTCATCGTAATAAATATTTTGAACGAAAATCGTCTCTAAAGACAAGATGTTGAAATTAATAAAGAGTTGATGATAAAAAAAGAAAATTATAAAAATACTGGGCGGGATAAATGTAAAAATATAAAAAAAAATTTAGGGATTTTCATTGTAATTAAAATGTGGTGTGGTTAACAAAAAGTGTGGTGTCAATATATTTACCCTTAAAATATTATAGAATAAATAAATGAATGTATATTTGATATATTATTAAACATGTAAGGGTATATTAGGAAATCAAAGTTTCTTTACTATCCACCCTTTTTTGTAGACTAGTTGTCTAAACGTGCTTTGAACATTAATTGTCCTTTTGAAGTAATTTTTATAAATTATGTTGAGCAAAAAATTCGAGTTTTTCTCAAAAAAATTAGCAAAAAATGCAAGACAAATAAAATTAACAAAACAAATAATTTTTAACATTTAAACAAAATTTCTGACTCACTTATTTGATAAAAACAAATATGAGCTTCAAATCAAGAACAATATCAATAATATTTGAGAATAAATTATAGGTTTTATTTATATAATATTTGAAATATTATAAAAAGAAAAAAATATCGATGAAATTTAATATCAAATATTTTTCCTTTATAACGAAGTTGGGGACTTGTGGGAATTTACCAATGCATAAATTTGATAATTTCGGTGAGATCTCATCCTTAATTTCTTCAATTTTGTTGTTTATTGTGAATTTGATTTCAGTTTCAGCGTGCACATTTAAATGTATAATTACTATTGTTCTATTTTTTTTTTTTTTTCCGATAAAGTCGATATATTTTCCCTTTCTGAAGCGTGAGAGTGAAAAATTCAATTGTGATCCAGAATAGTGTAGCAAAAATTTGGTACCTTTCAAGTATTAAATAGACAACATATTTGTTTAATATCAAAAAAATTATTAAAATAAAGATAGACAAATATAATGAGAAATATCACATCTTCATTAATAAAAATCCAAAATAAATTTTGAAACTTCCATGTGTACATATATGTTTCAATGGAATATGTACAGAAATTAGAAATTTTTATACTTCAATTTTCTCCATATACGATCACATTTATAGAAATATATCATTTATACTTTTATTTTTGGACAAAACCATTCGATTTATTAAAAAATCAATTTTGAGAGAAATGATGTCTCAAAAAAGTTCAGCAAAAAATGATGTTAGACTTTTAACCCTTTTTCCTTAATAATGAAAATTTATTAATATTTAACTAAGAAAAAGAATTTCAATATCATGAAGAAAATTATAATTGAACTTTTTTCACTATTTCCTTTATGAGAATAATGTATTAATATAATTGTATTTGTGTTTAGTGAGAATAAATAATAATTTGAAATAAATCAACGAAAAATAAAAAATAAAAATTGAAAATATTAGGATTTATTTGAAATGCTTTTAGTAAGAAAGTAAAGAGTTTAGATTGTTAGTATTTTGAAATTAACGACATCATTGATAAAATGAAAGAAAAATAATATTAAAATAATTAATCATCAATTAACATTAAGGATAAATTTGAAATTTTAAAACAGTCGCGATGGTAGAAACGTCTAAAAAAATTTCTCCTGTTAAGCCACTTTTAGAAGTGATATAGATAGATAGATAGATAGATAATGAGCTATATTGGGTTATAGTATATGTTGTATTGAATTATTTTAGTGTAAAAATATATATGAATATTAAGGATTCTTGAAATTATAAACCTGTTAATGTAAATTAGTAATTGAGAGTTATATATAATTATATAAATGTATTAGATTGAAGGTTATAATGCATGTGATTTTGGTTATAAAATGAGGATCGTAGATATTGTTATTGAATTAATTACATTGTTTTCAAATGAAAAAATAATAGAATATTAAAAATATAATTCAAAAAATATATCATTCATATTTCTCACAACTTCCTTAATAATGAAAATATATTAATATTTAACTAAGAAGGAGAATTTCAATTTTATGAAAAAAATTATAAACAGACTTTTTTCACTATTTCCTTTATGATAATATATTTATATAATTGTATTTGTGTTTAGTAAGAATAAATAATAATTTGAAATAAATCAACGAAAAATAAAAAATAAAAAATAAAAGTTTTAGGCTTTATTTGAAATACTTTTAGTAAGAAAGTAAAAAGTTTAGATTGTTAGTGTTTGAAATTAATGACGTTGTTGATAAAATGAAAAATACTTTTAGTAAGAAAGTAAAAAGTTTAGATTGTTAGTGTTTGAAATTAATGACGTTGTTGATAAAATGAAAGAAAAAAATAATATTAACATAATTATTCATTAATTAACATTAAGAGTAAATATGTAATCATAAAAAAATTATGAGCGTAGAAATGTCCAAAAAAGTTTCTTCCTTTAAATCACTTTTAGAAGTAGTATATATGGATTGTATATGTTGAAATATAATTTAAATTTAAAAATGAGGGTAATACAAAATAATAAGAACCCATAAGTATTAAAATCATTGAAAATTGTGGTATGTCGTTTCATTGGAAGATTCATAATTTTTTTATTTTATTTTATGATTAAATTAAATTGTTTAATATGATAAGTTGAATAGTTATTATATATTGAAGCACTACATATCTTGCTTTTATTAGAAATACATTCTATAACAAAGATGGAATCTATAAGTCCGAATGTTAGGTGGCGTTCTATTTGTATTTTATTTTGTATTTTCATTTTCGAAAATGTTTTGTGTTTTGTGTTTTCATTTTTGTTTTCAAATTTGCTGAAAACGCGTTTGGTTTGTCATTTCTGAAAACTGTTTTTGAAAATGAAAAGCTGGAAAACACGTTCTGTTTAAAATTTTGCAAAACACTATTTAAACTATTTTTAATTAATTTGCTAGCAGAATACTACTAACTCCAACTCAAATTTCCTTTCATAATACACTAAAAATATGGTTACACGCAACACACTAATGTGAGTATTAAGAGTCTATATTAACACAGCTTGATCAGGTTCGGGACTTAAGAAAGCTCTACTTCTATTAAAATTCAGAAAATTCAAGTTCTTTCAAAACCACCAGAGTCCATTTATCATTACATTTTTTGAAATATAACAACAATAATTCTCATTTAATTTTTTTTTTTTGTAATGTTGATATTGAATTCAATAAAACTTTATTTAAACTAAGTTCCAAGTTAGGATAATTCTCAAAAAAAAAAAAAAAAAAAAATCTTTATTTAGGCTTAGTTCCAAGTTAGGATAATTCTAAAAAAAATAATAAAAATAAAAACTTTATATTAAGCTTAGTTCTAAGTTAAGATATAATAATAATAATAATAAAAAAAATTCCCAAAACGCGTTTTCCGCGTTTTGGACATTTTTTATCGAAATACACACAAAACGCCCAAAACGATGTTTCGGACGTTTTCCGTTTTGTGTACAATTTTTTTTTTTGTTTTCCAAAATGCGTTTTCGAAAATGGTAAAGAGAACGCGTTTTTAACGTTTTCGAAAATAAAAACAGAAAACGACCTCAAAACAGCAAAGAGAACAGGGGCTTAGGTTTTTTGAAAGTTTTTAGTTTTGGTGAAGTATAAGCGTATTGATCATAGAAACGTAGCATTAATGCATTACAATATTTATAATATAATGCTTATCTAGTTAAGTTTAACTCGGAAAAATTTCATTAGTAAATGCGATATTTAGTAGAGATATTTATTAATATGATTTTGGTGTGAAACATGAGCAACGAGCAGTGACGAATTCAAACATTTTGTTCAGCACGGACGAATATCAATAAAAAAAATTCCAACACGAGCGGACTTCAGTAAAATAACTACATTTAAAAAAAAAAAAAATGTCAAAAATTTTTGCTAATTTTTTTTTTTTTTTTTTTTTTTTTTCGGGCGGATCCAACACGGACGAGCGCAGGTGCTCGCCATGCTCTCGATCCGCCCCTGAGAACAAGTGAGCTCAGATAATCAGATGCATGATGATTCTAGGCCGATTCGCATAGAATTTTGGCTTCCAAGCTAACTATTTCGTTCATGAAGCATATTTTTTATCGTTATTTTTTTAAAAAAAGGGTTAAAGGTTTGCCTTTATCGCTGGTGCCACCTGAGGGCCAAAATATATATAAAATAAAATAAAATAAAATAAGAAGAATAGGTACAATTGTTTTGCGCTAAGTTGGATTACGTTGTGTTACACATATTCAACATTTTACATCTCTAATCTGGCAATGAATAAGTCAAATACTATACTCTCTAAGGTGTAAAGTATTTGAATTATTTTGAATAGGAAACTTCGCTATTAAGCATAGATTAATGAATTGATTAAAGTAAAAAAGGTGATCAACCTCAAGAAGTAATCCATATTTTTCAATTTATCTTATTTTAATATAAATAAATTTCCTTATTTTCAACCGGTTAAAAGTCACAATTCATTAATATCATCCTTTTTCAGCCTAATAGAAATGTTCCAAGTGGTCAAGAAATTGACTCGAAAATATTAAATTTGACTGTAACAAATTTTAGCCCTGTTTGATGTAACTAATAATCTCGTAAAAGTTCATAAAATGTGTAGTTAAGAAAATTAATAAATTGTATGAATCATATTGGAAAAAGCGGGTACATTTTCCTATTCAAAGTGATTACTATTCACAAATAAAATAATGCATGAATGAATAAAACAATAAAAAAATCTCGACAAAATAATGCTACTGGAATATCAAGGCAAAAACTAAAGCAGAATAAATACTAATGCAAAAAAAATAAAGATCAAAATTTAACTAAGTTCGGTAAATGTTATCAACGTCCTCAAATATCTCTCACCATTTTCTCTATATTCAAATATTACTCCAAAATACCCAAAGATCGAAAATTATCAATCACTCATACCAAAGAGATGAAGAATAAATTATTCAAAGTAGTGAATACTTTTGGGGTGTTTAAGAAGGGTGAATGAGACCTTTATTTATAACTCAAGTTAGAGTTTTCCCTTTTGTTGACTACTGATGTGGGATTCTTAACAAAACTCAAAAGGAGCAAAATAAACTAACATATCTCCAACTTGGCGACTTAGTGTCTCTCAAACAAATTTCTTTAATCTCTTGACAATCGATATAACGATACTTTCAAATGCACCTGAAGGTGGTTTCAAACTCGTAGGATGTTGATCAAACTCAAACAGTGGTTGAACTTGATCAATGTCACCATCTTGGTCAACATATCTGTAGGATTATCAAAAGTCACAATCTTTTGAAGCGGTATCTTATCTTTTTCGACACTCTCTTGAACAAAGTGAAATTGAACGTCATTATATTTCATCCGTTCATGGAGACTGAGCAGGATTGTCACAGGTTTTGAGGCCTTAATGATTTTGTTTTTGCTAAGTGGATAGCACAATCTTACTATCACAATTCACATCGATATGTTGTTGAGAAACTCCAAAGTCTTTAAGCAACCCTTGAAACTAAATAGCTTCTTTAGAAGCTTATGTTACTACCATATATTATGCCTCTGTAATAGACAAAGTGACTTTCGATTGCAATTTAGACTTCCAACTAACTGGTACTCTAGAAAGACTGAACACATAACAAGTCGTAGACCTATGCTCATCCATATTGCCAGTTGTTTGAATCAACATATCAAATCACGAACTAACAAATCTTATCATCCTACTCAAAAACCAAACAAACATTTGCAGTGTTCAAATTGTACCACATAATCCATTTCACAGCTTGCTAATGCCTTTTACCAGGATCATGCATGTGCTCACTACTCCAACTCCAACTTCATGTGAAATATCCATCCTTGTGAACGCCATTGTATACATCAAGCTACGAACAATAGTAGCATATGGGACTCTCCCCGTGTATTCTCGTTCTTCATCATTTTTAGGAGATAAGTGAGCGCTAAGCTTGAAATTATGAGCAAGCAGAGTACTTATATAATTTGTGCTTTCATTCATGTCAAAACGTTGTAGTACCTTCTTCCAATACTGCTTTTAAGTCTAACAAAGATTGGCACTCTTCCTCTTTCTACTTATCTCCACGTTAAGAATCTTCTTAGCTTCTCTAAAATCTTCCATCTCGAATTCTTGATGAAATTGAGCCTTTAATCTTTCAATCTCTGCATGGTTCTTTTATGTGATCAACATATCATCAACATTATAATAGAAGATAGATGAAAGACGCATCCTTCTGAAAATATACAAAATGATCATGTTTGCTTCTGGTGAACATTTGCTTTCTCACAAATTGATCAAATTGCTTGCACCATTATCTTGAATAGTGCTTTTATCCGTACAATTATTTATTCAACATGCAAACCCGATTCTCTTTACAAACAAATTTTGAAACCTTCCGACTGAGTCATATAGATTTCTTCATCCAAGTCAATGTGAAGAAGTGCAGTCTTCACATCAAGTTGAACTAGTTCCAAATCCAATTATGCTGCCAAGGCCAAGAAAATTCTAATAGATGATTACCTCACTATAGTCAATTCCCTCATTTTGAGACCAAAACTTCCTTGTGGAGAAAATCATCTTTGCACCCTAATTGTCTTTTTGCTTTCAGGTAGTTTCTCCTTTTCCACATCTTGTTCTTTTAAAGGTTTTACATTTCATATATAACCTTCATCCACTTCTCATATTCATAACTTTTGATTGCTTCTTTATAAGTGGAAGGAATGTCATTTTCTACGAATGAAAGTACATAGACCACCGTATTCTGAAATTGACCAGGTGAGCTCGTCATATCATTATATCGAGCACGCATCTTGATGTCTTGTGGGCGTTGCTTATCAATTACAATTGTTCTTTGTTGGTGGAGGTTCTCTTCTTCTTCTGACTCATTTTTTTCTAATAGAGAATCATCTTCTATTTTATCTCCATCAACTGGACTATTGATTCTGCTTTCAAACTCCACATGTTCTGAGCATGCTCAATTTGCTGTGAAGCTCAATCTTTCTTCTCAAATATATCGAGCAAGCATCTTGATGTCTTGTGGGAGTTTCTTATCAATTACAATTGTTCTTTGTTGGTGGAGGTTCTCTTCTTCTTCTGATTCATTTTCTGCTAATAGAGAATCATCTTCTATTTTATCTCCATCAACTGGACTATTGATTCTGCTTTCAAACTCCACATGTTCTGAGCATGCTCAATTTGCTGTGAAGCTCCATCTTTCTTCTCAAATACTTTCTTAAAATGGAAGATTCATCAAAGGTAACATCTCCGCTGAAGATTATCTTTCTTATTTCAAGATATCAAAGACGATATCCTTTAACACTAGAAGAAATCCCCATAGAAGTAGCTTTCTTTGCTCTCGGATCCAACTTTGATTTTGTAACATTTAATATGCAGTAGAACCAACATGTAAGGAGATTTTACAGAACAAAGCTCCATTGGCATTTTGCCTCCCAATGTAGATGATGGTAGACAATTTTTGAGATGGCATGCTTATGTTACAGGCTTAATCCAAAGCTACTTGCCCAACCCAGATTGCATAAAATACATCGAATCTTCACCTGTAAAGTTTGATTCATGCGTTCTTCCACTTCACTTTTTTGTGGTGTAATTTGAACAATGAAGTTTCGTACAATACCTTCCTCTTGACATACACTCTCATAAATGGGTCGTTTGTGCACTCGATCCCATTGTCAGATCTCAGGTGCTTGATCATTCTACTGATTTGAGTTTCAGCCTCTATTTCATAACTTGTTTATAATCAAGTATATAAACAATACATTTTTCATATCATTTTTTAATCACACATATTTTCTTAAACCACTTTTCAACCCGCATATTTTATCCCGAAAACAGTAAATTCTTTATTTAAAAAAAATGTTTTACCAAACAGTGGCTCAATCATCATTTTCCATTTAAGGAAAATTCTCAATACTTCATCTTTCGTCTTCATGAGATAGACCAAGCTCTTCTTGAGAAGTCATCAACGAAAGTAAATAGTATTTGCCACTCATAGATGAGGTCTTATTTTTCCCATATATCAGTGTGAACATAATTAAAGATTCTTTTTGTTTTATGTATTGTCGTTCAAAAGCTCACACTTTTTTGTTTTCCCATTACACATGTTTGTAGAAATTCAACTTGTCGATCTTTCCACCTTTCGATATTCAACATGCATTATCATTGCCTATGAAGACAACTCCAATGTCTAGTTCTTTGATTTTAAAGAAACCTTTTTTTGGATCATATGGAAGGTACAAGTCGAATAAGAATTCCATTCATCAGAATGGGTTGTTACTGTTGAACTAGTAGCGCAAAGTCCAAATCATCAGTCTCGTACTCAACTATACAAACATCTGATGAGTCTTTCCTTTCTTTTGCAACTCCAGACCATCTTTCTTCCAATGTCCTTTTCATAGCAAAAGGCACGTTCATGTTTACCAAGTCTCTCTCTTAAACGAAATCTTCCTCTTGACACCTTCTGGATTTATGGATATCCTCTTGCTATTGGTGTTCTGCTGCTACAATATTGCTTTAGATTTTATCTTTCTTCCGAGTTTCATGACTATACAAAGCATTAAAAAACTTAATCAAAGGAAACTTATATCATTCATAATGATTAAGGTCGTGATAAGATGATCATACTCATCCGAAAAGAGCCCAACAACATCAAAGTCAAATCCTCATCATTGAAAGTCTCATCCAAATTCAACAAATGATATTAATTGATTAAAGGTTACTATGGTCATTCATAGTGGAAAGGCTTCTGGCTAGGCTAGCTTGGCGATGGAACCCATGAGAAGTGACTTGAAAGGCAATTAAATCGGAACAACTTATTTTTTAATTAGTGTCAGTTTTGTCCACTATTCTTCATGAACTTGTCCTCCAACTGCTTCTATAATTTGCTTGCGGATGTTTCCTTCATGAATACATACTTCTGTTCTCTAGAGAGACATGAACGGATTGTATCACATGCCAAATCGTTTATATTTGTCTACTCAACTTCATCTGCTTTATCTAGTTTCTATTCTTCAATGGCAATGTCTAGACCTTCCTAAAAGAAAGCATCTATCAATTCTCATTACCACTTACCAAAAGGATCGTTTCCATCAAACTTCTCTATCTCGAACCTTGCATTTATCACAGTCATCCTCCTCAATATTGATGATGAGGCTTCTAACTTGATTTCTATAGATTTCTCATGCACCATTTCAAAAATCAAAATACATTTCTCTCTTTCCTATTTTTTAATAAAATAATATTACAAGAAAATTCAAAATTTTCGTTATTTTTAACCACACATTATCAAAAAATACTACTCAAAAACTCACATTTCCTCCTAAAATGTGCCTCAAACAAGGGCTGAACAAACACAAAAAAATATTGCTATTGAAATATAAAGGCAAAAAGAAAAGCTGAATAAATATTAATGCAGAAAAATAAAAAACACCAAAATTTAACTAGATTCGGTAAATATTATTTATGTCCTCAAATGTCACCAAACCATTTTCGTCTCGTTTGATTATTTTTGTTGTTTTTAATTGATTTACTTTTTAAAAAAAATTAGCATTATTATTACCAAATACAAATGTGTTAAAATATTTTTTTAATTAAAATAATTACATTTTTTTTCATTTGCTATGAAAAATAATATCAATCAAATAACAAAATTTAGAAAATTTCTCAATTTTTTCACGTAAGAAATTAAATAAATCAAACACATTAAATTTTCAATTTCTAGAAAAATAAATTTCTAGGAATTCAATTCTCTGAAATTCATTTTCTTTCCACTCAAATTTCACATTGTCTATCAAACGGACTCTAAGGCTATGTTTGATAGGATTTATTTGCTTGGTAAAATAGAAAATATTTGCCTTCTTCCACTTTTTTAGTTGTTTTATGGGTTAAATTTTTCAAAGCAAATTTTTTCCCACCTTTTGCTCCGATCGATTTTATCTTGTTTTCCAAGAAAACTTTTTCCTTTGCTTTTGTGGAGCAAATGTTTTCCATGGAACTTGGAAAATAATTTTGGTCTCGTTTGGTCATTTTTATCGTTATTAATTGACTTTTTTTTTAAAAAAAAATTAACATTATTATTATTATCAAATACAAATGTGTGAAAAATAGTTTTTTATTAAAATAATTAAATTTTACTTTATTTACAATGAAAAATAGTGTCAATCAAATAACAAAATTTAGAAAATTCCTCTATTTTTTTACCTAGAAAATTAAATAATTCAAACATATTAAATTTTCAATTTCCAGAAAAATAAATTTCAAGGAATTCAATTTTCTGAAATTCATTTTTTTTCCACTCAAATTTCACATTGTCTATCAAACGGACCCTAAAACTTTGTTTGATAGCATTTATTTGCATGATAAAATAGAAAATATTTGCCTTCTTCCACTTTTTTCGTTGTTTTATGTGTTAAATTTTTCAAAGCAATTTTTTCCCCTTTTTTGCTGTGACCGATTTTACCTTGTTTTCCAAGAAATTTTTTTCCTTTGCTTTTGTAGAGAAAATGATTTCCATGAAATTTGGAAAATACTTTTGGTCTCGTTTGATTATTTTTGTCGTTGTTAATTGACTTATTTTTTTTAAAAAAATTAATATTATTATTATCAAATACAAATGTGTGAAAAAAAGTTTTTGATTAAAATAATTAAATTTTACTTTATTTACAATGAAAAAAATGTCAATCAAATAATAAAATTTAAAATTTTTTTCATTTTTTCTATCTTGAAAATTAAATCAATTAAACACATTAAATTTTCAATTATCAAAAAAATAAATTTTCAAGAATTTAATTACATCAAATTTATTTTCTTTCTAGTCAAATTCTATCCTGACTTGCTAACTGATTATTTGCCAATTAACAATGGGAGGTGGAGCCCATGATTTACTTGTCTTGAAATATTAACGTTTGCATTCGATCAAATGTGTCTATTGTTGGGTGAAGTGGTCCTATGGACTGACTCCTCGTCAAGTCAAATTTTATTTATTCCGTGTGAGCACAAGTTAGATAATCATTGACAATTGTGATTCATACTTTACGTTACATAACTGACGGAGAAAATGGAATATTTAGTACGTGACAACAAATAAATGACGTTAGTGAAATTTAAATGTTTCATGTCACAATCTAGTGACATTAGTCCCCTTCGCAACTAATAGAAATGTTCCAAGTGGTTTTTGAAATTTTCTCGAATTTATTTTTTCTTATTTTAAATATTATAGTGAATATGTACCGATTCTTACTTCTATTTTTATTTTTATTTTTATTTTTTTGAAGAAAAAACTGTATTCTCTTTCAATTAAGTCGCCCAAGACTTGAGACGCAATAAAATACGGAATACAATTAATCCAAGAAATAGAATCCATTAAAGAAATCAAATTTGAAGCTAACTTGTAGGTACACAATTCCCGTCTCATGGAATATAGCAATACGAACCACAATCAACCTCGTACATATGTCCTTGAATATCACCAAGAATCAAAGCACCAAGAGCTAAGGGTGAAATATGCTGGATGTCTCGAACCAATTGAAGAGCATCACACTCCACGATACCTACATGAAGACTCATATTTTGTGCTAACCTGAGACCCTCTCGTAAAGCTATAGCTTCAGCATCACCTGGCTTAAATCTTCTCGCAATTGGTCGACACATAGCAGCCACAACCGATCCTTGATCATCCCGAATTACAGCCTCGACACCCATCAATTCATCTCGAACAGCCGCATCAGTGTTAAGTTTAAGACGTCCTCGAGCAGGATGCTGCCATGTTCTTTGTTCTTCCTGTAAAATTGTAGATGGTATTATTTTAAAATTAACAGAGCAATTTGACCAAATTTTATAGTTGAACAACGACAGTTGTCTCTCTTAAATTTTTTATTTTTATTTTATCTTAATCTTAATTGGGTACAGAGATATCAATAAGATATTTAAATTGTTTTATATTAATAAACTTTTAATATTTCATTTTGTGGAATCTTCTGGGGCCATGTGAGCTGAGATTGTTTGTGTTAGTAAAATGAACTTACCTTGAGAGGTTGGAGACAAAATTATCGAATGCCACTTGAAGAATCACAAGCCAAAACACATGGAATCATCCACTTGAAATTATGATATGAATGGAATAACACCGAATTATGGAATCAAACGAGAGGCTTAAACACATGATTACACGTTGTCCTAAAAGTACATTTACCCCTTCTCGTTCGAGATGCTTAAAGGGTTAGATGGCAAATGCTTTAGCGGATTAATCAAGTCTTCAAACCATGTATTTATTAAACACTAATAATCCATGGAAAATGAACAAAAAACAATTGGAAAATGAGTATTTGTTTTGGTGGAAAATGGTTTCTATATTTTACGGATGTTCTCACTCATATTTCATATATTGAATTGATCAATATAACATCCTTTATATAGAGATTAATCCACCTTTTACGAAAGTACACACCTTTTAGACAAAAAGGCATCTTTTGGTGCAAAAAACCAACTTAGGCACCAAAAGGTGCCTTTCAGAAACCACCATGCGATCGCGTGGTTATATTCCATGCGATTGCATGGCGTAGCAGAAAATTATTCTGGTTTAAAATAATCTTTTCATGCGATTGCATGAGCCCGAGGCCACGAGATCGTGTGGACGTCTATGTTCCAATTTTTTCTCATTTTTTTGTCATCATTTTCAATACCTCTTTGTATTAATCTAATTATGTACTTCATCAATCATCTTTAAATATTTGAACAACCATTTGGAAACACAATTTTCCAACAATCCCCCACTTGTTCAAATATTTTCACTAACTCATTTTATAACAGTGTTATGCATAAAATAAGGTATCTTTCGATTTGAACCTTACCTTAGTGTAAACGTCGCAAAGTATTATCGAAATCTCCGGTAGCCTTAGCTTTGAACCCGTTATTCCATGTGACAATACCGGCAACATCACACACACAACACTCAAAGTGTTTTGTTCCACACAACTTTTTGCTTAGCGCGTTAATGGCCTTACGCCTATCCGATTATTGAACTTTTCAGAAAGTAACTCCAAACTTTCTTTGAAGCGGCACCACTTCTAAGTTCATATAGGTGAAGTTCTTCCAGCATCTTTGTTACATTTAGAGATACTTGTAATTCTGAACTTCATTAAGAGTTTTAAAACTCAGCCCTCCAACTGTAACAACCAATACTTTTAATCTAGAATGAGGTATGTTTTGATAAAGTGTTGAAACTATCCACTTATCGAATGATTTGTTGTAACCCTTTGAACCCGTGAATTACCCATTTCGTAATGACAGGTAGGGTTGCCGTCATTGACGGATCTTTTATAAAGAAGTTTCACCTCATCCTACTCGATTACGTTCTTATGATTTTACATAAGATATAAAGTCAAGTTTTAACTTAACTTTATCACAAGTTATTGAATCACTCTTTGATTCAATTTATATCTAGACTTCTTTAGAATATTTGAATGTGATCACTAATTATTTGACAACACTTGTCAAATATTTCATAATATTTTGTAATCTATTTTGTGCACTTTATAGACTTCAAAATAATATTACTTTAAACTTTATTTAAAGTTTAGTTGTATTACCCTCACACTTATAGGGTAGACTCAAAAATTATTCTTTCACTCAATGAAAGAATCTAACTTTATATTACAATTTATTTACTTCATAAAATAAATTATTTTTCGCAATTCTTTTACTCAGTTGAAAGAAATAGAATCGTAATTCCCTGAACACAATTGTTCTATCAATAATTTAATTGTCTCCTTAACGAGTACAATAAATATTTTACAATATTTGTTTGAGTGTTACCCCCACACTTTGGGATAATCTTCAAATTTCTCAATTTCATTTAAGTGAATGATTCTCTTTGTGAACCACAATGTTCAACAATAATCCATATTCACTTGTATGTTTCATATTATTACTCTCCATTAGTAATAATGCTTTTCACATATATATGATATCAACCATTGATATCAATATCAATTAGATAGACTCATTCTATCATATCATCTTGCATACTTTTTCAAATTATATAATAATCAAACTGGATTATACACAATAGTATGAAATAAGATGATAACAAATTTGAACAAAGATTTTATAAAATGGATTTATGTATAGTAAATAAACTTCTATTTGTTCAAATTTCTCAAATAAGACAAATTGATAATAAATACTTCACATAAGTATTTGCAAATGATTCACATGTTTTAAGACAAAAGTACTTTATTGTCGCGTGATAAATATTTATCATTTGCCTGATATCAATGCCTTATAATTATCTCATATACCAAATTCACACTAGTACAATAAGAGTCAAATGCGTCGGTTGTACAGGAGACGCCTATAGTAGCGACGCTAAAACTGTATACTTAAGACATCGGTTGTAAATCGACGCCTTAAATTAATTTAAGGCGTCGGTTGTTACTTAACAACCGACGCCTTAAGTCATATAAAGGCGTCGGTTGTTGAATGAAAACCGACACCTTTTATATAAATAAAGGCGTCGGTTGTTTATAACAACCGACGCCTTTTAAAGAAACAACTGTATTATGAAATGAATCCCAAGATTTCGTTGCGAACTAAACAACTCACAAGGCCAATATAGATATTATTCCTCAAAGTTTTAGAAATAAAGTTCAATGACTTATAAGGGAATATCATTAAGAACCAAATAAATTGATTTCATCTAATGTAAAACCAGGCAAAAATCTTATCGCATTTGTACACTTAAAAGCTGCATTAAGTTCAAGTGATATAAGCCTTGATTAATATCCAAAGGCGTAAGTGTAGGACAACTATGTAGCAAAAGAGTTCAAACTATTTACATGAACATAGAATAGATAACATGAATCACGTAAACAAAAATCCAGATCAACTTACTTGAGGAAATCTGGCTATCAAAGTGATGGGAACCCATCCTTGACCATCCATTTTGGACCTCAGAAAATTATCTTTCACCAAATTTTCATCACTAAAAAATGTCCCTGCTTTAGCAACTAATAATAATGAAGCAAAAAAAACGTACTTCTTTTAAATAAGTTCTCAACTGCATTTACCTGAAGTAATAATCTATTTGTTTCAGAATCAAACTGGGCAAAGGAATCGAAGGGTTCTCTACGCGCGGCTGGGGGAGGACGGTGGCGGAGGTGTACACGGTGGTGGGCTTGGTGTGGCGCACGGAGGAAAAGAGAGGGGAGCGGGGTGGGGGTGGGGCACAGCGGAGAAGAAATGTCGGCGCTGGAGCTGCACAACCGGTCGGAGGTGACGGTGGCTACGGTGGGGGAGTGTGATGAACGAGGCTTTGAGGTGCTGTAGAGGTGAGCGGCGCTGTGGAGGTGAGGAGCGCTGTGGGATTCAAAGTGCTGAAGATTTTTAAGATCTAAGGTGGAGGGAAATACTTAAGTTAAAGGCGGCGGTTCCTTTCAAGAACCGTCGCCTTTAATTAAAGGGCGTCGGTTTTTTTAAAGAACCGACGCCCTTAATGGGCCACCTCCACCGGAGTCGGTTCTTACTAAAGAACCGACGCTTTTTATGAATTTTTATTTACAATTTTGCCACCGCTTTTTTTGAGGCGTCGTTTTTTGAGAAAAACGACGCTAATATGTTATTTTTTTATGTAATTTTGTACTAGTGTCATTTAGTATGTAGCAATTTATACTATGAATAAATGTATGTAGCATATATTTATTCCTCAAAGAGTCCAAGCAAATGAAATTTTCATGATTCGACATTTATATCATGCTGTTATAAAGAGTAACATACTTATCATAATGAGAATTTGAAGGAAACCACTAAGATTATTAAAATCTCATGCATTCATGAAACTCTACTTTCATAAATTTAAAGCTTGGAAATCATATACTTCATAATTTTCAACTAAATAAGCAATACGCTATAATCAAGTTAGATTCTCACATAATCAATGCACCAATAATATTATATAAATTTATAATGCATGACAATTTACTTACCTTTGTCACTGCACTCCACGATTTTTCTTCCTCCACTGCTTGTATCCATCCCCTCACAACTTTTAAAAGTCTCTTTTAGGACTTAATCATATTACTCCCACATTTGAGGTACAACAAAATTAATTTCAATATTCTTTTTCGCAAAAAGAATGAATTTACAATACATTTTGTCAAATGTATTTCAGTGATTATACTTAATCACTTCTTCAATTGACAACAATATTGTCAAATACATAAAGTGACTATCACTTTATTAATTTATACTTCTCTCTTTTAGAAGTATAGATAATTTTGTTTATGTGATCCAATTTAATCACTGTTTGCATTTTAATATCCTTTAAACTTGTTAAAGTTTCTGCTAGGATATTTGATCACAATCATAATATAATTTCACTAATTTTGGAAATTATAATTTGAATCTTTTGCAAAAATGTCACTCTACATTTTAGGCTAAATTCAACTTTTATGTATAATCTTTCAACTCAATTGAAAGAAACATTTTGTAATAAAACCTCAATTGTTTTATTGATATATGCAAAAGATTATTATCTCCACTATGAGTACAATATAATTTTCTTTTGTAATACGCCTTATCCCCACATATTTGGAATAAGCACAAGTTTCTTAATTCTTTTGCTTAATTTGAAAGAAATAAATTTGTAATTCTTTCACTCATTGAAAGACTAATATAAGCAAATTTTTTTTACAAAACAAATATCAATGTTAATCAATGGTCGTGATAAAATCATAATTGTGATCTCATCATCCAATTGTGTAAATATTTGTCACTTTTCACATGACCATTGTAATAATCACAATAAGTATAGACAAATCCAATCTCATGTATTCTCAATGAAAATCCACAAATTTTCAATAATTGTTATGCATCTCTATGCATTAATAAAAAATACTTAATATAAGTATTTTATAAACAATATGATAAATCTCAATATGCATTAATGATCTTCTTGATCTTACTTTGATCTCACCCCTATAATTCCTTAATTAGGAAAATAACATTGCTTTCAAAAGCAAAATATGGCATCTCCATAATTCGTTGTAGAGCCATTTCACATTTCTTAATACAACAATAAGTATCAAGATTTTCACTACCACATTTAAGCCAACAATGGACATTTTTTAATACAAGTGGTAGTCTCCAATTTACCATTGAAAATGGTCACTTTATTAATACTGTTGACCACAAAATCCGGTTGGACCTTTTTTAATACAAGTGGTAGTCTCCAATTTACCAATCCCGTTTGCACTCCGATGCTGATGCGTGTCGCAATGCACCAAAATAATAAATAATTCCTTACTCGCTAAATATTAATTAATAATGTAGTAGCTAGAGTAAGGGTCGATCCCACGAGGAACGGAAACTAATTTTAGTTGTTCGATCAATTAGAATGGAATGGGGGGGTTTGTTGTTTGAATTGCTTGAATGAAAACTATGCATAAAATTAATAATAAAATATAACTAGATAATTAATATGAGACGAAATCTCGTTCTCGGGTTCGGTTGTATCCTTAATTAATGTTATACTTTTCCTTGTAACGTATTTATATCCCTATTCAATTATCAATCATAAATAATCAACAAGCTCTGATTATCTAAATTCTTCCTTATGTATATTGATTCAAAACAAGTTCTTCGAACCAATTCTAGCCACGGACAATCCTAAACAAGCTCTTATGATTTAATGCACGACTAGTATGAAAATCTAGAAGAATATATTGAATTGGATCGTTAATTTCACAAGCTCGAATTAATCAATCCAAGTTGAATTATTACTAAACCTGTACGAGATTTATTTGCTACTAAAGTAAAGATTCAATGACAATTACGGATCAAGAATCTAAACATAGGATATTCATGAATCCAAAGATCAATAATCCAATTGGCCAAATTAAACTATTAATCAAATAAACTCAATGAATATTCAAAACATAATAATCCAACAATTGAAATAAAGGAATAAATTCACGCTACTAATTTGTAGGAAAAGAAAATAACATAATCAAGTTAACACAACTTCCCCTTTGAACAAGATATGGAATTTAGCCTAGCATGGTTGTGGTAGATTCTTCAAATTGCTTCATGGATTCCCCTTACTTTTGATGCTCTTGTGCTAAAAAATCTCTCAAGAATACTCTATATTTTGCTCTCAATTTTCCTCAATGTCTAACCTCCTTTTTGTGGCTATTTTGCTCCTTTAATATTCACAAAATCCTGCCCTAACTTTACCCCAAAGATATACCAAAGATAGACCTTGAATCATATAAGGAAATTCCTTGGAGAGTAAGTTACGGCCGTAACTTACCTTGTCACGGCCGTAAGTTAGCTACTGAAAACAAGAAGAATTAGGTGAACCAAATTATCAATTACATATGCTCGAATTGATTAATCTAGATTGGATTTTCATATGGAAATATAAAATTACCAATTGCTACTATGATTTGGATAACAAGACAAATAGGAATCCAATTACCCAAATTAGCAAACATCAACACAATAATTAAAAAACAAGGCCTTAATCAATTAATACATTGTCTTGACGAAATTAATGTTCATGAGAAATCCAATAAATAAAACATAAAAACAAGAACTACGTTACGAGTTTGAGGAATGAATAATAAAATAATATGAACACAATGTCCCCCTTGAACTAGGTTGAGAAGATTAGCCACGCATTGCCATGAAGAATTCCCCAAAAATATTGTCTTGATTCACCATGATTTTGCCCAGAATTTCTTCTCTTAAAACCTTGATATTGGTGGCTCTCAAAATAATTCTCCCCCCTCTCTTTGGTACTGAATTGCTCCTTTTATAGAGCCCAAATTCGTGCCCTAGCTTAACCAAAAAGAAATACCAAAGATAGAGTTTAAGTTGAATTAGGAAACAATTTTCCTTTTTTTCGGGCTTAAGTTACGGCCGTAATATAAGGAGTTACGGCCGTAACTCACTTTCTGTTTAAATTTTACAACGCAGTTGATTCACTTCTTACGGCCGTGACTTACAACTTGTTACGGCCGTGACTTTGCATTCAATACGGCCGTAACATCCTTCAACATTTTCTCACGACCGTGACTTCTTCACAATACGGCCGTGACTAACAACTTGTTACGGCCGTGAGAAACTTCCAATACGGCCGTAACTTGGTTTCTGCAGATTTTCGTGATTTTTGTTCAATCAACTGCTTACGGCCGTGACTTTCATGTTGCGACCGTAACTTATTTACATGCCAGGTCCTCGAACTTCCTTTTTACGTGCTTTTTGGTCCTTTTTCCTTCTTTTCTTGTCATTTGCGATCCTACACAATATAAAACATAAAATGCATTAAGCAATACTTAATTAGGATCAAACTAACAGTAATTCGAGGCAACAAGTAAAGAAATAAAGTGCTAGTAAAGCACTTATCAAATCCCCCCACACTTGAACCACTGTTCGTCCTCGAATAATGATAGAAAAGAACTAAAGCACGACTCGAATGAACATTTTGGACTTTTAAATCTGGAAAGTCAAGGTCACAACCCACTTCTTTTTAGCACGAAAATCAAATTGCATAATCGGAGTGTGTTAGTGTGTGTAAGAGATGCATCACCCAATATTCTCCGAACAAAAATGAAAATTGATACCCCAATGTGGATTATATCCTTTCACCTCTCGTGAGTTCTCTATGAATTTATCAATTCCCCATAAAAATGTAAGTTTTGACTAATTCAAGTAAATGCCAACAGATTAGTGCGGTTTATCTCATGGTAAAAATTTAGTCAATACACAGTTTCAGATCAAAAGGGCACAAAATATAGACCAAGCAATTCAAACCACTCATAAGTACATGTAATGGGAGCCAACACTCTCACCGGATATCTCTCTTCGCACAAAGTGTATATAAAGGTGAGAATTTTACGCTCAACTCACTGCAGGAAAAACTTGTTACCACAGATTGCTCAAATGTCAAAACCGGAGCCAACAATAACACAAGTGCAAAGCAAAGGTCTTTGTTGGGTTGTAGCGGGGCTTCGGGTCAGGTGGGATAAAAGGGAAACATTTAGGCTGAATCGAGAAGGAGTTTCACAAGCCGAATCGGTTCAATTATAACATTCCTTCTTTCTTCTTCAACATGAATTTAATAATCTCCCTGCTATCCAACTGATTTAACACTAGACTTCTATTTTGTGCAGCTTGAGTGTTTATTTTCAATACTAGCAAATGTTCATGACCTCGTAATTTGAGAACTGGCCTGAACTTCTCTTTTTCTTTTGTTTCTCTCTTCTTTTTTTTTTTTTCAAACATATACTGCAATTTTTCTCTTTTGGTCAAATCACCCCACAATCCCCAATGACACAAGATTGAATTTCCACTTTGAAACTTAATCCACCTCAAACTTCTCAACCAACACAAGCTTGTGAATCCGTTCTCTATAGGTTCAAGAAAAAGGATAACATGAAAGAATGGGTGTTCGTGGCTTGTAGTGTGGTATTAATATTCCAAAGAAAGGCTAAGGCTCAAAGGGTCTTCTATTGGTAAATGTACAATGGTAGGCTTATTTAGAAGGCCAAATTTGGTTCATCCTAGTGCCTTTACTATATTTTGTACTCGAGCCAAGAAGCTACTACGGCATGTACACAAAAGCATATCCAAGAACAAATCAACCATGCAGGACACACATTAAAAAAATAAGAGCTTTATATAAAGAGTAAAAGTAGCTCATAGGTTCAAAAGCTCACAAATTATGGTTCATATGTGTGTCTCCCATCCAATTATGAGTTTTTGGTCATTGCTCGGTCTTAAGGTCGAATTGAAAAATGCAAAAAATCTAGTGGCCAAAGGGGTGAATCTCTTTACTCGGGGTAGTTATCAGTCATATCAAATTTGGGTTTGAATCTACTAGGTTGCAGAGATATGGCATTTTGTCCCCATTTTCAAACCTATTCGGAAAGTATTGGAAAATTCATCTCTACGTGCTCAATTCATGTCCAATTATGTAATTTAGGAGTTGGTAGTTCACAAATTATGATAAGTGGGTTGCTTCCTATCCAACCAGTGTAAATAAAGGAGGACCAAAATAGAAAAATGACAAGCAAGACTAAATGATTGACGGAAGTTAGATACAAAATTAAACATAAAAGGAAGATAATGCGACAACAATTGACAGAAGACACCCTCCCACACTTAAAACCCACATTGTCCTCAAAGTGGAACTAGAAAGTACAAAATGAAAGAGGGGGTTAGAAGACTCCCTCGGGTTTTACTGAGGAGGGGGCCCGCCATGGAGCCTTTGCAAACGCTGGAGTTCCTCTCGAATGAACCTCTGCTCTTCCAAGATAGCCTGCTGGTCTTCTTGCATGCCGTCCAACTGGAGCTGAAAGTTCTGCATCAAGTTCAGCACTTGTATGCATAGCAAAATTTTAATGAAAAACTCAATGGGGCATTTTATCGAACACATTGCATGCAAAGCAAAAATTGAAAAGAATTCCCATATTTTTACCCTGTCTCAACCCAACGTAATGTAGAATAGGAAATCATATTCACATTCAAGCCAATTACTACCTAAGCCCATCAACCATCCATCACACAAATAAATTCACGAATTGCAAAATAATAGCCAATTTCGAAATTTAGGGTTCATCAAGAACTTACCTCTGTGAATTTTTGGATGAATTGAAGCGAAGGGGAAGGAATTAACAACCCACAATGCTGCTTTGAAATATAAGTAAAGCGAGTTTGAAGAGGGTTCAGGAGAGAATTGTGAGGATGCAACCGTGAATGTGAAGTGGAATGTGTAATATGTTATTTTGAATTCACCAGACTTACGGCCGTAACTCATGTCTTTACGGCCGTAACGAAGGCTCTGGAGAATTACACATAAATGGAGTTACGGCCGTAACTGAGTTACTGCCTCTTTTTAAAAAAATTGGGGTTACGGCCGTAAATTAATGCATTACGGCCGTAACTGAGTTACTGGCCAAATTTTTTTTTTTTTTTTCAAAAGCATAACTATATAAAAAAAATAAAATAAAATAAAATAAAGTAAAATTTCAGAGAGTAAGGAACTCCCCTTTCCCGGGTTGCCTCCCGAGCAGCGCCACTATTTAATGTCGTTGGCTCGACAGGTTGTTTCCTCCTTCAATCGGGATTAGGTGGATTACCAAAGCTCAATTTCCTCTTCATGCTCTTCGTTAGTGCCTGCAAAGTAGGGGGAAACTTCTCATCAGCAACTGGTAAGGCGGTACAAAAGTCTTTACCTGGTTGTGATGGCTTTGGACAATCATTTAGCTCAGCGACAGTTTCCTGAAATGGAGAATAACTCACAACAGTAGAATGAACTTTGTTAGCATCATTAATGTGTTTCATGGAGTCATAAATATTGAACTTAACAATTTCATTATCAAACTCCATGGTAAGTACACCATCACTAACATCTATCTTAGTTTTCGATGTTTTTAGGAATGGTCTGCCTAACAAAATAGGAGTGGGGTTTGGAGAGTGATCATCATTCATGTCTAAGACATAAAAGTCTGCAGGAAATACTAGGTTCCCTACTTGCACTAAAACATCTTCAACTACCCCATCCGGATAAGCATTTGAACGGTCGGCTAGTTGAACAATCACATTTGTTTCAGTCATATTAGCAAGTTTTAATGCATTGTATGTAGACCTAGGCATTACATTTATAGATGCACCTAAATCTATTAATGCACGATCCAGTTTAGTGTTACCTATTTGGCATGATATAGTGAACATACCTGGATCCTTGCATTTTGGGGGCAGTTTCCTTTGGAAGAGCGCTGACACATTTTCCCCCATTCTTACCATTTCATTTCCCATCAACTTCCGTTTGTTGGTGCACAGCTCCTTTAAGAACTTCGCGTATCGGGGCACTTGCTTGATTGCATCCAACAGTGGAATGTTGATTTCCACTTTCCTGAACATATCCAGAATTCCCTTCTCCTTGCTTTCCTTAGTCGCCTTCGCTAACCTGCTCGAAAAAGGCGGTGGAGTTAGTTTCGCATTCACAATAGGTTCGGTTGTTACCTGAGAGTTTTGTGGAATGCTGTTTTTCTTTTCGACTTCTTTTTCTTCAACCTCCTCTTCTTCACTCGCGGTTGGCTTTGATTGTGGCGCCTCAATTTCTTTTCCACTTTGAAGAGTAATTGCACTTACATTCTTCGGATTCACCTCGGGTTGAGATGGCAACTTTCCTCCTGTTTGTGCTTCCAGTCTGTTGATAGCTGTGGCCATTTGACTCATTTGATTTTCCAGGTTTTGAATGCTGGATTTGGTATCCCGTTGAAATTGTAGAGTGTTAGTGGCCAAAGTTTTCATCATTTCTTCGAGAGACATACCTGATGATTGTGGCTTTTGCTGATATTGTCCATGTGGATGGAAATTTCCTTGTTGTTGAAAATTCCCTTGAGGCTTGTTGGAGACGAAACCCGGAGGTTTGTTATTTCCATAGCTCAAGTTCGGGTGGTCCCTCCAGCCAGGATTGTAAGTGTTTGAGTACGGATTGTATTGTTATTTTTGAAATGGGAAGCCTCCAGCAATGTTCACTTGTTCACTGTTTTCCTCTTGGAGCACCGGGCACGCATCCGTTGCATGTCCGAAGTTAGCACATATCCCGCATGCTTTGACTTGTTGTGCACTTCCTACAACAAGTTGTTTAACGAGATTTGTTAGTTCAAACAGTTGACTTTCTATATTGGAACTACTTACCTCGTTTACGCGGCGAACTTGCATGTCTCGGGTTGGGTTAAATTGCTGAGTGTTTTCAGCCATGTTGGAAATCAAAGCCCGAGCCTGTTCCGGTGTTTTGTCCATTAAGGCACCTCCACTTGCGGCATCAATCATACTTCTGTCCATTGGTAGCAGTCCTTCGTAGAAATATTGCACCAGTAGTTGTTCGCTGATTTGATGATGGGGCAGCTTGAGATGAGCTTCTTGAAGCGCTCCCAATATTCATACAGCGACTCACCATTGTTTTGACGAACCCCGCAAATTTCCTTCCGGATTGTTCTAGCTCGAGATGCAGGAAAATATTTTTCCAAAAATAGCCTCTTCATGTCATTCCAGGTGGTGACTGATCCGGATGGTAAACAGTATAGCCAATCAGTGGCGGCATCCTTTAACGAGAATGGAAAGGCCCTCATTTTAATTTGTTCCTCGGTAATACCAGTGGGTCTCATACTGTCACAAACCACGTGGAATTCCTTGAGATGCCTGTAAGGGTCTTCACCAACATGTCCTCGAAAAGTTAGCAACAAGTGAATGAGTCCAGATTTGAGCTCAAAAGTTTTTCCCTCCTCCACTGTCGGAAAAGTGATACAGAGTGGCTGTTGAGCGACATCTGGAGTGGCCAATTGTTTAAGTGTCCTGTTGTTGAGGTTATGAGCTGCCATTT
Organism: Ligustrum vulgare; assembly: GCA_963555705.1. Taxonomy (NCBI): domain Eukaryota; kingdom Viridiplantae; phylum Streptophyta; class Magnoliopsida; order Lamiales; family Oleaceae; genus Ligustrum; species Ligustrum vulgare. The sequence goes on from OY743188.1 coordinate 25,626,693, forward strand.
GTTCTAGTGCTTCTCTTCTTCGCTGTCGAAAAGTTCGCTCGATTTCTGGATCAAATAAAAAATATTCAGGATTAGTGGATCGAGTTTTATGCATATAAATAAATAAATAAATAAATAAATAAAATTTTCGGAATTTCAAATTTTTTTTTAATTAAACCGAAAATAAAAATAAATAAATAAAAATGCAGAAAATAAAATTCTAATTGATTAAACAGAAAATTGATTAATCGTTCCCCGGCAACGGCGCCAAAAATTAGATGCGTGTCGCAATGCACCAAAATAATAAATAATTCCTTACTCGCTAAATATTAATTAATAATGTAGTAGCTAGAGTAAGGGTCGATCCCACGAGGAACGGAAACTAATTTTAGTTGTTCGATCAATTAGAATGGAATGGGGGGGGTTTGTTGTTTGAATTGCTTGAATGAAAACTATGCATAAAATTAATAATAAAATATAACTAGATAATTAATATGAGACGAAATCTCGTTCTCGGGTTCGGTTGTATTCTTAATTAATGTTATACTTTTCCTTGTAACGTATTTATATCCTATTCAATTATCAATCATAAATAATCAACAAGCTCTGATTATCTAAATTCTTCCTTATGTATATTGATTCAAAAAAAGTTCTTCGAACCAATTCTAGCCACGGACAATCCTAAACAAGCTCTTATGATTTAATGCACGACTAGTATAAAAATCTAGAAGAATATATTGAATTGGATCGTTAATTTCACAAGCTCGAATTAATCAATCCAAGTTGAATTATTACTAAACCTGCGCGAAATTTATTTGCTACTAAAGTAAAGATTCAATGACAATTACGGATCAAGAATCTAAACATAGGATATTCATGAATCCAAAGATCAATAATCTAATTGGCCAAATTAAACTATTAGTCAAATAAACTCAATGAACATTCAAAACATAATAATCCAACAATTGAAATAAAGGAATAAATTCACGCTACTAATTTGTAGGAAAAGAAAATAACATAATCAAGTTAACACAACTTCCCCTTTGAACAAGATATGGGATTTAGCCTAGCATGGTTGTGGTAGATTCTTCAAATTGCTTCATGGATTCCCCTTGCTTTTGATGCTCTTGTGATAAAAAATCTCTCAAGAATACTCTATATTTTGCTCTCAATTTTCCTCAATGTCTAACCTCCTTTTTGTGGCTATTTTGCTCCTTTAATATTCACAAAATCGTGCCCTAACTTTACCCCAAAGATATACCAAAGATAGACCTTGAATCATATAAGGAAATTCCTTGGAGAGCAAGTTACGGCCGTAACTTACCTTGTCACGGCCGTAAGTTAGCTACTGAAAACAAGAAGAATTAGGTGAACCAAATTATCAATTACATATGCTCGAATTGATTAATCTAGATTGGATTTTCATATGGAAATATAAAATTACCAATTGCTACTATGATTTGGATAACAAGACAAATACGAATCCAATTACCCAAATTAGCAAACATCAACACAATAATTAAAAAACAAGGCCTTAATCAATTAATACATTGTCTTGACAAAATTAATGTTCATGAGAAATCCAATAAATAAAACATAAAAACAAGAACTACGTTACGAGTTTGAGGAATGAATAATAAAATAATATGAACACAACGTCCCCCTTGAACTAGGTTGAGAAGATTAGCCACGCATTGCCATGAAGAATTCTCCAAAAATATTGTCTTGATTCACCATGATTTTGCCCAGAATTTCTTCTCTTAAAACCTTGATATTGGTGGCTCTCAAAATAATTCTCCCCCCTCTCTTTGGTACTGAATTGCTCCTTTTATAGAGCCCAAATTCGTGCCCTAGCTTAGCCAAAAAGAAATACCAAAGATAGAGTTTAAGTTGAATTAGGAAACAATTTTCCTTTTTTTCGGGTTTAAGTTACGGCCGTAATATAAGGAGTTACGGCCGTAACTCACTTTCTGTTTAAATTTTACAACGCAGTTGATTCACTTCTTACGGCCGTGACTTACAACTTGTTACGGCCGTGACTTTGCATTCAATACGGCCGTAACATCCTTCAACATTTTCTCACGACCGTGACTTCTTCACAATACGGCCGTGACTAACAACTTGTTACGGCCGTGAGAAACTTCCAATACGGCCGTAACTTGGTTTCTGCAGATTTTTCGTGATTTTTGTTCAATCAACTGCTTACGGTCGTGACTTTCATGTTGCGACCGTAACTTATTTACATGCCAGGTCCTCGAACTTCCTTTTTACGTGCTTTTTGGTCCTTTTTCCTTCTTTTCTTGTCATTTGCGATCCTACACAATATAAAACATAAAATGCATTAAGCAATACTTAATTAGGATCAAACTAACAGTAATTCGAGGCAACAAGTAAAGAAATAAAGTGCTAGTAAAGCACTTATCAGATGCCAAAGTCAGCGGCCATGTCAAGAAAGTATAATTTGAGTTCAGGAAATATAAATGCGTAAAAGAGAGAAAAGGGAGTGAGAGTAAATATTTAGTTAAGAGAGTAAAAAATGCTAACCCTTTCCTTGGAGGAAAGTGTGCTCTATTTATAGAGGAACTCGTTGTCTCGGATCATAACACGTGGCATACTTTACACTTGTCTTCACCCTAGCTCTTGGAGGTGACAACCTTGCTTTTTGACTGTAATCATTGCTACATTTCGTAGGGGATGAGCGCCTGTCACATATTGGTAAATGCAGTGTCACGTCTCTAACTTTATGTCTTGTCCCATCCTTACATCCGAGGTACTACTGTAATCGCCTCGGCTAAGCGTAAAGCGCCTCTGCTAGACACACGCCAGTTCGGCCAGAGGGGTTCATGTGCCTTTCCACTTCGACCATTGGTCTAGGGCGATATCTAAAATTTTGATCGTGGGCTGAAGTCCAATGGACCCTTGTTGGGCCCTCACTGGCGACCCAATGTGCCATATTTTGGGTGCGATCTCAACACTAGTCCCTCAAATCCGATGTGGCCATTCATGGGCGGATCGAATTTGTCGTGATTTCGCAGCAATAACCTTATCCCAGTTTCATCGCTTGCTACATCCAACATTTTGCACTTGCTCTGCCATCCACTAGCTGGGAGTCGTTATGTAGCTCAGCAATTTTTTGGGGTCAGGAATGGCATTTCTTATGTGAAGTTTGGATTCATGGTATAGCCGACCTCCTACTTCGGCTTTTCTCTCTTGAATGAAGGTTAGGGACGCACTAGCGCATATCTTAGGCGGCGTATTTAATGAAAAGGGGGTTATTGACATTGGTTCCCAAGAAATATATAAAAGGTGATGGGAGTGGCATTTTGCAGCGCCTGGCATTCACTGTGGTAGTTGAACGGTTTTGTCCCTCCCTTTGACGGCTAGCGCTTTGATTAGCCCATTCCCCAAGAAGCATGTGTTAACCACATTAATCATACAGCTCACAGAAACCAAGGAATCCAGATCATTGTGATCCCTATAAATCCTCCTTGATTTCATTATTTCCCCTTTACCATTTTCTCAGAATCTTTGCAGCAACACTCTTGCTAAAGTTTGTACCATTTTTCTCTTTCTTGCGAGTTTCGAGTCTTCTCTTCAAGGGTTTTCTACCCAGCACCCGCCCTTAACGTTCCACAGCTTATATTGGCGAGTTCTTCATTCCAAGTGCACAGTTTCAAGCGTTCATTCTTTTAAGGTAAATTTCTTGGTCTCTGTATATGCGAGACTTTTCTATTTTTAGTTTCTCATTGTGGGTTTGAAATTTTTTTTTTTGCACTTTGTTTTTCTTTTGATGAGTCTGACCCGTCTTTAAAACAAAAGAAAAAATGGAAAGAGTTGGGGGAACGGGTTCACAGGAAATGTTAGCAATGGCGGTTCCCGTCAGAGGTTTCTGCCCCATCTCTTTATCGGTTTTTAGTTTCCGCTTCTTTAGGGAGCAGATTAAGAGGAGAAATAGAAAAACCAGTGGCATAATTTATTTGAGTGATTCTAACAGCAAAGAAGAAAAACATCAGAACTACATGGCTCATCTGTCATCCGAAGAGGAAGTATCTTTGAGAGAGCTTCGGAGCAAACGAGACAAGGATTTGGGGAGAGAAGAGGCGGTAGGCTCTTCTTCAGGTCACCAGGACCTCGACTTAATCGTTAGGGCCCCGTTTAGGGCACATAGGGAAGAGTTGGGTCTGACTGCAGAGGAGATCGCCCAAGTAGAGGATTGGGTTGACCAGGTTAACAAAGTTTCGGGCTACCACGTTGATCCCGATCCAAACCCAGAGTCATGGGAGAGCAGTGAGATTGCTACTGAAATCCGAAGGGTTGATTTGGACGGAGCTTCGGCAAAATTCAGGCTGCCAGAAGGGGCCCAATTGGTGCACCCTACACCTTCCTGTCGACCTTGCAGCCCTTCTCCAGGCCAAGCGGCCCTATGCTACGATGCCCTTTCTTGCGGGATGAGGCTCCCCCCGCACCCCTTCTTTAGGACGTTGCTTAGGAGCTATAACCTGTGCCCCTACCAGCTGGCCCCCAATTTCTGGACACAGGCTGTGGGCACTTGGTTGGTGTGGCAAGAGGTCAACCCTGATCATCCCATCTCACTGCACATCATTCACACTCTCTATACTTTGAAGAAATCAGTTAGAATGGAGAGAGACGTGAGGTCGGACGTCAAGGATTGGTATTACTTGTCTCCCAGGGGCTCTTATCCTCCTATTATCACCGGTCACCCCACCTCAATAAAGAAATGGAGGAACCAGTGGTTCTGGGTTGCTGGGGAGTGGCAGAGTTCCCCTGTGGACCCTAGTCCAGAAATTACAGTTCCCCAAACTCTTTCCGTACCTAGTGAGTCTTATACTTAATTTAGAGTCTTTAAGTGTCATGCTTCTTTTGGTCTTTTATTTCCATTCATTTTCCTTGGCTGCTTACTAACATGTTGTCGATTGTTTACGGCAGGGGACACTTTTTCCCGCCTCCTCCCCGACACAGATCTAGCGGTAGTAAGGCGCTTGTTTGCGTACAAGGCAACTTTCCAGGAGGTCATCCAACATAACAAGTTATTTGTTAAACACGGTCTATGCGAGCCATGAGTAAGTTCGTTTCCCTATTACTGTTACATCTTATACTTTTTCTGCTCGTAACCCCATTTCCTCTTTTTCTTGCTAGGTTCCAAGGAATTTCCCAAAATTTCTTTAAAGGGTCTCATGGCTAAGAAGATCCCTCCTGCCCTGCACCATGGCGGCGAAATTGAAAGAAGGCAGAAAACGGTCATGGCCAACCTGCAAGTTGGGGTGGAAAAGGAAGTGTCCGAGGCGTCTACAGCCTAACTTCATGGCCCTCTTCCAGCCCTACTGCCACCGCCCATTCTACTGCCAGTGGGTCCCCAACAGCCCAGCATGGAAAGGGAGGCAGATCCTGCAAGAGGCATTTCCAAAGGGAAGGGGAAAAGGTCGGTTAGAGGCGGATCCAAGAGGGACAGGGAGACTAAGGATGCCTCGGTGCCACCTTCCTTGCCCGAGGACATATTTGAGCATGCACCTGAGGAGGAGCCCGCCCCCTTGAAGAGGCTCAGAATAGGTAAGGGCAAGGAATCCACCTCTGCACCTCCACCACCAATGATTGGAGACTTGGAGGATGAGCCATCCATGTCCCTCCCTAATCTGGCTTATGAGGTGACACCTGAGGGGGCAGAAGAGCTGAAGCGCATTACAGCCAGTGTTATCCCCAGGGATGTTACCTTCAACCATACTTTATTTGACTCCCTCGGTTCTCCTCCTTCCAGGACGGCCTTAATCACTGAGCAGTTTTGGATAGAGGGTTGGGCTGCTTTCTCCTCCAGTGCCACTCCGTTTCGGAAGCTACTTGCTGCCAAGGCCATGAACGCTAGAGCTCTGGCCCTTATTGACAAGGTAGAGTCCTCCGTGGAGGTAGCGCAACGGGACAAGAAGGACGCTGAGACTGCTCTCCGCCATGCGAACAACATGCTCAAGGAGATCAATGACCTCAAGGCTTAGCTGTCCATAGCCCGTAAATCTTCCTCAGAAGAGAGGGCTAATGTGAAGCGCCTCCAGGAGGACAATGATAAACTGAAGCATGACTTCTGGTCCTCTGAATCAGACTTGGCGGCTCTGTGCAAAAAATTAGATGATTCCAACAGAGCGCAGTCAATCACCTCTGAAGCTTTGTCCGCAACTAATGCAGCCAACTGTAAGCTAGGGGCCGAGGTAGCAGCAGCTAGCGAAAAATTGGAGAGAGAGGTGGAAGCCAGGAGGAAGGCAGAGGAGGACCTTGCCTCTTTGGAAAGGCATATGCAAACGAGGATCACTGAGGTTCTGGAGCAGACTGTCACGACACGAGTGGAAAATACTTTAAGTACCAAAGTTTCTGAGGCTGTCCAGAACTTCAAAGACACTTTTGAAGAGACCTCAGAGTACGAGGCTATGCAGAGGGTCTTTGGAAACTTAGGGGCCAGGATGGCTTTGGGGGACGTGAAGGAAGCTTTTTCGACTTTGGACCTGTCCTCCATTGAAGCCTTGTACCCCGAGCCTCAAGATGCTCCTGCGGATTCACTTGATGCATCTGGAAAGGGCTCTTCAGAAGATGTCCCTCCGCAATAATCCCCTTCTGTATTTGCCTTATTGTTGGGTTTTCGTTTTGTTTGTTTGTTTGTTTGTTTATTTTTTTGTAAGTGCCCCGGTACCTGATATTGTAAATGTAACATTCATTCAATTTGTATATATTTTGTCTTTAAAAATGGGATGATTTTCCATGTTGACTTTAATGCCTTAGTTTGCATGTTCTTATTTGTCTAAGTGCTAACGCTTCCAAACACCAACGTTTTGTAAATATCTTCTAAAGATACTAAGTGTACAGTTCCTCGGACCAAAGTGGCCCAAGGCCTTCGCGTTTGCTTGGTTAGCTATGATTCTGTCCAAGAGTTTTAGTTTATATGACCACATTTGGTTAAACTTGAATGCTTCCAAACGCAAATGCCTTTCAAACAAATGCCTCTTAAACATATTGCATGGTTATATGACCACATTTGGTTAAACTTGAATGCTTCCAAATGCAAATTCCTCTCAAACAAATGCCTCTTAAACGTATTGCATGGTTCTTGAGTATAGTCCCTCAGATCTTAGTGGTTTGAGGCATTTATGTTTACCAGTTAGATCTGATTTTGACAAACATTTGAACGTATCTAAGTCACACTTTGTAAGATCTGTATACACAATTTTGGTTGTACTAACACTTTTATGGTGCTAACACACTCAATTCTTACGTAGTGATCACAGTGTGGGCTTATAAGAGTCCTTGTTGTTAACAAATTTCATGCATAGCGTGGATGTATGGTGTTATAACCAAAATAATCTTGGAATCTGCGTTTATCCATTATGTTTATCTAATTAGTAATTGGTATAATCTTCAACGTAATTCGCCTATGACTTTATAAAATCACATGATAATGCTGTAATCATCGAGGAGGAATTTGATTCATTGAAAATAGCGATGAAGGTGGTCCGTGTTCCAAGGATTACATAGAGGTACTCCAGATAGGTCCTCAATAATGTACGTTCCGGATACCACCTCGGCAAGGACTTTGTAAGGGCCTTCCCAGTTAGGACCTAAAGTCCCTACTCCTGGTTCCTGAGTTGAAGGAAGAACCTTTTTGAGGACTAAGTCCCCAATATTAAAGCGTCGACTTTTCACTCTTTTGTTGTAGTATCGAGCCATCTTTTTCTGGTACCTGGCCATCACTGCTTGGGAATCACTCCATTTTTCCATGAGGAAATCCAAACTGGCCCTTTGTGCTTCTTCGTTTCTCACTTCGTCGTAATGGATTTGACGAAGCGAAGGGATCCCAATTTCAATGAGACATACCGCCTCGGATCCATAAGCCAATGAAAAAGGCGTTTCGCCAGTAGCGGTGTGTGAGGTGGTTCGAAGTGCCCATAGTACCTGTGGGAGTTCATCTACCCATGCACCCTTTTTGGACTCTAGCTTCCTTTTCAGGGTATTTTTTATGGTCTTGTTCACGGCTTCGACTTGTCCATTAGCCTGTGGGTGGTGTGGAGATGAGAACAGTTTCTTAATTCCCAAATCGTCGTACAACTCATCTACGCTCCTGTTTTTAAACTGTTTTGCATTGTCACTAACCAGTGAGTGTGGTATTCTGAAACCGGCATATGACATTCTTCCAAATGAACTTGGTGGTGTTGGCCTCGGTGATTCTCATCAGAGGTTCCGCCTCGACCCACTTGGTGAAGTAGTCAATTGCTACTATCGTAAAGCAATTATTACCAGCACTCCTAGGTATAGGACCAATAATATCGACCCCCACTTCGCGAAAGGCCAGGGGCTAGTCACCACAGTTAGCTTGTGATGCGGCTGATGTGGTATGGTTGCATGTCTTTGGCATTTATCGCACTTGCGCACGAAGTCGTTGGAGTCCTTTCGCATAATAGGCCAAAAATACCCTTGTTTAAGGGCTTTCTGAGCCAGTGATAACGCCCCGGCATGGTTGCCACATATGCCCTCATGAATTTCTCTCATTACATACCGTCCTTCCTCTGGCCCCACACATTTCAGTAAAGGGGAGGTGTAACTCCGTTTATAAAGTAGGTCATCCAAGAATACGAAATTCGCAGCATATTTTTGCAATTTTCGAGTTGCCTCTGGCTCATTTGGCACTGTCTGATGCTTCAAATATGCGATCAAGGGATTCATCCAGGATCCCTCTTCTTCTACAGCCAAAATCTCCGGTCCTGGCTCAATAGAAGAAGTCAACATACGCTCAATTGGGATTAGATTATGTAGCTCTGAATCACTGCTGCTTTCTAGTTTTGGACAAAGCATCGACGTTGGAATTTTCTATTCTGGGGATGTGCTGTAACTCCATTTTTTCGAAGTGCACAGCCAAATCTCTTACTTTCGTCAAATAAGCGACCATAGAAGGTTCTTTGGCAGAAAATTGCCCATTGAATTGACTCACAACGAGCTGCGAATCGCTATTTGTCACTACAGACCTAATCTTCAAAGCTTTTGCAAGTCTTAGCCCAGCTAATAACGCCTCGTACTCAGCAACGTTGTTTGAGGCTTTGAATTCAAATCGGATCGCATTGTGTAGTTTAAACCCCTCTGGGCTTATTAACAATATTCCCGCACCGGATCGTCCCTCAGCCGAGGACCCATCAACGAACAATTTACACTCTTGGCTATCATCTGTGTTATCAACCATCTCGACCTCCGGTGGATGTGTGAATTCGACTACGAAGTCCGCTAACGCTTGACCCTTTACAGTGGTCCGAGGCGCATAATGTAGGTCGAATTGGCTGATCTCTATCGCCCATTTCAGTAACCTCCCAGATACGTCTGGTTTTTGCAACACTTGTCTCATGGGAAAGTTGGTGAGCACGCGTATGGATTGTGCCTGAAAGTAGGGACGAAGTTTGCGAGAGGCTGTGATTAACGAGAGAGCAAGTTTCTCCATATCTGGGTAGCGTGTCTCGGCATCCAACATGGCTTTGCTCACATAATATACTGGGAGCTGATTCTCATCCTCCTCTCTGACCAACACCAAGCTAATAGCCACTGTGGATACAGCCAAATACAGGTAGAGAGGCTCGCCAGCCTTTGGCTTCGATAGCAATGACAGCCGTCCCAAAGATGCTTTCAGGTCGGCAAAAGCCTGCTCACATTCCAGTGTCCATTGGAATCACTTTCCCCCCTTTAGGACCTTGAAAAAATGGCAAGCATTTGTCTGTGGATTTGGAGACGAATCGATTCAAGGCCGCAATTCTCCCCGTTAAGCTTTGCACTTCCTTTGGATTTCGAGGCGATTGCATGTTTAACAATGCATTGATTTTGTCGGGATTAGCTTCGATTCCCCTCTTATTCACCATGAATCCAAGAAATTTTCCAGATGCTACCCCAAAAGCACACTTCGCTGGGTTGAACTTCATTTGATATTTCCTCAAAACATCGAAGGCCTCTGACAAATGGCAGATATGATTCGCGGCGACCATGCTTTTGACCAGCATGTCATCAACATATACCTCCATGGTGTTTCCTAATTGTTCTGAAAACATGCGGTTTACGAGCCTCTGATAGGTAGCTCCCACATTTTTCAAGCCGAATGACATAGCTCTGTAGCAATAGAGTCCTCTATCTGTAATAAACGAAGTATGCTCCTCGTCCGATTCGCACATGGGGATTTGATTGTACCCGGAGTAAGCATCCATGAAGCTTAGTAGCTCATGTCCTGCCGTGGAGTCGACCAATTGATCGATCCGAGGTAGTGGAAAGCCGTCGCGCCTGGTTCAAGTTGGAAAAGTCAATACACACCCTCAGTTTCCCATTGTGTTTTGGTATCAAAACAGGATTTGATACCCACTTTGGATAGATGGACTCTCTGATGAAGCCATTTTTCAATAGCTTTGTGACCTCGTCTTTCAAGGCCTCATACTTGTCTGAACTCATGGGCCTTCTCTTTTGCCTATGCCCAGGGCTTCGGGGATCCAGCTGGAGTCTGTGGCAGGCCTCTTTAGGATCGATCCCAACCATGTCACCATGCTTCCATGCGAATACATCGAGGTTTTGAAGTAAGAAGCTCTTCAATTGACTCTTGTATTCGGTCGGTGAGTCCAATCCGATCTACAATTCCTTGCTTGGATCAAGTGGGTCTACACCGAAGCATTCTAACCTTTATGCCGGGGTGGAGCAATTGTCACCTACCATTCTTGGGTCTAGATCTGCTAAATCCTCTTCCAGTGTCATTGTAACATCCTTATTTCCAGAAGGCCCTTCACCCAATCTTTCAGGGTCTGGAGCAGCCTCGGCCATGGCTACGTCACTGACCATGTTCAAGCTTCGATCTTGAAATTTTCGAATTGCATTTGTGTAACAGGACCGCGATTCAGTTTGGCTTCCCCTTACAGTTGCAACGCCATGCTCCGTGGGGAACTTCATGCAAATGTATTTTGTATGCGTTACAGCCCCCAAGTCAATGAGACAGGGCCTCCCAATTGAGCCATGATAGGAGGAGATTTTGTCCACAACCAAAAATTCCATGGGGATTCTGGAAAGAGTTGGTGCTTGCCCTACTTCATTCATAAGGGTTATAGACCCCCTGGGGGTTATGCTGTCCCCAGTGAATCCATAAATTGGGTCCGAGAATGGGATGAGTGGAGTGCTGATCCCTATTTTATCGAAAGTTACCCCGTAAATTACATTTACCGAGGCACCATCATCCACCATCATTCGTGATAACCCATTCTGGGCCACTACTACCCTGATAACCAACGCATCATTGCGTGGGAAGTGTACCCCAATGGCATCGTCTTGGGTAAATGTGATAGATTCTGTCCGAGGCACCCCAACAGGGTGCGAATGGATATGGTAATTCACGTTGGCGGGCTGCTTGGCCTCTCTGATATACCTCTTTTGGGAGTTGTTTGTACTCCCACCTGGGTGGGCCCCCCCAATATTGTGTCGATTTCATGAATAGGGAGGTCGGCCACAGGCACAGGTGGTTCCCGTGCATCTTTAGCATGCGCCGAGGCAGTATTCTGGCCCTTGTTCCTGTCTCTTTGATGATTGTCAATCCTTTCTTTAGTTGAGTTCTTCCACGGAGCTCTCCTATCAGCTCAGTTGAATTTCTGACCACCGGATTTTTGAGTTCTCCCCGTGTCGGGGGAGAAGTCACTTCCCTTTCTCCCCTGCACCTTTTGGTCAGCTAACATGTGAATTTCCCTGCAATATTCTGTTGCGTGACCGTAGTACCTGTGGTAGGCGCAGTAAGCCCCAATCGTGGGCCGTTTCCCACTTCGGCCACTTTCCATCCTTCCTTGAGCCGTGGGAGGATTTTGAGAAGGGGTGTTGGAGTGCAAGTGGAGGATAGCTTCTGTGATTTCTGCTGCAAAGCTAGATCCTGTCCCCGGAAATGGATGCGGCGCTCCGCCTCAGATACTGTCGATCCTATCCTTGTTTCCTCCTTTCTTGAGGTTTGCTTCATTAGAATACTCAAGATTGTATCTTCCTTGGGGGTGGTTGTCCCTGGCCCTAGCCATTTCTTCTGATACAATCTCCTCCTTCATCAGGTCTACGAGGGCATTGTAATCCCTTGGTTTCCTGCTTCGGACATCCCTCCAAAACATGCTTGTCATATCTAGTCCCCCTTTCAAAGCGGAAAACATCTCTGCCTCAGTGATATTTTCACAAATGTGCATCTCCTCAGTAAACCGAGCTAGGTAAATTTTCAGAGATTCATCCCTTCCTTGCCTCAGATATTGAAGGCGTTGGAGTGGGAGCTGGCCAGGCCTGGAGGAAACAAAACCATTTTTAAAAGCTGGTTTCAGATCTCTCCAACTATGGATGCTGCCAGGGGGGAGTTTTTTGTACCATCGTATCGCACTCCCCTCAAGGGTTAAAGCAAAGGCTTTACATTTCAGTGCCGAGGTGGCTTCGGCTATTTCCATGCTGGCGCGATAATTTAACAGGTGATCGTCAGGGTCACTTCGGCCAGAATATCTTGCTATTTCTGACATTTCGAAGTCGTGGGGAACGAGGCACCTACGGAGGCCCTTTGTGAAGGGGCTTATTTCCTCTTCGTCATCCAGTTCATATGAAGGTAGTTCACTGTTCTCGTCGTGACCGGAATACACTGGATCATGGTATTGGTCATAGAGTGGCGGAGCGTACTCCTGCCTTTGTGGTGGCAGAACGCAGCCGTAGTTTGGCCTTTCATGGCTCAGTAACTCGTTACGAGACTTGCTCCGAACTGCTTCGGCTCTCCTTTCCTGCCTATTCCTAGGCTCATGCGTGGGGGTGAACCTTTCTGCCCCCGTACCTTGTTGGTCCCCATGCATTCGACTCTGTGACAAGGCTTCTTCAACGCGTCGCTCCCGCCTATTTCTAGGCTCAGCTGCATTGTTCTTAACCCCTCGCCTGCCTCTGAATAAATCTCCTATTCGGCTGAAGACACTGCCAGATTTTGCGGGCGAAGCCTCCCTGTGTCTAGCTGGGAGTGGGGCTTGTTCTTCACGTGCTTCATGTTCCAGGCCTTCCTCGTAGAAGGGCTCGGATTCCACCTCGGCATAAGCCTGTGGATCTTGATAATAATATGAGGCGGTGGCCGCATCGGATGATGAGTAATGTGGCTGTGGGTATTGTGGAGGCAACATGGGTTCGTTCACAACATACCCTCTATCCATGTAGGCATTCATCGAAGCAATCTGTTCTATCTGTTGCTTCTGCATTTCTAGCAATTGGGCCGCTATGCAAGTCATGTCCCGCGACATGCGGCGATTACGGTGCCGGCGTGGTGGGTTAGGTTGTACCACTCATTGGCGCTCTCATGAGGTCCTTGAGGAGCCTCCCCCTCACTGTGCTGGTCATTTCTTCCCCTACGGGGGTTAATATCTCCGTCGCTTTCATTCATGTTTCAAAGAAATTTCTTGGTTTTAGTTTATCTTTCAAGGGTAGATAGCTTTTTATCTCAATGCTCCGAGCTTTTTTCAAGGTTGTTAAACTTATGTTTCAAAGTTTTAAGCTTTTTTCAAGGTGAATAAACTTGTGTTTCATAGTTTCTTACCTTTTTCAAGGTCACCGAACTTATGTTTAAAAGCTCTTTAACTTTTTCAAGGTGAATAAACTTATATTTCAAAGTTTTTTTTTACCTTTTTCAAGGTCACCGGACTTATGTTCCAAAGCTCTTTACCTTTTTCAAGGTTACCAAACTTATGTTTCAAAACTTTACGCCTTTTTCAAGGGTACTAAACTTATATTTCAAAGTTCTTGCAGTTCTCCGCTCTTTTGCAAGAGGTTACTCGCCCATTTTCAGGACTTCCTTTCTATGTGTGGCTTTTCATCGTGTGTTTTCGTGGTTAGCAGTATGGTTTCCCATAGACGGCGCCAAAATGTTGATCACAAAATCCGGCTTGACCTTGGACCAACACGTCTCAGCTCCTCCCTCTTGAACAAGTGGATCTCCTGCGCACTGTGACAAACGATTAGTTCGCAAAGGGGGCCGAGGTGGCTCCCGTTTGTACTCCGATGCCAAAGTCAGCGGCCATGTCAAGCAGGTATAATTTGAGTGCGGGAAATATAAATGCGTAAAGGAGAGAAAAGGGAGTGAGAGTAAATATTTAATTAAGAGAGTAAAAAATGCTAACCCTTTCCTTAGAGGCAAGTGTGCTCTATTTATAGAGGAACTCGTTGTCTCGGATCATGACACGTGGCATACTTTACACTTGTCTTCACCCTAGCTCTTGGAGGTGACAACCTTGCTTTTTGACTGTAATCATTGCTACATTTCGTAGGGGATGGACGCCTGTCACATCTTGGTAAAGGCAGTGTCACATCTCTGACTTTATGCCTTGTCCCATCCTTACATCCGAGGTACTACTGTAAACACCTCGGCTAAGCGTAAAGCGCCTCTACTAGACACACAACAGTTCGGCCGGAGGGGTTCATGTGCCTTTCCACCTCGGCCATTGGTCTAGGGCGATATCTAAAATTTTGATCGTGGGCTGAAGTCCAATGGACCTTTGTTGGGCCCTCACTGGCGGCCCAATGTGCCATATTTTGGGTGCGATCTCAACAAATACTAATAACATTATTAGCAAACATATCATGAGATATTGAAGTAAACTATCATATTTAATTTCTCTACAATATTTAATTAAATATTGTTAAAGCAATTTGTGCAAATACTCATACTTGTATGCCTCAAAATTTTAGGAGCTCTATTTTTCATAAAATAAAATGGTATCACAAATAAGCATAATTTTATTTACCAATTTATAAAATTCTCATGCCATTTTCTAGAGTCCAATTTATTCATATATCAATCAATGTACTTGCATAACGTAAAAGAGAAATACACGTCTCATAAATGAATCAAATGGAAACAATATTATTGAAAGAGCATATACTTTCAAATTTCCACTATCATGGAAAATTTTCATGAAAACTTGCACAATAAAATATCATCATATCTCATGATAAAATAATGATTAAATTGCATAATTCATAATATTATATTATGCATCTATGAATCAATAATTTAATAACTTACAAAACGTTATGCATGTGTAATTAACTAAATTACATACTAATTTCATGGTGCCTTGAAAGGATACAAAATATAACTGTCATGGTACCTTGACTTTCATGAATAGACACTTTCGCAATTAAAGTAAACATAATGAAACATTACATTCTTTCCTGCCAACATGAGCGCAGCAAACACAATTACATGTTTTATGCACACACTTTTTGTAATTAATATTATCATCCATTAGTTTCTTGGATGAATAGACATACCTTTTCATTTTATCATGCTTTTCCCAAACAACATGGCAGTTGGCAATTCAAAATACGCATTGATTCAAATTCTTGTACTCAAATAAAATGAATGTTGACAAGAAACCGTTGGAATCAATTTTAAATTGAAAGGACATATATTATCTATTATAGTGCATTGAATTTATGAGTAGGCACATCCTTTTGCAATCAAAGTAAATGTTAAGAAAGATTAAACTCAAATCTTTCACTGATTAGTGCCATCTTGCAATAAACATAATTACACATATTTTGCACACATCTTTACTAAATGCCAAAGTATAATTATTGAATCAAACATTTTGATTTCTCATGCATGGACCACATTCATAAATTGTTTATGGAAAGATTTCCAAGAATAATTTCGACTCCATCGGTCAATGTACTTTTAGATTGTTAGTAAAATGAACTTACCTTGAGAGGTTGGAGACGAAATCATCGAATGCCACTTGAAGAATCACAAGCCAAAACACATGGAATCATCCACTTGAAATCATGATATGAATGGAATAATACCGAATTATGGAATCAAATGAGAGGCTTGAACACGTGATTACACGTTGTTTTAAAAGTACATTTGCCCCCTCTCGTTCGAGATGCTTAAAGGGTTAGATGGCAAATGCTTTAGAGGATTAATCAAGCCTTCAAACCATGTATTTATTAATCACTAATAATCCATGGAAAAGGAACAAAAAACAATTGGAAAATGAGTATTTGTTTTGGTGGAAAATGGTTTCTATATTTTATGGATGTTCTCACTCATATTTCATATATTGAATTGATCAATATAACATCCTTTATATAGAGATTAATCTACCTTTTACGAAAGTACACACCTCTTACACAAAAGGGCACCTTTTGGTGCAAAAAACCAACTTAGGCACCAAAAGTTGCCTTTCGGAAACCATCATGTGATCGCGTGGTTATGTTCCATGCGATTACATGGCGTAGCAGAAAATCATTCTGCTTTAAAATAATCCTTTCATGCGATTGCATGAGCCCGAGGCCACGCGATCGCGTGGACGTCTATGTTCCAATTTTTTCTCATTCTTTTGTCATCCTTTTCAATACCTCTTTGTATTGATTTAATTGTGTACTTCATCAATCATCTTTAAATATTTTAACAACCATTTGGAAACACAATTTTTCAACAGTTTGGAGGGTTTCAATGGATATATTAATGCTTCTTTCAACTTTTAGCATATTTTATCAAGCTCATTGTTCTGATTAAAATCTGATTCTAATTTAAAATTAAAGTTAACAATTAATTTTAACCACAAATTTTATAGGATTCATAACCTTTCAACCACACGTTTCCTCAACTTTTATCAAAATCTACTAAAAATATCATTTTAATCCCCTCCATACAATCATATTAACGTTTTTTGCGTATTATAGAGAATTTATCTTGATATCCCATTGATCAACAAGTAGGAAAATCATCGATTTATAATTTCATTTACAATTGCTATACTTTGATGAGATTTACAATTAAGTTTATGTACTTGAGTTCAAGATAATTGAGTCATTATTTTGTGTTAATTGGATTATTACTATACTTTGTGCCATTTGGATCACCTAAACTCTAATTATGTCTCATTTTAAGTCATTCATTTCAATATCATCACTTTGTTTCAAGCTAGACACTGGCGTGATTATTACATATTAATAGTCATCTTACATGATTCAAACTTTCAGTCGTATAATGTGTAAAACGAGTTTTTCAGTTGTATCAGGTTTTTAAGATTATCTTTTAACAATCACATATGATGATCATTTTGATAATAAAAAGTGTGACAAAATGAGCATAATGGTCTTGAAACAAAATTAGTGAATAATAATGTTGGAACTTTGATTGACCAATTTTATGTGACTATATCTTTAATGAACATGATCAATTTCAGCAAATATGGCTTTCGCTATTTCCAGCAAATTCATTTAATTTAAATATAAATTAAAGCAGAAACATGTGAAATGAATTTTCTAAAAATTGAAAAATTCACTTGTAAAGCTGCTTTGCTATGGTCAGAGTAGTTTTGTTTTAGAAATCCTACAAATAAATTGTGAATTGTATATGGCATAGATTTATATAAAACTGGATAGAAGCATGCGGCTTCTTATGTTATGGAAGGATTCCTTAATTTGTTGACTATATGTAGATTACTAAATGAAATTGTGATGACCCCAAAACCCCTCACTGTAAAATATAATACTAAGTTGAAAAATATGATAAAATTTAAAATCTTTATAGCACAGAACCCTAGGCATCAGCACTAGTGTTGACACCAAAAGGGTAGAGGCCTGTTTGGGTTGGTGTCAACACCAATACATGGGGTGTCGACACACAACACTATTTCTAAGACAAAACAATTTTGGTGTTGAGATCTGGGATTTTGGTATTGACACGTAATAGTCAAAAATCAACTTTTTACGTAGAAAGAGTAAATTTGAACGCAACATTTGATAAAACTTAATACATACGATAAATGTAGATTATCGAGTTTGTTACACCATAATTTAGGGAAAGAGGTTACAAAAGTGAAACCAAAACATCCACTTTCCTATTTTAACAAATCTATAACAAAAGTTACATTATTTCACAACTCTTCGCTAGGAAAGTCATCGGTGTGCTCGTACTCCATAGTCACACTATCATAAAAATCTACGTAAAAGTGAGAACGTAGAAAATGTGTCAAGGCAGGAAAATCACGATGTACCTACCACATATGAATCTCCACCACATACATACAATGTTGTCCGTTGGCTGACTTTATCCATTCCTGAGAAATCAGCTCAAATGTATCAAAGTGCAGTGTCTACAAGTTGAAAACATGGAAAACGTGAATTTATAATCCAATGAGTAATTCAATATACATGCAAGTTCTTTTCAAAGATAAGGATTTCAGGGCCCGATTATAGATTATCTCATCTACCCCAAAGCGCTTAACATTTTCACAATATGGATATCGATAAGATGACCACAAATACAATCAAATTGCTTAGGATTTCTTTGTCCTCTAGGACTTCTACATCCTGTCATCTTTCCCCATATTCAACTCCAACAAGGTTACTAGATCATCATGTCATTTTTCGGAGCCTTGGAACTACAAGGTCTTCATGACACACATCGATATCCCAAAAATATACATTGATTACTGAGGGGACTAAAATTCAAATATATAATCTTTACTTAAAAAGATTTCTTTGTGAATTATATCACATCTAATATCATCATCAATGTGAATCAAAAATCATTTCGTTAAAATCAACTTCGCAAATAAAGCAACACATAAAGAGTGTATTGAAAACTCATTATTTTGATGATTATACAATATATATCAACCTAAAAATCATATGATAACTTCATTTGATAATCAGAACTAAAAATAAATCAGGTGTCTACATGAGTGTTGACACCATGTTCACCGTTCTTCATTTGATATTGATACCATACCTTCAAGTATCGACACCAAGCGTATTTTCAAAAACTAGAACTTCATTTCTTTGATTGTTTTGATCTCAAACTGCATATTTTAATAAATAATCTTGAGAAAACATGTTTAGTGATCAAAAGGATGATTTTTAATATATTGAAACATAATTTTTGCAGCATCTTAAGTTTGATTTTTGGTGGTTTTTTATTTCAAACATGCCTCTATATATAGAGAGAGGAATGGTTGAACGAATTTGTGGTTCAAAGCTTGTTGTGGAGGATCTTTCTTGGCGGTTAAGAAAGAATATCCATGATTGCATGGTTTAATATGCAAGGAGGAGCTGGCCATGGGAGATAGGAGATGATTCATGTAAGCTAGGGACAGAGGTAGAGGTCTAGGGAGTCACCTGATGCTTCGTTTTTTTAAAATTTACAGTTTCAAGAGGTCATGTTTGAATTTAGTTTTAAGATAGTAAACGAAATCCAAATTGAGTGTTCTTGCTATCATTTCAAAGTACTCATGGAGTACTTTCATATAAAATTTACGACACTAGATTTGGTTAACCGATGAGAAAGTTATGTGGTTCCAAAGTTGGATACTGCTTTTTCGTATCATGTGGTGAGGTGCCAACTTTGTAAATTTGCCAAGGACTGTATGTTGATCAAACTAACAAATGGATTTCAGATTCTTGGAGATTATTCTGAGTATTTATATATACATATAATATATACATTTATTGGAGGTTGAAAGTGATCAAACGAGTCTCCTAAAGAGAGACATTTGACGTGGAAGCTAACTATGTTCAATAAGATACAAAGTCTGAATAATGGTAAGTCTGGACGTATATATCGTAGACATATACCAACAAGTAGTTGATCTCATATAGTGTAAACTCATGGATCCACTAAGAAAACATTTACCAATGGACCAATAATATTGCATAAAAAGGGGAATGTGTTTAAGCCTACCATGTAAGGATATTTGTAATGGTTACCCAACCTTGCCAATTGGAGATCCCAAGATTTTGGTTCAATGGGACAACTAAGTTATGAAGATTCAATGAGCATGTTTTAGGTTAAGTTAAACGTTTCCTACAGCTTGGACAAACCAATTGGGGATATGACATGTACTCTTAATAGGAGATCACCTGTGTAAGTGAAAAGTAAGACCGCTTCTATGAGAATGTTTCATGACTTGAATTCTCAAAAGTACTTACGAAACCAAGAGCTACATTTTACGTGCACAAAGTTGGACATAATTTCAACTTACTACAATTGAATACATGGAGTAGAAATAAAAAATGCATGAATATGAATTTGGTCGAGGAAAAAGTTTGACTTTTTGTCCTTAAGACGAAAATGTCCCGCATGAGTGATAACAATATTCTGGCATTCCTCTCTCATGATACAACGACCACATCTTCCAAGTAGACCAACGAATCTTATTGATATTTTGAACTCTCTTCATATGAAACATGACTCAAAATAAAAGAAAAATTTATTTCTAAATGAATATGCAACGAGGTAATAATGCAAGAATGGAAAATGAATGAATAAAGTTCAAACATGTGGGATCTATATATAGTTGTTGGAAAGTTGTGTCTCAAAAGGCACAACTCTAGAAAAAACACATCTCTTGAGATTTGTTTCTATGGAAAATACACACCTATCGGAAAATTTTAATTCCAAAAGTCATGAACATTTATCTTAAATGACAAACCTTTTCATCAAATTAGGTTCTAGAATATTCAACAATATTCTAATGATTTTCCAACAATGTCACATTTTTTTGCGATTTAATTTCTCATTCACTAACTGGGTTCCACTTAAATAATCACATAGAATTGATCAAAACCAATTTTCTATACAAAGTTCCAACAATTTGAAAAGTTGTGTCTCTAAATACACAACTCTCCAAATTGTTGGAACTTAAAACATGTATGATATTGGGAAATTATTTAGAGTGACTTAATTTCTCATTCATTAACTGGGTCCCACTTAAATAATCACATAAAATTGGTCAAAACAAATTTTATATAAAAAGTTCCAACAAACCTCACATGAATGAAAATTAATGCAAATTACTATGCAGACACTAAAGAAAGTACAAGTGAAAAGCTATTCCATTAGGAGATGTAGCTTTTGACTTTGAATCCGCCTTAGTAAAATAAGATGGGATTTACTTGACTAATCATTAAACATGATGTCTTGAATAATTATTTAAACCAAGACAATAGTACTCACACAAATCTTCCCTAACACTTTCATTTTTCATGGTTGTGTTCATTTTGGACTCGAACAACTCTTGGTTTCATAAGTGCTTTACAGAATTCAAGCCTTGAAATATTCTTATAGAAATGACCTCACTCCTCACTTACATATGTGATCTCCTATTAAGAGTACATGTCATATTCCCCATTAGTTTGTCCAAGCTATGGAATCATTAAAAGTCTAACTTAACCTAAAACATTTTTTCTTATAATAGAATGTGTAGGATTTAACTCACAAGTGTTCATTGAATCTTTATAACTTAGTTGTCCCATTGAATCAAGTTGGGTTATTATTACAAAGATCCTTACGTAGTAGGCTTTGAGCACATTTCCTTTGATAAATAGTATATTTGATCTCTTGGTAAACTTTCTCTTAGTGGATCCATGAATTTATACCATTTGAGACCATTATGATGACTTTGTATCTTCTTAAATATAGCTAGTCATCACATTTAATTCATTTAATACATACAGACAATCACCAAATAAGATATCCTTCCATCATTTTATGAAGTCATGTGCTTCTATGTAGCTTATCTAAAACTATATCATTCCAATTCACAATTTGTTTGGAAGATTTCTAACATATAACTGTATTGACCATAGTAAATTACCTTAACAAATGGATTTTATAATCATTTGTAATGTATATTTAACTTATATCACTATACCATTATTCACTACAATGCAGTTCAACTATGAATATTCTCTATATATTCAATACTATTATTGACCCATGCAATAAACGATCTTGTCCATATTTTAACCACTTTTGGTTTAGGGTGCTTTACCTTTGTAAAACATTCTCATACTTCTAAATTTGCACAAAAATTTTCTACATTTCCATCTTCATAGAACATTTTTCTATTTAAAGAATGCAACTTGCTGAATAAGTTGCCCCACAGTTCCTCAATCAGAAACACATTTGCTATAGTAAAGTTGCCCCCACAATCCTTAGGCAAAGCTCAAACATAGAATTCATCAACTATTTTTATGTTTGATTCTATTATGTCTATCTATCAGATAAGACAATATCCATTTTATATACACATCTCAAACTATATAAAATGATTAATTACAACAATGCTTTGTAAAAGTATATGATCAATCATTTCTTTCCAGAACATTTTTACCATTGAGTTTTATTTTATCATCAGCATTCCAAACGCAAAGCTAGCACCACAGCCAACTAGCACAATTGTTGCTCCAAAGAAATTTGATCAGATTCACTTGTAAACCCAAAATGTGGGTCAATAGTGAATACTAAAATATTATTAGGCTGGTCTCAAATCCCATTTTTTAGCAATGAAGGATAATTTTGCCCATTGTAAGCAATGAGTGTGTGATATCTACATGCATCGTTCGCAATCTGGTGTCACATATTCCATTATTACCATTTACATATTGCATGTTCCC
Source organism: Ligustrum vulgare (assembly GCA_963555705.1). Taxonomy (NCBI): domain Eukaryota; kingdom Viridiplantae; phylum Streptophyta; class Magnoliopsida; order Lamiales; family Oleaceae; genus Ligustrum; species Ligustrum vulgare. Next base: position 25,649,121 of record OY743188.1, read on the forward strand.
AAATTTGATCCAAAGTGTAACCCCAAAATAATTTTATTTCCCAAGAATCATACCAAATGCAGGTCACCATTGTTGGATCCGTATGTCAAAATCGACGTGTTGTCACATGCGCCTCTACCACTTTGCACATGGCGAATGGGCCAATTGCACAAAGTTCCAAATAGACCCCTTTGTCACCATAAATGGCTTTGGAAATACATTTGGAAAATGATAAGTCGCCACCTTATACACTACATTAAGAAAAATACATGCACTTTTAAATGTAATAGACATTTTCATGCATCGATTAGTGAATATCTTCACGACTAATAATCACATGCAATATATAAACTAGTTACTAAAATAGAATATAATAAATGTAGTTTATTTGAACTTCACAATACATTTTCCGTAAGTGAACATATTTCTAAAGAAGATTACAATGGGCAGATAATTTATGTTTAATTCATACACCGAAATGCAAAAGAATTATTCAGACTAAATCACATTATCCAAATCACATATAGACCATGTTTGGTACCTATTATATAAAATCTCATCTTAAATCGTACATTCTACCAATAAAATAATCTACACAAACCCTAAAAGATTCCCTACTTTTTAACTGCACATTCTTCAAAAATTTACTATTACAAACCACATTGTTTGATTTAATCGATATCAAACAAGAGCATAGTATACAACTTATCATTTGCTTACAATTATTATTATGCACTTGTATTGCAACTGTAATTATAATCTCATGCAAATAGCGTATTTATTAATAATAATAATAATAAAAATAATAATAATAATAATAATAATAATAATAATAATAATAATAATAATAATAATAATAATAATAAGTTTTATTATTGGATGACACATTTTTATTTCAAAACCTGCCTAAATAAATGATGCGATTCCTTGTAGGAAAAGCGACAAACACGCGAAATTAATAACTGAAAATAGGAAAGATCTAAATTCAGATGAACAATAAAATAGATGATAGGATCCTAACCAAAACTTCACGACGTAAGAAAACAAGCGATGCAAAAGAAAGAACTAGAATTGTCAAACGCCACAAGAATTGCCTAATTCCTTGATAAGTTATGGGGTAGAATGCCACAAAGATTTGAAATCTTTGATAAGTTCTTTGGTGTTCTTGAGGAACAAGAAAAAGAATAAGGGAATCCTCACTTTAATTCAATAATGATCTCACAATCATCAAAGTTAATGTTTACACTGATAAAAAATAGTTTAAATATGATGAAAAAAGCAAATAAGTTATTCTAATTGCTAATGGAATCTAAATTAAGCAATTAATAGCTTAAAATGGAAAATAAAATAAAATTCGCTAAAATCATGATTCAGAATAACCGAGTGGTCGTGTTGTTAAACCTCGCGCGGTCGTGTGGTTAAATATTGTAGCACACTGTCTTTGCAAACGGTGTTTGCATGACCCCGACATGTTTGATGCACATGACCGCGTGCCTTTCCGAACCAACTAGTGTTTTCTCTTTTGAATCGACTTGATCTCTTTTGATGCTCGACTCGAATTCAACACAAAATTTGCTCTTTTTTTCACTGAGAATTCTGCTGCATCGCTTGTAACTTGGCCTCTCTTTAGATTTCCTTCCTTGGATCTCATCTTCCCCTTTCTCTTCAAAAGGATTAGACCTCGAATCTGCATATGGTCCAAGCTTCATGCATTTCCTGCTTTTGTTGGCTTGAGGGACCTGTTTATGCGTTGTGCTCTCCTTCAGCTTCTTGGGCTGTTCATTCCTGCTAGGGGTGGGCATTAACCCACCCAACCCGCCAAAACCGCCCAACCCAACCCAACCCGATCGGTTTGGGTTGGGTTGGGTTGGGTTTCAAAAAAAGAAATTGTTCGGGTTGGGTTGGTTGTGGGTTGGGTGAAAAACCCAACTCAACCCTACCCAACTCAAACCAATCAAAATTTTAAAAATATAAAACCCTTTAAATTTCAAGAATCTTAATATCGTTTTTAATTTGGATGAAACTCAAATATGATTTGAACATATTTTAGTTTTATTAGTAAGTATTCAATTTATTATATTTGAGCTTATTGTATTGTACATAATTTATTTGAGTTAATAGTTGATTTATGGGCATAATTTTTTAATTTTCTAATATTTTTAGTTAATTGGACTAAAGCCCAAACCACCCAACCCAACCCAATCAAGTCGGGTTGTGTTGGGTTGGGTTTGAACTCATGTTTGGGTTAGGTTGAGTTGTGTTGATTTTTTATCAACCCGACCATAGTGAGTTGGGTTCGGGTTGGGCAAAAAATCGACACAACCCAACCCACGCCCACCCCTAATTCCTGCTAATAAGTTTTCTCCCACTTTTAAGTTTAGAATTTGACTTTTGCACCTGCAAAGCAGTGTTAAGAGAACTAGGGGAGGAATTACTAGTTTGGTTAAGTGCAAGGTATTAATCCTTATACATCAACCTTTGTACAAAGAAACTCTTTTTGTTGGTGGTCTCTCTTTTCTTTCTGTACTCTTTCTCTCATTTTTTTGATATCGTGGCCTCAATTCTCTTATATTCAATTTTCTCTACCTCTCATTTTTTCTGAGATCGTGGCCTTAAATCTCTTATTTTTCTCCTCAAACTCACCTTTCAATTTCAATTGATCTTTCTGAACTTGCATTGGTGACAATGGAACAAGAGTAAACTTCCTTCCACTTTTCACAGAACTATATTGATTCTTAAGTTCATCATGTACCACCCTCACTTTATTACTCACCAAGTACCTAGTATGAAAAATACTATCTCTTTGTTCATCCACCTTATCCACATAAATCTTAGTGCTAAGGACACGCATCACTATTCCTCATATGTTAACTCATCACTATTGCTAGATGAACTCTTTAGAAGAGTTATCTATCGGAACAATACTCTTACCGATCTATTAACAACAAGTTGATCCACGCCAGGAGAATTAGTAATGTGTTAGGAGAAATTAGTACAAGAAGCCGTGAATACACTTCTTGATAATGGAATATGTGGACAACCAAGACAGCTAATGCGTTCCACTTATTGAATTATGCATTCCTTCATATTCCTCCTCAGACACAATCTCCCCATGACGCATAACCATCACTCGTTTATTTGGACAATATGAAGTAATGTGCCCTGAATTTAAATATTTAAAATCTTTTATATTTCTATCCTTAGTAGGTTGGGGATCAGAAATATTTTTACCTTTGGTTGTTGGTTCCTCCCTCCCTCTTGGGACATGATCTTAATATTTTCTCATTTTAGTTGTGAGGTAGGATAGGAGCCCGAAGATTGCCTTGCTACCCCCTTTTGCTCCAATTTTCTTTCAACCTTCATAGCCATGTGCACCATGTCCTCCAACACCACATAGTGTTGTAGCTCAATTACATTGGTTATCTCTCTATTCAATCCACTCAAAAACCTATCCATGGTAGCCTCCTTATCCTCCAAAATATTGGCCCTAATCATAGCGACCTCCATATCCTTATGGTAATCATCTACACTCTTGGATCCCTGAGTAAGATCTTGCAACTTTTGGTAAACATCCCAATAATAGTGGTTTGGAATAAACCTCTTCCTCATTATCAACTTCAACTCACCCCAAGTTTCCATCGGGCTCTCAAAGTTCCTCCTCCAACTCATCACCCATTGATCCCAACAAATGATGGCATAATCAGTGAACTCTATCACTGCCAACTTCACCTTCTTCTCATTCGAGTAGTTATGGCAACCAAATATTAGCTCAACCATCTTTTCCCAATCCAAATAAACCTCCATATCATTTCTCTCTTCGAATGATGGTATAGTCATTTTAATGTTTCCAAGTTTTCCATCACTACATCCCTATCACCACAATGTCTCATATTATACCCCTTTTCATACTTGTTTTCTCTATCTCTCCTTTTCCTCACACTAACCACAGAAGACTGAACATTGTCCCCTTCACTTCACATTCCCTCATCATCAAAACTAACTTCATGCCTATTACCTCTCATAGCTCTAGAGACTGCTTGAGATCAATCCATACATAATTGATCAACAATTGCATCCCGTCTATACATCCTAGTCATAATCTTTTCAAATTGTTCCTACATGGTTGCCATTATATCTACATCATGTCTACCCAGTTATACCTTTGTATTATTTGTTGTCACCCACTAATGATGATGACGTAGATTTTTCCCTGCAAGACATGATTAATAGCAAGAAAAAAGAAATAAAAGTTCCTCACGTATTTAACGCTCGCGTATTAGTCAAATTGGCTCTTTCTTGATAATGAAATCATAGCTCTTGCATTTTACCACTCTTTATCCCCTTTTCAAGTTCCACAAAGAACTAATTCAAGGAATGAAGAAACAAGAACTCACGAAAAAAGATAATGGAAGGAACAAGAAAAACAGGAAATTGAGAAATTCTAGGAATTTATGTCTACTTTTCTGCAAATTTCAATTTTTTGCTAGAAAATTCGACTACGAATATAGCAGAACAAACGAAATTTAATCTGGATGAAAAACAAACAAAAAAAATACTTTTTAATTTTCTTGGAGTATTTTTTTTTTTGGATCAAAGACTGAAAAATTATGAAGAACACAAAAAACACAAGAAATGAAGAAAAACAAGAAATAAAATAAGAACCTGAATTCAGATCCAATGTCTAATACCAACTGATGTGATTCCTTGTGGGAAAAGTGACAAACACACGAAATTAAGAACTGAAAACTGAAAAAGATCTAAATTCAAATAAAATAATAAAATAGATGATATGATTCCAACCTAAATCTCATGATGCAAGAAACTAAGCAATGTGGAAGAAAGAATAGGAACTGTCGAATGTCACGAGGATTGCCTAATATCTTGATAAGTTCTGGGGTAAAACTCCACAAAGATTCGAAATTTTTGATAAGTTCTTTTGTATTCTTGACGAACAAGAAGAAAAATAAGGGAATCATCACCTTAATTTAATAACAATCTCACAATCATCAAAGTTAACGCTTAAAATGATAAAAAAAAATAGTTTAAATATGGTAAAAAAAAACATAATTAACTTAACCTAGCAGCTAATGGACTCTAAATTACATAATTAATAACTTAAAATGAAAATAAAATAAAATTCGCAAAAACCCTGGTTTAGAATAACTAGCACACTGCCTTTGCACACGGTGTTTGCACGGCTGCTGGCATGTTTGAGGCGTGCGATTGCGTGCCTTTCTGAATGGACCCGTCTTTGCTCCTTTGAATCGACTTGATCCCTTTTGGTTCTCGACTCGAACCCAAAATGACCTTGCCCATTTTCTCACTGAGATTGTTGCTGCATCGCCTGTAACTTGGCCTCGTTTTTAATTTCCTTCCTTGGATCACATTATAAAACTGCCATATGTCTCTCCTCCTTTTCAACTAAGTGGAAAGGCACAATTAAAATTGTAATTTAAACACTTTAAAACTTGAATATGATTTCATTTATTCACATAAATCAAAATGAATAGTACATGCAATCAATTCTAGAATTCTACAATGATAAGTGTATTTTATGCACTTATTTGTATGTCTAAATTATAATTAATTATTGTCATTTTAAAATAATTGTTATTTAATTAGTGTTTATTTTTTTACATTTCAGAAAATATCCAAAAAGATGAAGAATGAAGTAATTAATGGGAAAAATTGCACAATTGTATGCTAATTGGAGCTTATTTGAATAGTTGAGAAGGTGATGACAACAATCGAGAATCATGAAAGATGCCAAAGTAAATAAATCAAGAGTTGGAGAACCTAATTGAAGAAGTTAAGAGTTAGAATGAGCTAATTGAGAAGATTTAGAAGCTTGGGGATCATAATATTTAAATTGGAAGTCAAGGACTTGAGGTGCAAATAAAAAAGAAGGACCAACTTATACAAATTTAAAGTTGAAAATTGCACTAAATGTTTGTACTGCGAGCCCACGTGACTTCTCGTTGAATGGTCAGAACCAAAATATTTTGCCTGTGAAACCTTGAGAATTTTGCATGCGAGCCCGCACAGGCTTCCCAATAGGCCGTAAGTCTAGGCTTTTGTGCGATTTTGGTCTAGTTTTCTCTTCTTTTCACCTAGGTTTCCCTAATACCTATATATACAATTTATGAGGCACGAAATTAAGACCTTTGTCTCTCCAAAGAACGAGCCACAATTGAGTTTTCAACATCAAATTCTTGAGGAATCAATCATCGCAAAAGAGCGTGAATAGAAGATAATTGAAGAAGAGATACTTGGTGCAAGATTTTCATTCTTTAATTACTTTCAATGAACGTTTATTTTTATTATTATTTTTCTTTATTAATGATGTATAACTAAATTCTATGTTAGGATGAACGATGTAGCCTAGTCATATTATTTTAATTCCAAATTCCATAATTTTAATATTTTATTACATGTATTGATTTATTATTGTTCTCAATACTTGAATTTTCTGATCACCAATTCATGATATATTGAGTTATTTCCATAATCCGAGAGGTGCGTTAACAACTTAGAATGCGGTAATAAATTCGGTAATTGAACAAGTGATAGAGATATACTTTTGTTATTATTGCGGTCATGTGTGAATTCTTGTGTTTTATGCATCTGGATAAGAAATATTTGGACATTCTTTAGAGATACACGGTTGACTTATTTAGGTAGAATTGATTTAAACTCGAGAAATGAATTTCAATATACATTAGTGGATTCGACCGAATACATTATTAGAAAATAAAACTGGAATTGGAGTTAATTTAATTGGTTAGGTGAAATTGTATATCTCAACTACTTTACAATCATTTAAAAAAAAAAATCGCATTTTAATTCTTTAGTTTAATTATATAGTTTTAGTTTAAATTCTCAAAATCTTTCGTTTGTTCAAATAAGGATAAGAACTAGCATATTTCGATAATTAATAACAGTTCTTGTGGGAATGATAATCCGGACTCTTAAGTCCACTTATTACTTTTCACGATCTCGTACACTTGCGAGCGTATCTCGCATCGCGAAATATTAGTGAACATACAACATTATTATTGCCTTTTTAATTCAATGTATTCAAACTAGATGGTCTATTTTCAATTATATTATAGTTTTGAACGGATTAAATAAACAAGCATATCTATATCCATTTCCTTTCAGACATGTATGCATAAAACATAGTATAAAATGCACATCATTATCGTCTTAAAATTGTTGGGAAAAATAAACTTTCATAATTATATTCTAATAACATACATTTTACGTACATAAATATTTTAGAAAAAAATCGACTTTATCAAAATGAATAGATGAAGTATAAATCAAAAATACATGAATAAGAATTCGATCAAGACAAGAGTTTGACTCTTTGTGCTTAAGACGATAATGCACCGCACGAGTGCTAACAGTTATTCGGCATTCGTTTCTTAAGATACAATGACCCGCATAATGGATACTCAAAATTACATAGACCAACGAACTTACTTATACTTTGAACATTCTTCATATGAAACTCGACTTAAAATAAATGTTAAAATTATTTCGAATGCATCAATGAGAAAATGTAATGATGGGTTTTTGAATAAAAATGAATGAATAAAATTCAAACGCATGGGATCTATATATAGTTGTTTGAAAAGTTGTCTATCAAAAGTCACAACTTCAGAAAAAGATACATCTCTTGAAGTTTGTCTGCACAAGAAAATACACACCAATTGAAAAAATTTAATTCCAAAAGTCATTAAAATCTATCTAAAATCACACACTTCTTCATCCAATTAGGTTCGAGAAGTGGAATATATTCAATAATATTTTAATAATTTTCCTACAATGTTAAATTTTTACACAGCTTAATTTTTCAATAATATTTTAATAATTTTCCAGCAATGTCAAATTTTTGCGCGGCCTAATTTCTCATTGACGGACTAGATTTCACTTAAATAGTCACATAAAATTGGTTTATACAAAGTTCGAACAAACATCTCGATTAAAAATCAGATCAAAGTAACGATAACAAAATTAACCCGAAAATCATAGGAAAAAAGCGTTAGGCGCGGATAAAGTGCAAAGTAGCCATTGATATTTGTTAATGCAAGTACGTCACTTCGCGCTCCTAGAGAACGTTACATTTGTAGTAAAATCTTTTACTTGTATATATATATATATATATATATATATATATATATATATATATATATATTCTTCACAGAAACCATATCCATATATCCAGTTTGCCTTGAAATTACGGCTCTTTTCTTCCTATATTTTAATCCCTTCTTCTTTCTGTTGAGTTTCCAAATTCAAAATTCTTCACCACCGTTCTACCAACACAGACTCTCAGTCATTTCCCAAGAATTTCCTGGTAAGTGCCACTTGCATTTTTGTTTTATTTTGGGGTATGAAGTTTGAACAATTGCTGTATATTTTGATTCCTTATATGGTTTGTTGCACTGTCTGGATGTGAGCTAAAATGTAATCAAATATCCCTTTTCTATTGTAGAATGATTTTCTAACTTTTATTTCTTTTTTTCTCTGCAAAAGGCAACAAGATATTCTCGTGCAATAATTACTTCTTTTGCCTTAGCATTTTTTATCCCAAGATTATTTCATAGCACCATTGATCCCGGCGAGAATGGAGGGACTTTTAATTGTCAAAAGCCCCTTTAATTGGTTGATCAATTTTGTTAGTGGCCCCTATATTTCTTGATTTGATGTCATACCATCCACATCAAGTAGTTAGATTTGTACAATTGACCTTGTCCTCGTATCATTCAATGCTACCAAAACAAAATATTGATGATAAATGCAATTTTTTTTAATAATTAATAATTCTAGGGGAACAATTTTAAGTGACATTGTAATATACTTTTTCACCTCCCAATTAATATGTGACAAGTTACAATATCATTTAAAAATGTCTCTCTATAATTATTCTTTTTTTTAGGGACTACTATTAGAAGCATGTACTACTTAAAGGTTGAAAGCCAACCTTAGACATCCTTACCGCCCTTGTCTTAGGGATTGGTGGAGGATGTAAATCGCAGATTATACCCCAAATTGGTCAGGGTATGGGTACCACCCACTGACTGAATTGTACTACTTGTTTTCTCTCAAAGAGGCTTTACCATGTCTAATATGCAATACCTAATGTGTGTTTGAAATTCAATACTGTTCAAGACTTGACATTACAAATAAACAATACTGTTACTCTCCAAGAGCAAACATGCCATTAATATTTTCATTAAATATATGGTTGTTTTCACTTCATGATCCACTGGACTGTTCTTCTGCATTTATTTACATTGGATTCCAACTTTTTTTTCTTACCCTTCTTGTGATATTTCTGCAGTTCTACAGGCCTTGTGGGGTAGAAAGATTGAAGTAATAAATATTTACAACTAAATCCCCTTTTGTGGCCAATAAGTTGCTTAAGATATGCAGACTGCTAAAGCAAGGTAACTTTCAATGGCTTTCAAGTTAAAAGTTTATGAGGCAAGTTTAATAGTTGAGTCTACTACGTATTTGGCCTTTAGCTAGTTGTTATTTCTTGAAATGAGTTGGATATTGAGCTACATGAATAATTTGTTTCTTGGATCAGTAAATTTTCATGATTTTGGAAGTATGTTGATAGATATCTTCATTCCTTTTAAATTTTGCAATGCCTCAAATGTTGTTTTATTTGTAGAAACAGTTCGTCAGGAGCGCGTCAAAAGCTCTCTCCACGATCCATTAATTTCTCCTACGTGCCTCATAAGACCTCTCATAGACGTGTTTCCTCAGCGGCGACACAAAAGATTTCTTCTCGAATTGTACTCAAGCCGGCTGCACAAGATTCAGACTCCTCTGCGTCATCTTCTAACCTAGCGAGTAGGACGCTGAAAGAGAGAAGTCCTAAAGTTTCCAACCGGCCGTCACTTGGAAGTCCAGTGTCTGAGGTATCCCAAATGAATACGCATTGAGCTCTAGATCCCCACTTATCATTGTGCAGTTCTCTGTTTTAGCATCAAACTTCAATTGATTTCTACTATGATGATGTATACTGCCAACTTCTATTGCATAAATTCCTGAATCATATGCTTCCCTTGCAACTTACAGAAGAAGCATCCTAGAAGGGTTACGGAACTAGAACATCAGATTTCTCATCTTGAGAATGATCTGATTAATGTGAAGAATAGATTATGCTCTTCAGAAGCGTCAAGGAAACAAGCTCAAAAAGATGTAGAGGAATCTACTAACCAGAACTTAGTCCTGTCATCAAAGCTTGAAGAGTACGGAAAGAAACCTTCGGAGAATTCAACTTCTGAGGATCTCTGCAAGGACACTGAAGAACAGGATCATACATTGCAATCTGAACTTGCAAATTCAGATGCATTAGCTTCTGCCTTAAATGAAATCAACCGACTCAAAGGCCTGCTTGAAATAGTAGCTAAGTCTCAAACTATCCAGACAAAGCACTCAGAATCAGTGCAGCGTGAGCTACATACACTGAGAGAAAATCTGGGGAAATCTCTTACACTTGTGGAAGATATGAAAAACCAGCCAAGAGACTGCAAAGAATCAGAAGCATGGGCCCAAGCACTTGTCGGAGAAACTCTGATGCAGCTGGAGACGGCAAAACAGACAGTTGAGGCCCTCAAGTCAGATGGATTTAAAGTAATGGAAGCATACGATGCCATATCTTCCGAATTACACCTGTCAAAGACTCACGTTAACTTTTTGGAAGAACTTGTTAGCAAACTAAAGGCTGATAGAAGTTGTGTTGGTGGAAAAGATTCTCAAAATTATTGTAAAACTGAGCTTACTTCATTGAAACTTGAAGTTGAACGGCTAAAATCTGCTTTGATGTCCGCTGAGATAAGGTACAATGAGGAACAAGCTCGAAAAGCAGAAGAGATAAAAAATGCTAATGAACTGGTGGAACAGATAAAGTCTACAACATGTCAGAGAGAAGCTGCACTAGAGTTGGAGATACTGAAATTGAAAGATGAAATTGAGGAGTTGAAGGCAAACCTGATGGATAAGGAAACTGAATTACAAGGTATATGTGAGGAGAATGAGGGGCTGATGAAGAGACTAGAAAATACTCTGTCAGGTCAGAGAGAGTATGAACTGGAAATGGAGCTGCAGAAATCAAAGGCATATGTAGAAGAACTGAGAGCAAACTTGATGGACAATGAAATAGAAATGCAGAATTTATCTGAGGAGAACAAAGAACTCAAGTTGAGGATCATGGAAAACATGAGCAAAACAAGTAATGAAGTTGTTTCTGAGCTAGAAATTGCAAGGGCTGCAGAGAATGAGGCTGTTGCGAAGGTATTTTACATGACTGAGGAAGTTGATAAAAGTAACAGGAGAGCTACACGAGTGGCAGAGCAGTTGAATGCAGCACAGGCAGCGAATGCAGAAATGGAGGCCGAATTAAGAAGGCTAAAGGTGCAATGTAACCAGTGGAGGAAGGCTGCAGAGACAGCAGCTGCTATGCTTTCAGCTGGAAACAATGGAAAACACATGGAAAGAATGGGATCATTGGACAGTAACTACATCCATGGGATGAGAAACATAGGTTCGCCTTTCGCAGAGGACGTGGAAGAAGATTTGATAAAGAAGAAAAACAATAACATGCTTAGAAGATTTGGGGTCATGTGGAAGAAGCCACACAATTAGAATCAAATGTATGACGATTGGTTTTATTATACTATGCACGAGACATGAAATAGTTGCAAAAATTGATATCTTTCTTTAATAAGAATCTCAAGTTTGATCATGTTGGGAAAATGTGATGTATCATATATTTTTACCATCTCTATATATTGGCTTATTAATTTATTGCTTGATATTTAATGACGGAATCTGTGACAAAAAGACATGTACATAGTGTTGGGTGAATTTGTGAGTAGTGACGCCAAATAAGTAGAATGAAGTATTTGTAAATCCGTGCCGAAATTTGGACAGAGTAACGACAAGGAAAATACAAAATAAGAAGAAGAAGAAAAGAGGGACAAAGCCGAGGCAAGAGTTGAACTCTTTGTCCTTAAGTCGAATTTGCCCCGCAACGGTGCCTACGGATAACGGCAATCGACTCCCAAGATACAACGGCAACACTTGTGTTTGTAGCACTCCAAAACACAAGTACAACGAACCAAAATAAGGCTTACGTACTCCAAAGATGAAATGAAGAAAATCAAAATAACAAATGCAATGATTTTGATTTTGGAGACAAGTGAGGAAGAGAGGTGTTTTTGCATATCAAAAGTGAGGAATATGACATCCAAAGGGTCCTATATATAGATCATCAAAGGGTGTGGACGAAATGGTTTGAGGCCAAACCATGCACAATTTCCAAACAATGTACCTTTATGAAAATGTGTCACTTGGCCGGACAACCGTGCGGCCGCACGGTTATAGACCGTGCGGTCGCACGGTTTTATTCAAAAAACCGGGATTAAAAATTGACGTGTGGTCGCACGGTCAAACTTTTGACCTGATTTTTGTCCTTTTCCGTAATTTCTCATTCATCCGATATTGGTTTTCGAAATGTCAAATATACCCTTCAATTTGTGCGCCCCGAAGCGGCGAAGTAGCAAACAATTTTGCCTAAACGGATTGAGTCGAGCTTTTGAGTATTTGGCAGAAGTCGACACGAAGTCACTTTAATTGATTTTCAATTCTCGATTTATTAACCAATATCTAACACATAGTACAGCAGGTACCCAATAGTTAGAAATCTAAGTTCTGTGCAAAACCGTGTATGGAAAGTTTTGTGCACAATTTGGGAGTTCTGAATTAATATTGCCTTTTATGTATAATATGTGTTGTAAATATTATCTTGTATTAGTGAATTAAAATTGTACCCCTGTAACCTTAGACATTATTACTTTGTATATTCATATTCTCCCCAATATATATGGGGTTCAGGTTCATAATAAAATACACAAGTTTATTAGTGTCTCTATTTTTCTTTTTTTTTTCTCTTTAGTTTATAACAAGTTATCAACATGAATCTCTACAAAATTGAGCTAGAAAAAAATTCCCCAAAATCTCATACACCAAAATATTAGTTAGAAGGTAATATTATGTGCGTCGAAATTAATTTGACAAGCATATGAATTTTTTAGTTTCGATCGTTGTTGAATAGTTTCCGAATTCCATGGCCAATTGTTTTTGATTGAGTTCCAATTTACTGTTCATAGTTCAATGTTTTGTATGTATACGCATTATCAAATCATCACATCTGCTGCCTTAGAAGATTAATCATCACTTTAGCCTCTATATTGCAAATTCTGGCCATGTTTAAAATTAAAGGTGATGATTGAAAATTACTCTTTTCCCAAAAGTGATGATTCTGGTCCTTCAATTTCCGCCGCTTCAATATTGCAAATTCACACGTTAATCTATGATTTCAAATTTTGGCTCGCTTTAATCACGTTAATCTATGATTTCAACTTGTTTGAATCTGACTTGTTATCACGTTAATATTTTAATTGTGATTGTTTTGATCTATGATTCTACTTTGTGGAGGCAATCTTATTTATTTTAACGTTCTTTAAATGTGTTTAATGTATGCATCATTATTGATGTTATTGATTTATTATGTTGTTATTCCTCAAGAAGCACAACGGATAATTAATATTCCAGAAGAATATTAAACATATAATTGTCTATTATAAATAATTTGTTATTACTCCTGAAGTAGCACAATATTATAATTAATATTTTAGAAAAATATTAATCGTAAATTTGTCTTTTATAAATAATTTATTATTACTCTTGAAATAATACAATATTATAATTAATATCCTAGAGGGATGTTATTTGCACCTGAAGAGTATGAATTATAATTTTCAATATTCTAGAAGAATATTGAATTTTTATTTTTTTATTTTTTTTTTAGAATCGAAATAAATTCGTTAAAGTATACCTTGTTCCAGCAAGTTATTATTGTTATTATTTTTTGCTCTTTCAATTTTGTCATTGGCAATCACTACGTTATTTTTAATTCTCAAATACATTATTAGATTTAATTCTACCACATATTAGTTATATATCTAATTTTTATATATTGAATTCATATGCATGTTTAGTATCTTTTGCATATTGGTAAAAGATTTAGCCAATAAAAGATTTAGTCAATTTTTTTAAATTCTATATATGGAGATTCTTTTTCTTGATGTATGTTTGTTAATAAATTTTTATATATAAATTCATATCATGTTTATATGGTAATTAATATTCTTAAGCTGATTAAATATTTGTAGATGTTCATTCATAAATTCTGAATTGATAATGTATCATGTTGTTGCTCACGAAGTAAAACAACATTAGTAGTATACTAGAAGAATATTACTTTCTTGTCACGAGCTGTATATTAAAAAAAAATATTCCATAAGAATATTAACTCAAAACTCCTGAAGAAGCATAATTTAAAATATGTTTTAAACGAATATGGTGTTGGTGTTCTCGAAGAAACAAAAACCACATTAGATAAATATTCCAGAAGAATATTTTATCGTCACTCGTGTAGAGTACAAATATTGTTAGTTCGAAAGGTAGAATGAATCATTAATATTAATATTTCAGAAGAATATTATTTGCTCCTGGAGAGCATAATTTGTCAATATCCAAAAGAATATTGACTTATTATTCTTGAAGAATGGTAATTTTAGAAATATAATTATTTTAGAAAAATAATTCATTTTTTTTCTCCTAACTAGCATAATAGATATTAATTATTGTTATACTTGAATGAGCTTCAAATCAATATTCTAGAAGAATATTACGTTACTGCTACGTTTCAATATTCTAGAAGAGTATTATTTTATTGCTCATGTGATAAATATTGCATTCTTTTTCTCAAAAAAGTTCGAATTTTTGACTTTATTAATAATCTAGAAGATTATTATGATATAGAGTAATATATTATTGTAGTGATTCCAGAAGAATCATAATTTTATCGCATATAAAATATTATAACGGAATATAATTTTCTCTCAAAGAGCGCAATATTATGAGATATATGTTATTAATTTGATATTCTAGAACAATAATTTGCTGTTATTCATGAAGAATATTAACTTTATTTATGATAGATATTTAAATTTATTATGTTACTTATTCATGAATAACATAGGTTATTAGTTCAAATATATTGTTGCTCCGAAGTAGTACAACAATATAATTAATATTCCAAAAGAATATTAATCGCAAATCTATCTATTATGAAGAATTAATTTTTGTTCTTGAAGTAGCACAACACTGTGACTAATATTCCAGAAGAATATTACATGAGTTAGTAAAATATATTTTTTCCTGTTCACAAATCTTTTAGTAAGGTGTAACAGAAGAAAAGTTATTTTCCCTTCAACCAAATAAAGATAAGAAATTCTAGACAAAAGAATTTACGTTGAAAAGTTTTTTTTTTCATCTCAAAGTAAATGTTAGTATTCTCTTAACTTTGAATGTCCATATAAAGCGGTATAGTTATTCGATATTATAATATCATTTTGATTATACCAATTTACAATAAACATTTGTTTGAATGTATGCTTTACATTTAATAATATAGTACAATGTTTCAGAAGAATATTGTATCACTATTTTAGAAAAAGAAATAATCTAAATATATATTTCAGAAAAATATTGATCGAAATTGATATTACAGTAGAATATTGCAGCATTAGGAATATCTCATTTGAGTTATTTAATAAAATATTTCAGAAGAATATTTCGTTTTTGGTCTTGAAGAAAGAAAATCTTATTTCACATTAAATATTCAAGTTTAATATGTCGGTGCTCCCGAAGAAGCACAACATTTTTAACATAATATTATCTGCTCTTGAAGAGTATGATATTACAATTTCAATATTTCAGAAGAATATTGACATGTTGATTTTGAATGAGCAATAAAATTGTACTTTGGAATTAGCATATGTTTCAAAGAATATATTATTTGAATTCATGTTTATCCCTGAAGGAAATTATATGACTAATGTCATAAGGATATTGAGTAGTTTGACTACTTGAATGATATATGATTATATAATGTTTAATCATTGAATTATATCTTATATTGAACCAAAAATTCAATTTGATTTTATTATTTGGCATGATCAGTTGGACCATCACTGGATCAATAATGATGCAAAATTAAAATGGATATTTAATGAAGAACCAGAAGATTATTCAATTCAATCATATATGATGTTTGTTCTCTTTCATGAAATTTCTTCACTGTCACTAGCTAAAATAGGGATTGAATTTACTATATTTCTGAAAATAATTAGGGTGATAAATGGGCCTCCATCATCCTCCTCGTTGATCATCTCAATATTATTTATATCTAATAGATTTGATACGTATACTAGATGATTGCATGATGTTTGCAACATGAAGTTTGCGAAATTATTGCTCAAATTTTAAATTATGAGCATAATCTTTAGATTATATAATCAAGAATGTATCTTGATAATACTAGTGGACATGAATCTCAACATTTTAATAAGTGTTAGTTGGGATATCGATAAATGGTTTTACATTTTTGCTTGTCAAACGCCTAAAATTAATTTAATTGAGAACAAAATACTTTCCTTTTTTTGTTTAAAAAATTCTATAACGCATCATGCCAACATCACAGTTCTCCCTATTATAATTAGTTTATGGTTAGAGTCTAATTTTTCCATCTAATTTTTTAATACTGCAATTGATCCACCACAATGCGCTGAAATGGAAAATAAAGAATGTTGAAAAAAATGAGTGGTTTGAACATATATCTCAAATGGGTGATATTTTACAACGTCGAAAAAATGATTGTCAATTTGATTGGACAATTTTATCAACATTAGGGGGAAGATTACTAGTTTAAAATCAAACATATGCATCGTATTATGTTATATATATCCTTGCTATTGATAATACGAGCCAGAAGTTTGATTGAAAATATGAACGAAAAGTTAAAAAGACAACATAATTACAAGAAGCATAAGATATTAATAAAATCTCATGTATAAGCTACAAATGCTCTATCTTATATTGATGTATGATACACCTGAAGCGTAGCGATATCTGATCCGAACAAAAATCCCCAAATAAATAAAAATAGAGCAAATGATTATGTTGGTCTTATTGATGAGGCATATACTCGTGACAGAGTATTATTGAAAAAAATTGTCGTAAATCTCCAGAAGAGGTTCAACTACTTGAAATATTGAAAAATTGAGATCTCTATGGTTATGTCTTGTGGGGGAAAGAAATCGAATTGAAATGATAATTATGTCGACACACTTTATAAAGTGCTTATGCAAAAGCAAAATGCGAAGCTGGCCACATCATAATATGAATGATAACGAGGATAATAAAAGAAAATATGTCAAAGAAAATCGACAAAAAAACATTTGGCAAAAGTATTCATTCAAGCTAAATTAAACTGACTACAAAACCTGAAGTTTTGGGACCTGAAGTCTAAACACTTGAAAGTGTAAATCCAGTAAAATACCTATAAGTAGAGTCGTAATACACGTCTTATTGCTCAATGAATGTTTCAAAGGATCTGGCACAAATGCAATATTTTATTTGCTGAAAAATGCATAATAGGTGCCAATAAATAATTAAATATATGATTATTAGAAATGAATATAATGAAAGATGATTGACTCTAATTACTAGCTTCTACTCTTTGATGTACCAATTAGTGATATCAAAATGTATGATCATCAACTCGGTACGTTGGGAGTATTCTTTGAAGTACCATGAGTGAGATGAAAAAGGGTAATCAATACCACGGTACTTTGGGATTGCGGTGAAATGATTAGAGAAAATCTATTTGAAATATAAGAATCGTTACCTATCTAAAGTTTCACGACTTAAATTTGGTGGTAGCAATTTTACAATTACAATGTAAAACGTACATGATGCATGAAGCATATAGTATAATCCTTGAAGAATTAAATATATATGAAATATATAGTTCAAGTTTTTAAGAAACTTATTTGATCAAAATATATAGATACTTTGCGGTCTGAATATTTAATATGCTTTAAATAGAATCACTTCATAATGGAATGTGAATGTCACATAAAATTATATTTGAAAATTCAGGCAATTGATTTTCAAGATACAAATTCATGGTTAATTATTTACTTGAAGTGAATACGTTAATTGTTCATTGAAGTGAGTAAGTCACTTCCAAATTTTAGAACTGCATTAAATGCGTTGATAATATTGATTATATAACATGGCTCGATACAACATGTTCAAATGATTGAAAATATTTATAGTTCCTCAAGTTCAAGGAAATAATTGAATTTATATTCGAAGAACAAATATTATGAGATGTGCCCCATTTATATATTTTGGTGCAGATATTCGATATTGCACCAATTGACAGTTGAAATAATTTTATGCAATATTCAAATAATTGTAATGTTCCCATTATGGGGAGCAAATATACGCTACACTCTTTTTTCCTTAGCCGATATTTGTCCCACGAGGTTTTCCTGACAAGGTTTTTAATGAGGTAGCTGTTATCAATGTCTATTGAATACTATTCTATATGAGACTCCTGAAGAGATCAAGATATGGATGATTCAATACAGATTGAATCAGGGGGAGTAGCTGTACTCTTTTTCCTTCATTCAGGTTTTTTCGCACTAGGTTTTTCTGACAAGGTTTTAACGAGGCAACTTCAAAATACTCCGGAGTTTTCAACAAATTCACTCAAATGACAATGTATCTGATTTATCCACAAAAGTACTGTCAATATCTACATTCAATAAATTAGCTCACAAGATTGAGATGCATCGACTCGATGATTTACAACGATCAACTCTAGAGGGAGTAGCTCATGTACTCTTTTTCCTTAGCCAATGTTTTGTCCCATTGGGTTTTCCTGGCGAGGTTTTAACGAGGTAGCGTTCATCATAATACTCCAAGAATAATTGTACTCTTTTTCCTTCGTTTGATATTTTGTACCATTGGGTTTTTATCAAACAAGGTTTTAACGAAGCAAATATTTTGTAACATGTCATTCAAGGGGGAATATTGTAAATATTATCTTATATTAGTGAATGAAAATAGTACTCCTGTAACCCTAGATATTATTACTTTGTATATCCATATTCTTCCTTATATATATGAGGCTCTGGTTCATAATAAAATACACAAGTTTATTGGTGTCTCAATTTTTCTCTCTTTTCCTCTCTAGTTTATAACAATATGATATATTTCTTTGTTATAAATATTGCAGCTCGTGTTAATAGGGTTGGTAATGGGTCGGGGAATCCCTGACAATGACAGGGATGAGACGGGGATGAAAATGTATCCCCGATCAAGGGATGGAGTGTGGATGGGGATTGTTATCAAATTCCTATCCCCGCCCCCAGACCTGCCCCAAAACCATTCCCGATTAATAAGTTCAATTAAAAAAATCCAAATAAATTAAAAGTGTCATAAACCATTCAATGTCCAAATATATAATTTCAAAACCAAGCCCTATATTTCAACTCTATACTCATCTCTCACTCTCAAGTCTCATCTCATTTTCTCCAAACATATTTCTTAATATAATTAAACTTGTACTACTCTATAAAATTTATTATTAGTTTTTTTAATTAATGTTAATCATTCTTTAGAGCTATTAAATGAGAATTTTGTAAAATAATCATACTTTAAGAAAAGAATTTGCATAATTAAGACATTAGATAATTATTATAAAAAAGAATTAATGGACAAATAATAATAATAATAATAATAATAATAATAATAATAATAATAATAATAATAATAATAATAATAAATGGGGATGTAAACGGGGATTATGGACATCCCCGCCCCGCCCCGCCCCGTCCATGTCTAAACGGGGATGGGGATAGTAAATCTCCGACGGGGCAGGGACGGGGATTAGCGTCCCCGCCCCGTTGTCATTTCTACGTGTTAAATAGATTCTTTATCATCCTAGATATTTTCAGATTTTTTAATAGATCAATCTTGTTAAGAGGAGTATCACAAGCCCTTATAATTGGTCTATGTTTTCATTTTTATTCGATGTGAAATTTTATCTCTTACATGTTACCTCAAGATGGTGGCTAATTTGAGCAGATCAATCTTGAAATTTGTGTACTAATTTCATTTGAGTATAATTTGGATTGAATTACTCGTTGGAATTTAATGGACTTTGATACCATGTGAAGAGTTAATGTTCCATCTTCAAATCTTAAAATATCAACATTGTCAAGAAGAGTAGCTCAAACCTTATAAATTGATGCATATTTTCATTTTTATTTGATGTGAAATTTTATGCATTTAAAAAAAAAATATTATATATTGTCTTTCTTTGTTTTGGCTTTAACAAATCTAGGAAATATTTGATATATTATTATATCAATCTTACTATGTTTAATGCAGATGTTTAGGTAAGAAAATAAATCCTTATGTGACAATTATTTTACCCAAAGTAAAGTAATTAATAACAAAAGAAATTAACGCTTTAAAAAATATTCTCATGTTCTTGCTTATGAGTGTTTACAGCTTTCCGGCAACTTTTTATCACTGTAATCTTCTCCAGTCAACTTATTAAAACAAGGCACAATGTAGCATGTCGTTAATTAGTTTCAAAGCCATTGTTTTCTTCAACACTTTGAAGAATACAAAACAGTTGTGATTTAAATGTACAATCTAATAAGTTGATTGAGCTTCTTAGCATGAAATAAGAGCGCACATTCTTAATCCAAAAAGTTGTTGCGACCCAGTACAATAGAAAAGTGGCAATAAAGTCAAGACTGGTGGGTTTGATTCTACTTCATAAAGAAGTTGAAAGTAGACGAAACTGAAGGGAATATTCTTAAATTTTTTTGTTGTTCTTTTTTAATTTTAAAAAATAATAAAAATGGTACTCTTGTATTTTTTTTATCCATTTTAACTGGTGGATTATTTGACTCGTGCCATGGGACGTGATTTTTTTTCTATTCGGAGTTTACCACGTTATATCCGGTTTTCAAGTTTTCTGCTTTTATTTCAATTTTGCAATCATTAAACTGTAGTCACAAACATAACACTAATGCATGAACTAATTAGAATCCTTAAAACTGGTTATTGCATATACAGACTACCGTCTATCTCGTGTTTTAACAAGTAATTTAAATTTTTTTAAATTTATCTAGATTTTTCTTCTTCTGATTAGAGTGGGTACTCTTTAAAAAGTGTAATCCATAGAAAACCTAGATCTAGATAGAATACAATTTAAATCTACTGTTCTATAAATGGGACTAATTATACGTATTGGGAAATTATGATTCAAGTTTATTACCAATCCTTTTTTTAAGCAAATATCACATTTGTGGCTAATTTTATGTCATAATAATGCGAAGAAAAATAAAATAAAAGGAGGCGGACATAAACCTGACCTCCAACAAATGTGAAATGCAAGAAAAGAAATAATAAATGACGTGAAAAGTAGTAAATACAATAAAGAGTAAATGTGATCATCGACACTCCTAGGGGTGGACCCTTATGTGTGTCATAGACCTAGTCATGCACCTGCTCTAGTACCTGTCCTGATCATAGTAGTCCGTGTAGTCTTCTGTGTACTTTAGGTCGCTCCCCTTCAAAGGATGATGTCTGTGGTGAGGAGCATCTTTGATGGTAAGAGGATCTCCCACCCATGGTTCATGTGCAGGGCGAAAAGCAGGTTCCTAGGTTCGCAAATGAGTATTAACTGGTGACGTTGATGAGTCAGTGAAGGGAAGGACATGAAGAGTCCATGGTCCAAAAGTAGCTCCTCCAGATGTTGATGGTAAGTCTACCTCTGTATTCCGCATGTGGTCTCTTGGACCCATCCCATCAATGTCGCTGTGGATATGTAACTTCACCATATCCTGTCTTGGGGTAGGAGCAGGTGAGGGTGAAGGTGTAGAAGTCTGTGTGCTAGAGGGCTTGGCAGATAGACCCTCTCCAAATAGTTTGATGACCAAGTCTTCAATGAAAAATTTCAAGGAGGATGTGATCTTCATATGGTGCTTGGCTTTGAAATGGTTTAACAAAAGTTGCTTTACTTTGGATTTCTCTATTAGCTCTACCAGTAAACCATGTGCAAGAAGCTTTGGAATTGACCTTGCTAACCGATGAGAAGACTGTGCTGTCTCTGAAGAAGGTGTGGAGCTAGTGTGTGTATCCGTGGGAGGTGTCACTATATCAGGTACAACTGTAGTGGGAGATGAAAGGTACCTCGAGAGGAGCCTGTGGAGGTGGCTCAGCTGTAAGAGGAATTACCATTGTAATGGGCTCAAAAGATGTAGCAATATGTTATGTAGCCTATGTGGGAATCTCTAGCATAATCTTAGTAGTAGGAGCACGTAACTCAGGAGATATTGGGAGAGCCTCTGTGGAAGGAAGAATAGCTGAAGGAGGCTGTGCTATGGCTTCTGGAGGAATCTCTAAGATAACCTCTGCAGGTGTGGGTGCAATCTCTGTCACTGAGTGTGCCAACTAGGTCACTGAAAGTGTTGTAGTGGAAGTAGTGGGGGGAAGAAAGAGGGAGTTGCTGATACTGGGACCCAACTCTTCTTCAGTATGGGAGGTGGTGCTGTGACTGTTGGCGTAGAAGTAGGTGGTGGTGGTGGTGTAGGGTGAGCTAGTGCTCGTGCAGTTGGTCTCCCAATCTAACACTGAACATCTAAGTGCCCCATAGTCTTGCATCTAAGATAGTATTCTAGTTTCTTGTCATATACCTCAGCCTGCCAGTAACCTAGAAGTTTCTGCCTTTGAATCCAAATGTGGTCTGGAAGCTCACACTCCAAATCAACCTCAGCACAAACCCGAGCTTCACTAGGCCTATGAAGATCTGTGGTGGCCTCATCAATACGTAGTAGGACCTTAATGGCCCTAGCAAGTGCATATAAAAGTCCCTTTGCTCGAAAGTGTATCGATAGTAATGGAAAGGATACCCATATGGGGATAATATGGGTCTCATGCTCTGGACTAAATCTTGGTGTCCACTTGATAACCCACATGAGACATCTGTCAATATACCATGATGGCTTCAGAAATAGCCGTGTGTAATCATCCTCGTGTGTAAGGTGCAGCAGAATGTGAAGTGTGTCAACAAGTCCAATGCTGAAATCACCTTGAAAACCAATATTTCAAAAAGCTTTCACATACCTTAGAAATAGGAGGCTTCACGTGTATGAATTTTCCAACAAGTGTGAACTTGTATGGCTCAGCTAGGAGAGTTTCATCCTTCTAACTAATAGTAATTTGCAGCCTCGTTCAAATACAGAAATTGTTCCTTAGTGACAAACCTTTGCAATGCAGAATCTGTGGAGCTTATGTGACTGAACCAAAGGATTTGTTCTGACTCCTAATTACATCTTAGGTAATTGTTGGGCAAGTATTCAGTGTAGCTACATAGGAATTTTTAGAATGACCTTGAGCAGACAGTGCAGTAGCATAAGAATTTTTGGGCGGAACTTGAGCAAGGTGTGGAACAGGAGCCAAATTAGCAGTTGCAGGCGTTTTCGGTTGAGCATCTTCCAGTCGACCGAAGTTGAAGGTTCGCTGCGAGATTGGTTGCGGTGGGTTTGGTTCTAAAAATGATTTTTTGGCCAAATTGAGCAAGGGGTGACCATACCAAGGGTTTTGATGTTTTTAAGATGATTGGAGGTGGTCCCAAGGCCTGAATCGGATCTAAAGAGTGTCGATTTTCAGATCGTGACGTATGAACCCTAGTTGTCTCCTTCTTCAATTCTTCCACTTGGAGCACTTTAAATGATGAATCGTCTTCATGGTTGTATTCTCCTACATTAGGATGTCCAATTGTTGGATTGGGGCAAGGGTAGCGATAGGGTGAGATTTCTCAATTTGAAGTGCCGCTTAGATGAATTTTTGGGCGGATTTTGATGGCTTTTGTTGGAGTAAATTGGATGGAATGGAAGATGATGGATTTCCTATGTTGAGAGGGTGTTTTTCCAACCAAAAATCGGGCAGGTCAGTCGGATTTGGTGAAGGAGGCGGCATGGGAAAAAAAATCTCCCAAATCGCCTAGAGAGAGGGGAGAGCGTTTCGAACGATCATATATACGTAGTTTATAACCAATCCCTGGAAGAAAAAGCTTCGCATTCAATTGTTCATGATATAAAGAACCCACCATAGTTGAAAATGAGAATGAAAGACAAAAGGACGGAAGAGTGTGTTACTACAGATTTTAATTATGTTAGTTGGAATTGTAAATTTTTTAATGCCATATTTTTTATTTATTTATTCATTTATTTATTTTTGTGGATCCTAATCAATTTTGTTTGATCTTTATGTCCAAGGTTGCCAAGTATGCTTAGAATATTCTCTAGATTGCTCATAAATTTACTACTATTGTGAAGTCATCCAAGTTCCAGATGCTTACCTCGAATTCGAATAAATGATGATGAGAGAAGACAAACAACAATCTTTTATGTCAGAATTATTAACATCACCAATTCAGCATACACTTTGAGAAATAAGTACTCAGAGAGAAAAATTGTAAAGAAGATCCTTAGATCTTTGCCTAATTGATTCCACTCCAAAGTAGCAACCATTGAAGAGAAAAATTATTGAAACCATGAATGTCGAAGAATTGGTTGGATTATTAATGACATATGAGTTATACAAAGAAAAATATTTGGAATTTCCTTCAAAGTTTAAAAAGACATGGCCATGCTTATCAAAAATTCAAGTAATTCCTAAAAAATAAACAAAAAGAGAGGAGCGGAAGGTTTCAACCTTAACAAAAGAAGAAATTCTTCAATAGTTCAAGGCAGCCTCCTTCTACATCCATGAAAAAACTGAAAATCATAAGCGATATAGACATATAACATCTACATGTGGTAATACAATGAAAAAGTCTCCTACGAAGAAGGTCATAAACATTTATAAGTGTATTTTATGCACATATTTGTATATCTTAATTAGAATAATATGTTGTCATTTTAGAATAATTACTATTTAATTTGTGTTTATTTGTTTACTTTTCATAAAGTATCCGAAAAGATGAAGAATGAAGAAATTGAGGGAAGAAATGCACAGTTGGAGCTAAATTGAGCAATTGAGGAGTTAATGACGTCAACCGGGGAACTTGCATGCTGCCAAAGTGAATAAATCAGAAGTTGGAGGACCAAATTGAAGAAGTCGCGAGTTGAAATGACCTAATTGAGAAGATTCTGAGTATGGGGACTAAATTGCTTCAATTGAAAGTGGAGGACCAAGTTGCAATTAATAGTCAGAGACCTACTTATACAGATTGCAAAGTTGGAAATTGCATAGAAATTTATCACCTCACAATTGTGCCCTTGGAAGCCTATGTGATCCCGCGATAGTTCAAAATCTTCACCCGAAAGTTTAAGACCTAACTACGCGATTGCCAGTAATTGAACGCGTGATCGCGCGGTAGTCCGCTGGAAGTCGGGTTGGGCTTTTCCCTCGATTTTCAACAGTTTTTCAGCCTCTTTCACCTAGGTTTCTCCAATTCCTAGATATACAACTTTAGAGGCACGAATTGAAGACCCTTGCCTCACCTAAGAACATTATACAATTGAGTTTTTCACGAGAAATTCCGATCGCGAACCACTCTCCCTTACACCCCCTGCTTTAGGCACATCTATTGGACCCATGGGCATCTACAACAATGTTGATGCTAATGCTACTAATGATGAGAAGATGACAATTTATTGGCTTCATTTCAAGTTTGTTGTTTTTCCTTCGATTTATTCATTTTTGGCCGGATTGCCCAATTAGTTCCTTCTGGTAATGTTTTGCAATTTATTAAATTGATTTTTGGGTGAAGAAAACTTCACAAAAGTTGATTGGATGTCTATATAAAATTATCAATATGTTTCCCAGTTGATTTTAGATTTGATGATTATGAAGAAGATGAGTTCGAATTTTTGGGTGAACAAAACTGCACAGCAAGGTAAATACATTTTGTGCGAGATACAGCTAAAGGGACGAGAGTTGGGACAACAGAATTACAATAAAAAAAATTACAAAGTGAACGCATTTTTCAATTTTATGTTTTGAGAAACTATTTTTCAGAATAACATAAAGAACGCATTTTTTCAGTTTCTCAAAACAAACACCCAAAATACAAAATTGAAAATGAATTCAAAAACTCAAAACTGAAATATAAAGAGAACGGCCCCTTAGTTTTTGCTTAAAACACCAAACAATTCTGTCAGTTCAAATAGAGCCTAGAACTAAAATATTTCGGTACTTAATAGATGTCTTCGTAGGACGATAATCAGGACTCTATGATCCACTTTATAACTTTTCATGATCAGTTCACTTGCAGAGATATTTTGCATTGCAAAATAAAGTGAACAATTTTTTTTTGCGTCATTGTCGAGGACTTTTTTGTATTAATATCGATACCTATTAATTCTTACTTTACTTTGAACTTTTATTTGCTTTAATTTTTTTATTTACTTTATGCTAAAAATGTCTAAATCTTGTGAATTGCTTCCTTTTGATACATAAATTGAACGCACCTTTCAACAAAAGCGTAGAAAACAGTTGAAAGGAGCTCAACCAACAGATTTAGCCATGGTAGATAACAAAATTCAAAACAATCAGGCAAATCAAAATATTCTACCAGCGGCTATTATTCAACAAAATTGTGGGAGGTGTGCTTTGAGAGAATAGATGGTTCCTCCTGCGGGGAACATTGGGACCTGTGTAGTACCGCTAGCGATACCAGACAATAATTATGAAATCAAGACTTCCTTGATTTCATTGATAAAACTTGGCTGTTTTTCATGGATTGCCATATGAAGATCCACATGCACATTTTCGGGCTTTTCAAGAATTAGACGATACACAGTGCAAGAATGGCGTTCCAGATGATGCTGTAAAGTTGAACTGTTCTCATTCTTATTGGCAGAAAAAGCTAAGGCATGGTTCTATTCATTACCTCTTCATACTATCACTACGTGGGAAATTCTGAGCCAGAAGTTCGTTGACAAATTCTTCCCACCTGGTCGAATGTCAAAGCTTAGGCGTGAGATTCTTTCATAAAACCAATAGTTAGGGGAGTCCATTTTTGAAGCTTGGGAAAGGTTAAATGAGCTTATTAGACAGTGTCCTACACATGGAATAGCTGATTGGATCTTAGTTCAGACATTCTACAATGTATTGACAAATGAAAATAAGAAGCATGAAGATTCAGCAGTTGGGGGATTAGTTATGGACATGACTTATGAAGAAGCATTTGAGATCTTTGAGAAGATGGCTGCCAACAGTTACCAATGGTATTCAAATCGATCTACATCAAAATTTGGGGGAATGGTGGCAATTAATGAAATTATAGCTCTCAATACGAAACGACTTTTATAGGAAACAGGTAACAGGGTGGTCCATATTCACAAACATACAATATAGAATGGAAGAACCACACAAATTTCTCGTGGTCAAACAATCAAAATGTTCAGCGTCAACCGGGTTTCCAACAGAAACAGCAAGCTTAGACTATCGTGAGAGAAAACTTGGACATGTTAATTCAGCTAGTCAAAAGTCAACAAGATGCATTACAAAGTCAACAAGTTGAAATTAAGAATTTGAAGAGTCAGATGGGGCAGTTGGCAGCAAGCAGATCTGACAGGCAGCCTGGACATTTACCAAGCAACACTTAAATGAACCATCATGAGCATGTGAATGCAGTAACAATAAGGAGTGGTGTTCAATTACTTGAAGTGACTGTGGAAGAGTATGAAAATTATAGGAGGCAAAATGTGGTGAAAGAACAGAAAAGTGAGAAAGAGTAGGAGTAACAACAGTTTGGTAAGTTTAGGGAAATATTTAAGAAATTGCACATTAGAGGTGGCAAACGGGTCGAGCCGCTCTCCAGCTTGTCGACTCGGCTCATAAAAATACTAGCCAAGGGTGGCTCGGCTCACAAATTTTGCGAGCCGGTTGGCCAGCCAATTACTCGCCCGAAACCACGCATGGCTCGACTCGGGATTCAACAAGCGACTCGTCGACACGAGCCATGAGCCCAACAAGCCGGCTAGCAGCTTGGCTCACCGGCTCGTGAAAAATAAAATAAAATAAAATAAAAATTGAAATATGACCATTGGGGCCCCAATGATCACATTTCAAAGTTGTGTGACCGTTTTTCAACGGTCACACAACTTTGTTTTAGACCGTTGGGGTCTCCAACGGTCTAAAACTTAACTTTTAATTTATTTTATTTTATTTTTTCATTTTCTTTCTATGAATACCCCCTAATTCAACTTCATTTTCACACCAAAATCTCTCAATTATTCTACTCTCCACAATATTAGTCCAAGCTCCCTCTATTACAATTATACAATTACTTACATACTTCAATCTCTCCAATTTTCATTACATAAATTTACTTTTCATTTCAATCTCTTATTTTTTCATTACATCTCTTAATTCTAACCATTTATTATTTATACAATTATATACATTTCATTTTCAATATTCTTATCACTTCCTACACTACAATTATACACATTTCATTTTCTATTTCAAGTTTTTAACATACAAAAGAATGGATCCCATAAGCCAAAAGTTTGTTAATGAATTGGTCGATGGTCCACCTGAATTTGGGGATGACTCAACACCACAATATCATTCTCACTTCGATGAATTTGCTGGTCTATACGACATACCAATTCCAGAAAAATATTGAAGATGCAGGTAATCAACGAGTCGATTTAGATGATATAGAAGACGACGTTTATGTTCAAATCTTAGAAAATGATCCCGATCTACTCGACACAAGAGGGAAGCAAAAAAGCTAGAAAATGTAAGAAGAAAGCTGTAAAGTGTTGGGATTACATTAAATTGGTCGCAACTGGGAAAACAACTGATGGAATACAAGAGTTCAAAGCAGTGTGCAAATATTGTGCGCAACAATTGGCATGGCAAAAGTGTATTGGTACTACACACCTCAATTGTCACTTTCGAAAGTGTGTGACCAAGCACGGTTTCATTGAATCAAATCAAAGTCAATTACAATTTGGTTCCTTCGGTAGTGGTTCTGCTGCTAGATCTACACTTTCAAATTGGATGTATTTTGAAAAAGAGAATTGAACTGGCATGGTTCAATTCTTTGCGGTGGCAGAGTTGCCACTAAGCATAGTGGACAATGAACACTTTGTTACCTATATCAAACGTTATCTTCAACCAGGTATGTTGGTATTAGTCGAAACACGCTGCGTTTTGATACCATAGAATATTTTCTTAAAACTAAGAATCAATTAATAGTCGATTTAAGTAAATATGGTGGTGTTAATTTTTTTACTTCCAATCTTTGGGAAGGTATTAACAAAAAAGGTTATATTGCTACAACTATACATTACATTGATCCACTTTGGGTTATGTATAAAAAAATTATAACTTTTAAAATTATAGAATTTCCTCATAATGCAACCAACATATTTAATGCTATACTACAAATAGTTAGAGAAAGTGGTTTCGAAAGTAAAACTCGATCATTTACTTTCGATAATACTAGTGTAAATAAGTCTATAATAGATAAGTTATGTAGAATTCTTAATCTGAAATTTGGTGATTTTTTTATTCCATGTTAGATGTATTTATCATATTTTAAATTTAATTGTTCAAAATGGAATGAAACATATTAAAGATCAAATGGATATAATTAGAGATGTATTAATGCACATAACTATATCACTGAGTAGAAAACAATACTTTGAAGAGATGTGTTCACAATACGGCATGGACGCTAATAAATTTATCACCGATGTAGGCCATAGGTGGAACTATACATATTTGTTACTTAAATCATGTGAAGGTTATGAACACATAATAATCGAGTATTATAATAGTAGAACACTTAGGAATGAATCTGATCCTCTATTAATAGAATCGGATTGGAAAGCTGCTTTTAAAGTCAAAAGATTTTTTTATAATTTTTTACGATTCAACCAAAATATTATCTGGGGTGTATTACCCAATTAGTTAAAGAGTTCTCGAACATCTTTATGTTATTATAAGAACTTTTTATAGATATAGAAATGACACATTTTTTGTTGATATAATAATTACTATGGAAATCAAATTTAGAAAATATTGGGAAGAATTACCTATGTTATTTTCCTTAGTATACGTAATGGACCAGCGTTACAATTTAAAGGGTACAAAACTTTTTGTTTCAAAAAGCAATAGCTCGTTGATTTTGGAAACCCCTATCACTTATAATAATTTAGAAACTACATTAGTAAGCATGTATACCGTATATGCAGCACAATTAGGATCTAATGTTAATCATACATAATCTGCACCATCACGTGCCGCAACACTTGAAGACGACGAAGTGGAATTATTAGATCTAATGGAAGAAATGAGACGAACACAAGGAACTTCTTCTTACAGTATGTTTCCTAGCTGTAACGAATCAGGTCCACTTGTAATACCAGAAGAATTGAAAAATTATTTTCAACAAGATTTACTTAGAAATGTGGAGTCTGCTAATTCTTTAAAATTTGATTTACTTCAATAATGGTGAACAAACGAACGAAGATATCTAATTGTTTTTTCCATAGAAAAAGATCTACTAACACCTCCGGTTAGCACGGTAGCTTTGGAGTCTACTTTTAGTACAGGTAAAAGAGTTTTGTCAGAAGTCAGGAGCCGACTCAAAGAAGATATTTTGGAAGCGTTAATGCGTGTCAAAGATTGGCAAGACGCTCAATTTCGTATGCAAAATAAGTATGCCGAAATTCCATGCGGTCAGGTGATATTTAACTAATTAACTTTAAACTTTTAATTTCTTTATATAAAATACAATTTTGATTGTACACGTAACAAGTTGTTCGTGTAAAATTTTAACTCCACCTACTAGAAAATTCATTTATTCAAGTTAGTAGCCGGTCCCAAGCTCGGAAAAATGAGGAGGATTTTAATTTTTAAACTTTTAAATTTTAATTTATTTACTCAATTTTAGTTTTTGTATTTTCAAATTATTATTGGAGATTTGAACAATTGAAGTTATAATTCATCATTTCATTCACTAACAATACATTACTTATTAATTTATTTATTAGTCAACTAATTATAAATTTATATATAATATATCATTATATTGATACACAAGTATTTTAACTTACCTTAACATAAGAGAAACAGAAAAAGAAGGGGAAAAAACGAACGAGCCCACGAGCCCGTGGCTCTTGGGCCAAGCTAAGCCCGACCTTGATCTCATGTGTCGGCTCGTCTATTTGACTAGCCGAGCATGACGAGCCGAGGGCCGATCCAAGCACATCAACATTCCATTTTTAGAGGCCTTATCTCAAATGTCTCTTTACCACAAATTCATGAAAGATATGCTATCCAAGAAGCAGAAGCTGGAAGATTTCGAAACAGAGCACTGGGTGAGAAGTGTAGCGCCATTTTTCAAAAAAAGTTACCCTAAAAATTAAAAGATCTAGGGAGTTTCTCTATCCCTTGTACAATTGGTGATTTCTGTTTGTATAATGTTTTGTATGATTTAGAGGCCAGTGTTAATTTAGTGTCTCTTTCTGTGTACAGGAAACATAGTTAGGGGGATCCTAAACCAACAAATATCTCATTGAACCTGGCTAACAGATCAATTCAATATCCATATGGGATTGTTGAAAATGTCATTGTAAAAGTGGATAAATTCTTCTTCCTAGATGATTTTGTGATATTGGACATGATAGAGGACCATCAGATGCCCCTCATATTTGGAAGACCATTCCTTGCTACTGGACAAGCACTGATGGACATTGAAACAGAGAAATCATCTTCAGGGTGAAAAATGAACGAGTCACTTTTAGCATTAGTAAAAACTAAAAGTTGCTGTAATGTAGAAGCTATAGTGCAGAAGGTGGATGGATGAACAAAAAAGAAGAAAAACTTAACATTCCTCAACAAACAGCTGAAAAGGGGGGCATGGAATTCAAGAAAGTCAGAAAAGGGTAGAGAAGTGCAAGGCTGGTAATTGCAAGCAATGCAAGGCTTCACGAGGATCATTCATGCCCCCATGATAAAGAAGTACAAAAAATTGGGCTTTAGACTATAAACGGAGAGCTCATTGGGAGACAACCCAATTTTTTTTCCTTTTATTTATTATGCTTTAAGTATTTATTTTATTAATTTTTATTAGATATATGCATAATATGTGACATGTTTTAAGTGTTTTGTATGTTTGCATGTTAAGACAAATATTGCTTGTTGCACTATTTTTGCTTTGTTTAGGTGTTTTTTTAATTTTGCATGTTTTAGTTAGACTAGGCTTTTATCACACACACACACACACACGAGTTTAGATCATGGAGATAATGTTTAGAAGAGCAAAGGATATATCATAAATTGACGAGGGGGTTAAAAACAAGGTTGAAATTCAAAAAAGGGAAATTTTTGGTCACTGTGTGGAAAACCGCGTAATCGCGAAGTAGTAATGTTGCACGATCATGCAGATGCTTTTATTAAAAATTTCCAACACAGTAATAGCCTACACGATCCGCACAATTGTGTGGCTATCCTGGGAGCAGAGACGGTAGTTTATATGATTAATCTTCATTCTTTCAATTTTAAACATAACAAACTCATTTTCTCTCCCAAAAATCATTCCAAAATTGATCTTTCATCATTTTTGCATGTCATCAACACTTCATTGCGTCAAATACATTGCTCTTAACACTTCAAAATCCAATCAAATGTATGAATGCTTAACTTTATAAATGATTCAAATTTGTGAACTTTTCTAAGAATCTTGTGAAATTTGAGCTATGAGGATTGAAGTTGGGCATAGGTTAGTCCTTGGTGGTGTATGTGATTTGTGCTTAATTAGGTGAAATTTTTGGGTCAATTCATGTTTTCAAATCTATGCATACCACTTGATTGTTGCAATGCACTCAAAGTGTTTGATGAATGCTACGAAGGCATTTTTGTTCAAGTTTGAGAAATTCGTCCTAGCATATATCTTCATAACACGTTTATAATTGATTTTCTGTGATTAGTTCTTGGCTTGGATCCATACATTGCATGAAATTCATGAAAACCAAGTTTGCATCATGAAAGTTCCATTGCAAGGCTACTGTAGGCCATTGCACCTGAAAAACTGCTCACGTCACCTACTTCTCCATAGTTTTTCATGACCCTACTACTCAGACATGCCAGAGGTTCCCATAGAGGCTACACAACATATTGCTACATCTTCTAAGCCCATTACAGTGGTAATTCCTCCTACAGTTGAGCTTCCTCCACGGGATCCTCTTGAGGTGCCTCTCATCTCTCCCACTACAGTTGTACCTCTCAATTTCAGAGCTTCTTGCACATGGTCTACTGGCAGAGCTAGGTACCGAGCAATCCAAATTAAAGCAACTCTTGTTAGACCATTTCAAGATCAAGCACCGTATGAAGATCTCATCCTCCTTGAGATTTACCATTGAAGACTTGGTCGTCAAACTATTTGGAGAGGGTCCATAAACCAAGCCCTCTAGCACACAGACTTCTACACCTTCACCCTCACCTGTTCCTACCTCGAGATTGGATATGAAGGAAAAGGAAAAAAATGTGATCAAACAGTTAGAGTTTGTAAAAGAAGCTTTTTTTGGTAGCTTGACTATTTTGAACTCAGACAAAACATTACAGACTGTAGTCATTGCACAAGACAAAACTGTAGACATTACATACTCTGTAGTTTAAGATCAATTGATTCTTGTAGGGAAGTTTTGACCGGAGCTAAATCATCTATTCAAATTGTTTCAAGTCGACATCCAGGTATTTCCATAAGTCAGAAAGGTGAAACGCAGTATTATCCCATATGTGCTTTCTATGTGTCTCAACGGCATGTAATTTAAAACATAATATTAATACTAGAGTGAGACAAGTTGGATTTGATTACTATGTTGTCTAAATTGTTTATAAATCAATTATTTCTAACTTTTATTATTTTGTTCTAGAAATATGACAAGAAATCATTCTACTTTGACTAACTACAAAATATATGCAGGTTGATTAGTTACTTTTGGTGATGGAGCTCAAAGTAGGAATAAAAGTGTAGCAATATTATAGTTGATGGACTTTCTCTATTAACTGATGTACTATTTGTCGTATATTTGAAAACTAATCTGATTAGTGTATACCAATTGTAATGCAATGAGCTTATGATAATTTTCACTAAAAATTCATGCAAGGTATTAAAATGTGATGGTAACTTTGTTATGCAGGGTACAAAGTCAATTGATAAGTGTTATAATATTGACTTTCTAGTTACTTGTCATTTTTTAAGACTGACGCTTAGAAATACACACAACCAATGTCAATTTCTTACCACATCCCATGTACTAGAACTATTACATAAAGCCTTGATGTGACCTATTCAGATTGAGGGTCTCAGTGACAATCGATATATTCATGTATGTGTAAATGACTTTTCAAGTATGCTTGGGTAGATCTTTTGAGAGATAAGTCTGATGTGTTTGAGAGATTTATACTGTTGTACAAAAAATTGACCACTAAGAAACACTTTGAGAAAATCAAAATTGTAAGAATCAAGAGTGCCATGGAAAGGAGTTTTAGAATGCCAGTTTTTCTAAATTCTATGAAGAACAATCTGCTCCTAAAACACTTAAACAAAATGTGGTGGTAGAAAGAAAAATAGGTCCTTACAAGAAATAGCCAGAGTCATGTTAAACAGTAAGAAATTTCATGTTAAATTGTGGGTTGAAGTTATTACTACTGCATGCTATACTTTAAATCGTGTCATTGAAAACAAGTACTAGAGAACCTCTTAATGAAACTTGAAAAGGAAGGAAACCAAATATCAAGTATTTTCATACTTTTAATAGCAAGTGTTATGTATTGAATGCTGGGAAACACTTGGTAAAATTTGATCTTAAAAGTGATGCATGAGTATTCATTGACTATTCAGAGAATAGTTGGACGTATAGAACCTACAACAATATCAATGTTAAAATTAACGATACTATTCACAGAAACCATAAATTTAGAACTTGGGAGACAATGTTTATGAAAATCTGAATATTCTTGAAACTCTTCTGCTGAATCATATGGTAACAGTTAGACAGAACCTCAGAATCAGGTTTTACCTACTTTGCACTTACAATTATAAATCCTGACCCGTCCGAAGTAAATGATGAACAATAAAACAAACAAAATACCCTACCTGGATACAGAAGGAACAGGTGAATCTTCAAAAATAAGTCAGAAAAGCATGAAAATATTGTAAGGAGCAAGGTCAGTTTAGTAGTAAAAGGATACACTCAAGTGGAAGGGATGAACTGCAATGAAGCTTTCACACCCGTCGTTAGGTTGAAATCCATTACAATTCTATTATCGATTTGATATCAGATGGAATCCAAGCTCTATCAGATTGACGTAAAAATGCCTTCCTAAATGGGATCATGAATGAAGAATCCTACGTTTAGAAACTAAAGGTATTTGGGGATCCTTACCTTTATGATAATGTATCAAGACTAAAAATTTATAATATGGATCGAAACAAGCTCCTTTTGCCTGGTATGAACTCTAACAATGTTTTTGCTAGAGAAAAGATATAAAAGAACAGAAACTCAAAAGACATTATTCATCAAGTATATAAAATCTGGATTAAATAGTTGCACAGATATACATTGATGATATTGTGTTTAGATCTACTTTAGAAATAAAATTCATGGTGTTTTTTCTATAGTTAGGCAAAATAAATTTGAGATTAGTATGGTTGGTGAACTTAACTATTTATTGGGTTTGGGAGTAAAAATTGTTGACTCAGTGATCATTATCTGACAAGATAAGTACATAAAGAATCTAGTGAAAAAGTTCGAATTAGAGAATACCAAGTTAGCCATGGCCACATCACTGAAAATATATAGAGATGACTAGGGCAAGAAAGTTGACTCTAGTTTGAACAGGAGCACGGAAGGAAGTCTTGTGTACCTGATTGCAAGCCATCCTGACATAGCCTTCAGTGTTAGAGTTTGTGCACACTGACCAAAAGAATCTCACTTGGCTCTTGTTAAGCGAACCATTCGATATGCTAACAGTACTTCTAACTTCAGGTTTTGGTATACTAATGACTCTAATTCACATCTTAAGGATATATAGAAGCAAACTGGACAAGAAATATAGATGATAAGAAAATACTAATGGAGGATGTTTCTACATGGGTAACAATTATGTTGCGTGGTTGAGTAAGAAACACAGCCCCATATCCTTATCTACTGCAAAAATTGAGTATATTATTGTCAGTAGTTGATATACTCAATTACTTTAGATGAGGAAAATGCTAAGTGACTATGGTATCATGATTCTATTACTATGCTTTGTGATAACACTAGTGCTATTAATATTTCTAAAAATCCCCTTCAACACTCTAGGGCCAAATATATTAAAATTAGACACCATCTTATTTGAGAATTGGTCAAAAATATGGTGATTATTTTGGAGCACATAGATACAGAGAGTGAGTGAGTTGATTTGTTTGAATACGGTCATATACACTTCCTTATTATGCAACTACCCCATGTACATTAATAGAAATTAATTGTTTTCCCTCTTTAATTTGTTGGTTGGGGTTTTCAAATCACATTTTCACTTGACATTTCTCTCACCATCTTTCTCTATTTTTTATCTACAAAATTTGTGACTTGAAGATTATTTATTTATTTATTTATTTGTAGAAATTAAATGGAAAAACTAAAAATAGCAAGAAGCAAGGAAGAATGACCATATTGGTTGGAAGAGCTATCTGACAAAATAGGTTTGCAATCAGTGCTGCCCATTCTAGTTCAGGGACTATACAGTTTGGGATTGGTGTGTCCAGGGCCATTTTTCCATACAATGATACATACCAAACTATGAAGTACATATTGTCACATGAATCATTCCACCACCAGTTACTCGTCGTACTGTTTGTAGGAACGAGCCAATTTCTTACTCTCACAAAGTTGAGTTGGAGAAAAATAGAGATGACAGTATGGAAGAAAATGGCCTAAGAAGAAAGAAGTATTACAGAAGAGATACACAATTACAAGGGTTCTGGTAATAGTGAGGACCAACCTACAGGTGGCAGAGTCAGTCCTCACCAAGAGGAAGAGGTTTAGAACTTGACTAAAGAACTAGAGCCTCAACCCTTCAGTTCTAAAGGACAACTATAAAAGAAAGAGAAAGTAAAAGGTGGATGAAGAATTTGAAATACCTCATTTTAGAACAAGCATGTTACCCCTATTGGTAGAGCTTACTTGGTCTTTGGTACTCCTGCTTAGGCCATCTCCAACCCGCAAACACTAAATTCTTACTTTTACATTAAATTTGAATTATAGTTTCACTATTCCAGCTTCTCTACTACAACCTAGCAACACTAAATCTTACACCAAATGTACACTATTCATTATTTTCTTTATTTTTATTTTAAAAAAATACAATTTCATTAAATTTAATTATTTTGATAATTAAATACAAAAAGCGTGTTTATATTTTAATAATTAATATTTTATAAAATTAATTTATTTAATTTTTAATTATTTTGAACACTTAAAAAAAAAATTGTTGTCGTAAACAAACTGAAATTCAACTTTTTATTAGCTAAAAATTCGAAAAACAAATATGAAAATTTAAAACACAGTATATGAAATATGTAGCAATGACACAACTCAAAATAACATAGAAAATTTAGTCTTGGAAGTTGCTATATTCCTCCCACAAGTGTTCAATCAATGCATTTCTTAGCGCAATGTGTGCTTCCATGTCCTTAATCTTTCAATGTCGAACAAGAAACTCTCGTAAGCGTTGATTATTGAGAACGACTCAGCATGTTGTTAAATTCTTGTTTTATTGTTTATGTTGTGTTCTAATTTAAATTCTGTGTCGTCCAGTTATTAGAAGACTTTCCTCATCTTTGTAATGCAAGTGTTATTCGCGCCCGTTCATCAAACTTTAATGTTTAATATTTTGTTGTCAAGATTTTCTATTTGTTACTTCTTCATTAAAAATATAATCGTTAACTACATTTGAATTAAAAATAAAAAATAAAATAAAACACTAAAATTTACTTGACTAGATAAATTTATGGACAATTTCAAATTTACAAGACTTTTTTTACACAACTAAGAAAAAGTATAGGGACCAAAATGAAAAAGAAAAAAATGAAACAGGGGAAAAAATTCAAAAACAAAATTTGAGGAACCCAAAAAAAATGTAAAAATAGGTTACCGCTTCACCAGTAAACTGCACTGTAGCGAAGCTCCAAATCTGCCACTGCACTGTAGCGAAGCACCATTTGTAAAGCCCCGAATTTTCATGAAATCTTGGACGCCACTTCTCCTTTAAATCAAATTTTGTTGCGGAAAAGTAATTGAATTCTAAACATCATATTTATTTGAAAATTTGCAACAGTAAATAAATTAAATTTTGATAAATTCATAAAAACATTTAAATCTTAATTTTCAAAGAAAGTAACAACAAAATAATTAAATTGATGATATTAATAAAACTTGACTTTAAGAAAATAGCTTCATAATCTCGACCAAATAAAATAACAAAGTTCACATATCATGACTTTAAAATGATTTCTATTAATGGTTTGCCACAACTGCCCTTTCATTCGCCACAATCTTCGAAATATGCAAAAGTTGTTAAAAATGGAATGAGCATTTCGAAGAAATACTCACCAGACTCATCGCCAATAATTAATTTACAGAATAATTGAACACATAATTATGCAACTAATACAGTGATCACATCATCATAATCATAGGCTTTTTAAAATTCATAGGGTGTGGGAAGTCTCGTCTCATGCATTTAAGCATTTAAGTTATGCATAACCACATCATTACCTCATGCATTAAAGCATTTAAGTCATCCATAACCACATTCTGATTTTTATCTCATAAGAGATATTCTCGTCTCGTCTCATGCATCAAAGTATTTAAATCACGTAAAATTCACATAATACATGCAATTATAATTTAAACTAATTAGTGGGGGCGAATCTACCTCAATATCATGAGTTTGAAAGTAGAGCGAAAAATATCACGTTAATCCTTTAAATCTCCGAACGCTTCGTCTAGCCAACATAAAATTAAATTAATTTAGTACTTCTAAAATTTAAAGATTAAAGTGATAAAATAAAGTTTAGGGAATTTAAAATTTTAAGAGATGAAATAGACTTATTTTTGAAAATGACAAGGATTGACTCATAGGATTTCAAAACACTAGGGTTCAACTAACTTATTTCCCAAGTGTAGGGATTAAGTTAAGGGACTTTTTAAATAAGAGGATTGAATTAGACTTTTCAAAAAAGTTAAGGGCTGACAAGAAATATTTTGAAACTGAAATTTAAAACGTTTAAAACTACAAGGACTGAAATGGATATATTGTGAAACTTGGGGGCTTAAAAGAAATTTTCAGAAATCAGAATATATCAAACAATTATAACAATTCCTCTCTCCTCATTTACGAATCATAGAAGAGAGGTGAGAGAGAGAGAGAGAGAGAGAGGTGACGGAGCGACGAGTGTTCCGGCCTCCTCTCTGTCGCGACAGCCAGCCAACAGCAGGAGATGGCGCTGCCGACACGTGGCGGGGTCGAGTGCGGTGAGGGTGTGATAAAGGAGGAGGGCTTGGGTAAGTTGGTACAAAATCATGGCTTGCATTCGAATTTGGATTGGCGATTGTTGGGGATAATCAGGTCGAAAGTTGAGGTAAGTTTATGGGTTTGCTTAATTCATTGTTCTCTTAGTTTGTTTGGGTTGATTTTCGAATTGGGGCAGAGGTGGTAAGTGGAGGTGGCAGGTGAGGGATGTGTTGATTTTTGGTTTTTGTTGAATGCGTGGTGTAAGTCCGCGGTAAAGAGGTTGCAGGCGGTGGCTGTGGTGGTGATGTTCACAGTTCGAGTGGTGGATAATTCAAATTAGTGCAATAGCAGATGAGGGAAGATTGTGGGGGTGGTGTTTTGGAGTTGGATGCCAGTGATGGGTTTGAAATTGGAGTTGTGCATAACTTTTCTTGTCCCCTTCAATCCCTTGATTGGATTAGAGGCTATGAGATATATGAAATTTACACAAGGTGCGGCCATGGTGTAGGGGGAGTGGGTGTGGTGGCAGTGACTGCCTGGTTGTATGTTCATGGAATTGCTCATGCATTGGTGACTAGAAATCGTCGTTCTAGCCTCAACATGAATTTCCTGTGGAGTGGTTGCTGTGAAATGATGCTAGAGAGGGAAGGGTTCATACCCGAGAGTTTGAAGGTTGTAGGATTTTCTATGTGCTCTTGACATGAGGAAAGAATGAAGATTATATTATGGTTGATTGGGATGGTAAACATGGTAAGTTAGGGTAAATCTTGATTTATGGAAGACTCGTAAGAATTTTGGAAGTGAGTATCGGTTGTGTAAGGAAAGACTTGGGGAGGAAGAAGTTATTGAATTGGTTGGGCCAAGAAACAATTGATTGGGTTTTAAATGGACTCGAACGATCTACAATACCGCTTAGGCTCGAGAAGTTGGATTGGATTAAAATAGTTGAAATTTGGATTTAAGATAATTAAAACTTGGACTTTTAAAAATAAATTGTGATATTGAAATATTTTTCGATAAAATTTGAAATTTGACTAATATTTAAAAAAATTTAATTTCACTTAATAGGTTAGACGAACACGTATTTAAAAATAAATAAATAAATGGGAAAAGCCGTCGCGACATGTTTTAAAAATAAATAAATAATAAGTTACGAAAATTCTCGGTCGCTACACCATTTGCTCCATTGGAGAAGGGCGCGCGGCAAAATGGCGTGAAATGAGAATGTGTATGTTTCATTCACTGCCTAACAAAAATTCGTTGATGAATTTTGATGGACAATAATTCAACTCAAGCTCGAACACGACCAAGCACATATGCCTCGACCACGAACAAACATAGCAAGGAAATATCTCCACCCCCGAGCAGTATATATCCCTCGAGGAGTAATATATCCCCGAGCATACATATTCCTTCAATATGTCCATGATGTCCTCAGGGATGCTCGTTGCTCGGGGTAACACTCGTATTCCCAGACATAATTTGGTCTAACTTCTGGGACCTGTAACTTCCTAGTCCTAAAGGGACTCGTCCCCTTTGGAATCCTATTTAGGGTTTGCAAACCCATCCCTAAAAAATAGGAGAATGATTCCTAACAGGATTCAAGCAATGAAAGTATTTCAGTCCTATTACAACTCGTTTATATATCTCTATAAATACATAGCTCTCAATCACAATTCAGATACACAATTATCTTTACAATGTATAGGCTCTTGCATAAATTTTCTTCTTCCTCATTACTGACTTAAGCATCGAAGGGGCAACGAGGACACACCTCCTCGCCTTTTTTGCAGGTATTTGAAGATCCAGATCGTGCTTGTTCACTATCCAAGCTCGGGATATTCAAGGTACAATTTTTTGCATCATCATTGGCGCCATCTATGGAAACCATAACAAGAAGCCATGGTTAATACACGTTCTGAACTTCCACAAGCAAACTTTCCTGCTCATGATCACTTCGTTAGGGAAGAGCAGATACCCCCGCCGATACCACCATCCTAATCCACGCTACCAGGAAATCAGACATCACACCCCCAACTTGCTGCTGATACTCAAGTAGCTTTGGAGGAACCTCGTCAACAAGTCACCACACTTACACAGATGCTCACACAACAGAACCAGCATGGTACCCCAACACCCGAGGAAGGGAATGCTTCATGGGTCCGCCGCAAAATAATGCACCTAACACTGCTAGGGCGAGTACTTCTAGATTGCCACCATTGCTGCCAAATGTAACGAGATCAAGAATAGTGGCTATGCCCCCTGCCAAGCTTGTAAGGATTATCCAAAAGGGAATTGCAGTAGGTATACGAAAAAATGCCCAGGTCCCAGGAGGTTTCACCCCGAACACTCCATTTACTCTAGAGGTTTTGGCCTTTCCCCTACTAGATAGGTTCAAATTCCCAAGGATAAAGGAGTATGATGGCACCTCCGATCCCGTAAATCATCTCAATATATACACTGACGTCATGAATCTGCAAGTTGCCCCCGATCAGGTTATGTGCAAGGCTTTTCCCCAAACTTTGACAAGCGCTGCTAGGGATTGGTTCTCTACTCTTGAACCAAACTCCATTCCAACATTCACAGACCTTTCTGATAAATTCTTAGCCTTCTTTGCAACAGTAAGCGTATAAGGAAAACAGCTGCTTCGCTTATGAGACTCAGCCAAGGACAGAATGGGACACTGCGCGAATTCATGACCAGGTTCAACACATAAAGGTTTCAAGTTCCCAACCTCCATATTTCTGCTGCAGTATTCGCTCTTACTCAAGCTGTGAGGTGTGAGTCCTTCAAGATGTCCCTATCTAAAACACAGCCAAAATCTATGACTGAACTTCTTACTAGGGGTGAGAAATAAGCTATGTATCCAAGAAAGAGCGATACAACCCCCGAAAAATCTGAACGGAAGGACAACAGAAACGATCGAAAGAGACAGCGTGACGATAGCTCAAGGCAGGGGTATGATGGTGATGATCGGGGAAAAGTAAAACGGAACAACCATCTTCTTTCATTCCATTGAACACTCCTCAGCCTGAGATCCTTATGGAGATCAAGGACATGAAGGAGTTGAAACGGCCAGCCAGAATCAGGTCATCACCAGATACGCGTGACAAGAGTAAGTATTGTGATTTTCATCGTGACCATGCCCTACAGCGAGAGATAGAAGCCTTAATCAAGAGGAGTTTCCTGAAAACATACGTGAGGAATAACAAACGTCAGAAGCGTGATCATGAGCATGATTAGCCACCTAGGAATAACAAGCCTACGGCTGGAACAATCAATGTTATCATTGGTGGAACATCCTCAGGGGGAGATTCATAAAATGGACGCAAAATATATGCCAGGCTGATGCTTGTTGTGATGCACCAAAATAATAAATAAATTCCTTGTTCACTATTACAAAGAATGTAGCAATAGAAGCAAGGGTCGATCCCACAAGGAATGGGAACTAACTTAGTGTCATGTCAATTAGAATCGTAAAGGGGGGGTTTGTTTTGAGTTGTTTGTAAATGATTTAACTAATAAAATAAAGAAATTAAAATGATTGGAATAAATATCAAATGTTGATGAGTCCTAGTTCTCAGGTTCAGTTTGATGAGTCCTAATTCATTTACGGCCGTAACCAAGTTTCTGTTAATTTTCTATGTTTTGAAGTTACGGTCGTAAGACAGGTTCTGCTAATTTTTGCACATTTGAAGGTTACGGCCGTAACTTTTTGTTTACGGCCGTAATATGGTTTCCGCTCCTTTTTGCATAATGATATGAAAACGTTTACGGCCGTAACTTATTTGTACCCAAGGTCCTCAATCTTTAGTTTTAAGTGCATTTTGGTCCTTTTTTCTTCTTTTCTCTTCCTTTATGATCCTATACAACATGAAATACAAAATGCGTTAATAATACTCAGATATGATCAAATTATGATTAGTCCACGGTTATAAGTGCACAATTTAAGTGTTAATAAAGCACTTATCAAACCCCCCCACACTTAAACCATTGTTCGTCCTCGAACAAAGATTCACATAGAAAAGAATAGGACTCAAACAACAGATTACAATCTAGATACTTGAGGTTGCAGCCCACTTTTCTTTAGCAAAAATGTTTCATTGCATGATCGGATTGT
Source organism: Ligustrum vulgare (assembly GCA_963555705.1). Lineage (NCBI taxonomy): Eukaryota > Viridiplantae > Streptophyta > Magnoliopsida > Lamiales > Oleaceae > Ligustrum > Ligustrum vulgare. The sequence goes on from OY743188.1 coordinate 25,692,778, forward strand.
GTTAGTGTGTGCTAGAGATGCAACACCCTCTATTTCCCCTCCAAATCACGGTTCGATGTGGTTTATTTCCTTACACCTCTCGTGTTCACTCACCTCCCAACCATTTATGAATGAAGACAAGGGAAACAGTTTCGCCCAACTCCGGAAGAAATCAGTCGTGTAACCCGAGTTGTTCATGATGTGAATTCAGTCAACACAGTATCCCCGACCACATTCATAGCACCAACCCTAGACCAAGCAATTCATACCACTCATAAGTATATGTAATGGGTTTTAACACCCTCACAAGATATTTCTCTCTTCGCACAAAGTGTATAAGGGTTAGAATTTTCGCTCAGCTCTCTGCATGGATAAGTCAGTACCACAGATTGCCTAAATGTCATAATCGGAGCCAACAATAACATAAGTGCAAAGCAAAGGTCTTTATTTGGTTGTAACGGGGCTTCAGGCCAGGTAGGATAAAAGGACATATTTAGGTTGAGTCGAGAAGGAATTTTGCAAGCTAAGTCAATTCAAAATGACATTACTTCCTTCACTCTTAATATGAACTTTATTGTTTCCCGCTACCCAACTTTATTCACACTCGAATCTCTTCTTTTCCTTTCTTTTTTTTTCACAAGTTGAGTGTTTAACATCCTCAACTACTAACTTTCTGGACTAAACTTCCTTTTCATTGCTTTTTCTCTTTCGATTTTTTTTTTCGAGTATAGACTGCAACTTTTTTTTTCATTATTACGCAGTCACCAATTGGCACAAGATATAATTACATTTCCCTGAATTCAGTCCATTACTCACCCGTCACCCAACACAAGATAACCATTTCAACTTCTTAGACTTAGACCACAGCACGATCCTTAATCAACAAAAGCTTGCGAATTCCTTCTCTATGGGTTCAAAACAGAGATAATACGAAAGAAAGGGTATTCGTGGCTTGTAGTGTGGCATAAAAAATTCAAAGAAAGGCTAAGGCTCAAAAGGGCTTCTAAAGGTACATGTATCATGGTAGGCCCTTTTAGCAGGTCAAATTTGGTTTAACCTAATGCCTCTGCTATAATTTGCACTTAAGTTAAGAAGCTACACAGTTTGCACTGAAAAGCACATCCAAGTATAACACAACCATGCAGGACACACATCAAAGAATTACGAGCTCATAAGTATTAAAAACAGCTCTTAGGCTCAAAAGCTCACAAATTAGGGTTTTCATGTGTTTCTCCCATCCAATTATGAGTTATAGGTCATTACTTGATCTTCATTCCAAATCTAAATCCATTGGTCGAGGATAGTGGTTAAAAGTATTCAAACCATGACTACTCACAAAAGTATAATAATTTCTGTTGGAATTGGGACGCTCAGGGTTATATATGAAGGGATAATATGTCTATTCTGGGTTGGGTTGACTAGGTTGTAGACATTTGACAATTTTACTTTTCATTTTCAACCCATTTGTGCAGTTTTGGATGAGATGATCTCTATGTGCTCAATTTATATCCAATTATGCAATGATTTTTTCAAAAAAATGAACCAAAAGTGAGGCTGCTTCCTATCAAAGTATGGTTTAAGACCTAAGTAGCATAGATAGGTAACAAAAGTAGAGACCAAGATTAAAATGGATGCTGACTCAACATGAATTTAACGTTTCGACTACAGAAGGAAGATAAAGACATTAAGCTTACAATCAATTCCCCCCTCCACACTTAGACAAAACAATGTCCTCATTGAAAAATAAAGCTAAACAGTACAAGGGGGAAAAAGAAAAAGAAACTCTCTCGGGTCTAATGTGGCGGTGGATCGTCCCGGGGTCCCCGAAATCGTCGAATCTCCTCCCGAAGGGCTCTCTGCTCTTCCAGAATGAGTTGTTGATCCTCTTGCATCATTCAGTTGAGTCTGGAAGGCTTGCATCATTTTCAGCATCTGCAGCTCAAAAGGGTTGGAGCAATAAAAAATCATGTAAGAGAAATGAGTAAATTAGGGGAGTATGATAGTAACCTAAAGAAAATGTACTCGAGCAAGTAGTGCGTAATTGTCAAGGCTTAAATCCGAGAACAATGTTGGCATGAAAAGCATAACGTACACAAAAGTTTTTATGTGTGTGTGTGTGTGTGTGAAAGAAATGACTAAATAAAATTAACCAAAAATGAAAATACGAAAATAAAGGGTTGAGGGGGTAAAGAAACTCCCTTCTCGGGTTGCCTCCCGAGCAGCGCCGCTGTTTACAATCGTTGGCTCGACTGAGTCCTTTCTCATTCAACCGGGATTAGGTGGATTCCCTAAGCTCAACTTTCTCTTCATATTCTTCATTAAGATCTGCAAAATAGGGGGAAACTTCTCATCAGCGACTGGTAGGGTGGTACAAAAGTTTTTACCTGGTTGTGATGGCCCTGGAAAATCGGTAATTATATCCACAGTGTCTTGTGGACCTTCCTTTCCACTAAGTTTGGAATTTTCCTGTACTAGAGAATCAAGCACATCAATCGAGTGAACATGGCTAGTATCATCAAGGTAGTTCACGGAATCATATATATTGAAATTAATCATTTCACCATCAAATTCCATGGTGAGTGTGCCACTACTGACATCTATCTTAGTCTTAGATGTCTTTAAAAATGGTCTACCTAGCAATATAGGGGTAGAACTGGGTGAATGATCATCATGCATATCTAAAACATAAAAGTCTGCCGGAAACACTAGCCCACCTACTTGCACTAACACATCCTCAACCACCCCATCCGAATAAGCATTGGAACGGTCGGCTAGCTGAATGATAACACCCGTTCCAGTCAATTTGGCAAGTTTTAGTGCGGTGTAAGTGGACCTAGGCATTACATTTATGGATGCTCCTAAGTCTATCAGTGCATGTTCTATTGCTTTACCACCTATTTGACAAGGTATGGTGAACATACCTGGGTCCTTGCATTTCAGAGGTAATTTCCTTTGAAATAATGCAGAGACATTTTCTCCCATCATCACCTTTTCATTCCCCTTTAATTTCCGTTTGTTGGTGCACAGCTCCTTCAAAAATTATGCATATCGGGGTACTTGCTTAATTGCATCCAACAGTGGAATGTTGACTTCCACTTTTTTAAGCATCTCCAGCATCTCCTTTTCTTTGCTTTCTTTGTCTGTCTTTGCTAACCTGCTAGGAAAAGGGGGAGGAGTCAATTTTGCAATTGAATTAGAGTTGGATTTTACCTGCGGGATTCGTGAAGTGGTATTCCCCTTTTCATCTTCTTTCTCTTCTTCCCCTTTATTCTCGAAGATTTGTTTGCTTGGTCCTTCAACCTCTTTTCCACTCCTCAGGGTTATGGCACTCACGTTATTGGGGTTCACCTCGGGTTGAGATGGTAGCTTCCCTCTAGATTGTGCCTCAAGTCTGTTGATGGCAGTAGCCATTTGGCTCATCTGATTCTCCAAATTTTGAATACTGGATTTGGTATCCTGTTGAAATTGAATGGTGTTAGAAACCAAAGTTTTAACCATGTCTTCTAGAGAGATACCTGAGTTCTGGGGCCTTTGTTGATACTGTCCTTGTGAATGGAAATTTTCTTGTTGTTGGAAATGCCCTTGAGATTTGTTAGAGGGGAAACCCGGGGGCTTGTTATTCCCATAGCTTAGATTGGGGTGATCCCTCCAGCCAGGGTTATAGGTATTGGAGTAAGGGTTGTATTGCTGTTTTTGAAATGGAAACCCTTCTGCAGCCTTTACCTGTTCGCCATTCTCCTCTTGCAACACCGGACATGTATCCGTTGGATGCCCAAAGTTTGAACAGATTCCGCATGCTTTGACCTGATTCGAGTTTCCCACAGCAAGCTGCTTAACGAGATTGGTTAGTTCATATAATTGACCTTCGATATTGGAACTACTTACCTCGTTCACAAGGAGGACTTGCGAATCCCTACTTGAGTTGAATTGCTGAGTGTTCTCCGCCATTTTGGAGATTAAAGCTCGCGCTTGTTCTGGCGTATTGTCCATGAGCACTCCTCCACTCGCGGCATCTATCATGTTTCTATCAATCGGTGCTAACCCTTCGTAGAAATACTGCACCAGGAGTTGCTCACTGATCTGATGATGGGGGCAGCTCGGAATGAGTTTCTTGAAACGCTCCCAGTACTCATATAATGTCTCTCCATTGCTTTGGGGAACGCCGCAAATCTCCTTCCTGATTGTCCCCACCCTAGATGCAGGGAAGTACTACTCTAGAAACAACCTCTTCATATCATTCCATGTGGTGACTGATCCAGATAGTAGACAGTACAACCAGTCTGTAGCGGCATCCTTCCAATGAGAATGGGAAAGCTCTCATTTTTATTTGTTCCTCGATAATGCCCGTGGGTCTCATACTGTCGCAAATTACATGAAACTCCTTTAGATGTCTATATGGATCTTCACCGGCATGTCCCCGAAAAGTAGGTAGAAGGTAGATCAACCCGGATTTTAGCTCAAAGGTTCTTCCTTCTTCTACCGTTGGAAACATAATGCACAATGGCTGCTGAGCCACATCGGGAGTAGCCAGTTGTTTATGAGTTCTGTTGTTAGTTGCCATTTGTCTCGCTGCTCTCCTTTGCTGTCGAAAAGTCTTCTCAATTTCTGGGTCAAGATCAAAAAGTTCACAATTAGTTGACCGAGTTTTAAGCATATAAGCAAAGGAGGACAAAAAACATTATTTTTTTACTTTTTTTTCTTGAAAAATTATATAAATAAAGTGAAAATAAAATAAAATAAAATAAATATAGAAAAATAAAATTCTAATTGATTAAACACTAAATTGGTTGACCGCTCCCCGGCAACGGCGCCAGAAATTTGATGCGTGTCGTGATGCACCAAAATAATAAATAAATTCCTTGTTCACTATTACTAAGAATGTAGTAATGGAAGCAAGGGTCGATCCCACAAGGAACGGGAACTAACTTAGTGCCATGTCAATTAGAATCGTAAAGGGGGGGTGTTTTGTTTTGAGTTGTTTGTAAATGATTTAACTAATAAAATAAAGCAATTAAAATGATTGGAATAAATATAAAATGTTGATGAGTCCTAGTTCTCAGGTTCAGTTGTATTCTATCACAATGTTATCACTTTCCAAGTAACGCGAGTTCAATTTCTTCTTTGATTTATCACCCGTAAATAGTTAATAAGCTCTAACTATTCCTATTCTCCCTTAGTTGCATTTAATTAGAATAAGCTCTCTAATCAAACATTAGCCATTGAATAACCTAAAACAAGCTCTTTAGATTTAAGACAACAACTATATAATGGTTGAGAAGAATTAGGGTGAATTAGATTATCAATCACACAAGCTCGTAACAATTAACCTAAGTTGGAATTCTCTATGAAAATATTAAATTTCCACTTGCTACTATGATTTGAACAAAAAGACGATTACGGATCCAATCATTCAAAATAGCAAATCTCAATACAACAAATTAAATGATAAGACTTAATCAAGTAAAGAATTGCATTGATTGAATTAAAAACGCATAAGAATCCAACAAATCAAAGTAAAAAATTTATAACTACATTACTAGTTTGGAAAAGCAATAAACAAATTGATATGAAATACAACTTGCCCTTCGAACTAAGTATGGAAGCTTAGCCGCGCATAGTCATGGTGAATTCCAGAATTTTTCTCTCTTGAATCACCTTCTCGAGTCGCTTAATTTCTCTTCCAATCCTTCAAGCAAGCCGCTTCTCTTTCAATAATTATTTCCTCCTTTTCTTGTCATGAAATTCCCTTTTTATAGCATCAAATTCGTGCCCTAACTTTGGGCTCAAGAAATCCCAAAATTATGGAAATATTCAAAATAAGGAAATTCTTGACGGGCAAGTTACGGCCGTGACTTTTCATTTACGGCCGTAACCCAGTTTCTGTTAATTTTCCATGTTTTGAAGTTACGACCGTAACTTTTAGTTTACGGCTGTAAGACAGGTTCTGCTAATTTTTGAACATTTGAAGGTTACGGCCGTAACTTTTTTGTTTACGGCCGTAATATGGTTTCTGCTCCTTTTTGCATAATGATATGAAAACGTTTACGATCGTGAATATATGTGTTACGGCCGTAACTTATTTGCACCAAATGTCCTCAATCTTCAGTTTTAAGTGCATTTTGGTCCTTTTTTCTTCTTTTCTCTTCCTTTATGATCCTATACAACATGAAATACAAAATGCGTTAATAATACTCAGATAGGATCAAATTATGATTAGTCCATGGTTATAAGTGTACAATTTAAGTGTTAATAAAGCACTTATCACAGGCAGTCCTCGGGGAAAGAGCCTGTTTCTCATCCGAACACATTTGGTTTTGATGATATGGAGGAAGTGATCACTCCTCATGACGTTGCTATGGTAGTCACAGCGATCATAGCTAACTACGGGGTGAAGAGAAATCTGGTTGACAATGGAAGCACAGCTAATGTGTTAACACATGATGCTTTCATTAAAATGGGGATATCAGCCAGCAGCTTAAGGCCTATCAGGACTCCCCTGCAAGGATTAGGGGGGAGTGTCATCATGCCTGAAGGTACCACAAAGCTTCCTTTGACGTTGGGAATAGACCCCAGGCGGGTAACAAAAATTACAATGTTTCATGTTGTATGGGCTCCAATGACATATAACGCAATCCTAGGAAGACCACTGCTGAATAGGATCAAAGCAATAATGTTGACATTCCATCTTGCCATGAAATTTCCAATAGAAGATGGATGGGGGGTTGTTAGGGGAGATCAAACAGTAGCCGGCAGTGTTATATTACTAGTGTTAAGAATCTCCTAGCTGAAGTTGGGCAGGTCCAGGAAATGGAGCCCGACCTCGAGCACCATGGTAGGCTCTCGCTAGTTGAGGAATTATTGTGGTCGAGGTCGGGCCAGGGAAGAATGTCATCATTGGTCGAGATCTCGATGATGGTCTAAAATCAGTACTCACGCAGTGTTTGAGGGATAACATTGATGTGTTTGCTTGGAGTGTTGAGGTGATAAGTGTATTTTATACACTTATTTATCTGTTGAAATTAGGATATTATGATATTTTTCTTGAATAAATTCTACGTAATTGTTATTATTCACTATTATTTCAGGTTTTATCCCAAAATCAAGAAAAGTGAGGAATTGAAGCAAATACATAATAATTGGATGAAAAGTGGAGTTAATTGAAGACGTTTTGAAACTCAAGAGCTTAATTGTACAATTGAAGACGACCAACTTATTTTATTCAAAAGAATTGAGAGGCTTAAATGATAATTTATTTTATTTGGGTCTTAGGGTTGGATTGTGTGTATATTTATATATACAAATTTGCTGAATAAAAGGGGGGTTGTCTGCAGCCGTGAGAGGAGAGATCCGTGAAAGAAGAACAAAAAAGGGGAGCCGTGGACACAGCCGAGTGGAGACAGGGAGAAGAGAGCGCAGCCGTGAGGAGCAGAGAAGGAAAAAAAGAGTGAAGCCGTGAGACAATTTGTGGGGGCTGCTTGGGTTGAGAGATAGATTCTTATATACACAAATAACAGCAACCGAGAGAGGGAGGAAGAAGAGCACGTCTGGAACAACAAAGTAGGATTGCTGCTGTATTAAAAAAGGTGAAGTAGCGGAGAGAGAGTTAAAGAATTGGTGGTCGACGGCTACAAGAATAAAAGGGATTAATTCCTTAGGTGCAATTGAATTGGAGTGGTTGGCTGGATACAATTGAAAAAGGAGGCAGCAAGGTTGTGGATAACAGGTGGTCGGCTGTGCAATTAATTGAGTGGGCTGACTTGGAGATTATTATTCTGGTAATTAAAGAGTGCAGCCAAGAAGAAAAAGAGTCGTGATGTTAATTCTTCAACTATTCAAATTTCAAGTTTTACTTTTATTATTTATTGTTTTTTATTCCACAAATATGAATAGCTAAATTTTAAATCATGATTGACGATATAGATTTAATGTTTTTAGTTTAATTTTGATTCTCAAGTTGGTGCTTTAATTTCATGTATTGATTTTATTATTACGTTTAATACTTGAGTTGCTTGATCATCAATTCATGGTGTAATGGTTGTTTTCATAATCTGAGAGGTGAGTTAACAATTAGATCACATAATAAAATTCAGCAATTTCAACAAAAAAATAGAGATATGAATTTGTGGTTGCATGTGGTCACTTATGAATTCCTAGGAAATTTAATGCATTTAACTAAGAAGAACTCTGACCCGCTGTACAGATACATGGTTGACTTAGTTAAATAGGCATAATTTGAACTCGAGAGAGGTAAATTAGATAAAAGCGTGAATTTGACCAAATACAATTTTAGAAAACAACTTGAGATGAGAAATTAAGTTAGAACATTAATTCGAAATCGTTAGTCCCGATATTCATTTAATTGTCCAAAAACCCACCACGTTTATTTGTGTTTCGTTAATTGATTTTAGTTTAATTTTCTATTTTTATTTTAATTGCATTGTTTATTTCATTGATTTCCAATTACTTGTCATTTTTGTTTTTGTTTTTATTATTTTGCAATTTATTTTCTTAGTTAGTTTTGGTTCTAATTTAGGAATTTTAGAATCGAAGTAAATTTATAACAAATAAATGGTCCTCGCGAGATCGACAATCCGGACTTAAAAGTTCACTTTTACTACTTGTTAGCGATATCGTACCTTTGCGATTTCACACCAACAAGTTTTTGGCATCGTTGCCAGGGACTATTTTAATTTATTATTTATTTATTTTGATTTTTATTATTCTCAACTTTTACATTTATTTACCTTTAGTTTTTAGTATTTTGATTCATAATAAAAAAAAAAACTTTTAGAATTCTATTCTTTTCCTTTTATGCTCCATTCTCAAAAAGGAAATCTTCTACCATTCGAACCTGAAATTGAAAAATTCTTTAGGGAACGACGTATGGAACAACAAAATTTGAATCAAATGGATAATCCTATTAATCCAAATGAAAACTTTGAACTTGAGCTAAATGCCGCTGCAAGAGCTCTTGCTCCTAATGCAGTACTACAAAACAACCAACAAAATATACAAGATGACAATGTAGGAGACCTTCCTATGGGTCAATTCTTGACTCCTGTTGCCACTGCAAACCGTTCTAGTATTTTATATCCGCCTTTTGGAAGGAGTGATTTTCAATTAAAAGCAGATTTAATAAACCTTTTCAGTAATAATCTTCAATTTTTTTGGAAAGCACATGAGGACCCCAATGCTCATGTTGCAAGATTTGGGAGAATGTGCCAAAATTTTCAATTTCATGGCATAAACGAGGATGCCATTCGTTTGAGACTATTTCCTTACACTTTAAGAGATAGTGCATTGGAGTGGCTTGATTCTGAGCCTGAATTTAGTATAGTTACATGGGATGACTTGGTTAGAAAATTCTGTAACAAATATTTTTCACCCGTTAAAGTAGCTAATCTAAAATTGGAGATATCTACTTTTCAACAACTAGACGGTGAGAGTTTTCATGAATCTTGGGGTAGATTTAAGGATCTTCTTAGAAAATACCCATATCATGGATTTAATAAAGGCCTTTAAGTTCAATACTTTTACTCTGGGTTGTCACCACAATACAAATCCATAGTGGACTCATCACCTGGTGGGTCCATTACCAATAAAAGTGTCAACCAAGCATGGGACTTGGTGGAACTCATTGCAAAAACACACACCATGTTCCCGTATGAAAGAGTAGTACACAAAAGAGTTACTGGAGTGCATGATGTAGATACACTGACCAGTACAAATGTGCAACTTGCTGCGCTAACAAAAAAGGTTGACATGTTGTTTTCACATAATCAAGGAGTTCATGCTATTCAATCACCAGTAGTGTGTGAGAATTGTAGCGCAAACCATTTAACCGAAAATTGCATGTTGTTGGCGTCAAAAGAGGAGCAGGTTAATTTTGTGCAAAATAATCAACGACAACAGAATGACCCATATGCTCCTACTTACAGCCCTGGTTGGAGACAACACCCAAACTTCAAATGGTCTAACAATCAAAATGAGTTTAACCAACCAATGCAGGAGAGAAGACCAAGTTTGGGGGAAATGTTTCAACAACACATGCAGAAGACTGATAAAATGTTTGAACTGCATCAAGCAACCATACAAAATCATTCTGCTGCACTTAAAGGGCTTGAAAGATAAGCCAAATCGCTCAACAACTTTCTGAGCGAGCACTTGGAACACTCCCAAGTAACACAGTTAAAAATCCAAGGGAGCATGTCAACATGATCTCTGCAGTAGAGATGAGAAAAATCTATACTCCAGCTTCTGAGGTAGCTGTTGAGGATGAATCATACATTCCCGCAGAGGAATATTTTCCACCAAATGGATATGTACCTCCAATCCCTTTCCCTCATACACTCCTAAGAAATAGGATATAGAAGGATGTTCAGGCTGTCAATACCAGAAATGGTGTTCAATTGCCCAAAACACATGAAGAAAGACCTAAGAGGGAAGACAAACAAGTTGTTTGAGAAGTAGAGAATAAATCTGAGAAACCTAATAAGTCAACCAAACCTGAAACTCAAAAGAAAGAAAAAGAATCTCAATCGCCTATCAAGACTTATGTCCCACCAGTCCCATTCCCCCAACGTCTGCAAAATCACAAAATGGATAAGCAGTTTAGTAAATTTCTGGAAGTATTCAAGAAATTGCATATTAACATTCCATTTGTAGATGCTTTGGCTCAGATGCCAGCTTATCTCAAGTTTATGAAAGAGATTATTTCTAAAAAGAGGAAGTTGAGGGAATTTGAGACTGTATCCTTAACTGAGGAGTGCAGTCCAATTCTACAAAATAAATTGCCTCCAAAACTCAAAGATCCAGGGAGTTTCTCTATCCCTTGTGATATTGAAAATTCCAGATTTGATAGAGTTTTGTGTGATTTGGGAGCAAGTATCAATTTAATGCCTCTCTCAGTTTACAAGAAACTTGGATTGGGGAAACCCAAACCAACCAAAATCACATTACAGCTGGCTGACAGATCTGTGAAGCATCCATATGGTGTCATTGATGACATTTTAGTTAAAGTGGATAAATTCATTTTACCAGTAGATTTCGTGATTTTGGATATTGAAGAGGACAGTCGAATGCCTCTTATTTTTGGTAGACCTTTCCTAGCTACGGGACGAGCTTTGATAGATGTTGAAAAGGGGGAGGTGATCTTAAGGGTTCAAGATAATCAAGTGATTTTCAGCGTCACTCAACATCCTAATAAATTTTATTAAAAAGAAAGTTGCTTCAAAGTGGAGAAAATGATACATGCCAATGGACATAATTTAAAGCGAGAAGAAAAACCAGGTGACACTCAGATCAACAATCAAGAATTCAAGAAAGTGTGCAGTAAGGCTGAGAAATGCAAGGCGGGAAATTGCAAGGAGTGCAGGGCATCACGAGCATCATTTAAACCACCATAAGAAAGTTTGCAAAAAGTCGGGCTTGAGACTATAAACGGAGCACTTATTGGGAGGCAACCCAATTTTTCTATCTCTTTTATTTATTTTGTTTTATTTATAACTTTACATTTAAATTTTTAGGTGGTATTTGCATTTTTTATTTCTTGGACTTTGAAGTTAGCATCTCTAGCACCAACCTCTTTGATTTGATTTTCAAGTGCATTTTTAGTTCCAATTCATACATTATCCATGAGCTTACAGTTTTACATCACATTGTGTCAAAGTCATTACTCTTATCATATCAAAAATAAATCATATGCATGATTTTGCACACTTCGAGGAATTATGCATGATAATTGTAATGTTCTTAATGGTAGACCTTGTTTGAAAATTCAAAGTTTTCTATGTTTAAGTTGGGATTGTTGGTGTTGATCTATTTAAGTTTATTAATAGTGTGTATGATTCTAATATTGTTTAATTTTTACTTGTGAGGAACACACTTGTAACACTTTCAACCAAGCATGGAAACACAAGAAACATGTCGAAATCATTCAAGCGAGATCAAAGCAAAGCTTCAAGTTATCACATCGCTCCTCTAAACCTGGGAAGTACCTAACTCCTCTTTTATGTATTTTTATCAATTGATATATCTTCTTTTACATTGAGGACAATGTAACTTTCTAGTTTGGAAGGGTGGTATCTCATTTCTTCATTTTTATTCATTCGATACCTTGTTTTTGGGATTCACAAAAAAAAAAAAAAAAAGTGTGAAAAATATGAAATTTTTTGTTGATTTATTTATTACTTATGACATGATTTGAATTGACTTTTGTGTCTTAGTTAGGAAATTTGGGCAACACGTGAACTAATTTTTTTTCTTGACATTCATCCATGTAAGACGTTAATCAAACTTGAGCACATAGCCACTTTCGAATAATAACTTGTGTAGGGAGATACTTGATACTTGTGGGGTAAACTTGTGCACTTTCAATATAGAATTGACTGAAAAATCTCAAACCTTAAGAAATTAGATCCCAACCTGAAATGCAGAACCACCAAATTGCTCAAGAAGCAGTTTGGGGGTGGAAATGTTAAGTACAAGTAAGCATTGTCGGATTGAGGGTCTGAAGTTTTAATGATCCATCTTTAGTATAAGGGGTTTTAATCAACGGGTATAAACCATTACCAGTATAAAAACAGAAAAATGCTGAAGGTCTTATTCTGCTCTTCAAAAGCCTTTTTTACTCGAGTAATTAAGTCGGAGGGGTCTTTCAAACCTGGTGCCCTAAAGTCGTCTGGCTTTGGAGTCACCGACCTAAAGCTCGCTACAGGCGTCAATTAGAAAGCAAGTACGGAGAGTGGACTTACACATAAGACAATAAAACATCTTTAACTTTTCTGTTTAAGCCTTTATGACTCGGGTAATTAAGTCTGAGGAGTTCACTGAACCTGATACCCTAAGCTCAACTGAGTTGGGAGCTGCCGACCTAAAGCTCGCTACAGGGATCATATAGAAAGCCAGTATGAAAAGTTCTGCACGAAGATGGTAAAAGACAAGGACATTAAAAGAAAAAGTCATCCATATAAAAAAAAATGATATATAAATGGTATAAGCTTTGTTGATTAAAATTCCTAATATTGGGGTGTGGGATTGGGGATGAATTATTCTTGGTCTGTCGTGCATACTTGTCAAATCCTAACTGCCTTGTGTGGAAATATGCAATTTATACATGTTTAGAAACCACATCAATAGGAAAGACCTCGGGATATGAGAGAAAAGTATTAAAATTGTAATCATCCATGAGAGTGTAAGGAAAATAAAAAGAAAATCATTGTTGGCCACATGGGATTTGGGCTTATTTCTGCATGACTAGTCACACAGTTTCAAGTATAATTTTACATGAGTTTGCATTCGATTTTTGGTTATTCACACACACACAAACACACGATGAAGTTGAGCATTGGATGAATGAAAATAAATTTTTTTTGTTGTTCATATTTCTTCTCTAAAGTGAATCTTCATTTTGGATTATTGAAGTGCATGGTAAATAAATTGACAAAAAAAAAAAAAAAAAAAACAATTTATGTTTGCATTTTTATTTTTATTTTTATAGTTTAGTTTTATTTTTGTTCGAGGACGAACAAATATTCTAGTTTGGGGGGGTTTGATAAGTGTATTTTATACACTTATTTATCTGTCGAAATTAGGATATTATAATATTTTTCTTGAATAAATTCTACGTAATTGTTATTATTCACTATTATTTCAGGTTTTATCCCAAAATCAAGAAAAGTGAGGAATTGAAGCAAATACATAATAATTGGATGAAAAGTGGAGCTAATTGAAGACGTTTTGAAACTCAAGGGCTTAATTGCACAATTGAAAACGACCAACTTATTTTATTTAAAAGAATTGAAAGGTTTAAATGATAATTTATTTTATTTGGGTCCTAGGGTTGGATTGTGTGTATATTTATATATACATATTTGCTGAATAAAAGGGGGACAGTCGTGAGAGGAGAGAGCCGTGAAAGAAGAATAAAAAAAGGGGAGCCGTGGACACAGCCGAGTGGAGACAGAGAGAAGAGAGCGCAGCCGTGAGTAGCAGAGAAGGAAAAAAAAAAAAGAGTGAAGCCATGAGACAAATTGTGGGGGCTGCTTGGGCTGAGAGATAGATTCTTATATACACAAACAACAGCAACCGAGAGAGGGAGGAAGAAGAGCACGTCTGGAACAACAAAGTAGGATTGCTGCTGGAAAATATATATACACGGCTGTGATTAAAAATGGTGAAGCAGTGGAGAGAGAGTTAAAGAATTGGTGGTCTGTGGCTACAAGAATAGAAGGGATTAATTCCTTAGGTGCAATTGAATTGGAATGGTTGGCTGGATACAATTGAAAAAGGAGGCAGCAAGGTTGTGGATAACAGGTGGTCGGATGTGCAATTAATTGAGTGGGTTGACTTGGAGATTATTATTCTGGTAATTAAAAAGTGCAGCCAAGAAGAAAAAGAGTGGTGATGTTAATTATTCAACTATTCAAACTCCAAGTTTTAGTTTTATTATTTATTGCATTTTATTCCACAAACATGAGTAGCAGAATTTTAAATTGGGATTGACGATATAGATTTAATGTTTTTCGTTTAATTTTAATTCTCAAATTGATGCTTTAATTTCATGTATTGATTTTATTATTGCGTTTAATGCTTGAATTGCTTGATCATCAATTCATGATGTAATGATTGTTTTCATAATCCGAGATGTGAGTTAACAATTAAATCACGTAATAAAATTCAGCAATTTCAACAAAAAGATAGAGATATGAATTTGTGGTTGCATGTGGTCACTTATGAATTCCTAGGAAATTTAATGCATTTAGCTAAGGAGAACTCTGACCTGCTGTAGAGATACATGGTTGACTTAGTTAAATAGGCCTAATTTGAACTCGAGAGAGGTAAATTAGATAAAAGCGCGAATTTGATCAAATACAATTTTAGAAAACAACTTGAGATGAGAAATTAAGTTGGAACATTAATTCGAAATCGTTAGTCCCGATATTCATTTAATTGTTCAAAAACCCACCACGTTTATTTGTGTTTCGTTAATTGATTTTAGTTTAATTTTCTATTTTTATTTTAATTGCATTGTTTATTTCATTGATTTTCAATTACTTGTCATTTTTATTTTTGTTTTTATTATTTTGCAATTTATTTTCTTAGTTAGTTTTGGTTCTAGTTTAGGAATTTCAGAATCGAAGTAAATTTATAACAAATAAATAGTCCTCATGGATCGACAACCTGGACTCAAAAATCCACTTTTACTACTTGTTAGCGATATCGTACACATGCGATTTCACACCAACATGAGGGCATGCCTGGGATAGAGCCCGAGGTCGCTGAGCATAGGTTGAATTTAAACCCAGATGCACGACCCATAAAACAAAGAAAGAGACAGTTTGCTCCTGACTGTCGAATTGTGATTCAAGAAGAGATTGGAAAACTCTTGAATGCAGGATTCATTAGGGAGGTTCATTAACCAGACTGGCTTGCGAACGTGGTCTTGGTAAAGAAAAGCAATGGCAACTGACATGTTTGCGTGGACTATACTGATCTGAATAAGGCATGCCTCAGAGACAGCTATCCATTACGATGGATTGACAACCTCGTGGATAGTACTTTGATCCATAGGATGTACAGCTTCTTTGACGCCGTTTCAGGTTACCACCAAATCCCGATGGCAGAAGAAGATCGGGAAAAAACATCATTCATGGCTGATTCGGCGATATATTGTTATAAGGTCATGCCCTTTTGCCTAAAGAATGCTAGAGCAACTTACCAAAGGTTGATAAACAAGGTGTTTGCAGGTTTGATTTGGAAAAACAATGAGGCGTATGTTGATGACATGGTTGTCAAAAGCACAGAAACTGACGAACACATTCATGACCTCGGGGAGGTGTTCACCACACTCAGAAAGTACAAGATGAAACTGAATCCAGCTAAGTGTGTGTTTGGAGTGTCTTCGGGAAAGTTTTTGGGTTTCATGATCACTCATTGAGGTATAGAGGCCAACCCCAATAAAATACAAGCTCTAATTTCCATGGAGTCTCCCAAAAATAGAAAGGACGTTCAGAAGCTGACAGATCAGGTAGCAGCACTTAACATGTTCATGTCAAGAGCAGCTGACAAGTGCTTTCCCTTTTCAAAATACTTAGGGGAAATAAGATTTTCAAATGGAATGAGGAGTGTGAGCATGCGCTACAACATCTGAAAAAATCCCTAGCAATGCCTCCTGTGCTTACAAAACCAAGATCAGGAGATGTGCTATCCTTATACTTGGTTGTTTCCCAAAATGCAGTAAGTTCAATTCTAGTCAAGGAGGTTGGTCGAGCCCAGCAACCCATATATTACGTCAGTAAAGTCCTCCTTGATGCCGAAACACGTTACACCCTTGCAGAACAGTTGGCATTGGCACTAGTTGTAGCTGCCAGGAAATTGAGGTAGTACTTCCAATCACATATGATCATGGTACTTACCAATCAGCCCCTGAAACATATACTTCAGAAGCCCGATGCATCTGGAAGATTGCTCAAATGGGCCATTGAACTTGGAAATTTTGATATTGAGTTCAAGCCCTGACCCTCGATAAAAGCACAGGCCTTGGCGGACTTCATTGCAGAGCTCACACCAAGGCCTCGGGGGCCAGTGAATAGCCCGAACATACCCGAGCGTTGTTGTGAAATTTTTGTGGATGGAGCATCCAACTCCTCGGGCTCGGGTGTAGGAGTCATAATTATAAGCCCGGACAGGCAGGTTGAAATACAATGCACTTTGAGGTTTGAATTTGAATCAACGAACAATGAAGCAGAGTATGAAGCTGTCATCATTGGGCTTGAGATTGCTCACAGCCTTGAACTTGATCATATAAAGGTGATGTGATCCGGATCAGGCATCGAAGGGCGAAGTCGAGCCATCGGTAATATGATAGTGATCTACGTGCAAAACGGAGCAAGTTCCGTGTTGGGGTCGAGCCGAGAAGGCGAAAGGATCGAGCCGAGGCAGGAAATCAAACAATAAGGCAGAACTTGATTCACGGCCGTAACCTTCATTTTTACGGCCGTAACATTCTTCAGACAGAAACAGGCAGAATGCTGATTACGGCCGTAAGAAGTTTATCACGTCCGTAAAACTGAAATTGAAATATTTTACGGCCGTAACATGTTGATCACGGCCGTAACACCTAATTGAAATTTGAGACAGAATGTTCATTACGGCCGTAAGCTATATATTCACGGCCGTAATTCAAGATTTCGGATTTTTTGCCAATTATTTCGTTTCCTTTTATTATTTTAGGTTATTTTCCTATTTTAGAATTTTAGTCTAATTAGAAATCTATTTTGAGTAAATTAGATGCTAGGTTATTTTGCTTATTTATACGCTTTTTCAATTCATTGTAAACAGAAAAAGTTGAGTTTGATTAATAAAATTTGTGAGAGGATTCTCCAAAATTGAGAGGTTGAGTTTATTTCCTTTTTCTTGAACTTATCAAAGATCCGATCTTTGTGGCGTTCTTCCAGCAAACTTATCAAATATTCGCAAGAATATTTGTGGCGTTTCCGAATTCGAAACTTATCAAGGAAATTGACAAGTCCTTGTGGTGTTCACCAATCTTGGTTCTTCAATCCGCATCGCCATAAATTGCGTCGTGATTGTCGGGTCAAGGCTTTACCGTCGTTCTATCCTTATTTCTCGTTGTTTGTCTTGTGTCGATCTAATCTAGATCTATCCTAGGGTTTTAAATATCGTTATTCCGCGTGTTCGACAAGATTCCCCGACCGGGATCTCATCATCTGGTATCAGAGCTTGGATCTATTTCAGATTCTTGCGTTTCTTGATTTTTTTCGTGTTCTTCACGTTCTTCGTGTCAGTCATATATTTTTCCAGTTTGATCCATAAGAGTCAGTCCCAAAAATTCAAAAGTGTTTTTCTTGTTCGTTTTTCGTCCAAATCCAGTTCCGTTTTTTCTGCCATACTCGTAGTCCAATTCTCTGGCAGATTAAAAAAAAAAATCCGAAAATTCCCAAATATTCCCCAAATATTCCGAATTTCCTTGTTCATGTCTTAAAAATGTCTGATAGAGAGGCTTCTACATCTTCATCTTCTGTTGGAGACAGGGAATAGCCCAGGGGTGTGAATAGAAAGGATGAACAGGGTAATGGTGATATTGCAGCAATAAGGGCACAATTTGAGAGATTTATGGCACAGATGGTGAATAGAGGTGCAGGGCGTGAACAAAGACCTCGTGATCAATCTCATGATGGTTCTCGGGTTAGGAGAGGTAATAGACGTGAGGTTGGTGTGGATAATGAAGACATGGGCAGTGAAAGTGGCAGTATATCTTTAGGTAGTATGCGAAGGAGGTATAGAGGAGATAGGTATGAGCGGAGGCATGATAGGGAGCATCGTGATGCTAGGAGGCATCGTGGGGGTAGAGATGTTGTTGATGACGACCTTGGAAAAATTAAAGTGAAATTACCATCGTTCCAGGGTAGGAGTGATCCGGAGGAGTACTTGGATTGGGAGACAAAGGTCGACCGGCTTTTTGATTGTAATAATTATTCGGAAAAGAAGAAGGTGAAATTAGCCGTGATTGAATTCACCGATTACGCAAATATTTGGTGGGATCAATTAGTGACGGGTAGGAGGAGGAACCTTGAGGAGCCGGTGGAGAGTTGGAGTGAATTAAAAACCATAATGAGGAAGCGGTTTGTGCCGACTCATTATTATAGGGATATTTATCAGAGGCTGCAGGGTATGACTCAGGGGTCAAGGAGTGTAGAAGATTATCATAAGGATATGGAGGTGGCGATGATTCGGGCTAACGTGGTGGAGGATCGGGAAGCTACGATGGCTAGGTTTCTGAGTGGGATGAATAGAGATATTGCCAATGTCATTGAGCTGCAACATTATGTGGAGCTGGAAGATATGGTGCATATGGCCATGAGGGTGGAAAGACAGCTAAGGCGAAAGGGGGCAGCAAGACACTCACCATCTTATCCTACATCACAACTTAAGCAGGAATCCAACGTTGAACCTAACCCGAAAGGGAAGGAGGAGCCTACAACGAAAGGTAAAAATATTTCTGATTCTCAAACTACTCGGAATAGAAATATTAAGTGTTTTAAGTGCTTGGGTATGGGTCATATAGCATCCCAGTGTCCAAATAGGAAGCTAATGATCTTGCGTGATAATGGTGAAATTAGTTCCGAGGATGAATTTAAGGGAATGCCTAAGTTAGTGGATGTTGGAGCTAGTAGTAGTGATGAGGAAGGATTGACCTATCCTGAAAAAGAATCACTTGTTAATCGGCGTGTCCTTAGTGCTAGGGTCAGGGTGGATGAAATTGGTGAGCAAAGGGATAATTTATTCCATACTAGATGCCTAGTGGGTAAAAAGGTTTGTGATATGGTGATTGACGGGGGCAGTTGTACTAATGTGGTTAGTACAATGTTGGTTGATAAATTAGGTTTAAGCTTGATAAAACATCCGAACCCCTATAAATTGCAATGGCTGACCGAGTCGGGAGAGATTAAGGTAAATAAGCAAGTTAGGGTCAATTTTGCGACCTTGGCAACATGACAGGAGGGTAGTGCATGATGGGTTTAAGAATCAATATTCATTTGTGAAGGGTGGGAAGAAAATTACACTTGTGCCGTTATCTCCAAAAGAAGCTCGAAATGATCAATTGAAAATCAAAAGTGAGTTTGAAAAAAGAAATAAAAGTGTTGAGGCCACGACCTCAGAAAAAGGAGAGGGTGTGAAAGTTGAAAACAAGAGAGTTGAGGCCACGACCTCAGAAAAAGGAGAGAATGAGTGCAAAAAGAAAAGAGAGTCCACCCCCAAATTGAGTTTATTTGCACATAGGTTGGTGTACGGGGATCCACACCTTGCACTTAACCGAGCTAACAATTCCCTCCCCAGTTCTTTAAAATCTGTTTTGCAGGGACATAAATCAAGCCATGGATTTAAGATGGGGCATAAATTTATTGGCCAGAATAAGCAGCCCATGAGTCTAAAGGACTGCACGAAGCTTAAAAATGATCATCGAGCCCAGGAAAGTAGGAGGAGCTTGAAAAGCCGACCAAAAATGGATTCGAGGTCGAATCCTTTTCAAGAGAGGGAGTATGATGTGATCCGGACCAGGCATCGAAGGGCGAAGTCGAGCCATCGGCAATATGATAGTGATCTACGTGCAAAACGGAGCATGTTCCGTGTTGGGACCGAGCCGAGAAGGCGAAAGGATCGAGCCGAGGCAGAAAATCAAACAATAAGGCAGAACTTGATTCACGGCCGTAACCTTGATTTTTACAGCCGTAACAAGAAACAGGCAGAACGCTGATTACGGCCGTAAGAATATTTGTGGCGTTTCCGAATTCGAAACTTATCAAAGAAATTGACAAGTCCTTGTGGCGTTCACCAATCTTGGTTCTTCAATCCGCATCGCCATAAATTGCGTCGTGATTGTTAGGTCAAGGCTTTACCGTCGTTCTATCCTTATTTTTCGTTGTTTGTCTTGTGTTGATCTGATCTAGATCTATCCTAGGGTTTTAAATATCGTTATTCCGCGTGTTCGACGAGATTCCCCGACCGGGATCTCATCAAAAGGTATACAGTGATTCCCAGCTGGTAGTAGGGAAAATTGATGGCACATTCGAGAGGAAAGAGGAGAAGATGAGTTTATACTGCCTGCGTGTTCACGACCTACAAAGGATGTTCGGAAGTTGTGAGATTTTGAAAATACCCCGATCAGAAAATATCAAGGCTGACTCACTCTCTAGACTTGTGTTCATGAGCATTGACAATCTTGAGAGAATAGTTCATATGAAATATGTGTCACATCCCAGTATCGCCCCGAGGCCTGCAGTCATGGACATTGATCATGAGCCACTATGGATGGACCCCATTGTCAAGTTTATAACTAAGGGAAGTCTCCCAAATGATTAGAGGGAGGCCAGAATCATCAAACAAAGAGCAGCTAAATATTGCATGATAAGTGGAGTTCTTTTCAGAAGGAGTTTGACACTGTCTTACTTCAGATGTCTTAAATCCTCAGAAGTTGCTAAAGCTCTTGTAGAAGTACATGAAGGCATGTGTGGGAACCATCAGGGTGTCAGGTCATTAGCCCACAAACTCCTTAGATATGGATACTATTGGCCGACCATGAGGGAAGATGCAATGGACTATGTGAAGAAGTGTGACAAGTGTCAGAGGAATGGGAATATTATACACAAACCAGCTGAGGATCAACCTGTCAAGTGCCTAGGGCTATTTGAACAGTGGGGAATTGATATCTTGGGCCCTTTTCCCCTAGCACGGGGACAGTTGAAGTTCATAGCAGTATCCGTGGAATATTTCACTAAGTGAGTGGAGGCAGAGCCCCTAGCAACAATCTCAGAGCCCAAATTAAGATCTTTCGTTTGGAAATCCATAATATGCAGGTTTGGCCAAACAAAAGTATTGATAACGGACAACGGCAGGCAGTTCGACAACACGCAGTTTAAAAATTTCTATGCAAATCTACATATTGACCATTGTCTGACATCGTTTGCACATCCCCAGAGTAATGGGCTTGCAGAAGTAACGAACAGGTTAATACTCCAAGACCTTCGCACGAGGGTAGGAGAAGCACGGGGGTCTTGGCCTGATGAACTACCAGCCATGCTTTGGTCTTACAGAACCTCACACGAACAACTACTGGGGAAACTCCATTCATGCTTGCCTTTGGGATAGAGGCAACAATTCTCATTGAAGTAGGCATGCCAAGTTACAGGCGTCTTTTTCCAAATGTGGAAGGAGAACGTACGGGCGAACACCTTTACTTACTAGATGAAGTTTGTGAGCAAGCAAGCATGAGGATAGCATCATATCAGAGCATAACAGCCAAGTACTTCAACAGCAGGTCACACCGAGAAGGTTCAGGGCAGGAGATCTTGTGCTAAGGAAAGCAGAAGCAGCTGGTCATCCCCCGGGGAAGCTTGGGCCTGCATGGGAAGGACCCTATGAAGTGATACAACAGATCCAAGGAGGGTCATATAGCCTTCCGGATCTTGCAGGAACACTACTTCCAAGACCTTGGAATGTAGACAATCTGAAAATCTACTACAAGTAGCAAAACCGAGCTTCGTAGTTCGTTCCTTTTCATTTTTCTTGCACTTTATTTTTTAGTTTAATTTCAGTTCCGGCCTGCGTGCCAACTTTTATTTCTCTGAAGACATCTGTAAATAAAAGAAAATTCTCTCCAATTATTTTGTTCAAATCAAAGCCTTCCCCCAGAGGAAGCACACGAAAGCCTTCCCCACGAGGAAGCACACAAAGCCTTTCCCACGAGAAAGCACACGAAAGCCTTCCCCACAAGGAAGCACACAAAGCCTTGTCCACGAGCAAGAACCTCAAGGGCTGACCCCGAATCATGCATCACAAAATTTAGCCTCGAGCATCATCAATAACTCTTCCGTCATATTCACAGTTCTTACTGATCGGGGTCGGGGTTCAAGCATAATGTTCATTTACACTTGTGTTCATGATCGGGGATCACGCATAATGTTCATTTACACTTGTGTTCGTTATTCATCATCGGGGTTTACACATGTGTTGGTTATCACTCCTTTGGTTGAGCTGTACTTGTGCTCGTTATTAATCCTACGTTCGGGGTTAATACATGATATTTTTTTTAAATCAATTTTGCTCATGCAAATCATTGCTCATACATTGACCACGTTCAGGGTTAATACATGATCTTTTAAACTAATTTTGTTCATGTTATCACTGCTCGCACACTGTTGATATTCGAGGCTTATCATTGCTCGCGCACATGTGCATTGTCAACATTATTTAATTGTACAGGCTTCAGCTCATGCGTTGACATTGTTCGAGGTACGTGATCATACATGTTCAGTTGAAAGATCGTTCCTATTTTTCATGATCGTGTATTGCATTCTCCCTAAGTCTACTAATGGTCGAGCATAACGTGTATTCGTACATAATGTGTGGATAATCAAACAACAGCTCGAGATAAAAACTTGAATTCAAAATACGACTTCCTCATTTAAAGTGATGTTTGTTACAAAAATGGGGGCGGGGATACAGAATTCAGTTCGGGGCATTCCTAACTTCAATGTCAGGTTCGTCCCCCAAATCCTCTTCATCCCCCTCCTTGGACTCTGAAAGGACGAGGCCTTCCATGATATCAAGGTCAGCCCTAAGATCCTCAGGCCGGGCTTCAGCTCCCTTTGCTCACAGAAAAGCTCGGGCCTGTTTAAATGCGTAGTTATACGAGCCAGAAGCGTATTCACCTTGCAAGAGAGAGAATTCAGCAGATTTCTTAAAATCTTCAACTGCTAGAGCACGAGCAGTCTTAGTTGCAGTTAATTTCTCCTCGAAATCTTCTTGGGTACGCTCAACCTCGAGCCTTAGCTCTTCAGCCTCATCCTCTGCCTCGCCAAGCTTTTTTTTCAAGGCTTCATGTTCAAGCTTGATCTTTTTCTGCTCATCCTCGAGCTCTCGAACCCTTATTTCCCGATGGGCAAAGGAGCGCCCCAGACCCTCGACCTTGTCTTCGTCGTCAATGGCCCTGAGGGCGAGCCCTTGAGCAATACTTAGGGCCTGCACATCAAAATTTTATTAGCTCGAGCAGTAAGGATTACAAATTCAACCATTAATTTCCTTAGTGAAGTATGCTTCAAGGTGCTTAATGCCCATGCTCGGAGGAACCTCCTTCCTGTACTTGGAAATGACATCAAGCTCCTGAGAAGCGACCTGTATAGGATCATCGTCGAGATCGATGAACTCAATAGAAGGGGTCTGGTTGATCGGGGATGCTCGAGGAGGAGGAGGAGGGGGAGGAATGTTCTGTGTGTCCTCGTCCCATTGCAGTGTGTTGGAACCTTCTCCGGGTCCGCTCGTCCCCACATGCCTTGGTCTCTTCTTCGCCTTTTTAGTCGGGGGCTTCTCACCAACTCCCCCAGACTTCCCCTGTATGAAATTCTTGATTGAGGAAGGATCGAACGTCATTGTGTTTTCTGCAAAAAATACAAGTCATTAGTACGAGCATTATGTGGAAGAACACAATAAAATTAGGAAGGGCCAGTCTCCTACCCCCAAAATTACTGACTCTAACGAGGTCGAGGACTTCATCCTCGAGCATATCATCCAAATTAAAAACCACAGGCTCGAGAGCCTCGAGCAGTTTCCTATCCCTCTCTAGAACCTCGAAGTAAGCCTGACCCTCATTAAACTTCGCAGTATCGGACACTACCCAGTTTGACCAGAAAGGATGTCCGAGCTCTTGAGGGGAAACATAAAAATATCTCTCCTTCCAACCCCGAAGAGAGCTGGGCATCCTCGGTAATTTAAACCTACCCCGACTAGAAAGATAGGCAAAGAATGAAAAATGAGGAAGTTGTTTTAATTCAAATACCATCTTACAAAAATCGAGTCGAGGCTCTATTGCTAAGATCCTACAGGAAATTTAGAAGTATACGAGCATTCTCCAACCGTTGGGCACTAACTTCCCAGGGTACATAGAATGCTCGACCAAGAATCCTATAAAGAATGGGTGTAAGGGACACCTAAACCCAGCCTTCAGTGCGTCCCTATAAACTAAGAACTCTCTATCTCGAGCTGTTACAACCCTATCCTCGAGGGTGGGAGCCCTTACATCACATCGGGGCATCAACCCGAACTCTCTGGAAACCTCAATAACTTTGTGCTCTTTTTATATACATCTAAGGTCAGGGTAGGTTAGCGGGGTTTCATCATTTCCGTGAGCTCGGGGTCTAACATCTACAGGATCCACCATAGGTATTATGGTATGACCTATGCCCTCAAGCCTACCATGTTCGTTACTTGAATTACTCGAACTATCCGAGCTACTACTACTAGTTGAACTGCTGTTGCTAGACATCTCCTAAAGGAACGACTAGAAATTGATAACTTAAAGGCTCAAAGATCTTACCTCGACAGACGATTAACTAAGGAATGAACTTCTAACCCCCGAACACGAACTCTATGGTTTCACTCTCAAAAGCGAAGGTAAAGTGCCAAATGGAAGAGACCCCCTATTTATAGTGGGAAAGTGCACGAATACCAACAGTCGTGTGATCTGAGCTATAAATGACGCCACTTGTCATCCATCCATGGCCCACGTGGCCTGCTAAACGTCACGTCGTTTTAGAACGACGTGTCAAATGTCAGAACTCTCTTAAGTGCCATGTCATCCTCGAACTTTTCTCATCAGCGATCAATTGCGCATCCATGCTTTTCCAAAGCTCTAGCATGGATGCATGGGGGCCAGTGATGGACAATAATTCAGCTCAAGCTCGAACACGACCAAGCACATATGCCCCGACCACGACCAAACATGGCAAGGTAGTAACTCCACCCCCGAGAGTATATATCCCCTGAGGAGTAATATATCCCCGAGCATACATTTTCCTTCAATATGTCCATGATGTCCTCGGGGATGCTCATTGCTCAGGGTAACACTCGTATTCTAATTTGGTCTAACTTCTGGGACCTGTAACTTCCTAGTCCTAAAGGGACTCGTCCCCTTTGGAATCCTATTTAGGGTTTGTAACCTCATCCCTAAAAAATAGGAGAATAATTCCTAACAGGACTCAAGCAATGAAGGTATTTCAGTCCTATTACAACTCATTTATATATCTCTATAAATACATAGCTCTTAATCACAATTTAGGTACATAATTATCTTTACAATATATAGCCTCTTGCATAAATTTTCACCTTCCTCATTATTGACTTAAGCATCGGGGGGCGACGAGGACACACCTCCTTTCCTTTTTTGCAGGTATTCGGAGATCCAGATTGTGCTTGTTCACTGTCCAAGCTCGGGATATTCAAGGTGCAATTCTTTGCATCATCAAATTTAAAGTAGAAATTTAAGCATTTTTGAGAATGTGTTTGGATGAGATTGGTGGGTTTTATAAGCTTGGGAAATTGCTCAGGTTTTTTGGAAAAATTAATGAAACAAATGTAAGCGGATTCATGTCTTAAGAATAAAGGAAAAAATGGGAATACCGTAGATGGAAAGTGATTGTAAGGGGTTTACGGGTTATCTTTGGTACATTAGCACTCAGTGAATGGTAAGGTATGTAGGATGTTGCGGACTCCACCAATGATGAACTGACTGGTGATGTTGTGGTCATGGAGATGACCGGAATGAACCGGACATAAAAGAATGATAATTTACCAGCATCTAGGTTGATTTCAAAGTACATGGTAACTTCATAAGATCCATATCCACAATATAGACTAAAAATTTAAAGTTGTCTAATTTTTAATTAAGACGAGACTGACTGTCACAGATTTGTCTTGACACTAGAGTATTTACAGAAAACGTGAAGTTTTGTTTACCGTAGATCTAGATGAATTTTGTTATTCCAGATTCTTCTGGATCATTACTCGTGAATCTTGCTATTTCAGTAGCTTTCCTTGACATTGCAACTATCTTCAGCAAATTCGAACTCCCGTTCTATTTCGATTCAAACCTCCCGTTTGATCTTTGGCTGAAAGTCTTTTCTTCTCGTAGTGATTGAAAAATTCCTCCCAGAGAAACACAATTTGTAGTTTACTGATCGATTTTTGGCATGAATGAATAAGCTCTATGTCTCTAGAATATTCATGCACATCGAGAAGTCACACAATGAAGAAGCCGATTATTGTTCTCTGCACTACACAAATTTTCGGCTTCAAGACTTCTTAGGAAAAACCGTCATAGTCTTCCCTATTTAAATACAATCGGATTGCTTGTCCATCAAAAATCCTAGTTGTGCAAAATCTCTATTACCTGCAATAAATTAAAGATAATTACAAGTTAAATAGAAATAAGGTAAGATAATCAAAGATAATTATCAAATAAAAGAATTTTACCATACGTGAATCACTTAACAACTAAGTAATATACACAAACTTGGACACCAAGAAATAAATGCCATAATTTTCAGCCAAAAGGAATATTTTAGCATATTATCAAAATACTTATCAAGAATAATAAGTGACAAACATTATCTTCAAATATTAAATCATTATCACAAACATATCATTCACAAACATATAGGAAATAAATACAATATCAAGTCCAAGAAATAATCAAGTAATTTGATAAACTTAATAAATTACTAAACACGTATTTAGTAATTAAATTAAATTTACTTAAATTACAAACATGTAGAAAAATAGAAAATACTAACTTAAATAAGTTAAGATAGACTATCCGACTTGTATGTCTGGTCTCTCAGTGAAAGGGCAGTGATTCTGTAAAAGTGGAGAACCAAAATATGGCTGAATTTGTTGAATATGATTGTGATAGAATATTCTATGAGGGTCCAATGATAACAAAGCAATACAAGCTGCCTTATAGATTATTAATTAATCAATTTTTGGCAGATCTTCAGATACCCACTATGCCCACAAATCGTTTCTCAGATGATATTCCAACTATGGGGTTTAATGAGTTCGCAAATTTGCATGGAGTTCCTAGTCCTATTCCAAGAGTTCCCAGTCATTTTGTTCACAACCTCTAACTAGTTAGAACTCCTGGATATTCTTTTACCTCAACTCTGTATGGTTAAGAACTAGGTATCTAAATTTTTTCTTCTTACTCAAAATTCTACTAATGAATTTAAATTTATACGTAGAGGACTAGAATATATTAGTTTCTTGAGTGATCCGCACCACATATCAAGTCTACTTGGAAGGTTGTTACTCCTAGCTGCATGTACATGATGATGGCCCATCCTTTAAGGACAAGGTTGATGAGGCTCAGGTATCTGATGCATCCAGTCCTAACAAGTTACCAAAAATCTAAAATCAGACTTAGATAACAAATGTTGCTGCATCTGCTCCCACTCCTACACGAAAAAGGATTGGAGACACTTCAAAATCTCGAGAAAATAAAAGTCCAAGGAGACTACAAATGACTGGTTATAACATCCTTTTTGCCTCTAACTATTTGATGGATAACCTTTCTTAATTAATCACTAACTATTTGCATATTTAGTGCTGGATGACTGTATTAAATACTACACTACTTGGATTTTTGTATGCTCCTCCTATTTTCTATCTTTGGCTATACTTCTTACAAAGCTGGGGTGTATGTTCTAGATTTTTGATAGCTAGCATGCGTGGGTGTGTAGTTGATGTTCTTGGTGATATAATGTAATTGGCCTATGTTTATTCAATTGATAAATCCTATTTTAGAGCCCGTTTGGTAAAGGGAAAATCTTTAACTTTTCAAATTCAAACTCAACCATCTATTCTTAATTTAGACAACAATTTTTGACTTTTCAAATATTTTTAAATCACACTCTTAGTTGGATGTATTAGCAAGGGTAGTTGTTAAGTTGTTGGTCAAGGAAAGTTAATTAACTATGTGTAGCTATGAAGCAACGATATGGATACGCGAATCCGACACTAGTACGTATCTGTTAGGTCGATACGGGATTTGGAAAATAGTCAGATACATCGTCGATACATCAATTAAAAAATTAACTAGTTTTTTAAAATTTTAATGTAAAGAAAATAAAAATTTGTGTACTTGTTGCAAAAAAAAAAAAAAAAAGTCATACGTAAATCAAATTGACATTAACTTCATTTATACTTCTTTTCTCATTTAGTTGATATTTTTATTTAGACTAGAATTTAACTGGGCCAATTTTAAAAGAGTTAAGTACACAATTATACACATTTAACCTTGAAATTTTTTGTAATCAGACATTTTGTAACTAATTACAAAGTATCAAAATAATTTTTTAAAATCAGAATTATGTTATGTAATTAATTACAATTGTAACTTTATTTCAATTTGTAATTAGTTACAATTGTAAATTTAACCACAATTGCAAATAATTACCACCACCCTCACCATCATCGATCACCACCTAATTTGTAATCAGTCATCGCTACAACCACCGTCGAAAATACAATTGTAACTTATTTAAATTTTTTAATTAATTATAATTGTAACTTATGAATTAGTGTAATTCGTAATTAATTGCATTAATCAGCCACCATCACAACCTCCGTCGTCGGAGCACTATTAAAAACAATTGTAACTTTATTTTAATTTGTAATTAGTTACAATTGTAATTATTTACCACCACCACCGATCACTAAAATCATCACCGCCAACCACCACCGACAGTCATGGCTCAAGAATCTGAGAATGTTCTTTACTAATTTCAGTATCCATCCCTCTCCAGGTAACCAGACAACATATTCCTAATTTCAGTATCCATCCCTAACACACACACACATACATACAGGGAAGCACCGTCCACTAGCTATAGAAAAAGAAAATCGGGTGAGGTTGAAGGCAGAAGGCAGAGAAGCACCATCCAAATAGGCTAAGACCGAAGCTAGAAGCCAGGGCAACAAACCAACAGAAACTCGGTGAATGAGGGAGGAGGAGATCGAAGAAGACTGTGGAGGCAGTAACTCGACTAAAACAGCAACCAAAATGGATGTAGAAACCAGAAAAATCAAACAGACCAAAAACCAAAAGCAGATGCAGATAATTGCACGAAAAGACTCACAAAAATATCGCACCACACTGACAACGAGATCGTCGATTCCCCACCTCAAATTAAAAAAACCACTGCAGGACCGATGGGCGTTGCTGCCCTATGTGTGTTGCTTCTTCGATATAAGTCGAATGCTGGATATCTAAGGCTTGAATCGTCACCATTGGAGGCAGAATTAGTGGTAGAATTGGTGCAGTTCTTGTTAGTTTGTCTGTGTGTATTGTATCCCGACGTCGGAAGCACAAAATGGAAGCTCTCATACTACAGGTTCTGTAAAGACGAACACCACTCCACATGAAGCTATGCCTCCTCTCCTGTTAAACCTTTACCATCCAAATGAAGGTTCATTTTGTAGGAACAGGCTTTAGTAAAATAGTATTGAAATACCTGATTTTAAAAATTTTAAATTTAAACATATGACTCGCCCTAATTAGCCCATTTTAAAAACTTCATGACATTAAAAAATTTGTGTAATAAGTTTTGTAATTAAGTATCGCAAAAGGGGGAGATTAATGAAAAAGTATGAGTGATATATTTTTACCATTTTTATGTCTTATCTTTCTTAATTTATTGGTTGATTTTTTTTTTATGAAGACTGTGAGAAAAGTATGTACAGTATAGCTGGTAATTTGTACTGACCGTGAATTGAAAGTTCCGTGTAGAATCATGGAGACATGGACGGAAAGTTCTGAGCAGAATCTGGGAGCTACGAATTAATATCGTGTTCTATTTAGAACATGATACATTTTCTTCTTATAAATATTATAGCTAGTCTTAAATACATTATTTACCATAACCAATCTTACCATGTAGCTGTTCAGCTTAGGAGTGTAAGCGGTCCAATTTTATCGATTTTTGACATATTTTGAAATCAAACCGTTTAATCGGTTTGAAAAAAACTTGAACTTAAACTAAATCATTTAAAACGGTTTGAGAACAATTTGAAAAAACTCAAACCTAAACCTAACGATTTGATCCGATTTTAAACCACCTATTTCATCATATATTTTATGCGTATCTATTTTTATGACACTAGTTTATTGATTTCGATACATTCGTATACTTTATTGACAATAAATCTAAACAACCTAAATAAATATACTATAAATTAAAATACTAACTAAATCAAAATGAAATCACGGTAAAATTACAATATAGTTATTTTGTTAGTCTTTTTAAACTAAGATGTTACAAATAAAAGTTGCGACAACGCTACAATACAAGTTTATAAAGCTACAAAAATAACATGATATCTAATAAGACCTTCATGATCATCATATCAAAAAAAAAAAAAAAGATTTATTGATTAGATAGAGAGTATAATCTGCCACAATATAAAAATATTTATTGATTAGATAGAGAGTACATAGTCAATATAATAATTACATAAGCTTATTGTTGTATGTTGTTACTAACTCAAACCATTCATCAAATAATTAGATGAAAATTATTAGATTTATTTAAATTTTGAAGTATGTTAATTGTCTAGTTGGGTAATAAATGTAATAGAAAATAACAAAATACCCATATAACTATTGAAAATTTCAAATACCCACAATTAAAAATTTCAAACCTAAACCAAATCATTCTTGACCGGTTTGGTTCGGTTCAAAACCATTTTGTTGATGGGTCTGCATGGCACCAATCTGACAGTTTCTAAAATGCGGTTTCGATTCGATTTTCCTATTTGACGATTTTTGCTTACAGCCCTAACAGCTTGCTTTGTTGCTCGACGTGGGCAACAGTTATCTCCAATGGGAAAGTGCCAAGTGTCATATTTAAAAATTAATCAGACACTTGGCACATTCTCATTTGAGGGTGGACAACATTGGGCAATAGTTACCTCTAATGGAAAAGTGCCAAGTGTCCCATTTAAAAATTAATCGAACACTTAGTACATTCTCATTGGAGGGTGGGAAATGTTGCCCACCATGCAACGGAGCAATTTCATGTAGCTGGTTTAGGAAAGAAAATAATTCGTTGCGTGACAAAAATTTTACCTATAAGTTAAGCAATTAACATCGAAATAAATCAACACTTTGAAAAATTATTTATTTTCTGTCTTTTAAGTGTTCACAACTTTCTGTCGACCTTTTATTCATAATCATCTTCTCGATCTTCTTCTTGCTTCTTATAGCGCGTCATTGATTAGTTTCAAAGCCAATGTTTTCTTCAACTTTGAATAATACAAACAACAATGAGTTGAATGTTATCCAATAAGTGGTTGTAATCGAGTATAATAGGGTAGTGGAGATAAAGTCATGACCGGTGAGTTAGATTCCACTTAATCAACAAGTCAAAAGTAGAAGAAACTAAAGGGAGTCTTCTTAAATCTTTTGATTGTTCTTCGTTAATTTTGTGAAATTACAAAAATGATACTATTTTATTTTGATTAATTAATTTAACTAGTACTAGTGGACGCACGTGCTTGTGCTTTTTCTTTTGTATGTTATATTAGCGTGAAAAATGATTACACTTCACAAAAATTCTTGATGTTCATAGGTAAATAAACGTCAATGAACATGGAAAGTGTTCATTACAATTCCATACAAAAAATACGCAACACGACTTCCAAATATTTATATAGCTTATATTTGAAATCCACATCCAGATGTTCTTAACATTGTTGGTGATTCTATTATGCGTGAAATGTAAATTGTTGCAACCATATTCATGATGTATATTGTGAATTCCTGTCAAAAACAGATAGAAGGGGATTTTGACTTAAGCATTAGAACGGTGAAGCATTCTAAAATTTAAGCCTGTGTTTGCTGAAAGTCAAATTTTGGTTTATAAAAACCACACAATTTCCCAAATCACTTTTTAAACATACACATTTTCTATCTCCAATTTTTAACCACTAGTTTTTACCTCAAAATCATAAATAAATCAGTTTATAAACCAAACAGTATTACATTCTATCAAATTGCAAATGTGAAGGTATTATGACGAAATTTGTACTTCGCAGAAAATTGGTAAAGTCATATACATATGAATGAGTTATATAGCACAAGACACATATATAATTGCCGCAACAAGTGGAAGAACTGAACACTAAACCAATTCACATAAAAATTCATAAATTTAACATAATGGAGTACTATTCTGTGGTTGAATTTTGCAAATTCTACAATTTAAACGTATAAATTTGTATTTTAAAAGAAACCCATATTGATACGTTCATCATGCGTCGGATAAATTTAAAGAACCCACCTACCTCACCCCTCCAGTTAGTGCGGGATCTATAACTGCTACCAAAACTTGATGTGCCTTTTAATGCAGAAACCGGCTAATCAAGAATTTTTGAAAATATGCTTAGAAAGAAATGTGATTCAGACGTATAAAATGAAATCACACGAAGAATGGTACAAATAACCCTAATAAGATTATATGTTAGAAATAAAGATTAGAGTATACCATTATTGTTAATTATATTTGAGAACCCTAGTAGTTGATTCTCAAGATGTAAATTAATTGTTCACTTGAAGTGAATAATTCACTTCCAAATTTGAGAATTGTATTAAATGCATAGATAAACATTAATTATAGAATAGGCTCGATGCAGCATGTTCAAATGATTGGATATATGATATTATTCACATTTAAAGAAAGAATTGAATTTATATTCGAAGAACAAATAATAAAAGATATATGCTATTTATATATGATAGGTGAACATATTGGATATTGCATCGATTAAAAGTTGAATTAATGATGTGCAATATAAATATAATTATAATGTTCCCATGCATGGGAGCTAATACGCTCTGAACTTTTTATTTTTTTTCCCTGAGCTGAGATTTTGTCCCACAAGCTTTTCATGCAACAATTGCCCAACTAATAAAGTAAAAGCCCCACAAAACCAAATGTTCTAGCAAGACGAGTATTTGGGATGGTGTGTCCTAATATACCTGTTGATGTAAATGTCATTGCGGGTACAACTTGCTTCCTAAACAAGACAGCCTATACAATATTTTATTCAGGAGCCACTCACTCCTTTATATCTTTAAACTTCTTACGTAATATAATTGGGAAATTGATTTCTATACCGTTAAGTCTTGATATTATTATCCCCTCTAGAACCACTTATCGCGTGAAAAGTTATATTCCCAATGTGAATATACGTATCAAAAATGTTTATTTCTTTGTGGACCTCATTGTATTTGACTTCTATAATTTTGTTATAATCCTCGTTATGCATTGGTTATCCAATGATGGAGTTGTGATTGATTGTAATAAGAGAATTCTAAATCTTCCTAACGAAGCATCAATTTCATTTCAATTACTCGAGAAAACCTCACAGATAATCATATCAGTTACCAAAGCTACCAAATTCGTAAATCAAGGACATTTTGGATTTTGGGTAAGTCTTCATCATATAAATACCAAGAACTCTGTAACCATTTCCTCCTTACCTATTGTACAAGAATTTCAAAAAGTGTTTCTTGATGAACTACCCAAATTACTACCTAATCGGGAAATCTAGTTTAGTATCGAATTAATTTCAGGTACCCAACCTTTATCCAAAACCCATATAGAATGCCCCCACCAGAATTAAAAGGATTTAGGATTCAATTAGATGACTTATTAAGTCGAGGATTTATTCGAACAAGTACATCTTCGTGGGGGTGCTCCAGTAATCTTTGTAAAGAAGAAAGATGGATTAATACGACTTTATATTGATTATCATGAACTGAATAAAATCACCATCAGGAACAAATACAATCTTCAATGAATCAATGATCTCTTAGACCAACTTCAAGGTTCAGTAATCTTTTCTAAGATAGATCTTTACTCAGGATAGCATCAGTTGAAGATATGAGAGAATGACATTTCGAAATCTACTTTTAGTACTCGATATGGACATTTTTTTAGTTTCTTGTAAATCCATTTGGACCGACAAACGCATCAGCTGCCTTCACAAATCTAATTAATCGTGTATTCAAAGATTATTTGGATCAATTTCATTGCATTTATCGATGATATACTTATATATTCAAATTCTTAAGAAGAACATGCAAAACATCTCCGAGCTATCCTTCAAATATTAAACAAGAAACAGATGTATGCCAAGTTTTTGAAATGTGAATTTTTGGCTAGAAAGAGTTACCTTCTTAGGACATGTTGTAGATAAGGACGGAATATCCCTAGTAAGATTGAAGCAGTGTTGAATTGGTATTAACCTACTACTCCTACAGAAATTCAAAGTTTCTAGGGCTTAGCTGGGTATTATCGTCAATTTCTTCAGAATTTTTCCAAGACTGCCACTCCGCTTACCAAACTGACTCGTAAGAATATATCATTTAAATGGAATGATGAGTATGAGAGGATTTTTTAAGAACTTGAGGAAAATGAAATTTATGACTTCCCTATTTACTCATGATTACATAATAAAAGTATATTTGATTTTTATTTAATTTTGGGGAATTTAAAGAAAAAAAGAAAAAATTATTAAAATGAAAATTTACGAAAACGTATTTAAACGTCTCTATTTAAGAGACCATTTGATCACTTCCGACCTTCATTGAATACATATGATATATGATGGATAAGTTCTCAAAAAGAGCATCAAGAATCTAAAATCCACTTTTTAGTTCGATCAATGGAAAGCCTCCAGTGGATTTTCAAAGTAAATACTTTACTGTATAGTAAAGAAAAACAGTTTTGGGTAGCTTGGTTTGGCGAGTCATAACTTCTTCCTCGGGTAACCATTTCAATTGTGATAAAGTGCACCACCCTTTTAAGGTTTAGCCTAATTTTTAAACCCATCATACACCACCCTTCTATCATGTTGCCAAGGTCTCCCCAATAAAATAAGCCCAACATGCATAGGTACCACGTCATAAACCACTTCATCCTTGTAACTCCCGATGGTAAAATTGACCATATCTTGCTTATTCACCTTAATTTCTCCCGAGTCGGTCAGTCATTGCAATTTATAAGGGCTAGGATGTTTTAATTTAGGCAATCTCAATTTTTCAACCAACAGTGTACTAACCACATTAATACAACTCTCCCCATCAATCACCATTCCACAAACCTTTTTTCCCACTAGGAATCTAGTGTGAAACAGATTATCCCGTTGTGCATCAATTTCTTCTATTTTAGCCTGTGAACTAAGGACACTCCTATTGACTAATGACCCATTAACATCATAAGTCAACCATTTCTCATCACTCCTACTAGTCCCAGCATCCTGTAATCTAGGCATCCCCTTAAACTCATCCTCTGAACTAATGTCACCATTATCACGCAAAAACATTACCCTCTTATTCGGACACTGGGATGCTATATGACCCGAACCCAAACACTTAAAGCACTTAATATTTCTATCCCTAGTATGTTGAGAATCAGAAATATTTTTACCTTTTGTTATAGGCTCCTCATTTCCTTTTGAGACATGTTCATCATCTTGATCCCTCATTGGTTATGATGTAGGATAAGACTCCGGTGAGTGTCTTGCTGCCCATTTTCACTTCAATTGTCTTTCCACCTTCATGGCCATGTGCACCATGCCCTCCAACTCCACATAGTGTTATAGCTCAATCACATTAGCAATGTCCCTATTTAGCCCACTCAAAAATCTCGCCATTGTAGCTTTCTGATCCTCCACCACATTGGCCATAATCATCGCGACTTCCATATCCTTATGATACTCCTCTACACTCCTTGTTCCCTGAGTCAAACACTGTAGCTTCTGATAGATATCCATATAATAATGAGTTGGCACAAATTGCTTCATCATTATAGTATTTAACTCACCCCAAGTCTCCACCGACTTCTCAAGATTCCTTCTCCTACCCATCACCAATTGATCCCACCAGATGAGTGCATAGTTCATGAATTCAATCACTGCCAATTTCACCTTCTTCTTCTCAGAATAATGATGACAATCGAAGAATAGATCAACCTTGGTCTCTCAATCCAGGTATGCATCCGGATCACTCCTACCTTGGAACGATGGTATTTTCATTTTAATGTTTCCAAGGTCGTCATCCACAACATCTCTACCTCCTCGATGCCTCATAGCATTACGATGCTCCCTATCATACCTCCTCCATCCCTTCTTCACATACTTTCCACCGAAGATATACTACCACTCTCACTTCTCATGCCCTCATCATCCATACCAACCTCAAATATATTACCTCTCCTAACCCGAGAACCATTATGAGATTTATCCCAAGGTCGTTGATCACGTTCTGTACCTCAATTCTCCATCTGAGTCATAAACCTCTCAAATTGTGCCCGCATCGCTGCAATATCTTCATTACCCTGCTCAATTTTTTTTACCCAGAATCTTGGGTTGGTTCTTGTCACCCACAGATGATAATAATGTAGATCCCTCTCTGTAAGACATTTTTAATAACAAAAGAAATTTCTCCTCACGTGTATTTTCGCTCATGTACCACTCTTCTATTCCTTCAAATTTCACCAAAGAACTAATTAAGGATAAAAAATCAAGGAATTTATGGAAGGCAAGAAAGAGTAGAAAAAAATTGAGAAATTCTCAAAATTTGGGAATTTCTAGCAATTTTCGGAATTTTTTTTAACTGTCAGAAAATTTGACTATGATTATGGCAGAAAAATGGAATTAGATTCGGAAGAAAAACGAACTCAAAAAATACTTTTG
Organism: Ligustrum vulgare; assembly: GCA_963555705.1. Taxonomy (NCBI): domain Eukaryota; kingdom Viridiplantae; phylum Streptophyta; class Magnoliopsida; order Lamiales; family Oleaceae; genus Ligustrum; species Ligustrum vulgare. The sequence continues at coordinate 25,729,867 of OY743188.1, forward strand.
AATTTTTTAATAGGATTTGTATGGATCAAAAGCTGAAAAAAAGTTTACTAACACGAAGAACACAAAGAAATCAAGAAAATGTAAGAATCTGAATTGGATCCAAGCTCTGATACCAGATGACGAGATCCCAATCGGGAGCACAACGAAAACGCAGAATAACAAAAATAATAACCTAGGAAAGATCTAAAACAGATTTAACACAAAAATAAATAAATAATGGAATTAGATGATATGATTGACAATAAAACCTTGACCCAATATTCACGACATGAGAACGATGTGGAATATGAACCAAGATTGGTGAACATCACAACGGTTATCAATTCCTAGATAAGTTCGTTGGGTGAACGCCACAAAGATTCAATCTTTGATAAATTAAATAAAGGGAATTGTCAACCTTTTCAAGAGAAAACTCTCAATTTATTCAATAACCAAAGTTGCCTGTCTTTAGTAATGAATGAAAAACATAATATAAGTCAAAATACGCCTAAAAACTGACATAGCCGCACTAGGGTTCGAAAATAGAAACATAAATAATTAAATCGAAAATTAAATTAAAAATCGCGAAAATTTGCTCCCCTGTCAAGCGCGATATTGCGCAGGCAAACCTGTCGTGGTCGAGTAAAGTCTCCTAAAACTCTTGGGTGAAGTTTTTGTACCATCGCACGATTCTCTTCACCACACGATCGCGTTGTAGGATCGACTGCACATTTTTTTGTCTTTTTAAAACAACTTGATCCGATTTGATTTTTGGTTCGGGTTCAACACGAAACTTGCTCGTTTTTCCATGCAGATTGTAGTGACATCGACAGTATCTTGATTTCTCTTTTGATCTCCTACCTTGAATCATATCACGCTGCTATCCATTAAAGCGATTAGCATTCTGCCATCTTCGATTGCTTGCTTTAAACGCAAACTAATAAATTAGAGATATAACGTGGTTGTACCCTTGGGAGTTGGGAATCAAACACGCCAAAGGTGGAAAATGAAAATATTTTCCACCTTCCCAAGGCAAATATAGACATATCAAACACAACCTTAATAACAATGTAACTTTATTTCGATTATGTAATTCATTACTATTGTAACTAATGAATTTTTAAAAATATTAGTGTAATTTGTAATTAATTACAGTCTCAATATCACCACCATCGTCGCCGCCATCTCAACAATAACACCAGCACCGCAACTACATCAACCAAAGAAACATGGCATGAGACACGATACAAAACCTTGTTAAAACTCAAACCTCCGAAACATGGCACTGAAATCAACAACAAATTGAACGACTTAGATTCAAACACTTCTCTTCTAATATCGCAAAATCGGATAGATTTCGGAGTACACAAATATGCATTGGCGGTGCCAATACAGTTGGATAGATAATTCACAAAGGAGAAGAGAGCTTGCATATTGCATTTTCAGATAAATTTGTTGTGATGGTGTGTTCTGGATTTCTTTTTGTTTTATAGGAGAGAAGGAGAAGGGTTTTTAAGTGCTAAACAAACACGTGATCGTGGAAAATGGCATGAAACTTTTGGTGAGGCAAGCTATGGCAGAGAAGCAGCAGTTTTAATGATATCTAATTTCCAAAATTATTTCTCAAACACCTAGTTTTAGAACTTTTAAATATAAAGGTATTAACAGGCGTAATTTGCCCCTTTGAAATTCAAACTTGAAAAACCGGGTATGGTATAATTTGAGTTAAGTACACAAATATACAACTTTAAAGAGTCTATTTTTAAATACCACATATTTTTAAAAGATATTTCGAAAATACAAAAGATATTATTAAAATCAGGTAAAATTCGAAAACCTGCTATATGAAAATGGATTATAGTTTTTGTATCAACCACCAATCCTTAATTTATTAATTCAGTCTAGTTTCTCTTGTTGGATAAAATTCAATAATGTGGGCCAAACATGTATAAAATAAAATGTGTGGTGCTATCTTAAGGATTTAGTCAATAAAGTGATCCACTAAAGATTATTCAGGACTAATGGGTATTAAGTGTCGTGAGATTAAAGTGTAGAGACGAATTTAATGTTTTAAATTGATGAGGGGCCAATTTAATAACATTGAAACACGATAGCTGCCCTATAGCTATTTAAATAGGTCATGGTCCCCAATTGAGCGTGACTTTTCATAATTCTCTGCATCCCCATCAATAGAGAAGAAAAAATAAGGAGAAAATAACGAATCGGTTGGAAGGCCATAACCCCGTTCGATCAAACACAATAATGGATTCAGGTACGCTTTCGCTTCAATTTCGATCTTGATAATTACAGCATGATGTTTATGGATTTTAAATAAACAATCATCCATATTAAATTTAATTCCAACAAGTGGTATCAGAGCCTACATCGTGTTGAATTTTCAGATCTATTCAAGCACATACATAAGAAACCAAATCTGTATATATTATGTGCGTATGCGAAAGAAGTTTTGATTTTGAAAATCGAAAAAATTGAAAAATATACATACACCGCAAGATCGAAAAAATTTGGAAACATGAATTTAGCATTTTCTTTCAGTCGATCGATTTGAATGCATGTCTATTTATCAATTTTTCGAAAGGTGTATAAAACAAAATCGTTTCTTCTCTCTGTATGCATATGTGCGAAGAATTGGGTTTTGTAACTGGAATTGATTTTCAGTTTTGGTTTTGTTTATTTCGAATTGGGTTGTTATGTATGGATTTACGTTAAGTATGAATTGTGGTATTTGTGTTAATGTTGTAATCGACCGGTTGGCAAGGGGTTGCGCGCGGCTTGCAGGGTCGCCGCGCGCGATGGTGATTGCGATGGTTCATAGCGTCGCGCGCAAGGATGCTGTGTTCTTGGTTGCGGCGCCGGTGATGGCGCCGAGTTCTTGGGACTGGTGTGCGGCAGAGGCTAGGGTTTGGTTGCAAACCCTAGCTTTTGCAATTTTTGGGCCCAGGGGCCCCACTCGGAAATTTGAAGTTCTGAAGGGCTTGGTTGCAATTCACGAAAATTGCTTTTATTTCACATCAGGTTCTCCTGATTTGTTTTAATAATATATAAAACCCTAAGCTTATAAAATCTTTTAAGTTGGTCCTTCAGACTTCTGAATTTACAAAATCGGCCCATAAAGTTAAGAAATCATTTAAGTTGGTTCTTTAAAGTCCTGAATTTCACGATTCAGTACCTAAAGTTTCAGTTTTTAATAAATTGGCCACTAAAGTTTGGGAAAATTGCAATTTAGTCCTTCAAGTTTAAAAATATTTCATAATTGGCCAATCAAATTTAATTAAATTGCAATTTAACCATCCAACTTAATGATTACTTAATCCTAAAGTATTGAATTTCATAATTCAAATCCTAAAGTCTTAAATATATGCAAAACAGTCAATTCAAGTTCAAATTTTGGTATGTCAGACTCTTTTGAGAAATATAATATTTCAAAGTGAATTAATTGAAGCAACATGTTGCCAAAGCAACCTCTCTTGTGGAAATTAATTAATTTAGAATATTAGAAGGTTTCGTGTGTGTGTTGTTTATGCGGATATTGATCGTCCCAAAGGAAGGTCAATGTTTTACTGGAATTTCACATGCACCTATGGTGATAAACACGTGATGATTATTTAGTTTAACTTGTGATCTATAAATCGGTCCAAAGAAAGGTTTATTGGTTGATATGTCTTATTGTCAGTGTTTGATTACTACATCGAGAGTACCACTTACAAGTTAATATTTCTGTCCAAAGACTAATTATTGATGTTGTGCTGGGTATCTTGTGATGGGCCTTACCATTATTTGAAATTATTATTTGCATAATAAAGTACTAATGTAAGCTATTCCATCTTCTTCTCTATACAGTTAATTCATCTGCTACCACAATATCTGCAAATGTTAATTCAATTCCCATACTTAATGGGTCAAACTTCAAGGATTGGAAAGAGAACACACTAATTGATCTCGACTGCATGGATCTCGACCTTGCTCTCAGGGTTGAGCAACCGGCTTCTCCTACGGATGCAAGTTCACCTGATGACAAGAGGAACTTTGAGAAGTGGGAATACTCAAATCTCACGAGTCTAATGATCATTAAGCGCGGCATTCCGGAAGCCTTTAGGGGAGCAGTATCTGAAGAGGTAACTAATGCCAAGGAATTCCTTGCCGAACTTGAAAAGCGTTTTGCTAAAAACGATAAGGCTGAAACAAGCACGCTTCTGCAAAACTTGATTTCAATGAAGTATAGAGGCAAGGGGAACATAAGGGAGTACATCATGAAGATGTCTCATACTGCTTCAAAACTTAAGGCACTAAAGCTCGACTTATCAGATGACTTGCTCGTGCATTTAGTATTGATATCGCTTCCTGCACATTTCAGTCAGTTTAAGGTCAGTTACAACTGTCAAAGGGAGAAATTGACTCTAAATGAGCTCATTTCATATTGTGTGCAAGAGGAAGAAAGGTTGAAGCATGATAGAACTAAAATTGCTAACTTGGCAAGCACCTCTAAGGATAAGGGCAAGAAAAGAAAAACAGAATATGAAGCTGCTAAGGGTCTAGATCAAAAGAAGCCACATAAAGACAAAGAGGGTTGTTTCTTTTGCCTGAAACCTGGACATTTAAAGAAGGATTGTACCAAATATAACGCTTGACGTGCAAAGAAAGGTACATTTCTTAATTTGGTCTATTCTGAGGTTAATTTAGCTTCAGTACCTAGAAACACTTGATGGTTAGATTCTGGTGCTACTACTCACATAAGTGTTTCTATGCAGGGTTGCCTGTTCTGCCGAAAGCCAAATGATACTGAAAGATTCATCTTTGTAGGCGATGGAAAATCGGTGGAAGTTGAAGCAATAGGTACTTTTAGGTTGTTGTTGGGAACTGGTTTTTATTTGAATTTGAAAGACACTTTTGTTGTGCCGTCATTTAGACGGAATTTGGTTTCTATTTCCTTATTGGAAAAATCTAGATATTATTATAATTCTTTTGGAAATTGTCAGTTCAGTCTTTCTTTAAATTCAAATATTGTTGGTACTGGTTCAATATGTTCATACGATAACTTATATTTGCTTGATACTATTTCATCATATAATGAAACCTTGTATGTGGAATCACGTGGTACTAAGCGAAAATTAAATAAAGAAAATTCGGCAAAACTATGGCACAAGCGCTTAGGTCACATCTCAAAAACTAGAGTTGAACGACTTGTTTCAGAAGGCATTTTGGATTCCCTCGACTTTACGGACTTTGATGTTTGTATTGATTGTATCAAGGGAAAACAGACCAAAACAAAAGGGTTAGTTGCTAATAGAACTTCGGACGTCTTAGAATTGATACACACAGATATTTGTGGACCATTCCCTACGACTTCTTGGAATGGTCAACAATATTTTATATTATTCATAGATGATTACTCACGTTCTGGGCATCTATATCTTATTCATGAAAAGTCTGAGTCACTGGACATGTTCAAAGCTTTCAAAGCTGAAGTTGAGAATCAACTCAACAAGAAAATTAAAAGCGTTAGGTCTAATCGTAGTGGTGAGAACTACAACAGATATGACGGTTCAAGTGAACAACGTCCAGGACCATTTGCTAAATTCCTAGAGGAATGTGGAATCATCCCACAGTACACCATGACAGGTTCTCCTAGCATGAATGGTGTAGCTGAAAGACGAAACATGACTCTTAAGGATATGGTAATGAGTATGATTAGTTATTCTACTTTACCAAAAACACTCTGGGGAGAAGCATTAAAGACTGCAGCTTATATTCTGAATAGAGTACCTGTTGACCACAAAATCCGGATGGACCTTGGACCAACACGTCTCAGCTCCTCCCTCTTGAACATGTGGATCTCCTGCGCACTGTGACAAACAATCAGTTTGCAAAGGGGGCCGAGGTGGCTCCCGTTTGCACTCCGATGCCTAAGTCAGTACTCATTTTTGGGCAAATGTATATTGGGTGCGGGAAATACAAAATGCGTAGAAGAGAGAAAAGGGAGTGAGAGAAGTATATAGTTTAGAGTCAGAAATTCCTCTCCCTTTCCTTAGAGACTTACCTGTTCTATTTATAGTTACATTCTTTTACCACTGTTCTGACACGTGTTCGGCCTTTACACGTGGCTTCTTCCCATCCGTTGGTCAAGTTAACCATTTAGTTGGTCATAATCATTACTGTCTACTATAGGATTGTGGCGGCCATCACATCAACGATAAAGGCGCTGTCCCATCAGATTGCAGCTTGATTACAGGTCCCGTGTCGGTGACGTTTCCGCCCAACCTAGATGCCGGTCCTTGAGGTTGCTTCGGACGATGCCGCTTATGGAGATGGTTCGGCTATAGGAGGGATGTGCCTCGGAATGCCTCGGCCAAATAATAACCCCTTAGGTGGGCCCTACTTAAGTGGTTTATTAGATTCCATGTGCGAAACGTCACGCGTAATTTTAAAATGTGGTCGTAACACTAGTCCCTTAAATATGGTTGGTTCATTCATGTGCGATCCATATTTGTCGTGCATTAACAACTTTGGAGAGATTGCACCTTAGGGTTCCTCGCAATTACGACTCGTGAGCTGTACCCTTTACTACAAATGGCTGTTTTTCTTTCAAAACGCTGCCGCTTGGCGCTTCATTTGACCCACCAGTAAAACTTCGACACGTGGATGGCGGGGATTAAAACCTGGGCTTGGCCAACTAACAGCAGGCGCTTGCGGAGTGGGTTTCTTGCAAACCTTTCATCTTCCTTTTCTCTCTTTTTTGGCTCCCTATTTTTCTTCTTTTGTTATTTCTGTCAATATACTTAACAATTTACTCCACTACCTCTCCTTCTTGCCCATTCGTAAGACTCTTGGTCTTCCGTAGGAAACCACTATCTGCCGCCTCCAGTTTTGTCGCACTGCTCTTCATCAAATCTCTTTTGCCTCTCCTTAAGCAGGTAACTTCTGGATTTATTAATATTTCTTCCCGCCTTCGTTTTATTTTTCTTACATTGCCCATTCTTGTACATATATATATACACATATACATATTTTATTTTCTTGGGGTATATGGAGCGTACCCCCATTTGCGTGTAATCTTTGGGGGTAAGTTGGGTTTTGGGGCAAATGGAAGGATCTAGAGAAGAGGATCTGAAGGAGGTAATGGTGGTGGTGGACCCCATAAGGGGTTTTTGTCCTGTGTCCTGCTTAGTGTTTAGTTCCCGTATTTTTAGGGAGCGTAGGAAGAAAAGAGAGCGGCAGTTCTGTAGCATAATATCTTTAAGTGATTCTGACAGCGAAGGTGAATCATCTCAACCGTACATGGCCAAGCTTTCTACCCAAGAAGAAGCAGCCTTACAGGAGATCCGCCATGAGAAAGAACAATACTTTAAGGGGAAAGAGGCGGTAGGCACCTCATCCGGGGCTTCAGAATCTCATCTGGGGGTGAGGGCCCCATATAGGGCTCATAGGGAGGAGTTGGGCCTGACCGAGGAAGAGATCGCCCAAGTGGAGGATTGGGTTGATCAGGTTAATAGAGTTTCTGGTTATCATGTTGATCCTCAGCCCCAGCCGGAGCAGTGGGAATCTAACGAAGTTAAGACAGAGGTTAGGGGGAATGGTATTTCCGAAGTGTCTTTGGTGTATAGGATGCCTCCGGAAATAAGGGTAGTTCATCCGAGTCCTACGTGCCGACCCTGCTGTCCACCGGATGGTCAAGTAGCAGTACTCCTGGACGCTTTTTCGTGTGGGATGCGCTTACCTCTTCACCCATTCTTCAGGGCTCTTCTTCGTAGTTACAATGTGTGCCCATACCAGGTAGCCCCAAATTTCTGGACCCAAGTGATGGGGACCTGGTTAATCTGGCAAGAGGTCAGTCCGGAGTATCCAATTTCTCTTTACATCATCCACACACTCTATGTGTTGAAGAAAACTGCTAGGAGAGAAAGAGATAAAAGGTCAGATGTGAGGGACTGGTACTACCTAACCCCCAGGGGACAATATCCACCCATCATCACCGGGCATCCAACGTCCCTCAAAAATTGGAGAACCCAATGGTTTTGGGTCGGTGGAGATTGGCAATGTACTCCTTCGGATCTTGTTCCTGAGATAACAGTTCCCCGAACCCTTTCTCTGCCCCGTGAGTTCTTATAATCTCTTATGCGGGTGTACCACCATATTTGCATTCGGCTTCTTATTACCTTTTGTGCTTATAGAAACGGTCCTTTTGATTTTGCAGGACAGACACACGCCCATCAGCTCTTGCCGAAGGATCTGGAAGTTGTGAGGAAGCTTTTTGGGTATCGCGGTGACTTTCAAAAGGTTATCTCCTCAAAAATGCTCTTCGTCAAGCACGGCTTAATGCGGGATATGGGTACATTCACTTCTTTCGTTGATGTTAATGGATCTTATTCATTCTATATTCGTAACTTTAGCGCATTCCTTACAGGGTCCAGAGAGTTCCCGAAGATATCCCTAAAAGGCTTGAAGGCCAAGAAGATTCCTCCTATTCTCGCTGCCGGGAGTGAGGAGGAGAGGAAACAAAGGTCCGTGAGGCTTCAAAGGAGGCCTTCGAAGTCGCCTCTGTTTCTAGGCCACTGGGTCCGCCACTTCTTCCAGACCCTTCCGACTCAGTACCAACTGTTCCGAAGCTCCTTGTAGTTAAGAAGGAACATGGCCGAAAAATTGCCGAGGGTCAAGTGAGGGAGAAGAAGACGAAGAGAGGGGACCAACCAAAAATCCCCCAGACCCCTTCTGAGGTGGTGAGCATTGAGGAGGACGAGGTGCTGGAAATTGCTGCTGAGGAGCAACCACTCTTAAAGAGACTAAAGAGGGGTGGTAAGGGCCAATCCAGCGGAGCAGGGGTTCTTTCAGATATCCCCCCTCCAGACCTGTCTGGACCAGGTGAAGGCACCGAAGCTCTTCCTAAGTCCCCTCCAGGCCAAGTGGAGGAAGTTGACCGATCTATAGCATCGGAGGTGGCTCGGATTAAAGAGGGGTTTGTCCCTAAGCCATCTATTTTGGATTCTGATGGCCTGGCATCTCTCCCGGGGTATGCTGCTAAGGCGGCCATTGCGGTGGACGATTTTTGGACAGAAGGGTGGGAATCTTTTTCTTCCAAAAGCTCCCCTAGTCAAATGCTGCTCGCCATCAAGGCTTTGAGCGCAAGGACTTTAGCCCTCGCCGACGATCTGGAGGGGCCGGTCAAGGAGCTTGAGTAGAGGGAGGAAAACACTAAGGTGGCCTTGCGTAACGCGGATGGCATGGTGCAGGAGATCAAGGAGTTGAAGGAAGAACCTTTTTTAGGACTAGGTCCCCAATATTAAAGCGTCGCCCCTTCACCCTTTTATTGTAGTATTGAGCCATCTTCTCCTGGTATCTGGCCATCACCACTTGAGAATTGCTCCGTTTCTCCATGAGGAAATCCAAACCGGCCCTTTGTGCTTCTTCGTTTCTCACTTCGTCGTAATTAATCTGTCGAAGTGAAGGTACCCCAATTTCGACGGGACATACCGCCTCGGCGCCATATGCCAATGAGAACGGTGTTTTGCCAGTTGCGGTGTGAGAAGTAGTGCGAAGCGCCCATAGCACTTGTGGGAGCTCATCTACCCATGCGCCCTTTTTAGATTCCAACTTCCTTTTCAGGGTGTTTTTTATGGTCTTGTTCACTGCTTCCACTTGCCCGTTGGCCTGTGCGTGATGTGGAGATGAAAACAGCTTCCTAATTCCCAAATCACCGCACAACTCGTCTACGCTTCTGTTTTTAAACTGTTTAGCGTTGTCACTAACCAGCGAATGGGGTATCCCAAACCGACATATGATATTCTTCCAAATGAACTTGGTGGTGTTGGCCTCGGTGATTCTCATAAGTGGTTCAGCCTCGACCCACTTGGTGAAGTAGTCAATTGCTACTATAGCAAAGCAATTATTTCCGGCACCCCTAGGCATAGGGCCTATAATATCAACTCCCCATTTTGAGAAGGGCCAAGGGCTGGTCACTACGGTTAGTCCGTGATGTGGCTGATGCGGTATGGTTGCATGCCTTTGGCATTTATCGCACTTGCGCACGAAGTCATGGGAGTCTTTTCGCATAGTGGGCCAAAAATACCCCTGTTTGAGGGCTTTCCGAGCTAGCGATAGTGCCCCGGCATGGTTGCCACATATACCTTCATGGATTTCCCTCATTACATATCGCCCTTCCTCGGGCCCAACACATCTTAGCAACGGGGAGGTGAAACTCCGCTTATAGAATAGATCATCCAAGAGTACGAAATTTGCAGCATACCTTTGCAATTTCCGAGCTGCTTCCGGCTCATTTGGCACTGTCTGGTGCCTCAAATATACAATTAGCGGGTTCATCCAGGATCTCTCTTCTTCTACTATCAAAATCTCTGGTCCTGGCTCAATAGAGGAGGTCAACATGCGCTCGACCGGGATCAGATTATATAGCTCCGCATCACTGATACTTGCTAGTTTGGACAGAGTATCAGCATTGGAATTCTTTGTCCTGGGGATGTGCTGCAATTCCATTTCTTCAAAGTGTACCGCTAAATCTCTTACTTTCTTCAAGTAAGCAATCATAGAGGGTTCTTTGGCAGAAAACTGCCCTTTGTGTTGATTTACAACGAGCTGCGAATCGCTGTTCGCCACTATGGACTTAATCTTCAAAGCTTTGGCAAGTCTTAACCCAGCTAACAACGCCTCGTACTCAGCAACGTTGTTCGAGGCTTTGAACTCAAAGCGGATTGCGCTATGTAGTTTAAACCCTTCTGGGCTTATTAATAATATGCCCGCACCGGATCGCTCCTTAGCCGAGGACCCATCAACAAATAATTTCCACTCCTGGCTATCATCTGTGTTATCAACCATTTCGACCTCCGGCGGGTGTGTGAATTCGACTACGAAGTCAGCCAAAGCTTGGCCCTTTATCGCAGTCCGAGGCGCATAGTGTATGTCAAACTGGCTGATTTCTATTGTCCATTTCAGTAATCTCCCAGATACATCTGGTTTTTGCACCACTTGTCTCATGGGAAAGTTGGTGAGCACGTGTACGGAGTGTGCCTGAAAGTAGGGACGGAGTTTGCGAGAAGCGGTGAGTAGTGAGAGGGCAAGTTTCTCCATATCTGGGTAGCGTGTCTCTGAATCTAGCATGGCTTTGCTCACGTAATATACTAGAAATTGATTCCCTTCCTCTTCTCTGACCAACACGGAGCTAACAACCTCCTTGGACATAGCCAAATACAAGTAGAGAGGCTCGCCAGCCTTTGGCTTTGATAGCAATGGGGGTCGTCCCAGGGATGCTTTCAGGTCAGCGAAGGCCTGCTCACACTCCGGTGTCCACTGGAATCGTTTCCTCCCTTTTAGGACTTCGAAAAATGGCAAGCACTTGTCTGTGGATTTAGAGACAAATCGATTCAGGGCTGCAATTCTTCCCGTTAGGCTTTGCACCTCCTTTGGATTTCGAGGCGATTGCATGTTTAACAAGGCATTGATTTTGTCTCGATTAGCTTTGATTCCTCTTTTATTCACCATGAACCCAAGGAATTTTCCAGATGCTACTCCAAATGCACACTTCGCCGGGTTGAGCTTCATTCGATATTTCCTCAAAACATCGAAGGCCTCTGACAAATGGCGGATATGATCCGCGGCGACCATGCTTTTGACCAACATGTCATCAACATACACCTCCATGGTGTTTCCCAATTGTTTTACAAACATGCGATTCACTAGCCTCTGATAGGTAGCTCCCGTGTTTTTCAAGCCGAACGGCATTGCTTTGTAGCAATAGAGTCCTCTATCTGTTATAAACGAGGTATGCTCCTCGTCCGATTCATACATGGGGATCTGATTGTATCCGGAGTAAGCATCCATGAAGCTCAGGAGCTCATGCCCGGCCGTAGAGTCAACCAATTGATCGATCCGGGGTAGTGGGAAGCTGTCTTTTGGACACGCCTGGTTCAAATTCGAAAAATCAATACATACTCTAAGCTTCCCATTGTGTTTTGGTACCAAAACAGGGTTTGATACCCACTTCGGATAGCGCGATTCTCTGATGAAGCCATTTTTCAACAGCTTCGTGACCTCGTCTTTCAAGGCCTCATACTTGTCCGAACTCATAGGTCTTCTCTTCTGCCTATGCCCAGGGCTTCGTGGATCAACCTGGAGTCTGTGACAGGCCTCCTTAGGATTGATCCCAACCATGTCGCCATGTTTCCATGCGAATACATCGAGGTTTTGAAGTAGGAAGTCTTTCAACTGACTCTTGTATTCGGTTGGCGAGTCCAGTCCGACCTGTAATTCCTTAATTGGGTCCAGTGGGTCTACGCCGAAGCACTCCAAACTTTCGGCCGGGGTGGGACAATTGTCACCTGCCATCCGGGGGTCTAGATCTGCTAAATCGTCTTCTGGGATCATCATGACATCCTTATCTCCAGACGGTCCCTCACCCAACCTTTCAGGGTCTGGAGCAGCCTCGGACATGGCTACATCACTGATCATGTTCAAGCTTCGATCTTGAAACTTCCGGATTGCATTTGTATAACAAGCCCGGGATTCTGTTTGGCTTCCCCTCACAGTTGCAACGCCATGCTCCGTAGGGAACTTCATGCAAATGTATTTGGTATGCGTTACAGCCCCCAAATCAATGAGACCAGGCCTCCCAATTGAGCCATGATAGGAGGAGATTTTGTCAACCACAAAGAATTCCATGGGGATTCTGGAAAGGGTCGGGGATTGCTCTACTTCAGTCATAAGGGTTATGGACCCTCTGGGGGTTATGCTGTCCCCCGTGAATCCGTATATCTGATCAGGGACTGGAATGAGGGGAGTGTTGATCCCCATCTTATCAAAAGTTACTCCGTAAATCACATTTACCGAGGCACCATCATCCACCATCATCCGTGATAGCCCATTTCGAGCCACCACCACCCTGATAACCAATGCGTCGTTGTGTGGGAAGTGCACTCCAACGGCATCGTCTTGTGTGAAGGTGATAGGTTCCGTCCGAGGCATTCCCACAGGATGGGAGTGGATATGATAATTCACATTGGCGGGCTGCTTGGCCTCTCTTATATACCTCTTTTGGGAGTTGTTTGTGCTCCCACCTGGGTGGGGGCCTCCCAGTATTGTGTCGATTTCACGGATGGGGAGGTCGGCCACAGGCATAGGTGGTTCCCGTGTGTCTTTGGCATGTGCCGAGGCTATATCTTGACCCTTATTCCTGTCTCTTTGGCGATTATCAATTCTTTCCTTAGTTGAGTTCTTCCACGGAGCTCTCCTATCAGCTCGGTTGAACTTCTGGCCACCAGATTTCTATGTCCGCCCTGTGTCAGGGGGGAAGTCACCTCCCCTTCTCCCCTGTGCCTTTTGGTCGGCTAGCATGTGGATGTCTCTACAATCCTCTGTTGCGTGACCGTAATATCTGTGGTAGGCACAGTAAGCCCCAATCATGGGCTGTTTTCCACTTCGGCCGCTTTCCACTCCCCCTTGAGCCGTGTGAGGATTTTGAGAAGGGGTGTTAGAGTGTAAGTGAGGGATAGCTTCCGTGATTTCTGCTGCAAAGCTAGATCCCGTTCCCGGGAATGGGCGAGGCGCACCGCCTCAGTTACCGCCGACCCTATCCTTGTTTCCACCCTTTTTGAGGTCCGTTTCATTGGAGTATCCAAGGTTGTATCTCCCTTGGGGGTGGTTATCCCTGGCCCTAGCCATTTCCTCCGACACAATCTCTTCCTTCATGAGGTCTACTAGGGTATTGTAATCCCTTGGTTTCCTGCTCCGGACATCCCTCCAAAACATGCTGGTCATATCTAGCCCTCCTTTTAGGGCGGAGAACATCTCCGCTTCTGTGATATTTTCGCAGGTATGCATTTCTTCAGTGAACCTAGCTAGGTAACTTTTCAGAGACTCGTCCCTTCCTTGCCTCAGATCCTGAAGGCGTTGGAGTGGGAGTTGATCAGGCCTGGAAGAAACAAAGTCATTCTTAAAAGCAGTTCTCATATCCCTCCAACTGTGGATGCTACCAGGGGGGAGTTTTTTATACCATCGTATGGCACTTCCCTCAAGGGTTAAAGCAAAAGCTTTACATTTCAGTGCCGGGGTGGCCCCGGCTATTTCCATGCTGGCGCGGTAATTTAACAGGTGATCATCGGGATCACCTCGGCCAGAATATTTTGCTATTTCTGGCATCTCAAAGTCATGGGGGACGGGGCATCTACGGAGGCCCTCTGTGAAGGGACTTATTTCCTCTTCGTCATCCAACTCATATGACGGCAGCTCGCTGTTCTCGTCGTGGCCAGAATACTCCGGATCTCGGTATTGGCCATATGGCGGCGGAGCGTGCTCCTGCCTTTGTGGTGGTGGAACGCGGCCGTAGTTTGGCCTTTCATGGCTCTGTAATTCATTACGAGGATTAGTCCGAACTGCTTCGGCTCTTCTTTCTTGCCTATTCCTAGGCTCATGTACTGATGCCATCCTTTCTCCCCCCCATACCTTGTTGGTCCCTATACATTTGACCCTGCGATAAGGCTTCTTCAACGCGTCGCTCGCGCCTATTTCTAGGCTCTGCGGCATTGCGCCGACCTGGGTCCGTTTGTCCCCGTCGTTGTCCCTTGGATAACCCTCCTATTCGGCTGAAAACACTGCCGAAATTTGTGGGAGAAGCCTCCCTGCGTCTAGCTGGGCGTGTGTTTTGTTCCCCATGTGTTTCATGTTCTGGGTCTCGCTCGTAGAAGGGCTCGGATTCCACTTCGGCATATGCCTGCGGGTCCTGATAATAATAAGATACAGTGGCCGCCTCGGATGGTGAGTAATGTGGCTGTGAGTATTGCTGAGGCATTGCGGGTTCGTTTACAGCATACCCTCTGGCCATAAAGGCGTTCATTGCAGCAGTCTGTTCTATTTGCTGCCTCTGCATCTCCAGCATTTGGGCCGCCATGAGTGTCATGTCTCGCATCATGCGGCGATTTCGGTGCCGGCGAGGTGGATTAGGTTGTGCCACTTCCTCGTCGGCGTTTTCATGGAGTCCTTGAGGAACTTCGTCCTCGCTGTGTCGGCCACTTCCTCCCCTACGGGGGTTAACATCACCGTCACTTTCATTCATGTTTCAGAAGAATTTCTGTTCTTAGATTGCCTTTCAAGGATAGATAGACCTTTGTCCTGCTGCTTCAAACCTTTTTCAAGGTTGTTAAACTTATGTTTCGAAGTTTCTTACCTTTTTCAAGGGTGTTTAAACTTATGTTTCAAAGTTCTTTACCTTTTTTCAAGGTTGTTTAAACTTATGTTTCAAAGTTCCTTACCTTTTTCAAGGTTGTTTAAGCTTATGTTTCAAAGTTCCTTACCTTTTTCAAGGTTGTTTAAACTTATGTTTCAAAGTTCCTACCTTTTTCAAGGCCAACCAGCTTATCTTTCAAAGCTCCTACCTTTTTCAAGGCCAACCAGCTTATCTTTCAAAGCTCCTACCATTTTCAAGGCCAACCAGCTTATCTTTCAAAGCTCCTACCTTTTTCAAGGCCAGCCATCTTATCTTTCAAAGCTCCTACCTTTTTCAAGGCCAACCAGCTTATCTTTCAAAGCTCCTTGCAGTTATCCGCTCTTTTGTAAGAGGTTCTTCGTCCTTTTTCAGGATTACCTTTTTATGTGTGGCTTTTTACCATGTGTTTTCGTGGTTAGCAGTATGGCTTCCCACAGATGGCGCCAAAATGTTGACCACAAAATCCGGATGGACCTTGGACCAACACGTCTCAGCTCCTCCCTCTTGAACACGTGGATCTCCTGCGCACTGTGACAAACAATCAGTTTGCAAAGGGGGCCGAGGTGGCTCCCGTTTGCACTCCGATGCCTAAGTCAGTACTCATTTTTGGTCAAATGTATATTGGGTGCGGGAAATACAAAATGCGTAGAAGAGAGAAAAGGGAGTGAGAGAAGTATATAGTTTAGAGTCAGAAATTCCTCTCCCTTTCCTTAGAGACTTACCTGTTCTATTTATAGTTACATTCTTTTACCACTGTTCTGACACGTGTTCGGCCTTTACACGTGGCTTCTTCCCATCCGTTGGTCAAGTTAACCATTTAGTTGGTCATAATCATTACTATCTACTATAGGATTGTGGCGGCCATCACATCAACGATAAAGGCGCTGTCCCATCAGATTGCAGCTTGATTACAGGTCCCGTGTCGGTAACGTTTCCGCCCAACCTAGATGCCGGTCCTTGAGGTTGCTTCGAACGATGCCGCTTATGGAGATGGTTCGGCTATAGGAGGGATGTGCCTCGGAATGCCTCGGCCAAATAATAACCCCTTAGGTGGGCCCTACTTAAGTGGTTTATTAGATTCCATGTGCGACACGTCACGCGTAATTTAAAAATGTGGTCGTAACAGTACCAATTAAAGATGCTGCTAAAACACCTTATGAGGTTTGGACAGGCAAAAAGCCCAGTCTAAAGCATTTCCACATTTGGGGAATGTCCAGCTGAGGCAAGGCCTTATAGGCCGCATGAAGATAAATTAATCAAGAAGTATATCCGGAAACTCAGCATGATAATGTTGAAGAAACTCCCATCCAAAATTCAGAAGTACAAACTCAACAACCTCAACAAACAATACCATTAATGTAACAACCCAAGTTCAAAAATCTTAAACCTAGGTGTTAACTTCCCTTTTTCTTTTAATGCGGAAATAAATCATTTAAAACCATGCGGAATTTAAATCATTTACACAATCAAAATGTTCATTTATCTACTATAAAATTTTACCAAAATTTCGGCAGAGTCTCCTCTATAAATTGGACATAGCCAACCTGTAGAGGGACATCAAAAACCATTTTAAAAATTTAAAACATCCATCACATCTCAATCACATTCATCATCGCCAAAACCAATTCATGCATTTCCCAAACTCCTCAAGCATAAGATTTCCCAAAAATCAACAGACATTGACAATTGCAATAAGAGGTAATTTAACCCCTAATACGTTACCCATACGTAATCAAGACTAACTTCAACCAAAACATTATCAATAACAATAAATGAAGGAATAAATTTAATGATAACTTGAATAAATTTAACTTTATTAATTAAGGCAACAACAGGTACTGTCTGAGTCAGCCGCCGAGTGCTCCCCTCTGATCATCTAACTTTCATCACCTGAAATGTTGGGGAGGGATTGGGGTGAGCTAAAGCTCAGTAAGTAAACTGTATGCATGAATGCATGCTTATGACATGAATGCTTTAAAATTTTCCATATATGTATCCCTTTCTCTTTACCTTCCAGAAAATTCAAACTTTTCAAACTTTCGTTTAACATTTCAAAACTTTCACTTCATTTCCATCGTGAGCTCACTTGATGTAACTTCTAGTCAATCAGATAACAGTGGGCAATTCTTATTTGGAACCAGATTAACTTTCACATTTCCACCGCAAAGCGGCTCATTACATTCATTCCACCGCAAAGCGGCTCATTCACTTCATTCCACCACAAAGCGGCTCATTACATTCGGGTACGCCGGTCCCCCGCGCCCCATTTCCCACTCGCATCTTTCATGACATAGAAGTACACCCATTCTTTCAAAAACTTGGGATACATAATTTTTGACAAAAATTGCACTTTGACACATTCCTTTCATTAAAACATTTGACTTTCCCATTTCGATGCTAATGCATGCTTGATGATGCAATGACATGATAATGTGCATGCTTGAACATTCTTCATAATAACATATACTTTCACAAAGTAAATGAAATTCACCAAAACAAACAAGTTGTAAGACAGTCATTTACACCTTTCACATTTACATTCAACTTCCATGAAAATAGGGGGAAGTTTACTTACTTGACTTCCTTAGTATTTACCGCCTTTCTTAAATAGCAAGTGGAGGTGTCTTGGTTGCACGTGACGTCAATGTACCAAATGTCCTAAGTATTCACATTAATCAATAAAGTGCAATCGCTAATTCAAGATGTGACCTCACAGTATAGCAATTACATTTAACACCACATTCGAGACAAATGATCGATTTCAATATATACATTAGAAAATCGCTTATCCTTTTTATCATTCTTATCATTGATTTCAAACTCCGGCTCAACTCAAATTTACATAATACAAACAGTCTAAATCCCAAAACCACCAAATTCGAAAATTTATAATATACACTCATACTATTACATATCTCCAATTTCAAAAGAACAATTAAATATTCAAAAATCTAATTAAACCCAATTACTCATGTAAGTCCATGTCTATACCAATTTCACATTTATGTGTGTATATATTTAAACACTAAATTCAGAAATTTTCCAAGAATTAAATTTGAAATTAACAAATTTTGAATTCGAACTCTACACTAAAAATTCAATCAAAGTAACTTAAACTCTTAAAAATCTCAATTATGAAATTTGACCATTTTAATCTGAAATTCAATCTTAAAATATCAATTACCCAAACTAGTACACAGTTTCTAGGATTTTGAAAATTACTTGTATACACACATATAAAATCAATTCATTTACCCATTTTTTGTCAATTATTTCACGTCATTATATAGATACATACAAATATACGTATTACCCAAATCTGAAAATTACAACTATAGTCTCAACAGTAAACTAAAAATATCTATTAACAAAATTAAAACATTTTTCATCAGAATTGAAAATTTCAGTTTTAACTCTAAATTAAACAAAAAAAAAAAGAATCTCAATGAAACAATTTTAAATCTACATTTTTCGAAATCTGAAAATTAACTAACATAAACTTAAAAAATCTGAAAGTTATACATATACATGTAATATTTACGTACATACAATTACAAAATTTCGTGGGTTATGTTCGAACCGCGGATTAGGTCGTATGTGTGTTAAAACCGTGGGCAAGTGTGCGACTTCGAGTTCAGAGAGAGAGAAAGCAGGGAGGGGTGCCTTACCATGGGTGTGGTCGACGAGGTGGTGCTGGTCGCCGGCGAGGGGCGACGGTTTTTGGGTTGAGAGAGTGTCGAAGTGAAGGGGAGGAGAGAACCGAGAGAGAGCGAGGTCATGAGAGAGAGATGAGAGTCGTGAGTGAGCGGCGTGAGTGAGAGAGAGATAATGAGGGTTGGATATAAACTTTTGAAATTTGCAACTTGGCCCCTCAATTCTCTCAATTTAGAAATTTAGGTCCACAACTCCCAATAAAATTTCAATTCGCCCTAAACTTTTTCCCAATTTCAATTTAATGAAATTTAAACAACTTACTACTCAATGACAAATAGAATTTAACAAGCTTAACAAATAAAAATAATTAATTACACATAGAGTTCATAAACAATTTATAAACTTTTTAATTGGCACATCGATCGAGACGGCGCCCAAGTCCTTCCACTGCAAAATAATTCGAATTATAGACATTAAATATCACAATTTTATAATTTATAATCACAGTAATATAAATATTGAGTGAAATTTAAAATTTCACGTAAAATTGAAAAGCGGTCTTACAATTAATGCTATTTTGGATGATTATATAGTATTTCTCCAAGAATATGAGGAAAATAATGGAATGATGGAAGATGATCCAATCAATTTTCATCAGGCCAAGAAGGGTTCTAACTCTCAAAAGTGGATTGATGCCATGAATGAGGAGTATAAGTCTATACAAGACAATAAAGTTTGGGATCTTGTCCCATTACCAGAAGGTGCGAAACCCATTGGTTGTAAATGGATTTTTAAAACCAAAAGGGATTCGAAAGGTAATGTGAAAAGATATAAGGCTTGTCTTGTAGCTAAAGGCTTTACACAAAAGGAAGGTATTGACTTCAAAGAGACTTTCTCTCCAGTTTCAACGAAAGACTCTTTCAGGACAGTCATGGCACTTGTTGCACATTTTGACCTTGAGTTACATCAGATGGATGTAAAGACGGCGTTTCTCAATGGAGACATTGATGAGAAGATTTATATGGTACAACCAGAAAATTTCGTGTCAGGAGGCTCGAAGAATATGGTTTGCAAATTAAAGAAATCTATCTATGGACTCAAGCAAGCTTCCCGTCAGTGGTACTACAAATTTCATCAAGTGATCATCTCGTTTGGTTTTGAGATAAATGTTGTTGATGATTGTGTGTATCACAACTTCAGTGGGAGTAAGCATATTTTCCTAGTTTTGTATGTCGATGACATACTGCTTGCCACTAATGATATAGGCATGTTGTACGAAACCAAGAGCTTTTTGTCAAAGAATTTTGAGATGAAAGATCTTGGGGACGCCTCTTTCATATTAGGAATTCAGATACACCGGGACCGCTCTCGGGGTATTCTTGGATTATCACAAAAGAGCTATATCGATAAAGTTTTTATAAGGTTTGGCATGCAGGATAGTAAACTAGGAGACACCCTTGTTGCTAAGGGAGACAAATTTAGTCTCAATCAGTGCCCGAAAAATAATCTTGAAGTTAAGGAAATGCAAAAGATTCCCTATGCATCAGCTGTTGGGAGTCTGATGTATGCTCAAGTTTGTACACGTCCAGACATAGCGTTCATTATTGGAATGCTAGGCAGATATTTAAGTAACCCTGTGATGGATCATTGGAAAGCAGCAAAGAGGGTTATGAGGTACTTGAAGAGAACAAGAGATTGCATGCTTACATACAGCAGATCGGATCAGTTAGAGATCGTAGGATACTCCGATTCTGATTTTGCGGGATGCCAAGTTAGTAGAAGATCCACATCAGGCTACATATACCTGCTAGCTGGAGGAGCCATTTCCTTGAGGAGTGCTAAGCAGACACTCGTAGCTTCTTCCACTATGGCAGCAGAATTTGTAGCTTGTAATGAGGCATCTAATCATGGGATATGGCTGCAAAATTTTGTCATTGGGCTGCGCATTCTGAATGGAATTGAAAGACCATTAAAGTTATATTGTGACAATAACTCTGCAGTGCTATATTCCAATAACAACAGGAATTCAACTAAGTCAAAATACATTGATATTGAGTTCCTGGTTGTGAAAGAAAGGATACAGAGTAGACAGATTTCCATAGAGCATATTGAGACAAACTCCATGATTGCGGATCCGCTTACTAAGGGATTAGCACCCAAGGTCTTTCACGAGCACACTGCTCGTATGGGTGTAGTATTTCTTGAGGATATCATGATTTAGTGGGAGTTTTTATTTTGGTTGCTTTATGTTTTGGTTTTGGACACATTTGTGTATTCGGATAATTTTCTATACAGAAATAAAGTATTCAGTTCATTCTACTCTGTTACATTATGTTTGATATTGATCTCACCTAAGGAATAAAGTCGGACCAATTGAAAATAGGCATGTTTGGATCACATAACATGTAATTTTCATACTACACTCTCATGATTGATCTATGTCATTTGGTTGTATTGGTATACATGACCATTGATAGATTCAGTTACGATTAATGTAAAGAAAGTCGCTTTGATCCTATATTAATATGATTGATGGACGAGATTGTTTAGAAATACCCTTAATAATGATAGCAAATTTTTGAGCTCATAAGGTTGTACACATTTGTAAGGATACATGTATGGCCTAGTGGGAGATTGTTGGATAAAATTCAATAATATGGAGCCAAACATGTATAAAATAAAATGTGTGGTGCTATCTTAAGGATTTATTCAATAAAGTGATCCACTAAAGATTATTCGGGAATAATGAGTATTAAGTGTCGTGGATTTAAAGTGTAGAGACGGATTCAATGTTTTAAATTGATGAGGGGCCAATTTAATAACATTGAAACAGGATAAGTTGCCCAACAGCTATTTATATAGGTCATGGTCCCCAATTGAGCGTGGCTTTTCATAATTCTCTGCATCCCCATCAACAGAGAAGAAAAAATAAGGAGAAAACCACGAATCGGTTGGAAGGCCATAACCCCATTCGATCAAACACAATAATGGATTCAAGTACGCTTCCGCTTCAGTTTTGATCTTGATAATTACAGTATGATGTTTATGAATTTTAGATGAACAATCATCCATATTAAATTTAATTCCAACATGTCTCTATAATAAAAAATAGCCATGGCTCAAATTTACATTTCCCTCTGCTATTATAATTCTATTGGAGATGTTTCTTGTCAACTCTGGCAAGAGGAAGTTCAACAGTTGGTTTCTCCGCAAATTTGGAGTTTAGTTGATGAAGATGTGGTAGAATTCGACGATGTGGAGGGTGGGCCTACTTTGTTTTGGGCCTTGAATTGTGATCGGCAATAAGAACATTTTTGGGTGTCATGAGTCATTGGATTTGTAGAGGATCTCTAATCCTATTGAAGAGGTTTAATTTCTATACAAAAAGTATTGTGTTTAGTAATTCTGCAATGAGGGTTTTGGAAGATGGAAAAACATTGTGTAATTTCTTGAATAGACGAAACAAGGCATAGAAAACTTGAGAGAATTACAATGGCAACACGAATTGGGATTAACAATTAATCGAAGACTCGATTATGATATATGCCAAGCATTTTTATTAACAATTGCACATTATGCTCTCATCTCACTTTCCCAATTTTTTGAACTAATCTATTTCGATTGTTAGGAACAATGTATCAAATTCAAGATTCATTTGTGGTTTGTTTGTAGTTAATTACAATTGTAACTAACTAATTACTATTGTAACTTAATTACAATTGCAATTTAATTACATTATGTAATATATTGCAGTTTGTAATTTGATTACAATTTTACAATTAATTGCAGTTTGTAATTAATTTCAATTTTAACTTAATTGTACATTACAAATAATTTGAAATTTAATTTTTCTTTTAAAATTAATTGAATTAGTACAAATTGTAATTAACTACAATTGATTCTTAATTACAAATTATAATGAATTACAATTGCAACTCAATTAAATTTTTGAAATTAGTCACAATTGTAATTTAATTTCAATTTTACAATTAATTACAGTTTGTAATTATTACAAATTTACAACTGCGACTTAATTACACGAATTTTTGCAGGAAAGATATCACCACTCATTAGATTCA
Organism: Ligustrum vulgare; assembly: GCA_963555705.1. Lineage (NCBI taxonomy): Eukaryota > Viridiplantae > Streptophyta > Magnoliopsida > Lamiales > Oleaceae > Ligustrum > Ligustrum vulgare. Next base: position 25,752,799 of record OY743188.1, read on the forward strand.
ATGACAAGAATTGTAGCATGAACCTAGCAAATAATTTTGTACAAAAAAAGATAAAAAAAAAAAAAAAAAAAAAAATTAAATTACTAATACAATACACGTTAACAATTAAAAGCATGAAAATAATGGCATACTGTTGAACACAAAAAAAAAAAAAAAAAAAAACCCTTATCACAAAGATTTAGCTCTTTTACTTTCTTAATCTCATAAGTTTCACTTTCAAGTTCGTCCTCAACCAAATAATTTGGTGCTCTAAAAATTTGACTTATTATCTTAGAGTGTTATCTTCATGACCTGAGAGTAACCTTATTCAAGAAGTATTTAAAACAAACTAGATTTTAATAACTTGATTTCATCCAAACATATTGAGACGCACTTTAAAACATTAGTCGTCTAATTGTCATTGGTTTTTTTGTTCCCACAACGTATGACACGCACTTCGAAATCCCATCTCGTCGTAGATGCATCAACAAATTCAAGCATGTTGAAAATCGGTGTCATTGTTGTTAGTATCGTCACTTTCTGTTATGGACAAAAAGCCAAACAATGTAAACGAAACTTTTCGTCGTCAAAGAAAATTGAATATGGAAAAAAACAACAAAACGAAAAACAATAAAGGCAAAGAAAACGGAATACCTGAATGCCTATTTTTATTTCAAACATCTGCGCATATATTTATTGCAATTAATAATTACTAGATAACCAAACGGTTTTTAAGGGGCAAAAAAGACAAATAAAAACTGTAATGTTTTAGATCGGAAAAAGGGGTCATACTTTGTTTTGTTATATAGATATAGATATAGATATAGATATAGATTGTAATTAAATTGTATATTAAAAGTCACCCAAAAATCCATTTTTTCTTTAAAATTAATTGATATAGTTAGAGATCGTAATTAATTCAATTGCAACTTAATTACATTATTTAATGATTTACATTTATAATTAATTACAATTGCAACTTAGAGGTTGTTTGGTATATATAGTTGTTGTTGTTGTTATTATTATTATTAAATTTTATTTTATTTTATATTTTTTTTTGAAAATTTTGAGTTTTTGGAAAAATATTTAGTTGAAAAGAGATTGAAAAATGTGAAAAGTGGTGGGTCATATATACACGTGTGATTGAAAATGAATTTGAAGAAAATGATAAATTTTTTGTATTAGGCCAAATAGGCTCTTAATTACAATTGTAACTAATTGTTTATTACAAGTCACTCGAAATTTTATTGTTCTTTTAAAATTAATTGAATTAATTATAATTTCAACTTAATTATAATTGAACTTAGCCACTATTTGATATCACTACTTTTTTAGATTTTAATCAATTCAAAGTCAGCATTTAATTTTAACCACATTTTTATGGGGCCCACAACTTTTCAACAACATATCTCATTAACTTTTATCGAGATCTACTTAAAATTTGATTTTTATCAATACCAAACAGGGGTTAATTAATTTTTTTAATGAATTACAGTTTATAATTAATCACATTTGTAACTTGATTTCAATTTCGTAATTAATTAAAATAGTAATTGATGAATTTGAAAAATATGACATATATAATTCTTGAAATTAATTGAATTAGTTAGAATTGCAACTTAATTATTGTTAGAAAATTTATCACAGATAATTATTTATCTATGATCTAAAATCATCATGCTGAATTATCAAGAATTAAATAACTTGAAGCGGAAGCGTACCTTAATCAAACATGATTCACGATGAACGATTAGACAGTTGGATCTTTCAAATCAATACGCAGTTCTTATTTTCTCTCTGATGATGGGATGTCAAAAAGAATGAACAGTACGTAGGATTCAGGGACCATAACCGACTTTATATACTGAATTGCCAGTTAACCTAATCCGGCCCATCATGAATTAGGTAATGGCCTGATATCTACACATAAAAGCCCATACATTTAATTAGATGCATTAAAGCCCGATATATATAAAATCCTTATTAGATCACTTTAAATGGGCTTAACCAAATTTGATAACCTTTTATTCAATACACAATAATTCACATATAAGCCCACACGATTGATTAAAATCCTTACAATCTCCCACTTGGGCTATATGTGTAACCTTACAATTGTGTATCAATCATAACCTTATGAGTACTCAGAATTCTGCTATCATTACTGAATGCATCCCCAAACAATCCGGCCCATCAATTATATCAACATAGGATCAAAACGGCTTTCGCTACATTAATCGTAACTAAACCTTCAATGGTCACGTATATCGATATAACTGAATGACATGGATTAAGTATGGATGTGTAGCATGGAAATTACATGAAATGTGATCTTCAACATGCTTATTTCCAACTTGTCCAACTTTAGTGAGATCATCCTCAAACGAGTTCAGAAATAATAAACCTGAAACCTTACAGCTGTAAATAACTTTAACTTTAAACTGTATCCAAAAGGACAATAAATGTGTCTAATGCACCCAAAATACAAACTCCCACTGAAACCGAATATCCTTAAGAAATACAACACCCATATGAGTATTGTGCTCATGAAAGACCTTGGGTTGTAATACTTTAGTAATCGGATCCGCAATTATGGAGTTTGTCCTAATGTGCTCTTATTGACACGTATCCACTCTGAACTGTATCATTCACAACCAAGAACTTATGTCAATGTATTTTGACTTAGTTGAGCTCCTGTTGTTACTGGAATATAAATCTGCTGAGTTATTGTCACAATATAACTTTAGTGGTCTTTCTTTACCGTACAGAATACACAGCCCAGTGACAAAATTTCGCAGCTATATTCCATAATTAGATGCCCCCAAAATTGCTACAACTGTGCTGCCAAGTGAAAGAAGCTAAAGTGTCTGTTAAGCACTCCATCCGGAAATAGCTCCTCCAACCAGCAGATAAATGTAGCCTTATGTGGATCTTTTACTTTCTTGGCATCTAGTAAAAAATCGGAATCATAATACCATATGATCTCCAACTGATCCGATTTTCTGTATGTGAGTATGTAATATTTTGTTCTCTTTAAATACTTTATAACCCATGTTTGGCTGCTTTCCAAATGATCCATCCCAGGGTTACTTAAATATCTCCTTAGTATCCCAATAATGTATGCAATATCCGAACGCATACAAATTTGAGCATACATTAGACTTTCTATAGCTTAACTATATGGGATCCTCTGCATTTCTTTAACTTCAAGATAACTTTTCGGGTATTAGTTGAGACTAAATTGTCTCCCTTAGCGATAGGGTTGTCCCCTGATTTACTGTCTTGCATGCCAAACCTCTTAAGTACTTTATCGATATAGTCCTTTTGTGACAATTCAAGAATACCCCGAGAACAATCCCGGTGTATCTGAATTCCTAATACAAAAGAGATGTCACCAAGATTTTTAATCTCAAAATTTCTTGACAAAAAATCTCATAATTTTATGTGACATGCATATATCATTGGTGGCAAGCAATAATCAACATAGAAAATCAGGAAAATATACTTACTCTCACTGAACTTGTAATACACACAACCACCAACAACATTAATCTCAAGACCAAATGAGATAATTACATGATGAAATTTGTATTAACCTTAACGAGAAGCTGGCTTGAGCACATAAATGGATTTCTATAATTTGAAAACCGTCTCATCAATGTCTCCATTGAGAAACGTCGTCTTAACATCCATTTGATGTAACTCGAGGTCAAAATGTGAAACAACCTGACTTTCCTGAAAGAGTCTTTCGTAGAAACCAAAGAAAAAATCACTTAACAATCAATGTCATTATTCTATGTAAAGCCCTTAGATACAAGACAAACCTTATATCTTTCCACATTACCTTTCGAATCCTTCTTGGTTTAAAAATTCATTTAAGACCAATGGGCTTCGTACCTTATGGTAATGGGACAAGATCTCAAACTTTATTGTCTTGCATATACTTATACTCCTTATTTATGGCATCAATCCACTTTTGAGAGTTAGAACCCTGCATGGCCTGATGGAAATTGATTGAACAATCTTTCACCATTCCATTATTTTCCTTATGTTCTTGGAAAAATACTATTTAAATTATCCGGAATAGAATTTTTTCCCTTTCTCTCGTGGATTTCCTTAATGGCTTTAGTTATTGAGGTTGTTGAGTTTGTACTTCTGAAATTTACCTTATTTTGGATGGGAGGTTCTTTAATATTGTCTAATTGAGGTTCCGGATATGTTTCTTGATCAATGACATGCATAAAAACTTGCACGTTGTCAAAAGCAATAGTAGGAATCGAAACCGATCCTTCCTCAACTTATTCCTTAAAGACAATATCTCTAACCTTATTTCTCCCCCCAAACTCAACTTCCTCAAAAATGTTGCAGTTTCCGTTTCAAATATTGACTTAAGTGTGGGATCATAAAATTAATAGCCCTTTAAACGCTTTATTTTCTTTATTTGTTTTCTTGCCCTTATCTTTAGAGGTGTTTGCCAAGTGAACACTTTCAATTCTTTTCTACTTCAACTTTTCTTCCTCTTGCACACAAAATAGAATGAGCTCATTTAGAGTTCATTTCTACCTTTGATAGTTACAACTGACCTTAAATTGACTGAATTGTGCAAGAAGCTTGCACACTATGAAATGAGCTCATTGAGAGTTCATTTCTACTTTGACAGTTATAACTAACCTTAAATTAACTATATTGTGCTGGAAGCGATATCAATACCAAATGCACGAGCAAGTCATTAGACAAGTCGAGTTTTAGTTCCTTAAGTTTTGAAGCAGTGTGAGACATCTACATGATGTACTCCCTTATTTTGCCTTTATACTTTATTGAAATCAAGCTTTGCATAAGCGTGCTTGTTTCAGCCTTATCGTTTTTCGTAAAACGTTTCTTAATTTCGGCAAGGAATTCATTAGCATCATTTACCTCCTCAGATACTATGCCACTAAAGGCTTCCGGAATGCCGCACTTAATGATCATGAGACTCACATAATTTAAGCAATCCCACTTCTCAAAGTTCCTCATTTGATTAGATGAACTTTCATCCGTAAGAGGAGCAGCTTGCTCAATCCTTAGTACACGATCTAGATCCATGCAGCCAACGAAAAGTTAATGTTCTAGTTTTGATCCTTGAAGTTTGTTCCATAAATACAAGGATTAGATTTGAGCTTATAGATATACTACTAGCAGAATTTGAAACCGAATATAGAACAAAATAGCTCACATAAATACCTTATTATGCAAATCATATTTTTAAAATAATGGTAGGGCCCATCACAAGATACCTAGTACAACATCAATATTTAGTCTTTGGACAGAAATATTGACTTATAAGTGGTACTCTTGGTGTAGTAATCAAACACTGACAGTAAGACATGTCAACCAACAAACCTTTCTTTGGACCGATTTATTGATCACACGTAAAACCAAATAACCGTCACGTATTTATCACCACAAGTTCATGTGAAATTCGGGCCAAATATTGACCTTCCTTTGGGCTGATCAATATCCGCATGAAATAACACACAAACGCCTAATTTTCCCTTAGTGTAGTGATCAAACACTGGCAATAAGACATGTTAACCAATAAACCTTTCTTTGGACCGATTTATTGGTCGCACGTTAAACCAAATAATTGCCACGTGTTTATCACCACAGGTGCATGTGAAATTCGAGCCAAATATTGACCTTCATTTGGGCCGATCAATATCCGCAATGAATAACACACACAAATATCTTCTAATATTCAAAGTTAATTAATATCCACAAGAGAGGTTGCTTTGGCAACATGTTGCTTCAACTAACTTACTTTCGAATATTATATCTCTCAAAAGATTCCGATGTACCAAGATTTGAAACTGAAATCCATTGATTTGCATATATATTTGACTTTAGGATTTGAATTATAGAATTCAAAACTTTAGAATAAAGCAATCCTTAAGTTAGGAGAGTCAATTGCAATATTCTTAAACCTTAGGTGGCCAATTTTGTGAAATTTTAAGTTTGAAGGGCTTAAATTACAATTTTTCCAAATATTTATTGGCCAATTTAGAGAAATTCCAAGCATTAGGTCCCAATTTGAAAGAAAATTAAACTTTAGGGGTCCAAAATAGGAAATTTTCAATCTTTAAAGGTTGATTTTGAAAATTTTCAAACTTTAGGAGCCAATTTAGAAAATTCCCAAACTTTAGGGACTTAATTTTAAAAATTTCAAACTTTAAGGACCAATTTTGAAAATTTCCAAACTTTAGTGACTGAATTAGAAAATTTTCAAACTTTAGAGGACCAAATTAGAGAATTTCAGAACTTTAGGTGCTTTATTAGAAAATTTTCAAACTTAGGGGACTGAAAATGAAAATTTTCAAACTTTAAGGGACCAAATTAGAGAATTTTCAAGCTTTATGGATCGAATTAGAAAATCCTCAAACTTTAGGGGCTGAATCATTACATTCAATAACTTGAGAGGTCCTGACTTAAATAAATTATAACTTTAGGGGGCTTAATTTTAAATTCCATATTTTCAGGGATTAAAATCAATATCTTTATAACCTTAGAGGACCGGAAGAGCAATAAACCGAAATATGGAAAATTGCACAAGGGTCCCTGAATTCATCAAATTTCCAGCCAAAACTCCCTGCCTCAAATTCGATTTGCAGCTAGGGTTTTGAAACCAAAACCTAGCCCCGCCGCAACCGGCCCAAGAGCGCGGCGCCATCACCGGCGCCGCACACCACCTGCAGCGCCATCGACGGTGCTGCAACCAAGAGACCCGTCGCTGCGCCCACCGCAATCACCATCGCGCGGCGACGCTGTAAGCCGCGTGCAACGCGCATCGCGCTGCCCTTCCTTAATCCGACCAGCATCCAGCAGCAACCACAATCAACCGGCCATACCACAATTTTAATCCACAACCCATGACCAGATTCAATATTTCAACATCGAAGTTCTTAATCAAATATACATACAAACAGGAATGAATATATATAAATATATACCCACAAAAAATCTGAATTCTTCAATCCATATGATATACCCAAATTTCAACAGAAATCCATATCGAAATTCAACTGTCCAAATCCAAAACCATAATCAAATTCGAAAAATCAAGTTACAGATACAAATATTCATGATCCCAAATTCGAATTTCTGAATCTTAATCACACCATAAGCATATTCTTAATTTCAACAACCAAACTCAGATTTAATTTTCGAAGTTCTGATTTCGCATACATACATACAAGATAACGAACTGCTGGTTCCATAATTCCCAATTTTTCAATTTGCTGTGTATGTATATTTTCTCAGTTTGTAAGCTTTATGCGCATATACAGACGCACGAATTAAGGTTTTTGCATATATGCGTGCAAAATTGATCTGATAATTCAACACGATGTTGTCTCTGATACCACTTGTTAGAAAATTTATCACAGATAATTATTTATCTATGATCTAAAATCATCATGCTGAATTATCAAGAATTAAATAACTTGAAGCGGAAGCGTACCTTATTCAAACATGATTCACGATGAACGATTCGACGGTTGGATCTTCCAAATCAATACGCAATTCTTATTTTCTCTCTGATGATGGGATGTCAAAAAGAATGAACAGTACGTAGGATTCAGAGACCATAACCGACTTTATATACTGAATTGCCAGTTAACATAATCCGACCCACCATGAATTAGGTAATGGCCTGGTATCTACACATAAAAGCCCATACATTTAATTAGATGCATTAAAGCCCGATATATATAAAATCCTTATTAGATCACTTTAAATGGGCTTAACCAAATTTGATAGCCTTTTATTCAATACACAATAATTCACATATAAGCCCACACGATTGATTAAAATCCTTACAATTATTAATTAACAATTGCAACTTAATTATTTTTTTGTAATGAATTACAGTTAATACAATTTAATTACAATTAATTATTTTATTTTGTAATGAATTACAGTTAATACAATTTAATTGCTTTCTGTAATCCCATTTAAGAGAGACAGAAGCTTAAGTGTTTCTTTTAATTAATTCATCTCGAAATAAACAAAAGTAGAGTTGGTTAATTAAAACATCCAAGCAACTTATTTGGTGCGGTGTTGGTTGAACGAAACTTTGCAGTCGTCTCTTCCACCTTGAGAAAACCTTCCTTATTTTTGGCTTCAATCATTGCTCTTTTCTCTTTAGCTACTTTGTGAATTTCGACAATTTTGTTCTTCATCTTTTCGCTGTATTCTACCTTCTTCTTATTCAAATTCTTTCGGCTAATCGGTGAGTAGGGATGTCAACGAGCCGAAGATCAAGGCTCGAACTTGGCTCGAGCTTTTTGGGGTCGAGCTTTTTTGGGTCCGAGCCGAGCCGAGCTAAAGCTCGTCCCCAAAAATAAGGCTCGACTCGAGCTTTAGCTCGAGCTTTTTCCAAGCCGAGCCGAGCCGAGCTTTTACTTTTTTTCTTATTTTTATAGCAAAAATTCATAAAATTTTTATTGAAAATGTGTATATATAGCAAGTTGAGCCGAACTCGTGGTCGAAATTCATTATTCAAGCTCCCGTCGAGCTTTTTTAGCGGGCTTTTTTTGGCTCGAGCCGAGCCGAGCCAAAGCCCGTCTCTAAAAAAAAAAAGCTCGGCTCGAGCTTTGTCTCGAAATCTCGAGCCGCGAGCCAGCTTAGCCCGAGCTTTTTCCGAGTCGAGCCCGAGCGGCCTGAGCCGACGAGTCGTTTTACCATCCCTATCGGTGACTCATACATTGAAGAACTCAATTAAACTCCAAAACAAATGTCTTTATGTCATTAATTATAAGTGTAACTAATTAATTATTATTGTAACTTAATTGTATAATAATCCTTCTATTTTCACTAGTGCAAAAGTGATGGAGGGTAGCTTCCAAATGCTTGTGCTATTAATCGGGAAGAATACGGAAAGATGTCAGCTAACGAGATCACTAAGCAGTAAGAAAAATTATAATCGAGAATCTAAGCAGCAAATCTCTATTAAAATTACCAACACTTGTCTGGAGAAAATTTGGGTATCTTTCGTTATCCATTCTCGTAGTCCAGCTATTTCGGTGTTTCCTGTATTTATGTGATGATAGTTACAACCTAAATCCAAATAATTTGAAGAACACAATAGGGGGTTTGATGAATGAATCCGCAAAGCTGAAGAAGAAGCAAGGCACCAGCGAGTGGATTGGTTGTTCTTAGCATCTTTGCTTTGATAGCTTGATTGCCTTTAAGTAATATAATCATTGATTTCATAAAATAGTATCTAATTACGGAAAAGTGCACAACATCTAGATTCTAAGAGCATCTCTAATGCACTTCATGAATTAGAGTTGACGTGTCAATAAAATAGACAGACTTCTAGAGAACGTGAATAAATAGACGGAGAAGTTTAAAATTTACTCTCCAATGATTTTTTCTACATTAAAATAATGTTTATTATGTGACATTTTTATTTAAATTTATAATTAATAACTCATTCACAAAATAATTAAAATAATAACAAAAGACTTAAAATTAATAATTTTTACTCTAATAAATTATGGTAATTAGTTTGGTGATATAAATAATATTTTTTTAAAATTATCTTTTAACCATATATTTTTAAATCAAATATTATCTCGAAAATAAAAAATTCTTTATTTATAAAGATAAATATTTTACTAAACAAAAGTAAATGTCACTTAGATTTTTCTATTACCAATAAAAAAACTAATAACTCATTTACAAAATAACTAAAATAGTTAAAATTAATAACACATTCAGCAAAAAATTTAAAAAAAAAAAAAATTAAAAAATAGATGTGCATGTGGATTGACACACACACACACACACACACACACACACATATATATATATATATATATATTTGATGAAAGGAATTAGCATTTGTTTTAAATTTAAAATTAATAATTAATTCATAAAAAAATTAAAAAAATTAAAAATTGAAAAAACTAAAACAAATGTGCATGTTGATTGACATTTTGTTTTTTAAAATTTGATGAAAGAGATTGACATTTTTTAAATTTTTAATTAATAACTAATTTACAAAATAATTAAAATAATTATAAAATTTTAAATATGCTGACTCATCATGTCCAATTGAGCGTCTAAATGTAGTCAGAGCACCTCATAATGTCTATTTTTTTAGCCATATGAGCTTAACATTGTAATCCAAATTATGCATTGAAGAGACATTTTTAACACATTCAATTTACTGCTGACGTGTCAAATCTTTTTTTTCCAATTCATAGAGTACATTGGTGATACTCCAAGTGAACTCTTTAAAATTAACAAACTTAAGTTTTTTTTTTTTTTTTTTTTAATCAGGTGTTAAATAGTAATTAATAAAATAAAATATAATATATAATATAAAAATCATTTTCATTTATATATTAAATTAAACTAATATAATATTAAATAATAAAATCCAAACAATACCTGATATCAAACCCATCTATCCTACCACTCCGTTCCAGACCCCATCCCCACTCCACCCCACCCATCAAGTCCCAGTTGGTCTCACAAAGTCACAATTCAATCACATATACAATTTTAATGCAAATTTAACCCCCCACCCCATCCACCCCCAACCCCATAGAAAGTTACAGTTGGTCACACAAAGTCACACATCATCCCATCCACCCTCACCCCGCCCCCGCCCCACCGGAAAAGTCACAATTTGTCACATAAAGACACATTTCAATCTCAATTACAAATTTAATCGCAAAACCTACCCCATCCCCAATCACACCACCACCACCCTGCAAAGTTACAATTGGTCACACAAGGTCACAATAATTACATATTTAGTCACAAAATTTGCCTCACCCACCCAAAAACTCACAGTTGGTCACACAATGTTACATTTCACTTACAATTACAAATTTGATCGCAAATTTCAACGCAACATCATCATACCCACCCCACTCCATCAGCAAAGTCACAATTGGTCACATAAAGTCGTAGTTAAGTGACATTACAAATTTTAGTTTCAAAATTCACCCCACACCCACCCATCCCACCCAACTTAACCGCAAAGTTACAGTTTGTCACACGAAATCACAATTTGATCACACAAATTCCCAATTCGATCACATAAAGTCATAGTTTGATCACATGAGGCCACAATTTGGTCTCGAGGTTACATTTCGATCACATAAAGTCACAGTTCCATCACACGAGGTCACAGTTCACTCATAGAAAGTCACAGCTTGGTCACAATTATTTGACACAACTGTATGTCACATCACGTCATCGTTCACACAAAGTCACAATTGACCACAATCTCTAATATAATTGGTTACAATCATTCATAATTTGTCAAATATTATATATTTATTGGTCACAACTTACGCGTTTCTTGATCATGGTTAATCAATATTTATGTCACAATTACTCCAATAATTGATCACAATCATCCATATTTGGTCACATATTGTTTATTTATTGGTCACAACTTACTCGTTTTCTTGGTCACATCCCACATTTATTGGTCACATTTAGCTAATAATTTGTCACATTCCGTACTCGTCACAAATCGTACAAAGTCACAATTAATCAATATTTTGGTCACGATTACCTAATAAAATAATCACATCATATACTTGTCATAAGTCACACAAAGTCACAATTACTCAATATTTTTGTCACAATTACTGAATAATTGATCACATATTATTTATTTATTGATCACAACTTACTCTCTTTTTTATCGCAGTTAGTCAATTTTTTTGTCACAATTATCAAATAATTGGTCACATTCTGTCCTTACCACAAGTCGTACAAAGTCATATTTAGTCGACATTTTGGTTACAATTACTTTATAATTCGTCACAAATACCTATTATTGGTTATAATTACTATTCCAACCCCAACCCCCAACCCCACCTCCACCCGACTTCCCATCCCATCTCATTCCATTCCATCCCAATCCCAACCAACCTAACCTCAACCCATCACCTTCACCGTCCAGTTGTTGTTGCCCCGCAACCAGTCACCACCACCATCGCCTCCACCTCACCATCGTGACTTCCACCTCGCACTAACAAACACTATCACAACACTAACAACCATCACCTTGAAGCAACACCACCACAACTAAGACGGTGCCTCATCACTGTATTCCCACCCATTCCTCACCGCTGCCCACACCACTTTCTTCCTACTCCCAACACCTTCGGCAACCATAGAGAGAGAGAGAGAGAGAGAGAGAGAGAGAGAGAGAGAGAGAGAGAGAATGGTTGTCGTTGTCCTTATCTTCGGCAACATTGCACCAACACCTGATCGCACCCCCACCACTACCACGTCAAATCTACTACAATCTACACCATCACCAACTTCTACACACCACCATCGGCAACACCTCACCCCCACCGACCACCCACTAACACCTGCACCACCACTGCCACTTCTCTCCTGTGCACTCCATAATCCCCAGCAACAAGAATGGAAGACAGAAGAAATGATCAAGGAGATTACAAAAAAAATTCAAATCAAATCAAATTCAAGAACTGGTCACTCGACCTTTTCAAATTGCTACCCTACGATCGCATGATACAAATGGTTGTTCTATGTAGAGCGACGAAGGCGTCTCTACCCTCGTTCACGATCTACATCGAGACGTCACCTCGTAGTGGAGACTCAGTCGTAGCATTGTCTCTTCACTCGGCCACCATCTCCACCGCTACATGTCTTTCCACCACCTCTGGCCAACCACCTTCGTCGTGTACTGAGGTGACATTCCAATTGAGGTGTGACTTCGTAAAGCAACACCGACAATTGTGTGTGTGTGTGTGAGATATATATATATATATATATATTAGGTGGGAATATTAAAAAAACTGATTTCTAAACAAATAGTTTTGAGGTTAAATTAGTAAATTATGTATTAATTAAATTGCTAATTACCACGTGATAAGTAAAAAAAAAAAAAAAATTCCTTACAGTTGGTTTGAATTGCAACTTTTAAATGGAAGTGTCCATGTAATTTTCCCACCTAATTACCTAAATTTATAGGGAAAAATTCATATATACCCAGATAAAAAGAAACATTTCATAAAATACTACTACATTATTTATATTCATTGTATACTAAATTGCCACAATATTTATGCCAACTTTACTGACCTCTAAACTTTCTATATTTTGCAATCGTAACTGAAATTCAACATGCAAAAAGTACGAGTCTCATTAATTGTCGATGGAGAACTATTGAACATTTCAAAATGAGAAATAACTATTCTACAAAATTAAGGATGATTACATCATACATCGAGTTCAAGAATGACATTATATCACAAAACTATATACATTCCTTAATTAATTACAATCAATTGGTCATGTGAACACGTCATAATTCATTGCTTATGCAATGTGCATGTGATTTCTCCCAGAATTTTAAATTCCGTATACCTATGTCACCATCTCACCCATTCGCCATTCTTTTGATAAAATTACTATATAATAATTTCTAAATAGACTAAATTGAAAAAATAAAAATAAAAATACAAAAGACAACATATCTTCCAAAACATAAATTCGAATAGGAAGTTCCAATTAGCAATTCATTTTGAAAGATTGGATTTTGCATCAAAATCCAGATGACTCCAAGCAAATGTTCAAAACTTGGGTGTGCAAATACTGTTGAACAAACCCATAGTAACTAATATATTAACCATCTGGAGATTTTAATATGAGATTTTAATAACATTACTTGGATAAATGTAAACATTAACACCAACATAAATAGCCATACATCTAGAATGTCATCATATCCATGTGAGCAGTGCTCCCCGTACAGGGAATTTTTATACAAGCCCCCTCACTTTAGAGGAGGGTGGGTAAGGCCCCCGTGAAATTCCCTTATCCATGTTCATATGATACCAACATATTTCCTAATGAAAATAGTAATTTATATATCCAAAAAATAAGTTTCAAAATGTATACGATGGTAATATGTTTAATCATCGAAATGCTAGAAATGTAAAAGACTATATTAACATTTGCTATTATGAAATCTACACATTGTCCGCCTCCCTAATTATCCTTCCCTTCTCACATTTCGTGGAACCATGTGACAATCTGTATGGTGCCCTTGAGCAAATTTTCGACATCCATATTTGTAAAGTTGGGAAGTTAGGCAGCCTTTTGATCTCTTTGAATCGAAGTTTTCTGCCATGCAGTGTATTTTTTATTTATGATGAATTCGTCATACTTGATCACATATAATCCACAATCGTGTCTGTAGCAAATGGGAAAATATAGTTAGAAGCTGCGTGTTCTTCTTCTTCTTTTTTTAAAAGTAGAAGCTGCATGTTATGAATTGAGTAATTGTAATATAATCAATGGACACACAATAAGCATCAAGAAACATTATACATTTGAAACGTTTCAGATTGCAAAAATGACAAAATTAAGTTTAAAATCACCCATACTGACCAAATGGTAACATGTAACCAAGAAAAATAGATAAGGAATATAAAGATTGATGTATATCAGGTTTGTCGGATGCATTACATATTAATAAATCAAGATTAGTAAGGTACTTACGTAATGACATAGGTTATAAGTGATGCACATGTAGTTGAGACTGCTCTTTATGATAACTTGTGACAACTGAAATGTGTTCATTTGAACTATATATTTTTTTATGTAATGGAATTAAATGAGGAAAAAGGCATTCAACGCGTAATGGATAGATCAACATCTCATGAGTGTGAAGTGTTTCGCTTGTGATTTACATGATAATACGTCTCCCCATAACAAACCACTATTTTACATTGAAATTTTTATGAGATTAAAAAAGACACGGCCTCTCATAGTTTATACTAAAAATCATTTTCAAGAATGGGTACTTGGGGTACAGAATACTATGCATATTCCATTTAACTATTCAGAACATGTACAGAATATGTAAACAATAAGCAAAAGCATTGAGGATACTAATACTATGCATATTTCACAATTAGGCATAAACAAAAAGGAGGTATGTAACCGTTGAAGAAAATACTGACTAGAAAACTGCACCATTTTTTCTTGTTCGATGTTGAATCAATAACCTCAATGTTTATATGCCTCTTGGTACCGATCTTCCTTTTGGGGGTCTTCATGAATGGTTGAGAAATAATGTGGTGATGTGCAAAATAAATTTAATCTCCTCCCTTTTCCACCCCCCTAAGGCAACTCTTTATGTAGGCATATTTTCTTGATTTATATTTGGCAAGTTGAATAATTTTCTCGTTATTAAAGTTGATTGGTGATCTATAAATGTCATGTCCCATTATTTCTATTGATTAGGTTGTATTAGTACAATATTCCTTATTTATATTTTTTACTTATTGTCCAATTTAGAAATATAACATTTTAGTACTTCGTAATTTTAGGAGATACCTCTACATATGCCCCCACTTTTTAGTTGTAAAACATATGTTTTCAAGCTAATAAGTAGACAATAGTATTTTATTTATTTATTTATTTATTTTGTCGAAACTTTGATCTTTAAGTTTCTGACTATGGCAACTCAATTAATATCGTGATTAGTATTGACAAATTAGTCCATAATAAACCCAATTACTACCTTGGTCAACCTTAACGAGTTTGGTGTTAGTATTGACCAGATAAATATAGTGATTCATCTTGGCAAGTTTGGTGAACGCTATGAAACATTTAGTAACATTGTTGTCCTTGACCAATTTCGATGGTCGTAATGACCCAATTTTTTGTTATGCTTAACTATGGAGACTTATTGATTGTATTTGACCAGGTTTATATCATGTTTGACTATGGATAGTCGTCGTGGCCTAATTAATATTGTGGTTGGGTGAAGAACTTTTCGTGGCCATTGTGACCCGATCAATATTGGACCGGCCGTAGAGAAATTTCATGGCAGTTGTGACCTAATTAATATTGGATCAGCATTGGAGATCTTTAGTGGCCGTTTCCGTGGAGAACTTTCGTGGTCATTGTGACCTAATTAATATTGGATCGACCGTGGAGAACTTTCGTGGCCATTGTGACCCAATTAATATTGGATCGGTCGTGGAGAACTTTCGTGACCGTTGTGACCCAATTAATATTGGATCGGCCGTGGAGAACTTTCATGGCCGTTGTGACCCAATTAATATTGGATCAGCCGTGGAAAACTTTCGTGGCCATTGTGACCTAATTAATATTGGATCCGCCATGGAGAACTTTCATGGTCATAATACTATTGGCCTTATCGTAGATGCCGTGATCTTAATGTCAAAGATATTTCCAAGGGTATATAATTTGCACTCCTTTTATACCTTGGGGTATACTGTTTGTATTGTGAAACTAGCCCTCCTGATCTAGTATAAGAGTTTCATGGCGTACATGATAGTGTCCAGCATCTACCAGTCCATATTTACTATATGCATCCAAATCTTTAAGGGGGGTAAGGGTACTGATTTCTCCTTCCTATCAAATCGGTACTTGAAGTTCTCACATATGTCTGCATATGAGATAGCGTCACTTGTTTAAATAATGGATAGACTAATTCTTAATTTCCAAGATATGTTAGGTTCACCATCAATGAGCTTACAGCAACAATATAAATATGTTAGAAAGGTTTTTTCATAAAAGAAATTAATTTCCGTTGTCTAAATATTTTCTCCGTCCAATCCGTTTAAGCATGAGTTATTGGATGAACCTCTCCAAAAAAAATTTCAAGTTGCCAAGCCTACCAGAGTATGATGGGGTATCTGACCCTAGGGAGCACCTAGAATGGTTTGATAGCATGATGTTACTTTATGGCTTCAATGACGCCATAACGTGCCGAGTGTTCCTGACTACACTAAAAGGTAGTGCTCAGACTTGGTTCTCTCAACTTCTTGCCGATTCCATCTTCGATTTCGGAATTTTCTCTGATGCTTCCTCAAGAATTTTTCCAGTAGCAAGAGGTACAGAAAGACCAGTGGATAATTAATGACGGTCAAGCAGCAGTATGGTGAGTCCCTTCGACATTACATCCAACATTTTAACAAAGAAGCATTGGATGTCCCTAACTTCGATGCCATGTTGTCTGTTGCAATCTTAACTAATGGGTTGAGACAAGGATGCTTCTTCATATCACTAACTAAGAGCCCACCAACCGACATTACAGAGTTGCTGGAAAAGGCGGAGAAATACATCAATGTTGAGGAAGCACATAAAGCAAAGGAGGAAATAGAAAAAGGCGCTAAGAGGAAGGATACAAAAGAATCCCCTAGGGAAGATCCAAAGAAGCAAAAACCACGAGAGTCGAGCAGAGACTTTCGAGACAGATATCAACACTACACACCCATCAATGTCTTGCTACAGGAAGCTATCATGTCGGTCTCGAACAAAGGGGTAGTTACATGGCCAAAACCATTGAAGATAGACGAACGACACCCGATGAGCGGCACCTACTGCTGGTTTCACAAAGGGCCGGGACACGGAACAGAAGACTGCTACCAGCTGAAAGATGAAGTGGAACGCCTAATGAGATCTGGATACCTGGGACAATTCATAAAGAGAGAGAAATGCGAAGATGAAAGACAGCAACATGCCGCCCCTCTCGAGCAAAGATCACTTGAGCGTAACCAAATCCAAAAAGTGAACCCCCCACCAGGAGGAGTAATCACCGTCCTTATTGGAGGGCCTTCTTGTGGAGATAGTAGGTTGGCCAGGAAAGCCTATTAATGAGACGTTCGTAGAAGAACCTCAGTATGGGACCGCATTGGAAACCCAGAGGTTATGCAGATTAGTGGTTACCAGGATGAATCGATCTCTTTCACCGATAGAGACTTAGCAGGAGTCGACTTCCCACATAACGATGAGGTCGTTATATCTATGATGATAGCAAATTATGAAGTCAGGAGAACCCTGGTCGACCCGGCCTATGAGAATATGGGACTCGATCCCAAATACTTGAAGAAGGTGAATACCCCCCCCCCCCCCCCTTGTTGGTTTTGGAGGAGTAATTAGAGCAGGTGTCGTGGAGTTGCTGGTGTCTTTAGGCGAAGAACCACGGAGAAAAACAAAAATGGTAAATTTCCTAGTAGTCCGAGCCCCACCCCCTACAATGCTATTCTTGGAAGACCGACGTTGAACCAGTTCCAAGCAATCTCTTCCACACTCCACTTGAAGGTCAAATTCCCGATAGCACAGGGGGTAGGAGAAGTCAGAGGAGACCAGGCCATGGTGAGAACATGTTTTGTAACAGATATCCAAAAAGGTTTGGCATCCGAAGGTAAACTTGTACAGCAAAGAAACTCAGAGAAGAGGGATAGAGAGGCCCGATTCACAGTGGGACAAGATGAAGTTTTGAAAGTGTTGGTCTTAGACACAGAAGATGAAACCAAAACCACCAGAATTGGAGGATCCTTAGGTGAAGAGTTGGAGCAGAAATTGAGCACATTCCTAATCGAGAGTAAGGAGATATTTGCATGGAAACCATCAGACATGCTTGGCATCGACCCGAGTGTGGTCTCCCACCATTTGCGAGCAGATCTAGGAGTAAGACCAAAGAATCAGAAGAAAAGGTATATGGGATTAGACAAATCAAAGATTGCAAAGCAAGAGTCGACAAACTGTTGGAAGCTGGATACATTCGCAAGGTCATGTACCTGGAATTCCTTGCAAACATTGTACTCGTTCCAAAAGTTAATGGCTCCTGGAGAATGTGTGTTGACTTCACGAATTTAAACAAGGCATGTCCAAAAGACCCATTTCCACTCTCGAGAATCGACTAACTGGTTGACTCGACATCGGGATGCAAATGGCTCTCCTTTATGGATGCTTTTGCAGGGTACAATTAGATTTGAATGGCCCAAGAAGATGAGGAGAAAATTAGCTTCGTACCTGACAGCGGAGTCTATTTCTATCGTGTAATGCTATTTGGATTGAAAAATGCGGGAGCTACTTATCAATGGCTAGTAAATAAGATGTTCAAGGAAATGATAGGGCAGAACATGGAAGTGTATGTCGATGATATGCAGGTCAAAACTGGAAAGGGTGGCTACCACATAGAAGATCTGCAACAAGCAATCGATATCATGAAATTTTTTGGAATGAAGCTCAATCCCACAAAGTGCACTTTTTGTGTACGATCCGAAAAATTCCTTGGGTATATGGTATCCGAACGGGGTATAGAGATCAATCTGGAAAAAAGAAAGGCAATTCAAGAAATGGCGGCCCCACGCAACATTCGGAAGATCCAAAGACTCACGGGAAGAATGACAGTACTTAGCCGTTTCTATCATGCGTTACAGACAAAGGTATGCCATTCTTCAAAATCCTTCGTAAATAAAAAAAATTTGATTGGAAAGACGGATGCCAAATAGCTTTTGAGTAGTTAAAGGATCATTAGTCATCACCACTGTTGTTGGAAAAACCTGATGAAGGAGACCATCTACATCTCTACCTAGCAATGTCAGATGAAGTACTGAGTTCAGTGCTAGTAAAAGATGATGGAAAGTCACAAAAACCCGTATATTATGTAAGTAAGATGCTATACGGTGAAGTTAGGTACACCGGAACAGAGAAAATAGTACTTGCCCTCATCACAACGGCCCAAAAGCTGAGGCCCTACTTCCATTCGCACTAGGTGATAGTACTAACTGACCAACCTCTACAACGGACATTAGCTAAACCAGATGCTTCTGGAAGAAGGCTTAAGTGGTCCATCGAACTGAGTGAATATGGCCAAATCTACAAGCCGCGGCCAACCATTAAAGGGAAAGCACTCGCAGATTTTGTGGTGGAATGCACAAAATCAGAAAGGAAACCAAAGAATGACAGTGAGCAAGAAGTCGCCCCAAATCCTTCACAATTTGTTGCTTGAGCACCTTCAATCCATCTTTGGAATGAACGTCTCCAAAACCGGAGATTCACCGAACATTATTTCTCATCCATTCATGAAGACCCCCAAAGGAAGATCGGTACCAAGAGGCATATAAACATTGAGGTTATTGATTCAACATCGAACAAGAAAAAATGGTGCAGCAATACAAACCCAAGTTTTTTGGTTAGTATTTTCTTCAATGGTTACATACCTCCTTTTTGTTTATTCCAAATTGTGAAATATGCATAGTAATAGTATCCCCCAATGCTTTTGCTTATTGTTTACATAATTTGTGCACGTTCTAAATAGTTAAATGGAATACGCATAGTATTCTGTACCCCGAGTACCCATTCTTGAAAATGATTTTTAATATAAACTATGAGAGGCCGTGTCCTTTTTTAATCTCATAAAAATTTCAATGTAAAATAGTGGTTGGTTAAGGGGAAACGTATTATCATTTAAATCACAAGCAAAACACTTCACACTCATGAGATGTTGATCTATCCATTATGTGTTGAACGCCTTTATCCTCATTTAATTCCATTACATAAAAAAATATATAGTTCAAATGAACACATTTCATTTGTCACAAGTTATCATAAAGAGCAGTCTCAACTACATGTGCATCACTTATAACCTATGTCATTACATAAGTACCTTACTAATCTTAATTTATTAATATGTAATGCATCCGACAAAACTGATACACGTATCATCAATCTTTATATTCCTTATCTATTTTTCTTGGTTACATGTTACCATTTGGTTAGTATGGGTGATTTTAAACTTAATTTTGTCATTTTTGCAATCTGAAACATTTCAAATGTATAATGTTTCTTGATGCTTATTGTGTATACATTGATTATATTACTATTACTCAATTCATAACATGCAGCTTCTATATTTAGAAGAAGAAGAAGAAGAAGAAGAAGAAGAAGAAGAAGAAGAAGAAGAAGAAGAAGAAGAAGAAGAAGAAGAAGAAGAAGCAGCTTCTAACTACATTTTCCCATTCGCTACAGACACGACTATGGATTATATGTGATCAAGTATGACGAATTCGTCATAAATAAAAAATACACTGCATGGAAGAAAACTTCGATTCAAAGAGATCAAAAGGCTGCCTAACTTCCCAACTTTACAAATATGGATGTCGAAAATTTGCTCAAGGGTACTATACAGATTGTCACATGGTTCCATAAAGTGTGAGAAGGGAAGGATGATCAGGGAGGCGGACAATGTCTAGATTTCATAATAGCAAATGTTAATATAGCCTTTTACATTTCTAGCATTTCAATGATTAAACATATTACCATCGTATACATTTTGAAACTTATTTTGTGGATATATGAAATACTATTTTCATTGGGAAATATGTTGGTATCATATGAGCATGGATATGAGAATTTCACAGGGGGCCTTACCCACCCCCCTCTATAGTGAGTGAGCCTTACAGCCCCCCTATAAAATTCCCTTGTACGGGGAGCACTACTTATATGGATATGATGACATTCTGGATGTATGGCTATTTATGTTGGTGTTAATGTTTACGTTTATTCAAGTAATGTTGTTAACATCTCATACTAAAATCTCCAGGCGGTTAATTTGGTTAATATATTAGTTACTATGGGTTTGTTCAACGGTATTTGCACATCCATGTTTTGAACATTTGCTTGGAATCATCTGGATTTTGATGCAAAATCTGCTTTTTCAAAATGAATTGTTAATTGGAACTTCCTAATCGAATTTATGCTTAGGAAGATATGCTGTCTTTTGTGTATTTTTTTTTTCAATTTACTGTATTTAAAAATTATAATATAGTAATTTGATCAAAAGAATGACGAATAGGTGAGATGGCGACATAGGTATAAGGAATTTAAAATTCTGGGAGAAAGCACATGCACATTGCATAAGCAATGAATTATGCCGTGTTCATATGACCAATTGATTATAATTAATTATGGAATGTATATAGTTTTTGTGATATAATGTCATTCTTGAACTAATCAATTTTGGTTTCCTTTTCTTAAGAATCAAGATCAAATTTCTTAATGTCATTCTTGAACTCTATATATGATGTAATCATCCTTAATTTTGCAGATTAGTTATTTCTCATTTTGAAATGTTCAATATTTCTCCATCGACAATTAATGAGACCCGTAATTTTTGCATGTTGAATTTCAGTTACGATTGGAAAATATAGAAAGTTTAGAGGTCATTAAAGTTGGTATAAATATTGTGGCAATGTAGTATACAATGAATATAAATGATGTAGTAGTATTTTATGAAATGTTTCTTTTTATCTGGGTATATATGAATTTTTCCCCATGAAAGGCGCCGTTAATTTGTACTAAATGGTGTTTCGGCTTTGTTTTTTGCTTCCCATTTCTACTACAATATTGTAGTATATATGATAGTAAAAAATAATGCGATGTTATAATTAAATTATTCCCAAAATTTATGTACCTCATGTAATTTCCTCAATTTGATAAATTTTAAATTTAAATATATGATTGGGCCTAATTAGCCGATGTAATTTCCACAAAGTTAAATATAGGGAACAATACATAACTCAGGTCGTTGTAGAATACTATTTCATAAATAGAAAACATTCCAAATTATTTCACTAGTCAGGTTTTATATATATATGAATACGAAAAATCAAATATTTTTCCTAAAATCTTGGTATCAGTTACAAAATCATACCATATTACACAGGTCTCTCCTATTAGTCGTTGTTGTTCATGACAACACGGTTCGTCCTCATAATTAAAGAGTGCAAAATCCAATCACAGTTGACGTTAGTTTCAGTGTGACTTCCGACACTGATTCAGCTATGGTCACATAAGTTCTCTCAGTGCATTGAGATCGACGTCACATACTATCCGCCAGTGTAGAATTATGCATCGAAGCGATTCCGTTTTGAAAAAGATGTAATGAAGTACTTCAGATTCTGTATTCTTAATAGAATAAATTTTAAGATACTGAACTTTGAAATGTGATATGAATCGTGATCTACCGATGGTTGAGAATGCAAGATATTCTGAATTGCACGATAGGAATGTGATATGAGAATAATTGTAACGTGCTGTAGTTCCCAGAGGGAAATTTTGACGGTAAGTCGGTGGAGAATGTGCTGTAGAAATTGCTCCAACTTCAATTTCATGTCATGCATTCATCATGTTACCCGAATAACAAATGGAGAATATGTAATTGTGACATATTTGTAATCATGTGATATGATTAGCTTGACATGTGGCATGATCAACATACGTAATGTGACTTGATTAGCCCATATTAGTTTACGTCCTCACCATAACATGTGACCTATTATTGATAGTGGAACATCATTAGTATCACGTGTGATATGGTAAGCATATCACATGTGACTTGATTATCATATATGACCTAATTAGCCTGACATGTGACTTGGGGTGATTTGGTTTTGTAACATGTTTTCACGAACTATGGCCCGATCCCAATGTTCATGGTTAATGTGACCTACTATTATTTTCACGTGCAACATCTGACCCGCTGCTTTATGCAACTCAACATATGACAGAGTATATGTAAAGACGTATTAAACCTCTAAATTATAATTTATTCACTAATATGTTCAACATATCGTGCAGGCATGGGGTGCATCCACATTTGCATGTTGTATGGTTCACAGACTACATTAGTAATGGTGGATCAAGAATGTGATTATTCGAGATTGTTGGATGCAGCTATGACAGAGTTTAGTTTGGAACGAAACAAAGTTGCAGTGACAATGAGTTATGCATTGAATAGTGATTTACAACCGGTGAGAATGAAGAGAGACAATAATGTTTCCTCTTATTTGTCATTGAAATGCATTGATAACGACCCTGCCAAATACCCCATAATGATTGAAGTCAAAACTGTTGAAACCGGGCAGAATGGTCCTTATCATGGAGCCTATTGCAATGAGCTAGAGGTGCATTGACGAACAACTTTCATTACGTGAAATGGCCAATGAAATATGTGCTGGAACAGTTGTGGCATCGTGTGAGGTGGATGAGAATAAGGTCACAATTGTAGCGAATGCCGATGCTAGAGAGGTGGAAGAAGGAAGGATATTTAGGAATAAAGAGACTTTAAAATTGAGCCTTTCAATTTACGCGATACAACATATGTTCGAGTTCATGGTTGTTCGATCCGATAAGAAAGAGTATGCCGTTAGGTGTTCGCACGATGAATGTAACTGGTTGAGCAAGTCAACAAGGTTCGAGAAGACGAAATTTTTCCAAATTAGATATATGTAGGATAGACATACATGTCCATCGAATATAATGATGGGGTCACATAGGCAAGTGTCTAGCACCGTTGTGTCGACCAGCATAAGGTACAAGTATAACTCCACACGAACTATATACACTTCAAATGACATATGCAACGATATCTTGCATTCGTATGGTGTTTCATTGAATTACGTGAAGGCTTGGAGGTCTAGGGAGAAAACATTGAAGATATTAAGGGGGGATCCAAAGGAGTCATTTTAGCAAATATCGAGTTTTTTGCATGTGTTGGAATGTACAAATCCAGGGTCTGTTACAGGGATGAAGATTGACGGTCACAATCGATTCCAGTACTGCTTCATGGAATTTGGCGCATCAAATTCGTGGATGGATGAATTGCAGGCCTGTTGTAGTTGTTAATGGCACCTATCTTAATGGACACTACAGGGGTACTCTATTCACTATACTCAGGATGCCAACAATAAAATTTTTGTGCTTGCATTTGGTATCGGAGATAATGAGAATGACAGATCTTGGGAGTGGTTTTTAGAGAATTTTAAGAGGGCTTATGGGAGTAGGGATGGTTTGTCTTTTGTATCGGATCGTCACAAAAGTATCAGGAATGCTATTGAAAAGGTCTACCCTGAAACATGTCATGGTATATGTTCTTATCACCTACTGCATAACCTGGAGAAAAATTATGGCAAATCAAGTCATAATATCATACAACCTTTCAATGTAGCTATTCGCGCATACACTGCGGCAGAGTTTGAGTTCAACATGCAGCAAATGGACTCAATTAGTGAAAGCATTAGAGGCTACTTGGTAAGTCAATGTACAATCCATCAATCTTAGCATTTTTATCAGGTCACAATGTCGTTGCACTAATTTTGTTCAGTCGTGTTGTTGTTTGTAGAAAGCGGTAGGTTATGAAAGGTGGCTACGATACCACATGCCATCGAACAGATACTCAACAATGACGTTGAAAATAGTAGAATCGGTTTATGCAGTCACAAAGTCAGCAAAGAGATATCCTATTGTATCATTATTAGAATAATTGAGCCAGACAGTACAAGATTGGTTATGCAAGAATAGGGATATCACATATGGGACTTTCACCAAGATATCTACCAATTACGAGAAGTTCTTGAGGGAATGTAACTTAGGAGTGCGGCATTTAAGGGTATCCAATGAAATTTTCAATATTTGCGTGGTTTTTAATTTCTAATATTTTTAAAAATTGAGCATTATTAAATTGATGCAGGTCTCCTCGGTAAATCATACAATGTTTTCTATTCGAGATAAAAGTTCATCTTTTGTCGTTGATGTAGAGCAAAGGACATGTACATGTAGAATGTTTCAAGTAGACCTATTACCATATCCACATGCGCTGGCTGTTATTTCATTTACGAAAAGAGATCCTTATGAATATTGTTCGTACTATTACACAACTCTTGCTCATAAGGCCGCATATCAGGACTCTGTATTCCCAGTTGGTAATCCAAATGAATGGATAGTTTCAAATGAAGTACAAGGTATTTTTGTATTACCTCCAAACCAAAAAAGAAGTTTTGGAAGACCAGCTGAGAAGAGAAAAAGATCATTGTTGAAAAAGAGACAAACAATGAAATGTGGACGTTGTGGAGGCAAAGGTCACAACCGTCGTACTTGCACAAGCTTGGATCCTATCATTCACTAAATTGCTACATTAATATTTTCAGTCTGTGTGATTGCCCACGATGGATGCAAGTGCAGGGTAAATGTTTTTTTTTTAAAATTAGATTTCGTATAAAGTACATAGCGGTAGAATTTCATTTCAGACTTTTGTATGTTATCATCTTGCAATGAAATATTATGATTCAGATTCGTTCATCCAATTTTAAGATGTTAATGTTTAAGAAATTACAAGTAATCAATAAAACTATGTTGATTATTTCAGTAATTGCATCATTATGTCACTTAAAAAATTAAAGTCCTCATGTCACATGATTTTTTAAATCAGAGTTGTGTATGGCTATGTATAAAGTGATATATTAGTGATCTGGTAGCAAATACATGTGATCTGAAATTCACAACATGTTATATGAGAATTATAACCTGTAACCTTGAGTGTAAGAAACGTGTATGAGATATATGCCATATGACAGGACAGAAACTGACATATATCACATATGACGAGAAAGAAATGAAATGTGACCAGTGGGAAATTAAATGGAAGTTTGCAATTTGTGGATATGATGGAAAATGAATTGAACATGTTTTACTTATAATGTGACCTGGTCATAATGGCTTGTGACCTCGTCTGTAAGACATGACGCAGCGGTTTTGTGATATGCACAATTGGATAACATTTTACTAAGGCAGACATTAAATTGAAGTTTGTGAATTGCAGGATAATTATGAAATGAACCCGACATGGTTTGCATAACTTGTGATCTTAGCTACGTCATATGTGACCTGGTATCCCGCTCATGTGAGCATGTATTTGTAAACTTGAAACTGACACCTTAGACATAATATGTGACCATATAGACATGACGTGGAACTAAGTAAGCTGTGGCTACTTACGAACGAAAAGGAATGTGACATGGTTAGCGTACTATGTAACATGGTATACATGACAAGTGAATATGTGCGAGCATGATCTGACTAGGAATTTGGACTGGTTTACATTCCATGTGAACCTTATTTATCCTATATGACAATAAATATGTAACTCGTGACTTGATGTACGAAACATGTGACCTGTGAATATATGTCCTATGATCAAACATTGCATAAATGAAAATCTCTATTAGCCTGTGAATTGTGATATTGGTGACTGGAAATGTACAATCAATGTGAACAAAAATAAAATGAAAGTTACGTTGCCACAATGGTAAAATTGAAATTGATATTAAAATATAAAATCATTGTTTACATCCAACGAAATACTATGGCATGAAGAAAGATAACAGTGTTATCTACATTAGAAAAAAAAAAAAAGCCAATAACACCATGGAGCTTCTATTCTAACAAAAACATGAAAATATGTAGAAAATCTTTTGAGAAATCACTCTTCTTGTATTACGATGCTTTCAACATTGGGTGTGGTTCTAGTTGTGCTTTTCTAATTTGGCGATGCTTAAACAGGGTAGCAGCAATATCCAGTCGTGCAGCTTTGGCATCGAAATCCATGGGCATTGACTTTATGTTGTGATGTAATGGTAGAGCGCATATTCTATCATGAATATATCACAATCATACCTGGACACATCACATAACTATACATTAAGCAAAGGTATAAATGAAATAAATTTGCCTCAATTAATGAATGTGAAATACGTACCCATTTTGCTACTGGGGAATGCCCTCTGCCATGTCCAACCTGAGACCCAACTGATCTTTGTTCGGCAAGTTGGATGCGCTGCGTCAAATTTCAATTTCTTTCATCAGTGCAGGGACAAGCTTGTAGAAGGGTTGAACCCCCTCAAACACCATGTTGCTTCTGTATGTCCTGGAGCAGTAGTTGAAGATTATCATCCTGTGGGTTTTGACATTAAGCAACGTGAGCATCCAGTGTGCCTTATTAGCTGAAAATATTGGAATAAAGACGTAATCAACATCAACCCATGGGGAGTTCAATTCGAAACGATCCCCTGTCATGACCTCTTTGAAGTAAGAAGCGGACGAAAGCACGGTAGGGTCTTTCATGAACTTTATGTACAAGGATTTCATTAATCCTTGAAATGAGGAGTCAGTTGTGGTAAACCTTCTCTTTATGTTAGGACCGTACTTTGCTAAGTGCCTTATGAAATCGAAGCACGCATCAATATGCTGCAATTTTTACAAAGTCAATGTTATTTATTGGTACAACAGATATGACATTGAATCTATAAACATACAATGTGACTTGATCAAGTAATAAAGTGTAACGACCCAGGTCCCACTTAAGGGGCTATCCCGACCATTAAATGATGACATACTGTCCCCACTGTACCAACACGAGTCTTTTTAGCATGCTTTATCCTCACTCGCACGCTTCTCGAGAAAACTTCCCAGGAGCTCACCCATCCTAGAATTGTTCCAAGCCAAGCACGCTTAACTGTGGAGTTTCTAATTATGGACTTCCGGAAAAGAAGGTGTACCTTATTGGTATGAGTAGTACCTATCATTTCTTATGAAATGGAAGCACGCATCAATATGATGCAATATTTACAAAGTCAATGTTATTTATTGGTACTGCAGATATGACATTGAATCTATGAACATGCAATGTGACTTGATCAAGTAATAAAGTCTGTGTGGACATTATGTAATCTAACCGTGCTAGTTAGTAAGGAGTTGGGGTTGATAAGCTCGTACCACCAGGTTTTTGAACCGACTGGAATAGGTCCAATCATAAATGGAGGTTTTATCACGTCATCATCATCGCTTAATTTTTTTCTATCCGCAAAATGTGATGCATGGTCACAATACATATATAAATGGTTAAACATGTTAGAACTGTTAAAAACATAATCAGATTCTTACTAGTTGTTTGGCTTATACCCCTATTAAACCAGTTGTTGAAGGTCTTTAGATCGGCATCATCTGTATGCTGGTCATACTTCTCAAACACTAGAAGATTATCGAGTTGTTTGATGTGTTTCTCTTCACGGGCAACAACGGCGACCTAAGCGACCTAGGAAGTCTTGTTGCTCTCTTCACTGGCAGTCCTAATGTTGTGGACTGCAATTGGTACAAATATAAATGTTCACAATTGGGATGAATATGAACATAAAAAGATAACTTTAAAAGTGACCTTGAACAACACTAGATCATGTAGTCTGTACAGATATGTATTTGAAAATGCTTGTTTCATGTGACCTCAGATGTGAAATAGGACTCATCCCAGGCACAACGACACAATTATCAGGGGCACGCTCTACCATTGAGCTAATAGCCTTCTCTGCCCTAGTGCTCTACCACTGAGCTAATAGCCTTCTCTGCCCTGGTGAGCACAATCATGGGATAAAGATCGCCCTCATCCTCTGGTATAGGAAGTTCATCATCATCCTTAACCTCATTCTTCCACCTTTCAAAGTCCTGCATAGCATAGATAGTGAAAAAATTAGAATGAGGACGTGCAATATCTCCTTGTGGGTTACTGAATAATAAAAAAGTTACAGTGTTGGGTGCAGGAGCCTCTTCTGGCTGTGACTCCTCAGTATTCATTGTAGGATTAGAGTCGGGTTCAGTCGAATGCAGGAAGTCTGCCTCATCCAATGCTAGCCTCTCCTGGTATGCCATGTCATGGAACTGATCACTAGGCTTGTGGCTAGGTGGAGGAGGGTCGACAAAGTCATCATCTTCATTGCTAATATCACTTGCATGGACAAGTCTCCCATCACTAATGAGCCGTACTTTTGTCCTGGAATTGGAGGCATGTTTCTGCGAAGATTCAGCTACCTCTTCTCCTGGTTCCCGTGGTTTCACATATGTGACCCCAGTCATGAACCTTTGTGCAAGCTCCATCTGGCTAGGATCAAGGTCACAAACTTCAACCTACAAATGTTAATTGCAAGGGGGGGTTATAGTTTTGGAAATATAGAATGAGTGATTCATAACTTCCCCCCCCCCCCCCCAGCAGGGAGAATTAAATTGATGTGTCCTATTTCCATGACTTTGATAAACTAATATTGACCGTACATGTGACTTGGGTAGTGAATGGTTGTAATATGTGCAATGTGTGTGTTCTTTGTAAAATCTAAAGTGCTTGACATGGAAGTGAGTTGATATAATCTTTCCCATGCCTGATATGAAAGTGAGATGATATAAAACTGAGTTGATATAATTTGCTTGATATGAAAGTGATGTGTTATGAAAGTTAGGTTACTTACATTGGAACTGGAGAAAATCTTCTCATCTAGTGTGAAATACACATATATCTTGTCAGCTCGCCAATTCAGAATTCTAGGGAACGTTTTCCTAATCCTTGTTGTGATTTTACCGTTCAAGATTGATATTGTCTGATAAATCCACACTTGAAATGCTGGTAGAAAACCCCCTAAACAATAGTACGTATTTCGCTTCCCTAAGGCGTCCTTTAGTGACATAATTGTCATATCAAAAAGTTCCTTCCCCCATGGGAAAATCTCCATCGCAGCGAAGCTTTCGACTAGTGGGAAGAAGAAATCCTCAACTGTTTTTCTGTACGAAGTGGAGAAAAATTATGATGTAAGCAAATATAGCATTCCAAATCGTACTATGTCGTGACCTCCAGAAACACGTCTCTTATGTCTTCATTTGTTATTGAGGTCAGATGCCCAAAGTACGTATTCTTTATAGGTGATGGTAACATTCCCAGGTTCCTCCAGTTGTCAACACCAGCATATCTCAGGCCAATCACTAGAGTGAATTCAGGTAACGCGAACCGGACATATCTCCTAGAAATAAGAAACCAAAGCTCCTGTGTATTTGGTTATTTAACCATTCGCAGAAGAAAATAGTGTATCAATTGCGGATGCAAAATAATCTCCTGGGAGTCCACATAATATGAGAAAAACATCTCTGATAATATATGCTTCTGCTCATCATTGAGTTTGGATTTGAAAATGTTTAGTGAGTTCTTTGTGACATTTGACGTAATTTTCCCTGGGAACCAGTCGGCTTCTGGGATTATGTACTTCCAGGATACCTGCAAGATCAAGAAATGGACACATATTAATCGGATAAATCAAAATTTGTTACCTGCATTGGAAAATTTAAGTTCACATGTTTACATGTAAGCCTATCAAGAACAAAAAGGCTAGTACTGGACAACACTCATTTCGCCTTTGGAACTGCTGAATATGACCTTGTTTATCGTATATGACCTAATGATGCATATGTGTCGTCATTATTTCTAGTGTTTTCTCATTGGAACTAATGAACGTGACTTAATTTTACATGTGTGAACTGATGCATGTACATGTGTAGTGTTTTTTCAGTGGCCTACCATGGGTGTGAAATGAATGCGAACTCTACATAATAAAATGTGACTTGAGTAGAACACGTATGCCTAACACAAAAAATATATTCTTCGATTGGAACTGCTTGCACACTATCATGAATGGTGAAGAAAACATGCACGTTTCCCCTAATTCGTGGAAAAGTAACATATCACAAAATGGAGATCATAAAATAGTCAGGACTAGTATCCAAATTGTTCATTGATTTAACAGTTCAAAGTCACATGAGTGTGTGTAAGCCTATCAAGTGTCTACTAGATCTGATTAGAGAGGATTTTCCAATTCACAACTATACCATACAGCCACAGTTTCACAACAACATATTATGATTCCACGGTACCAGTTAGGTCACAAAGGTGATGGTTTAAGGTCACAAATTTGATAAAAAATTGATATGCAATGTAGGAATAATCTTTCACGCATATAGAAACCCCAAATCGTATACAATAAATTTACCTCATAGAGTTGAAAATTTTCAAACAAATTCATAATATATCAGTTTACCCATACTATTTTTGGTTTGTTAGGTCATAAACAATTTAATTGGATTACATACCTCTCGTGTTTGTATTCTTCGACCATTTCCAACTGCGATAATTTCGTCTCCTCTGGTGTTTGGATTCTCTCCTCTCTTCCTTTTCCTTTCGGGGCTCTTCTTCTCAGACATATTAGCAATATTTCTCTTCCCGGCTTGAAGCTTGCTGCAAAATTAATGGAGTCGCGGCGCCAATCAGTCTTTCGATTATACACAGACAATCGTGCATGAGGCGGTTGCGTGTTTATGGGAAGTGGGATGAAGAAGATTAGTATAGTTGGCGGAAATTTAGGGAAATGATTTTTGTTAATTTATTTCGAAAATTTAGTTTCCAGATTTATAAAAGAAAATGACGGTAGTTAGACGATTTATAGTTATATTTTATAATGCATGTATTAAATATTAAAAAATTATTTAAAACCTGAAATTTGAATAAATATTAGTTTGTTCTTATTTTTGAATTCCAAAATTAAAATACAGGTTCCCTGTAATCTATTTAATATATAAAAGGGGGAGTGTCTGTTTATTTTTTCCCGCCCAAGAAATCCCGCTCAAGAAAAACGACGTCGTTTTGGATTTCGTCTAAAAACCAACAATTCCTATTCAGATTTCTCAATTCATCTCTCTTTCGAAACCCTATCCCAGCGTGCCTCTGTATTCTCTCAAAACCCTACCCTAGCTCAGCTTCTGTCATCTCCGTCATCAGCGCCAGACTGGACAGCTTGCTGGTCGCTTCTCATCGGCGTTTTGCTGGGAACGACGCAGTCATTGAGTGGCTGTGGGATAGCGGTGGGGGAGGCGAAAAAGGTTGGGGCTCAATTTTGGTGCAAAACTGAGGCTGGGACCTGTGATACAACAGGCGGCGGTCGAGGTAAGGTTAAAAACTGTTGTACTTTTCTGCTGTGTAGCTCTGGCATTAGGCAACTTTCTACTACGTTTTCATTACAAGAGCTTTTGGAAGGATAAATCTTTGTTTATAACTTCTCATTTGGATCAAAAGTGAAACTACTAAAGATTCTGTAGCAGATGAGTTGGTAGGCATCGCAGAAAACCTTTGCCTCTTCCACTTTTGATACTCCAATTCTTGCCGACAAGCTACAATAAAAAAGATGAGTTTGCTTTGTTTAGTTTTGAGTATTCTTCCATTTGCATCTACAACTTTTGCACAATAGCTTATGTCTAGTTTTTGGAGTTTAGGCTCCTATTGACTTTAAATTTTCCATACTACATTTTGTGTGGTTTTGATGATTTTCTTTGTTTGGTTTTTTTGGTGTTTCAAAGCTTTTTTCCTCTCCCATTTGAGGTGAAGATCAGCTGCAAAACCACTTTTTATGTGCTTTCTTTATCAGCCCTCTGCCTTGATCTTAAGTTACTATGTGCAGAACATGACTGCAGAACATGACTGCAGAACTAATTCTTTTTTAACACTGCAGAACCACTAGAGTTGCCATTGAATATATGCTTGAAAACTTGCTGTTTGCAATTTAAGAACTGGTTTTGGTGATTACATTTGACTTAATGTTTGAACAGGAAAGTTGAATCTATAAGGATAACTTTTTGTTAGATTATTCATTCGTCTTTTCCCCCTTATGATCTGTGATATGAAAGGTAAAACTTGGTGAATTTATTGTTTTTGTTCAAGTGTTTATTACATTTGACTTATTGCATATTTTCAAAATATCCATCTCTTCATAGAATTTTGGATTGATTATTCAAGCTTTAATCTCATGATAGCTTGCAGGAGTTGGAATCGTTATCTAACCATTATGTACTGCTATATAACCGAAGAAAGGCTAAGCTCTCATCTAAACAAAAAACTTTATGTGATGAAAAGCTCAAAGAGGTCAAATACATTTTTCATTTGGGTGCTGAACTTGATAGAAGTGGCACAGAGTCAGAGAAAGGGAAGAAAGTGGAGGCTGGAACTGATTACCGCATTGAATGGAGTAAGGGTTGTGTACCTTTCCTTTCCTTCTTTCCTTGTAGCTCTTTCCGTTCCCGCTATTCCTGAATCCGATGAAGGAATAGAGTAAGGGATCGGTACCTTTCCCTGTAGCTCTGTAGCTTTCGCCCCCACTATTTATGTAGTAAACAGAGTAGGGGCGTACCGATTCTAACATATGAGCTATTGAACTACTGAGCTTGAGCTACTCTTCTTTAGAACTATTATCTCTTGTTCTAGAGCTCTAATTGGCCCTTTGGTTCCTTAGAGAGAGAGTAGCTTAACACTTACTAACAGTGTTTCGTTTAAGTAGCTCCCCTCCCTTAGCTCCGGGGCGAGGGCTGCCTCTCCCTTTGCTTCACCACCAATGGGTACTAGAATGGAGCATTCGCAAGGCTGTTGAATTCGCTGTAGGGTAAATTTTTTCCTTGCGTATTCTTTTCTTCATTTGGTCTAATTACTTTTGAAGTCCTCTTATCATTTTGAATGTTAAGTGGTTCTAATAATTAAAATGTTATTCTAGGAACTTAGAAATTATTTTGGAAATTGATAATTTAAAGCACTTCAGATTTCTTTTTTGACCGAGTGTAGTAGAGTCATCTGGCCTCATTTCAAATTTCGAATGGGAATTCATTTTGCAAAACCGCCTCTTCAATTCTACCCAAAGCAATTTCATTTTATGGCATCATTAAGCAATTTTTCGCATGGGTAATTTCTTCAGTTGTTCAGCATTGATTATTGTATGTGTCGAGATTTTTCGCACACGGTTGTCAACTTGGTGGAGGCAAACACGATATAGGGTAAAAAGGTTGTAATTTGTTTTGTTATTTTCCCATTTCTTTTTTGAAATTTACATCTCAGTTGTTCAGCATCTCATTTTTTCGCACACGGTTGTAAAGTTTATTATGAATTAGTACAAAAGTTGATATTTCTTTGATTTTATGAGGAAATCACTATTCTTAGTGAAGTTATGATAGCTGAAAGGTTTCATGTTCTAAGTGAATTCCAAAAGGCATATGAAAATGATTGATTTTGCTAGCTATTTTTTGGGTTTTTCTTTGGCTTCACTTCTTCAGATCTAAAGGTGGGTATGGCCATTTTCATAGCCATTGTGATTTTCTTGGCTCGAAGTTCAAGTGTTTGTAAAAATGTCGCCTTTTAATGATTCTTCCTTTCTTAGTTATTAATGGGCCACACTGGGCACTTAATAGAAGTATTAGAGTTCTATTTTTTTTTTCAATTCTTGGATTAAATCGGATCTTTAGTAGGAGATTTTATGTTAAAGTTCTAAATTTATTCCCTGGTTTCATTTATTTATTGCATTGTTGTATAAGATCCTTTATTGACGTTGTTGAACTTTAGGCAGGAATCAGTGTAATTCGGGAAGGATACACAAGGTATACTCCAAATGTGGGCATTTTAGAACTCTGTTCAGCTATTTCCCACAAGTTGAAAGGTACTTTATCATGAAGTACACAACTTTTTTTGCTTGCTTTCTTTTCTTCTATTGATTTTCTTTTATGGGAGAGGAGAATGGAATATCTTACACACCTGTTCAGATTTTGGTGAGCAACGGTGCAAAGCTGAGTATTCTTCAGGTAGTTCTTGCAGTTCTTGCAGTTTGTTCCCCAGGAGATGAGGACATGAGGTAAACATAAACTTTCTAAACATTTTCCTCTCTTTTTATTTCTTTTTTTGCTATTTTGGAAGTTAATTATTCATCTTTTCAACATGAATCGTATATGAAATTGTCATGGAACTTTTCACAAATTTACAAGTCTAGATGCAACTTGAAGTAGTGGTAGACATGGAATTTACTTACTGGGTAAAACATGTGTAAGGGATGTATTTGGGGGACCATTATGTTATTCAGAACTTCTTGAGTTTTCATTTTCTTATTTGGGCGTGGCGGGAGTAAGAAATCTTTTTTCTCATATTTTATTAAGAATTTAATTTTACATGATGGAAAATAGAGTATGAATTATGGTCTCTCTGAATGTACCGACGCAATAGCATAGTAATATGATAAAGAACAAAAAAAAAATTATAAAAAAGGTACAAAGAGAGAATTGAGAGTAAAGAGGAATAATTTTATTCTTTTTAGACATGAGATAAATGTCCTCTCTATTAGATTTTTAGCTGCAAAGTGAAAATTTGAAGAAATTGTGGAACATTGACTGTTGGCTTGATGAAGGGCCTCCCCTTTGACATCATGTAATTTGGCTACAAAGGTTTGTGCTCTAGCTCACTTTTTGTTTGGTTATTGTGAAGGTTTCTCTTGCAATAAGAGCAAAATGGGAATTTTGGTGGATGCATAGCTTTGATTTGTGTAAAATTAAAAGCTACTAATATTGTGTGTTTCTTACTTCTAATGATTTGTTCATTTCCTTTTCTTATTATTTTTTTAATCGTGTTGTAATTGTTTTTTTTTTTTTTTTTTTTTTTGCTACAAAAATAGAATTGATGGGAGAGATTGTAGCTAAGAACACTGCTCGGGTTAATGAGTCACCTGCAACTATTACCAAATCCATTGATGTTGTGATAGAAGACTGTATGAAATTCCTTACATTTCATTTTTGTATTTTGCATTTATTTATTGATTTTAGTATGGCTTATTTTTCAGTAGGAAAAACCATCTTCCGTTAACACTCTGGGACAATCAAGTTGATTTGGTAAACTCTCACCTTGAGCCTGCCAAAGATGAACTTATTATACTTCTACTTCAGATATGTTGCATGTTAAATTAATTACCTAACAAAATATTTTCTCAAGCGAAGTACGAAGTACAAGTACATATTTTGTAACAGATGTGTTTTTCAATGTTCCAATTTCTAAGGTTGAGGATTACCGAAACAAGTATGGATCTTAAAATAAATATTTATAATTCAATATTTTTTTATTATTAGTTATCGTTTATAACCAATCGTTTAATAAATATTCACACTGTTGAGCAGTGTAGAGTGTTTTTTCCCAAAGGATTAGTCGAGTTTCTTATTCGTCTACATACTCTAATCATGATGACTTAGAGAGTGGATCGTGTGAGGTCGTAATAATGGAACATTTTCTCAAGTCTGCTAAGGTAATTTGAATCTATTTAGCCCCTAAAATGATATTCGTTGCACGTTATGCAACCATCTTATTTAACTACAAAAGTTTGTGGTCTAGCTCATTTTTTGTTTGGTTATTGTGAAGGTTTCTCTCGCAATAAGAGCATAATGAGAATTTTGGTAGATGCATAGCTTTGATTTGTGAATTAAAAGCTACAAAAATTTTGTATTTCTTACTTCTAATGATTTGTTCATTTCCTTTTCTTATTGTTATTTAAAGCTTCATATTCATTATGAGTTTAATCATGTTGTAATTTTTTTTGGTATAAAAATAGATCTAATGGGAGAGATTGTAGCTAAGGATACTGCTCGGGTTAGCGAGTCACCTGCAACTATTACCAAATCCATTGGTGTCGTGATAGATGACTTAGTGCATATTTCATTTTCTGCTGTGTAATAACTCTTGTAGTCAAGACTCACATATATAAAAATGCAGGGGGTTTATGTAAGAGTCGTCTGTTGTTTTTCTCTCATTTATGCACTTATTATATCTAGAGCTTATTAGATCTCTTTAGATGTGAAATTCCAATTTATTGAGATAATGCTCAACTTCTTCTTCTTGATATAAATATGGAAATCCCTTTTAGGATTAAGCTCATCACATTGAGATAAGAAGTTTTCCAGAACTTACTTTGATTTTGTCAACTTACCAAATTTGAATATTGATAATCAATATTATTCAATTTAATTTCTTTAAGTTCATAAGTTTATTATGTCAATTTGTTCATTAACAT
Source organism: Ligustrum vulgare (assembly GCA_963555705.1). Taxonomy (NCBI): domain Eukaryota; kingdom Viridiplantae; phylum Streptophyta; class Magnoliopsida; order Lamiales; family Oleaceae; genus Ligustrum; species Ligustrum vulgare. Next base: position 25,790,139 of record OY743188.1, read on the forward strand.
TTTCCATTGCAAAGAAACATAAAAATAATAGCATCCGTGTATCGCACGGATATATACTAGTTTCCACTTAAAACTATAATCATGGGCCATTTTATTTCTTTATTTTAAGCCCAGCCCAATAAAATTATGTGGGCGGACAATAACACGCTTAACTATTCCCATTTTTTACTATCCCAGATTTAGGGTTTCATAATCAGTGGAATCAGTTGCTCCATCCGAGAAGCTCACAACTCCGAAACCCTTTTCGCCGCCGTATAGCCGGAGACCCGGCACTTTTCCGTCACCATGGGGTACAAATCTTTTCAACTTTATTCATTCTACACACATTTTCCATAATTCTGCTATGTATTCTGTCAGGAAGAATTAGATTGCCAGGGGAAGTTAATTCTCTATGAATTTTTATGTGATTGTGTTAAAATGTCATCCTGTAATGATGGTTCTGCGAAAATAATGTTTTTCTGCTTTTTATACCTTGGTGAGCTGATGTTGGTGATAATTTAATAATATATTATAATATAATGTATTGTTCGTATTTGAAAATGAAAGGAATTTATTTTATTAGTTTGGAATGAATGTTATTAATACATTGTTTTGATGTATTGGAAGTTCGGTGACATCATTTTGGGCTGTGAATACTGATTTCTGTAAAAAGATTGATGCTGGAATGGTGGTGCCGGGAGGGATTTTATGGTTTTGATTGATTTTTCAGTCCATCTAGGCAAAGCTGAAAAGCCATGGGCGATGAGCAGTTTTGAATGCTAATGGATTTAAATTATGCCCCTGTTTGATAATCATTATATGGGAAAAATAATTTTTTGAATAGTGATTTTTAGGAGAATTTGTGGTTAAAAATTAAGGAAAAGTTTTGAGTTTATGTGCACATATTTTATTATGGGAATGTGTAGTTGAAAATGAGTTTTAAAAATGGTTATCAAACATGGGCTAAATGTCTCTCTAGACTGTTCCAAGCTTCTTTTAACCTATGTAGTTGCAGATCAGTGGAGATGAAACATTTAAAAAATATTTCAAGTATTTATTCCGTATAAAGTGTCGTCTCTTTAGAAGGATAAATTTTGTGAAATTATAAATAGATTTTCACAGTTCATCTTGGCAAAGCTGAAGAGCTCTTTTCAAAGTGCCATGAGCAATTTTGAATGCTAATGGACTAAATTCAAATGTCTCTCTAAAATGTTCTTGGCTTCTGTTAAGCAATTGAGTTTGCAGATCAATAGAACTGAAACAGTTAAAAAAAACATGCAACCATAAAAATAGCAGGTTATATACTCAATGAGTATTTCTTTTGTAGCAAGCGTTGTATCTTTGAAAAATAGTTTTTGTGGAATTGAAAGTGGTTACTTCCAGTCCATCTTGGCAATCCTGAAGAGCTCTTTTCAAAGGGCAATGAGCAGTTTTGAATGCTAATGGACTAAAATCAAACGTCTCTCCAAACTTTTCTCGGCTTCTCTTGAGCTATGAAGTTGCAGATCAGTAGAGATGAAACATTTGAAAAACATGAACATTAAATATGTAGGTCATGTAATCCATGAGTATTTACTTTGTCGAAGTGTTCTAGAAAGGGATTAGTTCTCGTGGAATTGAAAGTGGTTATTTCCAATCCATTTTGGGAAAGCTGAAGAGCTATTAAAGGGAAACCAGTAGCTTTGAATGCTATTGTATTCTCTTAACCTATGAAGTTGTAGATAAGCGGAGATAAACATATTAAAAAGTAGTACTGTTAAAATTTATAGTTTTGCATGGATATGTGGCTAGTAAATGTTTCTTTCATTGTTTCTCTTTGAAATGATTGGTTTCTCTAAAATTGAAATATTTATTGCCAATTTCCAGTCCATCTAGGCAAACTGAAGAGCCCTTTAAGGGCAATGAGCAGTTTTGAATGTTAATGGACACGCATCAAACATCCCTCTAAGATATTTTGAATCCCTGTTGGTCTGGTGTTGCAGAATAGTAGGACTGTAACCATGGTTTAAAAAAAATTCTGAGGCCAGCCTCAAGTTGAGGCGCTGGAAAAACGCCTCAGTATTTTTTGGCTTTCCGGATCAGACTTTACTCCAAAAAAAATAGCATATCGCCGGTGAGGCAAAACTTTTTAGTTCATAGTGAGGCTTGCGCCTCAAGGCTTACACCTAGCCTCACGAAGGAAAAACACCTCAGTACTCATTTCCGCCTTTTTGAACCTTGGTTGTAGTATTATATACCAAATATGAAGATGTATAATATATAGATAAACATTGATGTAGGAAAATCTTTGCAATGTGTATTATAAGACTGGTCCGTATCATTGGAAGTTATGGTGAAACCATTGAAATTGTTTGCTTGTAAATCACAGTATATTTCTCGTATGGCCAGATCTTCATGTGTGGTTTATTATGTTGCATGGACGCGACATGACATGGACACGCCAACACGTTATTTTCACAAACATAGACACAAATGTTAGTGATTTAACTGTAGCAATGCAGCGAACCCTTCACTTGTTTTTATCTTAATATTTGAATTTTACTTGTATCACGGTCCTTCCTCAATTGTTATGCACTCTTGTGTGCAATATTCATGTTTAGGCTGGCCAGAACTGCAGCATATGGAGTGTTTCTGTTAATTTTCTTTTCATTTGGAGTTGCTAATTGGTAATTACATTATGTGACTCTCTTATGCAGGAAGACACGTGGAATGGGAGCTGGTCGCAAGCTGAAGTCACATCGTAGAAGGCAAAGGTGGGCCGATAAGGCTTATAAGAAATCCCATCTTGGCAACGAATGGAAGAAGCCATTTGCAGGGTCCTCACATGCAAAAGGGATCGTTCTCGAGAAAATGTAAGAAATTGCTTGTATCTTTATTTCCCTTGAAAAACCCAAACTGCCATGTTTATAGCTCATTTCCTAGACTGAACTCATGCTACTGAATGAATTTCATAGTGGTATCGAGGCCAAGCAGCCGAACTCTGCTATTAGAAAATGTGCTCGAGTGCAACTGATTAAGAATGGGAAGAAGATTGCTGCCTTCGTACCCAATGATGGTTGCTTGAATTACATTGAAGAGAATGTGAGTTGTGATAAGTTTTTTAACTCTTGGTTTATTTATGATCCATATTGTGCTTCATTGATCTTCATGTTGACTTGAAAAAGTTTTATCTGGTTGACATGTAGGATGAGGTGCTGATTGCTGGATTTGGTCGTAAGGGGCATGCTGTCGGAGATATTCCTGGAGTCCGGTTCAAGGTCGTGAAGGTATCAGGTGTCTCCCTTTTGGCACTCTTTAAAGAAAAGAAGGAAAAGCCAAGGTCTTGAATGTCCAGTTGGAATGGAAGACAGGAATTGGCTTTGCAGATTTTGCAGTACATCCAAGTTATCTCAATGTTCTACTCATTTCCAGATTTTAGCATTTGTTCAATGTTTCAGTTTTGGGACATAAAATATCTCGACTGTTCAAATTTAAGGCCATATCTCGTTGGGAATCGGTTAGAATGGCTGTCCTCTTGATTGTAACTGCTACTATTTTCTACTCTTGTATGCTTTATCTTCATTTCTTTGCTATTTGAGTCCTTATATTTCATTGGTTTGCCAATTAGGTTGTTGACGTGTTACTGCGATTTGTTATTACTTGGTTTGAAACCATAACAATATCAACCTACTGTCGTGTATGCCAAATGCACAAAAAATAGCGACAAATCTACAATTTACTTTTATCAAACATTATTTGATGTTATAATGTTTGTGATGTGAATTCGGGTAGGAATTACGTCGAACTCATGGAATTATGATTAAGAACATGCCTGTTAAGTCAAATTCAAGTTTCAAGACTCGCAAATCAAGAACTAAATATATATATATATATGATTAAGAACATGCGTGGAAAGTCAAATTCAAGTTTCAAGCCTCACAAATCAAGAATTCAATATAGATTAAATTTGAGACTCGTTGATATACGAAATTAATAATCAAAATTTTCGAAAGCTAAAAGGGGTACATAATCCCGTAATGAGTTCTATGGTTGAACTTCTTAAAGATGTGAATCTTTGATAAGTTTTATATGGAATTATAGAATAGGCATTAGTCAAAGTGAACAAATTTATCTTTCCAATGGACTTCGTGATTTTGAATATTGAAGAGGACAGAAGAATGCTGCTTATACTTGGTCGAACCTTCCGTGCCATGGGATGAGCTTTGATAGATACAGAAAAAGAGATGTGAGCTTAATGGTATAGGATGAACAAGTGACTTTCGGCTTTACTTGACAAATAAATCAATACCATCAACAATAAAGTTGCTTCAAGTTGGAAGATTAGGTAAAAAATAGTGATAAAATTCTGAAGAAAGGGGTAAAACCAGAGGAATGTCAACTCACTTATCGCAAATTTTAAAAAGTGTGGAAAAAGATTGAGAGATGCAAAGTGGTCAATTGTACGCAATGCAAAGCATTAGAGCCCATTTTAGGCTAGTATAACGAAAGTTGCAAAATTTGAGCTAAAGACTTATCAAGAACTATAAGGTGGTATCCCAATTTCTAAACCTTAAAAACTTGAATTTTAATTTCATATAGTTTGCATTAGACCTGAGGACACATTTCTCATATTTTTAGTAGAGTTTTTATTATTTGGGAGAAATTTTATCATTGTAGTCCCGTAAGACCAATTAGTCTATTTTTACATATGCAATTTTCGAGAGAAGGTTGTCACAGGGTTCAAAATTTAAAAAAAAAAAAAAAAAAAAGGATAAACCAACCTGACCCAATAGGATAAGATCTAGCATCGTCATCACATACAAGAGTTTAAATCTTATATTACTGTAATATGCATTCTCAAGGTTGCACTTAGATTTTCAATCTTCAAAACATTTTTTTTTTTCTTTTTTTTTAAAATTATCTTTTCTTTTCTTTTTTTTTGAAAATAAAATTATCTTTTATTTATTTTATTTTATTTTTTTGAAAATAGAATTATCTTTTCCTAATTATAAGATTTTTGAAGAAATGTACACTCTATGAAGATAGTTTTTATTAAAGTTATAGGTTGAAAGTATTTTGGGTGTGGATCTACTTCTAATATTTAAACCTTATATGTTACGACTAATGTCTATTGTAAATTCTTATAGGGAAATGCCAAAACTAGCAAAAATGTTATCTTGATATCGACCAATCAGAATTATCAATGGCTCAAATGCACATTAATATACCTTTTGTAGAGGATCTGGCTCAAATGTCCATTTATCTCAAGTTCATGAAAAAAATAATATCTAAAAAAGGAAAGCTTGGGAAATTTGAGACAGTATCCTTAATCGAAGAGTGCAATGCAATTTTACAAAACAAACTTCCACCAAAACACAAAGACCCAAGGAGTTTCTCTGTTCCTTGCACTATTGGTAACTTAAATTTTGATAGAGTTTCATGTAATTTAAGGGTGAGTGTTAATTTAATGCTTCTTTCTATCTACATGAAACTTGGATTGAGAAAACTCAAACCCACCACCACCACCACATTGCAGTTGGCTAATAGATCGATAAAAGTGTCCATATGAAACTATAGAAGATATTTTAGTCAAAGTGGACAAACTAATCTTTCCAGTGGACTTCATGATTTTGGTTATTGAAGTGGATAGAAGAATACCGCTTACACTTGGTCGACCATTCCTTGTCACGGGACGAGCTTTGATAGAAATAGAAAAAAGAGAGGTGGGATTGAGGGTGCAGGACAAACAAGTGACTTTCAAAATTTCTCAACAAATAAATCAATACCATCAACCAGAAAGTTTCTTCAAGTTTAAAGAGTTGGTCAAAAATAGTGATAAAATTCTGAAGCACGAGGTAAAGCCAAGGAAGGTCAACTCACTTATCGTAGATTCATAAAAGCAATGAAAAAGAATGAGACATGTAAAGGGCAATTGTAAGCAATGGAAAGCGTCATAGCTTATTTTAGGCCACCATAATGAAAGTTACAAAAAGTTGAGCTAGATACTATAAATCAAAAGCTATAGGGCGGTATCCCAATTTATAAACTTTAAGAACTTGAATTTTAGTTTCATATAGTTTGCATTAGGATCTCCATTAGACCTTATGACACATTTCCCATATTTTTAGAAGAATTTTATTATTTAAGAAGAAAAAAAATATATTTGTTGTCCCGTAAGACCAACTAGTCTATTCTTACAAATGCAAATTTTGGGAGAAGGTAATCACACGGTTTGGAATTATAAAAAAAAAAATGGATAAACAATTCATACTCAATAGGATATAATCTAGCATCGTCATCACATACAAGAATTGAGCTTATATTAATGTGATATGCATTATTAAGGTTATACCTAGATTTTCAATCTTCAAAACAATTAGGAAAAAAAAATATCCTTTCCTCATTATAGGATTTTTGTAGAAATATACACTATTAAAATAGTTTTTATTAAACTTAGAGATTGAAAGTCTTCTTGGTGTAGATTCACCACTAATATTTAAACATTATATGTTGTTACTAATGTCTATTGTGAATTCTTATAGGAAAAGCTCAAGTCTAGCAATAAGGTTGTCCTAATATCCACCAATCAAAATTATCAATGATCTTTCTCACCTCCAAGTCATACCCAGGGAGTACACTATTCCTTTTTGGGTTTTTATTTAGCATAATTTTTTGACACATTAAAGATAATGTAATTCTTAAGTTTTGGGCTGTACAAAATTCAAGTAATTGTTTAATTTTCGCCTTTTGCTTTTATTGAATTTTTTTTTTTTTTTTTTTTTTTTTTTTTTTTTTTTTTTTTTGCATGTTTGCACGTTAGGGTAAATAGTCTTTCCGGCTCATGATGTAACTTAGTTGAAAATGAGTGATTCATGAATTATAGGCATGGATGTTATACTTGTAGTAATTTAATTTATGCTAGATTATTGATTGATCTCGTCAACTTGATTATTGCCCAGATAGGTGGTACATGAATAGAAATAATAGGTTGTTAGTATGGAACTAAGGATACAAACTCATATGAAAATTATTACTCAATCTCTTTACCAATTAAATAGATAGTTTGGAGAGTGGAGCTGGTGGTAGTAGCTATTTGGGGATATGTTGATTCCATTAGTGCAAAAAATTATGTTTGGAGTTATCTTGACAGACAGATAGAATCTAGGTAACAACCAAATGTTGGTAATCATCCCCATCATTAAATTCTTGCATAAAATAGAAACATGCATGCATCTTTTTTACCTCTTTGTAGCCATTTTTTCTCGATTTATTAAGCCTGTAAGGGTATGTATCCAATACTTGGTACCCTATCGTCATCTGACTTGGATCAAGTTGGCCAACAAGAGATTTTATATATATGTGGTAGAGATACAGAATTGGCAGTTTTATCATGATTTCTTAGCCTTAACGCGGTTTCTTCGGTCCCACTTCTATGTTGACTTCTTTGATAGTGAAACCTTTGAATATGTAACAACTCAAAAATTTCGTACCTTAGTTCATTTATTGAGAGAGTCGGAATCAAGTATTTTCTTAGTAAATAGCCAATTTCTGATGAGATAGTATAGAAATTATAAGAAAAGTGGATAAATTGACCTTTATTGTAATTATTGGAGACTAAGTTGGCATAAAAGAAAGTTGTATATGATGTTTGGACTCAATCAAATGGAATTTCATAATTGAGGGTTAAGTTGGAAATTTTAGAAAGTCCTATTAATTACAGTTTTGCCATTGTGATGAGCACGACTTTGGAATCATTTTGTGGATTATATAGTGATCTTTGGCCATTGCAAGATATACCATTTTATAGTTCATGATGAGATCTAAGAATTGATATCAAGTTTGATCATATTTGAGTTCGAGAAGTGCCTAAAAAGTCGAGGTAAAGTTGTATGTGAAAAGTAGTTGGAATGCTGAAAATCCTCAAAATTTTCCTAAGTATAAATTGGTGGTCGAGCAGCCATTTTTGGACGTGTAGAACGGGCGGTATAATGATTCACTTTCTTTGCATGTGCAACCGTTACGAAGCTTGAAGTGTGAACTTTACGACGATATAAAGATTGGACAAAACGGAGCTCGTTTTGATCTTCAAATATTGACCCGAAGATGGTAACTTGAGATTGAAAAACCTAGGAATTTTATTAATAAAATAATGGAAAAATGGACACTTGGCATTCCCATATTATTACTTTAAGGGCATGTTTGACACATCAATTTATTTTGGTGAGAAGTAATTATTTACCAAAAGTTTTAGGGCTTGGATGATAGAAAAAAAAGCTTTGAGAACTTAGTTTTAATTTATAAGGTCCAAATTACATATGATAAGAATGTTGGGGGTTTATTTGACATATACATTATATATATATACCCAATTAGATGAACTTTAGCCTCAATTCTTCTTCTTCTCTCGGTGGAGACAAGAGAGAACTTGATAGAGAAGCTGCTGAATGAAAAATGGGGAAGAAGATGGAAGAAGGGAAAATTTTCTATTGGACGAGGCTATCAGAAGCCTGGATAGAGGCATAACGAGAGGCTTCTAGTAGCCTTTCGTAGTTCTAGGTAGATTGTTGTAAACTGCGAAATCCTCATTTTTGGATGGATTTTCTAGGTAAAACTTGGACTAAGAAGTAAGATTTTAGTATATTGAAGTTACTCTATCACTTGGTTAAATGATTGTAGGTGTATTGACTTAAAATCATCTTATCTAAGTTGGAGGTGAGTGAAACTTGATTTGTGTAATATTGTGTTAAGTTTTTCATATAGTGTTGGAGTATTATTCTTAAATTACAGAATTTAATATGTTCTTTATTGATTATGTTGATTTTCTGAACTATGTTTCAATATTTAATGTTAAGAACATAAATGCCTTCGAAGTGTTTGATGAAATGTGTGAGTAAAACATTTATGTGTTTTCTTGCAATTCTTGTTATGTAAAGTTTAGTTTCTATAGTAAGGTAATATCCTTGACTGATTAGAGTTATATAGTTGTGATTATTTAATACTTAATGTTGGATGTCATGCTTTTCCTTAACTTTTTTCACTTAGTACTAATTTAAAGTTAATTTTTGTTCAATAACTTATGTTTCTTTTGGGATCTAAAGAGCTACTGCAATAATTTTGTGTTTTATTTAACTGCATGTTGGATCCTTGATTTCTATGAGAGTTATCATCACCAAGACAATATTGCATGTGTATAAAATGAAGTAAAACAAGCTCTCAACTTCAAAAGTGATTAATTTACCTTAATCTAGCATTTTCAGATTCTTGAATAATGTTAGTGGTATAGTTTATAGTTATTTTCAGATTCTTGAATTCTTGTTTAAGGTTATTTATATATTTTAAAGTTAATTCCTGATTCTTGAATTCTTGAATAATGTTACTTATATATTTTAAAGTTATTTTCAGATTCTTGAAATAGTTTATTTAGAGTACTTTAAGTGAATTTTCATATTCTTAACTAATGTGGATTTAATACTTTAAAGGAAATTTTAAGACTTTTAAATGATGATATTTGGATACTTTAAAGTTAAATTCAGATTCTTAAATGAAGATAATTGAGTATTTTAAAGTTATTTTCAGAATTTGGATGAATTCATAAGCATTTTGTTACAATTACATCTTTAAGTAGACGTGTTAAAGTTTAATTTCAGATTCTTTAAATTAATTCCAGTAACTTGTAAGTTCATTGATCTTTATAACATGTCTAAACTTAAGTTTGCTCTTATTCACTTTGAATTTAGCAAGCTTTCCCCCATTGAATGGTAGTTGCTCTTTGATTATGTGAAGCACATGTGAGCTTAATTGATATACATTAGTAGTTAAAGCTCCTATTATGTTAAATTCAAAGAATTCTATCTTGCATGCAAAGACTTGAACAAGATTAATGTGCTTTCATGTTGAACAAGTAAAGTAACTGGAAGTTTGACTTCATAAGCATGAGACGTTGAGATATAATTCTCATGCAAAATGTATTCATATCTCACTCTTTAAGCATGCAGTTAGGTTCAAAAGTATACCTAAGAATGTGCATGAACAAGACTAAAACTCTAAGATGTTAAGTATTCACCAGTTTGGGATTCTAGATGCCCAAGGGGATAATTCCCGTATTGTACCGGAAGGGTACCATAATTGTACCGGAAGGGTACTAGATTTGTTCCGGAAGGGTATCAGATCTTATATTTACCAGAATTATACCGGAAGGGTACCAGATTTGTGCCGAAAGGATATCAGATCTTATATTTATCAGAATTGTAACCGAAGGGTACTATATTTGTGCCAGAAGGGTATCAAATCTTATATTGATCGCTCCGTGAATACTTACTCTTAGGGTAGGGGCCCAAAGAAATTAATAAATGAAGTTAGAGAGTCCATGCATTACATCATGACATGCATATCCTTTTAATTACATTGTGTAAAAGAATGTTAGGTAACATGTGAATTCAAGTATTCTTTTGTTGAGATTTCATGAGACAAGATGTTTTATATGGTAAAAGATACTTGAGATGATTCCGGACAGATTTATATGATTTACTTATTCTCCTCAAAGTTAAGAGGTAGAGTGTAATTTGAGAATGATATGTAATATGCAAATTCAAGTATTCTTATGTTGAGATTTCATGAGACAAGATGTTTTATATGGTAAAAGATACTTGAGATGATTCCGGACATATTTATATGAATTACTTATTCTCCTCCAAGTTAAGAGGTAAAGTGTATGATTTATATTCATTCTTAAGTGAAAGTTTGACAAGAAAATATTGAGAATGATATCAACTTATATGACTTTATACACTTTATGTTAAAATTAACCTCTTATTACATATATTAAGTTTTATTCACTGGACCATGTGGAATGAAATTTTATTCTTTTAGTATTTAAGAGTTAAATACTATTTGGGGCTCGATTTTGAGATGTATAAATAGATTCTTATGAAAAAAAAATGGGCCTTGTATTTTAAAATTCCGCTTGATGTTTAAATATTATTTTTATGAAGTATTGAAATTGTTTTTAATGTTGTTGTTGTGAAAATGACAAAATTAAAGTAGGAATGATAATCCTAAATGTTTAACAGGGTAAACTCATTGTTTAGAAAATTTTAAAATGGTTCTAAACAAGTTTAGAAAGAGTTTTTAGCAAATATATTAAATTTGCCCTGTTTCTAAAAGTACGCTATTAGAAGCCTCCTGCAGCTTGATTTCTAATCCAAAGCAAGGCCATTAGAAACCTTCTGAAATTGGCTTTCTCTGTTCAAAAGCAATTGAATAAGTAAAGAATTTATGTATACATCTCAATGTATAAATAGTCTATGTATGTATTACTTAAAAAAAAAGGCCTAAATTTTGGGGTCGTGACAATGTATATTCTAATAACTTTTCGGGTAAAGAACAGTAATGTTATTGTAATTTTGTAATGGTTTGTTGTAAAAGTGGAAGGAAGATCTTTTGGGTACTTTTATAAATCTTCTTTTCAAAATGATGTTGTAAATGAGCTCAGGAAGGTTTATATAATATGTTTTATGTGAAATTCATGGATTTAAAGATATATTTTAGTATACAGAAATTAGGTTTGAGTCTATTACCTGTCTACACTTAAACCCTAGATGTCAAAACTAAAAAAAAAAAAAAAATCCTCGAAATTAGTACATGCGTCAACACCAATGGTTGTGATTGTTGTGATCTTATGAATTCCCATTATTGATTTTATTTAATTAGGTCTTATACTAACCCAATATAGAGATATGTGGTTGACCTAATTGAGAATTTGATCAAATACTAATTTAGGAAGAAAATTTTGGATGAGAAGTTGAATATGATAGCTAAGGTAAAATCGTAAGTCTCAAGACCTTCACTTCAAAACATAAATCCAATTCTTGATTTTCACATAATTAGTAGGCTTTGATAGTTATTTGCTTTTAAAATTTTAGTAGCTTAACCATTGACTCATTGTGTTTTTCTTAAACTAGGTTTAACTTAATCAACGCTAATACTAGATAAAATAAACATCATGGGTTCGCTAACCTGGACTCTCGAGTCCACGTTACTACTATTTTTACTATTGTACACTTGCAATAGTTTTCACAATAGGAATCGTCATCCTAAAAGTAGATAAAGTAACTACTTAATTATATTTTGTTGAATATGGTCAAAATCTGAGCTCAATGTTTAGTGATGCCTAATTTTCTACATTTGTGATCGGTTTACAAGACTGTCAAAGAAACGACACTGAAGTTGGTGAAAATTAGAGATTTAAAAAGGTCATTTATGCATGTTCCTAATTATTGAATCTCGGATGGGGATAAAACACATAAACAACATGTTAGAGGAAAGAATTACAAATTGATTGTCTTCTGTGATCTTGTATATTTCGAGATTTCACTCTTTTGTCTTTAGTAAAAAAAAGTAAAGACTAATAATTAGATTGAGTGGTCTAAGATCGACTAGACATGATTTAATTATTGGACTTTGGATAATATATGTCCGATCAGGTCCATGCGGTAGATCCATAAGTATTGGTACTTAATTGCAATTAATATAAAATTTTTGGGCTTAATTGTAATCACAATAAAGTTTTGTACTTAATTGTAATTGTCACGGACTCATGAAAGTTGTAAACTTAATTGTAATTGGATTGATATTGTCTCATCTCTATAAGTAAAGACTACATGGTGCCTAGAGATCCTACACTACATAGAATTCAATAAGTACTTCATGATGTTTAATTTAGAGAAAGAAAATAGAGTTTTCATGTCTAATAATTTGTTTCTTGGTTTAAATAAAATAATGTGCCCACCAACTGGTTTAATCTTGAATTCAGAGAATACCGTAGAAGGTTTGGAGGTTTGGAGCATAAGGTTCTTGGAATTAAAAACTGGAAACTGGTGATACAAAAAAATGGAATTTCGTGATTCATACTCAATTCAAGAATTGATCATCAAACTTAAGCAATAAATTTTAATCTTTTATTCTTGATATAACATATAATGAACATTTAGACGATCTTATTTCTTGAAAAATATTTTATTTAATTTTCGAGTAATTTTGTTTCCACAATCCAACATTAAGAATATACTAAGTGAATGTTCATAGACCTATTAAAAACTCTTGTACATGACCTATTATTGCTATAAAAAAAATTTAGAAGAGGAGACCAAAATAAAAAAATAAAATATTAGTAGTATGACTGCTTGTGATTGTGATTAATGTAATTATATTATTTTAATACATCCAGTGAGAACTGAAGCATAACGGTAATGAAAAAATAATTTATATAACCAACTCCAATTTTTATTTATATAGTCCCTATTCGTGGGTGATTAAAATCAGATTTTTTTAGATTTTGATAGAAATTGATGAAATGTATAGTTAAAAAGTTATGAGTCTCATAAAATATGTGGTTGATATTAATTATTGACTTTGACATAAATTAAAATCTAGATTGTAATCTTTTCCAAGTAGGAGCATAATATATCAGTATAAACATGGGGCTTTCATCCGTCCATTTTGTTGAATAACGGACGTGTGAAATCAGGGTACCTTCAACACTTGACATTGTTGGAAGAATTTTTAAATAAATTAGATTTGCATTGATTAAAAGAAAAGAAAGATAAAAGTAGTGAAAACGGACCAAACAAGACTGAATGAACTGGACCGACCAAAAAAAGAACCATGCAATTGCATGGTTCTAAGTGTGGCGATCGCATGGTTGATGGAGTTTCGCCTTAGGTGCTACATATGCATGGTGTGCTATTGCATAGCGTTTATACCATGCGATGGCATGGTGACCCTTGGGGCATTTTAAGTTTGAATCTTCAAGTGACTTTTGGTTATTTCACATGCCTTTTCATGTTGGAGACACATATGAAGTGTTGTGACCATTGTAAAGAGTTGTAACCATTAACAATGCAATGTTTCAAGTTTTATATTCAGTGAATTCATTTGTTGATTTGAAACATATTGATTTCCCCTCTCTTCTCTACTTGAGTTATCCTCTTGCATTAAAATCATTTTTTTTTCTCTTAAATTCAAAACTTCTAGTATTCATTTTCCGCAGCATTGAATATTAGACTCTCCTGTGTGATATACTTTTATCTTTGTTTTCAGGTTTGTTCCCAGATATTGTACGTTCGTCATCAAACAAAATTTGATTATATTGTATCATGGAGGCTTATTTGGATCCCTCATGCATACTATTTGGTGGGACAAATAAAGTCTAAAGGAAAGGGAGTATCATGCCTTGGAATCTTCAAAGTTACTACGAAGTTTAGTAACCACACCACCAAAATTGTTTCAACAATCTTTAAACTTTATTCTACGTGTTTATTGTGATGGCCCGTACACCTTCTTCGCTTCGTGATCTTGCCTTAGACTTTGTAAAGTTGGAAAGATTTGAAGGCTCAAACTTCGGGCGTTGCAAAACAAGTTACATTTCTTACTCACTACTCTCAACATGGTTTATATTCTTATCACTCCAAAACCAGAAGAAAGGAGGATGAAAGTTTGGAAAATACAAGAGCAAGTCAAAATGGTAAGATGATTACATATGTAGAGGTCATATATGCAATGTCATGTCGGATGCTTTGTTTGATCAATACCATGAAAAAAGAAGTGCAAAAGAAATTTGGGATGCATTGGAAGCAAAGTACATGTCCGAGGATGCTATAAGTAAGAAATTTCTTGCCTCCAGATTTCATTCATATTATATGGTGGATAATAAGAAGGTAATTGAGCAAGGCCGACATCATTATATTGAAGAGGATTTTAGAGTGAACAACGCTGAAAGAAGTAATGACCAATCTTCAATTGTCCATATGGTGGAGGAAGAGAAAGACACGGAAAAGGAAAAAAAAACATAACTTCTTAAATAAAAACAAAAAGAGGAAATTTAACTCCAAAGATAAAGACAAAAAGAAGAAGGGACCATGTTTCAATTGTGGTAAGATGGGACATCTCAAGAGGAATTGTCGCCTTGTAAATAAAAAGAAACAAAATGGGAACATAAACTTCGTGGCTATGATCAGTGAAGTGAACATGGTGGAAAAAAATAATCAGTGGTGAATCGATTCCAGTGCCATTAAACATGTTTGTAAGGATCAAAATTCTTTCACTACTTATGAACCTGTAGAAGATGGAAAAATTCTCTACATGAGAAACTCTACTAGGGCAGATATTCTTGGAAAAGTCAATATTAATTTAGAATTTACTTCCGGGAAAATTTTAACTTTAAAGAATGTTTATCATGTACAAGATGTTTGAAAGAACCTTGTGTCTGGAAGTCTACTTAATAAGTTTGATTTCAAACTTGTATTTGAGTCAAATAAGTTTGTATTGTCTAAGGGAGGAGTCTTTTTTAGAAAAGGGTTCATGCATGATGGAATGTTTAAACTCAATATTATGAATAAAAATACAAATTCCATTTACATTGTTGTTGATTCCTTATCTATTTGACATTCACGTTTAAAACATGTAAACATCAGGAAAATGCATGATATGAATATGCTTGGTTTAATTCCTAATTACAAACATGATTTAGAAGAAAGATGCAAAGTGTGTGCGCTCTTACTAAAATCACTAGAACTCATTTTCCTAAAATTGAAAGTAGTTCTTTACTTGAACTTATTCATATTGATGTATGTGTCTATGTGATTTACATAGCACACCTAGTAGAGGAGAAAAAACTTTACTTTGTGACTTTCATTGATGATTTTTCAAAATTTTGTTATGTATATTTAATGCATTCTAAGGATAAAACTTTGACTAAATTTAAAATCTTTAAAAATGAAGTTGAAAACTTGTACAATACTAAGATTAAATGTCTTAGAAGTGAATGGGGATGGTGAATCATTTCCCCACTAATTGTGGAGATGTTGAAATTATTCATGAAATATCTATTGCATATGCCCCTCAATAAAAAAGTATAGCCGAAAGGAAAAATAGGACATTAACCGAAATAGTTAATGCTATGTTGAGCAACTCGGGTTTAAGTAAAGGATATTGGGGTAAAGCTTTGCTTATCGCATATCATATCCTAAATTGAGTTCTGAGTAAAGGAAACAACGTTACTCTATATGAACTTTGGAAAAAGCGAGAACCCAACTTGTCTTATCTACGTGTTTGGGGATGTAGAGCAATAGCTAGATTTCCCAACCCAAAGATGAAAAAGTTGGGAGAAAAATGAATAGAACCAATATTTATGGGATATGCGAAATATAGTAAAGGTTATAGGTTAATAGTATTAGAACCTAATATTTTGGTTGAAATCAACACCGTAACAGAATCTAGAGATGCTATATTCTATGAAAAAAACTTTACTACTATTCCTAGGCTTGTTATTCCGGATAACACTAAAACGGATGTAGGAAAATAAACCAAAAGAAAAGTAGATGAAGAACTTTCAAAAATTATAAAGAGTAAAAGGGCTAGAAAAGAGAAAACTTTTGGGTCTGATTTCATTATACATCTAGTGGAAGGTACTACAGAAAAAAAAATCGTAGTAACTCAATCTATTTAGTCATATCCTCTCACTTATGAAGAGGCTATGAAATCTAATGATTCATCTTTTTGGAAAGAAACTATAGATGATGAAATGTCATCTATCATGAATAACAGAACTTGAAAACTTGTATACCTTCCTCTGAGTTGTAGACCTATTGGATGCAAATAGATCTTCAAGAAAAAGATGAAAGTAGATGGAGCAATAGACAAGTTCAAAGGAAGATTAGTGGCAAAAGGCTTTACCTAAAAAGAAGGTCTTGATTATTTTGATACCTATGCACGAGTTGCTAGGATTGGTACTATTAGAACCTTAATTGCTTTGGCATCCATTTATAAGTTTGAAACTCATCAAATGGATATTAAAATTGCACTCCTAAATAGAGAATTGGATGAAGAAATATATATGGAGCAACCGGAATGTTTTGTCTTACAAGGACAAGAAAGGTGTGTAAATTAATTAAATCATTATATGGACTTCAACAAGCACCTAAGCAATGACATGAGAAATTTGATAAAGTTATCATTGCTAATGGATTTAAGATCTATGAATCAGACAAATGTGTATATAGCAAGTTTAATGAACACAAAGGTGTAATTATTTGTCTATATGTGGATGATATCTTAATATTTGGAACGGACTTAGAAATAATCAAATCTATTAAGTCGTTGTTGCTATCTAAATTTGATATGAAAGACATGGGACTTGCGGATGTGGTTTTATG
The DNA here is from genome assembly GCA_963555705.1 of Ligustrum vulgare. NCBI lineage: Eukaryota > Viridiplantae > Streptophyta > Magnoliopsida > Lamiales > Oleaceae > Ligustrum > Ligustrum vulgare. The sequence goes on from OY743188.1 coordinate 25,807,307, forward strand.
AATTAAAATCATAAGGAAAGAAAACAGGATCATACTTACTCAGTCACATTATATTGAAAAAGTGTTGAAAAAGTTTGATCATTTTAATTGCAAATCATTATCTACTCCATTTGATTCAAAAGTTAGGATGTATCCTAACACCGGTAGAGCAATTTCTCAATTAGAATATACTCGGGTTATTGAATATCTTATGTATGCAATGACATCTACAAAACTGGAGATTGCATTTGTCGTTGGTAAAATGAGTCGATATACTACTAATCCTAGTCAATTGCATTGGCAAGGAGTTAATAGAATTCTAAAGTATCTAAAACGTACTATGGATTATGGTATTCATTACTCCGGCTATCCTCTAGTCTTCGAAGGATTTACGGATGCTAGTAGGATTACCGATTGAGAAGATTATGCATCAATAGTGGATGTATATTCACACTTGGTGGAGGTGCTATGTCATGGGGTTTAAAGAAATAAACTTGTATATGATATTCCACCATGACTGTAGAATTTATAGCATTAGCTTCATGTAGTAAAGAAGTGGAATGGCTAAGGAATTTATTAATTGAAATTCCTATTTTGCCTAAACATATGCCTCCGGTATCTATTCATTGTGATAGTGAGGCTACATTGTCTAGAGCATATAGTCAAATTTACAATGAAAAATCTAGAAACATTGGGTTAAGACATAGTTCGGTTAGACAATTAATTTCTGATGGGGTTATAACGTGGATTATGTAAAGTCAAGTCAAAACTTGGTGGATCCTTTAATGAAAGGTCTTCCAAGGGCTTTAGTCTCTAAAACATCAAAGGGGTTGAGATTGTGGCCAATTCAAAATAATCAGTAATGGAACCTTGACCTAACACTTGAAACATCAAGTTCTAAGGTTAAATGAGTGAAGTGCATTATATGAGTGATTCCATATGTTCAAATTAATCCCAAGGTACAAATGTTTGGAAATGTATCACTAAGGGTAAGTTAAGTTAGATGACCCTTAATAAACTTATATAGATATCTATGAAATGCTTATATAAGTATTGGGGATGGTGCCATCTCCAAAGTGGTTTGGCCAAACTACTCAAGATATTTATGAAAATAAAACCAAGATTTGGGATGCATGGCCTATTCACGTATCTGTTGTTGAACACAATAAAGATACTCAAACAAATGTGTGAGGTGTTTTCAGTTAATCTCTTAAGGTCGTTGGTTCAAAGCTTGTCTACCATGTCACCTTGATTGACATTTGAAACGTTTTCACTATGTAAAGGGTCAAGTCCCACAGATACCTTCACTTATGCATAAGTTTGGAAAACTTACACAAGAGACTTTTTCAAAACCTCATTCATTTTGAAAATGTTGGAAGATTGTTGAAGGAGTTTTCTAAATAAAAATCGAATTTGCAATTGTTAAAAGAAAAGAAAAGAAAAGTAAAATCAAAGGAGTGAAAATGGACCATGTGGACCGAATGAATTGAACCAGACAGGACAGGACTAGATCGACCAGAAAAAAGAACCATGCTATTGCATGGTTCTAAGTGTGGCGATCGCATGGTTAATGGTATTTCGCCTTAGGTGCTATATATGTATGGTGTGCGATCGCATGATGCTTATATCATGTGATCGCATGGTGACCATTGGGGCATTTTAAGTTTGAATTTTCAAGTGACTTTGGGTTATTTCACATGCCTTTCATATTGGAGACACATATGAAGTGTTGTGACTGTTGTAAAGAGTTGTAACCATTAACAATGCAATGTTTCAAGTTCTATATATAGTGGATTCATTTGTTGATTTGAAAAATATTGATTTCTCCTCTCTTCTCTACTTGAGTTATCTTCTTGGATTAAAATCATTTTTTTCTTCTCTTGCATTCAAAACTTCTAGTATTCATTTACCGCAGCCTTGAATATTAGACTCTCCTGTGTGATATACTTTTATCTTTGTGTTCAGGTTTATTGCAGGATATTGCACGTTCCATTGTATCTTTGAGGCTTATTTAAATCCCTCGTTTATACTATTTGGTGGGACAAATAATGTCTAAAGGATAGCGAATGTTGTGTCTTGGAATCTTCAAAGTTACTACGAAGTTTAGTCATCATATCACCAAAATTGTTTCAACAGATATGTTCCATATGACTCATAAGATTTGAGAGAAATTGAACGAAATTGCTTCACGGCCTTCTAAACTAATTTCATGCTTTGCTTAAATGGGCGAACAGCCCAACCCTCTAACATACTAAAGTCCCAGTTGGTGAAGAATTGAATCAATCGATATGAAGGTGCCATGTCTTTTCATCGTTGTGAGCTCCTTGGGAGTCTTACCTCTAGGCAAATATGGATAGACTACACGTGGCCTTTACTTGGAGTAGTATCTCGAGCCTTTAATCTAGATTTGTCGAGGGGTCGATCTTTGCCTCTAGTCCAATTTCATCAAGACCCCATTATTTAAATATCTTTGCACCGCAGCTAATGTGACACTCTCACCTTTTGGTATACTCAACAACGCTTTAGCATCTGTTTGGTAAATCGTTTATAAAGCAATTGTTTATAAATATTATTTATAAATAGCGACATAATAACATTTTATTGGTCTATTTTTTCAAAAGTAAAAAATGGTGGGCAAAAATTTTTTATCAGCGAAAATTATTGACTTTTAAAAAGAAAATATTTAGTAAGACTTTGTTATGTGGCCTTTTATAAAAATTTTTTTACCAAAACGGAGTGTTAGTGTACTAAGAAGACTAGTCTATCATATCCATTGGTTCATTGTTTGGATAAATTTTTTAGTTCATACCTTGTGCTTGTATTTTCTCTCTACATTCGCTAACTTTAAGAATTCAAAAGGCGAGAAAAACACTTCGGCATCTTTGGATTATATATTAAGCCCATGTTTGATTGACATTATAAAGAGAAGTTAATTTTTTAAATAGTAATTTTTTAAAGAATGTGATTAAAAAATAGAAAAAAGATTTGTTTCATGCATAGAATATTTTATTGTGTGAATGAATAGTTAAAAATAAGTATGAGACAAAAGATGTTTGAAAAAATGAGAGACTGGCAGAGGCTACAAAGCTCTATTCTAAGTCGAATAAAGGTATTATCATCCCAACCTTACACCTATTTTGATCACCCACTCACATGAAATGGTGCGAGCCCCATCATTGATGAGTGGGTCACACAAACCCATGTGAGTAAGTTGTCAAGGATGGGAGCAAGGATGAGGTGTAGGTAGCATTGTCCTTCTAGGTCTTGCTCATCCAGTCCTATTTTCGAGTCATGCAAAACCATATATGTATTATATTTTTCTATAAAAAATTTCGGATGCTTCTAAACTCGTACTACTATATCACGCTCAAATTATTGGGTAATTGTCTCAAATTGTCAAAAGTTAGAGGACTTTAATTGTAATTGGAGAACAAGTTTTGTAATTCAACTGAATTATGATACGAATCACAATGGAAAGTAAATTATGAAATTTGTTGCTATTGATTACGTGTCTTACGCGGATTAAATCTTGAGAAGAGCAATTAACCAAGGAAACCAATTTTACAGTTCATGTCGAAGTGAAATATAGTCATGACGTGATTTGTTTTATATAAATACACGTATTATTATCTTTTATAGCGGAACACATTAATTAGAGAGTATTGTGAGGAAAAATGTAGTCTACCATCTTAGTTTTTTTTTTTTTTTTTTTTTTCTTTGTGAGTTGTACAAAGAAGAAATTGATATATGTAATAAAACTTGATTATTTTTCTACAATACTTGGGGGATTTTGATGAGTGCAAAGTCTATATAATTGTAACAAATTATAATGAAAAACTTTGGAGGTCCGTAAATTGTGTTATTTTATTTTCTTGTTAACTCAATTATTTTTTGAACATCAAAATTCCTATGAATTAATTAGAGAGAGAATTTGGTTCTAAATCCCAAAACATATCTGCCGTTGGATTTGATCCCCAAAATCTATCCCTGAATTGGTGCCTCATGCCACTGAATTTCTAAACCCACCAACCTATTATTATATAATAATCAAGAAAATGTTCCTCAAAAACAAGAAACAATAATCAAGGAATATTTTGAGTCTGGCAACAAAAGCTGCCAATTTCTATTACTGTTGACAAAGTTTCAAGTGTTGAGACATGGAAGACTGATATCAAAAATCAACGTAATAAAACTAATTGACAGGACTAAAAAGAGCCAAATCAAAGTCTTGCTGCAAACAAAACTAAACACTTTGTCCGAGCACTGTCTAATCTTTCCTTTTTTCTCTGGCAGAGACATTGATTCTATTACATGAGAGGGCTATTGAGAAGTCCACGCCAAGATGAAGTGATTCCATGTACATCCCCCATGTTTCCATCCCCACCAACTTGCCATGGTAATCCCCATAATGCCTTGCTGCTATCACCTAATTCTCTTGCATTCTGCATTTCTTGCTTCACTGTCGTGACTGCAGTTGATGCTGTGGTTGAACCCTGATAAGGGATTATTGATCCCATTTCCTCACCACTTTCGGATTGTCCTATGTTTCCACTCCCTAATCCGTAGTAAAATCCGTTGGAGTTGCTATCAAGAAATCCATGACCAGCTTCGACTAAAACCTCAGCAGGAGCAAATGGAACACAACCTGGATTTCCAAGGAACCCACAATGTCCCATGATGTTAGAACTACCCAACATTGTAAAATCGTGGGTATCGTCGAACCCAAATTGTCCCATTTGAAGACTAGCAATTGCAAGACTGGAATATTGACCGTACGATGATAAAGGTGGTGGGAGGGCTGGGGTTGGATTCGTCGTGATTGGCTGATCTTGGCTCCTGATCTTTGATGCTGAAGACGATGATCGCTTGTTCTTCCTGCACCCTCCACCCACTGGAACATTCCTCAACGTTCCACCTTTAGTCCAGTATCTTCTGCATGATTTACAGAAGTACCTTGGCTGTGTAAGGCTGTAATTGTTGTAATAGCAGAACTTAGTGTTTGTAGAGTCACATCTAGGGCATTTCAGGGCTTGCTCAGCAGGCCTTGGTTTCTTTTCTTGTTGTGGTTTTGTGCATACTAACACGCCTTCTAGTGTTTGGGAACCCATGTCCTGGGGAAAAAAATATCATTTTTAGGATGATTCAAGTGTATAAAATAGATAATTTTTTTGTGATTTTCAAGTAAACTAGCCTAATCTCAACTATAGATTAAGCTATTGTTGGGCAAGTTAGTGTTATAATCGGCACAATTTCTAAACTACTTTTTTAACCATAAATTTACATGTAAAACATAAATAACACTAATCATGATATGTTATAGTAGTTGTCCAAAGTACCCTAAGATTATCCGCCAAAATTGACAACGTATGGTAGAATAGGATAAAATGTTTCGTGTCGATTGTTAGAAAGTACTGGAGGTCAGATTTGCATTTATTTCAGGTACTTTAAACTCACATGGATCTTTGATCAAAATGGGATTATAAGATTATGCCACCAACAAGATTGCTTTGGAAATTGGGGATGGAAAAGATGAAATGAAGATTTAACAGAGTACTCAAGAACACAATCAATATTAGGATTTCTCTTTGTAATCTTTTAAAATTTTAACTATTATCTCATGAAATTGGAAGGCCATAAATATCCTTAAATCCAACCAGATTAAAAAATTTAAAAAAAATAAAAATGAAAAACTAATATTGTAATTCAAAGAATAAATTAAATTTATATTAAATCCGTATCCCAAAAGACTGTAAATTCTACAAAAATAAATTAAACTGCAAAAATAACCAAGACAGAACAACAAGTTGAAGACATGAACAAATTAAATCCCAGAATTTTTTTTCTTCATGGTCAACTTTTATATATAGTCTTAGACAGACCCAAAACCCAAAATCATACCAAAAGTTGAAAGAAAAGGGGGGGAAAAACAAAGAAATTTCAAATTCTATCATTTTAATTTTTAATTTTTATATATATTTAGTACTAATTCAATCCCACCTGGTGATGATGATGTGCACTTGAAGAATCCATCCATGCAAAAACTGATCACCCCTGAGTTTCAAATTCTCTGGGATTGATTTGATTTATATATAGTGAGTAGAAATGGTTTAAAGAAATTCAAGAAACAAAGAGGGTTATGGAGTCATGCAGAATACTTGACAGCTCTCTCAAGCAGCCTCTACATACATATATTTATATAGATATTAGAGATAATAGAGAGAATGTGTATCTATATGTATACGAGGCAGTGACACGTCAGGAAAGCAATCTCAGTAATATGAAGACAATTCTGTCGTGGGACCAAATAGCGTGGGAAGGCAACCACAAGCGGGCCCACTGATTACTGTGGCCCCTACCTCTGCATAGTACACCGCACCTTCGTCCCATTCTTACCATCGGCAAATAAGCAAAAACGCGGTTGCTTATCAAATTAAAATGAGTATTTATTCAAATTAAGCCCTTGTTAGATGCTCCTACTTTTTGATAAAATTTACTATTTTTTTTTTTTTTATAATAATCAATTTTAATCATTCAAAAAAGTCAAGCCCATAATATTATACTTTTCAAATCACAAGATTTTTCAAAATATCTTTTTCTACAAAAGTAGGAGTATCAAAAAGGGGCTATTTCACGTAGTAATGCTGTTTAGTTTGTAGGCGTTGCGCGTACGTCGTATATGTGATTATTCAATGTAGTCTTCATTCAACAACTTTTTCTATAAATTATTTAAAAGCAGCACATTTTTTCAACCACATATATTTTAGAAAATATTATTTTTAATATTATTATATTAAAGAAAACAAATGATTTGACCATTAATAATTAAAACACAATTTTTATATTGGTGGTTACATATAATATTTAAGAATAACAAATAAAAATAATAATAATTAAATGATAATTTTAATTACGATAACTAAAAATATTAATTGAATTCATTCAGTATTAATGTCAATTAATATTAATAATAAAATTAAAACTGATTAAAAAAATATCAACCATTATTTAGTATTTAATACAATAAATTTATCTAAATTTTGCATTCACATTAATTCAGTTTGTATTCACATCGTTTAATTTTATGGGAACTTATTATTTATAGAAACAGAAAATGAGCGGAAAAATATTTTTAGAAACGACCGAACTTTTACCTATTATAAAGATTATTTCAAGATAAATGTTTGAATAGAATCCAAAGTTGGCATCCATCCAAATCTCAATTTTAGTTTAATTTTTTCTATTGAGTTACTGGACTTCCATTCAGTTTCAAATTCCATCACGAGATCAAATTATATCGTGAAATTACACTACCATGATTATTAGTTAAGCAATTAGCATAAAATTCGTTTATAGTATCTGACAAAGCTAAACAAAATAAAGTTTACTGATCGAATTAGAAAGTAAATTGAAGTTCAATATCTAATTGAGATAAATAAAAGTTTCGTGATCCAATTGAGGTTTTACTAAATGTTTAGTGACAGCAACAGAAACCTATCTGCAATTACAAAATGTTGATATAATTTAAATTGATCATGATTAAATGACATTCAACTCTAGTCAACAAATCGGGTTTAATTAATACTGTTTAATTTTTTTTTAATACAATATATAGATTAGGGTAAATATATTGACACCACACATTTTATTAACCACACCATATTTTAATTGTAATGAAAATCCCTAAGGTTTCCTTATTTTTGCATATATGCTATGATTCTTTTTTTTTTTTTTATCTTCAACTTTTTATTAATTTCCACATCTTGTTTTAGAGACGATTTTTGTCCAAAATACTTGTTATGAGGTCGAAAAATAATTATTTAATTCTCATACTTTTAAATAATCAAAATAAATAATTAATAAAAAAGTTAAATAAAATATTTGCACATCTTTTGAATGCAAATTAGCAGAAAATTTGAATAGAATATGTGATTAGAAACAAAATATATTAGTTAATTGAATGGTGTGAATTATAATGTAATGAAAAAAAATTGAGGATATAAGAGCAAAAATAAACAAATATTGAAAATCTCTTACAATTAAATTGTGGTTTAGATATTAAAAAAATGTTGTGTGAATATAATTACCCTATAGATTAATACTTATGGTGTGTTTTTTTTTTTTTTTCCTTTAATAAAAGCAAGGAATGAAATGGGCGTCTATGGACCAAATATGTTATATATATATATATATATATATATATATATATATATATATATATATATATATATATATATATGATGTGATATATATGGCCCATGGAAGAAGAGAAGTGACCGACCATTGGACCCACACAGGGCACATCAGTTTCAAGCTTCCCTGGATACCACCTTCCAAATTTTGTTTGTCCAAATATTCTCGCAAGTTATAACGACTTGACAATTTGAGTCATAACGTCACATTAACATTTTAAAATAAAACTCCAATTTTATATAAATTAAATGATATCAAGACCATATATCATAATCAGACTGTCTTGTTGAAAATTAGAGTAAAATAACTCGGTGCAGTGGATATGTAAATCCCGATTAATAGTATGTGATCTTCTTGATTAAATGAAGATGGATATATGAGATCATCAGTTGACCAGAAAGGATCATGTGATCGAGTTTGAATCATGATAATGGTGTACTTCGTTGAAATGGATATCGTTAATGATGTGCAGGAACTAATCTTGCATTAATTAGACATATAGAAATGTTCATATATATTAATAAAAGATGTGTATACACATTTAAAAAAAATAAAAATAATAATAATAATAATAATAATAATAATAATAATAATAATAATCTTGACAATTGACTTACTTATTAAGATAAAATATTAGATTGAATTTCAATGAGAAGGGAAGAAAAGTTTTAAACATGTCGAATCACTAACATACTACTCGTGTGATATTTTTGTTTAATTATGTCTATTATAATTAATTAATTAATTATGTAAAATAACGGTTGTTTCAAATAAGTGCTACTTGTAAAGCTATTTGAGTATTGCAAATAATGACTAGATAATAGGTGCTTGAAGAAAATAAGTCCAAAATAAAATTATATATTATAATTTTCCATATAAATTAAAAAATAAATAATGTATGTTAAACGTAGTCACAAATATATTATTAAATTATGTCTTCAGCAAGCCTGTGTAAATGAGGTTAGTTTTTTCTTACACAATTTCAGTAAAGAGTTACGGTAACGCTTGAACTTAGAATCTTTACTACTCTACTAACGTGTTGAATCTTGTCTTCAACAATAAGAAAAAAAATTCCTTCTAATATTGTGATTAGTCTTGCAACCATTCAATCATCCATGAAGATGCTCCCTCGTATGTATAAACTCCATTTGGATACAAATTTAAAAATTGTTTAAAATTCATTTAGAGTCAAACATCAATTTTTATCACATTTTAATAACTATTATTTATTCATACATCTCGTAAAATTCACAATTATTCATTGTTGTTTATAAATCATTTATAAATATTTAAACATAATATATAAGATTAATGTCATAGGAAGTAACTGGAGTATCCAATGATTGGACCAATTTCTTGTCCATTAAGATAACTAGTACTAATCAGCCAATCAAGAAAACTGCACATGCATTCCACTATACGATCCGTTCAGTAATCCACATTTTTTAACTTTATAAACCAGTGAGAAATTTTATAATGCTCACAATGGTACAAATAGTGGGCAAGTGTTCCCCTATTGAGGGGTGATAGTTACTCTCCATCCGTCACATGGTGGATGAAAAGGTTTTACCACAAAAGGTCTGATAAAACAGTTATAAGTTACACAATTTTTTAAATTACTTTTTAATCGCACAAATATAAGTACAGAAGAATCTATACAATAGTATTATATAAATTGTGTGAAACTTTTTTGGGCATTGATCTACCCTACATTATGGTAGATCAATAGCCAGAAAACTTCCACAAGAGTTTCATAAACATTTATGTACAATTTTTTCTATACTAGTATCATTTCTATCAGTTTTTAGAAAATTGAAAACTGGTTCGAGCTGAAAAAGACAACAGGTCAAGGTTTAAAAAGTTCAATTGGGTCAAAAGGTTTGACAAGGTTGAACCGGAGTCAAACTGATTTCAATTAAAAAATTAAAAAAATATTTCAAAAATCACAAAATTTCTAATAAAGAAGTTATTTTACAAATAAATCAACATTTATAGTGATTTACTCATTTAGAAAATAAAATCATATACAAAAGTAGTTTAAAACAATCAAAAGTAGCTTAATGGAGTGTTCAGTGGCAACAATTTTTTTTTTTTTTTTTTGTAGGTAAAATATGTAGTTAAAAATTAGAGAGAGAAAATGTGTATAACTAAAAAGAGGTTTGAGAAATTGTGTAAAAAAAATGATTTATAAACCAAAAAGAAACAAGATACCTAACACACTCCAAAACAATTAAAAATAATAATTTAAGCAAAAAAAAGGGTTAAAATCGGGTTTATAACCCGAACTGGTTCTCGGTTGAACCGAAAAAACCTGATTTTCAGTCTGTATTTTAAACTACCAATTTTAAGGCATGACCAGACCGATATTGTTTGGCCAATTCTATGTCTTCCCAATTGAACCGTCCAATCCAATCAATTTTCTAAACACTGATTTCTATAAGCTTAAGCTAACGTGGCTCAATCAAAATAATTGTTGACATGGCTAATGGAGTTTTTGAAGTGACTAACGAAACTGTTGAGGTGGCAAGACTCTATTAGCCACGCCAGCAATCCAATTATTTATTTATTGAATGATAAGTGAGATTAAAAATTACAAGACTCTGTAGTTAACGGGAAAATGGTGATTATTCAAATTCTGCTTGATGGCTGATTTTTTTTTTTTTTTGTTTATGAACAAAGAATTTGAGTGTTTTTAGATAAAATATATAGTTAAAAAGTAATTTAAAAAAACATATATGATTAAAGTTTTTTTTGCAAAAATGTGAAAATAAAGAATTTTGTTATAAACAAATTTACCAAACAGTTTTCTGCCTTGCTTTATTCTTTCACTGTTCAACAATAAAAACATTAGGGACCAAGATTTGGGAAAATCAATGCTAACCAACATCACCATCTGTCAGTCACTCATTAATTTTCTCCCAAAAAAAAAAAAACTGACGATTGATCAAGATCGTCTTCGTTTGGTAACACTGTTTGGTTTATAAATTGGTTTATTTATGATTTTGAGGTAAAAAGTAGTAGCTAAAAATTGGAAAGAAAAAAATGTGTGATTAAAAAGTGATTTGGAAAATTGCACAAAAATGACATTTACCAAACATAGATATCTTGGGATCCAATGGAAATTGTGAAGAAGCCTACTGATTTCTGATGTATAATTATTGGCGGGACCCACATTAAAACCTATGGATCATGGTGCATAATAGGTGTGAGCACCAATTGTCAAGTTTGTTGACTGGTCAAAAATTTATCTAGGCTGCAAATGTTTAAAAACTGACCTAAAGTTAAAGTAGGGTTTTGGAGACTGTGCCAAAAATTATTTTCCGCTGAGCCAATATGGAAATCACACAAAATTTAATTTATACAATTTTTTTATATTACTTTTTAATCATATATACATACATATATATATATATATATTTTTTTCAATTTTTAACTACATATATTATTTAAAAAATACAAATAAATCAATTAAATAATTTAAATTCCCTATTAACGACCGCAGAACAGGGTGTGGAAACTAAGAAGGATGTGGGATGGGATGGCGTGGCAAGGGGTGGTTTCTGCATGGGAAACCTATTAGGGTTTAGTCATTTTCTTGGCTAGTTTTTTGGGCGAGATTGGAAATTATTGAACCCAACAATAATTGGGCGTTTCTTCAGATTTGTCGTTCATATAATGTCCCCTCAACAGTCATAGGCAGATATTTCATTTTCAATGTCCCAGATACTATATTGATTGAAAGCAACAAGTTGTTTCATCTTGGTAGATTATTAGAAAGAATGAGGTCAATGAAAGATTTTAGGTTATCTTATCTTTGCCTTTTTTCAAACGTTTTCAAAAATGTTTTCAAATTTTATAAAAGAAATGAAAAAAGTAATTTCCTCATTTTTCGAATATTATAACTATAAAGTGAAAACGCGAAAAATGCTCGTTTTCCGCATTTTCACATTAAAAAAAAATTAAAATAAAATAAAATAATAAAAAAAATTTAAAATTTGTCATTTTTAATTACATTATTGATCCCTGATTTTAAAAAGTTGTCATTTTAATCCTCAAATTTTGAAATTTCTTTCGAAAACAGCCTCATTTATTTGCAACTTAGGTCTCTCAACTTCAGATTTTCTTGCACATTAGTCCGTAAATTTTACTTTTCTTTCAATTTAATCATCGTATTTGTTTTATAGGTCATTGTCTTCAAACATGTATAACTTTTGATGTACAAATCCGAATTGCATTCTTTTTTGCGTCGAACTCCAAATTCAACCATCTTTCTGATAATGTATCGTGTGCTTAATTATTAAACATTTTTTTTTTTACTTTTGTATTGTAAACACTTATTTTGTGAGGGCATTATTGATTAACGTAATTGATTTCTACAAATTTTATCGAAACTTAAATTTTAAACGTTATGAGTATTTACTGGAAGGATGTATATATATGAAGTATTAAATGAAACGATTACTCTAGAAGGGAAAATTGCTACCCAAATATGAAACAATTACTTTAGAAGGAAAACATGATATTTTGAATTTTTTTGACATAACCAAATTGAGTGATTGGGGCTATTTGTGCAACTTAAATATGACATCTTTATTTCATTTATATTCACAAGAAATATAATTACAAGTATACATAAATAGTTTTCTGCAAAAATTTTAAAAAGAATGTGTTTTTCAGATTTTCATTTTCGAATACAATTTTCAGAATTAACAAACCAAACGCATTTTCAGCAATTTCGAAAAAAATCACAGAAAATGAAAAATAGAAAATATTTTTCGAAAATGAATATAGGAAACTGAAACACAAAGAGAACGCAGCCTTACTGTCTCTATTCAGAGCAACTCTAGTCATGATTTATATTACACCCAATTAGTCATTTACACTTTCAAAACCATCAAATTCATCTCCAATAGGAGTGTAAAGTTGATGTAAATTAGCATTTTTTGTAGAAAATGTAAATTTAGAAGCACAATTGCATCCAAATTAACAACTCATATGACCCACTGTTTGTGTACTTTATAGACACCATAGGCACAGAGGTATGTGGCAATTTTTAATATATGGAGATAAATCAAGTATGTCCAGCACACTGTCTTTTAGAAACTTTTTTTTTTCTTAGCCAAATTTCAAAATTTTTAGATTGATTTGTTCGTAATTTACATATAAATAGATACTGCATCAAATAAAATAAATTAATAAATTTACGAGCAATAATATTTGTAAAAAATAATAATAAAATTTGTAAGTTTTAATTTACATCTACGATTGGAGCAAAAATTTGATTTAGATCCATTGGAATGTATATTGAGATGTAAAAGTGATTTTTGGGGATGTAACTTACACCACGATTGGAGTTACTCTTACATTTGAATTTTAACACCTTGCTGGTTAGTAAATAACAAAATATCAACATAATACACTACATTTAATATTACAATTGAAATTGCATCTTATTATTTATTGGGAATTTTGCATAGATAAATGCATAATAATACACATAAAATTTGACAATTTCTCAAAATGTGCTAAAAAATAGCTAATTTTGGGTTTGAAATATCTATATTGTCCATAATTCAACTTTTTGACAACTTTTTATTGTAGATTAAAGCACACAAAACCAGAAAAAGTCTATCATGTTTCCAATTCATAAGATCATTAAATTTAAAATCTCTATGTTGTATGAGAAATCTGAATTTACCATTAAACTCCCTTATAAAACTAAACCAACCAAAACATAATTTCTATTATTTCTAAATTCTAGGAAATGTATATACAATTACCATGTTATTTATGTATTCACATCTACCCTTTCCACATAAGAAATCTATATATATATATATATAACTCAACAGTAAACTGAATTTAAATAATTAAATTTCAAATTTTAAACCAAGTCTAAATCTAAATTTAGACACATGTATATCTATGCATTATCCAAAATTCCAATTAATAAATTCAAAATTAGACTATAATACGAATCTGAAAATACACAAAATATACATATATAAAATTGTCCCTAAATCTGAATTTACAATAATAAGTCCAAAATCATAGATAAATCTAAAATCAGAAAATTTAACCAAACAATTTTAAAAAATTTGAAATTTATGCTCAAGGACGACATTTACATCAATACATACATATATAAACATTACCCATTATTAAATTTCACGTCTAAGCCAAATGGCAATCTAATTTCCCAAATTCAAAAATCTGAAATTTGTTTCATAAGTTGAAAATCTGAAGATTACAGATACAGGTAATATATATATATATACACATAAAATTTCGTATATTCATACAATTGTGTGCGTGGGTGTAAAACCGTGTATATGTGGAATTTGTGCGTGCGTGTATTGTGCTTGGGTGAAGAGGGGAAGAGTGGGTGCCTTACCAATGGTGGTTGGCTGTCGAAGTCGCCGAGAGGGAGGAGTCAAGAGGACTGAGTGAGATGACTGCGAGAGTTGAGAGAGTTGACAGTGAGCATGAGCGTGAGAGAGGGAGAGAGAGAGAGATGAGAGATGATAGGTGCGATTTCAGGGTTGGGTTTAGGTTTAAAGTTTATATTTTGAGAATTTGCAAATTAGTCCGTCATTTCTCTCCATGTGCCTAATCAAGTTCATAAGTTCTATTTACTCTCCAATTGCCTCTAAACTTTCCCCAAACTTTCAATTTCAATTAAATGTATTTTGGACATTTACAAATTTAAATGAATTGAAATAAATATACTTAGTAATTAAAATAAACAATTAGGCATATAATTGCATGTAACAATTTATAAACTTCTTAATTGACACATTGATCGTGACGGCATCCAACTTCTTCCACTGCAAAATAATTCAAATTATTATCAATAATAATTGCCAAATAAATAATTCATCATAGTGTCAACATAGAAATCGTATGATATTCAAAAATTTTAAAATGAAAAGTGATTTTACAATTCCTTACCCCCTAAAAATAAATTTCGTCCTCAAAATTAAAAGTTAACAAAAATATGGATACTTGGCATGCATTTCATTCTCACGTTCCTAGGTAGTCTCTTCTACTGCATGATTCCTCCAAAGAATTTTAACTAGTGCTATCTTCTTCCTCCTAAGTTCATTATCTGCTTTCATTAGAATTCTCACAGTTGATTCCTCATAAATTAGATCCTCACGTAAATCCAAGGATCCTTAGCTGAGAATATGAGAGGGATCTAAATATACTTCCTCAAATTGAGATATGAAAAAAAAAACATTATGTACCCCTGATAGTGCTGGTGGCAATGTGACCTGATAAGCTAGGTCACCCACTCTCTCAAGTATCTCAAAGGGATCAACAAGAAAAAGCTCAACCTTCTTTTCTTCCCGAACCTCACAATTCATTTCATTGGAGCTACCTTCAAAAGGATCATGTCACATGTGGCGAATTCCAAAGATTTCCTTCTTTTGTCCGTATAACCCTTTTGTCTACTCTGTCTCGTTTTCATCCACTGATGACCCTTTTCAACAACTTTTGCTGTTTGTTGTACTATTTCTTGACCAAATAACTTTCTTTCTCCTAACTCACACTCGTGAACTGACGATCTACACTTCCTATCATATAGTACTCAATGCGGATCGAAGTTTGATAATTATTGTTGTAGGAGACCATCAACCGACATTATCTCACTTATGAATCCATTCACTAACTTTCTATTTCCAGCCTTCCATAGGATCTATTCTAACGTCTAAACCTTAATATATATATATATTGATTGATCACATTCTTAAAACTAAAATCAAGAACATTGACCAAAATAAGACTTTATAATCCAAAATTAGTGAAACTTGACGTCCATACCAAATTCTATATTAGAAATACAAAAAACTTTGACCGAATCTTTCTGGAAAGATTTACAAACGAAATCCTTTCTAAACATACTGATATTTCTTTTAAAATCGGAAGATCAAACTTAAATCCTGTAACCCATACTTATATATTGTAATCAAGTATTCAGCATCATACACTCATCTTAAAACTAAAGCTAATATATTAATTTAAGAATCCATGCTTTCAAAATCATCATAACAACAATACTCTAACCAAGTATTTTATAAATAAATCATTGACCTATCACCAATGAATAAGACTTTTGTGATTCATATAGGATTCCTCATCAAGTTTACTTAACCCAAAGATACAACTCCACAATAAGTAAAAGTTACACTAATGATCATCTTAGATTTTAAACAATCCAAATTTATGTATATTCCATGGAGATCTCAAAATGGATAATATGCTTAACTCACATCTAATGCACAACCAACAATGAGTAACCACAACTACATCACCAAGATTTTAAATAAATTCATCTATCTTATCATAAACAAATGAAATTTCCCGACCATAGGTTATATTTAGCAATAAACAAACCATTGATCAAGATAAGATTAATTAGTTCATACATATCATCACACTATTCTTCCATAGGACAATCATAACATTCATTAACTATCTATTCACCATAACTTGTGGTAATCATGTGACATGTCACTTATCACCATACCATATGACCTCAACATTTAATCATATCAATCTCCTTAAGATCACAGTATAATAACCATCATATATATCACATGAACATTTCTACATCAATAAATCACTAAAATCTTATATATAACAATCTCTCAATCTCAATAAATCTTAAATTTTACAATTCTTTACTCCTTCAGTTGCCTAGAAGTGTAGGCCATCGCCTTGTCATATTACATAACACAACCGAGCCCTATTAATGAAGCATCACTGTATATGACCAACCATTCATTTTCTTGTGAAATAGTTAAAAATGGGCACGGTTGTCAACCGTTTTTTTTTCAACTCCTCAAAACTCTGTTCACAATCCGAACTCCACTCAAATTTTGTATCCTTTCTAGTCAACTTAGTCTACGGTGAGGCAATCTTGGAAAAACCCTTTCACAAATCTTCGACAGTAACCCGCTAATCCAATGAAACTTCGGACTTCCTTAACATTAGAGGGCGTAAACCAGTCTTGAATTACCTCACTTTTACTCTAGTCAACCTCAATACATTCCCTTGATACAATATGGCCCAAGAATGGCAATCTATCCAGCCAAGATTCACACTTCTTAAACTTAGCAAATAATTTCTCATCTCTAAGCTTCTAAAGCACAATTCTCAAATGTCTTTCATGTTCTTCATCAGACCTCGAATAGATCAATAAGACTATGACCATTTCATCCAGGTATTCTTTAAAGATCCGATGTATTAAGTGCATAAATGTCGCAAGAGTATTTGTTAACCCAAAAAACACTACCAAGAACTCATAATGTCCATATCTAGTATGGAAAGCTGTCTTTGGAAGGTCCTCTTCCTTGATCCTCAAATGATGGAAATCAGATTGCAACTCGATCTAAGAAAAATACCCCAAACCTTGAAGCCGATCAAACATATCATCAATTCTTAGCAATGCATATTTATTCTTTATTGTCACCTTGTTCAATTCTCTGTTTTCTATGCAAAGTCTCATAGAACCATCTCTCTTCTTTACGTATATAGCACAAGAGCAATCCGGAGCGAAAAGCTAGTTCGAATAAAACCTTTGTCCATAAGATCCTATTCTTGCTCTTTGATCTCCTTAAGTTCTGCAGGAGCCATCTGATATGATGTCTTGGATACTAGAGCTATCCCAAACACTAATTCGATGGTGAATTCAATCTCACTATCAGGTGGTAGATCATACAGATCGTTTGGCAACATACTTAAACATTCTCGAACAATTGAAGTTTGTTCAAAAGAGAAGGGCCTATCTTAATCAGCTCAATTACTGTAGCTAATTAGGCCTTACAACTTGTATTCACCAACTGACGAGCATTGATCACCTATACTATCGAAATAGAAAGCTTCACCTCAACCCCAACAAATGAAAAGGGATTTTGTTTGGAGTTTCAGACACCACCTTATCGTGACTGTCGATTGAAACCGTAATAACTATTCATCTCCTAGTATGACACCAAAATCGTGAATATCCGGTGTTAAGAGATTTGTTGTCCACTCCTTCCATTCACCATGATCAGGATATCTTTCAATGCATAACTTGAGTTCAACAATTCTTCAAATGGTGTTGACAATTTAAACTTGGTCTCCAATTACTGAGACAGATAAGTCAATTTTTTCTATGAAGGTAAGACTACCAATTTAGTGGGTAGTTCCGAATTCAAACATGATAAGTGTCTAACACTAAGTTCGATTTCTCTTCAACTTCTTGTTTAGATATTATATACATTCGTGCTGATGTAGTCTCCAGACTCAAAATACTATTCGCATTCACTTCATATCTTTCACATAAGGAACTTATAAACATTACCCAATTTTATAATAATCATTACCATCTCATTTTCTCATTTACATAATCAATGTATACATGCCATTTTCGTTAACAACATCCTTAACCTTTAACTTTACAACATTACATATTAACATGAAAAATTTACAATACTGGAAACATTACCACGCATTTACTAACTTGAACAGAAATTTAACTTACCAGATGATCGAGGGAGACACACTTGAGGCGTGACTCAGTACCCGAACCATTTCCAAATAAATTTTAAAAGTCTACAGAATCGCTTTTAAAACTCTTAGCTCTAATACCAAAAATGTAACACCCCAAGTTCCAAATCTTAAACCTAGGCGTGTTAACTTTTCTTTACTTAAATGCGGAAAAGAAATCATTTAAAACCTCAACATTTTCATTTTTCTATTATAAAATTTTACAAAAATTTTGGCAGAGTCTCCTCTATAAATTGGACATAGCCAACCTGTAGAGGGACATCAAAACCATTTTAAAGTACACATCTCAACTCATTCAATCCCAAATATCATCAAAACCATTTCAATAAGTCTCAAACTCCTCAACAATATAATTCCAAGTAAATAAACTTTAGCAAATGAAATAAGAGATAATTTAATCTCTAATACTACACGCATACTTATTCAAAGCTAATTTCAACCAAACAATTAATAATATATGAATTAAGGAATAATTAATGAGAAACTTAAATAAATTCTAATTTAACTTTATTTTCAAAGGTTGAAGGTGGGTATAGCCTGAGTCTGTCACCGGGTGCCCTCCTCGTCTCATCTAGCTTTCATCACCTGAAATATTGGGGAGAGATTGGGGTGAGCTAAAGCTCAGTAAGTAAACTATGCACGTGATGCATGCTCATGACATGAAATACTTAAACAATTCGAAATATGCATTCCCATTTACTTTACTTTTCAAGACTTTCATACTTTTCAAACTTTCACTTAAATATTTCCAAAACTTTAACTTCATTTCCATCGTGAGCTCACTTAGTGTATCTTCTAGCCAATTAGAATGCAGTGGGAACTTTTCTTTATTTGGAACCAGTTTTATCACTTAGTGTATCTTCTAGCCAATTAAAATTTGTCACCGCCAATCGGTTTAGCAATCATCACCGCAAAGCGGTTTAATATTTGCCACCGCCAAGCGGTTTAGCAATCGTCACCGCAAAGCGGTTTTATATTTGCCACCGCCATCTGGTTTAGCAATCGTCATCGCAAAGCGGTTTAATATTTGCCACCGCCAAGCGGTTTAGCAATCGTCACCGCAACCACTGCAACAACGGTTTAATTCGGGTACGCCGGTCCCTCGCGCCCCATTTCCCACTCGCACCTTTCATGGCATAGAAGTACACCCATTCTTTCTAAAAAATCTTGGGATACATAATTTTTGAACAAACTTGCATCTTGACACATTTCTTTCACTTAAAAACATTTGACTTCCCAAATTTCGATGCCAATGCAGACTTGATGATTCAATGACATGATAACGTGCATGCTCGAACATTCTTCTTAGTAACATATACTTTCATCAAGTAAACGAAATTCGTCAAAGCAAGTTGCAAGACAGTCATTTACACATTTCACATTTGCATTCAACTTTAATAAAAATAGGGGGAAGTTTACTTACTTGACATCCTTAGTATTTAATGTTATCTTGACTTGCAAGTGGAAGAGTCTTAGATGCCCGTCACATCAATGTTTCCAATAATCCTAATTTATATCCATTCATTAAATAAAATATACTTTTAACTCGAAACACATTTGAAATTCTTTTTAATGCTAACCAAATCCCAACGGAGATGAGCACTTCTATTTGATTTGTAATTCAACTCAAACGGAATTTAAGCTAAGTCAACATACCATATTAGTAACTAACAATAAAATTTTAGTTCAAAACACAATTACTATCCTTTTAAAACTAACAATACTCCTAACCAAAGTTTAAACTTCAATTTAACCTAATGTGACTTTCCGTTTAGATTAAAGCACACAAAACCAGAAAAAGTCTATCATGTTTCCAATTCATAAGATCATTAAATTTTAAATCTCTATGTTGTATGAGAAATCTGAATTTACTATTAAACTCCCTTATAAAACTAAACCAACCAAAACATAATTTCTATTATTTCTAAATTCTAGGAAATGTATATACAATTAGCATGTTATTTATGTATTCACATCCACCCTTTCCACATAAGAAATCTATATATATATATATATATATATATATATATATATATATATATATATATATATAACTCAACAGTAAACTGAATTTAAATAATTAAATTTCAAATTTTAAACCAAGTCTAAATCTAAATTTAGACACATGTATATCTATGCATTATCCAAAATTCCAATTAATAAATTCAAAATTAAACTATAATACGAATCTGAAAATACACAAAATATACATATATAAAATTGTCCCTAAATCTGAATTTACAATAATAAGTCCAAAATCATAGATAAATCTAAAATCAGAAAATTTAACCAAACAATTTTTAAAATTTTGAAATTTATGCTCAAGGACGACATTTACATCAATACATACATATGTAAACATTACCAATTATTAAATCACATCTAAGCCAAATGGTAATCTAATTTCCCAAATTCAAAAATCTGAAATTTGTTTCATAAGTTGAAAATCTGAAGATTACAGATACAGGTAATATATATATATATATTCATACAATTGTGTGCGTGGGTGTAAAATCGTGTATATGTGGAATTTGTGCGTGCGTGTATTGTGCGTGGGTGAAGAGGGGAAGAGTGGGTGCCTTACCGATGGTGGTTGGCTATCGAAGTCGCCGAGAGGGAGGAGTCAAGAGGAGTGAGTGAGATGGCCGAGAGAGTTGAGAGAGTTGATAGTGAGCGTGAGCGTGAGAGAGAGAGAGAGAGAGATGAGAGATGATAGGTGCGATTTCAGGGTTGGGTTTAGGTTTAAAGTTTATATTTTGAGAATTTGCAAATTAGTCCCTCATTTCTCTCCATGTGCCTAATCAAGTTCATAAGTTCTATTTACTCTCCAATTGCCTCTAAACTTTCCCCCAACTTTCAATTTCAATTAAATGTATTTTGGACATTTACAAATTTAAATGAATTGAAATATATATACTTAGCAATTAAAATAAACAATTAGGCATATAATTGCATGTAACAATTTATAAACTTCTTAATTGACACATTGATCGTGACGGCATCCAACTTCTTCCACTGCAAAATAATTCAAATTATTATCAATAATAATTGCCAAATAAATAATTCATCATAGTGTCAACATAGAAATCGTATGATATTCAAAAATTTTAAAATGAAAAGTGGTATTACAACTTATATCAAGTATATACAGAATATAAAAGAACATCGAGAAGCACACTTCCTTTAAAAGGAGACCATCTTATAATCGTATCAAATCGCTAAAAAAATCTCACCTACATTATTAGTGTGACGACCCAAAACTTGTAATCATTTGAGTGCCACGAAATTTATATTGTAGACAACATTTCATGAAATAAACTTTAAGATTAATTCAATAAATCATGAAATTGTTTGGGTTACCCACACTATAAAATAATTCAAACTGAAATAGTAAAATACTAATCGAATCAAAATAACTGCTATTGAAAATTGATGATTCCCCTGTTTTTTTCCATGTACTTGCTAGCCATCACGTGTCTTGAACTGCCCTGAACTGCCAATAATCTATGGAAAAATTATGGGTGTGAGAAATAATCTCAATAAGCACATAAATGGAATAAATAATTAATTTACACTTAAATTTATCTTGCTTACATGAGTAGACACAAAAATAGGGTCCAAACTTAGGTGGTACTCAATTTCCATGCGTAGCGCTACTAAACTTTGGTCCCCAAATCATAGAACATACATATGAGACCCATAAACATAATTTGGTTCATAACATAAGGCATTCATACAGAACTGATTATTGTCCAATTTTACTTATTTTAAAGAAGTAAATAAATGAAAAAATACAATTTTTGAGATATAAATTTTGTCATTTAGAGTAGAATTTATTAAAGATTTAATTTTATTTGTTAAACTCTTAATTGATTTTATTTGCTAATAATTTCATTTATTTAATTGCAGATACATTTTGGACAATTTTATCTCAAAAAAACCCCTAACTTGATTAACCTAAAAAAGCCCAAAAAACTCACCTTTTACCCCAGCTTCTCCCTCACCATCTTTTCTCTCACGGAAGCACCAGCAGCAACCTCTCACGCATTCTCCTCTGTCTGTCTTCTTCTCTTTCACCTTTAGCCGCCATCCAATTCTCCCTCTCCATCTCTTCCTTCTTCCAGCCACACTTCTCCCACCATCTCTCTCTCTCTCGCTGCCGTCTTCATCACTTTCAACCTAAAACCTACAGCCGCCCATCACCATCTCGTCTCTCTCCATCCTCTGTTTTTGTCCCAACAGCAACCTTCAGCCGCCATCCATTCTCACACGCCAACCTCCAACTGGAACGCAGCTCTCATCTCTGTCTTTCCTTACACACGCAACCAACCTCTCCATCCCTAATCTTTCAACTCTCGGCCAACAGACCTCTCCCAGGCACATCTTACAGTCGGCAGCCTCTGCACTCCAGCAAACCCCAGCCAACCTTCCTCTCTTCCCTCGGCATCTCCCACTACAAGCTACCCGCAGCTCCACTCACGCAGGAAGCCTTCTCAGCCTCACCAGTCGACACCACACAAGCAGGCAGCCTCCGCACAGCAACTCATCTTCACGCAGCAGCACCAGCAGTCTGGTTTTCTCCCTCAAGCCCAGCAGCCCCCTCTCGGCAGCAGCTTCAGTTTTGGGCAATTTTTGTCCATTCTCTTATTGCCTTTATTTAGATTTTCAGTTATTTTAATCATTAGTTTAAATAATTTTATATTATTGATGCCAGTTGATTTTTAGATATATTTTGGTCATTGCAATTAGAAAAATTGAATTACGTTCTTTAGTAATGGTTATCGTTTGTTTGATTTTTATTTCGTTTAATTTAATTATGTCCGACTAGATTATATTTGAGAGGAGTTATTCTTAGTTTCAATAGGTGAATGTTTTAATTTGTTATAGATGAATTCTTGTGATTGATAATAATTAACGAGTGTTTTAAATTTTCAAATTATTTTACTTGGATTAATGTCGCTGATGTGGTATGTATTGAATATGCACACAACATGCTCGAAAAAACGCTGTAGAATAGATTGATTAATTTTCTCACTAATATTTTTACATCTTATTGATCTCAAGAAATTCATATTAATCTTAGTTGCAAGCCCAATTGATAGCGAAAGAATAACTCCGCTCGAATTCCCTTTCATTGCAATTTAATTATATTCTCTTTTTATCATTTAAGTAATTTCGAAATTATAATTTAAGACTTGAATTTAGCAAATATTACGATACCAATAAAATCCTAGGAAGAATGACCCTGGATTATTGTTAGGCTATAACTTGACCCCTTTATACTTGGAGGGTAGATTTAACATCGAGTCAAGTTTTTGGCGCCGTTGCCGGGGATTATTTTGGTGTTAATTGATTTTTGCTGAATTCTTTTTATTTTATTATTTTTTTTTCTCTACTACTATTTTTAATTTTGTTCTTTGTTTATGTTTGTTTGGTTTCGAGATAATTCTAAGCGATTAGTAAGATCGGAACCTACTAACCAATTTTTAATTCTTGAAAATCAGCAGGTGGTAATGGCAAATAATGCAGATCCAAATGAGGCACCAGTCGTTCGAAGTCTTAGAGATTACATTTTTCCAACGATGGCAAGCACTCCGTCATGCATAGCCTGCAAATGCAGCAGTATTCAACTTCAAACCGGGAATGATTGATCATCTACCACGCTTCCATGGGATGCCATCAGAGAGTCCATATAACCACATCCAGGAATTCGAAGGGGTTTGTTTTACTTTTCTTGAAAGAAATTGCACTGAGGAAGTCATTCGACTCAAGCTTTTCCCTTTTTCACTAAAGGATAAAGCTAAGTCGTGGCTTAACTCTTTGAGGCCTAGTTCAATTACAAATTGGGCAAATATGCGAAAAGCGTTCATTAAAAAGTTTTTTCCACCACAAAGAACCACCACTATTCAAAGACAAATCATGAATTTTTCTCAAAAGAATAATGAAAATTTTTACACTAGTTGGGAAAGATTCAAAGATTTGTTGTTATCTTGTCCCCATCATGGTTATGAAAAATGGATGTTAACGAAATTTTTTTATGAAGGGCTTAGACCAGAAATGAGGCAATTTGTGCAAACCATGAGTAATGGTGACTTCTTTGCAAAAGACCCGAATGAAGTTTTTACATTTTTTGATGACTTAGCTGAGAATGCCCAATCTTGGGATAACATTGATGAGTTTGATAGGGGTGTTACAATAAAAACCGAATTTCCAAAAATTGCATCTAGAAATGGAATTCATTCACTTAGAGCAGATGATAACATAAATGCCCGATTGGCTGTCATCACTCGAAAACTCGAAAACTTGGAAACTCAAAAAGTGAATGAAGTCAATTCCTCTTCCACTATTTTAGAAAAATGTTCAATTTGTGATGATGCACAACATTTAACCTCTGATTGTCCTGCACTTCCCCAACTAAAAGAGATATATTTTGATCAATCTGTTGCTGTTAATATGATTTCCAAACCTTATTCTAATCCATATTCGAGTACTTATAATCCAGGTTGGAGAAATCATCCAAATTTCAGTTGGAGGAATGATCAAGGAGGAAGCAATAATGTTGGAAACAATGCTGGACCTTCACAACCAACACCTTAAAGGTATGTATGCTAATGACCCTGATTTTTCTACCATTTATGCTTCATGTGAAAAGGGTGCAATTGATAAATTTTATAGGCATGAAGGCTATTTGTTTAGGGAAAGTAAACTTTGTGTGCCTAATTGTTCTATGCGTGAATTGTTAGTGCGTGAGGCTCATGGTGGGGGGTTAATGGGGCACTTTGGTGTTTTTAAGACATTAGAAACTTTACAAGAACATTTTTATTGGCCTAAAATGAAAATGGATGTTCACCATGTTTGTGGAAGATGCATAACTTGTAAACAATCTAAGTCTAGAGTCTTACCACAAGGTTTGTATACGCCTTTGCCCGTACCTAATGAACCTTGGGTAGATATATCTATGGATTTTGTGTTAGGTCTGCCTAGGACAAAAAAAGGTAAAGACTCGATATTTGTGGTGGTAGACAGGTTTAGCAAAATGGCGCATTTTATTCCTTGTAATAAAACTGATGACGCAACAAACATAGCTGACCTATTCTTTAGGGAAGTTGTAAGACTCCATGGGGTACCTAGGAGTATTGTGTCTGATAGGGATGTTAAGTTCCTAAGCTACTTTTGGAAAGTCTTGTGGGGGAAAATGGGTACTAAATTGTTATTTTCTACTACATGTCACCCGCAAACTGATGGTCAAACGGAGGTAGTTAATAGGACATTAATCCAACTTTTGCGCACTATAATAAATAAAAATTTAAAAAGTTGGGAGGAATGTTTGCCATTTGTGGAATTTGCTTATAATCGATCTATGCATTCTACTACTTCATATTCACCTTTTGAAGTTGTTTATGGTTTCAACCCGCTAACTCCTCTTGATTTAATTCCTTTACCTGCAGATGAACGGAGCAGTTTGGACGGGGCGAAAAAGGCTAAGTTTGTGAAAGAACTTCATGAGAAGGTGAAAGGGAAAATTGAAAAGAAAAATGAGCGTTATGCGACTCATGCCAACAAAGGTAGGAGGCAAGTGACGTTCGAGCCAGGTGATTGGGTGTGGGTGCACTTGCGAAAGGAGCGATTTCCAACCCAAAGAAAGTCTAAGTTGCAGCCAAGAGGAGATGGACCTTTTCAAGTCATTGAAAAGATAAATGATAATGCATATAAGCTCGATCTTCCAGGTGAGTATAATGTGTCCGCTTCTTTTAATGTTTCTGATCTTTCTCTGTTTGATGCAGGTGATGATTCGAGGACGAATCCTTTTCAACAGAGAGGGGATGATGAGTTCCGGAGTGGCTCAACGAGCGTTGACCCGTTGCACGTGCCCGTAGGACCAATAACGAGACAAAGAGCCAAAAGAATCAAGCAGGCAATGCAAGGATTCATGCAAGCATGGATGGACGAGTGTTCTAGTGCAAAGACTTCATTTACGTTGCATAAGAATGTGGAAGAAGAGCCAAAGTTATTGCAATGCATTTGGATCAAGGAAGAACAAGAAATTGGGCAGCAGCTGAGTCACGGCCGTAAAGAGTGAAATCACGGCCGTAACGGTTTCATGGCCGTAAAGCCAAAATTACGGCCGTAACACTACAATGGCGAAATTATGCAGAAGAGGACTTACGGCCGTAACCCACATCTTCACGGCCGTAAAGAGTTTGGTAGTTTTAAATTCAGAATGTTGATTACGGCCGTAAATGGTATTGTCACGACCGTAACAATTGTTTTTAATTTTAATCCGTAGCTTGCTTACGGCCGTAAACTCTTAAGTCACGGCCGTAACTTAGGTTCCGAATTTTAAGTTAATGTTTGGCGTTTTTAGCTTTTTAGTTTAGATTGAATTCTAGTTTATTTCTAGTTGTTTTATTTTCTTTGCCTATATATATGGCTTTATTCAGCATTGTAAAACAACAACTTTATTCTTGAGATTAATGATATTGAAGGTGAGATATTCCCTTATATTTTCTTCGTGTTCTCGTCGAACAAATTAAACTTATCAAAGGATTTGACAACCTTTGTGGCGTTCCCCCTTTGTGGTTCTTATCTCCGCATCGTAACGGGTTTTGGGTTTAATATACCCATAGTTCTTGCGTCGTGAGGTCGGGGTTGCATTGTTACCGTCTACTATCTTGGATTTGTGACCAACTGTGACTCGGATGGGGTGGGGGTGGGTGGGTAAGGGTTGGGGTGGGTGGCGGGGTTAGGATTTAACGGCTCTACTAAGATCAAGGATTTCAAAAATCCTTTCACCACAAAGAAAGTATAGGATTCTCCATGAAACGGAAGATATTCATAAACAAAAATAGGAAACGGCCTAGAAGGTTTTTCAAGCATGACAATATAGTAAACTTGTGGGATGAATCATGAGTTTTAAATGCATTATTATTAATTATTTTATATTTGTATTTAAATATTTAATTAACTCCATCGTGGTCATTTACAACTTCGCCTATTAATAAGTTAGTATCATTCGATTTTCATTTACTAAGAATTTTAGTCCAAGTGTGAAGTTAAATGTTACAATGAGGTGGAGACGTAACAAATTTCATAAAAAGAAATTAATCATTTTCACTTTATCCAAAAAAATACAAATTCTTTTAATTTTTAGTTTTAGGACAACCAATTAAGATCCTAAAAAAAAAGAAGTAAGGATCAAAGATCGGTTCTAAGTTCGGTTTTTCGGTTCTAAAGGCGGAACCGAGAACCGAACCAAAAACTAATCGGTTCTCAGTTCCAAAACCGATTTCCTATTTTATTTTTTTAAAACCATACGGTTCCGGTTTTTTTGGTTCGGTTCCGGTTCGGTCATATCGGTTCCGGTGTTTTTGCCCACCTCTAGGCGTACCCGAATTAAACCATTGTTGCAGTGGTGAATATTAAACCGCTTTGCGGTGACGATTGCTAAACCGCTTAGCGGTGGCAAATATTAAACCGCTTTGCGATGACGATTGCTAAACCAGATGGCGGTGGCAAATATAAAACCGCTTTGCGGTGACGATTGCTAAACCGCTTGGCGGTGGCAAATATTAAACCGCTTTGCGGTGACGATTTCTAAACCGGAAGGCGGTGGCAAATATTAAACCGCTTTGCGGTGACGATTGCTAAAACGATTGGCAGTATCAAATATTAAACCGCTTTGCGGTGACGATTGCTAAACCGATTGGCGGTGGCAAATATTAAACCGCTTTGCGGTGATGATTGCTAAACCGATTGGCGGTGGCAAATATTAAACCGCTTTGCGGTGACGATTGCTAAACCGATTGACGGTGACAAATTTTAAACCGCTATGCGGTGGAAAAGTGATAACCTGGTTCCAAATAAAGAAAAGTGCCCACTGCATTCTGATTGGCTAGAAGATACACTAAGTGAGCTCACGATGGAAATGAAGTTAAAGTTTTGGAAATGTTTAAGTGAAAGTTTGAAAAATATGAAAGTCTTGAAAAGTAAAGTAAATGGGAATGCATATTTCGAATTGTTTAAGTATTTCATGTCATGAGCATGTATCACGTGCATAGTTTACTTACTGAGCTTTAGCTCACCCCAACCCCTCCCCAATATTTCAGGTGATGAAAGTTAGATGAGATGAGGAGGGCACTCGGTGACAGACTCAGGCTGTACCCACCTTCAACCATTGAAAATAAAGTTAAATTAGAATTTATTTAAGTTTCTCATTAATTATTCCTTAATTCATAAATTATTATTAATTGTTTGGTTGAAATTAGCTTTGAATAAGTATGAGTGTAGTATTAGAGATTAAATTATCTCTTATTTCATTTGCTAAACTTTATTTACTTGGAATTATATTGTTGAGGAGTTTAAGACTTATTGAAATGGTTTTGATGATGTTTGGATTGAATGAGTTGAGATGTGTACTTTAAAATGGTTTTGATGTCCCTCTACAGGTTGGCTATGTCCAATTTATAGAGGAGACTCTACCGAAATTTTTGTAAAATTTTAGAATAGAAAAATGAAAATGTTGAGGTTTTAAATGATTTTTTTCCCGCATTTAAGTAAAGAAAAGTTAACATGCCTAGGTTTAAGATTTGGAACTTGAGGTGTTACATAAGTGCATGGGTCAACTTCATGGTGCACTTTGTTTATGAGAGCTCTGGACTAATTATGTGCATGCCAAATAGTATGGTTTTGGTTGATTTTTGCTTGCTTTAGAATTTTTCTACATCAGATTGCTTGAGTTTGTATGCTCAAATATGAGAATGTTTGATTAGGTATAATTTTCCATTGAAAAAGAAAACATTTCCCTACTTTCTCATTTTTTGTGTTTGATTGCAAAGATTTGGCATGAAAAAAAATTTTCTTGGACGGTTGGACCTCCATCATGCGCTTATTTTTAATGATTTGGTGGAAAATATTTTTTCTTGATTTGGTTAAGAAAATATTTTCCATGTTACATGAAAAATTATTTTCATCACGTTTGATCAATTTTGTTATTGTTAATTGAATTATTTTTTTTTTAAAAATATTATTATCATTATTAAGTACAAATGTGTTAAAAAAAATTAAATTTAATAAAATAGCTAAAATTTACTTTATTTGCAATGAAAAAATAATGTCAATCAAACAACGAAACTTGAAATTTTTTTCACTTTTTTCACCTTGAAAATCAAATCAATTAAACACTATGGAAAATGGATAGAAAGAAAAAATTTCGAAGGAAAATATTTGTATGAAAATTATTTTCTTGAAAAATATGAATTTTCGCAATCAAACACACCCTTACATGCGAATGTCCACGATTTTTCCACCAAATAGTACGGTTTTGGTTTATTTTTCTAGACTTTAATTCTTTGTCTCTAGGTGATGGAGATTTTGGAAATACATTTGCATTGCCTATTTATAACTATAAGCCCTTGTTTGGTTTTCATTAAATTTTTGTCCTTTTTTCTATAGTACTCAATCTCAACTATCTATTAAAAGTCAAGCCCACAATATTTTACTTTTCAATCAAATTTCAACCATCTATTCTCCTAAAAATTACTATTTATTTTTAAAAAAGAAACTCTTTTTAAATATGGATGGACAACACCAAAATTCAAGTTTATTACACTGTAAATAAATGAAATCCAATAATCAACATTTTGAAGATAGATGGTGTATTCTTTTCATATAGTCAACATTTTGTAATACTCTTGATAATAGAATGTTTATTATTATTTAAATTAACACTAAATTTTCATAATTTTCACTGTTTTTTTTTTTTCAATTATATATTTTTTGTAATTTAATCTTTGCCAATTAAATATACTTGTGCATCGCCCCGAGTGTGATGTTAATAAAAATTGAGTTAATCCTCCATATTTCTTTGACTAGTAAATTTTGACCAAGCAAAAGGTCATTAATTAATGCTTATTCTTCTTCCATTTTACTCTTCTGTACGCACAACAGCTGAAACCGCCACGAAATCCCCACCCCCTCGGCAGTTGCATACACCACTTCCACGAGCTCCGCGAGAACCTATACATACATATATATATATACTTGGAACTGATCAAATTCAGATCCGAAGTGAAGAGATTGAGTGAATGATCTGATTGGAATTATTTAAGGGGGTATTTGCTGGTTCATGGAAAATGGAGTACATAGACAACTTGCCGCCCATGGATCTGATGCGCTCCGAGAATATGACGTTTGTGCAACTCATTATTCCCGTCGAGTCGGCTCACCGGGCCGTATCTTATCTCGGACAACTCGGCCTCCTTCAAATTCGCGACGTATGATCAGATCTCTATCTATTTGTATTACCAAGTAATTGATTACGTGAATACTCCCATAACTGGATTTAATTTTAGTCTGTGGATCGATTGGTGGGTTCATGTTTATATAGAGTGGAGGATGGAAAGAGTACTTGAGTTGCTGGGATTTTTGTGAATAGAAGCCAATTTCTGCCTGCATATTGAAATTAAGGGATAATTTGCTGTTTTTTTTTGCTCCAAGGCTTTTTTGTGATGAGTACAGTTGTTGTAGATTTGATCTCCATGAGAGTCTTTTGTCTTCATTCGTTTGATGAATATATATATATATATATATATATATATATATATATATATATATATATATATATATATATATATATTTTCTTCTCCTCTTAATTGGATTTATTTTTATCTTAATGCTGTAACCGATCACTTCAGATGTTATCGGAATATTACTTTGTTTATCTGTAATTGTCAATATTTAGGCTAAATTGTCTCTGGTGTCACAGAATTAGGATATTGAAACTTGAACTTGTTAACCAAATAAAATTGAATCAGAAGTTTTTCTAGTTTGAGTCCCACTCCTACACTTTGAAACATGTTGTGGAATTAAGATTGTGAAACTGTCACGGTTGTATTATGGAGCTCCTGCTTTAAATTGACTGTAAAGGACAAAAAGAGAAATGAAAATATATTTAGTCTAGTGTGTCCAATCTTGTTTCCTCATTGCTTCTTTTCCAAGGTCCATGGTTCTTTTAAGAATTTTATAATGCAATGGCTTGTTCAGAATGTTCTAAAGAAAAGATGGTTATAGAAAATAAACTTTAGTTTGAGTTAAGAACTTAAGCATGTGTACTCTGCTATTTTTTTTCTATGATTAAGACATTCTGAAAATATGTATCTCTAATGGCAGGATGAAAGACTTCTTATAGCTTAAAGTAGTTTTAACTTCTGTTTTGTACTAATAATGATCAGATGCACTTACTGTATGTTTTTGATTTGCAGTTAAATGATGATAAGAGCCCTTTCCAGCGAACATTTGTTAATCAGGTATCTATCCATGAGCTTCTATTTGTGCCCGTTTATGAGTCAAAAATATATTTGCTTCTTCTTCTGCATGTTCTATAGTATGCTTCCAAAGAAAATCTAGTTTGCTTTGGTGTCTGTTTCCATATTTTCTTATAGTTGGGCATATTTGAAAATTTATCAGTGTTTACTGCTGACAATTGTCCATCATCTTGTTGGTTGGACAGGGTGTACGTGTACCTAGATAGGGCAAATCTTGGTGATGCTGTTGTTTTTTTAGTAAAAAAAAAAAAAAATGAAGTTCTATTTGTTCTTAACCTGTTTGGAAAAGTTGATCTGTAATATATTTGAAGAGTTCACATAATTTAGGGCATTAATTAGTGCTTAATAAGTAAAATTCTTATAAGGAACTTGTTTCCTTTATACCATTTTATTAGTTGACAAGTGAAATTTTCATGCGTTATATGTGAATTGAGTTCTTGATGTAGTTCTTTGTTTTACAGGCATGTCTGTGTGCTTCTCAATTTCTATTTCATATTATAAATGTTTGTGGATACAAATTGAAAATGATCTAAAATATTATGCTTGTACTTGGTTTAGATAAAAATAAGATTTTTAGTAAATTTTGATAAAAGTTGATGAATGTGTGATTGAAAAATCGTGGATCCCATGAGATGTGTAGTTAAAATTAATTATTGACTTTGATTTAGATTTTAATTAGATTTTTTGGTTGAAGCATACATGGGTTATATGTTAGCCAAAAATGAACTTGTTTTTTTTATGTATGAAAATCTGCACTACACTTTATGAGTTTGTAAGTGAAGCTTTAATGTTTTTGCTCTAGAAGCAAGCATTTGTTCCGTCTAAAGATGTGCTCTGCTTTAAGTCTTTCTCGTTCTTTAGATTAAGTTTTGTTAAATTATTTTCAGGTAAAAAGATGTGCTGAGATGTCAAGGAAACTACGATTCTTCAAAGATCAGATACATAAAGCTGGGCTAGTGCCTTCTCCTAATCCTGCATCTGAACCTGATATTGAGTTAGAAGAACTGGAGGTCTTTTTCTTTTCATTAGGATTCAATAGTTTCCATATGAACATTTTTACTTTCTTCCACCTGGATGCCCTTTTATGGTGGTGGCAGTCACAATACTGCAAAATGACAGCTTAGAAATTACTTTTCCTTCTTTTCTAGTTGAATCTAATAATCAGGGATGTTATTTTTTCCTTAATTTTGACTTTAGATTCAACTAGCGGATCTTGAGCATGAGCTTATTGAAATGATTTCCAACAGCGAGAAACTGCAGCAAACATATAATGAGCTGCTAGAGTTCAAGATGGTATTGCAGAAGGTACATTGATATACTCCTGTGTTATTCTTACTTTCCATTTCATTTCCTTGCATCTACACACCCCGATTTGTTAGTGTGAGGATTTTTCTAGGAACTCTGTTCTTTCATGTCAGAGTCACCTACAACTAGTAAGTTTTGGGAGATATGTTTTGCGGGGAGGTATTTGCAGACAGAGGCAGGTAGAGAGAGAAATATAATGCACGAAACACGAGGAAGGCCGTTGCGCTTAGTATGTACGCTAGGCACTAAATTTTATTTGAAATTTCAGAGGAATCCTAATAATTCCCATAGCTTTGCAGATCCAGTGGAGGGCTTCGGAAATTCTTGTTACAGGGTGCCTTTGATTGGGCATATTTTCCACGGAAAATGTCTAATCCATGAAAGTATTTTCCTTATTTCGTGTTTAATTGGCAAATTTTTCATGCCAAACCTTTTCTAGGTACAAGCAAATGAAGCATGTTTTGGTTCATTTCCTTCCAAATATTTTCTCTAGCTTTAGGTGGGAAAATGAAAGATGATAAAGGAAAATATTTTCATTTTCGTTTTCCATCTTTTATCAAACACACAGTTATGCATATATATATATCATCTGTATTTTCTAGATGTGTAGTTGTATGCTTTATAATGGAAACGATGCCAAGTGAAAGGGGAAATTATCTGCATTGTCCTTTTCTGAAATTACACATCATTTTTATGCTTTTTAAGCTATCATGGGTAATTACAGGCTGGTGATTTCCTTGTTTCAAGTGGGAATCATGCTGCAGCTCAGGAGACAGAATTAAGTGAAAATGTATATACCAATAATGGTTATTCAGATTCAGCATCACTACTTGAAGAGGTAACATTTGATATGATTTTTGTCTTTGAAATGATAATGCATGAGCTAAATGACGTTTTTATTGGTATTGTGGCAGGAGATGCAACCTGGCCCATCAAATCAATCTGGCGTAAGATTTATTAGTGGCATTATATGTAAATCTAAAGTTCTTAGATTTGAAAGGATGCTATTTCGTGCTACAAGGGGCAATATGCTTTTCAATCAGGCACCGGCCGATGATCAAATCATGGACCCTGCATCAAATGAAATGGTAATTTTTTGCTTCAATTCTCTTTCCAGATCTTCACTAACTTTTTCTAATTAGAATTCCAAACCATAAACATTTAAAAATTCAAAAGAATGAACATGCACCACTGAAAATCAAAAGAAAAGAGAATCAATTGATCACAATGAACCCTTTTTAAATTGTTTTCACTTTTTAAATCATAAGACAGCATTAAATTCTGCATTCTATCCTTGTTGATGAAGATTTGTGAAATATTTTAGATAACTTTAACTGTGGTTGTTGTTTCTGCAGGTTGAGAAAACTGTTTTTGTTGTATTCTTCTCTGGTGAGCAGGCAAGGACAAAAATTCTGAAAATTTGTGAATCCTTTGGTGCAAATTGCTATCCTGTTCCTGAAGACTTGACCAAACGGAGCCAAATAACCCGAGAAGTACGTTCTAAAGATATCACTTGCACTTTCTGAGGAGATGGGAAAAGACTCAGATCTGCTTGTCTGTATTATTCTAGTTATTCGTCTTATTGGTTGAGTTTTATCTCAGTATCATGACTGGATGTTGAAAAAACCTTCATGTTTTCATTATTTCATTTGATGCACATGTGAACTTGGAACTATCTAACAGGCACTGCCCCTTTTTATTAAAAATGATTTATCTTTGAACTTACATATTTGCATTAAATCCAAATCCATGAATGTGGATTAAGCTCAATACTTATCCCATAAATAAAAAGTACATTAACCTTGAAACCAGCATAATTAAATTAAAATGTCTTCAGCTTCTAGGTTGGTACTTTCTTCACGGTTTGGATGCTACACTAGGCGCGTTTATTATTTATTAATTTCTCATTCACAGGTATTATCACGTTTGTCTGAGTTAGAGACCACCTTGGAGGCTGGCCTTCGTCATCGGGACAAGGCTCTTACCTCCATTGGTTTTCACCTTTCAAAGTGGACAAACATGGTAAGATACACCTGTCAAAATCTTCTTCTCAAACTAAAATCATGATATCAATAGATATGATCTGGGATGAAAATCTTGAAACTTACTTGAGTTCCTTAAACTCCTCTTTAGGTTAGAAGGGAAAAGGCTGTGTATGATGCATTAAATATGCTGAATTTTGATGTCACAAAGAAGTGTTTGGTTGGTGAGGGCTGGTGCCCAATTTTTGCAAAAACTAGGGTAATTTGATGCTCTTTAACTTTTTCTTTTCTTGGTTAGATACATGGAATATTTATCATCACTGTATTATATCAGTTAAGGGATGATATCTTCAATGTTATAGATTCAAGAAGCCCTGCAACGTGCAACATTTGACAGTAGCTCACAAGTGGGTGTAATATTTCATGAAATGGATGCTGTCGAGTCACCTCCAACATACTTTAGAACCAACCATTTCACAAATGCATATCAAGAAATTGTTGATGCATACGGGTAAGTCATGTGTATAGCTATATTTTTTGGACTTAACATTCATATCCTCAACTTTGATTTCTTTTCTGCTTTTTTCAATTTAAAATTACAAATGTATATAGCTTCCTAATTAATTGTTCCTTTGCTTACATTTTGTGGCGCTATTGCAATATAGTTTCTCTTGCTTGTTAAGGTTCCTTTTCCAAAAAACAGAAAATGGAAGAATTTAAATTTCTCTCTATTTTGAAGTTTTTTGAACAATGAAATTCATGTTTATGTTTGTAGATCTGTTAGCATCATAATATTTGTTTCCCACACTTCTCTAGATTATCTGACAAAAAAAATGTAAAATCTTATTTTCTGGGCATTAATATTCCAACTGTATCATTCTGAATAAATTGAGCATCATTCTCTTGTCTGGACGCGTCCTTTAGGTAATTTCTGTTTATCAAGAAAGGAATGTATTTGTAAGTAGTGAGAATATTGTTGAGTTTTAGTCAAGCAACCTGCACTCATATCCCAAATTAGTGAGTTCAATTTGGCATTCTGGTAGAACTATTTTGCAGAATGGTGTTCTGATCAGGTATCCACTTATGCTGCCATTTTTCTGTTATACGGTGTTTTGCCAGAGTCAGCACTTTCCTTTGCAGCAGCAATCAAACACTTGATTTTGTCATGGGTCTTGTGGCCTGTAAGTAAGACCCCTGATTGTATTGTCGGGGATCAAACCTGCAACGTTTGGAGTCCATTTCCACGCCTTGACCACCAGACCACCTGTGCTTTTCTGTTTAAAAAAAAAAAAAAAATTGTCCAAAAATATGTTTAGCGACTTATGTCTGATTTATTACTAAAAAGCCGGAAAAAAATGGCAAAAAATACTTACAAGTTATCGAAAGTAAATGAATTATTATTTTAAATATATAATCAATCTATATCTTTACGAGCTTTTGAGTCTTTCAGAATCTTGTTCTTTGGACAATTTATGAACTTGGCTAACATGTATTTTAAACTTTCGACGGAGATTGGGAGTACTATATGCCTCTTCCAGGTGGTTAAAGGAATAATCAATTTTTTATTTTACTTTTGACATTTCTACTATTGTTGTTGACGTTATTTATTGTATTGACATTGGACCTTTTCTTTATTAACAATAACAAACTGTTTTTTTTTTTTTTTAGCAAACAATATTTTCCAAGATATAATGTTTCTCTTAATATTCATGTGTTTATGCATACCTGTACAAAGCACTGATGCAGCAATATCTTTTGGCAGTGTCTCTAAGTATCAGGAGGCAAATCCCGCAGTTTATACAATCATTACATTTCCATTTCTTTTTGCCGTGATGTTTGGGGATTGGGGTCATGGTATTTGCTTGTTATTGGGAGCCTTAGTCCTTATAGTCCGTGAAAAAAAGCTCAGTTCCCAGGTACGGCATCTTATATGTAAGTTTACTTAAAAATATAATGGATTTCGTATTTCTATTGATACAGTTTTTTTTGTTAATAATGAATCTGAAGATTTTATCTGCGGGTCTTCTTTTATTTTTAGAGTTTCCGATGTTGATATTGAAAAACCAATGTCCTGTTATATGGTTTGATTTTGGAGTAGT
This sequence comes from Ligustrum vulgare, assembly GCA_963555705.1. Taxonomy (NCBI): domain Eukaryota; kingdom Viridiplantae; phylum Streptophyta; class Magnoliopsida; order Lamiales; family Oleaceae; genus Ligustrum; species Ligustrum vulgare. Next base: position 25,844,738 of record OY743188.1, read on the forward strand.
TGTGTAGTTGTCATTAAGTGAAGCTATTTTATGGTTATATGTTACTCAAGTATGTCATGTAGTTTAGGTGCAGTGACAGATCTGGCAAATATAGCTGCACTTGTTTATTCTTGATTTTGTGCTTCTATTACAACTTTGTTTGTTAACAGATTGTTAGGGAAGGTAATTTATCAGAATGCACTTTGTTGTCCATTTTTTTGGGTTAGTGAAGTTCTTGGACATGCAATGTGGTAACAAGTTTGAGTGTCTCCACTTGTTTCTTCTGATGTGGAACTTGTGGAATTGTAACAGCTCTGCTCTAATAGATGATCCTTCTTTTCTTTTCTTTTCTTATTTTATTTTGCTTTATTTTATATTATATTATTTTATTTTTATTTTTTGTCTTAGCTGGCTGCGGAGGGTCAGATGCAATTTAAGGGGTAGATAAAATTCCAAGCCTAAGGATATTACACATTGGCTTTTCAGCAACATTTAAGATATATTTTGTACACTAGTACCTTTGTGGTAGAACTAGTAAATTTTTCCCTTGTCAAGTAAACAAATACTAAAATCATCATCTGGTAGGCAGGATGAGTTTGGGATGAGTACTTGTCCATTCTGAATTAGCTTGTGTACTCAACTCTATGCAATCTGAACAGACCATGGAAACTGTCTCCAAGATTAGCTACAACTTCTAGTTAGGTCCTTCATTTTGGTAGAATTAGCTTCCTTGTTAAAGTTAGTTGTAGAAGCAAAGTTAACCTGGAAAAATAAATGATTACTGTGAGCCAAACTAAATTAGCAAGGAAAGAATATGGAAGCAAGCCAAGTTAATGCTAACCTTTCTGTTATTTTAGCACAGTTTGTTTTTGGTAACATAACGTAGTCAGTGCTTCTGGTTCTTATGGTATGAGCAAATACATCCTGGAAATTACATTTGGGAGATTATTCATATAATAAAGTAGACTGTGACCATCACTGATCTCAAAGACTTTATGATTATCTTCACTCACCGTTAATTTTTATGGACAGAAATAAGCACACATTTTTTATCATTCATCTTAGTTACTCTTCATCTGCTCCATTTCTACTGTATAATAATATATTATTTGTTACCCCCAGAAACTTGGCAGCTTTATGGAGATGCTTTTTGGTGGCCGTTATATTCTCCTTTTGATGTCTCTCTTTTCAATATACTGTGGTTTGATATACAATGAATTCTTCTCTGTTCCTTTCCACATATTTGGTCACTCTGCCTACAAATGCCGAGATACCACGTGCAGGTAACTTGAATTGCTGTCCTTGAATCTTTAGGTCTTTTCTGTTTGGTGGAATTTTTAATTTGAGACAACAAAAGGGGTTGCTAAATGAATATAGGGAAAATAAATTATGGACGATAGAAGGAGAGTTAGGGTAGAAGAGGGTAAATACATTCAGTAATTGAAAATTAGTATTCAGTAGCTGAAAAATACTTGTACAATTAAATTGGTATATCGTGATTGCCATGCTGGCGTCCTTCTCTTCCTAGTTCTACAGTAATACACTTGGCATTTGCTGAGTAATTGATCAAGGGAAATTGTTGTATTCTTGAAATCTAACTAAATATGAGAAGTTGACTTAGGTAATTGAAGTTTATTGACCTGAGTATGGCTTGCCAGGAAATAGTTGACCTTTTAACCTGATCTCATACAGGATTATTCAGCAGGCTCCTCAGCCTTCTAATAATTTCATATGTTTTCACTTCCTTTTCCACTTGTCCAGTTCATCTAGACCATCAGCAAGTTTGTAAATGTTCCTTTGTTGTATAGTTATGTATATATTTTTATTATCCTCTTTCTTTTTTGTAAATTGTAGCTCTCATACTTTTGCTGTCTGATGACCTAAACAGTGATGCTTATTCAGTTGGTTTAGTCAAATATCGGGATGCATACCCATTTGGTGTCGATCCAAGTTGGCGTGGAAGTCGTTCTGAGCTTCCTTTCTTGAATTCTCTCAAGATGAAAATGTCCATCTTGTTTGGGTTGGTGCAGATGAACCTAGGAATCATACTGAGTTATTTCAATGCACGTTTCTTTGGCAACTCGCTGGATATTAAGTCCGTTCCCTATTCTTTTTCCCAATTTTTCAATTGTTTAGAATCCAGTGTAAGCGCTTACCATGTGCTTTGCTTCTAGGTATCAATTTGTGCCACAGATGATCTTTCTTAACAGCCTTTTTGGATATCTCTCTCTTCTCATCATTGTCAAATGGTGTACTGGTTCTCAAGCGGACCTGTACCACGTGATGATTTACATGTTCCTGAGTCCTTTTGAGGATCTGAGAGATAATCAGCTATTCTGGGGTCAGAGTGTACTTCAGGCATGAAACCTATTTTATCTTGTTATGTAATTTGTTATGTTATATTGAGCATATATAATTTCAGCCTTGATTGTTCAATGAAAGTTTTGCAGATCATACTGTTGCTTTCGGCAGTTATTGCTGTTCCATGGATGCTCTTCCCAAAACCCTTTATTCTGAAGAGACTTCACACCGAGGTAATGTTGATTTCCTCTGTGTGCCCATTTTTTTTTTTTTTTTTTTTAACTGGGATTCAACCGCACAGTCTTTCCTATTTTTATTTTTATCCATCAAATAAAGAATAGTAAAACTTCCTCTTGTTTAAGCCCCGGTATTTCTTGTTTCTTTTTGCCCTTATAATGTACACATCACTTCCTTTGTTAAGAACTTTTTCTGCCTTATTAATATTTCTCCTCCTCTCTTTACGTTTGTGGTTTCTTTTTCATTTTTCCTGTATTAAGAAATAATTATTGATAATATATGAAGAATCATTTCCTTTTGAGTTAAAATATCTTAAATACATAATTCCCTTTTCCTCCTTTTGCCTGAAACTCTGGCCTCAACATTTCTTTCCCCTATTTCTTAGATTTATATAGTTTCCTTTTTAAATGATTTTTCTGGAATCCGTGGATCTCTCTCACTTTGGACTGGGGTATACCTGTCTGCATTTAACTACAGAAACCCTATTGTTGTCTGGTTTGACAGTTAGAGACTATTTTCTTTTTCTTTTTTTTAGTTATATATGTTTAGCTAATGGATTTTGGTTTGAGTAAATGTCGTCACCAGAATGTATATTATTATATCCGACTCCCTGAGAAACATTTGTGACATGTTATTGAGATATCAAAAATGAAAGAATGGTGCTGAATCTAAATACTGTTATATAACTTTTCCAAATATTAGTCTCATATGGATATTTCAAAACTGTTTTAATGATGCTAAGCATCATACACTGGCTGTTTTGTCGTATTCTTATATTAGAAGTACGAAATTTGGATAATATTTGTCTACATCTTCTGAGAAGCAGCACGAGATTTGGTGCTTTAGATAGCTCATTTATTCAACTAATAAAGATGTTTCATGGGATTAGTAGATCATGGCTCTTGATTGTCCTAATTATGGTTTGTAAGTTAAATATCATTTTGTACTGTTGTATTAGTGTATTGTAGCTATTTATTTAGGTCCTGAAACCTATAAATCAGCGATTAACTCCGCCAATTCCTTTTGCATATCTAAGAGATTTCAAGGTCAGACATATGGAATTCTTGGAACCTCAGACATGTATAATGAGGAGGAACCTGATTCTGCAAGGCAACAACACCTTGATGAGTTCAATTTTAGTGAGGTCTTTGTGCATCAGATGATACATGCTATAGAGTTTGTACTCGGTGCAGTTTCGAATACCGCATCATATCTACGGCTGTGGGCTTTGAGGTGGGGGACTACTTCTATCTATGGTTGAGCATATTTTTTTATTTATTTTTTATTTGGTAATTGTTATCCTTGTGTTATTGCAGTTTGGCCCACTCAGAATTATCAACTGTTTTCTATGAAAAAGTTCTCCTCCTCGCCTGGGGGTAAGTTCTTACCTTGACCTGCTCTTTTTGCATTCCCTTCCTTGTCTAATTTAACTTACCATCCTGCTGGCTTTTTCATGGTGTACGAGGCCCACCAGTAAAGTTGTTTTTCCCCTACACTATATAAGTGATTTGCGTCATTTACCATGCCGCCCTCCAAATTCAATGTCATGCCTAGCTGATTAATATAACCTGCTTAGGATTTTGCTTTGTGACCAACTTGCCGCCATCACCTTTAGTTGTCTACCATGGTATAGTTATATGGGTTTGCCCGGCTAGTTGTTAGGAGGCAGCAGGTAATCATACTCAATAGGAAGTGATTCCAAGCTTTTGTCCTTCTGTGTTTCCCAGTGATCAATGTTTGGGCTTGTATCGAGAAACTATTATCCTGCATTTTGATAACAATGCTCCTTGAAATAATAATGCGCTTATCCAATATGAAAAAGGAAACAATAGAGAGTACTTGGAAGTGAGATAATCCCCCTCTACCTTATAATACTCATCTTCTTCCTATGCTCAACTGCAAGTGAGATCTATCCATGTTTTATATGCCTGTCTTTGTTGATGAATACAGGTACGACAATATTGTCATACGATTGATTGGTCTGGCAGTTTTTGCGTTTGCTACAGCTTTTATACTGCTAATGATGGAAAGTCTTAGTGCTTTCTTGCACGCATTGCGTCTCCATTGGGTTGAATTTCAAAACAAGTTCTACAGTGGAGATGGCTATAAGTTTAAGCCCTTTTCATTTGCCTTATTAACTGATGATGATGATTATTAGTGTCTTTTTGTTGCTCCATATTCCTAAAATTTTGCAAAAGTAGCACAGGGAAAATGATCATTTTTGGTGGCAATTGAGCCTCGAGATTTTTATCTACTCTTTAACATGAAACTATAAATTCCTGGCTGAAGATTCTTTAGATGCAAATGTATAAAAGGGTTCAGCTAAGATTAACCAAAGAGCTTGTAATTCTTTTCATCGCCTCAGGATTAAGGACTTGTAAAGTTGGTAATCAAGTACTTTTTTCTTTTGAGGCACATATACACAAATCTGTGCGTAGTGTAGGTTATGTTGGATGTTATAAATTATAATGAATCATGTTCTTATGGATATCTGAAAGTATAGTTTGAGTTCTTCATCATTGCTAGAGTTTTACTTGAATCCCAGCTGTGGCTTAATACAATCTCTAACTTGAGCTGTTTGACATTATTGACGAAATTAACTGCTCGTTTTTAATCGCTTCCTTTTTAAGGGTTCGTAAATTCAATCTGTTGAATTTCGTATGAGAAGGTTTATTTGACGATATTGATTTGGACACATTTACATGGACTTTGTTTGTTAAAAGTTGTGTTTTATGTTTTCGAGGTAAAATATGTAGTTGAAAAGTGGAGAGAAAAAAATGTGTGTAGTTTAAAAGTAGTTTGAGAAATTGTATTGTTTAAAAACATGACGATTTGCTAAACGGAGGCTGGTTTTCATATGATGTCACTGATCTTTATTGCCAATAGCATCGTACGGAACAATCCATGTTTCGGAAAGCTCTAAAATTCGTAGTCTACCTGAATTTTGTACATAATCATGCAAATTTCGAATTTTGAGTTAGATGGGAACGGTAGATTCTAATGGCAGCATTCTTCGTTCCTGAATGTTGAGTAAAAATACTGAAATGGATTGGGATGTATTGATTATATCGTTTCTAAAGGTGTCAATGCTTGTTGTAATGCAGATTTATTACACAAGAAAACTAACATGAATTATTTGGATTACGTGTTATACCATTTTGATGAACAATATTTGGATGCTTTTAATTGAAATTGATTTAGTCGCTTGACCATTTTGTCATAGAAGACAAGGTATGTTATGGTAGAAGGGTTTTCTTCGATATATTTTTGCGACATTACAACAATATTCTGGAAGTCGGTTTCCTAATAAATGTCATTACAACAATATTGTATAAATTTGAAAGACACTGCACATTTCGGAAACCGAAATTTGATTCATGAACCAAGAAATGCAGAAATTTACATTGTCTTTCCGGATGGTTAATTTCTATAATCATGATAGTATATAAAAGTTTGTTGTGCAAATCTTGAAGTTCGCTTCGCTAGCAGCGCTTAATAAGAAATTCAAGCAAAATCATAAGGAAAAAAAAAAAAACATTTATGGACATTGGAGTCCAACAGAAATTAAGCGATAAACTCAAAAATTTTATTAATTAAAAGATAAGAAAAATAAAGAGTTAATCCTTTATTTTTATGGTTTAAAACATAAAAATCTAGTCTAGATTGACTAAAGTTGAAAGAATTCGAAATAAATTAAATGACAAAAATAGTACTAAAACATTAAAAAAAGAGTTTTTGACTCCCAAACAAATTCGAATAGTCGAAACTCGTGCATCTCGACATAATGATAAGTCATGTTCGTCTCGTTGTTTCCTTTACGAAATGGTATTTTTGGCTTGAATCTGAACTCAAATGTTAAATATGCAACTTAAGGTTTTGTCATTTTTGGTCCAATTGTTCTCAATCTTTATGAAACTCGTACATATTTGTCACATGAATGTACGAGAAATACACAAAAAAGCTGGCAAGTCAAGAATATAGTTCTTGTTGTTAATTTGCTTAAGTACTTTGAAAGGCCCGTACTTCCTTGTTTCAAGTTGTTGTAAGTGCCAACAGGAAACCTTTCACTTAAAAACATCATCAATGAGTCTCCTTCCTGAAATTGTTTATACAGTCGATGTGAATCTACCTCTACCTTATACTTTGTATTAGTCTTCTCCAACTTTTGTGTTTACTTTATTAAAAATGCTAAAACCTCTTTAGCTAGAAGTTCTGTAACAATACTCTTGCTATTGCCCTTGGATAATTTCAACAAATCCACAATATGATAATGAACCTATGTATACACAATTGCAAATAGGGCCCTTCCTGAAGACGTATGAATTGCGCTATTGTATGCAAACTCAACCCGAGGTAATGCAAGATCCCACTACTTCGGATTATCTATACATATGCTTTGAACCATATTTTAAAGGGTAAAATTAGTGACTTTGGTCTGTCCATCAATTTGGGGATGGGAACTATTGCTTCGGTTCATATTCGTAACAAATAACTTAAAATATTGTAATCCAAAAGTGCTCCAAAAACTTTTTATAGACTTGGGAACTACATGCAATCAACAACCTCCTAGAAAAACGGTTTGGCCATGTTTGATCATCTGAGCTCTTTCGACAAGGTCTTTTGATAAGTAATTGGAACTTGCAAGTTGATAAAACTCGATGGGCGAATTCTCCATCATAGAATATTCATCTTGACAAGAAATTATCTACATGATAAAATATGTATCACAAGCGATGAAGTGAGCGATCTTGGAAAACCCATCAACTACCAAACAAAAAAAAGAAGAAGCTCCCCGCTAATCACAAGGTAATCTAAGAATGAAATTCATAGGGAGATCTTGTCATATGCCTTGATGAACAGGAACTGGCATGTACAATCTGATGTTGTGCATTTGACCTTTCGACACCTACTGATGAGATTCGTAGCAGACTTGGCAGGAAGACCAATTATTCAAGCCAAATAATACTTCAATGGCATGATCGAGGGGCTCCAAATCAAGCATGGAATATGGGAAGAAGATTGGCGTCCAAAATTCTTGTAAAATAAGACTTGAGATGTAATTGGAAATCCAAAACCCACAAGGATAATGATTCAGATTTTTAGCTAATGGTTGAGACCCAGTGTTCGTATAAAAACATTTGAATTTTGAAATTATTATTTCTAAAATAATTGTATCTCTTCAAGTTATCTTTTCAACGCACTTTGAATTATCGCAACCGGATGTTCACCGATATCTCGCGATGCGAGATATCCCGGCAAGTGTACGGGTCGTGAGAAGTAATAAAGTGAACCTAGGAGTTCAGATTATCGTCCCACTGAGACTGCTATTAATTATCAAAATATATTAGTTGTAGACCTTATTTGAACAGACGAAATAATTTGAGATTTTAAACTAAAACTAAGACAATACTTAAAGAATTAAAATTGTGAAATTTGTTTTGTTTTTAAAAAAAATTGTAAAGTAGTTGGGATTCACGATTTCACCTAACCAATTAAATCAATTCCAATTCCAGTTTTATTTTCTAAATATGCATTCGGTCGAATTCACTAATTTAAATTGAAATTCCTCTCTCGAGTTTAAATCAATTCTACCTAAATGAGTCAACCATGTATCTCTACAGCGGGTCTGAATATTCCTTATCTAGATACAATAAATACAATAATTCACACACGACCGCAATAATAACAAGAGTATATCTCTATCTCTCGTTCAGTTACCGGATTTATTACCACGTTCTAAATTATTAACTCACCTCTTGGATTATAGAAATAATCCAATTTATCATGAATTGGTGATCAAGCAATTCAAGCATTAAAAATAATAATAAATCAATGCATGCAACAAAATCATTAAAACAATGAAATTTGGAATTAATATAATTAAATTAGGCTACATCGTTCATCCCAACATCTAATTTAGTTACACATCATTGATAAAGAACAAAAACAGTAAATATAAGCATTCATTGAAATTAATGTAAAGAATAGAAATCTTGCACCAAGTATCTACTCTTCAATTATCTTCAATTCACACTCCTTTACAACGCTTGATTCCTCAAGAATTTGATGTTGAACTCTCTATTGTGGCTCGTTCTATGGAGAGGCAAATGTCTTAATTCCGTGCCTCATGAGTTGTATTTATAGGTTATGGAGAAAACTTAGGGCAAAAGAGAAGAAAATCAGATAAAAATCGCAGAAAAAGCCCATGTCGCGGCCCAGCGGACAACCGCGCGATCGCATGGCTTAAACACTAGCGATCACATGGAATACATTAAAACTCTCGGGGGAAGATTTTGCACTTTCACGTGACCGCGCGCCAAGACACGTCGCGATCGCGTGGTTCTGTCGGTCTGTGCAATTATCAACTTTCCCTTTTGTATAAGTTGATCCCTGCCTTTTAATTGCACATTCAGTCCTCAACTTTCAATTGTTGCGGTTTAGTCTCCAAACTTTATATTCTTCTCGATTTGCCAGTTTAATCTCTCAATTCCTTCAATTGGGTCATCCAACCTATGATTCGTTCACTTTGGCACCATGAAACTTTCCCAGTTTTCACCACATATCTTTCACTTGCTCAATTAAGCTCCAATTAACATCCAATTGTGTCATTTTTCCATTAATCGCTTCTTTCTTCATCTTTTGGGATATTTTCTACAAAATAACAATTAAACACAAATTAAAGAGCATATATATTCTAAAACGACAATAATTTCTTCTAATTTAGACATACATATAAGTGTATAAAACTGGACGTCGGGAAAAAAAGTTATGATCAAAACACCAAGTGATCGCCTGGACATCAGTTTCACAACCCGAGAGTTACATCGTATGATCAAGCGATCACTGGTTGTACTTGGTTATTTATTTTAGGATTTTGCATATTTTTCGTATTTTTCTATTTTGTTATTAATTTAGGCCCATTAATAATTGTTAGGTTGTTTAATTTTGTCCCTTACACTTATAAAGGGGCTTTTTCATTCATTATAACTTAGAATTATTAAGATTTTGATTATTGAAATTGATTTGAGTGATTTTACTTTATAAAAGTGAGGATTCCCTTTAAACTTGTTCTTAATTGAACTTTTTGAACTTATCAATGATTAATTTTGGAAGTATTATTCAGAAGCATATTTATAGAAGCATATTTATGAACTGATTGTAAAATTTAAAGCTCATGGATAGTTTGCAAATTGTCTAACATTGTTCATTTATATCTCATATTTCTTGATTGCACTAATAGACAAATTTGCATAAGACGGGAAAAATCTCAAGTTTGGGGTGTGATAAGTTTTCACACTTATTTTGACTCTTAAATTAACTTTCTGATTGAGAATTTGGGTGAATTTCTACTCATAAATGTTTTTATTTTGTACTAGGTACAACCTTAATTGGAAAAGAAATTGACAAGATTGAATAGAATTGAGCTAAAAAAGAGCAATTTTGATGTCTGAGGGTCAAATTGAAAGAAATCAAAAGTTTGAAAACTGAATTGGACAATATTAGAAAATAAAGGATGGATTGCAATTTTGACACATGCAGCGCGAGATGTAACAGTTTGGTCATTGCGATCGCCTAGGCCAATTTCGGCCCAGATTGTTTTTAATTTTTGTTTTAATTCTTTTCCTTAGGATTTGTTTGGCTCTTCTTTGTGGCGTCTTTGGGGACTTTTTAGGGCTCTGATTTCGGATTATTTAAAGAGTGACTTCTCCCTTCCAACCTAGTTTTAGTTTTTGTTAGATTTTATTATGGTTTCTTAGTTTTTATTTAATTCTCTTTGCTTTTTTTATTTTCATTTTCATTTATTTTGTGTTTTGTTGGAAAGGTTGGAAGATCAATCAAATGAAGAAGATAAAGAAAAGTTGAAGAGCTCAAATGGAATATCTTCCTCGCTTTTTATTTCATTGGTTTGGTAAGCATTTTTTCAACCTTTGTATTTTCTTTCATTTTCACATTATGAGCTAATTTTATTTTATGTTTGGATAATTGATGTAGTTTAATCTACTTTAATTGATTTTGATGTTTGCTTATTGATTTTGAGCTAATTATTTCAACTGTGATTTGTATGATAATCGAGAAATATTGTACAATTAATTAGGACTAATTTCACTTGAGAGAGACTATTAGTTAAAATAGGAAAATCAAGTCAAACATTGTAAATGAGTAAATTGTTAATTTGCATATTGAGAAATTAATTAAGTGAAATCATGAATCTCAATTATTTAATCATCCAAGTTCCTTACAATTTTATATTTATTTGTTTTGCTTACTTTTGTCAATTTTAGGAATAGATAATTAATTAAATCTCAAATTTATTGTGTATCTTCATTGTTAAAATTAACTTAACGAGTGTAATAGAGTAATCATTTCTCATGGGATCTATAATTCGGACCAGTGAGTCAACTTTTGTGAGCTTCCGGCACACTTTTCAGCGAACAAGTTTTTTACTCTTTGAAAATTGCAATTTAGTCTCTCATCTTCTAATCTTGTTCAATTTAGTACCCATATTTTTTCTCTTATTACAAAAAACACGCTAGAAATATTTGCAATGTATGTCCTCCATTTTTCTGGAATGTTACATTTTAGTTCTCATACTTTTGATTTTTTAATTTGACCCCTTAATGTCAAAATTTCTCTTCTTTAAGCTCAATTCTCTTCAATCCAGTCAATTTCTTTTCTAACTGAGGTTGTACGTAAATGTATAAAATAAACACATTTATGAGTAGAAATTTATTCAATTTCTCTATCAAAATGTTAATTGAAGAGCCAAAATATCATATCTTTCACTTAAAAGTGTTTATAATTGACCCTCCTTCCAAATTAATGTTGAAAGATGACGAGAAGGAAACATTAGGCTTCCAATCTTATGTAGAATTTGAATTTAGCTTCAAATCCCAAATTGTGTAGTCGGTAGTTGTAGGTGCTTGGTATGCTTATGCGAAGAATTATTTGCAGTCCATTAATTATTTGAAAACATATCCTTTTGCCGAATCCCACCATTTTGATTGCATTGTTCTTGGATTGGATCTTAATATAATACATTTTAAATTTGACGATTTTTCTTGGAAGGTGATTTTCTTGCTTTGGGAACTTGGCGAAGGGCGTATTCGATTTAAGGATGAAGACTTGGTGCAGCTGAATGATGCTGCATTTCTAATTTCTTTATTTCTTCATTAATTCTTCATCCCCCCCCCCCCCCCCCAAGCTTGCACTTGGTGGAGATCATCTAAGCCCAACTTGATGATTAAGGAATGAAATTGAGGAGCAGAAAGAGCATTTGTGAAAACATCAGAAATTCGCTAAGAAGAAGAAATATATTTAGGAAAAACGAGACCTTCTTTGAATTTATCCCGCACTAGGTGGCAATCAATTTCTGGGTGTTTGGTCATGAAAAATCGGATTTACACAAATGTAAAGGGCTGATTTGCTGTCACACCATAAAGGAATCGACATAGGAAAATTGATCATAAAATCTGCAAGTATATAGCTAATTCATCGAAGTTCACAACCCGTTGCAGTCAAACTTCTATACTCTGCTTCTGCCATGGATCTTGAGACAATAGTTTGCTACTTAGTTTTCCAAGATATCATAGTGTTACCAAAGAAGATGCAAAAACCAGTATGAGATCTATGAGTATCAACACAAGACGCCCAATCCGCATTTGAGGATGCTGTTAAAGAAAATTTTGCTGGACAAGAAACAAAATTCCTTCAGAAGGATACCCCTTTAAATATTCCAGGAGATGCATAGTTGTGTCCCAATGAATTTGGCAATCAGCATTAACAAATTAACTAAATTGATGTATCCCATATGTAAAATCTGGTCTTGTAAGGTTCAAATATAGAAGTCTTCCTATAAGTCTTCTATACCTTCCTGGATCTAGAAAAGGGTTTCCATCATTCTATGACAATTTTGTACCTTTAGGAATGGGAACTCCAACAGGTTTTGCACCAGTAAGACTTGCATCCCTGATAATATCCAAAATATATTTCCTCTAGTTTACATAAGTTCCTTTTTCTTCCTCTAGCTATCACGAGACCCAAGAAGTATTTTGCACAACCTAAATCCTTGATGGTGAATTGTGAATGAAAAAACCGCTTGGCAGAAATTATATCAGATTCATGTGTTCCAGTGATTAACATATCATCCACAAAGATAAAAAAATAAATGTTGTGATAAGAAGTATGTGTAATAAAGAGGCAGTGATCATGATAAGACTAAGTAAAACCATAACCAGTAAGCTTGTGGCAAAGTTCAATGTTCCACTGTAACGCCCCGGATTCCGCGGAGCCCGGGACGCCACTTCGTCCTTCAAATCTGATTTTATTGCGGAAAATAAATTTAATTCAAAACGTCACATTCATTATTTGAAACCTTCAGCGGAAATTTGATTAATTTGAAATATAGAACAATACATAAAAAACTTGTATCTCAATTATTTAAATGAAGTTAACGATAAATAATCCAATCAGTAACATTCGTAAAATTGACTAAAAATCTTCATCATTTATTAAATTTTGCCACAGCTACCCTTTCATTCGTCGCCTTCTCCGAGATCTGCAAAAACTGTTAAAAATGGAATGAGCATTTCGAAAAATACTCGGTAGACTCATCGCCAATAATTAATTTACAGAATAATTGAACACATAATTATGCAATCATATAATGACATCATTCTCATATTCTTGGGCTACTTTACTTTCAAAATCAAGGCTCTTTAAAAATCATAGGGTGTGGGTAGTCTCGTCTCGTGCACTTAAGGCACATAAGTTATGCATAACATCATCATTTCTCATTTATCTCATAAGAGATATTCTTTTCTCGTCTCATGCATCAAAGCATGTAAATCACGTAATTTCACATAAGACATGCAATTATAATTTAAACTAATTAATGGGGGCGAGTCTACCTCAAATCACGAGTCTGAAAGTTGAGCAAGAAAATTCATGTTGTTCTTCTAAATGTCCAAGCGCCTCGTCCAGCATAACTTAAAATAATAAGTCCAATTTAATACTTTTAAAACTGATTTAAATGACTTAGAACTTTAGGGACTGAAATGATTATTTTAAAACTTGGGGAACTAAAATGAATACTTTGAAAGTTGAGGGACTAAAATGAATACTTTGAAAGTTGAGGGACTAAAATGAATATTTCTGAAAGTTGAGTTGAAACTCAAAACGAATATTAAACTATAGGGCTGAAATAATAGATTTTTAAAAAAATGAAGTGGCTGATTAAAATCATTTAGAAACTTAAGGGGGCTGAAATGATTAGTTTAAAATTACAATGATTGATTTAAATCATTTTACAAACTTGGGGGGGCTAAGCTGCAATTTTCGAAAATCAAAATATATTATTAGATCTTATCTCATCTCTCTCTCTCTAATTTGTGTGAAAACAGGGAGGAGAGGCGAGAGAGGGTTGCGACGGGTACACGCCGCCGGGGTCTTCACTGCCGGCGGAAATCGCCGCCATTACTTGGCGGCGCCGAAGGCGGATGGTGGGGAGGTTATGGGCTCGACCTTGGGTGTCAAAATAGGGAGAAAACTGAGGCTGCGACGAAGCTTAAGGTTCGATCTTGGCTGCGAATTCCGGTGACAAATCCGGTTGAAATAGGTTCTGCAGTGGAGGTAAGTAAATGGGTTCTCCTCTTTGGTTTTGATTTTGGTTTTGGGCAGCGATGATGATGGGTTTTTGATTGGGGATTGGAATTTGGGTGTTGGTTGAGTGGCGTTTGAGGAGGGCAGTGGGCGGTTGAGGTGGTTTCTTCGATGGTGAAGGGTGGTGATGTTGCAGGTAAGGCTGGTTACGGCTTGATGGAGGGCCGGTGGTGAGGGTTCGATTCTTGATTTCTCTTGGGTATTTTCTGGGCTTCTTTTGATTGTTGGGTTTGACTGGAGTTGATTTGGGAGTGGGGTGATGCTTGTGTTGATTGTACGATGACGGTGGTCGGTTTAGGCAATGACACAAGGATGTTGATGATGTTGGTTCACAGTGGTGATAATTTCGAATTGGTGCAGCAGCGGGTGAGAGGCGATTGTGGGGGTGGTGTTGATAGCGGTTTGAGAGAGAGGCGGCGGCTTTGGAGTCGCGAGCAGTGGTGGCTGGTGGCGTTGGTATTTATGGGAATTGGTGGTTCGAGTTTTGCAGGTGATGAAGGCTGCGGTTGGGCAGTCGGTGTTGGCTGGTGGGTGGCCGTGTGGTGGTGACTGGTTGCGGTGGTTTCACGTTGAATAGAAGTGCAAATGGTTGGGGGAAAATACCCACCGAGTGCTTGGGAGTTTTGCTGAAACTGATTCTTTGTGTCAGAATTTGTAATGAGGTTTGGAAGGGGATAAACATTATCTGTGATTTATTATTGGTAATTTGTAGCAGATTTTTGGTTGATTGTGGAGCTGAACCTGGGATTGAGGAGTGATCTTGGAAAGGAAATTGAGTGAATGGGTGTTCTATCCTCAGTGTCTGCCGTGAATTTGTGAGGAAGGGAGAGTTGATTGCTGAATTTCTTTGTGGTGTCTTTGTGCTCGAGAATGACGATGGGGGAAAAATGGAAGATTATTAACGTGCAGCGTGTGCTCCAATTTGGTAGACGCATGATTGGTGATTGAGGAAAGGGGAAGCATGTCTTGTGAGATGTCTGTTAATTCTGGTAGCATAGGATTTGGGAGGGATTTACGGTATCTGCAAGAAAGCAATGGCGGATTGAGGGGGCAGAATTTTGGGAGGTAACAATCCTCCATGAATGGACAGCTTGAAACTTGGAAGAGAGAATTTCTAGGAAGAAATGAGAGAAAACGTGGAGAATTGGGGTGAAATGGGTTTAGGCAGTATTGTGGCATTTGCAGGGGATTGAAGAGTGATCATGGGGACGGAAAAAAAAATGTGCTGAATATGAAAATGGAAGTTGGGGAGGGAATTTGGGGTTTAAATTTGAATGAACGTGAATTGGGGATTATAATAATAATAGATTGAATCCACATAGATTAAAAAAATTGGACTTTAAAAATATAAAATAGACTTGGGACATTATTTAATAAAAATTGTAATTTGACTAATATTTATTTCAAACTAATTTAATTTCACTTAAAATAGCTAGACGAAAATGTGTTTAAAAATAAATGGGCAAAGTCGTAGCGACACATTTTAAATAATATTTAAATAAGTCACGGAAAATTCTTGGTCGCTACATCCACTGTCTTGAGGCATGCTTCAAGCTGTACAAAGTTCTTTTCAATCTGCAAACCTGACTGTTAACCCCCTTTCATACCCCGTTGGTTGTTCCATATAAATGTCTTCATCAAGATATCCATGTAGAAATGCATTGTTTATATCCAACTGATGAAGAGGCCAAGATCGTGTAAAAGCAATGGCAAGAAAAATTCTCATTGTTACTAACTTTGCAATAGGTTAATATACTTTCATAGGAATCTACTCCTTCCATTTTATCATACCCCTTTACTACCAACCTTGCCTTAAACCTATCAATGGTTCCATCTGGCTTAAGATTAAATTTATATACCCACTTAGACCTTATTGCTTTCATTCCCACGGGCAAGTTATTTAACTCCCATGTATTATTTTCTTCTAAGACCTTCAATTCCTCATTCATAGCTTGTACCCATTTTTTATCTTTACAGGTTTGATAGTAAGAATGTGGTTCTTGAACAGTTGATACATTGTCCAAAAAGGTTATATATGCATGGAGTAAACAAGGTGAAATAGTATATGGGTACGTGAGAGGTGCATGTTGTGATGTGAACTTGGTGCTATCTAGACCATACTAGTTATTAACAATTGGATTCACTGAATTTTCAGATACATTAGTGATATAGTCATTCATCCAGGCAGGTTTGATTTTCTGTCTATTACTATGTCTAAGCTATTGCACATCATTTGTTTCAGCACTTGGAGATTCGCGGAAAGAAACTTGTATAATAGGAATAACTTCAGAATCTATATTGAAAGAGGTTGGTGTATGATCAACAGGAATTGAGTCAGTTACATTATCTTGAAAATTGTCTGAATTATGTTGATCTATATCAGAAAAATTTCTAGATGATCTGGTTGGATTGATGGACGAATCTTCTACAGGTGATCCAACAGGTAAAGATGTTTGAATGATGGGCTAACTCTGGTCTTTAAAAGGAAAACCATTTTCATAAAAGATGACATCTCTAGAGACATGAACTTGTTTGTTGGATATGTCAAAAACCTTATAAGCCTTTTTTCTAGGGCTGAATCTAATGAATACACATTTATGAGCCCTTGATTCAAATTTGTGTTTGTGAGGCTTTGCATTGGTGATGTAACATAAACAGCCAAAAGTTTTGAGAGATGATAAATCTGGCTTTGTTCCATATTGAACATAAGGAGTTTTCCAATTTAGGATAGAACTTGGAATCCTGTTTATGATATATGTGGAAACTAGAATGAAATACGACAAAAAATGTTTAGATAAGTTAGTTTGAAACATGAGTGATCTGGCCATTTCCAATAGATGTTTATGTTTTCTTTCAAGAATTCCATTTTGTTGTGCAGTGTACATACATAATTTTTGATGTAAAATACCTAAGGTTTGAAGTAAATTTTAACACTCATTACCAATGAACTCATTACCATTGTCTGTTCTCATTGCTTTCACAGTTTTCTCAAATTGGTTCTTGACCATTTTGAAGAATGAGTCAAGAGTTTTAACAGCCTAGGATGTTTGAATTAACATGAAAGTCATGTGGATCTAGAATAATCATCCACAACGGTGAGCATGTAAGGAGTCTTGTTGGAGTATGTTGTTTATATGGACCCCAAATATCAATGTGTAACAAATTAAAAATAGTTCTTGTATGAATCTGAGAATTTGGAAAGGATAGTCTACTTTGTTTTGCTTTGGGACAAATATCACATGGTTGTAAGCATTTGATGGTTGAACTGCTTCATAATTGTTTGAGGAAATCCAAATGTTGTAACATTAGTATGAAGCATGTCCCAATTTATTGTGCCAGTCAATAATGGAAATAGAAGAAGCTTTATTTGCATAAAAATGTCATCACTAGGCTGTAAATTCCTAGTAGACAATTTATTACAAGAACTAACTTCTCATTCAGTTTTCCAATTTCTAGGGTCCTTTCATCCTTTAGGTCCTGCAGTAATTAGTGAGTTGGGTAAAAAATGAATTTAAACTTTGCAGCTTGTGTTAATTTTGGGACAATAAAAGGTTAAATTTGAATATGGGAATGTAAAACTTAATGGTTAAGAGAAGCTTATGATTTATAGTGATAAATCCAATGGGTTTAATGGATCCATCTGGTAAAGAAACAAAAGTGAATTGTGCAACTGGTCTTATGTTGTTCATTTGTGTAATGTTTGTGCATATATGGTTGCCGTCACCAATATCAATTATCCATGTTCCACATCCTAAATTATCAAGTGAACTAAAAGACAAATGTAGAGTACACATACCAGAATAATCAATGAGATGTGCAAAGTTGATCTTACTTCCATTGTCTACCAGCATGTTTCCTTTAAGCATTTTCATGAACTCTTGTTGCACAATGTTTGCAATATTACTAGATGTTGCTTCATCCTTTAAACCCATAGCAGTAGTCCTATCTTCAAAATCAAGTGGTGATTCACTCATATTCATTGCATTATTCACCACAGTCCTTCCTCCAGATTCCCTAGCTCTTTGTTCTCTTAATGCCTTGTGCCAATTCGGATAACTATGGATCTTAAAACAACCTTTCTTTGAATGTCCACTTATATTGCAGTGATTACAGAATAATGTCTTCTTATCGTAGTTGTTGTCTCTCTTAGTGCTTCCCCTTCCAAAAACATTGTTTCCTCTTCTAGAATTAAATCTTCTTGTCAAGTTTACTCTGCCTCTCCCATGTCCATTACCTCTGTGATTATTTCTTGTCGCAATCATAGCTACATTTTCAGTAACTTTTGAAAAAAGTACTTGCACTTCTCTTTGTTTTTCCATCCTCAAAACCATGGAGTATGATTTGTTAACTGAAGGAAAGGGATCCATTACAAACAGCTGATTTCTGATATTATCGTAGGTATCATTCAGCCCATCAAAATTTGCATAAGCTTGTTGAATGAGGCTAAATCAGACACTTCCTTTACAGCTCCACAAGTACAAGCTGGAATGGGCATTAGACACATGATTTCGTCCCATAGTTTTTTATGCTTAGTGAAATATTTTTCAAGTGATAAGGATCCTTGAGTCAAACTACTAATTTCTCTCTACAGTTGATAAAGCAAGGGACCATTGCATTCCCCATAACTTTCTTCCAACTCAATTCATAAGTCTCTAGCGAAGTTGTGTAGATGAATGCATCCACAATTTCCTTTAAGATTGAATTCAAAATGCAAGATCTAACCATACAATCTACTCTAACCCATTGAACCAACCTTGAAGATCCTTCAGTTGGTTTATCACATTTCCTGTTTATAAACCCAATTTCAATTTTACACCTAGTGCAATTTTAATTGATCTACTCCAACTTAAGTAATTCTTACCTGTTAAAGGTGAAGTCAACAATACCATTCATGGGTGATCTGACCCTTGAAGATCTAATAGATCTCCATTGGTGTAGTCCTTCCCCATTGCACCCTGTTCAGTGGAAAAAGGATCAGTTTGCTCAACTGGAATTTCTGTTGCCATGATTTTGATTTGATAGCGGTTGAATTATAGCTTAGATGATTAAGCTCAGAACCTTGAGAACCTGCTCTGATACCATATTCGATTTTAGGATGAAGACTCGGTGCAGCCGAATGATGCTGCATTTCTGATTTCTTTATTTCTTCATTAATTCAAATAAACTAAAGTGATGAGAAACCAGTAGGGGAATCTCGTCGAACACGCGGAATAACGATAATTAAAACCTAGGAAAAATCTAGATCAGATCAAACACGAAAAATAAACAAGAATTAAATTACTGGAAAGATAAAATTGACGATATGACATTGACTCAAGATTCACGACGCAAGAAATTGACGATGCGGAATCGAGATCCAAGGTTTTCGAAACACTACAAGGACTTGTCAATTTCCTTGATAAGATTCTAAATTGGAAACACCACAAATATTCTCGCGAATATTTGATAAGTTCAACGCCACAAATATTTCACAATATTTGATAAGTTGGTTTTGTTCTCGAAGAATACAAAAGGGACTCCTCAACCTTTTAATTGGAGAAAACTCTCTCAACTTTATTAATCTCAAAACTCAAACTAAACTGTTTTTTTACAATGAATGGAAAAGAATATAAATAAGCAAAATAACCTAGTCGCTAATTTACTAAAAATAGATTTCTAATTAAACTAGAATACTAAAATAGGCAAACAATTAATTAAAAACGGAAAATAATTAAAAATCCCCTAAAATCCGGAAAACCTCAATTACGGCCGTGATAAACACTTTTACGGCCGTAAAAGACTTTCTGCTTAAGACTTACGGCCGTGACCATCTTTCTTACGGCCGTAAATATGGAATTCTTCAATTCTTCATCTGATCTCGAGGCGGAGTTACGGTCGTGATAATAACTTTTACGGCCGTAATTATAATAGTTACGGCCGTGACAGATCCTCGTTACGGCCGTAATGATCATTCTGCCCAAATAACTTCGATCACTCGTCTCGGCTTGTTCCTTTCGCCTTCTCGGCTCGACTCCGACATGAAACTTGCTCCGTTTTGCACGTAGATCACTGTCATATTGCCGATGTCTCGACTTTGCCCTTCGATGCCTGGTCCGGATCATATCATACTCCCTCTCTTGAAAAGGATTCGACCTCGAATCCATTTTTGGTCGACTGTTCAAACTCCTCCTGCTTTTCTGAGCTCGATGATCATGTTTAAGCTCTGTGTGATCCCTTAGACTTTTGGGCTGCTCATTTTTTCCAATGAATTTCTTTCCCGCCTTAAGTCCAAGGTTTGACTTCGGCACCTGTAAAACAGATTTTAAAGAACTAGGGAGGGGTTTGTTAGCGTGAGTAAGTGCAAATAGACTCATTTTTGTGGTAGACTCTCTTTTCTTTTGCTTTTTGCACTCAGTCTCTCCTTTTTCTGAGGTTTGAACCTCAACCCTCTTTTCTTTATTTTTCACTCCCTCTCCTTTTTCTGAGGTCGTGGCCTCAACTCTCTTATTTTTCCCCTCAAACTCACTTTTCACCTTCAATTGATCTTTTAGGGCTTCAGTTGGAGATAGTGGCATTAGGGTAAACTTTTTCCCCCCTTTTATTAATCTGTATCTATTCGTATACCCATCATGTAGCACAGCCCTTTTATGTTGCCAAGGTCTCCCCAACAGTATATGACTAATTTGCATTGGTACTACATCACAAATTACCTCATCCGAATACCCACCGAAAGAAAATGTCACTAAAGCCTGTCTCTTCACCTTAACTTCCCCTGACTCAGTCAACCATTGTAATTTATAAGGCGTTGGATGTTTCATTAAAGGTAAGCCTAATTTTTCCACCAACATTGTACTGACTACATTAGTACAACTTCCCCCATCAATCACCAAGCTACAAACCTTTTCATCCACTAAGCATCTAGTACGAAAAATATTATCCCTTTGCCCATCCACATTTTCCAAAACATTCGCCTTACGCTTAACGCTAAGAGCATGCCTATCAATAATTGACTCATCCACCACAACACTTTTAGCCCCTTTACTATCACACATATCCTTCTTACGTGGATAATCAAGTGCAATGTGACCCCGTTCCAAACATTTAAAGCACTTAATATTTTTATCCTTAAGAGGCTTGGAATCAGAATTATTTTTACATTTGGTTGTCGTTTCCTCCCTCCTTTTGTGAACATGATCACTACTATTCCGTTTTGATGTCTCCTTTCGCTTTAATGGCCCTTCATCCATCCCATCTCCGTACCTAGCATGACATTCACGCCTATTGCCTCTCCTAACCCGAGAACCATCATGAGATTGATCCCGAGGTCTTTGTTCACGTTCTGCACCTCGATTCTCCATCTGAGCCATAAATCTCTCAAATTGTGCCATCATTGCTGCAATATTACCATTACCCTGTTCATCCTTTCTATTCACACCCCTGGGCTGTTTCCTGTTTCTAACAGAAGATGAAGATGTGGAAACCTCTCTATCATACATTTTTAAGACACGAACAAGGAAATTCGGAATATTTGGGAAATATTTGGAACTTTCGGAAATTTTTTTTTATAATCTGCCAGAGAATTTGACTACAAGTATGGCAGAAAAAACGGAACTGAATTTGGATGAAAAACGAAGAAGAAAAACACTTTTGAATTTTTGGGACTGACTCTTATGGATCAAACTGAAAAAAATTATGACTGACACGAAGAACGCGAAGAACACGAAAAAAATCAAGAAAATCAAGAAACGCAAGAATCTGAAATAGATCCAAGCTCTGATACCAGATGATGAGATCCCAGTCGGGGAATCTTGTCGAACACGCGGAATAACGATAATTAAAACCTAGGAAGGATCTAGATCAGATCAAACACGAAAATTAAACAAGAATTAAATTATTGGAAAGATAAAATTGACGATAGGACCTTGACCCAAGATTCACGACGCAAGAAATTGACGATGCGGAATCGAGATCCAAGGTTTTCGAAACACCACAAGGACTTGTCAATTTCCTTGATAAGATTCTAAATTGGAAACGCCACAAATATTCTCGCGAATATTTGATAAGTTCAACGCCACAAATATTTCACAATATTTGATAAGTTGGATTTGTTCTCGAAGAACACAAAAGGGACTCCTCAACCTTTTAATTGGAGAAAACTCTCTCAACTTTATTAATCTCAAAACTCAAACTAAACTGTTTTTTTACAATGAATGGAAAAGAATATAAATAAGCAAAATAACCTAGTCGCTAATTTACTAAAAATAGAATTCTAATTAAACTAGAATACTAAAATAGGCAAACAATTAATTAAAAACGGAAAATAATTAAAAATCCCCTAAAATCCGGAAAACCTCAATTACGGTCGTGATAAACACTTTTATGGCCGTAAAAGGCTTTCTGCTTAAGACTTACGGCCGTGACCATCTTTCTTACGGCCGTAAAATTGGAATCTTCAATTCAATTTTCAATTTGAAGCAGAATCTGTAATGTGAACAGTATCTGAATTTTGGCCAAAAACAATATAATCTGGATTAATATTTTTTAATTTTTTCTGTCAGTTACCAATATTTTTGGATGGATGATGATACAAGCACCTCGGGACTTACCCCCGAGGTGACCCCCTCCTCATATGGCTCCACCCTCTTCATGTGAGGAGGGGGTCACCTCGAGGGTAAGCCCGAGGTGCTTTAAATATTTTCCTTTTTGGATGGTATTAAAAGTGTGTTATAAAATTAGTGGACAGTTAATTTTCTTACGCCACCACCGCATAAACAGTGTTATAGTGACGAGATTTCTTCTTCAGTCTCGCACCTCCCCAACTCCCTTTGTTTTTTTTTTTTTTTTTTTTTTTGTGAAATTACCAACTCCCCTTCTTTAATCCTCTATATCATCTATTAAACTTTCTCCATTGAATTTTCAATTTTCAACAAAATATGTGTCTTTTAGTCTCTCTTTTACTCGAAACAATTATGCTTTGTAACACCCCGACCTAAATATAACCAAAAGAACATGGGGAGAAGAAGCGAAAATGTGAAAAATCCGTGGAACAAGAGAATACAGATGTGGAACCCTTTTCTCCAGATAAGAATCGTTTTTAGATTTTTCTCTCTTTAATTATTTCACAATTTTTTGGTTCAATCTTTACGTGATTTATCCTTTTTGGATGTATATTTTGAACGGTCCAGAGATTTTTTACTGATCTGAAAGGACCAGTGACTTTTTACAAATTTGAATGGACTGGAGACTTTTGACAAATTATGCAGTTACATATTTATTCAATCTTTATGCACAATGTTCACTTGATACTGTCGTTAACCGGTGCTATCTCCGCCGGTAGAATTCAAGCCAAAATCAAGGAAAAAAACTCCCGACTAATGCATCCGGTTCTTTCCCAAGTAGCCTAAAAATCAGTCACGTTTGAGAAAATTGTGCGAAGAATTTTACCAAAATTACCCAAACACTTGTATCTATGGTGTTGAATTGGCCGCGGTGGATGGAAGCTCTTGTGGGCCATATGGGTTTTGTTCCATCTCAGCAAAAAAATGAGGTTCATTTTAATAAGATTTTTCATTCTTTGGTTGGCTCTGCTTGAATCTTTATATTAGCAAGCCTAATGGGCAATAGGAAGAGATGTTATCAAGTAGATATCAGTTTGTTTGATTAGTGGTCGATGGGGTTAATGCCTCTAGCTCGTGTTACATATTTTAGATGATTAAATAGATAGCAGCATATGATGCGATGTTGTGAAAATTATGAAATTCAGAAATTAAGAGAATCCCATTGATTTATATAGTGACAATTCTAAAACTATTAAAATTCTTGCCAAACCCGTACAAGCCTTTGAAGTTTGAAATTGGTGATTATCATTGCATTTAGTTTGTCTATTAAGAAAGAGAATATATCTATTTGAAGGAATGTACTCATGTAAGGGGGAAGCAAAGTGATTACAACAAAGTGTGTATGTGAGAGAGAGTGAATTTTTTATTTTTTTATGCTGTTGTTAAATATTGTGAATGTATCTATTGAGAACCTAACGAATGGAAGTAGGTATGTCTAGCGGTGGTACTTTATTATTAAAATTCAGTTTTGTGTATTGTTTTACACATTTATACGTACTGTTAAAACTCTTTCTTTCTTGTTATGATACCAAAAATTTGAAAGTATCACAAGTATCATGTTGTGATACTTTAAAAGTATCTTATGACACGTTTAAAGTATCACAATATGATACTTGTGTGAAAACAATATTTTTCAGTAAAAAAAAATGAAGTATTTTTCAATGAGTTTTAAAAATGAAGTAAGTTTTAACTATGATACTAAAAGTTGGGTATTTTTGCAAACGTCCCATATATAGGATTGGTGATTAACCTCAACATAATGCGCATAAATTTGAATACATTCGTTGTCGTACCTTTTATAAAATGAAAATCCAACATTATTCTATTTACAATAACCATATGGTCAGAGATTAATGGTCATCTAAGTTCCCAATTAAAGCACAAATGATTATATGAAACGAAGTGCAAATATTAGCAACAAATTTAAATAAGTACTCTCTCTCTCTCTCTCTCTCTCTCTCTCTCTCTCTCTCTCTCTCTCTCTCTCTCTCTCTCTCTCTCTCTCAAGAATAGATATATTGATTAACTAATCTTTCACCTAACTAAATTACAAATCATTGTACAAATAATCCAAGTATTGCAATTTCTACATATTTATGCCTGCAACAAAAAGTCTCTCATTGTTCAAGATGTGAAGCAGAAAGCAAGTGTTTATCCAATAATTCTATCCAGAGGACCTAAATCCTAGACAGGGGACCTGTTCTTCAGATCTGCATCCATGAATCCAAACTATTTAGAAGAGGATTTAAGCAAATACGTGTGCGTGCAGCGGATGCAAACATTTTCATCCCTAGTGGGGCACAAAGATGGATTTGTGTTTTTCATGGCGGAGTTCACGAGGCTGCTCCTGATTTTTTTTTTTATTTTTAGGAAGAGCCTTTAGAAAATGTAGATTTACGTTTCAAATATCTATCCATAACAGATACAAGCAATCAAATAAGCAATTGTAAACAAATATTCAACAAATACTAATCACCACAATCAAAGTTGTATAAAAGTTGCGAGAAATGAAGAGACACTTGAAATTTTATTACAATTGTTCTCTACGCGTTTTCATACTTTCATAAGTCATTGCAGAAAATGATCTCTCAACTGTAGCAGTAGCCATCGGAAGAATTAAAGCCAATCTCACAAGTTTATAGACTAATGGATGTTTATTTCTGGCAACCAACTTTTTTGCAAAATCACCAAGACTGTGTAATCCTCCAAAATCTTCATCAGTGTGCATGTCAAGAATATATGTATCAAGTTGATCATCAAGTTCCAAAATAGTTGATGCACCAAAATCTATCTGATAATACTCATATAATCGAAGCAATTTGTTCTTCTCAAAAGCATCAAATGAATTACTTGGAGACAAACAAGCAACACAAAAGAGTAAATCACTATTTACTTTAGAAAAATGATCATTCAACTCTTGAAGTTGCGAAGTTGCATATCAATGATGGCGTAAAACATTTTCACACGATAATGATGCAAATTTGTCACGGTTTCATGCCTTGAACGTCCCAGAGTTATGAACATATCATTCATATTGGGAACATTGATCTTATGAGTTCCACAAAATGAGCACACAGTCCCAAAAAATTAATTCCAACCATCATCCCCACCATTTGGAGCTGTACTTTACACAGTGTTACTAATCTTATGGTGTTGACAATATCTTGATCTTTTCTTTGTAATGATTTTGACAATTCATTTGAAATGCCCAAGATCTTTTTCATTAGATGTAAACTAAATGCAAAATCAAATTTTAACATCGATTCCAATAACATAAATGCCTTACCTCTTGTTCCTATACTTATAGAATCTATAGCAATCATCTCAATAATCTCAACTGTATATGAAAACATGATAATCAAGTTAATTAAACAGCTATAGTGGGAGCCCTAACGTGTATTACCAGGACGCTTAAAAGTAGTTTCTTGATGGAGACCTTGTCCACTTGATATCTCACCAACATTTAGTACTTCAAGAATTGTGAGTCTTTGTCTCTCCCTAAGAAGATCACTCCGTTTAGCCGATCCTCCAACAACATTCACCAATCTATGTACTACATAAAAGAAGGTTTCAATCTTCGCATGTTTCTGTGCCACTACTACAAGAGGTAGTTGAAGTTGATGACCAGTAACAAGCATACGTATTTTCCTTCAAAACAAGTGCTTTGAGACCATTATACTCACCTCGCATATTACTAGCTCCATCATATCCTTTCCCTCTTAAGTTAGACAAGCTTAAGCTATATAGGAGAATGGCTGATCAATTCCAGTCTTAAGTGAGGCAGCTGTAGTACTCGAAACATGTGTTACACCAATAAATTTCTCCAATACACATCGATCCTTAAAATAACGAAAAACGACTGACATTTGTTCCTTCATTGAAATATCATGAGATTCATCTATTAGGATAGAGAAAAGGCTATCATCAATATCTTTGATAATCACATTTATAGTTTCAGAAGCAATAGCACTCACGATATCTTTTTGAACATTTGGTGATGTTAACTTGAGATTTTCAGGAGCATTCATCAAAGCAACAACCTTAATGTCAGCATTATGATCATACAACCAATGCAATAGTTCAAGAAAAAAATACCATGATTGTTGGAGTCTACAAATTCGTTATGACCACGAGAGGCTAGCCCTTGTCGTAGAAGAAATCGAATACAGTCAAGTGTCGCATTCAAACGAATTCGGTACTCTTGTCGAGCTTGATGTGATTGCTTATTAAGACAAGATCGAATTCCTCCTTGTTGATTCTTGAATGATTCATATTTGACCCGAGCCTGATTGTGTGCACTACTTGATTTTGTAATGTGTGTTCTAAGCAAATCTTTCTTTTTCCAATTCCTAAACCCACCATTAACAAATGAACCACCAATTGAGCCGCAAAAATAACAATAGAAGCAAAATACAGCATCTTTTGCTATACTGTATTCCAACCAACAAGGATGCTCATTATACCATGAAACACAAAATTGCCTATCTTTGTTACTAAATTTTTTCGGTGGAAATTCATGATTGCGAGGCTGACAAGGACCTCTTAGCACATATTGTAATGCCCCGAGTTCTAACTACCTGGAACGTCACTTCATCATCTCAAATTAACTTTGAACATAATAATTGAGAGGAAAATAAATTTAATAACCGAAGTCTCAATTCACATAATTTTATACACTTGACTCAAATGATCAAAAGGTTTGAACATGAATTAAACTTGAACATAATAAAATAAATTTGTAATTTCAATAGTTCGAGTATAGAAAATAACTTGACAAAAAAAAATAAATTTGTTATTTGAAATAGAACATTTTAGAGGCTTATTAATAGCCACTATCATACGCCTCGCCGCTAACTCCATCATCTGCAAAATTGGTTTTGGAGAACGTAGGTATTTCAAAGAAATACTCAGTAGACTCGGGCACAATAATAATTTGATATTATAAATTAAAACACATAATCATGATATTCAAGTCTCAGGTATCTAACGATCACCAGTATTCTTATGAACAAGTAAATAAATATAAGTTCAAGTCTCATGCATTTAAGCAAGTAAATTCTCATAACATAGTCTCATGCTTAGAAAGCAAGTAATTCTCATGAACACAATCTTACATGTTAAACTTATAATTCAAATAATCATTGATGCGCACTTTTGAAAACATAAATTTGTAAATAAGAGTCTACTTTATTTCTTGAGTATTGAGCAAACAAGATAAAACTTTCTAGTGTTCTCGCTCCTCGTCTAGTCCTATAAGAATAAATATATAATTAAAATCAAACTTTGAAATAATAAATTCTATAAGGTTTTTTAAAAGGCTTTAGGGACTAAATTGTAAAATTTGGAAGAGTAGGGACTATTCATGCAATAATGGAATTGGAATTAGGGACTGAATTAAAGAGGTTTTAAAATGAAAGGACTGACTCATAAGACTTAAAAACCTTTAGGCTGGAAACATAATCTAGGAACTGGAATAAATTATTTTAAAATTGTAGGAACCGAATTAAATTATTTTGAAACTTGAGGGGCTGAAATAACAAACTTTTAAAACTAGGGGTTAAAGGGAGAATTTATCAAAATCAAAATTTAAATAACTAAATATCTTCTCTCTTTTCCAAATGAGACACCGAGAGAGAGAGAGAGAGAGAGAGAGAGAGAGAGAGAGAGAGAGAGAGAGAGAGAGAGAGAGAGAGTGGGAGGCGACGACCGGAGGTCCATCGCCGGTAGAGGCCACGGGTGTCCTTGCACCGCGCTTGCAGCAGTAGTGCCTCCATCACTTGGTGGCTACGGAAGTGGGTAGGGGGCTGCGAAAAGAATCTGGAATGGGCTCAATTTTGTGTGAAATTGAAATTTGGTTATGGTTTCCGAAAAAGAATCCGGCCAAACAGTTGGCGGTAAAGGTAAGGTAGTGGTAGGTTTATTCTTTGATTTTTGGGTTATGTCTAATTCTTTTTTTTTTTTTTTTTGACTTTGGGAGGGGACGATGGAGGTAGCGGACTTGGTGGCTGTGAAATTGGGTTCAGCTCATGGAGGTTGAGGCCTACGGTGATATGGTTGATGCTCGGGCTGCTGGTGGTTTGATTTTGGTTCGACTATGGTGGTTGTGATGGGTTTTGAATGTTTGAATCTGAATTTGTGCGTGTGAAGTTGGAAATTCGCATATTGTAGTTGTGGTTCGAGGCTTTTGGGAGTGCCACGAAGATGCTGACAGTATGAGTATTTGTGGTGGTCGTGAATTTTGAATTGTGCAGATTGTGGAGTTCAGAAATTGGCTTTGATTTGGGATGCAGTGTGGGTGTCAAGCACTTACCCAAAGAATATGCGTTGGTTCAGTGTGGTTAGTGAACAAATGTGGGAGTGGGGAAATATACATTGGTTGATGATTTATCTTTGGTAGGTTAGGGTAAATCTTTGATTAGAGAAAATTGTGAGAATTATGGAAGTGAGTATCGGTTGTGTAAGGAAATACTTAGGAAAGAAGGAGCCGCTGAATTGGTTGGGCCAAGAAATTTATTGATTGGCTTGAATGATGGATAATACCACTTGGGCTTAAGAAGTTGGATTGTATTAACATAGTTTCGATCTAAAAATAAATTTGAATTTAACTTATTGAAAATTGGACTTTAAAATAAAAAAAAAATATGGACTTGGGACATCATTAAATAAAATTTGGAATTGTGCTAAGATTAAATTTAACTTCACTTCATTGGCTAGATGCTCACGTGTTTAAAATAAATAAATAAATGGGCAAAATCGTAGCGACACGATTTTTAAAATAAAATATTTATTTAAATAAGTCACTAAAAATCTCGGTCGCTAAACATATGTTCTTCGAATCAAATCCCAAACATTAAAATCACAATCATTTAATGGAACTCTCGATCCAGGATCCGAAGGAAGATTTATTATATCAAATTTAAGAGTGTCACTCCTAACATTCCCGACATTAATTTCAAGAGTAAGATCTCCAAGTTTAGCATCCGTTTCATTAATTTGCTTATCACAAGAAAACTTAGATTTTTGTTTAACATATCTATCCATAACTGATACTAACAATAAAATAAACAATTGTAAACAAATAATTCAACAAATACCAATCACTACTGGCTACTAAACTACATATTGCGAATTCAACATCATAAATTCATAAAAAAAAAAAAAAACCCAATTCCAATGAAAATAAATCTTTAACTTACAAATCACAACACAATTAAAATTATTATTCCAGACTTCGAGTTCAAGAATTTTTGATGAAGTGAAGTCAGGAACTAACCTTTTGAGAATAGATTATTACAACAAGAAGTTGATGGAAATTTCAAGAACTGATCGAAGTGTGAAATGAAGTAGGCAGGCTGAAGACTGAGTCTAGAAGACCAAAGCTTGCAGGCTACAACAACCTTGCTGAGAGCTCTGGCGGTGCCGGTGGGTACAGATGTAGTCAGTGGTGGACACTCGGAGAAGGTTAGTTCAGAGAGGTTGAGAGGTCGCAGACACAGAAGCGAGTGAAGTTTAGGTAGGTTTGGGTAATTGGATTCTCTATTCTCTGGGCCGACTGTATTTAATATATATATATATATATATATTGGGTCAAGTGACCTAGTAAGACCCACTACAAGTCTGCCCTGAAGTGTGTGTGTGTGTGTTATAAGGGGTGTAAAAGAGAATACACTTGAGAGATTCTGAACTAGGCCCGTTGCCAGCAGTTGAAAACGTATGCTTGTAGAACTCGACATAAATCAAGCTTTTTGCCTCTATTGCTGGCTCGGGAGCCTCTGGCGATGTATCCATTAAACTTTTGCTGGAACCAGCTCCTGCAAAACAAGGAATCAATACCTTAAACTCGAGGAATTTCAATGCTTGAATCCTCTGAAAAAGTAAGTTGTCAAAGAGCCTGCCAAATATATTACAAATGTCAGCATCAGCTATATTCTATTTCGAGTTCGGGGATTCGAATATAAATATTTAAAACCTGAAAAGAAATATTTATATTTTCTTATAAATACAAAAGCCAAGTGACGTACTTGTGGAATAAAATTACAAATTAAGATTCAGAATACATGAAGATCTGGCAA
The DNA here is from genome assembly GCA_963555705.1 of Ligustrum vulgare. Classification (NCBI taxonomy): domain Eukaryota; kingdom Viridiplantae; phylum Streptophyta; class Magnoliopsida; order Lamiales; family Oleaceae; genus Ligustrum; species Ligustrum vulgare. The sequence goes on from OY743188.1 coordinate 25,875,582, forward strand.
AATGAAGTTACAAAAAAAATTCCAATGGAGTCCATCGTTCATCAATCAACAAAATCATAATCATGCCAACATATATTTGGTGAGTAACCCTACCACTTTACTCAAAAGTCATGGCTGGAAGGTATGCCGGGCACCCAACTGTTAAATCCCAATAATACCCCCACGATCCCAAAGCCGACGTCTCATCGGCCCACTCTAAGTCGACTCTGCTCTACCCGGTCCGAATCATTTGGCTACTGATAGGCAGTATTTTCCTTAGGTGCCCCTCCAAGGAATCGAACATGAGACATGAGGCAAACTCTGATATCAATTGATGAGTACCCAACCACTTTACTCAAATGCCATGGATGGAAGATATACGGACACCCAACTATTAGATCCTAACAAAACCCCACGATCCCAAAGCTGACTTCTTGTCGGCATACACTAAGGCGACGTCACTCTACCCAGTCTGACCCCTTTGGATACTCACAGGCAGCCCATTGATTAGATCGCCCCTCCCAGGAATTGAAGATATGGGGCAGGCTTCAATACCAATTGATTAGTACCACACCACTTTACCAAAAATCATGACTGTAAGGTATTACAGACATCTACTATTAGATCTTAATACGCCCATTTATGGTCTCCTTTAAAAATTTAACAATTTTTTATCTCTTATTTTCAACAAACATTTATCAATAAAATAATATTACACATTAAAAAAAAATGACACCTTAATTTTTAACCACACATTCTTCTAAAAATCTATATTCATTTCAAATAAATTCTTTTTAAATAACATCAAATAGGTGCTAAGCATGACAACAACAAAGCCCTTATTTGGTAAGTGTATATTTGGTATTATTTAATTTTTTTTTTTGAAATGAATAGTGATTTTTAGGAGAATAGATGGTTGAGATTTGGTTGAAAAGTAAAAAATTATGGACTTGACTTTTGATGGATGGCTGAGATTGAGTACTGTAGAAAAAAAGGAAAATTTTAAATTGAACAAAACAAAGGCTAAGGATTACAATCCAGATTTTTAATTTAAGTCGAAGTCTACAATTAATTTTAATCATACATTTCATCAACTTTTATAAAAAATCTACTAGAAAATTTATTTCATTCCCCCGCCAAATGGAGGCATACTAAGCTATGAGAATACATTTTCCTTTTGCATGCCTACTTCTCCTAACATGTTCAATTGAGATCACATCGTTCATATGAATGGAAGCTTTTTTAGTCCATGCAAGACATGCTACATTAATCTTATCAACATTTCGAGTTTATTGACCTATACAAAATATCTATTTCCTCCAACCTATACTGGTATTATGTGTGCATCTTCTTCACTTTCTCCTTTATAATGAACCTAAATAACGAAGCCTCTTAAATTTAAGACTAACATGAACAAGTACGGCATTCTCGCTTCCAAATAACCAAATGCAACAAATTTTGATTGAATCACACTTCCTAAATTGTAAAAACAAGTTCAAGGAGCTCCATGACAAAGCTTTTAATAAGATTTGATGAAATGTGAAGTTAAAAAGTTGATAAAGATTGTGGGTCCATCACAAGTGGAGTTAAAAATTGAAGTTTGACAAGTTGAAAAGTTGATAAATATTCGAAAAAGTTCTATTGAACGAAGGCAAAAAATCAAAAGCATATATAAGCTTGTCATTACATAAACGAAAACACTGTAGTGTTAATCTTACAAATCACATAGAAAATATAAGTTAAAGACGTTTACAATCAATTAAATAGAGGAAATCAAAAGGCAATAACAATAAATCAATTGTTTCAATCCAATTCCGAAGCTCCGTTGGTGGTAATTATAATCCTGACCTCTACAGTAGAAACACCACAAGCAAATCAAAAGACCAAGTCTAAGTAGCCACAAAGGTTCCACAAAGGAAGATGCCATGAGTCTTCACAAAGAAGATATCAATGAAGCCGAATTGGAGACCAAAGAATGGAAGAACCGAGAGCACAAGGAACGCAGAAGGCAGCCATGGAAGAGGCACAAAAAGGGGCAGCCGAGTTTCTCTAATGATCATTTTTAATGCACGATCTCTTGCACGCCATGCTTTGTCATAACTAACATGAACGCCATACATATGTTGCATGTCCTCTACTATATCTCTGACTATATAAATTCTCCTCGACGAGAGAAAGTTGTGCTTGACACAATTCGCAATCACGAAACTAGTTGCCTGTCTATAGTCACTCATGACTGAGTCATTGGAGCATTTGTGTTTATTATTGAGTTCTCTTACCTTAAAGTGGCCAATGGAACCTGTTCTTGATGTTTTAATTGTCCAATTGCAATCTCCTTTGAGACATTTTAACCAATAAAACTTCGTGTCCGACCTCACAACGCGAAACTGAAACCTATTACGTATCGCTATCAATGAAATGCTAGTGATAAGCACATCCTTGTTTTTGAAAACATCTCCTTTCTTAATTTCTGCAACATCCGGTCTCTCAATAACATAACACAATTCAACCCAGTCATCATCATCATTTTGTACTACAGTGTGGTCACTCAACTCCATTCAAATATCCTCAACATTAGGATGTTGCACAGTGAACTCTGAAACCCCTGAGCCAGAACCACGTGAAACCATCTCACACATATGGCTGTTTTTTCCCAAGGCCTAATATTCGTTACAACATCTACATCAACAATTATTGGATAACATCGCCTATCACTCTAACTGTCACGACCCGTCTCGAATCACCCTACTACACCCAGAACGTGACGTGTGCCGATAGCAGGTACCAGCTAGATATTGGACCCACTACCAAGGCAACCTTGACTTTTCTTTGACTATAAAGAATTTACTGAAAATTTGACATGATCTCCATTATAAATTAGACTAAAGTCACCTGAATAGCAACAACATTTCCCAAACATACATATATCTCATAAATAGTGGAAACTACCTCTGCATCTAAAGCACATACTAATCAACTAAGTGTAACCAACTCGATCATTTAATATAAGTTACAGTATATCCCAAATGAAAATAAAGCTGAGAGATTGCAGTGATTCCTTAAACTTAGAAACTTAATTAAATAAATCATACTATCTTATTATATCTGTGGGCCAACTTGACAAATCAACAGGCTCCAAATGCTTCGCAACTCACATTCACCTGCATTATATAAAAATATATGGGAAAATAATGAATTTGTAACTCAGTGAGTGGACAGTTCATAAATACGTGTATTTTCTCATTTATACATATTTGCTGAAAAATTTATATGCTTTAACTTTAAAAACTTCGAAAATCGGATAATTACTTTTAAAACTGAAATCACTGGAATTATACTATAAGCTGAAGTCTTGATTCTGTAAACTGAAACTAAATTCTTAATTCTTAATTCCGATAAGTTGTGAAGTACTGAAAAAAAAAACCACACCAAAGGTACCCAAAATCTGATAATCTGATAATTCTGAGATTCTGAACTTCTGAAATTCTGGTCATACGCGCGCAGAGCTGCCCGAAGGCTATGAACTGGTCATACACTGTGGAAACGGATTCACATCAGTGCAGAGCGGGTAAAATCACTATATCTGGTCATACACTGTGGAAACGGATTCACATCAGTGCAGAGCGGGTAAAATCACTATATCTGGTCATACACTGTGGAAACGGATTCACATCAGTGCAGAGCGGGTAAAATCACCTAGGTACTTTCTGGTGGTTTTTAAAATCTCTTTACATATATTGGAATATCTACTACTGATGTAATATTTCTCAAAACGTGATTTAACTGAACTGAATCTAACTTTAAAAAGAGTTGCTTATTAATAAAACTTCACTTTATTCTAAAAATCATGCTGTAAACTTAACACTTGAAAATAATCAAGTTCTGCAATTTATATAATTATGTACAAGCACTATAATAAATGAATATTTCATAATGCTTTTAGAATTAATATACATTAAAAAAATACTTATTTTCTTAAGAAAAGTATTTTCCACTCACAGAGCTATTGACTGAAATCTGCCTGTGTTGATAAGCCTATCAAATTTCCTCATCGATCCTGAAATAAAAAATATAATTCTTTTGTATTAAAATCAACTATATCAACCATTGAAAATCGTTTAATATCATCTATAAAGTTATTTCATTTCCATCTATCTCCTTACTAAAATTAAGGAATTCTATATTTTATGCTTTTCTTTCTATCAAAATCCATACTTCCCAAATCGTGATTAATATATAAAATCTCACAAAGCTCTCTTTTAGTCCTTGTTCCCCATTTTTCATCCAATCACGTGCCCTTACTTATTAAATTCCCAACATACTTCGCGATTGGCGCACATAGAAGATTATATCATTTGAAAATGTACTCATTTGTTTCCATATATTAATGACCCATTTCCATAACCAAAAGTATGAGATTAGGCACAATTATCATATAATGCCATTTCCTATCACAACCCCTTTTCTTCTTATTTAATCTTAATACTTAATCCACACTTATATATATATATATATATCAAATCAAGTGTTTAGAATTACATAATCATACCTAAATCAAAGATCAAGACACTAGTTTAAAAATCCATTCCATAAATAAATCAATTTAACCATCAAAATCCACACACACAACTTCTTTGCAATCTAGTTAGCTTATTACCTCATATCCATGTCAATAAAGCTTAATACTAGCTAAACTTCAAATTTAAGCTAATAATCCATAAACCCTAGAAATTAAATTAACATACCTCTTGGAAAATAATGATAATTTAAGAGCTCAAAATAATAAGGATTTATCCATACCTCTTATTTTTCTCCTTTTTCCTCTTCTTTCTTTCCCTTTTCTTCTTTCTTTCCCTTTTTTTCTTTTTTCTTGGCTTTCTCGTTCTTCTCGTGAGCTCCTTGTTCTCCAGCCAAATCCATGATAAAATGGGCTCTAATATCTATTTAATTGGCAATTTATAAGTGTAATAACAAGTCAAGTCCCCAAACTTGCACATAATATAAGATTTAGTCCTTAAAATCTCAATAATAGAAACTAAGTCATTAAATTCCTTATTATATTATTTCTAGTCTTCAAGTATATGTAATAACAAAATAAACCCTATGAAATATCATTTGTTCAACTTTAGTCCTTATTTAACTTGACACTTGACTTTGACTATGAAATTTCTTGACTTTTTGACTAGTATAAAATCGGGTTATTACAATCTCTCCACCTTCAAAGAATTTCGTCCTCGAAATTCACTTGACTAAGCCATGAGCATATGAATGTATAAAACACCTATATTATCCACTTAACCGTATTACCTTTGCATTAAATGATCTCCAAGAACCTTTAACCGGACATAGATCTCAATCTTTTCTATCTTACCTCGATTCTTAAATCAAGCTCTTATCATCAATTTTAAGTCGATCTTTCTTTATTAATGCTAGTGATCTTAGGACATAGTTTAAACCTGAAATTCCTTACTAAGCCTTATCATTAGTGATTACATTCATTGAACACCAAATAAGCCCTTTGCTATCTCATTAATAACATTAAAACTCAGGGTTTAAATATCCTCATAAGGATCATATATGTCATTCTCAATTTTTCAGTTTACCAAACTTAAGAAAAACTCAATACATGCCTTAACTGATCGGAACTAAACCAGCAATCTGTTAATAAGTTACCCATACTAACGGAATGTTCCTGGCTTCCCAGCCATTTACTGTTGAAAATCCTATGACAAACTATAAAATTTCATCCTATGACTTGCTATAAATTTACTGATGAACGTCCTAAACCAGCAATTGCATCAGATGAACATCTTATAATAGTACTTTTAGACATTTATTTGTTTGGAACCTGGAAAATCTCTCCTACTAATAATCAAAATAATGTATCACGAATTGAAAATTTTAATCCAAAGAAAAGAGATATTAATAAATATACCTTACAATCAGAATTTTTGATGAGTGATCCGGTAGCATGACTGACTTCACCCCCGATATGACCCTCACTGTTGGCATCTACTAATCTTGTCCAGTTGTATGCAAGCGGGGTGAACAGTATTACTCAAAGGAGATACGGAGCACCCACGATTTGCAATTCCAATGTTTAGATTGTACTGATAAAAAAAATTAATTATCATGGAAGCTAAATTTGATTACAAGCATCACGGGTGGTTTGATGAAATAAAGACACCATAAGGTGTACCTGTGTATAATGGTTTCTCTTATTTGACAGTTTCATATTCTGTACCCCCCCTTTTTCTTAGTCTAAATGCCAGATCTGAGACGCACACCATCTATGCACTTTTGGATCTGGCTATTAACAAATTTTACCATGGCCTCAAATTGCTTATGTAAAATAAAATTCTCCTCAGCCAACTTTGCGTGCTCTTTCACAATGGAGTCAAAGCGTTCCTTATATTTAGCATTGTTCACACGCAAAACCTGTAAGAAACCAAATTTGTTCATATGAATAAAATATTCACACTAGGAGCAAATAATACATTAATTTTATTGCTAGTCATTCCAGCTCTTGCAACATCGGGTATTTGTTCAACCACATTCTTGACATCAAGTTCTCCGATGATGCAGTCATTATTTGGTGCTTTAACCCTCACAACTTTGGAGTTGTTGTAATGCCCTCTTGGAATTTGAGTAGGTGATAAACTCAAAGTTGGATTTGAATCGGGGAATCTGACATTTTTGTGTCTTTTGGACGTTTCCCCAGGGTACTCGCATGGATTGACCTTTTTGTCTTCTTCCATTGAGGAGTCGGAATCATCCTCGCTGTCTTCAAAATAATATGCTAGTTCTTTACCCTTGAAAAACATGTTATCTGCCTTTGAATGAACATGGTGAAAGAGTTCGGTCTGAACTTCTGATGCATCGCGGTCGTTCACTGACAGGGTCATGCATTTTCTCTTGCAGTTCTGTTTAGTGTCATTAACACGCTGAGCTAGTAAGATTACTAGTTAATTATGGACTGTTGACATTGATGATACAAAAAATCGTACCTCAGATATTCCGAGCTTGAGCAATAAAGTAGCACGAACTGGAACTCCGAATACCTGCAATAAAGGCGAGGAGGTATGTCATCGTCGCCCCTCCGATGCTTAAGTCAGTAAAGAGGAAGGGAAAATTTATGCAAGAGGCTATAGACTGGAAAAATAAGAATTGTGTACCTGAATTGTGATTGAGAGACGAGTATTTATAAATGTATGTAATTGAATCTTTGTAGGACTAAAGTGCTTGAAATTAGGCATGAGTCCTTTTGAGAATCATCTTCCTAATTATTAGGGATAAGGTTATAAGTCCCAGATAGGGTTCTGTTGGAAGATGAATTCTATTGGAATTAGGAGGTTGTAGACTCCACGTGTCGGATCAAGTCATGCCCGATCAATGAGAGACGTGACCCGAGCATCATGTACCCCGAGCACATCATGCACCTTTTTGGTGAGATATATGTACTCGGGGTATTCTATCATCGGGGGGTATTATGAGTGGTCGGGGTAACGTTTTCACCACGGGCATTTTAAGTGTGATCGGGGGGTTATTTCCTCCTCGGGGTTGTTCATCTCCTCGGGGTTCTCAATATAGTGTATGGTGTGATGTTTGAGTGTTCGGCCTCGAGGTTCATATGTTGCTCGGGGCACCAAGATATGGCGTGGCTAAATACTCAAGTGTTCGGGGATGAGGACAAAGGATATGCTCGGGGTATAAATGAGTGTTCGGGTTGAAGTCCTCCTCGGGGGTATAGAGATGTAATATGGAATAATATTCATGTGTTCGGGTTTGAGGTCCTCCTCGGGTTCATGGTGGTCCTCGGGGTTATACATTTGATTAGGAGACTATATTTTGTTGAAGAGCTCGGGCTCGGGCTTAAGGCTCGGGTATGAATAAAATTTATACTCATCATAGGCCCCCGCGCATCCATTATCGAGTTTAGGGGAGAGATTGATGCGTAATAGTGAGGTGCGATGATTATGTTAAGGAGAAATAAACAAGAGCTTTTGATAAGCAAGGAATAAGCCCTAGCTTAAGTAATAAATCCGAGCTTATGTAGACCCGAGGATTTAATTATATCAATTTGATTACTTGATTACTCGGGGTGACGTGTGTACTTGCGCAGGCAAGTATTTTGTATGCTCGTGCGAGACAAAACCTTATTTGATTGCACGGGGCAAGGCTTTGTGTGCTTGCGCATGGGCAAGGCTTTGAGTGCTTGCGCGGGGCAAGGCTTTTAGTGCTTGCGCGGGGCAAGGCTTTGAGTGCTTGCGCGGGGCAAGGCTTTGTGTGCTTGCTCGGGGCAAGGCTTTGAGTGCTTGCGCGGGGCAAGGCTTTGTGTGCTTGCTCGGGGCAAGGCTTTGAGTGCTTGCGCGGGACAAGACTTTGTGTGCTTGCTCGGGGAAAGACTTTGTGTGCTTGCGCGGGGCAAGGCTTTGTGTGCTTGCTCGGGGCAAGACTTTAAGTGCTTGCTTGGGGCAAGGCTTTGTGTGCTTGCGCGGGGCAAGGCTTTAAGTGCTTGCTCGGGGCAAGACTTTAAGTGCTTGCTCGGGGCAAGGCTTTGTGTGCTTGCGCGGGGCAAGGCTTTGTATATTCATCGATGAAGGAGCAATTTTAATTTTTTGGGGATGATATCCCTAATGCCTATATAGACAAACCTATCTACTTTGAAATTAAAGGTAGGCACGTAGGCCCCTGATGCTATATGTAAGAAAAGAAAAACGAAATAATGAAAAAAAATAAAAAATGGTAAAGACTAGGGTAAGAAAACTCATACAACTTATAAAATAACGCATGATCAGTAGCTAGCAAGGTTTGGGCTGCCGTTGTGTGAGTTTCTTCCTAAGGCTGTTCTACCAACGACGATATTTACTGTTCAGGCCGTGGGTTTTTTTCATCCTCGGACTTTCATTGAACGTGGTCATTCCTTGGGCGTTTTTCAGTACTGATGTAAGATTTTAAAAACCCCTTTTTTATCAAAGATTCAATCTCTCGCTGTAATGCATGGCACTCCTCGGTGGTATGCCCATGGTCATGATGAAATTCGCAATACTTGCTCTTATCTCGCGTGTCCGGATGAGACTTGATTCTTGACGGCCACTTCAATTCCTCCAGATCCTTGATTTCCATGAGGATACTTGCCCTTGTGGTGTTCAGATGTGTAAAGGGTGTAGGAGGGTCATGCTCTTGCTTGCCCCGAGTCTGATCTTTCCATGTACCATGGTCATGTTGTCTCTTGTGTTCGTACTTACTTTCTATATGATCTGAATTTTCAGTGCTCGGGCTATTTTTCCTGGGGTACATTTTTTCTTCCATATTGATGTACTTCACTCCTCGAGTAAGGAGCTCAGTCACTGACTTTGGTGGTGTTTTCGATAGAGACATCTTGAAAGACTCGCATCTTACAGCATGAGTAAGAGCAGATACAGCGGCAGAGATATGAAGATCAGGGATCTGTAGTCTTTCAGCATTGAACCTGGTCATGAATTCACGCAGTGTTTCATTTTGTCCTTGACTGAGTCTCATAAGCGAGGCAGTCGTTTTCCTTATGCGCTTACTACTCGCAAAGAAAGTCAAGAACTTATTGGCAAGATCTGCAAATGTCGAAATTGAGTTTGGTTCAAGAGTTGAGAACCAATCCCTAGCAGCACTGGTCAAGGTTTGGGGGAACGCCTTGCACATGACCTGATCGGGGGAAACTTGCAAATTCATGACGTCAGTGTACACATTGAGATGATTTATGGGGTCGGTTGTACCTTCGTACTCCTTTATCCTCGAGAACTTGAACTTGTTTGGTAAGGGAAAGGCTAAAACCTCTGGTGTGAATGGAGTGTTCGGGGTGAAACCTGCTGGGGCTTGAGTATTTTGTCGTATACCGGCTGCTATTCCCTCCTGGATAATTCTCGCAAGCTCGACAGGGGGCATGGCGACTGTTCTTGAACTCGTCATGTTCGGCAGTGATGGGGGTAGTCCCGAGGTACTTGCCCTAGCAGTATGGTTCGGTGGTTGGACCCGTGAAGCATTCCCTTCCTCGGGTGTTGGCGAACGCTGGTTCTGCTGCGTGAGCAACTGAGTCAATGCAACGACTTGTTGGCGATGTTCCTCTAATGCTACCTGGGTATCAACAGAAGGTTGGGGGTGTGATGTCTGATTTCCTGGTAATGTAGTAGGGTTTGCTGGGAACGTCGAGGGCACCTGCTCCCCCACAACAGGATGATCATGAGCAGGTAATGTGGCTTGTGGAAGTCCAGAACGTGTATTAACCATGGCTTTTAACCATGTGGTCGTGGGTTCGATTCCCACAGACGGCGCCAATGATGATACAAAAAATCGTACCTCAGATATTCCGAGCTTGAGCAATAAAGTAGCACGAACTGGAACTCCGAATACCTGCAATAAAGGCGAGGAGGTATGTCCTCGTCGCCCCTCCGATGCTTAAGTCAGTAAAGAGGAAGGGAAAATTTATGCAAGAGGCTATAGACTGGAAAAATAAGAATTGTGTACCTGAATTGTGATTGAGAGACGAGTATTTATAAATGTATGTAATTGAATCCTTGTAGGACTAAAGTGCTTGAAATTAGGCATGAGTCCTTTTGAGAATCATCTTCCTAATTATTAGGGATAAGGTTATAAGTCCCAGATAGGGTTCTGTTGGAAGATGAATTCTATTGGAATTAGGAGGTTGTAGACTCCACGTGTCGGATCAAGTCATGCCCGATCAATGAGAGACGTGACCTGAGCATCATGTACCCCGAGCACATCATGCACCTTTTTGGTGAGATATATGTACTCGGGGTATTCTATCCTCGGGGGGTATTATGAGTGGTCGGGGTAACGTTTTCACCACGGGCATTTTAAGTGTGATCGGGGGGTTATTTCCTCCTCGGGGTTGTTCATCTCCTCGGGGTTCTCAATATAGTGTATGGTGTGATGTTTGAGTGTTCGGCCTCGAGGTTCATATGTTGCTCGGGGCACCAAGATATGGCGTGGCTAAATATTCAAGTGTTCGGGGATGAGGACAAAGGATATGCTCGGGGTATAAATGAGTGTTCGGGTTGAAGTCCTCCTCGGGGGTATAGAGATGTAATATGGAATAATATTCATGTGTTCGGGTTTGAGGTCCTCCTCGGGTTCATGGTGGTCCTCGGGGTTATACATTTGATTAGGAGACTATATTTTGTTGAAGAGCTCGGGCTCGGGCTTAAGGCTCGGGTATGAATAAAATTTATACTCATCAGACATATTATTATGAAATGTGTAATCCTGAGTCAAATCGAAATGTGGTACAGGTGGCACATCAGTCCGGATGAGTTCTGGCCTTTTAACTTCTGCTTCAGCAATGCAATTCCCTAAAGAGGACTTGTCGGAAGGTAGCCGATCATGCTTAACCACATGAACTTGTTCTGTCATAGAGTCATCGTCATCATTTAATATGATGTATGCATGCGGAATTTTTCTTGGTCTTTCTGATTGACCTGCATTTTTCCTCATTGAAACATTCAGAGGATCAAGAGCTTCTGCCACCTGAGGTACAATCTTTGCACATCGTATCTTTATACATTCAAAATGATTTCATTGATATTAGTAAGAGAACAAATATAGTTTTTGGAAATTTAAAAATTGTTCAAGTGACACTATTTAAAATCTAGGCTCACATCGGGGTTGTTGAAAAAATCATTGGCCATGTTAAAAGTTGGATCGTCGCCTTCAAGGTTGGATGACCTATTCAAAATCCTCGATCGTCGACTCGCAAATTTATAGGATATCTTGGATTCCAATGACGGAATGATCTCATAAATCCATGATTGAAATGAAATTACGAAACTGTTTAGTCTATAACTCATTGTTGGTTTGCCCTCGCCCTCCACTGTAATGTGCTTGTTCCTTAGTGCTTGTTGGAGCGATGCTAGGGTTAACTTAAAAATATCCTTTCCTCATGGGTACATTTTCATGTCTACCGAATCTATCAAAACAAGTAGAGATTCGTCCATGAATCTTTCATAGGCAGTATTAAGCATCAAATGAGTGACAAGGAAAAGTATCCCCATTATAACGACATCACAGTTGTTGCGGTCTGACATTGTAGTGAAAAATTGAAAAATATCATAATTCATGATGTTGGAAAGTTCACTAAAATATTCTGCTCGCAGCCTGCAATACTTAGAAGAATATTTCGCACGATTTATATCGCCTGAGCATCTAAGACCAGTTATCAGGTAAAATTCTTCTATGCTGAATCTAACGTAATCATTTCCTATACGATACCAGACCTCTTGATCTTTTGGTTGATTTGTTGGGAATTACACACAAATTCCCTCTCTAATTAACCCACAGGAATTTTTGACGTTCAAAAAATAATTGAGCCAACAAGAAAATAAATACGAACACAGAAATTTACGTGGTTCGACAACTTGCCTACGTCCATGGACCTTCGCCAAAGCTTTTCACTATATAATAAATTGTTACAATTATATAGAATTTGCACTCACCAACCCAATCCCACAGACCACAGAGAAAATACAACAAACGATCTTTACCACATATAATTTCTACCCTTTGATTTACACTACAAAGAGTTACAAGAAACTTCACAATATGCTAGGCTCACAATTTTCTCTCTTTGATCACAATGTGGCACTAATTAGACCAACCTCTTTGTGGTGGTAGTTTCTTCCTTGATTTCTCCTCAATTTATAGAGGAGAATTCACCGTGAAATCTCTTAACACCAAAACCATCATAATTAGTCAAGAGTAATTATGACATGTTTTAATGGACCACACAATGCCATAATTAGCCTATACTAATTATCATTTCATAGACATCATAATTAGCTCCACCATCCTTTGTTTTAGCTAGGCACTCATTATGTTTCATTAGGCACTTGATTAATTTGGATCAAATACCCAACAATCTCCACCTTGACACAAATTCGTCAAAGCCAAAACCAAATTCAAATATTAGGTAAGAGGCAAGCATTTTTCCACTTTGACAATCTCATATTCCACCATATGAGTATAACCACTCAGAATTATCAACGAACTCCGAGCTTTTCATCGGCCCATGTCGAAACAAACCTTGCTGAAAAATTATGGTGCAATTCCCATGTTTGGCTTTCCTTGGGAGCTCATCAGCCATCGACATCAATTCATCACACACCTTGCATTAACGCCAAATCAATGCCCGTGTGCAAACACATGTACCAACCAGTAAGAACACATCCTCTATCATGGCAACTGGTTTCATGCCATAAGGAAGTCACATCTTACTAAAGTACATCACCACCACCCTCCACCAGGAGAGTCGCATTGTCCACCTCCGAGCAGTTAGCCGACTCTGCTCCACCTTTTGGACAATTTCTTCTCACATGCCCGGATTTACCACAGTTCCAACACATTACCTTCTTCTTCATGGAGTTACCTCTCTTCCACTTTTCAGTAACAAGCAAAGCTTTTCAGATGAACTGTCACTTCAACCTAATCAACTTAACTTCTGAAAATTCCACCGTTTCCTTCTCGTACACCAAAATCAGTATGATGTACTCAAACGTAGATAGAAGAGATCAGATGAACCTTATCATCATCATCAATCTTAACTCCAATATATTCCAGTGCAGAAACAATCTCATTAAGAACACTAAGATATTCTAAGATTTTCATACCTGCATTCATTCTCAAAGAATGAAACCGCTCTTTCAGGTACAAGTTATTTGACAAGCTCTTCATTTGATACAACTCTTCCAGTTTTTCCCACAGTTCCTTCACAGCAAATATCCCATAAATATTTGCAAAAACATTTTTGGCCAAACAAAGTTGTAACATGCCAGCAGCATTCAAATCAAAATCTTCCCAATCTTCATCTCTTGTGCTAGATTCAGTTTCTTTATCAGAACTCGGGGTTGGTTTTCCTTCAAAGCTTTCTGCAGTCCCAACTGAATCAATACATCCATGACTTGTACTTACCACAATTCAAAATTGATCTTCCAGTCAAATTTCTCCACGTTGTACTTCCAAACATATTTTCTTTTGCTCCAAAAAAATCTTCGAACCACCTGATGCTCTGTTAATTAGACGTCGATTTCCCCGACAACGGCGCCACTGTTGGGAACACACAAATTCTGATGAGTTCCGGAGTGGCTCAACGAGCGTTGACCCGTTGCACGTGCCCGTAGGACCAATAACGAGACAAAGAGCCAAAAGAATCAAGCAGGCAATGCAAGGATTCATGCAAGCATGGATGGACGAGTGTTCTAGTGCAAAGACTTCATTTACGTTGCATAAGAATGTGGAAGAAGAGCCAAAGTTATTGCAATGCATTTGGATCAAGGAAGAACAAGAAATTGGGCAGCAGCTGAGTCACGGCCGTAAAGAGTGAAATCACGGCCGTAACGGTTTCACGGCCGTAAAGCCAAAATTATGGCCGTAACACTACAATGGCGAAATTATGCAGAAGAGGACTTACGGCCGTAACCCACATCTTCACGGCCGTAAAGAGTTTGGTAGTTTTAAATTCAGAATGTTGATTACGGCCGTAAATGGTATTGTCACGGCCGTAACAATTGTTTTTAATTTTAATCCGTAGCTTGCTTACGGCCGTAAACTCTTAAGTCACGGCCGTAACTTAGGTTCCGAATTTTAAGTTAATGTTTGGCGTTTTTAGCTTTTTAGTTTAGATTGAATTCTAGTTTATTTCTAGTTGTTTTATTTTCTTTGCCTATATATATGGCTTTATTCAGCATTGTAAAACAACAACTTTATTCTTGAGATTAATGATATTGAAGGTGAGATATTCCCTTATATTTTCTTCGTGTTCTCGTCGAACAAATTAAACTTATCAAAGGATTTGACAACCTTTGTGGCGTTCCCCCTTTGTGGTTCTTATCTCCGCATCGTAACGGGTTTTGGGTTTAATATACCCATAGTTCTTGCGTCGTGAGGTCGGGGTTGCATTGTTACCGTCTACTATCTTGGATTTTAGAGCTTTCCGGCGTTTAATTCCGCGTGTTCTTGGTGATCCCCATAACGGATCACATCATCTGGTATCAGAGCCTGTCTCTAAATCCAATTATTTAGTATTCCAGTTCTTTTCTTTTATTTCCAGTTATTAATCATTCAAAAAAAAAAAAAAAAAAAATTTCCATTCCAATTCTTAATTCTTGAAATTCGTCAGAAATTCAAGATTTGCCAATTTCTGTTTTTTTTGTTCTTGATTATTCTTGTTGAATAGGATATTATTAAAAAAAAAAAAAAAAAAAAAAAAAAAAAAAAAAAAAAAAAAAAAAAAAAAAGAGGAAGGAAAGAAGTGTTGTTGATTCAAACAAGAAATCAAGAAAATAATATTTGGCAAATCTTTCCAACAAATCCTTGTTTCCATAAAATTCTTTATTCTTGTGTCCATAAAACTTCTTCTTGCAATAGAATTCTTGTTTCCATAATTTCTTTCCCAAATTTCCTAATTCCAATATTTTCCATCAACCTTCCTTATTTGCACTCTGGGGTTGATTCCACAAGGACCAAATCCGTGACTAGTTTGGTGGGTTCTTTGAGAACGTGGGAAAAAGGGAATCGAGAGGAAAAAGGCAGAGTGGTGAGAATAATAGAGGGAAAAAGCCAAATTGAGTGATACACGAGCGATAAAACACGTGAGGATCTTTATTTAATATTTTTTCTCTTTTCTTTATTACTAACCATGTCACAGAAGGAAGTTTCGTCAACGGAAAAGGATCTTCAAGATTTTAAAATGCTTGCAATGGTGGAGGAACGTTTGGCAAAATGGGAAGCGAGGTTGGATGCCAAGTTGGAAGCAAAATTTGGTCCACAATCCGGCGTGAATGTGGAAAGGGATAATAATCCGGGGGAGACACGAGGTGCGGGAAATGTTCAACCACGTCAGGAACAACCGCGCAATTTCCCTAATTTACGGAGACCACTAAGGTATGACTTCAACCCACAATTTAGAGCTAGGAATGAACATGTTGAGGTTGTTGATAGTGATGAGGATAGTGGTGAATTGTCTATTACTAGTGTTGGTAGGAGACGAGATCGGAGAGAAAGACGTGATAGGGGATATAGGCGTGATCGTAGGGATGATGTAGATGGACATGTTGGTAACATTAAAATGTCCATTCCCTCGTTTCAGGGTAAGAGTAATCCGGACGTTTATTTTGAATGGGAAAAGAGGGTAGAATTAATTTTCGATTGTCATAATTATTCTGAAGCTAAGAAGGTTAAATTGGCAGTCGTAGAATTTACTGATTATGCTATAGTATGGTGGGATCAATTGGTAACTAGTAAAAGGAGAAATGGGGAGAGGCCTATTGAAACTTGGGATGAGTTGAAGGCCCTTATGAGAAAACGATTTGTGCCTGGACATTACTATAGGGATCTTTACCAAAAATTACAAACCCTTTCCCAAGGTAGTAAGAGTGTAGAGGATTACCATAGGGAGATGGAGGTTGCCATTATTCGGGCTAATATAGAGGAAGACCCGGAGGCAACCATGGCTAGGTTTTTAAATGGTTTAAATCGAGATATTGCTAATGTTATTGAATTGCAGCATTATATCGATTTGGAGGAAATGCTTCACATGTCCATGAAAGTGGAGCGACAGTTAAAAAGGAAGGGAACTTCCAAATTCTCTACAAGTTCCAATTCTTTTGGTAAGTCTACGTGGAGTGGGATTTCCAAAAATGAAGGGGTTGTGCAGAAAAATAAATTTGAGGCATCGAAGGGAAAGGTAGAGCCACCCAACAAAGGTAAAATTACTTCTGACTCTCAACCTTCTAGGACTAGAGATATCCGTTGCTTTAAATGTTCCGGTTTAGGACATATTTCTTCACAATGTCCAAATAAACGAATATTGGTTATGCATGATGGGGTATTAAGTTCGGAGGATGAGAAAGGGGGAGAAGTGGAGGATGAGTATAAGGATATGCCAGCTCTAGAGGATGTTAGTGAAAATGATGATGCGGACTATGCAGTAGCTAAATCACTTGTCACTAGGAGAGCCCTTAGTACTCAAGTTAAGGTGGAAGAGTCGGGTGAGCAGCGAGAAAATATATTTCATACTAGGTGTTTTGTGAATAACAAAGTGTGTAGTTTGATAATAGATGGGGGTAGTTGTGCGAAGGTTGCTAGCACTACTTTAGTAGAGAAATTGTGCCTACCTATGCTAAAACACCCTAGGCCATATAAGCTACAGTGGTTAAATGAATCGGGCGAGATTAAGGTAAATAAGCAGGTGGTAGTTGATTTGGCGATTGGGAAGTATGAAGATAGAGTGGTTTGTGATGTGGTACCCATGCATGCGGGGCACATCTTGTTGGGCAGGCCATGGCAATTCGATAGGAAGGTTATTCATGATGGATTTAAAAATAGGTATACCTTCACTAAGGACGGGAAAAATGTCAAACTAATGCCTTTGTCACCTCAACAGGTCTATGAAGACCAATTGAAATTAAAAAGTGAGGAGGAGAGAAAGAGGGTCGGGACCACGATCCCGGAAAAAGGAGAGTTGCGTGAACAGAAGAGGGTCGGGACCACGATCCCGAAAAAAGGAGAGTTGTGTGAAAAACCGAGAGTTGGGACCACGATCCCAGAAAAAGGAGAGGGTGTGAAGAGTGCCAGTAAAAGAGAGAAAACAAAGGTGAGCTTCTACGCAAAACAGAGTGATATCACCAAAGCTATTTCTACAAATAAACCTGTGATTTTACTAATGTACAAGGAATCCCTCCTTGTGCTTGATGAAGCTAACCACTCCCTCCCCAGTTTAGCTATGTCTCTTTTGCAGGAATTTGCAGATTTATTTCCCGAGGATATTCCTAGTGGGCTGCCGCCAATTCGAGGGATTGAACACCAGATTGACTTCGTGCCAGGAGCGGTCATTCCAAACAGGCCAGCTTATAGGAGCAATCCAGAAGAGACCAAGGAGCTACAAAAGCAGGTTGAAGAGCTGCTGAAAAAGGGCTATGTTCGGGAAAGCATGAGCCCATGTGCAGTACCAGTTCTGTTGGTACCCAAAAAGGATGGGACTTGGAGGATGTGCGTGGACTGTAGGGCAGTCAACAATATTACGGTAAAGTATCGCCATCCCATACCTAGACTTGATGACATGCTTGATGAACTTTATGGTGCTAGTATTTTTAGTAAAATAGACCTTAAGAGTGGTTATCACCAAATTCGTATGAAAGAAGGTGATGAATGGAAAACCGCCTTCAAAACCAAATATGGTTTATATGAATGGATGGTTATGCCGTTCGGCCTCTCAAATGCACCTAGCACTTTTATGAGATTAATGAATCATGTCTTGCGTGCTTACATTGGTAAATTTGTCGTGGTATACTTTGATGACATTCTGGTATATAGTAAGAACTTAGGTGATCACATCGAACATTTAAGATCTGTTTTGGAAGTTTTGAAAACTGAGAAACTATATGCTAATTTTAAAAAGTGTACTTTTTGCATGGAAAAGGTAATTTTTCTTGGCTTTGTCGTTAGTTCTAATGGTGTTGAGGTAGATGAGGAGAAAATTCGTGCTATTAAAGAATGGCCAACTCCCAAAAGTATTACGGAGGTTAGGAGCTTCCACGGGTTGGCTGGGTTTTATAGGAGGTTTGTTAAAGATTTTAGCACACTTGCAGCACCACTAACAGAAATAGTTAAGAAAAGTGTAGGATTCCATTGGGGGGAAGCACAAGAAAATGCTTTTAAAATGCTTAAGGATAGGTTATGTTCTGCACCGGTTTTAGCTTTACCTAACTTTAACCAAACCTTTGAGATTGAATGTGATGCATCAGGAATAGGTATTGGAGCTGTTCTTATGCAGGAAAAAAGACCGATTGCATTTTTCAGTGAAAAGCTGAGTGGGGCAGTCTTGAATTATCCTACCTACGACAAGGAGCTTTATGCTCTTGTTCGTGCCTTGGAAACATGGCAGCACTATCTGTGGCCAAAGGAATTCGTTATACACACTGACCACGAGTCACTGAAACACCTCAAGGGACAAGGTAAACTAAACAAACGACACGCCCGTTGGATAGAATTCATTGAGACCTTTCCGTATGTCATTCGCTATAAGCAAGGTAAGGAGAATGTGGTAGCAGATGCCCTTTCTCGCAGGTATGTTCTCTTAACTTCTTTAAATGCGAAGTTGCTTGGGTTCGAATATATTAAAGGTATGTATGCTAATGACCCTGATTTTTCTACCATTTATGCTTCATGTGAAAAGGGTGCAATTGATAAATTTTATAGGCATGAAGGCTATTTGTTTAGGGAAAGTAAACTTTGTGTGCCTAATTGTTCTATGCGTGAATTGTTAGTGCGTGAGGCTCATGGTGGGGGGTTAATGGGGCACTTTGGTGTTTTTAAGACATTAGAAACTTTACAAGAACATTTTTATTGGCCTAAAATGAAAATGGATGTTCACCATGTTTGTGGAAGATGCATAACTTGTAAACAATCTAAGTCTAGAGTCTTACCACAAGGTTTGTATACGCCTTTGCCCGTACCTAATGAACCTTGGGTAGATATATCTATGGATTTTGTGTTAGGTCTGCCTAGGACAAAAAAAGGTAAAGACTCGATATTTGTGGTGGTAGACAGGTTTAGCAAAATGGCGCATTTTATTCCTTGTAATAAAACTGATGACGCAACAAACATAGCTGACCTATTCTTTAGGGAAGTTGTAAGACTCCATGGGGTACCTAGGAGTATTGTGTCTGATAGGGATGTTAAGTTCCTAAGCTACTTTTGGAAAGTCTTGTGGGGGAAAATGGGTACTAAATTGTTATTTTCTACTACATGTCACCCGCAAACTGATGGTCAAACGGAGGTAGTTAATAGGACATTAATCCAACTTTTGCGCACTATAATAAATAAAAATTTAAAAAGTTGGGAGGAATGTTTGCCATTTGTGGAATTTGCTTATAATCGATCTATGCATTCTACTACTTCATATTCACCTTTTGAAGTTGTTTATGGTTTCAACCCGCTAACTCCTCTTGATTTAATTCCTTTACCTGCAGATGAACGGAGCAGTTTGGACGGGGCGAAAAAGGCTAAGTTTGTGAAAGAACTTCATGAGAAGGTGAAAGGGAAAATTGAAAAGAAAAATGAGCGTTATGCGACTCATGCCAACAAAGGTAGGAGGCAAGTGACGTTCGAGCCAGGTGATTGGGTGTGGGTGCACTTGCGAAAGGAGCGATTTCCAACCCAAAGAAAGTCTAAGTTGCAGCCAAGAGGAGATGGACCTTTTCAAGTCATTGAAAAGATAAATGATAATGCATATAAGCTCGATCTTCCAGGTGAGTATAATGTGTCCGCTTCTTTTAATGTTTCTGATCTTTCTCTGTTTGATGCAGGTGATGATTCGAGGACGAATCCTTTTCAACAGAGAGGGGATGATGAGTTCCGGAGTGGCTCAACGAGCGTTGACCCGTTGCACGTGCCCGTAGGACCAATAACGAGACAAAGAGCCAAAAGAATCAAGCAGGCAATGCAAGGATTCATGCAAGCATGGATGGACGAGTGTTCTAGTGCAAAGACTTCATTTACGTTGCATAAGAATGTGGAAGAAGAGCCAAAGTTATTGCAATGCATTTGGATCAAGGAAGAACAAGAAATTGGGCAGCAGCTGAGTCACGGCCGTAAAGAGTGAAATCACGGCCGTAACGGTTTCATGGCCGTAAAGCCAAAATTACGGCCGTAACACTACAATGGCGAAATTATGCAGAAGAGGACTTACGGCCGTAACCCACATCTTCACGGCCGTAAAGAGTTTGGTAGTTTTAAATTCAGAATGTTGATTACGGCCGTAAATGGTATTGTCACGACCGTAACAATTGTTTTTAATTTTAATCCGTAGCTTGCTTACGGCCGTAAACTCTTAAGTCACGGCCGTAACTTAGGTTCCGAATTTTAAGTTAATGTTTGGCGTTTTTAGCTTTTTAGTTTAGATTGAATTCTAGTTTATTTCTAGTTGTTTTATTTTCTTTGCCTATATATATGGCTTTATTCAGCATTGTAAAACAACAACTTTATTCTTGAGATTAATGATATTGAAGGTGAGATATTCCCTTATATTTTCTTCGTGTTCTCGTCGAACAAATTAAACTTATCAAAGGATTTGACAACCTTTGTGGCGTTCCCCCTTTGTGGTTCTTATCTCCGCATCGTAACGGGTTTTGGGTTTAATATACCCATAGTTCTTGCGTCGTGAGGTCGGGGTTGCATTGTTACCGTCTACTATCTTGGATTTTAGAGCTTTCCGGCGTTTAATTCCGCGTGTTCTTGGTGATCCCCATAACGGATCACATCAAATTCCCTCTCTAATTAACCCATAGGAATTTTTGATGTTCAAGAAATAATTGAGCCAACAAGAAAATAAATACGAACACAGAAATTTACGTGGTTCGGAAACTTGCCTACGTCCACGGACCTTCCCCAAAGCTTTTCACTATATAATAAATTGCTACAATTATACAGAATTTGCACTCACCAACTCAATCCCACAGACCACAGAGAAAATACAACAAACGAGCTTTACCACATATAATTTCTACCCTTTGATTTACACTACAAAGAGTTACAAGAAACTTCACAATATGCTAGACTCACAATTTTCTCTCTTTGATCACAATGTGCACTAATTAGACCAACCTGCTTGTGGTGGTAGTTTCTTCCTTGATTTCTCCTCAATTTATAGAGGAGAATTCACCGTGAAATCTCTTAACACCAAAACCATCATAATTAGTCAAGAGTAATTATGACATGTTTTAATGGACCACAAAATGCTATAATTAGCCTATACTAATTATAATTTCATAGACATCATAATTAGCTTCACCATCCTTTGTTTTAGCTAGGCACTCATTATGTTTCACTAGGCACTTGATTAATTTGGGTCAAATACCCAACATGATTAACCTCCCTCAACAAAACATGGTAAATCAATTGTGGATTCACTGCAATCTCCTCTATGTCAAGGAAATACCCAAAACATGTTGATCTAAACAACCTTTTCTGCTCGTCCGTTAGTCTATTATTTAGAGTAGTGACAATAAGGTCCAATGGCTTAACATTCACCTTCCCCTGAATCCAATCAACTGGTTTGACCTTCAATTCCCATTGCTGCATTTAGTAAAGTAAAAAAAAAAAAAAAAAAACGGACGGATGAGAAACATATATATTGTTCAAAAGTGATTGTTGGGCTTGTATCAGCGCAAATGTTTATGTAAGTGGATGTTCAAATAAGCATTAACCAATTCCACTAGATGATGTCCTGAAAGTCATGAAACTCTCCATTTGCAGTTTGAATGGAAGACAAAAAAAAGATCAAGGAAAAAAATCATATGCAAACTTTATTAGCTTCTCTAGACATACCTGGTTTTGCAATGGGACTTCTCTAGAAATCTTCTTCCTTCGAGGTGAACGAATGACTTTCTGATGTCTTCTCAGCAAACCAACTCCTGATGCTCTCGATTTGAATTTGTTCCCAGTAACTATTTTTTTTCAGACCTATTCTTACCCATTTGCAGCACAACATAAAGAAAAAAATATTTCAAACAGATTCTCAACATGCTAGATATTTTTACTGCTACTAATGGAATGGAATACAACCTTTAAAGTGACAACCACGGATGCAACTCTTCGAAGGAAGAAGACTCTATCTACTTATACAATTACATGAAGCAAAACGGAATGAACAAAAATATAATCCCTGAATCTATATCTGATTGAAAAATATGTGCAGATAATGAGAATGTGATAATTGAAATCAGCATCAGAAATAACTCTCGCAGAATCAATCAGATTTTCTGATTTTATCAGCGTGATTTTTATAATTTCATCGAACCATACTTAATCTCTTCCATATAGATAGATAAAAACTCGTCCACTTAACTGGAATGCACTTGGATCACTGAATCCAAAATTTGATCTTCTAGCTTGTGACTTCTGATACCCAGTAGGAAGAGGATGTTATCAGGGCCTGAGTCTTTTCAATCGCGTGTTCGAATTACATAGTAGCTAATTTCCAAATTTGATGCTAAATTTCATGTTCTTGGTCCTATAACATTTTCTAAATTTTCCTTATTGAATCGTTTTAGCATATGTTTACCAATTTCTCAGCTATAAGATGGTAATATTTTGATTCAAATTTTGAATTATGGGTTGTCAAGATGTAATCTATCAACATTGATTTTCAGGAGAGATTTTAGGAACCTTTATATACGTGAAATCTGTTAGTTGTTGATCATTTTCAAACGGTGTGTGTGTGTGTGTGTTATGTTCTTTTTTTAAAAAAATGTAATTATGAATGATGATTTCCTTATTAGTTTAGGTGTGGGTGATTAATTTCAAATTAATGTTTAATGGGTGTCATTATCCTGAATTCGTGAGATGAGGATGCTTTAAAAACTAATTTCCACTTAGGTTAAAGGGAAAATTACACGAAACCCCATATTTAAAGATCACTTTTTAATAATAAGATTAAGAGTTTCAATTTGTAAAAATCAGGTCCTAATTAATTAATATTAACAAATATTTTATACCTAATTCATTTAATCAAACTTAATAAAATCGTTCAAAACACAAAATCAGTATCCTCTCTCTCTCTCTCTCTCTCTCTCTCTCTCTCTCTCTCTCTCTCTCTCTCTCTCTCTCTCTCTCTCCTCATCTCTCTACAACGCCCCCCGGCCACCACCAGAGTCCAGCAGGAGCTATGTCCACCGAAATCAGAAGTAGCGACCGTAAGTGACTTCAGCTCCAGCGTTTAGTGGTTGTGCAAAGTACAGCCATTGATTGCGGTTCCGCGAAGAACCGCTTCAGCTATGTCGCACAATATGACTAGATTGGGTGGGCTGTTTGGCTATGGGTATACGGTGGGTGGTTTGGGTGTGTAGGCTGTAGGTTGCGGGTTAGGGTGTGCGGTGGTTTGCAGTGTTTGGTTGTATGCGTTGTGGTTTGCGATGGTGCAGAATTTGATTTTAACAGCAGGGTAGCGACGGCAGTGATTGAAGCGGGGCGGCTGCATCGATCTAGGAGCGGCACCGATGTATCGATCAAGTGCTGGCTTGAGCCTCATGCTCTCCGACAGTGGTTTTATCATAACTTAGACTTCTGCGTGTTGACGGCGATATGTGGTGCGTTGGGGCTTCGATGGTTGGTGCAGTCTATTGATTGTAATGGTGTTGTTGGTGCCAGCGGTGGAGGCGGCAGTGACGGGGTTGACGAAGGGGGCGAGGATCTAAATCAGATTTCTCATGTTGCTAGCGATACGGGGCTGAGGGATTTTGGGGGTGGGGTGTGTAGGTGGAGTGAGGGGGCTGGGGTAGGGTAAGTGAGGTGGGGGTTTGTGGGGGGTAGGGTGATATATTGTGATCGATTATAGGTGATTGCGACTAATTTTTAGGTAAATGTCATCAAAATACTGACTAATTGTGACTTTGTGCGACATGTGACGAGTAAGGGATGTGACCAATTATTAGGTAAATGTGACCAAAATATTGATTAATTGCGAACAATTGTGACTTTGTGTGACCATTAGATGATGATGTGATGTGACCTACAGTTGTGTTAAATATGACTTTCTGTGATCGAACTGTGACTTTTTGTGAGCGAATTGTAACCTCCCGTGATCGAACTTTGACTTTATATGACCTAAATGTGACCTTGTGTGATCGAATTGTAATCTCGTATGATCGAACTGTGACCTTATGCAATCGAACTGTGACTTTATGTGACCTAACTGTGACCTCGTGTGATCGAACTGTGACCTTATGTGATCGAGTTGTGACTTTATGTAAGCGAATTGTGACCTCGTGTGACTGGACTGCGACCTTGTGTGACCAAACTGTGACCTTGTGTGACCAACTATGACTTTGTGTGACCTAACTGTGACTTTCTGTGATGGAACTGTGACCTTGTGTGATCAACTGTGTGATCAACTGTGACTTTTTGTGACCAACTGTGACTTGGTGTGACCGTTGGACGAGGACGTGACGTGACCTACAATTGTGTCAAATATGACTATGTGTGACCGAACTGTGACTTTGTAAGAACGAAGTGTGACTTTATGTGATCAACCTATGACCTCGTGTGATCTAACCGCGACCTCGTTTGACCTAATTGTGACCTCCTGTGACCTAACTGTGACCTCGTTTGACCAAACTGCGACTTTGTGTGACCGAACTTTGAACTTGTGTGACCAACTTTGACTTTGGAGGGGTGGGATTTTACAACTAAATTTGTAATTGTGACTCTGTGTGACCTTGTGTGACTTAACTGCGATCTCGTGTCAACTTACGTGACTGACTGTGATTTTGGGGGTGGGGATGGTGGGGTGAGGTCGGGTAGGGCTAGAAAAAGTAGAAGAAATCATTTTTTGTGGTGATGTAGGGTTAGGGTGGGTGGGTTGGTAGGGTGGGGTCGAGGTTGGGGTTGGAAAAGTAGAAGAAAAAAATTATTTTTTTTGGTGGGTGAGGGTAGGGTGGGGTGGGGTGGGTCAGGGTGGGGAAAAGTAGAAGAAAAAAAATCATTTTTTGGAGTGGGGTGGGTGGGTGGGTAGGGTGGGGTCTAGGTTGGGTTGGAGGTTGGAAAAAGTAGAAAAAAAAAATATTTTTCTGGTGGGTGAGTGCGTGGGTGGGGTGGGGTGGGTTGAGATGAGGTGGTTGGGGTGAAGTGTGAAAAAATAGAAGAAAAATAATTTTTTGATGGGGTATGATGGGTGGCGGGGTGCGGTGGGATGGGGTGGGGCAGTTGGGGGGAAGTGTGAAAAAATAGAAGAAAAATCATTTTTGGGTGGAGTGGGGGTGGTTGGATGGGGTGTAAAAAATAGAAGAAAAATCATTTTTGAGTTGGGTGGGTTGTGGTGGGGTGTGAAAATATAGAAGAAAAATCATATTTGGATGGGGTAGGATGGGTGGCGTGGTAGGGTCATGGCGGGGTGGGTAGGGGTGTGGAAAATTAGGAGAAAAAAATTAATTTTGGGTGGGGTGGCGGGTAGGGTCTGGGCGAGTCGTGGAAAAGTAGTAAAAAAAATCATTTTGGATGAGGTGGGTTGGGGTAGGGTCTGGGGTGAGGCTGGTGGGGGAGTCGAAAATTAGTAGAAAAAAAATTAATTTTGGGTGGGGTTGGGGTAGGTGGCGGGGTAGGAGAGGATAGGGTCTGGGCGAGTTGTGGAAAAGTAGTAGAAAAAAATCATTTTTGGTGAGGTGGGGGTGGGGGTGGGGTGGGTGGGTTGGGTTTGGGGTGTGGTGGGTTGGGGTGGGATGGGACGGGTGGGGTGGGTGAGATGAGAAAAAAATAGAAGTAAAATTATTCTTGTGGTGTGGTGTGGGTGGGTGGGTGGGGGTGGGAAGGGGTGGGGTGGGGTGGGGGTGAGTGTGGAAAAGTAAAAGGAAAAAAGTCATTTTTTGAGTTGAGGTGGGGTGGGTGGGGTGTCGGGTGGGTTGGGGTGAGTGCGGGGTTGGGTTGGGATAGGTTGGTTGTGGATTAGATATTGTTTTGATCTTATTTTGTAATATTATATAAGTTTTAATTTAATATATAAATGATAATTATTATAATATTATATTAATTAATTAAGTAATTAACACCTGATTTTTGAAAAAAATTCTTAAGTTTGTTATGTTTAAAAAATGAAAGTTTTAGATGTATAGTTTTGTACTTTCCCCTAATAAAAAATATCCTGCCATTGAAATGGGCTCTAGTATCCGTGACGGGTTTCCCGTCTGGGTCACATATGGGCCGCATATATGTGGGGGTGTGAGAGTAACAGATATTTTGTTGGAACTTTATATATAAAATTGGGTTTGACCAATTTTTTGTGATTAATTAAGTATAATCGTTAGTCGATGAATGAGAAATTAATTAAAATAAATCGCTTAAATACGTGACAGTATTGGAAAATTGTTTAGAATATTATGAGAAATTTTAAAATTAATTTGAATGAAAATATGTGTATTTTCATATGAAAGATTGTGGCTTTTAGAAATTTATACTTTTTGTGATTAATAAAGTATAACCATTAGTCGATGAATGAGAAATTATAATTTTAAATAAATCGCTTAAAAATGTAATATTGGAAAATTATTTAGAACATTATGAGATATTCTAAAATTAATTTGAATGAAAATATGTGTATTTTCATATGAAAGATTGTGACTTTTGAAATTGTAATTTTCCAATAGTTATATCTTTTCAATTAGAGATAAAAAATTTCTAAAAAATATATCTTTTGAAAGGGTTACGTTTTCTGATGGCACTAAAATATTACTGCTTAACCAATTATTGAGTTGTAAAATGTTATACATACTAAGGACATCTCCAATGAGGAGCCAAATTTGGTGTAAGTGTAAAACTTGCTTTAAAGAGGCACCAAATATGGTGTGATGAATAGTATTACACCAAATTTTGTGTAATTCATTATTTCCCATTTTTCCCTTTTCTGTATGTTAAAACAAATTGGAATTCCTTCCATGTCCTTTTTTTTTATTGTTTTGGTATTTAATAAATCACATTTAGTTTTATTCATTTGTATGTGACTATTATTTTTAATTTCACAATTTAATAAATGTAGCATTCAATTCATTTTATATTACTTTTAATTTAATAATTTTAGTAAATAAATTAAATCTTGACCTAAACCTCATAAATAAATTAAATCTTGAAGGTTTTCCAAAAAAAAAAAAAAAAAAAAAATCTTGAAGGTAATTAACAGCTAATTGTACCACATATATTAACTAAGTAAAAAGAAAATGAAGAATGAAAGAGAAATCGAGAATCCAAAATAATAACTGCACAGGCACCCAACAAATGAAAAGCCAATAAACATTATTTATTGCAAATAAAAAATATTCAGAAATTTATTGAGTTATAGAATAGTAATACATACTAAGATTTTGAGGAGCGCAAAAGCTTCTTAACCAAATTAGGGGTGATGCTTTTGTAAGTGTTATACCTTATGTCTAATCGTTCAATCAAACACTTACTAATATATTTGATGCATTTAATATATGGCAGATCTATTATTTAATTGATTTATAACAATATTATCATTCTTGCAAATTAAATCAATAGAGTCCGTAGATTCAAATCTTAATAACTTGTTAATCACAAAGAGTTGTGATTGTGAGATATAAGTTATAACTGAATCTTAAATATCTTTGGTCGTAAAGTAATATCGAGATACATATATTTTTATTACGAATAGACCAACACGTGTGTAATCGACCACTTTAAAAGTGAGTAACTGATATCACAAGCTAAGATGTAGAGACATTTAAATGAACACTTGGATATTTTGTTAAGAGAACAAAACATTGGAGACTCTCAACAGAAATTCCACATGAATAACTATCTGAGTGTCAATGGTTAAGCTCTAGCGTTCGTTAGTGGAATTGATCATTTAACTTGATGTCATCATAGTACCTTAGGACAGTCACACTTTAGTGATGTCGGATGTTCCTTTGAAAGGAGTTGCTAATACAATGTCGTTCATGTATGTTAAGAATCATACGAAGGTTGTGACTAATCAATATAGGATTCGCCACTCTTAGATAGTAAGAGATTATGATCTACGTTTTATTTGGTTAAGTGGATATCAAAATCTTTAGTAAAGGTGAATTCATAAAGTTGAAAATAGTTTCGACGTTTATTGACTTAAGAGCAAAATAAAAAATATAATCAATAAATGAGATTGATACATTTTCATATCTCGTAATTGATCGGATCATATTCACATAGTTTCATGATAAATGAACAAGTTTGATTTTGTCACACCAAGTAACATTTTCCGTCAAATGTATTGTCCGACACATTGCTAGATGTGAATCTGGGACAACCAATGTGAATTAATTAATCTAGGAGAATTAATGATTAATTGAAAATAGAGTTTTAATTAATTTTATTTTGATTAGATCAAAATAATAATTCATGTCATTTGACATCGTGGTCGGAAACCTTGAGGGTCACACACAATGGGAAAACTAGAAGAATGTAATTAGAATTAATTAATTAACAAGTGTTCGATATTTGTAGAATTAATTATATTGTTTGTTAATAGGCTCGAGTTAATTAATTGGATCGACTAACTAATGTCCCATGTTTAATTGATTGAATTAATTAAACCACATGGATTGGGTCATGTTTAAGTTATGGGTCAAGCCCACTTTGACTTATATTAATGAATAACTAGGGTTTGGAAAAAGTTAATCCTAATTCATCATTCATTCGCTAGCACAAGAAGAGAGAAAACTCAGCATCTCATTCTTGTTCTCTCGTGTGGATCACCTTTGGAGGTTGGACAATTGGACAGCTGTGGCGTGCAAATAAATTGAAGGAATCAAGATTCTCAAATCCGTCTGTAAGAATATCAAGAGGAAATTGTTTTTATCACGATTTATATTTATACATAAAGCAAATCCTCGTTTGAGAATTTAAAATGATTTATATTCTATTGTGCATGATTAAGTAAATTCCCAACAGTGATATCAGAGTCTACTTTGTCTTTGTCAGAAGTTGTTCTATCAATCTTGTAGCAATTGAATGTTAACTGTTCATATTTCTAGCAAATTGGAAATTTGATTTTCATATTATAAAATCCGTTTTGAAAAAAATAAAAAATTAATTTCAATTTTTGGGTCGAAAACGAGATTGGAACTGTGACAGGCAGCAGCCGCGGGCCGCACGCGGTGAGCAGTAGAGGCGCGTGACAGTTGCACGCTACACTGTACAGCGCATGACTTTCGCATGCTTTGTGTGGTGCACTTCAACAGTGCCAGTAGTTCGTTGCTGTGAACAGGAACAATGGTGACTAGGCAGCAATGTGTGACGCCACACGCTGCTGCAGATGGCAGCGCTCGATGCTGTTGTTGATCAGGGATGTGTCGTCACCATGTTGATGGTCGCGGCACATAGTAGTGAAGGAGCTGGCTGTGGCGCCACTAAGGGCGTTAGGTTTAGGGTTCTCCGGTTAGAGGGAAGGAGAGGGCCTTGAAAGCAATTTCGAAAATTGTAGGCCCCTGCCTTCAATATTCTATCAAGGGTCAAAGTGCAATATTTGAATAAGGGGCTGCTTTACAATATGATTGAAGCTAAGGGCCTTCTTTGTAATTATGAATTGGGTCAGATTTTAAAATTGTTTAAAATGTGTTTTAAAGGTTTAATAATTTAAATAGTTTTCTAAATTGATTTTAAATGGTTTGACCAGATTGTCAATTTTGATCCAATTAAAATTTATTAACTATGTTCATGTTTTTAATTGTTGTTAAAAAAATAATTTTAACAAATTTAATCACTTTTACCTAAATTGAATTTTGTTTTATTTAGGAGTCTTATCCTAAATCTAAATATTAATTCAGTTTACCATGATATTGTAATTAGAGTTAGACTCTAATTTATTGCTTAATTAAAATTTGATTTTGATTAAATTAATTCGATAATAATTGATTAATTTGGTTACTTAATTGTTAAATTAAAATTCAACTGCCCTAAAAACCATGATACTGAATTTAGACTCTAATATGCATTTAATTAAAATTTGATAATTGATTAATTATTGAATTGAATTTTATTTTATTTAGGAGGTTTATCCTAAATTAAAGTAGTAATTCTATTTGCCCTTAAACCTTGCAAGTAGAGTTGATCTCTAATTCGATATTTAATTAAAATTTGATTTTGATTAAATTAATCCCACTAATTAAATACATTGATTAATTAGTTATTTAATTGTTCTGATCATTTTTGTCTAAATTGTTTAGACAACCTTTAATTGCTAGAAACTTGAAATGCTTGTGTATATATAATACTAGATATTATATATAGGGATGCATTTATGTGATGAATGTTCTATTAGTGGATGATTATGGACTTGATCATGTGGTTGTGTTTAATGGTTAATTTTATTTCTTGTCGTTTTGGGCCTGCGAGCTCAATTCCATTAGGCCTATGAGCCAATTAGTATAGGATATATGTTGCGGCTGGATTAATTGCAGATACAAGAAGGAAGAAATCTTGGAGATGGAGCATTATGTGATCAATGCTATGTTCCCCAAGGAATTAACCATCTAGTTTTCCTTCGGCTCGAAAAGACTAGATAGAATAAAGCTCATAATCGTCCACGCTATATTTATTATGTGTATGTTTATTAGCATGCTAGGTATATGATAAATTATATATGCATAATATTGATGATACATTTGCATGATTAAATCCCTCAATTTAATATTTAGTTTATTTTATTTGTCTTCCATCATTATAGCGAAAAACGAGAGTTTCGTATAGACCTTAGTTTGTTGAGTACACTCAAGGCTGGTTTATTAGGAATATGTTTGACACTATGAAATATTAGATATTTCTGAATGATGAGTTTAACTTAACTAAATCTATCTTTTGTAGAGTACACTCAAGAAGATAACTTTTAGAAGCATATTAAGTTAATACATAAGATGTGTGTGGACAAACAGTTGTCAACTTAATGATCTAGGAGTTGCATAGAGATACGATTAATAAGAATATCTACCCAAATATTTTATCAAGGCTTATTGAGTACCCTTCATGAGGATGAGGTTGGTCGAATTTCACTCTCCATTTGTTGCCAAAATTTTAGCATTTCTGGAGGGATTATTCATTATCTATATATATCTATATATACTTACTATATATAAAGGAAGAATAGTGGATTAGTAGGAATACAAAGTGGATTAGTGTGAATGCAAAATCTGAATAGATATGAATACATTTGTC
The DNA here is from genome assembly GCA_963555705.1 of Ligustrum vulgare. NCBI lineage: Eukaryota > Viridiplantae > Streptophyta > Magnoliopsida > Lamiales > Oleaceae > Ligustrum > Ligustrum vulgare. The sequence continues at coordinate 25,907,295 of OY743188.1, forward strand.
GCCTTTATATATATATATATATATATATATATATATATATATATATATATATATATATATATATATATAGTAAATACCAAACTATGGTTAATCTATACTAAATATTAAAGTAGAATAGTCGTCACCAAAATTCGCACATAGTTTCTCGCCAAAATAAATTTCTAAATTTGGAAATTTTTGTTAAAAAATAAAAAAATATATATATTTGTTGTAAATATTATATTATATTATATTAGTGAATGACAGTTGTACCCCTAAAACCCTAGGTATTATTACCTTATGTATCCCTTATTCCCTCTATATATATGGGGGCTTTAGTTCATAATAATACACAAGTTTATTTGTGTCTCTATTTTTCTCTCTAGTTTATAACACGTTATCAGCACAAGTCTCTACCAAATTGAGTTAGAATTTTTCTTTTTCAAAATCCCATGTATCAAAATATTAGTTAGATGGTAAAATCATATGCACCGAAATTAATTTGGTGACATGTGAATTTTTTTTATTACTATTCAATTGCAATTCACATCTATTCATTATGATGTTGTTCATTAGCAATTGCGGCTCATAAATCTAAATCTGATTTTCTCCGACCAATTCGACAGATTTTGATCTTTATATTGATAATTCATTATGTTGTTGCTCCTGAAGTAGCACAACAGTATATATTAATATTCCAGAAAAATATTAATTATAGATTTGTCCATTACAAATTTATTGATGTTATTAATTCATTCGTTGTTGCTCCTGAAGTAGCACAACATTATATTAATATTCCAGAAGAATATTAATCGTAGATCTGTGTCTATCTATTACAAATATTTTTTGTTGCTCCTGAAGTAGCACAACATATAATTCAGATGAATATTATTTGCTCCTAAAGAGCATACATTATAATTTTCAATATTTTAGAAGAATATTGACATTTTATTCTTGAATACTAGCAATTTTAGATCTATAATTATTCCAGAAGAATAATTCATTATTGCTCTTGAAGTAACATAATAAATAATTAATATTCCAGAAGAATATTAAATTATTAATCATAAAATTGTCTATTATAAATAATTTGTTGTTACTCCTGAAGTAATACGAAATTAAAATTAATATCCTAGAAGGATGTTATTTGCTCCTAAAGAGCATGAATTATAATTTTCAATATTCTAGAAGAATATTGATTTATTATTTCTTTTGGAAGAATCGAAATAAATTCGTTAAAATATATCTTGTTCCAGCAAATTATTATTGTTATTATTTTTTGCTCTTTCAATTTTGTCATTGAAAATCACTATGTTATTTTGAATTCTCAAATACATTATTAGATTTGATTCTACTATATATTAGTTATATATCTAATTTTTATATATGGAATTCATGTGCATGTTTAGTATCTTTTGCATATTGGTAAAAGATTTAGCCAATAAAAGATTTAGTCAATTTTGTTAACTTTTATATATGGAGATTCTTTTTCCTGATATATATTTGGTAATTCATTTTTATATATAAATTCATATTATGTTTATATGGTAATTAATATTCTTTAAGATGATTAAATATTTGTAAATGTTCATTCATAAATTCTGATTTAATAATGTATCATGTTGTTGCTCACGAAGTAGGACAACAATAGTAGTATTCTAGAAGAATATTACTTGCTTGTCACGAGCAGTATATTACAATTTCAATATTCTAGAAGAATATTGATCCAATGCTCTTGAAGAAGCATATTTTAAAATATGTTTTAAACGGATATGGTGTTGGTGTTCTTGAATAAACACAACCCACGTTAGATAAATATTTCAGAAGAATATTTTAACGTCACTCGTGTAAAACACAAATATTGTTAGCTTGAAAGGTAGAATAAATCATTAATATCAATATTCCAGAAGAATATTGACTTATTATTCTTGAAGAATTGTAATTTTAGCAATATAATTATTCTAGAAGAATAATTCGTTATTTTGCTCCTAAATAGCACAATATATATTAATTATTGTTATAATTGAATGAGATTCGAATCAATATTCCAGAAGAATATTGCGTTATTGCTACGTTTCAATATTCTAGAAGAATATTATTTTATTGCTCATGTGATAAATATTGTATTCTTTTTCTCAAAAAAATTCGAATTTATTAATAATCCAGAAGATTATTATGATGTAGAATAATATATTGTTGTGATGATTCCTGAAGAATCATAATTTTATCTCATATGAAATATAATAATGGAATATAATTTTCTCCCGAATAGCACAATATTATGATATATGTTATTAATTTGATATTTTGTTGTTACTCCTGAAGAATAACAACAACTTTATTTTATGATAATTATTCAATTTATTATTTTACTTGTTCACGAATAACATAGTTTCTTTTTCTGCTCAAAGTAAAAGTTAGTATTCTATTAACTTTGAATTTTCATAGAAAGTGGTATAATTATTCGATCTTATTATATCATTTTGGTTATACCAACTTACAATAAACATTTGTTCGAATGTATGTTTTACATTCAATATTATAGTACAATATTCCAGAAGAATATTGTATCACTATTCTAGAAAAATAAACAATCTAAATCAATATTCCAGAATAATATTGATCTAAATGGACATTCCAGCAGAATATTGCAGCATTAGAAATATCTCATTTGAGTTATTTAATAAAATATTTCAAAAGAATATTTCATTTTTTCTCTTGAAGAAGCAATACGTTGTTGCTCCCGAAGAAACACAACATTTATAAAATAATATTATCCGCTTTTGAAGAATATGATATTATAATTTCAATATTCCAGAAGAATATTGACATATTGATTTTGAATGAGCAATAAAAACGTGCTTTCGAAGTAGCATATGTTTCGAATAATCTATCATTTGAGTTCATGTTTATCCCTGAAGGAAAACTTATAACTAATGTCATGAGGACATTGATTAGTTTGACTACTTAAATAATATATGATTATATAATGTTTAATCATTGAATTATATTTTATATTGAACCAGAAGTTCAATTTGATTTTATTATTTGGCATGACCAGTTGGATCATCACTGGATCAATAATGATGCGAAATTAAAATGGATATTTAATGAAGAATCAGAAGATTCTTCAATCCAATCATATATGATGTTTGTTCTCTTTCATGAAATTTCTTGACTGTCACTAGCTAAAATAGGGATTAAATTTCCTATATTTTTGAAAAATTATTAGGATGATAAATGGACCACCATCATCCTCCACGTTGATCATCTAAATATTATTTGTATCTAAAAGATTTGATACATGTACTAGATGATTGCATGGTGTTCGCAACCTGAAGTTTTCGAAATTATTGCTCAAATTATGAATTATAAGCAAAAAAGTTTCAGATTATATAATCAAGAATGTGTCTTGATAATGCTAGTGGACATGAATCTCAACATTTTAATAAGTGTTAGTTGAGATATCGATAAATGGTTTAACATTTTTGCTTGTTAAACGCCTCCAATTGATTTAATTGAGAACAAAATACTTCCCTTTTTGTTTAGGGAATTCTATTACGCATCATGCCAACATCATAGTTCTCCCTCTTATAATTGGCTTATGGTTAGAGCCTAATTTTTCCATATAAGTTTTTAATAGTGCAATTGATCCACCAAAATGCACTGATATGGGAAATAAAGAATGTTGAGAAAAATGCGTTGTTTGAACATATATCCCAAATGGGTGATATTTTACAACGTCGAAAAAAAAATGATTGTCAATTTGATTGGACAATTTTCTCAACATTAGGGGGGAATAGCTTAAAATCAAACAAATGCATCATATTATGTTATATATATCATCGCGATTAATAATACGAACCAGAAGTTCGATTGAAAATATGAACAAAACTTTCAAAGATAACATAATTACAAGATGCATAAGAGATTAATAAAATCTCATGCTCTATCTTATATTGATATGTATCACGCCTGAAGCGTAGCGATATTTGATTCGAATAAAGATCCCCAAATAAATAAAAATAGAGCAAATGATTATAATGGTCTTATTGAGGAGGCATATACTCGTGAGAGAGTATTTATTGACATAATTAATTGTAAATCTCCAGAAGAGGTTCAAGTACTTGAAATATTGAAAATTGAGATCTCTATAGTTATGTCTTGTGGGGAAAGAAATCAAATTGAGATGATAATTGTGTCGACACACTTTTTAAAGCACTTATGCAAAAGCAAATTGCGAAGTTAGCCGCATCATAATTTTAATGATAGCGAGGATAATAAAAAAAAATATGTCGAAGAAAATCGACATAAAAATAGTTGGCAAAAGTATGCATTCAGGCTAAATTAAACTTATTACAAAACCTAAAGTTTTGGGACCTGAAGTCCAAACACATAAAAGTGTAAAGCCAGTAAAATACCTATAGGTATAGTCGTAATACACGACTTGTTGCGCAACGAATGTTTCAAAGATCTGGCATAAATACAATATTTTATTTGCCTGAAAATGCATAATAAGTTCCTATAAATATATGATTATTAGAAATGTATATAATGAAAAATGATTTACTCTGATTACTAGCTTGCGCTCTTTGATGTACCAATGAGTGATATCAAAATGTATGATCATCAACTCGGTACGTTGGGAGTATTCTTTGAAGTACCAATGAGTGAGATTAAAAAGGGTAATCAATACCTCGGTACTTTGGGATTTCGGTGAAATAATTAGAGAAGATCTATTTGAAATATAGGAATCGTTACCTATCTAAAGTTTCACGACTTAAATTTGGTGGTAGCAATTTGACAATTGCAATGTGAAACATATATTATGCCTGAAGCATACAATATAATCCTCTAAGGATTAAAAATATTTGAAATATATAGTTCAAGTTTTTAAGAAACTTGTTTGATCAAAGTATACATATACTTTGCGATCTGAATATTTAATATGCCTTGAAAAGATTCAATTTGTAATTGAATGTGATTGTCGTATAAAATTATATTTGAAAATTCAGGCAATTGATTTTCAAGATACAAATTAGTGGTTAATTATTTACCTGAAGTGAATAAGTTAATTGTTCATTGAAGTGAATAAGTCACTTCCAAATTTTAGAACTGCATTAAATGCATTGATAATATTGATTATAGAACATGACTCGATGCAACATATTCAAATGATTAAAAATATTTTATAGTTCTTCAAGTTCAAAGGAATAATTGAATTTATATTCGAAGGACAAATAATATGGGATATATTCTATTTATATATGCTTGGTGAAGATATTCGATATTGCACCGATTAACAGTTGAAATAATTATATGCAATATCCAAACAATTGTAATGTTCCCATGAGGAGGAGCTAATATGCACTACACTCTTTTTCCTTAGCAGAGCTTTTGTCCCACAAGGTTTTCCTGAAAAGGTTTTTAAAGAGGTAGCTGTCATCAATATCTATTGATATACTCTCCTATACGAAACTCCTGAAGAGATCAAGATATGAATGATTCAATAGAGATTGAATCAGGGGGAGTAACTATATGGATGATTCAATACATATTGAATCAGGAGGAGTATCTGTACTCTTTTTCCTTCGTTCAGGTTTTTTCCACTGGATTTTTCTGACAAGGTTTTAACGAGGCAGCATCAAAATACTCCAGAATTTCAACAAATCTACTCAAGTGACAATGAATCTGATTTATCTACAAAAGCACCATCAACATCTACATTCAAGAAACCAGTTCACAAGATTGGGATACATCAACTCGATAATTTACAACGATCAACACTAGGGGGGAGTAGCTGTACTCTTTTTCCTTAGCCAAGGTTTTGTCCCATTGGGTTTTCCTAGCGAAGTTTTAACGAGGTAGCATTCATCTTAATACTCCAAGAACAACTGTACTCTTTTTCCTTCGTTTGATATTTTTGTCCCATTGGATTTTTATCAAACAAGGTTTTAACAAGGCAGATATTTTGTAATATCATATGTCATTCAGAGAGGAGTGTTGTAAATATTATATTATAGTATATTGTATTAGTGAATGACAGTTGTACCCCTAAAACCCTAGGTATTATTACCTTATGTATCCCTTATTCCCCCTATATATATGAGGGCTTTGATTCATAATAATATACAAGTTTATTGGTGTCTCTATTTTTCTCTCTAGTTTATAACAATATTAAATATTTTAGCAGATATTATGTTACATGTATCATTAATGACATTAGCATAGGAATTCGTGTTGTGCTACTAACGACATCAATATGTTATTTTTCTAATTTATAAACTAATTTTTTATTATAATTATTTTTTTATAATTATTGTGTTATTTTGAAGTAGAAAAATATGTAATATGGATGTAAGATCTCAATGAGAAGTTTAATACAAGCTAACAATGAGAACAACTGTAAATATATTGTCTGTAAATTATATCATTGATTTCTTATAATATTATAAATAATTTTAGTTCGAGTTCTTTTCTTTTCTTTTTTATCAAATTATAACAAATAATAAATACACGAATTTTCGAAGTAAATTCAACTAAGTTGTGTTACTTTTTACAACTTAAGATTTCGATTAATCATTCATATTTTGACACTATTTTTATTTATTTACTGATTATATTCATTTTCTATTGTTTAGTATAAACTTAAATAACTATAATAAGCAGACTATATATTACATATTTTAACAATTAGTTCATATAATTTTTGTTAAATAATTGATTGGTCAAAAATTTTTGTTAAGATATTAAAATAATAATGTAATATTATGAATAAATAATAATAAATATGAAGAAACAAAAACAAATCAATGTAACAATATTTATTAAAACATAGGTTTGAAGAAATTTCATTATTTACTTTAAGTTTGAACAATTGTTGAAATATATTTTCTTCTATAACAACTTCCATGCATCACATTGTGTAGACAATCACAAATTGTATAAAAAAATTTAATATTTAAAGAGGTTTCCCAAAATATATGAGAATTCTAATTCATTTATACTTTGAGCATTTGTTGATAATTTTTATCGTTAAGCAAATTTTATGTTCTATTTTTTTTTCTATTTTGAATTTATATTTACTGTAAAATCATTTCATATTATTCTTTTGTGCATCGCACGGGTGTGATACTAGTATTTTTTTTTAATAAATGTGCAAAGATTATATGATATAATAATTTCTTGATCTTCAATATTTGATGAGTTAAGATTAAACACATATTTATAGTTTATTTGATTTTTAAATGAAAATTGAGAAAGATTTAAATATGTAAGGAAAATGTAGAAATTATAATAAATATATTTATGTCTTGAACAAGCATCAATATTTGTACTCATAATATTACATTTAACATGATATACAATTAAAAAATTTGCATTTATCATTTCATAAAGTTTTCGATCATTTGGATTTTTTATGCTGTTCTTAAGTTTTAATAATTTTTGTAATAAAAATTATTTTTATATGTTTTGTATTTGTGTTGATTATGTATCATCATTAAATTTTATGAATGTTTATCTATATTGTGGATAGTAATTTCAGTTCATCGCACTGGTGAAAATATATACTATATATAAAAGTAGGATAGTTAAACAGAATTTAATTCTTAAATTTTTTATGTTTTAGTATTATAATAAATAATTAATATGATGTTATTGTTATTTGTATATTTTCGTTATAATTATTTTTATTTTTATTATTAACATTAATATTTAATGAGTTCAATCAATATTTTTAATTATCAATATTAAAATAATTATTTAATCATTGATTTTTATTTATTTGTTGTTCTTAATATTATAAATCCTATGTATAGCCATCAATAATTAAATTTTGTTTTAATTATTAAAGGTCAAATCATTTGTTATCTTTAATATTACTAATCATATTCTCTAAAATATATATTACATATTATTATTAAATATTTTAATAAATTAAGTCTCTGTTCAGCAACTATATTTTTGTTTCGAGGTAAAATGTTTGGTTGAAAAATAGTTTTGAAAAAATATGTAGTTAAAAAGTGAGTTGAAAAAATGTGTTGCTTATAAATAATTTATAGAATGATTAATATTTTTTTAATCATTGTAATTTTAATAATTTTTAAAGATTATAGGGTATAATTTTGTAATCTCCAACTTTACTCTGTAGTTGTATCATGGTAAATCACAAGATTTTCAAATTATTATTTTGACTGCTTATTTTTCCAAATAGAGTTTTATTGGTTAAATTCAAATATTTTGACTATTTCTTTTTTAATTATTGTGATTGATATTTTTTAATGAAAATTAAAAAGTACGTTAGATACAAAAGGTAAATGTAGAAATTATGAGAAATATGCTAGTACCTTTCGCATGGATCAATATTTGTGTACATAATATTACATCAAATGTGATATACTATTAAAAAACTACTAAATTTACATTTTCAATGTTGTTATTAATAATTCATAAAAATTATTGAAATCAATAATAATTTGTAATTTAAATATATAAATTGACTTTTACTATTCAAAGAATTTTTTAATAATTTGAATTACTTATGTTATTTTTAAATTCTAATAATTATTGTAATAGAGAATTCTTTTTTATGCATTTTTATGTGTTGATCATGTAATAGCACTAAAATTTTACGAATACTTATTGAAATCGATATTACGGATAATAACTTCGATGCGGGTGAAATATTAGTTTTTCAATAAAGAGATGGGATTTTCTAATTAAAATTGCCGTCCACATTTAGAGCAGATATTTGAAAGTTATAACCATACAAATAACTGACAATAAATCTGACTAGCTAGTTGTTTTATCATTTGAAACAACAAATTTAATATATCACTTGAGGAGAACACGGTCTAGCTAAGATCGAACCTATTAAACTTTTACAACATAATGGTTGGCCATTCATGATATAGATGTATTTATTGTCATTCATTTTATTTTTTGGTCAATGTCTACATGCAAAATGAGTTTTGAATGTAATTTTATGTGACCAAATATGACTTTGCATGTAGGGTAAAGTTGGATAGGGTGGGGTGGGGTTGCGGTGAAATTTGCGATTTGATTTGTGACTGAAATGTAACTTTTGTCTGACCAATTGTGACTTTGTGGTTGGCTAAGTGGGGGTGGGAAAACTTGGAGAAAAAAATCATTTTGGGTTTGGGTGGAATGGGATGGATGGGGACATATAGAGAAGAAAAACAGTTTTGGGGTGGGGTGTGATCTTGTATGACCTAATTACAATTTTGTGTGATCGAACTGTGACCAATTGTGACTTTGGGGTGAGGTGAGGAGGGGTGGAGTGAAGTTTTACAACTAAATTTGTAATTGTGACCGAATTGTGACTTTATGTGACCAGATATGAATTTTCAAGTCATGTGAGGTGGAATGGGGTAAATTTTGCAACTAAATTTGTAATTATGATCGAATTGTGAGTTTGTATGACCAAGTGTGACTTTACGGGGGTGAGTGGGTCGGGGGCAAGTGGAATTTACGATAAATTTGTAATTTTGTAAAATTGTGACTTGTTGTGAATTTGTGGGGAAGGAAGTTAAATTTGTATACGCGTCCGAATTGTGACTCAGTGTGACCAACTGTGACTCGGATGGGGTGGGGGTGGGTGGGTAAGGGTTGGGGTGGGTGGCGGGGTTAGGATTTAACGGCTCTACTTGTGTGTGATTGTTGTTTGAGAGTTTATATTTAAAATTGTATTACTTTGTTGGTGATGTGAGGTGGGGTGAGGGTGGCAGGGTGGGAAAACATCGAGAGAGAAAGAAAGAAACAAAACCTAATTTTTGTAGCTTAGGTAGGGTGGGTGGGTGGGTAGGATGGGGTCGAGGTTGGGTTGGGTGTTGGGAAAAGTAGAAGAAAAAAATCATCTTTGGGGTGGGTGAGTAGGGTGGGTTCGAGGTTAGGAAAAGTAGAAGAAAAAACATTTTTTTGGGTGGGGTGGGGTGGGGTCTGGTTTGGTGGGTAGGGGTAGGGTAGGGTAGGATGGGTGGGGTTGAGGTCGGGGGTAGGGAAAAGTAGAAGAAAAAAATTATTTTTTGGGTGGGTGGGTGAGGTAGGGTATGAAAATATCAAGAGAGAAAAGAATAAAAACCTAATTTTTGTAGGGTAGGTGGGGTGGGGTGAGTAGGATGGGGTCGAGGTTGTGGGGGGTTGGGAAAAGTAGAAGAAAAAATTCAATTTTTCGGGTGGGGTGGGGTGGATTGAGTGAGTATGGTAGGTTTAGGGTGCGTGGAGTTGAGGTTGGGAAGAGTAGAAGAAAAAAAATTAATTTTTTGAGGGGGCGTTGGGGTCGGGATGTGGGTAGGGGTAGGGGTGCTGGGGTGGGTGGGGTCGGGGTTGGAGATATGAAAGGACCCATATTTTTTGGTGACTTTTTACTTTTTAAATGTTATATTTATTTTAATTTAATATATAATTGATAATTATTTTTATATTAAACAATATTATATTTAGTAATTATTAATTAACACCTCCTTTTTAAAAAAAAAAATCCTAAGTTTGTTAGTTTTAAAAAGTGATAGTTTTAGGTTTGTAGTTATACACCCCCCCACCCCCCACCCCCCCACCCCCCCACCCCCCACCCCCCCCAAGAAAGAAAAAAAAAAAGGCTACTTAATAAAAAAAATTTGCCCAAAAGTTTGGGGGTTCAGGCCCACCTTTGGATCCCTAGTCCCTCAGCCCATGCTTATAACATTTACATAACTATTAAAATTAAGAATGAATAATAAAATATTATTCATTTTTAGCCATGATATTCACAATTTTAGCATTTGCTTCTTGTATTTAGCTTTTTTTTTTTTCAAATTTCTTTCAAAAACATCAATCACAATAATTATACACGTGTGTTTAATCTTAACTCAAACAAATATTTCTATTTGACCAATAAAATTATACTTTTATTTACAAAATCAGGTAGTTGAAATAATAGTTACGCAAATCTTATAATTATCATGATATGACATTGTGGCAATGTTGAAGATCAAGAAATTAAACTGAAAATTTTAGACAATATTTGTTTCGATCAGAAAATGTATGAGTTTTCCAATACTAATTAAGATTTAAGAGATTGCATTTAAGAGATTACAAAAAATATTTTTTCAACGCTTTAATCATCCAAATGCATTATTTATAAAATCTATATCTATCTATACTATCTACACCATATATAAAGAGAGAATAGTAGATTAATGTGAATGCAAAATTTGGATAGATATGAATGCATTTATTGCCACACACGCACACACGCACATATAAGTACTAATATTATTTTATGGTAAATAAATTAACAAATAATGGTTAATAATTTTTAATTTTCATAATTGTGCAAAGATTATATAATATATTACTTTCTTGATTTTCAATGTTGTTCAATTGCCATATATTTTATGAGTTAAGATTAAACACATATTTATAGTTTATTGTGATTTTTGAACAAAAATTGAGAAAAAGTTATATATGTAAAGCAAATGTAGAAATTATAATAAATATATTTATATATTCAACATGCATTAATATTTGTACTCATAATATTACATCTAACATGATATACAATTAAAAAACTACAGAATTTGCATTTATCATTCAATAAAGTTTTGTATAAATCGGATTATTTATGTTGTTTTTAAATCTTAATAATTGTTGTAATAAAAAATTATTTTTGTATCTTTTGTATCTGTGTTGATTATATATAATTATTAAATTTTATGAATGCTTATTCATATTGAGGATAGCAATTTCAGTTCATCACACTGGTGAAAATTTATATTATATGTAAAAGTAGAATAGTTTTGCTGAATTTAATTTTTAAATTCTTTATGTTTTAGTATTATAGTAAATAATTATTATGATGTTATTGTTATTTGTATATTTTAGTTATAATTATTATTTTTATTATTAACATTACTATTAAATGAATTCAGTCAATATTTTTAATTATCAGTATTAAAATTATTACTTAATCATTGATTTTTTATTTATTTGTTCTAAATATTATAAATCTTATGTGTAGCCATCAATAATTAAATTGTGTTTTAATTATTAATGGTCAAATCATTTGTTATCTTTAATATTACAAATCATATTTTCTAAAATATATATTATATATTATTATTAAATATTTTAATAATTTAAGTTGCTGTTCAGCAACTATATTTTTATTTCGAGGTAAAATGTGTGGTTCAAAAATAGTTTTGAAAAGTATGTGGTTATAAAGTGGGTTGAAAAAATGTGTTTATAAATAATTTATAGAAAATATTATTGAATGAATGTTAATATTGAAGAGTTAATGCTTCGATTTTTTTTAGTTAATAATATTAATAGAATGATTAATATTTTTTAATCATTCTTAATTTTAATAATTTTTTAAAGTTAATAGGGTATAATTTTCGGTATAATTTCGTAATCTCAAACTTTACTTGGTTGTCGTATCATGATAACCATGAGATTTTTCAAAATTATTATTTTAACTACTTATTTTTGCGAATAAAGTTTTATTGGTTAAATTCAAATATTTTGACTTTTTTTTTTAATTATTGTGATTGATGTCTTTGAATAAAAATTAAAAAGTACGTTAAATATAAGAGGCAAATGTAGAAGTTATGAGAAATATGTTAGTACCTTTCACATGCATCAGTATTTGTGCATATATTATTACATCAAATGTGATATACCATTAAAAAACTACTAAATTTACATTTTTAATGAAGTTATTAATAATTCATAAAAATTATTGAAATCAATAATAATTTATTATTTAAATATATAAATTGATGTAAACTATTCAAAGATTTTTTTAATAATTTGAATTACTTATGTAATTTTTTAGATTCTAATAATTATTGTAATGGAGAATTTTTTTTTTATGCATTTATATGTGTTTATTATGTATAAGCTCTAAAATTTTACGAATACTTCTTGAAATCTATATTGTGAATAATAACTTTTGTGCATCGCATGGGTGAAATACTAATCTATACTATATATAAAAGGAGGATAGTTTGGTAGAATTTAATTCTTAAATTCTTAATATTTTAGTATTATGGTAAATAATTAATATGATGTTGTTGCTATTTGTATATTTTGGTTATAATTATTATTATTTTTATTATTAACATTAATATTGAATGAGTTCAATCAATATTTTTAGTTATCAGTATTGAAATTATTATTTATTTATTCATTTTTTAATAATTTGTTGTTCTTAATATTATAAATCTTATGTGTAGTCATCAATAATTAAATTGGGTTTTAATTATTAATGGTCAAATAATTTGTTACCTTTAATTTTACAAATCATATTTTCGAAATATATATTATATATATTATTATTAAATACTTTAATAAATTAAGCCTCTGTTCAGCAACTATTTCGAGGTAAAATGTGTTGTTGAAAATATATGGTTTTAAAAGTGGGTTGAAAAATGTGCTGCTTATAAATAATTTATTAAAAAAAATTATTGAACGAAGGTTAAGGTTGAAGAGTTAATACTTTGATTTTTTTAGTTAATAATATTAATAAAATGATTCTTAATTTTAAATTTTTTTAAAAGATTATATGGTATAATTTTTCTATATAATTTCGTAATCTCGAACTTTACTCTGTTGTCGTATATTATAATCGCGAGATTTTCAAAATTATTATTTTGACTACTTATTTTTGTAAATAAAGTTTTATTGGTTAAATTCAAATATTTTGACTATAATATTACATCAAATATGATATAACATGCATCAATATTCGTGCACATAATATTACATCAAATATGATATAACATTAAAAAACTACTAAATTTACATTTTCAATAAAATTATTAATAATTCATAAAAATTATTGAAATCAATGATAATTTATTATTTAAATATATAAATTAACGTTCACTATTCAAAGAATTTTTTAATAACTTGAATTACTTATGTTATTTTTTAAATTCTAATAATTATTGTAATAGAGAATTTTTTTTTACGCATTTATATATGTGTTAATTATGTATAAACACTAAAATTTTACGAATACTTATTGGAATCGATATTGCGGATAATAACTTTCATGCATCACACGGGTGAAATACTAGTCTTTATCTTTATATATTATAATAACAAAGTTATCAAATAAAACACCACATAGTTTCCCGCCTTTTTTACACTTTCATAAAATGGAAATTCATGATTTATAGAGATTAAAAAAAAAGTAATTATATATATACATTTCAAAATTACTTTTATCTTGAGAATATAAACAGTCATTTTGAAAATAATTTTATCTCATTATTAGTAATGTTATATATTCAGCTATTAATTAGTTGGTATTTTCAATATATGTTTATAATTTGGAATTATGATGTAGAGTTTGAATATAAATACAACCACGTACACTTTTAAACGATGGATTAATAATAATAACATAAGTAAAAAAGTATTGCTTTAAAAAAGTTATTATAATAATTAAAACACTATTGAAAAGAACATAACTTAATTATGTTATGAAAAGAATATAATTAAATTTTTAAATTTGTAAAATAGTATTAAAAAGTAACATAATTAAAAATGTATGTTGTTTTAATTAATAATAATAATGCTGTAATAATAAAACAGTATTTAAAAGAACGTAATTTAATTATGTAATTAAAAAAGAATATAACTAAATATGTGTATATATTGTTTTAATTAAATACATGTTGTGCTAATAATAAAATAGTTTTGAAAATAACGTAATTAAAAAATGTATGATGTTTTACTAAAGCTATACTAATTAATCAGTATTAAAGATAACGTAATTATTAGAGAATTTAGTAGTAAAATAAAACAATATTAAAATGCATATATAACATAATACACATTTGTAATTATGTTATATATGTTTCTTATGTCTCGTGCATCGTACGGGCAAATACTATTATATATAAAAGCAGAATAGCCGTCACCAAAATGTTGACCTATGGTTAACTTAACCTTATTGTTTTGATCATAACAAACAAGATTATTTTGTGTTATTAACAAATGTGCTTCAAGTATTTCATGTAATGATAATTTTCAAAGCATTCAAAGTCCAAATTATCTCTCGAAGATAAAAGATCAAAAACACAAGATGCGATGTTCAAAACATGAAGCATGATAGTATGAAGATTGAGGAATGAAGCCTACAAAGAATTTAGTTTTTATAATTTGCTTTTCAATCTTACTAGTATTCCACCACGTGCTTCACACGTCTTATGTACCCGATAAAAAATCTTATACTTCGTATCTCCTATGTAATGAAGTATAAGATGAAAATTATTAAAATCATCATATTATACAAATATAATTATAACTCATTGAATATAAAATATAATAAATAATACGTTATTATTTATGATATATAGTATTGAGGTATATTAAGTATGGAGTATTAACACTAAATCGCGATTCGTGTTAGGTAGAATCTTTTTAAACTCTTATGATCGTGTCAAATTAATTATTATTACTAATTTTAACTTTAATAGTGAAAATAATTATTCATATGAAAATTACTCGATTATTTATCTATTTATTAACTTATGAGTAAATTTTGTAATATGCATTTTCAATTTTTCTCAATTATTAAGTGTACATCATGACATTTATGTAGCAAAACGAAAATTCGAGAAAACGTTGAAAAAGTGTTTGAACCATAAATATATTTTCGTTGTTTTGTTAGATTTGAACAAGCGGAATTTCTTTTTCATTTGATAAGGATTTAAATCAGATTTTTATTAGATTTTGATAGAAGTTGATGAATTTACGTGGTTCAAATTTTGTAGGTTCCATAAAATATTTGGTTGAAATTAATTATTAACTTTGACTTAGATTAAAATTTGAATTAAAATCAACACCAAACGGGGGTTTAACTACGTTCGTCATATAAGTGAAGATTGAATAATTATTTATCTATAAATATGTTTTAATAACTTACCTCTTATTGCACTTGATTAAAAAAATAATAAATTATTTTCTTTAAACTGACCCTCACATTAGCATCCAAATAAATAACTCTATATTTTTTATTTTGATTATTTAAAAAGTTATTTGTTTTAAAATGTATTTATTTTAACATAAATCGTAGCTTA
Source organism: Ligustrum vulgare (assembly GCA_963555705.1). Taxonomy (NCBI): domain Eukaryota; kingdom Viridiplantae; phylum Streptophyta; class Magnoliopsida; order Lamiales; family Oleaceae; genus Ligustrum; species Ligustrum vulgare. The sequence goes on from OY743188.1 coordinate 25,923,365, forward strand.
CCAACTACTCATCATGTTTATTATTTTAAGGGTAAATATATTGACACCACACTTTTTGTTAACCACACTACATTTTAATTTTAAAGAAGATCCCTAATTTTTCTTTATTTTTACACTTTGCAGCCAAGGTTTTTTTTCTTTTTATAATTTTTTATCATCAACTTTTTATTAATTTTCATATCTTGTCTTTAGGACGATTTTCATTCAAATCATACTTTTAAATAATCAAAATAAATAATTAATACAAAAGTTAAACAAATATTTGCACATCTTTTCAATGCAAATTAGCAGAATATTTGAATAGAAATATTGATTATAAACAAAATATGTTAATTAATTGAATGTTATTAGTAATAATGAGATTAAAAAAAATTGAGGACATAAAGCAAAAGTAAACAAACACTAAAAATCTTTTTTGCAATTAAACTGTGGTGTAGATATAAAAAAGTGTTTGTGAATATAATTACCCTTATTTTAACCCTTTCCATACTATTTTTATTGTGAAATTATCTTAATTCTGCTACAATATTATTGGAATATTTTATTGTATAAAAAAAATTACATCTATTTTTTATTTTCGTTGTAAACTTGTAATAATTTAGTTTTAAAACTGTATAAACATATGTATTGAATTATAATGCGGTATAAGATTGGAAAGAATTATCAGTAAACATATTTTACAAATTATATGCATTGAATTAAGGACCTTATATTGGAAATTGAATTTATTGTTTAAATAAATCAAAATCATTTGAAAAGTCATTCAACATTTATTTATGTGGAGATATAATCTTTTTAATTAAGGATATTATAAACGTAAGAAAAATAGAAGTAAGGACATAATTGGTAATTAAAAGATTTTCACTCTCATGTTAACGTCCGAATAAATAACTCTATATTTTTTATTTTGATTATTAAAAAAGTTATTGGTTTAAAATGTATTCATTTTAACACAAATTGTAGTTTACCAATTATTTATCATATTGATTATTTTAACCCTCTCCATACTATTTCTATTTGAGATTATATTAATTCTACTATAATATTATCGTAATCTTGTATTGTAGAAAAAAATTACATCTATTTTTGATTTATTTACGTTGTAAACTTGTAGTGATTCAGTTTTAGAATTATATAAACATATGTATTGAATTACAATGTGGTATAAGATTGAAAAATGTTATCAATAAATATATTTTATAAATTATATGCATTGAATATAAGGACCTTATATTGGAAATTGAATTTATTATTTAATTAAATTAAAATCATTTAAAAAGTCATTCAACATTTATTTATGTGAAAATATAATTTTTTTTTTAATTAAGGGTATTATAAACATAAGAAAAATAGAAGTAAGACAAATTATATGCATTGAATTAAGGACCTTATATTGGAAATGAAATTTATTGTATAAATAAATCAATATCATTTGAAGAGTCATTCAACATTTATTTATGTGGAAATATATATATATATTTTAATTAGGGGTATTATAGACATAAGAAAAATAAAAGTAAGGATATAATTGGTAATTAAAAGATTTCCACACATTCATGCTTTTATATATTAGTGATGTAAAGTTAATGCATCAATAGTTAGCAATGCACTTCAGATTTTTGAGGTTGACCGAAATTTTTTTCAGGTCGACCGTACTGCCTATATTTGAACTCCAACTGCTATTTTCTCGCAACGGCTATATTGAAGTTGACCGCATGGATGAATAGGTCGACCGTAAAAGATAGTATGTGCGAAATTTGCTCTATAAATAGCATTCTCTCTTGTATTCATTTTCAAAAACATAGAATAGATTTTATAGAAACTTTCTTGTGAAAATTCATTGTTCTTACTTGGTTTATATTCATCTATTCTTATTATAAAACTTTGATTGATCTAAACTTTATTTTATCAAATTCATCAAAGTTTTTGAAAGAAGGTTTTGTGAAGATTTTTGGTTTTATATTGTTTAAACTTCTTCAACATCTTCACACCATTTTGGAATTGAAGTGTAAGGTGGCGTTCTGTTTGTATTTTATTTTGTATTTTCATTTTCGAAAATGTTTTGTGTTTTGTGTTTTCATTTTTGTTTTCAAATTTGCTGAAAACGCGTTTGGTTTGTCATTTCTGAAAACTGTTTTTGAAAATGAAAAGTTGGAAAACACGTTCTGTTTGAAATTTTGCAGAACACTATTTAAACTATTTTTAATTAATTTGCTTGCAGAATACTACTAACTCCAACTCAAATTTCCTTTCACAATACACTAAAAATATGGTTACATGCAACTCACTAATGTGAGCATTAAGAGTCTATATTAACACAGTTTGGTCAGATTCGGAACTTGAGAAAGCTCTACTTCTATTAAAATACAGAAAATGCAAGTTCTTTCAAAACCACCAGAGTCCATTTATCATTACATTTTTTGAAATACAACAACAAGAATTCTCATTTAATTTTTTTTTTTTTTTTTGTAATGTTGATATTGAATTGAATAAAACTTTATTTAAACTAAGTTCCAAGTTAGGATAATTCTAAAAAAAAAAAAAAAAAAAAAAAATCTTTATTTAGGCTTAGTTCCAAGTTAGGATAATTCTAAAAAAAATAATAAAAAAATAAAATTTTTATATTAAGCTTAGTTCTAAGTTAAGATAATTCTAAAAATAAAAAAATAAATAAATAAAATAAAAAATAAAAAATTTCCCAAAATGCGTTTTCCGCGTTTTGGACATTTTTTGTCGAAATACACACAAAACGCCAAAAACGATGTTTCGGGCGTTTTCCGTTTTGTGTACAAATTTTTTTTCGAAAATGGTAAAGAGAACGCGTTTTTAGCGTTTTCGAAAATAAAAACAGAAAACGACCTTAAAACAGCAAAGAGAACAGGGGCTAAGTCTCTCTTTGTTCTAAAATTATTTCAATCTTTTAAAAGATAGAAATTCCAATTAAGGAACTTTGATTATTTGTGCTACATTTTTCATTATCATTTGATTCATCAAAGTTCCATTACCTAAACAGTTTGAGCTTAACTTATTGTTAATTATTCAAGTGTGACATCTCTTGGTACTTAATTTGATTCAATATTTTAACACAAGAGATTATTTGAAAAACTTTGTTTGATTACATTGAACTTTTCATTATCATTTGCATCAAAGTTTTTCTCTAACACTCGAGCTTAATTCACTGCTATCTATTGAAGTGTTAGCCTAACTCTCTCAGTACTTAATTTGAGTATATTATTTGTCAAGAGAGTTATTTCAATTGTAAATTCAATTCACTATATCTTGTGGTTTCGAGAGCCTTGTGAAAACTCGATTGTTGGTTAAGGGAAGGTGCTCCTTGTTGTAAGTCAACAAAGGATAAGTGCTCCTTGTTGTAAGTCAACAAAGGATAAGTGCTCCTTGTTGTAAGTCAACAAAGGATAAGTGCTCCTTGTTGTAAGTCAACAAAGGATATGTGCTCCTTGTTATAAGTCACCTAAGGGTAAGTGCCCCTTGTTGTAAGTCACTTAAGGATTTGGTACTCCTTGTTTTAAGTTACCAATATAGTGGATTTGTCATTGCTCGTGACGGAGAGGTCGGTAACGGATGACGTCGATCACGTTGGTTGATTGAACCTCCTTAAATCAGTTTGCATTCTCTTATCCCTTTTACTTACTTACATTGTACATACTCTATTCTATCAATTTATATTGTGCAACACTATATCTAAGTATTATACTTGCTTTATCAATTAAGTTTACACATTTATAGCACACTGCATTGATAGTTAAGTTATTTGCAATACTAAGTGCTCATACTTGTACACATTGGTTTTAAGATTGATATTATTTATCGAAAAAGTCTTATAAACCAATTCACCCCCCTCTTGGTTAGTTTATCTTAGGCTAACACAAAATACACACATAGTTTTCCGCCAAAAAACTTTCTAAATTTGAATTTTTTTTGCTAAGAAAATAGTATATTAAATATTTTAGCAATTATTATTTTATATGTGTCATTAATTGTATTGGCTTCCGTGCTATGCTATTAATAACTTCAAGTGTTGTTTTTTTCTATTTTATTATTATTCTTTTAATAATTATTGTATTATTTTAAATCGAAAAATATGTAATATGAGTGTCAAATTAAAGAACACAGTGAGAAGTTTTATGCAAGCTAACAAGTTAGAGCAAATTATAAATATATTGTCCGTAAAATCATATCAAAAATTAAAGGTAAATTATATTTTATATCTTATATTTTATATTTTTTCCTCAATATCTAATTCATTTTTAATTATATTATTTAAGTTCTATAATATTATCTATAATTAGTTAACTAAATTCATTTTAGTCATAGATGATTAATTTCTATTTAGGTATTCTCACCAAATTAAAATAAATAATGACTATACGAATTTTTAAGGCAAATCCAATTAAGTCTGGTTAATTTTATAAACTTAAGATTTCTTCACTTCATCCATCATTTTTACATTATTTTTATTTATTTACTAATTTTGTTCATTTTTTTTATTTTTTATTATAAATTTAAATAACTAAAATATTCAAAAATATATTACATATTTTAAATATTAGTTCATATAATTTCTATTAAACAATTGATCGATCAGTAATTCTTATTAATCTTAATCTTTATATCACTAATATATAAAAGTATGGATGTGGGAGAATCTTTTAATTGACAATAATGTCCCCACATCTAATTTGCTTTTGTCTATAATACCCATAATTAATAAAGGAATCCATATAAATATAAATAAATATTGAGTGCATTTTCAAATGACTTTAATTTAATTAAAATATATAATTTTCTAATGTAAGATTCTTATATTCAATTATATAACTTATAAAACATGTTTATTGATAACTTTTTCAATATTTTACTATATTATAATTCAACATATATGTTTATATAGTTTTTCAAATTCAATATTACGATAGTAAATCAACTCAAATTTGTATGATTAGTCATATTTAATGCTTAAGAATAAGATATAAATTTTCGAATGATAAATCTGCATTGACAGTTTATATTCTTAGTTTATCTAACTTCATTTTTTTTTGTTATTGACTAAATAACCCATTTAAATATAGATGTTATAATTTTTATCTAATCACTAATATATAAAAGTATGGATGTGGGAGAATCTTTTAATTGACAATAATGTCCCCACATCTAATTTGCTTTTGTCTATAATACCCATAATTAATAAAGGAATCCATATAAATATAAATAAATATTGAGTGCCTTTTCAAATGACTTTAATTTAATTAAAATATATAATTTTCTAATGTAAGATTCTTATATTCAATTATATAACTTATAAAACATGTTTATTGATAACTTTTTCAATATTTTACTATATTATAATTCAACATATATGTTTATATAGTTTTTCAAATTCAATCATTACGATAGTAAATCAACTCAAATTTGTATGATTAGTCATATTTAATGCTTAAGAATAAGATATAAATTTTCGAATGATAAATTTGCATTGACAGTTTATATTCTTAGTTTATCTAACTTCATTTTTTTTTGTTATTGACTAAATAACCCATTTAAATATAGATGTTATAATTTTTATCTAATATTAGATTTTGGTAATATTATAGTTGAATTAAGATAATCTAAAAAATAATAATGACTTTTTGAATAATCAAAATAAAAGAATAAGTAATTTATTTATTTGGACGCTAACATGAGAGTAAAGAAAGATAAATTCGTAAATTATTAAAAGATATTTATAGATAAATAAGTATTCAATCTTCACTTATATGATGAACGTAATTAAATGAAAAATGAAACCCCTATGTTGAGAAGAAAAATGAATTTATTTTTATAGTTGAAATGTATTTTCAACACCTTCTAGAATTTTCGCTCACTATAGACATTTTGTTTTATAAAATGTCGTGATGTACAAATAATTAATTGGGAAAAACTGGAAAATATCGATTATAAATTTATTAACAAATATATATATATAAGTAAATGAGTAGTTTTTATATAAATAATTATTTCACTATTAAAATTACTAATATTACTTAATTTGAAACAAATACGAGAGTTAAATAATTTTAATGATTTTCTTTTTATAATTTCATTATATAGAAAACATAAGTATAAATTATTTTATCGCGTAAATAAGACGTGCGAAGCACGTAAAACTAGTATATAAAAGTTGTGTAGTTTCTAAAAATAATTTCCCGCCCATTTTTCGTTTCCATAAAATTAAACAGTGTGAACGCAAAGTAGATTAGTGTGAATGCAAAATGGATATATAAAAACAGCTAAGTTTTGGTGAGAAAACTCAACTTTTATTACTTTCACACTCAAAAACTCAGCTTTTATTGTGTTCACACCGCTACTTCCACTTAAATATTTTTATGGAGATTTTTTGTTTTACTTATTTATATTTGGTTATTTGTGTTTAAACATCACTTTTTATAAAATTATTTTGATCTTTTAATGTTTTGAATCTTGCAAATAAGTATTTGTATGCAGTCATAAAAATTCAATGTAAAATTTTCAGTTCAAAATTATATCGAAATTGTATCAAACATCTAACTAAATAAATCTTATCGTATAAAACTTTTAGAAATAATCTTTTTTTTTTTTAGTTATTTAGTATATCTAAAAATTCGAGCTCCTTTATATTGCGTTATATTAAATTAATTATTATTTTTATAGAAAGTTACATTTAGTAAATATTTTTTTACAATAATTGTGATATTTTATTGGTCTAAATCTTATGGATGAATAATTTCGTTCGATCATACAAATCCAACGTCGAATTTTCATTTATATTTATATCGAATATTGAATCAATTTTTATTAAATTTTGTTTTAAATAATTGAACTTTTAATTCAATATTTATGATTCTTAAATTTTTACAACAATAAGTAAATTGTCTCCCAATTTAATTAACTGAAAATTGAGATGATCAATGTTATATTATAATTTTCATTAAAAAAATTACGTTGTATAAATATTGCAAAAACCTATAATACTATGAATTTGATGCATCTTTGTCAATCTCACAATTTTAGTTTTTTTTCTTTTTTTTATGATTATCGAATTCATTTCTTATACGTGTTTTTTCATTATCAATGGTCAAAACAGTAAATATTATCTTTTATACGCATGATCTATATTATTAACTTTTTCATCTATTGTTTGATTATTCAGAGTGTATGAACATTGGAGATCCTACATTTAAGTATTTATTTTGCAAGACAAATTTTTTGTGCGAGGAGAGAGTGGATAAGCGTATAAAACATGTCGTAATTCGAAGTTATCACTTTGTTGTGGGGTGAACACGATTATATTTGGGCGATTTGTAGTAATATTTCAAATCAAACCATTTCAAACGGTTTAAAATTTTTCCAAACCAAACCAAATCAATTCATTTTTTAAACAAAATCAAATCAAACTATTTTTTGCGGTTTGGCGCGGTTTGAACCACGGATTACCAACAAATGAATTAGTATATTTCAATGCGAGCTCACAGACACAAATTCATATAAAATTTCGAGTTGAAACTAGTTCAATAATAGTATTAAGTTTTTGAGTGAGTGATTTGTTGTGAATCAATTCATGTTGACAAACAAATTAATTATATAGAAGAAAACTGTCGTTAGCTCTTATATTAAAAATTTTATTTTAAGAAAATATCTTGGATGATGATTATGAATTGTAAGAGCAAAAATTATTTCCAAATGGTTGTGAATTTGAACAAATTAATCTATGACTTCTCAATTTTGATTTTTTGACAATAAAAAGTGTATTACATTTTTTTTTAAAATTGAATGTTTGTCTTTATTTTTATTTTTTAAAATTTGGCGGGTTGGCTGTTTGAAATCACAGTTTTGACAATTGAAACATAAACCAAATCATTTAAGGCGGTTTGAAATTTTTACAAATCGAACTAAACCAAACCATTTGTTACGGTTTAATTCGATTTCACGGTTTATTTGTTCACCCCTACTTTGTTGTATGCAAGAGAAAGTGAAGATTCCTCTTATGGATGATCATCCTCTAATTTTGAAAGATTTGTTATATGGCAGGGATAACAGCATTAAGAATTTCGTTGAGAACATTCGAACATATAATATGATGTTTTCGTTCACTTCTATAGGGGGAATAGATTATGAGCTAAATGATGGTAGAAGCCTTCCCGTCTTCAGATTACATGGTCAAAATTTCCATAAGATTGGGAGTCTGTTGCCTGATGACAGTTCAGCTCTACAATTTGCTCGCTTTACATTGTTGACAATGTGAATGAGGTTGAAAGCAGAAAAAGGGTCGTGAGATACGAATTATGTATTTATTGCTTTTATATTTATATTTATATTATTTACGGATAATTTTTTTGTGATATTCTAAAATTTAATTTATGTCTTTTAATGTCTCCCGGTAGGAGGGAATCATGCGATTCTATGTTGCACGATTGTATAGTTTCTGATTCGAAGGATATGCTAGACAAATATAACAAATTGTTAAGGTAGTTTAGGTCGGTTTGAGAAAAGATGATTGAGGAAAACACTTCAAACGTAAGACTTATACTTATTGGTTGGTGGGATACAGATGATAGCCGAATTGATTGTCGGTGGATTTTGATACATAACCTGGACACAAGCATATCATTATTGCGCCACGTGGTGGACCGTTGCAGTGGATAAGTAAAGGACATGAGTTCTTTATGAGAAATATTGATCATACACAGGGATTATGCAATGGAACAAGGTTGATAGTTACAAAACTTGGCGACCATGTTCTAGAAGGACAAATTCTTTCTAGCATCAATGAAAGACACAAGTTCTTTATTCCAATGATATCATTAAACCCTTCTGATTCTAGGATACTTATTAGATTTCAAAGAAGATAATTTCTATTGATGGTGTCATATGCCATGGCTATCAATAAAAGTCAGGGACAATCATTCTTGCATGTGGGTCTTTTTCTTAAACGGCTGGTGTTTACGCATGGACAATTTTATATTGCAATTTCTAGGGTGACAAATCGTTCTGGATTAAAGATGTTAATTTGTGATAAGAGAGGAAGAACAACAAAATCAATTGTTGTGCACAAAGATGTATTCCAGAATTTGTAATCATATGAAACTAATAAATGATAATATTATCTTTTATTTGCGAAATTTATTTATTTTATTAAAAAGATTCGTCTAATATTATTATTATTATTATTATTATTATTATTATTATTATTATTATTATTATTATTATTATATATTTGTTATTCTTAATAATATAAATTCTATGTGTATCCATCAATATAAAAATCTTGTCTTAATTATTAATGGTCAAATCATTTGTTATCTTTAATATTAAAAATCATATTTTCTAAAATATATATATGGTTAAAAAACTGCGTTGCCTATAAATAATTTATAGAAAAAGTTATAAGACGAAGACTAATATTGAATAATTAATGCTTTGATTTCTTTTTAGTTAATAATATCAATAGAATGATTAATATTTTTTTTAACATTCTTAATTTTAATAAATTTTTAAAGACTATAGGGTGTAAGATTTTTAATATAATTTCTTGATCTTCAACTTTACTCGATTGTTGACTATTTGACTTTGATTTTTTGTGAAAAAAGTGATTTTTTAGAATGTATAGTAAAAAAGTAGTATGAAAAATTGTAAAAATAATTTTTAAAGAATGTGTCATTGAGAATTAATGCACAGAAAAATTGATGCTTGAAAAATCAATTCCGTATGGGTAAGTGATAAAGTACTATGTCTTGTGGGTTAAACAATTGTACCGCTTATATGAATCAAGATGCATAAATCATTTCTTAGTATATAAAGTTGAATATATTTGCTATATACATTCATTAAAATTTAATCAAAACTAGCATTTCATGTTGCTTAATTTGCTACATTCATTTAAATATATGACCACATGTATTTAATTTGTAATGTTAAAGTAAATACGAAATGAAATATTTGTTTAATAAATTTAAATATCAAATATTGTAATAAAATAGTTAGTACCAATTTTAATAGTACTATTTGGATAGTAATAAATTATTTATAATAATCTAGAAATTATATTTTGAAAAGATTAATTAAATCAATAATCATTAAAATTGAATAGTTATGCAAATGGTCATTGAAGTTTTTTTTTTTTTTTTTTATCCTTTTTTTTTTTTTAAGTAGTAAGTTATTTAAGTTCCTAACTATTACAATTGGGGCAACTTAGCGAAAAAAAACTTAGTAAAAAAAATTTTAAATTGTCCCCTATATTTAGTAAACTTTATTCAAACCCTCATTTTTTTAAAAATCATTTTCAACTAACATTCTATTAATAAAATAATCTACATATAAATTAAAAAAACTTATACTTTTTAATTGCTCATTGTTCCAAAATTTATTGTTACGAACTATATTATTTGAAATAATAAGTCTCAAACATGTGCTTTAGTATACATTCTCCACAAAATCATTATTATTAAACATATTCCCTAAAATGGTAATTAGTAGTATTAATTCACCATTTATTATTCATTTTGGAAAAAATTCAGATTTAAAATAATCCAATTGAATGCAGATTTTTATATAACTACATTTTTCAGGTCCCGAAACTTCTTGATCCGTCTTCTCCTCTTGAAAATTAATTACTTTTTAAAAAAAAAAATTCCCAAAAATAAAATAAATAAAAAATTTATCAATATCAAATAAATATTTTTATTTAAAAATAGAAAATGAAAGAGGATGAAATAAGAACGTTCATCAATCTATTTTTCTTTTTCTTTCAGTTTTAATAAAATTCTGGGCTTATATCACAACTATATCTATTTTTTCTACTTATTACAAATTCTATTTAAATGTAATTTTTATTTTTTTACATTAAGTGTAAAATCAATTCAAATTACAACATTTAAAGAAATTTCTGGAACGATAAACATACGAACCGTAAAAAATTAAAAATAAAATAAAATAATTTATAATTAATTGTCTTCATTCTTTTCTCATTTTTAATTAAATATTAGTTTTATATGTTAAAATATAAATTTAATATATGTAAGTAATAAATGATCGTGTGTCGCACCGGTGTAACACTAGTATATATAAAGGAAGAATAGTGTATTAGTGTAATTGACAAATCTGGATAAATATAAATGCATTTATATATATATTATTTTATGGTAAATACCAAAATATGTTTAATCTATACTTTCTATATTAAAGTAGAATAACCGTCACCAAAATTTGCACATAGTTTTCCGCTAATATAACTTTCTAAATTTGGAAATTTTTGCTAAAAAATAAAAAATAATAATGTATTAAATATTTTAGCAAATATTATGGTACATGTATCATTAATGACATTTGAATAGGAATTCATGTTATGCTATTAATGACATCAATATGTTAATTTTCTAATTTATAAACTAATTTTTTATAATAATAATTATTTTATTATAATTATTGTATTTTGAAGTAGAAAAATATGTAATATGGATGTAAGATCTCAATGAGAAGTTTAATACAAGCTAACAATGAGAACAAACTGTAAATATGTTGTTTGTAAAATTATCTTAAAGATCAAAAGTAAAATTTTATATATATATATATATATATATATTTTAACTTTTCCTCAACATCTTATTCGCTATAAATTATATCATTGAAGTCTTATAATACTATAAATAATTTTAGTTCGAGTTCTTTTCTTTTTTTTTTTTTGTCAAATTATAACAAATAATAAATACACGGATTTTCGAAGTAAATTCAACTGAGAGCTTGTTTGGTAAAGGTGAAAATTTTACCACAATTTATCAAACTAAATTTCAATCATCAATTCTTAGTCAAGCCTACAAATTTTAACTTTTCAGATATTTTTAAGTCACATATCCATCAAAAAAATCACAAAAATAACAAAAATCAAAATTTTTCACATTACCAAACGGGCTCTAAGTTGTGTTATTTTTTACAACTTAGGATTTCGATCAATTCATTTATATTTTGATATTATTTTTATTTATTTACTGATTATGTTCATTGTCTATTGTTTAGTATAAACTTAAATAACTACAATAAGCAGATTATATATTACATATTTTAACAATTAGTTTATATAATTTTTGCTAAATAATTGTTTGGTCAACAATTTTTATTAAAATATTAAAATAATAATGTAATATTATGAATAAAGAAGAATAAATATGAAGATACAAAAACAAATTAATGTAACAAATTTATTAAAACATATGTTTGAAAAATTGCATTATTTAATTTAAGTTTGAATAATTGTTTAAATATTTTTTTTTCTATAACAACTTCCCTGCATCACATTGTGTGGACAATCACAAATTGTATAAACAATTTAATATTTAAAGAGGTTTCCCAAAATATATGAGAATTCTAATTCATTTATACTTTGAGCATTTGTTGACAATTTTTATCATTAATCAAAGCAAATTTTATGTTCAATTTTTTTTTCTATTTTGAATTTATATTTATAGTAAAAATCATTTCATATTGTTCTCCCGTGCAACACACGACTGTGATACTAGTATTTTTTTAATAATTTTTAATTTTAATAAATGTGCACAGATTATATGATATAATAATTTCTTGATCTTCAATGTTGTTCAATTGTCATATATTTGATGAGTTAAGATTAAACACATATTTATAGTTTATTGTGATTTTTGAACGAAAATTGAGAAAGAGTTAAATATGTAAAGAAAATGTAGAAATTATAATAAATATATTTATGTCTTGAAAATGCATCAATATTTGTACTTATAATATTATATTTAACAAGATATACAATTGAAATTACATGCATTTGTCATTTAATAAAGTTTTCGATCATTTGGATTATTTATGTTGTTCTTAAGTTTTAATAATTGTTGTAATAAAAATTATCTTTGCATCTTTTGTATTTTTATTGATTATGTATAATCATTAAATTTTATGAATGCTTATCTATATTGTGGATAGTAATTTCAGTTCATCGCACTGGTGGAAATCTATATCTATATTATATATAAAAGTAGGATAGTTTGACAGAATTTAATTCTTAAATTCTTTATGTTTTAGTATTAATATAGTAAATAATTAATATGATGTTATTGTTATTTGTATATTTTCGTTATAATTATTTTTTTTATTATTAACATTAATATTGAATGAGTTCAAACAATATTTTTAATTATCAGTATTAAAATAATTATTTATCATTGATTTTTTATTTATTTGGTATTCTTAATATTATAAATCCTATGTATAGCCATCAATAATTAAATTATGTTTTAATTATTAAAGGTCAAATCATTTGTTATCTTTAATAATACTAATCATATTCTCTAAAATATATATTACATATAATTATTAAATATTTTAATAAATTAAGTTTCTATTTGGCAACTATATTTTTTTTCGATGTAAAATGTGTGGTCAAAAAATAGTTTTAAAAAAGATATGTAGTTAAAAAGTAGGTTGAAAAAATGTGCTGCTTATAAATAATTTATAGAAAAAGTTATTGAGCGAAAGATAATATTGAAGAGATAATGCTTTGATTTTTATTTTTAAAGATTATAGGGTATAATTTCGTAATCTCCAACTTTACTCTGTGACCGTATCATGATAATCACACGATTTTAAAAATTATTATTTTGACTGCTTATTTTTCCATATAAAGTTTTATTGGTTAAATTCAAATATTTTGACTATTTCTTTTTTAATTATTGTGATTGATGTTTTTGAATGAAAATTAAAAAGTACGTTAAATATGAGAGGCAAATGTAGAAGTTATGCTAATGCATTTCACATGTATCAATTTTCGTGTACATAATATTACATCAACTGTGATATACTATTAAAAAACTACTAAATTTACATTTTCAATGATGTTATTAATAATTCACAAAAATTATTGAAATCAATAATAATTTATTATTTAAGTATATAAATTGATTTTTACTATTCAAAGAATTTTTTAATAATTTGAATTACTTATGTTATTTTTTAAATTCTAATAATTTTTGTAATAGAGAATTCTTTTTTATGCATTTTCATTAAATTTTAGCATGATAAGTATTTGAAAGTTATAACCATACAAATAACTGACAATAAATCTGACTAATAGCTAATTGTTTTATCATTTGAAACAACAAATTTAATATTCACTTCAGGAGAACACGGTCTAGCTAAGATCGAACCTATTCAACTTTTACAACATAATAATGGTTGGTCATTCATGATATAGATGTATTTATTGGCATTCATTTTATTTTTTGGTCAATGTCAACATGCAAAATGAGTTTTGAATTTGACCGATAATATTGAATACTTTGTAAGTAATGAGTTGTATGTGTAATAAAATCATACACAAATGTCGTTAAATATCTATAGAGCTAACAAACTTACTTAGAGTCAATTTGATGTAGGAGTTTTTTTGATGAATTTTGAGTTTTTTGAAGAATATGTGATTGAAAAGCAATTAAAAGTGTGAAAAGTGATAGATCAAATAGGATTGCGTGGTTGAAAATGTATTTGGGGAAAATTTTGAAAATTTTATGTTTACCAAATAGGCTCTTAATCTCTGTTTGACTTTTATTTTTTAAAATTTATTTTTAATCGCAAATTTTAAGAGAACTAAAAAATTCGTAACTTTCAAACAGCAAATTTCACCAATGTTTACTCAAAACCTATTAAATATTTGATTTTTCGTCTGAACCAAGTTGAAACTACAAAAAATGAAGTTCTGAAATTGGTTGAAGATATTGCCCTTGTTTGAGTCCATTTTTTTTTAATCAAAAATGATTTAAAGAATAACGATTTTCCAGAGATACGTGGTTAAAAATATTGGAAAATTATGAATTTACATGTAGATAATTTTAGTAAGCTTCCATTTGGTAAACTGTTTATAAATAACACATTTTTTTATATTACTTTTTAATCACATATATTTTTCTCAATTACTTTTAAATCACATATCTTACCCCAAAAACATCATTTTTTATTTACAAACAAAAGACTTTTACCAAAAAGTGGATAAATGGAAAGTGTAATTGAAATTGAGTTTGGAATGGGCTCTTGTCAATCAAAATAAAATAAGAACACGTTTGGTAAAGGTAAAATTTTCTTCAAATTCATTTTCAACCAAAACATTTTTACAGTTCCCATCACTTTTCACACTTTTTAATAACTTTTCAACATCACATTTTCCTAAAAGCTCAAAATTCATCAAAAAAAAAAAAAACTCTTAAAGAAACGTGAGTTGGAATTTAAAGTGAAAGATGAAGACAAAACAGAAAGAGTGAAGGCGGTTGAAATGAAAAAATAAATTACGAGTCAACTCGGTTACTCGGACATAAAAATTTCCAATTTCCAATTTTTTTGAATTTCATAAAACAGGAGAAGTGTACGAATATTAAATTACAAATCATATCCAATTAAAAGTAGATTTTAATCTACTTTTAAAATTTTAACTACAATTTTAGTACACATAGAACAGTAAACTGTAGGAACAGTAGACTACGATACTACATCAACGTAGAAATCAACGTACAGAGTAGCATTATTCGAACAGTAAGTAAACTATAAGAACAGTAACAACGTATAAATCAATGTACGGAGTAGCATTATTCGAACAGTAAACTATAAAAACAGTAAAAAACTATATATTCAAGTGGTAAATTAAAGAATAGATTGTTTCAGTTATCTACTTATCTATCATCCAACTTTGAACCGTCCTTCACGGAGATGTCTGGTTGATAAAATCAACAGCATCTTGTGGCATTTTTGTTTGATCCTTTGATGAGGATTCATCCGAGGACTTGTTGTTGGAGAGAGTTCTTTTACGGCTTGGAATCAAGCCATAAAGATCTTTCAAGAAATCAAACATCGAACGTCTATATCTACTGGGGATTTTGGGAATTTTTGGGAATTTGAGATGAAGCACTTTCTCATCCCCCTATCTCAATCGGAAATAGCAGAATTAGGTAAAAAAAAATAATTGCACAATTTAAATCATTTTGATTCACTTACTTGGAGTTGGAGTCCGAGATGTTCTTCTTCGTCTTTCTTCATTCCCAACATTTCTTGTAGTTTCCGAGTCACGGTTTTTGGTTGTTTGAATTGATCCACTTTTTCACCTCCATGATCTCAATCGGAAATAGCAGAATTAGGTAAAAAAAAAAATCCACAATTTAAATCATTTTGATTCACTTACTTGGAGTCGGAGACGTTCTTCTTCTTTCTTCACTTCCAGCATTTCTTGTAGTGTCTGAGTTAGGGTTTCTGGTTGTTTGAATTGAATACGTGAATAGCTGAATGCATCATGCATATAGGTTGTTATAATAATAATTAAAACAGCTATATATATACATATATATATATATATATATATATATATATAGAGAGAGAGAGAGAGAGAGAGAGAGAGAGGTAATCCTGAGAAGTTTCCGCCCATTTTATTAGTTCAAGATGTTAAAAAATTAGCTAACTAATAATAGCCTCTGTTCGGATTATAGTTTTTTCTTTTTGGTTAATAAACCAAATTTTAAACTACACAATTCCCCAAATCAATATCTAATTATACATATTTTCTTTCTCTACTTTTTAACCATTCATCTACCTCGAAGAACGTGAAAAAAAAAATCTGATTTTTAAACTCATTCAACCGTCGAACAGAGGCAACTAATTTTAGTAATTACACCAGTGCGATGCACGGAAGATATAATTAACAACTATTTATTGAATAAGTTGTAAAAGTACAACGCCCGACATCAATTGTACATTCATATATAATTAAAAATACTAAAAAAGTATAATACCAAATTGCGACTTGCATATTTCTTTTAACATTTAATTGTTCATTCTCTAGTTTACTTTGTCTATTTAGACGAAGTAAGATATGTACATGTGATTTAACTTGTACTTTACAATTTAGATTTGATGGTTGAAATTGAGCTTACGATTTTTTGATTTCTAAAAATTGAAATGTTTACAATTTTCAAATAAAATGAAATAAAGAGGCTAATAGATATTTACAGAATTAATTTATCGACTCCTCATATAACACTATAAGAATTTGTACTAACTATCTTAATGCAATAATTGATATTTATATATTAAACAAATATTTCATTTCATTACATTACATTACATTACATGTAAAAATACATTACGAACAAAATTTACCAAACATTTTAAGAAGTCAAAAATTGCTCAGACTTAAATTAAATGTTGCAATTTGTTAAACTTACACGTCACAAATTTATATGCAGTCATATATTTAAATGAATGTAACAAACAAAGAAAATATAAAGATTTTTTAGGGAATAATTATTATTTATTACATATTTAGTAAGAATTGTAATAAATGTATTATGTGTAAATGTGTTACATTGAAAATGAAAAAAAAAAAATTAGATTAATATATTTGAACATAAATAATGTGATATTTCTGTAAATTTGTTATGTAGGGAATGAAAAAATTGGGTTAATATATTTGAACATAAATATATGTGATATCTATGTAAATGTGTTACATAGGAAATGAGAAAATTGTATTAACATATTTGAACATAAATAAATATCATATCTATGTAAATGGGTTACATTGAAAATGAAAATTTTGGATTAATATATTTGAAAATAAATAAATACATGCTATATAAATTAGTTATAAATTAAAATTTTGAATCAATATATTTTGAAAATAAATAAATAAAATCATTGAAATTTTACTTCCTAATATGTCAATAAATGAGTAGGTTCTTCAATAAGCATATTACAAAAATAATTAATTATTTTCTGTTATCTTTTTACATCCAATGATAAATTGGTAGAAAATTTAATCATTTCATCTTTTTGACAAAAAGTGGTATTTTTTTAAAACAAGAAAAAATAAAATATATGTAAGCAGTACATAAAAAAATGAAGTTAATTAAAAATTATAATATATTAAAAGGAAAATATAAGGTAACCAAATTTTTAGAGAAAAACGTAAATAAAAGTCAAACGAAATTTTATATAAAAAATTTAATTAAGTGTCTGATGTGATCCCGAGAGGGGGTCACGACGGACACGCGGAATTAACGCCGAGAAAGTTTCGAATTCAGGCAGGAGCGGACGGTGATACCACGACCCGAGCCTCACGACGCAAGAACCAAGGATGTATCAAACCCGAGACCTGTTACGATGCGGAAACAAGAACCATAATGGGGGAACGCCACAAGGAATGTCCAGATCCTAGATAAGTTCGATTTGGTGAACGCCACAAATATCTCACAATATTTGATAAGTTCGAAAGTTCATTCAAGAACAATATTTGGGAGAGAAAATAACTCAACACAATTTTATTAATCAAAGTCTTCATCATTCTGTATTACAATGAAGACGCCTTTATATATGCAACCAGAATAAAGATCCTAATCTACTTAGGAAACTAAATAAAATCTAATCTAATTAGGGAAAAGATAAAACTTATTAAAATAGACTCCTAAAATACTAAAATAGGAAAAAGGAATTAAAATATAAAAAGGAAACAAAAATCCGCATGATTTTACGCTAATCTGTATTTACGGCCGTGACAACATTCCTTACGGCCGTAACTGTAACTGATGTGATCCCGGGAGGGGGTCACGACGGACACGCGGAATTAACGCCGGGAAAGTTCCGAATTCAGGCAGGAGCGGACGGTAACACTACGACCCGAGCCTCACGACGCAAGAACCAAGGATGTATCAAACCCGAGACCCGTTACGATGCGGAAACAAGAACCATAATGGGGGAACGCCACAAGGAATGTCCAGATCCTTGATAAGTTCGATTTGGTGAACGCCACAAATATCTCACAATATTTGATAAGTTCGAAAGTTCATTCAAGAACAATATTTGGGAGAGAAAATAACTCAACACAATTTTATTAATCAAAGTCTTCATCATTCTGTATTACAATGAAGACGCCTTTATATAGGCAACCAGAATAAAGATCCTAATCTACTTAGGAAACTAAGTAAAATCTAATCTAATTGGGGAAAAGATAAAGCTTATCAAAATAGACTCCTAAAATACTAAAATAGGAAAAAGGAATTAAAATATAAAAAGGAAACAAAAATCCGCATGATTTTACGCTAATCTGTATTTACGGCCGTGACAACATTCCTTACGGCCGTAACTGTACTTCTGCTTAAGGATTACGGCCGTGACCATAAGCTTACGGCCATAACTGTTAAAATCTTGGAACCTTTAATTTCCACCCGTGGCTGACTTACGGCCGTGACCAGATAGCTTACGGCCGTAAATACGAATCTGATCCATTTTGACTTGATTTGATCTTTGAAGCTCTCCGAACCTGTTTAAATTCTTGTTTTGGCTTGAATTGTAGTTCTTTCCGTCAAGCCCGCCATGATTCTCATCATTCTCCCTTTCTTTAGGATGATTCGTCCCGAATCATAGCTTGGTTCGTGATGTACAGATGCTCCACCTGGATCAAATGGGAAATTATAGACTCCATGACATGAATTCAATAAATTGTGCTTCTTCAATTGGTAGTAGACAAGAAGGTATTGAAACACGTGCATGAATTGCCATGGTTGGTGTGACTCATACTCCCATGTATAATGATCAACCTGTAAGAAAGAATTAAGAAAAATAGGGTGGGGAATGTTAGTTTCTCAATGTACAAGGTATGAATCTTTGTACTCATGATACAACTCTTCCACTTCTTCTTTTCGCACCACGAGACCCTCTCTTCACCACCAACAGTCAACTCATTTTCCGGTTCATCCTCTCCTATTTCTTTTCTCTCCTGCACCTCTTCTAACTTTTCACACTCTTGCTCAATATTTTTACTCTCACGTCCAACCACACATTCATTTTCAAAATTCTCAAGCTCAAAAACCTCCACCACACTTTTATCCTCTACTTCAAAATTCGGATTTTGATCAACTAATTCAAATTTCAATTCCACAGTTTCAATCTCAACAGTCCTATCCCGAGGCTCGAATGGTAAGTCCACCACATTCTTACTTTCATTCTTTTGTTGTAATTTATCATCAGCCTCTCCTTCACTCTCCCTCTCTTGCAAGTTAGCCAAATTTTCCCTCGCTCTTTTTGCAATCATCTCCTCCTTTAACTGCTTTAACATCATTCTCACCTCATCAATTTCATCCCTCATTTCCGAGACAGCATCCCCTATTTTTTTGGCACCATCTTCCAATACTTTCAGCTCATTCCCAATTCCTATTCTAGGTTTATGATCAATCCTATTCTCCCTCCTAACTCTAGGAACTGTTTGAGGTTTTTCCCTGAATTTAGACATTGTGGAATGGAATGGAAAGATTCGATAACAAGGAGTTAAGAAACTTAAGGAAGTGGTCCTTGAATTTTAGGATAGACCTTTTTTTTTTTTTTGAATTATGGATGAAATTTCGGATTAAAAAAAAAAATTGGAATTTTTTTTTTTAATAAACCCGAAATTCGACAACAAACGCGACAAAACAAACGGGACAGGATTTGGACAAGAATCGAATAAAATAAACAAGATTGAATTTTTGATGAATTTTTGTATGGATCAAATAATGGAAAAATTTTACTGACACGAAGAACAAGATATGAATGATTTTGTGTAGACTCTATGATAAAAACACAAAATCAAACTTGATAGAATAGAAAAACAAAACCTGAATCCAGAGTCCAGCTCTGATACCAACTGATGTGATCCCGGGAGGGGGTCACGACGGACACGCGGAATTAACGCCGGGAAAGTTCCGAATTCAGGCAGGAGCGGACGGAAACACTACGACCCGAGCCTCACGACGCAAGAACCAAAGATGTATCAAACCCGAGACCCGTTACGATGCGGAAACAAGAACCATAATGGGAAAACGCCACAAGGAATGTCCAGATCCTAGATAAGTTCGATTTGGTGAACGCCACAAATATCTCACAATATTTGATAAGTTCGAAATTTCATTCAAGAACAATATTTGGGAGAGAAAATAACTCAACACAATTTTATTAATCAAAGTCTTCATCATTCTGTATTACAATGAAGACGCCTTTATATAGGCAACCAGAATAAAGATCCTAATCTACTCAGGAAACTAAATAAAATCTAATCTAATTAGGGAAAAGATAAAACTTATCAAAATAGACTCCTAAAATACTAAAATAGGAAAAAGGAATTAAAATATAAAAAGGAAACAAAAATCCGCATGATTTTACGCTAATCTGTATTTACGGCCGTGACAACATTCCTTACGGCCGTAACTGTACTTTTGCTTAAGGATTACGGCCGTGACCATAAGCTTACGGCCGTAACTGTTAAAATCTTGGAATCTTTAATTTCCACCCGTGGCTGACTTACGGCCATGACCAGATAGCTTATGACCGTAAATACGAATCTGATCCATTTTGACTTGATTTGATCTTTGAAGCTCTCCGAACCTGTTTGAATTCTTGTTTTGGCTTGAATTGTAGTTCTTTCCGTC
Source organism: Ligustrum vulgare (assembly GCA_963555705.1). Lineage (NCBI taxonomy): Eukaryota > Viridiplantae > Streptophyta > Magnoliopsida > Lamiales > Oleaceae > Ligustrum > Ligustrum vulgare. The sequence continues at coordinate 25,944,847 of OY743188.1, forward strand.
AAGCCCGCCATGATTCTCATCAGTGTCCAACTTTGAGTGCTGCGGTAAACTGAGTGTACTTGCAGAATTTTTTTATTTTGATTAGTTTTGTTTTTTTAAAAGTTTCAAATTCAATAACATGTACTATGTAGGAAATGAAAAAATTGGATTAATATATTTGAACATAAATAAATATCATGCCATATCATATCATATATATGTAAATGTGTTATGTAGGAAATGGAAAAATTGGATTAATATATTTTAAAATTAATAAATATATGCTGTATAAATTTCTTAAGTTAGAAATAAAAAAATTGAATTATTATATTTTCAAAATAAAAATAAAATTATTGAAATTTTACTTCCTAACATGCCAATAAATGAGTAATCTCTTCAATATGCATGTTACAAAAATAATTAATTATTTTCTATCAACTTTTTAACCACATATATTTTTTTCTCCAATTTTCGGCCACTACTTTTTACCTCAAATTCATAAATAAATAAGTTTATAAACAAAATATTATTACCAAATGGAGGCTTAATCATTTTATCATTTTTACAAAAATTGGCATGTTTAAAAAATAAGAAAAAATAAAATTTATTAATTAATATATTGGATTTCAAATAAAATATATGTAAGCAACACATTAAAAACTATAGTTAATAAAAAATTATAACATATTAAAAGAGAAATATGTGATGAGGTGGACAAATTTTCAGAGAAAAACGTACATAAAAGTCAAAAATTATATAAAAAATTTAAATCAGTGCCAAACTTTGAGTGGCGCGGCATACTTAGTGTATATGTAGAATTTTTTATTTTGAATAGTTTTGTCTTTTTTAAAGTTTCAAATTCAATAACATTTTGTATTGAAATTTTATTTAAATTATGTTTTTTTATTTGATATGATTGAATCAAGATATTTACAAAATTATGATTTAAAAATTATATATTTCGTGCAACTCACGGATAGACAACTAGTACTATTAATTACACCCGTGCGGTGCGCGGAAGATTTAATTAACAACTATTTATTGAATAGCCTACATCAATAATTAAAAATACTCAAAAAATTATAATACAAAATTGCGACTTGCATATTTCTATTAACAGTTAATTGTTCATTCTCTAGTTTACTTTGTTTATTTAGGCTAAGTAAGATGTGGACATGTAACTTATTCTGTACTTTTCAATTTAGATTTGATGATTAAAGTTGAGCTTACGATTTTTTGATTTCTAAAAATTGAAATGTTTACAATTTTCAAATAAAATGAAATAAAGAGGCTGATGTGTTCCGCACCCTCGACAATCAGAGTCATAGCAGGCTTGACGGAAAAAGTTAAATATTCAAGTCAAATAAAAGTGTAATCCAGTCAACTATGTCGGAATTAGATGCATAATATGTATTTTTCGAGTAGAAATGGGCCACTAAGCAAAACTCATGGGCTAAAGCCCTTGAGCCGACTGATTTTATGGCCAAATTTCATCATTTGGGGCTTCAAAACAGCAAGTCAATTATGCAGACGAAAATTAGGATTTTTGCGTATTTTTAGGTTAAATTTTATTTTTAATTATTTGTTTGCCTAGTTTAGAATTTTAGTCTAATTAGAATTCTATTTTGAGTCAATTAGCGGCTATGTTATTTTACTTATTTATATTCCTTTCCATTCATTGTAATTCAGACTTGAGACTTCGATTTTGATATAAACAGTTTTTATTGAGGATTCAATAAAAGTTATAGGTAGATTCCTATGTTTTTCGAACTTATCAAGAATATTTCTTGTGGCGTTCAAATACGATACTTATCAAATATTTGCTAGAATATTTGTGGTGTTCAAATCAGAGACTTATCAAGGAGATTGGGCAAATCCTTGTGGCGTTTCGAAAGTCGTGGTTCTTTATTCCGCATCGTCGAGTCTTCGCGTCGTGAATATCGGGTCATGATTCATCCGTCCAACCACAACCTGAGTTCGGAACTTTCCGGCGTTTCTTCCGCGCTTCGAACCTCATCATCTGGTATTAGAGCTGGACTCTGAATTCAGGTTTTTCTATCCAGTTTGATTTTTATGTTTATCATCGAGTCCCATAAAAATCATCCATATCTTGTTGAGTGTTTTGTTTTCAGTTTTTTTTTGTGTTCTTCTTGTTCTTGAGTTTGTTGAGTGTTTAATCCAGAAAATCGTTCCAAAAAATTTCAAAGTGTTTGTTTTAATTAATTCTTATCCGAATTAAGTTCTGTTTGTTTTGTCGTGTTCGTTTTCGAATTTTCGGGTTTATTAAAAAAAATTATTTATTTATTTTATTTATTCCGAAAATTCATCCAAAATTCAAAAAAAAAAAAGATTCCATTCAAGAACCACTTTCTTGAATTTCTTGATCCTTTGTTTATTGTTCTTTTCCATTACGTTCTACATAAATTCTATAATGTCCAATTTTCAAGAAAAATATCCAACTAGAAGGGGGAATGATAATGATAAAGATCGTATGTGGAGATTTTTGAATGATGCTTTAATGAGGTTGGATAAACTAGATGAAAGGGAAGGGAATTTGAAAAAGGGGCGATCTCAAGTAAACCGTAGTGATGAGAGTAAATATAGGCGTGATCATAAGCCTAGGGATGGAATCGGGGTTAAGAGAGGAGCTGAGATTGATCCAAAAGCAATTTTGAAAATTAAAAAAGGAATTTATGAAGAAAGATTGAGGTGTGAACGGGAGGCAGAAAAAAAATATTTGGCTAAATTACAAAGGAAGAAGGAGAAACGAAAGGCGGTAATTAGATGGTTAGAAGAGAGTGAAAATCATGTTGAGCATCGGGATATGAAAGTTGAAAAGAATGAGGGAGGCTTGAGACATGAATTAGTTGAAGAGACCCGGAACTTTGTGGTAGGAGTTGAAAATGTGGAGTTAGGTGAACAAACTCCAAAATCTGATGAGGAATTGGAAGTTAGGGTAGAAGTTCAAAATTTGGGTTTTGAATTGGTAGGTCCACATTTGAATACCGTTGAGGGAATGCATGAAATTAATGATACGAATGTGGAGGTAGAAAATGTGGTTGAATTTGAAAGAAAAAATATTAAAGAGGTGCTTGAGAGAAAAGAAGTAGAGAGGAATAAACGAGAACTTGCAAAGGAAGAACGAGGTGAAGAGAAGGGCCTCGTTGTTCCAAAAGAGGAATTGACGGTGATAATTCATGAATACAAGGATCCATACCTTGTACCTCATGAACCTAACATTTCCCTCCCCGTTCTATTTAATTCTTTCTTGCAGGTTAATGGTACGTGGAAATTTAGGCAACACCACCAATGTCCAAAGGTGTTTCAACTTTAAGTCATTCACGTGACCCTCGTTGCAGAATATTTTTGGTTGATCATGTTCAATGGCAGGAGAAATTTTCCGTTTGATCCAGGAGGTGAAGTGAAACAATAGGAACAAAGCTATGATTCGGGACGATGTATGATGTGTTCCGCACCCTCGACAATCGGAGTCATAGCAGGCTTGACGGAAAAAGATAAATATTCAAGTCAAATAAAAGTGCAATCCAGTCAACTATGTCGGAATTAGATGCATAATATGTATTTTTCGAGTAGAAATGGGCCACTAAGCAAAACTCATGGGCTAAAGCCCTTGAGCCGACTGATTTTATGGCCAAATTCCATCATTTGGGCTTCAAAACAGCAAGTCAATTATGCAGATGAAAATTAGGATTTTTGCCTATTTTTAGGTTAAATTTTATTTTTAATTATTTGTTTTCCTAGTTTAGAATTTTAGTCTAATTAGAATTCTATTTTGAGTCAATTAGCGGCTAGGTTATTTTACTTATTTATATTCCTTTCCATTCATTGTAATTCAGACTTGAGACTTCGATTTTGATATAAACAATTTTTATTGAGGATTCAATAAAAGTTATAGGTGGATTCCTATGTTTTTCGAACTTATCAAGAATATTTCTTGTGGCGTTCAAATATCGAACTTATCAAATATTTGCTAGAATATTTGTGGCGTTCAAATCAGAGACTTATCAAGGAGATTGGGCAAATTCTTGTGGCGTTTCGAAAGTCGTGGTTCTTTATTCCGCATCGTCGAGTCTTCGCGTCGTGAATATCGGGTCATGATTCATCCGTCCAACCACAACCTGAGTTCGGAACTTTCCGGCGTTTCTTCCGCGCTTCGAACCTCATCAGAGGCTAATAGACATTTACAGAATTAATTTATCGACTCCCCATATAACACTATAAGAATTTGTACTAACTATCTCAATGCAATAATTGATATTTATATATTAAACAAATATTTGAATAGTAAACGTCAATTTATTTATTTATTTAAATAATAAATTATTATTGATTTCAATAATTTTTATGAATTATTAATAATTTCATTGAAAATGTAAATTTAATAATTTTTTAATGGTATATCCTATTTGATATAATATTATGTGCACAAGTACTGATGCATGTGAAAAATATTATCATATTTCTCATAACTTCTAAATTTGCCTATTTTATTTAACGTACTTTTTAATTTTATTCAAAAACATCAATTACAATAATAAAAAAGAAATAAACAAAATATTTGAATTTAACCAATAAAACTTTATTTACAAAAATAAATAGTCAAAATAATAATTTTGAAAATCTAGCGATTATCATGATATGACAACTGAGTCAAGTTGGAGATTACGAAATTATACCCTATAATCTTTAAAATTTTTATTAAAATTGGATTAAAAATATTAATCATTCTATTAATATTATTAACTAAAAAAAAATCAAAGGATTAACTCTTCAATATTAACCTTCTTTCAATAACTTTTTCTATAAATTATTTATAAGCAGCACATTTTTTTAACCCACTTTTTAACCACATATTTTTTCAAAACTATTTTTCAACCACACATTTACCTCGAAACAAAAATATAGTTGCTATATATACTAGTCATTGCACGTGCGATGCACATGATGTATATAAAATAATGGATCTAATTACGTTAGTATATTTGGACGTAGATTGTAGAAGAATTTTTATGCAAACTTCTCCACAATGCTCATGTAAATAATCAATCATTTTATTTAGAAGATTGGAAATACACTCCAAAATATCAACTCTTTCATACACAAAACTTAAATCAATAATTTGAACACTATAGAACTTTGAGTTGTCCTGAATCAAATAAAAACATATATTTTATTTTTGAACTTCAAAATTAGTAATGAACAGAATAAAAGAAAGTCAGAAATAATTCTAGAAAAAGTAAAATAAAAGTGTGCAGTAGCAATTGAACATCCAAACTAAAAGCAAAGGACTAAGTACAATTAAGTAGTAATTTCATCAAGCTTATGAGTGATATCCCTAGAGGTGGCAAACGGGCCGAGCCGCTCGTTGGCTCGGCTCGCGAAAACACGAGCCGAGGGCGGCTCGGCTCGTCAAACAGATGAGCTTGTGGGCGAGCCAAACATTGTAGTTGAACCACGAGCCGAGCTTGGCTCGACTCGTGGTTCAACGAGCGGCTCGTTGGCACGAGCCACGAGCTTGTGCCAACGAGCTCAACGAGTTGGCGAGTCGAGCGGCTCGCCGGCTCGTGTAAAAAAAAAAAAAATTTAAACGTCGTTTTTTCACGTTGAAAACTAAAAAAAATCATTTTTTTTACTTATTAAGTTATTAATAATTTATTTAATACATAACTTATTAATATTATACTTATACTTATTAGTATTCAAGATTTCAAATATTTTAGCTATCGAAGATTGTCGATTAAATAAATAAATAAATTTAAGAAGGTAAGACAAGAGGGTTTTTTTTTTTTAAAAAAAAAAAGGGTAAGAGAGGTTTATTATTTATATATATAAAAAAAAAAATTGAGCTAAACGAGCTGAGCTCGGCTCGGCCCACGAGCTCGCGGCTCGTGGGCCAAGCCGAACTCGGCCAGGGTTAAACGAGCCGAGCCTAAGCTCGGCTCGTTTGACCCGAGCTCGTTGCTCGGCTCGTCAGTTTGACGAGCCGAGCATTGCGAGCCATGGGCCGAGCCGGCTCGGCTCGGCCCATTGCCACCTCTAGATATCCCATTATTCTGCAAATTGTAACGTGACCAAGAAACCACTATGAGACTTTTCCGATAAGAAAATAATCCAAATGTTAGCCATCCAGAAAGATTATGGCCAAATAAATTATACAATATTTTGAAACCCTTTGCATAACATATTTACTTTGATAACAACTCCATCTTGGATTGCATCAAACACGGCAATGATGCAAGCGGTAAAGGGAGAAAATGAATTGGACAAATAATTCCACTATAGAGAACATATGACATCATTGTTCTATCATAGCCAACAAATCTTATGTACCATTTATTCTTTTTACTTTTCCATCATTTATGAGAATGGAAAGTGTGCAACATTGTGCTACTTCTGGGATTTCCTCTTTCTTTCCATCAAGACCTACAAGGCTACAACAGGCTGAATAAAGTGTCATATGGATGTTGTCCCTGTCCACACACCAGAACCAGCTAGCAACTATTGAGAAACAAACTTGGATAAAACCTTCCATAGGCTACTTGCAAATGGAATAATCATCTCAAAACATGCCTGTAAAATCAAGTCAAACATTTAGTTTTAAAAATTGTCCAACAGAGAAGAAAAATGGTTCTTGCTAGAGACGCTACAGACGCAAACATTCAGTTTTAATAAACACTCTTCAAACATGAAGAGAGGTCACACCAAAAAAATCTCAAAACTATTGTGCAGAATTATTTTCAGATCATAATAACAAGTATTCAATACTAATAAACAATAGAAACAAGACAAACTATTGGTAGAAAATATGGTGATACAATAAATCCATCATTCTAAAAGATTCCCCTGAAAATTCAATAAGATAAAATAAAACTTAACCAAAAGAAATAGAAATTGAAAAGTCAACAACTTAGAAATTGAAAATTCTCATCCATTTACTAATTATGTTGTGCATATCGATCTAATAATTAGTTATAGATTTTAACAGGAATATTCATAAAGGAGGGCATGATTCTTCTTATGTGTGCAATATTCAGATACACGCTCTATCAGAAGACATGAAACACATAATTGAAATGGCTATTTATATGGCTATAATAAATCCATATTTTACCCCTTCAGAAAATAGTTAATTATTTGATAATCCCGTTTCATAGGAGTCTGAATTCGGCAAGAAGATGACTAATAACCGATCCTCTTATCTTTGAATGGCTGAGTGAAGAACAACCAATTGACATGAAGTTTCAAAAATCAAATGTTCTCTAAATTATGCTTCAAAAAGAAACTATTTATACAATTGAACTACTATGCTATCTGTGTCACTCTCATGTTTCTACAAATATGCCACAATTCTAAAATTAAATAGTTACTTTAAGATGGGAAATTAACTTCGTCAAAACTTGAAACCTTAAAAAATCCAAAACTCAAAGCAACTGATCGATGAGTACATACTCTTACCTGCTTGAGAAGTCAATTTCTTGAGCTTGAAGAAGGGGGATAAAATCATACCTCCATAGAATGCTCATTCACACCAACATAAAGAGCTGAGAAGTCTCTTTGCTCTTCACCATATTCTAAAAGTTCTTTTGAATTCTAAAATTTAATAAATGTATAGGACAACACATGAAGATTGTGTAAATTAAATAAAGCAAGCAACTGCATAAACAGTAAACTATATTAAGTGTGACATAACAGCACAGTGTACAAAGGTAAAATTAATAATGTCCATGACAAGAAAGGATGTTTCTTGACAATAAATTGTAGCATCAAATTGAGAGACTAATAAAATGTAAGAAGTCTGAAACAACATTTCTCACAGAAATTCATTTGGCTTATATCTTCAGGGGGCTTAGATAGATGTTTACTATAATTAAATACATAGAAATCTGCATAAACTGTTTTAGTAGCAACAACAAATGTGTTTTAAGACTTATATCAAGCTTGATTGACCTCTCCATCATGATTGATTTGTTGGATAATTTACAATTATATGAAAAATATACTCATTAAGTAAATGATTGTGGCCTATGCACCATAAGCATGAAAAGAATTCATTTACATGTATAGATAGCAAGGATATAATTTTTACACAACTGATGGAGTAAATATGAGAAAGAACAAAAAAAAAAAAAAAGTAAATATAAGATAAAAAATATAATCTGGTCATTCTTGTTGGGAGAGATTGTGGCAAAAGTTAATTTTTTTTATTTTTATTTACTTATCAACCAGATTGTAGATTGGCGAAGCTAAGTATCTAAAAAACAAGTCTCAATTGCATACACGTGACTAAATTCCAAAACTTAAGGAGACAACCAAGCTACAGACAATAACATGCCATTATCATTTAATCTATAATGTTGGAATCAATAATGCAATGTTCGAAATATTTTAACAATGTAACTGGATTTTTTAAATTTTCTTTCTTTGGTAAATTGATCATTGGATGCTGGCGTTAGACAAAACTGTTTCAAGTCCATTCTGGGAAATAGAAGATATATACTCGTAAATTCGGAATATGCATGAATATTCAACTCTCTTCACGAGAAATCTCTATAACACAGACAAATAGTGAACAAAATTTTGTTTTAATTCGTAGCTTTTTCAACTAACACCATTATTAACAAAATTCCGAATTTTCACTACTCTCCTCTTATCTGTCACAGTAAAAACAACATGAAAAAATAGAAAGAAAAAGGAACAAGCTACAAAAAATGACTTGGAAAAAGAACACAAGGCGGAACGACCTGGAAATAGAAAGAAAATAGGAAGCAACCATAAAAATGACCTCAGTGCATTACACTTTAAAGTAAATCAATGATCAAAACTAAAGGAATATTAAGAAAACTCCAAACAAATGTTAGATTTTACAAAATTTGGGAAAGAATATTTTGAGTGTTTCTTGAAAAAAATACAATTAAATGAATGAATGCCCATTTAACTTATTGTTACTACAAAGATGCCATGATTTTGGAATCACACAACTATTCTAAGATTTAAAATACCTTCATTGATCGATTAAACCTTCAACAATCCAAAATCGAAAGCAACAGATCGAAGAGTATATACTTTTACATGCTTGAATGCAACAAAATTTGAAAGTTATGTTTCCAATTTTAGGATCTATACAAAGATATCACGAAGAGAATGAGAAAAAAAAAGTAGAACTAAAAATACTCTCGCAGATCTGGAAACAACTTAAATCCATCCATCAAATTTTCTGGCCAAATTAGGGCACCATATATAGAGTGAATCACGACAAGAAAGAAATGGAAAAGAGAGGAAGATAGGGATGGTTATCTGGGGATGGAGGAGTCGTAAAGAAGGTGTTGTGTGTAGATATGAAGAAAAGAATATCCTGCGCCCCCAATGAAACCGGGTTTCTTTTACTTTCTGAAGGTACTGTTTCTGCATAAAGGGCTTTTTTTTAAAAAAGAAAAGAGGAGTCAAAATGCTGTTGTGTTGGTCGAAAATGTGGCACAATTTGGACACTTCTACTCTTTTACTTTAGTTAAGATTAAGATTAAGATTAAGATATATATATATATATATATATATATATATATATATATATTAGAAAATATGATTTGTAATATTAAAGATAACAAATGATTTGACCATTAATAATTAAAACACAATTTAATTATTGATGGTTACACATAAGATTTAAAATATTAAAGACAACAAATAATAAAAAATCAATAATTAAATAATAATTTTAATACTGATAACTAAAATATTGATTGAACTCATTCAATATTAACGTTATTAATAAAAATAATAATAATTATAACCAAAATATACAAATAACAATAACATATTGTTAATTATTTATTATAATACAAAAATATAAAGAATTTAAGAATTAAATTTTGTCAAACTATCTTACTTTTATATATAGTACAGATTTTCACAAGTGAGATGAACTAAAATTGTTATCCGCAATATAGATAAGCATTCATAAAATTTAATGATTATACATAATCAACACAAATACAAAAGATACAAATATTAGCCCCTGTTCTCTTTGCTGTTTTGAGGTCGTTTTCTGTTTTTATTTTCGAAAACGCTAAAAACGCGTTCTCTTTACCATTTTCGAAAACGCATTTTGGAAAACAAAAAAAAAAATTTGTACACAAAACGGAAAACGTCCGAAACATCGTTTTGGGCGTTTTGTGTGTATTTCGACAAAAAATGTCCAAAACGCGGAAAAAACGTTTTGGGAATTTTATTTTTTTTATTTTTTTTTATTTTTTTTATTAAGAATTATCTTAACATAGAACTAAGCTTAATATAAAATTTTTATTTTTTTATTATTTTTTTTTAGAATTATCCTAACTTGGAACTAAGCCTAAATAAATTATTATTATTATTATTATTATTATTATTATTATTATTTTTTTTTTTTTTTTTTTTTTTTTTTTGAGAATTATCCTAACTTGGAACTTAGTTTAAATAAAGTTTTATTCAATTCAATATCAACATTATAAAAAAAAAAAAAATTAAATGAGAATTCTTGTTGTTATATTTCAAAAAATGTAATGATAAATGGACTCTGGTGGTTTTGAAAGAACTTGCATTTTCTGGATTTTAATAGAAGTAGAGTTTTCTCAAGTCCCGAACCTGACCAAACTGTGTTAATATAGACTCTTAATGCTCACATTAGTGTGTTGCATGTAACCATATTTTTAGTGTATTGTGAAAGGAAATTTAAGTTGGAGTTAGTAGTATTCTGCAAGCAAATTAATTAAAAATAATTTAAATAGTGTTCTGCAAAATTTCAAAAAGAACGTGTTTTCCAGCTTTTTATTTTCAAAAACAGTTTTCAGAAATGACAAACCAAACGCGTTTTTAGCAAATTTGAAAACAAAAATGAAAACACAAAACACAAAACATTTTCGAAAATGAAAATACAAAATAAAATACAAACAGAACGCCACCTTATTTTTTATTACAACAATTATTAAAATTTTAAAACAATATAAATAATTCAAATTATCGAAAACTTCACTGAATGATAAATGCAAATTCTGTAGTTTTTTAATTGTATATTATGTAAATATATTTATTATAATTTCTGTATTTGCCTCACATATTTAACTTTTTCAATTTTCGTTCAAAAATCACAATAAACTATAAATATGTGTTTAATCTTAACTCATCAAATATACGACAACTGAACAACACTGAAGATCAAGAAATTATTATATCATATAATCTTTGCACAATTATTAAAATTAAAAATATATATATATATATATATATATATATATATATATATATATATATATATATATATATATATATATATATATATATATAAGACAATAAATGTATTTACATTTATCCAGATTTTGCATTCACACTAATCCACTATTCTCCCTTTATATGTACTATAGATATATATAAACTCACACAGACATACACACACACAAAAACACACACTAATATTATGGGAAATACTAAATAATGGTTGATATTTTTTTAATCAATTTTAATTTTATTATTAACACTAATACTGAATGAGTTTAATTAATATTTTTAGTTATCGATATTAAAATTATTATTTAATTATTATTTATTTTTATTTTTTTCATAATATTATAAATTCTATGTTTAGCCATCGACAAAAAAAACTGTGTTTTAATTATTAATGGCCAAATTATTTGTTATCTTTAATATTAAAAATCATATTTTATGAAATATATATGTGGTTGAAAAAATGTGCTGTTTTTAAATAATTTTTAGAAAAAGTTATTGAACGAATGCTAATATTGAATAATTAATGCTTTGATTTCTTTTTCATTAATAATATCAATAGAATGGTTAATATTTTTTAATCATTCTTAATTTTAATAAATTTTTAAAGATTATAGGATATAAGATTTTCTATATAATTTCGTGATCTCCAACTTTATTCGTTTGTCCTATCATGATAATTGCGAGATTTTCAAATTATTATTTTGACTACTTATTTTAGAAAATAAAGTTTTATTGGTTATATTCAAATATTATGTTTACTTATTTTCTAATTATTGTGATTGATATTTTTGAATAAAATTGAAAAATATGTTAAATACGAGAGTCAAGTGTAAACGTTTTGAGAAATTTATTAATACATTTCATATTCATCAATACTTGTACACATAATATTACATCAAACATGATGTACCATTAAAAAAACTACTAAATTTGCATTTTTAATAAAGTTAATAATAATTCCTAAAAATTATTGAAATCAATAATCATTTATTATTTTAATATATAAATTGACGTTTATTATTCAAAGAAGTTTTAATAATTTGAATTAGTTATTTTATTTTTAAAATTTTAATAATTATTGTAATAGAAAATTATTTTTATACATTTATACATATGTTGATTATGTATAATCATTAAAATTTTATGAATACTTATTGAAATGAATATTGTGGATAACAAATTTCGGGCATTGCACGGGCGAAATACTAGTTATATATAAAGGAAGAGCACTTCCCAAAAAAGGTTTTGGAACTTTTCTCACCTAAATTGTATTTCCTAAAATGAAAGTATTTCAATGAGCCAAAATACTTTTGATAAGACAAAATATATTACCACCACAAAATTTAGCCCATTTTTGAGCCCCATTATTTCAATTTATAATTTAGGTTTTGGAAATCTAATGGTTAAAAAGTTGTTTGAAAAGTAAAAAATTGTGGGCTTGACTTTTTTGGATGATTGAAATTGATTACTGTAGAAAAAATTTGTAAAAATAATGAGAAATAATGGGGTTCAAACAAGGGCTTATTAAACACACCATAATATATTAACACCACTAATTAAATATATTTTTTATAGATACACCACATTACAAATACAAATATACCCCTTATCTAATTTTAAAATTAAAAAAAATTATTAAATTTGTAGACTGTTATAAAATCATCGAAATCATAAGAACAACATAGAGAGAGAAATGGAGAGAGTTTAGAGGAGAGAATTTCTCTTCAAGAATTGGTGTAATAAATTGGTAAGTATAGGCTCCTATTTATAGGAGTGGACAATGGCACAATCGTAATATTGTAAAGTTTACAGGGATATAATGGTAATGTCATTCACATATATACATTATTTATAACACTCCCCCTTGAATGACATATTACGCAATTGTCTGCCTCGTTAAAACCTTGCTAAGAAAACCCAATGGGATAAAACTTGAGCGAAGGAAAAAGAGTACAGTTGCTCCCCCTGATATTGGCCATCGTCAATCGTTGAGTCTTAATGTTCAAGTAGAACAAATCATGTATTGAATCTTTGAGGTTCTTCAGTGCTTCAGTGCTGCCTCGTTAAAACCTTGTCAGTAAAACCCAATGGGACAAAATCTGAACGAAGGAAAAAGAGTACAGCCGCTGCCTCGTTAAAACCTTGTCAGGAAAACCCTGTGGGACAAAACCTTGACGAAGGAAAAAGAGTACAGCATGACAGCATGATTCTCCCCCTGAAGTGTGCAATCAAGTATTCATGAACCTTTTGAATAATGATATCATCTTTCTTCTGGAATATATATGAAAATCTTCTTGTGTGTAGTCGATATCATAACATTCTTCATAAGATGTGTATGATTTTCTTCATTTGTTGATATCATTCCAGTATAACAATGTGTTGCTGAATTATAGCTTGTTGATAGCTATGATGATGCCTCAAAAACCTTGCTAGGAAAACCCTGTGGGACAAAACCTCAGCGAAGGGAAAAAGAGTGCATTATTCTCATTAATTTTCATCAATACGCCTCAACTGTTGCCTCATTAAAAAACTTGCTATGAAAACCCTGTGGGACAAAACCTCAGCTAAGGGAAAAAGAGTGCAACGCGTATTTATTCCTTTCATGGAATATTACATGTATATTGGTGCAATCACGAATCTTTTCATTGTATTTTTCACTTCTGGTGAATAATCAAATTTAGAATTCACTTCTGGTGAATAATCAAATCTATAATTCACTTTCATAGATTGCATCTTTCACTTCTAGTGAATAATTAAATATTCATTTTCAAATTCACTTCTAGTGAATAATCAATTTCAAATTCACTTCTGGTGAATATTCATTTTCGTATTCACTTCTAGTGAATAATCAATTTCCCAGATGTCATAAATAGTACACTCCAATTTCACTTTCAACATATTATATCATGGAGTCATTTGTATCATTCTATAGTGATACTAATCTGGGCATATTGAATCTTTCAATGATTTATACATGTATGTTCTTGCACTTTATAAACTGCAATTTCTAATTTTGCAGGAGCATAATCAATCATTGAAATAGATATCAATTTCGACATATAATCTACAATCATTTTACTTGAAATCCCAACGTACCGCGATCAACTGGTACATCAAAGAATACTCCCAAAGTACCGAGATGAGAATCATACATTTTGATCTCACTCATTGGTATATCAAGGAGCTCAAGCTAGTGATTTAGACTATAGTCTATCCACCATATGTCATGCCAGTTCTATGAAAAATTTCGCGCGCAACTAGTCGTCTTTTACGACTGTGAAATATTTTTCATTTGTACATATAATTACTGGCTTTACACATTTAAGCATTTGGACTTCAGGTCCTTGAACAATAATCCCTACATTAGGGTTTCATACTTGGCCAAAGAATTATGATTTCATCAATCTTATTTCATAAGAGGGTATGCAGTCGACTTATTTATCGATTCCATCTCAATATAACGTGGAGAGATCTCTTTATATGTTCTATCATCAGGTACCTGAATATCTCATCATTTGACTATGTCCCTTTTACTTACTTTGAGTATTTAGCCTCAAAGGAATCATTTCAATCATTCAAGAGATATTTATTTTTGGAATCGATAGTCATTATGCTTCAGGCATAATTACGCTTCAGGCGTGTTTTCACCATAATGTTCTCAAATATTATCAATCGGCTAAAATGCCATAACACATGTCATTCTTTTAAGGATGTAATTTCAATCATATATCTCAGTGCGCTTTGGTGGAGTGTATGCATATCGCACTTTTACAAATAATAAAGCTTCTTGAGCTATTCCCTGTTTGACATAGAATATTGTTGTATGATAAACAATTTCTGAATAAGTTATTCTCATAGAAAATAATTTGAAACTTTTGATAATCTAACCGTTTATTATAGAACTTCTGGTTCTATACGGTTTTATTTCATTTCTATGTATGAATATTTGATTCAATACAATATCGCTAAACTTCTGGTTCAATACAATGTATATTTCATTTATGAGCTTCTGGTTCATACTATATACATATTTCACTTGTACGTATGAACTTCTGGTTCAATAAGATATTTCACTTGTACATATGTATGAACTTCTGGTTCAATACAACATTTATTTCATCAGTATTCTATATAGTTCAAATCAGTATACCTTTATTACTTTTAGTATACCGAAAAATCAGGTACAATATCCAAGGAAATATCTCATAATCTCAATCTTGTCGCCAAATCTTCCCTTATATCGAAAAAGGTAATGGCATATTATATCACCTTTTCAATAATTTATTCCATTATTTCTTGATGGAATCCATATCACTGACACGCGGAGCCGCCGCTCTTTTACGCGTTGAATAATGCATTTAAATAGATGATTTGGGAAGAAGGCTAGATCCATCAAAAATGGATATCATACTTTCAAATATTCGCAAATATTATTCCAATCTTCCAGTAAATGATTTGAGAAAAATTTATCGAATTAGGCTCGAAAGATTGAGGTTGCTGATGGATCATGGCATGCCAGAAGATGTTCGCTGGTTGATCGAAGCAAAAGTTCGATTAGCTGGTGAATTACCAGATTCATTTTCTAAGCACAAGCCTGGCTTAGGTAAGAGTACTTTTGCAAAGAAGCGAAGAGCAAAAAGATTAAATAGTTGCTACAAATGTGCTCGATGGACATGTGATACCCGTTGTAAATCAATAGGATATTCATCCATAAATCGAGATGATAAGATAGACTTCATTAAGGGTGGACTGAGTAAGGAGTCATTGGATGATATCCGATTGACTCTTGAGACGCACCCTAGTGGATATGTGCAGCGTGAGCTACTATCTTTATGGGCTAAATTCATCAGCGATAAAGAGAGATATAGTCTCAAAAATATAATAGCAAAAGATCATGTTTGCCATGCTGTTATAAACAATGATGCTTTGGCTATGCAGCATTAATACAAGGTAAATCATTTGATATATATGCACATATAAAATATTTTTTCTGTTTCCTTTCACGAGTTTTGATAAAGGCTGGTTAAAAATATTAAATCGCCAAAAGGTGAGTAGGATGATTTTGTCAAAAGTAAATCTTCACTTTTTCGAAAAACGACCAGTAAATAGTGAAGTTTTTCGGTTTTAAATAGCCAAACATTTTTCATAGTTCATGCATCCCAAAATAACATTTTCCTTCTTTACTTTCAAAAATGGAAGGACCAAAATTTCGACAGATCAAAACTATCTGTGTATTTTGTGGATCAAAAGTGGGAAAAGGTTTTGGGTATCTAGAAGCAGCCGTGGATTTAGGAAAGAAATTGGGAGAGAAAGGTATCACTCTCGTGTATGGAGGAGGTAGCAGTGGATTGATGGGTTGTGTTTCACAATCCGCTCTAGTAGAGAAAGCAAGAGTGATAGGTGTTATACCTACTCCTTTAGCTGATATTGCAGGCAAAACACGAGGGCATGAAGTACAAACCTTATCTATCCATGAACGCATAACTTGCATGTTATATGGTTCTGATGCCTTCATAGCCCTGCCTGGAGGTTTTGGTACTTTAGAAGAAATCTTTAATATTACTTCATGGGCTCAACTAGATCTCCATACTAAGCCTATAGGGCTTTTAAATGTAAACAATTTCTTTGATGGTTTGCTAACATTTCTTGATTATGCTGTGGAACAGGGATTCATATCTCCATTTTCTAGGAGAATCCTTATTTCTGCTCCTACTATCGAGGAACTGCTGGATAAGTTGCAATCATATATTCCAATACAAGATCCAGCAGGAGTAAAGATAGATTGGTCGCAAGGAAGGGGAATCAAGCGAAAATGGAGTCCGGTTAATGTAAATTTATCTTTGTGTACTCTAGAATAGGTGGTGGTAGAGTACGGAGTATTCTCACTCTTGAGACACACCATAAATTTCTAGGATTTTATCAATGTATTAATCTTGTGTACCTCAAAGATTTAAAGTGGTAGAGTATGGAGTATTTCTTACTCTTGAAACACACTTTTTTCTTTATTTCCTCAAAAGGTCAGAGGTGGTAGGATACGGCTACTCCCGAAACACATCTCTAATTTTGAGGATCATAAATGTTTTCCCCTTTTGCATTTTGCATGTATGTCTCGTTTATGCTTCTTCAGGAGCAATAATAATATCATTTCAGTATGTTTAGATGATAATTTTTACTTCTTCTGGAGTAAATATGTACTTCTTCTGGAATATATAAGTGCTCGTGCAAGAACTTTTCCAGGCACTTATCATCTAACATTCATCTCATAATACTGATGAGATTATTTTCACATTAGCTATATCCGTGCTATCATGTGATATTATCTTATCATACATCAACATTCTCTTGTTGAATAATTTTCATCCACCCATTCAAATTCAGATATTGGTAACTTCTGGTACCATTGGATAAAACATTTTATTAATATTTATCAACCTTTTGGTAATGATAACTTCTGATATCATTTGATAAAATATTTTCTAACTTTAGTATTGATAACTTCTGGTATCATTTAATGAAGTATCAAATAACAATAATATTGTATATATATATTAACAATAACGATACTGGGGTTATACCACCAAGTATATATGTTGACAACAACCCTCTAATATGTTAGAATTAACCAACAACTGAGGTGTTTATATGTATTCAATTGATATACCGACCATATAGGCGGTGTCAACGTGATGAAATAATTAAACCAGCCATATAGACGGTATCAACGAGATGAAACAATTAAACCGGCCATATAGGCGGAATCGACATAATGAAATAATTAAACCGGGTAAAGCCAACCATGTAGGTGGTAAAACCAACCATGTAGGTGGCAGCATAATATAATTCAATTGATCACATATTAATCGTTAATTTACGATTATTATACTTGTATGTATTATTAAGGGCAAAATCGTCCATATTTTAATATATTGCTCATATGAATAAATTGAAACCGTCAATAGGTTTAAAATTTAATTTAGAACAAACTTACTTTTGGTCCGAAGTTCAAAATCTCGTCAGGATTGCTCCAAAAACAGTTTTTAAGAAAACCGCCATGTTCGACCGCCGGAATATTTTAAAAACTGCACAAAACAGAAAAATAAGATCATAGAAAAATCCAATTCATCAAAACGGACAAACTGCCTTTCGTCATCGCCGGATCCGCCACGCGCCGCCGCCGCCGGCCGCCACGCGCCGGTGATCGGAAAAATTAACCCATCACCATAATATGTGCCTCGGCGTCCTGAACATGCCGGTGGTCTCCGATTTTCCAAAAGATCAACCGTTTGGCCGGAATCATCATTTTTCAGTCCGCCAGCATCTTCTTCTCCGGACAATAACTTCCGTTTTAACCGTTGGATTTGCGCCAAATTTCAGTCGAGTCTTCTCCTAGAAAAACCCGTTGATATGCCGCTGGCCGATCGTCGATCGGAGTTCAGAATCGTCCGGAATAAGGATTTCAATTTTCGGTCAGATATCTGTTTTTGCACAGTTTTTCAGATTTTCTTCTTCGGTCGATATCTTTTGTTTCAGCCGTTGGTTCTGCGCCAAATTTTAGGCGAGTCTTCTCCTTGACAAGCCCGTTCTGATGGCGGTGGCCGATCGTCGATCGGATATCTGGATCGGCCAGAATCATTCTTTTTCAGTTTGAGAGAAAAGGAAACATTGGTTAGTAATAATCAGGTTTCTGATACAGAGGCTCATCATTTAGATGCAACTGTAGAGCATACTCCCGTTATTACTCAATTGGTTAGAGACTCGTGCTGATAACGTGTTATAAAATCATCGAAATCATAAGAACAACATAGAGAGAGAAATGGAGAGAGTTTAGAGGAGAGAATTTCTCTTCAAGAATTGGTGTAATAAATTGGTAAGTATAGGCTCCTATTTATAGGAGTGGACAATGGCACAATCGTAATATTGTAAAGTTTACAGGGATATAATGGTAATGTCATTCACATATATACATTATTTATAACATAGACCACAATCTAATAAAAATGATTATTTATCTCAATTATATTTCCCAAACGTAGAGAGAGAAGAAACAGTTCCCTGGTTCCTCGAAATACAAGTCCTCCACCGGAGAGAATTCGAGGAACAAGGCAACATAAAAAATGGTGGATGACCTTTTTCAAGATTTGCCACTGTCATTTGTAATCCCTCATCCTCCCACTCTTGTACTTGAGAACGCTCTTAAACGTCCCAAGCCATCTATTGAATCACAACCCCAAGGTATTTCATATCATTCTGTTGTAAAGTTCAATTTGAAGAAGTGATTGTTTTGAAAGAAGAGTTGGAAGTGCCAAGTATAGATGGACAGATAAATGAGGACGATCCATTTGGACTGGATACCCTGATACCCAATGTTTCTAAGGAGGATAATAATTCACGGGGGAAAAGGGAGAAAGGGAAGAGAACAGGATTTTTATCAAAGTCACAAAGGGAGGCCTTGATTTCCTACTTGGAGATTGCTGCCAAGAGATACAAAACCCCATGGTGCCAAACTGCTATTGACATCTTTGCAAAGTTATTGCACGTTATTTTGAAAGTTCGCAAATCTTCTATCAAATTGGAAATTTGATTTTCATATTATAAAATCTGTTTTGAAAAAGGAAAACAATTAATTTCAATTTTTGGGTCGAAAACGAGATCGTAACAGTGACAGGCGGCAGCCACCGGCAGCACGCGGCGGAGCAGTGGTGGCGCGTGACAGTTGCACTCTACATTGTACAACGCGCGACTGTCGATTGCTCTGTGTGGTACACTTCAGCAACGCTGCTATGAGCAGGAACAGCAGCGACTAGCTCTGCTGCGCATTGCAATGGCGAAAGTCGCCGATGAGCGGAACTACAGCCTGCTGCAGCAGCGTACGACGCTGCTGTAGAGGGCGGGGATGTGCCGTCACCATGTTGACAATCGGGCACATAGCAGTGAAGGAGCTGGCTTCTGCGCTACTAGGGGCATTAGGTTTAGGTTTCTCCGGTTAGAGGGAAGGCGGGGGCCTTGAAAGCAATTTCAGAAATTGCAGGCCCCTGCCTTCAATATTCTATCAGGAGTCAAAGTGCAATATTTGAATAAGATGCTGCTTTACAATATGATTGAAGCTAAGGGCCCTCTTTGTAATTACGAATTGGGTCAGATTTTAAATTGTTTAAAATATGTTTTAAAGTTTTAATAATTTAAATAGTTTTCTAAATTATTTTTAAATGGTTTGACTAGATTTTCAATTTTGACCCAATTAAAATTTATTAACTATGTTCATGTTTTTAATTTTCGTTAAAATATAATTTTAACAAATTTAATCACTTTGACCTAAATTGAAATTTGTTTTATTTAGGAGTCTTATCCTAAATCTGAATATTAATTCAGTTTTCCTTGATATTATAATTAGAGTTGGACTCTAATATAATGTTTAATTAAAATTTAATTTTGATTAAATTAATTCGATAATATTCGATTAATTTGATTAATTAATTATTAAATTAAATTTCAATTGCTCTAAAAACCATGATATTTGAGTTGGACTATAATATGCATTTAATTAAAATTTGATAATTGATTGATTAATTATTGAATTGAATTTTATTTTATTTAGAAGGTTTATCCTAAATCAAAGTAGTAATTTTATTTTCCCTTAAACCTTGCAATTAGAGTTGATCTCTAATTCAATATTTAATTAAAATTTGATTTTGATTAAATAAATCTCTCTAATTAAATACGTTGATTAATTAGTTATTTAATTGTTCCGATCATTTTTGTCTAAATTGTTTAGACAACCTTTAATTGCTAGAAACTTGAAATACATGTATATTATAATATTATATATAGGGATGCATTTATGTTATGAATGTTCTATTAGTGGATGATTATGGACTCGACCATTTAGATGTGTTGAATGGTTAATTTTATTTATTGCCGTTTTGGGCCTTCGAGCCTATTGTAATAATTGGCCTGCGAGCTCAATTCAATTAGGCCTACGAGTCAACTAGTATAGAATACATGTTGCAGCTAGATTAGTTGCAGATACAAGGAGGAAACCATGGAGATTGAGCATTATGTGATCATCAATGCTATGTCCCCTAGGAATTGACCATCTAGTCTTCCTTTTGGCTCGGGGAGACTAGATAGAATAAAATTCATAATTGTCCACACTATATTTATTATGTGTATGTTTATTAGCATGCTAGATATATGATAAATTATATATGCATAACATTGATGAGACATTTGCATGATTAAATCTCTCAATTTAATATTAAGTTTATTTTGTTCGTCTTCCATCAATATAATTAAAACGAAAGTTTCGTATCGGATATCTTAGCTTGTTGAGTACACTCAAGGCGGGTTTATTAGGAATATGTTTGACATTATGAAATATTAGATATTTTTTAATGATTGGTTTGACTTAACTAAAATCTATGTTTTGTTGAGTACACTTGATAAGTGTATTTTATACACTTATTTCTATCGTAAAAGTATGATTTTATATGTTTGGTTTAGAATATTAGCTATTTATTTTGTGCTATTTGTTTATATTTCAGAAATAATTCCAAAGTCGAGAAAACAATGGAATTGGAGCAAAAACAAGCAAATTGGATGATAAAAGAACCAAAGTATGCAAATCAAGAATGGATGGAGTAGATCAAGAGCTAAATTGAAATAAAAGTCAAAGAAAGAACCAAATTGAAAGAATTGAAAGTTCAAGCACTGAAGTATACAAATCAAATGAAGAAGGACCAAATTACAAATATTCAATAGTTGATTCGGATGAAGATAAGATACTTGAGGAATTTTAGGAGTCAATTGATGCAATTAGAAGTCAAAAAGGAATGTGGTAAGAATATTACCATAAATTCATTCAAATAAACAGGATTTCTGGCAGATTTTTAGTCGAACTTTAAGAGCTAATTTCGGGGAAGTAAACATTCGAATTTCGAAAATCCTATTTCAAGATAAATTGTAGCTCTTGAAGTTATATTTCTAAAAAAATTGGAATCACCTCAATCGGATAAGATAATAGAAAGATATGATCAAAATACTGAATGCTGTACAGTGATAAAAAATTCTCCCGCGAAGGTAACTTCCCTTGTTCGGTTGGAACTCTTTTGGAAGCCAATTTGGAAGAGATTTTCAACATTATTTTCTTCCAAGTAACCTATACTTCGACTATATCTATAAATACATGACATGGGGTACAAAATTAGGGGTTCCCAACTCGCTCAATTCATGCCAAAACGCTGTCAAAGTGTCGAGGGATCCAAACCACGCCAAGATCAAGATTGAAGATACAATTGCAAGGAGATGAATTGGGTTACATCTTTTCATATCTCTTGTTATTTATTTTCTATTATGTTTCTAGATTAGGTTAATTGTATTGGAATTGTGATGAAGTTTTGATTTCTTGATTCCATATTTTAATCTATTATTTAATATATGCAATTCATGGTTTTGAGCAATTGAATTATGATTTTTCTATCATGCAATTACTTGATCACTAGTTGTATGATTTTAGGTTGTGATTTCTTAAGTTCGAAAGATTAGAATTTCATTAGAATTGTTTCAATTGCCACAAAGTCCGATAAGGGATAGAAATATACCCCTATGCTTTGTGTTATCTGCGGTAATATTCATAATTCTTTTAATACTTTCTTGCACATTCGTAGTCAACATAAAA
This sequence comes from Ligustrum vulgare, assembly GCA_963555705.1. Lineage (NCBI taxonomy): Eukaryota > Viridiplantae > Streptophyta > Magnoliopsida > Lamiales > Oleaceae > Ligustrum > Ligustrum vulgare. The sequence goes on from OY743188.1 coordinate 25,967,777, forward strand.
ATATAGTTAGGTCGTGTGTAGGAATAGACGTTATTGCTTGTCCGAAAGGGAGTTTTAACAACATTAGGAATATGGATTTCAAAACTCGTGAATTGTATTTAAATAATTTAGTTAAGATATGGATGATAGAGTCAAAATGGGTTCATAATTCTAACGCATTTATTTTCATTCGTTTAAAATCAAATTTGTCAATTCTTTAATTTAATCTTTATTTTAATTTTCAAAATCAAAATTTTCAAACTCAATCAAATCTCTAGTTCAGGTTAAAGTAGTAATCTAAAATACAATTTAACACAATCTCTGTGGGATCGATACTTGGACTCACGTCCACTTTATTACTTGCACGACCCGTGCACTTGCGGAGCGATCAACACTCAAGGATATAAATTTTAGAAGCATATTAGGTTAATACATAGGATGCGTGTGGACAAACAGTTGTCAACTTAATGATCTAGGAGTTGTATAGAGATACTATTAATAAGATTATCTACCCAAATGTTTATCACGGATTATTGAGTACCCTTCATGAGGATGAGGTTGGTCGACTTTCACTCTCCATTTGATTTCTTTTTGTTTACATTTTTTTAGAATCTACAAATGAAAGGCCAATCGTCTTCCAAGAGAGCGAAGACATTGCTTTCATTTTTTTCAAAGGTAGGTCAATCCAGTGAAAGCACACTTCATTAGATGAGTTCAAATATAACTTTATTAGTGTCTTGGTGAGTTTTTTTATAGCATATATTACTTTGACAGGTCTTTCTACTATATAAATTTCATACAAAAGTAATATACGCAAAAAAAAAATTCGGGGGCGCTGCCCCTGACCCCTCCAACTTCAGTTTCAGTCCCTCATGAAAAAATTCCTGGATCCGTCCCTGCATGTCACCAACATAGAAATCAAATATTTTCATTAAATTTTAGCATGATAAGCATTTGAAAGTGATAACCATATTAATATTTTACAAATAACTGAAAAAATAGCTAGTTGTTTTATCATTTGAAACAACAAATTTAGTGTATCGCTTGAGGAGAACACGGTCTAGTTAAGATCGAACCTATTCAACTTTTACAACATAATGATTAGTCATTCATGGTATATAAATGTATTTATTGTCATTCATTTTATTTTTTGGTCAATGTCGACATGCAAAATGAGTTTTGAACTGGACCGATAATATTGAATACTTTGTAAGTATTGAGTTGCATATGTAATAAAATCATAAACAAATGTCGTTAAATATCTATAAAGCTAAGAAACTTACTTAGAGTCAGTTTGGTGTAGGAGTTTTTTGATGAATTTTAAGTTTTTGGAAGAATATGTGGTTGAAAAGCGATTAAAAAGTGTGAAAAATGATATATATATCAAATAGAAATGTGTGGTTAAAAATGTATTTTAGGAAAATTTTAAAAATTTTATGTTTACAAAATGGGCTCTTAGTCTCTGCTTGACTTTTATTTTTCAAAATTCATTTTCAATCACAAATTTTATGAGAACTAAAAATTCGTTACTTTCAAACAGCTAGTTTCATCAATGTTTACTCAAAACCTATTAAATATTTGATTTTTCGTCTGAACCAAGTTGAAACTACAAAAAATGAAGTTCTGAAATTGGTTGAAGATATTGCCCTTCGTTTGAGTCCATTTCTTTTTTTTAATCAAAAATGATTTAAAGAATAACGATTTTCCAGAGATACGTGGTTAAAAATATAGGAAATTTATGAATTTACATGTAGATAATTTTAGTAAGCTTCCATTTGGTAAACCGTTTATAAAGAACACATTTTTTTAAATTATTTTTTAATCATATATATTTTTCTAAATTACTTTTCAATCACATATCTTACCCCGAAAACATCACTTTTTTGTTTATAAACATAAGACTTTTACCAAAAAGTGGCTAAATGGAAAGTGTAATTGAAAATGAGTTTGGAATGGGCTTCAAATTCATTTTCAACCAAAACATTTTTATAGTTCCCATCACTTTTCACACTTTTTAATAACTTTTCAACATCACATTTTCCTAAAAACTCAGAATTCATCAAAAAAAACTCTTAAAGAAATGTGAGTTGGAATTTAAAGTGAAAGATGAAGACAAAACAGAAAGAGTGAAGGCGGTTGAAATGAAAAAATGAATTACGTGTCAACTCGGTTACTCGGACATAAAAATTTCCAATTTCCAATAGTTTTTGGATTTCATAAAAGAGGAGAAGGTTACGAATATTGAATTACAAATCATATATCCAATTAAAAGTAGATTTTAATCTATAAAATTTAACTTCAATTTCAGCACAAATAGAACAGTAAACAATAAACTGTAGGAACAGTAGACTACGATGCTACATGAACGTAGAAATCAACGTACAAAGCAGCATTATTCGAACAGTAAGTAAACTATAAGAACAGTAGCAACGTAGAAATCAAAGTATGGAGTAGCATTATTCGAAAAGTAAATTATAAGCACAGTAAAAAAACTATATATTCAAGTGGTAAATTGAAGAATGGATTGTTTCAGTTATCTACTTATCTATATCCAACTTCGAACCGTCCTTCACGGTGATGTCTGGTTGATAAAATCAACAGCATCTTGTAGCATTTTTGTTTAATCCTTTGATGAGGATTCATCTGAGGACTTGTTGTTGTGGGAGGGAGTTCTTTTACGGCTTGGAATCAAGTCATAAAGATCTTTCAAGAAATCAAACACCGAACGTCTATATTTACTGGGGATTTTGGGAATTTTTGGGAATTTGAGATGAAGCACTTTCTCATTCCCCAATCTCAATCGGAAATAGCAGAATTAGGTAAAAAAAAAATAATTGCAAAATTTAAATCATTTTGATTCACTTACTTGGAGTTGGACTTCGAGATGTTCTTCTTCGTCTTTCTTCACTCCCAGCATTTCTTGTAGTTTCTGAGTCTGGGTTTCTGGTTGTTTGAATTGATCCACTTTTTCACCACCCTGATCTCAATCGAAAATAGCAGAATTATTTAAAAAAATATCCACAATTTAAATCATTTTGATTCACTTACTTGGAGTCGGAGATGCTCTACTTCTTTCTTCACTCCCAGCATTTCTTGTAGCTTCTGAGTTAGGATTTCTGGTTGTTTGAATTGAATAAGTGAATAGCTGAACAGATCATGCATATATGTATAGGTTGTTATAATAATAATATTTAATATAGTTGTAGAGAGAGAGAGAGAGAGAGAGAGAGAGAGAGAGAGAGAGAGAGAGAGAGAGAGAGAGAGAGGTAGTCCTGAGAAGTTTCCAGCCCATTTTATTATTTTAAGTTGTTAAAATTGGCCAATAGCCTCTATTCGTATTATCGTTTTTTGTTTGGTTAATAAACCAAATTTTAAACTACACAATTCCCAAAATCAATCTCTAATTACACATACTTTCTTCAAATTCATTTTCAACCAAACATTTTTATAGTTCCCATCACTTTTCACACTTTTTAACAACTTTTCAACATCACATTTTCCTAAAAACTCAAAATTAATTAAAAAAAAAAAAACTCTTAAAGAAACGTGAGTTGGAATTAAAAGTGAAAGATGAAGACAAAATATAAAGAGTGAAGGCGGTTGAAATGAAAAAATGAATTACGTGTCAACTCTGTTACTCGGACATAAAAATTTCCAATTTCCAATAGTTTTTGGATTTCATAAAAGAGGAGAAGTGTACGAATATTGAATTACAAATCATATATCCAATTAAAAGTAGATTTTAATCTATAAAATTTAACTTCAATTTCAGCACAAATAGAACAGTAAACAATAAACTGTAGGAACAGTAGACTACGATGCAACATGAACGTAGAAATCAACGTACAGAGCGGCATTATTCGAACAGTAAGTAAACTATAAGAACAGTAGCAACGTAGAAATCACCGTATGGAGTAGCATTATTCGAACAGTAAACTATAAGCACAGTAAAAAACTATATATTCAAGTGGTAAATTGAAGAATGGATTGTTTCAGTTATCTACTTATCTATATCCAACTTCGAACCGTCCTTCACGGAGATGTCTGGTTGATAAAATCAACAGCATCTTGTAGCATTTTTGTTTAATCCTTTGATGAGGATTCATCTGAGGACTTCTTGTTGTTGGAGGGAGTTATTTTACGGATTGGAATCAAGTCATAAAGATCTTTCAAGAAATCAAACACCGAACGTCTATATTTACTAGGGATTTTGGGAATTTTTGGGAATTTGAGATGAAGCACCTTCTCATTCCCTTATCTCAATCGGAAATAGCAGAATTAGGTAAAAAAAAAATAATTGCACAATTTAAGTCATTTTGATTCACTTACTTGGAGTTGGACTTCGAGATGTTCTTCTTCGTCTTTCTTCACTCCCATCATTTCTTGTAGCTTCTGAGTTAGGATTTCTGGTTGTTTGAATTGAATAAGTGAATAGCTGAACAAATCATGCATATATGTATAGGTTGTTATAATAATAATATTTAATATAGTTGTAGAGAGAGAGAGAGAGAGAGAGAGAGAGAGAGAGAGAGAGAGAGAGAGAGAGAGAGAGGTAATCCTGAGAAGTTTCCCGCCCATTTTATTATTTTAAGTTGTTAAAATTGGCCAATAGCCTCTATTCGTATTATCATTTTTTGTTTGGTTAATAAACCAAATTTTAAACTACACAATTCCCAAAATCAATCTCTAATTACACATACTTTCTTCAAATTCATTTTCAACCAAACATTTTTATAGTTCCCATCACTTTTCACACTTTTTAACAACTTTTCAACATCACATTTTCCTAAAAACTCAAAATTTATCAAAAAAAAACTCTTAAAGAAACGTGAGTTGGAATTTAAAGTGAAAGATGAAGACAAAATATAAAGAGTGAAGGCGGTTGAAATGAAAAAAAGAATTACGTGTCAACTCGGATACTCGGACATAAAAATTTCCAATTTCCAATAGTTTTTGGATTTCATAAAAGAGGAGAAGTGTACGAATATTGAATTACAAATCATATATCCAATTAAAAGTAGATTTTAATCTATAAAATTTAACTTCAATATCAGCACAAATAGAACAGTAAACAATAAACTGTAGGAACAGTAGACTACGATGCTACATGAACGTAGAAATCAACGTACAGAGCAGCATTATTCGAACAGTAAGTAAACTATAAGAACAGTAGCAACGTAGAAATCAACGTATGGAGTAGCATTATTCGAACAGTAAACTATAAGCACAGTAAAAAACTATATATTCAAGTGGTAAATTGAAGAATGAATTTTTTCAGTTATCTACTTATCTATATCCAACTTCGAACCGTCCTTCACGGAGATGTCTGGTTGATAAAATCAACAGCATCTTGTAGCATTTTTGTTTAATCCTTTGATGAGGATTCATCTGAGGACTTGTTTTTGTTGGAGGGAGTTGTTTTACGGCTTGGAATCAAGTCATAAAGATCTTTCAAGAAATCAAATACCGAACGTCTATATTTACTAGGGATTTTGGGAATTTTTGGGAATTTGAGATGAAGCACTTTCTCATTCCCCTATCTCAATCGGAAATAGAAGAATTAGGTAAAAAAAATAATTGCACAATTTAAATCATTTTGATTCACTTACTTGGAGTTGGACTTCGAGATGTTCTTCTTCGTCTTTCTTCACTCCCAGCATTTCTTGTAGTTTCTGAGTCTGGGTTTCTGGTTGTTTGAATTGATCCACTTTTTCACCACCCTGATCTCAATCGGAAATAGCAGAATTATTTTAAAAAAAATCCACAATTTAAATCATTTTGATTCACTTAATTGGAGTCGGAGATGCTCTACTTCTTTCTTCACTCCCAGCATTTCTTGTAGTTTCTGAGTTAGGATTTCTGGTTGTTTGAATTGAATAAGTGAATAGCTGAACAGATCATGCATATATGTATAGGTTGTTATAATAATAATAATATTTAATATAGTTGTACAGAGAGAGTGAGAGAGAGGTAATCCTGAGAAGTTTCCCGCCCATTTTATTATTTTAAGTTGTTAAAATTGGCCAATAGCCTCTATTCGTATTATCGTTTTTTATTTGGTTAATAAACCAAATTTTAAACTACACAATTCCCAAAATCAATCTCTAATTACACATACTTTCTTCAAATTCATTTTCAACCAAACGTTTTTATAGTTCCCATCACTTTTCACACTTTTTAACAACTTTTCAACATCACATTTTCCTAAAAACTCAAAATTAATCAAAAAAAAACTCTTAAAGAAACGTGAGTTGGAATTTAAAGTGAAAGATGAAGACAAAATATAAAGAGTGAAGGCGGTTGAATTGAAAAAATGAATTACGTGTCAATTCGGTTACTCGGACATAAAAATTTCCAATTTCCAATAGTTTTTGGATTTCATAAAAGAGGAGAAGTGTACGAATATTGAATTACAAATCATATATCCAATTAAAAGTAGATTTTAATCTATAAAATTTAACTTCAATTTCAGCACAAATAGAACAGTAAACAATAAACCGTAGGAACAGTAGACTACGATGCAACATGAACGTAGAAATCAACGTACAGAGCGGCATTATTCGAACAGTAAGTAAACTATAAGAATAGTAGCAACGTAGAAATCACCGTATGGAGTAGCATTATTCGAACAGTAAACTATAAGCACTGTAAAAAACTATATATTCAAGTGGTAAATTGAAGAATGGATTGTTTCAGTTATCTACTTATCTATATCCAACTTCGAACCGTCCTTCACGGAGATGTCTGGTTGATAAAATCAACAACATCTTATAGCATTTTTGTTTAATCCTTTGATGAGGATTCATCTGAGGACTTGATGTTGTGGGAGGGAGTTCTTTTACGGCTTGGAATCAAGTCATAAAGATCTTTCAAGAAATCAAACACCGAACGTCTATATTTACTAGGGATTTTGGGAATTTTTGGGAATTTGAGATGAAGCACTTTCTCATTCCCCTATCTCAATCGGAAATAACAGAATTAGGTAAAAAAAAAAAAAAAAAAATTGAACAATTTAAATCATTTTGATTCACTTACTTGGAGTTGGACTTCGAGATGTTCTTCTTCGTCTTTCTTCACTCCCAGCATTTCTTGTAGTTTCTGAGTCTGGGTTTCTGGTTGTTTGAATTGATCATATTTTCACCACCCTGATCTCAATCGGAAATAGCAGAATTACTTAAAAAAAATCCACAATTTAAATCATTTTAATTCACTTACTTGGAGTCGGAGATGTTCTACTTCTTTCTTCACTCCCAGCATTTCTTGTAGCTTCTGAGTTAGGATTTCTGGTTGTTTGAATTGAATAAGTGAATAGCTGAACAGATCATGCATATATGTATAGGTTGTTATAATAATAATATTTAATATAGTTGTAGAGAGAGAGAGAGAGAGAGAGAGAGAGAGAGAGAGAGAGAGGTAATCCTGAGAAGTTTCCCGCCCATTTTATTATTTTAAGTTGTTAAAATTGGCTAATAGCCTCTATTCGTATTATCGTTTTTTGTTTGGTTAATAAACCAAATTTTAAACTACACAATTCCCAAAATCAATCTCTAATTACACATACTTTCTTCAAATTCATTTTCAACCAAACATTTTTATAGTTCCCATCACTTTTCACACTTTTTAACAACTTTTCAACATCACATTTTCCTAAAAACTCAAAATTTATCAAAAAAAAACTCTTAAAGAAACGTGAGTTGGAATTTAAAGTGAAAGATGAAGACAAAATATAAAGAGTGAAGGCGGTTGAAATGAAAAAAAGAATTACGTGTCAACTCGGATACTCGGACATAAAAATTTCCAATTTCCAATAGTTTTTGGATTTCATAAAAGAGGAGAAGTGTACGAATATTGAATTACAAATCATATATCCAATTAAAAGTAGATTTTAATCTATAAAATTTAACTTCAATTTCAGCACAAATAGAACAGTAAACAATAAACTGTAGGAACAGTAGACTACGATGCTACATGAATGTAGAAATCAACGTACAGAGCGGCATTATTCGAACAGTAAGTAAACTATAAGAACAGTAGCAACGTAGAAATCAACGTATGGAGTAGCACAGTAAAAAACTATACATGCAAGTGGTAAATTGAAGAATGGATTGTTTCAGTTATCTACTTATCTATATCCAACTTCGAACCGTCCTTCACGGAGATGTCTGGTTGATAAAATCAACAACATCTTGTAGCATTTTTGTTTAATCCTTTGATGAGGATTCATCTGAGGACTTGTTGTTGTGGGAGGGAGTTCTTTTACGGCTTGGAATCAAGTCATAAAGATCTTTCAAGAAATCAAACACCGAACGTCTATATTTACTAGGGATTTTTGGAATTTTTGGGAATTTGAGATGAAGCACTTTCTCATTCCCCTATCTCAATCGGAAATAGCAGAATTAGGTAAAAAAAAAATAATTGCACAATTTAAATCATTTTGATTCACTTACTTGGAGTTGGACTTCGAGATGTTCTTCTTCGTCTTTCTTCACTCCCAGCATTTCTTGTAGTTTCTGAGTCTGGGTTTCTGGTTGTTTGAATTGATCCACTTTTTCACCACCCTGATCTCAATCGGAAATAGCAGAATTATTTTTAAAAAAATCCACAATTTAAATCATTTTGATTCACTTACTTGGAGTCGGAGATGCTCTAATTCTTTCTTCACTCCCAACATTTCTTGTAGCTTCTGAGTAAGGATTTCTGGTTGTTTGAATTGAATAAGTGAATAGCAGAACAGATCATGCATATATGTATAGGTTGTTATAATAATAATATTTAATATTGTTGTAGAGAGATAGAGATAGAGAGAGAGAGAGAGAGGTAATCCTGAGAAGTTTCCCGCCCATTTTATTATTTTAAGTTGTTAAAATTGGCCAATAGCCCCTATTCGTATTATCGTTTTTTGTTTGGTTAATAAATTAAATTTTAAACTACACAATTCCCAAAATCAATCTCTAATTACACATACTTTCTTCAAATTCATTTTCAACCAAACATTTTTATAGTTCCCATCACTTTTCACACGTTTTAACAACTTTTCAACATCACATTTTCCTAAAAACTCAAAATTAATCAAAAAAAAAACTCTTAAAGAAACGTGAGTTGGAATTTAAAGTGAAAGATGAAGACAAAATATAAAGAGTGAAGGCGGTTGAAATGAAAAAATGAATTACGTGTCAACTCGATTACTCGGACATAAAAATTTCCAATTTCCAATAGTTTTTGGATTTCATAAAAGAGGAGAAGTGTACGAATATTGAATTACAAATCATATATCCAATTAAAAGTAGATTTTAATCTATAAAATTTAACTTCAATTTCAGCACAAATAGAACAGTAAACAATAAACTGTAGGAACAGTAGACTACGATGCTACATGAACGTAGAAATCAACGTAAAGAGCAGCATTATTCGAACAGTAAGTAAACTATAAGAACAGTAGCAACGTAGAAATCAACGTATGGATTAGCATTATTCGAACAGTAAACTGTAAGCACAGTAAAAAACTGTATATTCAAGTGGTAAATTGAAGAATGGATTGTTTCAGTTATCTACTTATCTATCATCCAACTTCGAACCGTCCTTCACGGAGATGTCTGGTTGATAAAATCAACAGCATCTTGTGGCATTTTTGTTTAATCCTTTGATGAGGATTCATCTGAGGACTTGTTTTTGTTGGAGGGAGTTCTTTTACGGCTTGGAATCAAGTCATTAAGATCTTTCAAGAAATCAAACACCGAACGTCTATATTTACTGGGGATTTTTGGAATTTTTGGGAATTTGAGATGAAGCACTTTCTCATTCCCCTATCTTAATAGGAAATAGCAGAATTAGGTAAAAAAAAATAATTGCACAATTTAAATCATTTTGATTCACTTACTTGGAGTTGGACTTCGAGATGTTCTTCTTCGTCTTTCTTCACTCCCAGTATTTCTTGTAGTTTCTGAGTCTGGGTTTCTGGTTGTTTTAATTGATCCACTTTTTCACCACCCTGATCTCAATCGGAAATAGCAGAATTATTTTAAAAAAAAATCCATAATTTAAATCATTTTGATTCACTTACTTGGAGTCGGAGATGCTCTACTTCTTTCTTCACTCCCAGCATTTCTTGTAGCTTCTGAGTTAGGATTTCTGGTTGTTTGAATTGAATAAGTGAATAGCTGAACAGATCATTCATATATGTATAGGTTGTTATAATAATAATATTTAATATAGTAGTAGTAGTAGTAGTAGAGAGAGAGAGACAGAGAGAGAGAGAGAGAGAGAGAGAGGTAATCCTGAGAAGTTTCCCGCCCATTTTATTATTTTAAGTTGTTAAAATTGGCCAATAGCCTCTATTCGTATTATCGTTTTTTGTTTGGTTAATAAACCAAATTTTAAACTACACAATTCCCCAAATCAATCTCTAATTATACATACTTTCTTCAAATTCATTTTCAACCGAACATTTTTATAGTTCCCATCACTTTTCACACTTTTTAACAACTTTTCAACATCACATTTTCCTAAAACCTCAAAATTAATCAAAAAAAAAACTCTTAAAGAAACGTGAGTTGGAATTTAAAGTGAAAGATGAAGACAAAATAGAAAGAGTGAAGGCGGTTGAAATGATAAAATGAATTACGTGTCAACTCGGTTACTCGGACATAAAAATTTCCAATTTCCAATAGTTTTTGGATTTCATAAAACAGGAGAAGTGTACGAATATTGAATTACAAATCATATATCCATTTAAAAGTAGATTTTAATCTAAAAAATTTAACTACAATTTCAGCACACATAGAACAGTAAACAGTAAACTGTAGAAATAGTAGACTACGATGCTACATCAACATAGAAATCAACGTGCAGAGCAGCATTATTCGAACGGTAAGTAAACTATAAGAACAGTAGCAACGTATGGAGTAGCATTATTCGAACAGTAAACTATAAGCACAGTAAAAAACTATATATTCAAGTGGTAAATTGAAGAATGGATTGTTTCAGTTATCTACTTATCTATCATCCAACTTCGAAATGTCCTTCACGGAGATGTCTGGTTGATAAAATCAACAGCATCTTGTAGGATTTTTTTTAATCCTTTGATGAAGATTCATCTGAGGACTTGTTTTTGCTGGAGGGAGTTCTTTTACGGCTTGGAATCAAGTCAAAAAGATCTTTCAAGAAATCAAACACCGAACGTCTATATTTACTAGGGATTTTGGGAATTTTTGGGAATTTGAGATGAAGCACTTTCTCATTCCCCCATCTCAATCGGAAATAGCAGAATTAAGTAAAAAAAATAATTGCACTATTTAAATCATTTTGATTCACTTACTTGGAGTTGGACTTCGAGATGTTCTTCTTCGTCTTTCTTCACTCCCAGCATTTCTTGTAGTTTCTGAGTCTGGGTTTCTGTTTGTTTGAATTGATCCACTTTTTCACCACCCCGATCTCAATCGGAAATAGTAGAATTAGGTAAAAAAAAGTTGTTAACATTGGCTAATAGCCTCTATTCGGATTATTGTTTTTTGTTTGGTTAATAAACCAAATTTTAAACTACACAATTCCCCAAATAAATCTCTAATTATACATATTTTCTTCAAATTCATTTTCAACCAAACATTTTTATAGTTCCCATCACTTTTCACACTTTTTAATAGCTTTTCAACATCACATTTTCCTAAAACCTCAAAATTCATCAAAAAACTCTTAAAGAAACGTGAGTTGGAATTTAAAGTGAAAGATGAAGACAAAACAGAAAGAGTGAAGGCGGTTGAAATGAAAAAATGAATTACTAGTCAACTCGGTTACTCAAACATAAAAATTTCCAGTTTCCAATTACCAATTGTTTTTGGATTTCATAAAACAGGAGAAGTGTACGAATATTTAATTACAAATCATATGTCCAATTAAAAGTAGATTTTAATCTATAAAATTTAACTACAATTTCAGTACACATAGAACAGAAAACTGTAGGAATAGTAGACTACGATACTACATCAATGTAGAAATCAACGTACAGAGCAGCATTATTCGAACAGTAAGTAAACTATAAGAACAGTAGCAATGTAGAAATCAGCGTATGGAGTAGCATTTTTCGAACAGTAAACTATAAGCACAGTAAAAAACTATATATTCAAGTGGTAAATTGAAGAATGGATTGTTTCAGTTATCTACTTATCTATCATCCAACTTCGAACCGTCCTTCCCGGAGATGTCCGGTTGATAAAATCAACAGTATCTTGTGGCATTTTTGTTTAATCCGTTGATGAGGATTCATCTGTGGACTTGTTGTTGCTGGTGGGAGTTCTTTTACCGCTTGGAATCAAGTCATAAAGATCTTTCAAGAATCAAACACCGAACGTCTATATTTACAGGGAATTTTTTGGAATGTGAGATGAAGCACTTTCTCATTCCCCTATCTCAATCGGAAATAGCAGAATTAGATAAACAAAATAATTGCACAATTTAAATCATTTTGATTCACTTACTTGGAGTTGGAGTTCGAGATGTTCTTCTTCGTCTTTCTTCACTCCCAGCATTTCTTGTAGTTTCTGAGTCTGGGTTTCTGGTTGTTTGAATTGATCCACTTTTTCACCACCCCGATCTCAATCGGAAATAGCAGAATTAGGAAAAAAAAATCTACAATTTCAATCATTTTGATTCAGTTACTTCGAGTCGGAGACACTCTTCTTCTTTCTTCACTCCCAGGATTTCTTGTAGTGTCTAAGTTAGGACTTCTGGTTGTTTGAATTGAATACGTGAATAGCTGAATGCACCATGCATATATGTATGGGTTGTTATAATAATAATAATTAATACACTTTTGGAGAGAGAGAGAGAGAGAGAGAGTTAGAGAGAGAGAGAGAGAGAGAGAGATAATCCTGAGAAGTTTCCCGCCCATTTTATTATTTTAAGTTGTTAAAATTAGCTAAATAGCCTCTGTTCGGATTGTAGTTTTTTTTTTTTTTTGTTAATAAACCAAATTTTAAACTACACAATTCCCCAAATCAATCTCTAATTATACATATTTTCTTCAAATTCATTTTCAACCAAACATTTTTATAGTTCCCATCACTTTTCACACTTTTTAATAACTTTTCAACATCACATTTTCCTAAAAACTCAAAATTCATCAAAATAACTCTTAAAGACACGTGAGTTGGAATTTAAAGTGAAAGATTAAGACAAAACAGAAAGAGTGAAGGCGGTTGAAATGAAAAAATGAATTACTAGTCAACTCGATTACTCGGACATAAAAATTTCCAATTTCCAATTGTTTTTGGATTTCATAAAACAGGAGAAGTGTACGAATATTGAATTACAAATCATACATCCAATTAAAAGTAGATTTTAATCTACAAAATTTAACTACAATTTCAGTACACATAGAACAGTAAACAGTAAACTTTGGGAATAGTAGACTACGATGCTATATCAACGTAGAAATCAACGTGCAGAGCAGCATTATTCGAACGGTAAGTAAAGTATAAGAACAGTAACAACGTAGAAATCAACGTATGGAGTAGCATTATTCGAACAGTAAACTATAAGAACAGTAAAAAACTATATATTCAAGTGGTAAATTGAAGAATGGATTGTTTCAGTTATCTACTTATCTATCATCCAACTTTGAACCGTCCTTCATGGAGATGTCCGGTTGATAAAATAAACAGCATCTTGTGGAATTTTTGTTTAATCCTTTGATGAGGATTCATCTGAGGACTTGTTGTTGCTGGAGGGAGTTCTTTTACGGCTTGGAATCAAGTCATAAAAATCTTTCAAGAAATAAAAGACCGAACGTCTATATTTACTAGGGATTTTTGGAATTTTTGGGAATTTGAGATGAAGCACTTTCTCATTCCCCTATCTCAATCGGAATTAGCAGAATTAGATAAACAAAATAATTGCACAATTTAAATCATTTTGATTCACTTACTTGGAGTTGGAGTCCGAGATGTTCTTCTTAGTCTTTCTTCACTCCCAGCATTTCTTGTATTTTTTTAGTCTGGGTTTCTGGTTGTTTGAATTGATCCACTGTTTCACCACCCTGATCTCAATCGGAAATAGCAGAATTAGGTAAAAAAGAATCCACAATTTAAATCATTTTGATTCACTTACTTGGAGTCGGAGACGCTCTTCTTCTTTCTTCACTCCCAGGATTTCTTGTAGTGTCTGAGTAAGGATTTCTGGTTGTTTGAATTGAATACGTGAATAGCTGAATGCACCATGCATATATGTATGGGTTGTTATAATAATAATAATTAATACACTTTTGGAGAGAGAGAGAGAGAGAGAGAGAGAGAGAGAGAGAGAGAGAGAGAGGTAATCTTGAGAAGTTTCCCGCCCATTTTATTATTTTAAGTTGTTAAAATTAGCTAAATAGCCTCTGTTCGGATTGTAGTTTTTTTTCCGTTAATAAACCAAATCTTAAACTACACAATTCCCCAAATCAATATTTAATTATACATATTTTCTTCAAATTCATTTTCAACCAAACATTTTTATAGTTCCCATCACTTTTCACACTTTTTAATAACTTTTCAACATCACATTTTCCTAAAAACTCAAAATTCATCAAAAAAACTCTTAAAGAAACGTGAGTTGGAGTTTAAAGTGAAAGATTAAGACAAAAAAGAAAGAGTGAAGGCGGTTGAAATGAAAAAATGAATTACTAGTCAACTCGGTTACTCGGACATAAAAATTTCCAATTTCCAATTGTTTTTGGATTTCATAAAACAGGAGAAGTGTACGAATATTGAATTACAAATCATATATCCAATTAAAAGTAGATTTTAATCTATAAAATTTAACTACAATTTCAGCACAAATAGAACAGTAAACAATAAACTGTAGGAACAGTAGACTACGATGCTACATGAATGTAGAAATCAACGTACAGAGCGGCATTATTCGAACAGTAAGTAAACTATAAGAACAGTAACAACGTAGAAATCAACGTATGGAGTAGCATTATTCGAACAGTAAACTATAAGAACAGTAAAAAAAACTATATATTCAAGTGGTAAATTGAAGAATGCATTGTTTCGGTTATCTACTTATCTATCATCCAACTTCGAACCGTCCTTCACGGAGATGTCAAGTTGATAAAATCAACAGCATCTTGTGGCATTTTTGTTTAATCCTTTGATGAGGATTCATCTGAGGACTTGTTGTTGCTGGAGGGAGTTCTTTTACGGCATGGAATCCAGTCATAAAGAACTTTCAAGAAATCAAACACCGAACGTCTATATTTACTGGAGATTTTTGGAATTTTTGGGAATTTGAGATGAAGCACTTTCTCGTTCCCCTATCTCAAACGGAAATAGCAGAATTAGATAAACAAAATAATTGCACAATTTAAATCATTTTGATTCACTTACTTGGAGTTGGAGTCCGAGATGTTCTTCTTATTCTTTCTTCACTCCCAGCATTTCTTGTAGTTTTTTAGTCTGGGTTTCTAGTTGTTTGAATTGATCCACTGTTTCACCACCCTGATCTCAATCGGAAATAGAAGAATTAGGTAAAAAAGAATCCACAATTTAAATCATTTTGATTCACTTACTTGGAGTCGGAGACGCTCTTCTTCTTTCTTCACTCCCAGGATTTCTTGTAGTGTCTAAGTTAGGACTTCTGGTTGTTTGAATTGAATACGTGAATAGCTGAATGCACCATGCATATATGTATGGGTTGTTATAATAATAATAATTAATACACTTTTGGAGAGAGAGAGAGAGAGAGAGAGTTAGAGAGAGGTAATCTTGAGAAGTTTCCCGCCCATTTTATTATTTTAAATTGTTAAAATTAGCTAAATAGCCTCTGTTCGGATTGTAGTTTTTTTTCCGTTAATAAACCAAATCTTAAAATACACAATTCCCCAAATCAATCTTTAATTATACATATTTTCTTCAAATTCATTTTCAACCAAACATTTTTATAGTTCCCATCACTTTTCACACTTTTTAATAACTTTTCAACATCACATTTTCCTAAAAACTCAAAATTCATCAAAAAAACTCTTAAAGAAACGTGAGTTGGAATTTAAAGTGAAAGATTAAGACAAAACAGAAAGAGTGAAGGCGGTTGAAATGAAAAAATGAATTACTAGTCAACTCGGTTACTCGGACATAAAAATTTCTAATTTCCAATTGTTTTTGGATTTTATAAAACAGGAGAAGTGTACGAATATTGAATTACAAATCATATATCCAATTAAAAGTAGATTTTAATTTATAAAATTTAACTACAATTTAAGTACACATAGAATAGTAAACAGTAAACTGCAGGATTAGTAGACTACAACGCTACATCAACATAGAAATCAACGTGAAAAGCAGCATTATTCGAACAGTAAGTAAACTATAAGAACGGTAATAACGTAGAAATCAACGTATGGAGTAGCATTATTCGAACAGTAAACTATAAGAACAGTAAAAAAAACTATATATTCAAGTGGTAAATTGAAGAATGGATTGTTTCAGTTATCTACTTATCTATCATCCAACTTCGAACCGTCCTTCACGGAGATGTCCAGTTGATAAAATCAACAGCATCTTGTGGCATTTTTGTTTAATCCTTTGATGAGGATTTATCTGAGGACTTGTTGTTGCTGGAGGGAGTTCTTTTACGGCTTGGAATCCAGTCATAAAGATCTTTCAAGAAATCAAACACCGAACGTCTATATTTACTGGAGATTTTTGGAATTTTTGGGAATTTGAGATGAAGCACTTTCTCGTTCCCCTATCTCAATCGAAAATAGCAGAATTAGATAAACAAAATAATTGCACAATTTAAATCACTTTGATTCACCTACTTGGAGTTGGAGTCCGAGATGTTCTTCTTCGTCTTTCTTCACATCCAGCATTTCTTGTAGTTTCTGAGTCTGGGTGTCTGGTTGTTTGAATTGATCCACTGTTTCACCACCCTGATCTCAATCGGAAATAGCAGAATTAGGTAAAAAAAATCCACAATTTAAATCATTTTGATTCACTTACTTGGAGTGGGAGACTCTCTTCTTCTTTCTTCACTCCCAGCATTTCTTGTAGTGTCTGAATGAGGATTTTTGGTTGTTTGAGTTGAATACGTGAATAGCTGAATGCACCATGCATATATGTATGGGTTGTTATAATAATAATAATAATTAATACATTTTTAGAGAGAGAGAGAGGTAATCCTGAGAAGTTTCCCGCCCATTTTATTATTTAAAGTTGTTAAAATTAGCTAAATAGCCTCTGTTCGGATTGTAGTTTTTTTTTGGTTAATAAACCATATTTTAAACTACACAACAAACTATACATATTTTCTTCAAATTCATTTTCAACCAAACATTTTTATAGTTCCCATCATTTTTCACACTTTTTAATAACTTTTCAACATCACATTTTCCTAAAAACTCAAAATTCATCAAAAAAACTCTTAAAGACACGTGAGTTGGAATTTAAGGTGACAGATTAAGACAAAACAGAAAGAGTGAAGGCGGTTGAAATGGAAAAAATGAATTACTAGTCAACTCGGTTACTCGGACATAAAAATTTCCAATTTCCAATTTCCAATTGTTTTTGGATTTCATAAAACAGGGGAAGTGTACGAATATTGAATTACAAATCATATATCCAATTAAAATTAGATTTTTATCTATAAAATTTAACTACAATTTCAGTACACATAGAACAGTAAATTGAAACTGTAGGAATAGTAGACTACGATGCTACATCAACGTAGAAATCAACGTGCAGAGCAGCATTATTCGAACGGTAAGTAAACTATAAGAACAGTAACAACGTAGAAATCAACGTATGGAGTAGCATTATTCTAACAGTAAACTATAAGAACAGTAAAAAACTATATATTCAAGTGGTAAATTGAAGAATGGATTGTTTCGGTTATCTACTTATCTATCATCCAACTTCGAACCGTCCTTCACTGAGATGTCCGGTTGATAAAATCAACAGCATCTTGCGGCATTTTTGTTTAATCCTTTGATGAGGATTCATCTGAGGACTTGTTTTTCTTGGAGGGAGTTCTTTTACGGCTTGGAATCAAGTCATAAAGATCTTTCAAGATATCAAACACCGAACGTCTATATTTACTGGGGATTTTTTGAATTTTTGGGAATTTGAGATGAAGGACTTTCTCATTTCCCTATCTGAATCGGAAATAGCAGAATTAGATAAACAAAGTAATTGCACAATTTAAATCATTTTGATTCACTTACTTGGAGTTGGAGTCCGAGATGTTCTTCTTCGTCTTTCTCCACTCCCAGCATTTCTTGTAGTTTCTGAGTCTGGGTTTCTGGTTGTTTGAATTGATCCACTATTTCACCACCCTAATCTCAATTGGAAATAGTATAATTAGGTAAAAAAAAATCCACAATTTAAATCATTTTGATTCACTTACTTGGAGTCGGAGACGCTCTTCTTATTTCTTCACTCCAAGCATTTCTTGTAGTGTCTGAGTTAGGATTTCTGGTTGTTTGAATTGAATACTTGAATAGCTGAATGCACCATGCATATATATATGGGTTGTTATAATAATAATAATTAATACAGTTTTAGACAGAGAGAGAGAGGTAATCCGGAGAAGTTTCTCGCCCATTTTATTATTTTAAGTTGTTAAAATTAGCTAAATAGCCTCTGTTCGGATTGTAGTTTTTTTTTTTTTTGGTTAATAAACCAAATTTTAAACTACACAATTCCCCCAATCAATCTCTAACTATACATATTTTCTTCAAATTCATTTTCAACCAAACATTTTTATAGTTCCAATCACTTTTCACACTTTTTAATAACTTTTAAACATCACATTTTCCTAAAAACTCAAAATTCACCAAAAACACTCTTAAAGAAACGTGAGTTGGAATCTAAAGTGAAAGATGAAGACAATATAGAATGAGTGAAGGAGGTTGAAATGAAAAAATGAATTACGAGTCAACTCGGTTACTCGGACACAAAAATTTCCAATTTCCAATTTCCAATAGTTTTTGGATTTCATAAAACAGGAGAAGTGTGCGAATATTGAATTACAAATCATATATCCAATTAAAAGTAGATTTTAATCTACAAAATTTAACTACAATTTCAGTACACATAGAACAGTAAACATTAAACTGTAGGAATAGTAGACTACGATGCTACATCAACGTAGAAATCAACGTGCAGAGCAGCATTATTCGAACGGTAAGTAAACTATAAGAACAGTAACAATGTAGAAATCAACGTATGGAGTAGCATTATTAGAATAGTAAAAAACTATATATTCAAGTGGTAAATTGAAGAATGGATTGTTTCGGTTATCTACTTATCTATCATCCAACTTCGAATCGTCCTTCACTGAGATGTCCGGTTGATAAAATCAACAGCATCTTGCGGCATTTTTGTTTAATCCTTTGATGAGGATTCATCTGAGGACTTGTTGTTGCTGGAGGGAGTTCTTTTACGGCTTGGAATCAAGTCATAAAGATCTTTCAAGAAATCAAACACCGAACGTCTATATTTACTGGGGATTTTTTGAATTTTTCGGAATTTGAGATGAAGGACTTTCTCATTCCCCGATCTGAAACGAAAATAGCAGAATTAGATAAACAAAGTAATTGCACAATTTAAATCATTTTGATTCACTTAGTTGGAGTTGGAGTCCGAGATGTTCTTCTTCGTCTTTCTTCACTCCCAGCATTTCTTGTAGTTTCTGAGTCTGGGTTTCTGGTTGTTTGAATTGATCCACTTTTTCACCACCCTGATCTCAATCGAAAATAGCAGAATTAGGTAAAAATGAATCCACAATTTAAATCATTTTGATTCACTTACTTGGAGTCGTAGACGCTCTTCTTCTTTCTTCACTCCTAGCATTTCTTGTAGTGTCTGAGTTAGGATTTCTGGTTGTTTGAATTGAATACGTGAATAGCTGAATGCATCATGCATATATGTATGGGTTGTTATAATAATAATAATAATAATTAATACAGTTTTAGAGAGAGAGAGAGGTAATCCTGAGAAGTTTCCCGCCCATTTTATTATTTTAAGTTGTTAAAATTAGCTAAATAGCCTCTGTTCGGATTGTAGTTTTTTTTTTGGTTAATAAACCAAATTTTAAACTACACAATTCCCCAAATCAATCTCTAAATAAACATATTTTCTTCAAATTCATTTTCAACCAAACATTTTTATAGTTCCCATCACTTTTCATTTTATTATTTTATAATCCTGAGAAGTTTCCCTTCCATTTTATTATTTTAAGTTGTAAAAATTAGCTAATAGCCTCTGTTCGGGTTTTTTTTTTTTTTTTGTTAATAAACCAAATTTTAAACTACAAAATTCCCCAAATCAATATCTAATTATACATATTTTCTTCAAATTCATATGCAACTAAACATTTTTATAGTTCACATCACTTTTCACAATTTTTAATAAGTTTTTAACATCACATTTTCCTAAAAACTCAAAATTCATCAAAAAAACTCTTAAAGAAACGTGAGTTGGAATTTAAAGTGAAAGATGAAGACAAAACAGAAAGAGTGAAGGCGGTTGAAATGAAAAAATGAATTACTAGTCAACTCGGTTACTCGGACATAAAAGTTTCCAATTTCCAATTTCCAATTGTTTTTGGATTTCATAAAACATGAGAAGTGTACGAATATTGAAATACAAATCATATATCCAATTAAAAGTAGATTTTAATCTATAAAATTTAACTACAATTTCAGTACACATAGAACAGTAAACAGTAAACTGTAGAAATAGTAGACTACGATGCTACATCAACATAGAAATCAACGTGCAGAGCAGCATTATTCGAACGGTAAGTAAACTATAAGAACAGTAACAACGTAGAAATCAACGTATGGAGTAGCATTATTAGAACAGTAAACTATAAGAACAGTAACAACGTAGAAATCAACGTATGGAGTAGCATTATTAGAACAGTAAACTATAAGAACAGTAAAAAACTATATATTCAAGTGGTAAATTGAAGAATGGATTGTTTCAGTTATCTACTTATCTATCATCCAACTTCTAACCGTCCTTCACAGAGATGTCCGGTTGATAAAATCAACAGCATCTTGTGGCATTTTTTTTTATTCCTTTGATGAGGATTCATCTGAGGACTTGTTGTTGCTGGAGGGAGTTCTTTTACGGCTTGGAATCAAGTCATAAAGATCTTTCAAGAAATCAAACACCGAAGGTCTATATTTACTGGGGATTTTGGAAATTTTTGGGAATATGAGATGAAGGACTTTCTCATTCCCCTATCTGAATCGGAAATAGCAGAATTAGGAAAAAAAAAATAACGGCACAATTTAAATCATTTTGATTCACTTTCTTGGAGTTGGAGTTCGAGATGTTCTTCTTCGTCTTTCTTCACTCCAAGCATTTCTTGTAGTTTCTGAGTCTGGGTTTCTGGTTGTTTGAATTGATCCACTTTTTCACCACCCTGATCTCAATTGAAAATAGTAGAATTAGGTAAAATAAGTCCACAATTTAAATCATTTTGATTCACTTACTTGGAGTCGGAGACGCTCTTCTTCTTTCTTCACTCCCAGCATTTCTTGTCGTGTCTGAGTTTGGATTTCTGGTTGTTTGAATTGAATACGTGAATACCTGAATGCATCATGCATATATGTATAGGTTGTTATAATAATAGTAATAATAATAATAATAATTAATACAGTTGTAGAGAGAGAGAGAGAGAGAGAGAGAGAGAGAGAGAGAGAGAGAGAGAGGTAATCCTGAGAAGTTTCCCTTCCATTTTATTATTTTAAGTTGTTAAAATTAGCTAATAGCCTCTGTTCGGGTTATAGTTTTTTTTTTTTTTTTTGGTTAATAAACCAAATTTTAAACTACAAAATTCCCCAAATCAATCTCTAATTATACATATTTTCTTCAAATTCATATGCAACTAAACATTTTTATAGTTCCCATCACTTTTCACACTTTTTAATAACTTTTCAACATCACATTTTCATAAAAACTCAAAATTCATCAAAAAAACTCTTAAAGAAACGTGAGTTGGAATTTAAAGTGAAAGATGAAGACAAAACAGAAAGTGTGAAGGCGGTTGAAATGAAAAAATGAATTACTAGTCAACTCGGTTACTCGGACATAAAAATTTCCAATTTCCAATTGTTTTTGGATTTCATAAAACAGGAGAAGTGTACGAATATTGAATTACAAATCATATATCCAATTAAAAGTAGATTTTAATTTATAAAATTTAACTACAATTTCAGTACACATAGAACAGTAAACAGTAAACTGTAGGAATAGTAGACTACGATGCTACATCAACATAGAAATCAACGTGCAGAGCAGCATTATTCGAACGGTAAGTAAACTATAAGAACAGTAACAACGTAGAAATCAACGTATGGAGTGGCATTATTTGAACAGTAAACTATAAGAACAGTAAAAAACTATATATTCATTTGGTAAATTGAAGAATGGATTGTTTTCGTTATCTACTTATCTATCATCCAACTTCGAACTGTCCTTCACGGAGATGTCCGGTTGATAAAATCAACAGCATCTTGCGGCATTTTTGTTTAATCCTTTGATGAGGATTCATCTGAGGACTTGTTGTTGCTGGAGGGAGTTCTTTTACGACTTGGAATCAAGTCATAAAGATCTTTCAAGAAATCAAACACCGAACGTCTATATTTACTAGGGATTTTGGGAATTTTTGGGAATTTGAGATGAAGGACTTTCTCATTCCCCTATCTGAATCGGTAATAGCAGAATTAGGTAAAAAAAATAATTGCACAATTTAAATCATTTTGATTCACTTACTTGGAGTTGGAGTTCGAGATGTTCTTCTTCGTCTTTCTTCACTCCCAGCATTTCTTGTAGTTTCTGAGTCTGGGTTTCTGGTTGTTTGAATTGATCCACTTTTTCACCACCCTGATCTCAATCGGAAATAGTAGAATTAGGTAAAAAAAATCCACAATTTAAATCATTTTGATTCACTTACTTGGAGTTGGAGACGCTATTCTTCTTTCTTCACTCCCAGCATTTCTTGTAGTGTCTTAGTTAGGATTTCTGGTTGTTTGAATTGAATACGTGAATGCATCATGCATATATGTATAGGTTGTTATAATAATAATAATTAATACAGTTGGAGAGAGAGAGAGAGAGAGAGAGAGAGAGAGAGAGAGAGAGAGAGAGAGAGAGAGAGGTAATCCTGAGAAGTTTCCCGCCCATTTTGTTATTTTAAGTTTAGCTAATAGCCTCTGTTCGGATTATAGTTTTTTTTGGTTAATAAACCAAAATTTAAACTATACAATTTCCCAAATCAATCTCTAATGATACATATTTTTTATCTCCACTTTTTAACCATTCATGTACCTCGAAAAACGTGAAAAAAATTGATTTTTAAACTCATTCAACCGCCGACCAGAGGCAACTAATTTTAGTAATTACACCTGTGCGATGCACGGAAGATATAATTAACAACTATTTATTGAATAAGTTGTAAAAGTACAATGCCCGACATCAATTGTGCATTCATATATAATTAAAAATACTAAAAAAAGTATAATACCAAATTGCGACTAGCATATTTCTTTTAACATTTAATTGTTCATTCTCTAGTTTACTTTGTCTATTTAGACGAAGTAAGATATGAACATGTGATTTAACTTGTACTTTACAATTTAGATTTGATTATTGAAATTGAGCTTTCGATTTTTTGATTTCTAAAAATTGAAATGTGTACAATTTTCAAATAAAATCAAATGAAGAGGCTAATAGATATTTATAGAATTAATTTATCGACTCCTCATATAACACTATAAGAATTTGTACTATCTATCTTAATGCAATAAATGATATTTATATATTAAACAAATATTTCATTTCATTACATTACATTACATGTAAAAATATATTACGAACAAAATTTACCAAACATTTTAAGAAGTAAAAAATTGCTCAAACTTAAATTAAATGTTGCAATTATTAAACTTACACGTGACAAATTTATATGCAGTTATATATTTAAATGAATGTAACAAATAAATAATATGAAATACAAATTTTAATTAAATTTTATTGAATGAATATTATAAATATAATTAATTTCATATACAAAAAATCATCTATACATCTAAATTTATAAATTGGGGTTTAATCCACATGACATAAGATTTTCTCTTATTCATATAAAATTGATTCTTAGAAAATAAATTTTTTAATGTTCATTTTCAATCACACATTCTTTAAAATTCATTTTTCACAATTGCGCATAATATTTTTGTTCATGTTAAATAAACGTGTTGATCATATTCTATTTTTGAATAGAATGATTTTGCAAACACCTTCTATCTTACAAATTGAACCAATAAGTTTATCGAAACGTAAAGTTGTAGAGAATTAAATGATTTAATTGAATTTATTTAGGAAGATCAAATATCTATTATTTCTTTCAATTTGATAAGAAAAAGACTCAAAATTAATCGTTTAGGTCAAATGAATTTAAGTAAGAATTGATAGGTGTAGCGTACCCGTTCCTCAAGGGCTGCCGGCCGTCTACTCATGGTCTTTCCACTCCCCCCTGGTCGTCCTGCTCCTCAAAGGCTGGCAGCCTCGTTTCCAGGAAGTGGATTTTTGCTTCCCCAGGGATTCGAACCTTGTACCTAGGGGTTAAGTACAAACTTCATGGAATCCCTGGTACCATTAGACCACTTGGTGTTTATGACTTCTAATGATGTTTATATTTTTTTTACAAGGAACACACCAGTCAAAACACACCCAACGAAGTTGGGCAAAGCAAGAATAGGGTCAAGTTCATCCAAACGCATTTCAAATGGAAGCTTCAAAGCTATAAGTATCTCCACTAAACCTGGGAAGTTCTCATTCTATCTTCTTGTCTTGTTTTACTTTGTTGAATCTTTTTGAAAAACATTGAGGGCAATGTTTCTTTCTAGTTTGGGGGTGAAAAATCTCACTACTTGCTTGTTCATGCCATTCATGCTATTCATTCTATGTTTCCATTCAATTTCTTTTGGGGTTAATAAAAAAATAAATAAAATTGGAAAAAGGACATGTTTATTGCCTAGGATGTAGTATGAATCAAATCTTGCTTTAGCTTGAATTTTGGATAAAAAAAAAATGAATATTATGAACTAGTCATCACTTGCTAGGTTTCATCTGCATTGCGCACATAGCCATTACTGGATAAATAATTGTGTAGGGATTTGTTTAACACGTGTGGGGAAAGTTTTATGCACCTTGAACGTAGGAATGACTTGATAATCCCTATACTTAGACCAAGAGACATCCCAACCTTAAAAACTTAGGGGCCGTTCTCTTTGTATTTCGATTTTGAATTTTGAGTTTTGGATTTTATTTTGAATTTTGGATTTTGGTTGTTTGTTTTGAGATTGCTAAAAACCTGTTCTCTTTGTGATTTTGGAAAACTGTTTTTCAAAACAAAAAATTGAAAAATGCGTTTACTTTGCAATTTTTTGATATATTTATTTTGTGATATTTTATATGTAAAAAATCTGTTGGGAAGAAGTGGTGAAGGTAGGCTTGAACTTTTAAGTGTCTGTAGTTCCTGAAATGTGTTATTAGTTAAAGATGTCATGGTCAACGGGTATAAACCATTGACAGCATAAAAATAGAAAAATGCT
Source organism: Ligustrum vulgare (assembly GCA_963555705.1). NCBI lineage: Eukaryota > Viridiplantae > Streptophyta > Magnoliopsida > Lamiales > Oleaceae > Ligustrum > Ligustrum vulgare. Next base: position 25,993,356 of record OY743188.1, read on the forward strand.
GAAGATCTTATTCTACTCTTCAAAAGCCTTTTTTACTCGAGTAATTAAGTCTGAGGGGTCTTTCAAACCTTCTGCCTAAATTCGTTTGGCTTAGGAGTTATGGACCTAAAGCACACTAGAGGGTCAATTAGAAAGCAAGTACGGAGAGTGGACTTACACATAAGGCCCAAAAACCTCTCTAACTTTTCTTTTTAAGCCTTAATGACTCGAGTTATTAAATCTGATGGGTCTTTCAAACCTGGTGCCCTAAAGTCATCTGGTTTGGGAGTCACCGACCTAAAGCTCACTACATGGGTCATATAAAAAGCAAGTATGAAAAGTTCTGTACAAATATGGTAAAAGATATGGATAAAAACAGAAAAAGTCGTCCATAAAAAAAATAAAAAATAAAAAATAAAATTACTTTGTATAAACTTATTAATTGAGACTTTGATACTAAAGGCATGGATTAGGGAACCGCTTTCTATTGATTGTTTGGGTAGATTTAACTAATTTTGACCACCTACTATGAAAAAATGCAAATTTTTTATGTTTAGAAACCACATGAATAGAAGGAAACTTGGATTTTGAGAGAAAAACAGTAAGTTGTGATCATCCATTAGCGATGCAAGGAAAATAATTAGATTGATTAGGGTGACCACATAAGATTCGTGCTTGATTGTGTATAACAAGCTACACAGTGTTAGGTATATCCTTTGCATGAGCAAGAGTTTGATATTGGTTATTCATACACACACTTGAAGATTTGGCATAAGATAACTAGAAATTATTTTACTATGTTGATCATGAATCTTGCTGAAATGTGAATTGATTTGGACTATTGAGGCATATGATATACATGTTAACAAAACAAAAATAATTGCTTTATGTTATTTTGATTTATTAGTTTACTTTACATTGTTCGAGGACGAACAATAGTTTTAGTTTGAGGGTACTTGATAAGTGTATTTTATATACTTATTTATATGTCTAAATTAGAATAAATTATTGTCATTTTAGAATATTTGTTATTTAATTTGTGTTCATTTGTTACTTTGTAGAAAATATCCCAAAAGATGAAGAACAAAGCAATTAATGGGAAAAATATACAATTGGATTAATTGGAGCTAAATTGAGCAATTGAGAAGTTTGTAACGTCTATCGGGAAACATGTATGATTCCAAAGTGAATAAAACAGAAGTTGGAGGACCCAATTTAAGAAGTTGAAAGCTAAAATGAGCAAATTGAGAAGATTCCAAAGTTTGGGGACTAAATCGCAACAATTGGAAGTTGAGGATGGAAGGTGCAATTAAAAGTCAGGGACCAACTTATATAGATGGAAAAGTGGAAAATTGCATTTTAGTCTGAAGACAAATGATCGCGGCATCAAAGGTGTGCGATCGCATGACCCCTTGGAATTATGACCAGAGAGTTTTGAGTTGTATCGCGCGACTCTCTGCTGGACCGCGATTTAGGCTTTTTTCGAGATTTTCAATAGATTTTTCTTCTCTTTAACCTAAGTCTTTCCAACAATTATAAATACAACATGAGAGGCATGAAATCTGGACCTTTGCCTCTCCAAAGAACGAGCCACAATAGAGAGTTCAACATCAAATTCTTTGGGAACCAAGCATTGCAAATGGACGAAAATTGAAGATAATTAAAGAATCAAAACTTGATGCAAGCGTTTCTTTCTTTATATTGTTTTCAATGATTTTTTTATTCTATTGTTTTTGCTCTCTCATTATGATGTGTAACTAAATTTTATGTTGGTATGAACGATGTAGCCTAGTCATATTATTTTAATTCAAAGTTCCAATGTTTTAATGTTTTGTTACATGTATTGATTTATTATTGTTTTTAATACTTGAATTACTTGATCACCAATTCATGATATATTGGTTATTTTCAGAATACGAGAGGTGAGTTAATAACTTAGAATGTGGTAATAAATTCGATAATTGAACAAGAGATAGATATATACTTTTGTTATTATTGCGATCGTGTGTGAATTCTTGCATGTTATGCATCTAGATAAGGAATATTCAGACCGCTGTAGAGATACATGGTTGACTAAATTATGTAGAATTGATTTAAACTCGAGAGAAGAATTTCAATAAACATTTAATGAATTTGATCGAATGCATATTTAAGAAATAAAACTGGAATTAAAATTGATTTAATTGGCTAGATGAAATCAGGATTCCCAACTACTTTACAATCGTTTTTAAAACAAAAGCAATTTTACAATTTTATTTCTTCAGTTTAATTTTTTAGTTTTAGTTTACAATCTCAAAGAAATTCATTAGTTCAAATAGGGTTAAGAGCTAACATATTTCAATACTTAATAGCAGTCTCTGTGGGAACGATAATCCAGACTCCTAGGTCCACTTTATTACTTCTCACGACCCGTACACTTACCAAGATATTTCGCATCGCGAGATATCAGTGAATACCAGTCAACAAATAAAGATATCCTATCTTTGACTTCTTAGGTGAAAAGTATTTAGTATGATGATTTTTGGTTAAGTACACAGATCATCTCTGTATTATGAGATTTCAGGTATAACCCAGTAATGATATCAAAAGAACTATAAATCAGATCAATAACGAACTGAAACTATAACGAAATAAATTCACGTCAAGTTCGGTGCTGATCTGATGGTCAGGTCGGAATACGATATGTAAACAACAAGAGTTTAGAGAATTTTCTTCTATTAATTGCCCTTGAATGAGCATTTACGTCTCCTATTTATGGTAAGGTAGGAGATAAAACATAATTATTGCAACACATCACATCTGCAGCGTGTGATTGACCTTGATGAATGACATTTCTGACAGACTAACATCAAATGATTATACTGACTTATCACAGAAAATGATGATTACTGACACATAATGCGGCTGATTTGACCATCCTGCAGAGACCCCATTTTCACCTCGGTTGGCCATCACATCGATTCCCATCAGCTCAGTCAGTATCACCTCGGTTAGTATCACCTTGGCCTCACCAAAGCACCTCTCTCATCCAGTTCATGTCGGTTATATAAATCACCTCGGCCATTTTGAGTTAGGTGTTGACCCATTGTACATTGAACCCGCTATCCACCTCAGCATGATACGCAACAACAATTGTAAGCAAATATTCAACAAACTGACTCACTAGCTACTACAAATACGCAAATATTTAACAAAGTCGCCTCATTACATATTTCATAAGTTCTAAATAATTCAAAATTCAGCATCCATAATCATAAATTATAATTCATTAGTTGATTCATTATTTCAGTTGATTTATAAAATCATAAATATTCAATAAAGTCACTAAGAAAGGAATTACGAAATAGGAATGTAACATTTTACAAACTAGTTGACTATTTTCATAAGTCTTTTCAACCAGTAAGAAATAATAAAATCAAAAAAAATTAAAATTTTTGTGGGTCACAGGCCCCACTGTGCGATTTTTATTTTTTATTTTTGGTAGGAACTCATAATGAGAGGAAAGAACTATGAAATTTGTCACTCTTGTAGACAAGCGGAGCATTGGTTGGTTGATTGCCCAATGATGCCCTAAATGTAGAGATGACTTCGTGAGATTGGTTGAGATGGAGAAATGGGCTTCGAATAGAGGATGGTTTTTCTTATCTTGTAATCGATAGTATTGTTGATACTTCAAGTGACACGACAAGGAATCGTATAAACGCATTGAATTAAAGAACGAGGCAATATTTACAATGCTTAACTAATGTATTTTATATTTAGCAAACATGTGTAATGTGGTAGATGGAAATGGCAATCTACATTTAGCATGTAAACATCAATATGTGTAGAAATCTTCAATTCTGTAGTGGATTTATCTCTTTCGTGATTCTAGTATGTCCATTGTTGTAATTGGGAGTCAACTTTACCTACAATCAATATTTCGGCCTTAATTATCATTATATTCCTAGTACATTTATATATATATATATATATATATATATATATATATATATATCAATCATCGTACCTCTTATAAAAGTGGCTAAAGAGGAGAAATTTTTTGGACGATTATGCCCTCAAAATTATCTTAAAATGCCTATCAACACCCCTTATAAAAGTTGTTAAAGAGGAGAAACTTTTTTGGACGATTATGCCCTCAAAATTATCTTAAAATGTCTAATCTACCCTTAATGACCATTAAATTAATTAATCACGAATAACTCCCCTCTCTTTATTTACCACCAGGAACTTCAGGCGTTAGAAAACTTCCCTCTCTTGCTTCGGTTCACTGTCACTGAATCGCTCACCTCTACAACTGCGCCTTCTCCTTTTCCTAAGCCGACCAGGAACTTCAGGCGTAAGAAAAACTTCCCTCTATTGTTTCGATTCGTTGGTTCACTATCACTCACTCACCTCTACCACTGTGCCTTCTCCTTTTCCTAAACCGAGAAAAAGAGTAATTCTTCCATGGCAGACAATATGGTTCAAGGATGAGTAGAAAAGAAGTCATTTCTAGGAGTTATAGTTCCCTTCCCTTTTCATCGGATTGATTGTTTTTGGAGTACAGAGATTGAGAATCAAGTGTAACTTGGTACAAAAATGCCTTTCTTAAAAAAAAAAAAAAAAATTATTTCTGTGGTTTTTATTTTTTATTTTTTTGGGTTTCTTAATTACATTAGATCTTTGTCAATATGTGATATCCATTGATATTAATCATAATTCATATAGTGGTCATTGCAGATCTATATAGTGTGTTATGTTTTTTCTCATTTACAAAAGCTTCATCTGTAAATCCTAGAAATAGAAATATGTTAATCTCTGTTTGTTAAAATTTTGGTGTTTAAAAACATGTTTTTTTATATTTTCTAGGTAAGATGTGTGGTTGAAAAGTGGAAAGAGAAATATGTGTGGATAAAAGATGATTTGGGAAATTGTGTTTTTAAAAACTTTTTTTTTTTCACTTTTGCCAAACAAAGGCTGATTTTTTTTTTCATTTATAAAGTGATTATTTTCAGCTGCAGATTTTTTAATGCATTTTTAAGTTATAGTGTTATTGTTGATTTACAATTCATTGCTCACAGTGGTGCTTCTTAGAGTGGGTAGGATCTAAGAAAAAAATACATGGTGTGAAATCTAAAATCAAGTCCACAGATAGCTCGATTGCTGAAGATGTAACAAATTTCTCTAACCCCTTCAACGCATATCTATATTGTGTGTTATGTTTTTCTCATTTACAAAAGCTTCAACTGTAGAAAGTAGAAATAGAAATATGTTATGTTTTTCTCAACTGCAAATTGTTTAATGTTTTATTAAGTTTTGATGTAATTGTTGATTTATGATTCATTGATCGTAGTGGTTCTTCTGCTCCATGATTCGAAGGATGTAGATGGAGGAGAAGAGAAAAAACAAGCTAGAGATTAAAAGAGGAGCTATTGCATTGGTATATATTTCAAATTTTTCTTTGCCTATAATCGTGTTTTTTTGCTTGGTGAATTAAAGTAAATTTAGATGAAGGAGGAGAAAAAACAAGCTAGAGTTTTGAAAATGAGCTATTGCATCGGTATGTATTTCAATTTTGACTTACCTTGATCGGATTTTTTGCTTGGTCATTGAATTGAAGTAAATTTCTCCCGAAATGTGTAGTAATCAATTTTATGATAAATTTTCCAATAAACCTTATATGTGAATCTTTACTCATTACTTCTGATTGAATTTTTTTTTGCTTGGTTTTTTAATTAGAATAAATTTAACTGAAGGTGTAGTTATATTCAAAAGGTTATTCAATCGAAACCCAATCATTTATCCTTAACATAAATGTTTAAAAGCATTATTTCTTGCAAAGTCATCTGTTGTCTTGATTTATACAAATCAGAAATTCGGGAGAAATAAGAAAAAATATTGACAACGGAGGAGATGATGGATAGAGGGGTGCGGGAATCTTCTATTACACCTTCAAGTATATTTATTTATTTATTTACTTATATACACTGAATTGCGATTTTAAGTGTTTTTATGAATGCTGTAGTGAATTTAAATGACATGATTTTGGGGATTTGCTGTTATGATGCTAGATAGTATGTCGACTATGATTACCTATTTCCCTTTCAGTATTCTGGTAGTATTTTTTCTAAGTTGCTTGTTGTAAAAACTTTTACATTGCTGTAAGGGGAGCAATTGAAACATTAAGGGGAAATAATGTACATGCCTTCTTCTTGGACCTTCAGGATCGTAGGTGACATGCCTTGGAAACTCTTTATTAAAATTCTCCTTTATCTGATTATTGAATTGTTGAGTTTATTTTCAAAATTTAATTTACTTTTTGGGTGGTGAAAATTTGATTAAAAGAGTTGAAAGGCCCCCTTTTGATTTCTTAGGTTTTATTGGATTTTGAATGGGGCAAATGGATGCAATTCTGAATCTTGAAGCACTTCCTTTGGGAATTGCTGTGGTTATTGTCGTCCTCACTTTGTTGTTCATTAGATGATATGTGAATGATTATAAGAGGAGATCTTTGGGCCTCCTTTCTCCACCAGGTGCTTTTGATAACTCACTTCGTTACCAGTCTTAATTCTCTCTACTGGATGAATTGATTATTTGAATGGTGATGATTTGGAAAATGTTTGGTCTCGAACGTTTAATGATTTGAGTACATGACTCAATTGATAATTAGATTTAGAGATTATTATGTGTCATTCCTGTATTCCTTAATCACCGGAAATAGAGGACATAAAAAAAGTCTATGTTTTACAAGTATAAATGAGAAATATTATATTGAATGTAGAGATGCCAGGGCTGCCATTGATTGGAAATTTGCTTCAATTAAAAGAGAAGAAACCCACTTCCCAAAAAAAAAAAAAAAAAGAGAGAAGAAACCTTACAAGACTTTTACCAAATGGGACGAGGGATATGCTCCTGTCTATTCTATCAGAACAGGCTACAAGCCTACAACTATATTGTTGTACTAAACTCCTATGATGTTGCCAAGGAGGTAATAAATGTAACGCCCCGAGTTCCGAGAAACGCGGGAACGTCACTTTTCTAAATTCTGGAATAAACTTTATTGTGGAAAATGACTAAATATTAAATATCACATTTAATAAATCAAAGTTTAGCGATAATTCCAAATTAAATAGAATAATTCTTACAAACTTATTAAAAATAAAAATTCTTGATAAAATGAAATTGTTTATTTCGAAATCCACGACTTTCAAAAATAATATCCAAATTATATTCTTCGCCATTGCCCATCAATCGCCTCCGTCACCGAAATCTGCAAATTTGTTAAAACAACGGGGTGAGCATTTCAAAATGAAATACTCAGTAGACTCAACTCCAATAATTAATCTACAAGATAATTGGACAAGTAATCATGCAAATAATGTAGTGATATTCTTTTCTTATTCATAGGCATCACATAGTGAACGCAAATGAACCATTCTTTTCTTATAACATGCTAGCCGATAAGTTATGACGTACATAACATATATTCTCAAATTTATCTCATACGAGATATTCTTTTCTTTTCTCATGCAATTTAAGCACATAAAATCACACAAATCCACATAATCACGTGCAATTATAGTCTAAATCAATTAGTGGGGGCGAGTCTACCTTTAACGTTACGAGTTCTCAAAAATCGGAGCGGGAAGTACGTCAATCTCTTAATTCTTCAAATGATTCGTCTAGTCAAGAAAATTAATCAAATTAGTATTTTCGAAACTTGAATTTAAAGTAATTAACATAAATAAGATATAAGGATCTAATGGAATTTTAAGAGAATTGAGTTTAAAATTTAGGGACTGAAGTAGACTTTTTACAAAAAAATAAGGGCTGATTGAAATAGTTAAGAACTGCAGGGACCAAATTGTTACATACTGAAACTGAACAAAATATTTTTGAATTACAAGGGGCTGAAATAACATCCCTTTAAAAGTGAGGACCAAAACCCACGAATATGAAAAATGGGGACTGAAACGGATGTATTTCGAAACTTGGGGCTGAGTGGGCAAAATTTTGAAAACTTAAAATAACAAAATCATTTTTATTTCTCTCTTTCTCAAATCGGCAAGAGAGAGAGATGCAGTGAGGTCGCGGCGAACGACAGAAAGGAGGGACTCCGCCCTCCGGTTTCCACCGCCGACCGGAGGCGGCGGTAGGGCCACCTTCGCGTGGCGGCGCTGATGCAGTTGGGGGTGATTTTGGTTCTATGTGGGTGCGAAATAGGAGCAAACCGAGGCTTGAGGTTCCGGTTTTGGGCTGCGAGGTCGTGGATTTCCGGTGTTTAATCCGGTTAGCAGGTGGCGGTAGGTAAGTGTTTGGCTTTCTCTTGATTTATTGATTTTTCTTTGGGTTTGAATTGGGGATTTTGGCTTGGATTTGAGAGTAGGGCAGGGGCGGCTTCGAGTCGAGGTTGTGGTGGCACTGTGGATTTGAATTTACCGGCATTGGGTTACGGTTGTGTGATGGTGAATGGTGATTCGACTGGGTTGGTTTGGCAGTGGTGATGAAAATGGGTGTGCAATGGAGGTGTGGTCGGTTTAGTGCAGTGGCTGGTGGTGATGCTGAGGCAACGTGGTGGTTGGATTTTGAAATTGTGGAAATTTGGGTGCAGCAGTTGACAGGGTCGAGGGCTTACCAAGAGGTTGGAGCTTTGTGTGGTTTCTCGGTTGTGTGAGGATTGAAAGAAATAAACATAGGTTGCTGACTAATTTTGGTAGGTTAGGGTAAATTTGTGGTTTATGGAAAGATTTTGATATCCATGTTGTATGGAATGAGGAGGTAAAATTGGAAGGAAATCTGTGATTTGATAAAATCTTGCTGAATGATGAAATTAAGCAACGTGAGGGAGAAGCATGAAAGGATTGTGAATTTGGGCTTGGAGCTTGAGTCTGGGCTTTAGTGCTTGGTCCAAAGAAAATAATTCAATTTGGGAGTTAAAGGAATTTAAATTGGACAAAGATAAAAATATCGGAATAAATCAATTTGAACTTTAAAATCGTTAAAAATTTGAATTAGGATTTAAAATAGCGACATTGGTATATTTTAAATAAAATTCGGAAATTTAGTTACAATGAAGATTCATTTAATTTCATTTATAATTTGGCTAGACGAATACTCCTTTAAATTTAATTGGAAAAAGTTGTAGCGACGCGCATTTAAAGTTCTAAAAATATTTTAGAAAGAATTTGAAAATTCCCGGTCACTACAATAAAACTCTGTTGCCCTGACTATTTCTCTATGAAATGCAGGAAAGTAATTTTTGAATTTTGGGAATTAATAGGAATAATTGCTTGTGCCTTGTGGTTTAATCGTAAAATTGAATGAATATTTGCTTTCTTCTGAATATTGTTGTTAACTTCTATTGAATTCCATGACCTCTTCTGAATATTGTTGTTAACTTCTATTGAATTCCATGACTGGTTCTTCGTTTTGACTAGAACAAGCAGCATCTAAATTGGAAGAGAAATGTGCTTCCCATGGTGAACAGTTGCATAAAAGGCTTTTATGCCCCTGTTACCATCGAGATAATTCATAGGACCTGAATGGCATTCTTCAAGTGAGTGAGGAAACTGATCATCTTACAAGTAGCTAATTTTGAGGATCATCATTTTTTATATGGTTAATAACTTGTCTTTTAATTTTTTTTATTGCTCAGGAGGTTCTATATAGATACTTGAAACTTCATATTCTATGGCAACTACAGGTCACTTCTGTGAGGCTATTGTTTAATCAGACAAAAGGTTATCTTGTACAGTTGAGGCCCAACTTCTGCTCTTCTTTTGTATTTTCTTTTGTTTGGATTTGGATTTGGATATTTCGAAGGCCATTAATTGATCTGCAGTGAATAGAGCTTCGGTAGAATTCAGCAAATGGAAACCTCCCATGCCATTTCCTTCCTTATATATGGTCTGGAGGGGACCTTTTGGTTTGTCATGTACTATACATATTTTACAATTTACAAATATATTTTACCTTTTCCGTCGTTATTGATTTTTTTTTTTTTTTTTTTAAATAAATGTATTAATAGTAGATATAGTAAGACATGCTTTTCTATAGAGACGAGGATATTGAATTTCTCGAGACAACTAGAAAACGTTTTTTTTTTTGAGGGCTCACATGCTTCGTTGAATAATTCTATTAATTTAGCAGTCTGGTCTGGTTGAGATACATTTTTTCTGTTCAATAAGCAATATGTATGATGCGAAAAGGCACAACAGTCAACTACTAACGAAAGAATATTACCCTAAGTTAAACAAAGTACGAATAAGTATAATAAAATTAAAGATCTTTGTTTAGTCAATACCCAAACCTATAGTAATCATGTTGAGTAGTGAAACTCAAGATGCGTCCTTCATACAAGGTAATTAACACTACACAGCAAGGATTATACAAGTTGCGTTCTCGACTTCTTTCCGTTGCTTACATCCTACGATAGACATATCCTTCCTTCTGTTTGTTCTTCATATCAGGTATGAAATGCTATGAGAGAGCTCATAAAAAAAGATGTCAGAATGAAGAAACTGTATTAAATTAAACATACAGTGTCAAGATTTAGGTGAGAAAATGTCAAGACACTTCGTCTGTAGTTTATCACATAGTATGTGCGAGTAATATCTTGTATGTAAATTCACTTCTTCAAGAATCATTGTAACAACTAAGCTGCTAAAAATGTTAACAGTAAAGATATTTTTGTCACACACTCGAATAAGATTCCACTTATTTTAACGTTTCATCTGATCACTTTAACGGCTCCATTAATTTGAGAACTAATAATCACAAATTTTGAATATATTAAAAATGAAAAAAAAAATTATTGATCGATCACGTGCAACGCACGTACGTACCACTAGTATACCAAAAAACAGGGATACATTGAGGGAACTTATGAATTCCATTAAATAAACTTCAACAAATTCTTTCAAGACATTGAATATAAACAAAATTCATTAAATGAATTCTGCAGTAAATTCCATCAAATTAATTATGAATGAAACATGATCTATAAGCCATCTTCCATAACATAATTAACCATTTAGTTTATCTTTTCCCCAAAAAATATTGCACATGCCTAACATTTCCATGGGAAGGAATATTACTGGTACACATCCCAAATACACTGTGCATGGACATACATAAATTTCATAAACATCTCAGATACATAAAATGCAAGAGTGAAATTTGAGGCCATTTTTTCATCTTCATGACATGCATTCTCAATGTACTGTACATCACTATGGCTTCCAAGGATTCAAATCTAGAATCAGATCTCAGCATGGATGTATATACAAACCAAATTCTGACATTGATGACCTGTCCGGTGGAATATATCTTGTCCGGTTATAAGTTAGCGATTTTGGTGGTATGGAGCGGCGGCGATGGCGTCGAGGTTCTGTGGTAGTGTGGCAGATTTTTCGTTATTTTCGATCGTGTGGCTATCGACTGGCCGGTGTTGCGGGACAACGGGCATGGACATTGTGCTTGATTTCTACGGTAAGATTTCAGAGCTCAGGGTTTAGAATAATGCTACTCAGACAGGGGCATGTTGGATAGGCCCCCTAACTGTAGCTACAGTGATTTTACTATTAGCTACAGTAAAATCGTGTAGCTGTGAGGGGCCTGTTGGACAGGCCCTTGTCCCTTTAGCATTGTTCCGAGGTTTATGGTTGGTGGAAAGGGATATGCTTGTTGTACCCCCGCCGTACCGCGGGGGTACCGCCCCCTCACAATAGGGGGCGGTGGGGCCCCTTTTTTGGGGGCCCCACGCCCCCTCTTGTGAGGGGGCGGTACCCCCCGCGGTACGGCGGGGGGTACAACAAGTATTTTTCATGAAATAAAGATTCTTGCGTAAATGAAGGAGCAACGAAAGTTTTGGCCGAAATTAATTATTGCAAAATATCACGATATCTTACATTAAAAAATCTCGCCAGAAATTGTTGATTGTCAAACACATTGCCATTCACATCATACTATGCCCTCGTTTGATTTCCATTAAAACTTTCTCATTTTCTACAGTACTCAATTTTAATCATCTATTAAAAGTCAAATCTTTTCGACCATCAATTCTCCTAAAAATCACTATTTATTTTTAAAAAAATTCTTTTTAAACAATATTAAACACATTGTATATATAAAAGTAAGGCACTTCCCAAAAATAATTCTTGACCAATTTTCCGCCAATTTTCTGTTTCTATAAATAGTAAGTTCTCATAACTGAATGTAAAGTGAATTAGTATGAATGCAAAATAAATGTATGTCAAATGTGAATGCAAAATCAGGATAAATGTGAAAATATTTATTGCCTCATATATATCTACCTCCGTCCCAATTATATAGGCTGTCTTTCCTTTTTCATTTGTCCCAATTATATAGACTTATTTCTTTATTGTGATGTATTTATTTTGTTTGTTTACCAATGTACCCCTATTTATTACTTTCAATATTATAGTTTTAATATTAAATACGGGTAAATTGTAAATTTTCTTTACAAAAATTACTTTTTTAATGTTATTAAATATGTTTTCTTAATCTATGTGAAAAGTCAAACAAGCATATGTAATTGGGACGGATGAAGTATATATTATGGTAATAGTAAATAATGGTTGATATTTTTTTAATCAATTTTAATTTTATTACTAACACTAATACTTAATGAGTTCAATTAATATTTTTAGTTATCGGTATTAAAATGATCATTTAATTATTATTATTTTTATTTATTTGTTATTTTTAATATTATAAATTTTATGTGTAGCCATTAATAAAAAAAATGTGTTTTAATTATTAATGATCAAATCATTTATTATCTTTAATATTAAAAATCATATTTTCTGAAATATATATGTGGTTGAATGCGATGCTTATAAGTAATTTATAAAAAAAAGTTATCGAACGAATACTAATACTGAATAATTAATGTTTTCATTTCCTTTTAGTTAATAATATCAATAGAATGTTTAATATCTTTTAATCATTCTTAATTTTAATAAATTTTTAAAGATTATAGGGTATAAGATTTTTGGTATAATTTCGTGATCTCCAACTTAAATCGGTTGTCGTATTATGATAATTGCAAGATTTTTAAATTATTTTGACTACTTATTTTAGTAAATAAAGTTTCATTTGTTAAATTCAAATATTTTGTTTACTTATTTTCTAATTATTGTGATGATTTTTTGAATGAAATTGAAAAGTATGTTAAATCCGAGAGTCGAATGTAGAAGTTATGAGAAATATATTGATACATTTCATATGCATCAATATTTGTACACATAATATTACATCAAGCATGATGTACCATTAAAAAACTATTAAATTTGCATTTTTAATGAAATTCATAATAATCATAAAAATTATTGAAATCAATAGTTATTTAAATATATAAATTCACGTTTATCATTCAAAAAAGTTTTTAATAATTTGAATTAGTTATATTATTTTTTAAATTTAAATAATTATTGTACTAGAAAATTATTTTTTATACAGAAGTTAATGTATAATCAATAAAATTTTGCAAATACTTATTGAAATTGATATTGTAGATAACAATTTCCGTGCATCGCACGGGTGAAATTCTAACTATATATAAAGGGAGATTACTTCTAAAAAATAGGCCTTTGAATATTTTGATAGTTCGTATCTATATTTTTAAAATTTTTTAAAATTCTATCATTGATGGTGGTTTCACGTTGTAAACGGATTTATACGAAATTTAACTATTTGATTTTGATTTTTTGAGAATTGTTTGTGAAAAAATGATTTTTTAGAATGTATAGTTAAAATGTAGTATGAAAAATTGTAAAAATAATTTTTTAAAGAATGTATGATTGAGAATGAATGTTCAGAAAAATTGATTATCGAATAATCAATTCCAATTCCATATAGGTAAGTGATAAAATATTATGTCTTATGGGTTAAACAATCGAGCCGCTTTTATAAATCGAGATGCATAGATGATTTCTTAGCATATAAGTTAAATGTATTTGCGATATACATGCGTTTAATTAAATTATATCATTGATGGTCGTTTCATGTTGTAGTTCGATTTATATAGAATTTAACCATTTGATTTTGAGAATTGTTTTTGTGAAAAAATAATTTTTTAGAATGTATAGTATGAAAAATTGTAAAAAATAATTTTTTAAAGAATGTATGATTGAGAATGAATGTTCATAAAAATTGATTATTGAAAAATCAATTTCATATGGGTAAGTGATAAAGTATTATGTCTTGTGGGTTAAACAATCGAGCCGCTTTTATGAATCGACGTAGATGATTTTTTAGCATATAAAGTTAAATGTATTTGCGATATACATTCATTAAAATTTAATTAAAACTAACATTTCATGGTGCTTAATTTGCTACATTCATTTAAATATATGATCACCACATGTATTTAATTTGTAATGATAAAGTAAATATGAAATGAAATATTTGTTTAATATATTTAAATATCAAATATTGTAATAAGATAGTACAATTCTAAACTAACATTCTATTAATTATAAAATAATCTACATATAAATTTTTAAAAAATCATATTTTTTAACAGCTTATTGTACTAAAATTTACTGTTACGAACTATGTTACTTGAAATAATGAGTCTCGAACGGTGCTTAAGTATACATTTTTCACAAAATCATTATTATAAAACTCATTTTGTGAAAATGAGGGCTCAAACAAGGATCAAATACGCTCGCAAGAAGAAAAAAAAAGTAATACATAAAGGTAGAGCACTTCCCAAAAAAGGTATTGACCAATTTTTCTGTCTAAAACATATTTTCTAAAATGGTATTTAGTAGTTAGTTCGTTATTTATTATTCATTTTAAGTAAAACTCAGATTTAGAATAGTCCAATTGAATGCAGATCTTTAAACAACTGCATTTTTCAGGTCCCGAAATTCTTGTGCGTCTTCTTTTTTTTTTTTTTTTTGAGAATTATCCTAACTAGAAAATCCAAACCTAGGATAAAATTGTATTAATATGCGAAATCAATTACAAGAGGGGGACATCAACCTTATAAGTCCGTCTTCTCCTCCTGAAAATCAATTACAATTTTTTAAAATTTATAAAAATTAAAAATTAAAAAACTTTGTTAATATCACATAAATATTTTTAAAATAAGAATGTTCATCAATCTATTTTTCTTTTTCTTTTCATTTTCGTTTTATAAAATTCTAAGAAGATATATCAATTTTTTTTTTACTTATTACAATTCTATTTAAATGTAATTTATCTTTTCCATTTTGAGTTTTAAATCAATTCAAATTACAATATTTAAATAAATTCTAGAAACGATAAACATACGAACCATAAAAATAAAAAATAAAAAAATTAAGGTATATATAATTTATATTTTTTGTAATTAATTGTTTTCCTTCGTTTCTAATCTTTAATTAAATGTTTATTTCATATGTTACATGTAAATTCAATGTATGCGAGTAACAAATTATCGTGCATCGCACGGATGCAAGACTAGTGTGTGTGTGTGTAGAATAATTGTCACGAAAATAAACACATAGTTTCCCACCACTAAAAATAGTATATTAAATATTTTAACAATTATTATTTTACATATGTCATTAATTGCATTGGCATCCGTGCTATACTATTAATAACATCAAAATGTTATTTTTTATTTTTTTTTATTCTTTTAATAATTATTGTATTATTTTAAAATCGAAAAATATGTAATATGAGTGTCAAATTAAAGATCACAGTAATAAGTTTAATACAAGCTAACAAGTGAGAGAAAATTGTAAATATATTGTCCGTAAAACATATAAAAAATTAAAGGTAAATTTTTATTTTTTATTTTTTATTTTTCCTCAACATCTAATTCACTTTGAATTATATCATTTAAATCCTATAATATTATCTATAATTAGTTAACTAAAATCATTTTAGTTATAGATGATTAATTTATGTTCCGATTTTTTCACATCAAATTAAAATAAATAATAACTATATGAATTTTTAAGGCAGATCCAATAAAGTTGGGTTAATTTTAAAAATTTAAGATATCTTCAGTTCATTCATCATTTTCAAATTATTTTTATTTTTTTTACTGATTCTGTTTATTTTTCTATTTTTCATTATAAATAACTAAAATATGCAAAAATATATTACAAAATTTAACAATTGGTTCATATAATTTTTATTAAACAATTGATTGATCATTAATTTTTATTAAAATAATAATGTAATAATATGAATAAAGAAATTGTTAGTATGAAGAAAGAATAATCAATTAATGTAACAATATTTATTAAAATTAATGATTATTTTTTTTAGAAAAACACTTGAAATTAATAATTAATGCTTAAAAAATAAAATATACAAAAAAGTCTATCCTATACATCTTTTTGGGAAGAATATGATGAAGAATAATATATGAAAAGAAAAGTATCGATCTTAAGGAGAATAAATAAGTTGAGTTTTGCACATGTATTGTACGAGCCTAATTTTGTAGTTCAAAAATTTTTTAAAAAAAGAAAATTTCATTTATTGAACGTTAATTTTAAAAATGAAGTTGATATGTTCACGGTACAATCTCTAAAACACTTAATTCATGGTTTTTTTTTTTTTTTTTTTCTTGTAAAGAGATAAAATAATTCAACCATTTACAATTTTATTAAAACATTAAAAAAATAATTATATGCCGTAAAAATTGTGAAACTTTATTTCTTAATTTTATTAACATATATAGACAAAGAGACTCAATATATATATTTTTTATTTATATTTTAATTATTAATTCTTTTATTGACATATAATTAAATATGCATTTAATTATGTTCAATTAAATGCATCGCATTTAAAAATTAAAAATTATTAATCATGCGAAGAATCTCTTGAGTTTTATTCCATGTTCGTGCACCACAAATCTTGAGGTTGATTTTCACTTTCGTGCATCGTCAATATTGCATAATTTTTTACATTTATTTATATATAGAACCACATATATTTAATTTGTTGTAATTACTTTATTTTATGTAAATTATAATATTTTGAGGATTATTATTTCTATTCACGTTAGTCAAAAATATTTGGACGAAATTTTTATTTATTCTATACAACATATATTTGAAAAATTGTATTATTTAATTTAAATTTGAGCAACTATTTAAATATGTTTTGTCTATAACAACTTTGGTATATAATACGAGTTTGAGTAACTACAAACTGTACAAACAATGTATTATTTAAAGAAGTTTTCTAAAATTGATGAGAATTGTAATTTATTTCTATTTTGAGTATTTGTTGATAGTTTGTATCATTAATCAAATCAAATTACGCGTTCAATTTTTTTCCCTATTTTGTAATGATATTTACAGTAAAATCATTTCATATTGTTCTTCTGTGCACCGCACGAGTGTAATACTAGTTGTACAAGTAGCAGAATTGTAAAAATACACAATATAAGGAATGTTCTTAAGTTCTTTAAACTAAAACATTTTTCGTTCTTTGGACTAAAATATTTTTGGGTTATTTAAATATTTTTAACTACATTTTATAATATAATTTTATATATATGTAGAAATAATATAATATTGTTTTACCATATTAGTTACACTATAATTAAGCAAAATATTTTTGAATAATCTTTTTTTTTCTTTTATGAATTTAACAAAATTTCTAAATTACGAATTTTGAATACTTTTTTATAACAATTGAAAATAATCTATTTATTTTTTAAATTAAACTTATGATACTTTTGATGTAATTTTTCACTTTTTTTCACAAAAAATAAAATAAAATAAAATAAAATAAATGAAGCATCTCTCTTTAACAATTAAAAACACATTTATTTTCAAGAAAAATAAAAAAATAATTTCAAGTTGTCATTTTTTGGAATTGGAACGAAACATATCCGTTTGACAAAATACTTTTAGACAACACATTTTAAACTACTTTATAATCACACTTTTTTTTCTCAACTTTTCAACCACTAATTTTTACCTCGAAAATATCATATTCTTTGTTTTTTTTTAAAAAAAAATTAACTACCATTATTTTTTTCTATAATTTAACAGTGCTCAAAACTTTTTTTTTTTTGGAATAAATGCATATAGTGCTCAAAGTGTAATTCAAAATTGCAATCATTACACTTGAGAGTTTGGATTGTTCAACCATTACATTTTGAAATGGTTCCAATTCTCATTGCACTTTAATGGGTCTTTTCCTTTTTTTTTTTTTTTTGGGCAAAAACATACCAAACTTAGAGCTTGATGTACACTACGTGAGAGACAAGATTTTGAACAAGGCACTAGTTGTGAAGTATGTACCTTCTTCAGATCAGATTGCTGATCTTTTGACAAAGGCACTCCCAGTGACAAGGTTTGTGTTTCTCAGAGACAAGATCGGAGTAGTACAGAGATACTCTGTCTTGACCGGGGGAGATAAAATTAATGAAAAGCAAGACATGTACACACATCAATACTTATGGGACTGCTCACAGAAATAACAGAAGTGTAAAAACGCATTATTAAACAACACTTATTTGGAAGACACGATTTCTCTTCAGCAACAAAATTTGACACCAAAGATTGCCAGCTGTAAAATTGATTTGTGATTTTCTGCAGAATTCGTTGGGATAAAATGGAAGAATATCAATACTACATATCGTAAAATGATTCATTATGCTGTCAGGTGTAATTTGTATAGGTTTATCTCTTTAAATTCCAGCAAAATGATGTAAATGATTTAAGAATTTTAATTGAAAATATTCAGATTTCCATCTAACCTTGCCACATGTTCAAATGAGCTGATGATATCTTAAAATTTTTCTTTAATCCATCTGTTTCAGATGAAAACTCTTATATTCATAAAAAAGGAATAGAAAAGAGAAATCAAAATAAATCTAATTACTTAATCACACAAAATAATGAAGATTCACAATCATCAACAGGAAACACCTACCAATTTCAGACAATTGGAACCTTAGTACTAAAGATTTCCACTTCAGTTCACCAACAGTTATAAAAAAAAAATACATAAATAATTCTCAAAACTTAACATACCTGAAAGTCTCAAAACTAAAAGAACCCCAGAACTCCCAATTCAAAAAGAAACAACCTGAAAGTAAGAATACAAGGAAAAAAAGAAATTGAAATGTGAAGAGATAGAATCATCCGCACTCTAACTAACATCTCAAGAACATGTACTTATCAAGAGAAGGAAAGCTAGGCCTTCCTAGGGAGGAAATGTTTCGTACGTGGTTCATCTCAAACGTCGGCTACCTTTCAGGCAAAACTGAACATGTTCAACAGTCTCCCTGTGCCCTTGGAAATACCTCGAGCTCGAACAGTGCGGTTTTCTGGAGACCTCATAGCTCCCAGGTCTACTGCCAATGAAGAGATGTGGTCATGGATGCTCCATAAAACAACTAAATTGCCCTTACCTGCCATGAAACTTAAAAATTAACTACATAAATTGTAAATAACTTGAGAGATGTGGGGTAAAAAGAAGAAAAACAAGATAGTCCAACTAACTGTAGCAGGTTGAACAAAAATATATTTAATTTTTCAAAAGAGACGTACAATGTAAAAAAGGTCTAGACAGATCCCGTTTATTAAATCATATGTTACAAAAAACTCTATACACAACAAAAAATACAAAACGGTTTAAAGCCACATATATGAGAATAATATGCACACGTGGATAAACTTGATTAAATTAACTTGTTGTCTCCATTTGCTCACTTCAAAAACATCTTCAGGAAAAGAAAAACGAAGATACTCGTCAATTCTTAATTAAAATAAATTAGTTCCAACAGTTTTTGAAAATGGGAAGAATAGGTATATTTTTCAGTTTTCCGAACTCATGGGGTCACAAGGTCATATTAAAAGTACATTTGTAAAACAATATCTAACACGTAATTGGGCCATCTTTTCTGAAAAATATCAGTTTCACCAGTGCTGACTGTAGGCGGGCATTATGAGCGAAGTGATGGTAGTTTACAACAAATCATGATATTGTGATTCATAGCCCACAAGCGAGGTTGATGGAAGTTTACAGTTAAACAAATCACGGTATTCTAGCCCACAAAACGCCTCAATAGACTCAATAAAGGGCCTGACTTTTGGATTTTTTTTTTTTATTTTAAAATAAAAAGTAGTGATTAAAAGTTGGAAAGAAAGAATATATGTAATGATGTGTTCGGCAAAATAAAATCAAGATTTAATTTGTAATCATTAAATTACACAATTTCTCATACCACTTTTTAACCATCCACATTTTCTCTCTCCAATCTTTAACCCTTCATCTTACCTAAAAAATACAAATAAATTAACAAATAATTTCAATTCCTTGATTGACACAAAACATTCCATTTATTTGTCAATTAATTTTTAAAGAACACACCCGTAATTTATAAACTAATTTATAAATCATTTTTGAATTTGTTTACCAAACACATTCTTTATTTATATTTTTAAAATAAAATGTGTGGTTGAAAAGTGATGAAATAAAATATGTTTGTTAAAGGAAGGTTGAAACCAATTCTTGTGCAAATAAAAGTCTATAGCAGGCCAAGGAAAACAAGAAGGGTAAATTTTACCAATTACTCTTAGGTTGTGTTTGATAGTAAGGTGAAAAATGAGGTGAAATTTCAATTTCATTAATAAAAAAATAAGGTGTTTAAAAATACATATTTCAAAAATGAGATTAAACTTATATAATTTCAAAAATCAGGTTATATTTAGGGTTAATTAATTAAATTAAATAATTAAAATATTTTATTAATTATAGATATTAAGGTCACAACACTGTATATTTCAAGTCACAAAAAATAAATCATTTAGGTAACAAATAATTTCAAGGTCACAAATTATCAAATTATTATGTCACAAATTAAACTTATTTTTAGGTCACAATAACATTTTTTTTAGATCACAAACTGATTTCAAGATTACAGATTAGGTCTCAAAGATGGTTATCAAATTATTAGGTCACAATTAATTAATTTTTGAGTAACAAATTATCAATTATTAGGTCACATATTTTCTAAGCCACATTTATATTCTTGAGAAGATGAAAATGTGACTTAGAAAAATTGAAAATATGACTTGAGAATTTGAAATCGTGAACCGGCATAACCATAACCTATACTCCACCCATCACCGAAACAATACAGAAACCACCGCAATAACCCAATCGTCGTCGCCTCACCGCAATACATGATTTGTTGAGCCTACTTTTAATCACTACTTTTTATTTCAAAATCAATAGACTCAATAGCCAGGTCCTTTGTTGAGCCTATTGAGGCGTTTTGTGGGTTAGAATACCGTGATTTGTTTAACTGTAAACTTTCATCAACCTCGCTTTGTGGGCTATTGAATCAGAATATCATGATTTGTTGTAAACTACCATCACTTCGCTCATAATGGCTAGAGTTGCTAATAAATTCTTCCGCACTCAACATCCATCAATGATATTTTTTCAGAAACTATAAATTGCAACTCAGTGTCAGAGTATCAAAAAAAAAAAAAAAAAACACGAGTTAATCGGATATAGGGATGTTTAATCAATTCTCTTTCGGGAGTATTATTAAGTTACTATACAACATATACCGTGAAATCTTTGTAATTTATATAGGTAGTGATTGTTTGACCTCTAGAGAGCACAAAATCTTCAATTTGGCTCATGGCTAGCGCAATATCAACATTATATTGATGGTCAATCTGTACCTATAATGTTATGGGTATGAAAATATGAAGTAACGTTCAGAAATAAAGATAATTAAGCAACAAACAACATAGTAAAAAAAAAATACTACAAGATTAGGTTGTAAAATCAAATTGAAAAACAACAAAGAAAAGCCTGAAATACCCAAAAAAAAAAAAAAACTTTAGTGTGGAACAAGAATGCTTCTATGTGCATCTAATTTAATGATATTAGAATTCATAATTGAAAGGGTATCTATCAGAAAGAGATTTTGTAAATTGTAAATTGTGAATTGCACGATAGGTTCCTTGGACACCCGAATTTGAAAATGAAAATTTTATAACTTAAGTTGTATCGGTACGACATTCCCGTCAAGTTTTAGAATTTATTTTACGTTCATCGAGTTGTCTAGCAAAACATTTAATATAAGAGTTCAAAACAATTTTTAATCTTTGAGTTCGATTATTTTTATCGAGTCAAATTTTATACTCAATGTCTATTTTAAATTATCTTTATTCCAAGGGAAAAATACATATATAAGGTGTTTAGAATATACAATTTCAATTTTAACATATAATTTCAAGAATTTCAAAAATCAGGTATCTATTTAACTAAATTAAATAATTAGATTTTTTATTAATTATATAAATTCAGGTCACAATACAAGATAAATTCAGGTTACAAAATGTAAATTGCTTAAGTCACAAATAATTTTAGGGTCACAATTTATCAAAATAGTAGGTCACAATAACAGTTTTATCAAGTCACAAATAATTGCAAGGTCACAAGTTTTAAATTAATCAATCCCGATTTATTTCTAGGTCACAACTTATCAAATTATGAGGTCACTAATCTTTTAAGTTACAATTATCATATTATTAAGTCACAATTCACTGATTAATTATTAGGTCACAATATATCCGAAAACTTGCCCACGTAAATTCAGGTCACAATACAAGATAAATTCAGGTTACAAAATGTAAATTGCTTAAGTCACAAATAATTTTAGGGTCACAAATTATCAAAATAGTAGGTCACAATAACAGTTTTATCAAGTCACAAATAATTGCAAGGTCACAAGATTGCAAGGTCACAAGTTTTAAATTAATCAAATCCCGAGTTATTTCTAGGTCACAACTTATCAAATCATGAGGTCACCAATCTTTTAAGTCACAATTATCATATTATTAAGTCACAATTCACTGATTAATTATTAGGTCACAGTATATCCGAAAACTTGCCCACGTCACATTCTCACCACCATCAGCTCACAACCACCACCATCTCAACCACCGCTACCTCGCCGGAAACTACCGCCGCCGCCGGAAACCACCACTGCCTCCGCCACCGGAAATTTTGCCCGACACACTACAAGATTCTCCTCTCCGTCACGAGTCCAATGGCGCAAACCGTTCGTTGATTGGAGCTCCCTACCGGCGGGAATTTCAGTTTAAAGATCCGGTTTCCCTTTCTTATTTCCGTCGATTTCGCCGCCTCCGACCACCATTTTCTGCCCACACTTCAGGCGAACGTCCTCCTCCACACCGATGCAACCTGTGACGACCACCACCGCAATCTCAGACCACCACCACCACCAAAACACCATATTCACCCACAGTCACCACCAATATGAAAAAAATACTCCAAAATCTGGTTAAAAATATAGGAGCCGTGAAGACCGATGTGCGGAAGTGGTGGTGGTGGATCAAACAGATCGAACACTCTTGTTTGAAGATGATAACAACCATCACTAACCACCACTAACAGGAGCGCCACTGATAAGCAAATCTACTGGTTTGAAGCGCATCCTTGCGATGGTGAGCGCCACTGACGAGCGGCACCGCCGTCGATAATGCTGCAGTGACATCTAAGGGCCGCTGCGAGGAAGATGATGAATATCATCGCCGCAGCGGCGCATCTCATCGTCGCTACTACAACCATGGAGTCGTTGCTTGCATTGACCGTGTGCGAAAGTATTGCTGTCTCCTGTGTGTGTTTCCTTCGTTGAAAAGAGGTGCTTGGCGGGATGGTGACTATGGCGAGGTTGAAGGGAGGGAGAGAAGATGGGGCGGACGAGTTAGGGTCTGAGATTGCGGTGGTGGTGTGCTTGTGGTTTGAGAGAGAAGAAGATGTAGAAGACAGAAAGAGGGGGCGGAAGTTTAGGGTTTGGACTTGTTGTTTGAGTGATTAGTTTAAATAAAAAATTATGTTATTATTATTATTATTAAAATTTTAATTACCACCTGAGAATTGAAATTATACAAGTTTGGCCACATTTTTGAATTTGGTTTTTAAAATACATGTGTAGGTGTAATTTCCACTTATTCCAATACTCCTCAAGCCCAAAGTTTAAGTCTCATGATCAGCCCAAATCAATTATCCAATTATGTTTTAAAATCCAAAAATCAGGGTTGTAGAATTGGGGGAAACCACTTTTCAACTTGTGCCAAAAAGGGAAAAGTACATAAATAAGAGTTCAAAATTCAAAAATAAGATCAAAATCGTATAATTTCAAAATTCAGGTTGTAATTAAAATTAATTAATTTAATTAATATATTTTATTAATTATTTATATTAAGGTCACAAATATTATTATATTTGAGGTCAAAAAATACAAATCTTTAATTCACAAAAGTCTCATGTTATGATTTGATCACGGTTACTTAGGATGACTTCAACCACAATTTTTTCGATCACAAGTCACAATTTTTAAGATCAAATCATTTTACAAGCTCACAAGTAAGACTGCAGGCCACATTTTTAATTCAAGGTCTCAAACATCATCATCATCCTCTCCAAATCCCACCACCACCACCACCATCCCCCCAAATCCCAACCAGCACCGTTCATCTCTCCACCACCACATTCATCTCCAGATACACAACCTACCATCTGAAACCGCCTCCTCACCAACACTCGTTGTGGCCTCCTCCTTTGCCCACATCACCATCGCCGCCTCCAAACCGTACACAAATCCACAAGCTGAAACTCACTAATACCACAATCACCATTACAACCTACTACCACTACTTCATCATCGTAACCACCTCCAACCATTCACCATAATCTCCGACGCGAGCCACGACATGCACCACAACCACCCTTTTCCCCAACTGCGGAACTAATAAATCCAATGTCACAACTACCCAAATCAACTATCAAAGTTTCCCGTCACTCCCAACACCACCATTGCCACGATAGATTTGACCAACCATCAGAATCTAGAAGATTTGCTCACGATGAATTCAGATAACACCACCACAGATCTGCACGTTGCCACTTGTCCCTATGCAGCATCGTAACCTTATTGCTCCACCGGCTAAGCCTTGTTGCACGGGGTGCTACACTACTGCTGCGAAGGGTGCTGAGCCTATCGTCGAAGTAAGAATGGAGAGGAGTCATTTTGGTGGAGGTGCAATTTTTGGTGGCGGTGTGGTGGTAGTTGCTGTCAACGAGGGAGAGAAATGGAGATTGATTGTTTTGAAATCAAAATTCGAGCTGGGTTAGTGGGTTTGTTATGTAGGGGTGGGGTGGGGATAATTATAAATTTATTTATTAATATTTATTATTAATATTAAAATTAAATTATGACCTAATTTTTGCATAAATATCGATATCGATTTATACTTGAATTTTTGAAATTGAAAGTTAAAAGACCTTAAATGATATAATTCCCTCTGCCAAATTTTTCCCTCTCTCAAAACCTCACTCTCACAGCTGGAAGAAATTTCACAAGAATCTAGACATCTAGGTAAAAACTCTCGACTCTTGTTTCCATTAATTTTCATCATCATAATCTCATTCACATTGATACACTGCATCAGTTTTTCTTCAAATCTGATTTTTTGGCAAGTTCGAGTTTGAGCCTCGCACAACAATCTCAGCACGTAAGTCTCCAAAGTCCAAACAACCTTCAGATCCCTTTTTAAATTCTATAGTCTTGTGTTGTCTTTTGAGCAAAAAAAAAAAAAAAAAAAAAAAAAAAAAAAAAAAAAAGAAAAATGGAAAACGAAATACTGAGTTTGGCAGAAAGCTTCATTCCCTTGTTAAACTATACTTGCGTTTCCATCAATTAGAACTCCAAGTGCGGTAAGAACTCTCGAAAACCCATAATTTTCCGGCAAAGAATTGATCGGAGTAACCCCTTGGTCGCCGGATTTCGCCACTGCCCAACCTTTATTTCTCCCTCTCCCACCTTGTCCACTGCTGTGAGCACTGCCTTAGCCATCCGCCTTCCCCGTTGGCCTTATTTTTGGTTGAAGACCTGTCAAATCCTTATACGCAAGTCTGAAAATGAAAACAACACTTCTTGTCAGTTGTCTCTCTCTCTCTCTCTCTCATTTTTTTTCGAACATAATTAAGGAAATGGAATGGGGGCCTTTCATGTAAACGACAAAGTTTTGACTTTAAATCCAACGTACAGTTTGTGTAAAGGTCTAATTTAGCCCTCATTTTAAATTCAACTATTTCTTTAGCCCTAAAATTTTGATATTATATCAATTGGATTTAAAATACTTTATGATTTCATCATTATTGGCCAAAACTTTCTTATTTTATAATTAGACTGTATAGATTTATAAAATCACTCATTCCTTTACTTTTCGAAAAATTCAATTAAGTCCTTAAAAGTTTTAATTCAAACTTAGTATTCTAAATTATGTTTATTTAAATTGTTATTGCTAGACGATGTCCCCGGAAAAGTTTAAAGCACGTTAGTAAGAAATTTTTCAAGACTTTGAGGTGGGGTTTACATTAAAGCAATTGTGGTTATTTTATCCATGTTATTTCCCTATGTGTGATTTTAATTGTGATATAATGCTTCTATGTTTTGAAAAGGTTGTCAGGAACCGTAAATAGGTTCGGGATCGAAATTGGATCCTTGGGGTTGTCCCAAAGTGCACATTTTAATTAGCGTTAATACATGTTGCTGGACTGTAAATAGGTCCGGAATCGAAATTGGGTCCTTGAGGATGTCCCATAGTACATTTTTAAAAGAAAAGTTTTTATTGGTATTATATTCATAATTTGATTTCATGTTTGGTATTAACTTGGACTAATTGCTGTATCTCAATTGAGTATAATTCGTTATGCTCACCTCACTATTTCCACCCTTTCAGGTTAAGGAGTTCGGAAAGGCAAAGCAATGAGCGGGGCTATATTGATCAAATGATAGAACTTTTAATTTATAAATTTTTAAGACGAGTATTTTAACAGTTGTTTTCCATTTTGTCAATTAAATCATGAAGTTTAGAATTTTCACAAATTTTGGCACTTTGCTTGTAGCGCCCCGAGTTCCGTATACCCGATTCACTACGTCATTTTCTGTCTAAATTTTTCGAATAATATTTTTGCGGAAGAAATAATTGAAATTCATTTTTGGCAACATTAAATAAACTGTAATGGCCGCTAAAATTGAAAACATTTATGAAACCATTTGAAATAGTAAATCGAACCATTAATATTGTAAAGAAATTGCCAATATCATAATTTCTCAAATAAATGAACTTCTCTAAATTATTCGATTGTTTGGAAAATACGGAAATCATTAACGTCAAACTTTCAACCGTTCAACGATTATTGCCACCATCATTCATCGCTCGCCACCGTCTCCGAAATCTGCAAAACTGTTAAAAAGTAGGGTGAGTATTTCATGGGGGAAATACTCAGTAGACTCATCGAAAATTAATTTAATTTATAAGATGATTAAACACATAAATCCCGGCTCTTTATAAAACGGGCATTGATAGAGCTTCTTTATAAAACTGCTCTTGATAAAACTCATATTGTGCATTACAGCACGGGACATATTTTGCAAATCATATGCTCTTTGAAAATAGCTCTTTGAAAACAGCTCTTTGAAAACCATATACTTATAAAAACATTTTAATTATGCCAAGCATAATTTCTTTTGAAAGCATAACATAAGATAGGATTGAAATCCTCATAAACATAAAGAGACACAAGAACTTTACCGAACTTAGGTCGCAAGAATTCTTATGCAGTAAAATCATAATAACAGTAAGATCATAATAACAGTAAGTATACCAAAACATAATTCATGAAATTCATAGGGATCATTTCCATCATAACATAAGATAGGATCGAAATCCTCATAAACATACGCGACATGAATTTTACCGAACTTAGGTGGTAAATCCTCATAAACATATGGAAAGACAGGAATTTTACCGAACTTAGGTGGTAAATCCTCATAAACTTATGGAGACACAAGAATTTTACCGAACTTAGGTGGTAAGAATTCTTATGTGCATAGCAATGATCCAAAACATATAAAACATTATCGTAAAAATATAGGGTATACTTACTTTTCATAAAAACATAAGGTATATTTACGTTTCATAAAACATACTTAATTTTCTTGAAAATTGACTTTCACAAGTCACATGACATTCATATGAAATCATAATTTAAATCAATTAATAAGTGCGAGTCTACCTCAAATCCGACGAGTGCAAAGTTGAGCGGGAATGACTTCAATTTCTTTAAATTCTCCGTACGCTTCGTCTTAGCCAATAAGTCACTTTAGTATATCGAATATATAGTTCAAAATGATAAATTATAATTTGAGGACTAAAATTGATGTTTTGAAAGTTGATGGACTAAAATGAATATCTTTGAAAAGTTGAGGGACTAAAATTGATACTTTTGAAACTTGAGCTTAAAAGTAAATCAGCAGGGACTGAAATGATAAGTTTGAAGCTAAAAGGACTGAAATAAAACCTTTTTAAAACTTGAGGGGCTGATTTGAAATAACTTTAAAACTTTAAAAGGGCTGAAATAAACTATTCAAAGCTGTAGGGACTGATTTAAATCATTCAGAAAACGTAGGGACCAAAGTGCAAATTTCTGAAAAACTTAAAAATATATCCTCAGATCCGTTCTCTTTCTCTGTCAAAAACGCACTCCGTCTCTCTCTCTACTCACATTCGTTTCAGAACGCAGAGAAGGGAGGGAGGAATATTCCGGTTTACAGCCGGTGGAACGCCGGCGAATCGTAGGTGTAAGGTGTGGCGAGCGACGGGAAAAAGGGTGGAAGTTTTGATTTGGTTTCAGGTGCGAGGTTAGGCGCGAAATCGAAGTGTAACCTAGGTTTTGAATTCGCGACTTTCCGGCGAAAAACCGGTCAATCAGTCGGCGGTAGAGGTATTGTTCTGGTTCAGTAATTGGTTATCGATTTGGAGCGAATTTGATGTGAAACCTAGACACTGGAGGCTGAGTTTGGAGATGCGATTTCCGGTGGAACTCCGGTCAAAACTGATTGGAGTTCGAGGTAAGTGCTATGGGTAAATTGATTCTTGGTTTTTGTTTTGGGTTTTATTTTGATTTGGGGCTTTGGCACTGAATTGGAGTTGGTCAGAGACTCGATTGGTTGATGGCAGTTGGGTGTTTTGGTTATGATTGAAGTGCTGCAGTGGACTGATGGTGTAAAAAGGGTGATTTGGGCAGTGGTGGAAATCCGGTGGTGGTGATGAAGTTGCAGTCGATGAGTGCAGACAGTGGTGGCTGTATTGCATTGTGATGGTTCGGACTATGAGTTGGAGGTGGTAACTTGACAGTGATGATACTGATTGCAGTGTAAATGGTTTGTGCAGTAGTTGCTAAGATGGAGATGATAATGGTGATATAGTGGGTTGAATTTGATTTCTGAATGGTGATGAAGATGTATGCTTATATATATTGTATTGTGGAATCTAAGTACATGGAAGTGTGAGTTGTGCCATGAGTATTGAAATGAAGATGGGGTAGATGATGATAATGATGAAGATGCTTTGCTTGTACAATTATGGTTTAATATAATGAAGGTTCGTGGCTATGGATTGATGCTGATAATAATGGAGCTGAAAAGGAATTTGTGGGTGGTGGCTATGGCTTAGAAAATTGACTAACTTCGATTAGGAAGCGTATTTAAAACAGATATATTTTCGGACTGAAAATATGATTTTGAAATAATACTTTGAATAAATAATTAAAATAACATAATTTTAGAAATTCGGATTTTAATTTAAAATCGAACAAATTCGATATTTCTTGACTTGGCTAGACGAATTCGTCGCGGCGTTAACTTCAAAATAATAAATGAAATAGTAGCGACACAATTTTATAAATATTAAAATAATTATTTATTGCATAAAAATTCTGGGTCGCTATAATCTTACCCCCTTAAAATAATTTCGTCCTCGAAATTAAACTTACTTAATCTTATAATTTCTGAATACTTAATCAGAATCTCTTCTTCTTATCATCGAATATTCTCAAAATAATCAAAACAATTCCCAATCGTATGTAAAAATTTCATCATATCTTGTAGTAATCATGTAACTTATCACTTATCATCGTATCATGTGACCTCAAATATTCGTATATATCTCTAAAATTTCAACAAATCTTTACCGACATATCGTATCATAATAATTTTTCCTTTCTTATCATCGAAAATTCCCAAAATAATCAAAGAATTACCTGAATATTCTCTCTACGTAATATACCCAAACATATCAACATAATATCATCAACTTATCTTTCCAATATTTGTAACCCAAAAATTTAATAAACAAATATCTCCCAAAACTAAGATTCTTTACTTAAATGTCACCACATTTCCTGCAAAGTATTTCTTTCACTTGTATATATGTATGAATTCTGATTCAATACGGTACTCATTTTACTTTCCACGTATCATCACACTATACCATGATTATCATTATTAAAACAAAATATCAGTACCCATAATCCAAGAAAATATTCCAAATCTCCAATCAAATCTCCTTTATCAATATAATTAACAGCGCATTACTTCTTGTCTCCTCTTTTCATTAAAATAATCCTGCGCTTTCTTGCTAGTCACAACATCACGCGGATTCACTCAGATCCTTTTCGCTTTTAAATAGTTCATGCTGAGAAGAGGTTGAATCATCAAACAATGGATATCATTCTTTCTAACATTCGCAAGTATTATTCCAGTCTTCCTATGAATGATCTGAGAAAGATCTATAAAATAAGGCTCGAAAGATTGAGGTTGCTGATGGCTCATGGTGTTCCAGAAGATGTTCGCTGGTTGATAGAAGCAAAGGTTCGACTATCTGGTGAATTACCATCAACATTTCCAAAGCACATGCCTGGTTTAGGCAAAAGCACTTTTGCAAAGAAACGAAGAGCAAAAAGACTGGGTGGTTGCTACAAATGTGCTCGTTGGAACTGTAATACTCGTTGCAAATCAGTAGGATATTCTTCTACTAATCGGGATGATAAAATCGAATTCATAAAGGGTGGACTGAGTAAGGAGTCTTTGGATGATATTCGACTGACTCTTGAGACGCACCCAAGTGGTTATGTACAACGTGAACTTCTCTCCTTATACGCTAAGTTTAACGAGGACAAAAATCGTTATAGTCTCCAAAATATAATATCGAAAGATCCTGTTTGCCAGTCTGTTTTACAAAATGAGGCTTCTGGCAGTTCAGCAATGATATAAGGTAAATCTTTTGATATGCTTTTAAAATATTTTGCTGTTTTCTTTAACGCGTTTTGGAAATAAAAAATATTTTTCCTTTCTCGAGTTTTGATAAAGCTGGAAATAAAATATTAAATCGCCGAAAGGTGACAGCCTCGATACGATAAAAATATTCAAAAGTGGGCTGATTTTGTCAAAAGTAAATCTTTACTTTTTCAGAATCAATCAAAAACAGTAAATTTTTCTGGCTTTAAATAGCCAAACATATTTCATAGTTCAGGCATCCCAAAATCACATCTTTTTCGTAAGTTTTCTCTTCTATACTATCAAAGATGGAAGCACCAAAATTTCGACAAATCAAAACTATTTGTGTATTTTGTGGATCAAAAGTGGGGAAAGGCTTCGGTTATCTAGAAGCGGCTGTAGATCTTGGAAAGAAACTGGGGGAAAAAGGTATCACTCTTGTATATGGGGGTGGTAGCAGTGGTCTAATGGGTTGTGTTTCCCAATCTGCTCTTGCAGAGAAATCAAAAGTAATCGGTGTCATACCTGTCCCTTTGGTAGATGTTGCAGGCAAAACACGAGGGCATGAAGTTCAAACCTTATCCATCCATGAACGCATAACTTGTATGCTATATGGTTCTGATGCCTTTATAGCCCTGCCCGGAGGTTTTGGTACCTTAGAAGAAATCTTTAACATTACCTCGTGGGCTCAACTAGATCTCCATACTAAGCCTATTGGGCTTCTGAATGTTAACAATTTCTTTGATGGTTTGTTAACCTTTCTTGATTATGCTGTGGAACAGGGATTCATCTCTCCATTTTCCAGAAGGCTTCTTATTTCTGCTCCTACTATTGATGAACTACTTTATAAGCTGCAGTCATATATCTCAATACAAGATCCAGCATGAGTTAAGATAGATTGGTCGCAAGGAAGGGGAATCAAGCGAAAATGGAGTCCGGTTAATGTAAATTTAACTCTGTGAATCTTAGAATAGGTGGGGGTAGAGTACGGAGTATTCTCACTCTCGAGACACCCCTCCATTTACTAGGATTTCCTTAATGTTTAAATTTTGTGTGTACCTCAAAGGTTCCAGGTGGTAGATTACGGAGTATTCTTACTCTCGAAACACAATTTGGGGTGTTACAGACAACATACCATATCTAGACAAGATGCTGAGGAACCTCTAACGAGTTCACGCCTATACTAAGTCTCGACGTTCCAAATGACAACCTAACCCAATTCAAAGACATTGAGACAAAAAAAGTTCAATAAATTGTATCATACCAAACCACAAAATATCATAGAAAGATTGATGGCAATTTAAGCTGTTACATTCCAAAATAAATGTTTACATTAGGACTGTCAGTATGAGTGGCCACAATCTTGCTATTCTCTGGTAGTTCTCAGATTCAATTCATTTGCAATCAAAACATTATCACATGCTATTAGATACCCCCAACACTGTATAAAGTCAAGTTCCATGGTTCCACATTGTTAACTGCGTTTCTTCCTATTTTGTATATCTTTACGTGCTTTTGAGTCTTTCAGAATCTTGTTCTTTGGACAATTTATGAACTATTTGCCTCTTCCAGGTGGTTAAAGGAATAATCATTTTTTTTAGCTTGTTATTTTACTTTTGAGACATTTCTACTATTGTTGTTAACGTTATTTATTGTTTTGACATTGGAACTTTTCTTTATTAACAATAACAATTTTTTTTTTTTTTTCGCAAACAACATTTTCCAAGAAATAATGTTCCTCTTAATATCCATGTTTTATGCATACCTGTACAAAGCACTGATGCAGCAATATATTTTGGCAGTGTCTCTAAGTATCAGGAGGCAAATCCGCAGTTTATACAATCATTACATTTCCATTTCTTTTTGCCGTGATGTTTGGGGATTGGCGTCATGGTATATGCTTGTTATTGGGAGCCTTAGTCCTTATAGTCCGTGAAAAAAAGCTCAGTTCCCAGGTACGGTATCTTATATGTAAGTTTACTTATAATTATTTCTACTTATGACATTTGTTCATGTTAGAAGATCCTTGTTCAATAATAATTATAAATCTTTCAATGAAAATGTTTTTATTTTGATGAGATGGTTTATTGCTTAGTTTTGATTCTCATATCAAGTATTTTGCAATAAAAACATCAAAATAGGATAACCAATTTTATTTTCACGATGGAAGGGTATTTATGATAATTTTGGACATCTTAATTATGGAGTTGTACAAAATATGCTATCTAGCTATAATATATCTCCACTTATGAACCGATCACGTTTTTGCAAGAGACCATTTGGTAAAACATGATTGGTCGCTTTAACGTGGTGGAGGTTCTACTTATAAACATTGATTCGTGTGACATAATACTTGAAAAATCTTTTAAGATGATCTCTTGCGATTCAGTGTGGACTAAAAACACCAGGATGAATGTGTCCCTGAAAGATTCAATGTAAGCTATTCGTAAAGAGAGATTATTTTAAAGCAACGGATAGTATGATAGACCCTCTAACCTTTTTGCTTTTGAGCAAAGATAGAATTAATGAGGAGGTAGCATTTTCTGGAAACTCTATAATGGAGTAAGACTCTGTTTATTGTATTATGATTAGTAATTGAGTCTATTTTGATTATAGATTATAGAGTAACTAATCACTATTTCAAGTTGTTGCAATATGGTCCTAGGTGATCAAATGGTTCAATGAGAGATAAAGTATAGTATAAGGATAAACACGAGTATAGTAATATGGAGAGAGCCGTTGGGATTTTGTGTTTGCGAAACAACTTTGATTGTTATTTTGTCTCTATGCTATTTGAGTGGTATTATTTGGCACTTAATCTCCCCTTTTCAATTGGAATTAAGTTGAATAATGCTCTTATTAGTGCGAGACAAATAATTAACAATCTCAAAGCCTTTTAAATGGTTCTAAGTATAATATTACTACAAGTGATAGGGGATAGATGATTCCTTGTATTAATGAACTATTTGATAAAATCTTAAGATAATCATATTTATCTAAATAAGATTCAAATACTAGTAAACATAGCCTCTAAGTATTTTGGAGGTGGAATCTATGTGGGCTTTTGAATTTTATTTAGAGGGTAAAATGATTAAGATTTTAGACTTGGTTACACTTATCCAAAACTCGATTCTAATACTAGTAAGGGATGTACCTCAAAAGGATCTGAGGTGAAATCTATACTGTTTTTTGAATCTTGTTTAGAGAATTAGATAACCAAGAGTCCTTATACATTAAATGGACTTAAGAGTTTGGGGATTATTACACTTCGATATGTGTGGATTCTTTTGTACTCAAGATACGAGAGAGTACGAGTAATTCATCACTTTTATTGATGATCACTCCAGATCTCGATTCTATACTTAATATCTCATTAATCCGAAATGTTGAAGAAATTCTAGAATTTTGGATAAAAGTTGAGAAGTAATTAAGAGAATCAAAATACTTCGATTTGATCGAGGTTTGTGTATCTCTCATATGAGTTTAGGAACCATTTATCGGAAAAGGAGAACATGGTAATACCAAATCAATGAAGAGTTATCCTCATTACTAGTTTCATTTGGGAATGTACATCGGAGATAGTCAGGTTCCTTCATAACCTAGTACCATTAATTCATTTCCTGAAATACCCCTAGAGTTGTGGCATGGGTGCAAGCCCAGTCTATCCCACATTCAGATTTGCGGACTTTTGCACACTAGCTGAAAGGAAGGATTGACGAGATGGAGGCAACAATGAAGGTTTGATTATAAGGTATGCAACGAAACTAGAAATTATTTCTTCTATAGTCCTCTGGTCAAGAAAGTTTTTGTTCAGTACAAATGTAACTTTCTTAGAGGATAAGGCATATAAAGAATACATATTCACAAGTAAAATTTTGTTGGATAAGATGTTAGAACGTAGTTCAAACAACTTGATTCCAGGTTTCCACATAGAATTAATCTTGATGATTTGGGACTTCCTACGGAACCGATGGTTGCTGATTCTAGTGGGAGAAATGGGCAAGTGGTTCAACCACTAATTTTTCCTGGTGATCCCAATGGACAAGGGAAAACCAAAAGTTGTAGTCGAAGAAGTTCTCACTATTCCACCTCCTCTTTATGTTTATAGGGAGGTAGTGGAGAGGTTGATCCTAGTAAGGGATATAATCAAGTAGTGGGAAGAAAGGAAATAACTCTATTCGGACATAATGAAAATATACTTCCAACGACTAATTGGAGTGGGAGGGTTGTAAGACCACTTTCTTGATATTTATTCTATAGAGAGTCTTTTTAGACACTCTCTACTGAAATAAGAGAAGGACTCCTCATTTAGGGAAGTGGTAAAAGTTATGGAATTTAAATCATGGAAGGTGAACGTGAACTCAGAATTGGATTCCTTGTACTACACCAGGGTTTGGATATTTGTAGACACACCTAATGGGGTCAAACCTATAGGGTGTGATGATTCTTAAGATGATAAAAGAAGGGTAGATGGGAAGGTTGATGCCTTTAGTGCAAGGCTTATGACTATGGGTTTGTGAAACCCTTCTTGCCAATCGCCATGCAAAAATTTACCTGGATCTTTTAATCATTATCGTTCATTGTGAAAATGAGGTATGACAAATGGATGTCAAGATGTTGTTTCTTGAATACATCTTGAGGAAATCATTTACAAAGTGTAACCTGGTGAGTTCATACTAAAGACCATGAAAGTAAAATTCATGACTTACAAGTTTCCAACTTTGGATTTGGGTAATTGTTCAAGATATGAAATATATTTGATAGAACCATTGTGATACATGTTCTTGATCAAAATCTTTATATATCTTAAATATACTCATGTATACAGAAAGATGAGACGGTTTTCGCGACTATTTATTTGAATGACACTTTACTTATATGTGAGAGTATTTTCATTAAATAGTAGTTGGTACGAGCAATTATACTTGAAGGATTTGTTCATGACTGTCTATTTTTTTCTACACATCAGTACTTTTAAGAGTGGCAGAAAAATGGAATAGAATAGTCTCAAGTTTCATGTAATAATAAGATACTATCTACATTTGTAATATTGAAGTCTTGAAAGGAATAATGTTCTTTGTGGACTTTATATATCTTATGAGTATTCTCCTAATACTCATGGTAAGATAGAGAAGGTTCCTTATGCTCCGGATATAGGAAGTCTTACTTTGCACTAGATAGGTCATATCTTATGTTAGGGATATTGTTGGTGATTATTAGTTTGATCCAGGATCAGATCATTGAATAGAGGTAAAGCACGTACTGAAGCGTTTTTGGAAAACGAGTAAATATTTGCTTATCTATTCAGGTTGTGATTTGATGGATTAAAACTAATTAAGATCTAATTTGACTAGGACTCTCGAGAGTCATCAAAATTAGAATATAATTGGGAGATAATGTGGTTAATTGGTTGGGTATAACACAATCTTGGATTGTTTGTTATACAACCGTGACTTACATCGAAAGGAGTTATTATCTTGGTTGAGAAAATAATCATTAATGTAATGGTGATGTTGACAAGATGGATGACTCGATATTTCATGTATATTCTAAGGGCAAGTGGGAGATTGTTAGAATGATATATGCCTATAGAGTATAATTCATGACATTTGAAACAAAATATTTATTGATTGTATTAATATGAAGTTGCGTTTGTCCATGGGTCGATTTGATATTACTGATTGAGTGTTTAAGTTGTTAAAAACAGAAAGATTCAATTTGTAATTCGATCTAAAATTAACGTTCAAGGTAAGTAAATAATATATGGAAAATTTATTTTGATAAGATCGTCTCGATTTTATTAAAGTCGCTACTAGAATTTTATATTCCGCATACAAAATATATTTTATAGGGAAAACTTCTTATTTGTGGATAAAAACTTTCCTAGACGAAGATAATTTGTAGGGAGGTTTGTGTGGCAAACATCGAGGCCTTCCAAGTCAAATTAAAATTCTTTATATTCTTTCCTTTCTAGTCAAAATTTAAGAACTACTTTCTTGAATTTCCTTAATTCTTGATATTCCCAGCCATCCAAGTCAAAAATTAAAATTCATTATTAGTCCTTGTGTCAAACTATTATTCCATTCCATTCCACAATGTCCAAATTTCACGAAAATTCATCATCTAGGAAAGATAACCATCAACCTTCTCTACTTGTCATGATGGAGAAACGGTTTGAGGAGTTAGCTGCAAAATTGGAAGCGAAATTTGATGCAAGATTAGATACTAAGTTTGGGAAGGTTAAGAACTCGTTAGATATGCATAGTGCAGAACTTTCTCAACGACGTGAAAGGGAATATAAGCGTATCCATAAACCTAGGGTTGGGATTGAAGTTGATAGGGATGAAGAGATTAATGCGAGGGCGCTTTTGAAGAGTCAAACAGAAATTTATGAGGAAATGATGATGTATGAACGGAAGGCTAGAAAAGAAGCTAAGTTAAGAAAGAAAGAGAGTGAAAGGGAGGCTGAAGCTAAATTACAACAGGGTGAAAGTGAGATTGGAGGGGATTTAAAATTGGAGTGTGAATATATGAATGTTGAAAAGAAGGAGGGAGACTTGAGGAACGAGTTAGAAGAGGAGGTGCCTAATCATGTCGATAAAATTATTTATGAGGTGGTGCATGAGCAAAAGCATGAGAAATTAGGAGAGGTGATTGAGCCCAGAAATTTAGAAGTGGAGGTTGAGTGTGCGAAAAAAGAAATTGAAGTAGTTGATCAAACTCCGAGTCTTGAAGTACATAATAAAATTGTGGAAGAGGAGATTGAAAATAACATTGTTGACAATGATAGGAATGAATTGGAAGTTGGGGTAGAAGTTCAACAATTGAATGTTGAAATTGTCAATAAAAATATTGAAGAGGTGGTTGAATGTGAAAAATTAGAAGAATTGGTTGAGAAAAAAAGAAGAGAATGAGCAAGAAAGTATGTTGACTTTTGGAGGCAAAGAGAAGGGCCTTGTGGTGGGAAAAAAAAGTTGTGGAGGTTTTGTATCATGAGTACAAGGATCCATACCTTGTGCATGGAGACGCTAACATTTCCCTCCCCATTTTTTTAAATATTTCTTGCAGGTTTATTGTGCATGGAAGTTTGATTTACATAAACCTTGGTCAATTCCCCTCGTGTTTCAATGCCTTCTTGTCTATGAATTGGAGGAGCATCATTTATTGAATGCATGTCAGGGAATCGACAATTTTTCGTTTGGTCCAGGAGGTATAGTTTGATTTTTCAAGAACAACACCATGATTATAGACGAATCATCCTAAAGAATGAGGGAATGGTACAAATCAGGGTGGGCTTGACGGGAAAATCTATAATTCAAGCCAAAACAAGAAGTCAAGCAGGTTCGGAGAACGTCAAATATCAAACATTGCTTGTATGAAGAAGGTTTGAGGCTAAACCAAGTGAGCAAGCCAAGAACAACTTTATGATTCGGGACGAATCATCTTAAAGGAAGAGGGAATGATGTGATCCGGAAAGAAGGTAAGAACAATATTATGATTCGAGACGAATCATCTTAAAGGAAGAGGGGATGATGTGATCCGGAAAAGGCGTCAAAAATGAGAAATCAAGATAGGAGCAATTCAACAATATTCTACATAGGAAAATGAACAAGTTTCATGTTGGGCTCAAGTCGAGATTCAAATCAGATCAATTAATGTCAAAGGATCAGAAAATTGGGCAGAAGCATTCTTACGGCCGTAACACCCTTTTTACGGCCGTAAAATCATCATGGCGAAATTGGGCAGAAAGGCCATTACAGCCGTAACATGTGATCTCACGGCCGTAAACTGAAGTGGAATTATTCACGACCGTAATCAAAATTCTCACGGCCGTAACCAAAGTCTTGTAACTTTTATTTTTGTTCAGAAGGTCATTTATGGCCGTAAAAGAACTTGTCACGGCCGTAATATATGTTTTGAATTTTAGACCGTAAGTCACTTACGGCCGTAAACTTAAAAGTTACGGCCGTAACTTAGGCGCCGTAGTTTTGAATTAATTAGACAGTTAGGGTTTTGTTTAGTCCTAGTTTATTTTGGTTATTTTAGTTATTTTAGCCTAATTA
Source organism: Ligustrum vulgare (assembly GCA_963555705.1). Classification (NCBI taxonomy): domain Eukaryota; kingdom Viridiplantae; phylum Streptophyta; class Magnoliopsida; order Lamiales; family Oleaceae; genus Ligustrum; species Ligustrum vulgare. Next base: position 26,032,539 of record OY743188.1, read on the forward strand.
GAATTCTATTCAGAGTCAGTTAGCGACTAGGGTTTATTTTGCCTATTTATATGTTTTTTTCCATCCAATGTAAAAATAGAATACTTTTGATGAATAAAACTATTGAGTGTTTTTACTCTCTCTAAAGGTGAGGATTTTCCCTTTAAACAACGAACTTATCAAGATTCAAATCTTGTGGCGTTCAAAACAATTGAACTTATCAAGGATCTGGACATTCCTTGTGGTGTTCCCCCTTTGTGGTTCTTATCTCCGCATCGTAACGGGTCTCGGGTTTAATATATCTCTGGTTCTTGCGTCGTGAGGTCGGGGTTGCATTGTTATCGTCCGTTCCAACCTGGATTCGGAACTTTCCAAGCGTTATTCCGCGAGTTACGACGAGGACCCCCTCCCGGGTTCTCATCAGTACCTTATATTTGTCGCATTTCAATCAATGTCATTTAAAGGTAGTCCCGCAGCTCATAAATCAATCATTAATCCTTAAGCCATGAAATACCACATAATCCGTGTGAATAATCATGATAATTGACTAGGTGAAATATAGTCAGCGAAACTCAAATTTTATCAAGAAAAGCCATACTGACCTAAGGAAAAAAGTAATCACAATCAATGTAATAAAATATCACTTAAGCCATGCGAATAATCACGATAACTCAGCGAGTTCGAATAGCTAAAATCAAATTTTATTCAACCACACCAAACTCACCCAAATTTTTGGATCTACTTATTTCACAGAATCACGGCTTACTCACCCAAATTTCTGAACTCAGCTGCAAGTTATGGAATCACAGGTCTGTCCGTCTGATTTAAGAACTGGAGAGATGGAGGCGGCGACGACAACATGGTTTAATTTGAAAAAGGGAGAGAAGTGAGGTGCCTAGTCTCAAGAGTGTAGGGTGAAATTTAGGGCTGGCCGATTTTTAGATTTGGGAAACTGGGATATGTGGGGAAAACGAAAGGGGAAATTGGAATAAGTGGGGCGGGGGGGGGGGGGGGGGAATTAGAGGAATGTTGAGTTTTTTTTGGAAAAATTGGAGGTATGAAATAAGTGAAAGATGTAGAAAGGTTGCATTAGAGTTTGAATAAGAGATTGATCGAAAATTGGAAAAGAAAGCAGGGGTTTCGAACAGACGGCCATAACTTCAAAAATAGAGTTTAAAGGGACCTACCGGCCATTCGAAGTTTTTTCCAATTTTAGTTAAATTTATCCTTTAAGTCGTTTACTTTATTTGAATGTCTATTTCCGTCTTTTTGCTCAATTAGGGTTGCTCAAACGTTTTTAAAAGGTTTTTTTGGCATTCAATTGATTATTGATGAATATTCAATAAAGTTTCTTCTCGTTGGTGGATTCCTATTAAGTTCTCTAGATTTACGTTTGTAAATCTTTGTTTCCGTTCTGCGTCTGTAAAACTTTTGGAGGGATTTTTGAATGGTCATTGAAATATTTTTTAAATCACTTGGCAAATTGTTTATAAATGAAACATTTTTTTAAATCACTTTTAATCACACGTATTTCTTTAAATCATTTTCTAACCACATATTTTACTTTGAAAACATAACTTTTTTGTTTATAAAAAAAATTAAAATGAGGTTTTTTATTTTTAATTAATTTTAAATATATTGCCGAAAAACATTTAACGTATTACCAATGAAAAATTCGTAGTAAATTTCAAAATTTTTTATTTTATTTTATTTATTTTATTATTGGCGATTTGTAGGTCACAATTTTCGTTGGTAAATTTTAATATTTATTAATTTTTTTTAAATTACCTACAGATTAACAACAAATGGTCGAAACTCGTTGTGCATCACGACACAATGATGAGTCATGTTCGTCTCATCCTTTCCTTTCCTTTCCAAAAAGGTATTATGGACTCAAATCTGAGCTTAAACGTCAAATATGCAATTTAAAGTTTTGTCATTTTGGGTCCAATTGTCCTCAATCTTCATGAAACTTGTACATATTTGCCACATTGAATGTACGAGAAATACACAAAAGCTGGTAAGTCAAGAATGTAGGTATTGTTGTTAATTCGCTTAAGTACTTTGAAAGGCCCGTACTTCCTCGTTTCAACTTGATGTAAGTACCAACGGGAAACCTCTCACTTCTTAGAAACACCATCAATGAGTCTCCTTCCTGAAATTGTTTATACCTTCGATGTGAATATGTCCCTACCTTATACTTTGTATTAGTCTTCTCCAACTTTTGTTTTACTTTATCAAAAGTGCTAAAACCTCTTTAGCTAGAAGTTTAGCAACAATACTCTTGTTATTGTCCTTGGGTAATTTCACCAAATCCACAATATGATAAGGAACCTACGTATACACAATTGCAAATAGGGGCCTACTTGTAGACGTATGAACTACTCTATTGTATGCAAACTCAACCTGAAGTAATGCAAGATCCCACTACTTGGGCTTATCTCTACATATGCTTTGCACCACATTTTCAAGGGTACGATTAGTGACTTTTGTCTGTCCATCAATTTGGGGATGGGAAGTGGTTCTTCGATTCATATTCGTCCCAAATAACTTCCACAATGTAATCAAAAGTGCTCCAAAACCTTTGTATCTCAATTTGAGGTGATAGACTTGGGAACTCCATGCAATCAACAACCTCCTTGAAAAAAGGTTTGGCCATGTTTTATGCATCTGAGCTCTTTTGACAAGCGATGAAGTGAGCCATCTCGGAGAACCCATCACCTACCCTACAGGAAAAAAAAAAAGGAACTTACTCCCCACTAATTACAAGGTAATCTAAGAACTTAATTCATAGGGAAATCTTGTCATATGCCTTGATGAACAGAAATTCCCATGTACAATCCAATGTTCTCCATTTGACCCTTTGACACCTATTGATGAAAATCTTAGCAGGCTTGACAAGAAAACCAATTATTCAAGCCAAACAGTACTTTGATGGCATGATCAAGGGGCTCCAAATGATGTGATCCAGACCACGAACACAAGCACGCACAAAGATCCGTTGATGATCAAAGGAGGGCCGATGACTCGATTGCAAACAAAAAGGGCCAACGAAGCATTGAACAAGTTAGTGCAAGAAACAATGGCCAAAACAATGTTCGTGTCATCAAAAGAAGCAAGTTCCATGTTAGGACCGAGCCAAAACGACGAGTGGATCAACCTCATTCAATGCGTCGAAGAAAATTGTGAAATTTCAATGTTACGGCCGTAACATATATTTCCTCATGGCCATAACCAACTCACTGCTGAAATTGATTTTGTGAGACATAAGGGATTACGGCCGTAAAGGTTGAGTATCACGGCCGTCATGGAGTCACTGCTTAAAACTGGAATTTGGACGTTTTTTGACTTACGGCCGTAAGTCATATTGTCACGGCTGTAAGAGTGAATCAGTAACAAGGTTACGGCCGTAAGGGAGTTCGTCACGGCCGTAAAAGCCTATACGCGTAAATTTTAGGGTTTTATTTATTTCCTTATTTTTAGCTAGTTGTTTCCTAGTATAATTAAAACTCTTAACCTAGGTTTTGACCCTATTTATAGGGATGTAATTTTCATTATTTTAGACACAACTTTGATATTATTATTGAGAGGCAATTTGCTTTCAAACCTTATTCTTTATTGAATAAAATCCGAACTTGCTAGTTAATCTTGTTTGTTCAAATCTTGGGTGAGATTTATTTTCATTGTGATCAAGAGGTCAGCATATCTATTGATTGTGTTGGTTGCTTGGTTCAATTAACTTGAATCAATCTCGAAATCGTGATTCTTTGGCGTTCTTGGGTCGATTCCAATAATTTGTGGGTTGCGTAGCTACAGTTGTTACGTGGTTTGCATCACCAAATCAAGCATGGAATATGGGAAGAAGATTAGAGTCCAAAATTCTTGTCAAATAAGACTTGAGATGTAATTAGAGATAGACTTGAGATGTAATTAGAAATAAGAAACAAATGATTATGATTCAGATTTTTAGTCAGAGGTTAAGACCCAGTGTTCATATAGAAAACATTCAAATTTTGAAATTATTATTTCTAAAATAATTGTATCTCTTCAAGTTATATTTTCAACGCATTTTGAATCATTGTAATCGGACACCGAGAAGAAAATTATGACCAAAACGCCAAGCGATCGCGTGGACATCAGTTTTACAACCCAAGAGTTATTGATTATGATCAAGCGATCACTGGCTGTACTTCGTTATTTATTTAGGATTTTGCATATTTTTTTGTTTTGTTATTAATTTAGGCCTGTTAATAACTGTTAGGTTGTTAATTTTTTCCCTTACACTAATAAAGGGTCTTTTTCTTTCATTATAACTTAGGTTATTGAAATTGATTTGAGTGATTTTACTCTATAAAAGTGAGGATTTCGTTTAAACTTGTTCTTAATTGGATTTTTCGAACTTATCAAGGATTAATTTTGGTATTATCATTCGAAAGCAAATTTATGAATTGATTGTAGAATTTTAAACTCATGGATTGTTTGCAAATTGTCTAACATTGTTCATTTATATCTCATATTTCTTGATTGCACTAGTAGATAATTTTGCTCGAGACAAGCAAAAGTTCAAGTTTGTGGGTGTGATAAGTGTGCTTTCCACATTTATTTTGGCTCTTAAATTAACTTTTTGATCGAGAATTTGGGTGACTTTCTACTCATAAATGTTTTTATTTTGTACATTTAGGTACAGCCTCAATTGTAAAATAAATTGACAAGAGTGAATAGAATTGAGCTAAAAGAAGAGCAATTTTGATGTCTGAGGGTCAAATTGAAATAAATCAAAAGTTTGTGGACTAAATTGAACAATATTAAAAGATAAGGGACTAGATTGCAATTTTCACATATGCAACCCGAGATGTAACGGTGTTTCCCATGCGATCGCAACAAGTTGGTCATTGTGATCGCGTAGGCCAGTTTCGACCAAATTGTTTTTAATTTCTATTTTAATTCTTTTCCTTAGGATTTGTTTGGCTCTTCTTTGTGGCCTTTTTAGGGACTTTTTAGGGCTCTGTTTTTGGATTATTTAAAGAGTGACTTCTCCCATCCAACCTAGTTTTAGTTTTTGTTAAATTTTATTATGTTTTCTTAGTTTTTATTTATTTCTCTCTTTTTTTTGGAGAGGGGGGGGGGGGGGGGGGGGGAGGAGGTTGGAAGATCAATCAAGGGAAGAAGATAAAGAAAAGTTGAAGAACTCAAATGGAAGAATATCTTCCTCATTTTATTTATTTATTTTTTTATTTATTTCATTGGTTTTGATGTGCATTTTTTCAACCTTTGTGTTTTCTTTCATTTTCACATTATGAGCTAAATTTGTATTATGTTGAGATAATTGATGTAGCTTAATCTACTTTAATTGCTTTGGATATTTGCTTATTGATTTTGAGCTAATTATTTCAATTGTGATTTGTATGATGATCGATAGATATTGTGTAATTAATTAGGAGTAATTTGACTTAAGAGAGACTATTAGTTAAAATAGGAAAATCTAGTCAAACATTGTAAATGAGTAAATTTTTAATTTACATATTGAGAAATTAATTAAGTGACGATTAAGTGAAATAATGAATCTCAACGATTTAATCATCCAAGTTCCTTACAATTTTAGATTTATTTGTTTTGCATACTTTTGTCAATTTTAAGAATAGATAACTAATTAAATCTTAAATTTATTGTGTGTCTTCATTGTCAAAATTAACTTAACTAGGGTGTAATAGAGCAATCATTTCTCATGGAATCCACAATCTGGACTAGTGAGTCAACTTTTAAGAGCTTCCGGTACACTTTTCAGGGAACAAGTTTTTTACTCTTTGAAAATTGCAATTTAGTCTCTCATCTTCTAATCTTGTTCAATTTAGTATCCATATTTTTACTCTTATTACAAAAAAATACCTAGAAATATTTGCAATGTATGCCATCCATTTTTCTGGAATGTTACATTTTAGTCCTCTAACTTTTGATTTTTTTTTAATTTGACCCCTTAACATCAAAAGTTCTCTTCTTTAAGCTCAATTCTCTTCAATCTTGTCAATTTCTTTTCTAACCGAGGTTGTACAAAAAATGTATAAAATAAACACATTTATTAATAGAAATTTATTCAATTTCTCGATCAAAATGTTAATTTAAGAGCCAAAATATCATATCTTTCACTTAGAAGTGTTTATAATTAAATCTCCTTCCAAATTAATGTTGAAAGATGACGAGAAGGAAACATTAGGCTTCCAATCTTATGTTGAATTTGAATTTAGCTTCAAACCCCAAATTTTATAGTCGGTAATTGTAGCCTCTAGGTGCTTGGTATGCTTATGCGAAGAATTATTTGCAGTCCATTAATTATTCAAAAACATATCCTTTAGCCGAATCCTACCATTTTGATTGCATTTTTCTTGGATTGGATCTTAATATAATACATTTTAAAATATAGAAGTCTTCCTATCAGTCTTCTATATCTTCCTGGATCTGTAAAAGGGTTTCCACCATTCTATGACAATTTTGTACCTTAAGGAATAGGAACTCCAATAGGTTTTGCACCAGTAAGACTTGCATCCTGGATCTGGAAAAGGGTTTCCATCATTCCATGTAGAAATGCATTGTTTATACCCAACCGATGAAGAGGCCAAGATCGTGTAGATGCAATGGCAAGAAAAATTCTCACTGTCACTAACTTTGCAATAGGTGAAAATCATTCAAAGGAATGTAGCTACTCCTTTCATTTGATCATACCCCTTTGCTATCAACCTTGCCTTAAACCTATCAAGGGTTCCATCTAATTTAAGCTTAACTTTATATACCCACTTATACCTTATTGCTTTCTTTCCCACAGGAAAATTATTTAACTCCCATGTATTATTTTCTTCCAAGGTCTTCAATTCTTCATTCATAGCTTGTACTCCGTTTTTGATCTTTATAGGCTTGATGATAAAAATGTAGTTCTTGAACAGTTGATACATTGGCCAAAAAGGTTATATATGCATGGTGTAAACAAGGTGAAATAGTAAATGGGTATGTGAGAGGTGTATGTTGTGATGTGAAATTGGTGGTATCTAAACCATACTGGACATTAGCAATTGGATTCATTGAATTTTCAGATACATTAGTGATATAGTCTTTCATCCAGGCAGGTTTAATTCTCTGTCTATTGCTATGTCTAAGCTGTTGCACATCATTTGTTTCAGCACTTGGAGATTCAAGGAAAGGAACTTGTATAATAGGAATAACTTCAAAATCTGTATTGGAAGAGGTTGGTGTATGATCAACAGGAATTGAGTCTGTCATATTTTCTTGAAAATTGTCTAAATTATGCTGATAGATCAGGAAAATTTTTAGATGATCTGATTGGATTGATAGATGAATCTTCTACAGTTGATCGAACAGATAAAGGTGTTTGAATGATGGGCTGATTCTGGTCTTTAAAAGGAAAAACATTTTCCTAAAAGATGACATCTCTAGAGACATGAACTTGTTTGTTGGATATGTCATAAACCTTATAAGCCTTTTGTCTGGGCTGAATCCAATGAATACACATTTATGAGCCCTTGATTCAAAATCTTCTTTGTGAGGCTTTATGTTGGTGATGTAACATAAACATACAAATTTTTTGACAGATGAGAAAATCGGCTTTGTTCCAAATAGAACTTCATAAGGAGTTTTCCAGTTTAGGATAGAGCTTGGAATCATGTTTATGATATATGTGGAAATTAGAATGGAATATGATAAAAAAATGTTCAGGTAAATTAGTTTGAAACATGAGCGACTTGGCCATTTTCAATAGATGTGTATGTTTCCTTTCAACAATTCCATTTTGTTGTGGAATGTACACACATAATTTTTGATGTAAAATACCTAAGGTTTGAAGTAAATTTTAACACTCATGACCAATGAACTCATTATCATTGTTTGTTCTTATTGCCTTCACAGTTTTCTCAAATTGGTTCTTGACCATTTTGAAGAATGAGTCAAGTGTTTTAATAGCTTGGGATTTTTGGATTAAATTGAAAGTCCATGTTGCTCTAGAATAATCATCCACAATGGTGAGCATGTAAGGAGTCCGTTGGAGTACGTTGTTTATATGTCTACTTTGTTTTGCTTTGCTTTGTGACAAATATTACATGGTTTAAAGCATTTAATAGCTGAATTGTTGTATAATTGTTTGAGGAAGTCCAAATGTTGTAAACATTGGTATGAAGCATGTCCAAATTTATTGTGCCAGTTAATGATGGAAATAGAAGAAGCTTTATTTGCATAAAAATGTCATCACTAGGCTATAAATTCCCAGTAGACAATTTATTACAAGAATTGACTTCTCTATTACAATTTTCAGTCTCTGAACTCAAGACACTATGATCATCTAATATATATAACTTCCCATTCAGTTTTCCAATTGCTATGATCCTTTCATCCTTTAGGTCCTACAGTAATTAGTGAGTTGGGTAAAAAATGAATTTAACCTTTGCAGCTTGTATTAATTTTTAAGACAGATAGAAGGTTAAATTTGAATGTGGGAATGTGCAATATATTAGTTAAGAAAAGGTTATGATTTATAGTGATTACTACAATTGGTTAAATATGTTTAATGGGTTTTATGGATCCATCTGGTAATGAAACAACAGTGAATTGTACAATTGGTCTTACGTTGGTCATTTGTGTAATGTCTGTGCATATATGGTTGCTAGAACCAGTATCAACGATCCAAGTTCCACATCCTAAATTATCAAGTGAACTAAAAGACAATTGTTGAGTACACATACCAGAATAATCATTGAGATGTGCAAAGTTGATCTTACTTTCATTGTCTACCAACATTTTTCCTTTAAGCATTTTTATTAACTCTTGTTGCACAATGTTTGCAATATTACCAGATGTTGCTTCATCCTTTAAACCCACTGCAGTAGTCCCATCTTCAAAATCAAGTGGTGATTCACTCATATTCTTTACATTATTCACCACAACCCTTCCTCCAGATTCCCTAGCTCTTTGTTCTCTTAATGCCTTGTACCAATTCGGATAACCATGGATCTTACAACAACCTTCCTTTGAATGTCCACTTATATTGCAATGATCACAGAATAAATGTCTCCTTATCATAGTTGTTGTATCGCTTAGTGCTTCCCCTTCCAAAAACATTATTTCCTCTTCTGGAATTAAATCTTGCTGTCTAGTTTACTCTGCCTCTCCAATGTCCATTACCTTTGTGATTATTTCTTGTCTCCATCATAGCTACATTATCAATAACTTTTGGAAAAAGTACATGCACTTCTCTTTGTTTTTCATCCTCAAAACCTAGGAGTATTCTCTATTAACTAAAGGCAAAGGATCCATTACCAACAATTGATTTCTGATATTATCATAGGTATCATTCAGCCTCATCAAAAATTGCATAAGCTTGCTGAATGAGGCTAAATTAGACACTTCCTTTGCAGCTTCACAAGTATAAACTGGAATGGGCATCAGACACGTGATTTTGTCCCATAATTTTTTTTAAGCCTAGTGAAATAATTTTTCAAGTGATAAGGATCCTTGAGTTAAACTACTAATTTCTCTCTGCAGTTGATAAAGCAAGGGACCATTGCATTTCTCATAACTTTCTTCCAACTCAATTCATAAGTCTCTAGCGAAGTTGTGTAGATGAATGCATCCACAATCTCCTTTAAGATTGAATTCAAAATCCAAGATCTAACCATACAATCTACTCTAACCTATTGATCCAACCTTGAAGATCCTTTAGCTGGTTGATCACATTTCCCGTTTATAAAACTCAATTTCATATTTTGCACCTAGTGCAATTTTAATTGATGTAATCCAACTTAAGTAATTCTTACCTGTTAAAGGTGAAGTCAACAATACCATTCCTGGGTGATCTGACCCTTGAAGATCTAATGGATCTCCATTGGTGTAGTCCTTCCCCCATTGCATCCTGTTTAGTGGACGAAGGATCAGTTTGCTCAACTGGAATTTCTGTTGCCATGGTTTTGATTTGATAGCGGTTGAATTATAGCTTAGATGATTAAGCTCAGAACCTTGAAAACCTACTTTGATACCATATTCAATTTAAGGATGAAGACTTGGTGCAGCCGAATGATGCTGCATTTCTGATTTCTTTATTTGTTCATTAATTCAAATCAACTAAAGAGTGCATGGAATATACACAAGTAGCACTTGTCCTAACTAACTAACTACTTTATGTGTAATACACATGAATAACAAAAAGGAACAGAAAAAAATAAAATTGGAAATAATTCTGCATGAAAATAATTCTTCAGGGTGCACTTACATAATCAACGACTTTAATATGTTGTCTAGAGACGGCAAAAAAACCCGACCCGACCCAATGGGTACCTGAACCCGCCCCGTCGATCCGCGGGGCGGGTGCGGGTTTGATCGTCCCGACCCGACCCGACCCCGAATAAATAAATTAATAAAAAATAATAAGGAAAAAAAATAAAAATACCAAAACAAAAAAACAAAATAAAAAAAAAATGAAATGGGGCGAGTAAACAGGGCGACGGGGTTGACCCGCCCCGGACCCAACCCGAAATTCGCGGGCGGGTGGCGAGTTCGGATTTCAAAAAAATTCGCGGGGAGGGGGTGGCGGGGAGGGGAGACCCTCCCCGTTGCCATCACTAATGTTGTCATAAAAGGTATCGTGCACTGACTCGCCTGGAATTCCCTTGAAGTTATATCGTTAACAAACAATTGTTCATAACATATTTATCTATTATTATGGTATTAGGGGAATCAGTTGTTGTGATTAATAAGTGTAAAGAATGGATTTGTGCATTTTGGTAAATGAAGAATATAGAGTTAAGTGGGGGATTTTGAGGTGCTCCCAGTGGGCACATTATTGTGCCCACTGGGGGCATGTGTTGCCCCCTTATTTTGGGGTGTAGGCCCTGATGATACCCCGTGCCTACCCGTCACTTGGTGGGTGGGCATGATTTATGGTGCCCACTAGAGGCAGCATAAAACTTCTGTAGAGTTAAGTTGTATTGATATTTTCAAATTTATTTGGGGTGGAGGAATCTTGTAATATCCACATTTCACTCAGTAAGCATAAAATAATACTAGTGAATCATCCCGTGCGATACACGAGAAGAAACATCTAAATAAAAGTAATCATATTCGAAATTAAATAAATCCTTAAACAAAATAAATAACATTCACAAATAAGATATAAGTTCATCATTTATTAGTTTCATGTATAAACATCAACCTTTTAGGGAGAAATCATACATGCGAAAATGATTGTGCCTGACTCTTATTGATAGTCATGGCATATGACACCATCAATGAAAATTGTTTTTTTTTTTTAAATCTAATAAGTATCCTAAAATTCGAATGGCTCAACGATATCCTTGGAATCAAAAACTTGTGTCCTGCATTAATGTCAGATAGAATTTGACCTTATAGAATATGATCGTCAAGTTTTGTAACGATTATTCACTATCTCCTCGAACCAAAAATTCACCTTGCAAAATGAACACTTAAATGTAGGATCTCCAGTATTCATGTACTCTGAGCATTCAAACAATAGATGAAAAAGTTAATAATAGAGATCATGCATATAAAAGATAAAATTCAATATTTTGACCATTGATAATGAAAAATAACATGTATAATAATAATAATAATAATAAAATAAAATAAAAATTGCGATGTTGACAAAGATATTGCATCAAATTTATGATATTTTAGGTTTTCAATATTTATACAACATAATTATTTTCTGATTGAAATTATAATTTAGTATTGATCATCTCAATTTTTAGTTAAGTAAATTGAGATACAATTTATATGTTATTGTAAAAAAATATCATAAAATTTGAATTAAAATATAGCAAAGAATATCTTGATATAGTTAATTACTTCTTGGAATTTTAAAATTAACAGTTAGGACAAAATCATTAATAACTATATCATTTCAAACAATATAGATAAATTTGTTAACCCTTAATGTTAAAAAAATGTGATATGAGACTTTTTGGAATAAAAATTTAATTAAGAATTAAATGTAATTGTCATTGAAATAATTTTGATAAATAATGCAATATAGAAAAGAACTTTAATATGTATATGTAATAAATAACTTAAAAATAGGATTTAGTTATAAAAGTTTCAATACAACGTGATTTATAAAAATACGAATGTGTATAAATTTTAAATATAATTTTAATTGAGAATTTGACATTGGATATGTATGACTGAACCAAATATTTATCCATAAAATTAAGACCAATAAAATATCACAATTATTATAAGAAATTAATTACGTATAAATGTAATTATCTATAAAAATATTTAATAATTTAATAATACGCTATAAAAAAGAGCTCCAATTTTTAGATGTACTAAATAACTAAAAATAAGATTATTTATAAAAAAAAAAAAAACTATACGTATGATGTGATTTATAATTTAGTACTCCCTCCGTCCTATAAAGATAGTTCTTTACTCATTTTCACACAGATTAAGGACAAAAAGGAATATAAAATATTAATTTCACTCTTAAAAAATAAAATAGACTATCTTTTTTAGACGGACAAAAAAGAAATAATAGACTATCTTTGTAGGACTTATAGAGTATTATCTAGTAATAAAATTTTGACATAATTTTTAACTGAAAATTTTACTTTTGATTTGTATAACTGAACACAAATATTTATTTGTAAGATTGAAAACGTTAGAAGAACACATTTTTTTTTTATGAAAAGGGAGATTTTGACACAAAAAGTCAAATATAAATAAGTAAAACCAAACAAATTATCGTTCTTATATCATAAAAAATAAAAAAACAACTTCTCGATAAAAGCAAATTAAAAAAAAAAATTCTACTTTCTTGTTTTTATTATTTTTTATACAATGTGATATACAATTTCATCAAGTATATATACTGACTCACGAATAATATTTTTTTTCATCATTCACCGGCCGAAACCATTAACATATCTATCCAACCCAAAGTTATTCTAAATAGCCCAACATTAGCTAACACATTGCAACCCCAATAGAGAAATCTAGAACATAATATAAATAGACTATTAATAAATCCTCTTATTAGTCCAAAATAATTTTGCATACTATATTGTTTTCGAAGCTTTCTCTACAATATTATTGTTTTAATATTTTTTCTTTTTTGTCAGAAACCCAAATCTATGTTCAATGACTCAAAATATCACAGGTCTTGAAGAAAAGAGTAGTGCCAATCCTTTTTACTTTTTTCAAAAAATAATTTACGATTTTTTATTTTCAACTTGTTTGTAATATTAATAACTAATAAGCATTACCACCGTACTCGAAATTTTGAATCATAAAACGTGATAAATAGAAGGTGGAGTGGAGGGGTCATGTTAAACAGTACACATTTTTTCGAAGAAATAATCATTTAATTTAATCTTTTATTATTGTGTATATCTTCATAATAATTATATATAACAGAAATAAAAGAGGTTGTATATCGAAAAATGAAAAGAAAAAAGATCTAGAAAACAAAAATGAATAAACAGATTTTGAAAAACGGAAAAAAATGAAACAAATTCTGAAAAAGCGAAAAAGGAAAAAAAACTGGCTTTCCAGTGTAATTAGGCGGCGGGAAATAGAAGCCGTATAAACACAATAAATATTAAGAATGTAAGTAGACGTTAGCGATTTTAAAACTAATAAATAAATATTGAAGGCCCAATTATTTTTTAAGTGAGTTTTGAAATTGATTATTAGATGAGAGATATGAGTAGTGTGAACATGATAAATATTGAAGTCCCCCAAAATTGAAAAAAAAATAAATAAATAAATAAAATATGCACATAGTACAAGAGTTTTGGAGTGAAACAGTGAAGTTGACTGTGGTTGACTCAACTACTTTAATATATTATATAGATTCACATTTCAATTTTTTACACATTTTTCTTTCTTCTTTTCACTAATACATTTATTAATAAAATAATATTACACATAAAACATAAAAAATACTATTTTTTAACCATACATTCTCGTAAAAATCATTGTGCATTTCAAATAAACTCCTGTTAAACTACATCAAACAGATAGCATAACTCAAATTATATCCCTGATTTACATTCATTCAATCTAATAAAAAGAACAAAACACAGACAAAATCGATCAATTTGAATTCTCTCTACCATTTGATCAGCAATTCACATCTTGTGTACGTTACTTCCATTGGATTGATGATTGTTTAGATTAAGCAAACTCTGGATTTAGTGCCAAAGCCTCCTTGTAAATCATATCCTTTATCTGCTCTTCTGTTAAGACTTGCTGCTCGAAATCAAAAGAGAATGGTTCTGAGCATACTGGCTCATCACCTATGTCATGCAGTCCTGCAAGATAAGGATGCGCCAATGCTTCTTCAACTGCACCACAATACAAATCACTTTTTCAAACACGAGCAACCTTTGCTAAGTGTAAAAAAGTCAAACTAGCCATTAACAAAAATTACCTGTAATTCTCTTTCCGGGATTTATTGTCAGCATTTTATCAATTAGGTCGATGGCTAATGGATTTACATGTGGGAAAACCTTTGCTAACAGCTGACGGGGATGTCGCGGAAGTTGCCGGATATATCTTTTTGCATCCTCATTTAGGATGAAATCAAGATCAGATTCTGTGGGAGTGCCAAGAAGCTGTACAGAACATGTAATCAACATGAGAAATTGTTTATGTGAAAACTAAAACCACCCATTAATTATATGGAAAAATGATTATCTCTACAATTTAATCTAGATAATATTTCAGTTATAAATTGGTAAAAAAATAAATAAAAAAATAAATAAAAATAAAAATAAAAATCACCTCCGTCACCAAGCGCATTTGATGCACGTGATCTTTTCCCTCGAACAAAGGTTTCCGGTTCATAAGTTCCATGAAGATGCAACCTACGGACCACACGTCTATTGCAGCAGTATATTCCGAGGAATTAAGCAACAGCTCGGGCGCCCGGTACCATCTGGTCACAACATATTCTGTCATGAACTCATTTTCCAAGGTGGGCCGTGCAAGACCAAAATCACAAATCTTAAGATCGCAATTAGCATTCAGCAGCAGGTTGCTGGGCTTCAAATCTCTATGGATTACATTAGCAGAATGTATGTATTTCAACCCTCGAAGGATCTGATACAGGAAATACTGCAAGTAGACAAGTTTTAAAGAAAATGTCAGTTCTGGCTTTCAACATTCAAATTACACAAGAAGAAAAAGTATATATACCTGACAATGTTCTTCAGACAAGCTTTGATTAGATCTAATTATCTGATGAAGATCCGTGTCCATGAGTTCAGTAGCAAAGTAGACATCTGCGAATTCTGTTCTTAGAGGAGGAGGAATTACATCTCTTATGCTAATCACCTGTTCCACATTTCTTGAGCTTAAATGAATTTTGTACCAACCAGCTCACAAGTAACTTTGAATCAACAAACAAAACTTTAAGAAGGTGGAAGTATACAACTGTGTGTGTCATAATCACAATATTTTCTACATTTCATAATTCCAGTATTGCTTCATTTTCACGGTTAAGCCTCTGTTTTGGTAAAAGTTTGTTTACCAATTTTGTATATAAACAGTCACATGACAACATCCTATTTGATCACTTTTTTTAAAAGTCAACAATTTGGATGGGCAAAAGCCAACTAAATATTGTAAACTCTTTATAAATAGAGTAATCTATGGAGACATTTTTTGAGACATTTTTAAATTACATTGTGACTTGTTACATATTCATTGGGTTGTAAAAAAAGTAAGTAGTAGGATAATTATTTTTACCACCCAATGAATGTATAATATGTCACAATATCATTTAAAAAATCTACAAAAAAGTAAGTGGTGGAACATTTTTAAAAGACATTATGACATGTTACATATTAATTGGGTGGTGAAAAAGTAAATGGTGAGATAGTTATTTTTACCTCCCAATGAATAGACGACATGCCACAATATAACTTAAAAAAGTCAACAAAAAATGTCTCATAAAATTATTGTTATAAATAATATATATATCTATAAACGGTTAGGAACCTGTTTGGTGTTGGTACATTTTTGGAGAATTTTGAATTTTTGGGAGAATGTATGGTTGAAAAGTGTAAAAAGTGATGGTCCAATAGAAATGTATAGTTGAAAATGAATTAGTGAAAAAAGTTGTATAAAAGAGGTAGGAGCGAACAAGCTCTAGTTTAGCAAAGAACGAAAATCAGATACACGGATGCTTCATTTGCACTAAAAAATTCTTTCATTAAAAAAAAATGTTTGAGCAACAATTGATATGAATTTTTACGATTCCAATTTTCAGGCCCAAATTCCATGCTATGAAATTAGAATCTACTAATTGAAAGAAATACGTACATTTTCGTGATCCATATGGCGAAGAAGCTTAATTTCTCGTAGAGTCCTCTTTGCATCCATATAATTGTCAAAAGCATTTGCTATTTTCTTCATCGCCACCATTTCATTACTCTCCGTATTCAAAATCGAGCTTCAAAATATAACCCCCCCAAAAAAAGTACAAACAGTTCAATCGAAATATTTGAACCAAATTCTGAGATAATAATGCGTTAATACACAGAAGAAAGTCGTTAAATCTTTGAGCAGATGAGATACAAACAAACGGAACCGTTGATTTCCATCAAGTAAAAATACGTACCTCACGATGCCATAAGCCCCGCGGCCGATGGGCATTATCGGCGGCCGATACTTTGCAGTGACCTCAAATGAATTTCCAAAGATATTGTACTGTATGTATTTCCCTCCGTGAGTAGCCAAAGCTGGGAAATCCGGATACTGACCGCCGGCAGCACTCATCTCGGCCATCTTACACACCCTTTCCAATTCTACCTATGTATCTATCTATATCTCGAGCGCGCGTAGACACATATCTGCATGAAGTTGAATATGTATAAAAACATGG
Source organism: Ligustrum vulgare (assembly GCA_963555705.1). NCBI lineage: Eukaryota > Viridiplantae > Streptophyta > Magnoliopsida > Lamiales > Oleaceae > Ligustrum > Ligustrum vulgare. Next base: position 26,049,418 of record OY743188.1, read on the forward strand.
AGCGTTCGGAGTGAGGGATGGTTCGAGGCAAGAGGGAAGTAAGGAAATAGAAAACGCGTGTAGACTTAAAGCATATGTTCCATGCTTCATGGTCGACTCACAATGTAGTCAAATGCGAACTTCTTTGAAGGTGACCGTGAAGGGGGACGAATTCATTTTATTGAATTTTATATTGTACAAGTACATCACCACGAGTTTGATTTTTTCTAATGTTATTACTTGAATCGAATAATAATATTTTTAGAGGTGACAAACGGGTTGAGCCACTAATCGGCTCAGCTAGCCAAATAGGTGAGCCAAAACACGAGCCAAGCGGACCTTAGAAGCCACGTGGCTGCTTGTGGCAATGAGCTCATTGTCACGACGTCGCTAGTAAAAAATTAAAAAAATAAAATAAAAAATGTTGAATGTAGCAGTTGGAGGTTCCAACGATCACATTCAAAGTTGTGTGACCGTTGAAAAACGATCTCAACAACTTTTAAATAGACCGTTGACGGTCCCCACACACACACACACATATATATGTTTTTTTTTTTTTTTTTTTTTTCATTTCCATTTCTATCTATAAATATCACCTAATTCAACTTCAATTTCACCAAAATCTCTCAATTCTACTCTCTATACTCTACATTTATACTTCAATCTCTCCAATTTCCATTATACATTTCAGTTCAATCTCTCAAATTTTCATTACTAGTGCACGTATTTTACGAGTCTTTATGTATATGATGAATGTTAAAATAACGTTGTTTAAGTACTAAGGGTATGTTTGATTGCGAAAGTGGAAAATAAGTAAAAGAAAATATTTTCCAAGAAAATGATTTTGCTTGGAAATGATTTTCCTGAAAAGTTAATTGAGAGTGTTTAATTGGTTTAATTTTTTAGGTGGAAAAAGTGAAGAATTTTTCAAGTTTTTTTGTTTGATTGACATTATTTTTCATGGAAAATAAAGTAATTTTTTACTATTTTAATCATTTTTTTTACTTTTTTAATATATTTGTACTTGATAATGATAATGTTATTTTTTGGAAAGAAAATAAGTCAATTAACAATAATAAAATTGATTAAACATGTCGAAAATCATTTTCCACATACTATGGAAAATAAAAATCCACAAAAACCCAAAGAAAATATTTTCCACCAAAACAAGGAAAATGGGCGCGTGGGTGGGGTCCGCGGAAAGTATTTTTCAGGGAAAATTTTCGCAATCGAACGGAGTAAAGTAGAAAAGTTGGAAAAAAATTTCATTTTCCACGAAAAATTAAGGCCTATCAAATAGACTCTAATGTTTTTTTTAAAGTAGTTGACAATATGATGAATGTTAAAATGACTTTTTTAAGTACTAATACTGTTTTTGAAAGTAGTTGACGTAATTGTTAGAGAAAAATTGTAAATAGTAAATTGACTTCAATTATTAGTATATTAATATTTTATTGAGAATTTTCATCTAGTTTTTCGAAATACATATTAGACAATTATTTAAAATTTCAGATTAATAAATAAATTGTGTGCGATATATTAAGAAGTAATCTAATATAGTAAAATATTAGGAAAATCAATAATTATTTTATAAATTATTTATGGTAAGTCGCGAAAGAATGTGAAAAAATTGTGCATAGATAAATTAAATTAAATTGTGAGCACATTTTTATACTGAAAAATGTTTAATATTATGCTTCTATTTGAGAGAAATTAAAATAAAATTTTAATTCAAGTCAAAGTCAACAATTAATTTTAACCACATTTCATCGGTCCCACAACTTTTCAACCACATTTTTATTAATTTCTATAAAAACTATTAAACCTATGATTTTAATCATTACACTGACTATAAATTTAAACTAAATTTCACTTTTGTACATTTTTTTTCTTTTCCGAAAGGTTTTGAAATTATTTATTTTATATCCTTAATCAAAAAATAATTTTTTATATAAATTAATTGATGATAATTTAAGTGGGGTTAAGCTTCTATTTGATAATACTGTTCGGTTTATAAACTGCTTTATTTATAATTTATAGATAATAAGTAGTGTTTAAAATTTGGAGAGAGAAAATGTGTGATGTTAAAAAGTAGTTTAAGAAATTGTGTAATTTATAAATCGGTTATTTGTTATTAAATTCCTAAAATGATGTTCAATGTATTTGTTTGTTTAGGTTCCGTGATTTTTTATTTTTTACCAATAATTGATACGGTGAATTTTTATTAAATATTTTATTGTGCACTTCAGAAATTCAGAAAAACTTTTTTAAAACTCTTTTTCAACTATACATTCTATCAATAAAATAATTTACGTATAAATCTTAATAAAATATTTGTTTTTAGTCACAAATGTTTCAAAAAATTATAATTATAAACCATAATTTTTGAAATAACTTGTCTCAAACATGTGCTTAACATGTTAGGGACTAAACACATAAAACCTTTTGTAGTTTACAAACTAAGTACACCAAACATGAGCTTAATATGTTAGGGAGTATTATTGCAAAAAACTCAAAGGTTATGGATCATTTGTGCTATTTACACATTTTTAACGATATGAACTAACAGAACATGACAGTAGGGACCATTTGTGCAACGTTTAGTGATTCTAAGGGTATATATATCAAAATTTAAACGTTGAGGACTATTTCACAAGAAGTCCAAATGTTGGGGACCATTTTTGCTGTTTACACAAAAGAATTGTACAAGGAACAAGTTGTTTATGTATAATTTTAACTCCACATACTAGAAAATTTAACTATTCAAGTCAATACTTAATAGCTAATCCCAAGCTCGGAAAAATGAGGATGCTTTTAAATTTTAATTTATTTACTCAATTCTAGTTTTTGTCTTTTTAAACTTTTAATTCATTCGTTACTTTTACATTACTTATTAATTTATTACAAAACTAATTATAAATTTATATATAATTAATTTATATCCAAGTATTCCACTAAAAACAAAAACGAAAAAAAACGGGCGAGCAACTAACCAAATCTTGGCTTGGCCCGTGTAAACGAGTTGAGCATAGACTAGCTCATTTGACATGAGCTCGTTGCTCAACTCATCCGTTTGACGAGCCGAGCAAGATGACCTATTGCCACCACTAAATATTTGTTTAACTTTTACACACACACGCACACACACTAATTTTAGTAACGAAATTATCAATAATAAATATGTTGTTGTATTATAATATTATGCTATCTATCTATGAATCAGTATCTATTGTCAATTAGGTTCACGTTATATATAATGTTTATACGATATAATATTATATGTAACATATTTTTGAACAGCACTTGAAACTAATTGACTCCAACGAAACATTATTTCTACATGATCGTTGTCGATTAGTTAACATGACAAAAATAAATTATACGAAAAAAAAATAAATTGACAAAAATAAAAGAACTTAGCTCTCTCTCTCTCTCCAAAAATTCCACCGACTCTCTCTCAACCTTATGCCTACGTCGAATGTTCATAACTTAGGGTTTTTAGAGACTAATTTTGGAATCGACATCGTGTGGTTTTGTTCTGGATTTGAGGGGGTAAGTAGTATCGACAGGGAGGGAGGCGGTGAGGGCTTCTAGGAGTTGCAGTTTGTAGGCGCATGACAGATCCTATTTGAGGATTTAGCGCCACCGCAACTTCTCAGCATCGGGCAGCTTGTAGAGAGGTATGGCTGAAACGGTGTCATGTTCTGAAGCTTTAAGTTGTTTTGGAGGTCTGAGATGTGTGCAGTTTCGCATAGATTTAGGGGTTTTACCATCTCCTTCTTCATCTATCGACGATCTTCGCCGAGATACGGTCAATTCGCGAAGAAGTTAAATGTCTTAACTCTTTGATTATTTTCCTATTGTTGTTCAGGATTCATTTTATTTCTAATTTAGACTCAGTTTGGGATGATGTTCTTGGACAGAAGTTTGAGAAGTTACTATGTTAATTTTATTGGCATGTGCTTCTTTTCATTAATTTGTGCACTTTCGTGAAGTGTTGTGATTGAGTTAATAATTTGAGGATTTTTGGAGTTATTCTTGTTTCTTAGTCATCCAAATCGAGGATTATCAAAGTTTTGTTTTAGTGATTTCAGATTTGCATTTGGAATGTTTTAGCATTGAAGCTGACAATCTTATATTTGTGTCTCGATTAGTAAATTGTTCTTATATTTGTTTCTTCTAATATTCAAGCCTCAAAAAGGTCGATCGATACTGTCCGAGGAGCACTGTGCAAATGGTTATTAAATGTTCATTCTTATTCCAGTTTTAGGTGAAGCGTTTCTTTTTGATAATTTGATTCATGATTTTTGTAGGTATGCTTTGAGAATTACACACAAATTTCTTTTTTAATTAACCCCCACAAGAATTTTGATGTTCAAGAAATAATAAGTAAATCAGAAAATAAATACGAACACAGAAATTTATGTGATTCGACAGTTTGTCTACGTTCACGGACCCTCGTCAAAATTTTTCACTATATAATAAATTGTTACAATTATATAGAGTTTGCACTAACTAAACCTCCAAAGTATTGTAGGAAAAATAATCAAGTTTTGTCAAATCTATCAATTTCTACATTTTTGTACAATCCACAAAGAACCAAAGAAAAATTAAGATGTTAGATTACATTTTTTCTCACAATACTCTCTAGTCAATGTGCAATTAATTGGCTCCTCAATACACATATTTATAAGTAAACATAACCTAAAAACGTGTATTACTTGTACCCCAAGATATATCCTTGTTGAAATAGAATAATCAGAATAAGGAAAGAAATTCATGCCAAAAGATTATCTTCCTTTTCTTTTCACCCTTAACTTGGTCTGCAAACTAATCACTTTAACAAGAAAATCAATTGTTCAAGATATTCTCATTCTTAATTTGGGTCAAATATCCTAACAATCTCCACATTGACACAAATTCATCCGAGCTAAAAAAATTCAGATTCAATCATTGGGTAAACAGGCAAGCATTTAATACTTTGACGATCCCATACTCCACCATATGAGTATAACCACTCAGAATTATCAACGAACTCCGAGCTTTTCATCGGCTCATGTCGAAATAAAACTTGCTAAAAAATTATTGTGCAACTCCCATGTTTGGTTTTCCCTGAGAGCTCATCAGCCATCGACATCAAATTCATCACACACCTTACATTAACGTCAAACCAATATCCATGTGCAAACACATGTACACTCCAGTAAGAACACATCCTTTATCATGGTAATTGATTTCATGCCATAAGGAAGCCCCATCTTACTAAAGTACATCATCACCACCCTTCACTAGGAGAGTCGCATTGTCCACCTCTGAGCAGTTAGCTGACTTTGCTCCACATTTTAGACAATTTTTTCTCACATGGCTAGATTTACCATAATTCCAACACATTACATTCTTCTTCATGGAGTTATCTCTCTTCCACTTTTCAATAACCAAAGCGTTTTCAGATGAACTGTCACTTCAACCTAATCAACTTAACTTCTGAAAATTTCACTGTTTCCTTCCCGTATATCAAAATCAGCATGATGTATTCAAACGTGAAAGGAAGAGACCAGATGAATCTTATCCTTATCATCAATCTTAACTCCAATAGATTCCAGTTCAGAAACAATCCCATTGAGAACACTAAGATGGTGTAAGATTTTCATACCTGCATTCATTCTCAAAGAATAAAACCGCTCATTCAGATACAAGTTATTTGATAAGCTCTTCATCTGATACAATTTTTTCAGTTTTTTCCACAGTTCCTTCACAACAAATATCCTATAAATATTTGCAAGAATATTTTTGGCGAAACAAAGTTGTAACATGTTAGCAGCCTTCAAATCCAAATCTTCTCAATCTTCATCTCTCGTGCTGGATTCAGTTTCTTTGTCAGAACTCAGGATTGGTTTTCCTTCAAAGCTTTTTGCAGTCTCGTCTGAATCAATACATCCATGACCTGTACTTACTACAAGTCAAAATTGATCTTTCAGTCAAATTTCTCCACGCTGTACTTTCCAAACATATTTTCTTCTGCTCCAAAAAATCTTCGAATCACCGATACTCTGTTAATTAGACGTCGATTTCCCCGTCGATGGCACCACTATTGGGAATTATACAAAAATTACCTCTCTAATTAATCCAACAGGAATTTTGATATTCAAGAAATAATAAACAAACCAGAAAATAAATACGAACACAGAAATTTATGTGGTTCGGTAGCTTGTCTACGTCCACGGACCCTCGCCGAAACTTTTCACTATATAATAAATTATTACAATCATATAGAATTTGCACTCACCAAACCCCACAAGTATTTTAGGAAAAATAATCAAATTTTACCACATCTACCAATTTCTAATTCTTTGTATAACCCACAAAGAACCCAAGAAAAACTAAGATGCTAGACTACATTTTTCCTCACAATACTCTCTAGTCAATGTGCAATTAATTGACTCCTCAATACACATATTTATAAGTAAACATAACACAAAAACGTGTATTACTTGTGCCCCAAGATATTTCCTTGTTGAAGTAGAATAATCAGAATAAGGAAAGAAATTCATGTCAAAAGATTATCTTCATTTTCTTTTCACCCTTAACTTGATCTCCAAGTTAACTACTTTAACAAGAAAATCAATTGTTCAAAATATTCCAATTCTTAATTTGAGTCAAATGTCGTAACAGTATGCTGCTCTTAGGCGGCAGCTTCTATTCGATCAACATGTTCCAAGGATGGAGGTAATTCTCCTGATCTTGTCATGGACAATCCACTGTCACAAAATCCAGGTAGATTTTTCTGTATTATGCATACGTTTATCTCCACAACTTCTTTGTCCAATCTAGCTCAGTAAATTTTCTTGAAGTGTCCGCATTTCTGGATTAAAATTCCTTTTCCCAGCCATGTAAGTAGCTTATACTTGAGTTACCATACTTTTTCGAGAACCCGCATTAGTGATTATTAAGTTCACGCACTCACACGACTGTGTTTTTTCTAAGTTATCCATGCTGTCGCTATTTGTCATGCAGATAGCATGTGGGGTCGTTTCTTCAAGAATGCTGAACTGAAGAGAATGGTTGATCAAGATTTGACACGTTTATATCCTGAATCCAAACACCTGGATGCCAAGGCATTTTAAGGCAAGAGGTCCAATGAAAGGATGAATAAGATATCACCCTGAGGTTCGTTAAAGTTTAAATGGCCGAACACTTTTAAAATTGATTCACTGAGAGCACTTGCTTGCTTGCACCAATCTTGAAAACCTCATATCATTCACCGAGAAATAAAATTGAGCAATATCCTTTTAGATGAAAATTTTGAAGCTCGGTTGGTTGATTTTGGTCTTGCGAGGCTCATTTATCCCTACGACACTCATGTCTCAACTGATCTTGTTGGGACCTTAGGCTATATCCCTCCCGAGCATGGCGCAAATTAAATGCAATCATTTGTTTGTTCACAAAGCTCATTGATATGAAGATTGTATATGGACTAGTTCATTGAACATTTTGAACAATGAGGAAGTTTGTTGATCTTGTACTATGGAAATGATATGTTGAACCGTTCATGCTTAATAATTTTACTTTCTTTTTTTCATTTTCAAGTGAATATTGGATATCAGAGGCAAATGAACTACACAGAGGATGAAATACACAGAGGATGAAAAGCATGATGGCTGTACTTAATTGATTGTCTTCTTTTCTTTTCTTCCAATTTACTTTTCACTTTATATTCTTTGATATGGCTATGAAAACACTAACGTATCTTTGTTATTGCAAGGGCCATGGCCTTCAATGTGGAATATGCATGGTGGTTGGAAGAGCACAACAACTTAAGACGGTGGTTGGAGTATCATGAGCACTTTGAGGAGATTAAAGAATTAATTAAGAGTATGAAAATTAAATATTTTTTTAAAGATATAAACTTTTTTTTTTTTTTGATGATTTGGTCTTTTGTCAAATTTTTAAATATTATTAACACTATTTATTTTGTATGGATTATGTGGCTCTTTTGTGAATTTATATTAAACATTAAACGATATTTATTTTGTATGGATTCAAGAATTTTTAAATTACTTTTGTCGTTTGTCCAAATTATAATTTTAGTAAATTAATGAGGAAATATAGGTTTTATAAATAAATATTCAATAATCTAAAAAAATATATATAAATTGCATATAGCAACGTTTAAAAAATGTTGCAAAAGGTTTACGACTACACTAAAAAAAGTTGCAAAATGGTCTATGACAACACTAAAAAAATGTTACAAAAGGTCTACAATAACACTAAAAAAAAGTTTCAAAAGGTCTATGACAACACTAAAAAAATGTTTCAAAAAAGTTTAAGGCAATACTTAAAAAATGTTGCAAAAGGATTACGTTAATACTTAAAAAACGTTACAAAAGGTTTTTGCTTCACAGTAACACTGCGATTTGAAAAACAGTTGCAAAAGCCTTTCGGTAAATTTTTTGAACATTGCAAAAAACAGTTTTTGTTGTATTGAGATAAACATGCTCTTATTTAAATAAATTAAGAATAAGTTAATTTGATTGAAAAAGTAAATTTTAGACTTAAAAATTTAGCAATGACAATGAGTTTGGTTAAGGTAGAACAGTCTCGGATACGCAAGCGCCCACATGGTCTCCGAGTGAGGCTATCCTCCCATCCCGTTTATACTTTTCTATAATTTTTCCTTTTTAATAGGGTAAAAAATAAAAATAAAAATAATAATTTGTTGGTTTGGGGAGAATAACCCGCACTCATGGACCCAATTGTTCCGAGCATGGCATTCTTAATGGGATCGAGTCCACGTTTGTTACAAGTCCGTCGATTTTTTTTTTTGTCATTCATACTCATTTTTCTTAATATACCATTATTCAATACTTTATTAATAACAAAGCACATAAAGGCATATTAGAAAAAAGGCATATTAGAAAATGCAAAATTTAAATACACGCTCATTAAGGTACAAATTATAATTTATGACAGAAAAATAAGAAATATAAGCTTATCTTAACACGGGATGAAGTGAATAATTGAAAAGTAATTTTCAGAAATGTGTGTGGTTAAGGTTATGTTTGGCAAACATGTTTTAAACATATTTTTTCCTACACAATTTCTCAAATCACTTTTTATTCACACACATTTTCTTTCTCCATTTTTCAAGCACATTTTACCTAGAAAATATAAAAAAACATGTTTTTTAATTTTTTTTTTTTTTTTAACAAATAGAGGCTAAAAAAGCTCTATTTGTTAAAAAAAATTGTTCAAAAATAAAGAATGCGATATTTTTAAAGTAAAATGTGGTTAAAAAGTAGAGACAGAAAATATGTGTACTTAAAAAGTGATTTGAGGATGTGCCGTTTAAAAACGTGTTTTAAAAAGAAATTGCTAAAAAAAGGTAAAGTGATTTGAAAAAATGTATTATTTATAATAAAATTTACAAAAGAGAGGCTTTCTGTCAAGAGTCAATGGTCTTGGTCGTTCTTTTAACGCAATCATTTTAAATTATAAATAACATAATTTCTAAAATTATTTCTAATCGCATACATTTTTTGAAATTTTTTTTAACCATATATTTTATCAAAAAAACATTAAAATGTCAAAAAATTATTACTAAGAATTTGCTGAACAATATTAAAGCTTTCGTTAATTCAATAACTATGCCTATATTTGGTAAAATTTGTTTATAAATGGTCATATGACAATATATTTTTGGATAATCTTTTTTAAAAGTTAATAATTTTGATTGATTAAAAATTTTTGCCCATTATTTTTTTTTTTTTACTTTTAAAAAATGAATTAATCACTTGAGATGTTGAACTAAGATTCTTCTCTTTTTTTACTTTATTAAATGTTGTCACAAATAATAGTTTATAAATGATTTATTAAAACAGATGCTAATTAATTTAATAAACCAAAGGTGGTGTGAACGGTGGTGTGGAGGTTCACATTTATCAGGACTGGTCAAATATATTATAATGTCCAGTTGATTGACCTAGTACTCCTTTATGAAACGTTGTCACTTTGATAATATTTTTATATGGATAGAGGTTTTACAACCACGTGTACTCAAATATAATAATATTGTTTATTGCATGAGAAATTAAAGAAATTTTTGAATGTTTGATTGAGTTGTTGAAAAGTGTGTAAAGAAATAATTGATGAGTCTCATTAAAATATGTTATTAAAAAAAAATTTGAGTAAAAAAAATTGAAAAACTTTTCCTGAGTAAAACAAGGGCTTAGATAGTCAATTTTGAGGTTAATAAAATCTCATATAACATTGTAATTAATTTTCAAAAATAAAAGAATTTAATATATATATATATAAAAGTAATTGAGATTCTAGAGAATTAATTTTTACCAGAATCTCAATTATCAACATATGCTTAATTTTAATAGAATGTTTAATTTTCACATTAAATATTTTTATCCCCATTATCCACGTTTATTGATCTGGAATACTATACGTAATCACAATTATTTTTTAGATATATTTTTTTAACAATTCTATTTTGACCGCCCACTAAGTTCAAATGTGCTAACCGAGAGTTTTTAGTAAAGGAGAATTGCCAATTTCTAGAATTATAGTAATATATTTTATCCCTAATCATAGTCATGCTATTTTATTCACCCAATTTTATCATACTGGGAGTCACTTCTTCGCATAGGAGCGAGGCCGCTCATTATGAGGTCGGTCCCATACTCACTCATAATGAGGTGAGTAAAGTAGCATAATTCTTCTACCCCACCCACTTTGCACCGCACTTTGGCACCCATTTCTTTCTTTGACATTCCCACTGACCGAGCAATCTCTGTGCATCAAATCCTCACCATGCAGAAGGCACTCCAATATAGAGACTGGCTTTCAACCACCACCACGGGCGGTGTCACCACCAACCCTCTGCTATCGAATAGTAGCACAAGTGATGACGACACAACGGTTGTGAAGAAACTGGTGATGGAAAATGCAGGTGTTGGGAACCCGGGTTGTTCTACTCACAAAAATTGATTTCTTGTGATGGATCATCTCGTTACAGGATTTTTTGTTCCATGTATTCAACTTGGAATAAATAATTTTGTGCAAATAAAAAGAAAAAGATATTACCCTTGTAGCGTGCTTTACAATAATCTCTTTTCGCTGCTTCTTGATTTCACCAAAGCTTCAAACCCTCAAGCTTTCCTCAGTGTTCTCCAATGGCAGCTGTGTAGGTGCGTGGTCACCTTTCTCAAGACCTAGGTTAAACTAGGTTTAGGGTTTCTTTGTAAAGAGGAAACACACACTACACACTTTAGTGTGTGTTTCGCCACTTTGCCAATTAGGTTAGGAAAAATAATCTTGGGAGACTATTTGTAACCTCTTTACACTCTAAAACCCTACCAGGCCTAGTACCATAACCCATGCCCATTTCTGCACAACCCAATACAGGTAATAAGCCTGTATAAACCCATTATAGTGAAGCCACCGAGGGAACCTGATCGGACCCAATTAAACTAAGCTCCAATAAATTAATTATGACCCGATCAACTCTTTATCAGTTAAAATTAATTTATTAATCACGTTCTATTCCACTAAAAGAACGAGATTGCACTCTTAGTAAAATTGAAATTACTGAAACAATTAATCAATAATTATATCCTCTGACTTATCGTTCTTACATGTTACCCCCGTCGATCAACTCGAATATTCGGAGCAAGTTAAAATGACCAAAATGCACTTCTCCGAATATTCATAAATTCTCAACTCTCATCTTCTATCTGACAGTTCGATGTGATCCCATCACATCATAGAATTCAACAGTCACTGTCGAATTACTGAGCTCAGATTCAACTGTCCACTAGAAGAACCAGTGAGATTATGATCATACCTAAAAGGTGACGGATTCCATGATACGAATATATGTTCCTCGTTAGTTCACTTTAATTCCCAAAGTACCGAGATATTGATCAGCAATTTGATCTCACCCATTGATACCTCAAAAAACTTCAAGTTAGTAATCGAAGTCCATTATCTGATTAGGATTAAGGTCCCACGTACGATAATCAAGTGAAGTTAAATTTGTATGGTCAATGTCACAAATTAATTTCACGTGGTCCCGTCCAATACGTTCCAAACGTACTCTCAATTTTATCACCAAAGTCAAAGATAGACTTTAATAAAATCGAGACGATCTTATCAAAATAAATTGTCCATATTTATTTATTGAGCGTGAACGTTAATTTTAGATCGAATCACAAATTGAATCTTTCCGTGTTTAACAACTTAAACACTCAATTTGTAATATCAAATCGACTCATGGACAAACGCAACTTTATATTAATACAATCAATAAACATTTTATTTCGAATGTCGTGAATTATACTCTATGGGCATATATAATTCCAACAAACTCCCACTTGCCCTTAGAGTATACATGAAACATCGAATAATCCATCTTGTCAACGCCATCATTACACTAATGATTATGTCCTCAACCAAGATAGTAACACCTTTCGATGTAAGTCACGGTTGTATAACAAACAATCCAAGATTGTGTTATACCCAATCAATTAACCACATTATCTCCCAGTTATATTCCAATTTTGACGACTCTTAAGAGTCCTAGTCAAATCAGATCTTAATTAGTTTTAATCCATCAGATCACAAACTGAATAGATAAGCAAATATTTACTCGTTTTTTGAAAACGCTTCAGTATATGATTTACCTCTATTCAATGATTTGATCCTGGATCAAACTAATAATCACCAACAATATCCCCAGCATAAGATATGACCTATCTAGTGCAGAGTAAGGCTTCCTATAGCCGGAGCATAAGGAACATTCTCTATCTTACCATGAGTCTAGGAGAATACTCATAAGATAGATAAAGTCCACAAAGAACATTATTCCTTTCAAAACTTCAATATTGCAAATATAGATAGTATCTTATTATTACATGAAACTTGAGACTATTCTATTTCATTTTTCTCCCACTCCGAAAAGTACGGATGTCTAGAAAAAAATAGACAGTCATCTACAAGTCCTTCAAATCTAATTGCTAGTGCCAACTACTATTTAATGAAAATACTCTCACACATAAGTAGAGTGTCATTCAAATAAATAGTCGTGAAAACTGTCTCATCTTTCTGTATACACGAGTATACTTAAGATATATCAAGATTTTGATCAAGAACATGTATCACAATCGTTCGATCAAATTCTATATTCCATATCTTGAAAAATTACCCAAATCCAAAGTTGGAAACTTGTAAGTCATGAATTTTACTTTCATGGTCTTTAATATGAACTCGTCAGATTATACTTTGTAAATGATTTCCTCAAGATGAATTCAAGCAACAACATCTTGACATCCATTTTTCGTACCTCATTTTCACAATGAACGACAATGGATAAAAGATCCAGGTAAACATTTTGCATGGCAATTGGCGAGAAGGGTTTCACAAACCCACAACAATAAGCCTTGCACTAAAGGCATCAACCTTTCAATTTACCCCTCTTTTATCATCTTAAAAATCATCATACCCTATAGGTTTGACCCCATTGGGTGCGTCTACAAATATCCAAAACTTGTTGGATTACTAGGAATCTAATTCCGAGTTCACATTCACCTTCCATGATTTCAAGTCTATAACTTCTACCACTTCCCTAAATGAGGAGTTCTTCTCTTATTTCAGTAGAGACTGTCTAAAAAGACTCTCCGTAGAATAAGCGTCAAGAAGGTGGTCTTACAACCCTCCCAATCCAATTAGTCGTTGGAAGTGTATTTCCATTATGTCCAAACAGAGTTACTTCCTCTCCTCCCACTACTTGGTTATATCCCTAATTGGGATCAACCTCTCCACTACCTCTTTATGAACATAAAGAAGAGGCAGAACAGTGAGAACAACTTTGACTACTACCTTTGGTTTTTCCCTGTCCATTGGGTTCACCAGGAAAAAATAGTGGTTGAACCACTTGCCTATTTCTCCCACTAGGATCAGCAACCATCGGTTCCGTAGGAAGTCCCAAATCATCAAGATTAATTCTATGCGGAAACCTGAAATCAAGTTGTTTGAGCCACGTTCTAACATCTCATCCAATAGAATTTTACTTGTTGATTTGTATTCTTCTATACGCCTTATTCTCTAAGAAAGTCACATTTGTACTCAACAAATACTTTCTGGACCAGAGGACTATAGAAGAAATAATTTCTAGTTTCATTGTATACCTTATATATAATCAAACCTTCATTGTTGCCACCATCTCGTCAATCCTTCATTTCAGCTTGTGTGCCAAAAGTCCCCAAATCTGAATGTGGTGAAGACTGGGCTTGCACCAAAGCCATAACTCTAGGGGTATTTCAGGAAATGAATCAATGGTACTAGGCTATGAAGGAACCGATTATCTCCGGTGTACATTCCCTAATGAAACTAGTAATGAGGATAACTCTTCATTGATTTGGTATTACCTTATTCTCCTTTTCCGATAAATGGTTCCTAAACTCATTTGAGAGATACACAAACCTCGATCAAATCGAAGTATCTCGATTCTCTTAATTACTTCTCAACTTCTGTCCAAAATTCTAGAAATTCTTCAACATTTCAGATCAATGAGATATTAAGTATAGAATCGAGATCTGGAGTGATCATCAATAAAAGTGATGAATTACTCGTACTCTCTCGTATCTTGAGCACCAAAGAATCCACACATATCGAAGTGTATTAATCCTCAAACTCTTAAGTCCATTTAATGTATAAGGACTCTTGGTTATCTAATCCTCTAAACAAGATTCAGAAAACAATATAGATTCCACCTCAGATCCTTTTGAGGTCCATCCCTTACTAGTATTAGAATCGAGTTTTGGATAAGTGTGACCAAGCCTAAGATCTTAATCATTTTACCCTCTAAATAAAATTCAAAAGCCCACATAGATTCCACCTCCAAAATACTTAGAGGCTATCTTTACTAGTCTTTCAATCTTATTTAGATAAATATGATTATCTTAAGATCTTATCAAAGAGTTCATTAATACAAGGAGTCATCTATCCCTTATCACTTGTAGTAATATTACACTTAGAACCATTTACAAGGCTTTGAGATTGTTAACCATTTGTCTCGCAATAATAAGAGCATTATTTAACTTAATTCCAACTAATAACTGGAAATTAAGTGCTAAATAATTCCGCTCAAATAATAAAGAGACAAAATAACAATTAAATTGTTTCGCAAACATAAAAGCCCAACGACCTTTTCCATATTACCGTACCCGTGCTTATCCTTATAGTATACTCTATCTCATTGTGTCATTTGGTCACCTAGGACCATATTGCAACAACTTGCAATAGTGATTAGTTACTCAAGAATCTATAATCAAGATAGACTCAATTACTAACCATAACACAATGAATAGAGTCGTACTCCATTATAGAGTTTCCAGGAAAGGCTACTTCCTCATTAATCCTATCTTTGCTCAAAAGCAAATAGGTAAGAGGGCCTACCATACTATCCATTGCTTTAAAATAATCTCTTCATTACGAATAGCTTACATTGAACCTTTCAGGGACACGTTCATCCTGGTGAATATAGTCCACACTGAACCGCAAGAGATCATCTTAAAAGATTTCTCAAGCATTATGTCACCTGAATCAATGTTTGCAAGTGGAACCTCCACCACGTTAAAGTGACCAATCATGTTTTACCAAATGGTCTCTTATAAAAACGTGATCGGTTCATAAGTAGAGATATAATATAGCTTGATAGCATATTTTGTATAACTCCATAATTAAAATGTTCAAATTATCATAAATACCCTTCCATCGAGAAAATAAATATGATATCCTATTTTGATGTTTTTATTGCAAAGTACTTGATATAAGAATCAAAACTATACAATAATCAATCTCATCAAAATAATACAGTTTTCATTGAAAGATTTATGATTACTATTGAACAAGGATTTTCTAGCACGAACAAATGCTATAAGTGGAAAGAATTATAACGAGACATGTTACAGTTTTCACAAATTAGTTGATGATGTCTAAACATATAACTAGTTGTGGAAATACGACATTCAAATAAAATAAATGTATTAAACACGAGTTGCATAATTGATGAATACTTTCATATATGATGCATGAAGAAAAATTATGCACAAGTAGATCCAAAACTACTATAATATGACGACAACCTAAAACCCCAAAATCTTAAACACATTTCTCTATAGGAGAAATAAATGTGATTTATGGTTAGGCTGTGACCCTCCCACTAAATTAAATATATCTAGCATCTCATGCAATATTTAATTTATAGTCGTTAAAATTTGGCCATCATTGATATCGTTTGGATATTCTATATGAAGTTCCCACGATATCATTGATTTTAGTGTCTAACCCCTATATTGATAATATTTCAAGTACCAAATTAATTACGTTACCTATAGGGTAATCATGATTAATTCACACTTAAAACATCATCACCTATTGGGCCCAATCTAGTAACCAAAACAGTGCAGCCCTCCTATAGGGAGACTAATTATATTAGTACGAGGCATACACAAATTTTTACTAATGGGCTAATAGGGGAGGCCGTGGGTTCAAAAATTGCACCCTCGCTCACGTAATATTTTGAACTCTTGGATTTTAATTAATAATTACCCAATCAATTTTAACTCTTAAAATCAATTTAATTATTAATACATATATTTATTATCTAATCTAACATTTAGAAAAGAAAATAAAAAATAAAACAATGCATGACAGTATAGTACCTAGAGCGGTGTACATACGATCTACATGACATGTTATTTAATGACATTCATTCACAATTTAATTAAAGCAATAAATAAATGCGATAATAAAATAAATAGGAACATAATTTATGGCCCAAACCTAGACACAAAATTACAAATTAATTAAGAATCTATTGAGCCACAAGCCGGCCCAATACTTCAATTCCCATTTGCAAGTGTCCAGCCCATTATTTGAACTCTTCAAATAATCATCTGCAATCCAACAAGAATTCTGACCCAAGTCCAATATGGAGTCCCATTTAATTTTGCTCCAAAATCAGATCCGGCCCAACCGAATTAAGAGCCCAAGTCTTAAAACTCTGCATTTACTCAGATTTCCATCAAGATGAAGAAAATCCAGCTGCTGGTCTTTCCACCTTGCCATCACCGGAAATGGAGCCTGGGTATCGCCTCTGCCTTCATGACTCGTAGCGCAGCCATGGCCACCCATGTCTGGCCTGAATTTCGCTTCACCAGTCGCCAGGAAGGGAATAGAGAGGAATGGCAAGAGGCCGCGAACACCCAGTGGTACCGTCTCCGCCACCATGACCACGCGAACTGCAGTGCCCAAGGCACCGTTGCCCACCGTACATGGCGGCAGTGAGACCACTGGTGTTGCACCTTCTCATGCAATGGCACCATGGTACTGCTGTCGCCACATTGAAGGAGAGACGGCGACGCCCTAAGGAAAGGCCATCAATCGCCGTCCGCCGCTGTCACACAATCGGTACCGGTGCAACCTGCAAGTCTTCTTCATGTTTTTCCCGAATTTGAAATGCAAGTCCTTCTGCTTTGAAGAAGGTGAAGTGTGGTCCTTGTTCTGAAATTGCAGTAGCAGTCCTCCGAATTTTGCAAAAGAAGTCCTTCAGTTTGAAAACTGCAGATCTAGTCCTTTGAATTTGCAACATAATTCCTTCAATCTCAAAACCGCAGATACGGTCCTCTGATTTTTACAATTACAACATGAATTATACAAACCCTAATTCTATTGCAAAAATCAAAATCAAAGGGGAAAACATGGAGACGTAATCCACCCCCTTACAAAACTCGATAATACAAATACAAGATTTCACGACAAGAATCTAAGGCCATAAATTTGTTCAATAAAAAATATCATTCATCCAATAATAATCAAATCACATAATCCTAACACCGCTCAACTAACACATGCATAACAAAATTATTTATTCCTAAATACACAAAACAGTATCAAAAACCTGACGCTCTGATACCAATTGTTGGGAACTCGGGTTGTTCTACTCACAAAAATTGATTTCTTGTAATGGATCATCCCGTTACAGGATTTTTTGTTCTATGTATTCAACTTGGAATAAATAATTTTGTGCACCGCACTTTGGCACCCATTTCTTTCTTTAACATTCCCACTGACCGAGCAATCTCTGTGCATCAAATCCTCACCATGCAGAAGGCACTCCAATATAGAGACTGGCTTTCAACCACCACCACGGGCGGTGTCACCACCAACCCTCTGCTATCGAATAGTAGCACAAGTGACGACGACAAAACGGTTGTGAAGAAACTGGTGATGGAAAATGCAGGTGTTGGGAACCCGGGTTGTTCTACTCACAAAAATTGATTTCTTGTGATGGATCATTCCGTTACAGGATTTTTTGTTCTATGTATTCAACTTGGAATAAATAATTTTGTGCACATAAAAAGAAAAAGATATTACCCTTGTAGCGTGCTTTACAATAATCTCTTTTCGCTGCTTCTTGATTTCACCAAAGCTTCAAACCCTCAAGCTTTCCTCGGTGTTCTCCAATGGCAGCTGTGCAGGTGCGTGGTCACATTTCTCAAGACCTAGGTTAAACTAGGTTTAGGGTTTCTTTGTAAAGAGGAAACACACACTATACACTTTAGTGTGTGTTTCGCCACTTTGCCAATTAGGTTAGGAAAAATAATCTTGGGAGACTATTTGTAACCTCTTTACACTCTAAAACCTTACCAGGTCTAGTACCATAACCCATGCCCATTTCTGCACAACCCAATACAGGTAATAAGCCTGTATAAACCCATTATAGTGAAGCCACCGAGGGAACCTGATCGGACCCAATTAAACTAAGCTCCAATAAATTAATTATGACCCGATCAACTCTTTATCAGTTAAAATTAATTTATTAATCACGTTCTATTCCACTAAAAGAACGAGATTGCACTCTTAGTAAAATTGAAATTACTGAAACAATTAATCAATAATTATATCCTCTGACTTATCGTTCTTACATGTTACCCCCGTCGATCAACTCGAATATTCGGAGTAAGTTAAAATGACCAAAATGCACTTCTTCGAATATTCATAAATTCTCAACTCTCATCTTCTATCTGACAGTTCGATGTGATCCCATCACATCATAGAATTCAACAGTCACTGTCGAATTACTGAGCTCAGATTCAACTGTCCACTAGAGGAACCAGTGAGATTATGATCATACCTAAAAGGTGACGGATTCCATGATACGAATATATGTTCCTCGTTAGTTCACTTTAATTCCCAAAGTACCGAGATATTGATCAGCAATTTGATCTCACCCATTGATACCTCAAAAAAAACTTCAAGTTAGTAATCGAAGTCCATTATTCGATTATGATTAAGGTCCCACGTACGATAATCAAGTGAAATTAAATTTGTATGGTCAATGTCACAAATTAATTTCACGTGGTCCCGTCCAATACGTTCCAAACGTACTCTCAATTTTATCACCAAAGTCAAAGATAGACTTTAATAAAATCGAGACGATCTTATCAAAATAAATTGTCCATATTTATTTATTGAGCGTGAACGTTAATTTTAGATCGAATCACAAATTGAATATTTCCGTGTTTAACAACTTAAACACTCAATTTGTAATATCAAATCGACCCATGGACAAACACAACTTTATATTAATACAATCAATAAACATTTTATTTCGAATGTCGTGAATTATACTCTATGGGCATATATAATTCCAACAGCTGGGGTGTTGCTTGCCCGTAGAGGTTGCTGCATGTGTCGTAGTCAAGCTTTTGATTAATTCCCATGGAGTCAACCCCACCCAATTCCATGTGGATGAAGAAAACAAAGCTGCTGGTATGAATTCATTGTCAAAGATCATGACGGAGGAAAAAGGAAGCTCCGCTTCCTGAGCCAATTTTCCGGCGGTGTTTGTCGGCGAAAAATTGCTTGGAGGGCTTGAAGAAATCATGGGTGCTCATATTTCCGGTGAATTAGTGCCACGCCTGAGAGAAGGTGGAGCCTTTGGCTCTTATTGTTTGAACAAACCAAGAAAATTATGGATCGGAGGATGCTATAAATTTTTCCTTTGTTGATTAATAAATTTTTCCTTGGTTGATTATCTTTTTTTCTGATTTCTTTTGTTATGAACTAAATTCAACCCAGAAAATAGGTCGAAGAATGCAGATTATCCAACTTTTTGGCTTAATTTTGTTAATAATTAATTAAAATTTGTTGGAACCATTAATTGATTGGTCGTAGGAATGAAAGTAATGCCCACAAACTCGATATCTGTTGAAGACACTACATAAACAGGTGAGGATTACCGACTAAATGAGTTTTTGGATCGGGTATGAAGGTAAATGTTAAAACTCGATATGGATATGGGTAGGGTGTGAGTTTTACTACAAAACTCATACCCGACCCTGCATACCCATTAATTTCTTTAAAGAATTATAGAATTTAAAATAAAAGTGATTGTGTGAAAAAAAAAAAATCGTTCAAAAAAATAAAGGAGAGATGATCATATATTGTCACTTGGAAGTAATTTTTTGAAATAGTAAAATCATTAAAAAAATAAGTGCAAGTGTGTTATATGTAAGATCAATTTCTCTAATCTTCAATATGTTGTGTCTGGTAGCGAATTTTTGACTAATTTCTATCAGATTTTGATAGTTTTTATAATAAGATATTATATTTTTTTGTCAACAGTAGTTGCTAATTGTGGAAAAGAGTCAAATTCAATATTTAATATCTTGCGGAGACTATTATATATCGACGTGAATTATAGAAATATATATATATATATATATATATATATAGTTTTAGAGTTCACCAACATGTGTATTGAAAAAATTAAATAAATAAATAAATAAATAGATAATGTGTTTCAAATGAGTATGAAAGCGTACCAGCCTCCCACCCATCCCTGACCTGCCATTTTTAAATGGGTGATGGGTAGGGTATGGATATTATAAATATCTAGTGGGTAGGGTACGAGTTTGACAAATCCGATCCATACCCGATCTAGTGCCATCTCTAATTGATCGGATATGACCTCTTTCTTATCTTCTAACATCAAAATTGTTGTCATTAGATGTGAAATTAATTTCATAACTTGATGGAATGACTTCTGGTCGGCGGCCAGCAAGTTTGGTATAATATTGTTAATTTTACGTAAAATATGTGATTGGAAACTAATTTTTAAATTTGTGTGTGATTAAAAAAGTGAGTTGAAAATGTGTTTATCCGAATACCTACTAGAATAGGTTATTGAAAAGAGGCAAACTTGCCACTTTTACTTTACGTCAACATAAAAAACACTTTCGTGTAATATAGAGAAAAAATACTTCCGTGTACAAAAAAAAAAAAAAAAAGAAAAGAAAAAACCTCACTCAAATTTAACCTTACAAACAACCTCATAAATTGGGCTCAATTCACACAAAAATGTGTTGAGTTTGTATCCTATGGTGATTCAAATGAACTTTTTGTTCACTTTTCGTACCTAACCTACACTTCACGACAAATGCTCATGGTTTCGCATGTCAAAATTTTGTGCAATTGATGTGAACAACAATATGGATTGTGTTACTGTTCACTCTAAATGCAGTAATCAAAAATACTCCACGAGTGTACTTATTGTAAAAAGTAATAAAGTAGACAAACGAATCCACATTATCATTCCCACGAAAACTACTATTAAGTGTCAAAATTATCAGTTCTAAACTTTATTTGAATAATCGAAAGTTATTTGAGATTTTTAAACTAAGTTCTAAACTATCACGCAAAATAATTAAATATGAAAATACATTTTTTTTCTAAAGTGAATTTGAAATTGTTGGAATTCAAGATTTCACCATAACCAATTAAACTAATCTCAAACTCCAATTTTATTTCTATTAATGCATTCAGTGGAATTCACAAATATATATGGAAAAACATTTGACCATTGAAGTTCAACAAGTTCATGTCACTGACTTTACTTTGTATCTAGAGTAATTTACCATGTATGCATATTTTTATTGATTCGTATGATTGGAGCAAAGTTTGGGCAAATGATGTTTTACCCTTGATCGTTGAACTTCAGGAAATTTCATGTTGACAATATTTTGTTGATGCCTCGACTTTCTTTCTAAGGAAAATAATAATCCTTTGTATTTTACAAAAGAAAGTTGAAGTTATCTAATAAAGTACAATCAAAGGAATACGGATTTGAGGAGGATAAATCAAATTCAGAAGATGAAGATGAAGGAATCAGAAAGGCAGATAGTGAAAATTCTCACCAAGCTCTCCTTACTCAGGCTGCTATTTTAGTTGTTGTCTCCAAAGTGAGCGAAGCATCGATAATTACAAATCATGCTGGTTGAAGATATTGATATGTGATGATGATGGAAATCCAACAAATGTGACGATAAATGTTGTGTATAAGCAGATTTTTCAAATTTTGTAATATTAAATGTTCATTATTATTTAGATTGACAATGGTTTTTGTTAGTCTTTTCTGATTTTTGCTGTCTCAATACATTATTTTTTGTTAATAAAATATTTTCATGCATCACACAGGTGTGGAACTAGCTTTAACTAGTGAAGGTATACTAATTATGTGCCTAAGGAAAAGAAATACAAGGGAATTTATTTAAAGAATCTTGGTGAAAAAAAATTGTTTATAAACAAATAATGTAATATTTTAGAGATAAAACACGTGTTTGAAAAAAGTTTTAAGAAAATGTGTATGATTTAAAAGTAATTTGAAAAAAATATATTATTTAAAAAAGTTTATTAAACGGAAGCTTAGTTGTTTAATTAATATTTATTTGAATTATCGGTCTAATTATTAACTCGAGATAGTCTAATAGGCCATGCCAAGTGATAAAAAATATCAGAATATTGAAACTTTTGACTCCAATGGTATTTATGTTAATTATACCAGTATTCGTATGGTACAAAATAGAAGAAAACGAGTAACATTGTAACTCTTCTTAGGCTATCAATCAAATTTACACAATTTGATATTATGTTAAGCCCTCATTTAATAGAGATTAAAATCAAATTTTTAGTAAACTTTGATAAATATTAATGAAACGTGTGACTGAAAAGTTATGAACCATATAAAATGTGTAGCTAAAATTAATTTTTGATTTCAACTTAAAATTTAATCAGATTTTTAGTTCTATTAAATATGGTCTAATTTTAGTCTCTGTTTGTCATAACCTTTTTGTTTAAAAAAGATGTTTTTTTATGTTTTCGAGGTAAGATGTGTGATTGGAAAGCGGAGAGAAAAAATATGTGTCACTAAAAAATAATTTGAGGAATTGTGTTTAAAAATTTAGATGCATTATTATTCTATTTCCTCATTTAACATGAAAAAAAATAGAGAAACTTTGATTTTTCTACAAGGAGAATATAGTCTCGAGCAAAGTTCGTTGACGGAGAATAACTACGTCGAAGTTGAAAAATATGTAATATGGGTGTCAAATCAAAAATTTCAACCAGAAGTTTAATACAAACAAACAAGTGAAATCAAATTGTCCGTAAAATCGTCTCAAAGATCAAAACAAAGATTTTTTTTAAAGAAAACATTATTTAGAATGGATTTTTACCACAGGTAACAAAAAAATAAATCTTTATACCAAAAAATTAAGAATTCCAAAACCACTCTTTTTAGAGTTGAACACAATGTCCTGAAATCTCTCATAACAACCCCTCTGGAGCATCCTCGGTGAACTGCTGTGACACCCAATCCCACCCCCCCTCGGAACTCACTCTGAAAGTGCACTTCAACGGGTTGATCATCATTTTGTATATTTGAAATATTTAATAAACATTATGAAAAGACATTGATGTTTTGAATAGTGATTTTTTGAAAAATATTCTGTCATTCCTTATGTTTTGAATATGAAGCCTTTGTTTTGAATATGAAGCATTCGTAGCAGGACTCAGAATTCTTCTATCTCTTATTATTCAATATGAATTTGAATTAGCGAAAAGGAATGTAAAAACTACATTTTTAAATGGAAACTTGAAAAAAAGATTTATATGTCTGAACCTAACCATTTTGAACAAAAAGCAAGATGTTAATTTTATGGATTTAACAAATAAGGCAAGAAGAGAAAGTGACCAAAGTTAGGTATAATTGCAACACGAAGAACAAGCGAGGATGAAGATTCAAGGTGCAAGAAATGGAAGAATTGTGAGGATGGGGAAGTCAACTTCAACAAATAAGAAACTTAAATTAAGACATCTTATCCTACAAGATCATGAAGCAAAATAATTGCATTAAAATATAAAATCAAAAATAAATTGTGTTGGCTAATTTTGTTATCCGAGAAGGTAATGTCTAGTCTTGTGTGTGACAAGTACTCTAGTCCACCAATTTCATTCCTATATATACAAAGTAAGCATATCAAAATAAAGTATTACTTCATCTGAGATTGTGAATGGACAACATTTAAAACCTTACTGCATTGGTGAATTCTCGAAAGAAAAGTTTCGTCACTACTCTTGCCTCTTTTATTTATTTATTTTTGAGTTATATTGAGGACAATATAAGTTCTAAATTTCAATCTTGGGATAAAAACTGAAACAATGAGCAAGCACTCAAATTAATGATGTTATGTTGGAGGCAAGACTTGAGGCCCTAGACCTAAAGTTGGATAAAGCTTTGCAAAAGAAAAAACTTCGCGTTGTAAGTGCATTGACTTGCTCCCTAGAATCAGTTTCTATATTACTAGGAAGTGTGAATCCAATCTCTGTCCAACGTTTATTGTAAACAAGCCACATGTAAAGGTGGAGGCATGCAATGCAATAAATAAAGTTGTATAAATAAAGGATTAGGAAATCGGGTTGCCTCCCAATAAGTGCTTGATTTATAGGAGGCGCAGGTAACTAGTATACTCGACTTAGAAAGTTAATGTGAATGTGAATGTGAATGTGAATGTGAGAAGTGAAAGTGAAAAGTGAGTGAGCCGCATTATTGTGAAATGAATCTGATTCCAAATAAGAATTTCCCAACTATTTTGATTGGATAAAAATACACCATGTGAGCTCATGATAGTAACGAAATGAAGTTCTGAAAAGTTAAAGCGAATGATGATACATATTCCAAATTCTTAAAGGATGGTTTGTCATAAACATTCATCATGTACATGGAATTTATTTCCTGAGTCTTAGCTCACACATTTATTTTCTCCCATTTCAGGTTATGAGAGCTAGATGATCTTAGGATAGCGCTTGTGGCCGACTCACACAGTACGTGTGCTTGATATCTCTTAAAATTGAACTAAAGGTTTACTTAAGTTTTTCATTAGTTATTCATTGTTACGTCCATTTTTGAATAGATCGATTTCATTTGGCTTTGAGTATGTCAGTCATGTTTACTTAGTAGTTGATTTATCTCCCATCTAATTAGATGAAATTTATTGGTTTGAATTTTTATTGTTGTGGAGTTGTAGAGTTATATTGTAGTGATTTAGTGGTGTTGAAGTGTTGATTGAGTTTTGATTTAATGTTTAAAATTGTTGTGGTTGTGGTTGTGGTGTCCCTCTACAGGTTGGCTAAGTCCAATTTACATGAGAGACTACCGAAATTCCTGTAGGATTTTACAATAAAAAATGATGATGATAATAATAATAATACTCAAATTGAAATTAACTTACTTTATTTCAGTATTTAAGGTGAAAAGAGGTCAATACGTCCATTTTTAAAATTTTAAATTTAGAGTGTTAAATGTTTTCCTCTCTTAAGACCGTATAATACTCATAAGACTGAGTACATATCACTGTCATGCAATTTCATTGGTTATAGTGTGAAACACAAGGGATACAAGTCTCTCTTCTGATGGAAGATTGTACATTTCAAGTCTCAAGACATTCAATTTGATTAATATATTCCTCCCCTTGCGCATCCTCACCAAAACAAATAGATTATTCTATGTTTAAATAGTCATGTCCTCTAGGTATTCCATTACCATTTTTTGTAACTCCAACATCTCCTACAAATTCAAATTCAATCTCTTCACCCACATCTCACTCAAATTCTCCTCCAATAATGCAACAACCGATCAATATCTAAGTTCTTCGGATTGTTTGAAGGACGATTCCTCAGAATATTTGTAGGCTAGAAACCAATCCTATATTTTAGATGACATTCAGATAGTAATACTTAGAACCCCTGTCATTGTTCAAATTGGCACAATATGGTAACAGAACAAAAACTAGGGATATCCAAGCCTAAGAAAATTCAATCTTTTGTTGTAGTGGTAAGTAAAGACAAAGAACCTCTAACTCTTGAGCAAGCTCTATCTGTGCCAAAATGGAGATTAGCCACGAATGAGGAATTTGAAACTATGAGAAGCGTCAAAACATGGACTTTAGTTCCACAACCCAGAAAAAGAGATTTGATACGATGCAAATGGATTTACGAGTTGAAAAGAAATGCAGATGGAACTGTAGCAAGGCATGAAGCCAGACTTGTAGCAAGGGGATACATTAAGCTTACAGGTTATGATTATATAGAGGCATTTAGTCCAGTAGTAAAACCAGCAACTGTTAGAGAGATTTTTACGATTATCTTGCAAAAGTGATGACATATTAAACAGCTACAAGTCTAATGATTTTTTTACAAGAACGTGCATTCATGGTGCAATGACCTGGTTTTGAGAAAGGAAACCAAGCTGGAGGTCCGCCTTTAGTCTGCAAACTAAGCAACACGTTGTATGGATTAAAGCGGTACCTAGAGCGCGGTTTGATAAATTGAGAAAGCTTCATTGGTTGGGTTTTTATCAGAATTCTAAGGCATATCAATCCCTGTTCATGCAGTATACAACCGACTAAAACACCTACAAATTAGTTTATGTCGATGATATAATCATCACAAGAATTAGTAGAGTAGAAGTACAAAGGTTGATTGCTCGTTTGATTATCGGTTTTCTTTAAAGGGTTTGGGTGAACTCGAATACTTCCTAGGAATTGAAGTGAAGAAGTTAGGAGATGTGGGATTGCATTTATTACAACCCAAATATGTTAAAGGAAAGATAATCAATTACACTATCAGAGGAAAGGATATCAACCTGCTGGCAATGAAAGAAAATAAATCAGCCATTTGTCTAGAGTAATAATTGGGATCGTGTTTTATATTCCTAGAATAGCTATTACATTTGTGTATATATTTAACTTGTACAGATTCATTCATATAATACACATATACAACCTTTTATCTTTTCATTTCGTATATGGTATCAGAGCATCTATCCTGGTGCCTTTAACTCACTACCTTCCACCACAACAAGCAAAACACATACCACATCATGGCTGGAACTCTAGAAAATTATGAACCGAAGGATAATTCTTCATCCAAAAACATGGAGGAGAGGGAGGAGACATTACCTGATCATCTAACCTTACACCATTCTAATACACCAGGACTCACCCTGGTTAACACACCACTTGATGGGCACAATTACGGGCAATGGAGTCGCTCAATGCGTCTCAGTCTCAGCGCCAAGAACAAGCTTGGGCCGATCGACGGAACCATAACAGCACCACCATCAACAGATGCAAAATTTCGGATCTAGCAACACTGCAATGATTTAGTGCTGACTTGGATCCTCCATTCCATACACCCAGACATCGCCCGCAGCGTGATATTCTCTAACACAGCAGCTGCGGTATGGAGTGACTTTCATGACCGATTTTCCCAGGGAGATGACTCAAGAATCTATCAAATTAGATAAGAAATAGCCAAATTTCGCCAAGGCTCCCTCTCTGTTTCTCTGTATTACACTAGACTCAAGGGACTTTGGTATGAGTTGGCATCTTACCAGGAGCCCATCACATGCCCCTGCGATGTGTCTAAGAAGTTAGCCGTTCTTGAAGAAAAAGAGAAGGTTATGCAATTTTTGATGGGGCTAAATGAACCTTACTCCACGGTTCGTGGCTCAATATTGATGATGAATCCTCTCCCAGATACACGCAAAGTTCACGGGCTTATTCTTCAGCATGAGAGACAGATGGAAGTGGCAACGCGTTGTGAAATTCCACCAGCCTCCAATGCAATGCACACAACCCGTTCTTCATCAGCAGGCATAGTGGCGGGCTCTCCTTCTTATCTCCCACCAACATCAGACACGGCAGTGGGATCCCCTTCCTATCGCAAAACATTGCGATGCAGTCACTGTGATCAAGAGGGTCACCTTGTGGAACATTGTTATTATTTGATTGGGTTTCCAGTAGGTCATAAGTGGCATGGGAAGAATGTTAAGCCCAAGAATAAAAAGCCCACTGTCCACAATGATGTTCAAAGAAACCCACCAATGCAAACCCAACTTTCACGGTTGAGGAATATAAACAGATCATGGCCTTACTTCATAGTAAAAATGGTAATGACCAATCACTAGCAAAACCAACAGGTATTTTTACACCCACCAATAATAATATAAAGCATGATTCACATTCGACTTTATATTGGATAATGGATAGTGGAGCGACAGATCATGTATCACACAGACCACCTACTGACAATAAAATTGAGACATTTCATGATTATATTGGTCTACCTAATGGGGAACTATCAGCCATTGAACGTGTTGGATCAATTCATTTCTCACCAGATATATCTCTCGATGGGGTTCTTCACATGCCTAAATTTCATGTGAATTTAATATCTGTGAGTAAATTGACTCAAGGTTTGAATTGTATAGTGATATTCTATCCGGATTTTTGTGTTGTGCAGGACATGGATACGAGGAGGACGATTGGCCTGGGAAAGCATATTAATGGCCTCTATTATCTCACATCAAGTCAAAATGCTTGCCTTGTCAACCATATCACACTCCATTTCCGACCTTTGGCACCGACGTCTTGGACATCCATCCAACGCACCTCTTCACACCCTATCCCAAACTTTTTCTGATATTATATTTAATTCCAAGCATGTTTGCGAGATTTGTCCATTAACAAAACAAGCTCGTTTATCTTTTATTTCCAGTTCAATAAAAACAACTGCACCGTTTGATTTAATTCATTGTGATATTTGGGGACCACACAAAATTCACACACATTCTGGGGCTCGTTACTTTCTAACTATTGTTGATGACTACACTCATTTTACTTGTGTCCACATTATGAATCTTAAATCAAACATCCAATATTTGTTGAAGACTTTCTTTTCTTGGGTCAAGACTCAATTCCATCGAGACATTAAGATCTTATGTGCCGACAATGGGGGGGGGGGGAATTCACATCAATGCGTCCCTTTCTTGAAGAACATGGCACTATTTTCCAACATACATGCACTCATACCCCCCAACAAAATGGGGTAGTAGAGCGTAAACATCACCATCTTTTAAATGTAGCCCATGCCCTACGATTTCAAGGCAATTTACCACTAAAATTTGGGGGAGAGAGTGTTCAAACAACTTGTTACCTAATCAATCGACTTCCCACACTTCTACTTTCCCAAAAATCCCCATATGAACTCTTACACAAAACACCACCAATTTATTCTCATCTTCAGGTTTTCAGTTGCTTATGTTATGCCACCAATCTCACCCCTGACAACAAGTTTGATGCTCGTGCACGTCGATGCATCTTCATAGGATATCCTCTTGGGCAAAAAGGGTACCGCGTCTATACCTCGAAAATAAAAAATTCTTTTCTTCCAGGGATGTTACTTTTCATGAACACATATTTCCACTTAACACACTCCCATAGGAAAATCAAGAAGACTACCCAGTTCTACCTATCCCTGTCGAACCCTTCTCTTCCTCACATGACCAGACCACTCAATCTACACCTCCACTACTACCCACTGCTAGTGATACACTTCCTACTTCTCAACCATCTAATTCCGATTTCATCCCTCTACAAATGAAAGAAGTAACTGAGCCAATCCCATCCTCCTCACCAAAATCTCACGACCACACTCCAGCCCATCATCACCCACCACCTTCACCACTGTCTTCCACAATTCCGCCACCTACACCTTTGGCAAGTCTACCATCCCCAGGGCCAAAGGCTTCCAATGTCCCTGAGTCTTGCCGATCCTCCCGCACTCCACGACCACCGTCCTTCCTCCAAGACTATAAAACCAACTATGCTACTCTCATGGGCCCTGATTCCTCATCTTCATCCACGTCCGGCACACACTATCCAATACATATCCTTTTGTGCATAATATATCACACTTGGTTGAGCCAGCAAATTATGAATATGCACGCCATAACCCTCAGTGGGTTGCGGCCATGAACTCTAAAATTCAAGCCCTTGAGGATATTCATACATGGTCCATAGTCCCTTTACCTCCTGGACAGCGTCCCATTGACTTCAAATGGGTCTTCAAGATAAAATATCATGCTGATGGTACCATCAAGCGTTACAAAGCTCGACTTGTTACCAAAGGGTTCACCCAATGCGAAGGCATAGATTACAAAGATACTTTAGCCCCTGTTGCTAAGTTAATCACTGTCCAATGCTTACTAGCAGTTGATGCAGTCCAAGATTGGCCATTACACCAAATGGATATACAAAATGCTTTTCTATATGGCAATCTCATTGAAGAAGTATACATCTACCCGCCTCCACGTTATCGTCGACAGGGGAGAATGTGGTTTGTCGACTCCAAAAGTCTATTTATGGCCTTAAGCAGGCATCTCGTAGTTGGTTCCAGCTTTTTTCATGTGCAATTCAAGAAATTGGCTTTCAACAGTCCCGCGCTGACTATTCTTTGTTCACACAGGTTCGTGGGGATTCTATTACTATTGTGTTGCTTTATGTTGATGATATGGTCATAACAGGAAATAATGAAAAGTCCATCAACGACCTCAAGAAGTTCCTCAATAGTCATTTCAAGATTAAAGACCTTGGACCTCTCAAATACTTCCTTGGCCTCGAAGTTGCATGTTCCAAAGCTGGAATCACAGTTTGTCAATGGAAATACACACTGGACATATTGGAGGAGGCTAGGTTACTTGGAGCAAAACCAACAACAGTTCCCATGGAACCCGATTTAGTACTAACTGAAGCAGGGAGTGAAGCTCTTAAAGACCCTACACGGTATCGACAGCTAGCTGGGAAATTAATCTATCTCACAATCAGTAGACCATAAATCACATACTCCGCGAACACACTCAGCCAGTTTATGCAGGAGCCCAAATTGCATATCTCAAGACCGCTCATCGACTCCTCCAATACTTAAAGGCAGCTCCGGGGCAAGGCTTACTATTTCCATCAGACAGTTCACTTCACTTGATCAGCAACTGTGAAGTCGATTGGGCGAGATGCCCTATTAGACATCGATCAGTGACAGGTTATTGTGTTTTCCTTAACAAATCACTTGTTTCATGGAAAAGTAAGAAGCAGGCAACAGTGTCAAGATCATCAGCAGAAGCAGAATATCGCTCCATGGCAGCAGCCGCTTGTGAACTTACCTGGTTGAGATACTTATTGAAGGATTTACGTATATCTCATACTGAATCAACAAGGTTATTTTTTGATAATCAAGCAACTTTACACATTGCTACAAATCCAGTTTACCATGAGCGAACGAAACATATTGAGCTGGACTGTCACACAGTTCGTGAGAGAATCCAAAGAGGAGAAATCAAGACATCCTATGTGCAAACTGGGAGTCAAATAACAGATTTGTTCACAAAGCCATTGAGAGCACCAGCATTTCACACCCATCTCAACAAGTTGGGTATCATTGACATTCATACTCCAACTTGAGGGGGAGTGTTAAGGAAATATAATCAATTACACTATCAAAAGAAAGGAGATCAACTTGCTGGCAATGAAAGAAAATAAATCAGCCATTTGTCTGGAGCAATAATTGGGATCGTGTTTTATATTCCTAGAATAGCTATTACATTTGTGTATATATATTTCTAACTTGTACAGATTCATTCATTTAATACACATATACAGCCTTTTATCCTTTCATTTCGTATAAAATACATCATAGAATATTTATTAGAAAGGGCAAGATGGGTGATGCAAAGCCACTTCCAACACCTATGGTTAGTAGATAGATTTTGTCTTCCAAGAAAGAAGATCCATTTGAGGATCCTAATCAATATAGAAGTATAGTTTGAGCATTGCACTATGTCACCATCATGAGACCAGAAATATCCTTTCCTGTTAGTAAAGTTTGTCAATTCATGCAATCACCCTTAACCCTTTTTGGTACAAATTAAAATCTCAATTTTGATCTAAATTAAAGTCAACAATCAATCTTAATTACATATTTCATAGGAACAACACCTTTTTAACCTCATATGTCATCAACATTTATCAGAATTTACTAAAAATATAATTTTAATTTCCACTAAACAGGATTTAATTGTAAAATTTTCACTCATATGGAATATAACAAAAATCTCTCTCTCTCTCTCTCTCTCTCTCTCTCTCTCTCTCTCTCTCTCTCTCTCTCACGGCATCGGAACCAGCTAAAGGGACCAACCAAAGAGGAATTAGTGGGCAAAAGCTAACCCACTTTACAAAAATAATCTTCCACTAGAATAATAGTTTTAAAAAAGAAAAAATTCAAAAATTTAAAAGTCTGTTATACCCTCACTGATTTAGAATGGAGAAAATGGAAAGAAAAAAGAAAAGGTGAGAAAATAAAATAAAAAATCAATTTTACCAACAAGCCCAACCACCTTCATTATTTTCTGCCAAAATATTCAGGATAGCTTCTCATTTTTTGCTTTAAATTTCAAGATTTGTAGAGTTTAAATTCAAATGATTTTATGTGATTTAAACTTAGATAATCGAACACTTTAAAAAAAAAACTTAGATAATCGAACTGATTTTTATGTATATATTTGCATTGAGGAACATGAATGTTTAGAATGTGATTTGTATTGAAAATGGGATTAAAAAAAATAAAGTAGTGGAGCTCACCGAAAAATTAATAGCACCATCACGGCTCTATTTAGAAGAAAAAGTCAACTGAGTCATTTGTCAAGATGGGCCGTCTTTCCATAGATGGGCCATCTATTTTATCTGGGTCATCTACATATGGATGGTCCATATGTCCTTAATTTGTTTTTAAAAAAAAATTATGTAAAACATCAATTCCATGCATTGTCACACCTAGAATGCAAAACTATATGAGATCAGCAAGTACTCTTATACATAATCATGCGCATGAGTTTTGATTAATTTTCTCAGAATAACCGCATTCCCACTTCATGCCTTTTCATTATATCAGTTTATCCACATTTTCTATTTAGGCCCGAATCCCAAAGCGTCGTACCGTATGAGCTCAAATATCAATATGACCGATAACTTGGCGCCTTGTAGTGCCTATGATTCCGTCATCGCCACTCGAAACTTAAGACTCCATAGTTTATATCCATCGTTGCCCACTGAGACTCAAGATACTACACTGAGAATTACATTATATATCAATCAAGCATGACCTGTGTATATAGCTCTCAACGTGTCGATCTACAATCCTGAGGCCACCAAGAGACCTCCCGACACTGCCCGTATACATGTGTTGGACCGTCAAAACCCATCCTCTACTACCCTTAATGAGGATCGGGATCCTCAAGTGGGTATATATATCCAGATGTGAAGTATATTACGATACACCCGTATGACGATTCTACTATCATCAATGTCATTCTATTTTCATATTACTCATTATCTTTTTCTTTATCATTTAGGAATGGCTTCTAATATCATATAGGGGCATTTGAAAAAATACCCAGCTTTTAGTATTATAATTGAAACTTACTTCATTTTCAAAAATCACTTAAAAATACTTCAATTTTTTTTACTGAAAAATACTGGTTTTGTCAAATATCACTTGTGATACTTTCAAATTTTTGGTATCATACTATAGAACTTCATCAAAATTTTATGATATTTTAGGCGAAATTGTAGTATCACGTCTTGAAACTTTACACTTGTTTTAGGATACCATACACAAACCGATACTCAGGCACACTACTTTCCATCACCTCCACCATCCAGCAAGATCACCGCCAACTCCATCAGCTAAGCCACCGAAAAATTCACCTCCACCATCGTCTTTTATACCCTCTGCAAGCCCACATACACCACCAAGAACCACCACTATCGAGTACCAACTAAGACTCCACCTTGGAACACCATGACCAAACCCATCATCGCTTGCAAAAACATCACCAACACCACCACAACGTTACCAACACCAGCCCCTGTTGAATAAAAAAAGAACATCACCAACACCACCACAACGCCGCCACCAGTGCACAGAAGAGGATAGCTCTGGACAGAACGGACAGGTGTTGGATTGGGAAGAAGCGATGGCGACGGGGCACATGTATGCTATTGAGGAAGAACCGGTGCACAGGTGCACCATGGAAGAAGACGCGACGCAGAGGTTGGGAGAGAAGAAGCTGAAGAACGTATTTTTCAGTTGAATTTCATTGGAGCATATTAATTCCACAATATATTTTTCATGTACCAATTATGTATCATAGATTCATAATCACGTAATATGACACTTCAATGAAATTCATGTAACAATGTACCTCACTATTCTAAAATTCACGACTTTATTCTTTAACATTTTGCACCTGTAATCCGCTTGGCATCAAATTAGATTGATTCACTCAATCTATATATATATATATATATATATAGTACTACTACTAGTAGTAATAGATTAACACGTGCGTTGCATGTGACGATTTATATTTATGATGATTGGCGTGAAATTGTAACTGAAAAAAAAATGTTATAAGAGAGTAAGTAATTTTATCTAACCATGCAATTTTACTTACAGGAACATTTGAGGCTTTATATTCATATGTGAATTTTAAAGGAGATGGGAAAATGTAATTTAAATATAGAACTAACTATCAATATTAGATAATTATATTGATAGAAACACATTAAACCTTCAAACAGAAGCTTCAATGCAAACTGTTCAATGCTTCTACTGACTACCTAAGAGTCATTGGCTTTTGTAACCTCTTTCACAATCTTAGTATACACAAGATAGATCTATACTCTGAATCAAACAGATGCATGATCAATTTTTTAAACATAGAAACATAAATAATTAACCAAAGCTGAATATAAATATATAGTGCAGACCTAGCTGATGTCGTCAATATATTAGGCCCTCAGAAATTAAATTGAGCAAATATAGCAGAGCTTCCCCCATTCAAAACAGTTGAGAGTCCGAGACCTATTTAAAGGGACGACATATTTAGGGATATAGAAATTACATCATGTAACTATTATGTAATAAATCTTCAGAAAATTACATAATAACATTTTTTTTACTATAATAAATACCATATTGTTATCGTAAAATCGAAAATGAAATAATAAATAACTCCTATATGTTAATCAAAAAAAGAGAGCGCCTCACTATTGCTAGGACTTTTACCATTCTCAACCTTGATAGACATCCATTTCTGCAGATTCTTCATTTGATATGTAATTGTTGTTTCCCTCCAAATTGAAGCATATCCATGATGGTATTTGACAGCAACTTCGTAGATCATTGTGCTTCAATGAGCATGAAAAAGGAGGAGGATAATGTTGCAATTACATGTCAGATTATGATACATTAAAGTGAGCAAGTAAAGGACAGCATTAAAGAAATAATCAGAAGCAGAAAGTGGTGACCATGACCCATATTCATCAAGATATTTTAAATGAAACTAACCAATTAGTAGGTCTATTGTTATGTTCGTTAGGCACTTACCAGAAGATATTGACTTTAAAGGTTCTTTATGGCTCTAAGTTTGAGAAATCCCAAGGATGTCAATCAATTGAATGACAGATCCAAGTTTTCTAATCTCTACAAGAACGAAAATTTTGAAGCCACCTCAACCAGCTTATTATTAGCTATATCAGTAAACTCAAAGATGCTATCTCATCTGGTAAATTCCTCATCTCATTAAATGAAAGATCTTAGAACTCCAACTTGTTAAGACAGCTGATCTCTGGAGGCAAGTATCTGTAGGAAAAATATCGATGCTAAGAAGTTTAGATTCATGGAAGTACATAATTTTGCAATGTAACAAAAGCACGCAATCATATTGAGTACTTCGATGCATTTAAATCACTGTATGTTGAGCAAACCTAAAGAAATTCATTTCAAATGAAAATCACCGATCAATGCCGCTAAATTATTCATTTGTATGTAGATTGATTTTGACATTTAAACCATTCCATTTCTTTCTCTTATTAGTAAAAGCTGTGTCAGAAAAAAATAACTCAGTCCGACATAGAAATTTATCGTTGAACTGCTAAAAAAATAGAAGAATTACCGATTATCATTTCCATAGTAACAAATGTAAGAAGAACGAAAATGAATCTCATAGCTGGGGAATTCACGAAATCCACGAGTTAAATTCAATTCCAAAAAGTAATTCTTTCAGACCTGGAATCACACTGCGAAACCCAACCACCATACCTTCAATTCAGAGCAAAAATCTAAGTTACTTACCAAAAAACCTTGTTTCTCGATGATGAAATGTATCTTCTTCCTTTTTCTTAAAGTAAATTAAAGGTTGTCTCCTATAATATAAACCTGAAAATCCATTAGTCTTCCTTAATGTACTAACCTTCTCGATGAATCCAGATGCAAAAAATACCTAGAGAAATATGTAATGTTAATAGCTTTATGGAATAAATAAGAGTAACTTAGCCTATATTTTGTCATAGTCATTCGCAATGACGTATTAATGAGTGTTGTATGTATACAAGAAAAATAAAATTTTGCCAACACTCGTGATTTAAGACATAGAAACATAATTCTCAAATCAAATTGTATAATTGTCTAGTACTATATGCGATTATTTATATGAATCCCCAGTCAACACAATTTAAGATAATATCTTGTGTCAATCCACAATATGCATTATTCTCTTTTCATTCTTATTTTTATTCAGTGCATAATATTATTTTCCCTCATCCTTTTATAACCATTTTAATAGGAACATATTTAGCCTTATTCTCATAGAATTTGGACTCACCTACTTAAATCCTTATATGCCATTTCTTTCAATCAATAAATCCACTGGAAGTCCTATCCCAACACTCGTGATTTAAGACATAGAAACATAATTCTTGAATCAAATTGTACAATTGTCCAGTACTATATGCTATTATTTATATGAATCCCCGTCAACACAATTTATGATAGTATAGTATATCGTGTCAATCCACAATATGTATTATTCTCCTTTCATTCTTATTTATATTCAGTGCATAATATTATTTGTAGTCATCATTTAATAACCTTTTTAATAGGAACACATTTAGCCTTACTCTCACAAAATTTGGACTCACCTACTTAAATCCTTATATGCCATTCCTTTCAATCGATAAATCCACTGGAAGTCCTATTCCAACATATTGGCAATAATTCTATAATAACAATTATTCATAATTTTTGTTGCTAGTTTGATAAATTTATATAGAATCCTGTGATACCAATTTTTCATTACATACAGAAACCTTAAACTAATTAAAAAAAAAAGTAACAGTTCTATCATATCAGACTAAAGTGACAAAATTAAAGAAAAATAAGATATAAATGATATTCTGAGAAATAGTAAAAAGCGTATGACCAGAAAAATGGCAAATTACACTATGAAAACATAAAGAAGGTTCATTGATATACCAGAAGTGTGACTCAGTATTCTTGAAAGGTAACCTGATTTTTGCTTTCATGGACCTTTTTATTGACCCGTTTAGATCGTGTTCAAGTGCGGGAGTTTGAGTCTTCGGTGGACATAATTACCTTCTCGGTAGCAATCTTCCCTACAAATCTATATAATGATATATATACTTAATATCTAGGAAGTTGTCTAAAAACTTAGGCATGTAAGCAAATCATCGATCAACGAAATAACTACACTCACCCTCTTGAGTTTTTTTATCAGCTTTCCTCGTGAAAATGATAAATTTACACAGTGAAGTGAGAAAAAGTGAGAGAACAGAGAAAAGTGAAAGAAAGTCAGAGAAAAAAGATGTGCAAAAACAATTATTGATAAAAACAAGACTGAACTATCAAAGAAATCGACAGAAGATGAACTGATTGAGGTCGAAACTTTGATAGTTCCTACAAAATATGATTTTTTCATGTGTCCTAGCCCAATCTAGCATGAAAGAATGTCGCTGATTATACATTCTAAGGCCTAATATTTATTTCCTCGGGATCTCAGCCATCGAATCAGCATGTAAAAATTGCTTTACCAGCCATATACAAATTTGGGCACTTGGATGTTTAGATAACCACTATTGATCTCATACAACATTAATCATAGAGGAGTCCAATTGAGCTAGTTAGATCAGTTCCTGTGTGTCAGAATCTACCA
Organism: Ligustrum vulgare; assembly: GCA_963555705.1. NCBI lineage: Eukaryota > Viridiplantae > Streptophyta > Magnoliopsida > Lamiales > Oleaceae > Ligustrum > Ligustrum vulgare. The sequence goes on from OY743188.1 coordinate 26,087,711, forward strand.
TATTTTCCCGATTGGAGCATAAAATATTTCTCAAGCATACATTAGTAGATCTAAGACTGTTTCATTACAACCAAATTAATGTGATCTAAAATTCACTTTTAAGCTCTCATTGCCTATGTCTCAGCAAAATGACACAACATACTAGAAGTAAATAGTTCTAACCAATGGAGATGGACAATCATCCGCGTACCTTCTCAAAGTCAATAATCCAACATGAGTGCTCTTATCCAACATGAGGCATTTAGAGTCTTCCAGATTCTTTCTGTCAACTGCTCATCCAAAACTTGCTACATTAAGAGCCTGTTTGGTGTTCGCTAAAATTTCCAAATTTCCCAGATTTCTTTAAAAAACTCACTTGTTTCTATTCACAAATCAACTTTACTAACATGATCAAATCGCTAAAGCACAATTACAATATAACCCTTCACTTGAGGCAAAAGTTACGCAGCCTCTACTCTTGCGGGGGTAAAAGTGTACATTTCAAAGGCTGAGATTTGAAGAGTACACAGCTTTTGGCGGACTAATTGCATGAGGCTAATAAAATATTTCTGTGGGACCCACGGTTGGTGGAATTTATAGCCATTTTGGAAAATTTCTTACGGACCAAACAAGCTCTAAGGCAAGAGCTTCTCACATACCTCTTTATCTATAAGGAAACCTTCAGTTTAGTAGTATTAGAATACTATATAAATAATACGAGTTGAAAAAGAAACCGAATAATCACTTTTTTGAAGATTTTCATTGAGCTTTAAAATGCCATAAATACAAATCACTCATCCACAATTTAATTCCGTTATCACTTGTGTACATATAATATACTGCAATAAAAATGGACATAAAATGTTCAAAACAACACATCTATATCTGTAAATGCTAAGTTCGAAGAAAACATTATACAAAAAATTGAAGAAAAATAGCATATATAGGGAAAGTCAATATTCAATTCTTAGATTAAATTGGGTTGAAAAAGCCTTGAGAAATCAAATGTCATACCATTTGATATTTCAGAGCTGGAACCTTCGAAATTGCATAAACATGAATGTTTGAATGTGTGACATACATCTGTCACCAACAAAACAAAACATTGAAAACTTCAACATGGGTAATTCTAGGTTAAATCTACACTAGAAAAAAATATTAGAAGTACAGATTCTAATTTAAAAGTGCTATAATATCCTTTTGCTTGCTTATTCAAATTAAACAATTTTTCTCTCTTGTATAAAAAGAAAACACACAGAAAGAAACCCTTTATCTCTTCTAAATTGCAACTCATTTACCAACGTTCTATACAAATCCACAATTTAAAAGAACAACCAATCAACCATGACGCCGAAGAAAGACTTAAAATGCCCATGAAAATAGTCTTTCTTCCAATAAATTTCCTAACCTTAGCTAAGGACATCTAGGTAAAGATTGAACTTCCTCGAGCATGAAATTTCTTGGAAGTCTCTATTTAATAAATTAAGGGGCGAGATTCCTCTTCCCAACTTTAGATATAGCACGTAATCTATTCTAATTGGACTTCTGCTATCTTATTTGAAGATATCTACTATTTGTGGTGGAGAACCCATAGCTACTAAAAAAATGTCTTGCATTGAATCAGAAAAATCACATAGTATTAGAGGAAAAGGGACAACTATTTTATGCTATTTTCCATGATATAATCAACGAACAAAAAGAAAGCATAGTCATGAAGACATTAAATAATTAAAAGCATATAAATCAGGAAGCTAAAATAACTCCAATTTAAGAATACTGCGGATTATGTGCACAGTAATTCAAATGTCTGATTTTTCAATTCCAGCAAACCAGCACTATGATTTGACTTTCTACATTTCCTATCTATCATTCCAAACTTGCAAATTACCTCTTGAAACCATTGTCTCAAAGGTGTTTAATGATATTAAATATAAGCCATACAATCTTGTGTGTGATGGGGTTGTATTATGCTGAGTGCAACCTAATTATTGTAATAGTCTCATTTTTGCATTCATGTAATTATCGAGAACTTACTTTTTCACTTAATAGAAATTTGTGCTTAAACGGTAAACGATTTAAGCTAAGCTTAACATGATCTATTGATCAATATATAAACAAACAATTAGAGAAAGGATAACAGACCTTTTTGCAAAATGATTATAACCTCCACCCACACCGTAACGACTTTTGCCTTTAGTTACATCAAACACTAACTTGATAAAAAGATAAGAGAATCATTCAAAAAAGAACCATAGCAGAAGCAATACTTCAGATATAATCGCTTACAATAAAAAACTTACCCCAAATCGAACAATCTATCTAATAACAAACCCAAACAAAAAAAATAGCAAAATAGATACACAGGAACTCTATTAAAATCGAAGAACAATACAGAAAGAGGGATGAAGATTCAAACAATCTATCTACCATAATAAAAAAGCTAAATCGCATAAAATAAAAATGTTACCCAAAAATCGAACAATTTATCTACTAACAAACCCAAACAACAATACTCTTCGAGATTTCTAGAGGAGAGCAGTACGTATTCTGTAGGTAAAGAGAATGGGGATACTGAAGATGAAAATGACCTCTTGAGAGTTGTAGTAGAGTTGGAAATCAATGGCAACCTACGACACAAGTTAGATGATCCGACGTTGTGCAAAGAGATGATCAGTAGGAAAGAGGCGAGAGGACTCTTCAATAGAAGAGATCGAAGAACCATTTGAAGGCCAATCAATAGACGAGCATCGTTGAGAACTCGCCGTTGTAAGAGTGGCGTTGGTTCATGGTGCGGTAGAGAACGAAAAACTGAAGAAGAAACTCCCAAAAGAGAAAGCAGAGAAAAGGGACAGAAAGAAATCGCGTGGGAAAGCGAGGAATAGCTACCAAACGGAAGGTTTGAGCATATCGGTAAGGAAACGTCACCTAGGGTTGAAGAGGGAAGCTTCGAGAGATGAACTTCTACCCTAGAAAATGAGAAGACGAAGAGCAAAGGATGTAAAAAAGGCCTGGTCTCACAAATAGCATTTTTTTAGTGATAAAAAACGTGTTACTTCGTCCTTATGAATAGTGATACTTGAAGTGAGATTTATAAATAGTAGTGATATATATATATATATATATATATATATATATATATATATATATATATATATATATATATATATATATATATCAACTAAGGATCACATCCTAGTTTTAAAAGTGTTTTGGCCGGTAAACAAGCAATAAAGAGAGCATATATAGCATGAGTTAGATGGTTTTATGACGCTTGTATTCCATTTAATGCTTTGCAATCACCTTAATTTCAACTTGCATTAAATGCTACTACTGTAATTGATCCAGGATTTAAAGGTCCTTAGAATGACATCCGTATTAATTTGTTGAAAGATTGCAAGAAAGAATGTCAATTACTTGTTGATAGTTATCGAAACAATTGAGCTATTGATGTAGCAAATATTTTCCCCTGCACTCCAAGCGCAGGGTTATCCTGCGCTTTGGAGCGCAGGGCCCCACTTTGTGCACAGGGGATGTCGGCTGACAACCCCATTTTTGGTGTTTTAATTTTTTTTTATAACATGAAAGGGCTGTCAACGATAATTTTTTTTTTTTAACAGGAAATGGTTGTCAACCTTTTTTTTCACTTCGTTTTTTTCCCTTTCTTTCAAAAGTTTTTTGTATTATTTTGCACACAATTAATTGATGATTAATTTGAATAAAAACAAAATGAACATAAATTAAAATAGATTTAACATAAACAATCTTAGTTAAGAAAGATACAATTTGAAAAAAACACAACGAAAATGCGACTTAATGATAGTCATTGTTGTCAAACCCTTGGAACTCCCCATAGTCATTGCTAGCAATGTTGGTGTACATATTATCTTGATTATCATTCCATGAGTATTGTGGTTCACATGGCTCGTCCACCAGTTGCGTCCTAATGTCATGAATAAAAAAAGATGAAATATATTATGGGGGAGAAAAATAAAGATTAAACATGATATTGTCTATTAACTCACCTTGGTTGTAAAGTTGGACAAGTTCTTCTACCATGTCCACTGCGACCACATCCACGACAATTTCGTCGTGATTGGGACATGGCTACCTCCTTCGACGACTTCAGTTGCTTTTCGCACCCTTTCGTCCTAACCGGAGTAGGATCAATCACATGTTGAGTACTTTCTTTACCCTTATTCTTCATCGTACTCCTCCGTATATCACCACCATCGTCGACATCCCTAACATGCAATTTCAAGTTCTGAAACCCATCCATTAGAAATGTGGTTCGAGCATCGGTCAATGCTCCCTCATCAACCAACTCTGATGCAGTGCACAATAACATACCGTGGCGTGAAATTAAAGAATTCCCAGTAGATGGATCGACAATTGGTTCAAAAATGGGAATTGCTTTTGCAGTCTGGGTCCATCGACGTAGAATATAATGGTCTGGTAACAGCATATTCTGTTTCTTGATCATAAATGAAAGCATATGCCGACACGGATATCCTTCAAACTCAAATGTCATACAACTGCATGATGTAATATTAGTCATTGTGAAGTAGGAAACTTCACGTTCTCGATCAAATGTTTTTCCACTCTCAAAATGCTTGACGGGATACGTTTTGAGACTCTCGTAATTTGAACTCTTCGAACAAAGATAGTGAGTACTCTGTGCAAGCTCTTTTTGAAAGCGTAGGAAAATTGTCTTTGTATATATGCTGGCCATCTGGACTTCCATTCCGAACTAAGTTGTCATCCGAGGCTGCTCGTTTAGGTCCGTGTGATTTGCAACAAATTCGCCATGTCGTTGGTGAGCCAAGGCATTGGAAAACCTTGTGATGAAATCCATCAATGTATTTTTTTTTGTCCACATATCTTTTGAAGAATGCATGGTTGCTTTCTGATCGCTGACTACTAGAAATCCTTGCAGAACAGATGTGCTTCACGTATGCTGGTATCCAACGGGCTCTTATTGTATACATATGGCACAGCCACTCGTTATCCCCTAGTGGAGTGGTCAGCATCACTTCAAACCAGCGATGTTCAAACTCGTACGAATTCTCAGACTCCAATATGATGTTTACCAAATCATGGTACATTTCCTTATAAAGTACATCACCTATCTTCTCTGAAAACTTATTCAAAATGTGCCACAAACAAAATCTATGTAGAATTTTGGGGAATACCTGACTGACCGCTCTCGAAATAGCAACATCTTGATCAGTGATAATGACACCAGGATGTTGTTGTGTTGGCATGGCTTCTAGAAACTTCGAGAACAACCAAATGAAAGAATCCGTCTTCTCATCACTTAGTAGGCCACATCCAAATACAATAGTTTGACGATGGTGGTTGACACCAATAAATGGTGCGAACACCATGGAGTACTTGTTGGTATTGTAGGTCGTGTCAAACACGACAGCATCTCCAAAGTAGACATATGAGCTCCTGGAATCGGAATCTGCCCAAAAACACCTAGTAAAAACTCCATCCTCGTCCATCTCGTATGCGTAGTAAAAGCTGAGGTCCTTTCTTTTCTCCATATCGAAGTATTCTATTAGTGTTTCTGCATCATGCCCAATGTGTTCCCTTCGAAGGTCTCTTTGATGGTTCCTAAAATCTTGCTCAGTGAAACCAGTCGAAGATGGACCACCAGCATCTATCTCCATGAGCCTGATTTGTTGGCAAGTAGGAATATTTGCTTGTGAAAACTGTTCCGCAAGTGCTTTCTTCGTGGTCGAAACTTCGCGGTGCGAACGTAGTAGGTGAACCTTACTTGGTGTGGAAAGTGAGTGATTATGCGCCTTAGAGAAATGACTTACATACCAAGAATTTTGAGTTTCCTTCTTCAAAACAGTTAACTTGGCGGTGCATCCACAACGAGAGTCTCCACGCAGCCTTTCTCCTAAATGAGCCACCAAATTTTTAAATTTCATTTGGTATGTTTCATCTTTCCGGCCTTGCTTGAAACAAACATATGACTTCCAGACAACTTCATTCGTTTGTGGATTCTTTCGGCTACTACCAATACGTGTACTGAACCCAGCTAATTTTGCATACTCATTATAAAAGTTGTACACATCGTCTAGTGTTTCAAACTCTTGTCCAATTCACGGAATCGCACCAACATTCACTTGTGGTACAAATACATTATCGTCCCCTTCCATTCCGAAACAAAGATGTTGCTAAAAGAAAAAAATTGAAATGAACTTGTAATGAAAGAAAGAAATCTCCTGGAGAAATGTTGCAAGAGAGTGAAATGATTTGGTTGGTATAATAATGGCTAAAAAGGATGAGAATTTATAGAAAAAACTACATCAAATTTGGAGAATGAAATGACTAGTCATGTAAAGAAAAATATATCAAAATGCGAAATTGAATTGACAAGTCAAGAAAAGAAAAATAAAGAAAAGAATTGACATGACAATTCAACTGAAAAAGAGTGTACAAAAAATTTTGAAAAGATTTTATACAAAAATACATCAAAAAACGAGATTGATGAGACAATTCATGTAAGGAAAAAATAATAAAAAATATTACACAAAAAAAGTTAAATGTAGTATATATAAACATACAAAAAAAAAGAGATTGGTTTGAAAATTCGTGTAAGGAAAAAACAAAGTTAAAAATTTGACATGACAAATCAATTAAAAAAGTGTATAGAAAAAAATTTGAAAAGATTTAATAAAAAAATACATCAAAAAACGAAATTGATGAGACAATTCATGTAAGGAAAAAAAAATTTGACATGACAATTCTACTAAAAAATATTACCAAAAAAAAAAAAAGTTCAATGTATTATATATAAAAATATATCAAAAAAGGAGATTTGTTTGACAATTCATGTAAGGAAAAAAAAAAAAGATAAAAATTTGAAATGACAAATCAACTGAAAAAGTGTATACAAAATACATCAAAAAACGAGATTGATGTAACAATTCATGTAAGAAAAAAATAAAAAAAAAATTTGACAAAACAATTGTACTAAAAAATATTACACAAAAAAAAGTTAAATGTAGTATATATAAAAATACATCAAAAAACGAGATTGGTTTGACAATTCATGTAAAGAAAAAATAAAGATAAAAATTTGATATGACAAATCAACTGAAAAATGTATATTACAATATGAAAAAAACAAAAAAATACAAAGCTAAACAAACACAAAAAAAAAAAAAACAAAATTAAAAAAGGACCGACAGTCCCTATTTGTGCACAGGGAACTGCGCTTAGAGCGCAGGATACTCCTGCACTCCAAGCGCCGGAGAAAGGAAGTGATTGATGTAGTTAATGTTTGAGGAAATTACACAAAATACTCTAAAAATAGAATTAATTACATTAATACGCCTAAAACTAATTAAACTTTCTACTCACTGTAAAAAATACGGTGTAAACAAGAACCAATAAACCAGACCTCCTCCTCTAGCTCTCTGTAAACCTCTTCTCCGAGCTCTCTCTAAACACAGACCCACTTCAAGTCTTCAACAAAAAACCCAGATAAAATCCAAAATAATATGGTGTTGCTCTTCCCATTGCCGGTAAAGGAACTGGAGCTGTTGAGCATACGCGATGGAGATCTGCCCCCTTCTTCTCTAACCCAACCCAGATCTTTTTGAAAATTTTTACCCATATGCACACAACCATTCAAATTCTCCATCTTCTGTATATAATAGAACCCTTCAGATCCTTATCGACAAAATCATCAATTTTTCCTTGGGCCATCACCTTTGAAGAAGAAGATGAGTCGACAAAGCCACGACGGAGTTGGAGCGACTGTGGGTTGAGAAGAAGCATTCAGAGACAAACGCAATTGCAATGTCTATTTTGTGAGCTTCTCTGTGTAAGTATCCCTTTTCACATTATATTATTTCGAGTCATACTCTAAGCTTCTTTTTGTGAGAAAAATTAGTATCTACAACCAAAATCAGCCTCAAGGCGTGTTATATGACTATTTTTTGAGTAATTGTTTTTCAAAAAAGGGTTTATGGTTGGTTCTTGATTTTTTGAATTCCAGGAACTGCATATCCTATAGAGTAATGTGGTATTCCATATATGGCTGGCATGTTATCCCATGAAAGATGGTTGTTCCAACCACCAATTGATCCGACACCAACACAAACTCAGTCAAAGGGTGATGACTTCTGGAAGGCTGAAAAACGCGTTCTGTTTAAAATTTTGAAGAAAATTATTTCATATTGTTTGTTAATATAAATGAAATAAAGATATCATATTTTGAGTTACACAATAAAAATAAATGAAATAACTCCTATCACACAATTTGATTATACCAAAAAAGTTCAAAAATTCATGTTGTCCTTCTAAAGTAATCGTTCCATATTTGAGTAGTAATTTTCCCTTCTAAAGTAATCGTTCCATTTAATACTTTATATAGATATATCCTTCTAGTAAGCACTCATAACGTTTAAAATTTAAGTTTCAATAAAATTTGCAAAAATCAATTTACGTTAATTAATTATGCCCTTACAAAATAAGTGTCTACAATACAAAAGTAAAAAAGAAATGTTTAATAATTAAGCACATGATACATCATCATAAAGATGGTTGAATTTGGAGTTCTACGCAAAAAACAGAGTGCAATTCGAAGTTGTACATCAAGAGTTATACATGTTTGAAGACAATGACCTATAAAGCAAATACGAAAAAGGACTAAATTGAAAGAAAAGTAAAATTTGTGAACTAATGTGCAACAAAATCTGAAGTTGAGGGACCTAAGTTGCAAATAAATTAGGATATTTTCGAAAGAAATTTCAAATTTTGAGGATTAAAATGACAAGTTTAGAAAATCAGGGACCAATAATGTAATTAAAAATGAGAAATTTTGACAAATTTAAAAATTTTTTGATTATTTTTTTTTTAGTGGAAAACGCGCGTTTTCCACTTACAAGGCAAAAATTTCGGAAAACGCAGAAAACGTGATTTTCACGTTTTCCATTTCCTTTACAAATTTTGAAAACGTTTTCGAAATTTTTTTCCGAAAACGGCGCAAGAGAACGCGTTTTCCGCGTTTTCGGAAATGGAAAACGGAAAACGGCTGGAAAACGCCAAAGAGAACGCAGTTTTTCAAAATACTCCTTTTTAGCAAAATGTCTTTATTACCCTTAATGAATTGAGTTATTTTCTTTGCAAGATATATCCCTGAATTAGTCAGGTTGATTTAATTCAATACTTTTTATTATATTCATATTCTTTAATCTTTTAAGTTCTTCTAAAAATACTCTATATTGTGATAATTTCTCAAAAGATTTAGGATGTTCTTTCTTTGTTATATATCCTAATGATATTCCATCTGAAACTTCATCTTCTATATCCTCGTATTCTTCTATAATTTTATGAACCGTATTTATATTTTTTGCTGTTTCAACAGAATTAAATTCTATTCTGTTTAAGATAGCATAGTCAATATCTTCGTATATTTCTTTTAATTTAGATTCTCCAACAGAATGTATATTTTTAGATTTCCCAGCAATAGCTAGGAAAAATGAAATTTCTTTATTATCTAAATATAGTTTATGATCACAGTTATTAGAAGTTGATGTTTGTGAAGTATCCATAGATTATAGGGTTGGTAAATTATTATACAAAATTCTCTGGTATAAGTCCATTCTTTGATCTAGTAAAATACAATAATCTGCAATATATTGTTCGTATTTTTTCAAGAGTTTATTATATTCTTCAAAAGATATATTTTCATTTTTCATTTGATGTTTAATATCTTCCATTTTATCTTTTAATTTTTCTAAAAGGTTATCTAGCCCTTCTATTGTATATCCTGGCATTATGTTTGAACTGTGGTTGTCATTATTTTATTTTCTAATTCTATTTTAATTTCTAATATGTCAGAATAATCTATAATGTATTGATCATGATTTTCTGAAAGTATATAATATTGTTCAGATGATTCATCCATATCTATTAAATGAGATATAATGTTATCTATTTTTTCCATTATTTTTTCTAACAAATTGTCTAATCCTTCAATAGTATATCCAGGCATTATAAACACAGAGATAAATAATTTATAAAGTTTCAAGTAATTTTTCAAATTCTATGAGTGTTCGAGAATTAATAATATCTATGTCAGCCATGATATCTATACTTGGTTCAAATGGTATATTATATTTTGAAATATTTTTCTTTTTCTTTTCTAATTTATCAATTATATCTTGAATATCATGTATCATTATAGATCTTACGGTTCCTCTAGCAAAGTTTTCTATTAAATTTTCTTTAAAACTTTTTAATATCTTTTGTGATGCGTAGAGTTGTTCTTGGTATCCGATTTTATCAATTTCATTTTTATATTCAATTCCTTTTTTTCTTTTAATATACTTTTGAACTTTATATGGACCTCTTTTAGTTCTGGGTTTTTTCATGATATAATTACTGTTATTCATGATATTAAGATTTTCAAAAACTGGTAAAGAAAGATTCATCTCTTCCATCACTATCATAATCTATTACAGGATCATAATCATTATCACTACTAAACACATATTCTAAATATAATTCATTATTTATTTCAGTATTATCACTATCAAGCAAAAAATAAATAATTGATTTTGTAATTTCTAATCCTAATATTCTTTTTAATGTTGGAAAGATAGCTAACAAGTATGGCATATAGACATGATATAACTTTTTTATTTCATTATTTGGTCTAGTAAACTGTTTATACATGAATAAATGTTCGATTATGCTATGATATTCATCATTATAAGGATTGTTTTGATAATTAAATTTAACAATTCTGGATTCTGCCATGTTAAAAGCTCTTCTTCCTCCTAATTCCGTAAAGATAGATATATTAAGAATACTAACCTCTTTTCCTGTTCTCAGTACCTTTGTATTTTCCTTCTATTGTTAGTGACCTTCAGGCTTGTATGTTTCTGCTCCACACCCTCCAATGGCTTCCTGCCTTCACGGGTTATTAGCTAAACCTGGATACCTTCACTGTATAACTCTTTAGATGGAAAATATTTTAGGACAGAGTGTAGGGAGTTTTCTTAATAATATATCTTCTTTTTGGAAATAGGATTTAGAAGACAAGAATTTAGAAACTCATCTTAATATGATAAGTAAATTGAGATTTTATTGATAATATGATGATTGACAAAGGAATGGTATGAGAATTTTTCAAAGAAAGAAGATTTTTGGCTTTCTCACAAACTGAGTGCTCAAGAGAGTTCTGCCTTTTCTCTAATCAGAAGACTCTTATTTATACAACTTTACGAGGTATTACTATACAACCTCTTACATCATTGCTTATGTAATGGATACAATAATTTGAATTTTACAAGGTCCTATAAGGACACACCTGTCCATCTATTCTTTATTACAAGGATACAGCTGTCCCTTTATTTCTTCACATGGCTACATTATAGGGACACCTATCCCTCTATTTTCAGTCTTCTCATGGCCCTTACATTGTGCTGTCTTGTTCCATTAAATCAGATTTATCAATTGGCTTCCATCTGTCCATCACTTCTGTTGGTATGTAAAGCAGACTTATCAAATGGCTTCCACCTGTCCATCAATTCCTTTGGCATGTGGGGCAATTCCTAGCTATGCACGCCTCTTGCAAAGTGGCAAAACTTCCATGAATTTGATGAGTATCAAATTTATTGATGTATTCTTGCAAGATTGTTGACTTTTCTTTTCCTCCATTAGTGAGTAAGGTCCATCCATTGTACTGGCATATGCATTTGAATTTTTTCTCATACAGATTTTTGGCAATGTTGTAGAGAACTTTAACTCCCAACACCATTCGGGATCTAAACCATGATCTTGTAATGTTTGGTACTGACTTGGTATTTTTTCCAACTTCAATTTGAAAATTTCGAGCAACATACCCAATCGTGATAATATGCTCAGCAGGATAATATATCATTCCATCAATTTCAGGACTGATCGAATAAAATTTTAAATATATGGATCTTCCTTGAGCAAATTTTGAAATTTCTCCTTTTAGTAAACTATCAAATTTTTCGATTTCTTTCAGATCTTTTCCTGGATAGATAAGATCCAAGAATCCATAATCACCTGCCATTTTTGTCATGACGGGATCTCCTCCCTGAGTAACGATCAATCGTGGGTATACATGGTCTCCAGACGAAATGTAATAGTAATCACATTCTTGAAGTTCATATATAACTTCAACAGTGGTTTTATATTCGTTTTCTTTTGGTAAAAAAGGGGAATCATCTTCTTCTTCAGCACGAATTCTGACTACCCTTGTATGTTCATCTTTGGCATTGATTGTGATTTTTCGAGGACTAGCTTCATTTATAACAACTTTTTTGGGACTTGGTTCAGCTCTTTTAATTATTGGTCCACCACTGCTTCCAGAAGATGTACCTGTTTGTATTTTTGATATAACCTGTTTGGTATCAACCTGTTTGGTAATCAACGATTCAAACTGAGATTCAATCTCAATTATGTTATCGCTCAATTCTTTAGTATAATTGTGATGAAATGTTGAGATTTCCATCAATTGCTTGAAACTTCCTTGGAGAGTTTCTGCAAGTTGTTCAATTCCAAGCTTTATATCTTCAGCTTCCTCCACGAGGAAGTTCATTCGCTTTTTGGCGTCTATCAGTGATCTTTTAATATTATTCATCTGCAAATTCAATATTCCTGCTTAAAAAGTCTGCAAGAGAATTATTAATACCTTTAATATGAACTATATCAATATTATAAAATGTCAAATAGGCTTGCCATCTATGGAGCCTTCTATATTGAGGTTCTGGTGGTAATTTATTTTTTACTAAACCTGCAACTTGAGAATTATCAGTTTCAACAATGAATTTCTTAGATAATAAAAACAATGAAAACTTCTTTATTCCTCTGATGATTGCTAACAGTTCTTTCTCATGAGTAGTATAATTTATTTCTGCTTAATTAAACGTTCCACTTGAGTATCTACAAATTTCATTAAGATTTGTTTTTAATATTGCTGCCCAATACTTATCCGAGACATCAGTATTAACTATCAGATTATCTTTTTCATCTGGTAATCTTAATTTTGGCAAATTTTTGCATTCTTCTTTTAGTGATTTGACAATTTCTGTATGTTCATCATTCCATCATTTGGTATTTGTTTTCCTGAGTAAAATTTGAATTTTATGTCTCTTTTTTGATAGATTTTCAATAAATCCTTCGGCATAATTTAAACATCCTAAAAATTTTTGTATTTGTTCTTTTGATTCTAATTTGTTTGGAAAACTTTCTATCTTTTTAGATATACGCGTTTATAATTTTATCCCTCTTTTATCTATTGATAATCCAAGAAAATCAATTTCTTGTTTTTCTATTATAGCTTTATTTTTTGAAAGAACAATTCCTTCTTTTTTGCATTCATTTATAAATTTAATTAAGTGGTTTCTATGTTCTTCTCTATTATTAGAACATATTAATATATCATCGACATAGACAATTAAGAATTCATTGAATTTTCTAAATATGTTATCCATTCTTCTTTGATATATTTGTGGTGCATTTTTTAAACCAAATGGCATAACCATCCATTCATACTTTCCTTGGGGCGTACTAAATGCTGTATATTGAATACTATCTTCTTCCATTTTTACTTGCCAAAATCCTGATTTGCAATCAAATTTAGAATAATATTGCTTTCCTTTTGCAAGATTTATTAGTACCTCTTTATTTGGTAAAATGTATCCATCAAATTTAGTATATTTATTTAACTCTTTATAATTTATCACAATTCTAGCTTTTCCTCTTTTTTGTTCAGAATGTTTCATAACCATAAAAGCTGGGCTACTATGGGGTCCATTACTGGGTCTGATTAATTTTTGGTTAAGTAATTCTTTTATCTGAGTTTTAAATTCTTGCATATCTTGTATGGTATACATCATTGGTCTAACTCTTATAATAATATTTTCTGTTAATTCTATTCTAGCTTTTGGATGATGTGGTTTCCAAAATGATAATGGATTTTCTCCACAAATTTTTTCTAGTTGATCAATGATTTTTTCCATGTTTATTTGTATGTTCATTTTCAAGATTTTTTTATACATTATTCTTTTATTTTTTATTTCATTTTGTGTAATTGGTTTTTTCTCCCATTTATCACCACGCTGTGTTGGCTAAACCCTGTAAGGTCTAAATTCTCTTGGTATTTTTAGTAAATGTGCACAAGGTGTTTGTAACATTATCATGTAATTATTTTGTTTATAATATTGAAATTGTTGTATAAAGTCATTTCCAAGTAATATATCACATTCTAATGTGTTATAATTATATACTTTATTTACAACTATTTGTTTACTCCTAAGTATTATATCAATTTTATCAGCACTATTAATTATATGAGTACTTTCTCCTGTTACTCCTGTAATTTTTATCTTTCCATTAGTATTCCATGATTTTATTAAGAAACTTTTGAATATTGTTATATCACTTCCTGTGTCAATTAATGCACATGTTGTTATATTTGTTTCAACAATTGTAACTTGTATATAAACGGCTAATGGAAAACTTATTTGGTTATTCATTTATTAAGCTTTTCTGCATAGTATAATTTGACCATTATGAGTTATATATAATCCTTCACGTTTTATACTATAATCTTCTAGTCCATCTAGAAAGCTCATTCCTAATAATACATGAGGATTTACCATACTACTATCTACATGACATGGTACTAGGAGATTTATTCCTCCTATTTTTATTGGTACTTTTACTTCAAGTTCAGTCATATGTATTTGTCCATCAAAATTTATATATTTATATGGATCAGTTCTATGAGATATTAGTCCTTTATTTCTATTTGAAGCTATATGACATTCACTAGCTCCTGTGTCAATTAATATATTTGATCCTTTTATATGTTCTATTCCATTAAAATATTCACCTTCTATTTTCATATTTCCAGCATTTCTATTAAGTTTTATTTTTTTTGTATTACTAATTTCTCCTAATTATTTTCTATTAGGTAAACTTGTTGATCTCCTAATTAATCTGCCATCTTCAAATGTTATATTATTATTAGGGTATTCTTCTTCTCGTAACTCTATGATTTCTGGTTTATTTTTTGTTATAGTAAGTTCATAGTTTCTTGGAACTAAACTTATTTGTTTATCTGGTTCTACAGCTTTACCAAAATCTTTACATTCTTTATGAATTTCAATATATGGTTTTTTAGAATAAATGTTTCCATAATTAGAATTAGTAAATGTGTATAATGCCCTGTATTCTATAGTCATAATTTTATCTCCTGATTCCATTATATCATCTTTATGTAATTTGAAATGTAGTCCTAAAACTTTATTAAAATTTCTATCTTTTAATGATATACAATATTTTGGGTAACATGTAAATATTAGTTTCTTATATGCTAGATTTCCTTATACTGTTCCTAAATGACTGTCTTTTAAATTTATAATTCTTCCATCATGTAAACTTACGTTCAAAGGCGAATCTAATCCTTCTCTAAATAGGGATTTAAACATTATTTGGATACCTGCTAAGTAAACATATTGAATCTTTTCACTCTGTTTTCTATTGATCTTTGTTAATAATTCTGCAACTGTATTTTTTGTTAAAAGATTTAATTTGTGTGTTCCTTGAGTGGTTCTAACATCTATTGCTCTTTCAATTTTATGATATTCATTTATTGCTACTTTTTCTCTTTTCCATATTCTGTCTAATATTTCCCATTTTCCTATTTTCAAATCTAAAGATAATTTTTGTATCTTCCTGAACTTATTATTATCAAAAGTTACCTTTAATCCATAACCTTCTATTCCTTCACATTCTTGTTTATCTATATTTTTATTTGCTTCTATTTCTTCTATTTCTTTATTCTGATTCTGATTCATTACTTTCTGAATCTGTTTCACTTATATAGACTTCTTGATCATAGTATTTTTCAATATCTGATATTTCACTTAGTTCACTTTCTATTTCTAGATATTCTTTTTGTAATATTTTAACTTTCTTTTTGTTACAATCAGGGCTTATATGCCCAATTTCTCCACAATTCCAACATTTACATTGGCTTTTGTCTTTCTTATAAGTTTGATTTTTCTGTTTTTTATTTAGATTATATCTTCTTTTGTAATATCTTCTCTTAGGTTTTATATATTTTTTCCTGAAATTTCTGAATTTTTTAGACTTTCTATTTTTATATTTCCTTTTATTATTATTTTTTCTTCTTTCAGGGTTACATCCCCATTGGGTAGGTTTTTCTATATCTTCACAACATATTCTGGTTAATTTTCCTGATTTCTTTAATAATTATCTTTGTTGACATATATATGCTAATCTTTCAAATAGGAATTTTATTCTTAATCCTAATGTTCTAGGTGTTCCAGGGTTATCTCTAATAAATTTTTCAAATTCTATTTTAAAGTATATTCCCCATTAACATGGTAATTTATTGTAATACATATCTCTACATACTTCATGATTTTCATTACTATAGAATTGGACATAATAGTATTCTTTAAACTCACAAGTATATTCTTTGATTTTACACATATCACATATTTTTAAATTTATTAATTTTACTCTTGCATTCTCTTTTTCTCTTATTGATTCAGCTTCAGAATTACTTATCCAATTTTCTCCTAAAAATTCATCCGCAATATAATCTACTAACTTTTCTATTCATTTTTTATCTGATTTTATTAGTTCCGTCTGTACATTTCTTCTTATTAATGCTTTTGTATCACTACTTATTTCTTCCCACCAATTTCTAACATGTCCTTCAAAAGATGCTACTAAAAAATTTATCATTCTATCAGTATTTTTCCATGTATCATCTTTATTTTATAAAAAGAATAGTATCATCGAATCTGCCCAAGTTAATAAGGCTTTTTTAGTATCTATTTTACAATCTAAATCTAACTTTGTTCCTCCATGATTAATAGGTTTATCACAATTATCATTTGGTTCAAACCTATCTTTATATTTGTTTCCTCTAGGTGGTTGTCTATCTCTGATTCTATCATAATATTGCCGGTGTGGTTTACTATATAAGGGTGCATAACTTTCATCTGGATCTGGTAATTCTTGTTTAGAAGTTCCTATTGGAGCAGGGTTAGGTGCTCCTCCAGTATTCATTAAAACTTGGTATTCATTAAAATTTTCTATACTTAACTGGTCAAAATTTTCTATAAGCAAATCTAACTCCTCATTCATTTTTATCTTGTTCTTTTTCAACTTTTAATTTTCCTAAAGTTTTTTCTATAGATTTTTGTAATTCTAATTCTTCCTCTAGTATTTTTGGTAATATGTTTCTTCTAAATTCATCATCCATACTTCCAGCTTCTATTATAATTTTTTCTTGTTCGAAATGCTTTTTTCCTATTCTAAGTATTTCTTTTTCTATAAGTTTTTTGTCTATTTTCTTATCTTTGTTTTTGTTATTTTCTTTGAATTCTCTAATATCTAGTTTTAGTATATTTATATCATTTCTTACTTCTTTTAATTCATTTTTTTACTTCTTGTACATCACTTATTAATGTTTTTATTAATATTTTTAGATCTTCAGTATATTCACTTATAGACATTTTATATTCTTGGTTTTTGAGTTTTTTGTACCTTAAATAGTCTGTCATACATATCATCTATTTTTATTTCTAGCTTTTTGATTCTTTCTTCTATTGATATGATTTTTTCATTTTCATTTTTTCTTATTTTTTCATTTAAACTATCTATTTTTTCTATAATTATTCCAATTTTATCTTGATTAATTAATTCTCCTGATTTTCTTTGGAATTCTTTTAAGATTTCTTCATCTATATTTTTAACTTTTCCTATCATTTCTTTTAATTCTTTAAATTGTATTGTTAGTTTATTTTGAATATTTTGTAATTTTTCTTTGATATTCATGTCCTGTATATTTAATTGTTGTAGTTCTTCGATACCTAATTTATCTTGTAAATTTATGTTTTTATATGTTTGCCATAAAAATGCAATTATCCAATTTAATTGCATGTTAAGAAATCCATCAGATTCTCCCCATGAGCTTAATGGTTGAAACATAGTTGTATTAGCTCCTTTTATTTGATAAGATCCAACTGGAAGTCTTATATTTTCTATTATTTGTTTTTCAAATTTTTTTTCTGGAAATTCTGTCATTAATTTCTTCCTTTAATATGTTCGATTTCTAGAATAAGTTCTGTTTCATATTTTGCTTCTTTATAATTCATTATTTGATATTCACAATATTCCTCTATTGATCCAATCATTGATTTTCTATGATATATTCTATAATATTTTAGATAGTCTTCCAATGTGTTTGTTTTATCATATTTTTCTTTTCTAGTTTTTTCTTTGTCTTCTAAAATCGTTTGAATTTTTGGTATTTGTTTTAAGATTTTATCAAAATATTCTCTCTTTTTCTCTAATAATTTTAATCTTAATTTTTCTTGTCGTTTTATATTTCTTTCTTCTCTTATTTGGTCCATTAAATTTCTTCTTTGTTCTACTATTAAATCTAATTTTTCATTTGTTTCTATGTCTAGATATCTAATTAATTGAGGATCCGCTCTATGATAATCCATTTCTATAATCTTTATATAACTCTTCTAGTATGTCTTTATTGATTAAATCTAATATTTCGTTTATGATAAAATCTTCTTTTATTATATCGAAATTTATTAGATTATATATTTCTCTTCTTACATCTTTATCTAAATCTTTTAAAGTGTTCAAGATTTCTATTTTATAATTATCGGGTAGTGTTAATGTATGCATAATTATAAATCTTGATGTATATATATATATTATATATTCATTTTTAATTTGTATTATATAATTTTTATCTTTTAGATCTGTCATATGGCTCTGATACCAATGTGAGGGGTGCTACTATGAGCGAACAAAAATCAAATAAAATCATAAACAAAATTAATAAAATTTCAAGGACTAGGTTGTACCTTTTCTAAATCTTAATGAGTTTAATTGTAATATAATATATAAGGGTATTTGTGGTAGTTTATAGTATTTAAGGCTATTTTTAAAAGATATAAAATTGTTAGGGTATTTTCAAAAATTGGTAAAATTTTTAGGGTATTTTAATGTATTTCCTCTAATGTTTGTGATGGCTTGGGTGGGAGGATTGACTTGTCTATAATTCTTGATGCAATAAGAATATAGAACGAAAAAGGAAAACACGCATTTAGATTTAGTCCATGTTTGGTCGGAATTAAAATCATATTTTTAATAAATTTTGATAAAAGTTGATGATATGCGTGGTTGAAAAATTGTGGGCCCCATAAAATGTTTGGTAAAAATAATTTTTGTGGTAAAAATAATTTGTTGAATTTTGACTTAGATTAAAATTTGATTTTAATTGCCACTAAACGGGAGCTTAATTTATTTTTTTGAAACCGAAGAGGCTCTGCCAAAATGAAATTGTCTTCGTTGGACCAATGAAAAAACGTAAAATATCCAGACCAGATGTAAAATCCAAGGTAGCAGATGGCATAATGGATATTGTCAAAATTAGAAAAGTGCATTCAAGTGAAAACAAGTAACAAAATGTCACTTTTTTTTTTAAAAAAAAAAAAAACTAAAAAGTGACACTATATAACTTTTTAGTTAAAAGAAAACGTGATAAAAAGTGACATCGTGTCACTTTTTAGTTCAAAGAAAAAATGATAAAGTGTGACACAATTGCATTTCTTTGAGAATGTCAATGGATATTGCAAAAATTGAAAGAATGTCATTCAAGTAGAAAAAGTGACAAACTATAACTTTTTTCACTAAAAAGATACTGCCATTTTTTTTTAATTAAAAAAGGTATTAAAAAAGTGACATTGTGTTTGTGTATGGAAAATGTATAATATATCTACTAAAGTGTGTAAACTCGTGTAATTTTTTAGTTAATGATAAATGTTGATGTCACTTTTTGTCAACAAATAAAAGTAGTAGGATCTTCCAAATTGATGGGTGAATTGTATATTTTTGAATAATTTGTCTAAGTATATAGCTCTTGAATTTAATAATCGATGTTGAAATGAAGTTAGAATATTACACGAAATAGAAAAGGTAACAGATCGAAAGCGAACTGAGATCAAAGTTGCACAAAATCACGTCCAGTTCGATACCGATCTGACAGGCATGTCGAATCAATGAAATCAAATAATAAGAGTTTAGAGAGGTTTTTCCTTTTTCCTGCCTCAGAATAGCATTTATATCCCTTATTTATAGTAAGGGAGGAGAAAACATAATCATTACAACATATCACGTCTGCAGTATGTGACTGACATTGACTAATAACATTGCTGATAGCATGACAACAAATGATTATACTGACATTTTACAATAATCATAATTACTGACACATAATACGGTTGATTTGACGTTTCAGCAGCCCCGCTAGTCTCACCGCGCTCGGTATTCACCTCGATCAACATCACCTCGGAATCATGTCACCTCAGTTTTGGAAAATCACATCTCCCTTCAAGTTGAGGTCGGTTCGTATTCGCCTCGGTCAACATCACCTCGGCATCAGTCACCTCGGTTTTGGTATTCCACCTCTCTCTTTAAGATGAAGTCGGTTCCGAAATCACCTCGGCATCAAGTCACCTCATTCAAAATAAACCAGCTGTCATTTTAAGTTCAGGTCAACATTTTGAGAGATGACTGTGTTGCCGTCTTTTCTTGTTGAATCTACGTCAGCACGTCATTCCTTTTTGAAACCACGTCAGCAGGATAAACAACAAATGTCCCCTCGAGATCGGTCGAAAAAGATTTTGTGGACGGATCTCGAAATCCCAGTTGTCTTACAGCCTACTAATTGACGTCGCCTTTAATTTTTACCAATTTCCATTTTCTAGGTGTCGTTGTGCGAATGGTGCGTCAGTTCTCGGATCAAGTGTCGCCGCCTCCATAATGGCAACGCGTCTTGTCATTATGACTGATTAATGGTCTCTCTCTCTCTCTCTCTCTCTCTCTCTCTCTCTCTTTATAAATAGGGGCATTCTCCTCATAAGAAACCTACTGAACCTTCGAAATTCTCTCTGCCAATATCAGATCGTTTATTTACACGACCTTTATTTCACCTCGTTAACAGATCAGAACAGCTTATTTCTTTCGTCAGGTGAGGGTGCTTTGACGTTTCTTCTCAGTTTTTTCTTGTTTTGAAATTCCTTCCCCCCCCTTTTTCTAACTGTCCAGCTCATTATAATCACTTGTAAGGATGAGCGATAGTATCAGTTTTGAGGGAAGTGGGGTAAGGTCGGAGAATAGGGGTAAAGAGGCCGAATTGTCTGTGTCCTGGGAGGAGAGTAAGGAAACCCAGTACCTCTTTCAAGGCGAGGAGGGTGATGATGAAATCCCGCAGCCCATACCTCTAGCAATAGTACCAGAATCCCGTTCCATCTTGGCCAGTTCATTTCGATATCCATCTACTGCCACATTCCAGCGACCTGACCTAACTCCTATGGGCTTAATGAAGGTCCCCCTGCAGACCAAGGTGGCCATGGATGTTCCGGCCAAGATTTGGACACCTCGTCAAGAGAAGTTCTGCGAAGATATGCCTTTGGACGACATATTAGCGACCAGTACTGCACACGTCGGTCAAGCTTTAAATTATCTATGTCGGGCTCAGTCCAGATTAAGTGAGGCGGCCTCTGACACCAGAAAGTTCAAGAAGCTCGCCGACGACGCCGGAACATGTTTGAGGCAGAAGTGAAAGCCAGACATGAGGTAGAGGCCAAACTAAAGGAGGCCTTAGAAGAGATGGCCAAGCTTAAAGAGACCAACCTTGAGCTGTCCAAGTTTAAGGACGAAGTGCTTCCTCTAAGGGAGGAGGTGGCCTCCCTAAAGGACAATGTGACCCAATTGCATGTCGCAAAAGAGAGGCTCTTAAAGGAATTGGACGAAGCCAATAATATTGAGGCCAGCTTGAAGAGGGAGAAAAATGAGCTAGAGGTTGCTGTCCAAGGTTCGTACAAGGAGGCCATGAAAAAGTTTAAAGACTCAGTGGAATACGAACATGATGTGGACGAGACCTACTATCTCACATTCAAAGAGATAGTAGAGGAGCTGGAAGAAAAACAGCTTGAGGTGGATATAAGTTTCTTGAAAAACAAGCTTGAGCTGGTCTACAAAAAGTATTTAGAGCTGATGCCTGACGAGGTCGATGAAGAATCCTTACTCTCCCCACTCACTGAGTCTCAAACCAACCTGCCAGAAAAGGTTGTCAACATTGAAGAATAGTCACATATCTTTAGATCAATGTTGTCTTGTAACTTTCATTTTTATTTCTTTTGAATAAAAAGAGAATTTCATTTCAGCATTGAGTATTTCAAAGTCAAACAAAGTGAATTATAAACGAGATGAACACTTAAGCAATTTTCAAAGGTTAATTCACTCAGTATGAAATGCTGAGGTGAATTTTAAACGAAGTAAATACTTAAGTAATTTTCAAACGTTAATTCACTCAATATGAAATGCAGAGGTGAATTATAAACGAGGTGAACACTTAAGCAATTCTCAAAGGTTAATTCACTCAGTATGAAATGCTGAGGTGAATTATGAACGAAGTGAACACTTAAGCAATTTTCAAACGTTAATTCACTCAATATGACATGCAGAGGTGAATTTTAAATGAAGTGAATACTTAAGCAATTTTCAAACGTTAATTCACTCAATATGAAATGCAGAGGTGAATTATAAACGAAGTGAAAAATTAAGCAATTTTCAAAAGTTAATTCACTCAATATGAAATGCAGAGGTGAATTATAAACGAAGTGAAAAATTAAGCAATTTTCAAAAGTTAATTCACTCAATATGAAATGCAGAGGTGAATTATAAACGAAGTGAAAAATTAAGCAATTTTCAAAAGTTAATTCACTCAATATGAAATGCAGAGGTGAATTATAAACGAAGTGAAAACTTAAGCAATTTTCAAAGGTTAATTCACTCAGTATGAAATGCAGAGGTGAATTATAAACGAAGTCAACACTTAGCTCGGTACATCCACACCTAAAACACCTCGTTGGTAGAATGGAGGTCGGCCATTTTTCACCTCGGTATTTATTTACCAAAACACCTCGTTTGTTGAATGGAGGTCGGTCATTTTTCACCTCGTTATTTATTACCAAAACATCTCGTTTGTTGAATGGAGATCGGTCAATTTACACCTCGGTGTTTAATCACTGATGACCATGGATCTCCGACCTCGACTTCTCATGGGGACCTATTTCGTCTTCATAATGAATCGCCTTATTAGGTTGATGACGTCCTGCCTTATAGGTACTTACGGATCATCGACTAAGGTCTTCGTTTTGCCTCTCAAGGAGGTCTTTCTCGCCTTTGAGACGGATTGCCTTGTAATGTTGATGATATCCTGCCTTATAGGTACTTACGGATCATCAACTAAGGTCTTCGTTTTACCTCTCAAGGAGGTCTTTCGCGCCTTTGAGAAGGATTGCCTTGTAATGTTGATGATATCCTGCCTTATAGGTACTTACAGATCATCAACTAAGGTCTTCGTTTTGCCTCTCAAGGAGGTCTTTCGCGCCTTTGAGACGGATTTCCTTGTAATGTTGATGATATCATGCCTTAAAGGTACTTACGGATCATCAACTAAGGTCTTTGTTTTGCCTCTCAAGGAGGTCTTTCTCACCTTTGAGACGGATTGCCTTATAACGTTGATGATATCCTGCCTTATTGGTACTTACGGATCATCAACTAAGGTCTTCGTTTTGCCTCTCAAGGAGGTCTTTTTCGCCTTTGAGACGAATTGCCTTGTAATGTTGATGATATCCTGCCTTATAGGTACTTACAGATAATCAACTGAGGTCTTTGTTTTACCTCTCAAGGAGGTCTTTCTCGCCTTTGAGACGGATTGCCTTGTGACGTTGATGATATCCTGCCTTATAGGTACTTACGGATCATCAACTAAGGTCTTCATTTTGCCTCTGAAGGAGGTCTTTCTCGCCTTTGAGACGGATTTACTTGTAACGTTGATGATATCCTGCCTTATAGGTACTTACAGATCATCAACTAAGGTCTTCGTTTTGGAAATATCCATTCAAATTCGCATACTTTGAAATATTAAACTTTTCATTTATTTGATTACATATCTCGGTTGACATCAAAAAATATTCACATTCTATCCTACTGGAAATATTTCTTCAAGTGTTTTGCGTTCCAGGGGTGTTGAAGCTGAATTCCATCAAGTGATTCTAGTTCGTACGACCCATTGCTCACGGCCTTCTTGATTCGATACGGACCTCCCCAGTTTGGTCCCAGAGGCTCACGCATCGTGGTCGTCTTTCTTAACACTAGATCCCCCATTTGGAACTTTCTCGGCCTCACCATAGAATTGTAATACCTCGCGCTTCTTTGCTTGTACCATTTCCATGTTCGCCTCCGCTGGGGGTCGCGAAAGGGCGGACATCCTCGTCACACGAGCATAATCATCACCACGTTGTGCCCGGTGACTTCTCGAATTTTTCCTGTTACTCATTATGATGCAGGAGCAAGTATGTGATTGCTGAAGACAAGGATACGGGCCCTCCTTCTAGTGCCAATTTTTTGACATCACTTTTTGTAATACCCCGACTAAGAAATCTTAAAAGAAATGATAGGTACTACTCATATCAGCAAGGTGCACCTTCTTTTCCTAAAGTTCATCGTTAGAAACTCCACAGTTAAGCGTGCTTGACTTGGAGCAATTCGAGGATGGGTGACCCCCTGGAAGTTTTCTCGGGGAGCTTGCGAGTGAGCATAAAGCATGCTGAAAAGACTCGTATTGGTATAGTGGGTACAGTACGTCATCATCTAACGATCGGGAAAACCCGTTAAGTGGGACCCGGGTCGTTACAAGTTTTAAAACATTGCTATAACCATATCATCTCTTTGCTAGCTTTAGTTATAGCAACAAACTCAGCCTAGGTAGTAGAAAGAGCAACTATCTTTCGCAGCTTAGATACCCAACTAATTGTTGTACCACCTAAGTGTAAACGTATCCTATAGTAGTGTAAATGTATCCTATAATACTCTTCCTCCCATCAATACCTCTTGCCATGTCAGCATCTACATAGCTCGGTAATCCAAACATGATTTTCTAAAACACAAGGTTGAATCTGAATTACTTAGATATCTGAGAATCCACTTTACTACCTCCCAATGCTGTTTAACTGGATTGCTCATATATCTACTCACAACTCCCACTGCATTTGCTATATCCAGCCTTGTACACACCATGGCATACAGACTACCAATAATAGAGGCATAAGACACCTTGGCCATGTAGGCTTGCCCCTAATCTGTAGACGACAACTAGTCATTAGATATCTTGAAGTGACAGCTAAAGGAGTACTTACATATTTTGCATTATCCATACTGAACTTTCTTAGCACCTCTTTACATACTCTTCCTGTGACAGTTTCAAGACATTACCGTCTCTAATTATTCTCATCCCAAATATTTATTTTGTAGCACCCAAGTCATTCATTACAAACTCCTGGGATAATTCTCTTTTTAACTTATATATATCTTGTTTCCAAAACCACCAATTAACATGTCATCAACATATAGAAGCAAAATAATATAGGAGTTACCAATGTTCTTTACATAGCAACAATGATATCGTTAGCACCTTCTGAAGTCATTTCTACCCATAAACTATCAAACTTCTTATACCACTGTCTTGAAGTTTGCTTAAGATCATAATGACTCTTTTGAAGTTTGCAAACCATTCTCTTTTTCTTGTACTTCGAAACCTTATTGACGCATCATGTAAATTTCTTCCTCTATATCACCATAAAGAAAGACTGTCTTTACATCCAACTACTCTTAGTGCAAGTCTTCATTTACCACTAATCCAAGTACTACTCCAATAGTGGTTAATTTCACCACATGAGAAAATTTTAGTATAGTCAAAACTAGGGGTGAACAAATAAACCGTCAACCTACTAAATCGAATCAAACCGCAACAAATGATTTAGTTTGGTTTGGTTTCAAACGTGAAATGGTTTGGTTTGGTTTGGAAAAATTTAAATTACTTTAAACGGTTTGGTGTAGGTTTCAATTGTCGAAACCTCGATTTCAAACCGCAACCCGATAAGTTTTAAGCAAATTATAAAAAATAAAAAATGAGTGCAGAAATAGCCTATCAAATTCAAATTTTTATTGAAATATTTAAGTCATTCTGAGTGTTGTTTTTGATTTTTTTTTTCTAGTAAAAAATGAGTTATAAATTAACTTTTATCAAAATTTGGACGTGATTGAAAAATTTCTAACCTCTGTCAATTGCAAAAAATGTGGAACTTTTTCGGGGGTAAAGCTATGTTCTAATCTATGAATGTTTGATCCCTTCTAAAAGTAGTCCAACTTCATTCTCAACTATAACTATTGAATGCCGTAGAAAAGTTAAAATAAGGCTTGTAGTTTCCATTGACGAATTTTATAAATAAATTAGAAGAGAGCTCATTAGGACACGTATTTAAGCCTCTGTTAGGGAAACTTGTTTAAAAACAAGATTTTTACAATATAATTCTTCAAATAACTTTTTAACCATACATATTTTCTCTCTCCACTTTTTAACCACATATTTTACTTTGAAAACATAAAAAACATGTTTTTAAACAAAAAATAAAATAAAATAAAATAACAGACAGAGGCTTAGGAAGTTAATAATCACCAATGATGGTTGACGTTTCTAGGTCATTTGTTTATGTACATATAATTTATTTTGTTTATACAAAATCACCCACTAATCTGAAATGTTTTTGCATAGCAGTTACTTCTGGTAAATAGGAACTGTCATTCATTGGAATTTTATATTATTTTCTGTGACCCCCTGGATGTACACAATTTCATCTACTTCAGAATGCTAATTGCCATAGCATATTTGAAACACAAATAAAATTATAAATTATCATTTAACTTAAAAATCATTTCACACATTCCCACATTTCTGCCTTTATCTCTCGCACCAGTCAATTATTATAGCCCTTCTATGAGAAAACGCATGCATCTTTGTTAGTTGTTTCGGTTAACAATGATGTCAAAGTCGCACAAAGTCATGAGCTTGTGCTCTTGGAAAAGGAGGCAAAAAATATTTGATTTATATAAAAATCACATAAAAATACATTTACCATCTGTTTTGATTTTTTGTTCATACATGGTGACAGAATGTAGGTTACTATAATGCCTCCCTACATTTCAAAATTTAACGAAAAGTTGCACGAGCACATGATCTTCTACTTGACTAATTTTACAGTGAAGGACAATAATGGAAAACATTGTACAATGACTAGCACTTACGGATTGTTTTTTATGTCTATTACTGAAGTTATAGACGTCGGCGACATGAAATTCCCCAGCTCTATATACAATTTCAAGGGAATTCCAGAAATTGAATGGATATTAAACGTTGACAACGTGGGTCTGTTCAGTAAGGATACTAACATTTTACAAATTTGCTTTCTTCGCACAAAAATTAACGAAAACTGATTTTTTTTCTCAAGATTTTATTGATAAAGTTGTTGTCAAGCACGCACTACAATATCAAAAATTAAATGCGTTTAAGAATGTTTCGAAGCACATGACAAAATGCTACAAAATCTTGAGTATTACCCTAATTCATTTTCATCAACTCAGATGTCTAGGTCCAAATAGATGTTTTAAATTGATTGACATAATTTCTGTTGTTGTAGAACTAACACGATAATTGTAACACTCTGGGGATCATATGCTGATGAAATGAACGACTACCTTGATGCCTCTAATAGAAAAACCGTAGTCATGATTAGTCAAATGTGTCGATATAAGAAATTTCAAGGGATTATTGGGTTGCGCAATGCATATGATGCAACTAAACTGTTGGTAAACAACTGTGTTCTACAAATCAAGGATTTATAGAACAAGTATAAACCGAATAATCCATAATCCAAAATCCATTTTTTCCCATTTAATTTCCATAGTTTGTTGGAAATTAAACTTGATTTAATGGCAGGAAGATTAATGAAATCAGATTCAATGACTTGAAGTTTCAAGATTAAAAGCAGATACATTTGAAGTCATTTTAAAGGTCATGTAATTTTTCGGAAAAATACAAGTGAAGGAAATGGTTAAGTTTCACTTTCTTTTCTTTGACAGTAAGAGTGATTGGTGCCCATCTACTTCCAACAAAGTGGTATCAGAGCCCTGGTATGGCATCAAAGTCAGCTGCTATTTCCTTTCAATATCCACTACTCACCAAAGTCAACTATGAGAATTGGGCAATTAGGATGAAGGCCATTCTCGGTTCACAAGGAGTGTGGGATATTGTAGACCGAGGATTTGAAGAACCTCAAGAAGAGGCGAACATGACACAAGCCCAGAGAGATGCCATGGAGAAGGAGAGGAAGAAAGATCAATGTGCACTCAACATCATCCATCAAGGTTTGGATGACGAAATGCTCGAGAAGGTTGCTAATGCAACCACATCCAAGGTTGCATGGGAAACTCTGCTTAACTCAGTTATGGGAGTTGACAAGGTGAAGAAAGTCAGACTTCAAACTCTAAGGGCTGAGTTTGAAACTCTCTTGATGAAGGATTCTGAATCCATTTCATATTATCTCTCAAGAGTTCAAGGAGTGGTAAATCAAATGAAGAGACTTGGTGAGAACATTGAAGATGTTCGAGTTATTGAGAAAATCTTGCGGTCACTTAACTCAAATTTTAATCATGTGGTGGTAGCAATTGAAGAATCCAAGGATTTGGATAGCATGACTGTTGATGAATTGAGTGCTTCTTTAAGAGCCCATGAGGAGAGAATGAATAGAGGCAAACAGGAGCAAGTAGAGCAAGCTTTGTACTCAAAGTTGTCTTTAATATCCAAAGAAGATTTTTCGGAGAAATATGGAGAAGGACAAGTTCGTGGAAGAGGTCATGCACGTGGACGTGGATATGCATGAAGTCAAGGAAGAGACAGAAATGAGCAAAATTTTCCCAATGAATCCAGATTTCAAAGAGGACATGGAAGAGGTTGGGGAAGAGGAAATTACAGCAGAAACAATATCAGAAAAACTGACAAATCACAAGTTGAATGCTACTCTTGCGGAAGGAATGGTCACTATTCTTGGGGGTGTCCCTGAAAAGAGAAAGAAGTTGAAGTAAATCTCGTGGAGCGTAAGGAAGATACGGGAGAGCCAACTTTACTTCTTTCTTTTGAAAATGAAATTGATGGAGGAAAGAATTTATGGTATCTTGACAATGGGGCTAGCAATCACATGACAATGGGGCTAGCAATCACAATAGAGTTTGATACTAGTGTAAATGGGAATGTACGCTTTGGTGACAACACAAAGGTGGAGATCAAAGGAAAAGGTACAATTTTTTTTAAAACAAAACATGGTGGTCATAAGCTTCTTATTGATGTTTATTACATTCCTAAATTGCAAAATAATATTTTGAGCATTGGGCAACTATTGGAGAGTGGATGTAAAATTAATATGGAGGGACAATTTCTTTGGCTTAAAGACCGTGATGATAATCTTATTGCTAAGGTTCCTATGACTAGCAATAGGATGTTTATGCTGAACTTGCAAAACACTGAGAGCATGTGCTTGAAAACCTGTATCCATGACTCCTCGTGGAAGTGGCACATGAGGTTTAGTCATCTAAACTTTGGAGGACTCAAAGCTTTGGGAGAAAAGAAGATGGTAAAAAACATTCCAGCCATTAATCACCCTGAACAGCTTTGTGAGGCGTGTTTGTTGGGAAAACATTCGAGAAAAAGCTTCCCCAAACAATCTACTTCAAGAGCTACTAAGCCACTACAACTTATTCATGCAGATGTGTGTGGCCCCATTAAGCCGCAATCTCTTGGTAAAAGTTCCTACTTTATTTTGTTTATTGATGATTATAGTAGAAAGACTTGGGTGTATTTTTTGAAGAAAAAATCTGAAGTTTTGATGCCTTTAAAAAATTCAAGGCTTTAGTTGAAAAAGAAAGTGGTTTCGAAATTAAAGCTTTAAGAACAGATAGAGGTGGAGAATTTACATCTAATGAGTTTAAAAGTTTCTGTGAGTTGCATGGAATTCGACGTCCATTGACGGTTCCTAGATCCCCCCAACAAAATGGAGTTGCCGAGAGGAATAATCGGACGATCCTTAACATGGTAAGAACCATGTTAAAAAGCAAGAATATGCCCAAAGATTTTGGGGCTGAAGCGGTATCTTGTGCGGTTTATATCTCAAATCGCAGCCCAACAAAAAGCTTGAAGGATGTGACACCTCAAGAAGCTTGGAGTGGATCGAAGCCAAGTATAGCACACTTGAGGATTTTTGGGTGTATTGCTTATGTGCAGGTTCCTGAGGAAAAGAGGTCAAAGCTTGATGATCGAAGTGAAAAGCTTGTTTTCATTGGTTATGATGAAAACTCAAAAGGATACAAGTTGTTTAATCCAAACAAGGTAACAATTGTGACAAGTAGAGATGTTGAGTTCGATGAAGAAGCATCATGGGATTGGAACTTTGAAGTAAAAGGATCTGAATCTTATGATTTCCTTCCTTACTTCGATGATAAAGATGAAGAAAAAGAAGATACTGTCCAGGAAACTGAAGATGCTACTACTCCACCAAATTCACCAATTCCATCATTGTCTACATCTTCACCTACTTCAAGTTCAAGTGTGGGACCTCAAGGATATCGAAACCTTGCTGATTTTTATGATGATATAAACTTGTTTTGTTTATTTTCAGATATTGAACTAGTGAGTTTTGAAGAAGCCAACAAAGAATAGAATTGGATTTGTGCAATGAATGAAGAAATTCAAGCCATCAAAAGGAATGACATTTGGGAACTTGCTTCTCTTCCAAACAATCATCATGCCATTAGATTCAAATGGGTATATAAAATCAAGAAAAATGCTAAAGGAGATGTGGAGAGATACAAGGCGAGGCTTGTTGTTAAAGGCTACAAGCAAAGGCATGGTATTGACTATGAAGAAGTGTTTGCGCCTGTTGCTCGTATGGAGACCATCAGACTACTAATTTCTATTGCTGCTCAAAACCATTGGAAAATACATCAACTGGATGTTAAATCCGCTTTTCTCAATGGCTATCTCGAGGAGGAAGTTTACATTGAGCAGCCTGTGGGATATGTTGTTAAAGGCCAAGAAGATAAAGTGTTAAAATTGAAAAAAGCTTTATACGGGCTCAAGCAGGCACCTAGAGTTTGGAATAATCGGATTGACAAGTATTTCCAAGAAAATGGTTTTACTAAATGCTTGCATGAATATGCTCTTTATGTGAAGAAGCAAAATAATGATCTTTTATTTGTTTGTATCTATGTGGATGATCTTATATTCACAGGAACTAATCCAAAAATGTTTGAAGATTTTAAAGATGCAATGGCTCATGAGTTCGAGATGAGTACACTGGGATTGATGTCCTACTATTTGGGAATCAAAGTAAAGCAATTGACGGAAGGTATTTTCATCAGTCAGGAAAGCTATGCAAAGGAGGTGCTCAAAAGATTCAATATGCTGGATTGCAAGTCTGTCAATACTCCTATGGAGTGTGGAATAAAATTTTCTAAGATGGATAATAAAAAAAGTGTGGATCCAACTCTGTTCAAAAGCCTGTGGGAAGTTTAAGATATTTAACTTGTACAAGACCTGACATCTTGTTTGCAGTTGGGTTAGTAAGTCGGTTTATGGAAATGCCTTCTGAATCTCATATGAAGGCAGCCAAGAGAATCCTTCGTTATCTCAAAGGTACTCTTGACTATGGGATTTTTTATTCGTCTTCTGAAGAATTTAAGCTGGTAGGCTATTGTGACATTGATTTCGCTGGTGATATCGATGATAGAAAGAGTACAACTGGTTTTGTGTTTTTCATGGGAAATAATCCCATTTCATGGTGTTCTAAGAAACAACCCATTGTTACTCTATCGACATGTGAATCTGAATATGTTTCAGCTACATTTTGTGCTTGCCAAGCCATTTGGTTAAGGAGATTACTTAAAGAGATTTGTTCAGAACAAATAGAAGCTACCAAGATCGTGATTGACAACAAATCTGCTCAAGCTTTGGCAAGGAATCCGGTATTTCACAATCGGAGCAAGCACATTGACACAAGATTTCATTTCATTCGAGACTACATTGCTAAAAAGGAAGTTGAATTGGAGTTTGTGAAGACTTTTGATCAGATTGCTGATATGTTCACAAAGCCACTCAAGCATGATGTGTTCCAGAAGTTCAAAAATATGCTTGGTATTGTGAAGAAATCAAGTTTAGGAGAGGATGTTGGAAATTAAACTTGATTTAATGGCAGCAAAATTAATGAAATCAGATTCAATGACTTGAAGTTTCAAGATTAAAAGCAGATACATTTGAAGTCATTTTAAAGGTCATGTAATTTGTTGAAAAAATACAAGTGAAGGAAATAGTTAAGTTTCACTTTCTTTTCTTTGACAGTAAGAGTGATTGGTGCCCATCTACTTCCAACATAGTTATCCTCTACACTCACTCACATAATGTTATTTCTTATTTCAGATTGTGTTATGACGACAGCAGCCCAATAGAGACGATAACATATCTGTTATCTTCATCAATTACCATTGTCGTCGACGAACTGGAGAGTGGTAATCATGAAGTTATGAAACTAGAGAAGCGAAATAGATTCTAACATAGAAAATATAAAGTTCCTCACACATTGTTCAATTTCAGAAAAGGATAAAACTAAACTTACTAACAAAATGATACGAACAACTTACTAACATAAAATAATACCTATTTTACCCTTTAACTAAAATTATAACTAATACCTTATTTCACATATTATCTTATTAAATTTAACACATAATAAATCCTAAAAATTTAATTACTTTAAAATTTTTATTACTTATTTCATAATTAAAAAATATTATGCCTGTTTATGATCCACATATACTTCACAAAAAAAGAAAAAAATTTAATTAGAAGTTTACATACAGAATATTTAGAATTGGAAAGATTAGGAAGAGACTTAAATACTGATCCGATTGCTATAGAAAAATATAGAGAAATTAAAAGGCTAGTTTTACAACATAATGAATATTTAAAATTAAAAGAAGAAAACTTAATTAGACAAGAAGATATAAGATATATGGATGAATTTGAAGAAAGATTCTTAAGAAGAATTAGACAAAGATTATAATTCCGCAAAATAAAATTTCACTATCACGATCCGCCCCACAGTGGTATCAGAGCCCGTAGTTATACTTAGAAATATATTTAGAAAAATGTCTAAAAGATTACCAATAATCGAACCTAGAGTATATAATTATAAATCTTAAGATTTACCAAATAACAGTCATTGACCATTAATAACTGAAACATATGGAAAATTTATACCATTTATACTATTAGGAGAAGGAGGATTTGGAGAACATAAACAATTAAACTGGACAAATTTATTTTTACTAAATAAATTAGGAATAAGTCTAGATAAAACTACAGAACAAAACTTAGAATAAGCAAAAAACCCAGAACAAGTTCAAGAAATTATCAATAATTTATCATTAGAAATAAAACAAATGATAGAAATAACTAATGATTATAAGGATATAAACAAAAATATACCCACACAAATATTAGAAGTAAAGCAATATGTAAATAATCTATCTAAACAATTAATAACCTTAGAAAACCAAATTAAACAAATAACTGATAAAATAAATAAAATAGGAAATATGGTAGGAGTATATGAAAACCCAATAGAAATTACAGAGCAAAAAACTATTATAAAACAAATAAATATGATAAGAACAATTAAAGAAGAAGAATTAGGGAAAAATGATTTACATAAAAGATTAGATAATATACAACAAAATATTGGAATTATAAACCAAAATATAACAAAAATATATGATGAAATGGAAAAAAGAAAACCTAAAAGAATAATAACTGACAAAGAATTTAAAGTCATCAATAGATTAGGAATAAATTTGATTACTGAACAAATAGAAAAATTTATGGAAAACTCTAAAGAAGAAGGTGGAGAAGATTACATAACAGAAGATGATTATATAGAAAAATTTAAAAATCTTAAAATAGAAGAAATTAATATGAATGAACAACAAAGAGCTTTAATACCAGCAGGACAAAATCCACTAGAGTATATACAACAACCAGGAACTAACCAAGTTAAAAAAGAAAATACAAGTAATACTAATCCACAAAATACACCAGAAATTTATATGAATCAAAGACAAAACACAAATTTTAAAACTAATAATTTTATACCACAACAAAAATATTATACCAAGCCAAGCAAAAATTATCCTATAGAATATACACCATGGAGAAGTATGGAAACACAAATTAGTTCAGAAGGAAGATGGATAGATTTAGGATGTGTGCAAGATGTAGATCATGAATTAGAATTATGGATGAAATCTATGACTATGATGGCCTATACCAAAGAATTAACAGGAAAGGAATTACAATTAATGTTAGAGAATACATTTATAGGAACCACTACAAGATGGTGGGGAAATTTAACAGAAACTTATATAGGACAGATTAGAGGAAATGACCAAGATGAAATAGGAACTATTTTAAGCAGATATGAAGATGCATTAAAAAGAGAATATACATTAGTAATAGACAGAGATACCAAAATTAGCTCAAGACTAAGAAATAGATATTTATTAGAAAATCTATCAATATGTGATATGTGTTACTTTAAACAATTTGCATGTGAATTTAGAGAATATTTTGAAAAAGCAGAATATAATCAAGAAACATATGGTATGGAAATTATGAACCAAATATTCTTTAAATTACCAAACTCATGGAATTTAGAATTATTTAAGGACTGGGAAAAATTAGAAATACCATTAAGTAATAATAGTCTAGGAGCAAGAATACAATTTATAGAAATGAGACAACAAGAAAAATGTATGGAAGTAAATAATATGATAAAATTCCATAAAGCAAGTAAAAAATCATTATGCTGTGATAAATTACAATATAAACCAACAAAATGGGGATGTCATCTAGAAAGAAAATATAAGAAAAAGAAATATTATAGAAAAGATAAATTTAGAAACAAATTTACTAAATTTAATAAATAAAAAAAGCCATATAATAAAACATTTAAAAGGTATAGAGTACCATATAAGAGATACTTAAGGCAAAAACAAAACAAAACTAAAACATACCCTAAAAATCCTAGAAAATGTAAATGCTATTCATGTGGAGAAATAGGACATATATCTCCAGAATGTCCTAAGAAAGATAAAAAGAAAAATATGATGTATATCTCATTAATAGAAAAAGAAATTACAACTTATTACCTATTGAACAAGAAGAAGAATGGGAAGAAATTCCTGAAGATGAAGAAATTTATGAATTAGAAGAACATGAAGTAATAAATACAATACTGGAATTAGAATCTTCAGAAGAAAATGAATCTAATGAATCTAGTGAAGATGAATATTTATATATAAATATGATTAGACAAATTAATGAAGAAGGTACATCTAAAGAATATGAATATCAATTAGAAGAAAATGAAGAACAACTAAATGAAAGATTAATATTTAATCCTAAAATGTATGAAAAGATCTTAAAATCAAAATTAGATGTAGAACCAAAAGAAATATTTAATTTACCATTTTGGCAGAAAAACAAAGAAATAGCATATGTAGCAAGAAACCATAGTCACCCTATAGACATAAGAGATACTACAGGAAACACATTAATACCTATAATAAATGAAGAAATTATAAGACAAGAAATAAACCTATTGAATCCTGAACTAAAAGGAAAAATAAAGAATATATATTTAGGAGCCGTACAAATTATAGCAAAAGCCTATTTTAGAGAAGGAATAGATACACCTATAGAATTCTATATTATGGATGATAGAATTGTAAGTTCAGTACAAGATGCTCTAATAGGAATTGTAACAGGAAACTTAATGTACCAAAAAGTAAAATTTACAATAAGACCAAATTTCAGCATAAGTATGGGAGAACAAAATAAAAATAAAGCCTTAACATTATATTACAGGTTAAGAGGGATAGATATGAAACCAGGAAGTAAAACTATAAGTTTAACTATTAGAACAATATATGCTTTTACTTGTAAACATGAAGTAAAAATTAAGAATGCTACAAGAACACATATAATAGAACCCATATTTCAAAATTTATTGGAATACAAACCAGCTAAAGAAAATCCAAGAATGACAATACCAGAAGATATAAAAATAGATTTCAATCAAGCTAGAAGATTAGTAAATATGGATAAACCACAAATAGAATTTGGAAGAAGATCAATTAGCCTAAGAAGAAATACTAGTACAAGATCATTACCTGAAATAGAAAATAGAAATGATTCAGAAAAACAAATAATGACAAAAATACATAGAAAAATACCAAGAATGAATCTATCTAAAAGAAATGAGACAAAACAATTTGAAGTTATGATAGAAATTAGAATAAATGGAGAATGAAAAGAGCAGAAAGTATTAATAGATGCTGGAGCAACTGTATCTCATATAAAAGAAAACATAATAGGAGACTTAGAACTTAAAGTAACGAATAATTCAATTCAAATACAAGATTATTTTGGAAATATTCATCCCATGGATACTTATGTAGAATTACCAATAAGAATAAATAAAAGAAATGAAATAATCATAAACATGTACGTAGAACATACAGGAAAGGTAAATATAGAATTACTATTAGGAACAGACTTTTTAGAGCAAGTAAAACCATATTACATAAAAGATGATAGAATGCTATTAACAATACAAAATGAGAATCTAGTTATACCAAGATTATTATGAATAAAATACAAGGAGGAAGAGAACATATTTATATACTAACCAAAATGAATTACAATGGATATCTTAGCAGAAATTATTATGCATTGTTTGATACAGGAGCATCATCCTGTTTATTTAAAGAAAATGTATTACCCCAAGAAATGTGGAGTAATAAAAAGGATAATGAAGAAAGAGTAATACTTGCAGGATTTGATGGAAGTACAAACCTAATAACTAAAATAGCAAGGAATGTTAAAATACAAATAGGAAAATATGAATTACAAATACCTTATGTATATCAATTTGATGATATGCCAGGGGATATATTATTTGGAAATAACTTCATAAAACAATATTATCCAATAACTATTGATGAAAAAGTTATACTTTTATCTACCCCTTGTCACCATATAGCAATAGCAATAAGAATTAATGATCCTTACTGTTGAGAAAAAATGCCTCATATAGCAGCTCAGCGTGGTGAGGATAGACAAAAATTAACACAAACAACACAATTTATGCCTAATAAAAATAGAATAAATCTAGTACAAGAACATTTTGATCAAATTGTAATAAAAAATATTACAGAAAAATTATTAAAATTATCAGGAGATAATCCTTTGGAAAAATGGCACATAAATAAGCCTATGGCAGAAATTATACTAGAAGATGACACTAAGATTATTAGTGTAAAACCAATTAAACATACACCAAAAGAATTACCTGAATTTGAAATGCACATAAAAGAAATGCTAGAAAAGAAATTTATTAGAGAATCTAACAGTAAACATAGTAGTCCAGCCTTCATTGTAATAAAATACTCAGAACAGAAAAGAGGAAAATCTAGAATGGTAATTAATTATAAAATGTTAAACACTTATACAAAAGAATTAAAATATCCAATACCAAACCAACAGGTATTATTTAACCAAATTAGAGGAAAGAAATATTTCTCTAAATTTGATCTTAAATCAGGATTTTATCATATCATGTTAACTGAAGAATCTAGACATTTAACAGCTTTTACGGTACCACAAGGATTTTATGAATGGAATGTATTACCTTTTGGATTTAAAAATAGTCCAGGAGAATTCCAAAGGTACATGGATAAAATATTTAAAGATTATTATCATTTTATTACAGTATATATTGATGATGTTCTTATTTACTATGAAACCAGACAAGACCACTTAAAACATCTAAATATTTTTATAGATATTGTAAGGAATAATGGAATTATATTATCAGCTACAAAAATGGAGATAGCTAAAGAAAATGTAGAATTTTTGGGATCTATAATAAGCCAAGAAGGAATAAAACTCCAAAAACATATTGGTACAAAAATACAAGAATTTGACAATCATATAAAAGATAAAACACAATTACAAAGCTTTTTAGGACTTGTAAACCAGACTAGAAAATATGTACCTAACCTAGCAAAACATTTAATTCCATTAAAAAAAAGATTAAAAGGAAAAACTAGATGGACGCCTTGGTCTAAAGACGAAGAAGAAGAAATACAAAAAATTAAAGACCTTTGTAAAGATTTACCAGAATTAGAATTATCCAAAAAAGAGTGTGATTGGATTATAGAAACTGATGCATGCGAAACAGCATGGGGAGCAGTACTTAAATATATTTATCCAAATGAGGATGAGGAAAGGATTGCACAGTATACTAGTGGCAGTTTTACTCAAACTCAAACTAATTATCATATAAATGAAAAAGAATTATTAGCTGTAAAATTTGCTATTAAAAAGTTTGAATTATTTATTGTTACTACAAAATTCAAAATCAGAACAGATAATACACAAGTTAAATATTGGTTAACTAAAGAAATTGATCCAATTATTGCAAATAAAAGGTTAATTAGATGGCAAGTAGAACTTAGCCATTATGATTTTGAAATTATTCATATTAAGGGTACTGACAATGTTATTGCAGATTATTTATGAAGACATGGAAGACATACTTAAGAAAGTAGAAGAAATTAACTTGGCCATGGGTCAAATGAATATCAACTATTCAAATCTATTCAACCATGTGAATACTTGCATGGCGCAGATTGTACAAATTAACAGTGAATTAGCCTTTTACAAGTCAATGGTTAATTCTCTTGAAGAAATGTACAAAGGAGGATCCCAATCCTCTCCAGTGGAGAATTTATCTGTAGGACTTCCTATTAAGGAAGAAGTATCTAATGTATCAATTTTTGGAAGTTCATCTTCCAAAGCCATTAGCAAAACTATTGAACCATCTAAAGAAACTTTTTTAGAAGCTGCGAAGAAACCAGCAGTCTTAACAAAGGAATTATTAGAAAAGGAGAAAGTTATGAAGAAACTAGAGACATTCTTGAAGTATATGGAGTATCTAAACAAGAGGACAAAAGAAGGAGAATGGCTAAGGACAATTAGCCATCAAAAAATCAATAAAGAAATTATTTTTCCAGGAGCAGAACCAAGAACAGTCAGGGGACTGTTTGACAAAGGACTTATTCAGTGCATCTACCCTAGCAAGGATATGAAGGAAATATCATTATTACCTAATTCTATCAAGGCAGCAGTTAAAACATATTTTGGAATTACCAAAGCTGAAAAGATCTATGTCAGGATTTACTCAGCCATTCCAGAATTTATTGATGAAGAATTTCTAAGGGCAGAACATATTGTAAAACTTGGAGTAACTAGCAAAGCTATTCTTTCAGAACCAGAAATAAAACCATTTAACAAAGAGGAATAGATACAAGCTATTCCAGAAAAAAGGGCACTGGGATTTAGAGTAATGTATACCGAATTAAGGGATACCCTTACACAAACTAATGTTTGGGTATATGAATCTAATGATGACAAATTATTGATCTACAATATTGCAAGAATTAATCAAGTTAATTGTCAATTATGGAAATTAAGAGAATATGCTGAGAATATACTTGTCAGCAATTTGGATCTTAGCAAAGGAGCCTATGAATATCTAAATCACCTAATGGAGGTAGAAACGGGTCACAAATGTAATAATTGCGGGGACCTACTCAACTATAATGAAGATGAAGCCTACCTTGTCTGAACATGAATTATTCAAGGCATGGGGGTCCAAACCCATGTGAAACTTTAGAAAAGCAGCAAAAATTATTGTAACTTTAGCTTTACTTTATCTACTTTAAATCTTAGCCAAGTATGAAAAAGATAGGGAATATTATCTTGTTCCCCAACTTTACTTTTACCAACTATAAAAGGAGGAGTCTCTCCTCATTGTAAGCATCCGAAAAACGTATTAGTTTTCAACAATAAAAATCTATATTCTCTCTATCTATTGTCTTTTCATTCCTAATTCAAAATTTTCTTTCATCAAACCAATCCAGAAACAATTAGCAGAAGGTATGAGTAACTAAACTTCACATAGATATATATGAAGTCATAAAATAGTTAGTAATATTCTATTTATTTATGAGTCCATAAATTTATTCTTTATAAAACTTTTGTTAAAAGAGTACATCTAGAGGTAGGAAACGAAACTGGATTGTGCTGAACCTCTTTGAAGTGTTTGTTTAAGTATTAAACAGAAAGTGTTGGAGTAAGTCTTTCGAGCATCCTTTAATGCGTAAGTCTTTCGAGCAGCAACAATCTTCTATGAAGATGTGTTTAATACTTAGATAAATAACTGAAGAGTATTTGGTCAAAAATCTTTTAAAATCAGATTTACAAAGAAGCGTGATGGACCCATAGATAGAAAGAAGTATTATTAATTATTTATGATGGATTATATATCGTCTTTTTTATTAATATTATCCAAGTACTGTTATCATAGTCTTAAATTTATCAATTTGCTTATGATATCTCTTGCATGTTTTTACATATGTTGAAAATTTGTTTTTATTATTCCAAGAATTAACTATTTGAAGAGGATTTGAATTAATAGCTTAAATCTAAATATTTAGTTTTATAATTTATGAATTCAGAACATTTAATAGAATTAAATCCTTCAGAAGTAAACGACTTTAAGTACTTAAGAGAAGAAACAATTAAACAATTAGAAATTATAAGAGAAGATTTAGGAAGATTTTATAATTTATTAGACTACGCAATAAAAGAACCCTCATTTACAGATTTTTCACAATTTACTAGAATTATAGTAAATAAAGGAAGAATAATTAGTGATCTAGAGAAAAAAATTGAAGAATTAAATATAATTATTGAAGAAAAGAGTTTAACATATAATAGTATATATTATGCATTTTATGTAAACAATAAATTTAGAGATATAGATACAACGTCAGAAAACTAAAAGAATTATAACTAGAAGGATAACATAGTAATTGAACATTCAAAATTTTTGTCTTTTAGCCGTTAGTACAACTGTTAGTACAGTTTGTTAGTACATATAGTAAGGTCCTTCAGAAAAAGCTACCCGAAATGATTTTGATAGAAATGATTTTGATATATTGCTACCTAATTTTATGGTGCACAAATAGGGTTTGCCTGGGTTGTGTGCAAGATTTCCGCAGTTGTTTCAGATGAAGACTGGTTCTACATCAGCTGGAAGAAGTGTTGCAAGAAACTAGGCGATTCACCTAGAGGGTACTATTGTGAACCATGCTTGTCTCAATTTAATTTAATCTCCATGATTTACTAATACTTCACACTTCCATAGGAATTAGCTGAGAATGGACGAACAAGTACTACTAAACAGAGTGAATTTTCTATGATATGAGCATGCCGTCTAGCTAGTCTGAGATTCTGGTCGACCGTTTGCTACTCTTTAAAGTTAATGTGAAAGACCAAATGTCGGAGAAAATGATCCAGTATTTTCTGTGAACCGTATTTCCAACGACGCACAGTTAATTAAAAAATATAAAAGACACAACTAGATGTTACAAAGGTTTGGGACTGTACAGTGTATCTAAACTAAACTTACATTACTACAGAAGGAACTAATCCTATGTTTCTTTGTAATGTAAAAAATGATTTGCTTTCATGGATAGCTAAGTCTAGGGAAGAGGTTATAAAGGTGTCAGTTGATTGTTTATTTTTAAAGATTATAAGTACAAACTAATCATATGCATGAACTGCTAAGTTATTATATGTCATTCGTTTTACTGTTGGTTGACTTAGTGAAAATAAAGATGGAAATCCTATCAAGACTCCTACAAAGTTCAAAGAAAGCTCGTACGTGTTGAGCCTATTGATGATATGGCAAACAGCAGCTGCATTTCTGATGGGGAATCGTCCACTAAGTTCTCCAGCATCGAGAGTGAGAAGTTAATTGAAGTAGAGTACTAGACAAAAATTATTGAAAATAAAGAATGATTGTTTGTTTATCTTTTACCAACCTAGCTATGTTTAATATTCATTCCTAGATGTCGTTCCATGTACTGAGGTTTTGTTAATTTTTTTCATCAATGAACAATTCGACAATTTGTTATGTAATTCTAATCTGCAGTTTTCTAAATGAATATAACATTCATTCAATAAACTTAGTTGAAAAACAACCACGAATCTGTTTTCCTAAGCATTTATGACCTTATTTTGTAAGTACAAAATATCAATCTGTGGCTAAAAATATAGTTGGAAAATATCAAATGAACCAAGCAATTTTAAAAGAACAT
Source organism: Ligustrum vulgare (assembly GCA_963555705.1). Lineage (NCBI taxonomy): Eukaryota > Viridiplantae > Streptophyta > Magnoliopsida > Lamiales > Oleaceae > Ligustrum > Ligustrum vulgare. The sequence continues at coordinate 26,130,056 of OY743188.1, forward strand.
TTGTTGGAAAAAAAGTCAAATCCATGTAAAGATAGGTATTTCCCCCAAATAATGGTGCAAATAGTAATTATATATATATATATATATATATATATATATATATATATATATATATATATATATATATATTTTACCAGAGAGCAAGTATTTGGCGTTCCATGTACTAAAATCAAAGTAAACCATTTTTTGGTAAATAGTTAGCCACGATTAAACATGAAATTGCCCACTATGTCCATTTATTTTTTCATTTGCAGATTAAAAACTACCCACTTTAATGTCTAACATTAATTGGGTAATGCTGATAAGAAATGGTTACAAGTTGGTAATGACATGTACCAAATTATTCTTAGAAATGTTGTAAGGATTTTAATCAATCGTGTGTGCTTATATGTGAATTATTGTGCATTGAATAAAAGACTATCAAATTTGGTTAAGCCCATTTAAAGTGATCTAATAAGGATTTTATATATATCGGACTTCAATGCATCTAATTAATGTATGAGTTTTTATGTGTAGATACCAGACCATTACCTAATTCATGATGGGCCGAATTAGGTTAACTGGCAATTCAGTATATAAAGTCAGTTATGGTCCCTGAATCGTACGTATTGTTCATTTTTTCTGACATCCCATCATCAGAGAGAAAATAAGGACTACGTATTGATTTAGAAGATCCAACCAACCGAATCGTTCATCGTGAATAATATTTGATTAAGGTACGCTTCCGATTCAGTTATTTAATTCTTGATAATTCAGCATGATAATTTTGGATCGTAGATAAATTTATCTGTGATAGAATTTTCTAACAAGTGGTATCAGAGCCAATCATCAAGTTGGATTATCAGATCTGTGTTTAATAATACGGTACGAATCTAGATTTGGAAAATCTGAAAATTTTGTCTAATGCCGATTAAATATGGATTGCTGAAATTGGGCTTTCGTATGAAGATTTTTTAGGAAATAACTCGAGATATAGTTTTATTTCTGTTGAATTTGAATTTGGGTTCAGTTTCTGTATCTATATTATACCGTGTATAGATGTTTATGGACATGTATGTGTTTATGCTTGGATTCGATTTTGTGTATGGTTGAATATGGTGTTTTGAATCTGGGTTTTGGTTTTGGTATTAAGATTCAGCAATCGAATTCTGGCTGTTTATATATTTGGTTTTGTGTATTGTGATCGAAAGTTTGGGATGTTGGATTTTTCGACTTGGGTTTTGGACGGTTTTGAGATGTAGAAGTCGCCGACAATGGGCACGCAGCGGTGGGATTTGCGCTGCGCGACGCACCGCAGTCGAGCAGCGCTAGGGATGGTGCTGCGTCGCAATGGATGTCGCCGGGAATGGTGCTGCACAGCACGCGGCGCTGCTTCGCGCAGGTAAGCAGCGCCGTTAGGTGCGGAGGGGCTGCGCCTGTTTTAGCGGCGGCTGCGGCTGCGGCTAGGGTTTAAACCCTAGCTGTCACGATTTTGGGACAGGGACTTTAGTCGGAAATTAGAAGTTTCCAAGGACTTCTTTTTATTGCACCTCCAGTCCTCCAGACCTCTAAAGTTTGATTTTCTTTCAAATTGGGACCTAAAGTTTGAAATTTCTCTAAATTGGCCAATAAGGTTTTGGAAAATTTGTAATTTAAGCCCTTCAAGCTTAAAACTTCACATAATTGGCCACCTAAGGTTTAAGAATATTGCAATTGACTCTCTCAACTTAATGATTGCTTTATTCTAAAGTTTTGAATTCTATAATTCAAATCCTAAAGTCAAAATATATGCAAATCAGTGATTTCAGTTTCAAATCTTGGTACATCAGAATCTTTTGAGAGATATAATATTCGAAAGTAAGTTAGTTGAAGCAACATGTTGCCAAAGCAACCTCTCTTGTGGATATTAATTAACTTTGAATATTAGAAGGTATTTGTGTGTGTGTTATTCATTGCGGATATTGATCGGCCCAAAGGAAGGTCAATATTTGGCTCGAATTTCACATGCATTTGTGGTGATGAACACGTGGAAATTATTTAATTTAACGTGTGACCAATAAATCGGTCCAAAGAAAGGTTTATTGGTTAACATGTTTTATTGCCAGTGTTTGATCACTACACCAACTACACCAAGGGAAAATTAGGTGTTTGTGTGTTATTTCATGCAGATATTGATCGGCCCAAAGATGGTCAATATTTGGCTCGAATTTCACATGAACTTGTGGTGATAAATACGTGATGGTTATTTGGTTTTACGTGTGATCAATAAATCGGTCCAAAGAAAGGTTTGTTGGATGACATGTCTTACTGTCAGTGTTTGATTACTACACCAAGAGTACCACTTACAAGTCAATATTTCTTTCCAAAGATTAAATATTGATGTTGTGCTAGGTATCTTGTGATGGGCCCTACCATTGTTTGAAAGTATGATTTGCATAATAAGGTATTTATGTGAGCTATTTTTTTTAAGTGTGCTCTATTCGGTTTCAAATTCTGCTAGTAGTATATCTACAAGCTCAAATTTAATCCCTGTATTTATGGAACAAACTTCAAGGATCAAAATAAGAACATTAACTTTTCGTTGGCTGCATGGATCTAGACCGTGTACTAAGGATTGAGCAACCTGCTCATCTTACGGATGAAAGTTCATCTAATCAAATGAGGAACTTTGAGAAGTGGGATTGCTTAAATTACGTGAGTCTCATGATCATTAAGTGCGGCATTCCGGAAGCCTTTAGTGGCATAATATCTAAGGAGGTAAATGATGCTAATGAATTCCTTGCCGAAATTAAGAAACATTTTGCGAAAAATGATAAGGCTGAAATAAGCACGCTTATGCAAAGCTTGATTTCAATAAAGTATAAAGGCAATGGGAAAAATAAGGGAGTACATTATGTAGATGTCTCACACTGCTAACTACTTCAAAACTTAAGGCACTAAAACTTGACTTGTCCGATGACTTGCTCATGCATTTGGTATTGATATAGCTTCCTGCACAATTCAGTCAATTTTTGGTCAGTTATAACTGTCAAAGGAGAAATGGACTGTCAATGAGCTCATTTCATAGTGTGCAAGCGTATTGTACAATTCAGTCAATTTAAGGTTAGTTATAATTGTCAAAGTAGAAATGGACTCAATGAGCTCATTTCATAGTGTGCAAGCTTCTTGCACAATTCAGTCAATTTAAGGTCAGTTGTAACTATCAAAGGGAGAAATGAACTCTAAATGAGCTCATTCTATTTTGTGTGCAAGAGGAAGAAAAGTTGAAGCAGGACAGAACTGAAAGTGTTCACTTGGAAAACACCTCTAAAGATAAGGGTAAGAAAACAAATAAAGAAAATAAAGCTGTTAATGGTTCAGAACAAAAGAAACTACATAAAGACATTAAGGATTGTTTCTTTTGCCATAACTCTGGACATTTGAATAAAGATCATACATAATACCAACTAAAGCAGCTACTAAAACACCTTATGAGCTTTTAACAGGCTTAAAGCTTAGTCTAAAGCATTTTCACATTTGTTGATGTCAAGCTAAGGCTAGGCTTTATAGGCCACATAAAGAAATTGGACTCCAAAACAGTCAGCAGCTACTTTATTGGCTATTCTGAGCGTTTAAGGGGCTATTAATTTTATGATCCCACACTTAAGTCAACTTTTGAAACGGGAAATGCAACATTTTTTGAGGATGTTGAGTTTGGGGGAGAAATAAGGTTAGAGATATTGTCTTTAAGGAAGAAGTTGAGGAAGGATCGGTTTCGATTCCTATTGTTGCTTTTGACAATGTGCAAGTTTTTATGCATGTCATTGATCAACAAGCATATCCAGAACCTCTATTCGACAATATTGAAGAACATCCCATCCAAAATAAGGTAAATTTCAGAAGTACAAACTCAATAACCTCAATAACTAAAGCCATTAAGGAGATCCATGAGAGAAAGGGAAAAAAATGCTATTTCGGATAATTTAAATAGTATTTTTCCAAGAACATAAGGAAATAATGGAATGGTGGAAGATGGTTCATTCAATTCCACCAGGCCATGCAGGGTTCTAACTCTCAGAAGTGGATTGATGACGTAAATAAGGAGTATAAGCATATGCAAGAAAATAAAGTTTGGGATCTTGTCCCATTACCAGAAGGTGCGAAGCCCATTGGTCTTAAATGGATTTTTAAACCAAGAGGGATTCCAAAGGTAATGTGGAAAGATATAAAGTTCATCTTGTATCTAAATGCTTTACATAAAATGATGGCATTGATTATAAAGAGACTTTCCCTTTGGTTTCTACGAAAGACTCTTTCAGGAAAGTCGGGTTGTTGCACATTTTGACCTCGAGTTACATCAAATGGATGTTAAGACGACGTTTCTCAGTGGAGACATTGATGAGACGGTTTGCAAATTAAAGAAATCCATTTATGTGCTCAAGCCAGCTTCTCGTTAAGGGTAATACAAATTTCATCAAATAATTATCTCATTTGGTCTTGAGATTAATGTTGTTGATGGTTGTGTGTATTACAAGTTCAGTGGGAGTAAGTGTATTTTCCTGATTTTGTATGTTGATAACATATTGCTTGCCACTAATCATATAGGCATGTCACATAAAATTATGAGATTTTTTGTCAAGGACTTTTGAGATTAAAAATCTTGGTGACGTCTCTTTTGTATCAGGAATTCAGATACATCGGGATTGTTCTCGAGGTATTCTTGGATTGTCACAAAAGAGCTATATCGATAAAGTACTTAAGAGGTTTGGCATACAATATAGTAAATCAGGGGACACCCTTATATCGTTAAGGGAGACAATTTAGTCTCAACTAATTCCCGAAAAGTTATCTTGAAGTTAAAGAAATGCAGAGGATCCCATATAGTTAAGCTATAGAAAATCTAATGTATGCTCAAATTTGTATGCGTTCGGATATTGCATACATTATTGAGATACTAATGAGATATTTAAGTAACCATGGGATGGATCATTTGGAAAGAATCCAAACATGGATTATAAGGTATTTAAAGAGAACAAAAGATTACATGCTCACATACAGAAAATCGGATCAGTTGGAGATCATATGGTATTATGATTCCAATTTTTGCTAGATGCCAAAACAGTAGAAGATCCATTTCAGGCTCCATCTATCTGCTAGTTGGAGGAGCTATTTCTGGAAGGAGTGCTTAACAAACACTTTAGCTTCTTTCACTTGGCAGCACATTTTGTAGCAATTTTGGGGGCATCTAATTATGGAATATTGCTGCGAAATTTTGTCACTGGGCTGCATATTCTGTACGGTATAGAAAGACCACTAAAGTTATATTGTGATAATAACTCAGCAGATTTATATTCCAGTAACAACAGGAGCTCAACTAAGTCAAAATACATTGACATAAGTTCCTGGTTGTGAAGGATACAATTCAGAGTGGACATGTGTCAATAAGAGCACATTGGGAAAAACTCCATAATTGCGGATCCGCTTACTAAAGCATTACAACCCAAGGTCTTTCATGAGCACAATACTCATATGGGTGTTTTATTTCTTAAGGATATTTGGTTTCAGTGGGAGTTTGTATTTTGGGTGCATTAGACACATTTACTGTCCTTTTTGGATACAATTTAAAGTTAAAGTTATTTACAGCTGTATGGTTTCAGGTTTATTATCTCTGAACTCGTTTGAGGATGATCTCACTAAAGTTGGACCAGTTGGAAATAGGCATGTTGAAGATCACATTACATGTAATTTCCTTGCTACACATCCATACTTGATCCATGTCATTCAGTTATGTCGATATACGTGACCATTGATAGGTTTAGTTACGATTAATGTAGCGAAAGCCGCTTTGATCCTATGCTGATATAACTGATGGAACGGATTGTTTGGGGATGCATTCAGTAATGATAGAAAAATTCTTAGTACTCATAAGGTTATGATTGATACACAATTGTAAGGTTACACATATAGCCCAAGTGGGAGATTGTAAGGATTTTAATCAATCGTGTGAGCTTATATGTGAATTATTGTGTATTGAATAAAATGCTATCAAATTTGGTTAAGCCCATTTAAAGTGATCTAATAAGGATTTTATATATATCGGACTTCAATGCATCTAATTAATGTATGGACTTTTATGTGTAGATACCAGGCCATTACCTAATTCATGATGGGCCGAATTAGGTTAACTGGCAATTCAGTATATAAAGTCGTTTATGGTCCCTGAATCGTACGTATTGTTCATTTTTTCTGACATCCCATCATCAGAGAGAAAATAACCCTGAATCGTACGTACTGTTCATTTTTTCTGACATCCCATCATCAGAGAGAAAATAAGGACTACGTATTGATTTAGAAGATCCAACAAACCGAATCGTTCATCGTGAATCATATTTGATTAAGGTACGCTTTCGCTTCAGTTATTTAATTCTTGATAATTCAGCATGATGATTTTGGATCGTAGATAAATTTATCTGTGATAGAATTTTCTAACAAACGTGACTCATTATAATTCTAGACATCCATATTTTTTATTGTGGTAATCGGGGAAGTACATTCAAATTACAAACCCCCAAAAAATTCCCAAAACTAATTTCACCAAGATTCCAAGTAGTTCAAAATCAAATACAAAGAATTATTCAACGAAAATCGGTGCTCGTAGAAGCCAGACAAGCAGGTTTATTTGATGACCCTTTTTCCCCTCATGTTTGTCTAGGTGTTTCTTTTTGATTGAAAAGTGATAAGGTGCATAATTGTTGTTTTATTTGTGATACTTCTTCTTAATTAATGATCTTAAATGCTTAATAATTGAATATTGATTATATTTCATATTTTGTGGATTAGGTGAAGAAGTTTGATCAAATTGGACTCATTATTACTAATTGAGAAGAAGGTTTGAAATTCAAAGATCCAATCGACTTGAACTCATGACTTATATTATTTTTAGAAAAATGTGTTGCTACGACTTTGCTCTTTTTTTTTTTTTTTTTTTTTAGCGTGATCGTCTAGCCAATAAAATAAAATAAAATTTATTTTAAATTACCTTGTTCAAAATTCCAAATTTTATTAAATGATGTCCAAGTCCGTTATTTGATTTAAAGTCAAATTTTATCAAAAATATTCTAAGATCATTATTTATTTATTTTGTCCAATTTTCAATTTATTTGAATTCAAATTATTTTAAGTCCAAATTTTGATTTATTTTAGATCCAAACTTTTAAGCCCAACTTCTAGTCTTGATTGTTTAACCAATTTAACCAAATCCAAACTCCCTTGGCCCAATTATAGAGCCCAATCCATTAATCAGCAACTTCACTTCATGATATTTTTACCTTCTACACAGATGATCCTCTAATCACTCTACAATCCCATAATTTCATTCCCCAGTCAACCTCAATTCCTTTTTTTTTTTTCAAATACACCACAATTCTGCACATTTTTGTTTACCTCCTTCCTAGAAATTCATTGTTCCAAGTCTCAAGCTCTGTCAATTCTTATTTCCCAAAAATTTTCCCCCTCACACGCCATCTACACCAGTTTAACCCTCCTTCAGCTCCCTCAATCAACCATTATATTCTTGTCAATCCCTGTAATCTTTCTCAAATCAAATTCTGTCATAATTTACCAAAAAAATTTCTACTCTACCAGCATTATATATATACCTCACTTCACTCATATAACCACACAAAGCTTCATCTTCTGGGTAAGTTCTCGACCCTCTCGACTGCTGCACACCAATTCCACAATTCCAAACCATCTCCCCAGCCACCATTGCATGAAATCAGCCACCAACTCAAACCACCATTGCACATAATCAACAACAACAATCGCTCCTGCAAAACCGCCACCTCCATTTCCCAAATCGAACATCAACCATATCACCACCATCGAGCCACTTTCGAACCCCACACACATCAAAACTGAACCTCCAATTATGAATCCATCAACCACAACCTACTGCCCGTTTCAGATCGTGAACCACCACCATCCAAACACCATTATCACCCAAACCAAAAATCACACCAACAACCACCACCACACGACCGCCCCTGCTTTGATCCCCAACTTCAACCCAACATACTCCAACGCATCACTGGCACCAGCCTTCATTTTCAAAAACCATACTGCACATTCATACATAGAAACTTATGCGAACACTAAATCTGCAACCTCGAATCACAACCTCCAACTCGCAAATTTCATCACCACCGCTCTGGCTGCATCATATACTGCCCAATTCCAATCCGACCCCAAAAAACTCCAAAAATTAAAACCCAAAACCAAGAATAAACTAAACCCATAACTTACCTCAACAATGGCCGGAGTTATTCACCGGAAAGCCATTAATCCGAGCATTCAGCCTCGGTTTGGTCTTATTTTCACACCAAAAATTTGCCTACGGTCACACCACACCGCACCACCCCTACCGCCGCCATATGCCGGCGGTGCTACGGCCAGATGAACCGTCGGAGGCGCCGACGGACGAAGGAAGGGGCGAAACCCTTCCCGTCGCACCCCTCTCTCTCGTGTCTCCTCTGAATTCTGAAATGAAGAGAGAGGGAGAGAGATAAATTTTGTTATATTTATTTTGATTTTGTTGAAATTTCTTTTAAGCCCCAAACTTTGAAATGTGTCTATTTCAGTCCCTTTGTTTTAGAAGTCCTTTAATTTAATGCCTACACTTTTGAAATGAGTTAATCGAGCCCTAGCATTTTAAAATCCTATGAGTCAGCCCACTAATTTCGAAAAGCGCATTTCAGCCCGTACACTTTTAAAATCCATGCTTTCTTTAAAATTTCAATTCAACCCCTAAACTCTATTTATTCACTTTAATATTTTCAATTTTCGAAATACTAAATTAATTTAATTTTCTTTTGGTTGGGCGATACATTTGGTGATTTAGAAGATTGACGTGATTTTCCAGCTTTATTTTTCAAACTCGTGATTTAAGGTAGACTCTCCCCCACTAATTAGTTTAAATTATAATTTACGTGTCTTATGTGAAATTACGTGATTTATATGCTTTGATGCATGAGACGAGAAAAGAATATCTCTTACGAGATAAGATGAGAAATGATGTTATGCATAACTTACTTGCTTAAATCCATGAGACGAGACTACCTACACCCTATGATTTTTAAAAAGCCTTTGATTTTATTAAAATAGCCTATGATGATGATGATGATGATGATGATGATGATGATGATGATGATGATGATGATGATGATGATGTCACTGTACGATTGCATAAGTATGTGTTAAATTATTCTGTGAATTAATTATTGGTGATGAGTCTACTGAGTATTTTTCGAAATATTCATTCCATTATTTTAACAGTTTTCACAGATCTCATAAATGGCGGTGAATGAATGGGCAGCGTTGGTAAAATTAAATAAATGATGATGTTGTTAGACAATTTTATGAATGTTACTCGTTAAATTATTTTATCGTTAATTTCATTTAGATAATTGAGACACAAGTTTTTATGAATAGTTCTATATTTAAATTAATCAAATTTCCGCTGAAGGTTTCAAATAATGAATGTGACATTTTGAATTAAATTGATTTTCCGCAATAAAGTAAATTTTAAAGGACGACGTGTCGTCCCGGACTCCGCGGAATTCGAGGTGTTACAGCGTGGTATTAGAGCAAGTCTACGTTTCTGTAGACTTGCAAAAATTTTTAAAGAGAATTTTTCTAAAATAATAATAAATAATGTTTTGACGACTTTTGCCACTACCATCTTTCGCTCCGCCAACTATGAAGGTAAATGATTTTTTTATTATTATTATGAAGTTTATTTATTTTAATTTCAGATGCATGAGAAATGAAAGTTTTGAGATTTAGACGAGAAAGAATGAGAAAGATTTTGTATCCGAAATAAGAAAGAAAGAAAGAAAGAAAGAAAACGAGTTTGAGTACAATTTGAAATATCTTTTAACTTTTTATGTCCCCGTAATTTTAACTAAGAGAAATGGATAAAACCCCACTTAATTGGAATTTGTATAATTGGTTTAGGACATGGCCCCCATTCATAGAGATATACTCAGTGAAGCAGAACAAGCCATTAGAGATTATGAACGCTTCAGGCCTAGACTTGATTGGACCATTGCCCAACACATAGAAAAATTGAATATTGTACGTGATCGGGCTATACAACATGGTTATGTGACTAGTAACCACCAGTCAATCCTTCGCTTACTCTCGACTTTCCGAAGTGATTATGCGGAGGCAGCACGTAGCATATACGTAGATGCACTAGTGACCCCTAATGTGGACATAGAGTACAACACCTTCTGTGTGAGGTTTGTGGCATATTGGCCCATGTATTTCGAGTACCGCTTTGGGGTTGCACTTGAAGGGAATCCAGAACCCGAGCTATTACTTGAGCCAGAACCTGAGCCAATGGCTGAACTAGAGCCCGAGCTAGGACAAGAGAATGAGCTAGTACTCGAGAGCGATCTCGAGGAGGACCCGAAAGAAGAACCTGAAGAAAATCCGGAAGAAGAATCCGAGGAGGACCCAGAAGAAGAACCTGAAGAAGATCCGGAAGAAGAACTCGACGAGGAACCCGAAGAGGATGCTGAAGTAGCACTAGGGGAATTCTCGGATGCCGAGTCATGTATTACCCAATAAATTAATATAATTGGTAGTAGAATAGGCCATATTTACTTTGAACTATGTAGCATTTTACCGCTCATATCTTGTATCATCACTTGAAGGATTATTGAATTATCAATAAAGATATTATTTTGATAAAAACATTTTCTTTTTATTTTAATATTTCGTTTATGATTAAAAATATATGCATATATATACATATCGAGAAGTTGAATATATTTTACTCATCTTCTTAAGGAAATGTCGAGGCGCGGAAACAGAAGTGTAGCCGAGCAAGCTAACCCAGAACAGGGCCCCACAGCCCAATCCACGGCTATCAGGGACCTACTCCAAGCAGTACAAAGTTTGAGGCAAACTCCTGCAGTTTCTACAGTGCCAATGATAGAGCAATTTAGAAGGTATCGTCCACCCACTTTCGATGGCGGAAATGGTCCGCTAGCTGTTGAGGAATGGTTACAGACCATCGAGAGAATCTTCAAGCACATATCATGCCCTGAGGATAAGAAGGTTTTATGTTCTGAGTTCATGTTGGTCGGAAGGGCCGGCTATTGGTGGGAGTCCGCATCGCAGACCAGAACTGAAGCGGAACAGGAAACTCTAACTTGGAAATAATTTAAAGCTGAGATCAAAGACAAATTCTTCCCACAAGCCCTTCGAGACCATAAGGAGGCTGAGTTTCTACGTTTGACTCAGGGAGAGATGGACATAACAGATTACGAGAGAAAGTTCGAGGAATTATCACGATATGCTCCACATCTGGTGGAGACTGAGGCTAAAAAGGCTCGTCGCTTCGAGCGAGGGTTACGTTCCGATATTCGTCAAATAGTTGGTTCCCATGAGCTCCCTACCTATCGGGAGGTAGTGAAGAAAGCTCAGGCCATGGCGTATGCTAGTATCGGATATGAAGGACAAGGTTCGCAGAGTGAGCGGGGAAAAAGGAAATGGCATGATTCAAATCATAACCAGAACATAAATCAGACATCCAACAAGAGGCAGAATACAGGGTCGGCCAAAGGTCAAGTGACTAACTACATGCTCCCATGTCCCAAGTGTCAGAAGATGCATAAGGGAGAGTGCCTTTTGGGCAAAGGAGTTTGTTATAAGTGTGGTCAGCCGGGCCACTTTGCACAGGATTGTCATGCCACACTCGCTCAGGGTTCCGATCAGAAAAGGAAAATAGATCAGAACAAGAAAGGGAATGCCAGAGTGTTCCCCATGACACATGAAAACGTCGATCAAGATTTTGACGGGAACACAGGTATACTCTCACTAGCCTTCCTGTATGTGTTTTAATAGACTTCGATGCTTAACTAGACTAGAACTAACGATTATTAGCAGAATGACGTTTATGGCTTAGACATATTTATTAGAAACTTTCGAGATTCTAGATAAAACCGAGAACGTGAATTATTTTGGCCCGAGTCACGTGATGAGTTTTCAATCTTTTAACACTCTACCAGACTCGACATATGGCATGACACCATAGAGAGAGAAGCCTATGTCCTCAGAAATCAAGATGTTCTATTAATCAAAGTCCAATGGGGTAAACACGGTAGTGATGAAACTACCCGAGAACATAAATAAGAAATTTTGGCCTAGCGCCCAGATATGTTAGATCAAGAAATCTTAAGATTTCGAGGACGAAATTATTTTAAGGTGGTAGGGTTGTAGCGACCGAGAAAATTTTCACGACTTATAATATTTTTAGAAAAATGTGTCGCTACGACTTTGCTCTTTTTTTTTTTTAGCGTGATCGTGTAGCCAATAAAATAAAATAAAATTTATTTTAAATTACCTTGTTCCAATTTCCAAATTTTATTAAATGATGTCCAAGTCCGTTATTTCATTTAAAGTCAAATTTTATCAAAAATATTCTAAGATCATTATTTATTTATTTTGTCCAATTTTCAATTTATTTGAATTCAAATTATTTTAAGTCCAAATTTTGATTTATTTTAGATCCAAACTTTTAAGCCCAACTTCTAGTCTTGATTGTTTAATGTCATGTTCCAATTTAACCAAATCCAAACTCCCTTGGCCCAATTATAGAGCCCAATCCATTAATCAGCAGCTTCACTTCACAATATTTTTACCTTCTACACAGATGATCCTCTAATCACTCTACAATCCCATAATTTCATTCCCCAATCAACCTCAATTCCTTTTTTTTTTCAAATACACCACAATTCCGCACATTTTTGTTTACCTCCTTCTTAGAAATTCATTGTTCCAAGTCTCAAGCTCTGTCAATTCTTATTTTCCAAAAAATTTCCCCCTCACACGCCATCTACACCAGTTTAACCCTCCTTCAGCTCCCTCAATCAACAATTATATTCTTGTCAATCCCCTGTAATCTTTCTCAAATCAAATTCTGTCATAATTTACCAAAAAAATTTCTACTCTACTCTACCAGCAGTATATATATTCCTCACTTCACTCATATAACCACACAAAGCTTCATCTTCTGGGTAAGTTCTCGACCCTCTCGACTGCTGCACACCAATTCCACAATTCAAAACCATCTCCCCAGCCACCATTGCATGAAATCAGCCACCAACTCGAACCACCATTGGACATAATCAACAACAAAAATCGCTCCTGCCAAACCGCCACCTCCATTTCCCAAACCGAACATCAACCATATCACCACCATTGAGCCACTGTCGAACCCCACACACATCAAAACCGAACCTCCAATTATGATCCATCAACCACAACCTACTGCCCGTTTCAGATCCTGAACCAACACCATCCAAACACCATTATCACCCAAACCAAAAATCACACCAACAGCCACCACCACATGACCGCCCCTGCTTTGATCCCCAACTTCAACCCAAAATGTAACGCCCTGAATTCCGTGGAGCTCGGGACGCCACGTCATCCTTTAAATCTTATTTTATTGCAGAAATAATTAAAAATTTCAAACATCATATTTATTAATTGAAACCTTTGAAACAACATTTTTTTGTGGAATAAATGAATTTATAAAAAAATCACATCCATTGTTTAAAAGCTAAAGCGGAAACTAAATTTTAATCAATTTAATTAAAACAATTCATAAAATTTAAATCTTAAGTTTTAAAGTAAAGTAACGATAAATAATTAAATTTATGATATTTATGAAACTTGACTTAAAGAAAAATTAACATTATTTTTGATTTGCCACTGCTGTCATTTCATTCGCTGTCAACTCCGTCATCTGCAAAATTTTGTTTTGGAAAACGTGAGTATTTCAAAGAAATACTCAGTAGACTCGCGCAAAATAATCATTTAACATCATAAATTAAAACACATAATCATGATATTCAAGTCTCAGGTGCCTAACGATCACCAGTATTCTCATGAACATACAAGTTCAAGTCTCATGCATTTAAGCAAGTAAATTCTCGTAACATAGTTTCATGCTTAGAAAGCAAGTAATTCTCATGAACACAATCATACATGCTAAACTTATAATCCAAATAATTATTGATGCGCACTTTTGAAAAATGTAAATTTGTGAATAAGAGTCTATCTTAATTTCTCGAGTATTGAGCAAACGGGAAAATACTTCTAATTCTCTCGCGCCTCGTCTAGTACTATAAAATAAATATATAATTAAAATTATATTTTTGGATTAATCAAGTTTAAAAAGACGAATTTGTGTAAAATCAAGTTTTTTTTTTTTTAAAAAGGCTTAAGGGACTAAATTGTAATTTTTAGAAATAAAAGGGCTGATTCACATAAATGATAAATCTCGGGACCGCTTTGAGTAATTTTCAGAAATAAGGGGGCTGGTTAAGATATTTCAAAACTAAGGGGCTTAAAATAAGGATTTGAAACCAGGGGACTGACTTAAAACATTTCAAATTAAGCAGGGACTGAAATGAATATATTCTAAATTTGTAGAAACCGAATTAAATTATTTTGAACTTGAGGGACTGAAATAAAAAACTCTTACAACTAGGGGTCAAAGGGCAATTTGTACAAAATAAAAAAAAAATTCCTTTTATAAAAAATCACACACTCTCTCTCTCTCTCTCTCTCTCTCATTTTCGTAACACACAGAGAGAGAGAGAGAGAGAGAGAGAGAGAGAGCGCAGAGAGGGAGAGAGGCGGACGATGCCTCTTGCCCGTTCGCCGGGCATCAAACTCCGGCGGTGGTGCCGTCATCGTGTGGCGAGGGCTGTGTCGGTTAAGAGTGGCGAAAAGGATGAGGTTTGAACAGATTTTTGGGCGAAAAATCGAGTTGCTGGGTCATGATTTGGGGTTGCGATTCCGGTACCTATGAGGCAGCGATCGAAGGTAAGGTATTTGGAGGGCTTATTCTTTGATTTTTAGGTTGATTTGTGTGTTAAGTTGAGGGCGGATTGAGTGGCGCAGTGGTGGCACGGGGATGGCTTGGAGGTATATATTTGGGTTCTAATTTGATTCTTTGTTTTGGGTTTGATTTGGGGGAGTTCTCGAGGCTGGAGAGTGGAGGGTCGTCACGGTTCGATGGTGGCTGGCTGGTGTCTGCAGGTTTGATATTGCAGATTGGGATGCTCGTTTCAGGCTTGGGTGAAGTTCTGGCTCTGAAGGTGATTTGGCAGTGCACACGGTGGTTGGATTGAAATCGTTTCATTCCGCTTTGTGCTTGTTTGGTGTTGATGATACGAATTTGGGGTTGAGCATTGGACTCAAAAATGGCGGTTCGGTGGTGGAGATGGAGGTGGCGGTTGCAGGTGCTGGCGTCTCGGTGGATTGAAGTAAGTGACTTTGGTTGTGAAAATGATTTATGTCTTGGCAGTCGGCTATGAAGGTGATGCTATTTTGGGGTGGTGTGTTGATTGTGAAGTTGGAGTTCCGGTGGTTGGGTATGGAGGTGAATGAAAACTGTGATATGTGAAAGAAGATGGGAGAATGATGAATACCTTGCCCAAGTTCAGAATCTGTCGTGTGTGTGTGTGAATGATGTAGGTCAATGGGAAAATATTAATGTGTGAGTTGTGCTAAAATTTGGAAAATGCACGATTGATGATGATTGTGGGAGATAGGATTTGATTATGGGATATGGGTATGTAATTGGGGGAAAATGTGTGGAAATTGGAGGGGAGTGATCATGGGGGAGGAAATGGGGGAAGGAAATATTTTTTCCTACAAAAGAATTATGGGATAAATTTCGGGGTTCAAAAATAGTTAATTGAGGATTTGGGCTGATTGAGGGGGTTGAAGGAGAGAATATGGGGATGCAAGAAGATGATGGCTGAATCAGAGGAGTTTGGGGAAATTGGGGTTGATAATGGAACATAAATTGCCTAGATCGAGGGAAGAGATTGTGGGAAATGGGAAATTGCTAGCGAATTGGTTTTGATAGAAATCTGAAATGAAAAAGAATAATACTAATTTGAGGAGTTCGGATTTAAAACATTTTGGACTTAAATAATTTGAATCCAATATTTGAAAATCGGGAAAATAATAATGGACTTGGGACATTATTTAATAAAATTTGGAAATTGGAATATGATAAAATTTAAAATAAATTTAATTTCACTTCACTGGTTTAGACGATCAAGTTATAAAAATAAATGGATAAAGTCGTAGCGACACATAAAAAAAATGTTTATTTAAATAAGTCATGGAAAAATTCTCGGTTGCTACAACCCTACCACCTTAAAATAATTTCGTCCTTGAAATTTTAAATTTTTTTGATTTAAAATAATTGGATACTTGATCAAAATTTCTTCTTTCTTAACCCAGGTAGCTTCATCACTATCATGTCTAACCCATTGAACTTTAAAATAAAGAATGAAACTGGGACAAGTTTAAAGTTGAAATTTGGACTTAAAGATTTAAACGAATTTAAATTTCTTTTCTTAAAATCTTAAAATAACTAATATGACTAGACGAGAGCGCTGGTTTTGGATAATGATCGTTAA
The DNA here is from genome assembly GCA_963555705.1 of Ligustrum vulgare. NCBI lineage: Eukaryota > Viridiplantae > Streptophyta > Magnoliopsida > Lamiales > Oleaceae > Ligustrum > Ligustrum vulgare. The sequence goes on from OY743188.1 coordinate 26,146,531, forward strand.
GGTTGGAGAGTCGTAGCGACAAGTTTGGTAAAACAAGTCTTTTAAGTTTGAAAATTTCTCGGTCGCTACAACCTTCTCCACTTAAAATAATTTTGTCCTCGATATTTAAAAATTTCTTGATCTAAAAATATCTGGGTATTAAGCCAGACTTCTTTCTTCTTTCTTCTTTATTTTCTCAAGTAGTTTCAGTACTACTTTGTCTACCCCATTGGACTTTGACTAGAGAAACCTCTTTATTAATCTCTACTATTTCTTTAAGAAAAACATATCTCACCATAATAATTAATCATTATGAAGTCTATCCTCATCTTCTCAAACCTCTTATAACGAATAACCCAAAATCAATTGTAACATTAGAAATCACATGAATATTCTTCCGTGTAATATGCCTAATAACATGTTATCCACAAATCAGCATAATATCATCAGCTTATCGTATACGAGAATCTATGCATATAGTACATTTATGCACCATCTTGATTTCTAACATCTTCCCATATACGTCACCAAAACGTATCACAAAATTCAACTAATATTAATAAACAATTTGTTCCCAAGTAACTAAGATTCTGCTCCCGAATGCTACAACATTTTCTGCAAGATATAACTTGATATTTCCTATGTATACCTCAAATGATCATATAACTCCACATATACATTGATACTTAATTGATTGCACACTTCACCAATCATGATGTTTATAAATAACAATCTCCAAAATTATCAAAACTTTAACTCCAAATCGACTCTGTTCAAGATTTCACTCTTATAGTAAACATGCTTACCTAAGCCGCAATGTAAATAAACAACCAATAACTCTCTACCATCTTATACTTGCAAAATAATATTTCCTCATTGTTCATAGGTCAACCAAAATTTCCCTTTCATAATCTTGAAGTGTCTCCAACAAAATCCTCAAATGTTCCTCATATTGTTTACTATCTCTAGTATAAACCAAAATATCGTCCGTGAATACAATGAAAATCATGTCCAATTAATGTTGGAAAACTCGGTTCATCAAATCCATAAATACTGTCGGTGGGTACTTATTCTTTATTGCCAACTTGTTAAATAGTATAGTTACTCCCTATAGAGATACACTTGGCCAAATGAAAACTTTAAATCCTTTTATCCAAATCTCAATCATATGCTTAAGTAAGAATGCAAGACTTAGCCCAACAATAAGTTTCACTTATAAAATCGAGGCATCATTAAATATCAAACACCCAAAATTCAATTCTTTCTTCTTGCTACTATAAGCTTCAACTTCATATCTAATTCCAAAATTAAATCTCTGACGTATGTGTACCATAACCTAATTCAATCATGAAATAGAACATGATCTAGTCTCCAAATTCCAATTAAATCACTATTTTCCCATAAAAAAATCAGAGTTATAATCATTAATCATGACAAGTATAAAGTAACCATTTTCGTCTGACGCAATATCTGCGTACATAGTCTGATATCCTTTTGATAGGAGCATATACTAGATCTAAATTCCTAGGTTGACTTCTTGTGAAAGGTGCCATGTCCTAAACCAATTATGCAAAGTCCAATTAGGCGGGGTTTATCTATTTCTCTTAGTTAAAATTACGAGGACGTAAAAATATTTAAAAACTCTTTCAATTTATGCTCAAACTCGTTTTCTTTCTTTCTTTCTTATTTCTGATACAAAAATCTTTCTCATTCTTTCTCATCAAATTCTCAAAATACTTCATTTCTCATGTATCCGAAATCATCATAACATAAACTTCATGATAAAATCATTTACCTTCGGAGTTGGCGGAGCGAACGATGGCAGTGGCAAAACTCGTCAAAACATTATTTATTATTATTTTTTTAAAAAAAATTTCTCTTTTTAAAATTTGCAAGTCTACAGAAACGTAAACCCGCTCTGATACCACGCTGTAACGCCCCGAATTCTGTGGAGCTCGGGACGCCACGTCATCCTTTAAATCTGATTTTATTGTGAAATAATTAAAAATTTCAAACATCATATTTATTATTTGAAACCTTTGAAACAACATTTTTTTTGTGGAATAAATGAATTTATAAAACATCACATCCATTGTTTAAAAGCTAAAGCGGAAACTAAATTTTAATCAATTTAATTAAAACAATTCATAAAATTTAAATCTTAAGTTTTAAAGTAAAGTAACGATAAATAATTAAATTGATGACATTTATGAAACTTGACTTAAAGAAAAATTAACATTATTTTTTATTTGCAACTGCTGTCATTTCATTCGCCGTCAACTCCGTCATCTGCAAAATTTTGTTTTGGAAAACGTGAGTATTTCATAGAAATACTCAGTAGAATCGCGCAAAATAATCATTTAACATCATAAATTAGAATACATAATCATGATATTCAAGTCTCAGGTATCTAACGATCACCAGTATTCTCATGAACATACAAGTTCAAGTTTCATGCATTTAAGCAAGTAAATTCTCGTAACATAGTCTCATGCTTAGAAAGTAAGTAATTCTCATGAACACAATCATACATGCTAAACTTATAATTCAAATAATTATTGATGCGCACTTTTGAAAAACGTAAATTTGTGAATAAGAGTCTACCTTAATTTCTCGAGTATTGAGCAAACGGGAAAATACTTCTAATTCTCTCGTGCCTCGTCTAGTCCTATAAAATAAATATATAATTAAAATTATATTTTTGGATTAATCAAGTTTAAAAAGATGAATTTTTGTAAAATCAAGTTGTTGTTTTTTTTTTTTTTTTTTTTTTTTAAAGGCTTAAGGGACTAAATTGAAAATTTCAGAAATAAAAGGGCTGATTCACATAAATGATAAATCTCGGGACTGCTTTGAGTAATTTTCAGAAATAAGGGGGCTGGTTAAGATATTTCAAAACTGAGGGGCTTAAAATAAGGATTTGAAACCAGGGGACTGACTTAAAACATTTCAAATTAAGCAGGGACTGAAATGAATATATTTTAAAACTGTAGAAACCGAATTAAATTATTTTGAACTTGAGGGACTGAAATAACAAACTCTTACAACTGGGGGTTAAAGGGCAATTCGTACAAAATCCAAAAAAAAAAAATTCCTTTTATAAAAATTCACACACACTCTCTCTCTCATTTTCCTAACAGAGAGAGAGAGAGAGAGAGAGAGTGCAGAGAGGGAGAGAGGCGGACGATGCCTCTTGCCCGTTCGCCGGGCGTCAAATGCCGGCGCTTGACCGGCGGTGGTGTCGCCATCGTGTGGCGAGGGCTGTGTCGGTTAAGAGTGGCAAAAATGATGAGGTTTGAGCATATTTTTGGGCGAAAAACTGAGTTGCTAGATCACGATTTGGGGTTGCGATTCCGGTCCCTACGAGGCAGCGGTCGAAGGTATGGTATTTGGAGGGCTTATTCTTTGATTTTTGGGTTGGTTTGTGTGTTAAGTTGAGGGCAGATTGAGTGCGCGCAGCGGTGGCACGGGGATGGCTTGGAGGTATATATTTGGGTTCTAATTTGATTCTTTGTTTTGGGTTTGATTTGGGGGAGTTCTCGAGGCTGGAGAGTGGAGGGTGGTCACGGTTCGATGGTTGCTGGGTGGCGGCTGGAGGTTTGATATTGCAGATTGGGATGCTCGTTTGAGGCTTGGGTGAAGTTCTGGCTCTGAAGGTGATTTGGCAGTGCACAAGGTGGTTGGATTGAAATCGTTTCATTCCGGTTTGTGCTTGTTTGGTGTTGATGATACGAATTTGGGGTTGAGCATTGGACTCAAAAATGGCGGTTCGGTGGTGGAGATGGAGGTGGCGTTTGCAGGTGCTGGCATCTCGGTGGATTGAAGTAAGTGACTTTGGTTGTGAAAATGATTTATGTCTTGGCAGTCGGCTATGAAGGTGATGCTATTTTGGGGTGGTGTGTTGATTGTGAAGTTAGAGTTCCGGTGGTTGGGTATGGAGGTGAATGAAAACTGTGATATGTGAAAGAAGATGGGAGAATGATGAATACCTTGCCCAAGTTCAGAATCTGTCGTGTGTGTGTGTGAATGATGTAGGTCAATGGGAAAATATTAATGTGTGAGTTGTGCTAAAATTTGGAAAATGCACGATTGATGATGATTGTGGGAGATAAAATTTGATTATGGGATATGGGTATGTAATTGGGGAAAATGTGTGGAAATTGGAGGGGAGTGATCATGGGGGAGGAAATGGGGGAAGGAAATTGTGTGTCCTACAAAAAAATTATGGGATAAATTTCGAGGTTCAAAAATAGTTAATTGAGGATTTAGGCTAATTGAGGGGGTTGAAGGAGAGAATTTGGGGATGTAAGAAGATGATGGCTGAATCAGAGGAGTTTGGGGAAATTGGGGTTGATAATGGAACATAAATTGGCTAGATCGAGGGAAGAGATTGTGGGAAATGGGAAATTGCTAGCGAATTGGTTTTGATAGAAATCTGAAATGAAAAAGAATAATACTAATTTTAGGAGTTCGGATTAAAACATTTTGGACTTAAATAATTTGAATCCAATATTTGAAAATCGGGAAAATAATAATGGACTTGGGACATTATTTAATAAAATTTGGAAATTGGAATATGATAAAATTTAAAATAAATTTAATTTCACTTCACTGGTTTAGACGATCACGTTATAAAAATAAATGGATAAAGTCGTAGCGACACATAAAAAAAAATGTTTATTTAAATAAGTCATGAAAAAATCCTCGGTCGCTACACAACATACTCCAACGCATCACTGGCCCCAGCCTTCATTTCTGAAAACCATACTGCACATTCATACATAGAAACTTATGCGAACACTAAATCTGCAACCTCGAATCAAAACCTCCAACTCGCAAATTTCATCACCACCGCACTGGTTGCATCACACACTGCCCATTTCCAATCCGACCCCAAAAAACTCCAAAAATTAAAACCCAAAACCAAGAATAAACTAAACCCATAACTTACCTCAACAATGTCGGGAGTTATTCACCGGAAAGCCATGAATCCGAGCATTCAGCCTCGGTTTGGTCTTATTTTCACACTTAAAATTTTCCCACAGTCACACCACACCGCACCACCCCTACCGCCGACGGTGCTACGGCCGGTTGAATCGCCGGAAGCGTCGACGGACGAAGGAAGGGGCGAAGCCCTTCCCGTCGCACCCCTCTCTCTCGCGTCTCTGAATTCTGAAATGAAGAGAGAGAGAGAGAGAGAGAGAGAGAGAGAGAGAGAGAGAGAGAGAGAGAGAGAGAGAGAGAGAGAGAGAGAGAGAGAGAGAGAGAGAGAGAGAGAAATTTTGTTATATTTATTTTGATTTTGTTGAAATTGCTTTTAAGCCCCAAACTTTGAAATGTGTCTATTTCATTCCCTTTGTTTTAGAAGTCCTTTAATTTAATGCCTATACTTTTGAAATGAGTTAATCGAGCCCTAGCATTTTAAAATCCTATGAGTCAGCCCACTAATTTCGAAAAGCCCATTTCAGCCCGTACACTTTTAAAATCCACGCATTCTTTAAAATTTCAATTCAACCCCTAAACTCTATTTATTCACTTTAATATTTTCAATTTTCGAAATACTAAATTAATTTAATTTTCTTTTGGTTAGGCGATACATTTGGTGATTTAGAAGATTGACGTGATTTTCCATCTTTATTTTTCAAACTCGTGATTTAAGGTAGACTCGCCCCCACTAATTAGTTTAAATTATAATTTACGTGTCTTATGTGAAATTACGTGATTTATATGCTTTGATGCATGAGACGAGAAAAGAATATCTCTTACGAGATAAGATGAGAAATGATGTTATGCATAACTTACTTGCTTAAATCCATGAGACGAGACTACCCACATCCTATGATTTTTAAAGAGCCTTTGATTTTATTAAAATAGCCTATGATGATCATGATGTCACTGTACGATTGCATAAGTATGTGTTAAATTATTCTGTGAATTAATTATTGGCGATGAGTTTACTGAGTATTTTTCGAAATACTCATTCTATTATTTTAACAGTTTTCACAGATCTCGGAAATGGCGGCGAATGAATGGGCAGCGTTGGCAAAATTAAATAAATGATGACGTTGTTAGACAATTTTATGAATGTTACTCGTTAAATTATTTTATCGTTAATTTCATTTAGATAATTGAGACACAAGTTTTAATGAATTGTTCTATATTTAAATTAATCAAATTTCCGCTGAAGGTTTCAAATAATGAATGTGACGTTTTGAATTAAATTGATTTTCCGCAATAAAGTAAATTTTAAAGGACGATGTGGCGTCCCGGTCTCCGCGGAATTCGGGGCATTACATGAATTCTTTTTTGGAGTTTGATTTTTTTACCTTTGTTGATTACTTTATTAAGTTTTTAATCTACAATGTTTATGGATAGCCAATTTATTTTTCCAGTTCAAAGTTATTCGAAGTTTTGATTTACCAAGAGTTGTGAGATCTAATTAAATTTAATTTTTCCTTCAATTGTTCTCTATTTTATATGTTTTTTGCTTGAGAATTGAAGTTGCTATTATGATTGATTAATTCAAAGTGCACGTTATTTTAATTGTCAAAATGATATTTGGTCAATTAGGAATATAAATCCGTAATTATTTAGGTTTTCTAATATAAGTGACAAATAATATAGTTAATTATAGATTGATTTTTGATTCATGTTATGAAGATATATAACCTAATTTAAATAAATCACGAGTGTGAATTTGTTGGTTAGAATTGGTCATTTCTCTAGAGGTTAATGCTATTAATAAATTAAATCCTATGATCGTATCTAGGGTTGTTTATTGATTAGAAAAATAATCAACGAGAGTTTCTTGATTGTTGATAAAATAAGGAGAGATAGGATGTTAGATCGTTTCAACGACCATAACCAATTTAGAGAACGAGTGAAGGATTTTATTTTTGCATCTATGATCAATTCTGCTAATCAATACTGAGATTATACCTTAGAATGGATATTTATTTAATTTGATATTTCCAAAAATTTTAATTTCGCACTCGTTATTTAGAAATTGATTTTACATTCAAAATTCAAAACCCCCCTTATTTTTAATCCATTGTTTTAATTTTTCGAAGAATTAAATCTAACCAATCTGTGTGGATTCGACCTTGCTCACCACTATTACAATTTATTTTTATGAGAGCAAGAAAACATTATTATTTGTTGAATTCGACACCCATCAAATTTTTGGCGCCGTTGCCGGAGATTGGTGTTAATCAGATTTAATTTTTCATTTGCTGTTTTTTTTTTAATTCATTTTTATCTCTTTTATTTATTTCTTTATCTCTTTTTATGCCCCGTTGTTCTCATACTGGTGAGTTGCAATACGACCCTGAAATTGAGAAGATAGCTCGAAAATTGAGGAAGGAAGCTAAGTTACGCAAACAAACCAAATTGAATCAGTAGCAGACCCGACAGATTCAACAATCGATTCTTCTAGTGATTCTGAAATAGAGCAAGAGAAAACAATGGCCAATGAGGAAAGAACTTTAAGGGAATTGGCTGCACTAAATGAAAATGAACAGCCACTCTTCATTCAGTATCCGGTCTTAGATTTGGGATTTGAATTGAAATCTGGATTGATCCATTTGCTACCCAAATTCTATGGACTTGAGAATGAAGACCCCTACAAACATCTGAAGGAATTTCACATGATGTGTTCAAGTATGAAACCACAAGGAGTGGCTGAAGAACAAATCAAGCTGCGGGATTTTCCATTCTCATTAGCTGACAAGGCAAAAGATTGGCTGTTCTATCTACCACCAGGTTCTGTAGCTACATGGACTGGAATGGTCAGATTATTTCTTGACAAATTTTTCCCAGCAACAAGAGCTGCAAATATCAGAAGAGAGGTATGTGGAATCAAACAAAGAGAAACTGAAACCTTGCATGAATATTGGTAAAGGTTTAAACAGTTGTGCGCAAGCTGTCCTCAACATGGAATTTCTGAACAATTACTCATTCAATACTTCTATGAGGGATTGTTACCAATGGAGAGGAAGATGATGGATGCAGCTAGCGGAGGAGCTATAGTGAATAAAACCCCAACTGCAGCTAGGGATTTGATCTCCATCATGGCTGCTAACACGCAGCAATTTGAATTCAGACAAGACACCCCTGTAAAAAGGGTGAATGAGGTAAATGTTTCTTCTCTTGAAAATCAAATAGCAAATCTAACATCTCTTGTTCAACAAATGGCTACAAGAAATATGCAACAGGTTAAAGCATGTGGAATTTGTGCTGCCACTAGTCATCCAACGGACACATGTCCAACCCTTCAAGAAGATTCATTTGAGCAAGCTAATGCAGTTGGGAGATTTCCAGGCCCACCTCAACCGAAGTATGATCCTTATTCAAATACTTATAATCCAGGATGGAGGGATCATCCCTACTTTAGTTATCAGACCAAGCCGAAATTCCAACAATTCCAGCCTAGACAACCTACACCTCAACCGAAACAACCTTCTTCAAGTTCAGGTATGTCTCTAGAAGAAATTGTGAAATCACTTGCAACTAATACACAACAATTTCAACAGGAAACTAGGATAGGCATGAAGAATTTGGAGACTCGAGTCAATTGGCGTCAAGTGTGAGCCGATTGGAATCTCAAGGAAGATTGCCTTCTTAAACCATTGTCAACCCAAAAAAAAATGCCAGTGCAATCACTCTAAGAAGCGAGAAGGAACTAAAAGAGCCTAGTAAGTCAAAGCCAGGTAGTTTGGGAGAGGAAACTGAAAAGGAAGTCATCCCACAACGTCAAATTGACCAACCTGAAGTACTTGGCAAATAACAACCCAAGATTTTTATGACACCTCCTCCATTCCCTACGAGATTGAGCAAATCCAAGAAGGAGGAAGAAGATAAGGAAATCACGGAAACATTTCAAAAAATTGAGGTAAATATTCCCTTACTTGATGCAATTAAACAGGTGCCTCGATATGCTAAATTTCTTAAGGAGTTGTGCACTAACAAGAGAAAATTGAAAGGGAATGAAAAGATAAGTGTTGGAGAAAATGTTTCAGCTGTTCTCCAAAAAAAATTACCTCCTAAATGCAAGGACCCAGGTATGTTCACTATCCCTTGTAAAGTAGGTAAAATTAGAGTTGAGAAGGCCATGTTAGATTTAGGGGCTTCAATAAATGTCATGCCCTTGTCTGTTTACTCATCTTTAAATACAAGTCCATTGAAAGAAATAGGCGTGATAAATCAATTAGCTGATAGGTCCAATGTGTACCCTAAGGGAGTCTTAGAAGATGTTTTGGTTGAAGTAAATGAATTGGTTTTTTCTGCTGATTTTTATGTACTTATTATGGAGGAAGATGATTCTTCTAATCGTACACCTATTTTACTAGGAAGACCATTTCTTAAAACATCTAGGACAAAAATTGATGTGCATGCTGGAATACTCACAATGGAGTTTGATGGTGAAATTATTAAATTTAATATTTATGAAGCCATGAGATACCCTGTTTATGTTATGGATGTTATTGAGCCTCTAGCACAAAATATTTTTGATCTTAACGATGATGATAAGCTGAATGTTGCACTTAGCAGGTACCTCACTCGTGATGGGCTAGAGAAAGCTATGAAGAATTTTTTGTTGGATTTGGATTTGCAAGAAGCAATTCATGAGCTTGAGTCAGTTGAACCGATAAGGTATAATGTATCTCAAATTGAATTGCCTATTTCTCACACAAAACTTCTTTCTTCTATTGAGCAGGCACCAAAATTGGAATTGAAACCCCTACCGGACCATTTGAAGTATGTGTTCTTAGGAGAAGGAGAAATGCTCCCGGTAATTATTTCTAAGAAACTCTCTCCCTTGGAGGAAGAGAAATTGACTCGGATGCTTAGGGAGTATAAACAAGCAATTGGGTGGACTATAGTTGACATTAAAGGATTGAGCCCCTCTACTTGCATGCATAGGATATTACTGGAAGAAGATTGTAAGCCCTCTAGAGAAGCCCAACGAAGACTGAATCCACCAATGATGAAAGTGGTAAAGAAAGACATTTTAAAACTTCTTGATGTAGGTATGATCTATCCAATTTCTGACAGTAAATAGGTGAGTCCAGTTCAGCTAGTCCTAAAGAAAACAGGTATAACAGTGATTAGGAATTCTGAAGGTGAGATGATCCCTACTCGTGTTGAAAATGGGTGGCGGGTGTGTATTGATTATAGGAAGTTAAATGCTGCAACTAGAAAAGATCACTTTCCCCTCCCATTTATTGATCAAATGCTTGAGCGTGTACCAGATGGTACTCGTTATTGTTGTCTTGATGGTTATTCAGGTTTTCACCAGATTCCAGTTGCCCCGGAAGATCAAGAGAAGACCACATTCATTTGCCCATTTGGCACCTTCGCATATAGACAAATGCCATTTGGACTTTGCAATGCCCCTGCTACATTTCAGAGATGTATGGTTAGTATATTTTTATATTATGTGGAGAACATCATAGAGGTATTCATAGATGATTTTATAGTCTATGGTAATTCTTTTTATTCATGTTTAACTAACCTTACAAAAGTTCTTGAAAGATGCATAGAAATAAATCTAGTTTTGAACTATGAAAAATGTCATTTTATGGTTGATCAAGTAATTATTTTAGGCCATGTTGTGTCCTCTAAGGGTATTGAGGTTGTTAAAGCTAATATAGATATTATTAAATCCTTGCCCTACCTTACAACTGTGCGGGAAGTTCACTCTTTTCTTGGATATGTAGGCTTTTATAGGCGCTTTATCAAGGATTTTTCAAAGATCACTCAGCCCATGTGTAAATTATTGCAAAAAGATATGGTATTTGAATTCGACGAGGCGTGCAAATGACCATTTGATAAATTGAAGGATATGCTCACCTCAGCCCCAATTGTCCAACCACCTTATTGGAACCTCCCATTTGAAATCATGTGTGATGCAAGTAATCATGCAGTAGGTGCTGTGCTTGGAAAAAAAGTGGGAAGAGCTCATCATGCCATCTATTACGCCTTCAGAACACTTGATAATTGACAAAGCAACTATTCAACCACGGAAAAAGAACTCTTAGCTGTTGTTTTTGCTTTGGAAAAACTTCGTCAATATTTGCTTGGTACTAAAGTGATTATTTATTCTGATCATGCAGCTCTCAAGTACTTGTTTTCAAGGAAGGAGGTGAAACCTAGGCTGATTCGTTGGATTCTCTTGCTACAAGAGTTTGACTTGGAGATACATCATAAAAAGGGCACAGAGAATTTGGTTGTTGATAATCTAAGTAGATTAACCACAAGTGAAGATTCATCACCATTAAAGGATAATTTCCCAGATGAGCATCTATTTTCTATTAAAGAAGCAATCCCCTGGTATGCTGATATTGTTAATTATCTAGTTACTAGAACGCTACCACATGATTTGTCTAGAGCTCAAAAAGATAAGATAAAGAGTGATGCTAAATATTATGTGTGGGATGACCCTTATTTGTGGAAACATTGTTCTGACCAAATTATTCGTAGGTGTGTCTCTCAACAAGAAATTCCTTCAATTTTAAAATTTTGTCATTCATATGCTTGTGGAGGACATTTTGGTCCTAAGCGAACAGCTCGTAAGGTACTAGAGTGTGGATTGTTTTGGCCTACTTTATTTCATGATTCATACATGTTTTGTAAATCTTGTGAACAATGTCAGAAAACTGGAACAATAGGACGTAGAGATCAAATGCCACTTAAACCTATTCTTGTTTGTGAAATATTTGATGTGTGGGGTATTGATTTCATGGGTCCTTTCCCTTCATCTTATAGTAATGTTTACTTAATTCTTGCTGTGGATTACGTTTCAAAGTGGGTGGAAGCTAAAGCCACCCGAATTGATGATGCTAAAGTGGTTTCCGATTTTGTCAAATCTCATATTTTTGTTAGGTTCGGGACGCCTAAAGCTATCATTAGCGATTGCGGGACTCACTTTTGCAATAGAGTGGTGGAAGCTTTATTGAAGAAATACAATGTCACCCACCGCGTCTCTACTGCATATCACCCGCAAACTAATGGACAGGCTGAAGTATCCAATAGAGAAATCAAATCCATACTTGAAAAGACTGTCAACCCAGACAGGAGGGATTGAAGTCCAAGGCTTGATGATGCACTTTGGGCCTACCGAACGGCCTACAAAACTCCTATGGGTATGTCTCCTTACCGTTTGGTATTTGGTAAACCTTGTCATCTTCCAGTAGAGTTAGAACACAGGGCATACTGGGCTATTAAGCAGTGCAATATGAGAATGGATGAGTCGGGTGAGCAAATGAAATTGCAAGTACAAGAGTTGGAAGAGATTCGCAATGATGCCTATGAGAACTCAAGGATCTACAAGGAAAAGACAAAAGTCTTCCATGATCAAATGATTTCCAGGAAAACATTTTCTATTGGTTAGAAAGTTTTACTTTACCATTCTAAATTGAAATTGTTTCCTGGTAAGTTGCGTTCTAGATGGATAGGCCCTTTTCTTGTTACTAATGTATATCCTCATGGTGCAGTTGAAATTCAAGGAGTGGATATGGGTAAGATTTTTAAAGTCAATGGACATCACTTAAAACCTTTTTATGAAGGCTTTCCGGTATGTAATGTTGATCAATTCAATTTAGAATGCCCAACTTACACTAATTGAGTGATGAGAACGTCTAGCCAAAGACGTAAAAGAAAAGCGCTTCCGGGAGGCAACCCGAATTTTTTATTTAGTTTTAACAACCAATTTTTATTTATTTCTTTATTTTAATCTATTTCTTTATTTTTATTTATTTATTCACCATTATTTATTTCACGATCCATGTAATTTTAGAGGTGAAATTGACTTTGTTTTTAATTTTGGGCAGATATAAATCTTCGTTAGGACGTGGGCACGCTCTATGGATAAAGCACTTGGTTCAAATATTGAAGAAAAACTTGGAATAAGGCGTGTCCACGCCTTAACCAAAGGGCATCTCGAATTACAAGGTCATTGTTCACAACTTGGAATAAGGCGTGCCCACGCCTTAACCTAAGTACAACTTGGATTACAAGCACCCCAAAAAAATAAATAATAAATAAAAAATAAAAAAAAATTCAAAAATCGGACAAAACCCTTACTACAACCATCTCCATCTCTTCTTCCCTAACACCCTCGCCTCTTCCCGTCTCTTTCACCAGGTAAACCACCGCCGCCTCTTTCCTTCTCTTACAACCACCGCCCTTCTCTCCTTCTCACTGTCTTCAGCCACCACTCCCCTCCTGCCGCAACCGTCGCGCTCCAACCCCTCAGCTTTCACCACCACCTTCCCCTACTTTCTTACAACCACCAACCGTCATCTTCAATCCTCGCCTCCAAGTCCTTCAAACCTTTCAACCATCTCCATCGCCTCTCAGCTCTTCGCCGTCTCCCTCGTTCGAAACTGCAGCAGCCCCTTCGCCTCTCTTTCGACGCGGCCCCTGCACCTTCTTTTTCTCTCAACTCGCCGCATCGCACCAGCTTCTCCTTTTCCCTCAATCGTCGGAACCCTAACCTTCCGCCACCACCAGTCATCAGCCCGCACCTCAACCTTCTTCTCCCAAGCCTACAGCCATTTTCTCGATAGCACCAACCTCCTCCCTTTCTCTCTGCACTAACACCCTGCTTCTCCTTTCGTTCACTACAAACACAATTCAATTTTACCCTGCAGTAACCACAACTCGAATTGGGCATTATTGGTAGAGACAAAGTAACTCAAACCAGACGTGGGAGCTCGAAGAAAGCTGTGAGACCGCCACCCATTGCAGAAACCAGACCAGCCCCAGATGAGATCAATCCACCTGCGCGCAAACGAGCTCGAATTGGTAAAGGTATGCACATTCTTCCACCTTCTGACTCAGATTTGAATGGATGCCTACAATGAACGTTTTTTTTTACTGTTTTTGTTATTTCATGATGATGTGTAACTAATTTTAACGTTGGGATGAACGATGTAGCCTAGTCATATTATTTTAATTCCATATTCCTTGTTTTAACGCTTTGATGCATGTGTTGATTTATTATTGCGTTTAATGCGTGAATGAACTGGCCACTTATTCATGATTTATGTGTTATTTCCATAATCCGAGAGGTGAATTAATAACATAGATCTAGGTAATAAATCCGGTAATTGAACGAGAGATAGAGATATACTCTTCTAATTATTGCGGTCGTGTGTGAATTCTTGTGTGTAATGCATCTAGATAAGGAATATTCGGACCCTCTGTAGAGATACAAGGTTGACTTATTTAGGTAGGATTGATTTAAATTCGAGAGAGGAATCTCAATTTGAATCAGTGAATTCGATCGATCACATATTTAGAAAATAAAATCTGGAATTGGAATTAATTTAATTGGCTGGGTGAAATCGTGAATCTCAACCACTTTACAATCATCTTTTAAAACAAAACAATTTCATAATTTAATTATTTAATTCATCTTCTTAGTTTTAATTTAAAACATCAAATTCATTTGTCTGTTCAAATAAAGTTTAGAACTAAAATATTTCGGTACTTAGTAAGCAGTCCTCGTGGGACGATAATCCTGACTCCTAGGTCCACTTTATTACTTCTCACGACCCGCACACTTGCGGGGATATCTCGCATCGCGAGATATAAGTGAACAAGTTTTTGGCGCCGTTTCCGGGGACTGTTAATTAATATCGATACTCATTAGTTCTTATTTTACTTTGAACTTTATTTTGCGTATTTTTATTTTTATATTACTTTTCATTTTTTTTTAATTAGTGTTTTATTTAATTTATGTTAAGAAGGATTAAGTCATTCGATTTGCTTCCTTTTGATACAGAAATTGAACGCACATTTCGACAGAGGCGTAGACAACAGTTGGAAGCGAATCAAGAAACAGACTTAGCCATGGCAGATAACATAATGCAAGATAATCAGGGAAATCAACAAAATCTGCCAGCAGCTGTAAATGGACAGCAACAAAATCATGGAAGGCGCATTTTGCGAGACTACATGGTTCCTCCTGTGGGGAACATTGGAACCTGCATAGTACCTCCTGCAATCCAAGCTAAAAATTTTGAGATCAAAACCTCTTTGATCTCACTGATCCAAAACTCATGTGTTTTCCATGGATTTCCGACTGAAGATCCTCATGCACATCTTCGATCCTTTTTGGAATTGTGTGAAATGCAGCGCATGAATAGAGTTTCAGAAGATGCTGTGAAATTGAAGTTATTTTCATTATCTTTGGCAGACAAAGCTAAAGCTTGGTTCTACACTTTGCCCCTACATACAATCACGACTTTTGAAATTATGAGTCAGAAATTTGTAGATAAATTTTTCCCACCTGGCCGCATGTCAAAGCTAAGGCGTGAGATTTTATCATTCTGTCAACAGCCTGGGGAATCAATTTTTGAGGCTTGGGAAAGGTTCAACGAGCTCATCAGACAGTGTCCTACACATGGAATCGCTGATTGGATACTAGTTCAAACATTCTACAATGGGCTGACAAATGAAAACAAGAAGTACGCCGACTCAGCAGCTGGAGGATCAGTAATGGATATGACATATGAAGAAGCTTCTGAGATTTTTGAGAAGATGGCTGCGAACAGTTACCAGTGGTACTCCGATAGATCTACACCAAAGTCTGGAGGAATTGTTGCAGTTAATGAGATTACAGTATTAAATGCTAAGCTGGATGCTTTAACGAAGAAAATCGACAGTATGGGTGTGCAGCCAGTAAATTCAGTTCATACAACTTTGTGTGATTTTTGTTTCGAAAATCACGCGATAAATTTCTGCCCACTTCAACAAAATCAATCAAACCCAGAACAGGTCAACTTCGTAGGAAACAGGCAGCAGGGTGGCCCTTATTCACAAACTTACAACCCAGAATGGAAGAATCACCCAAATTTTTCATGGTCTTACAATCAGAATGTTCAGCGGCCGCCTGGATTTCAGCAACAACAACAGCAACAATCTCAGAAAAACATATCCGAGAACATAGAAGAGTTAATTCAGCTAGTCAAGAGTCAGAATGGTGAGATAATGAATCAAGCTGTTGAAATAAAAAATTTGAAGAAACAAATGGGAGAGCTGGCAGCTAGCAGCTCAACAAGACAACCAGGACAGTTGCCAAGCAACACTGAAATAAACCCTCGTGAGCATGTTAATGCAATAACAACGAGAAGCGGGGTTCAGCTAACTGAAGTGACTACAGAAGAATATGAAAAGCAGAGGAACCAGAAGAAAGATGTGGTGGAAGAACAGGAAAGTGAGAAAGAACAGAGGTCGATTCCTGAAGTTCATGAAAAAGTTGAAGAAGAAGTTCGAGTTCGACCACCAGTAAAAGCTTGTGTGCCCCCAGTTCCTTATCCACAAAGATTGATAAAGCATCGGTTGGAGCAGCAGTTTGGAAAATTTTTGGAAATATTCAAGAAACTGCACATTAATATTCCTTTTGCTGAAGCATTGGCTCAAATTCCGCTCTACTTGAAATTCATGAAAGAGATGCTGTCAAATAAAAGGAAATTAGTTGATAATGAAACAGTAGCTCTTAGTGAAGAATGCAGTGCCATTATCCAAAAGAAGTTGCCACAGAAACTAACAGATCCAGGGAGTTTGTCGATCCCTTGTACTATTGGTAAATTTAATTTTGATAATGTATTGTGTGATCTTGGTGCCAGTGTCAATTTAATGCCCTTGTCTGTGTACAGGAAACTTGGTTTGGGGGAGCCTAAACCAACCAATATCACACTGAAACTGGCCAATAGATCCATTCAGTACCCGTACGGTATTGTTGAGAATGTGATAGTAAAAGTAGACAAATTTTTCTTCCCAGTCGACTTTGTGATTTTAGACATGGAAGAGGACACTCAAATGCCCCTCATTCTTGGAAGGCATTTCCTGGCTACTGGAAGAGCCTTAATCGACATTGAAAAGGGAGAAATCATTTTTAGGGTCGAAAAAGAGCAAGTCACCTTCAGTATCAAGCCAAGGCAAGACCTTGAAGTTCTAAAAGAAAGTTGCTTCAAGGTGGAGGGAGTGACCCAGAAACCCGAAGAAAATGTGGAGCAAGGGATAAAACTTGTGAATGCTTCGATTTTACAACGAGGGATTTTAGAAGATAAGAAGGATAGGAATAACTTGAAGAAGGAGAAAAAACCAAATTTCAGTCAACAAAAAGTGGAAAATGAGGTTTTAGACGTCAAGAAAGTGAGGAAACGGATCGAGAAGTGCAATGCAGGTAATTGCAAGTTGTGCAGGGGGTCAAGAGGATCATTCAAACCTCCATGATAAAGAAGTGCAAAAAGTCGAGCTTTAGACTTAAAACGGAGCGCTTGTTGGGAGGCAACCCAACTTTTCTTCCCTTTTACTTATTATGCTTTTATTATTTATTTTAGAATTAAAATTTTTAGATATATGCATGGTAGGAAATGTGTTTTAGTGTTTTGCATGTTCCATGTTAAGAGCACTTGTGCATAATAGTCTATTATTGCATATTTAAGTATGTTTTTGATTTTTCATGTTTACATTAGGCTAGGTTTTTATCGTCATTCCAAACTCACACACACACTAGTTTGAATCATGAAGTTAATGTTTGGACAATCATTGTATCGATCATGAAGTGAGTAGGGGGAGAAAAATGATTTTGAAAATAAAAAAATAGGAAAAATTTTCAGTATTGCCGTGTACTACGCGATCGCGTGCCAATAGGCAATGGCGATCGCGAATCTGCATTAAAAAATCAACATATTCTTTAACCTTGAACCACGCGATCGCTGGCACTCCAGCCAAGCGATCACGTGGCTGTACTGAGACCAAATTCGGCAATTTAAGTGTTTTTCCTCATTCTTTCAACTTTAAACATTACAAACTCGTTTTCTCTCCCCTAAACACCTCGTATTTGATCTTACATCTTGTGTGCATGTCATCAACACTTTGTTGCATCAATATCATTGCTTACATGACTTCAAAATCCAATCGAAGGTATGATCTCTTCACTTAAATCAATTTTTAGTCAAAATTGTGAATGTCTCTTTAAGTTCTTCTACCTAGAAATTGTGAATTGTGAAGAACGAGCTTAGGGTAGTGGTTGGAGTTTGTGATTTTTGGTTTAGTAGACAAGAAATTTTGGGTTCATTCATGCCTCCAACCCTTTGCATATGCATTGATTTTTGTAATGCCCATTAAATGTTTGATGAAATGCCACAAAGATGTTCTTGTGCTAATTTTAGAAATTTATTCCGGAATTTATCTTCATGACATGTTCATCATTGATTGTGTGTATTTAGTTCTAGAATTAGTTCACTACATTGCATGAAAATCATGAAAACCAACATTGCATCAAGGCAGCCCCATTGCAAGGCCACTGCAGGCCATTGCACCAGAAATTCAGTTCACGTCACCCACTTCTCCATAATTTTTCATGACCCTATTGAACTCCAAATGAGCTGAATTTTTAATATATTGTCGATCATGCGGTGAACTTTAACGTATCAAAAGATGGCTCGGGAAAATTTATGTTTTTCTAGGCGATGTCAAGGCTTGAATGTGGGTAGTCGACCAATGTTGAAAATTCAAAATCTTGCTTTAACTTTAGTTTGGGGGTGTGGTACTAAACTTCCATTATTTCTTATTGGTGTTTATGGCTTCTGATGTTAATTATTTCTTATTTGCAGGGAAAACACCAGTCAAAACACGCCAACCCAATTTGAACAATACAAACAAAGGGTCGATTCATCCAATGCAGTGCTACAGGAAGCTTCAAAGAAATACATCATCTACACTTGGGAAGTTCTCGTTCTCTTTTCTTTGTCTCTTTTTGTATTGTTGAATATTTTTGACAAACATTGAGGACAATGTTCATTTCAAGTTTGGGGGTGAAAATTCATTGCATTCTTCATTCATTTTATATTCAGTCGATTTTATTGGGATTAAAAAAAAAAAATTGAAAACTTTGTTGACATGATTATTGCCCAGGATATAGTATGAATCAATTTGTGTTTATGCTTGAAAAGTGGACAACATGAAAGCATGAACGTATTTTGAACTAGTTATGTTTTGCTAGATTCATATTTATTGCGCACATAGCCAGTGTTGGATAATTGCTTGTGTAAGAGATTTTGTTTAATGCATGTGGGGCAAAGTTTTGTGCAATTTGAACTTAGGAATGATTTGAAAATCCATGAACTTAGATCATAAGTTATCCCACCTCTAAATTAGAACCAATCATGCTCAAATGCAAGTTTGGGGGTAAAATTGTTGGAATTTGTATGTATTGACGGGTTGGAGGTCTGTGGTTCTTGGTTTTGCACTTTAGTCATTGCAGTTTGGTCAACTAGTATAAACCATTTCCAGCATAAAAATAGAAAAATGCTAAAGGTCTTATTCTGCTCTTTAAATACCTTTTTGACTCGAGTAAGTAAGTCCGAGGGGTCCTTCAAACCTGGTGCCCTAAAGCCAACTAGCTCGGGAGTCATCGACCTAAAGCTCGCTACAGGGGTCAATTATAAAGCAAGTACGGAGAGTGGACTTATACATAAGACATTATAACATTTTTAACTTTTCTGTTTAAGCCTTTATGACTCGGGCAAGTACGTCTGAGGGGTTCTCTGAACCTGGTACCCTAAAGCCGTCTGGTTTGGGAGTTGCCGATCTGAAAGCTCGCTACAGGGGTCATATAGAAAGCCCGTATGAAAAGTTCTGCACAAAGATGGTAAAAGACAGGGAAAATTAAAAGAAAAAGTCGTCAATAAAAAAAATAATAATATTGCATGGTATAAGCTTTGTTGACTGAACTGTGGTGGTTGAGGTTGTAGAATTGGGGACTGCTTTCTTTTGATTAGTTGTGCATGCATATTTCTGATTTTGACTGCCTTGTGTGTAAAAAATTAAGAATATTTTTAGAACCCACATAGATAAAAACCTGGGATGCGAGAGAAAAAGTAGAAAGTGGTGATCATCCATGAGCGTTGAAAGGAATTTTATTAGAAATCATAGATTGACCACATGGGATTTGGGCTGAATTATGCATAATGAGCCACACAGTGTTGAGTATATCTTTTTCATAAGTATGCCTTTGACATTGGCTATTCACACACACACTTGAAACTCTGGTAGGATATAACTAGAAAATATTTTCCATTGTTGTTCATGACGCTTGCTGAAGCTTAAACTGGTTTGGACTGTAGAGGCATATGGTAAACATGTTGACACAACAAAAAAATTTGTTCTCTTATTTCTTTGATTTCTGTAGTTTAGTTTACATTGTTCGAGGATGAACAATAATCCTAGTTTGGGGGTATTTGATAAGCGTATTTTATACACTTATTTGTATGTCTAAATTAGGATTAATTATTTTCGTGTGGGAATATTTTCTATTTAATTTATGTTTATTTGTTTACTTTTCAGAAAATGTCCCAATTGAAGAAGAATGAAGCAATTAATGGAAAAATGACACGATTGGATGTTAATTGGAGCTAAATTGGACAAGTGAGGAGTTTGTGACAACAACCGGGAAACATGCTTGGTGCCAAAGTGACTAAATCAGAGGTTGGAGGACCTAATTGAATGAATTAAGAGCTTGAATGGTCAAACCGAGAAGAAGATAAAGTTTGTGGACTAAATTGCAACAATTGAAAGTTGAGGACTGAAGGTGCAATTAAAAGTCAGGGACTAAATTGTACAACCGAGAAAAAAGGAAGTCGCGATCGCTGGTTGCATACCAAGCGATCGCGATAAGGTGTTAAATCATAACCCGAGGCTAAAACAGCATTACCACGCGATCGCCGGAAATATGCCTGTGCGATCGCCAGTTGTTCGACTGGGCCGCAGATCAGATTTTTCTCGCGATTTTTAACAGGCTTTGGGCTTTTTGACCTAGGTTTTCTCCAAAACCTATATATACAACATAAGAGGCACGAAAATCAGACCTTTGCCTCTCCAAAAGAACGAGCCACAACTGAGAATTCAACATCAAATCCTTGGAGATTCCAACATCGCAAAGGGGCGTGAATTGAAAACAATTGAAGAATTGATAATTGGTGCAATCTTTCCATTCTTTATATTGTTTTTCAACGAACGTTTATTTTTACTGTTTTTGTTATTTCATGATGATGTGTAACTAATTTTAACGTTGGGATGAACGATGTAGCCTAGTCATATTATTTTAATTCCATATTCCTTGTTTTAACGCTTTGATGCATGTGTTGATTTATTATTGCGTTTAATGCGTGAATGAACTGGCCACTTATTCATGATTTTATGTGTTATTTCCATAATCCGAGAGGTGAGTTAATAACATAGATCTAGGTAATAAATCCGGTAATTGAACGAGAGATAGAGATATACTCTTCTAATTATTGCGGTCGTGTGTGAATTCTTGTGTGTAATGCATCTAGATAAGGAATATTCGGACCCTCTGTAGAGATACAATGTTGAATTATTTAGGTAGGATTGATTTAAACTCGAGAGAGGAATCTCAATTTGAATCAGTGAATTCGATCGATCACATATTTAGAAAATAAAATCTGGAATTGGAATTAATTTAATTGGCTGGGTGAAATCGTGAATCTCAACCACTTTACAATCATCTTTTAAAACAAAACAATTTCATAATTTAATTATTTAATTCATCTTCTTAGTTTTAATTTAAAACATCAAATTCATTTGTCTGTTCAAATAAAGTTTAGAACTAAAATATTTCGGTACTTAGTAAGCAGTCCTCGTGGGACGATAATCCGGACTCCTAGGTCCACTTTATTACTTCTCACGACCCGTACACTTGCGGGGATATCTCGCATCGTGAGATATAAGTGAACAGTGATAAGGATATCATACCTTGTAAATACATTGATAGAAATACTATGGAATCTTTGCATATTGAGACCGCCACCCATTGCAGAAACCGGACCAGCCCCAGATGAGATCAATCCACCTGCGCGCAAACGAGCTCGAATTGGTAAAGGTATGCACATTCTTCCACCTTCTGACTCAGATTTGAATGGATGCCTACAATTCACTAAGAGAAAAGACAAAGAACGGTATAGGAAAATTTGTGATAAGGATATCATACCTTGTAAATACATTGATAACAATACTATGGAATCTTTGCATATTGACGGGAATGTGTTTGAGCTGATTGATAATATAGGATGGGGTACTTATTTTTCCATTCTGCATCGTTCCTATGTTGAACTCGTTAGGGAGTTTTACACTACTTTTGAATTCAAAAAACCTAATGATTTCACATTGAATAACCCTCGGGTGGTTCAATTCAGACTCATGGGGAAAGATTTCAAACTTTCAATCACTGACTTCAACTTAGCCTTTGGTTTTATTGATAAATAATATTCTGAAACCGAGGAATATTTGAATAGTGCATGTGATTATAGGGAGGATTTTGGAACCAGTTTCTTTGTACAGAACACTGTCCACCTCTAACTTTTATCACCCGAGCAAATCCAAAGATTCATTCCTTCCTAATCCAGCCTTGAAATACATCCATAGGTTTCTTGCATTCACCTTTTCAGGTAGGAAAGATATAGCGGCTGTATTGTCAAAATCTGAATTTTATTTCTTGTGGTGCATGTTAAACAAAATCAAGGTGAATCTTGGTTACTTGTTGGCTTCACAATTTTCTAATGTTTTGAAAAACAAACATCCTTTGATTTTAGGGTCTTTGATCACTCAGTTGGCTATTTATGAAAATTTGATTGATCCTATTAATAATGATCTTCATGTTTCTTGCGAGATACAACCATTGGACTTGCATTGCTTGGAGATAATGGGTTTGGTTTGGAAGGATGGCGGTACGTACAATTCCATGAACCAGGGCCGATTGCACCTCGAGTTACTCTCACGATTACTACCACCAGAAACTTTGAAAGGACCATCATTCCCTATCATGCTTCTGCATCCACATCCATTGGGCCGGGCCACAGGACATTATGATGATCAGTTTGATATGCATGAGCGTCAGCTTGCAAGAATGGAAAGAAATCAAAATGCCTTCTTCACTCACATGGGATTCACCCTACCTTCGCCACCATCCGGTTCATAGCTACGTATCTTCAGGGAAGTCCTCTATCGTCAAATTTTTGCAATGTTTGTTTTTTTTTTTTTGCAACATTGAGGACAATGTTTAGACTAAGTGTGGGGGTGGGAGATGCTTTTTCCTTTTGCTTAATTTACACTTTCTGTTTTAATTCTAATTCCATTTTCTTTTCTTTCATTATCTTTCATGTTTGCTCTATTTCAAAAAAAAAAAAAAAAAAAAAAAAAGAGAAACTGGATGAGTAATTGATTTCTTGTTCATTGCACTGGAATTATTGCTTTTGATGGTGGATTGATTGAAGTCTGTGGGATTTGATGCACGTTGACCCTATTTTTTGAGCTTTTGAGCCTCTTGAGCATTTACATTTAACATTATGATATGCTCTATTCTTTTGATTGTGTGATTGTCAAGTGTAGTTGATTTCTTCTAGAACTTGCTCTGTTATGCATGTTGAGATGCCTCTTGGTAATTGAATGTACTGAATAAGTAAGGGCACTTAGGTGAAGTCTAATTTAGCTTTCTCGAAATGCCTACCTTGAAATAAACCCCTAGAAAGCCACTTTTGAGCCATAGCCTTTTTGTTGAAAAATTACCACAATACAAGCCATGAGAACTCCTATTCTTTGCTAATCTTCCATTCTCTTGAACCTTGCATTGAAGGAATATATAGGCTTATTCACTTGAGCTTCAAATTATTTTGGTTGAGAATAAAAGACATTGAAAATCAAAGTCCTATGATGTGAAAGAAATGTTAGGGATAAAGTGGTTCAGTTGCAATCTATACCTAATAGAGTCAAACCAAAGTTGATATGATGTAACATCACCCCCGATTAACCTAATTCCACTCTTTTGAGCATTAACCCTTGGCCAGTAGATTTTGAGTTTGAAACCAGGACCAAGCAATGACCTATATCTCATAAATGGATGGGAGTAACACATATAAACCATAATTCGTGAGTTTTTGAGCCTATGAGCTGCTTTTATTTTTATATTCTTATTCTTTGATGTGTGTCATGCATGGTTAGTTTGTTCTTGGATATCCTCTCTTGTGAATGCCGTTGTAGTTTCTTGACTCAAGTGCAAAATATAGTAAAGGCATTAGGTGAAACCCAATTTGACCTTCTAAAAAGCCTACCATGATACATGTACCAATAGCAGCCTCTTTGAGCTTTAGCATGTCTTTGGAATTTTGTTGTCCCGCTACAAGCCATGGATTCCCGTTCTTTCATGTTACTTCTATCTTGAACCCACAAGAGAGGAATTTCATAAGCTTGTATTGATTGAGAAGTATGAGACAGACTAAGCTTCAGAAAAATGGGTGCTTTCACTTTGTGCTAATCAAAGATTAAGTGATATTGGGGGGGTAAAAAAGAAATCAAGTTGTAAAAAAAAAAAAAATTCCTGTGAAGAGAATAAACCCCACGTGCATAATAAGAGTCAAGGGCTGAATCGATTGGATGTTAGGAAATTATGGAAAATCACATTGAAAGGGGGAGTAAGAGATTATCGTTTTGAACCAAATCGGCTTGTGAACTCTCCTCTCAACTTAGCCTAAATATTTTTCTTTTATCCTACCCAACCCGAAGCCCCGTTACAACCAAATAAAGACCTTTAATTTGCGCTTGTGTTATTTTTAGTTCCGGTCATGACATCTGAGCAATCTGTGGCAATGAATTCTCCATGCAATGAGCTGAGTGAAAATTCTCACCCTTATACACTTCGTGGGAAGAGAGAAATACCTTGTGAGGGTGGTAACTCCCATTACATATGCTTATGAGTGGTTTGAATTGCTTGGTCTATATTTCATGCCTTCAAGTTGATTGAAATTAACACTCATGTTGTAATTCATTGATAGTTGTTGAGGGGATACTCACGAGAGGTGAAAAGATATAAACTACACTGGGGTATGGAGTGCTTTGATTGAAGTACATGCATTTTAAGTGAGCTTTTACGAAGAAGTTTGTATAATACCTTCGATGAAATTAGCCAAAAATACATCCTTTTTAACCCACCTTACCCAAGTCCCTTTACAACCGGTGTTAAGACCCTTACTTTGCATTCAAAACCATTGGTGGCTCCAATGTGATATATTAGAAAGCCTATGCTAAGAGTTTTTTATGCTGTGACTTGAGAGTACATATATACTTTACACCCTAAACACTTTGAGTGTATTGTGTAAATCTAATGTGAGGTGTTAAATCCCAGCACATGTGAATAAATAAATTGTTGAAGTGACTATCCTTGTGTTGGATTGTGGAGATAAAAGAATGAATGATGATGAAAACAATTCATTAACTTGAGCTAGTTTATGCTTAAGGACAAGCATCGTCTAAGTGTGGGGGGATTTGATAGGGTGCATAATTGTTGTTTTGTTTGTGATACTTCTTCTTAATTTAATGATCTTAAATGCTTAATATTTGAATATTGATTATATTTCATATTTTGTGGATAAGGTGAAGAAGTTTTATCAAATTGGACTCATTATTACTAATTGAGAAGAAGTTTTGAAATTCAAAGATCCAATCGACTTGAGCTCATGAGCTTTTGGATGACAATTGACACAACTATTTTGAAGGGCAGCGTGCACTTGATAAATGGTCTGGGTATTTTTGTAAGCCTGGTGGCGGGCCTAATTTTTTTGGTAGCTCACGTCTCTCTTCCTACCCAAGTTGCACATGTGTTTTTCTTTTCTTTTTTTCCTCTATGGTCCAGCTATTATTTTACTCCATTTGAGCCATAGTGGGCCATTATTTTTGGGTGGAAAAGGCCCAAGTTCTGGACGTGTTTGATTTAAAGGGCAACATGAGATTTAAGGAAGGGTTGGTTGGACATTTTTGGTGTTACGTTTTGGAAGACAAAAGCCTGGTTATTGACCTAATTTTTGGGAAAAAAGAGGTGGGCACTTTTCTTGGTTATAAAAAGCCCAGTAGCTCAACAATAAAAGGGAGGAGAATCTGGGGCCGCAGGAGGAGACTTTTGGTTGAAGGTTGGCTACAACACATTTGGAATTAAAAAGGAGCAGGATGCATATTCATCTGAATTATTTTTGGTCCTTTTATTTTTTTACCTTTGTTGATTATTTTATTAAGTTTTTAATTTACAATGTTTATGGATAGCTAATTTATTATTCCGGTTCAAATTTATTCGAAGTTTTGATTTACCAAGAGTTGTGAGATATAATTAAATTTAATTGTTCATTTAATTATTCTCTATTTATATGTCTTTTGCTTGTGAATTGAAGTTGTTATTTTGATTGATTAATTCAAAGTGCACGTTGTTTTAATTGTCAAAATGATACTTGGTCAATTAGGAATCTAAATCGTAATTGTTTGGGTTTTCTAATATAAGTTACAAATAACATAGTTAATTATAGATTGATTTTTGACTCGTGTTTTGAAGATATATAACCTAATTTAAATAAATCACGCGTGTGAATTTGTTGATTAGAATTAGTCGTCTTTCTAGAGGTTAATGATATTGATAAATTAAATCATACGATCGTATCTAGGGTTGTTTACTGATTAGGGAAATAATCAACGAGCATCTCTTGATTGTCAATAAAGTCAGGAGAAATAGGTTGTTAGATCGTATCAACGACCATAACCAATTTAGAGAACGAGTGAAGGATTTTATTTTTGCATCCATGATCAATTCTGTGAATCAATACTGAGATTATACCTTGAGCTGGATATTTATTTAATTTGATGTTTCAAAAAATTATAATTTCACACTCGTTTACAAATTGATTTTACTTTCAAAATTCAAAAACCCCCATTGTTTTTAATCCATTGTTTTAATTTTTTGAAGAATTAAATATAACCAATCTCTGTGGATTCGATCTTGCTCACCAATATTACAATTTATTTTTATGCGAGCAAGAAAACATTATTATTTGTTGGATTCGACACCCATCAAAAAGTTTTTTTTTTTTATTTACGTATGTACATCATTTTGGCTACGATTTCAACTATATTTGTGTACATGGTCTATTAGTTTTTCAATATTCTATCCTATTTCTTATGACAACTCCTACTTGTGTGGGGGGTGGTGTGGTGTGGTGTTTGTGTTGATTCGAATGTCATTATTATACAATATCTGAAAAGGGAATAGTAGTATACCTTATTCCATTGAATTTGGATTTAAATGCAAGTAAATTTCGTGATGAATCAATGCATCCTGCACGGGAGAATAAATATTCTAATATGAGACTGGACTTGAATATTTGTAATGATGTATTGATTCAAACACAAGCACCATTCAAT
This sequence comes from Ligustrum vulgare, assembly GCA_963555705.1. Taxonomy (NCBI): domain Eukaryota; kingdom Viridiplantae; phylum Streptophyta; class Magnoliopsida; order Lamiales; family Oleaceae; genus Ligustrum; species Ligustrum vulgare. The sequence continues at coordinate 26,173,777 of OY743188.1, forward strand.
GATTTGATTAATTGTAAAGTCATATATCATTCAATTTCCCTATCACATTAGCATTGTAATCTGAAATAATTGTTTCCCATCTCAACAGTGTCATATTGAATTACATTTGTCTACGCTCTGGGGGAGTCACATTGTTATCAGCCGCAAAAGAAGCCGTGTGTCATCATCGTGCATAGCTCCAATCGGACTTAGCCACTCGAATGAACATTCTTTAAGTTTTAAAGGTATTTTATAGTTTCACAAATTTAATTATCTATAGGATTAATATCTTTTAAGGCTAATTAAATATTTAAACTAACATTACTTAAATGGAGTAAGTAATGTTGCATTCAGTACTTCCAAAAATTGTTTTAATTTATCACTTCATTAGTTATCTTTTATAATTTATTGAAAAAAAAATTGTTTTTTTTGGTAAATGTTATAAAATGTTCCAATTAGTTTGTTTATTTTAATTACATATGAAACCATTATTATCTAATTTTTTTTTTAAGACATTTTCAAATAAAATGTTAAAAGTTATAGCATAAGTTTACAATGTGGATTTCAAAACAAAGCAGATTATATAAGAATTTTGTACTTATATTATACTATTTAATAAAATAAAATTTCTAAAAAGATATTTAGAAATCAAAATCATGTCATGCACATTTTAATAAACTCTTTAAATATCTGTGAAGAAATTTAATAGTGGGGTTTAGGCCCACTGACATAAAAGTCCACTGTTCCTGAGATTTATATCCACAAATAAAACGAAACGAATTTTACATACTTAAAATAAAGATATTAGATATTTACCACCATTCTTAAAATCATCAAAACAGAATAAAAAAAAAAAAAAAAGATTTAAATTTAACGGTAATTCAGAATCGTAATGTTTCCTGATATTCCTCACTACAATAATGCAATCTTAATCAGTTATCATCTACTGTGGAAAATCAATTTTTGAATCTAAAAATTTTTGGCATTCATCTCCGTGCTCAGTCACCGTGTCAAAGACTCAAGTTTGAAGGTAAACATTCAGAACTCACAAATCATAATTCATCATCCAGCTTCGTAATCCACCGCTATGAAATTCAACGGAATCCCAACTCCAATGTGGATATGATCTTGCAGAGAACAACGAAATTCAGCTTTGTAATTTGTTTAATTTTGTGTTATAATGTGTAATCATTCATAAAACTCATTCATCGATGTTGATTTGCATTACCATTTCAATCTTTTGGATACAACAGAGCTACTTACTGCTTATGGGTAAGATTCGTTCGACCAAAAAAATTAGGGTCAAATGGCAAAACTTCAATGGGAAAGCATCAGGTACAAATATGTTGAGACATAATCAAAAATCTATTAGCACCCTTCGTAGGCGCATGACTTCTAAAACTGTCCCACTACAGACTAAGTTATGTCTCTCCGATAATTTAGTCATTAGGTAGATATTCAAATTGATAATTATTTACTGGAATAGAATGGCATCAGTGAGAGACATATTGAAATATTCTTCATTAGTATTTATATAATTTTTGAATCATGTTCATGCTGCATATTGAACTACATTCGTATTCCAAAAATGATGATAGTTCTGAATGAATTCATATGTTTTCTGATCTTAAAAAAATGAGTATCAGTTGGAGTTGGGAGTATTATTTTGGGAATTTCGTGATAATGAGTTTTATCGAAGATAGAATTAAAACAACCAAATTCAGGACACTCCATCCTTTTTCTTGTTGGAATACATCTGATCCTATTTTTGATTTTCCATAATTGAGTTTGAAATGGAAATTTACATCCGTTTTTTATGGCTAATACTATTAGTCATCACAGTGTCCAAAGTAGTTTCCATCATTTTGTTTCTCTAGACAATTGCATTTTAAGGGAGTGGTAAGTCAATATTAAAATGATTAGCTCACCGAATTCGTTTTTGGATATTTGGTTAACTTCAAAGATCACAAGATCCAATGTGTTGACTATGAAAATCATATGCAACTGTGTCTGATGCAAGCACAGCCCAGTGACACAATCATATATTTTTGTGAAGTACTTCCATTTTTGTTGTGATCATTTGCCATTAATGCCAGTTTTGTTGTGATCATTTGTTGTGTAAATCATATTTCAATGTTCACATATCACTGACAGTATGATATATTCAAAAGCAACTGAAGTACATATGCACTGACCATATTCTCTGCTAATTAACCGGAGAGTACATATGCACTGACCATCATAATAGTGATGAAATACTAAACACATTGAATATTTCTGACCTGACATAGTGAAATATTCAAGTTGACTATTTTTTCCTACTCCAATGCACTGACCATCAATCACGAGGACTGGTTTCAAGGAAAAGTGAATGTCAAACCATCGGATCTCATTGCTACCACACTTAAGCTGCGACTGACATGTGAACAAAAAATAATGTTTAGGAAAACATGTTTTGGTTGTTTCCTCGACATGCAAGATATTGGGGTAAACTCCCAATTAATCCACCAAGTATTGTTGAGAGAGGTAAATCAACATAACGACCAGGAGATGTGGTTTCGCATAGGAAATGATCTTGTAAAATTTTTCTTGGAAGATTTTTATCGAATTACTGGATTGCGCTGCTCTGGTGATGATAAGTGTACAAACTACCGCTCCAAATATTGCAGGCTGATGTTAGAGTATTTTAGTCACATATCACCAATGATGATGTTTTCAATGTCTTCACTTCCATGTCAGATCAAAACAACTGTGATGTTGTTATAATGGGAATACTCTTCCTTGTCACTCAATTAATGTTTAACACGGCATATGAGAGATTCGTTGATGAACGGTTACTTGTCATAGTCAACTCACCCGACATGAAACTATATCCCTGGGGAAAAGACATCTTTGATTTCACCCTATTATTGCTTAAATCAGCTTTACGCAACAAACGTGCCACTATCGAGTGAGTGGGGCATCTTACAATGAGTTACCGACTCAACGAATTTATTATTGCATTACAGGTTTGGATTTATGAGTTACTTCCCATTCTTGAAGGCAAAATATGTACTAAAGCTGCTAGTCGCCGACCTAGAATTCTCAACTGGACATCAGATATAGAAGGAGATGTACCTCCTGTTCACCTATCCAATGATGTCTTTAGTCGCCCCGATGTAAGTCACAATATCTGTCCTTTATTAAGAGTCATTCTTAAGTAAACACTCCTCATTTTATATACTTTTCTCACTTCAAAATAAATGTTATTTAATTTCTTGAATCATTCATAATATTTTTTTCCACTTTTTACAGAGCTTCGACTTGGGAAGAATGTCCCCTAAGTGGCAGAAGCACTTGATCCCCTGTACACAAAGTTGTAGCAAAAAGCAAACCTACTGGCTCGAAACAAGATGTCATTTTCATCCCGAAGCATCCTCATCAATGACGATGATGATTTCGTATCACCACAAGGTGCATTTCCTGGTCATTCTTTGTGACATGGTGCCAAAGTATTGCATTCATTCTCACAACTTGTAATTCTGGTACCCAAAATTGTTTCTCATGAATCTAATGATTAGTTACATTTGGAATATCTCATTTTATTTATGAACAACAGGAAAACACCAAATATAGATTAATGCATGTCACATAGTCACCTGATCTTTATTTTTTGTATTCCAAACTTACATATATTTTTCCCTTAGCATGTGAAACTACAAAGCTTCAATCATGCTTTCTGGATTACACAATTACTAATAAGATAACTTTGTGCAGGATCTACTAATGCAACAGTACCTATCAGGGACACATTACCTCCTGTACTTCGTTTCTTTGAGAACCAGCAATATTTTGATGCAACACCAACACTATAAATAAATCTGTGCAAGAGGACATTTTGATAGCCATGCCTAAAACTGTTCCGGAACATATGAGTGACATGGCATTATTCCAGGGAAAATAGATTGTGCATGAGTTGGAATCAAGCAACGAAGATTGTGAAGTCGTGCTTGAAGAACACCCCGAACTCAAGACGTACCAATTCCCCAAAATAATGCTCCAAGTTTGTAAAACCTAGCAGTTCATATTCGCCCACCAACACAACACTTCCTTCGACATGTACCGTTGATGTCATTGATGAGGCAATTTATTTAACATCGGGTGTGGGAATAGAAAATGTACCTACATCGTCAAAAAATGACTATCAGGTAATGTATTAACCATTAAGTTTTGGTATTTTTTATAAAAACATAGATTGATTACCTTTTTCAACTCACTAATACTTAGACATTTGTAATTCCATAAACATCTGGGATTAAAAAATCTTGTTATTTGAGGCATATCTATCAAATTCGTTCAACAAATAGTATGTTTTGTCTTGAAGGACAGTGCAATTCATATGAACAAATGATCAAAATGGAGATTTATGATCCCAGCCGCTTTATATCCACTCATCCAATATATTATGATGATTATCACTTTTATTTAGTGATACCTTTATTCCTCTATAAATTGAAGAAATTGATATTCCACAATACATACTAGCAATGATAATCTTCCAATCATGTTCATGGAACTTTTGTATAAGTTATAATTATAATTGTAACATATTCACACTTGCTATGTATTTTCGATTGGCCTAATATTACACATTTATGTGGTTATTATCAGGAAAAGGAAACCCGAACCAGTTTGGACACACTATCCAATTGTGCATCTAAACAGGATCACAGATATGTTGCATCCTCTCTTCCTGGTAGCATTACGAGACGGTCTCAAGGTACCACATATCTTGGGAAAAAGCATCAACCAAGACAGCCAAAGGTATGTGATTATGTTGTGCAACTGATTCTAAAAAAAACAGATTTCAACCTATAACCGTCAATCTGTTTTTATTGGTTCTCCAGGATGCATAAAAAAGGAATGGTAAATATGTAGAACGTCTTGAAAATCTAGTTCATGAACACGCGAAGTTAGCTGATGATAACTTCCTAGTGAAGCTTAAAATGTAACAACTAATGAGTTATGTCAACAGCCAGATTCACGAGGCGTTGCAATGCATTAAACTAATGTCTACATCCAAGCAGGTTTAAGGTGCTTCTTCAGTGCTTACACCTGACATCAGGTCTAGAAATGCAGATGTATGTCTTTAGCTGAAATACATGTTCCACAAATATTACTAACCTTGCTATTCCCAGGCAAATAACTATACATGTTCACTTTACTATTTTATACTAATCCAACAATCAAGGAATATCTTAAAGCGATGGGGACAATGTCTTTCAATTGAAGAAGATTATCTGGCTATTCGCATAGCATCTAATATTGGATCTTAATAAATATTTGGCTAGTCTTTCCTATCTATATCTGATTGAGTTTTTTCAAACAAGGATGTGTCACGAGCAACGGAAATATTAATAGACAAAACATGGGTAGGTTGAATGGAGGACTTAACCATTCCATTAAACATGTTGAGATCGCCAAATCAATTCTTCCTCACTCGAAGGCTGAAGATGCAGTGCTATTTGGAGTTAGACATGAATGTGTCCCCCCCTGCGAAGCCAGAAATCTGTGAGGGTGATCCATTAAAGTCCTACTGATATAGATATATCTTTGTGTACACCATGCATTGAATGTTGTTGGACATTCTAACGTTTCATTATTTTTCACGAATTTAGTTTCTTACACCTAACGGGGTGATGTCTAAACACATCGATAACCATGTTAATTTTATATTATTGGTATTTCCTATTTTTCACAAATGTGTAATTTAAGAAAACTTGATTTAATTACTAAATAAGAGTATTTAGTATTTTATTTAAGTTTAATTAAATTATGCAAATATTTCTTGAAAAATATATCACTCATTTTCGAAATTCATGATATTATTGGAAAGATTATGATCAAGAAATATTGGTTTGATTGGGATGTTAATCTCGAATTCTTGATCTTGATATTTCATGATTTTGGTAAAGTTCTTGATAATATATTTTGTGATTATTCTTGACACTCAAGCTTATCTATAAATATGCTAAGTCTCATCTTGATAAGGGTCGAGCTTATCTACACAAGGTAAGATTGTTTGGACGAAAATCTTGGTTGTGAAAATCCTTGTGTAGGCCGAAAATATGGTGCTAATATTTGAGATCCTATTTTATGGTAAGATCTTTTAAAATTTATTATTATCATTGTTTATGGTAAGATTTATTTAAGGATAATTATCTTACCTTTTACTAATTATCTCTACTGTATTTTGCAGGAATTAGAGATCTTGTGTAATAAGGAAACTTGGAAGTCAAGTAACCTAATTGCACTTTAAATAGAAGAAAAATGGGATGTTTTTCTTAAGACGTGAAAAGATATAAAGTTCGTGTGGAGCTTATCAATATACATGTCCACTTTAGAAGTCTTGAAGCTTTATTTTCGTGTGTTGCAAAAATAATTAAAGCTGCAATTGTGCTGTGGCTTCAATACTCCAGGAGGAGGATTCAATCACTTAGAGAAGGAAAGAATTTTAGCGTGAAGATCAAATGGGAGGTTTGTATCAAGATCTAATGGGAGTTCGTGTTGCTGAAAAGTGTTGTAGAGTCAAAGAAAACTACTGAAGAATGGTGGGACGCCAGTTCACATTACATGCCACAGAAGGATCAGGGAGTGATCTATTTCTTAGATGTTTGATAAAGTCTATGCGTAGATTTATCCTGTAGTTTAGATTGATCTGTATAAACTCTTTCCTTATATAGTGATTGGTTTTTGTTCGCAGGATGCGAACCGTGAGTAGGACTTCTGTTGATGAACGTTGTTGGACTTCTGTTCTTGAAGGACACACAGCACCCATTGTCACTGCTGGAGGTGTTGTTACAGCTATAGCTAGAAGCGCTTATACTACAGATGAATTAACTAATGCAAATTGGAATTCTAAGGCACTTAACGTTATTGTTTCTTTTGTTGATCTAGGTCAATTCAGACTAATCTCCTCTTTAAGGACCGCCAAGGAAGCATGGGATGCTTTGAGGATAGCAAACGAAGGAACCAATGCTGTCAAAACCTCCAAGCTGCAGATGATCACTCTAGAGTTTGAACAACTATCTATGGATGAGAAAGAAGACTTCAAAAGCTTCTATGCCAGATTGAGTGATCTTACCATCTCAACTGAAGCTCTTGGGAAAACCTATTCAAATGAGCAGATTGTACAAAAAAATCCTTAGATCTTTACCAGACAGGTTCCATGCAAAAGTAATAGCAATTGAAGAAAGCAAGGATCTTTCAACCATGCTAGTTGAGGAACTTGTAGGGTCATTGATGACCTATGAGTTAAATCTGGCCCGAAGAAAGAAAGAAAAATCACCAGGGATTGCCTTCAAGATGAACAGTGCAAATCCAGACGACTCTGGCGAGACTGATGAAGATGAAAATTTCGTACTTCTCACCAGAAAATTTAAAAGGTTCCTCAAGGGCAAACAAAAAGAAAGGTTAACAAATCTTCTAGGTCAGAATCAAAAAACACAAAAACAATGGAGGAAAAATAATTTCTATCCAAAAAATAATATTAACTCGTCTGAAGGAAAGCCTCGGAGTCGAATTCAATGCAGAGAATGTGAATGATATGGACACATAGCAGCTGATTGTCCCAATACTCAAAAGAAGACCAAGGGAAGGAAGGCCATGAATGCTACATGGAGTGATGGAGACTCAGATGAATCTGAATCTGAATCAGACAACAGCAATTCCGAAAAACAGGTAACTACCCCTACTGCTTTACAGCTGTCTGGTACTGAATCTGGTAACTCTTCTTATGTAGATGAATTCGGACCAAACACTGAAAACTTGAGAAAGGATCTTCAAGATGCAGAAGATAAGATTCAACTGTTGTAGGCCTTCGCTGAGCACAGCAGGGAACGACAACTGGATTTATCTGCAGTCTTAGATGATGAACAAAATGAGGTAAGCAGGTTAAGTTCAGAACTTGCTAGAGCAAAAGACAAAATCAAGAACCTGGCACTTGGATCCATCCAGCTTGATGAAATCCTGAACAGTGGCAGACCTGTCATCCTAAAAACATGTCTTGGATATGAAGGTAAAGGTAAAAATCATGACCATAAAACAAACTTTGTAAGAGAATCTGGATACAGGTACATGGAACAGAATATAAATCATACAGATGCATCTACCTCTCATCATCATCAATACAATGTGGCTGGGACTCAAAACTCACATCCAGCCAGGAACTATACAAGAAGACAATTTTAGTCGAATATGTAAAAGCCAGATGAGTCTATCCATCAGAACAGAAGGAAATTCCAACCTCGACAGAGTCGGCAGGATACATCTGTTTTCTAGGTATTCTGTAATTTTTATGCTAAATCTGGTCATAATGTATTTAGGTGTCATGAGTACTTGAAGTTAATCAATTCACACAAAAGAAGACTTGTTTCTAGACAAGAAAAGAAAATTGGAACGAATGCTTATGTAGTTCAATTATCTTTGAGTGCTTTGATTCCTAGCACATGGTATTTTGATAGTGGATGTTATAGACACATGACAGGTGATCTCTCTCTACTAACACATTTTGAAAAAAGCGAAACATTTGCTGTTACATTTGGTGATGGCCAAAAGGGAAAAATAGATGGATCTGGTATCATCAACATCAACGGATTGCCTACATTAACAAATGTCTTATATGTTATAGGGCTTAAGGGAAATTTGATCAGTGTAGGACAATTGTGTGATGATAACTTGCTTGTCATGTTTTCGAAAGAATATTGCAAGGTTTTAAGTTGTGACAAGCAGTCTAACCCTTTAGAAAGTGTTTTGTTTAAGGGAGTTAGATCTAGAGATAAATGCTATACACTTGAAAGTCACATAACTTGCAATTCTATTAAGACCAAAATTGAGAAACTGTGGCATAACAGATTAGGGCATCTAAACTACCATGATCTCATGAAGCTAACCAAACTACAGGCTGTGAGAGGCTTACCCAGCATAAACAATGTTCCAGATGAAATCTGTGGTGAATGTCAAAAGAGTAAGCAAATCAAAAGTCCACACAATTCAAGTACATCTATTAATACCTCTCATATACTTGAACTAATTCACATGGATTTGATGGGTCCTATCCAAAAGGAAAGTATTGGTGACAAGAGATATATTTATGTGTATGTTGATGATTTCTCCAGATACACTTGGGTCATGTTTATTCGGGATAAATCCGATACCTTTGACAATTTTGCTAATCTTTTTCAGAAATTGAGCAATGAAAAGGCAAACGAACAGGTAAGAGTCAAAAGGATCAGAAGTGATCATGGAAGAGAGTTTGAAAACTTTGAGTTTGCTGATTTTTGTATCTAATATGAGATCAAGCATGAGTACTCGTCCCCAAAGACTCCTCAACAGAATGGAGTGGTGGAAAGGAAAAATAGAACTCTACAAGAAATGGCTCGTGTCATGCTAAACAACAACAAATTGCCCATGAAATTTTAGGCAGAAGTCATAAACGCTGCTTGTTATATTGTCAATAGAGTCATGCTTAGATCTGGAACAAACCAAACTGCATATGAAATTTGGAAGGGTAGAAAACCTAGGTTTGATTACTTTCATGCCTTTGGAAGTAAATGCTACATTTTAAAAGATAGAGAACACCTAGGAAAATTTGACTCAAAATTGGATGATGGAATATTTTTGGGTTATACTGAAAATAGTAGGGCCTATAGAGTTTACAATCCTAGAACCCAAACCGTTCTTGAGTCAATTAATGTGAAAGTGGATGATACTAATTGTGTAAATTCGGATTTACAGGTAACAAATGGTGATCAACTGGAAATTCCACCAAAAGAAAAAGCTGGAAACGAAAAATCAGAAGAAGAAGAACACCAAGCTGGAAGTCTCAATGATACTGAAGAATCCGATCAGGATGAGTCTGGGCACCCAGTAATATCTGCAGATCGAGACGAATCTGATTACCCAGATACACCTGATATTGCAGAATCAGAAGCATCGAGACTACCACCTACTAGGATCCATAAGGCTCATCCACTTGATAAAATTCTCGCTGATATGTCTAAGAGAAATGTGACCAGAAGAAAATTTGTTGAGATGGGTAACATCTGTCATATGTCTCAAATTGAGCCAAAAAATATCAACGAAGTTTTGACAGATGAACACTGGGCATAGACTATGCAGGAGGAGCTTAACCAATTTGAAAGAAATAATGTCTGGGAGCTGGTTCCACGTCCTAAAGAAGGTAATGTAATTGGAACCAAATAGAGTTTCAAGAATAAGTCAAATGAACAAGGAAATGTGGTAAGAAATAAAGCCAGACTTGTTGCTCAAGGCTATACACAGATTGAAGGGATAGATTTTGACAAAACATTTGCTCCGGTAGCCAGACTGGAATCCATCAGACTGTTGCTAGCTGTGTCCTGCTACATCAAATTCAGACTATTTCAGATAGATGTCAAAAGTGCCTTTCTGAATGGTGTGCTTAATGAAGAAGCTTATGTGGAGCAGCCCCAAGGATTCACAGATCCATCTCACCCGGATTATGTCTTTAGACTCAAAAAGGCGTTATATGGGTTGAAACAAGCCCTCAGAGCTTGGTATGAAAGGCTCACATCATTCTTACTAAGCAACGGATACAAAAGGGGAGGAACTGATAAAACTCTTTTCATTAAGCATCTAAATCCTGGACTAACTATAGCTCAGATACATGTTGATAACATAATATTTGGGTCTACATCTATTTCCAAAATTAATGAATTTATAAATACAATGAAAAGAGAATTTGAAATGAGTATGGTTGGTGAGCTAACAGTTTTTCTTGGTTTGCAGGTACAGCAGGATGAATCTGGCATATTCATATCTCAAGCAAAGTACACTAAAAATCTGGTGAAGAAATTCGGACTTGAAGATGCAAAGGCAATGAGAACTCCCACGGAAACTACTCTAAAACTTTCAAAGGATGACAGTGGTAAGGATGTAGATCCATCCCTTTACAGAAGCATGATTGGAAGTCTTCTGTACCTTACTGCCAGTAGGCCAGATATATCCTTTAGTGTTGGAGTTTGTGCAAGATAATAAGCCAAACCTAAGGAATCTCATGTTACTGCTGTGAAAAGAATAATCAAATATGTAAGTGGTACGTTGAATTACAGAATTTGTTTTACAAGAGATACCACTGCCCATCTTGCAGGTTTTTCAGATGCAGACTGGGCTGGGAATGTGGATGGTCGAAAGAGTACATCTGGAGGATGTTTCTACATTGGGAACAATTTGGTGGCACGGCTAAGTAGAAAACAAAATTCAGTGTCACTTTCCACAGCCGAAGCTGAGTATATAGCAGCTGGCAGTTGCTGTACACAACTCCTTTGGATGAATCAAATGTTGGAGGACTATGGATCAGACACCACTTCATCAGAGAATTGGTGGAATAAAAGATTATCAATCTGGAGCACATACAAACTGATCTACAGCTGGCAGATTTTTTTACTAAGGCCTTCGATACTGTCAAATTTGAAAGCCTTAGGAAACAAATTGGAGTATCACCTCCTTCTGAATAGGAACATGCATATTTCATTAAAAAAAAAACTACATTTTTTTTTCTTTTTACATTTTGGTTAACTTATCCTATTCTTATATTAAGTAGATCATGTTTTTGCTTGCAGAAATATCTGAGTGCTTGTGGTTGATAACGAGACAGATATATCTGGCTAATAGCAGTCAACATGTCTCCAGATGAATCTAACTAGCACTCAAATCTAGACAATCCTAAAGATAAGTCACTGCTGTCTATGTCATATGGTTATTACTGGATGAGATTTCATATTCTGTGTGTAGACCTATGATCTAAATCTTGCTTATAGCATTGCACACATTTTTCTTATTATCCAAGGGCAGGGCTAGTGGAAAAGAAGGCTGCCTATCCAAGCCAAGTTCATACCCTTTAGCTTCAAAATACGATGAATTGAGATAAATGTGGTAATATTATAGAAGTAAGGGGAAAACCTAGTAAGATAACTTTTGGGGATTGTATGAATCTACCAATCCAAGCCAAGTTCATACCCTTCTTCTAACCTAAAGGGGAACATACTGTAAGATAACTTCTGGGGATTGTGTGAAGCTGTTTCCACCTCCAAAAGACATTGCCATACTATAGAAAAAGTCAGCAAGCCGGATTTGAGAAAATGCACTTCTATTAGAATTTGATCGGTCTTATTGTGCATTACTGTGATAAATCGATAAGCCAGGGCAATCATATGATTTTTGATAGTATGTGGATGACTAAGGATTGCTCGGATCACACACGCACATTAATCAACTTATTTATGTACGTGGTGGATTGTATACTGTAAGATGTATCTGACTCAACAGATGTCAACAAGTGCTCAAACGTGTCTCAGGTATCCAGATGCATTTAGATTTTTCTTATTCACGAATTTTTAGATTTTATTCTGAAAATCTTTATTTTTAAGGCAGTATATCGTGGGCTAATATGTGCAAATCTTCCAGAACAAGTCAGTTGATTGTGGAACCCAATTTTGGTAATTTAATTGTTTCCTAATTTTCAACAGATTCTGTTTCTATGTTTATCTATTTTTAAGGAAAGAAGTTGACAAGAATCAGGATTCTCCAGTTACCATAATAAAGACCAATTCCTTTTATATGAGAATCCCTCTTTAATCCAAAAACTCTCACACTTCTTCTAAAAACCTCACGTGCCAAGTTCCAAAAACCCCAAACTCTCTCATCAAAACCCTAACTTCCGTCTTCATCTCTCTCAAATTCTAAATCCCTTCAGACATGGCCAGAAGCAAACAAGCCAGAAGGAGGAGAGTCACCAGAGGCGGTGGAGCATCGTCTGCACCAAACCCATATGAGATGGGAACTCTAAGCGCTGGGGCCATTGTACCTGCACCGCCCTCGGCACCAGCCCAACGCTAACTCGCTCTCTACCGCCAGTACTACTCCAACACCTGCTCTTCTCATGGCCAAAATAGGTCGGAGCATGCCTATAATTCCACAAAACATGGGCGTAAATTTGGCACCCATTTCAGGTAATCTTGGCTAAAGTCATCTTTCTCCCTTGGATATTCGCAGTGAGGTGTAGGGAGCAAGTAAACTTGTAACTAAGAAAAGGGCAAAGGATGCGAAATTTGTGGAAGAAGAAGGTAGCGACGAATCTAGTGAAACAGAATCTGGTGATGAAAAGGAAAAAACCGGAGGAGCAGGAAGAGTCTGGGGAGGATGAAAAATCTGAGGAAGACAAGGAAGCAGAAGAATCTGGGTATGAAGCACCACCAAAGATCCAGAGGAATCTGAGGATGAAGACGAGTCTGAGCAATCGGAAGAAGAGACTGAAAAGGAGGTTGTAATCCCAGACAGAAAGGGAAAACAAAAAGCAGAAGCCACTACGAATTCGAAGAAGAAAAAGGGTGACACAGCTACGAATCTAGTGAGATCCAAGTTTGATGTATCTTCATTCGTATGCACCCCTATGCAGACAGCAAGAGGTATGTTTACCCCATTCAATTTCAAATTTTGGTCGTCTGAGGCATACACTGATTTCCAAAATCATATTTTGGGTAAACGGTTGCATTATGAATCTAGAGTGACTATAGGCGAATTTGATGATTTTGAAATAGATGAGATTGTGTCACACTTTGGGTTGAAGAAATTGGCTGAGTGTAAAGGGGAAACTAATGAGACCTAGGTCAAGGAATTTTATGCCTATATCCCTATTGACTATAACTCCAAAAAAAAGTCTTTTTACCGCTTCACTTTTTGTTAGGGGACTGATGCGTGTCGTAATGCACCAAAATAATAATTAAATTCCTTGTTCACTATTACTAAGAATATAGCAGTGGAAGCAAGGGTCGATCCCACGAGGAACGGGAACTAACTTAGTGTTATGTCAATTAGAATCGTAAAGGGGGGTTTTGAGTTGAAAATTGCAATTAATCTAAATAATCAAATAAAGATGTAAAATAGCTGGAATAAAAATCAAATAATAAAGAATCCTAGTTCTCAAGTTCGGTTGTGTCCTATCATAATATTGTCATTCCCCAAGCAACGCATGTACTATTTCCTTTGTTTTATTTATCACCAGGAATAATCAAAAAGCTCTAATTAATCCAATTCTTCCTTAATAATAATCAATTAGAATTAGTTCTCCAATCAATTTAGAGTGAATGAACAACCTAGAATAAGCTCCCTAGATTTAATTCATTAACTATGTGGAAACAAGAAGAATTAGGTGAACTAAATTATCAATTACATATGCTCGAATTGATTAATCTAGATTGGATTTTCATATGGAAATATAAAATTACCAATTGCTACTATGATTTGGATAACAAGACAAATACGAATCCAATTACCCAAATTAGCAAACATCAACACAATAATTAAAAGACAAGGCCTTAATCAATTAATAAATTGTCTTGACGAAATTAATGTTCATGAGAAATCCAATAAATAAAATATAAAAAAAACAAGAACTACGTTACGAGTTTGAGGAATGAATAATAGAATAATATGAACACAACGTCCCCCTTGAACTAGGTTGAGAAGATTAGCCACGCATTGCCATGAAGAATTCCCCAAAAATATTGTCTTGATTAACCTTGATTTTGCCCGGAATTTCTTCTCTTCAAACCTTGATATTGGAGGCTTTCAAAATATTTTTCTCTCCTTTTTCTTGTCATGAACTTCCCTATTTATAGCCTCAATTTCGTGCCCTAGCTTTGGGAGCAAGAAATTGAAAAATATGGAAAGAATGGAAAGAAGGAAATTTTTGAATTTAATATTTACGGCCGTAAAGATTATTTTACGGCCGTGATTGAGTCTCTGCTGATTTTGTATCTTTTGAAGGTTACGGCCGTGACATGTACCTTTACGGCCGTAACTGTGTTTCTGCACATTTTTCATTCTTTGAAGGTTACGGCCGTAAATATGTTTCTTACGGCCGTAACATCTTTTCTGCTTAATTTTGTCTGTTTCAATCACGCACTTACGGCCGTGAGGATTTTTGCTTGCGGCCGTAAAGGTATTTTCACCTAAGTCCCCAAACTTCAGTTTTTAGTGCAATTTGGTCCTTTTTTCTTCTTTTCTCCTCTTTTAGGATCCTATACAACATAAAACATAAAATGCATTAATAATACTTAGATAGAATCATATTATGGTATATTCAAGGGCATAAGTGCATAAAATAAACGTGAATATAACACTTATCAAATCCCCCCACGCTTGAACCATTGTTCGTCCTCGAACAAAGATTCAACAAGAAAGAAATAGGACTCAAACCACATATTACAATTTAGAGACTTGAGGTTGCAACCCACTTTTCCTTAACAAAAAAAATTTGTTCCATTGCATGATCGGATTGTGTTAGTGTGTGCTAGAGACGCAACGCCCTTTACTTCCCAACCCAATCATGGCTCGTTATGGTTTATTTCCTTTCACCTCTCGTGTTCACTCACCTCCCAACCATTATTGAGTGGCTACAAGAAAAATAGTTTCGCCCAATTTTAGAGGAACTCATTTGCGTAATCCGAGTTATTCATGATGTGAATTCAGTCAACACAGTACCCCCGACCACATTCTTACCACCAACCCTAGACCAAGCAATTCAAACCACTCATAAGTAAATGTAATGGGAGTTAACACCCTCACAAGATGTTCCTCCTTTCGCACAAAGTGTATAAGGTGTTGAATTTTTCGCTCAGTTCTCTGCATGGATAAGTCCGTACCACAGATTGCCTAACTGTCATAACCGGAGCCAACAATAACACAAGTGCAAAGCGAAGGTCTTTATTTGGTTGTAACGGGGCTTCGGGTCAGGTAGGATAAAAGGGTATATTTAGGCTGAGTCGAGAAGGAACTTCGCAACTAAGTCGATTCAAAATAACATCACTTCCTTCACTCTTATTATGAACTTTATTGTTTCCCACTATCCAACTTTATCCACACTTGACTAACTTCCTTTTCATTGATTTTTTTTCTCTTTTTTTTTTTCAAGCTTTTTTTTTTTTTTTTTTTCGAGTATAGACTTTAACTTAGGAAGTCATCAATTTGCACAAGATAGAATTAAATTCCCCTGACTTCAGTCCATTATACAACCATCGCCCAACACAAGATAACCATCTCCACTAAATTAGACTTAAACCATAGCACAATCCTCAATCAACAAAAGCTTGCGAATCCCTTCTCAATGGGTTCAAAACAGAGATAATGCAAAAGAAAGGGTATTCGTGGCTTGTAGCGTGGCATAAAAATTCAAAGAAAGGCTAAGGCTCAAAAGGCTTCTATTGGTCCATGTAGCAAGGTAAGCTCTTTTAGCAAGTCAAATTTGGTTTAACCTATTGCCTTTGCTATAATTTGCACTTGAATCAAGAAGCTACAACGGCATGCACAAGAAAGCACATCCAAGCATAACTCAACCATGCAGGACACACATCAAAGAATTACGAGCTTATAAGTATTGAAAATAGCTCTTAGGTTCAAAAGCTCACAAATTATGGTTTTCATGTGTTTCTCCCATCCAATTATGAGTTATAGGTCATTGCTTGATCTACATTCCAATCTAAGTCCATTGGTCGAGGGTAACGGTTGAAAGCATTCAAACCATTACTACTCACAGAGGTATAATAATTTGGGACATTCAAGGTTATATATGAAAGGGTAATCTGTCTATTGTAGGTCGGGTTAACTTGGTTATAAGTATTTGACAATTTTACTTTTCATTTCCAACCTATTGACGAAGTATTGGACGAGATGATCTCTATGTGCTCAATTTATATCCAATTATGCAATGATATACAAAAAAATGCACCAAAAGTGAGGTTGCTCCCTATCAAAGTATGGTTAAGGATCTAAGTAGCATAGATAGGTAGCAAAAACAGCTAACGGGATCAAAATACCTTTTAAAAATTCGATTACAGAGAGAAATTGAATTAGATAAGCTTACAATCAAATCAATCCCCCCCACTTAGACAATTCAATGTCCTCATTGAAGAAGGACAACAATAAAAGGGAAAGCAATAAAAGGGGAAAGAAAAAGGAAGAAACTCCCTCGGGCTATTGTGGAGGTTGATCGTCTCGAGCTCTCTGCAATTTCCGAATCTGATCCCGAATGGCCCGCTGCTCCTCTAGTAGAAGCTGTTGATCTTCTTGCATAGCGTTCAGCTGGGTTTGGAAGGCTTGCATCATGCCCAGCATCTGAAGCTCAAAAGGGGTAGGAGCATTAGGATGTTGAGGCGCTTCCCGGGCTGCGGGCTCCTCGGCGCCCTGATCACCATCGGAGTCCCCTGATTCATCATCTCCGTGACCCCGCTTCGCAACGATCTGCCTGCGAGCATTCTCCAAACTCGCCTTCGTGAGGCGATTCCCGTGCCCCAAGGTGTCGTCACTTACCGCAGCGGGAACTCTTTGAGCCCGACATAAGGCGGTGATTAAACAAGGGAACGGCATACCTCGCTTCTGTGGTATCAAGCTGGCGTAAGTAGATATCGTATCAAAGATGTGCTGCCCCAAGTCAAACTTGATCCCCATGGTAATGGCGTAGTAGACCCGGAGGTAGCGAACAGATATTGTAGTGAGGCTAGTGGATGGGAAGAGACTCCCCGACCCCCACTGGTGCAGGTACCAGGCGTCCCGCTGTAGATCCCGATTTTTGTAGTGCGGAAGGATGACAGTCAGGGAGTCATGGTGTTCGGGCTTCAAAGCCCAACGGAGCACCTCTTGGTCCGGAAAGAAGACACCCGCATTAGACGACATGGGGACCGACCCAGTGCTATTTAACCCCAAATAGTTATCCACCACTTCCTTATCAAATTGGATTCTCTTCCCCGCAACTCTAGTGTGGTGAAAGTCAAGGGAGCCCTCGTCACCAATGTCTTTGTTGAACTGGGTATAGAATTTGTACACCAGCGGGGGGTTCCCAAACGGTAAATCACTCACGAATCTGACCCATCCAAATTCGACGAAGCGGGCCCAAAACTGTCGCGGGGCAATGATGGTGTCAGCGCCCCTCCATTCCTGAAAGTCTTCTGGGAGGAAAAGGCGTTCCTTAATACACAGTTTAGACTGGGGCTTCTCCTGGCGGGGCACAGCCGAGGACTCCCCTGCCACTTGCTTTCCTTTCTTAGTCGGTGGGGCCATAGAAAATCCTTGGGGAACTTGTGAGGAAGAAGGAAAGTGAAGGATGGGTGCAATTGGGATACTTGAAGAGCGAAAATGAGGCGTATAAATGGAAAGAGAGTGCGAAGAAGAGGGGGAGAGGGAGAGTTATGCGCGAGGTCCCTTCGTTTGCTGTTATTAAAAATTTGAAAAACAAGACTTACGGCCGTAAAGGTATGACTTACGGCCGTAAGTCACATTCTGAAAAAAATTAAAGGGGACCATTTAGGCCGTAAATATATTTTTACGGCCGTAATAAGGCTTCTGCATAAAAAGAATGAAATGGAGTTACGGCCGTAAAATATTAAATTACGGCCGTAAAGAGGCCACTGGAAATTTATAATTAATTTTTTTTTTTTTTTTTTTTTGAAATGACTAGAGAAACTAAGATAAACCAAAATGAAAATATGAAAATAAAAAGTTGAGGAGATAAAGAAACTCCCCTCTCGGGTAGCCTCCCGAGCAGCGCCTTTGTTTACTGTCGTTGGCTCGACTGAGTCCGTGCGAGACTATTGCCCGTTGTTGGCGTTTTCCAATGCAATCACCTCAAAGTTCTCGGTTTGGAACCCCTCGTATTAGGGCTTGAGGCGGTGTCCATTAACCTTGAACGTTTTATCAGTTTTCAAGCTTTTGATCTCGACTGCACCATGGGGAGAAACATTAATAACGACAAAAGGTCCAACCCAACGAGAACGAAGCTTACCTGGATGAAGCTTGAGCCGAGAGTGAAACAAAAGAACTTTCTGGCCCTCACTAAAACTTTTTCGAGAAATGCGTTGATCATGGAAGGCTTTTGTCCGATCTTTATAAATCATGGCATTCTCGTAGGCCTCATTTCGGATCTCGTCGAGTTCTTGCAATTGAAGCTTCCTATGATCTCCCGCTACTCCCCAGTCCATGTAGCATTGCTTAATGGCCCAGTAAGCTTTGTGCTCGAGTTCCACAGGTAGGTGGCACGGTTTTCCAAACACCAATCGGTTTGGGGACATACCAATCGGCTTCTTGTAAGCGGTTCTATAAGCCCATAATGCATCTTCCAGTCTGATACTCCAATCCTTGCGGTCTGGCCGAACCGTTTTCTCGAGTATAGACTTAACTTCCCTGTTTGAAATTTCTGCCTGCCCACTGGTTTGGGGGTGATATGCGGTGGAGACTCGGTGCAACACTCCATATTTCTTTAGTAGTGCCTCAATGGTGCGGTTGCAAAAGTGTGTTCCCCTATCACTGATCATTGCCCGAGGTATACTGAACCTGCTAAAAATGTTAGCCTTTACAAAATTTGCAACAACCTTAGAGTCATTAGTACGGGTGGCTTTGGCTTCCACCCATTTGGAAACATAATCAACAGCTAACAAGATGTAATTGCAACCAAAAGATGGGGGAAAGGGACCCATGAAGTCAATGCCCCAAACATCAAAAATTTCACATACAATTATGGGATTCTGGGGCATTTGATCTCGTTGGGATAGATTACCTGTTCTTTGGCAATTGTCGCAAGACTTACAGAATATGTAGGCGTCTTTGAATATGGTGGGCCAAAAGAAACCACTATCCAATACCTTTTGTGCGGTCCGTCTTGGTCCAAAGTGGCCCCCACATGCGTAGGAATGGCAGAAGGTAAGGATTGATTTGTGTTCTGATCCGGGCACGCACCTCCGAATGATTTGATCGGGGCATCTCTTCCACAAGTATGGATCATCCCAAATGTAGTATTTGGCGTCACTCCTCATTTTATGCTTCTTTGCCTGCGAAAAATGGGTTGGCATTAGTTTAGAAGTTATATAATTTACTAGGTCAGCATACCATGGGAGGTTCGCTTCAGTCGGGAATAAGCTTTCGTCCGGAAAAGCTTCACGCAGGGGTAGGTCGTCCTCGGCTCTCACTACCCTGCTAAGATAGTCGGCCACTACATTTTCCGATCCTGCTTTATCCTTTATTTCCAAGTCAAACTCTTGTAGTAAGAGTATCCATCGGATGATTCTCGGTTTTGCATCCTTTTTCACAAATAAGTGCCTCAAAGCTGCATGATCTGTAAAAATAATAACTTTAGAAACCAATAAATATGATCGAAATTTTTCTAAAGAAAATACCACAGATAAAAGTTCCTTTTCAGTAGTGGTATAGTTTGATTGGGCCTGATTCAATGTTCGAGAAGCATAGTAGATCACATGGGGTGCTCTCCCGACCCGTTGTCCTAAAACCGCCCCCACGGCATAGTCACTGGCATCGCACATTATTTCGAATGGAAGATCCCAGTTAGGTGGTTGGATAATGGGTGGTGTAGTCAACCGCTCCTTTAATTGGTTAAAGGCCTTTTTGCACAGATCATTGAACTCAAATGGCACGTCGTTTTGCAACAAATTACACAGTGGGGATGCAATTTTTGAGAAGTCTTTTATGAACCTGCGATAAAAACCTGCGTGGCCAAGAAAAGATCGTATATCCCGCACATTTTCGGGGTAAGGTAATGCAGATATGAGGTCTACCTTAGCCTTATCGACTTCTATTCCTTTTATGGACACTATATGACCCAATACTATCCTTTGATCCACCATAAAATGACATTTTTCCCAGTTTAAGACCAAGTTAGTGTCAATGCATCGTTTTAAAATCAATGTTAGATTATCTAGACATGCATCAAATGAATCACCCCACACACTAAAGTCATCCATGAACACTTCAATAATTTTTCCTGTTGTAGCAACCAAGAATTTTTACGCGATTAATAATTATTTTAATAGAAAATCGTGTCGCTACTATTTCACCCATTTTTATTAAGTTAACGCAGCGACGTATTCGTATAGCCAAGTCAAGAAATAATCGAGATCGTTAGATTTTAAATTAAATTCCGAATTTCTAAAAATATCTCCATTTTCTTGATTTAAAGTATATTAAGTCCAAATACTTAATTCAATGTTATCCCAATATTTATTTATACAAAAATTACTTTTATTATTTAAATTAAGAAAATATATGCAAGCATGAGAGGTTCCATTATATGTAATCATGAAGAGCATAATATTTTTATGAAAATGTTTGGATCATTGCTATGAAATCAATCTCACAAGATTGTTATGGGTTCCATATGATATGTTTATGATTATGCTAAGGGGACCGGAGTTTAGTAGCGCTACACATAAGAATTCTTGCCATTTAAGTTCGGTAAAATTCTTGTGTCTCCCTATGTTTATGAGTATTTCGATCCTATCCTATGTTATGATGAAAATGATCCATATGCTTTCAAAAGAAAATTTATGCTTGGTATACTTACTGGGATTTTATAAATCTCACTCCACGATATTTACCATTTTCAGATAATTGAAGGTTCGAGGCGGTCAACATGGAAGTGGCAAAAGTGGTTAAGATTGATGAGATAATTATGTTGAACTTTATGTAAGAAAATTATGTTCTATTTTTATTCACAAATAAAATTATGGGATTCTAATTATTCTTTTGAATAATTTTACATTACTATTTAAGTCTCGATAATATGATATGAGTCACTTTTAGTGGCACTCGAATGGTCGAGAATTCGGGTCGTCACACCTGTGTATTCAGAAAAAATGCTCATCATACAACGTTGAAACGTCGCAGGAGCATTACACAAACCAAAAGGCATGCACCTATAAGCATAAGTGCCAAATGGACAAGTAAATGTGGTTTTTTCTTGATCCTCGGGTGTTATGGCAATTTGAAAATAACCAGAAAAACCATCTAAGAAACAATAATGGGAATGACCCGCTAATTTTTCTAACATTTGATCGATAAAGGGAAGGGGAAAATGATCTTTTCGAGTGTCGGCATTTACCTTCCTATAGTCGATGCATACTCGATACCCGGATTGCACCCTAGTTGGTACA
Organism: Ligustrum vulgare; assembly: GCA_963555705.1. Lineage (NCBI taxonomy): Eukaryota > Viridiplantae > Streptophyta > Magnoliopsida > Lamiales > Oleaceae > Ligustrum > Ligustrum vulgare. Next base: position 26,195,766 of record OY743188.1, read on the forward strand.
AGCTCGCCATCTTTGTTTTCCACCACTGTCACTCCAGATTTCTTGGGCACCACTTGCACTGGACTGATCCATTTGCTGTCTGAAATTGGGTAAATCATTCCTGCTCCCAACAGCTTTAAGATCTCCTTTTTCACCACGTCCATCATTTTCGGATTGAGTCTTCGTTGAGCTTGCCTTGATGGTTGAGCTCCTTCCTCAAGCAATATCCGGTGCATACAGATCGATGGACTGATTCCTTTGATATCTGTAATTATCCATCCAATTGCTTCTTTATGCTCCCGAAGAACCCGAACCAGCTTATCTTCTTCCACTTTGGTGAGGTTGGATGAAACGATTACCGGGAGTGTTTCTCCATCACCAAGAAATGCATACTTCAAATGGGCTGGTAGGGTTTTCATTTCCACTACGGGTGCCTGCAAGACAGAGGGTAGCAATTTGTTAGGATAGTCTGTCAATTGGATTGTTTTAATAGTGTACCTGTGCGGCACGGGTTCCAAAGAGTCAAGTGCAACGATTTCATTTTGCAGTTCCCTGCTCATCCCCACATCATCGTTATCAATTTGACTCAATGATTCAGAAATAGCTGTTTCTAGTACGTCCCTGCAATTTAGTTCAAATACTTTCTGCACAGTAGGGGTAATTATGTCAATAAAATATGTAGCATAAATATCATTCGGGTGTTTTATTGCATCATATATGTTAAATTGCACCACCTCCCCATCAAATTCCATAGTTAATACCCCCTTCCTAACATCGATAGTAGTTTGAGAAGTCCATAAAAAGGGTGGTCGTCGTTCATGTCTAGGACATAAAAGTCTGCAGGAAATACTAGGTTCCCTACTTGCACCAAAACATCTTCAACTACCCCATCCGGATAAGCATTTGAACGGTCGGCTAGTTGAACAATCACATTTGTTTCAGTCATAGTAGCAAGTTTTAATGCATTGTATGTAGACCTAGGCATCACTTTTATAGATGCACTTAAATCTATTAATACACGATCCAGTTTAGTGTTACCTATTTGGCATGGTATAGTGAACATACCTGGATCCTTGCATTTTGGGGGCAGTTTCCTTTGGAAGAGTGCTGACACATTTTCCCCCATTCTTACCATTTCATTTCCCATCAACTTCCGTTTGTTGGTGCACAGCTCTTTTAAGAACTTCGCGTATCGGGGCACTTGCTTGATTGCATCCAACAATGGAATGTTGATTTCCACTTTCCTGAACATTTCCAGAATTTCCTTCTCCTTGCTTTCCTTAGTCGCCTTCGCTAACCTGCTCGGAAAAGGCGGTGGAGTTAGTTTCGCATTCACCATAAGTTCGGTTTTTACCTGAGAGTTTTGTGGAATGCTGTTTTTCTTTTCGACTTCATTTTCTTCAACCTCCTCCTCTTCACTCGTAGTTGGTTTTGATTGTGGCGCCTCAATTTCTTTTCCACTTCGAAGAGTAATTGCACTTACATTCTTCGGATTAACCTCGGGTTGAGATGGCAACTTTCCTCCTGTTCGTGCTTCCAGTCTGTTGATAGCTGTGGCCATTTGACTCATTTGATTTTCCAGGTTCTGAATGCTGGATTTGGTATCCTGTTGAAATTGTAGAGTGTTAGTGGCCAAAGTTTTCATCATTTCTTCGAGAGGCATACCTGATGATTGTGGCCTTTGCTGATATTGTCCCTGTGGATGGAAATTTCCTTGTTGTTGAAAATTCCCTTGAGGCTTGTTGGAGACGAAACCCGGAGGTTTGTTATTTCCATAGCTCAAGTTCGGGTGGTCCCTCCAGCCAGGATTGTAAGTGTTTGAGTACGGATTGTATTGTTGTTTTTGAAATGGGAAGCCTCCAGCAGCGTTCACTTGTTCACTGTTTTCCTCTTGGAGCACCGGGCACGCATCCGTTGCATGTCCGAAATTAGCACATATCCCGCATGCTTTGACTTGTTGTGCACTTCCTACAGCAAGTTGTTTAACGAGATTTGTTAGTTCAAACAGTTGACTTTCTATATTGGAACTACTTACCTCGTTCACGCGGCGAACTTGCATGTCTCGGGTTGGGTTAAATTGCTGAGTGTTTTCAGCCATGTTGGAAATCAAAGCCCGAGCCTGTTCCGGTGTTTTGTCCATTAAGGCACCTCCACTTGCGGCATCTATCATACTTCTGTCCATTGGTAGCAGTCCTTCGTAGAAATATTGCACCAGTAGTTGTTCGCTGATTTGATGATGGGGGCAGCTCGAGATGAGCTTCTTGAAGCGCTCCCAATATTCAAACAGCGATTCACCATTGCTTTGACGAACCCCGCAAATTTCCTTCCGGATTGTTCCAGCCCGAGATGCAGGAAAATATTTTTCCAAAAATAGCCTCTTCATGTCATTCCAGGTGGTGACTGATCCGGATGGTAAACAGTATAACCAATCAGTAGCGGCATCCTTTAACGAGAATGGGAAGGCCCTCATTTTAATTTGTTCCTCGGTAATACCAGTGGGTCTCATACTGTCACAAACCACGTGGAATTCCTTGAGATGCCTGTAAGGGTCTTCACCAGCATGTCCTCGAAAAGTTGGCAACAAGTGAATGAGTCCAGATTTGAGTTCAAAAGTTTTTCCCTCCTCCACTGTCGGAAAAGTGATACAGAGTGGTTGTTGAGCGACATCTGGAGTGGCCAATTGTTTAAGTGTCCTGTTGTTGAGGTTATGAGCTGTCATTTGTTCTAGTGCTTCCCTTCTTCGCTGTAGAAAAGTTCGCTCGATTTCTGGATCAAAATAAAAAATTTCACAATCAGTTGACCGAGTTTTAAGCATATAAGCAAAGAAGCACAAATAATTATTAAATGCAATATTTTTTTATTTTTTATTTTATTTTATTTTATTTTATTTTTTGAAAAATTATAGAAATGAAATGAAAATAAAATTAATAAAATAAAATGCAGAAAAAATTAAAATTCTAATTAACTAAACAACTAAATTGGTTGACCGTTCCCCGGCAACGGCGCCAAAAATTTGATGCGTGTCGTAATGCACCAAAATAATAATTAAATTCCTTGTTCACTATTACTAAGAATATAGCAGTGGAAGCAAGGGTCGATCCCACGAGGAACGGGAACTAACTTAGTGTTATGTCAATTAGAATCGTAAAGGGGGGTTTTGAGTTGAAAATTGCAATTAATCTAAATAATCAAATAAAGATGTAAAATAGCTGGAATAAAAATCAAATAATAAAGAATCCTAGTTCTCAGGTTCGGTTGTGTCCTATCATAATATTGTCATTCCCCAAGCAACGCATGTACTATTTCCTTTGTTTTATTTATCACCGGGAATAATCAAAAAACTCTAATTAATCCAATTCTTCCTTAATAATAATCAATTAGAATTAGTTCTCCAATCAATTTAGAGTGAATGAACAACCTAGAATAAGCTCCCTAGATTTAATTCATTAACTATGTGGAAACAAGAAGAATTAGGTGAACTAAATTATCAATTACATATGCTCGAATTGATTAATCTAGATTGGATTTTCATATGGAAATATAAAATTACCAATTGCTACTATGATTTGGATAACAAGACAAATACGAATCCAATTACCCAAATTAGCAAACATCAACACAATAATTAAAAGACAAGGCCTTAATCAATTAATAAATTGTCTTGACGAAATTAATGTTCATGAGAAATCCAATAAATAAAATATAAAAAAAACAAGAACTACGTTACGAGTTTGAGGAATGAATAATAGAATAATATGAACACAACGTCCCCCTTGAACTAGGTTGAGAAGATTAGCCACGCATTGCCATGAAGAATTCCCCAAAAATATTGTCTTGATTAACCTTGAATTTTCCCGGAATTTCTTCTCTTCAAACCTTGATATTGGAGGCTCTCAAAATATTTTTCTCTCCTTTTTCTTGTCATGAACTTCCCTATTTATAGCCTCAATTTCGTGCCCTAGCTTTGGGAGCAAGAAATTGAAAAATATGGAAAGAATGGAAATAAGGAAATTTTTGAATTTAATATTTACGGCCGTAAAGATTATTTTACGGCCGTGATTGAGTCTCTGCTGATTTTGTATCTTTTGAAGGTTACGGCCGTGACATGTACCTTTACGGCCATAACTGTGTTTCTGTACATTTTTCATTCTTTGAAGGTTACGGTCGTAAATATGTTTCTTACGGCCGTAACATCTTTTCTGCTTAATTTTGTCTGTTTCAATCACGCACTTACGGCCGTGAGGATTTTTGCTTGTGGCCGTAAAGGTATTTTCACCTAATTCCCCAAACTTCAGTTTTTAGTGCAATTTGGTCCTTTTTTCTTCTTTTCTCTTCTTTTAGGATCCTATACAACATAAAACATAAAATGCATTAATAATACTTAGATAGAATCATATTATGGTATATTCAAGGGCATAAGTGCATAAAATAAACGTGAATATAACACTTATCAGGGACAGTTAATTAAGATTTCTGCAAAAGAACTTAGAAAGTGGTTAGGACTGAATGACGATGTGGCTGATGAGGATGAGTCTATGGAAGCCACTAATGATGAAATTGCTATGGAGTTTTCAGGGGGAAAGATCACGTGGCCAGTGAAGGGGTTAAAACAATTTCCTAGGTCGGAGATGTCCAAGAAATACCAAATTCTTCACAAAATTGTAAAGGCAAATTTTGACCAACTCATCCATGACTCAAGCTTTAAGAGAGAGTCTGCCAGAACCTTGTTCCTCCTGGGGACTAAACGAAACATAGACCTTGTTGCACGAATCTGGAACTCAATCACTAGTAGGGTCTCGGGGAGTGGCCCTCGACAGGGGAATACTTATCTATTGGTTTACCCTTGGATTATTTCACAGAGTGATCAGGGTGTCCAGACGCTGGAAGATGATCTGGTGATCTCCCCCAAAGTCCTGAACATGGCCAGATGCAGAAAAACTCTGGAGGGACAGACCGCTCCCAGGAAACAGGTTGTGGATGAGGCTGCTGGGACTCAAGATATAGCTGGTACAGATGTCAAGATACACCAGCTGGAAGTGGAGAATGTTGGGTTGAAAGCAGACATATCTGAACTTAGTGTACGTGTCAAATGTCTTGAAGACATGCTAGATCAGCTGCTTGGAGGGTCTTCAACAGATGTAGCTCCAGTGGAAGCCAAGGAAAAGAGGACGGTTGCTCCCAAAAAGCTCCCTGCCTCAAAGAAACAAAAGAGGACTTGAGCCTGATCTCCACCTTACCAGTTCCATCTTATCATTTTCAATGCTTTTGAAACATTTTTCTTATGTTTTGCCTTAAAACCTACTGTTTTTGTGATCACATTTAGGTTGTGAATTTTGCATGCAGGTTTGTGAAACTTATGGCTTCTCCTCTTTCTCCGAAAAGGGAGAGTAGCATTTTGGCATGGGCATATCATATATCATAGCATCTTTTCAGTTTTTGCTCTCTATGTGTTGTTCTCCTTTACATGCATTAATTGATTGTATTTATAATGATCCATAACCTGAGGGGGAGATTTTTGATAGGGAGAGCTTGTTGATTTCTTGTGATCATTAAAAAGATGATTGGTTTCGGAAAAATAGAAAAAGCCAAAGGGGAAGATTGTTAATTTTATATTATTGGCATTTCCTATTTTTCGCAAATGTGAAATTTAAGAAAATTTGATTTAATTACTAAATAAGAGTATTTAGTATTTTATTTAAGTTTGATTAAATTATGAAAATATTTCTTTGAAAAATATATCACTCATTTTCGAAATTCATGATATTGTTGGAAAGATTATGATCAAAAAATATTGGTTTGATTGGGATGTTAATCTCGAATTCTTGATCTTGATATCTCATGATTTTGGTAAAATTCTTGATAATATATTTTGTGATTATTCTTGACACTTAAGCTTATCCGTGAATACGGTAAGTCTCATCTTGATAAGGGTCAAGCTTATCTACACAAGGTAAGATTGTTTGGACGAAAATCTTGATTGTGAAAATCCTTGTGTAGGCCGAAAATATGGTGCTAATATTTGAGATCCTATTTTATGGTAAGATCTTTTAAGATTTATCATTATCATTGTTTATGGTAAGATTTATTTAAGGATAATTATCTTACCTTTTACTAATTATCTCTACTGTATTTTGCAGGAATTAGAGATCTTGTGCAATAAGGAAACTTGGAAGTCAAGTAACCTAATTGCACTTTAAATAGAAGAAAAACGGGATGTTTTTCTTAAGACGTTAAAAGATATAAAGTTCGTGTGGAGCTTATCAATATACACGTCCACTTTAGAAGTCTTGAAGCTTTATTTTCGTGTGGTGCAAAAATAATTAAAGCTTCAATTGTGTTGTGACTTCAATACTCCGGGAGGAGGATTCAATCACTTAGAGAAGGAAAGAATTTCAGCGTGAAGATCAAACGGGAAGTTTGGATCAAGATCGAATGGGAGTTCGTGTTGCTGAAAAGTGTTGTAGAGTAAAAAAAACTACTGAAGAGTGGTGGGACGCCAGCTCACATTACATGCCACAGAAGGATCAGGGAGTGATCTATTTCTTGGATGTTTGATAAAGTCTATGCGTAGATATATCCTGTAGTTTAGATTGATCTGTATAAACTCTTTCCTTATATAGTGATTGGTTTTTGTTCGCAGGATGCGAACCGTGGGTTTTCCCTGTTAGGGTTTTTCCCACGTTAAGCTCAAATTATTGTGTTCTTGTCCATTTACAATTCCGCACAATTTATTCTTGTTGTTTATGTTTTACTATCCAGACGAATTTGCCTGACCAAGATTCATCTGGTACTCACTAAACAAAACTTAACGATTTACTGTTAACTGATTACGGTGCAGACTTGTTTGTGACAATCTATTTATACAATTTAGACAACCTCAAATTTTCAAACTAGTCTTCACAGTATGCAAATATAAAGTCAACAAGCGTTGGGAACTCTACATCGTGCAATAAGGTACGTAAGAAACGTAATACTAGGAAGTAACTTTTGATGAACTTTTCGTTTTCAACCAGATTTTTTCCTCCACTCAACCATGGGGGTTCTCCAATTTTACATTTTAATTGACGGATATATATTGTTTCACCAAATATATGTCCATTGGGAGCAATTCTTGGAACAAGACTGATTCCTATGAACAAAAAAAATTATGCTTTTTCTCCTCAAGATTATGCCCCACCCCCCTCATTTGATCTAGGGCTTGACTTTAGCACAACTGAGGCATGTGTATTAGAGGATGGGACCGTCCTAACTGATGAGCATTTCAAGGAGATGGATTATATTGTAAAAGAAGTGGTATGCATTTTCTCTTTTTTAATGGATTTTGCTCTACTTTGATGATTTAAATCTTGGTTATGAAATAAAATAAAACACTTCGTTATCTTAACCTCGTGTCATACATGTGAACACTCAGCTTTCAAGCAAAAAAAAAAAAAAGATGAGGAAAACAATGCAACGCAAATAGTGAAGCGCAAGATCTCAAACTATTATGTTCCATCAACAAACATTCAAACGTCGTCTACCACCAAGACGTGTGATGCTGCAAGGAACGGTACTTGGACCACTCCACTAAAGAAATTGAGATCGTGCAATGCTATGGCCAAGGAGGTATTGAATTTTTTTTTTTATAAATTGAATTAAATCATGAGTCCATGTATCTGACAAGTCTCATATGTTAATATCCATTTCAACAGTTTTCGCCGATACCAATTAACTTCTCTAATGACGAAAGTCTGGGTAACATGAATAAAAAAATGCAAAAAACTTCATTACAGCCTAAAGTGAGGGAGGTCAAATCCCACCATAGCAAGGATGACATATTTGTGTACAAGACCTGGATGGAAGCACCATCAGATGTCGACATTGAAAAGTTTAATAGATTCTATAGAGAATGCCTTAAAATAAATAGTGGGTATATAATTCTTTCCTATTACTGGTTCCTTTACACCATCATATATCACTCAATATAACCTTATCTCAACTACAATTACCTCTACAGGAGCATGAATTTTGACAGCGATGTTGCTGAAGTTCGACAGGAAATGAATATAGGACCCATTACCGTTGATACTGATATGTGGTGGCATGACTTGTATGAGGTAGCACATCCCCTGAATGACACGGTCCCCCCTATGCACCAAGTCATTAATTATATATCGTATTTGCATTAAATTATTATATATTACAATATTTAGACATGGTTACTCATTACCTCATTTTCACACTGATGCAGCATCTTGATGCGGCATTCTACTACATAAGAATGTTTTTAAAGCTGAGAAATGGCTCAATTTTTTGAGCAACGACTACCGATTGCAATTTTAATGTTAAAATTCGGGGGATCGCCAAGGAACTTGCCATTATCACACAAGCATTGCACAAGCACGAGTCTCTTTTCATAAACACAAAGGGTAGAAAGATTTGATTTAATGTTCCATGGACCCAAGTCATTCATGTTCTTGTACCAATGTGGATCCCAGCTCCAAGTCACTAGATTCTAGGTCATTTTGACATGGTTAACTGGAGGCTTGACATTTACAACTCATACAATCGAATCATAAAGAATCCATTGGTATACTCATATATTCATTCAATGCGCATTGCTCTTCCAGCACTTGCAAGGTCATTGGATTCTAATACTTGTGTATTCCCCTGATGCTCCAATCGAATGTAGAATTATTGAAAATTGTTCACAACAACGAAATGGGTTAGTTTGAAATCCTAGCTTGTATTATTTTTTGTCCTTCTATATGATGTAAATAGATTCTATCCAAAATAACCTTCCACCATTTTTCTCCATTAATGTGTAGTGGAGATTGTGGGATCTATGTTATTAAGTATGCTGAATACTTAATAGAAGGGAAGATCAATGAAATGCCAACCATATTCGATACGGCAGCTCGAGCTAACTTGTCCACTCAACTATACAAATACATGCTTGAAGAGCCTGATATTGTGTGGTTTAATGGTCCAAGATCACTGACTCTAAAGGCTTAGCGACTTGCTGGAATAGGAGATTTATCTTCTGCAACTTAAATCCAAACATTCATTGGAAATTTGTTTTAAAATATTCTGCAGATGTGTTACAATGCTTGGATATTTCCTTCGATGATTAAAATTCTATTTAGTTTATTATTTTTTTTCAATAAATAAGGTGCTATTAAAGCATCATTTTTATAAACTCTATTTACTTTATTTAATTCATTTACATTTTTTTACCATGGAATTATGTACCCAGATAATCTATTTATGGTTAGCTAGTGGCCATGTTTGCTAGTCGTGTAATTTAATGTCTGGACAACGAGATACCTTATAACCATTTTTTGTTATATAAGTGCTACATCGAACCACTTTAGTTTCCCTGTCACTGTGTGTGAGAAATTTGAATGAAAAGTTTCTTTCTACTTTGTATTCATAATCCAATTACTACAAGAACAAAATTTTCTGGTAGCATAAGTCAGTGTTCTTAACATTGTTTGAAAGCTGAACTTTTGATCTAAATATATTCAAAGCATCAAATTTTCTCAATTTTAACCAAGATGGGCAGACATGGGTTCCCTGTCAAACAAGGTGACAGAAAAACTTTTGTTGATGCTGTCAGAACCTATATTATTGACACTACATTGCAGACCTCAATCTTCTTTTACAAAACCACCTTCCTGCTATTACGTTAATTGTTACGATCAAGAAATAAATAGAACTGCTAAATCATGAACATTGATGAATACCCAGCACTGCCAAAATACATTATCGATATGAAACATGGTTCTTAGTATCATGGTTGATAGTATTGAAGTATATAAAACAATAATGGTAAGATTCTTATCAAAATTCAACCAGAATATAATATATCAAATTCTTAAGAATCTAGAGCTTAACTAATTGACGAATACTCAGCAAATAATCATACCCATCACAAAAAATCTACAACCACTATCAAAAAGAAAATAATGTTGATACTGCATCACTGACAAAAAAAAAAAAAAACCTTTACAATGCATCAGTCAACTGTAATTATTAAAATGTGGGTATTATTACATTTGAGAACTCTGTCTTCTACGCAACCATATCACAGATACTAATACTCTTTAGCCTTGGCAATTGACTCCATGTTACTCATCCATCTGTTTCAACATATACAATGCACACTGGCACACTAAATTGATAATCAAACATATGCTAAAAATTAACATTACAGGCACCAAGAGATTACCTATTTGGTGCACTTGTAAGGCCGCTTTCTTTTATTATTCACTACACCAATACGAGTTCCCGAGGAATTATATGTTCTTCAGTTGTGACCATAACTATCACAATTTGCACACCTAAACCTATTTTGGTACTCAAAATGTGAGTTTAATATGTTCTCTTTTGGTCTACCAAGCCCTCGCTTTGGTGTTGGTGCAATTATTACCTTCTCCTTCAAGTTATGAGAGACATTCCAGTCATCTTTATTGCCAAGTGCATAAATAGGGACGTGGTATGCCTCAATAAATTCTTCTTTGGTGAAATATTTTGAACAATAATTTGATATTGAGTAGTTACACTTGGCAATCACAGCTACTGCATGTTGGCATGGCATGTGTTCCACTTGAAGACGTCGACAGGAACATGTCCTTCTCTCTATATCCACAATATATGCAGATGACTCATCATTTACTTGATAAATCGTATCGGTTGAAGGATGCACCTGCATTGTATTCTTCATTAAAAACAACAATTTTACAATATTTTCATTCATTTTGTAATTATATTTTTATTTTAATCATGCAGAAAAAAGAAGCATTTAGAAATTATCTAACCCGTAAATGTAGAGACATACTAATTCTATCTTTCAACATCATATCATGACACAAGCCTTGTGAACGTGGATTTAGCATCAGCTAGGTTTTGAGAAAACCACTTTTGGATTGTGCATCTTAGACACTCATTGATGGGTGTCGAATCCAACAAATAATAATATTTTCTCACTCTTGTAAAAATAAATTGCAATAGTGGTGAGCAAGTTCGAATCCACAGGGACTGGTTAGATTTAATTCTTCGAAAAAATTAAAAGCAATGAATTGAAAATAAGGGGGGGTTTTGAGTTTTTGAATGTGGAATCAATTTGTAAATAACAAATGCAAAATTAAAATTGTTGAAAATATCAAATTAAATAAATATCCAGCCCAAGGTATAATCTCAGTAATGATTCACGGAATTGATCATAGATGCAAAAATAAAATCCTTAAATCATTCTCTAAATTGGTTATGGTCATTGATACGATCTAACAACCTATCTCTCCTTACTTTATCGATAATCAAGAGACGCTCGTTGATTATTTCCCTAATCAATAAACAACCCTAGATACGATCATAGGATTTAATTTACCAATAACATTAATTTCTAGAGAGATGACCAATTCTAGCCAACAAATTCACACGCGTGATTTATTTAAGCTAGGTTATATATCTTCATAACATTAGTCAAAAATCAGTCTATAATTAACTATGTTATTTGCCACTTGTATTAGAAAACCTAAACAATTATGGATTTAGATTCCTAATTGGCTAAGTATCGTTTTGACAATTAAAACAACGTGCACTTTGCATTAATAAATCAAAACAACAACTTTGATGCAAACCAAAAGATATATAAATAGAAAACAATCAAAGGAACAATTAAATTTAATTAGATCTCACAATTCTTGGTAAATCAAAACTTCGAATATCCTTGAACTGGAAAAATAAATTTAGCTATCCATAAACATTTGGAAAATAAAAACTAAAAGAAATAATAATAAAAATTGATATCAAACTCTAGAAATTGACGTAACGTGTTGCACTTTCTCTTCTCCCTTCTTTTTTTTCTTCTTTTCTTTCTCTTCCTTCCTTTCTTTTTTTCTTTTCTCTTTTTTCTCCCTTTCCAACGTCCAGCCCTCTCCCTGCAAAATTGGATCCTTTTTTTTTTCCTTTTCTTTTCCAATTATATTCCCTTCTTTTTCTTAAATAAATATGGCCATTTCTTTCCTTAATTCAGATTTTCCCAAAAAAAAAAACGTGTTGCCATCTTTTTTGTTTCTTTTCCAAACGTGAGCTGCAAATTTTCAAGTCCAACATTTGAGCCCATTTACCTCCAAAGTCCACAAGTCCAGCCCATTAAATATTTGAGGTTGCTGTCTTTCAGAATTAATAAGGCGCGCCCACGCCTTATGCAAAGTCCTGATCTGATCGTGAACTTTTTTGAGTTCCAAACTTGTTCTTTTAATTTGTGATATTGAATCCATTTTGATCTAAATTCTCCACCTACTCCACAAAAAATAAAATATGATTAACATCTACAATTTAAGCATTTAAAATCAATGGAATAAGAGGAAATATCACAAATTAAATGGCAAATATGTGCTCTATCACTCATACACCGCTTCTATGGGATAATTTTTCGAGTGTTTAATCGCCGAGTTAACTGATTTAGCGATATTAGAAGTCATAGTGGAGTATCTATCCTTTGTCATATATGCTCTAGACCACCTCTCGAAACCGACATCCTTCTGTAGTTAGTTAACCTCATTAGCATCATTTGTAGATGAAATATTTTAGTTAAACATATATTAAAAAAGGGTCATGCTTACCAAGTAACCTCAAATGCCTTTGTTTATCGCATCCAATTTATTCATGTGGGTTTCAAACTCGTTAATCGTGTATGCCCTGTCAGCAGCATTGAAAGGTACCCTCATACCTTTACCTCTTTTCCCAAATTCTGTCTTTAAATTCTTCAGCAAGTGGTACGTACATGCTCCATGCAGAGCGTCTAGGAAAACCTTGTCAATAGCATGAGCTATACTTCTATGATGATCAGACAAGATGCAAAGTTCATCTCGATCACCAAATGCTTCTTTCACTCTCAGTAAGAACCACTCCCAAGCATCATTATTCTCATAATCCCCCACACCGAAAGCAAGTATAAATATGTTCTTATTTGCATCCTAAGTACATGTCGTGAATAGTGTGCCTCCATACCTACTTGTGAAGAATGTCCCATCCATTACTATAACTGGTTTGCAGTGCTTCCACTCGGCTATTGACGCCCCCAGGGCTACAAAGATGTACAAAAATCTTTTGTCACTGTCCGCTTCAATCCTGGTAATAGTACCTGGGTTAGCAACTTCCATTCTGTGCAGGTATACAAGAAGGTTACTGTACGACTTTGCTAGGTCCCCCTAATCATCCTTATTGCAGGCTAACGTGCTCGCCATGCTTTATCATAGCTCACATTGATACCATATGTGTGTTGAATGTCATCAATCACATTTGCTGGTGTGTAAATTCTCCTCGAAGAAAGAAACTTGGGCTTGATGCAAATGGCAATAACGAAGCTTGTAGCCTGGAGATGGTCAGTCAAAAAGGATTCCATTGAGCATGTGTAAACATTGTCTATTTTTCTTATTTTAAAATTACCATCTGATCCTATTCTCGACGATTTGAAGCTCCAACCACAGCCTCGTTCAAAGCATTTTAACCAATAAAATTTACTATCTGATTTCACTACTTTATACTGGAATCGGTTGTAAACAATGAAAAACTAGTTACAACCAACTCTTTGTTCTTGAAAATCATCCCTTTCTTAATATCTTTAATAGTAGGATTCATCACTACATTAATTTCTGCCTCCTCATCGTCGAATATTCAAACATTTACATGTTCAGCCAACTCCATTCCCATCTCTTCTAAAGTTGGGTTATCTGGTATCATCCCTTGCCCCAACTCATCACATCCATTAGTTGGATTACAGTACAACACCCAGGTATTACTGTTACTATGACCCATAACAATTTCATTTGAATTCCTAATGTTATCAATGGGTAAATCACCATTTTGTGGGATCTCCATTGTTTTGGAAACATATCAATATCTACGCAAATAAGGTAGTTGCGCTTATCTATCTCTATTTTCTTTAGCTCCAAATAAAACTCCAGTGAACCATCATCGAAAATTGGAATTCGAGGTCCAAGTTCGAACACCTAGTAATGCATTATAAAATGGTATTTGCTTGCATCCTTATTCAGCCGCTTAGCTACAATTCTCACTAACCGATCATAGGAGCAGTGAATTGGAACAATAGCCCCCACGCACAGAGTAATTGATGTACTTGTTGGAGTCATCCAATTCACCTTCATAGTATGAAAACACGATCGATGTCGACATTCCCTGAATCAAGTTGGAAATTTGAATGATGAGTGCTTAAATATTTATATACCAACATTTAAAATAACATTCTGTGATGGAAAACATCAAATATCCAACACTAATGACGAAGTTAAATCATTGGTATTCAGATTTTTTATTAAATTATAGAAATTATCCTAGCATCACTAGTCAACATTAGTTGATCAAAACAAAGCATATTTTCATATAACAATTTCAAGATTCCAACACCCAGTTGCATCATCACCTCTATCTAGCTAAAATATTGTATGTTTTTACATGTGACCATTGTATGCTGTGAATTATGTATAGCGATCCACTGGTATTCATGTCTTAATTACTAAAAATAACATAAGTTCCCCTAACATAATTGTGGATATGATGTGTGTGTATGTATATGTAAATGTGTTTGTGTAAAAATGTGAAATGTGTGTATGTATATGTGTCTATGTATATATATGTACATGTATGTGTATATGTGTATTAAAATGTGATATATATATATTTAGTTGTATATAAAAATGTGTTTGTATATAAATGTGTGTATATATATGTGTGTATATATATATATATATATATATATATATATATATATATATATATATATATATATATATTGGTATTGCAAATAGTTAATTGATTTAATTTGTTAGTTTACGATTTTATATGCTAATTGGTGTAGATGAATTATTTTTTTATTAGTTTAGTTTGGATACTAATTTTATTTTGTTGATTTTGAGTTAGTAGATAGATCTATTGTAAAATTTGTACTATTGGAGTTCTATTGAAATTATGCATGGGCTGTTTAGTTATGAAATCATAATTTGAGTTCATAGGAAGTAAGAGTTGATTTTGGATTAATTTTGGAGTAGTTGATGATGTTGAAGTTTGACTTGAATTGTGGTTGAGTAGTGAATATGTTGAGGTTCAATACTTTCGTTTTATTGTGACATTTTGAATCCTCCTACAGGTTGGTTTAGTCCAATTTATAGGGGAGATTATGCCGAAATGTCTGTACGATTTTGTAAAGAAAATGGAAATATTAATTTTTTAGGTGATTTTCACTATTACAAAGTTGACTATACTAAATATATAACTAAACATAATACAGTAGTAAAATCATGAAGTATTCAACGTAATAAATTATCAAATTTGATTTCAATTATTAATATATAGTTGGTTTAAGTAACTGTCATTAAAAATATTAACTCAAAAGTAATATATTTTTTAATTATATCTTCACATATAGGTCATTAGATATGGATCGGGGTTGGATGTATGGCAAGCGTAATACACATGAATATATAAAAGGGGTTGAAGAGTTTATGAAATGTGCGGACGAACACATGAGAGAGAAAGGTGAAGTAATGATTTTTTGTCCTTGTTGTGATTGTAAGAATTTGAGAAAGTTTCGTAGTTTTGAGCATGTGAAGAGCCATGTGATTTGTCGTAGGTTTAAGGAAGGTTATACACGATGGATATGGCATGGTGAGAGTATGCTTCATAGGAGATGCACTGGTGACGATGATGGTGGACTGCAGGAGAATAATTTCAGCAATATTGGTGAGAATGATGTGGAAAATGACGAGAATGATATGATAGACGAAATGATGCACGATACATTTGTTCGATAACTTGTTCAATGATTCTGAGAAACCTTTGTTTTCTGGTTGTACTAAATTCACAAAATTGTTTGTTGTGTTGAAATTGTATTACTTGAAAGCAAACAATAGGTGGAGTGATAAGAGTTTCACGGCATTACTGGAACTTTTACGAGAGATGCTTTCAAAGGATAACGAGCTTCCCAGTTCAATCTACGAGGCGAAGAAATTGTTGTGCCCGATGGGTATGGAGATTGAGAGGATACATGCATATCCCAATTATTGTATACTATATCGAAATGAGTATAAGGACTTGCGTATTTGTCCAAAGTGTGGGGCATCACGGTACAAGCGAAAGAACGTGAACGATGAGGATAAGAAAAGCCCTCTGGAAAAGGTGTTATGGTACCTACCCGTAATACCAAGATTTAAACATTTATTTGCCAATGCAAATGATGCGAAGAACATATGATGGCATGCCGATGGGAGAAAAGAAGATGGAAAACTAAGACACATGGCCGATTCTCCTCAATGGAGAAACATTAATAGGCTGTTTCCTGAATTTGGGGGCGAAGATAGGAATCTTAAGCTTAGACTATGTACAGATGGGATGAACCCGCATGGTAATATGAGTAGTCGACAAAGCACTTGGCTGGTTCTCTTGAAGATTTACAATCTACCTCCTTGGTTATGTATGAAGCACAAGTATATCATGTTGTCTTTGCTGATATCAGGGCCTAAACAACCGGGGAATCACATAGATGTTTACCTAGCCCCACTAATTGAAGATTTAAGACTGTTTTGGGATGAAGGTGTGTCAGTGTTTGATGCACATACTCAGATGAATTTCACCTTATGTGCTATGATATTTTGCATCGTAAATGATTTTCCAGTTTATGGTAACTTGTCGGGTTATACTAACAAAGGACCTAAAGCATGTCCCGTTTGTGAAGAAGACACGATTGATCTTTGGTTGAAAAACTGCAAGAAAAATCTCTTTATGAGTCATAGAAGATTTCTCCCTACTAACCACCCTTATCTCAAGAAGAAAAAGTCATTCAATGGGAAAATCGAGGCTCGATCAGCTCGCTTACCGTTAACAGGAGGTGAGATATATGAACGAGTTAAAAATATTGATATTTTGTTTGGAAAAAATTTTAAGCCTCCTCAAAAGAGTCTTTGGAAGAAGGTCCATATTCTGGGATCTACCTTATTGGCAACACTTATCTGTAAGGCATTATCTTGATGTAATGCACGTGGAGAAAAATGTTTGTGATAGCATCATTAGGACATTGTTGAACATTCCAGGAAAGATAAAAGATGGTATTAAAGTCAGGAAGGACATGGTAGAAATGGGGATACAAGATCAATTAGCACCACAAGAGTCGGAAAAACGTACTTATTTACCCCCAACTTGCTATACTTTGTCGAGAAAAGATAAAACAAGTTTTTGTGAGTGCCTGCATGCTATTAAGGTTCCATCTGGGTACTCATAAAACATTAAAAGTCTTGTGTCGATGAAGGACTTAAAATTGGTTGGTATGAAGTCTCATGATTTTCATGTCTTAGTGCAACAATTGTTACCAGTTGCAATTCGAGGCATTCTCCCAAAACATGTTAGACAAGTCATAATAAAACTTTTTTTTTTCTTCAATGCAATTTGCAGCAAAGTTGTTGACCCGGAGGCGTTGGATGATTTGCAGGCCGATATTGTTATCACTCTATGTCAATTTGAAATGTATTTTCTGCCATCATTTTTTGACGTTATGATACACTTGTTCACTTGGTGAGATAAATTAAGATCTGTGGTCCAGTATTCTTGAGGTATATGTATCCATTTGAGAGATACATGGGTATATTGAAAGGATATGTGAGAAATCGATTTCGACCTGACGACAGTATCATTGAAGGTTATGTTGCTGAGGAGGCTATTGAATTTTGTACTGATTACCTGGATGATGTTGAGACTATTGGTGTTCCTAAATCTCGGCATGATGGAAGACTTGAAGGTAAAGGTACTATTGGATGCAAGTCAATCGTCATCAATGTTGAATTCCGAGATAAAGCACACCTCCTTGTATTATAACACCTTCCTGAAGTTCATCCATATTGGACGAGCATATGTCCATCATAAGGCAGCAGAATCCTTCAAAAGTTGAAAGGTGGGTAACTAATCAACATAATCGTTCATTTGCAAAATGGTTCAAAGATAAAGTCATGAAAGAATTGTCACAAGCGCCGAATACCATTATTGAAACGGTAAAGTGGTTAGCGTACGGTCCTAGCACGATTGTGAGGTCATATGAAGCATATGACATTAATGGGTATACGTTTTACACTAAACGTCAAGATGATAAGAGTGCGGTGCAAAACAGTGGAGTGACACAAGTAGCACTATCAAGAGATTTTTCAAGAGCTAAAGATACCATGCTAGTAGATGCCTCGATGTCCTATTATGGTATCATTGAAGATATTTGGGACTTGATTACAGGGAGTTCAAGTTTCCTCTCTTCCAATGTAAATGGGTTGATAACCGACGGGGTGTTCGGGTGGATGAATTAGGATTCACTATGGTGGATTTTGGACAGCAGGGTTATCTAGACGAGCCATTCATACTTGCATCACCAGCCAAACAGGTATTTTATATTCTTGATCCTGCCGATACTAAGTGGTTATTCATCCTTCAAGGCAAGAGACGCATTGTTGGGATTGGTGATGTAGTAGATGAAGAAGATTATGATTACTTTGATGAAACCCCTCCATCTTCAGCATCTTCAGATGATCATCGTACTACCCACACAAAAAGGACTAGAGGGCCATCAATGTGTAAGAAAATGAAGAAGACGGGGGAAGTGAATGTCATCAAGTTCGATGAGAAAAAGAGGCCAATCAGACCAGGCAAGAAGAACTTCCGAAATTATATTGGCTGTTTAGTCTGTATTCACGTTGACATAAACATCAGCGATTGGCACAAGGTTGATCCCGGCCTTAAGGACATGATGTGGGAAGAAACAAAGGTACTATCACTTCATACATAGTTAATTGATAACGTTTTGTAATTTTTTTTATAATATCGCATATTATATTTGTCTTTTAGAGGGAGTTCAACATCCCCGATGACTCGGAAAAAATAAGGTTATGAAAGTTGCAGGGATGCGATGGAAATATTTCAAGACTCGTCTGGTTCATGATTATATTACACATGATCACCCGAAATATACATCTCCTACGTAGCTTTATGATTTTATAACGGAATAGCAATGGGAGTCGTTCAAGAAAGAATGCCAGACGGAGAAATTTAAGGTATATTTAAATGTACGCATGTGATTTATTGAGTTGAAAACTAAGTACATGATGTGATATTTTTCAGGAAAAAAAGTAAGAAGGCCAAGGATGCTCAATTGCAAAACGAGCATCCACATTATATGGGCTCAGCTGGTTATGCCTGGATGAAGTCACAGTGGCTTGTTAGTGACCCACTATCTTCTAGTTCTTCATGCGACATGATTAGCTCGTCAATTGTAAGTGAGGATCGAAGTTTAGATTGGATTCGAGCTCGATCCAAGAAGAAAGAAGATGGAAGCTATTACATCCCCAACTAGAAAACAAGGGGGGTGTTTGACAAAATTGTAAGTATATCATCATTATTTTTTCATACTTTAAATTCAGATTTACTTAAATATATACTTATATTTACTTTTCATTTTTTTGTTAATAGGTTGAAAAGGCTGAGCAGGCCACACAAGGGACATTTGTGGTAAGTAGACATCATGATATCTTAAGTGAAGCCCTTCGTAAGGCGAATCACCCTGGTAGGGTGAGGGGGCATGCCGTCTATGTGACCATGAGGGATGTTTATGGCAGGCCTGATGATTACATTAGACGTTCGTGTGGGGTCGTCTTAGTCGACGATATTAAGGAGATGATTAGGTTAGAGATGGAAGATAGTATTGCCGAGCGGGTCAGGCATCAGACCATGTCTGAGATGCAGAGTAAATTCGATACTATGCAAAGGGAGTACCATAGTATGCAGACTAAATACGATGCTATCCTCCAGTGCCTGGGCTTAAATGTTGAGGCCGAGGTGAACATAACTCCACAGCCCCGACCACCAACTCGCAGCAGTTGCCACTCCGTGGATCTAGATCCATTTAATGGACTTCAGTTCTGTAATGTTAAATTATTTAGAACTTTTTAACATTAATTATGTTATTTCTACTGAAAGTGGCTAATATATATGTTCAATGATGTTGTACAATAGAAGCCGACTTCTTGTCGTCTCGCCATAAGTCTTAATGGTGTGAAACAAATAGTGGCGAGTGGGATGGTTTATCCAGCCCGACCCGAGACGGTGGTACATCATCAACCTCTTTGGCTTGATCACGTTAAGGTGTCCATTAACCACGTTTTCGATGGTGCAAAAGCGTTCTATATTCCAGTGCCATCTCAACACCACACCACGGTGGGGGGAAGCTATTAGAAGCTTCTTACAATGGCCTGAGTTGGTGATTTTTGGAGAGGTAACAACGTTTAGTTATATAAAAGTTTCTGTCAATATTAATTTGTTTTAAATTTGTATAACATGTTAAGATGATAAAAATTGTCTTGTTGCAGGAAGAGGCACCACAATTGGTAAAGAAATCTAACGAAGGAAAAACGCCTCAGAGTTTCGAAATGTCATCTATCTAGTGACCTGCGATTGTTGACGATGAGACGTTGCAACTTCTAGGTGATAATTGCAAAATGTTACACACTCTGATCCTTCAATTTCCTGTTGGTGATGACTTCTACCAGGTGCCCGTAGATTCCGCCATGTTCAATTGTGCGTTCGAGGATGGTTTTTTCGTTACTGTCGGAGACATCACCGACTTGCTTACGATGCAATGGTTGATACATCTATCCTACAAGTGTTTTCATTGTAAGACTTCTGATAAAAAATTATAACTTCAATTTAAATCATTATTTTATTTCTATTTATTGGTTTAATTATTTTTCAGGTACTTCTTTCACTTACAGCTATCTAAGACATTCAGGGGCTGTGTAACTGCTGTTAGAACGCTTTTCTTAATCCGTTACGGATTAAGAAAAGTGAAGATTGGTTCTGTACCAGGTCATGGTGATATGCTTGATAAAAAGCACCAAATTTGATGACTTATTAAGGGAAAAACGAAGTAAGAGCATGCTATTGAAGACGTTGCAACATATGTCGGGAAGGCCTCCGTTGATTGTGTACGAACAAAATACGAGTCAAAAGGCAGGGTAAGTAAGGGTGCGTCGGTTTCAGTAAGAACAAATGCAAATGGTGTTATAACATACTTGGCCAACACCATGAAGGCAATGAAAACTAAGAAATTCATTTTAGCACCATATTTTCAGGAGTAAGACCATTGATATTCTCTATTTTTTTTTACCTAATTTGAATGATATGATATTTAAAGTTGTATTTACACGTTCATAATACGTAAGAATCACTGGATGTTGCTAGTTGTTTCTCCTGAGAAGAATACAGTGTACTTCTTGGATTTAGCTGCTAAATCTAAGCGTGATTTAGATATCAAGTCGATATTGAACACGTAAGTTAGGAAAATTTTCGTGAAATAATTGTGGAGTTATGGTGAAATTGATTGTGGTGTTGTAGTGAAATTGATGCATTTATGTTGTAATTGTTGAGAAGTTGATAGTTTTGAATAGCAGGGTCTCCCTACAGGTTGAATAAGTTCAATTTATAAGGGATACTCTGTCAAAATTTCCATAGAAAATTTGAGTCTTATTATTATTTTGTAGCTTGTTGATATAATTTATTGAAACTTTAGGGCTTTCAAAATGTATTGGACAATTGGAGGCTTGAGGACGAAATCCAATACAACATGAAAAAACGTAAAGGTATGAAAACACAGATTTAAACTTTATTACAAATCTTTGAATTATTTATATATTCTATTTAGTTTGATTACTAATATTGTTAGTTTTCAATATGAAAATTTCAGTGTCCTCAGCAACCTGGAGTTTCTGAGTGTGGCTACTACGTTATGAGAAATATGTATGAGATAGTCACAGAACACTTTCAACTTACTTCATTAGAAAATGTATAAGTCATTGAAAATGAGAATTTTTAATTATGACTTTATATTTTATGAAAAAAATAACTAATAATTCATTTTGATTGTTTGTAGGCATTTAAAGAATACTATTCAACGAAGGAAGTCATCGACTTGCAGTGTCCTGGATCATTGCAGGCCGCGTCCAGGTGACTGCAGGCCACAACTTGCAATGGCTTAGGTCATTGCAGGCCATGACTTGCAGTGGCTTGAGTCATTGCAAGCCACGTCCAGGTGACTGCAGGCCATGACTTGCAGTGGCTTGAGTCATTACAGGTCACGAGATGAGAATTATTTATACTGCAAAAAAAAATACTAATAATAAAAAAAATTTGGCGTCGGTTCTAAAAGTAGAACCGACGCCTAAAACTAAATTTGGGCGTCGATTCTAAATTTAGAACCGATGCCCAAAGTTGTTCTTTTATTTTATTTATTATTTTTTTGTTTTGACTTTAGGCGTCGGTTTGTACTTAGAACCGACGCCTAAAGTTCGACTTTAAGCATCGATTTTTACAATCGACGCTTAAAGTTGAATTTTAGGCATCGGTTTCGCCTAAAGTCAAGACTTTAGGCGTCTGCGTCATAGGCGTCGCCTCTACAACCGACGCGTATTCCATTTTACAATCGACGAGTTTTCCAGTTTCTGTACTAGTGACAATATTATTATTTTTTAGATTAAGAGTCATGGTTAACTCAATTCGTATATACATACAAATCGATTATTCATTTTATTACAATGAATTAATTTTGCATTTATTTTAAATCGTGAAACTTAGAGAATGTTCTATTTCATATCGAAGCATTATTTCATAAAACGAGCTATGGGTGGTACATTCATTTTATATTGTATTCTATAGTAATTGAATCTATTCACTGGTTAATATTTAGGGTGTGTTCTATATGGTTTACAATCACTTTAAATTCAAATTACCATTTTTAACTACTATTTTCAACCACTCATTTGTAACGCCCCGAGTTCTATATACCCGATTCGTCACGTCATCGTCTCGTCTAACTTTTAAAATAATGATTTTAGCGGAAGAACATTTACAATTTCTAATTTTGGAAACATTTAAATAAACATCAATCGGTAAATAAAATTTAATAATTTGAAATTTGAAATAACAAATCAAATCTTTTATTTTTTTTCTAAATAAAGAAATCATTAACAATGTTATAAAATTTGCTAGCAATCTAAAATTGTCAAAAATCCTTTACTACTATGAAAAATGTAAATAACTGTGCTAGGAATAAAATTCTATTATTTAATTATTATATGCCACCACGTCCATCATTAGGCTCCATCTCCGACATCTACAAATATTTGTTAAAAAAGAATGAGCATTTCATAGAAATATTCAGTAGAATCATCGCCAATTAATTAATGTACATAATAATTGAACACATAAACACGCAAATTATATTGTGACAACATCAAATAAATCATAAGTGCCACAAAGTGAACACAAATGAAAATGTCTCGTCTCATGCATTAAAAAACATATATGTTATGACATGCTTCATAACATTATAAATATTTTATAAGAAATATTTTATCGTCTCGTCTCATGCAATAAATGCACATAAGCCACATAAGATACACATTTACATGCAATTAAAATGTAAATAAATTAATAGAGGCGAGTCTACCTTAATTCACACGTTTGAAAGTTGAGTAGGAATAATCACTTTATTATTCTAAATCTCCGAACGCTTCGTCTAGCCAATAAGAAAATTTAATCTAAATTAGTATTTGGAATTTAAAGTTTTTAAAACAAAATTAAAATTTTAGGGATTTAAAGCCTAGAATAATTGATTGAAAAGTTTTGGGGCTGAATCAGAGTTTTTCAAAAATTTGGGGACTGATTAATTTATTTTTCAAAAGTTTAGGGACTAAAACTAAATGCTGATTTAAAATAATTTGGGGACTGGAATAACGAGTTTAAAACAAAGGGCTGAACTTTAACACTTTTAAAACATGGTAGGAGTTAAAAAAAAATTCTTTTAAAATTAGGGGACCGAAATAGCCACTTTGGAAAGTAGGGGTTATAAGGGTAAACCAAACTTTAAAACAAAATATATAAATCCTCTCTCTCTTTCACTCGATTTGTACATAGAGAAGGATAAAGGGAGAGGGTGGCTACACTGTGGCCAAGGTTGCTGCCTTCTTCCGACGACGTGGCTGCAGCGATTCCGCCTGCTTGGAGTCACTAGGACGAGGCGGTTGTGGGGGTGGTGACAAGAGGGGGAGATGGGCAATTTTGGTGCGATTTGGGCTGAAATCGAATCTCTAAATTGCGGTTTCTTGGTGATAATCCAACGAAATCAGGCCAGAATTGGTCAAACTATTGAGGTCGAGTTTTGGTTACTGATGCTGTCAAAAATCCTAACCTTGACGTGGCAGGATCTAATGATATTCGATTGCTGGAAAAGATCAACGAGCTCGCCTTGGATGACCTGCAAAAAAGGCGAGGAGGATTCTCCCCGTCGCCCCTCCGGTGTGAGAATTAGTTTTCTGGAAAAAGGTAGAGAGAATATTTAACTGGAAATACGTAAAGAATTGTGAATGAATAATTTGATATGAAAAGAACTGTATTTATATGGCTGAAAAAGCCCATAACTTCCTGTATTTAAGGAAGGAGTCCTTTTGTCATAAACTTACCTTTTAAGAAGAATTTCATACTTATAAGGATTCAGTTTCCTTTTTGCAAAGGGTTTCCTTGTGGATCATGTATTGTCTTGAGGCTCAAGTATATGGCCCATTAGCGAGGCCCAGTGATGAAAGAGGTTGGGAAGCCTGTAAATACAGGCCACAGGTAGGCAAGAAACGATCTTATCTCCAACTGTCAAAATGAAGTAGATCGGGATGACCCCGACCTTCATGAGACCGGGTATTTTAATGAGGCACCATCGGTTATTGTTGAACAGCGAAGAGGTCGGCCATATGCTGACCATGAAGCTTTCAGTAACAGGTCGGTCAAAGGAATTCCATGACCTCGAGAGGTCGGTCAAAGGAAGACCATGACCTCGAGAGGTCGGGTCGTGGAATTCTCCGTAAATTTAGGGAGTAGGAAAATAATACCGATCATTGGCCCCCGTGCATCAGAGATCGGGACAAGATTTCTGGGCGCATGACATCTGTTATATTGAATTTTCCAACTCATCATATTTATTGCTTTTGCCATAAAAGAATTGCCTAGGATGTTGACACGTGGCAGAAAAAATAACTTTAGGATTTTGAGATTTTTCCCGCCTATTTTGCCTATATATATGTGGTCCCTATAACCTCTTTACGTTTACTTTGCAAATTTTGAGAAATCAGAGAACTCGTCGGGCGACTCACACGACCTCTACTCCAACAAAAATTTTCTAGCATCTTAGGTACGCTCGGCCTATCCCGACCCCTCTAACTTTTTTATAATTTATTATAGAAAAGTATTGCCAAACGTATGACAGTGGAAGACCTTAGGGAGGTAGAGGACCTAGATGAACCTTTAGAGGTCGAGCCATTAGGATTTTATGAGCCCCCACCTGACTTTGATGAGGGTGAGTCTGACAATGGGGAGGAGGTTGAGGACAACCCTAGGGTAGTGAGGGAACCTAGGAGGGCAGAGCTCGAGCTACCGACCCATTACAACAAAATGAAGGAACACATGGTCGAGGTAGACATGAGGAGATACAAATTAGTAGATAGGTATACTGTCAGGGTCCCAGACAGGGACGAATATTCTTATCATTACCGGGAAGGGGAGATGGTTGTGTACCATGAGGCCTTGGTGGCCGGGCTTAGGTTTCCCCTGCACCATTTTTTTGTGGATTTCTTACTAACCGCGATCATATTTCCCGGTCAGCTTGCTCCCAATGGGTGGAGAATCCTTTTATATTTTTTCATATTATGTAGGAGTTTAGGAATAGAGCCCACTGTTAACCTTTGCAAATGTTTGTTAGAACTCAAGTACTTACCCCGATGCAACAGCTTTGTGTATCTGTGCGGGAAGGGTAGGTTCGAGGTTCCATGGGTTCCTTCCTCCATAAAGTATTGGAAGGAAAGGTTTTTCTTTATCAAGCCCAAGGAGGGCGAAACCCTATTCTGGCCGACCTTCAGGAGACCCGATGTAGATAATTTTAATAGGATGGGTAATCTGAGTGAGGAGGCCGTGACAGAACTTATGGCTGATGCTATCCGGGTGTGTGACTTTGGTTTGCTGGCTGAGGAAGCCAGTGACCTAGCAAATAGTGACATTCTGGACCAAGGATGACTTGACCTTCAGCCCGGTAGGGTTCGGCCTCTTAAATTACATAATTAAAAATGCCCTTCTTTGCCTTTTGCTTATCTTTATAGACTTTTTAGGGGGCCTTAACCTTCTTATCCTTGTTTCAGGAATGGCTTTTGACTCTGAAGTTCTGAAGCAGGCCGCACTTGCTAAGGCTCAAAATGCCCGGGCGAAGAGGGCTATTGATGGAGTGACCAGGAGGCGCCCTCAAAAGAGGGGAAGAGCCGGCACTTCAAGCTCGGGACAAACATCCCGATCTCAAGAGGATGTCCCGCCACCAAGGGAAGAAAGGCCACCGAGGGGTCGAGCACCTCCTCCTTCTGAGTCCGAGCTTGAGGCCGACAACCCTTCTCTGGCCGACTGTAGGAGGAAGATGCAAGACTCCCTGCATCCAGACCTTTTGAAAAAATATCAATATGAGATCGGTCTGGAGCGGGGAGTGGAACACATAATGAGCACGGCTCTCCAGGTAGTTCTTTGAGATTTTGTGGCCATTCTTTAGCGAATATACATATTTACACAGAATTTTTACGACTTATTCGCCCGATCTTCAGATGTTGAGCATTACTTGAGGAGTTGCAAACCAAAGCATTGAGCGGGGTGAGACTGCGAGTCAACTAGTGCACTCCGTTCAATACGAAGCCACCCTAGCCAATGTTTCCTAGGAGGAGCTGCGTAAAGTTAAGGCAGACCTCGAGGCCGCTCTCCAAGAGCGGGACAATGCTTGAGCTGAAGCTAGCCATTACACAGGGGAGGTCGAGCAGGCTCGGGCATGGGAGCCCCAAATCCAAGCATCGGCCATAGAGTCCTTCAACGGTTCTGAATATTACAAGCTTGCCTTGGGCACGTATGCATTGGAGTCTTACTCCCAAGCAATAAAGCAGGCAAGGGCTTGGTGCCTTTAGAAGATGCCCGAGCTAGACACGAGCCCTATGGCCGCCTTCCCCCTAGGTGCTGATGATCTCGACCTTAGCCCTTTTGAGGAGGAAGATGAAGCTGACTGTGAAGTGCTCGAGGAAGCAAAGGAGGGGTCTGGTGCCGAGGACTAAAGTAATTGTAAATTCTCATTGTAATGCCCGGGGTATACCCCGTAGCCTTTGTAAAACTCTTTTAATGAATGAATTTGATTTTGTAAGCTTTTCGCCTTTAAATATTAAGTAGCTTTGATTCCATATCTTGATGATTATATGATCGGGTAACGACCGACCATCTATTATAGTTACAACCACGGGTTAACATTTCGCAGTATCAAGATTTAGTTTGAGACAATTGTCTAGCGAGGCCGGGTGAGCCCGATCCTTTCTAGCTGATTTTCTCAAAGATAGGATCACGCTTTTTACTTGGCAAAATCACAAGAATTGTTTGATAAGGTCGGGTTATGCCGACCTTTAGGATAAATTTGTCAGGATGGAGTCGTGTCCATAACTTAGTAAAATGGATGTGGTTTTTACAAAGGTCGGTCAATGAGAGCCGGGGCTACCCCGACCTTTCTTAATTTTGAATTTCTGATTTTGAAGTAATTTGCAACGTTTTGTCATGAGACATTGTAAATTATTTGATGGGAAATAATTTGTAACGCCTTGCCATGAGACCTTGTAAATTATCCGTGGAAGAATAATTTGTAAAGTCTTGCCATGAGACATTGTAAATTATTTGATGGGAAATAATTTGTAAAGTCATGTGAATGACCTTGTAAATTATTTGATGGGAAATAATTTGTAACGCCTTGCCATGAAACCTTGTAAATTATCCGTGGAAGAATAATTTGTAAAGTCTTGCCATGAGACATTGTAAATTATTTGATGGGAAATAATTTGTAACGCCTTGCCATGAGACCTTGTAAATTATCCGTGGAAGAATAATTTGTAAAGTCTTGCTATGAGACATTGTAAATTATCTGATGGGAAATAATTTGTAACGCCTTGCCATGAGACCTTGTAAATTATCCGTGGAAGAATAATTTGTAAAGTCTTGCCATGAGACATTGTAAGTTATTTGATGTGAAATAATTTGTAAAGTCATGTGAATGACCTTGTAAATTATTTGATGGGAAATAATTTGTAAAGTCATGTGAATGACCTTGTAAATTATTTCGATATTTGATCTTTGTAGTGCTAATTCTTTGGAAGAAGTACTTTTATTAAAGGGGACTGAACGGTGGGCCTCGTTAAAACCTTATCTAGAAAAACCCATTGGGAGAAAATATGGACAAAGAAAAAGAATACCCGTCCCTGACACTGAAAGACAAAATAATGGGCACGCAGGCCCGACCATAATAACCGATGATGGACGTGCAAGTCCGAAAACAAAAATAAAAATGGGCGCACAGGCCCGACCTTACTAGGACTTGGTATCAATAGAAATATGATTACTTGTAGTACGGATTCAAGTTCTCCACATTCCATGGACGAGGAAGAGGTTTTGAATCCATCGTGCGGAGGCTGTATGAGCCCTTGCCCACCTTCCGAATGACTTCATAAGGTCCTTCCCAAATAGGCCCAAGTTTCCCTGGTTGATGACCAGCAGCCTCACTGCGGCGAAGGACAAGATCTCCCATTCTGAATTCCCTTTTCTTTACTTGAATATTGAACTTCTTAGACATGACCTGTTGGTAAGCTGCTATTCTTAATAATGCATTTTCCCTGACTTCCTCTAGAAGATCCAGACTTTCTCTCTGTCCTTCAATGTGGTCGGGAGACCCTGTGGCCATAGTACGGAAGCTTGGAATGGTTACTTCTACGGGGACAGCGGCCTCCATCCCGAAGGCAAGCATGAATGGGGTTTCCCCTGTTACCGTTTTGAACGTGGTTCGGTTGGTCCAAAGTACTTCTGGGAGAAGATCGAGCCAATCTCCCTTGGCACTGCCAAGGCGAGTCTTCAAGTCTTGTAAGATGAGTCTGTTTGTAACTTCAGCTAACCCATTACTCTGTGGGTGCGAAACGGAGGTCAACCTGTGTTCTATCCCCAGATTCTTGCAGAATTGCTTGAAGGCTTGGCACTCAAATTTTTGCCCATTATCTGTTATTAATGTCTTGGGAAGATCAAAACGGCAAACTATTGATTTCCACACAAATGCTTCCAACTTTTGTTCTGTGATCACGGCCAGCGGTTCGGCTTCCACCCACTTAGTGAAATATTCCACTGCAACTGCCAAGAACTTGACTTTACCCCGGGCTGTAGGGAAAGGTCCGAGTATGTCGATTCCCCATTGGGCGAAAGGGTATGGGCACAATATTGAGGATAGTTCTTCCGCGAGTTGATGTAATCGGGCTGCGAATTTTTGGCACTTGTCACAGGCTTTCACATAACTAAGAGCGTCTTTCTTCATGTTCGGCCAGTAGTACCCGTATCTTATTAATTTCAGTGCTAGAGCTCTTGCTCCCTGGTGTCCTCCACAAATTCCTTCGTGAACCTCGGCCATAGCAAGAGCTGCTCTTTTTGGATTTAGGCATCGCAGATAGGGAAGTGTGAAGCTTCGGCGGAACAAGGTATTCTGCAGCAGGGTATACCTCGGGGCTCTTTCTTTGATTTTTCTGGCCTCTACTTTATTATCTGGCAACCTCCCTAATGTTAGATATTCAATTATTGGATCCATCCAACTGGGCTCATGATCTGAAATATCCATGACCTCGGGTTGTTGTACTATACTAGGCTTATGAAAAGTTCGTACAAACACAGTTCTCTCCAAGTGGTCTAGATTCGAAGAAGTAAGTCTTGACAAAGCATCTGCTTTGTGATTGGCGGACCTTGGAATTTTGTCTATGCAGCAAGACTTGAACTTCCTTTGCAAGTCTAAGACCATCATCCTATAAGATGACATTTTATCATCTTTTGCTTCAAAAGAGCCGTTTACTTGTTCTACCACCAATTGTGAATCACTTAGGACCTTGACGTGCTCGACCCCTAGATGTTTTGCTGCTTGAAGTCCAGCGATTACGGCCTCATATTCTGCATCATTATTGGTTGTTGGGAAGTCAAATCGTATTGCACACTGAATTTCCATTGTGCCATCGTCTTTCTTTAATATGATTCCGGACCCCGAGCCCGCTGCATTCGATGCTCCATCTACTTGTAAGGTCCATGTGGCCTCTTCCCTATCATGACCTGTTGGCCCCCGAGGTCTTGGTGAGAGTTCGGCGACGAAGTTGGCCAAGACCTGTGCTTTGATATAAGGTCGAGGTTTGAGCTCGATACCATACTCTCCAAGCTCGATTGACCACTTGAGTAGACGGCCGGATACATCTGGTTTCTGTAAGATTTGCTTCAAGGGCTGATTTGTGAGGACAGTTACAGCATGGGCTTGAAAGTACGGTCTTAACTTTCTTGCTACTGTAACCAAGGCAAGTGCGAGCTGCTCCACCAGTGTATATCGGGTTTCTGCCTCCAACATCATCTTACTAACGTAATATATCGGTTTTTGAATCTTCTCATCTTCTTTGACCGAAACGGCTCTCACCGCATGATCTGATACTTCTAGATATAAGAACAGATTGTCCCCTGGATTCGGCTTTACCAGTATCGGAGGTGTTCCCAAGTATTCTTTCAACTTCCTGAAGGAGACCTCGCATTCCTCATCCCATCTAAAGTCCTTGTTTCCTCGAAGAGTTTTGAAGAAGGGAAAACATTTGTCCGCTGCCCTTGACATAAATCTACCCAATGCTGCTACTCTTCCTGTTAACTTCTGCACTTCCCTGATGTTTCGGGGAGGTTCCATGGATGCTAGGGCTGAGATTTTATCAGGATTAGCTTCAATACCTCTCTGAGTGATCATGAATCCCAAGAACTTTCCCGAGCCTACTCCGAAGGCACATTTTGCAGGATTTAGTTTCATCCGATGTTTTCTAAGTGTACTGAATATGTCCTCAAGGTCAGCAATGTGGTCTTTCTTTCTTGAGCTTTTTACGACCATATCATCAACGTAGACTTCAATATTAAGCTCGATGTGTCTGGAGAAGACCATGTTAAGCAACATTTGATAAGTAGCTCCAGCATTCTTCAACCCAAATGGCATGACCTTGTAGCAGTATATTCCCTCATCTGCCATGAAGGAAGTTTTTTCCTGATCTTCCTGTGCCATTCGAATCTGATGATACCCTGAGAATGCGTCTAAGAAACTGTAAAGTTCGGATCCTGATGTGGAATCCAACAACCTGTCGATCCTGGGAAGAGGATAACTGTCTTTTGGACATGCTCTATTCAAATCTGTGAAGTCTATACAAACTCGCCACTTGCCATTTGGCTTCTTTACCAAGACCACATTGGTTAGCCACTCTGGACACTTCACCTCTTTGATGAATCCTGCTTTCAAGAGCTTATCTATTTCCTCTTTTATTATCTGTCTTCTTTCTGTGGAAAACTGTCTTCTTCGCTGTTTCACGGGCTTCTTGTCGGGCATGACGTTCAGCTTGTGTTTGACAAGCTCGGGATCTATCACGGGCATATCTTCAGCACTCCATGCAAATACATCGATATTCTTCTTTAAACATTGTGACAACTCTTCCTTCATCATTTTGGGGAGCTCTTTCCCAATTGTGAAGCTCTTCCCTTCTGAGACATGAACCTCTTCCAACTCTTCTACTGGCGACATTCTTTCTTCGAGAAGAAGTTCTATTGACATCAAATCTGTCTTATTTTTTCCAATGCAGTTGATATAGAAACTTCTGGCTACCGATTGATTTCCCTGAATAGTTGCTATGCCTGTGGAAGTTGGGAACTTGATTTCCAGGTGATAAGTTGATACTATAGCTTTGAGACTGTTCAAGAATGGCCTTCCCAAGATAGCATTGTAGGCCATAGGAGTTTTGATGACTTGGAACGGAGTCATCTTCGTTACACGCTTCTCTTCTGATCCTAGTGAAGTGGGAAGGTCAATTAGGCCTTCGGGTTTCACGGTTCCTCCTCCAAACCTAGTTAGGGGAGTAATGACCTGTCGAAGCCGGTCTTTGGGAAGTTGCATCTGATTGAAAGCTTCCAAGGAAAGAACGTTGGCTGCGCTCCCATTGTCAACTAGCACCCTCCCGACATCAAAATTGGCGATCACTCAGTGCACGGGCATGGTTCTTTCGTGCATTATTCGAATCACCTCCAGATGCTATTCTTCCGACAATAAAATTTATGATGCCAGCGGATCTGGTATTCTCTTCCCCTTTTCGGTGCTCTTTATCGTCTCTCTTTATGTAGTGCCCCAGGAAGCCCCTTTTTATGAGGGCCTCTATCTCCTGTTTCAAAGTTCTGCACTCATCCGTGGTATGACCCGGGCTCTTGTGAAAGTCACAATACTTATGTCGATTCTTTTCTTCGACTTTCCCCTTAATAGGCTTGGACCATCGCAAATCTTCCCGTCCTTTTATTTCCATCAGAATGTGAGATCGTGGTGCGTTTAGCGGAGTTAAACTCTGATGCCCATGACCATTCTCCCTATGGTTATTTCGGGAAGAATTTTTCTCATCTTCCTGTCTTGATCTCTTACTCCCCTGCTTTGTTGATGGTGAAGACTGTGCTACTGTCCCATGCCCTTGATCCTGTGCCCGAATTGAGAAAAGTGTTTCCTCCATGTTTATGTACTTTTCTGCTCTCCGAAGAAGTTCTGTTACATTTGAAGGTGGGCTTTTGGACAGGGACATTCTGAATTCTGGGCCTCCAATAGCCAAGGTAAGGGCTGAAATTGCTGATGATATATGAAGATCTGGAATCTGAAGTCTTTCAGCGTTAAAGCGAGTCATGAACTCTCGCAGTGTCTCATTCTGAGGTTGCTTTAACTGCATGAGGGATGCGGCGGTCTTCTTGATTCTTTTGCTACTCGCAAAGAAAGCAGTGAACTTCTCAGTAAGATCTGCGAAGGAAGAGATGGACCCTGGAGGTATCGTGGAAAACCAGTCTCGAGCTCAATTTGTCAAGGTTTGCGGGAAGGCCTTGCACAGAATCTGAGCGGGAGCATTCTGCATGTCCATAACATCAGTGTAGGTATTCAAGTGGTAGTTAGGATCCGTTGTTCCATCGTATTCCTTTATCCGAGGATATTTAAATCGATCTGGCAAGGGAAAATATGTTATTTCAGGAGTAAAGGGGGTTCTTCTCATGAATGGTGTCCGACCCTGGGTGTTCTGTCGTATTCCATCAGCAATTCCTTCCTGAATGATTCTTGAGAGCTCTTGCTGTGTCAAGTTGGCGGATCCTTCTGTCATGGGATGGGCACCCCTAATTCCCGGGGAGTGGTCAGCCATAGGATTAGCTGGCTGGAGATCTTCCCTGGGAATCGTGCTAGGAGTGTTCGGGTCAGGTTGCGCTTGATGACTGTTATGTTGTTGAAGAGCTTGACGAAGTTTGCGGAGCTGTTGCTGAAGTTCGTTGAAATCTTCCCGACTAACAGGTTCATTGTCTGGAGTGGCCTCTGGGTTTTGTTCTTCCCCAACATCTTCAAGAGGTGGAGGATTATCATCCTCAGCCGAGGTGTTGGCCGGAAGGGCTTGACCAGTGGATGCGGATGGACGGGCTTGACGTCTATTAACCATGGCTAGTTGTATCTCTTCCCACAGACGGCGCCAATTGATGCTGTAAAAAATCCTGAACTTGACGTGGCAGGATCTGATGATATTCGATTGCTGGAAAAGATCAACGAGCTCGCCTTGGATGACCTGCAAAAAAGGCGAGGAGGATTCTCCCCGTCGCCCCTCTGGTGTGAGAATTAGTTTTCTGGAAAAAGGTAGAGAGAATGTTTAACTGGAAAAACGTAAAGAATTGTGAATGAATAATTTGATATGAAAAGAACTGTATTTATAGGGCTGAAAAAGCCCATAACTTCCTGTATTTAAGGAAGGAGTCCTTTTGTCATAAACTTACCTTTTAAGAAGAATTCCATACTTATAAGGATTCAGTTTCCTTTTTGCAAAGGGTTTCCTTGTGGATCATGTATTGTCTTGAGGCTCAAGTATATGGCCCATTAGCGAGGCCCAGTGATGAAAGAGGTTGGGAAGCCTGCAAATACGGGCCACAGGTAGGCAAAAAACGATCTTATCTCCAAATGTCAAAATGAAGTAGATCGGGATGACCCCGACCTTCATGAGACCGGGTATTTTAATGAGGTACCATCGGTTATTGTTGAACAGCGAAGAGGTCGGCCATATGCCGACCATGAAGCTTTCGGTAACAGGTCGGTCAAAGGAATTCCATGACCTCGAGAGGTAGATCAAAGGAAGACCATGACCTCAATAGGTCGGGTCGTGGAATTCTCCGTAAATTTAGGGAGTAGGAAAATAATACCGATCAGTTACTATGATTCTTGGCTTTTCTTTTTGGTGTTTGGGTTTGATCATGGGTTTTCTTGGATTGACTTGGGATGGAGCAGTGACGGGTTGTGTGGATAGATGAAGGCGGCGATGTTAGTCGTGAAGGCAGTGGAGTTGGTGACCGTTTGGTGATGACAGTGGAGCTTATGCGTGGTTTTAACAGCGAAAACCGACTTATGGTGGTGGCTGGTAAACTCGGTGGTGTTTGATTAGAGTTTGGTGATTGTGGTCGGATTCTGGTTCGACTGTGGTGTGTGGTAGGATTCTCAATTTGAGGGTTATATGTTGTGAAGTTTGGATTTTGGATTGTCCGACGGTGAACTAGCCGATTTTGGGTGTTAGAGGGCAGTTGGACATGAGAACGGCTAGTGACAGTGGGGAGTTGAAGGTTGGGCGATGGCTGCATGGTTGTGGGATGAAAAATGATACCTGAGTTTTCTGTTTGGTTATGTCGTGAGAAGTGTTCTAAAAAGCGTGAAACGTGGAGTTCCGAGAGTCAAGCTTTTGAAGTTTAAGTGGGAGTAAGCGTTAAAAAACGTTTTTCAATTCCTACATATTTGATTTAAATTTTACCCATACTTGAACAAGTGAAAAAAAAAAAAAAGGAAAAAAAAAAAAAAAAGCAGGAGCGCGCTTCGGACAAGCTTAAGGGATTTTCGGCATGCTTCATGTGCGCTTAAGTGCTCTTACACACCCTTTGTGCGCGCTTCGTGCGTGCTTTTAAGATAAAAAGATTTTGAAATGCTTTTTTCACGCTTTTCGCCAAAGCGACGCGCGAGAGGCTCGCACTATGCGCGCATTTTAGAACACTGGTCGTGAGTTAATTGAAGGCGGACTTGGGGATATATAGATTGATAGAGTGTTATAGTTGGAATGAAATTGTGATAGAGTGGATATTAGATTTATGTGCTTTAGAAAAGGATTGTGAAAACTTGGACATGAGAATATTGATGGAATATAATACCTTACTAAAAATAATTATTTAAAAAGATAAAACTCAGATGAAAAATAAATTTGGATAATAATAAAATTGAACTTTGAAATTTGGTTTAAATCATTTTTGGGAATTAAAAATGATTTTGGATTTAAATAATTTTAGAAACTCGGAATTGGCTTAGAATCGAATGGAGCTCAATTTTATATCTTGGTTCGAAATAATCAACATGGTTAGACGAACACGTTCCAATTTTTAATTTAAAATAGGTCACGTTTTTTAATAATTTAAATAATTACTTAATATTTGAGAAATTTCTTGTCGCTACATCATTTGACTAGTTTGACAATTTGTTAATTTTCGTAAAATATTTTCATTC
Organism: Ligustrum vulgare; assembly: GCA_963555705.1. Taxonomy (NCBI): domain Eukaryota; kingdom Viridiplantae; phylum Streptophyta; class Magnoliopsida; order Lamiales; family Oleaceae; genus Ligustrum; species Ligustrum vulgare. The sequence goes on from OY743188.1 coordinate 26,231,497, forward strand.
ACTTTCAACAACACATTTAAAAATCAATCAAAATTAAATCAATTTTCAACAATATCAAACATATCCTTAATTGTTACACAAACTAGGCATCACATGTTCGCACAATAGTCATGATATTAAAGATTGTTTTATTAATATATATTTGTTTACAAAAATGACGCACCATATAATTATCTAAATATATGCCATTAATATCAAATTTCAATCATACTTATTAATATATATTTTTTTACAAAAAAGACGCACCATAAAATTATCTAAATATATGCCATTAATATCAAATTTCAATCATACCCTATACTGTAACTAATTATATACTTTATTTGTTCATTCTATTCGGATAAAGACTCGTTCTATAGAACTTTTAACTAATGTAAATCTTATGTGTATGCAACTAATATAAATTTTTTTATTAAAAACTTAAATAATTAGATTTTCCTTTAATAAAAATTTAGATAAGTTTTGTAAAATTGTGAAAAATTTACTTTCCCTAAATATGATGCAGCTAAGTTTTGTGAAAGTTAATCTGATTTGATTTGTAGTAGTATAAAAGTTAAATAGATTCATATTTTACGTAGTAGTATAAATTGATAAATTCTTTACATCATAATATAGAAGTTGGCCTGCATTTGAGTTTAAATTTTCACATTATGTGCGAATGTAGCCTCTGTTTGGAAAACTTTTTTGAAAATATATTTTTAAACAACACAATTCCTCAAACCATTTTTTAACTACACACAATTTATCTCTCCACTTTTCAACTAAATATTTTACCTCGAAAATATAAAAAAAAATATTTTTAAATACAAAACTTTTAATAAACAAAGCAATAATTATTTGGGCCTTAACTCTTGGTTGGTAGACATATGAATTTTAATTGTAACCAAGCGTCGAAAGATTTAATTCATTTAACGAACGATCCTTTTAAAGTTTGAATTAGTGCAGTTTCAAATCCAAGCATATTGGAATTAATCAAATTTTCGACAAATCTCACAACTTTAATAAGTCAACTATAGGGTGGTAAATAGAAATTAAATTGTATCTACACGTCTCAAAAATTATTTTTATTAAACAATGATATTGTTTGAGGAGAGAACACACAAGCGTTACATGACCTGTCGATCCGCCAAATTTTTGCTCTGTTGTATGCTTGGGAAGGTGAAGCTACCTCTAATAAAAGAACCTCCACAAATATTCAAAGATCTGTTGTATGTCAGAGATGAGAAAATCAGACATTTAAATGAGAATATTCGATTGTATAATATGATGTTTTCCTTTACTTATATGGGAGGATGAAAAGTCGGCTCCGATCTTCAGATTGCACAGTCAAAATTATCATTACATTGGATTTTGTTACAGGTTGAAGCAAGATCACCAAAGTTTGCTGAATTGTGTATAGATGACACTGAACATGAAGTAGCAAATATATTACGAGCTATTGGATATGTGTGCTTGAATCAATATGTCACATATGGATATCAATATTCGACATTTTATTTCCTTACCATTTTTGTCATTTGTGTTTTAGACAAGACTTCAGTGGAAGCAGGTTCCACGAGGAAACTATTACTTATATGAAAAATATGTTGGACAAGCACAATATTCTGGTGAAATCATTTAGGATGGTCCGAGAGACTACGCATCAGGATAAAATTGAAAATGTTAGGCTCAGGCTTATTAGAAGTCAAAAGGATCATGATAGGAGTTTCAACCTTCCAGAAAAAGACGACATTGGACTTTTGATGGTTATTTTGAAACTATTTATGATGATAGAGATATTATCATTGAGACTTGCACTATGTCGTTGTAACAAATCACTGAATTGCATCCGTCGTGTATGAGTTTACAGTATCTGTTGCTTTTTTTTTTTTATTTGGTCAAGATGGTTATAGAGAAGACATTCTACTTAAAGATTCAAGTTCTAACTCATCCGCTAGTCGGAAATGTGTGTCCATGAGAGAATATTTTGCGTACCTACTACAAGAAAGCGATACTGAATCACCAAATATTTTGTTCTCTAGAAGGCTATTTCAAGAGTTCTTATTTGATGCATACACGATGTCTAGACTTCATGGCTCACTTATGTACGAACCCATCAGAAAGAATTGAGATGTCATATGTACCGTGGATTGGCTGACGCATTATTACGAGGTGAAATAAATCCTTCCTCTCATGGGAAGAGAGTTTGCCTACCATCATCATATACCGGTAGTTCACGATACATGATCTAGAACTATCAAGATGCAATGGCTATATGTCGATAGGCTGGATATCCTAATTTTTGTATTACGTTTACATGTAACCTGAAATGGACGAAGGCTTTTTGGTTTCATAAAAGTAGAGGGTTGATGCGGAGGATCGACCTGATATATTATGCAGAGTATTTAAGATTAAACTAGATTTACTTATGAAAGATCTTCTACGTAAGGAAATTTTCTGTTCAGAAAGATAAAGTGATCTTCAAATATACATAACTTTAATATTATGTTGTTGTACATTTTGTTCTAGCTTGACTATTGATTTAAGTCTCACATTCTTTTTTTTTGTTTGTTTTCCTATTTTAGTTAAGAAATGTACATAGCTGAGTTTCAAAAGCGAGGTATGCCCCATGTACAATGTTATTCATGACTTAAGATGCCATGTACCAATTGCGAAACACATTAGAAATATAATTTCTGCTGAAATTCCTGATGAGTTGACCGACCCTCACTACTATGCGACAGTTGAAAATTTAATGGTTCGCAGTTTGTGTGGTAGAATGAGACGTACTCTCCATGCATGTCTAATAGTCGATGCACTAAACATTATCCTAAAAAAATTACCCAATCCTCAATTGTTGATGATACTGGCTATCCGGTTTATAGACGTCATGACAATGGAAGGACTGTGAACAAGAACAGTATAGAGCTTGATAACCAATTTGTTGTTCCTCATAGTTGGTATTTTCTTATGAATTATGCTACTCATATCAACGTTGAATGGTGTAATCAGACTCGATCCATTAAATATCTTTTCAAGTATGTGAACAAAGAGAATGATCGGGTTACAACAAATTTTTGCCAAAGTGCTACTAATGAAGGAAGTAAGGATACAATAGATGAGATAAAGATGTAGTTAGATTGTAGATATATCTCACCATGTGAGGCTACTTGGAGGTTGTTTGGTTACAGTATTCACTTTAGAGACCCCCCCTTGAAAGTTGTCTTTCCACCTTTTTGATGAGCAATGTATTATCTTTAATGATAACAATCCCATTGATGAAGTTTTAAATTGTCATACAGGAAAACGAAGTATGTTTACTTCATGGAAGGATGCAAATAAGAAATATATTGTTTACTTCATGAATGGATGCAAACAAGAAATATTTTGAAGCAAAATGGTTGACCTATGCAGAATTTCCAACCAAATTTGTTCGGAAAGCCGATAAAAGAGAGTGGCAACCAAGAAAATGTGGTTTCTTGATTGGCCATATTTTTATGTCAGTCCTAGTTAAGGAGAAATGTATTATTTTAGAACATTGTTGAACGAGGTGCAAATCTCGATTTCCTATAAAGAAACTCAATGTGTGCACAGTGTGTAGTACACCTCTATCAGATACACGCTTACTATGCGATGGGTTTGTTGGACGACGATAAAGAGTGTGTATATGGCATTGCCGAAGCAAGCCATTGGGAGTCTGTCCATTCTTTGAGGAATCTATTTGCAACGTTGTTGATGTCAGAATCTATTTCTCGGTCTGGGTTTGTTTAGCAGGCATTCTGACATTATATGTCGGATGACATACTCTACATATGTAAGACCGCTTTTCATTTATGGACAATTCTGAAATCCCACGTGATAATTATGTTAATGTTGTTATAAATTTTAAATTGATAATTTTTAATGTCTACAATTTTAATTATTTTGCAATGGAAGAACTTGGACGCCGTCTCGATCAATGTACCAATTAAAAGTTTATAAATTATTTATTTTAATAGTTTACGTGTAATTTATGTGATTAATTGTTTTATTTCCTAAACATGCTATTTTCTACTTTATTGTGTTACATTCAAAGTTGGGGAAAAGTTTGGTGACACTTTGGAAATTTTTGAGGGTCGTGGACTTAAATTACCAATTTATAAGAGCCGAGGGACTAAATTGCAAATTTCCAAAACTTAAAACAATCAAAACCTAAACCCTCCATTCTTCCCTCACTCACGCCTCACGATCTCTCTCTCGGTTCTCTCTTCAGTCGCCACACCTCACCCGCGATCTCCCTCTAGGCGACGGCGACCACAACCGCCAACCACCGCTAATTCTGCCACCACCTCGTCGGCCTCCAACACGGACTTTTGGTACATTGACGTCACGGGCAGCCAAGGCTTCTCCCACTTGCAAGTCAAGATGACGGTAAATACTAAGGACGTCAGGTAAGTAAACTTCCCCTATTTTCATAGAAGTTAAATGTGGAATGTGGAATGTGTAAATGACTGTTTGCTACTTACTTACTTTGATGAATTTCATTTACTTTATGAAAGTATATGTTATTGAGAAGAATGTTCAAGCATGCACATTATCATGTCATTGCATCATCAAGCATGCATTGGCATCGAAATTGGGAAGTCAAAAGTTTTTAAATGAAAGAAATGTGTTAAAGTGCAAGTTTGTTCAAAAGTTATGTATCCTAAGTTTTTTTAAGAATGAATGGGTGTACCTCTAGTTCATGAAAGTTGCGAGTGGGAAATGGGGCGCGGGGGACCGGCGTACCCGAATTAAGTCGCTCTACGACGGAATGTTCAACCGTTTACGGTGGACTGTTAAACTGCTTTGCGGTGGGAAAGTGAATGTTAAACCGCTTTGCGGTGGGAAAGTGAATGTTAAACCGCTTTGCGGTGGAAATGTGAATGTTAATCTGGTTCCAAATAAGAAATTTCCCACTATTATCTGATTGACTAGAAGTTACATCAAGTGAGCTCACGATGGAAATGAAGTGAAAGTTTTGAAATGTTAAGTGAAAGTTTGAAAAGTTTGAATGTTCTGGAAAGTAAAGTAAATGGGGATACATATTTCGAAATGTTTAAAACATTCATGTCATAAGCATGCACTTCATGCATAAAGTTTACTTACTGAGCTTTAGCTCACCCCAATCCCTCCCCAACATTTCAGGTGATGAAAGTTAGGTGATCCGAGGAGAGCACTTGGCAGCTGACTCAGACAGTACCACGATTTATCAATTTAAATAGGGTTTGAAGTGGAATCTCATAAATGTTTTAGTTATTTTTATTAGTTCATTCTTTTAATTGTTTATTGGATTTAGTTTTTGATAAGTCATTTATCTCTTTAGTAGTTTATCAATCCTTCATTTAGTTAAATGGAGCTCATGGTTTAAATTTATTTATGTTGAGGAGTTTGGGAATTGATGTTGAAGTTAACACGCCTAGGTTTTAAATTTTTGAACTTGGGGTGTTACGACATAGGTCAAGAAGGTAATGTATAGTGCTATGTTACCTCTTATAAGTAAAACATGGCGTCGTGGCATTAGGTTTCAATTATTTCAATTTACTATTTTATTGTCAAAATTTAATTGTAATAACAATTTTTTTAATTTTTTTGGGTTTAGTGATATCTGCTTTGACGCATCGTTGAAAATTGTGTGTTATTTTCCTTTGTCTATCAGGATTGCGATTGACTGACGAAGAAATTCAGAATTTGATGCTTTTGGAGATTGAAAAGATTTCATGGAATAGAGACAAAAGTTTGTGTGATTTTCGTGCGATACTGTTTCCCAACGATTGTGATTCCTTAATATAGGATGAATTGAGATATGATAAAATGTCTTTGGTTAACGAACATGAAAAACTCTTGCAGACGTTGACAGATGAGTAGAAATATGTTTACAATACAATTATGCAATTTGTTTAATTTAAAAAGCAGGGTATCTATTTCCTCTATGATTGTGGTGGAACGGGAAAAACATTTATATGGAATACGCTTTTTGTTGCATTGCGGTCAAAGGGTGTGACAGTGTTGAATGTTACATCCAGTATTATAGCATCTCTTCTGTTTCCTGGAAACTAAATGACTGATTCAAGACCTTTTATTCCTCTAAACCCCAATGAAGACTCAACATGCAATATTTTTTCAGGGAACTGAACTTGTAGAGCTTATAGTAAAAACAAAGCTTATACTTTGGGACGAGGCACCAATGATACATAGATATTGTTTTGAGGCTCTTGAAAAATTTTACACGATATAATAAGGTTAGACAATCCAGGTACTTGCAATCAACCTTTTGGAGGCAAGACAATTGTATTTGGCAAGAATTTTCATCAGATTTTTCCAGTTGTACCGAAAGGGAGTAGGCAAGACATTTTCTTGGCAACCATCAATTCGTCATACATACACACTGTAAGGTTTTAAGATTGATGAAGAATATGAGACTCCAGAATCTTAGCAACGATGATTGTGGACTCGAGTTGAAAGAATTATCTAAGTGGATTTTGGGTATAGGAGACGGGACGTTCGGAGGTGGTAATGATGGTCATGCAACAATTAAGGTGCCAAATGACCAATTAGTAGATGTGTCGGATAAATTGGTCCAATCTATAGTTGAAAGTACATATCCATCATTTTCAAGCAACTTTCATGATGTATCATGTCTATAGGGGAGTGCTATACTTGCACCAACACTTGATCTTGTGCAAAATATAAACGAGTACATGTTTTGATCAATTAGGCAGAGAGAAGTGTTGGCCCAAGTGTAACTAACCAAGAGGGGTGAATTGGTTTAGAAATTTTTTTCAATAAATAATCTCCTACTTCAACCCAATAAATACAAGTATAAAGACTTTGTGTTACAAGAGATGTAAAGTGATTTAACTATCAATGTAGAGTGTTATAAAGATGTAAACTTAATTAATAAAACAAGTATAACACTTAGATATAGTATTGCACAATATAGATTGATAGAAAAGAGTAAGTGCAATGTAAGTAAATAAAAGAGATTAGATGATGCAAACGATATTTTAAGAAGGTTCAATGAAACAATTTGATTTACGTTATCTGTTACCAAGCTCTCCGTCACGAGAAATGTCAAATCCAATAGATTGGTAACTTACAATAACGAGTACCAAATCTTTAGGTGACTTACAAAAAGGAGCACCTACCATTAAGTGACTTTCAACAAGGATCACTTATCTTTAGGTGACTTACAAGCTCCTATCCTTAACTGACTTACAACAAGGAGCACGTATCCTTGGGGGACTTACAAAAAGGAGCACATATCCTTATCTAAACAATCGAGTTTTCACAAGGCTCTCGAAACCACAAAATATAAAGAATTGATTTACAATTGGAATGACTTTATTGACAAATGATATACTCAAATTACGTCTCAAGAGAGTTAGGCTAATACTTTAATAAGTAGCAATGAATTAAGCTCGAGTGTTAGAGTAAAAACTTTGATGCAAATGATAATGATAAATCTTAATGCAATCAAACAAACTTTTTCAAAAAATATAATTTCTTGTAAAATGATTGAATCAAGTTAAATACCAAGAGATGATAATACTTGAATATTAAACAATAATTTAAGCTCAAAGTGTTTAAACAATGAAACTTTAATGGATCAAAAATATGATAAAAACTTTTTGATACAATAATCAAAGTTCTTCAATAGAAATTCTATCTTTATAAGATTGAAAATAAGTTTAGCACAAGAGAGATTTACACTTCAATTCCAATATATGATGTGAAGATGTTGAAGAAATTTAAACAATATAAAACCAAAAATCTTCACAAAAACTTTGATGAGTTTTATAAAACTAAATTTGGATCAATAAAAGTTTTCTAATTGAGATAGATGAATATAAATCAAGTAAAAACAATAAATTTTTCACTGGAATGCTTTCTTAAAATATCTTCTTAATAGTTGAAATTGAAAACAAAAGAGAAGGTGTTCGCTCCGTAAGTGCACGAGTCGTGAAAGTAATAAAGTGGATGTGAGTCCAAGTATCGATCCCATGATGATTGTTGTAAATTGTATTTTAGATTACAAATCCTTAACTTGAACTAGAAAATTGATTGAGTTGAAAATTTTGATTTTAAACTTAACTAAAAAGAATGAGAAAATTTGTTTTGTAAAAACTATAAAATGAATATGCTAGAATTGAGAATCCATATTAATTCCATCAATTATGCATTACTCCAATTGTCTAACGATAATTCACGGGGTTTTGAAAATTCATATTCCTAATGTTGTTAAAACTCCTTTTCGGACAAGCATTAACACATATTCCTACCCACGACCCAACTATATTTCTATGTTGAATACGAATGTACAGGAAAGCATTAAAGAATTGTGAATACTATTGTAGATAATAAAGAGCATAGTGGGATATTTCTATCTCCTATCGAATTTTGTGGAAATTGAAGCTAGTCTAATGAATTCCTAATCTTTCGAACTTAAGAAAACATAACCTAAAATTATACAATTAGTGATCAAGTAATTGCATAATAAGAAAAGCACGCATCAATTGCTCAAACCCATGAATTAATTAAATTAAACAACAAAGTAACACATAAAATCCGGAATTTAATGCTTCATCACAATTCTAACATTTAAAACCCAGCCTAGATACATAATTGAATAAAAATCACAAGAATAATGGATAGATGCCACCCTATTCATCCTTGATCTTTGGTCTTCAATTGTGTTCTTGGCGTGGCATTGATCACTCGGCACTTTGACAGCGTTTGGCATGAAACAAAAAAATTGGGAACCCTTAATTTTGTACCCCAAGTCATGTATTTACAGGTTCGGTCGAAACTTAGGTTACTTGGAGAAGAAGAATTCTGAAAATTACGCAAAAAGCCCAACAGTCGGCCCAAAAAATAACCATGCAATTGCATGGTACAAATCCATGCGATTGTGTAGGCTTCCGAAAAACATTCTGACCATTTTTGTCCAGACCGTGCCATCGTGCCTTATAATCCATGCGATCGCATGGTTATCCGAATAGAGTGCAATTTTCATTTTTTGAAGTGCTATAAGTTGGTCCTCATGGTTTATTTGCATCCCAGATCCTCCAACTTCTGATTGTTGCAATATAGCCTCAAAACTTTTAATTTCTTCCAAATTTGATTTCTTCTTCAATTTTTATTCCAATTGGCCCTTTCATTTACTTCATCAACTCTTGATTTTCATACTTTGATACTTTTATCATCCAATTGCTTGATTTTAGCTTCAATTCCATTAATTTCTTGACTTTGGGATTATTTCTTAAATATAAACAGATACTAATGAAATAAATAACAAATATTCTTAAACAAACATCTAAAATCCTACTTTTAGGATAGAAATAAGTGTATAAAATACACTTATAAGAAGGCTATTTGTAGATCAAGAAAATGAAATTCAGCAACTTTCAGTTGATTAGTTCAGTAATTTCTGTCGACCGAAAACCATTGCATATTTTCAACAAGTAGAATTTCTGCTAAGCAGTTTTTCCCTTTCGGTCGAATTGAATTTCGGTCGACCGGTGTATACTTCAATCGATCGAAGTATATAAATTTTGGAATAAATTTTTATATCAAAATGTTCTTTTTTCCAAAATTTATTTCATATTTTGAATCAAACTTCTTTTTTATGCAAGTGATGAATTTTCAAGTAAGTGTCTTGATCATATAAAACATTTTCGAGCTTGTTGTAATTCATCGCTAAAGATTGAGAGCGTTATACCTTTAAACATGTCAAATCAATTTAAACTTGAACTATAATCTTGTATGCTTGAATTCTTGATCTTCATTTCATGCTTTCCAACTTGAATCTTGATCTTGAATTACTTTGATCTTTGAGAAACGGTTTGAATATTGAATGTTTTGAAGATTTATCATTCCATTAAACAATTGAAGCATACTTGTTAACAATACAATATAATCTTATTTGTTATGATCAAAACAATAAGGTTAAATTAATCATAGGTCAGGAAGGATTTATTTGGGTTCAGATACTTTATACAGGGCATAAAACAGTACATGTTTGTTTGAAGATATTCACTCTATGGAATTCTTGAACGGTAAAGTGGTCAAGTGTGCCTACCCATGGATTTATGCTAAAGGATAGTGTTCCGGTGATGCTGTTGAGAAATATTGACCATGTTGCAGGATTGTGTAATGGAACGAGGATAATTATTACAAGCCTTGGTCATCATGTTCTTGAAGCTAGAATCATGTCCGGTAGCAATGCTCGGGGACAAAGTTTTTATCCCAAGAATATCATTGACTCCATCAAATGCGAGATTACCTTTTAAGTTCGAAAGAAGACATTTTTCGTTGGTTGTGTCTAATGCTATAACCATCAATAAGAGTCAAGGTTAATCACTCTTGCATGTATGTCTATTTCTTAAATAAATAAAAAAAAGCTAGAATTCAGCCATGGACAATTGTATGTAACAGAATCAAATACTCTTCATAATATGATTATTATTAACATTTAAATTAGCACTAGTTGTACTTAAATTTTATTGTTTCTCTCATTGTTCCATGCCAGTACATTTTACTTTTTTAGTGAAATATGTTCGTGCATAGCATGAATGTGAATTTTTTTTTAAAATAATATGGCACAAGTACTTTCTATGATGCACTTTTCAATTTGTGCTATTCTTCTTGTATTTGCTTGTTCAAATGATCCTACTAAGGATTGGAAAGAAATTGATATTAGAGCAAGATTAATATTGGGGTGAAACCTAAATATGGTTTTTGTACCCCGCATTATTTCACTTTTAACAATTTAATGTTTGAAGGGGAAACAATGTTATTTTTATTTTTTTTTCGGTGGGCTAGGGGGAATCCAAGGGGAAAATCAAATGAATGGCAGAAACATCCCTGATAATTGTCACAACTACCTTGACATATTTCGAATTCAATTATTCTAATTGCTCCATTTAAGTAGTCAATTTAACACGAAGTTCGCCTTTCTGGGAAATATTAATAATGAAACAAAGAACGATTTCATGTTTTATTTCCGAGGGATTAATGACCACTGATTGCAACTACCAAATTCAAAATCTAACGGTTCCATCTCAAAATTATAACCACCATTCCAGGTTTTCTCAGGCATCAGCAAAACTGCAAAAGCCAGGAAGGCATGGTATGAACAAATGAAGCCTTCTAATACAAAAACTGAACAGCCAAGGAAACTTCTATGAGTAGCAGAAGGTCCCTTACCCCAGTTCAGAAAGTTTTTGATGAGCCTCGGCATAATCCGTAAAGAAGGCATCCTCATCCTGCCATGGAACAACAAAATATTAGCAACGACAACAGCATATATATTATATACAAGTGATGGAAGATTATAGACAAACAAACCGCAGCATATTTCTCGACAAGAGGGCGGAAGATGGGATCAGATAGTAGAGCCTTATCTGTTGCCAACTGCATGATCCCTTCTCTTTCTCCACCGAGAAGCACCCTGATATTATATAATAACAAGTAAATGAGAGCAGCAAGGAAGTGTAGATACTGGTACATTAATTTTTGAGTAATTCTAGGGAGATTAATATGGGACATTTTTAAGTGACATTGTGACGTGGCATACATTCATTCATTTAATAATGATTATAACTACCTCATCACTTACTTTTTCATCACCCAATGAATGTGCGTTACATCACAATGTCATTTATGAATAGGAAACATGAACAAGGTCTTACTTGAAGTAAGAATTATCAAAGATGAGGGGATTTGCTGTCCAGGGTCCCTCGTATCCGGAACGTTCCTTGTGGCATCTTCCCTGTCGAATCACATCATTTTAAATTTTTAACTAAACTACAACTGGTTAAAGAGTCTTTTCAACAATAGCAAGTACATACCAAGGTGTGAGCACCAGAGAGTGCAACAATATCCTTGTCGCTCAGACCCATTTGTTTGACAAATACATCCCTTAAGTGGTCCGATCCTACAATAGAAGTTTACGATTAGCGTTGTTGGGTTTTTTGTTAATACCCAAAAGTCCGGTTTCTTGATGTTTATCAACATATAAATTCAACAAGCATGCCTGAGGACAGTTGAATTTTCAGTAATTTAACTTACCCTTTGTAGCATCGGGCAAACGACCTTCAACAGGGGACTCCTCCTTATCCTGATATTAGAGAAGAGCAATCAATAACATGTGCTAATTAGTATATTGATGCATTTATTAATCCATTAGCCCCATATGAATCCCAGAGTTCAACTCTAGGAATATTCACTTGTACAAGAGATAAATGGTAGAGAATTCCTAGACTAATTACAAAATTTCTAGAAGGAAATGTTCTCTGCGTTTGGAAATGATAGAAGGAAGTAGATTTCAAAGCATCAATGCCACTCCACATATATAACTTTCTATATCAAGTAAAAAATGGAGAAAATCCGTTGCCAAATGATACGTTTGAATTAAAATCAGAAGTTACCAGAATCTCAATCGAAAAACTTCCCACAGAAATTTGTCATTCATGTAACAACATGAGAGCCATTGAATCCTAAAAAGTTACACTATAGACAGTTTTGTATTAAAAGTAAGCATAAGAATCCTCAAAGTTTGTTATGGATTAGCTCCAGATGATATAAAGCATATTTGTCAATAAAAAGTTGTTCTCTTATAAATTGTGTGGACCAAAATCCATAAGCCTAGATTATAAGCTAGAAATTCCGAAAGTTCTCTTGTTTGTAAGCTGAGCCATGCAAGTTTGTCGGACCCCAGTTTATAAAAGACCAATCTTGCTTGCAAAACATGCTCGCAGTTGATTACATGACAACATAAAAAACTTACTGGTAAACGGTTTTATAAACTAGTTTATAAACTGTACAATTTCTCAAATTTTTTAATCACACACATTTTCTTTCTCCACTTTTCAACCACACATTTTACCTCAAAATCATAAATAAACTAATTTATAAACCACTACAGTGTTACCAATACCAAACAGAAGGTTAGGAAAAATCAACTTCACTAACCGGCCTTCCTGGATGGAAAGGTATCTCTGGTCCTCCAGTAACTTCAACAGCAACAACTCCCGCCAACTACTTACAAGAAGCAAAGAACATAAAACATTCAAAGTCTCTAATATATTAAAATAATTCCAAAATACAAATTTCATGCATTAATGAATAGAAGAAAGGCAAAATTACCTGATGGAAGTCAGCATAAGAAATAATAGGGAATTGCTCCCTGATGGGCTCCAAGAGCTTAATAGCAATGTCTATACCATTATTAGCTGCATGTCCCTGCTCAGCCTTGAGCCTCATGGTCCCAAAAGGACCTCCAGTCTTGCTCTGCACATCAAATGTACCAGCAGAATGCCACCTACATGCCAATATAATCGAACACGACTTCTATCATGTCATCATAATCACTCATAATTCATAAACAATACACTGAATATAATGCCAGATAACGAAATAGAATAGAACTACATCATTTCAAAATGATTTGGGTTCATTGATTTTTGTAAACGAAGGAATTTATTGAAAGACACATCCCATTTTTTACATAGGATTTAGAAATATTTTGGATTTGAATGAGGGAGTACATAAAAGTATTTTATTGATGGTTCATTTAAGGGTCTGCAGACAAAATCAGGCCAGTGACATCTCTATTTTATTGATGGTTCATTTAAGAGTGCAAAAAAACCTGTTTATTATTTTTTTAGTTATTGAAAAAAAATTAAAAAAAAAAAAAAAATAGCGAGTAGAAGGGTATTGTCGAGTGATTATCTATGCATATCGGCGTATCGCAATAATTTCATTTGTAACATAAAAATAATTTTTCTCTATTTTGTAAAAGTTTGTTTATAAATTTTGTTTATAAACCGTCACGTAGCCAAATATCATTGAACAATTTTCTTAAAAAGTCAACAATTTTGATTAGTCGAAGATTTCCCCCCACAATTTTCTACTTTACAAAAAATTCACCAACGAAATGAAATATTGGCATCATGCTATTTCTAAACAATATTTATAAACAACAGGTTCGTCAAGCAGTCAGAAATATAGCACTCAGGTAGGGGTAGGCAAAAACCGACCGAACCCGCCCAACCCGATCGGTTTGGGTCGGTTTTTCATGAAAATTGGGTTGGGTTCGATTTTTTTAAAAATATTTTTGTCGGGTTGCGGGTTGGGTGAATAACCCGACCCGACCCGACCCAAAAAAAAACAGGGTTTTTTTTTTTTAAAGTAATGAAACTTGACTTATTTAAATATTGATTGAACATATTTTAATTTTATTAGCAAGTGTTCAATTTATTATATTTTTGGTTATTATAGTGTACATAATTGATTTAAATTAAAGATAGATTCATGAGTTTTTTTTTTTCAAATTTTTACTAATTGGGCCAAAGCCCAAACCGACCAACCCGACCCAACCCGACCGAAATTTGGTGGGTTGAGTTGGATTGTGTTTGAATTCGTAATTGGGTTGGGTTGGATTGGATTGATTTTTTATCAACCCGACCGTAGTGGGTTCTGTTCGGACTGGGCAAAAAACCGACCCAACCCAACCCAACCCCACCCATACACTCAGGATCGATTGCAACAAAAATATATATTCACAGAATCCTAAAATGAATTCCAATTTTATGTGAACATTGAAATTTTAGATAGGAGGTGTGCGGGGAACATACGCAATACGTAGCATAATAGGAGCGCAATTCTTCTCGGCAATGAGACCTCTGAGCTTCCTCTTGCATTTCTCAATAGCCCTCTGGTACTCCTCACTCACATTTGGATACGACTTCACCATTTTCAGCGTCTCTGCATTCTCACAAATTGACACAACTCAAATAACCATTTGGAAAAAATAAAAAATTAAACACGAGCATTCATACAAAAAAGATCGAATCTAATCAAATAAAGCACAAATTGAAGGCCAATTCAGATACCGGAAACTCTATAACCCTAGGAGGAGACGTCACTCTGACGAGCAAAGATAGTGAACTGTAAAGGAAAGGGAGTTGGAGGGATTATATGAAGAAATGGATGGCCAGATTGTCGTGCATGGCGAACTGTATTGCTAGAAATTTTATCGGTGGTGGTGAGGGAAAATGGGAAAATCAGGTTATAACCGGTAATATTGGATCATTTGTTACCAATGTCATAACAAAACCACATTTTGACGTTTTCTTTAGTGACTTAAGGGATCAAATTTCTTCTTTTTAAAGCATCTTTGGTAATGTGATTTTTAAAAGTTTATGTAATTTTTTATTTATTTTTTTATTTTTTGATGAATGTGCGATTTAAAAATATTTGAAAAGTCAAAAATTGTAGATTTGACTAAAAATAGTGATTAAGATTGAGTTTGAAAAATTGAGCTGAAAAAATCACATTACCAAACAAGCCGTAAAACTAAAAAATGATCTCAACTCATTGAAGCGTGAATAATTTACTATTGGATGATTTTGTAGGCTCTGCTCGACGGCTAGAACATATTATAATTTTTGTTTATTTGTGTTTTTGTTCACTAATATTTCACAATGCGAAATAACTTCATAAATATACGGGTTGTGAGAAGTAATAAAGTAGATCTAAGAGTCCAAATTATTGTCTCACGGAGACTGATATTAAGTACCGAAATATGTTAATTCCTAAAGTGTTTAAGATTTTAAACTAAAATTAAAGAAATAAACTAAAGAAATAAAATTGTGATTTTTTTTTTTTTTTTTTTTAAAAAAAATTGTAAAGTAGTTGAGAATCCCGATTTCTCCTAGACAATTAAATTAACTCAAATCCCAGTTTTATTTCCTAATAATGTATTCAGTCGAATTCACTTATACATATAAAATCTCTTTCTCGAGTTTAAATCAACTCGACCTAATTAAGTCAAACATGTATCTCCACAACGGGTCAGAATTATTCCTTAACTAAGTACATGAAATACAAGAATTCTCATAGCCACTGCAATAATAACAAGAGTATATATCTATCTCTTGTCCAAATACATAATTTATTATCTCAATCTAAGTTAGTAACTCACCTCTTGAATTATGAAAATAACTCATTATATCATGAATTGACGATCAAGCAACCAAGCATTAAGAACAATAATAAATCAACACATGCAACAAAACAATAAAACTATGGAATTAGGAATTAAAATAATAAAGTTAGGTTACATCGTTCATCTCAACATGGACTTTAGCTACACATTATAATTAAAGAGAAAAAATAATAAAAATAAGCGTTCATTGAAAGTAATGTAAAGAATGGAAAGCTTGCACCAACTATCGATTCTTCAATTATCTTCAAATCTCGCCCCTTTTCTATACTTGATTCCCCAAGAATTTGATGTTGAATTCACAATTGTGGCTCATTCTTCGGAGAGGCAAATGTCTGATTTTCGTGCGAGACATGTTTCTTGTATAGTTGGTGAAGAGTCTTAGTTGAAGAAGGAAAGAAATTCGCCAACCCGTGCGCGAGTCTTTTCTTATATCTGCACAGCGTTCAGTAGTTCGACTATATCATTCTATTCACTTATCCGATTGAGGTTATTCAAAGTGCTTTAGAAAGATAACCCTGAAATAAGGTTTTCCCAATTTAAATGTTTACTTGCCCAAAATTAGGTCTCAAAGTTCGACTAGAAACTTGTTTAGAATCTTGTGTGGTTGGAATCAGTTATATGGTAATATTCTTATCATATTCCATTCAGTTTTTACTTCTACTTGCATCCAATTGATTACTAAAAATCCTCAAAGTATCTTCTTGTGATCCAAATCATTGAATATTTGCAAGTTAGTTCCTCGTGTTTTATCTGCTCTCCAGTTCCAACTTCTAATTGCAACAATATAGTCTCATACTTTCAAATTTTCTTGATTTACTCGTTTTAATTCTCAATTCCTTTAATTGGGTCCTCCAACTTCTGATTTCTTTACTTTGGTACATTGCATCTTTCTTGATTGATATAATTAACTCCTTAATTGCTCAATTAAGCTCCAATTAATATCCCATTGTGCATTTTTCCAATCAATTGTTTCATTCTTCATATTTTGGGATATTTTCTGAAAATTATATGATTAGATACAAACTAAATAGTAAATATTCTAAAATGACAACAATATATATTCTAATTTGGACATACAAATAATACACTTATCAGTTTTCTAGGTAAAATGTGTAATTGAAAAGTAGAGAATAAAATGTTTATAGTTAAAAAGTGATTTAAAAAATCTTGAAATTTATAAATTGGTTTGTAAACCAATTTAAACTCTTTACCGAACACAACATAGTCACAAAGTCACGTCAAAAGAAAATAAAAATGAAGCAATAGGTTAAGCAGTCCCGCTCAGTACGCTAAGCGTTTAGCCCATCATTTCAATATTTTCAACAATCAAGTCATATAGCCAAAATACAATTCAAGGCCCGTACTTGAATGCAGACCTTGCAGGCGGCCGCCTTGGGCCCTGACTTATAGCACAAAGGGAAAAATATATAAATAAGGTATTTTAAAATACAAATTTCAAAAATAAGATCAAACTTGTATAATTACAAAAATCAAATAATAATTAATATAAATTCATTAAATTAAAAAATTAAAAGTATTTTATTAATTATATATATTGAGGTCACAATATTATAGAATTTCAAATTACAAATACAAATATTGCAGGTCACAAGGTTATAAACAAAAAATAATTATAGGTCACAATTGTCCCAGCCGTCGCCACCACCTCTGATCATCGTCGTTGCCATCATCACTATCACAACATCGACCACCTAGTTGCACCCCGCTAGCTCAGGTGTTGTAGAATGACGATCTTGTTGAACTACCAACCAAAGAAAGCAGGGCCAAGTTTCCATTGAAGTAGCTGTCTTTCTCAAGAATGTGTCGCCTATTCTCCGATCACCATTTTGTGAGGTCACAAGCAAAAAAATTATGGGTCAAAGTTACACAATAAGGTCACAGCCACCTTCACAACCAACTCCTCCTCCAATAACCAAGCCCATGACCACCACTGCCACCGCTATCATCACAACCAAAACATCGAGCGACAAGATCCACGCCCACGACCATGAAGCACAATGCACGCAAGTGCCGCCATGACCACTTCTGCCGCCAATAGACTCAGATGCAGGCTTGAGACCTGCATCATCGCGCAAATGGAGAGGGCAGAAGCAAAGACATCACATAAGGACCTGCGTGCATGGCATCGTGCGAATGGAGCAACGACATTGCAGAAGGAGTTGCGTACGCGGAGCTGCCATGCGGCTGCTGCCGCTATCCGCCGCAGAGCGAGTATGCTGTGATTGCGGTCTATGACCCCTACCAGCGCTTAGATGGTTAGCGCGCTTCCATGGTCGTTGCAGTAAGGGAAGTAGAGGTTGTAGACTAACGAGAGAGATTATAGTAAGGGAGAGAATCGAGAATGGGGGATTGATGAAATTGAATTAGGGTGTAATTAATTTAATTTGTAATATTGCCTATGTTTGATTTTCATTATTTCAAAATAATAGTTTTTTCCCTCTTCTTTTCAACCATACATTTACCAATAAAATAATATTACACAAAAATTCAAAAAAGATTTCCTTCTTTTTAATTACACATTCTACTAGAAAATAATTATTCAGAACCATAAAAACTCTTTTTAAACAATATCAAACACTCCCATTATTTAATTATTAAAATTTCAACACAACCTGAAATTTGAAATTGTTCAAGTTTGACATTATTTGTAAATTTGGATCTTTAAAAGTAGGCATGAGTGTAAAACTAGCATAAACTAGAGTGCCAAACATTGACCTGGCATTTAAAAAAATAAAATTGAGCCCAATTATTAGTGACCGTTCAGTTATTCATTATAATGAGTAGCCGTTTTTTTTTTTTTAATTTCGAGGTAATTTTTGTGGTTGAAAATTGGAGAGAGAGAGAGAGAGAGAGAGAGAAAATGTGTGTGGTTAAAAAGTGATTTGAAAAAATGTGTAATTATAAATTGTAATAATTTCTCATTATAATGAGTTGCCAAACGATGATCAACAGCAAGCCTACATGTTCGTGATTTGCGGTCATGAGCCCAATTAAATGTAGGCATGGGTGTAAAACTAGCATAAACTAGAGTGCCCAACATTTACTTGACATTTAAAAAAAAAAAAAAAAAAAAAAATTTGAGCCCAATTATTAGTTAACTTGTTATTGTTGAAGAAAAATTAAAAATCAACAAAATATAGTTCAAAACGAGAACAATTATACGGTGGCCTAATGAAAGTAACTGTCGTTAAATTTGTAGACTGGATCATACTCGTTGCTTGCAATACTTGTGTAACTATCATCTTGCATATCGTTTCATTCACAATACTTGTGTATGTATCATCTTGCTATCATTTCATGATTTTATAATGAATAATATAAAGCCTTTGTTTGATGTTTATTAAAAAGAAAGTAAGAAATCTTTTCTAGTTTATATTCTCTCAAGTTACAATTTTTTTTTTTTAATTATCAGAGGTTATTTGGTAAAGGAAAAATATCAACACAATTTTTTAAACTCAATCTCAACCATCCATTTTTAGTCAAGCTCACAGTTTTTGACTTTTCAAACCTTTTTCAACCACACATTCATCAAAAACTAAAACATATTACAAAAATCAAAATTTTTCACATTACCAAACAGGCTCTTAGTCTAGATATATTATTATATTATAAAAATATGGGTCTTATTATGTCTAGGTTTTGTCTAGGCACTAGCTATAGGTTCGATCTTGTCGCGCTGTTCAAATTCCGTTGTTAGATATCTATTTGCACATTTTTTTTGAAAGTATCTATTTGCACATTTTGTAAAGGGTTGCAATCTCTGATTCAAAATGTTTAAATACAATGTAAAGTCTTGACTTCTAAAATGTTAGGCTACGTTTGATAGCGATGATGAAATTTAGATGAAAAGAAAATGAATTTTAGGAAATTGAATTCCTGTGAATTAAAAATTTAAAGTGTTTAATTGGCTTAATTTTCTAGGTGAAAAAAGTTAGAAAATTTTCAATTTTTATTGTTTGATTAACATTATTTTTCATGGAAAATGAAGCAAAATTTAGCTATTTTAATAATTTTTTTTATTTTTTCACACATTTGTACTTGATAATAATTATGTTAATTTTTTTTTAAAAAATAAATTAATTACTAACAACAAAAATGATCAAACGTGACGAAAATGGTATAAAATTTTTCATGAAAAAATAAAACCTCCCCCTTGAAAAACGAATTTATCGAAAAAAAGAAAAATATCGAATTTTGAGACAAGTAGGAAAATGAATTCTATGAAAAATATAGATAAACAAACAGCGCAAAGTTGAAAAATCACGTGGAATATCATATCTTACATTGAAAACATTACGTATAAAACACAACCTTAGTTTCAAGTGAAAAGATAGAAAACAACACATTCTTTGTTATAAACAAAAGAAATATTTACCTTAAATTATTATTGGTCAAAAGTGAATATTTCTGATGAGTTCAGGGTTTTTGTCCCTTGTTTTATTTTCTTAATACATTTTTTATATTTAAGCACATCGTCGTGCTAAAACACCAACCTATGAATTATGTGTTGTTATGAGACTCACTCATAATTAAATATATCATGTGTTGCCACATTATGTGTAGTGTTTTAACATAAATGGTGTTATATAATATTATTCCAGATATTAAAGTGAAAATGCATTGAATAAACTTATGCGTACTCTTGTGTCTTCTCTTTTGGTGAGATGCACGTGCCTATCTGTCAAAAATTAATGAAGGGACATCCTGGGACCGTTCCTATTAGCCAGCCAAGTTTAGAAAAGTACAAGAAGACTCGCAATCAATTCCATTTACCAAATTAAGACAGACAAAATATTTATCACGAGCAAGTAGTAACTAGAAAGGTTAAGCCCATCGATCCTCGTTAAGAATTTTTCTTTTTTCTATAGCACTTAATTTTAATTACATTCTAATAATAAAATATTTAAACATAAATTTAATTTAATTTTTTTTTTTAATCTTCAACTCAATCACACAAATATAAATCACTATTCAAAACAATTTTTTTATAAATAATGTACATCAAACGAAAAGGCTAAAATTCAAATTCAAAAGGAAATGGAACTCTCCCATTTCTTGGCCATTGACAAGAAATTCTTGTGCATAGAATCACAAGTAATGAAACCAAGCCTATTTGTTTGTGAAAAAGAATGCAAAATAATCCTATTTCTATATATCCACATTTAGAACAACTAGGTCGACTACGGAGGTGGAAAGGATGGCCTCAGCTGAAAATAGTTCCGGGAAGTGTTTGTTGATGTCACTGGATATGAAGCAAAGCCCGCATTGAGGGCCGATGGATTGGAAACTATCGGTGAAGAATTAGAATCCGATAAAAAAGAAGCGGTAGCAGGTAATCCGAATCCTGATGATGCTGCAGCCGAGACCATTGCTGTCACAACCCACTTTAATTTTACAAGTCAAATAATTATTTTATCTAGTCAACATTTATTTTTGACCAATTTAGTCCAAGTGGGGACCAATTTTAATGAGTGGAATTTTTGTGGATCATTTAAATTTTATGATAAGTTGAAGGTTTTACTCATCATTATGTAAAGTTAAAGATTAATGGATATATATACATATATAAATGGAGGACCAACTATGCAATTTTCATCAAACTTTGCTATGTCTTACATTAGGGGACAAAACAAATTCAACCAAACCAAAACACACTTTCATTACCAGAGAGGGAGAGAAAGCTACGCAGAGAAAGGAAAAAAAAAAGGGAAAAAGGAAGAAATAAAAGAAAAGAAAAAGGAAGAAAAGAGAAAGAAAAAGGGGAATTTCATTCAACATTCAAGACTTCATTTTCATTTTCAAGAGGTAAGGCAATACCCATTTATTTGAGATATGATGTTGATTTTAGGGTTTTGATTTTTTGAGTTAAATGTTAGATTTTTGGATGGATTTATGATTCACTTGAAGATATTGAGCTAAGTATTTAAGTTTGGTTGAATACATTGTTATTACATGCTAGGGTTTATAATAATAGTGGATTAAATTTATGATTTGGGCAAGATTGAGTTATTGGAGCTTATGTTAAATTATTTCAAGCTTACTTTGGTGATGTTTATTTGGAGATTAAATTATCCATGTAATTAAGTTTAAGAATTAGCCCATTACTAGTTTCTTGGAAAGGGGTTTTGGTGTCTATGAGCATTCCATTGAGGTATTGGTTAAATAAAGGATATATGAGTTATAATGAAGCTATATTTCACATAATAGAAGGTTGGTTGGATGTAATGTTGGAGACATATGAAATTTGTGGTTATTGTATAGGATGTTATTTCATTTTGGGCATTTGTTAAATATTGGTAATTATTGGAGTTGATCCAAGGTTTTAATTTAATTTTCAGGAGGCGACACGGAGATTGGCCAGGCCTATCAGCCAAACTAGGTTTCAGTCGCAATCTCTGTGAGTGGAAAAACTTATTTTTTTCCTTAAAGTTAAATTTTAATATCTAATGGCATAAATTTTTCATATGATTCATGTTTTCAATTAAGTAGACAAGTTACAGAAATTACTACTTTTCGCAAATACAAGTTTAGAAGCATGATTATATACTTCTTCTTTTAAAATTTCAAGCTAATCAAATTATAAATTTAGTACATTATTCTATAAAAGAATTTGTTACATGTAAATTATTATTGTGAAAAACCATCAGAAAGTACCCAGGTGATATTACCCGCTCTGCACTGATGTGAATTCGTTTCCACAGTCTATGACCATATTATCAGATTATCAGAGGTCTTTGGGACCCACTCTTGTGCACATATAGGCTTTGGGCCGTGTACTAGGATGCTTTAGCCTTTGGGGCAGTCTATGCGCATATGATACAGTTTATCAGATTATCAGCTTATCAGATTTGAATGGCTTTGCTTTGTACATCGAGAGTACTCTGTACTTGAGTAAAGTTGTTCATTGGGTACACTTTGATGTGATTCTTTCAGTACATTATGATATATTTATTCATAGAACAATATTTTAGCTTTTCGGTACAGTTCAACAGAATTTTGAGCATGATCAAACAGTTATTACTATTTATGCCATGATTTCAGAATTTAAAGATCTCATTTCAACTAGACGTTCTTTTCAGAATAAGTTAAACATTTTCTTATGTCAATCAAAAATTGTAGTTTCAAAACAAATAGTGATTTTATAAAGAATTATAAACGAGAAAAGTATGACTAGTTTTCAACCCTCCACTCACTGAGTTAAAATCTCATTTTTTTGTAACATTTTCCTTACCAGGATACTTTTGAGTTTTGAGAGGACGTTGGAAAGCCTGCCAAAGAGCTACAAGATCATTTAGTTGTATGTTTTTAGTTTTCATCATTCTTTTGGGATCCATGTGTATATATTTAACTCGGTCAACTCTCGAGTTATTGTTTTGTCAAGTAATTAGTTGATTAGAATTATCTGTTGATGTATCAAGTCTAAGTGGAATGGATGATATGTAGTAAGAACTAGATGGGCAGGCATGAGCTCTTTTGACTTGTGATATGATGATGAGAAGGGATATGAATCCCCATTTTACATGTGGTTGTTTGAGGATTTGTTGATTTTGTTACAAGGAGGTTATATCCAATATTTAAAGGGAACTCTGTCGAATTTTTTTAAATCAGGGGGTATTACGAGAAGATTTATAGAATTTGAATAGTTTCAGTAGCCTTGGTGGTGGGTCCAGTATCTAGCTGGCATTCATCATCGACGCACTCCACGTCTCGGGTCCACACAGGGTGATTCGTGACGGGGTCGTGTCAATTGCCATTGGGGTAGAGAATACTCGACCATGAACCCATTCCGGTCGTCCTTGTGAAGAAATTATTTCTTGTTCCTGCCAAAGTATCCATAAGCTAAGCTGTCCAATGACTAATTCGAGTTTCGAACATGAAGACTTGAGCAACAAAATGGACTTAATAGTTAACCTGTTCACTTTAATTATTTTTCTTACGGTGCTTAATTGCAATGAATTTCGTCTCTCAAATTCAAAATGAAATATCTTCAACAGTGGAAAGCTTTCTTCAAATATCTTCCTAATAGTTGAAATTGAAAGTAAAAGAGAAGGCTATCTATAGATCAAGAAAATGAAATTTAGCAACTTTCGATTGATCAATTCAGTAATTTCGATCAACCAAAAGATTAATATAACTGTGGTATATTTTTAACCATTAGAATTTCGGCTAAGTATTTTCGCCCTGTCGACCTGAGTTTCAATCGACCGAAGTATATAAATTTTGGAATAAAGTTTTTATGTCAACATATTCTTTTTTCCAAAATCTATTCCATATTTTGAATCAAAAATATTTTTATGCAAGTGATGAATTTTCAAGTAAGTGTCTTGATGCATAAAAAACATTTTAGAGCTCATTGGAATTCATCGCTAAAGATTGAGAGAGCTATACCTTTACATAGGTCAAATCAACTTAAACTTGAATTCTAATTTTGTATGCTTGAATTCTTTATCTTCAAGTCATGCTTTCCAACTCTGAAGATTTATCATTCATGAAACAATTGAATCACACTTGTTAATACACAATATAATCTTCTTTATTATGATCAAAACAATAAGGTTAAGTTAACCATAGGTCAGCAGGTAAGACTTATTTGAGTTCAGATACTTCGTACAGGGCATAAAATAGTTCATGTTTATTTGAAGATATTCACTCTAATTAAGGAATTCTTGAACGGTAAAGTATTCAGCTGTGCCTACCCATGAATTGATGCTAAAGGTTGGTGTTTCGGTGATCCTGTTGAAAAATGCTGCAAGATTGTGTAATGGAACGATGTTAATTGTTACAAGGCTTGGTCATCATGTTCTTAAAGCTAGAATCATGTCCAGAAGCAATGCTGGGAACAAAGTTTTTATCCCAAGAATTTCATTGACTCTATCAAATGTGAGCTTACCTTTCTAATTCGAAAGAAGACAATTTTCGTTGGTTGTGTCAAATGCTATGCTCATCAATAAGAGTCAAAGTCAATCATTTTCGCATGTGAGAAAAGCTAGAATTCAGTCATGGATATTTGTATGTAGCAGTATCAAGAGTTACTAATCGTGCCGGTCTGAAAATATTGATATGCGATGACGATGAGAACCAAACAAATGTGACGACTAATGTTGTGTGTAAGGAGGTTTTTCAAAATTTGTAATACTCTTGCAATATTATTAATGTTTAAATTGGCACTCGATGTAGTTGATTTTTATCGATTTCTCTCATTGTTCTGTGTTAGTGCATTTTACTTTTTCAATGGAATATGTTCGTGCATCGCATGGATGTGAAACGAATTTTTTATATTATGGCACAAATTCTTTCATGTGTGCACTTTTCAATTTGTACTATTCTTCTTATATTTGCTTGTTCAAATGATCCTACTGAGGATTGGAAAGAAATAGATATTAGAGCAAGATTAATACGGGGGAAAAACCTAAATATGGTTTTTCTACCCCGCATTATTTCACTTTTAACAATTAATGTATGGAGGAGGGGAAATAATGTTATTTTTTTGTTTTTTTGTGGGCTAGGGGGAATCCAAGGGGAAAATCAAAATGAATGGTAGAAACATCCCGGATAATTGTCACAACTACCTTGACGTATTTCGAATTCAATTGTTCTAATTTCTCCATTTAAGTAGTCAATGTAATACGAATTTACGCTTTTCTGGGAAATATTAATAATGAAACAAAGAAAGATTTCATGGTTTATTTCTGAGGGAGTTAATGACCACTAATTGCAACTACCAAATTCAAAATCTAACGGTTCCATCTCAAAATTATAGCCACCATTCCAGGTTTTCTCAAGCATCAGCAAAACTGCAAAAGCTAGGAAGGCATGGTATGAACAAATGAAGCCTATAATACAAAAACTGAACAAACCACAACCACACTTTCACTACATCATCGTAACTGCAACTTGTACCCCGCCCACATCGCTACCTGCCAACATCATCGCACACCGTGGAAATGTCCGATTCTTTGCCCCCGCGGAAGCACAGTGCACACAAGCGCCGCCACAGCCGGTTATTCCGCCAATAGACTCTGATGCAGGCTTGAGACGCATCATAGCATGAATGGAGAGGGCAGAAATGATGACATCACAAAAGGACCTGTGTGCGCAGCACCGTGCAAATGGAGCAACGACACCGCAGAAGGAGTTGCGTACGCGGCACCATCGTGTTGCTGCTGTTGTTATCCGCCGCATAGCGGGCCTGCTGCGATTGCGCCCTACCAACGCTTAGATGGTCAGTTGTGCTTCCATGGTCATTGTAGTAAGGGAAGAAGAGGTTGTAGACTAATGAGAGAGATTACAGTGAGGGAGAGAAGCGAGAATGGGGGATTGATGAAATTGAATTAGGGTGTAATTAATTTAATTTGTATTAGTGCCCATGTTTGATTTTCATTATTTCAAAATGATAGTTTTCTCTCTCTTCTTATCAACCACAAATTTATCAATAAAATAATATTACATAAAAATACAAAAAAAGATTACTACTTTTTAACTACACATTCTCCTAGAAATAACTATTCAGAATCATAAAAACCTTTTTAAACAATATCAAACACACCCATTATTTAATTATTAAAATTTCAATACAACTTGGAATTTGAAATCTTTCAAGTTTGATATTATTTATAAATTTGGATCTTTAAAAGTAGGGGTGGATGTAATTTTTACTAGCATAAACTAGAGGGGCCAACATTGACTTACCATTAAAAAAAATAAAAAAATAAAATTGGGCCCAATTATTAGTGACTGTTCAACTGCTAATTATAATGAGTAGCCGTCATTTTTTTTTTTGAATTTTGAATTTTGAGGTAAATTTTATGGTTGAAAATTGGAGAGAGAGAAAATGTATGTAGTTAAAAAGTGATTTGAAAAATTGTTTAAATTATAAATTGTAATAATTACTCATTATAATGAGTTGCCAAATGGTGATCTCCAGCAAGCCTACATGTTCGTGATTTGTGAAAAATATCGATTCAATTTTTTTAAAGGAAAAAAATAGACATGTGAGGCCCAATTTAAAGTTCGCCTTAGGCCCTCACGACCATAGGTAAGCCTTGATCCACCCCCACCCCGAACCCCATTTTAATCATCGTCCATTCCTAAGTCATATTACCCCCGCCCGCCCCAAACAGACACCCTATCCCACCTTATTAATATTTTCTCATCACATTCTTTCTTCTTAAAAAATTTAAAACTCATAAAAAATATTTTTTTTCGTTTATTTCATATTATACAATTTAACAAAGACTTCAATATGAGTATAGTATAAATATATAAATTTTTGCTATTTTAAAAAAATATTTATCAAATATAAATTATCAATTCAATTTAAGCATAATTATATGCTCTGGTTGGCAACTGATGACGTCCAATTCCTTTTTGTGTTTGGAAGTAAGGTAAAATGTGATTAAAAAGTGGTTTAAAAAATTTATTTGAAAAATTGTGTTTTCTATAAATTGGTTTATAAATTGTGATAATTACGTTAAAGAACAAGTGGTAAATAGTTCGTTTAATTTTTTTAGCTAACTTGTTTTTGTAGAAGCAAAATTAAGAATCAAGAAAATATAGGTCAAAACGAGAACAATTATACGACGGCCTAATGAAAGTGGCTGTTGTTAAATTTGTAGACTGGATCATGCTCGTTGCTCGCAATACTTGTGTAACTATCATCTTGCATAACATTTCATTCACAATACTTGTGTAACTATCATCTTGCATAACATTTCATTCACAATACTTGTGTATCTATCATCTTGCTGTCATTTCCTGATTTTATAATGAATAATATAAAGCCCATGTTTGATGTTGTTTAAAAAGAGATTATTTGAAATGAATATTGATTTTTAGGAGAATGTGTGGTTAAAAAAGTAAGAAATCTTTTTTAGTTTATATTCTCTCAAGTTACAATTATTTATTTATTTATTATTAGTCTGGATAAATTATTATATTAAAAATATATGGGTCTTATTACGTCTAGGTTTTGCTTAGGCACCAGCTAGGTTCGATTTTGTCGATCTGTTCAAATTCTGTTGTTAGATATTTATTTGCACATTTTGTAAATGGTTGCGATCTCTGATTCAAAATGTTTAAATACAACTATGTTATTCGTACAGAGACTTGTATACATAGGTATATAGATTTTACACATGGCACGATCTTGTTTTTTAATGTACAACACATCACATTGATCAACGGTCATTTCACGTTCGGTACAAAAAATTCAGTACACCCATCGGTACAAATGACATTTTCCTAAATACAATGTAAAGTTTTGACAAAAAAGTCTACTTGTCCCATCCAATTTCACTACCCTATTTGACAATCGGGGATATATCGCGATATTTTGGTGTTATATCACTAGATAATAAAAATATCATCTATAATTAGAATTAGGGAAAATGTTGTGAAAGTCAGTTCCTTTCTGTTCTCTCTCTCCAATCACCACGCATCACATTCTAATAATTTATTCAACATCGAGTAACCGGCCTCCAGACATTGACGGAGCACCGACGATCCACTTATCCAGCGACACAACTTTTCTATACATATATGTATACATGTGTGTGTGTGTATTTGTCTTAGATGAAATGCAGAAAGGCAATGCTAACTTGATTCACTTGAAAATGAGCACAATACAGACTCAAAAAGGAAATCTTCAACTTCTGGAGAAGGATTTCACACTAGAAAACCAATGGAGTCTGTTAATTTTAAGTATTCAACTATTTGCAGCTTCTATCAATTAAGCTTGTTTGTTCACTCTCTGTGTTGTTTTATTACTTATTGTGTGCAATGCTGGACTAGTTTCTCAACTCTCTCAGTGGATTGTAGAGTGATGACTTTGTTTTCTACACATATAATTATAGTCCTTCTGCATTTCTGGTTATTTAAATTAATGTCCTTGTAAAATTTACAAGTTGAAGTGCGAAGAATTAAAATCATAAGTAAATTGATCAATAATAATAATAATAATAATCAGGGGTTTTCTTATTTGTTCTCCGTTGTCTAACATGTCTGTAAATTGAATTTATTCAATCATTTTATCTGCTTAGTGCTT
This sequence comes from Ligustrum vulgare, assembly GCA_963555705.1. NCBI lineage: Eukaryota > Viridiplantae > Streptophyta > Magnoliopsida > Lamiales > Oleaceae > Ligustrum > Ligustrum vulgare. The sequence goes on from OY743188.1 coordinate 26,260,569, forward strand.
ACAAAATTCTGGACTCAAGATACAAAATCAACAGATTTTTTTGCCACTAGGTCTCAGTTTTGCTCACAAAACATTGATTCAACATACAAGTCTCTTCAGATTACAATAAGTGTATGAAAATAAGAATTATAGGAATAAAATGTAGATGTGGTCAATTAAAATTCAATAAATCAACTTGACATGAAATCTGGACTAAAAAATGGACTCATTTGTTGCACCCAAAAAATCTGGACTCAAAATCAATAGAGATTTAACCGTTCTTCAACCTCCATCATCACAAGCACCACCACTCAGCACAACCACAACAACCTACACCCTTACTACCCACTCACCACACTCAACACAGACAGCAGTGGATTGCTATTGCTAAAGGAACGTGACCCTATATAGGCTATCGGGACAAACTTACAGATTTTATAAAGGTAAAAGAAAGTATTTGAATTTGAATATGGCTTTTGTTGAAATTATATATGCCCATAGAGTATAATTCACGATATTTAAAAGTAAATTATTAATTAATTGTATTAATATGATGTTGTGTTTGTCCACGGGTCGATTTAATATTGCAAATTGAGTGTTTAAGTTGTTAAACACAGAAAAATTCAATTTATGATTCGATCTAAAATTAACGTTCACGATCAGTAAATAAATATGGACAATTTATTTTGATAAGATCGTCTCAATTTTATTAAAGTCTATCTTTGACTTTGGTAATAAAATTGAGAGTATGTTTGGAACGTATTGGATGGGACCACGTGAAATTAATTTGTGACATTGACCATACAAATTTAATTTCACTTGATTATCGTACGTGGGACCTTAATCCTAATCGGATAATGGACTTCGATTACTAACTTGAAGTTCTTTGAGGTATCAATGAGTGAGATCAAATTGCTGATCAATATCTCGGTACTTTGGAAATTAAAGTGAACTAACGAGGAACATATATTCGTATTATGGAATCCGTCACTTTTTAGGTATGATCATAATCTCACTGGTTCTTCTAGTGGACAGTTGAATCTGAGCTCAGTAATTCGACAGTGACTGTTGAATTCTATGATGTGATGGGATCACATCGAACTGTCAGATAGAAGATGAGAGTTGAGAATTTATGAATATTCGGAGAATGGCATTTTGGTCATTTTAACTTGCTCCGAATATTAGAGTTGATCGACGGGGGTAACATGTAAGAACGATAAGTCAGAGGATATAATTATTGATTAATTGTTTCAATAATTTCAATTTTACTAAGAGTGCAATCTCGTTCTTTTAGTGGAATAGAACGTGATTAATAAATTAATTTTGACTGATCAAGAGTTGATCGGGTCATAATTAATTTATTGAAGCTTAGTTTAATTGGGTCCGATCAGGTTCCCTCGGTGGCTTCACTATAATGGGTTTATACGGGCTTATTACCTGTATTGGGTTGTGCAGAAATGGGCCTGAGTTATAGTACTAGGTCTGGTAGGGTTTTGGAGTGTAAAGAAGTTACAAATAGTCTCCCAAGACTATTTTTCTTAACCTAATTAACAAAGTGGCGAAACACACACTAAAGTGTGTAGTGTATGTTTTCTCCTTACAAAGAAACCATAATCCTAGTTTAACCTAGGCCTTGAGAAAGGTGACCACACACCTGCACAACTGTCATTGGAGAATACCGGGGAAAGCTTGAGGGTTTGAAGTTTTGGTGGAATCAAGAAGCAGTTGATGAAGATTATTGTAAAGCACGCTACAAAGGTAATCTTCTCAAAATCATTTTTGTGTGCAAAATTATTTATTCCAAGTTAAATACATAGAACAGAAAATCCTGTAACGGGATGATCTATCACAAGAAATCAATTTTTGTGATTAGAGCAACCCGGGTTCCCATCAATTGGTATCAGAGCGTCAGGTTTTTTATATTGTTTCGTGTATTTAGAAATAAATTATTTTGTTATTGCATGTGTTAGTGGAGCGGTGTTAGGATTATGTGATTTATTTGTTATTGGATGAATGATGTTTTGTTGAACTAATTTATGGCCTTAGATTTTATTTTGTAAAATCTTGTATTGTATTATCGAGTTATGTAACAAAGTGGGTGGATTACGAATCCATGTTTTCCCCTTTGATTTTGATTTTTGCAATAAAATTAGGATTTGTGTAAATCTTGTTGTAATTGTAAAAATTCGAGGACTAGATCTGCAGTTTCAGATTGAGGGATCAATTATGCAGTTTCAATTGAAGGACTTCTGTTGCAAATTCGAAGGACCAGATCTGCCATTTTCATTTGACGAACTGCTAATGCAATTTCAGAATATGGACTAAACTTCACCATCTCTATAGTGGGAGGACTTGCATTGTAAATTTGCGAAAATTTTGGGTAAGATTCGCAGCAGAACCCGTGGGTGTTGCTGCTGTAGTCGTCGATTGATGGCTGCACCTTGGGGTCCGTCGTCCCACCTTGACTGCAGCGGTAGCGGAACCTAGTGCCGCTTTACGAGAAGGCGCAACACCAAGTGGGGTCGCTGCAGCCGTGTGTGGCGCGCGGCGGTGCCTTGACCACTGCCGTCGTGAGGTCGTGGCAGCGATGTCGGTACCACTGGGTGACCTTCTCGGCGACTGATGGCTGATGCGTCGATCTTCCAGCATCACAGTTTGACGACTTGGCGCTGCGTTTCTCTATCATTTTAGTATTGGAACATGTAGAGAGAGAAAGTAAAAGTGATTCAACTCATGGTCCTCCTAATCCGATTGGGCCGATTTTTTGGTTGGACCAGAATTAAATGAGATTCCATTATGGACTTGGGCCAGATTTTGCTTTTGGGCCAGAATTAAAGATTGGGCACTTGGACCGGTTTTATATCAGTTGGACCAGATTTGGGTAAAATTAAATATGGCCCTGAAATTGTAAAATTGGTCTACTTTAATTAATTACAATGTGGGCTAAATCGTTTAGTTGGGCCAATGCAATGTGAACTAAATTTTACAATGGCCTGGAATATTTAATTGGATCATTACATTTTGGCATTTGGGTTGAAGACTGAAGCTTTGCAGATTTGGACTAGACACTTGCAAATGGAAATTGAAGAATTGGGCCGGCTTGTGGCTCAATTGAATCTTTAATTAATTTGTAATTTTGTGTCTAAGTTTGGGCCATAAATTGTGTTCTTGTTTATTTTATTATCGTCTTTTATTTTATGCTTTAATTAAATTGTGAATGAATGTCATAAATAACATGTCATGTAGATCGCATAAACACCGCTCTAAGTACTATACTGTCATGCATTGTTTTATTTATTTTATTTTCTTTTCTAAATATTAGATTAGAAAATAAATATATTTATTGATAATTAAACTGATTTTAAGAGTTAAAATTGATTGGGTAATTATTAATTAAAACCCAAGAGTTCAAAATATTAAGTGAGCGAGGGTGCAATTTTTGAGCCCACGGCCTCCCCTATTAGTCCATTAGTAAAAATTTGTGTATGCCTCGTGCTAATCTAATTAGTCTCCCTATAGGATGGCTGCACTGTTTTGGTTACTGGATTGGGCCCAATTAGGTGATGATTTTTTAAGTGTGAATTAATCATGATTACCCTATAGATGACGTAATTAATTTGGTATTTAAAATATGATCAATATAGGGGTTATACACTTAAATCAAGGACATCGCGAGGACTTCCTATAGAATATCCAAACAATGTCAATGATGGTCAAATTTTAACGACTATAAATTAAATATTGTATGAGATGCTAGATATATTTAATTTAGTGGGAGGGTCCCAACCTAGCCATAAATCACATTTATTTCTCGTATAGAGAAATGTGTTTAAGATTTTGGGATTTTAGGTTGTCGTCATATTATAGTAGTTTTGATTCTACTTGTGCATAATTTTTATTCATGCATCATATATGAAAGTATTCACCATTTATGAAACTCGTGTATTTTATTTGAATGTCGTATTTCCACAACTAATTATATGTTTATACATCACCAACTAATTGGCGAAAACTGCAACATGTCTCGTTATAATTCTTTCTACTTATAACATTTGTTTGTGCTAGGAGATCCTTGTTCAATAATAATCATAAATCTTCCAATGAAAATGGTGTTATTTTGATGAGATTGTTTGTTGCATAGTTTTGATTCTTATATCAAGTACTTTGCAATAAAAACATCAAAATAGGATAACCAATTTTATTTCCACGATGGAAGGGTATTTATGATAAATTTGAACATTTTAATTATGGAGTTATACAAAATATGCTATCTAGCTATAATGTATCTCTACTTATGAACCGATCACATTTTTGCAAGAGACCATTTGGTAAAACATGATTGGTCACTTTAACGTGGTGGAGGTTCCACTTGCAAACATTGATTCATGTGATATAATGCTTGCGAAATCTTTTAAGATGATCTCTTGCGGTTCAGTGTGGACTAAATTCACCAGGATGAACGTGTCCCTGAAAGGTTCAATGTAAGCTATGCATAGAGAAGAGATTATTTTAAAGCAACAGATAGTATGGTAGGCCCTCTAACCTTTTTGCTTTTGAGCAAAGATAGGATTAATGAGGAGGTAGCCTTCCCTGGAAACTCTATAATGGAGAAAGACTCTATTCATTGTGTTATGGTTAGTAATTGAGTCTATCTTGATAATAGATTCTAGAATAACTAATCACTATTGCAAGTTGTTGCAATATGGTCCTAGGTGACCAAATGACACAATGAGATAGAGTATACTATAAGGATAAGCACGGGTACGGTGATATAGAAAGATCCGTTGGGCTTTTATGTTTGTGAAACAATTTGATTGTTATTTTTTTTCTTTATTATTTGAGCGGAATTATTTAGTACTTAATCTCCAGTTATTAGTTGGAATTAAGTTAAATAATGCTCTTATTATTGCGAGACAAATGGTTAACAATCTCAAAGCCTTGTAAATGGTTCTAAGTGTAATATTACTACAAGTGATAAGGGATAGGATGACTCCTTGTATTAATGAACTCTTTGATAAGATCTTAAGATAATAATATTTATCTAAATAAGATTGAAAGACTAGTAAAGATAGCCTCTAAGTATTTTGGAGGTGGAATTTATGTGGGCTTTTGAATTTTATTTAGAGGGTAAAATGATTAAGATCTTAGGTTTGGTCACACTTATCCAAAACTCGATTCTAATACTAGTAAGGGATGGACCTCAAAATGATCTGAGGTGGAATCTATACTGTTTTCTGAATCTTGTTTAGAGGATTAGATAACCAAGAGTCCTTATACATTAAATGGACTTAAGAGTTTGGGAATTAATACACTTCGATATGTGTAGATTCTTTTGTGCTCAAGATATTAGAGAGTACGAGTAATTCATCACTTTTATTGATGATCACTCCAGATCTCGATTCTATACTTAATATCTCATTGATCTGAAATGTTGAAGAATTTCTAGAATTTTGGACAGAAGTTGAGAAGTAATTAAGAGAATTGAGATACTTCGATTTGATCAAGGTTTGTATTTCTCTCATATGAGTTTAGGAACCATTTATCGGAAAAGGAGAACAAGGTAATACCAAATCAATGATGAGTTATCCTCGTTACTAGTTTCATTTGGGAATGTATACCGGAGATAGTCAGGTTCCTTCATAGCCTAGTACCATTGATTCGTTTCCTGAAATACCCCTAGAGTTGTGGCATGGGTGCAAGCCCAGTCTACACCACATTCAGATTTGGGGAATTTTGGCACACTAGCTGAAAGCAAGGATTGACGAGATGCAGGCAACAATGAAGGTTTGATTATAAGGCATGCAACGAAACTAGAAATTATTTCTTCTATAATCCTCTCGTCAAGAAAGTATTTGATGAGTACAAATGTAGCTTTCTTAGAGGATAAGACATATAGAAGAATACAAATCAACAAGTAAAATTCTATTGAATGAGATGTTAGAACGTTGTTCAAACAACTTCATTCCAGATTTCTGCATAGAATTAATCTTGATGATTTGGAACTTCCTACGGAACCGATGATTGCTGATCCTAGTGGGAGAATGGGCAAGTGGTTCAACCACTATTCTTGCTTGGTGATCCCAATGGACAGGGGAAAACCAAAGGTTGTAGTCGAAGTTGTTCTCACTGTTCTGTCTCTTCTTTATGTTCATAAAGAGGCAGTGAAGAGGTTGATCCCAATTAGGGATATACCAAGTAGTAGGAGGAGAGGAAGGGACTCTGTTTGGATATAATAGAAATACACTTCCAGCGACTAATTGGAGTGGGAGGGTTGTAAGACCACCTTCTTGACGCTTATTCTACGGAGAGTCTTTTTAGACAGTCTCTACTAAAATAAGAGAAGAACTCCTCATTTAGGGAAGTGGTAGAAGTTATAGACTTGAAATCATGGAAGGTGAATGTGAACTCGGAATTAGATTCCTAGTAATCCAACAAGTTTGGATATTTGTAGACGCACCCAATGGGGTCAAACCTATAGGGTGTGATGATTTTTAAGATGATAAAAGAATGGTAGATGGAAGGTTGATACCTTTAGTGCAAGGCTTATGGTTGTGGGTTTGTGAAACCCTTCTCGCCAATAACCATGCAAAAGTTTACCTGGATCTTTCATCCATTGTCGATCATTGTGAGAATGAGGTACAACAAATGGATGTCAAGATGTTGTTTCTTGAATGCATCTTGAGGAAATCATTTACAAAGTGTAATCTGATGAGTTCATATTAAAGACCATGAAAGTAAAATTGATGACTTACAAGTTTCCAACTTTGAATTTGGGTATTTGTTCAAGAAATGGAACATAGATTTGATCGAACGATTGTGATACATGTTCTTGATCAAAATTTTGATATACCTTAAGTATACTCGTGTATACAGAAAGATGAGACAGTTTTCACGACTATTTATTTGAATAACATTCTACTTATGTGTGAGAGTATTTTCATTAAATAGTAGTTGGCACCAGCAATTAGACTTGAAGGACTTGTAGATGACTGTCTATTTTTTCTAGACATCCATTATTTTCGGAGTGGGAGAAAAATGAAATATAATAGTCTCAAGTTTCATGTAATAATAAGATACTATCTATATTTGCAATATTGAAATCTTGAAATGAATAATGTTCTTTGTGGACTTTATCTATCTTATGAGTATTCTCATAAGACTCATGGTAAGATAGAGAAGGTTCCTTATGCTCCGGCTATAGGAAGCCTTACTTTGCACTAGATGGTCATATCTTATGCTCGAGATATTGTTGGTGATTATTAGTTTGATCCAGGATCAGATCATTGAATAGTGGTAAAGCATATACTGAATCGTTTTCGAAAAACGAGTAAATATTTGCTTATCTATTCAGTTTGTGATCTGATGGATTAAAACTAATTAAGATCTGATTTGACTAGGATTCTCGAGAGTCGTCAAAATTGGAATATAACTGGGAGATAATGCGGTTAATTGGTTGGGTATAACACAATCTTGGATTGTTTGTTATACAACCGTGACTCACATCGAAATGAGTTATCATCTTGGTTGAGAACATAATCATTAATGTAATGATGATGTTGACAAGATGGATGATTCGATGTTTCATGTATACTCTAAGGACAAGTGAGAGATTGTCGGAATTATATATGCCCATAGAGTATAATTCACGATATTTAAAAGTAAAATATTAATTGATTGTATTAATATGATGTTATGTTTGTCCACGGGTCGATTTAATATTACAAATTGAGTGTTTAAGTTGTTAAACACAGAAAGATTCAATTTGTGATCCGATATAAAATTAACGTTCACGATCAGTAAATAAATATGGACAATTTATTTTGATAAGATCGTCTCGATTTTATTAAAGTCTATCTTTGACTTTGGTAATAAAATTGAGAGTACGTTTGGAACGTATTGGATGGGACCACGTGAAATAAATTTGTGACATTGACCATACAAATTTAATTTCACTTGATTATCGTACGTGGGACCTTAATCCTAATCGGATAATGGACTTCGATTACTAACTTGAAGTTCTTTGAGGTATCAATGGGTGAGATCAAATTGCTGATCAATATCTCGATACTTTGGAAATTAAAGTGAACTAACGAGGAACATATATTCGTATTATGGAATCCGTCACCTTTTAGGTATGATCATAATCTCACTGGTTCTTCTAGTGGACAGTTGAATCTGAGCTCAGTAATTCGACAGTGACTGTTGAATTCTATGATGTGATGGGATCACATCGAACTGTCAGATAGAAGATGAGAGTTAAGAATTTATGAATATTCGGAGAATGACATTTTGGTCATTTTAACTTACTCCGAATATTCGAGTTGATCGACGGGGGTAACATGTAAGAACGATAAATCAGAGGATATAATTATTGATTAATTGTTTCAGTAATTTCAATTTTACTAAGAGTGCAATCTAGTTCTTTTAGTGGAATAGAACGTGATTAATAAATTAATTTTGACTGATCAAGAGTTGATCGGGTCATAATTAATTTATTGGAGCTTAGTTTAATTGGGTTCGATCAGGTTCCCTCGGTTGTTTCACTATAATGAGTTTATACATGCTTATTACCTATATTGGGTTGTGCAGAAATGAGCCTGAGTTATTGTACTAGGCCTGGTAGGGTTTTGGAGTGTAAAGAAGTTACAAATAGTCTCCCAAGACTATTTTTCTTAACCTAATTGACAAAGTGGCGAAACACACACTAAAATGTGTAGTGTGTGTTTTCTCCTTACAAAGAAACTCTAATCCTAGTTTAACCTAGGCCTTGAGAAAGGTGACCACACACCTGCACAACTGTCATTGGAGAACACCGGGAAAAGCTTGAGGGTTTGAAGCTTTGGTGCAATCAAGAAGCAGTTGATGAAGATTATTGTAAAGCACGCTACAAAGGTAATCTTCTCAAAATTATTTTTGTGTGCAAAATTTTTTATTCCAAGTTAAATACATAGAACAGCAAATCATGTAACGGGATGATCTATCACAAGAAATCAATTTTTGTGATTAGAGCAACCCGGGTTCCCATCAGCCTTAGCCTAGGTTGCACCGACACTCTGTCGGGAGCCAGCTTGTCGTGTCGGACACGCCGACACTCTCCGATACGTGTCGGAGTTACACCATATACATCTAAATGAAAAAGGGGAAGGGGGGAGATGCATGCAATTAAAAAAAAATGATAAATCTAACTTACATGGTTTTTTATTATTATTTGATATCCTCACTTTAATTCAATAAATATACGATGTGTTGTTTGTAAATAAGACTAAAATAATAATAAATTAAAAAAATTAATTTTTTGTTCCCAACGTGTCGTGTCCTAACTTTTTAAAAAAATCACGTGTCGATGTTTCCTTGTCGTGTCATATTCGTGTCGCGTGTCGGTGTCCATGCAACTTAGGCCTTAGCAAGTCAAATTATTCTACATACAGTAACACGACCTTGCAGACACACGAAGAGTCGTCATTCTGTGTCGTTGTGTCACGGTGCCGATGTGTTGCCGATGATGATGAGGGGGAGGGAGGAAGATAGAGAGATAAAGATTAGGTAGTCTGTGCCACGCATAGGAGTAAGGGAGTGGGTAGCTTGTAATTCTTTCAAAACTTAAGGTTGTTTTAGTCTATTCCCTTTAGTTGCCAAATTGAGTTGTAAAATACGGTGGGACAAGTAGCACGACCGAGTTTTGACTTATAAAATGTTAGACCACGTTTGACGGAGAGAGTGTAATTTGAATGGAAAGATAATGAATTTTAGGGAATTGAATTTTTGAGAATCGAATGTTTAATGTATTTAATTAAATTAATTTCCTTGGTCGAAGAAGCGGGAAATTTTTCAACTTTTATTGTTTGATTGACATTATTTTTCATGTAAAAAAAACAAAATTTAGCTGTTTTAATAATTTTTTCACACAGTTGTACTTGATAATAATAATTTTAATTTTTGAAAAAAATAAATAAATCAATTACTAACAAAAAATATGATCAAACATGACGAAAATACTATAAGATTTTCCATGAAAAAATAAAACCTCCCCCTTGGAAAACAAATTCATCCAAAAAAAAAAGGAAAAAACCGAATTTCAAGACAAGTAGAAAAATGAATTTCATGAAACACTTAGACAACCAAACAGCTCAAAGTTGAAAAATCACTTCGAATATCATATTTTTCATGGAAAACATTGCATATAAAACACAACCTTAGTTTCAAGTGAAAAGATAGAAAACAAAACATTCTTTGTTTATAAACAAAAATAAAATAAAATACTTACCTAAAATTATTATAGGTCAAAAGTGAATATTTCTATTGAGTTGAGGGGTGTTGTCCCTTGTTTTATTTTCTTAATACATTTTTTATATTTAAGTACATTGTCGTTTTTTAATAAGTGAAAAGATATTAGAATAACATCGTGCTAAAACACCAACCTGTGAAGCATATAGGTGACATTAAATAATAAGTTGAATTAAATGTGTTGTTAGGAGACTAAATTAAATATATCATGTATTGTCAGTTGTCACATTATGTGTTGTTTTAACATAAATAAATGGTGTTATATAACATTATTCCAGATAATAAGTGCAAAACCTGTCAGACACATCCAAAAATGCATTGAATAAACAATTGTGTACACTTGTGTCTTCTCTTTTGGTGAGATTCACGTGCCTATCTGTCAAAAATTAATGAAGGGACATCCTGGGACCGTTCCTATTAGCCAAGTTTAGAAAAGTACAAGAAGACTCGCAATCAATTCCATTTACCAAATTAAGACAGACAAAAAGTGCATTCAGAGGGTAAAATTTGAAAAGATTAAGGATCCGTTCGGTAATCATTTAATTTATTAAATTAATACACTAAAAGACAAAAAAAATAACAAATTTAATTTTCACAATTTTTCAAATTACTTTTTAACCCTCCAAATTTTCTCTCTCCAATTACACAATTTTCAAAACCAATTTTTAACCCCACATCTTATCTAGAAAACACAAATAAATCAACAAAATAATTTTAATTCCTTACCCAATCCGCCGAACGGACCCTAAATATTTATCACGAGCAAGTAGTAACTAGAAAGGTTAAGGCCGTTGATCCTCGTTAAAAATTTCACTTTTTTCCATGGTAATTAATTCTAATCACATTTTAATAATAAAATATTTAAATATAAATTCAATTTTTTTTTATAATTTTCAACTTAATCACACAAACATAAATCACTATTCAAAACAATTATTCTACAAATAATGTACATCAAACGGAGGCTAAAATTCAAATTCAAAAGGAAATGGAACTCTCCCATTTCTTGGCCATTGACAAGAAATTCTTGAGTATAGAATCACAAGTAATGAAACCAAGCCGCTATTTCATTTGCTTTGAAAAAGAATGCAAAATAATCCTATTTCTATATATCCACATTTAGAACAACTAGGCAGACTTCGGAGGTGGAAGGGATGGCCTCAGCTGAAAATAGTTCCGGGAAGTGTTTGTTGATGTCACTGGATATGAAGCAAAGCCCGCATTGAGGGCCGATGGACTGGAAACTACCGGTGAAGAATTAGAAGCTGATAAAAAAGAAGCGGCAGCCGGTAATCCGAATCCTGATGATGCTGCAGCCGAGACCATTGCCATTGGGGTAGAGAATACTCGACCATGAACCCATTCCGGTCGTCCTTGTGAAGAAATTATTTCCTGTTCCTGCCAAAGTATCCATAAGCTAAGCTGTCCAATGACTAATTCGAGTTTCCAACATGAAGACTTGAGCAACAAAATGGACTTAATAGTTAACGTGTTCACTTTAATCATTTTTCTTCCGGTGCTTAATTGCAATGAAGTTCGTCTCTCAAGTTCAATACGAAGCAAACCAACTTTGAGGAATGGCAGAGAACTGGAATGGATTAGTTCGTATTAAGTTGGATAACCGGAGGACGAAGGTAAGAGTATCTAAATGAAATAATATCAGACGAATTAATTTTTAATTATAAAAGGAAAACAAATTTACCTTGGGAACAAAATCAGGATTTACACCAGCCCACATGACAGAATAGTCTGACTTTAATGGATCATCCACTTTTGTACCAGAATTTTCAGTCTGTAGCAACAAACAATGAAGAGATACTGAAGAAATTAGAAAGACGATGCATACTTGCTTTTTTCTTCTTCTGGAATATCATATGGAAAAAGTTATTTGTACTGAGATGAGTTTACACAACTGGATGTGAGAGTTTTATATGGAAAAAACAGATTTCTGTCAAGTATGCATCTGTACAACTTTTTGTACAAATAGTATCTCTCAAATAGTCAAATTATATGGAAATGATATATGCTCATGATTTCTGTTTGGCAAACTTAAAAAAAAAAATGTTTTTAAATAACAGAATTCTCCAAATCACTTTTTAATCACATATTTTCTCTCTTTAATTTTCAACCATACATTTTACCTCGAAAATATTAAAAAAAATCTTTTTAAATATAAAACTTTTAACAAACAAATCTACCATGTTTATACCTTCAACTGCCCCATATTTTGCACATATCTAGGTGAGAACTGAAAAGAGAACAAACTTCCACTCTCCTTGAGAGGAGAAGAGGTTGAAATCCCCAAGTTTAAATCAAGATCATCTGAGCAACCTGTTAGATTGCATCGAGAAAATCATTCTACTGCATATCAAACTCGTAAAATTAAACTCGACATAAAGAAAACCATGTCTTAAACTATAGAAGAAACGAATAATCAAAGCACAACCTTCATTACGTGGCTTCGATATCACTTTGCCATCATATATACAGGGACTGAAGTTGGTGACATCCGTTGTGTAACTTTTAATGGCTGCCTCGTCATATGCCCTAATTTGAAGAAACGTCAAAAGGTAGTTATGAGTTGGATTACTCCTCGGTGAGGTTGACATATTTAGTTTAAGAGATTATATATTCGGGAAGAGGATAGCGTTAAGGGATAAAATCTCACATCGAATAAAGATGAAAATATAGACTAATTTATAAGAGTTTTGGCTACTCTTTTTAATAATATTGACCTTTTAAGATGGACCCCCAAATCTTAACAGATAGTTCGTGATCATCATTGGGACTTTGCATTGTCTAATTCACTGTCGAAAATCCCAAGATATGTATACTGCAGTTCAAGCATTGCAATCCTGACTATGAAAACTTACTTTTAATCATTTCTATCTCAATTACCAGACCCCTTTAGAGATGAATTCTTATTTTATATAACTTGCACCTAGTTGCATATGCAGTTCTAAAACACTGAAAGATTATTTTCAGCATATTAATTAGTAATTACTTACTTTTTACCAAGAAACTGTCCCTTTTGGGTTTCCCAGCTACCACATTTTTGCAGATTCACTCCTCTGTACTTGGAACTCCCTCTTGAGGAAACGGTGCTTTCGCGGCGGCGTAATATCTGTACGAATTCCTTCTTACCCAAATTCTTCATCTACATTCATAAAAAGCGATATGAATGCCATTTTGTTTCAATTACTTGACTCCATTGTACAACTGTAGCAAGTTTACAAAAATAGTCAATAATATTCTCCAACCTGTTTCATATCCTCCTCATAATCAGCAAGGTTAAAATTAATATCAGCATCAACACCCCGGAACTTGATTGCAGCTCTATCATATGCTCTGGTACAATAACGAATAGTCTTTGTTTGGTAACAATGTTTGGTTTATAAAACGATTTATTTATGATTTTGAGGTAAAAAGTTGTGATTGAAAATAAGTGAGTGAAAATGTGTGACTAAAAAGTGGTTTGGAAAATTCTGTAATTTATAAACTGATTCAAAAATCAATTTATTTTGTTTACAAAATGATTTTAAAACTAAACAGCATAAAAGCTGACCCCAAGAAAAATAAATCAAAAAAAAAAAAAAAAAAAAATTCTGAAGAATTATTGACAGAGAAGAACTGGATAATTTACCTAGCAGCTATAAGATCAGTATCAAAGCCACCTAATACAAGCACAAATTGAACCTCATCAATATTCACAAAAAACAGAAAGATCAAAATTATGAGAATCAAATTACATAATAAGGAAAATGAAATTCATACCCAAATACACTTGTTTTCCACAGTCCCTGCAACAGAAATATCAAATAATATTAAATTTCAATGGTAAAACTAATTGAAAATGTGTGGAGTCTATTCATTTATTTCCCCTAAGGATCAGATTAGAAGTTTAATTCATGACAACTGAAAATTACCATATATGGGATTCCCATCTGCCAGTTCGTCTATAGAAAGTGACGCCTCTGTACTTCGAGCTTTTGGATTTCGGCCCTCTCCTACTCTTCTTCGCTTGTACTTGTTGTACCTCCTGCTGGTGTACTGCCATTTCGGGCCGGGCTTGTTGACCACTATCATGATTAAACGACGGATCCAACGAAATATTACAACTTCTTCCGGGGTTTAACTCACTGAGTTGACTCGTCGGGAACAGTTCCCGAGTCACCATCTCCGTTTCAGTAAAAGTCAAACCCCGATCATGATCCTTCTCATGTGGGTCATTTCCACTGAGGATACCGAAATTGAATGTCACAGAAGCCGTCTCCCCGGTGCCGGAGGAGTCGCGTGTAAAGCACGTGTCTTCGTTACTGGAGGTTTCTTCCGAATTCGACGTCACCGGAAATTCTTGTTCGTAACCTTCCCCAAACTTTTTCTTCTTGTCATTGCTATTTAGGGTCAGGTTGAGATCAAACATATCTCTATCTGAATTAATTGATACTGCTTTTATTTTATATCTGTAAAAAATGTATGGACGTTTATGTACTGTACTTTCTATATGGAGAACTAATGGTTGGGTTGGGATTGGTTTGTACTTAACCTCAGATTGGTGGGTCAGTTTTAAAATTGGAGAAAAGCTGAATGGATCTCGAATTCTCGAGTTTATTGTAGAAAGCTCAGTTTCGTGTTCAGTTTACATTGATAGAGGCAGAAAATTGTAATGTAGTTGTGAAGAGGAATAATCATAGACGGTAGACCATTAACAATTTTACAAAACCTTTGGGTACCCACGACACACCATACCACACTTGGGGTGTGTGTGTGTGTGTGAGTAGAAAGTAGAAAGCAGAAAGCAGAAGAGATAGAGGTGGTGGGACGTGTGAAGGAACCTGTTTGAGTTATTTTTACCAGCACTAAAAACATCGACAACCGAAGAAGAAGTCGGTTCCCGGTTTTTATATATATATATATATATATATATATTAAAAGTTTACTCCGTTTGATAAGTCGTTTATAAACAATATAATTCCCAAAACCTCTTTTTAATCAATCACATTTCAAACAGAGTAGGTTTCATAAGAAATCCACTTGTGGGCCATCCCTTACGAGTGAACGTGTAGTGGGATCCATCCATCCATAGATCAATCCTCGCCACGTCGACGTGGCGGGTGGGTGAAACTTTCCTCATATTTTGAGTAGGGGCGTGCTTGATTCAATTTTATAAAATTAATCAAATTAATTTGAGAATTAAACTACTGAATCGACACTAAGCATATGTTCTTTAACGCAATCATTATAATTTATAAATCAATTCATAAATAAAACAATTTCTTAAACTACTTTTTAATTACATACACTTTTTCCCACTTTTTAACCATATATTTCACCTCGAAAACATAAATAAACAAAATTATAATTGCTACAGTTGGAGGTTATGATTGAGACTATGGACACGATTATCCAGCGACATATTAGGTGTCACTTAGCATCTCGCTGCCACTACTGTTTACAGACTGAGATTGTTACACACATCTTCACATGCCGCACAATCTCAAATTAGGTATGTCGGCATTTTGGGGACATCTTTCCTATGAGTCCCAGTAAGGATATCAGACAGCATTTTCAGAGACGAAGATATTCTAGACGACAAGGACGACTGTGGTACATTCACACCATCATTCCTCTTCTGATGTTGTGGTTCCTGGACCGAGAGGAATGATGCAAAGCACATTTATATTTGGATGGAGTCAAGATGGATCATTTGGAGCTTTATCGCATGCTCTAATTTCTTCATACTGGACAGCTCTTCCGATCGCATCATTGGCATGGGGACTTGGCTTTTCTCCCCACTATTTGTTATATCCATTGCTCCCTCCATCCCTTTGGCGTACTCCATCAGTGGGAGCTTACAAGCTCAGCACTGATAGATGTGTCCAGGATGGTGCTGCTAGTGATGTGGATATTATTAGGGACCATGGTGGACATTGCATCAGGGCATTCTCAGCATTATATGAGGACTGCCTTATCTTTGAGGCCAATCTATGAGCTATTCTTGATGGTATCATTCTTGCTCTCCGACTGGGGATTGCAGACATTTGGCTTGATGATGACTCTGCGGTGCCCATCCATTGCATCACTAGAGGTGGCGGAACTTGGACGATTCAAAGCTTCCTTAGATAAATCAGAGACATCCATTTTGATCGGGACACTCTCTTACATCTATAGTGGAGTAACATGTAAATGACTCACTCCCATTTGAGGGTTTCAAATAGTAACTTTTTCAAATTTAAAAAGTTCTACAGATAAGTATCTCTTTGGTGTACCAACTTTTGTAGAATTTTAGGTTTTCGAGAGAATGTTTGATTGTAAAGTAATTGAAAAGTGTGAAAAATAATAGGTCCTATAGGAATGTAAGGTTAAAAATAAATTGGAGGGAAATTTTGAAAAAAGAAAAAGGAAAAATGAATGAGAGCAATCAAGCTCTAAATCTCTACGTAGTAACAAATGTTCAAACGAACCCTAAGCCAGTTTAAATTCGCAATAAACTAATCCCAAATGGACTCATACATTTTATCATTAAAATGGATAAATGTAGCATAATTCGAAAAATAAACTTGCTATCTTATTATAATGTAATTTTGATTTATTTTTTCTTGTATAATGAATTATATTCGTTTCTTCATATTAACTTCCTGAATATCTAAGTGATGCTTTAGGCATTTTCTCACAACGATGCCTTTCAATGGTCCAATTTTTGTTAATGGTTTATTAAATTATTAATGTGTCAAATTTGAACTTCATTTTCAGTAGGACTCATAATCTAGTTTTAACGGAATATTGCTTATTCACTTTCTACTCCACGGGGTGATTAATGTAATATATTTATGTATTGAAAACCATTTGGAAATTAATAAAACATTTGATTTCAAAGTTACCCACTTGAAACTTTGGATGAGTGAAGAATTTGATTTAATTGGAATTGTTGAACACTTCTATTACATAAGAAACCTTAAAATCTTTTATATCATTTATATTATGGAAGTTTTGCAATTGAGTTTAGGGCCCAAAGTATAAAAATAGTATTTGAGAGAGAGGAGACCTAGATCCTTTTGGATTCGATCATAAGCCACATGTGTTGTCTAATATGCTCGACACAATACGTACACAGGTCTGAGTCCGGATTGATTCGGGTTTGTTTGTTTGTCGGTGTGGGTAAGTCCTTGTATTTGTGTGTGTTGGAAAATATTTTTTTAAATTTTGGACCAATTTGTACTTGATCAAATTTTTTAGTACTTGGTGAAATTAATTTTATTTCCCACTTTTTTTTGGTGTGACCTTTTATGATCTACATCTGTTAATAGAGATAACAGATGTTTGTTAACTAATGTAACGATGTCTATTAATAGGCTTTAACTGACACGTTGTTTCAGTTCAAACCAATGTTTTAAAATTCAGCACAGGCATTGAGCCTAAAAAAGTAAAGGGTCAAAAGGACAATCCGGTCAACCCTGCGCAACCAAGAAATTATAAAAAAAAAGGGTTATTTAATATCTCCTATTGTGCAGTTCATTTATATAACACCTCATCAATTTAAACCCTACTATTAGCACAAATACTCAAAAAAAAAAAAAAAAAAAAAAAAATTAATGCATAACGTGGAACTCAATCCAAAATCCAATACATTATCTGTATCAATACATAACTCAATTTAAAGTCCAACATTTAGTACATAACTCAATCCAAAGTCCAAACTAATAACTACATTAATATATAATGTGTAGCTCAATCCAAAGTAACTTCAACTACATCATGCACCACTAATTTTAAAAATTAAGATTCGTTTTCATCGTTCTCATCCATAAGTCCGAACCCTTGATCATTTGAATGATGAATTGTACCAAACAAAATGATGAATAAAGTATAATGCATCTGAATCATCTGTCCCTAAAGTACGATCTTCATTATTTTCATCGTTTTCTAAAATAAAAATATACAATTAAATAGGTTTGTTAAACATATATGACCGATATAGGATATATCAAAACAATGATTAAGGTATTTGACTATACAAACCTTGAACATAAGCATGTTTGTCATAGTCATTAACAATAGGAGTGACATTATCTTAGTAAAGAGCATTCTCTGATTCTTTATAATCAAATTCTTAAGGTGGATCTTCTTTCTCTTCCTAAAAGTCTGCATTGTCAATTCACTCATAATCAACTGTATCATATGACTTCTACTTTATAATAATTCCTATAAAGTGAAATTACATAATTAATATAATTGAGAAATGGTTAGTTACATAAATCATTATGAAAGAGTTAAGAAAATACATATTCTTCAATCGCAAGTTATAAGTAACATAAACCAGATCATTGAATCTTTGGTGCTCCAATCTATTTCTTTTCTTTGTGTAAATACATTAAAAAAAACTCTAATTCCTTTCACATCCTGAGAAGAAGAAGAAGCTGTTTGATCAAGTACCACTAGTACAAAAAGACTCATTTGTGTCGACTGTTAAAGACAAAAGGCATCGGTTGTACACGCGACACTTTTGACGGAGATGAGTAAAGTCTTGACTTTACTCTTTGGTTGTAAAACGACGCCTAAAATCAACTTTAGGCGTCGGTTGTTGGTCAACTTCCGACGCCTATTCTCTTTATTTTCTTTTCACCAGTAAAGTTGGTGAAACCCCAACTAAATTCAAATCATGATAGCCAAATACTATACATGCAAATATATGCTAATCAAATCCAAATATCAATCAATAAATAAAAAACTTAGAAATATTAATACATCTCCTTAATAAAGTAAGGACGAAGCTCAATCAATCTTGGTTCTTTGAGATCAGAGGAAATGAAACATCAAGTTTCTGTATTTCCACAATAAAGACTGAATACAATAGATTATTTTACATCAGTAAAAGGGGAGAAAAAAATAAATGTCAGACCTATAGAAGCACAATTCTAATGCCTAATAATTTCGTTTACTCTATTGTAAATGAGGTAGTTCAACCACAAATCAAAATGTAGTGAAAGTTATGGGAGGAATAAAAAAAATTCAAATCAGCACCATAAAAACAGAGATGGCTTTTAAATGTAACTAAAAACGATTAAAAAGTTTCAGCAGGTTTTGATAAAGGGGGTTTATAGCTTATTCAAGCTAAACATAAACTACCATTTAAGTATGAAGCCAATTACATATTCAAGAGTGGGTACCCATTGTACAAGAAGCCAAAAGGCTCCGATGGAATTACAAATAAGTACAAGGCATGAAAAATTGTACCCAATTACTGTGATCCTATAATTCCACTTTCTTCATTGTCCTAATCTAGTAGACAACACGATTCAAGAAATGTATGCATAAGAGGAAAAATATAAGTGATTAGGAGCTGTCTTGAAGAGTGTTGGAGTGGTCTTACAGTTAAAGCAATAAATGAAGAGGCAGAGAAAATTTGTTTTCAAGATTTTCAAAGGGAAGGGAACAAACAAAATATATAGAAATTACTAAACTAGTTATCCTAAACAATACTACTTACAATTTAATAATACATTACATGAAAATAATAAAGAGGCAACAATACCAAGACAATTAGTACCTAATTTTGAGCAGGTTAACTTCATACTGACCTTTTGATAGTTTTCAATAGTAACTCCCATTTGTAGGGGTGGACAAAATGTCCAGACCGACCCAAACCAAACCGGAACCAAACCAAACTGAGCGGTTTGGTTCGGTTTTATCAAAAAAAATTATTGGTTTGGTTCTTAATATGGAGAACCGGTCGGTTCCGGTTCCGGTTCCGG
This sequence comes from Ligustrum vulgare, assembly GCA_963555705.1. Lineage (NCBI taxonomy): Eukaryota > Viridiplantae > Streptophyta > Magnoliopsida > Lamiales > Oleaceae > Ligustrum > Ligustrum vulgare. The sequence goes on from OY743188.1 coordinate 26,280,584, forward strand.
TTCTTATTCTAGAATCGAGAACCGGAACCGAGAACCGAAGCCCAAGTCAAATTTAATTTAATTTTTTTTTTTTTATAATTTTATTTTAATCAGTCTTAAAAGTTACAAAAATGAAATAGTCTAAATTTCATTTACCATACCCGCACAGCACAAGCCCAACCCAGGTTCCAAAACCAAAATCAGTATACAGTCATAAGTCAGAACCCAATTAATTCTAAGTTCTAACCTAATAGCTTCCGCCTTCCAACAGACATCCATCACTCTGTGTCTCTGTCTACACTCCAGCGTCTCGTCTGAAGAATGAAGAGGAAGAACCGTTGCTCGTGAACTTTGACAAACGACAACAGTGATCCGCGATGCCGACTTTACCAAACGAACTGCGGTGAGAGTTGTCACTCATAACTCGTAAGACGTGAACGGAAATAGGCAGCTGCGGTCAGACGTACTAAAACCAGTTTCTTTCAGGTTCGATTTTGTGCTATATATTTTGATTTTGTGGTTTAGTGTTCGATTTTGTGTTTATTGTTCGATTTTGTGGTTTTGTGGTTTAATGTTCGATTTTTTTAATTCAATTCCAGATTTGTGGTTTATTATTGTTCTGGTTCGATTTTGTTCAATTTTGTAAACAATTTGTAATAAAAAGATTCATTTTTGATCTGCTTTATTGTTCTTGCAACCGCGTAAATTGTTAACTTTCTTAAGACAATTGGTTGACAAAGTGTTTGCTGACCATTTGTCTTGCAGTTTAAATAGTTTGAATTGAATCAGTTAATTGGGAGTTAGGACAAAGAAAATAAGAAAAAGAGGGAAAGAGATGTACTTTAAATGGGAAAAATATTATGAGGATAATATGAATGTAAGCTAAGCTGCACACATACAGATGTAAGTTCATAGCTGAAGGATGTTTTCTAGTTAGAATAAATACAAATTTTTACTTGTTACAAACATGTTGGAGTTTTCGAATTAATCATATTCAGATAACACCAAGTGCTGCCAATTGATGGCAGCTTTTCATTTGATTAACTCGATGTGAAATAATTAATGGGATCTTAGACAATTTTATTAATTGTAATTGAGTATGTCTATCATGGAGGCAGTGGTGAACCCTCTTTTAAGCTTGAATTAGGGATGACTTGCTATCTAGTTCTTCGTAGGCATTGGATTCAATGGTCACTCATGCAGAATGGAGGGAAATTAGGCCATATTTTCTTCTATTCTTATATATGCTAATAGTCAGGGCCATTGAACTGTCATATTTTGGATTGCTTCTGTTGTTTTCTAAACAACTAAGCCTTATTCCAATAACTTGAGGATTAACTGTGTGATTTTTCGTTTACTAACTTTTATCGTTAGTTGTTGATACATGCCATGCATACTTAACTTTTGTTTTTACATCAATTGCAGTATGATGATGATAAGTTGCTGATAAAAGAAATCTTTTTATTACAAATTGGTTTATAAGATAGTTTACAAGTGTAATGGAATATTTGTGGTTGTAACTTGTAAAGTAACAAAATTATAAATTCAGTTTTCTTCTAACAACTGAACAGTAATGGAATTTTTGTATCTTCAATCTGCTGTAGATGGGTTCTAAAGGAGAGGAAGCTGAAATTGAAAAACAACCGATAGAGAGGTCAGCTGTATGGAAACATTTCACCAAGTTATCATATGGGAAAGCAGCAAAATGCAATCACTGTAAGAAAGTTTACAAGTGTATTAGTTTAGACTTTAGTAAATGAATTTCATTAGTCATTACTAACTTATGGATATGGTGTGGACGTATGGTGATGATAATTTACATTTATATTTGAAAATTTAAGTAATGTATTAGGAACCAAACCAAACCAAACCAGAACCGAGCGGTTTGGTTCCGGTTTGGTTCCATATCTTTATAAAAACCGATCGGTTCCATTGGTAAAAAAAACCATCGGTTCATGGTTCGGTTTGGTTCCTATAGAACCAGAACCAAACCGAACCATGTCCACCCCTACCCATTTGTTTAATTTGATCGGCCAATACCTAAAATGGAGAAAGTATAATAAATTGACAAAAAAAAAAATCCAACATCCATAAGAAACTATTATGACATTCTTGATACAATGGAATGATAAAAATACATATTACTACACATAATACCAATACCCTTCCATCTCTCCTTTGATTAATACCCTTCCGTCACTTTCATCTTCAAAACTAAAATCTTCTGCAATTGTCAAAATCAAAAATAATCAAACTCCAAAATACAAATACCCAGTAAATGAGGGCTAACTAAAATTTAAACAAGAACCAAGAAATCAAACTCAAACAGAAGTCGATAATTTATAAGTTCAAATAAATTTAAAAAAGACCCCTAAAACCCAGAAAACATAGAGAAAATACCAATACCCAGTAGATTTCGAAATCTAATGAACGGTGAATCCGCCCACAACAGCTCGATTAATCCCCAAAAATGTGGTAATAGCTTGAATAAAGTTGAATCCAGGTAAAGAGAATGAAGCTCAGTACCCAAGAAATCTCGAGAGATTTGCCACCAAGAAGAAGATGGAAGTCATGTATGAACAGTGTTAGCGTGCGTCCGTGTGTTGTGTATGTGAGACGAGAGAAACAAGAGGGTTACCGTGGGGATATGGTGGAGCCTGGAGGGGCCGTGGCTGGAGTAAGAGAGCGTGAGTGATCGAGATGGAGAGCGCCACTGGGAGTTGAGAGAGGGAGAAGACGAAAATGAAGGCTAAGTTAAGATATTTAACTTAAAGTATAAGCTTCAGTTCCTTAAAAACCAACGCGAATCAATGTATATACGTCGGTTTCTCGAGGACAAACGCATAAAACCTATAAATACGGGTCGTTTCTTAAACAACCGACGCGTGTAACCTAACAATAGGACCGATGCCTATTGTCAACCAGTTTATTTTATGCATTGGTTCCTATTAAACAACCGATGCGTATTGTGAAAAAAATTACAAGTATACCACCGTCCTTTTATACGCATCTTTTTTTACTAAAAGTCGATGTGTATTCCCCTATTTTTACGGTCAATTTTGTACTAGTGAACTCGAATGAGTATCTTTTGTAATGTAGGAGAACTATGTCCACAGAATTTCCACAATTCATCTACATATTATATAATTGTGAAACAACTAAAACTTGCAAGTTGACTACAAAATAAGAAATAAGTCTATCTCTCATCAGGTTGTAACATTTTTCTTGTATTAATTGCAAACTTCCTACCAAAACTTTCTCTGCATTCTCGATATAACCTTATTTCTCTAATTTTTTTTTTTTTGATCATCACCACAAATGTTTTAAAAATTCAATTAAACAAAGTAGGCAATTCATGAATTCCACTTTTTACAAAATCCTTCTTCATAAATGAAAGTTGGATTAAGAAAAAAGAGGAAGATGCATGGAAGTTAAGGCGAAGTTGCTTATCGCTCCTTGATTATATCAGTGTAAGGCTTGTACAATCTCTTTTGTTTAAGAATATTTTCTTGATACCCTAACGTGTCATTTGCATGCCTTCATACATATATACTTAACAAGATTTTTTATCAGAATCAACAATGCTTAACAACCTTACAATTGGAGCCGCAAATTTTATAACCATCAAGCAATCTATCCAAAACTTGTCGTCAAAGATGATAGATCTTATAAGTTTTCCACTTTTACGTTTGAAAGTTCATGGTTAATGAAATGTCTATTTGTCACCAAACTTTGAAGAAGTTGCTTGTGATCATAAATAATTTCCAATCTAATAAAATTCATAGCAAAATGGGTCACAGTTAGATATACAATTTCCCTCCATCCCAAAAATTTTCTCAACCAAGATAAAAATGATTATGTGATTCTACACAAATGTGGTAATCTTTGTAGCATGTACTATAAGGGAACACACATTAGGCATGCTACTAATATCTTTCAAACTTAGATTTAAGCAACATGTTGCACATGGAGACCAAAAATGTGATCATGTTTTCATGTAGTAATCTCGCTGCCGCGACATAGTTATCGACATTATCAGTTACCATATGAACCACATGATGAGGCCCTACACATTTAACTCTCTAAGAACAAATGTAACATTATTTGAGCATCTTTCACAACATCAGACGCATCAAAAAAATTTCACAAATGCAATTCCACTAGAGCAATATACTGAAAATCTGATTAATGTTCAGTATCTCTGATCACTCCAACCATCAGCCGTACTTGTCCTTCTATTTTTCCAATTGCTTCGTTAACTATCAACAAACAATTGACATTCTTTATTGCAATCTTCGAACAAATAAACAAGAATCTCATCATTAAACCACCTATCCCATGTCATGTGTGCTCTCTTTATTGCTTGTTTACTAGATATATACACATTTAAAACTACGTTGAGATCCAAGAGTAGTCCTTGGAGAAAATGGTTTTCAATGGCTTCACTTACTTTCTGTTTTCCCTTTTCTTTTTCTAGCGTTTCATTTGTATTTTGCATTTCTTTTCCTCTTTCCTCTTTCAATTTCTATATATTTAGGACGTCCCCAAAATTACAATTATAGACACTTTTGCATTATTTTTCTTTTCAATAGTTTCAATAAGAATTTGTTGCATTTTAAAATGCACATCATGTAGAACATTCTTATATGAAGACACTTAACTTCAAAATCCAGAAAAATGGAATTTGATTTGATTAATCCCACAATCCTTGAAACTATTGTTAGAATAAATAAAGTAATTATTCATTTGCCATCAGTTTCAGTATTTAAACTAACATTTTCCCAAGCTAGATCATTCTTTCTATGGCTGGAGGTTGTAGAATGTCATTAAGATGATTGAGTATTGCCATCCATTCTATATAATCAAAGTGAAAAAAAAGCTATATAGAGGATTTAAAAATATATTTATTTCAATACTGTTTGTATTCATAATCTAAAACAATCCACTACAAATTCCAAGAACATAAATGTGGCGCACAATTTCACATATAATTTTTTTTCATTTTTAAACAATGCATAAGTATAAAGTGGAATTAAAATTCTAGATAATGCAAAACTATTTTACAAATCTACTGCTGCATGTATCGATACTCATGTATTGATAAATGTAGTTCTGCCTTTTATTTCTGATACAATAATCTACACACACACACACACACACACACACACACACACACACACACACAAAAGTACCATATTTTGGGATTTAAAACTAACAAAATAATCACATAAACACGTGATACTATTTCTACAACATAATAGATATTAGTAAAATTATAACTATTAGTATGTAATAACCCAACTGTTTTGCATCATAATATTTACTTTAGTATATTCATAGCGGTACAACAAAGGGAACTCTGGTGCGTGACTCCAAATCTCTATTTCCTCCACATACATATATGTTGATCCATCACCTTTATAACTTGGAAATTGAGATTTAAGAGGGTGTTTTGCGTTTTTTCTTGATAGGTTATTATCACAGCATTGGAGCCTACTTATAGATCAATTTTGCGGGAAATTTTGAATTAAAATAAGGTTGTTAGACAATCATTTCCCTAAACTAGCTTGAGAGATTGATAAAATCTACAAGCTTGAGGTAGTTTTGTGCATGTAAACTCCAATACATGTGGGAAATGTAGCACCCTTCAATTGGATGCTTTGTTGGCCAAATAGATATTATAGATTTATAAAAACGTGATGGACTGCCTGCATGTATCGATACATGGAAGAATATGTATCGACACATTAGCTAACCGCCTACATGAATCGATACTTGTAGAACATGTATTGATTCATGATCTAGTTTTTTCAATAAAAATTAATTTCTTGAAAATGGAAAAATTGTGGATCATTACTATAAACAAAAAGCAAAAAAATAATCCAAAACAATCGACTAAAATTTCGAGGAACAAAAAAAAAATGTGAAAAAAAAAAGTAAAGCGACTCACAAATCAAATATTGTGCAAGATCAAATTCTACTTATGGGCTTACTGTAATGTATAAGTTTGTAAGAAAATTGATGCTATAAACACTTGTTTGAACAATCAGTTTATGCTACTAATTTTCATACGGCTGATTCGAGTTATGATCAGGTTAGATTCAGATATTGTGCAAGATCAAACTCCATTTATGTGGTTACTGAACCAAATTAATTTGGAAACCTAATTTAGGGAACATAGGCTAGTGGATGTTACTATCGGGCAATCATCCTCAGTTAACACTCATAGTGAAGGTGTTAGGTTTACAAGTCATAAAATTCTAAATATCAAATTAATCATTTTTTTTTTCAAAATAAAAGTCCGATTCAACCCTACAAAGTAATTTACACAACCCAATCGAAAAATGTAAAAACTTGTAAGAAGATGAAGAATCAGGAAAAGAATTGACAAATTTTAAAAATTAATGGAAAAAGAATAAAGAGTAACAATTAGAAATTACACATGGAGTGGATTACCGAGTAGAAAAGTAAAGCTTAAAGAGGAAAAATCAGTCAAATACCGAATATCGGTCGACGACATTGGGAGAATTGGGGTTTTCAATAACGGGTTGATCGGTCACTGTATGTTTAGATTCTTGAATTATGAGATATTGGATTCTTGAATTCTGAGATAGAGGATGAAATCTAGTGAATAAATCAGCTAGGAAGAAATGATGAAGAAATGAAGGCAGGATGAAATAAAAAGAAACTGGAAGCCATAACCCCTGTAAGAAAATTTACACTATTTTCATTACAATTATTCTTTGCTCTAAATCTTATTTTCTCTCTTATTTTGATATTATTTTCAATTTTGAAAACAATTCGTTGAGTTTTGTTTGAACTTTCGTTGATGGTTTTCTTGCTTCTGTAGGAGACAATATTCGTTCTATCCTATAAGACGACTGAATGTCTTTAAGCACCATTGAATGGAGTGAAATTGTCTTGAGGACACATCGTGAAGTTAGTGGACTCAAATGTGTTATATTGTTAAGATCTATTCCGATGATAATAATTGTTTGAAGGAAGAAATTATACTCCAAAAATAAAAATCATAAGAAGAACTTTATTTTTCTGGTTTATTATGTTTCTATTCATTTATTTTTATCTTCTTATTGTGTATAAAAAATTTATAATTTTGGTACTCCACTCCCTAATATGATTGAAGAAAAACTTGAGAAATCTATTTGTTCAGATTTTAAACGTTATCAACAAAAAAATGCTTTCTTATGTGATGATATTAAGTTTGAGAAGGTTTCTCAAGGAAGATACACCCTCATACACTGATGATGAAAGTGACATAGAGAAATTTTTTTGTTGTTGATGCATGGAAGTACTTGAATATTCTATGCAAAAATCATGTACTCAACGGATTGTACAACATATTATATAGTACGTACTACAATGTGAGGTTTGTGAAAGAATTATGGAAGTCTTTGGACTTCAAGTATAAAATTGAAGATGCCGACACTGAGAGATTTATTATTAGCCCATTTTTGGATTACACAATGGTTGACAATGAGATTGGCATATCCCAAGTTCAAGAACATCAAATAATACACAGTTATCTCCACGTCGAACTAATGAAACTTAGAAATATTTTAAATTTCTGCACGAATCGAGTAATTGTCACACTCATAGACTGACTTCAAGAGGTACTTAAAGCTCAAGCATAAGGAAATGAAGCTTGAAGATATTATTGTTAGATTGAGAATTGAAGAAGACAATCAAAAATATGAAAATAGGATGGGTGCATTTCATTCAATGGAATCATAGCCAATTTTTTTGAAGGAGGTTCTAAAACTAACAAAAAGAGGAAATGGAAGGGTGTAGGGAAAACAGTTCTTCATAGGCTCCTAAAAAGTTCAACAGTGACGGTTGACATTATAGAAAGGCCAGGTATAGGTCCAAGGATTTTCGAAAGAAAAAAGAATGTCAAGGAAAAAACTATACGAACCAGAAAACATCTTTGACAAGATATAAGATATAAATCTTTCTATGGGTAGTCTTTGAATATAACCTACTAGGTAATACCATGGAATGGTAAGTTGATATTGGAGCTATTAGTTACATTTGTGCAAACTGTTGAACTTTCTCTACTTAGAAAACAATAGACCAGGAAGAAAAAATCTACCTGGAAAGCTCTACAACTTATAAAGTTGAAGGACGGGAAATGATTTTGCTAAAAATGTAACCTATAAATGAACTTACATTTAACGATGTTCTTCATATGCCCGAGATTCGTAAAAAAATTATTATGTAGTTCTCTCTTAAGCAAGATCTGATTTAAATTATTCTTTGTCTTGGACAAATTTGTTCTTATAAAAAATGATATGTTTGCAAGAAGTGAGTACCTAAGTGAGGAGCTTTTTAAGATGAATGTAATGACTGTTGTACATCTTATTACGAATGAAATCACATCTTCTACCTACTTGCTTGAATTATTGAGTATTTAACACGAACGATTAGGACATGTGTACTATAACACTTTCCATAGAACAATCATAATGGATTTATTATTAAAGTGCGATTTAGATCTTAAACATAAATGCTAAATATATGTTGAAGCCAAAAGGACTAGTTTATCCTCTGATTCTATCAAAATAAGTATCGACCCCCTATATCTAACTCACATTGACATATTTGATTTAAATTTTGTTCACATTAGTGGTGGTAAAAAGTAAAAGTGCTTTATAACTTTTGTCAATGATTGTACTTGATATTTCTATGTGTATTTATTCAAAAAGAAAAGACAAGGCAATTGAAGTTTTTAAACACTATGAGCTAGAGGTTGAGAATCAACTTAGCAAAACGATTAAGGGAGTCAATGAATAGGATTCTTCATTATAACAAATTTTTTTTCAAAACATGAAACTATTCATCAAATAACTACATCTTATTGTCTTCAATCTAATGGTTTTGTTGAATGCAAGAATCAAACATTGAAGGAGATAGTAAATGCTATGTTGATAAGTTCGGGACTACTGTAGAAGTTGTGTGGGGAAGCTTTACTTTCTGCTAATTACATTCTCAATAAACTATCACATTGAAAAACTCACAAGATACTTTGTAAATTATGGAAATACCACAAACCTAACTATATATACTTAAATATATGTGGATATTTAGCTAAGGCAGTAGTTCCTAAACCTATAAAATTTAAGGTATGACAACGAACCATTGAATTTATATTTGATAAGTTTGTTTTCTCTAATGTTTTAATGCAATGTGAACCATATATTTTAATGTAAGTCTTTGGATTTTTGAATGTTTTGATGTGTCTGTTCATGTTGTGTTATAGGTTAATTAAAATGGTGGAAGCATGGGTTTATCTATAACATTTAATGGAACAAAAAGCAATGGAGAATGAATCGAGAAGACTAGCAGGCTAAGGAGTAGGAAAAAACTATGGAAAGGAAAGAAGTCAGGGAAGGACCATACAACATGAAAGAGCCAAGACAAATTGTAGGTGCCATCTTGTTTTCCTACATTGACGCCTAGGCACTGTACTATTGTTTTAGGTTTGAAATTTATGTTTTTAAAGTCCAATGGATCTAGAAATAGAACAACCAAGGAAAGATTCATATAAATAGTTTGAGAATATAAAAAAGGACTTTTAACTATAGGTAATCTAGGGAACAAAGAATAGAAGAGAGACACAATGAGAAAGAAGATCTTATCGACTCCAAAACAATTTTTCCCTTCTTCTCATGTTTATGATTTTAAAGTTAGTTACTTTTCAATCATGAACTAAGTATCTATCTAGGGGATTGATGTCAACATACTTTGATTATTATGTTTTGATTTTTATTCATATCTTTGATGTTCTTTTCAAGTTTATTTGTGTTATCTATTTTTAATGCTTTCAATTAACTGGTCATTGATAGATTAATTTGATATTTAAGACTCAACATTCGAGAGAGGGAACCTTAGATATGATATAGAATAACCAATGTCTTAAGACCTGACCTTGCAGTACTCAACCGAGGAAGCAGGTCCAGGATTAGATGGTCGATCCATTGTTTACTCGGGGTTGACCAGTATATTAAAATAATACTAAAAAATCACAAACTTTTTAAAAAAGGGGCCATTCTAGTCCGAGTTGTCCAGGTTTCTCAGGTTAACCCAGGGCTTTTAGGGGTCACCCAACCAGGGTTTTAGCCCAATTGCAAGTTTCCCATTTGACCCGATCGGATCGGGCTTGATCTTACAACTTTGAGAATAACACAACCTAGGAATTTATAGGTTTCAGAGAAACTATAGATCTTTTAAATCTATTTCCCAAAACAACCATAGAATTTAACGAATTCCTGAAATCGTGATTTGGAATAGAAATGTTGGAATCAAATTTTAGGAATGATTTTTACTCGGCACTCGAAAGATGGAGTGAAAATATAATTGAATTCTTGCTTATAGATTGGAATAAAACCAATTGGAGATGAATTAAGAATTAAAGAACCATAGAAGATTATGAATTTTTGAAATCTTGATTTAGAATAGGGATATTGGAATCATATTTTAGGAATGATTTTTTACTTTACATTCAAGATATGAAGTGAAAATATTATTTAATTCTTACTTATAGACCGGGGAAAAATCGATTGGAGATGAATTAAGAATTAAAGACATAGTTGATAGCAATGCTTAGATTTACTTAAAAACTCATTGAATCTCCTATTTGATGTTTTAGATAAAAGAAAGGTTATTATACTTGGTAGAATTTTGATTATCAATTCACATGGGTTCGACAGTCTTATTTACCACTATAATATAAACCTTAACACCGTGCACTTGCGGTTATGAAATCACTCAACAAGTTTTTTGCAACGTTGTCGGGGAATGATTTAATTTTATTTCTATTGACATTATTACTTATTAACCTTGAGTCTAATTTAGATTTATTTAATCTAAATTTTGATAGTTTATATATTGGTGATTCAGATATTTATGTTAAGATCGAGGAGCTTTAAATTATTACCCTTTGATCATGATATCGAGAGAATGTTTTGGAGATTAAGGACTATAAAAAGAAGAAAAACCAAAAGATTGGTAGCGAACAACAACCAACAATGGTGGGATATTTGAGACTACATCCAACTTGTAATGAATGACAATTACCATGGTATTTCGCGTTAAGCTATTATTGCTTTAAATAGAAACCCTCTTTAATCAGCATGATGCAACAGAACCAGTTTGGAGAATCTACATTAAAAGATCTAAACACTCATCTTGCTACCTTATTAGAGATTTTTATACAATGAAGATGAATGGTATTGCTGAAGATACTATTAGGATTGGGTTATTTCCCTTCTCATTGTGGGATAAGGAAATAGGATGACTTCAATCTATGCAAGTTGCTACTATTACCACTTGGGATGGGATGACTCAGAAATCTCTCATAAATTTCTTTTCTCCTTCCAAATCTACTCAACAAGGAGTGAGATTGGGCAATTTAAACAAGCTAATTTTGAACCTTTTTATGAGGAATGAGAGAGATTCGAGGAATTACTTAGAAGATGTCTTCAGCATGGTTATCAGAATTGGATTCAAATAGATATTTTCTACAATGGACTGAATGATCAGACACTCACAATAGTTGAGACTTATATGAGTAACATGGGAGCCACAATTAAAGATCTGGAGGTACAAATAGGACAACTTGCAACCAGAATCAACTCTTAACCGAAGAGAACATTGCCTAGTGATACGGTCCAAAGGAGCATTGCAAAACCATCACATTAAGAAGTGGTAAGGAGATTGAAGGTAACAAGTATAAGGAGACTTCAATTTCATAACATGATTCTAATAGAAAAAACAGAAGAGCAAGTTGAAGAAGGAGAAATCAAAGTAGATGACATAAGAAATATTCACAAACAAAATTCAATCTCTTTTCCAGATAATCCACCAATTATAAAACCTTCATTTCCATACCCAAAAAAATTCTAGAAGAAGAAGTTTGATGCTTAGTTTGCAAAATTCCTGTATATTTTCAAGAAAATTCATATAAAAATCTATTTTGCAAATGTACTGGAAAAATGGAAAAATTATGCCAAATTTATGAAAAAGGTAATTTCAAAAATAGAAAGTTTTAGAAGTATGAAATGGCGAAGTTAACAAAAGCATGCAGTGCTATTCTCCAAAAGAAACTTCCTCAAAAGTTGAAGGATCTAAGAAATTTTACAATTCCTTGCACAATAGGGGGTCCTAATTTTACAAAGCACTTTGCAATCTCGAAGCTAGCATTAACTTAATGTCTCTCTCTCTCTCTCTCTCTCTCTCTCTCTCTCTCTCTCTCTCTCTCTCTCTCTCTCTCTCTCTCTCTCTCTCTCTCTCTCTCTCTCTCTCTCTCTCTCTCTCTCTCTCTCTCTCTCTCTCTCTCTCTCTCTCTCTGTACTTAAGAAACTGAGTTTTGGGATGGTGGAGCGAACAATACTCACTTTGCAACTTGCTGATAGATCTCTCACTTACCCATGGGGGATAATTGAATATGTGTTGGTCAAAGTTGATAAATTCATTTTTGTAGCAGACTTTGTGGTATTAGACATGGTGAATGATAAGTGTATTTTATATACTTATTTATATGTCAAAATTAGAATATTTTATTGTCGTTTTAGAGTAAATGCTGTTTAATTTTTTTTATTTGTTTACATTTCAGGAAAATATCCCAAAAAGACGAAGAATGAAGAAATTGAGGGAAAGAAATGCACAATTGATTACTAATTGGAGCTTAATTGAGCAATTGAGGAGTTGATGACGTCAACAGGAAAACTTGCATGATGCCAAAGTGAATATATCAAGAGTTGGAGAACCTAATTGAAGAAGTTGACAGTTGGAATGAGCTAATTGAGAAGATTTAGAAGTTTGGGGACCATAATGTTCGAATTTGAAGTTGAGGACTTAAGGTGCAAATAAAAGAGAAGAATCAACTTATACAGATTTAAAGTTGAAAATTGCACTAAAAGTTTGTACTGTGAGCCAGCGAGTGTTTTTCCTGCGAGCCCGCGGAACTCCTCGTTGAATGGTCAGAACCAAAATATTTTGCCTGCAAGCCCTCGAGAATTTTTCCTACGAGCTTGCACAGGCTTTTGTCTGGGCCATAATTTTGGGCTTTTGCATGATTTTCATTTGGTTTTTTTTTTTCCTTCTTTCACTAGGTTTTTCCAAAACCTATATATATACAACATATGAGGCACGATTTTGAGACTTTTGCTCAGCCTACTAACAAAATTTCTTGGCGATTTACATAAATTTTTTGGGAGTTTCAAGCAAGGCAAAAGGCTTGGAGATTAGAAAGATTAACATGAGAATTCAACTCTTGGTGCAAGATTTCTTTTCTTATTGTTAATTTCACAAAATCCACCATGTGCTATTATTATTTTTATTGTTTTTGTTCTTTATTCATGACGTGTAACTAATTTCAATGTTGGGATGAACGATATAGCCTAACTTTATTATTTTAATTCCAATATTCCATTGTTTTAATGAGTTTTCGCATGTATTAATTTATTATTGCTTTTAATGCTTGAGTTGCTTGATCACCAATTCATGATATAATGAGTTATTTCCATAATCCGAAAGGGGAGTTAATAACTTAAATCAAGGTAATAAATCCGGTAATTGGACAAAAGATATAGATATACTCTTGTTATTATTGTGGTCGTGTGTGAATTCTTGTGTGTTATGCATCTAGATAAGGAATATTCGGACCCTCTGTAGAGATACATGGTTGACTTATTTAGGTAGAATTGATTTAAACTCAAGAGAGGAATTTCAATAAACTTTAGTGAATTCGACTGAGTACATATTTAGGAAATGAAACATGGAATTGGAGTTAATTTAATTGGTTAGGTGAAATCATGAATCCCAACTACCTTACAATCATCTTTTAAAACAAAACAATTCTACAAATTTTTAATTCTTTAGTTTAATTCTTTAGTTTTAGTTTAAACAACCAATCATATTTTTCCGTTCAAATAGGGATAAAAATTAACATATTTCGGTACTTATGCCCACTTTATTACTTCTGACGACCCGTACATTTGCAGGAATATTTGCATAGCGAGATATTAGTGAACATGTTTTTTGCCCTGTTGTCGGGGATTATTTTTAATATTAGTATCGATACCCATTAGTTATTACTTTACTTTGAACCTTTATTTGCTTTATTTTTATTTTAGTTTTTAGTTTTTGTTTTGAATATATAACTTTTTAATTTTTTTTAAAAGTTGTGAATTGTCTCCTTCTCAGGTATTGAATGAATTTTTAGACAGTTGGAGGAAACACATCAAGATGGCATCAAACAATTCTCAATAGCTCTTTGATCGAACTGCAATCCAGACTTATCTGATGTGTGACTTCTGCTGAGAAAATCATGCTTTATATGATTGCCCTATTGCACCTCAGGATGGTTTGTGGAAGATTGATTGTGTGGGGAATTTTATCAAACAAAGCAGGGGTATCCACTAGAACAGTTTTTGGTGAAAAGATTAGATGAGTCAAAAAAAATGGTTGAAAAAAATGAAGAAAAAGAAGAAGAACCTGAAAGAGTGGATCAACCAGAAGAAAATTGCTTCCATGAAGAGGACATAGTCCCATGGTCAACATTTCAAAATCAGGACATCGAGCTCAAGGAAACTTCAATAACAAATGAAGACCAATCGGAGAAAGAGGAGTTGATCACAGAAGAGCGGTTAGACAAGGAGACACCTGAGAGTGCCGACTTTACAATGCAATCCTCTAACTGCAATAAGTGGGAAAATTTTGATTTCATCATTGGAAATGAAGAAGTGATTGAAATCTACATATTGAAGTTTGAATTGAGTGGAGGTGTGGACATACATAACATGGGCAAAGTGGAATTGTGGTACATAAATCCAAATTGGAACAAATTCAAGTGGCACAAACAAAGATAGTCATCAAAAGCTTTATTTAGAATTCCTTGAATAGTCACGATAAAAAGTCAGGCTTTAGACTATAAATAGAGCCCTCATTGGGAGGCAACCCAATTTCTATCATTTTATTTATTTTGCTTTCAGTATTTATTTCATTACGTGATTTTATATACATGCATAATAGGATACATGTTTAAGTTGTTTTGCATGTTTACATGTATGGATAATTTTTGCATGTTTGACTATTTTGCATGTTTAGTTATGTATTTGGTATATTTTCTTTTTCACATTGGTTAGTTTAGACTAGGCTTTTATCGTCATCCCAAACTCACACGAACACTAGTTTAGATCATGAAGATATTGTGTGATAGGCCATAGCATAAATCATAAAGTGATTAGGGGGTTAAACACGAGGTTGAGATTCAAAATAAAAAGAAAATTGGTTCTTGAAGAATGCCATGCGACCGAGGGACATTTTGCCTGCGCGGTCGCACAAGCAAATTTTGGGCATAGTCTCCATTTTAAGTATTTTACTTCATTCATTCACTTTTAAACTTTATAAACTCGTTTTCTCTCCCCAAATTACTCCAAATATGATCTCTCATCATTTGTGCATATCATCAACATATAGCCCAAAGTTGAGGAAATGATACAAATGAAGAAAACACTGAGGAATTGGATGATTATTGGAGCTAAATTATAGACATGAAGAAGTGCAAGGAGCCAACTGAGGACAACAAGGATGAAAAGAGAAGATATTATAAGTATAGGGGCCCAATTGTCACAATTGGAAGTTGGAGAACTTAGATGCAAATAATGAATGAGGACCAACTTAAACAAGAACAAAATAAGAAATTACACATCAACAGGTAAACCATGCGGCCGCGCGTTGTTCTACCATGCGGTCGCGGGACTACATGTGAAAACCACAGATCCAGAATTGACTAAATTGCGCGGCCATGATATTTTCTACTTCGCGGATGTGCGCCTTTTCGACTAGGCCAACTACCGAGCTTTTCACGCGAAATTCAGCATCTTTTATCCTTTCTCGCCTAGGTTTTATGAAAACCTATATATACATGTTGTCTTGCTCGAATTAGGGGTTCCCAAGTTGGGATATTTTCTTGCCCAATTGCTATTCAATTCTCAAGGGATCCATGCGAAGCCAAAAGCAAGATTGAAGAAACAAGAGCAAGGAGATGAATGGGGGTGACCTCTTTTCATTTATCTTGTAATTTATTTTCATTCATGTATCTAGGCTAAATTTTGAGTGTTGGAATTGTGATGAAGCTTTAATTTCTTGAATTTATATTTTGACTTTTGTTTAAATTATATAATTCATGGGTTTGAGTAATTAAATTGTGTTTTTTTATCTTATGGAAATTTATGGCCAACTTTTGTATAACTGTGTGACGTTTTCTTATATCGAGAGAGTAAGATAATGTTAGACATATTTAATTACCACAAGGTCCGATAGGGAATAAAGATATACAATCTATGCCTTGTGTTATCCTTAAAAAGTGTTCACAACACTAAAATGCCTTTCTAGCATTCAATTCGTCATAGAGATATAGTCGGATTACATATTAGAAAAAGACTTTTAATGCATCCTCGAGAGAGGACTTAAATAAAACTAGAAACACTAATTTTCAAAACCCCATGAATTGTAGTTAAACGATTAAGTCAAAATATATAAGATAGAGTTAAAGTGGATTCTCAATTTCCAACACGCTTGCTTTCATTTATTTTACAAAAATCAATTCTTTATTGTTTTCTTATTTTAATTCTTAGTTTAGATTCATTCAAACAAATCTCAATTGAATTTCCTCGTTCCGATTAAGGATTTTAATCTAAACTACAATTTATTCAATCCCTGTGGGTGTGATATCCGAACTCAAAAGTTTACTTTAGTACTTGTGTGATCCATACAATTGAAATTAGGAACAAAAGACGGGATGAAAAATGATAAAAAATGACAACAATGAACTGGTTCTAATAAGAACAATAACTGGTTGGAGAGTATGTATAGATTACAAGAAGCTAAACAAGGCAACCAGAAGCACCTTTTCTTAGATGGGTATTCAGGGTACAATTTCTCACTACTATTTCTTAGATGGGTATTCTAAGTACAATCAGATTGCAGTATTACCTAAGGATTAAGAGAAAACTACTTTTACTTGCCCATATGGAACATTTTCTTTTGTACGTATGTCATTCAATTTATGCAATGCTCCAACCACATAACAGAGAAGTATTATGACAATATTTGCAAACATGGTAGAGGAGATCATGGAGGTATTTATGGATGACTTTTCTGGCTTTGTACATCTTTTGATAATTGTTTGCAAGCCTCTCCTTAGTTTTACAGCTATGTGAAGAAAAAACTTAGTTCTTAACTGGGAGAAGTGACACTTCATCATAAAAGAAGAAATTGTGCTAGAGAAAAACACGCCTTTGTATTCGATGGAAATGTTTGAAGGCATCTGAGATAATCAAGGAAATTTATCACGGTCCCAATTATGATAACACCAGATTGGAGTGAACCATCTGAAGTAATATGAGATGCCAGTGATTTTGTAGTTGGGGGCAACAATGGGATAAAGATGTGATACAAAATTTTTGGGCCATTCATTATGATAGAAAAACTTTGAATGGATCTCAACAGAACTACATAACAACATAAAAAGAAATGTTAGCAGTGATTTTTGCTTGTGATAAATTATGGCCATGCCTAATTGGAACCAAAGTAATTGTCTACACTGACCATCCAACGATCCGTTATCTATTTGCAAAGAAGGATGCAAATCCTCATTTGATTCAATGGATTATTATTGCTACAAGAGTTCGATGTGAAAATTTGGTGAAGAAGGGCAGTGGAAATGTAGTGGCCGATCATCTTTCAAGGTTAATAAATGAAGAAATGAAAGACAAAGGTCCAATTCAATAGTCTTTTCCTGATGAACACCTATTAGCAATTTCAAATAAACTTCCATGGTATATTGATATTTCCAACGATAGCCCCAGACATAAGCTCACATCAAAAGAAGAAGTTCTTGCATGATGTAAAGCCCTATTTGTAGGAAGATTCATTGCTATTCAAGAATTGTGCATATCAAATGATAAGAAGATGTATTCCCATGAAAGAAACACAATCAATTATGCAGTAGTACCACTCTTCACCTTATGGAGGTCACTTTAGTCCTGCACTGTGGCTTACAATTTGGATTTTATTAGAAAAATATTTTCAAGGATTTTTATACTTTTGCAAAGACTTGTGATCGCTGTCAATGTATGGGAAATATTTCTAGGTTTTATGAGCTCTCATTAACTAATATGCTTCAGATGGAGTTGTTTGATTTATGGGGAAATGCCTTAATGGGTCCATTTCTGCCCTCTTTTGACTAGTTATATATCTTTCTTGTAGTATAATATGTTTCAAAGTTGGTGGAGGCCATAGAACATAGAAAAATGATGTACATGTAGTCGTGAAGTTCTTACAGAAGAATATCTTGCACATTTTGGCACACCCAGAGCCATTGTTAGTGATGAAGATATGCGCTTCTATAATAAAACTTTCAATTCTCTCTTGGCAAAGTATGATGGCAGTATAAAGTGACCCATGGATATCATCTACAATCCAATGGGAAAGCTAAGATATCAAATCAAGAGATTAAGTAAATTTTGGAGAAAATAGTGAACACAAATCTAAAGGACTAGATTCACACACTAGATGACGTACTATGAGCATACCATACGATATTTAAAACACCAATTGGAATTTCACCTTACCGACCAGTAATTGGAAAAAAAATATCATCTACCTATAGAATTGGAGCATTGGGCTTATTAGGTTGTGAATAAACTTAACTTTGATATGAAAGCAGGAGGATCCAAAATGTCTATTATAACTTGATGAACTGGAGGAACTTATCAATGAAGCCTATGAGAATGCAAAAATTTACAAAGAACGGACTAAGAAGTGGCATGATAAGATGATTTTTAAGAGAGAATTCAGTTCAATACAATAAATGCTTCTATTTAATTCTCACCTAAAGCTAATTCGAGGAAAACTTAAATAACGATGGTCGAGACCCTTTGTTATTTACAAAGTATTATCCTTCGGTGTAGTGGAGCTGATAAGCAAAGATGGATCCATTTTTAGAGCCAATGATAAAAGATTGAAGCACTACTATGGAAAAATAGAACCAGAAGAGGATGGCATTTCTCTAGGAGAGTCGACCTAAAGAAACGCTTCTTGGGAGGCAACCCAAGCTTTCTTCCCTCTTTTCAATTACTTAGATATTTAATTATACATTTTTATGTCATCTTACCTCTCTTTGTAGCCTTTTCTATGTGTTTCAAAACTTGGTGCCCTATGATCATCTGATTTGGAGTCACCAGCCTAAAGCTTGCATAGAGGTCATCTAGAAAGCTTAAGGAAGAGGAGTAATACCATTAAATTAGTTCTTGCATAAAAAAAAAATAATACGCATATATCATACACTTTTCTTTAGGGCTTAGTTATCTCGAGTTATTAATCCTATAAGGGGTATCTTAAAACTTTGTGCCATGTGGTCATTTGACTTGGGAGTCAATGGCCTAATCTAGAAACATAAATAAAGAGAGGTATTGCACATAAATAAAGCATTATAATTGCATGATTATTTGATTCACATAAGGAGATTTAGATAACTAGTGAGTTTGACTTTTCTATTGAATATTTGAAGGTTGAGATTTTCTCAATAAAAGGAAAATCATCACATGCATAAATTATAGATGTTACCGATTTGACTTGACCAAACTTGAGCGATTAAAGAAACTAAGGAATTGAAAGTTCAACCTTAGGATGCACCGTGGGAAGAGAATTAAAAATAAATAAATTTGGGGTAGAGCATTTCACGAGTGAAGAAAGGAAAAATATGACCATTGAGGGCTGGGAAACGGGAATGAACCAACTTTTGGTTGTACAACGTTCTATTTAATTCTTTAGATAGACATCCATCTTACATTGGATGTGTGAAAAAATGGCTTTTGCCTATTAATTTTGAAGTGATTCATATGTTAAACATAATGTTCTGAATCCTGAGCCAAAAGGGCAAGCCATCTAACTAAATTTGTTGCTTGAAGTCTACTTTTAGTGTATTCGATTGTCTAGGGGTTGTCCTTATCACCCTTTTTATTTGTGTTTACTTGAGGACTAGAAAACTATTAAGTTTGGGGGTGTTTTGATAATTGTGTTTTCACTTATATTTTAATGGCACACAAACCATATATTTTAGTGTAAGTCTTTCGGTTTTTTGAATGATTTGATGTGTGTTCATGTTGTGTTATACGTTAATTAAAGTGGTGAAAACATGTGAGATCTTTAGCATCTCATGGAACAATGAGCAATGGGAAATGGATCAAGAAGATGAGGAGGCTAAGGAGTCTAAAAATGATTGAAAGAGGCACAGTCGGGGCAGTGACTAGGGACCCCTACGTAGCGCCTAGGCACAACCTATACCGCAGGAAAGAGCCAAAACAAAATTCCAAGATGTGGCGCCTAGGCACCACTTTTTTTTCCTACATACCACTATTTTAGGTTCACAATTTATATTTTCAAAGACCAATGGATCTCGAACTCAAACAAACAAGGAAAGAGGCATAAAATTGTTAGTAAGGATCTAAAAAAGACTTTGCAACGTTGGTTAATTAAGGGAACGAAGAATAGAAGAGAGACATGACGAGAAAGAAGATCTAATAGACTCTAAAACAAGTTTTCATATTTCTCCTCATGCTTATGATTATGATTTTAATGCTATTTACTTTCCAATCATGAACTAAGTATCTATCTATGGGATTGATGTAATCATAATTATATTACTATGTTTTGATTTTTATTCCTATCTTTGAGGTTTTTTTTTCAAGTTTATTTGTGGTATTGATTTTTAATGCTTTCAATTAACTTACCATTGATTGATTGATTTGACATCTAAGATTCGAAACTTGAGAGAGGAAACCTTAGATTTGATATTAAATAACATAACCTAAAATTTTATAGGTTTTGAGAGAAAGTATAGATCATTTGAAACTATTTCATAAAAGAACCACTGCATTTAACGAATTTTTGAAATTTTGGTTTAGAATAGAGATACTGGAAGCTAATCTTAGGAATTATTTTTACTTGGCACTCGAGAAAAGGAGTGAATGTGTAATTGGATTATTACTTATAAGCTGGAATAAAATCTGTTAACTTATTTGTTATTGGCATTTCTTATTTTTCTACAAGTTGTAATTTAAGTAAATTTAATTTAATTACTAAATACGTGTATTTAGTAATTTATTAAGTTTAATTAAATTACTTAAATATTTTTTGGACGTAATATTGTCTTTATCTCCTATATATTGTGATAATATTTCGGAGATAATATTTGTTGCTTATCTTTTATGATAATGGTCAAGAAATATTGTGATAATATTTTGGAGATAATGTTTGTTGCTTATCTTCTATGATAATGATCAAGAAATATTGTGAAAATAATCCTATTGGCCGAGTATCTTGATGACCAAAGATCATGATTTTATTATTGGTGTCCAAGATTGGTTCTATGGTAAGATTCTGGAATTGATAATTATCTTACCTTATCATCACTTATGGTAAGATTATTGGATTTATGATTATCTTACCTTATCATCAATTATGGTAAGATTCTTGAATTATCTTACCTTATCTTATTCTTGATTTAATTACAGGAAATTGAGATTTGATGCAAGTAGGATTCTTGATGGACAAGCAATCTGATTGCATGTAAATAAGGGAAACGTGGACGATTTTCCTAGAAGTTTAGAAACCAAAAATTCGTCTGGTGCACTAAATATACACGGTTTCTACATTATTGTAACTTCAATTCTCCGAGAGGAGTTCGTCAATCACTGAGAGAAGAAAAGTCCTTCAGCCTGAAGATCAAATAGGAGGTTTGGATCGAGATCGAACGGGAGTTCGTGTTGCTGAAGATTGTTGCAGTTTCAAATAAAGCTACTAAACAATGGTGGGACGCCAGCTCGTATTACACACCATAGAAGAATCAGGGAGTGATTTATTTCTTAGGTGTTTGATAAGTCTATGCGTAGATTTATCCTTAGCTTAGATTGATTTGCGTAAAAAAATTTCTTAAAATAGTGATTGATTTTTGTCAAGAGGTTGCGAGCACGTGGGTTTTCCCTGTTAGGATTTTTTCCACGTTAAGCTCAAACATTGCGTTCTTGTCTCTTTACAATTCTGCATCTTTTATTTAGACTGTACATGTTCTATAATTCAGACGAATCTGGAATATAAGGATTCATTTAGATCTGTGCTAAAAAAATTTCACGTGTTCTATTAATCCGTAATTGTCCAGATAAATTTGTCAGTTGTGTCTTAATTAAGAAGTAGAAAACTTTAAATTTTCAATTGGTACCAGAGCGGGTTCACTTTTAGAAAGTGAGATCCGGTTGTCTAAAAAATGGAAAATTTCGCACTCTTAGGCCACCTATGTTGACTGGTAATAATTATGCATATTGGAAAATTCGTATGGAAATCTTTATTCAGTCTATTGATGAACGTTGTTGGACATCTGTCCTTGATGGTTATATAGCACCCACTATCACTGTTGGAGGTGTTGTCTCAGCTGTATCTAGAAGTGCTTATACTGCTAATGAATTAGCTAATGCAAATTGGAATTCAAAAGCACTTAACGCTATTGTTTCTTTTGTTGATCCAGGTCAATTCAGGATGATTTCTTCCTTAAGAATAGCCAAAGAATCATGGGATACTTTGAGAGTAGTAAATGAAGGAACAAATGCTGTCAAAACCTCAAAGCTACAAATGATCACTCTTGAGTTTGAACAACTATCTATGGATGAGCGAGAAGACTTCAAAAGTTTCTACACCAGATTGAGTAATCTCACAAACTTAGCTGAAGCCCTTGGTAAAACGTACTCCAACGAGCAGATTGTACAAAAGATACTCAGATCTTTACTGGACAAATTCATGCAAAAGTAACAGTCATAGAAGAAAGTAAGTATCTTTCAACCATGCGAGTAGAGGAACATGTAGGCTCATTAATGACTTATGAGTTAAATCTGGCCCGAAGAAAGAAAGACAAGAAACCAGTGATTGCTTTCAAAGCAAGCAGTGAGGAGCCAAACGAATCTGGCAAGACTGATGAAGATGAAAACCTCGCACTTCTCACTAGGAAATTTAAGAAGTTCCTCAAGGGTAAACAGAAAGAAAGATCTACAAAATTTCAAGGCCAAAATCAAAATCAACAAAGGCAAAGGAAGAAAAAGAATTTCAATCCCAGGAACAGTGTTAATTCATCTGAAGAAAAGGTTAAGAATCATAGTAAATGCAGAGAATGTGAGGGATATGGACACTTCGCAGCAAATTGCCCCAACACTCTAAAGAAGTCTAAAGGAAGGAAGGTCATGAATGTTACATGGAGTGATGGGGGCACAGATAAATCTGATTCAGATTCAGACAGCTGCAACTCTGAAAAATAGGTAACTACTTTTACTACTTTACAGTCATCTGGTACTGATTCTGGAAACTCTTCTTATGTAGGAACTAACTTAGATGGATCTGGATTAAATACTGAAAGTTTGAAGAAAGAACTTCAAAAAGCAAAAGAGAAGATACAACAGTTGCAAGCCGTGGCTGAACTCAACAACGAAAGTCATCCAGGCATATTTGCATTCCCAGATGACAAACAAAATGAGGTATGTAGGTTGAGCATAGAACTTGCTAAAGCACAAGATAGGATCAAGAAACTGGTACTTGGATTTGTCCAGCTTGATGAAATTCTGAACAGGGGTAGACCTGTTAGCTTGAAAACTGGTCTTGGATATGAAGGTAAAGGTAAAAATCATGACAGTAAAATGAACTTTGTAAAAGATTCTGGATATGGATACAAGGAGCAAAGTAGAAACTACACATAGTCATCTACCTCCTACCATCATCCATTCAATGTCGTAGGAACTCAAAACTCACATCTAGCCAGGAACCATACAGGTAGACAATTTCAATCGAATCTGTACAAGCAAGATGAATCTGTCCGTCAGGCTGGTAGAAAATTTCAACCTTGTCAAAATCGATAGGATACATCTGTCTTCCAGGTATTCTGTAATTTTTGTGCTAAATCTAGTCATGATGTATTTAGGTGTCATGAGTACTTGAAATTAATCAATTCACATAAAAGAAGACTTGTTTATATGCAAGAAAAGAAAATTAGAACCAACGCTTATGTAGTTCAATTATGTTTAAGTGCTTGATTCCTAACACCTGGTATTTTGATAGTATATGTTCTAGACACATGACAAGTGATCTCTCTTTGCTATCACACTTTGAAAAAGACGAGACAGGTGTTGTGCCAAAGGGTAAGATAGATGGATCTGGTATCATCAATATCAAATGACTACCTACTTTGACAAATATTTTATATGTTATTGGACTTAAGGAAAATTTGATTAGTGTAGGACAATTGTGTGATGATAACCTGCTTGTCATGTTTTCTAAAGACTATTGCAAGGTACTAAGTTGTGACAAGAATTCAAATCCATTAAAAAGTGTTTTTTTTAAGGTAGTTAGATCTAAAGAAAAATGCTATACACTTGAAAGTCACATAACTTGCAATTCTCTAAGGACCAAAATCGAGTAACTGTGGCATAACCAGTTAGGGCATCTAAACTACCATGATCTCATGAAGCTGACCAGACTACAAGTCGTGAGAGACTTGCCTAGCATAAAAAAATTCTAGATGGAATCTGCAGTGACTATCAAAAGGGCAAGCAAATCAAAAGTCAACACAAATCAGGTATATCTGTTAATACCTCTTATATACTTGAACTAATTCACATGGATCTGATGAGTCCCATTCAAAAGGAAAGTATTGGTGAAAAGGGGTACATTTATGTTTGTGTTGATGATTTCTCTAGATACACCTGGGTTATATTTATTCATGATAAATCTGATGCATTTGACAATTTTGCTAATCTTTTTCAAAAATTGAGAAAAGAAAAGGTTGATGAACTGGTAAGAGTCAAAAGGATCAGAAGTGATCATGGAAGAGAGTTTGAAAACTCTGAATTTGCTGATTTTTCTATCCAATATGGAATTAAGCATGAGTTCTCATCCCCAAAGACTCCTCAATAGAATGGAGTCGTGGAAAGAAAAAACAGAACTCTACAAGAGATGACTTATGTCATGTTAAACAAAAACAAATTGCCTACAAAATTTTGGGCAGAAGCCATAAATACTGTTTGTTACATTATCAATAGAGTCATGCTTAGAAAAGGAACAAATCAAACTCCCTATAAAATCTGGAAGGGTAGAAAACCTATGGTTGATTACTTTCATACTTTCGGAAGTAAATGTTACATTTTAAAAAATAGGGAACATCTAGGAATATATAATCTTAGAACCCAAACAACTCTTAAATCAGTTAATGTGAAAGTGGATGATACTAATGGTTTGAATTCTGACTTATAGGAAGTAGAGGATGATCGGTTGGAGATTCCACCAAAACAGCAAAATGAAACTGTAAAAATAGTAGAGAAACCACAACTAGTAGAAAGTCAGAATAATACTAAAGAATGTGACACGAATGAATCTGGCGTCCAGATACATATGCCTTTCCAGAGGCATCTGACTACCCAGATACACCTGATACTATAGAACCAAAAGTGTTGAAAAAACCATCTGCTAGAGTTCAAAAAGCTCATCCACTTGAAAACATTCTCACTGATCTATCTAAAAGGAATGTAACCAGAAGACAATTTTCTACCGATATGGGAAACATCTGTCATATGTCACTAATTGAACCAAAAAATGTCAAAGAAGCCTTGACAGATGAACACTGGGTACAAACAATGCAGGAGGAACTCAATCAGTTCAAAAGAAATAACGTCTGGAAATTGATGCCCCATCCAAAAGAAGGAAATGTAATTGGGACCGAATGGATCTTCAAAAACAAGTCAGGTAAATAAGGAAATGTTGTTAGAAACAAAACCAGACTTGTTGCTCAAGGCTACACCCAGATTGAAGGGATAGACTCTGATGAAACATTTTCTCCTGTAGCAAGATTGGAATCCATCAGACTGTTGCTAGCTGTGTCCTGCTACATCAATTTCAGACTATACCAGATGGATGTTAAAAGTGCGTTCCTAAACGGTGTATTCAATGAGGAAGCTTTTGTGGAACAGCCCCAAGGATTCACAGATCCATCTCACTCGGATTACGTCTTTAGACTCAAAAAGGCCTTATATGGGTTGAAACAAGCCCCCAGAGCTTGGTATGAAAGGCTCGCATCATTCTTGCTAAGCAAAGGATACAAAAGGGGAGAAACTATAAAACTCTTTTCATTAAGCATTTGAATCCTGGACTAACGGTAGCTCAAATGTATGTTGATGACATTGTATTTGGGTCTACCTCAATGTCCAAAATTGATGAATTTATAAATACAATGAAAAGAGAACTTTAAATGAGTATGGTCGGTGAACTAACATAATTTCTTGGCTTGCAGGTAAAGCAGGATGAATCTGTCATATTCATATCACAAGCAAAGTATGCTAAAAATCTGGTGAAGAAATTTGGACTTGAAGATGCAAAGGCTATGAGAACTCCCATGGAGACCATATTGAAACTTTCAAAGGATGACAATGGCAAGGATGTAGATCCATCCCTCTATAGAAGCATGATTTGAAGTCTTCTGTACCTTACTGCCAGTAGACCAGACATATCCTTTATTTTTAGAGTGTGTGCAAGATATCAGGCCAAACCTAAAGAGTCTAATGTTGTCGTTGTGAAAAGAAAATCATCAGATATGTAAGTGGTACATTAAGTTATGGAATTTGGTTTGCAAGAGATACCACTGCCCATCTTACAGGATATTCAGACGCATATTGGGCTGGGAATGTTGATGATCAAAAGATTACATTTGGAGGCTGTTTTTACATTGGAAACAACCTGGTGACATGGCTAAGCAGAAAATGAAATCCAGTATGAAGTAGAGTATATTGCAGCCGGTAGTTGCTATACACAGCTTCTTTAGATGAAACAAATGTTGAAAGATTATGGGATATCTATAGAACAAGCAACTATGTACTGTGATAACACCAGTGCGATCAACATCTCAAAAGACCCAGTCCAGCACTCCAAAACAAAACACATTAACATCAGACACAACTTCATCAGAGAATTGGTGGAACAAAAGATAATCAATCTGGAGCACATACAGACTGATCTACAACTTGCAAATTTGTTCACTAAGGCCTTCGATACTGTCAAATTTGAAAATCTTAGGAAAAAAATTGGAATATCACCTCCTCCTGAATAGGAACATGCATTTATATAAAAAAAAAAATTATTTATTGCATGCATTTAGGTTGACTTATTCTTTTCTTATACTAAGTGTAGTTCATGTTTTTGCTTGCAGATATATCTGAGTGCTTGAGACTGATAACGAGACAGATACGTCTGGCTGATGGTAGTTAACATGTCTCTAGATGAATCTAACTAGCACTCAAATCTGGACAATCCAAAGGATAAGTCACTATTGTTTAAGTCATATGGTTGTTACTGAATGAGATTTCATATTCTGTGTGTAGACCTATGATCTGAATCTTGCTTATAGCATTGTACACATTCTCTTATTATCCAAGGGCAGGGCTAGTGGAAAAGAAGGCTGCCTATCCAAGTCAAGTTCATACCCTTTAGTCTGAAAAAAATATATATGAGGAAAAAATAAAATTATCATAGAAAAAGGGAAAAATCTAGTAAGATAACTTCTGGGGATTGTGTGAAGTCATCTCCACCTCCAAAAGACATTGTCACAATATTGAAAAAGTCGGCAAGCCGGATTTGAGAAAATGCACTTTATATAGATATTGATAGGTCTTATTGTGCACTACAGTGACAAATCAATAAGTCGAGCAATCATATGATTTTTTATGACAGTGTGTGAATGACTAAGGATTGCTCATATTACACACGCACTTTAATCAACTTAATCATGTATGTGGTGGACTGTACACTACCAAATGTATCTACCTTAAGAGATGCCAATAGTGCTCAGACATATCTCAGGTACCCAGATGGATCTAGATTTTTCATTCACATATTTTAGATATTTTTCTGGAAAATTCTTATTTAAGGAGTATATTGTGGGCTAATGTATGTGAATCTTGCAGAATAAGTCAGTAAATTGTGGACCCAATTTTGGTAATTTATTTGTTACCTAATTCTTGATTTATTTTGTTTCCATATTTATCCCATTTTTTTAGGAAAGGAAATTGGCAAGAACTAGGATTCTCAAGAGATATCTTTGTCTACTAGGAATGCAATTAAAACAAAATCTCTTGAATTCTATTTGTACTCAAATTCCTCAAGAATCTTTTCTCAAATACCGATTTCCTCTTTCTCTCTCCCACGTTTAAAAACATAAATTCACAAAAACCCTCTTAAACCAACTTGATATCCAAAAGATTGAAACAAAGGGGAGATGCCAAAAGATGATAAAGATGTGGAAGAAGGTAAATCTGGAAACAATTGGCAGAAGACGTAGATGGATCTGACCATGAAACAGGTGAATTTGGTAAGTCAGAGTCAGAGGATAAAGAAAAGGAATCCAATGAAATGAAGGGATCTAGAGGTGAAGATGAATCTGATGATACTGAAGCAAGTGGAGATGATGATAATGATGATGAAATAGTGGATTCTGAAGAAGAAGAAGAAGAAGAAGAAGAAGAAGAAGAAGAAGAAGAAGAAGAAGAAGAAGAAGAAGAAGAAGAAGAAGAAGAGACTACTAGGCTAGACAGAAAGAACAAGAAAAAGGTGAAGAAAATAGTGTCTGCAAAGAAAAGGAGATCAAGCACAAAGGTAGATGCATCTGTTGCTCTAGATGGATCTAGGTATGATCCTTCATCATGTGTTAGCATCTCTATGCATACTACCAAAGGTACGCTTACACCTTCCAGTATTAAATTTTGGTTGACTGATGTTTGGTAAGGGATTGCACTATGAGTCTCGTATATCAAATTTTGCACAGGATTGTTAAGGAAAATTTTGACGAGCTTATTCATTAACTGAGTTTTAAACGTGAGTATGGCCGGACTCTTTTTCTCCTTGATGTTAAGAGGAATATTGATTTGGATACTTGTGATTGGAATTCTATTGTTCATTATGTTTTAGGAAGTGGTCCTCGACAAGGGAACACATATTTTCTTGTTTACTCCTGGATTATTTCACAATTTTTGGCTGATTAGGGTGTCAAGAGACCTAAAGATGGATCTGCCAGCATGATTCGTCTGGATAGGATGGAAAAATCGGGCAACTGGAAGCAGAAGTTATCGCTGTAAAGGCAGAAGTGGTTGAACTCAAAACCACTGTCACAAGGTTTGAAGATAAATATGTTTAATGTATGTAATATTATAACTATTTTGATTGCATTTTTGCTTGTTTCATTTTGTAGAACGCATATTTGAGCTAGAGGGAATTCTGAATGGAATTGCTATGATGAAAGAGCTCACTCCTAGAACAAAATACTACTTATTCTCTTTCGGAGAGTGCATGTCCACACGAATCTTTGCGGCATATTTGAATAAAATTGGTGTCAAATCTCGCCAAGTATGTTTCTTCTTTGTCAGCTATCTAAAACGTAGCCACTATAACAAGTTATCTAAGAATCATGTTATTCCTTGCTTTTGATCTAATAAACCAGTCATTTTCGGCCAGCAACTTGTAATTAAGCAACCAACCCCGCACATCGTTTGTCCCTTTTCTTCGACAATAGTCACAGGTGGTTGATCTCTATTTTTATTTACCTTTTCTTGTAATTTAGCTACTATTTTCTTGAATATTGACTCAATTTATCTCTAAATTATATCCAATATGATGGTTTGTTTACATTTGAGCACCTAGTTTTGGAGCAACAAATTTATAACCTCTACCTCGAGGATAAGGGCTTTGATCCTATTGTAGGTGGAGGTTTTGCAATTGAAGCCCATAGGTCATCATGAGTTGATCCACCGGATTTCAGATTCATGGGCTTTGATGATAATTTTGGAACTGGGGACAGAAATGGCACCTTAAGGGTCACATCATCAAGTTTACTCGTTTTTTTAGTTTGAAAGTTTTTAGCTATACATGACCCGTACATGGCTATTATTAGCATAAATGTATGAATATTTGAGATTTTATACTGAAATCAAATATTAATCGTAGTATTTTATTGGAAATCAGTGAAATATTGTTTCACTTTTTGGTTCAGTCATTATATTGTATTCTGAGGAATCACATGACAATGAAACCACTACCTTTGTATTTTTATTTATTTATTTTATAGATATAGAATTGAATCATATTTTGTTCAAATTTGTAATAAAAATGCATAATTTCATTTTTTTTTAGCAAAATGAGTTTTTTGCAAAACTAAATGAACTATGATTTCTTTGTTGTCCAGGGAGGCACTTTTGGGGGTTCATGAAATGTTAGTGTATCTCTCTTTTGTTTTTTATTTTGACAATCTTTTTAGTCCCTAAATGACTATTTACCAAACATTCTTGATTCTCGAAAAAGAAGTAGAATTATATTCATACCATGCATGACTCAAAGTGATCTATTTCACCTGTCCAAATTTTACCCCAAAATTAAGTTACCTCTGCAATTTTTGCCCCAAATCCTAGGTGTGCCATGGGGAATTTTCCTGCGAAACTGCCTCCATTTCATATAAGTATTTCGCGGGGAAGCTAGATGAGTAATACTCTTTATGTTAAGTTTGGTGGAGGGAGAACAACTATGGGTGCTTATTATAGTAACTTTTGGATTGTTGACATTATTTTTCAAATCATCTTCATACACACACACACACACACACACACACACACACACACACATAACCAAACTGTTTAGATCAAGTTGATCTTCAAAGGAGTGAAGGAATTTTAATTCCACATACAATCTATTTGGGTTCTATTAATTATATTAACTTGTTCAAAGAAACAATTATCAAGGTTGGGCATTCGAAGTAACACCTACCTTGATTTTCTCGAGGAGATGCTTACAAGCTAGGTTATGGAAGTTTCAAAATCTGTTTGATGCATTCAAACTCGATAGAGGAATTTTTTTGGAAGTGACTCAATTAGTGAAAACACATCTTAAAGGAAAACTGAAGTTTTACACTCTAATAGGCTAGGAATTAGCAACAAGGACACTAAAATCACCATCTATGATGAGAAGGATTTCTTGTATTATGCTGGTATAGAACTTGATTCAACCCCATATCAGTTGAACTTGCACGTTAAACAATAATTAATCGAACAATGTTTAAACAAGAGACATCATCAATCCATCTATGTCAACTGAGACATCACCAATTAGAATATCATCAACATAAACTATAAGAATAGCAATCTTACCATCCATTTCATGCTTAAAATGAGTGTAACCCATTTTTAAAACAACTTTGGGAAATCTTTCACATGATTACACGTTATTCTCCAAGCACTAATTAATCAAACAATGTTTAAACAAGAGACATCATCAATCCATCTATGTCAACTTAGACATCACCAATTAAAATATCATCACCATAGAATATAAGAATAGCAATCATATTTAAAAAATAATGGTTGTTTCCCTTATTGTTATTCGTAATTTAGATCCCTTAATGTCCTTTAACCCTCTTATCTATACTGTCCAATAAATTTGTTGCATTTCAGCATGGGTTGTTTATATCTTCTTTCAACGTCTTTTGTGGGTTTTTTATTTCTTGGATTGTGTGAAGAACTTGTTGAACGATCCAAAGTTATTTCATACTTTTCTTAGGATTACAATGACCTGTGTGATAGGTTTTGGTGTCATCGCTCTGGGTGTTGGTGTTAGCACAAGAGTAAACTAATCAAGAGGGGGGTGAATTAGTTTATAAAACCTTTTCGATAAATAATCTCAAACTTAAAAACCAATGGGTAAAAGTATGAGCACTTAGTGTTGCAAGTAACTTAACTACCAATGTAATGTGCTATAAATGTGTAAATTTAATTGATAAAGCAAGTATAGCACTTAGATATAGTGTTGCACAATATAAATAGATATAATAGAGTAAGTGCAATGTAAGTAAGTAAAAGGGATAAGAGAATGCGTAAGTGATTTAAGGAGGTTCAATCAACCAATGTGATCTACGTCCTCTGTTACCGAGCTCTCCTTCAAAAGCAAGGCCAAATCCATTATATTGGTAACTTACAACAAGGAGTACCAGATCCTTAAGTGACTTACAACAAGGGGCACTTACCCTTAGGTGACTTACAACAAGGAGCACCTACCCTTAAGTGATTTACAACAAGGAGCACTTATCCTTAGGTGACTTACAACAAGGAGCACCTATCATTAACCAACAATCTAGTTTTCACAAGGCTCTCAAAACCACAAGATATAATGAATTGAATTTACTTACAACAAGGAGCACCTATCCTTAAGTGACTTACAACAAGGAGCACTTATCCTTAGGTGACTTACAACAAGGAGTACCTACCCTTAACCAACAATCGAGTTTTTACAAGGCTCTCAAAACTACAAGATTTAATGAATTGAATTTACAATTGAAATAACTCTTGACAAATGATATACTCAAATTAAGTACCGAGAGAATTATGCTAACACTTCAATAGATAGCAATGAATTAAGCTCGAGTGTTAGAGAAATTTTTTGATGCAAATGATAATGAAAAGTTCAATACAATCAAACAAAGTTTTTCAAATAATCTCTTGTTAAAATATTGAATCAAATTAAGTACCAAGAGATGCCACACTTGAATAATTAACAATAAGTTAAGCTCAAAGTGTTTAGGTAATGAAACTTTGATGAATCAAATGATAATGAAAATTATAATACAAATTATCAAAGTTTTTCAATAGAAATTCTCTCTTTAAAAAATTATAACAAGTTTAGAATAAAGAGAGACTTACACTTCGACTCCAATATATGATTTGAAGATGTTGAGGAAGTTTATACAATGTAAAATCAAGAATCTTCACAAAAACTTTCTTTCAAAAACTTTGATGAATTTTGATAAAACAAAGTTTGGATCAATCAAAATTTTCTAATAAAGATAAATATAAATCAAGAACAATGAATTTTTCACAAGAAAGCTTTTCTAAAATCTCCTCTTAATTGTTGAAAATGAATGCAAGAGTGAAGGCTATCTATAGAGCAAATTTCGTACATACTGTCTTTTGCAGTTGACCTATTCAGCCTCTAGTCGACCTCAATATAACCGTTGTAAGAAAATAACAGTTGGAATTCAAAAATAGGCTTTGCGGTCGACCTAAAAAAAAAGTTACGGTCGACCTCAAAAACCATCATTTCAAAATTTTGATTTTTCAAGGTTTTCTGATCAAAGTTGGTTTTGAAAAAGATATTTTAATGACTTTAAAAATGTTTCTTGAACTTTATGAAGTGCATTTACAACTATTGATGCATTAACCTTACATAAGATTGAAAAGCAATTTGTAAAAGCTCAATTCTTTGTAGGCTTTATTCCTCGATCTTCATACTATCATGCTTCATGTTTTGAACATCGCATCTTGTGTTTTTGATATTTTATCTTTGAGAGATGATTTGTATTTTGACTGCTTTGAAGATTATCATTACATGAAACACTTGAAGCACACTTGTTAATAACACAATATAATCTTGTTTGTTATGATCAAAACAATAAGGTTAAGTTAACCATAGGTCAGCAATTCCCCCCCTTTTTGATTATGACAAACAAGATGATTTGTAATGATAATATAAGAAATTTAAGCATATAATCAAAGTATAGGGAAATGAGAATAATTGATAAGTTCAATTTTAGCATATATTCCCCCTATCTTATACAAACCAATGAGGCATTATCTACCATATAATATAATCCTTTTCATGCATATAGATTAAAACAAATCATCACCATATTTTCCCCCTTTTGGCATAAGCAAAAATGTGACATTTATCCCTTAATCATGAGCATAGGTATGACAAGTAGAATATCTTGATTGTAATCATATTCACCCTTAGTAAAACACTTATAGCATGGTCTCATAATTGCAATTCCCGTTATACGCATGATCAAAAACCTAGATGATACCAAGGTATTATGTTGCATATGATCAAAGATAGATAAAGTTTATCCTTTAATATTGAGTCAAAAAATTGATGCAACCATTTATTCTCAAAATTACATATTTCCTTAATGAAGCGTACATAGAATAAGTTCAACTTATTGAATATATAGATCATGTAGAGTGTGAATGAGTTAAAAAAAATTGATCTAAAAGTATCAAAACAATTTTGGTCAACAATCATATTACTCTTTTAATCAAAACCAAAAATAAGTGATCAAAAGTAATGTAGTTCAAGAGATTAATGAAGAGAAGATGTTTTCAAGTCATTTAGGGATTGAGTATGAAAATTTTTAAATTAAAAACAAATTCTTAAGTCTAGCCACTTTCGGTTAGATCATATATGTAACATAAAATACATATTAGCACCATGTTTCATATTCATACTCATACCTCTTTTTAGTGTAAGAAACTTTTATGAAGTGCAAGAGGTTTTATCAAATATGTTGATTAATAGATATCGAAATCATTGATCATTCGAAGCTCAAGAGGTATCAAAGAAATTTACCTCATGCTCAATAGTCACGAAGCACATGTTGGCCACTTCATCTTGACTCTCATCTTCATCTTGCTCATCATTATTTTCATACCAAGTGGCTTGTAGAGCTTTCTTTTTGAAGAATCTTTTCTTGCTTCGACACTCGGTACTTGACTCGATGTTAAATCTACCCTCCAAGTATAAAGGGGTCAAGTTATAGCCTAGATATAATTCAGGGTCATTCTTCCTAGGGATTTTATTGGTATCGTAATATTTGCTAAATTCAAGTTTTAAACTATGACTTCAATTTTTCTAAAATGAATTTGGAGAGAATATAATTAAATTGCAATGAAAGGGAAATTTGAGTGGAGTTATTCTTTCGCTATCAATTGGGTTTTGAAATTAAGATTAGTGTGAATTTTCTTGATATCGAAAAGATTTAAACACATTAGCAGAAAATTAGTCAATTTATTTTATAGCATTTAGTCGAGCATGTTGTGTGCATATTTAATACATACCACATCAACGACATTCATCCATATAAATTAATTTGAAAACTTAAAACAATTTATAAACTCTTATCAATAACAACAATTCACCCATAAGAAATTAAACATGCCCATTGAAGCTAAGAATAACTCCCCTCAAAAATAACTTAGCCGGACATAATTAAATTAATCGAAATAACATTCAACCAAACAAATATCATTACTAGAAAACGAAATTCAAATTTGAAAATGAAAATTCAATAACTAAAAATATCTAAAAACTAAACCAATGCCAATAATCTGAAAATTCTATAACCAACATTATAACTCAAACTAAACTAATGTCAATAATCTGAATTTATATAAACTAACAAATGAAACAATTAAAATCAAAGCAAAATAAGAATCAACTGGAAAGAATCAACCGAAACCGAGAGCTGCTGCGTGAAAGAAGTTGCTGCTGGGCTTGAGGCTGGCTGCTTAGTCGAAATGCTGGTGTGAGAGAAAGCAATGTATGAGAGAGGTTGCTGTGTTGTTTTCCAGTTGAGGGAGCTGTATGTGGTTGGAGAGAGAGTTGAGCGGCAGAGAGTGGAGTTGTTGGATTGTTGTGTGCAGTGTGGCGACTGGTGAAGATGAGTGTTGAAGTTCGAGACGAGGCAGAGAGTGAGAGAACAGGTTGTGGCTGGGAAGAGGATGACTGGCGGCTGAGTGGAGGTTTAAGGATGCT
Source organism: Ligustrum vulgare (assembly GCA_963555705.1). Classification (NCBI taxonomy): domain Eukaryota; kingdom Viridiplantae; phylum Streptophyta; class Magnoliopsida; order Lamiales; family Oleaceae; genus Ligustrum; species Ligustrum vulgare. The sequence continues at coordinate 26,316,290 of OY743188.1, forward strand.
ATGTGATGAAAAGGGAAGACACGGTTGAAGTGAGGCTGGGAAATGGTGGAGGTTGGTTTCGGTGGTAGAGAGCTTAATGGATACTTGCGGATGTGGGAGTTTTTGAGACAGAGAGGTTACAGAGTGAGAGGGGCTGGGAAGGTGCAGCGTGTGGAGAGGAGGGGCTGTTGTCTGGTCTGGTTGGCTTGCGGCTGGAGTGCTCAACTGGTGTTTAGGGTGAAAAGGAGAGAGGTCTTGCATCTGTTGGTGGTTGAGAGAAAACAGGGAAGACGGCTGTATGGTGAAAGAGAGAGAGAGAGACGTGAGGGACGAGGCTAGATGGTTGTGTGAGGGAGAGAAGACAGAGGTTAGAGAGAGACGGCTGTAGGTTTATAGAATGGGTTAGTGTTTTTAGAAAAGATTGAAGGGCTGCTGAATATTGAAATGGATATGGGCTGGAATATTGGGCCAACAATTTTGTGTCATTCTTGATTTCTTCAGTCGAATTAGGTTAGGGATTTTTGAGAAGAAATTTATATTCAATTTGAAATATTGTCCAATCTTTCCCTGCAATTAAATAAATGAAATATTTAGCAATTAAAATTAATTTAGAGTTAAAGAATTAAAATTGAATATTTTATAAATTTTACTCTAAATTACAAAATTTATATCCCAAAATTGTATTTTTTTCATTTATTTACTTCTTTAATATAAGTAAAATTGAACAATAATCACACTCCCCAACTAGATTTTTGCTAGTCTCTAGCAATTCAAGCGAATTAAGAACATGACTAGCTCAATGAAAAACTTCAATTGTAAAATCAAGAATGAGTTGAGCACATCAACTTCGCAAAATCAAGAGATCAAGCATTATATCCAAATTAATCCATAAAAACGTTCCCAAAATTTCTTGTGTGTGTGTTTTAAGCCGATCCATCAAACCACTAACCCCAACACATACAGTGTTGAGTATTCACTCAAGCCAAGTATAAACACCATATACTCGCGGGTATGTGTATTTTGTTTCTGAACTGGATAGGGGGTCACTCATGGAGTTTGAAAATTTATCACTCAAGCATTCAATAAAGACCATATATATGTGGATGACAGTAATGCAAATATTGACCTCATGAAAAGCTCACAACCATTGGGACTCAACCGTTCTTACCACAAGCAACTTAAGATCAAAATGTCAATATCAATGTAAATGTAACGATGGTGTTATCAAGGGAATTGATAAAGAGTGATGGAAGAAGAGGTTTGCATATTTCAGTGATAATAGTAGAACAAGAAATTCCAATGGAAGTATAAGACGTAATGGTAGCATTTTTTTTCTCTTCTCTTTTCATTTTTCATTCTTTTTTTTTTTTTACGATAGGATAAGGAAATAAAAGAAGTTGGTAGAAATCGAGGACTTTCAAAATATAAGCAAGGATAATAATTTTCACTTTTAATCACACTTCAAGCTTGCTTTCTTCTTCACATCCTTTACTTTCTTTTCAATATGTTTCCCTTTTCTTTCTCTCTCCTTTTTTTTTTTTTTTTTTTATCAACTCCTTTTTTTTTTTTGTAACTAAAATCCTCTCAAATAATTCTTCAACATTCTCCTCTAGTCTCAATGACTGTCAAATACTTTCTAACTCCACTTTTCTTTCTTTTCATGCATTGAACGTTTGTTTCTCAAATATGGAGCAAAAATAATCATCCTCACTTATACTTGAAAGTAGAAACAAGGTTATGTATTTATGAAAGCAATGTCTGGATGCAATGTGGTCTTTAATGTGAAATAGATGAAAGAGATTTGTGGCTATGAAAGGGGTTTGTGAATATGAAGAGATTTGTGATGGACAAGAAAATGATAAGGTTAGCTTCAAATGATCAAATTTTTATTTGACATTGACCTTCATCGTTTCTTAAGTGTAAACCACCAACAATCCACAATCCGTGTAATGATGCCCAATGGAAGTCGCAATATCAAACAAGGGCAATATAAGAAAACTACCAATCACTCAACTCTCATGATGAACAAATAAAATTACTTAAACTTGAGAGAGCTCTAGTTGTATGTGTTGACTATCCATCTTATCACAAGGCTTAAATTCGTGCATAAATTTTTTAGGAGGGAGGTCTTTACAGAATAACAAAGACATAATTCAAGACTCAAGATGTACTCAATTTTAATGCTCAACTATCACAAAAATTAATACAAAACAAGTACATTTGAGTTACTCTCCCTCCCCCCCCCCCCCAAACTAAAGTCAGACATTGTCCTCAATGACTCAAAGAGAAGAAAAATGAACAGTGATTAATAGACACGACTCAAAATTAAATCAAGCTAAAGGAGAAGAGTGTACTTGAGAGGAGGCTTATGCACATGAGCAATTATTCAAGAATGAAAAACTAAAAAAAATGAAGAAAAGAATAAAATCTGCTAAAAAAGAAAAGAAAATATATACATAATAATAAAAGTTAGTTCCAAGAAAATCAGCCACTGGAATCAGGATCCAGCAGAGGTAGTTCATTAACATCAGCAGAAATTTTTTCCAAAAATGGTTTCAGACGTTGTCCATTAACTTTAAAAACAATACCAGTTTTTAGATCCAAGATTTCAACTACTCCATAAGGGTAAATAGTTTGCACAATGTAAGGACCAATCCATTTAGTTCTCAACTTACCAGGAAACAGATGAAGTTTAGAGTCATATAGCAATACTTTTTGAGAAGGGAAGAATGATTTTCTAAAAATTTTCTTATCATGAAAAACTTTCATTTTCTCTTTTGAAATTTTTGCATTCTCATATGCTTCCAAACGTAATTCATCTAACTCATTCAGTTTCAGTTTCCTAAATTCACCAGCTTGATCTAAATCAAAATTGAGTGTTTTGATTGCCCAATAAGCTTTATGTTCAATTTCAACCGGCAAGTGACAAGGTTTACCAAATACAATTATATAAGGAGACCTTCCAAGAACAGTTTTAAAGGCAGTCCTATAGGCCCATAAAGCATCATCCAATTTTATAGCCCAATCTTTTCTATTTGGATTAACTGTTTTTGTCAAAATGCCTTTAATTTCCCGGTTGGCTAGCTCAGTTTGACCATTAGTTTGAGGGTGATAGGGAGTGGGAAATTTATGCCTAATGCCATATTTCTTTAACAGAGTTTCAAAAGGTTTATTACAAAAATGTGTTCCTCCATCGCTAATTATGGCCTTAGGCATACCAAACCTAGAAAAAATATGTTCTTTCAAAAATTTGAGCACAACTTTATGGTCATTTGTTCTACATGGAATAGCCTCTACCCATTTTGACACATAATCAAGAGCCACCAATATATAAAGATATCCAAAAGAAGGGGGAAAAGGTCCCATAAAATCTAATCCCCAACAATCAAAAATTTCAAGAACAAGGATTGGAGCTAATGGCATCATATTCCTATGGCTGAGACTACCAAGTTTCTGACATGCTTCACAATTTTTACAAAATGTATGAGCATCCTTAAATAAACTAGGCCAATAAAAACCAATTTGAAGTACCTTAGCAGCTATTTTCTGCGAAGAGAAATGGCCTCCGCAAGCATGAGAATGACAGAAAGTAAGAACTTGTTGTACCTCATCATCAGGAACACATCTTCGAATAATTTGATCAGCACAATATTTGAATAAGTATGGATCATCGTAGAAGAAGTTCCTTGCAATAGCTCATTTTGTCTTGGACACTCCAATTTGAGGGCATATGACCTGTAACCAGATAATTAACCAAGTCAGCAAACCATGGAACAATATTCAAGCTAAATAACTGTTCATCGGGAAATGAGTCATTTAAAGGGTGAGAAACTTTTGAATTTTCAGAATTTAATCTGGATAAATGATCAGCGACAACATTTTCCACCCCTTTTTATCCTTAATTGTGATGTCAAATTCCTGCAATAACAAAATCCATCGAATGAGTCTAGGTTTAGCATCTTTCTTTATGAACAAATATTTAAGAGCAGAGCGATCAGTAAAGATGGTAACAGGGGTCCTAATAAGATAAGTTCGGAATTTTTCCAGTGCAAAAACTATAGCTAGCAGCTCTTTTTCAGTAGTTGTGTAATTCAATTGAGCTTGATTCAAAGTTCTGCTAGCATAGTAAATTACATAAGGTTCCTTACCTTTCCTCTGGCCAAGCACTGCCCCTACGGCTATATCACTTGCATCACACATTAATTCAAAAGGTAGAGACCAATCAGGTGATCTAACTATGGGTGCAGTGGCTAGTGCCTTTTTTAAATGTTCAAAAGCTGCAGTGCATTCATTAGTCCAAACAAATTTTGTATCATGCATCAAAAGTGTAGTCAAAGGTTTTGCTATGACACTAAAATCTTTTATGAATCTCCTATAAAAACCTGCATGGCCTAAAAATGACCGAACATCTTTTACAGTTAAAGGAATAGGTAACCTAGAAATTGAATCTACTTTGCCTTATCTACTTCCATGCCTTTAGCAGAAATTATATGACCTAAAACAATTCCTCTTGTAACCATGAAATGATATTTCTCCCAATTAAAGAGAAGTTACTTATCTTCACACCTGCATAAAACAGCTTTCAAGTTTGTTAGGCAATCATCAAATGAATCACCATACACAGAGAAATCATCCATAAACACTTCCAAAAAGTTTTCTATCATGTCACTGAATATGCTAAGCATGCATCTTTGAAAGGTTGCTGAGGCATTACAAAGACCAAAAGGCATTCTTTTAAAAGCAAACGTCCCAAAAGGGCAAGTAAAAGTAGTTTTTTCTTGGTCTTCTAATGTTATTTCAATTTGATGATAGCCTGAAAAACCATCCAAGAAACAATAGAATGAATGTCCAGCAACTCTTTCTAGCACTTGATCTAAAAATGGTAAGGGAAAGTGGTCTTTTCTGGTCATGGAATTCAATTTCCTATAATCTATGCACATTCTCCAACTAGTGGGTACCCTTTTAGTTAACATTTCTCCCTGATCATTTTCAACAACAGTAACCCCAGTTTTCTTAGGAACTACTTGAGTAGGACTTACCCACTTGCTGTCTGCAATAGGATAAATGATACCTGCATCAAGTAATTTTAAAACTTCATTTTTTACTACTTCTTTCATATTAGGATTTAGCCTTCTTTGAGATTCCCTTGAGGGATTTGCATTTTCTTCTAGAAAAGTTCTATGAGTGCACACTAAAGGACTAATTCCCTTAATATCATCTATAGTCCAACCTATTGCAGATCTATGATCATTCAACACTTTCAACAACATATTTTCCTGATCACAAGTAAGAGTAGAAGAGATTACCACAGGGTATGATTCATTAGGTCCCAAGAATGCATACTTTAGTTCCGATGGAAGAGGTTTAAGCTCCAAAGTTGGCATCTTTTCTGCTGATATTTGCATGGGTGTCTGGCTAACATTTAGAGGCTCAATGTTTGGCTTCCAAGCTCTTACAACTGCTGTTGTTACACTTTTTGAAGAGTCTTGCATGCTGTCCAATTCGAGATTCTGCTCAAGATGCTCATTAGGATCTTCTAACTCAATTAGCAGCTCTTCCAGCATATTAACTTCCTGCACTTCATCAAAATCTTTTGGTTGCCTACAAGCATTGAAAATGTTAAGCTCCAAATACATATTTCCAAAAGTCAACTTTAAAATACCACTCCTACAATTTATTAAAGCATTTGAAATTGCAAGAAATGGTCTACCAAGGATAACAGGGATTTGAGGAGAAGTTTTAGGTGTACTTTGAACATCAATAACAACAAAATCAACTGGGTAATAGAATTTATCGACTTGAACCAAAACATCCTCAATTATCCCTCTAGACATCTTAACAGATCTATCTGCTAATTGTAAAATCATGGGGGTGGGCTTCAGTTCACCTAGACCAAGTTGTGTATACACATTGAAGGGCAAAAAATTCACACTTGAACCTAAATCTAGCAAGGTATGACCAATACGAGTGGTTCCTATCATACAAGCAATGGTTGGAGAACCAGGATCTTTAAATTTTTGAGGAGTTTGGCACTGTATGATAGAACTCACTTGTTCAGTCAAAAAGGCCTTATTCTTAACAGCTAACTTCCTTTTCACTGTACACAAATCCTTAAGAAATTTAGCATAGGCAGGGACTTGTTGAATTGCATCTAACAGAGGAATATTTACCCTAACTTGCTTAAAAATCTCATGAATTTCTGTTTGATTTTTGGTCTTATTACCATGTTGTAATCTTTGAGGAAAAGGGGCAGGGGGTGCACCTACTATTGGCCTAGGTGGTTCCTGAACATCAGATAGAGATTTTAACACAGTATTATCAACAGGAGGTTCAACTTGCTTACCCACCAAGTTCTCTTTAGGTTCAGGAACTTGGATTTGCTTACCACTTCTCAAGGTAGTTACTGCTTTCACATGTCTTAGATTGGACTCATCGCCCCCATTGTATTGAGTTTGAGGATTAGGCATTGGTTGAGCTGGAAACTTACCTTTTTCTTGTGCACTTGCCTGGGTAGTCAGCTTTGTAAGTTGAGATCAGATGTCATTAATGGCCTGAGAGTTTTGATTGTTGATGGCAGCTTGACTTTGCATGAATTGTTGGATTTGGTCTTCCAGATTTCTCTTCTGCGGTGGCATATATGGTGTTGGTTGTGAAGGTCCAGCATTGTTGCCAACATTATTGCTTCCTCCTGGATCATTCCTCCAACTGAAATTTGGATGATTTCGCCAACCTGGATTATAAGTACTCGAATATGAGTTCTATAAGGTTTGGAAATCATATTAACAACAACAGATTGATCAAAATACATCTCAGAGGTTAAATGTTGTGCATCTTCACAAATTGAACATTTTTCTAAAATAGTGGAAGAGGAATTGACTTCATTCACTTTTTGAGTTTCCAAGTTTTCGAGTGATGACAGCCAATCGGGCATTTATGTCATCCTCTATTCTAAGTGAATGAATTTCATTTCCAGATGCAAACTTTGGAAATTCAGTTTTTATTGCAACACCCCTATCAAACTCATCAATGTTATCCCAAGATTGGGCATTTTCAGCTAAATCATCAAAAAATGTAAAGACTTCATTTGGGTCTTTTGCAAAGAAATCACCATTACTCATGGTTTGCACAAATTGTCTCATTTCTGGTCTGAGCCCTTCATAAAACAATTTAGTTAACATCCATTACTCATAACCATGATGGGGACAAGGTAACAACAAATTTTTGAATCTTTCCCAACTAGTGTAAAAATTTTCATTATTCTTTTGAGAAGAATTCATGATTTGTCTTTGAATAGCGGTGGTTCTTTGTGGTGGAAAAAACTTTTTAATGAACTCCTTCCGCATATTCGCCCAATTTGTAATTGAACCAGGCCTTAAAGAGTTAAGCCATGACTTAGCTTTATCCTTTAGCGAAAAAGGGAAAAGCTTGAGTCGAATGACTTCCTCAGTACAATTTCTTTCAAGAAAAGTAAAACAAACCCCTTCAAATTCCTGAATGTGGTGATAAGGACTCTCTGATGGCATCCCATGAAAGCGTGGTAGATGATCAATCATTCCCAGTTTAAAGTTGAAAATCGCTGCATTTGCAGGAATTATTATGCATGACGGAGTGCTTGCCATCATTGGAAAGATGTAATCTCTAAGATTTCGAACGACTGGCGCCTCATTTGGATCTGCATTATTTTCCATTGCTACCTGTTGATTTTCAAGAATTAAAAATTGGTTAGTGTGTTCCGATCTTACTAATCGCGTAGAATTATCTCGGAACCAAACGGACATAAACAAAGAACAATATCCAAAAATAGTAGTAGAGAAAAAAATATAATAATAATAAAATAAAAAAAATTCAGCAAAAATCAATTAATACCAAAATAATCCCCGGCAACGGCGTCAAAAACTTGACTCGATGTTAAATCTACCCTCCAAGTATAAAGGGGTCAAGTTATAGCCTAGCAATAATCCAGGGTCATTCTTCCTAGGGATTTTATTGGTATCGTAATATTTGCTAAATTCAAGTTTTAAACTATGATTTCAATTTTTCTAAAATGAATTTGGAGAGAATATAATTAAATTGCAAAGAAAGGAAAATTTGAGTGGAGTTATTCTTTCGCTATCAATTGGGTTTTGAAATTAAGATTAGTGTGAATTTTCTTGATATCGATAAGATTTAAACACATTAGCAGAAAATTAGTCAATTTATTTTATAGCATTTAGTTGAGCATGTTGTGTGCATATTTAATACATACCACATCAACGACATTCATCCATATAAATTAATTTGAAAACTTAAAACAATTTATAAACTCTTATCAATAACAACGATTCACTCATAAGAAATTAAAACACGCCCATTGAAGCTAAGAATAACTCCCCTCAAAAATAACTTAACCGGACATAATTAAATTAATCGAAATAACATTCAACCAAACAAATATCATTACTAGAAAATGAAATTCAAATTTGAAAATGAAAATTCAATAACTAAAAATATCTAAAACCTAAACCATTGCCAATAATCTGAAAATTCTATAACCAACATTATAACTCAAACTAAACTAATGTCAATAATCTGAATTTATATAAACTAACAAATGAAATAATTAAAATCAAAGCAAAATAAGAATCAAATGGAAAGAATCAACCGAAACCGAGAGCTACTGCGTGAAAGAAGTTGCTGCTGGGCTTGAGGCTGGCTACTTAGTCGAAATGCAGGTGTGAGAGAAAGCAATGTGTGAGAGAGGTTGCTGTGTTGTTTTCCAGTTGAGGGAGCTGTATGTGGTTGGAGAGAGAGTTGAGCGGCAGAGAGTGGAGTTGTTGGATTGTTGTGTGCAGTGTGGCGACTGGTGAAGATGAGTGTTGAAGTGCGAGACGAGGCAGAGAGTGAGAGAACAGGTTGTGGCTGGGAAGAGGATGACTGGCGGCTGAGTGGAGGTTTAAGGCTGCTATGTGATGAAAAGGGAAGATACGGTTGAAGTGAGGCTGGGAAACGATGGAGGCTGGTTTCGGTGGTAGAGAGCTTAATGGTTACTTGCGGCTGTGGGAGTTTTTGAGACAGAGAGGTTACAGAGTGAGAGGGGCTGGGAAGGTGCAGCGTGTAGAGAGGAGGGGCTGTTGTCTGGTCTGGTTGGCTTGCGGCTGGAGTGCTCAGCTGGTGTTTAGGGTGAAAAGGAGAGAGGTCTTGCAGCTGTTGGTGGTTGAGAGAAAACAGGGAAGACGGCTGTATGGTGAAAGAGAGAGAGACGTGAGGGACGAGGCTGGCTGGTTGTGTGAGGGAGAGAAGACAGAGGTTAGAGAGAGACAGCTGTAGGTTTAGAGAATGGGTTAGTGTTTTTAGAAAAGATTGAAGGGCTGCTGAATATTGAAATGAATATGGGCTGGAATATTGGGCCAACAATTTTGTGTCATTCTTGATTTCTTCAGTCGAATTAGGTTTGGGATTTTCGAGAAGAAATTTATATTCAATTTGAAATATTGTCCAATCTTTCCCTGCAATTAAATAAATGAAATATTTAGCCATTAAAATTAATTTAGAGTTAAAGAATTAAAATTGAATATTTTATAAATTTTACTCTAAATTACAAAATTTATATCCCAAAATTGTATTTTTTTTCATTTATTTATTTCTTTAATATAAGTAAAATTGGACAATAATCAGTACTTTTGTGACCGAGTTTGTCACAATTATACCAAACAATCTTTTCATCTTTTTCATCTCTCTTTTGGATTCGATGATTGTTGCGAATGCCTCTCCACTTCTTGATAAGGATAGCAAGATCATCAAGTTCCTCATCACTTATGCTTGAGTTTGATGAGCATTTACTATGTGACGATTTAAGAGCAATTTCGCTCTTGGTCTCTTCTTTTCCTTTTCTTGCCCTCTCCTTTGTTTCAGCATTGTTGAGTTCATAAGTCATCAATGTTCCATAAAGCTCCTCCAATGGATGTGTGTTTATGTCTATCGTGTTTTCGATCAACATCCTCAATGGATTCCAATCTTGGGAGAGAGACCTAAGAATTTTACTCACAAGTTCACCATTAGTAAATTTATGATCAAAGCCTTTAAGACCATTGACAATATCGGTAAAACGAGTAATCATGCAAGGTTTTCTGACCAAAGTTGATTTTAAAAAAGATATTTTAATGACTTTAAAATGTTTCTTGAGCTTTATGAAGTGCATTACCAACTATTGATGCATTAGCTTTACATAAGATTGAAAAGCAATTTGTAAAAGCTCAATTCTTTGTAGGCTTCATCCCTCGATCTTCATACTATCATGCTTCATGTTTTGAACATCGCATCTTGTATTTTTGATCTTTTATCTTCGAGAGATGATTTGTAATTTGACTGCTTTGAAGATTATCATTACATGAAACACTTGAAGCACACTTGTTAATAATATAATATAATCTTGTTTGTTATGATCAAAACAATAAGGTTAAGTTAACCATAGGTCAACAGTTGGTACTGCTTCTGGTTATATCTCTCCATGAGTGATTTTACTTTCTCTTGGATCCAACTTATGCAAATGATCACATTTCCATAATTGCATCCGTATCTGAACATCAACAGACAGCATGGTCTTCTTTCATGTTTGATTTTCATATATTGCCTCTACTTTTCCCAGCTGGTTTGTATTTGTGTTCCTTATTTTTAGGCACCCAAGTTTTCCATTTTATTAATTGTGCTTGTATGTGAATGTGGCTATTCAATTGAAAAAAAATATTCGTTTTACTTTTGTTGTAATATTGTAGCACGAATCATCTTTATAAAATATTTCTTTTTTGTTCTTTTCTTTTATAGAAGAGAAATATTTTACCGGCGCCGCGATCTCAAAACTTTTCTACACTCTCTTTAATGGCGATATTTCTTACAAAAGTAGGAGAAGCTACAATGTTTCATTGCCATCTTCTAGCATGACCAATATTTAGGATATAAGGCTAAAGAAACATTTTTGTTTTATGTTACAAGACACTATTTATTTTTTGATTTTGCTTTCTTTTTTTCCCCTGCCAATAAATGATGCTTGGAGATCTAATGGGTTGAATTTCAATTAACAGGTCTCTGTCTCTTATATTTTCAAAGTCATTTACAATACTTCGGCTGACTGGATCAATCATTGTTCCTGTGAGGAACTTGATTCTTTTGTGTTGGGTCAATGGATGTCATCTTTGCCGATTTCACCACTCAACAGTTGGGGTCTAAGGGCTCAAACAAAAAGGAGGGCAACCAACATCTTCGAAGTCTCAGGTCGATGATATTTTGTAATTTTATTCCTACTTTGAAATTAAATCAGTACCTTTATTTCATTGTAAGTCAGGCATTTGAGTATAGTTTTGATAGTGGATACTTATTTGGGGCTTCTACTAATGCAAGGGACTATCTAGATTCTTTAAGATACGTTTCACATTTGAGGCATGGAAAGTATCTGGGTAATTGTAGGCGTGGAAAGTTATGGGGCCAAATGTGTTCTTTTAAATTTTGTTAGTGCTATGTCTGCAGGAAACACAAGGTTTGCACGATCATCACTTTCTTGTAAAAGCGTCTACCTTCAAATTTTGTCACGCTTGCCCCTCCTTTCTACATACGTGTAACACTTTCTTTGGAATTTAGTTTGTAAGTTGGAGTCCAGGGTCTTCATCTCCTACGGCCAGTGAATGTTTGGGCAGTTTCTTCTACTTTTCTTATAACAGTTGGTCTCATTCTTTGCCTAGCACTTTTACTACTTTTTCTTTCCAAGAACTTTGCAACTGCCAGGGCCATTTCACCTTATATTCTCGTGTTTCCAATTTTTAGGATATCACTATGGCAGACTTTTTTTTTTTTTTATTCTTCTATATTAATGGAAAAGAGTAGTATTTGGATGTGAAGTTTGTAGGTCGACCGCTATCCAAACTTATGCTAATTGCTCATTTGTACAATGCATTTTTAAAACCAAGTATATATAAACAAAGTATATGCTAAAAATAACAAGCATATAGTTTTCCACCCAAAATGACTTTCTAAATCTAGAAATCTATGCAAAAATAATAACTTAATAAATATTTTAGCAATTATTGTGATACATGTGTCATTAATAGCAAGATTTTAACTTATTTTATTGTATAAACTATTTTTTGTTTTGTAATAATTACAATTCGTTTGATAATTATTGCATTATATTTAAGTCGAAAAATATGCAATATGGATGTCAAATCGAAGATCTCAACGAGATGTTTAATATAAGCTAACAAGTGAAAGCAAACTGTAAACATATTTTCTGTAAAATCGTCTCAAAGATCAAACGTAAAAGTTTTTTATATTTTTACTTTTCCTCAATATCACATTCATTTTAAATTATATCATTTAATTTTTATAACACTATTTATAAACTATTTTTTGTATTAAATATTATTCTTTTAATAATTATTGCATTATTTTGAAATCGAAAAAATATGTAATATGAATGTCAAATCGAAGATCTCAACAAAAAGTTTAATACAAGATAACAAATGAGAGTAAACTGAAAATATATTTTCCGTAAAATCATCTAAAAGATTAAACGTAATTTTTTTATTTTTTTTCTTTCTTCCTCAATAACTCATTCATTTTAAATTATATCATTTAATTTCTATAAAACTATCTATAAACTACTTTTTTGTAATAATTATTATTTTTTGATAATTATTGTATTATTTTGAAGTCGAGGAAAATATGATATATATGTCAAATTGAAGATTTCAAGGAAAAGTTTAATACAAAATAACAAATGAAAACAATCTATAAATACTTTGTCAATAAAAAGTCCAAAAGATTAAATGTAAAATTTTTATATTTTTCTCAATACATTTATTTTAAATTATATCATTTAAGTTATATAATACTCATTATTCATAAAATCTGAAATCGGTTCGACCCAAAAAAAGACAACAGGTCAAAGGTCAAAAGGTCGGACTAAGTCGAAAAATTAATAATTATTTCAAAGATCACAAGATTTTCTTAAAAAAAATAAATAAATTATTTTACAAATAAATCAACATTTACTTATTTAGAGATAAAATTAAATACACAAAAATATAACAAACAATATTCTTTAATTTCAAAATTACTACTTTAAAACAAATATAGATTTATGGTTGTTAATGTTATTTATTATATTTTATTTTATTTCAAAATATTTTAACATATAAAAAATTAAGATAAAAATAACTTATTTAGATGATGAAAGTTCTACAAATAAAAAAATAATAACTAAAAATATTTTTATTTTTTAAAAGAGACAATTTCGAAAAAGGAAATCCTGTAGATATCATGATTTCCTAATTTTGATTAGTTTTGTACATGTTACATTTCCTAATTTGATTAGTTTTGTCAATTTTAAATTTTTAAATTCGATAATATTATTTTGTATTAAAATATTATTGTACTATATTTTTATTTGATATGATTGTATAATTAATATATTTTCATAAGTTTTGATTGAAATTATATCATAAACATATTCTCATGCATAGCAGGTGAGAACCATTATGAAATAAAATTTTACAAAATAAACGAACACACAGTCTTTAATAATTTTTTAAAGCATATCTAAGACAAAGATTAATAAAGTTTACTTATGATACAAAAATAATAATGAGATTAAGCAGTACAATAAATAAATTAAATGTTATCTTATTAATGATTATATAGTTGAATATTAATCATTTAAAATTATCAAACATCCCCAATACGATAGAGTCCAAATCAATTTTGACGTGGCTCATAAAGTAAAGTTGGAGACACGTATACTAAACAATTAATTTTGTTGATATATAGAGCCCACAAATACTGAAATAAAGGCGTGTCTTTCTTATTATGTATATAAAATAAATAATTTTCAAAGCAGAGCAAACTGATAGTGATGCGACTTATGTAGGACCGAATCACTCATCTTGTAAATTAAGAACGAGTTTAAAATCAAACTTATTTAAAATAATAATAATTTTGCTTGGACGACAATGCACCACGTTCTTTAACTTAAAAATTTGACTTTGTGGATGAAATTTCAAGAGGTAGAATAATGGATAGATGGATAGATAGAAATCCCAAAATGAGTTCCATTATCTAAAAGGAAATAAAGGAATATCTGGCTATTGTCATTTTATTTTTTCTATTCAAAGTTCCTTCAACGTTATATTCCGACCATAGTAATCTTTGAAGAATATCAACAACGTAAGTTAAGGCCACATGAAAATATGCCTTTTATCGGAAGTATAAATATATTTTGTAGAATTCTTAAGTACGTGATCAGGGCCGGTCCTGAGGCCCCTTGAAAATTAGAAGTTTTTATGCGAAATTTTAAATTGGATCTTGATGATAAAAAAAAAAAAAAAAAAAAAAAATTATTAAATCAAATCATTCAAATAATAATGTAAACCGTCAAAAATTTAAATTAACTTTACTCTTTTAACATTTTTAGATGAAAAAAAGTAACAATCATATTAATTAGACATTTTTATTAAAAATCTTGGATTATATACTAAACTAAAATGTTGAATCTTACATATTTTTAGAGACATTCACAACTTGGGGGCCTTATGCTATTGCATGAACTGCATAAGGTCAGGACTAGCCTTGTACGTGATTATCACGCAACATCGATGAATCATGTCCAATAATATATTAAGCTAAAAAATAAGCTTTAAAATTCAAGGTTATTCCAAACTAAGACTTCGCTATAATAATATTTAATTACAATTTTTTTTCTTTCTATGTCACAAATAATTTAACAATATTATATACAAGCACCTGAATATTTATTTTCTTAATTATAAATCATATTGTTGTAAAATGTAAAATAGTTGACTCTAAAAGGACAAAGTCGTAATGACAAGGCATCCTCGACAGTTAGTAAAATGGACAGAATGCATGCATGGGGACTAACTTGCTAAGAACTCAAAATGTGGATGTAAAATTGCAAATACGGATTAGGAACCAACTTCTTATCAATGTTGTCAAACCCGACCCGACCCTCCCGAATCGACTCGAAAACCCGCGACCTGGCCCAAAAATCGGGCCGAGTCACATTATAAACCCGATCGGGTCAAACTCGGTCAACGTCCGGAGTTGATCCGAGAAACCCGATCGACCCGATCTCGGGTTGACATGGATTTTATATATTTTTTACTTTTTTTGATTTTTTAAATATTTTTTAATATTAATTAATGCCCCGGTCGACTCCGGATTAACCCTCCAATCCTTGACCCAGTCTCTTGGTCAGGTCGATACACGGTCCGGGTCTGAAAACATTTCTTCCTACAATGCAAATATGTTAGGAACCATCATCCATTAGTCTCTTCCATCACTTTAGCAAGGTTAGTCTAAATTCAATTTCAATGCATATTATTATTACTCATAAATTAAATATTTACCAATTTACCATTTTGTACATATTATGTCAATTTACCACCATATCATATGAGGCCCTTTTTAATGCCCGCGACGGGCACGATTATTGTGCCCGTCACAGGGCATAGTGGCTGGCCTACACAATAATCTTGTCCGTCATGAGCATTAGAAAGGAAGTATATATCATGTTATACAAGTAATAAAATAAAAGGTATACATTATAAATTTTTAATTGAAAAGCATTGATATAAAGTTTCTTTAGTTGCTATGTAACGATTATGTGAAAGGTCAGTTATAACTTATAGTATGATACTAAATTAATTATATATATTTTTCTTCCTTGTTAATTTATGGCGACAACGAATACATATTAGGAGTTAAATTTAAAATTAAGTTGATATTTATGACATGATTGAGACATTAAGTCTTTTCTTGGAAAACATATTTTTTACAACACAATTCTCTAAATTATTTTTTATTATTTTTTTGAAACTGCTCTAAATTAATTTTTAACTACGCAAATTTTCTCTCTCCACTTTTTAACCATACACTTTACCTAGAAAATATGAAAAAACATATTTTTACGCAGAAAAATTTTAACAAGCAGAGCCAATTTCAGTAAGGAAATTAAAATATTTGCTTAAAATTCAGTGACCATGGATGAAATTTATCCGAGCTAATAACATGTGATTTACGGAACCAGAAAGCTGTAGCGCTCGTATTTAGTTTTGTTATTTGAGCAATGCTACACTCCTCTCAACGCTTACCCCGAGAATGACATCCCACTCACATGGGCGTGAAGCCCGCAGAGTGTACGGACTCCACGCCTATGTGAGTGAGATGTCATTTTCGAGGTAAACGTTGAGGGGGAGTCTAACATAATTCTTGTTATTTTATAGGCCCCGCGTCCTTTCAAGTATGTCTTGATATTGCCAAAATTTTGAAACCGACAACTTCTTTCTTTTTCTTCGCATTGTTCGATATGACTTATGTAGGACCACTTTTTCTTTTACATTGAACACGAAATTAAATTAAACATACGAGTGTTGACAAAAAATAATAAAATTTGCTTGGACATCGAGATACCACGTGTCTTTAATTGTCTTATTCTATTTTATGGAAGTCGACCATTTTGACTTTTCTTCAACAATTAGCCCTTTTTTGGTTCTATTATTTACAAAATCAAATTTATTCAACATTCAATTTTAATAATTTATTTTAGTTAATCTTACCATTTTTTACTTTTCAAAAATTTTTTAACCACACATCCTCTAAAAAATACTATTTTAAATTATAATTTTTTCCAAATAATGAGTCTTAAACAAGGACTTACCTTTCATTTTCTTATCGGAAAAAAATCAACGAGCATGATAGAATCTTTCTCTACAAACTAGAATTTGGAAGGATAAATAATGGAGGTGGGTACGATATATTTGTTTCTAAAGTCTTTATTTGATAACTTGTTGATATACAAGTTTATAAATAATACATATTCCTACATTTCTTTTAATCAAAAACATTTTTAGATTATTTTTTAACCATATATTCTACACCGAAAACATTATGTTCTTTGTTTAGAAAAAAAAAATTAATTTTTTTTTTTTTTACTAAACAGAGGCTATAATTGACAATGTTTTAAATGAATTAGCATATGTTTAGTGTAAGGTTTTTGTGTCATACATGCACAACGAAAATTAGAACAAACTCGAAACTATAGATTGGATCAACCTTGCACTTAGATAGAATCTGTAATTAGAATTGTACCTTTGATGACATTCGTGGATTTAAAATCTGGCACATGATGTAGAAATTTTGTCACTACAGCCGTTCAATTGTCCAGCCTCTGACAGTGATCCACATAACAAGTTAGGATTTGGAAGGATTGTGCTATCAACCCAAAAACCAACTCTTATATTTCTTGTAATTAAAACCTAGTTCTTATATGTTAAAGTGAGACCCTATTTCTTATTCCAATTTCAGATGCTTAATTCTTGTTTTTGTGTGTGACCCATCAGATTCCATTCACGATGACAACTTCGTGTTATTATTATTTCACTCTAATTGGAATAAGATGAATTGAAATCTCTAATTCTAATTCATCCTTGATTTACCAAGATCGATTAATTCACATCGTCCAAGATTGACATCTAGCAATGTGTCAACGCAATCCACGTGAAAAGAAAAGTCACGTGGCATGACAAGACATATTTATGTGCGGTTACCGTGAAAATATAATCCCTTCATCAATATAACCCAATTGGTTAAAAGACAAGAACCGCGTCAATCTCATTTCAACCAAATATATTATTTATCTCTTCTCTTAGTTGATCTTGTTATGACTGAAAACACTTTTTTAACTCATAACTTCACCTCGACCGAGGAATTTACATCAACTTAAGTGGGCGAAATACAAGTTATCATCTCCTACTACCCAGGAGTGATGAATCCTCATGTTGGACGTATACAATCTTCATATGACTCTCACTATACCTGTACGACATCATCCTGATGACCCCCTCTCAAGAGCCAACATCAACGCTCGCCAAAGCATAGTAATCCTCATATAAGATTCTATGACTTCCTCAAGTCAAAGGGCCAAATCCACAACCGCGCATTAGAGATTCACCACTGACGCTCGGATAATTATCCAAGTGGAATCTCCAGGCGGGTTATCTAATGCTTTGTTCTTCTAACAATGCATCCACGTGTTCATTCGAATGTCCATCTACATTCTAACTTGTGAGATAAGCTACTTTCTTCACAAGAAAGAAATGCAACACATGGTAGTCTAACTGCAACAACAATATTTGTATCTTGTTGTTACTTCAACTAGGGACAATTTTAGAATAAGTTATCAATGACTTGTATCTCACAGTCCCAACACCTTGTGACTTACAAGTTATTTAAACTTACTATATGGATTCTATTATTTAAATGACGAGTTCAACTCAATGTAATAATAAATCTGCCTTTATTTAGACAATGATAGTATATGTGTTATTATCTAAATGATTTGATTTAGAGCATAATATTGATATTCTCCCACTAAATCCAATAACTCATGTATCATATACATAATGAATTTATATGACAATCATATTCTCGTTGGGATAGTACGTTTATAGGTGGATCTTTGATACGTGACTCATCACACATTCAACATTCTTAAGGATAGTGGGCATGAATTCTATTTTTCTACAATCTTCGAATAAGATAGTAGTCCCTCAATACATTCTCGGATCATCGATGAGACCCAATTCCTACGCTTGCAAAATGGATCCATTATCGTCGCAACACTCATTACTGGAGTTACAATGCTAGGAACACTTATAGGTCACTAATGAACTTAACGATCGAGATTGCTTCACAAGCACCTATGTATTTGGTATCGATTGTATAATTAGCGGTCTCCCTTGTTTGAACCATTTCAAACTAACCACACTACAACTATGAGTTAATTAACAATCAGACTGAATATTCCTTTCATCCTTTCCTGGACTTAAGGATTGTATCTTTATACCTAAAGACTGTAAGTCTACATTTATCCTCTTGTCTATTGCATTCTTAGTGCTTCTCAAGTACCAAAAAAATACATGTACATAGTGTCGCGTTCTAGAAGATCATATTGTAAAACAAACAAGTATCTTCTCCATATCATTCTTTTTCAATATGTGTTATAAACACCATTTTGAGAAGATTAATCCCATGGCTCTTGGGATCGAATCCTACATTGGATTCTTTTATGCTAACCACATTAGCATTACATCTATGAATGTGGATTAAGAAATCAAAACAATCTTCCAGATCTATCTCCATAAATTATGGTTCCAAAAGTGAATGTCTTATTTCTCATCCATTATGGAGAAATTTTAAACATTTGCACTTTCACTTTCAAGGTTAGAGATTCAACTTTTGATCAATTTTGATAAGAACAAACATTTTGATTATCTTATCAAAATTAAGATGCTAGCTCTATTAGGCTTGCTTAAATCCATAATTAGATCTTTGTAGCTAGTATAGTATGTTTATATATTTAAGGATTCAAAAATCCCATAATCACAGCATGTTGCTACCGCAAGTAGAATCCAAATTGATTCAGAGTAAACGTATTTAAAGCCTATGGCTCTTACCCATTTCAAGCGAATTAAACAAGTTCAAAAACTCTTTTTTATCTCGAATTCTATGGCTTCCTGCCATTCATTTAGTCAACATTTGACTTAGCTTCTATGTAAATATAGGCTCATTATCCTCGATAACAAATACAATATCAGCAATCAAGGATGCGTAACTCGATGGAGTATCCATGATCCTAATATCTTTATATGGAGCAAGTGTGTTCTCACTCATCACTACGTCCTGAGTAGCGTACGCGTTCCAAGCATTGATTTGTGCCTCATCCAATGCAAGCACATATTCTAACTTATTTAATCGGTTAAGTGTATATATATATAATCATGAACTCTTTCATATTCTACTTTTACTCCCACTGTTTTCTCTTATATGAACTATTTCTTCAAGATATTGACAAAATTCGAGATAGACTTTCTTTCTCGATAGAAATGTAAAAATAATATCCAACCATCTTCTGGATATCCCACAAATATGTATTTGGACTAAGGCTCTAACTTATCCAAATTTAGTATACTTCTGAAAGTATTGAGGTCTTAAATCTTAATGCGAGGAATATTAGACCTTTGAAATCCATATCTTATATGGACCTTCGTCAACCAATTATCATGGAAAACGACAAAGTGTGTAACATTAACTGTTCTGTGCAAAACTCCAAAAACTGGTTTGGAGATTCTGCGTGGCTTCATTAATGATTGTATCAATTGCAATCTTTCTCCTTTCAGATACGTCATTGTGCCGAGTTGTATGCTAAAGAGTTTTCTATATTATGTTCTCATAACCTAATCTTGAAATCAAGCACTTTAAAATATTCTTCACATTGATCAAATCTATGTGCTTAGAATATTTTTCTCATTTTGGCCTTCTAATTTAAATCTTTATTATTTGAACTTTTCAAACTCACAGATTTAAATTTCATTATAAATAACAATGACTATCAAGGTTATCTAATGACTACAGACCCCTCTGACATATGCCTATTTACATCTGAATGTAACAGGCTCAGTGGATCAACTATCCCACTTTTCCTTTTTCCATGAAAATTAGACTTGTCAATTTACCTCCAAGATGAGATATACATCTCTATTAATTGAATTAGTCAAGTGTCAGATTTAATTGTGACTTCTTCTTTTCTTTATCAATATTCAGAATGTAGACTATGTGTAATTTACCTCACTTCCATAGTATCCCATCTAAGTTAACGAATAAAAATTATTCATAATTAAAGAGAATAATCACTTCATGTCCAAACATGAAGTGGAAGGATCGTTCTTCATATGAATTGTAATTAACAATTGTCTAATTTTAAACTGAATGAGAAGGAAAAGATATATGATAGCTTCTTAAGCTGTTCAAGAAACATATGTTTTATTACCTAAAAATAGGTATATCACAATTTTGGCAATTATTTTACTTTTAGCCATTGTATATTATCGATATCTAATACTCGATTGGATAAGTAGATTATTTAATCTCTATCAAATAGAAAACTGAAGTAGAGGATTCACCAAACTTGTCACTTCTTCAGTTCGGTTAAGGAAGCCTCGTAATTATAAATTTAGTGTCCTATTATTGGCACGTTCGAGAAGAGTATTCTTGATCATATCGTGTTTGAGATCAGTTCTCAAAGGACGACGCCAATTCAAGGATTTCAGTCCAATGAACTTACTCAGTTTCAATTACACTGTATAAGTTCACGTAATAACTTTAAAACTAATACAAAAATAATAATAAATTAAAAATAGAATCACGTATTATCATGCATAAATCAGTTTAATAAAGTCTTTTATTAAATCGGTTGCTCCCACTATTTTACTGGAATTAATGACCCTCAACATTAATCTCTTGAAATCCTATTAGATTCACAGTAGGCTAGGATCCCTTTTGCTTTATTAGACCTTGAGTGACTCAACAAGCCCTAACAGAACATCCAAGTAGATACTCCTATCAACTACATCTCTATGTGACTCATAAATCATCAAGTAGAAAACTCTTTGTTGCACATATCTTATGTGTTTACTTGACTGTGCCTCCAAAATCTCATCTCCTTGAGTGACTCAACAAAATATAGATTTCGGTTAAATTCTATCCATGATTCAGAAACATCTTATGTTTCATAATGATAAATATACCTTCCCATTTGCAGCCTTGAGTGACTAAAAAAGCCAACATCGAGGGTAGATTTTGGTTTATTCACTATAACAATGGAAGACACTTTGTATTAACCAATTAATACGAGTTTAATAAATTGCTTCGAAAAATTATATCCGTTTTGAATTACTCAATAAAGGATATGATTTTGGTTAAGTTCAACCCTTTGTTCAGAAGTATCTGATACTTTATAATGAGAAACATATCTACCAATGAGTAGCTTTGAGTGACTCAATAAGCTGACATCGATAGCAAACTCTGGTTTTTCCAGTATAACAATGGAAAGCATATGACAGCATATGACTTAATATAATTTTAAGTGAGTGGTTTGGTCTCATTATTCCTGTGTATATTAACTAACATCAACCATGCAGTTAATTATACATATAATATTACTATGGATGATTATGGAAGATTTCTATCTAGTCTTTTGAAGTCATGAAGAAGACTAGTTGGTCAATTCCTAAGGGACATTGCATTCGACCATCGAATGCTAAATGCAATAATCTCCATCAACTGCTGCAACCTGTATTCTATACTAATTGTCACCCAGGCCTGTATCAGAAGACGGGCATACCCATATCTACAAACTGGAGATCACAGGCCCAAATAAATTAAATAATAGGCACGTAGGACTAACCAACAAAAGCATAATAAAATTAACCATACATTCAACCAATCACATGGGTCGAGTCCATAATCATCCTCTAAATACACATTCATAAAAATGTATAATAATTTAATATCTAATATTATATAAATAAGTTTCAAATTTCTAGTAATCTAGGTTGTCTAAAATAATTTAGATAAAATGGATCAAAACAATAATTAATTAATCAAATTAATTAACCAACTTTATTTAGCGGAAATTATTTAATTAAAATCATATTTTAATCAAATACCAAATTAGAGTCCAACTCTAATTCCAAAAGAGGTAAATTGAATTAACGTCTTATTTTGGATAATACTCCTAAAATAAAATAAAATTCAATTTAGTAATTAATTAATCAAATTAATCAATTACTTTAATTGCTAGTTTATTTAATTAAAATCAAATTTTAATTAAATTAGAGTCTAACTTCAATTTCAAGATTCTAGGACTAATTGAATTTAGGATCAAATCCTTAACAAAATTTAATTAATAATCAATTAATCGAATTAACTAATTATTAAATCGAATTTAATTAAATACCAAATTAGAGTCCAAACTCTAATTCTAATATTAGGGCAAACTAAATTAACATTTTATTTTAGGATAAAACTCCTAAATAAAATAAAACATTCAAACAGTCCTAAGGTAGGGAAAGTAATTCCATTTGATAAGATGACAAGAACGTAACAATGGTGATATCAAAGGAATTATGGATGATGATAAGGAAAGAGAAAAGTATGAGACAGCACAAGCAAGCAAACCCTATTCAAGTGGAGAATCAAGACATTTCAGAAGACAAACAAGGTAATGGCTTGAAAGAATCATTGAAAGGAGTATCATCAAGTAAGTATATTTGGAGATCAAAATTTGGCCGTGGACAGAAGGACGAAAATGAAAATGATGTTGTAGTTTGGCAATTACCTCCAAACATGGCCAGTAATCATGTGTTGGCCAATGAGTTTTAGAACGAAGGCAGCAATAAAACAACCTTTGAAGAATCAAAAGAAGCAGCATGGATGTGGGAACTAGAAGGCAATACTCTTGTTGAGGTTATCCCACAAAGTGAAGAAACACATAATTTGGAGGATGATGGGATGACCAATGTAGAAGAGGAATTAGAGTTGGAAGCAGAATGTGGAAAAACGGGAGTATCGAATGGCAAACTTCTTAAGAGGTTGTTCCAGGAGGGCAATCCAGTAGTTGGTTTATTAGGCGAATCATCTAGACAATCGTTCGATTATTTGGTTTTATATGGGACCCCAAGAGGAAGAAGAGAGCACCTCGAGCTAAAAAGAACAGGTCGTCTCCAAAGATTTTCCCTCCACCTATTGGTTGGGGAGAAACATCAATCGGTGTCGTGCAAGCAAACTAAGTCAACGAAATCCAGGGAGAAAGCATAAGAAAAATAGTCATATCTAGCAGAAATGAACATGAAAAGGGAAAGGGAAAGGGAAAATAAAAGATGGAGCTTGAGACAAATGAAAATTTGATGTTCAAAATACCTTCTTTAAGTTTGACTAAACACTTAAGGGCATCCTAGTCTCTAAATTGCTTATAGACAACAGAGTAGCCATCAACACGATTCCATACTGAATGTTAAAGAAATTTGCAAAGTTAGACATAGATATAATTCCAACAGAGATAGTGCTAACCAGTTTCAATGGGTGAAAATCTCTGCCAAGGGAGTTATTGGTGAAGAACTAATCAAAGAAGTGTAAAGCAAGGAGAAACACAAAATGCTTTGGCCGAAATCATGGGCTTCAAAACCACATTAATGGTTTATGAAAATGAATTCAAAGAAAAGATAAAAAGAGAAGAAGCACTTGTATTACTGAAAAGCAAGATGACTGTAATTAGCATAGAGCACAATTTGCAAAGTGAAGTCAACAAGGTGGATTGCTTAAAGGAAAGGACCCCTACAAACTTGGGGGCAATTTTATGAATATTTAATAGACAGATTGGTCGTCCAAGGAGATTAGTTGGGCGAAGGAAAGGCAATATATGGTGAATGCAATTATTCAATTATTGAAAGTTGTTTCCTAGTTCTTTATTTTCTATATTAAAGGCTAAACTTTTGCATGAAGTAATGTACTCATTTCCATAAATTTCAATCTGAGAAAAATTACAGAATAATCTAGGCAATGAACAATATGCAAGAGCTATGGTCCAAAACTTGTTGGAATTGAACGAATTACAGTTAGACGTCCTAGATCGAATACAGGTTCAGAAGCAAAAAATTGCTAAGTCTTATAACAAGAAAGTAATAGCCAAGTCTTTTACTGTAGGTAAATTAGTTTGGAAAACAATTCTCCCCTTACATTGCAAAGATCTGAAATATGGGAAGTGGTCACGCAACTGGGAAGGTTCATATAGGGTTAAAAGTGTATTACTTAACAAAGCATGTCATTTGGAAGACTCAGATGAAATGAAACATGTAAGAGCCATCAATGGAAAGTATTTGAAGAAATATGTTCCTTCTGTATGAGAAAGTGAACAAATACAAACTGATGTTGCATG
Source organism: Ligustrum vulgare (assembly GCA_963555705.1). NCBI lineage: Eukaryota > Viridiplantae > Streptophyta > Magnoliopsida > Lamiales > Oleaceae > Ligustrum > Ligustrum vulgare. Next base: position 26,341,083 of record OY743188.1, read on the forward strand.
TGAATGAAAGAACATGTAGTGTACATGATGGTCATCATCATCCTATCTTGTTTTATGAAAGGACGATATTGGTCTACCACCTTCTTTATGAATTTATTTGTGTGTGATCCATGAGCCTTAGATAGTTACAATCGCCAATGAAAAATCTCCTTTTGAAAGTGAACAGACAAGAGGAAAGTAGAACGAATAACGTTGAAACAAGAATTTTATTAATAAAATGATTCCTTACAATCAAATTAGGCACAAAGGTCCGACAAGCAATGGTAAGTGTATTTTATACACTTATTTCTATCCTAAAAGTAGGATTTTATGTGTTTTTTTTTAGAATGTTTGCTATTTATTTTGCTATTATTTGTTTTTATTTGACAAATAATCCCAAAGTCGAGAAAACAAAGGAACTGGAGCAAAATGAAGTCAACTGGATAATAAAACTACTGAAGTGTCCAAATAAAGAGTTGATGCAGTAAATCAAAGGGTTAATTGGAAGAAAAATAAAACAAGAAATCAAATTTGGAAGAAAATAGAAGTTCAAGGACCAAATTACAATCATTGGAAGTTGAAGGACCTTTTGTACAATAAAACCATGAGGACCAACTTGTAGCACACTGAAAGATGAAAATTGCATTGAAAGGTAAAACAGAACCGGTATCACTATAACCGTGCGATGTCATGGGCAAAGTCTGGTCCTGACTGCTGGGCTTTTTGCACGATTTTTAGCGGATTTGTCATATCTTTTGACCTAACTTTGAGCACGCCTATAAATACAAGACACAATGCACGTTTTTTGGGGTTCACAACCTGTCAAGGATCATCCTAAAGGTGTGTCGAATTCTCAAGGAACCAATTGGTGCATGATTGAAAATTCTTCTACAACATGGTGAAAAGGGTGATAAACACCAATTACTCTTGTTAAAATTTATCTTTTATCATGTTTCTAGGCTAGATTTTTATTGTTAGAATTGCCATGAAACGTTAACTTCTTGATTCCATGTTTTGACTTTATGTTTACATTATGCAATTTATGAGTTTGATACAATTAATTATATTTTTATTTTCATCTATGATTGTGGACGTATAATAAAACTAAACTATAAAATAAAAATGTAAATAACAAAATATTTTTGTTTTTGTCAACTTATTTACAATGAGCTTCGACAATCCATATTGACAATTCACTTTAAAAAAGAAATATGAAGAACACAAAATATTCTCATTCATCCGATGCTCGACTTTATTGTGCATGTGTGTGAACAACCAATAATCAAATGCAAACTAATGTAAAAACATACTTGACACTGTGTGGTGGATTATGCATAAATAAGCCCAAATCCCATGTAGTGAAACAATTCTTTTCTTTTGATTTTCCTTACAGCTCTCATGGATGATCACAACCTCACTACTTTTCTCTCATATCTTGAGGTTTTTGCTATTTTATGTGGTTTCTAATCATGTATATATTGCATTTTTCTACACAAGGCAGTTAGGATTTGATAAATATGTACAACAGACCAAAAGTAATCCATCCCCAATCTTACACTCCAGTGTTAGAAGTCTCAATCAACCAAGGTTATACCATGCATTTTATTCCATTTTTTTTCATTTTGGACGACTTTTTCTTTTCATGTCCATGTCATTTACCATATTTTTGCAATACTTTTCTTGCTTGCTTACTATATGATCCATGTTTTGAACTTTAGGTCAGTGACTCCCAAGCCACATGACTTTAGAGCACCAGGTTCGGAGAACCCCTTAGACTTAATTACCAGAGTCATAAAGGCGACAAAGAAAAGTTAAAGATGTTTTACTGTCTTATGTGTAAGTCCTCTCTCCTTTTTGCTTTCTAATTGACCCATGTAATGAGCTTTGGGCTAATAGCTCCTAATAAAATTGAATTTAGGGTACCAGGTTTGAAAGACCCTTAAATCTTACTTGTTCGCCGAAAAGGCTCCGAAGAAAGGAATAAGACTATTGACATTTTTTTGTTTTTATGCTATTTCAGGTTTATACCGGATGATTAAAAGCCCCTCAACCAAAGATGCAAAATCGAGAACTTTCAGACCCTCAATCCATCAATGCCTACTTATATTAACATTTCCACCCCCAAACTACTCCTTACATTTCAAGTCGGGATCTAAATTCTTATGGTTTGAAATTTTTCAGTCAATTCTATGTTCAAATTGCATATGTTTACCCCATATGTATCAAGCATTCCCCTACAAAAGTTATTATTTGACAATGGCTACGTGAACTCAAGTTTCAATAAAGTCTCACATGAATGAATGTTCAGAAAAATTCAAGTTCACATGCTGTTCAATTTCCTAACTAAAGCATGAAAGTCAATCCAAATCATGTCATAAGTAATAAATAAATCAACTAAAAATTTCGAAATTTTCAAACTTTTATGAATTTTCTACCCCAAAATCGAATGAATGTGTAAATAAAAGTACATGAATGAGATTCCCTCTCCCAACCTAGAAATGTACATTATCTTCAATGTATTTCAAAGTAACTAAATCAAATAAACACAAAATCACAAAGAGGGGTTAGGTACTTCCCGCGTTTGGAGTGACGGTGTTCCCATTTTGAAGCTTGGAATTAATGTTTTTTGGATGATTCGAATTAATGTTTTTTGGATGATTCGACTCGTTTCTAGCTTTCCATATTTGGTGCAAGGTGGTTTCATGTTGTGTTCCATGTAAAAGAGATGTTGTGTTCCATGTAAAAGAGAGATAAACAACATTAGAATGCATAAATATTGCATAAGAACTGAAACAAATCATCTAAACACCCCAAACCAGAACTTAGAAAAATTTTGAAAATTTTGAAAAATGGACGACCACTGATTTTTATCCCTTGACATCGCCTCGAAAAAATGAAAATTTCCTAGACATGCCGAGGGCATATGAAAGCATATAACTTGGTATACAACATATCAAAAATTCAGCACATTTGGAGTTCATTTGGGTCATGAAAGGATGTGATGAAGTAGGTACAATGAAGCTCAAATCAGGTGTTGTGGTACAATGGTGCATCCAGTGACCTTGCAATGATGTTCATGTTAAGTTCTATACCTTAAATCGGTGTAAACAATGAATGAATGATATACAAATGATGTATAACATGTGATAAAGGTGATCATCCAAAAAGAATTGTAAAAACTCATTGTAGCATTTTATCGAGCACCTGGCATGCATATGAAGAAACCAAAGAATTTCATAGATTTGGAGATTTGAATTGAGCAAAAAAATTTCACCTACAAACTCACAGTTCAATTGTACCGACTAAATATTTTTTTTTAAAATAATATAAAATCATTTTTCTCAAAAATGTGTCACTAAGTTTTATTCCAATTTTTTTAAAAATAAGCGTGCTCGTCTAGCCATTGTAAAACAAATTTAAATCCATTAAAAAAAAATCGAGTCCAAACTCAAATAGTTTAAAGTATCAAATTCCTTATCATTTTAAATCATAATTTTAATAATTTTGAGTCCAATTTATTTAAGTCCAAATTTTGTTATTTTAGGCCAAAAGTTATGTTAGTCCAAATCTTGATTGTTTTAAGTCCAATTCATGTAAGTCCAATTAGAAAATTCTTGCAGCGCAAATTCTTGGCCCACTTACCACCTAGAAAATTGTGCCCTAAACTTACTGTTCATATACCCCCTCAATCATCTCTCCTAACAACTCACCCAGCCAAGCAATATTCTGGGTAACACTCTTCTTCCACTTCCACAATCGATTTTTGCTGGCAATCTGAAGTTCAAAGTTCACCAACGACACCACTTTCGACCAAGCAACCTCCACCACCTTAACCCCACAATCTTAACACCCCTGCAGAAACAACATCATCACAACCAAAACCAACCTCGAACCCCCATTGTCGACAGCAAATCTCAAGAACACACCAACTAATCACCGCACATACACATACAGACAGCACCTTTATTGTAACACCCCAAGTTCAAAATCTTAAACGTAGGCGTGTTAACTTTTCCTTGCTTAAATACGGGAAAAAAATCATTCAAAACCACAACATTTTCATGTTCTATTATAAAATTTTATAAAAATTTCGAAAGAATCTCCTCTATAAATTGGACATAACCAACCTGTAGAGGGACATCATAATCATTTTAAAACACAAAACTCGACTCAAATAACATCCAACATTCAACATTCAACCACAATTCTACATCAAACTCCCACATCACCACACTATTCCAAATTCAATCCCAAACTCCTCAACACAACATTTTATATCAATAAGCTTCAATTAAGTTAAATAAGTGATAATATAACCAATACAAAAATTCCATAACTCATTTAAACTAATTTCAACCAAAACAATTATCAATAATAAATGAATTAAGAAATAATTAATGAGTATGCCACCAAATGCTCTCCTCGTCTCATCTAGCTTTCATCACCTGAAATATAGGGGAAGGATTGGGGTGAGCTAAAGCTCAGTAAGCAAACTTCGTGCAAATGATGCATGCTTATGACTTGATATGCTTAAAACAATATGAAATATGTATCCCCATTTACTTTACTTCTCGAAAATTTTCAAATTTTCACTTAAACATTTCAAGACTTTTACTTCATTTCCAGCGTGAGATCACTTGATATATCTTCTAGTCAATCGGAGAGTAGTGGGAAATTCTTATCTGGTACCAGGTTAACATTCAAATTCCACCGCAAATTGGTTTAACATTCACTTTCCGACCGCATAGCATTTTAACATTCACTTTCCCACCGCATAGCGGTTTAACAGTTCACCGCAAAGCGGTTGAACATTCCGTCGCAAAGCGACTTAATTCGGGTACACCGGTCTCCCGCGCCCCATTTCCCACTCACTTCTTTCATGACCTAAAAGTACACCCATTCTTTCTTTAAAAATTTGGGATACATAACTTTTGACAAAATTTGCACCCTGACACATTCCTTTTATTTAAAAATATTTGACTTCCAAATTTCGATGTCAATGCATGCTTGATGATGCAATGACATGATAACGTGCATGCTTGAACATTTCCTTGAATGCACATACTTGCATATGGTAAACTAAAAGCATTAAAATTTGATAATTAACACAAATGTCAATCAAGCACATTAATTCCATATTAAACATTCAACTTTGATAAAAAATAGGGGAAGTTTACTTACCTGACGCCCTTAGTATTTACCGTTATGTGGCTTTGCAAGTGGAGGAGCCTCGACTGCCCGTGACGTCAATGTACCAAAATCCTAGTTGTATCCATTCATTTAATAAAATATACTTTTAGTTCAAAAAACACATTTAAAACTCCTAAATGAGGTTGAGACTCTCAGGTGATTTACAATTCAAACTAAATGGAATCTTAAGCTATGTCAAATACAGACCATACTACATTCAGAATAAGAGATTAACTTCAATGGAAAAAATTGTAATCTAACTTATCAAATTACAAAAAGGTCAAAGTTATGGAATATTCATCAAAACTTAAATTTCATAAAGACAATTCCAATTAGCATTCTAACTATTCACAAATTTGAAAATAACCATTTATTCAAACTTTACCTGAGCAGTTAGTTAACTGCAAGTTTCATAAATTTCATAAGTCTGAAAATAGCAACTCTAAATAAAAATATACACTAAAATTAAATTAAAACCACCTCATTACATGAAATCCTAAATTTGAAAATTTCAATTTAAAACAACATTAAACCAACAAAGAATCCATTAAACAACTTCGTCATTTAAAAATCTGAAATTTCTCAAAATGGTCGTCCACTAAACTAATTAATCTATAATTAATCATCTAAGACTAAAGCTTCAAACTAATTTTCCAAGATTCAAAATCTGCCATAAATATATGTGTGTGCGTGCGCGCGCGCGCGCGCGCGTGTGTGTATAGCACCAATTTCCTAGATTTAAAAATTCTGGGATTTATCTTGAGAAATTAAAATTCTAACATTTAAATACACACAACGCATACATAAATATACATTACCCACATCTCAAATTTCACCTTTACAGATTAACAATTAAGTTCAAACAGTAAGCTAACACAATTCAAATCATACATTCTTAAAAACTTCAAATATGAAATATATAAATATGTATAAATATATACATACACGGTCTACACATTAACATTTCCATATATTTACAAAACCATGTGTAACCTTGCGTGTGTATTGTGAGTTTTGCGTGCCGGGGTGAGAGAGGAGTTACCGCGGTGGTGGTTGCCTGTGTAGTGGTTGGCGCCGGAAGGGAAGAGACCGAGAGGGTGAGGGCGAAGCTGAGAGAGAGAGAGAGAGAGAGAGTAGAGGCGTTGAAAGAGAGAGAGAGAGTGTCAGGTGTGAGGATGACTAGGTTAGATTTAAGTATAATCTTTTGGAATTTGCAAATTGGTCCCTTGTTTTCCCTAAGTTTCGCAATTATGTAAACATCTTTCAATTAATTACAAAATACCCTACAATTTATCCCTTATAATAACTTGATAAAAATATAAATTGGAAAACTTGACAAGTAACATAAACAATTAGACATATCATTTCACAGAAATTTATAAACTTTTTAGTTGGCACATTGATCGAGACGGCTTCCAAGTCCTTCCACTGCAAAATAATTCAAATCGTTGACATAAAAATTAATCAAATTTAAAATTTATAATAACATTAACATAAATATCACGTGAAATTTAAAGATACAAGTAAAAATGAAAAGCGGTATTACATTCATGCACACCCAAAGCCCCTGCCCATTCGAACCGTGAACAAAATCAACACCACAACCACCGTCTGTAACCCCCACACAGACGACCAGCCACCATCGAACCACTACCAACCGCCACAACCCTCCTCCAAAATTTCCCCAAAATAAATAAATAAATACACTTTACCCAATAACTTACCTCAACTCCGACCCATTTTTTGGTCAGATCGTCACCGGAGAAACCACCTAAATTCGAACACAAGACAACTCCAAATCTCTAGTTTTCCCTGCACAAGTTATCCAACCCATCTTCTTTTCACACCCGCACCCATGCCATTGCCACCATGATACGACGGCGCCACCACCGGAGTGGGAGGCAGCAGCAGCCAAAATCGGAGGAGAGGGTCCCTCCCGTAGCCCTCTCTGACACTCCGACGGCGCCACCGCTGGAGTGGGAGCTAGCAGCAGCCAAATTCGGAGGAGAGGGTCCCTCCTGTCATCCTCTCTGCCATCTACTCTCTCTCTCTCTCTCTCTCTCTATTCCGATTTTAGAGAGAGAGAAATCAGATGTCTTTGTTATATTTTGTTTAAGTTTTGAAAAATGCTTTGAAACCCCAAAATTTGGAAGTATATTCATTTCAGACTTTACAGCTTTAAAAATGTTTTAAATTCGGTTCCTAAGTTTTGATTGCTTAACAAATCAGCCTCTGGAGTTCTTGTTCCCCCAAAGCCAGCCCACTAATTTTGAAAAGTTTATTTCAGTCCTAAAACTTTTCAAATTTTAGTTTTAATAAATTTCCAATTAAGTCCTTAAATTTTACTTTATCATTTTAAAACTTTAAAATTTCCAATTACTAACTCAAGGCTTATTTCCTATTTTGGCTAGACGAAATGTACGGACGATTAAGAGATTGAGGTTACTTCCTGTTCCACTTTTTACGTGACTCGAGATAAATTGAGGTAGACTCGCCCCGACTAGTTAGTTTATATTATAATTGCATGAGTTATGTAGATTTACGTGATTTATATGATTAAGTGCATGAGACAAGACAAGAATATCTCTTATGAGATAAGAAGAGAAACTTATGTTATACATGTCATAACTTATATGCTTTATTTGCGTAAGACAATAATATGTTCATATTGCACTAACTATGTGATGCCTATGATTAAGAAGAGAATGTCATTGTATTATTTGCATAATTACGTGTTCAATTATCTTGTAAATTAATTATTGACGATGAGTCTACTGAATATTTCTTTTGAAATGCTCACTCCATTATTTTAACAACATTTGCAGAGTTCGAACACTGTGGTGAATGAGGGGCAGTGATGGCAAACTTTAATTTTAAGTTATTTTGAAAGTCATATTTATTGAACCTTGTTAATTCAACTTGTTGAGATTTGGAATTTTATGGAATGTTTTCAAGTAAATTTATTTAAATTTGAGTAACCATTGCTAATTTCCAAATAAATGTGATGTTTAAAATTTAGTTTGTTTCCACAAGATTTTGTTAAATAGTTATTCTTAAAGGAAGATGTGGCGTCCCGAGTTTTATGAAACTCGGAGAGCTACAGCGTGGTATCAGAGCAAGGTCTACGTTTCGGTAGACTTGTAAAAATTTTCTAAGAGATTTTTTTTTAAAATAATAAATAATGTTTTGACGACTTTTGTCACTGTCATAATTCTTCCGCCGACTCCGAAAGTAAAGATGTTTAGCATGTTTATTTTATTTATTTCGGATACTTGAGAAATAAAGTATTTTGAGATTTCGACAAGAAAGAATGAGAAGACGAGAAAAAATTAGTATCCGAATGATTAGAAAGAAAGAAATGAGTTTTGGAGCATAATGAGAATTAGTACAACTTATATGATGTTTTTAAAAATACTTTTGTCCTCAAATTTAAATGAGTAACACTATAGAACCCTAATTGGACTTTGCATAAGTGTACTTTTGACATGACAACTTCTACAAGGAGACAAACGAAATTAGATCAAGTGTTCTTAAGATACTTATCGTTAAATAGGGGACACTACAAAGAAATGCCCGGACACGTACTTTACCATTGCACCGCCCGGGATGATGCAATATTTAGTAGCTAGGACAACTGATGTTCAATCAATTGGCCATTTTTATCAACCTTCCCATATGATGAGTGAGAACAAGTTTTATGACAACATAAAGAGACATCTAGGAGTTGATTATATGATATGTTTTGTAGCGATCGAGAATTTTTACGCAATTTAATAATTATTTCAAATTTTCGAAATTCGTGCCGCTGCGATCTCACCCATTTTTAAGTTAACGTCGCGACGCGTTCGTCTAGCCAAGTTGAGAAATATCGAGTTAAATTCAATTTTAAATTAAATTCCGAATTTCCAAGATTTTATTATTTTATTTATTTATTTAAATTATTATTTTCAAAATCATTCTAAATCCCAATTTATGTCAAGCTCATTTCAACAGATCCTTTTCCGACCCAGTTAATTCACGCATATCATTTTTCTCGAACTACGTGCATCGCTTGTCAAGATTTCACACCACCAACTCCCACCTATCACATCAATCCCATACCATACTCTCACATTTCCCAACCCCTCTTTATACATCACCACACCCCACAACCATGATCCACCAAACCCAAGCATCACCTCCAACTCAGTACCACTACACTGGAATCACCCAAACCTCAAACAAATGCAGCAGCCACCTCCATCTCCACTGAACCACCCATCACCACCGCCACCTTCTTCTTTGTCATCATCATCATCATCATCACCACCTCCATCTCCAGCCGCCAACCTCCACAGTCACGGCCACCATCCACCACCAAGCTGCCAACCTAGCAGCCATCAAACAACCACTCCACCACCTCCAACAAACCGCCCCAACACCACCATCCCCACAATAGTCAAACCACCACCACCACCAAAATCGGCGAACCACTAACCACCGCACAAACCCATCATCATCATCGCTGCCCAAACCAAAAATCAAACCTAAAAAACCCAAGAGGAGAACCCATAACCCAGAAATCCTTTTTCTTACCTCAATCGTCGTTTTCTTCGCCGGAAAACTCACCTCCTAAGCCTGGTTTAGCCTCGGTTTTCGCACCCATCTCGCACCAAACTCCTTCAAACCGGAAACCCCTCTGAAACCGGCTCTTGCCGCCACCTTCGCCGTCGTCTCGCCGGCACACCGCCGGCTGCAGCACTGATTTTTCAACCGTTGGTCGTTGCGTCCTCCCCTCCCCTCACTCTTCGATTGTGATCTTAAAGGGAAAGAAGAGAAATGATATTTTTATTTTAATATTTTGATTTTTGAAAATTACACTTTAGTACCCAAGCATTTATAAGTTATCTATTTCAGTCCCTCAAGTTTTAAATTAATCTAAAACTGTCCCTACAGTTTAAATATTTTAAATATTACTTTAAGTTTCAAAAGTTATAATTTTAGTCTCAAGATTTATGAACTGTTTAATTCAGTCCCTGCAGATTTGATTCATTTGATTTTAAGCCCCAAGTTTTAAAATGATTTTAATTAGCCCTTCGTTTTTAAAATCTATTATTTTCAGCCCTATAATTTAATATTTCGTTTGGAGTTTCAACAAAACTTTTGAAAAGTATTCATTTTAGTCCCTCAACTTTGAAAAGTATTCATTTTAGTCCCTCAACTTTCAAATTATTCATTTTAGTCCGTCAACTTTCAAAGTATTCATTTTAGTCCCCCAACTTTCAAAATCAGCGATTTCAGTCCCTAAATTGTAATTTATCATTTTAACTATAAATTTCAAAAGACTAAATCGACTTAATCTTCTAATTGGCTAGACGAAGCCTACGAAGAATTAAAAATTGAAGTCGTTTCCCGCTCAACTTTGCACTCGTCAAGTTTAAGGTAGACTCGCCCCTATTAATTGATTTAAATTATGATTGCATGTGAATGTGTATGTTATGTGACTTATGTGAAAGTCATTTTTATGAAAAGAGACGAGAATGTATTTCTTCGAAAATAATTATGTTGTTATGCTTGTCATAACCTACTTGCTTAAATGCATGAGAAAGAAATAAGAGAATATCTTGCAAGATAAATGATGATGTTATGCATAACATACGTGCCTTAAGTGCACGAGACGAGACTACCCACACCCTATGATTTTAAAGAGCCTATGATTTTCAAAGAGAAGCCCCGTGCTTTAATGCACAAGAAGAGACTACCCACACCCTATGTTTCTAAAGAGCCTGCATTTATGTGTTCAATTATATTGTAGATTAATTAATGGGCGATGAGTCTACTGAGTATTTCTATGAAATGCTCATGTCTACTTTAACAACATTTGCAGATTTCGGAGAGGTTGGCAAGTGATGGATGATTGTGGCAATAGACGTTAAATGGTTGAAAACCTTATTTTAATGATTTCCGTATTTCCAAACATTGGATAATTTTGAGAATTTCAGTTATTTGAGGAATAATGACATTGTCAATTGCTTTACAATATTAATGGCTCGATTTATTATTTCGAATTATTTCATAAATGTTTTCAATTTTATCGACCATTACAGTTTATTTAATATTGCCAAAAATGAATTTCAGTTATTTCTTCCGCACAAATATTATTTGAAAAGTTAGATCAGACAACGACGTGGTGAACTGGGTATTTAGAACTCGGGGCGCTACAGCTTGGTATCAGAGCCAGTCTGCATTTCTGTAGACTGGCAAATTTTCAAAAAGAAATTTCAAGAAACAATTTTCATTATTTAATTATTATTGATGAAGATTGCCACTGCCATCACTCGTCCCACCAACTCCGAGGTAAAAAAGTTTATGATGTTTAACGTTATTTCAGTATTTCGGATACTTATTTTAATGATTTATGAGAAAGAATGAAGAGAAAGAGAAAGAGATTGTATCCGAATAAGAAAGAAAGAAAGAAATGAGTTTTGGAGTAAAACGAGAAATCGTATCCAAATCAGAAAAGAAAAAGAACGAGTGTTGAGCATAATGGGAATAATATGACTTAAGAATGATTTTATAATAAATTTTGTCCTAGAACTTAGAAATGATGAACCCTAGCTGGACTTTGCATAATTGATTTTAGACATGGCACCATTTACGAGAAGTCAACAGAAAGGATTAGACAATATTTTCGGAATATATGTCATTTTGACCAACACCTCATGTTAAGATATATAACCACACTATTGACTATTGTGCCGCGTTATGAGGCCATGGCTAGTAGTTTTAGAGCAACTGTTGCGAGATTCATTAGTCACTTATTGTCAACACTTTCAGTAAATCAACGAGAAATAGCAAGCCAGTTTTATGAGATTGTGATGAGATGATGAAAGTGTAAGTAATATGATTTTATTGAGACTTTTATGAGAAGAATTATGAAATTTGAGATTTACAGTTTTGATTCTTAAATATTGGGAATTAAGGACTTGATATTGTGTTTGAGTAAGTGGATTATTCCTCTATTTTGAGAGAAATTTATAATGTTGCTTAGTCTTGTAACTAAGAAATTTTGAGACTATGAGTCGTGGCATATATTTACAAGTATGACTAATGAGTGGTCATTTGAGCCAATTAATGTATTGAAGGAAGTGATATTGTGATATTGGAAATTATGATTTGAAATTGTTATGTTGATGAATGATGAATTAATTTTCTGGGATATTTTGATGGAATTGAAGTTTTTTGGAATTGTTGTCAATAATTAAATCGTTGTGGTCAGACGAGGAGTATAACTACAAGTTGTTATTGTTGGTTATGAAATATACCTACAGATTGGATAAGTCCAAATTACAAGGGAGACTTTACAAGGGAGACTCTGCCCAGAATTTTATCATTTTGAGTTAAGAGCATGATATGGTAAAACAACCCCCTAAGGGAATTGAGGATTGACTTGCAAGTTCCTTTACATCCCAAGCAAGATTTAGTAAATGATAAAAAGGGATAATGACTCTTGAGATATTTTTTGGTTTCTTCAAAGTATAATCATTTTTGTAATGGATATAGTTCTATTAAGATATTCTCCTTGTTTCACAATTTCAAAAAAACAAGATGATGTATACAAATACTGAGATATCAAGGTATACGTGGAGTTATGTGATGAATTGATGCATACATTGGGAAATGTCAAGTTATATTTTGAAAGATAGTGAAGACAAATATTAGGGCGTGATTGGGAAGAATCTTAATTATTCTTGAAAATGAATTGATTATTAGTTGGAGATGATCACTTGTATTGGAGAATATTATAAATGATGAGGATATGTGATAATACTATTGATTTATTTTGGAAGTTGATTGGTTGATGATGTCTAAGATTTGGTTATTTGGATAAAGTCAGTTGTTATGAATGGGAGATATTGGAAATATTTTATAGCGAGATGCCTTAAAGGAGTAGATATTTATTATAGTGAGAAATTGGGGACATGTGATTGAATGTTTGAGATTATGTGAGATTATGATGATTGTCATAAGGTCATTGGTATATAAAAGGTACAATAGATGATTATAAGGAATAATTCGATGATGAGAACTGAAGGTGATGATGTATTGATATTATGAAATAAGTTGACTTTTCATGAATAAGTTATGTTATATTTGGTTCTAAGTGGAATTCGAAGAAAGATGAGTCTTAGTCATGGAAATGAATCAGGGTTTCCTCGTAATGTGAATGATTCACCGATGTACATTAAGTTTTCATTTATGATATTAGAAGATCACGAGAGAAATTTTTTGATGAAATTGATGAAATTTTTTTTTATCAGGTCCTAGATTTGTACAAGTATTGCAGAAGTAATGCATCTGACCGGAGGAAGGTTTACGATGAGATCATACCTTGAAATTTTGGAAATTTTTACTGATGGTATCTTAGTTCGAAAATAAGAAATGAAATTTTATGTATTTGTCCTTGTGGATATAATTTGTGGAAAATGGGGATCAGACTTCACAGTGATGACTTATTATGGAATAGTGTGCAGAAAGAGTGACATGTGACAGAATTCAAGATTTATTGAGTTTGGGAGATTGATACATAATCTTAGTGAGCATATTGACATATAAGGTTCATGTGATGGATGTGATGGTTATTATATTGTAATATTAGAGAGAGATTGATAGGATTTAATTGAGGTCATATGATACGATGATAAGTGACCTGTTACACTATTTCTACAAGAAATGGTGACTAGACGGTTAATGGATGTTATGATTATCCCGTGAATGAATTATGTGAATATATTGAGTCAATTGATCTTATTTTGATGGTTTATTGAATTATGGTGAAATATTACCTATGATTGGGAATCTTCATTTTGAGTCATAAGATATATGGATTTATTTAAAATTTTTGTGATGCAGTTTCGATTACTTATTATCGGTTGTACTTTTGATGTGAGTAAATTATTTTATTACAATAATGGAAAACCTGAGATGATCAGTTGTGTGACTTTTGCTTATAATGGAATTGTATCTTTGGGTTAAGTAAACTTGATGAGAAATCTTATATGGTTCGCAGAAGTCTTATTCAATGGTGATAGACTTAATCAAAGTATTGTTCAAAATGTGACACGAATTGAAGTTTTGGGAGAACAGGGAAAATTGTATCTTGAACTTCAGATTGGGAAGTTAGTAAGTGATGAGAATCATGGCGGGCTTGACGGAAAGAACTACAAATCAAGCCAAACAAAACTTCCAGCATATTTGAAGAGCTTCACAGATCAAGCATTGCGAGAGTGAACAAGGTTCGAGGCTAAACCAAGTGAGCAAGCCAAGAGACAAGCCGAGAATCGAGTTGGAAACCAAGAAAATCAAAAATTATGCAGAAGCAAAGTTACGGCCGTAACCAAATATTCTCACGGCCATAAGTCACTCTCGGATCAAAATGAAGAATTTCAGGTTTTCAAAGTTACGGCCGTAAGTTTATGGTCACGGCCGTAATCCTTAAGAAGAAGCACAGTTACGGCCGTAAATGATGCTGTCACGACCGTAATTCCAAATTAATGCAAATCATGTGGATTTTTATTTACTTAATTATAGGATTAGATTTACTTTGTTTTTATTATTGTTTCCAATTAAATTAGGAGTCTATTTTGATAGATTTTATCTATTCCCTAATTAGATTAGATTTTATTTAGTTTCCTAAGTAGACTAGGATCTTTATTCTGGTTGCCTATATAAAGGCCTCTTCATTGTAATACAAAACGGACTTTGATTATTGAATAAAATTATTGAGTGTTTTTACTCTCTAAAGGTGAGGATTCCCTTTAATTCGAACTTATCAAATATTGTGTAATATTTGTGGTGTTCAACAAATTGAACTTATCAAGGATCTGGACATTCCTTGTGGCGTTCAAACCATTACGGTTCTTGTTTCCGCATCGTAACGGGTCTCGGGTTTAATACGCCCCTGGTTCTTGCGTCGTGAGGCTCGGGTCGTAGTGTTACCGTCCGTTCCAACCTGAATTCGGAACTTTCCCGGCGTTAATTCCGCGTGTTCGTCGTGACCCCCTCCCGAGATCACATCAGTGAGGTTTCTTAGATTTGAGAATATCATATTTGATCCTTACGATGCTGCTTTAAGTTAGTACCTTAGTCCTCAGCTAGAATGAGTATGTGATATCAAGTACTTGATGCATGATTTAAAAAAATTTGGACTAAAGGATTTAAGTTTGAATTTCTTCAATTTTGAAAAGGAAATTTCTGTCGAGTTTAGAAATGATTTCGTTTGTAAATTTCTTCAGAAGGATACTGCCAAGTTTGGGTTTGTACTCAATATTTTGGAAGTGATATCGCGTTTCTATATTCTGGATAATAAGGTTTTATTCTTGATCAATCTTCTTGGTTTCTAGTTTAAGCATTTGAATAATTGATATTTATATCGTGGATTCGATATCAGTATAGATCCTTGAAAGGTTTGTAATAGAAGGCCAACGAATGAGTTTATAAGTTGGATAATGCCGGATGATTGATTGAGTTCTACTCAATAGCTATCAAGCGTATTTTCGATAGCTTTGTATGAGGTACAGATATATATTAGAGAAGTTTTTCGATTTCATGGATTGCTAGTGTCTATTTTTTAGATAGAGATCCGAGAATTTCCCCTTGAGATTTAGAAGAGTTTACATGTGGAAATGGGTACTAAATTAAATTTTAGTACTGCCTACCATCCCCTGACAGTCGGGCAGTCCGAACGCCCTATTCAGACGCTAGAAGATATGATTAGAGCCTGTGTGCTAGACTTGAGTAGTAGTTGGGAGAATCATATACCATTGGTGGAATGTGCCTACAATAACAGTTTGTGGGTTACCGTTGACCATATGAAGTACTGTATGGGTGAAGATGTCGATCGCCAATCTTTTGGGATGAAGTTCGCGAGAGGAAATCTTTGGGTTCAGAATTAGTTGAGAAAACAGTATAGGCTAGCGAGAAGATCAGATTACGAATTAAGGCTGCCCAAGACAGACAGAAAAGTTATGCCGGTCAAAGAAAGACTTAATGTTTGAGATTAGAGGGAAAGTGTTCTTGAAAGTAGCTCCTATGAAGGGTACTTTTCATTTCGGCAAGAAAGAGAAATTAAGGCCTCGTTTCGTCTGACCATTTGAAATACTAGAGAGGTGGATAATGTGGCTTATTGTTGGCTTTGCCACCATAACTTGCAGCTGTTCACAATGTTTTTCATGTTTCTCTATTGAGAAAGTATGGTCATGATCATAGTCATGTGGTGAATTATCAGTCTCTTGCAGTTCAAAAAGATTTGACTTATGAAGAGGCACCTATGTGCATAGTAGAGAAGAAAAGTCCATGTCTTAAGAAACAAAGAGATTCCTTTAGTCAAAGTCCAGATTCCTTTAGTCAAAGTCCATGTCTTAAGAAACAAAGAAATTCCTTTAGTCAGTCCTAAAACTTTCAAATTTTAGTTTTTACAAATTTCCAATTAAGTCCTTAAATTTTACTTTATCATTTTAAAACTTTAAAATTTCAAATTACTAACTCAAGGCTTATTTCCTATTTTGGCTAGACGAAATGTACGGACGATTAAGAGATTGAGGTTACTTCCTGTCCACTTTTTACGTGACTCGAGATAAATTGAGGTAGTCGCCCCGACTAGTTAGTTTTTATTATAATTGCATGAGTTATGTATATATACGTGATTTATATGCTTAATTGCATGAGACAAGACAAGAATATCTCTTATGAGATAAGAAGAGAAACTTATGTTATACATGTCATAACTTATATGCTTTATTTGCGTAAGACAATAATATGTTCATATTGTACTAACTATGTGATGCCTATGAATAAGAAGAGAATGTCACTGTATATTTCTTTTGAAATGCTCACTCCATTATTTTAACAACATTTGCAGAGTTCAAAGACTGTGGTGAATGAGGGGCAGCGATGGCAAACTTTAATTTTAAGTTATTTTGAAAGTCATATTTATTGAACCTTGTTAATTCAACTTGTTGAGATTTGGAATTTTATGGAATGTTTTCAAGTAAATTTATTTAAATTTGAGTAACCATTGCTAATTTCCAAATAAATGTGATGTTTAAAATTTAGTTTGTTTCCACAATATTTTGTTAAATAGTTATTCTTAAAGGAAGACGTGGCGTCCCGAGTTTTATGATACTCGGAGAGCTACAGCGTGGTATCAGAGCAAGGTCTACGTTTCGGTAGACTTGTAAATATTTTCTAAGAGATTTTTTTTAAAATAATAAATAATGTTTTGACGACTTTTGTCACTGTCATCATTCTTTCCGCCGACTCTGAAGGTAAAGAAGTTTAGCATGTTTATTTTATTTATTTCGGATACTTGAGAAATAAAGTGTTTTGAGATTTCTACAAGAAAGAATGAGAAGACGAGAAAAAATTAGAAACTTAGTATCCGAAATGATCAGAAAGAAAGAAATGAGTTTTGGAGCATAATGAGAATTAGTACAACTTATATGATGTTTTTAAAAATACTTTTGTCCTCAAATTTAAATGAGTAACACTATAGAACCCTAATTGAAATTTGCATAAGTGTACTTTTGACATGACACCTTCTACAAGGAGACAAACGAAATTAGATCAAGTGTTCTTAAGATACTTATCGTTAAATAGGGGACACTACAAAGAAATGCCCGGACATGTACTTTACCATTGCACCGCCCGGGATGACGCAATATTTAGTAGCTAGGACAACTGATGTTCAATCAATTGGCCATTTTTATCAACCTTCCCATATGATGAGTGAGAACAAGTTTTATGACAACATAAAGAGACATCTAGGAGTTGATTGTATGATATGTTTTGTAGCGACCGAGAATTTTTACGTAATTTAATAATTATTTCAAATTTTCGAAATTCGTGCCACTGCGATCTCACCCATTTTTAAGTTAACGTCGCAACGCGTTCGTCTAGCCAAGTCGAGAAATATCGAGTTAAACTCAATTTTAAATTAAATTCCGAATTTCCAAGATTTTATTATTTTATTTATTTATTTAAATTATTATTTTCAAAATCATTCTAAATCCCAATTTATGTCAAGCTCATTTCAACAGATCCTTTTCCGACCCAGTTAATTCACGCGTATCATTTTTCTTGAACTACGTGCATCGCTTGTCAAGATTTCACACCACCAACTCCCACCTATCACATCAATCCCATACCATACTCTCACATTTCCCAACCCCTCTTTATACATCACCACACCCCACAACCATGATCCACCAAACCCAAGCATCACCTCCAACTCAGTACCACTACACTGGAATCACCCAAACCTCAAACAAATGCAGCAGCCACCTCTATCTCCACTGAACCACCCATCACCACCGCCACCTTCTTCTTTGTCAGCATCATCATCATCACCACCTCCATCTCCAGCCGCCAACCTCCACAGTCACGACCACCATCCACCACCAAGCTGCCAACCTAGCAGCCATCGAGCAACCACTCCACCACCTCCAACAAACCGCCCCAACACCACCATCCCCAGAATACCCAAACCACCACCACCACCACAACCAGCGAACCACTAACCACCGCACAAACCCATCATCATCATCGCTGCCCAAACCAAAAATCAAACCTAAAAAACCCAAGAGGAGAACCCATAACCCAGAAACCCTTTTTCTTACCTCAATCGCCGTTTTCTTCGCCGGAAAACTCAGCTCCTAAGCCTGGTTTAGCCTCGGTTTTCGCACCCATCTCGCACCAAACTCCTTCAAACCGGAAACCCCTCTTAAACCACCGCTTGCCGCCACCCTCGCCGACGTCTCGCCGGCACACCGCCGGCTGCAGCACTGATTTTTCAACCGTTGGTCGTTGCATCCTCCCCTCCCCTCACTCTTCGATTCTGATCTTAAAGGGAAAGAAGAGAAATGATATTTTTATTTTAATATTTTGATTTTTAAAAATTACACTTTAGTACCCAAGCTTTTATAAGTTATCTATTTCAGTCCCTCAAGTTTTAAATTAATCTAAAACCGTCCCTACAGTTTAAATATTTTAAATATTACTTTAAGTTTCAAAAGTTATTATTTTAGTCTCAAGATTTATGAACTGTTTAATTCAGTCCCTGCCGATTTGATTCATTTGATTTTAAGCCCCAAGTTTTAAAATGACCATTTCAGACCATTTAGTTTTTAAATAATTTTAATTAGCCCTTCATTTTTAAAATCTATTATTTTCAGCCCTATAATTTAATATTTCGTTTGGAGTTTCAACAAAACTTTTGAAAAGTATTCATTTTAGTCCATCAACTTTGAAAAGTATTCATTTTAGTCCCTCAACTTTCAAATTATTCATTTTAGTCCCTCAACTTTCAAAGTATTCATTTTAGTCCTCCAACTTTCAAAATCAGCGATTTCAGTCCCTAAATAGTAATTTATCATTTTAACTATAAATTTCAAAAGACTAATTCGACTTAATCTTCTAATTGGCTAGACGAAGTGTACGTAGAATTAAAAAATTGAAGTCGTTTCCCGCTCAACTTTGCACTCGTCAAGTTTAAGGTAGACTCGACCCTATTAATTGATTTAAATTATGATTGCATGTGAATGTGTATGTTATGTGACTTATGTGAAAGTCATTTTTATGAAAAGAGACGAGAATGTATTTCTTCGGAAATAATTATGTTGTTATGCTTGTCATAACTTACTTGCTTAAATGCATGAGAAAGAAAGAAGAGAATATCTTGCAAGATAAATGATGATGTTATGCATAACATACGTGCCTTAAGTGCACCAGACGAGACTATCCACACCCTATGATTTTTAAGAGCCTACGATTTTCAAAGAGAAGCCCTGTGCTTTAATGCACAAGAAGAGACTACCCACACCCTATGTTTCTAAAGAGCCTGCATTTATGTGTTCAATTATATTGTAGATTAATTAATGGGCGATGAGTCTACTGAGTATTTCTATGAAATGCTCATGTCTATTTTAACAACATTTGCAGATTTCGGAGAGGATTGCAAGTGATGGATGATTGTGGTAATAGACGTTAAATGGTTGAAAACCTTATTTTAATGATTTCCGTATTTCCGAACATTGGATAATTTTGAGAATTTCAGTTATTTGAGGAATTATGACATTGTCAATTACTTTACAATATTAATGGCTCGATTTATTATTTCGAATTATTTCATAAATGTTTTCAATTTTATCAACCATTACAGTTTATTTAATGTTGCCAAAAATGAATTTCAGTTATTTCTTCCGCAAAAATATTATTTGAAAAGTTAGATCAGACGACGACGTGGTGAACCGGGTATTTAGAACTCGGGGCGCTACATGTTTGGTTTATAAATTTTTCATTGAGGAAAGTTTCCAACATATTTTGTTTCAATTTTAAAAGCGTATGGTAGGGCGCGCTAACAGAAATATAATGGATCAGGCCACCTCCGAGAAGGCCAACCCAGAACAGGGTGCCACGACCCAATCCACTATCATCAGGGACCTACTTCAAGTCGTGCAATATTTTAGACAGGCCCCGACATGTTCCTCAATACTGATTATCGAGCAATTCAGGAAGTATTTCCCCCCCACTTTTGATGGCGGGGATGGTCCATTAGCTGTGGAAGAATGGTTACAGATGACTGAGAAGATCTTCAAGCATATCTCTTGTCCTAAAGATAAGAAAGTTCCATGTGCAAAGTTTATATTGGTCGACAGGGCCGAGTTTTGGTGGGAGTTCGCATCGCGGACTAGGACTGAAGAACAAGAGACATATTTGACTTGGGATGAGTTTAAGGAGGAAATCAAAGACAAGTTTTTCCCCCAAACTCTTCTCGTTCACAAGGAGACCGAGTTTCTATGCTTGGTCCAAGCTGAGATGGACATCACTGATTATGAGAGAAAGTTTAAGGAACTGTCTCAATATGCTCCACACTTGGTGGAAATTGAAGCTAAGAAAGCACGTTGATTTGAGAGACTTTTGCATTCAGATATCAGGCAGGTGGTTAGCTTACACGAATTTCCCACCTACCGAGAAGTTGTGAAGAAAGCTCAGGCTATGGCATTTCCAGATGGAAAGATTGGCACCCAAGGTAATCAGAACAACCAGAGGCACCAGGATAAACGAAAATGGCATGGTTACATCCCACCATGTCCCAAATGTTAGAGGACGCATAAAGGAGAATTCCTCTTCGGGAAAAGAGTCTGTTACAGGTGTGGTCAGCTGGGCCACTTTGCACAAGATTGTCGTGCTACGCCTGCTCAGGGTTTCGACCAGAAGAAAAATGTAGACTAGAATAAAAAGGGGAAGGCCAAAATGACATGATCCGAGGTAGGAGATCAAAGGAGAAAACAAGCTACGGGCGATTCAATAACAATCTACAAGGAAAAGCAGGCAACTTTCGTGTTGGGCTCGAGTTGAGAATCAAAATGAATCAAGTTGCTTCAAAGGGATGAAGATTGTTGCATATGGACCAACCACGGGATCGCGTGGTGAAACAAAGGGAGGGATCGTGCCATCGCATCAAAATCGAGGCAGAAGATATAGAGCTCAACCACACGATCGCGACACTTACAACCAAGGGATCGCGCAGTTCACCTGAAGCCAGATTTTCTTGTTTTTAAATTTTATTTCTATTTTATTTATTTTTATTATTTTTGAGTTCTTTAGCGACTAGGGCTAGGGTTAGGCGCGTTTTGACAATATATTAACAAATTTCTATCATTTTAAAGAGAACTTTGATATTATTGAATGAAATTGGGATTTTTTCTCTTGTAAGGTGAGTTTTCCCTTAATTCTTAGAACTTATCAAAGATTAGATCTTTGTGGCGTTCACCCAACTAATTTATCAAGGAATTAGGCAATCCTTTTGGCGTTCACCAATTCCCGTTCTTTTCTCCGCATCGTCAATTTCTTGCCCCATGAGGTTTGGGTTGGAATCCTATCATCTATTTTTTATTGTTTCTTGTGTTCAATCTGATTTAGATCTTTCCTAGGTTATTGTTTTTGTTTATTTCGCGTTTTTCGTTGAGATTCCCGAATGGGATCATGTCAGTTTGTATCAGAGCTTGGATCTAATTCAAATTCTTGCCTTTTCTAGATTTTCTTGATTTCTTTGTGTTTTTCGTGCCAATATACTTTTTCAACTTTTGATCCATAAAAATCTTACAGAAAATTCAAAAGTGTTTTTCGAGTTCGCTTTTCTTCCAAATCCAATTCCCTTTTTTCAGCCATACTCGTAGTGAAATTTTCTAGTAGTTCAAAAAAAAGATGTCTTACAAGAAGGAATCCACATCATCATCTTGTGTAGGTGACAGAAAACAATTCAGGGGTGTGAATAGGAAGTTGAGCAGGGTAATGTTGAGGTTGCAGCAATGCAGGAACAATTTGAGAGGTTGATGGCTCAGATGGAGAAACGATGTGCAAAACTTGAACAACAACACTAGGATCAATCTCATAATGGTTCCCGAGTTAGGAGAGGTAATAGGCCTAAGGTTGGTATGGATGATGAGGGCATGGGTAGTGAAAGTGATAGTATATCTTCGGTGGTAAGTATGAGAAGGAGGGATAGAGGAGATATGTATGATAGGGAGCATCGTGATGCTAGGAAACATCGTGGAGGTAAGGATGTTGTAGATGATGACCTTGGGAAAATTAAATTCCAGGGTAGGAGTGATCCGGAGGCGTACTTGGATTAGGAAACAAGCCTTTTTGATTGTCATAATTATTCTGAAAAGAAAAGGTGAAATTAGTAGTGATTGTATTCACATATTATGCAAATATTTGGTGGGATCAACTGGTGACGGGTAGGAGGAGGAACCTTGAGGGGTCGGTGGAGACTTGGGGTGAATTAAAGACCATAATGAGGAAGCGGTTTGTGCCAACTCATTATTGTAGAGATATTTATCAGAGGCTGTAGGGTCTGACTCAGAGGTCAAGGAGTTTAGAGTATTATCATAAGGATATGGAGGTGGCGATCATTTGGTCCAATGTGGTGGAGGATCGGGAAGCTAGAATGGCTAGGTTTTTGAGTGAGTTGAATAGAGATATTGCCAACATCATTTAGCTACAACATTACATGGAACTAGAGGACATGGTGCGTATGGAAATGAAGGTGGAAAGGCAACAAAGGCGAAAGGGGGTAGCCTTTTCTCCGCATCGTCAATTTCTTGCATCGTGAGGTTTGGATTGGAATCCTATCATCTATTTTTATTGTTTCTTGTGTTCAATCTGATTTAGATCTTTCCTAGGTTATTTTTCGTGTTTATTCCGCATTTTTCATCGAGATTCCTGAGTGGGATCGCCTCACAGAGTATTTTCCATGGACACTGTCGAGGACTCCAACGTGATTGCAGGTATACCAGTTAATTTGATATTCATATATCTATCTTGCTTAGTTTTATATGCTGCGCATGACTCAAATTGACGATATTAACATGATAACAAACATATTATCTGTTTCTGGTATTCCCGTAAATGTCTTAATAGATTCAGGTGCTACTCATTCATTTATAGCTTGTGCATTCTTAACTAGACTATATTTGATGGGAGAAAAACTGGTAATGTACTTGAGGTGAGCTTACCAACAGGAGGAATTATTGACACATATAGGATAGTCAAGTCCGTACAGATAGATTTCGATGGGAGAGTGCTTGAAGCAGACCGGACTGGCTGAGGTCTAACCACGCCACAATCATGTGCCATGAGAAAGAAATCATATTTCAGAAGAATGGAGAAGAGGTATTCAGGTTTTAAAGGTCAAAGGTTAAGGTACTTCCTCGCCTTATCTCGGCTTTGAAAGGTGAAAAGCTACTTGCTAAAGGAAATTGTCAAGGTTATTTGGTTTACTTCCAAGGCAAGCCTTCTGAGGAAATCACATTGGAGTCAGTACCAGTTGTTTGTAACTTCAAGGATGTATTTCGGGATGACCTACCAAGCACCCTGCTTGATAGGTAAGTGGAGTTTGTCATTGACTTGGTGCCAGGAGCTGCACCTGTTTCTAAAGCCCCATATCGCATGGCACCAAAGGAATTGCAAGAATTGAAGGTTCAACTGGAAGAACTGCTAGAGAAGGTTTTTATTAGGCCAAGTGTATCTCCATGGGGAGCACCTATCCTATTTTTGAAGAAGAAGGATGGCATCATGACGATGTGAGAGAACTTCATAAGTTGATGATAAAGAATAAGTACCCCTTCCCAGGATTGAAGACTTGTTCAATCAACTGAAGGGAGCTGATATATTCTCAAGATGGATTAAAGGTTTGGTTACCACCAGTTGAAGATCAAGCTGACTAATATACCTAAGGCAGAATTCAGGACTCGATATGGACATTATGAATTCACTGTAATGCCATTCGGTCTCACGAACGCACCCACAGTATTTATGGACTTGATGGATCGAGTTTTCCATCAATATTTGGATAAGTTTGTCATTTTCTTCATCGATGACATTTTCGTCTGTTCCAGGGGTTCTGTGCAACATGAAAACATTTGAGGATTGTACTGGAGACGTTGAGAGCAGAATAGTTGTATACCAAATTCAAAAAATGTGAGTTTTGGCTTGAGAAGATTGGTTTTCTAGGTCATATTGTTACAATCAATGGCATCGAAGTCGATCCTTCTAAGGTCGAGATGGTAACTAATTGGACTACTCCAACAAATGCCGGTGATGTGAGAAGTTTTCTAGGTTTAGCAAGGTATTACCGCCGATTCATTGAGGGATTCTCCAAGATATCATGTCCCCTGACTCAATTGACCCGGAAGGGTGTTAAATGTCAGTGGATCGAACAGTGTGAGCAAATTTTTCAGGAACTGAAGAATAGATTGATTTCAACACCAATTTTGACAGTACGGGACCTGATGGTTTTGTGATTTACAGTGATGCTTCCAAACACAGTTTAGGATGTGTGTTAATGCAGAAAGGTAAAGTGATCGCCTATACTTCGAGACAATTGAAGCCATACGAGAAGAACTATTTGACACATGATCTAGAGCTAGAAGCTTGGTGCACGCACTTAAGATTTGGCGACATTATTTTTATGATAGTAAATGCGAGATTTACACCGACCACCAGAGCCTCAAGTTTTTATTTACCCAGAAGAAGCTGATCACGAGGTAGCGTCAATGGTTAGAATTGGTAAAAGATTATGACTGCATCATTCTTTACCACCCGGGTAAAGGAAATAAATTTGCAAATGCCTTGAGTAGGAAAGATGTTGGACATTTATCAGCTTTAGGAACAGTGCAGGATCAGTTAATACGGGATTTTTAGAACCTGAAGATTGAGTTGCAAGCTCCATAGATCCGAAGTTCTAGTAGATTGGTAAACTTGACCGTCAAACCAGATTTGAGAGGTCAAATTGTGATGGTTCAGGACGAGGATAATTATTTAGAGAAGATTAGAACTGAAGTTGGGATTGGTAAGTGAATAGGTTTCAAGATTTCCCTTGATCACGCTCTTATGTTCAAGATTCTCCTTTGTGTACCAAAAGATGATCAGATTATGAATGAAATTTTAAAGGAAGCCCATTCAACACCGTACACGGCTCACCTAGGAGGAACGAAGATGTATCGTGATTTGCGCACTACATTCTGGTGGAGGAATATGAAAGGATGTATTGCAAAGTTTTTCTCTCGATGCATGACCCGTCAGCAGGTCAAGGCTGAACATTAGAGACCGTTAGGTTTGTTGAACCCTTTGGACATACCAGAATGGAAATGGGAGAAAATTCCCATGGATTTTGTGATGGGTCTATCGAGAACAACAAAAGGACATGACACTATTTGTGATGAGAACCCGGGAGGGGGTCCTCGTCGTAGCTCGCGGAATAACGCTTGGAAAGTTCCGAATCCAGGTTGGAATGGACGATAACACTACAACCCGAGCCTCACGACGTAAGAACCATGGGTATATTAAACCCAAGACCCGTTACGATGCGGAAACAAGAACCGTAATGGTTTGAACGCCACAAAGGATGCCCACGCCTTTGATAAGTTCGATTTGTTGAACACCACAAATATCCCACAATATTTGATAAGTTCGAAGTTTGTTCAATTCCAGAACAATGTTGAGAAAACACTCAATATAATTTTTATTCATCAAAAGTATTCTGTTTTTTACATTGAATGGAAAAGCATATAAATAGGCAAAATAAACCCTAGTTGCTAACTGACTCTGAATAGAATTCTAATTAAACTAGAATACTAAATTAGGAAAATAACCTAAAAACCAAAAGGAAACAAAATAATTAAAAATCCTATAATTATGGAAATATAGTAAATTTCCGTCTGCATAATTGATTTGCCAATTTGAAGTCCCAAACGATGGAATTTGGCCCTAAAATCAATGGGCTCAAGGGCTTTAGCCCATGAGTCTTGCTATGTGACCTGTTTCTGCTCGAAAAACATATATTATCCATCCAATTCTGACATAGTTGACTGGATCTTGATTTCTCATTTTTGACGCCTTTTCCGGATCACATCATCCCCTCTTCCTTTAAGATGATTCGTCCCGAATCATAACATTGTTCTTAGCTTCTTTTTCGGATCACATCATCCCCTCTTCCTTTAAGATGATTCGTCCCGAATCATAAAGCTGTTCTTGGCTTGCTCACTTGGTTTAGCCTCGAACCTTCTTCGTATAAGCAATGTTTGATCTTTGACGTTCTCCGAACCTGCTTGACTTCTTGTTTTGGCTTGAATTATAGATTTTCCCGTCAAGCCCACCCTGATTCGTACCATTCCCTCCTTCCTTAGGATGATTCGTCCCGAATCATGGTGTTGTTCTTGAAAAATCAAACTGTACCTCCTGGATCAAACGAAAATTGTCGATTCCCTGACATGCATTCAATAAATGATGCTCCTCCAATTTGTAGACGATAAGGTATTGAAACACGAGGGGAACTGACCAAGGTTGATGCAAATCAAACTTCCATGCACAATAAACCTGCAAGAAAGATTTAACAAAAATGGGGAGGGAAATGTTAGCGTCTCCATGCACAAGGCATGGATCCTTGTATTCATGATGAATTATTCCCGATTCATTTTTCCCAACAACAAAATTCTGCTCTTCACCTCCTTCCTTCTTTGCAATTTCTTGCTCAACCTCTTCTATCTTTTTACTCCCAAACTCAACCAATTCTTCTAGCTCCACGTTCTCACGCACATCCTCCTCTTCCAAATTTTTGGACTCTACCACCTCTTCTAATTCTTCATCCCCAACTTCCAATTTTTCCTCATCAAATATTGGAGTTTGATCACCTAACTCCACCTTTTCATCTCCTACCACAAAATTCGGGGTCTCTTCAACCACTTCTAATTTTTTTTTCGCACACTCAACCTCCACTTCTAAATTTATGGATTCTACCACCTCTCCTAATTTCTCATGCTTTTGCTCATGGACCTCCTTATAAATAATTTTATTGACATGATTAGGCACCACCTCAACACTACACAAATTTTTATCTTCTAACTCTTTCCTCAAGTCTTCCTCCTTCTCAACAATCATTTCCAAAGGTTTTTCTTGTAATTTAACTACTTCCTCTCTTCCCCTTTCTCTCTCTTGCAACTCGGCTAACTTTTTCCTAGCCTCTCGTTCCTTCATCTCTTTATTTAACTGTATTAATTCCTTGGCCATCTCCATGAATTCATCCTTCATACTCCATTCATCATCTCCGAATTTTCTTTGCTCGTCTCTCCTTTCTCGCAATACTTTCTCTTCAAGTATTTCTTCCGGGGTTAATGGCATAAGCTTAATACTTTTCCCATCCTTCACAAATTTATATATATTCCTATGCTTATCGTAGACTGCTTTCCTCTTACACTTCCACGATCTACTTAACAAGATGTCACAAGATTCTAGAGGCACCACATCACACCAAAATTCATCGCTATATCTTCCAAGTGCCAATTTCACAATAACCCCATGGGTTACATTTACCTGCCCACACTCCTTTAACCACGTCAGCCTATAAGGATTGGGATGTGGTAGTAAAGGTAAGCCCAACTCCTCAACCATGGTGGTACTGGCCAGATCGCAATAATACTCCTTATCAATAATAATATTGCACACTTTACTGCCCACATGACACCTAGTCTGGAAGGTAGGATCGAACTCATAATTCATACCTTTATGTAGCTTTTAAAAATTTGAGAGACTCAAAATAAGAGGGTCCAGATATTGACAAATATCAAGAAGGAATTTAATGTTGACTCGAAAAAGAAACCAATATCAAGAATTTTAAAGAAATTCAAGAAAGTGGTTCTTGAATTTGACTCGAAAGGAAAGAATATCAAGAATATTGTAGAAATTCAAGAAAATGGTTCTTGAATTTTGACTAGAAAGGAAGGAATATCAAGAATTTTAACTTGACTTGCAAGGCAAGGAATTATCAAGAATTTAAGGAAATTCAAGAAAGTGGTTCTTGAATTTCGGAGTGACTTTTTTTTTTTTTTTTTTTTTTGAATTATGATGAATTTCCGGAATTAATAAAAAAAAAAAATTTTTTTTTTTTTTTTTTAAATAAAATCCGAAATTTCGACACGAACGCAACAAAACAAACGGGACAGGATTTGGAAAACAATCGAATAAGAAAAACACTTTTGATTTTTTTAGGACGACTCTTATGGATCAAACTGAAAAAAAATTTACTGGTAAGAAGAACAAGAAAAATTGAAAACAAAGACTCAAATAACAAAAATAGGATATGGATGATTTTTATGGGACTCGATGATAAACATAAAAATCAAACTGGATAGAAAAAACAAAAGAACCTGAATCAAGAGTCCAGCTCTGATACCATATGATGAGAACCCGGGAGGGGGTCCTCGTCGTAGCTCGCGGAATAACGCTTGGAAAGTTCCGAATCCAGGTTGGAACGGACGATAACACTACAACCCGAGCCTCACGACGTAAGAACCATGGGTATATTAAACCCAAGACCCGTTACGATGCGGAAACAAGAACCGTAATGGTTTGAACGCCACAAAGGATGCCCACGCCTTTGATAAGTTCGATTTGTTGAACACCACAAATATCCCACAATATTTGATAAGTTCGAAGTTTGTTCAATTCCAGAACAATGTTGAGAAAACACTCAATATAATTTTTATTCATCAAAAGTATTCTGTTTTTTACATTGAATGGAAAAGCATATAAATAGGCAAAATAAACCCTAGTTGCTAACTGACTCTGAATAGAATTCTAATTAAACTAGAATACTAAATTAGGAAAATAACCTAAAAACCAAAAGGAAACAAAATAATTAAAAATCCTATAATTATGGAAATATAGTAAATTTCCGTCTGCATAATTGATTTGCCAATTTGAAGTCCCAAACGATGGAATTTGACCCTAAAATCAATGGGCTCAAGGGCTTTAGCCCATGAGTCTTGCTATGTGACCTGTTTCTGCTCGAAAAACATATATTATCCATCCAATTCTGACATAGTTGACTGGATCTTGATTTCTCATTTTTGACGCCTTTTCCGGATCACATCATCCCCTCTTCCTTTAAGATGATTCGTCCCGAATCATAACATTGTTCTTAGCTTCTTTTTCGGATCACATCAATTTGGGTCATTGTGGACCGACTCACAAAGTCAGCCCACTTTCTTCCAGTTTGAATGATTCTTGATGTAGATTCGTTGGCACAGATTTATGTCAGAGAGGTTGTTCGACTTCATGGAGTTCCAACATCCATTGTTTCAGATAGAGATCTGAGGTTCACCTTGAGATTTTGGAAGAGCTTAAAGATGGCTATGGGTACTAAGTTGAATTTTAGTACCACTTACCATCCTCAGACGGACGGGCAGTCTGAATGCACTATTCAGACGTTGGAGGATATGTTTAGAGCCTGTGTTCTAGACCTGAGCGGCAATAGGGAGACTCACTTGCCATTAGTGGAGTTTACTTATAACAATATCTTTCAGACTACCATTGGTATGGAACCATACGAAGCACTGTATGTGCGAAGATGTCAATCTTCAATCTATTGGGATGAGGTTGATGAGAGGAAGTTATATGGTCCAGAATTGATTGAGAGGACAGTAGAGGCTATCGAGAAGATCAGACTGCGAATTAAAGTCGTCCAAGACAGACAGAAAAGCTATGCTGATCAAAAGAGAAGAGACTTGGAGTTTGAGATTGGAGAGAAAGTGTTCTTGAAAGTAGCTCCTATTAAGGGTACTATTCGTTTCAGCAAGAGAGAGAAATTAAGCCCTCGTTTTATTGGACCATTTGAAATATTAGAGAAAGTGGGCAATGTGGCTTATCGTTTGGCATTGCCACGCAAGCTCTCAGCTATGCACAATGTCTTTCACATTTCTTTATTGAGGAAGTATGTTCATGATCCCAATCACGTAGTGAACTTTCAGTCGATTTCAATTAGTAAGAATCTGTCTTATGAGGAGGCACCTATGTGCATTATTGACAGAAAATTCCATCTCTTAAGAAATAAAGAAATTTCACTAGTCAAAGTCTAGTGGGGTAGACATGGTAGCGATGAGGCTACCTGGGAAAAGGAGGATGAGATTCTTGCTAAATATCTAGATATTATAGATCAAGTAAGTTTAAATTTCGAGGACAAAATTATTTGGCCTACTTACAACCTTAAAAATTGTGCCCTAAAGTTACTGTTCATATACCCCTCAATCATCTCTCCTCACAACTCATGTAGCCAAGAAGTATTCTGGGCAATACTCTTCTTCCACCTCCATAATCAATTTTTGCTTGCAATCTGAAGCTTCAAAGTTCACCCAAGGCACCACTTTCGACCAAGCAGCCTCCACCACCTCAACCCCACAATCTTAACACCCATGCAGAAACAACATCATCACAACCAAAACCAACCTCGAACCCCATTGTCGACTACAAGTATCCACAACACACCAACTAATCACCGCACATACACATACAGGCAGCACCTTCATGCACACCTAAAGCCCCTCCCCATTCGAACCATGACAAACATCACCACACAGCCACCGTCTACAACCCCCACACAGACGACCAGCCACCATCGAACCACTACCAACCGCCACAACCCTCCTCCAAAATTTCCCCAAAATAAATAAATAAATAAATATTACTCAATAACTTACCTCAACTCCGACCCATTTTCGGGTAGATCTTCGCAGGAGAAACCACCCAAATTCGTACACAAGCCAACTCCAAATCTTTGGTTTTTCTTGCACAAGTTATCCAAACCCATAATCTTTTCACACCTATACCCATGCCATCGTCACCATGATACGACGCCGCCGCTGGATTGGGAGCCCGGGGGGATACATCGGTGATGTGCCTCCCCTGTAAAGGCGATGCCAAGTTTCTGGCGGGGCCGTTGTGGCTTTAGGGTTTAGTTACTTATTTTTTGGGACGAGGGCTACATTGCAATATACAAAATTGCAGGCCTGCTTACAATTAAGATCTAGGGTTTCGGTTGGGCTAATTTGAGGCGGGGGCTTGCAATTTGTGAAATTGCGTGCCCCTATCTGCAATTATGAAACTGGGGTCAAAATGCTATTTAATGTTAAGGGCCTGTCATGCAATTTTAGAAATTGAAAGGGCCTGCTTATAATTTTCAATACAGACCAGATTGAATTTTTTTTAAGGGTTTAAAATTTGATTTTGAATGGGTTTGACCCAATTTAAAACTTTGATCAGAAATTTAATTTTGATCCAATTCAAAATTTTATTTTAAAATTCACGACTTTCAAATTATTATTAAAATTGGATTTTAACAAAATATATAACTTTGACCCTAAATTGAATTTTATTTTATTTAGGATCCTTATCCTAAATTAAAATGTTAATTCAATTTGTCTTAATTTTGGAATTAGAGTTTGGACTCTAATTTGTTGTTTAATTAAAATTTGATTTTAATAAATTCGATTTAATAATTACTTAATTCGATCAACTGATTATTAATTGAATCTTATTTAGGATTTGATCATAAATTCAATTAGCCCTAGAATCTTTAATTTGAGTTGGACTCTAATTTAGTATTTAATTAAAATTTGATTTTAATTAAATAGATCTGTCAACTAAAGTAATTAATTAATTTGATTAATTAATTACTCAATTGAATTTTATTTTATTTTAGGACTTTTATCCTAAATTAAGATGTTAATTCAAATCCCCCCCCCTTTGGAATTAGAGTTGGTTAATTAATTTGATTAAATAATTATTGTTCCAATCCGTTTTATCTAAATTAGTTTGGACGACCTAGATTGCTAGAAAGTTGAAATTTGTTTATATAATATTAGATATTATATATTATTACACATTTATATGATGAATGTATATTTAGTAGATGGTTATGGACTCGACCCATATGATTGGTTGAATGAGTAGTTAATTTACTGCTTTTATTGGTTGGGCCTGCGAGCCTATTATTATTTAATTGGGCTTGCGTGTCTATTACTTAATTTATTTGGGCAGCATG
The DNA here is from genome assembly GCA_963555705.1 of Ligustrum vulgare. NCBI lineage: Eukaryota > Viridiplantae > Streptophyta > Magnoliopsida > Lamiales > Oleaceae > Ligustrum > Ligustrum vulgare. The sequence goes on from OY743188.1 coordinate 26,373,667, forward strand.
CTCTAGTTTGTAGATATTGGCCTGCGAAACTAGTATAGGATACAGGTTGCAGCAACAAATGGAGATTATTGCATTTAGCATTTGATGATCGAATGCGATGTCCCCTAGGAATTGACCAACTAGTCTTCTTCATGGCTCGAGAAGACTAGATAGACATTGTCCATAATCATACACAATAATATTATATGTATGATTAATTGCATGGTTGATGTTAGTTAATATACATAGGAATGATGAGACAAACCCCTCACTTAAAATTATATTAAGTCATGTTTTCCATTATTATAATGAAAAATCATAGTTTACTATCGATGTCGCTTGTTGAGTTACTCAAGGCTACTCATTAGTAGATATGTTTCTCATTATAAAGTATCAGATACTTCTGAACAATGGGTCGGACTCAATCAAAACTACATCCTTTATTGAGTAAATAAAAAAGGATGTAATTTCGGAAGCAATTTATTAAATTTGTATTAATTAGTTAATACTTTCCATGTTATAGTGAAAAACCAGAATTCGCCCTCGATGCGGTTTGCTGAGTCACTCATGACTGCGAGTGGGAAGGTGTATTTATCACTATGAAACATAAGATGTTTCTGAACCATGGGCAGAATTTAATCAAAATCTATCTTTTTTTGAGTCACTCGAGGAGATGAGACTTTGGAGGCACAATCAAGTAAATACATAAGATATATGCAACAAAGAGTTGTCTACTTGATGATCTAGGAGTCACATAGAGATGTGATTGATAGGAGTATCTACTTGGATGATTTATTAGGGCTTATTGAGTCACTCAAGGTTCTAATAGAGCAAAAGGGATCCTAGCCCACTGTGAATCTAACAGGATTCCATGAGATTAATGTTGAGGGTCATTAATTCCAGTAAAACAACAGGAGTAATCAATTTAAAAAAAAAAAAACCTTATTAAATTGATTTGTGCATGATAATACAAGATTCTATTTTTAATTTATTATTGTTGTTTTATGAGTTTAAAATTTGAGTAATTACATGAACTTATATAATGTAATTGATACTGAGTAAGTTTATTGGATTGAAATCCTTTAATTGGCATCGTCCTTTGAGAACTGATCTCAAAAATAATATAATCGAGAATACTCTTCTCGAACATGCCAATGATAGGACACTAAAATCTCAATCGTTAAGTTCATCAGTGAACTATAAGTGTTGCTAGCATTGTAGCTCCAGTAATGAGTACCGTAACAACAATGGAGCCATCATGCAAGTTAGGGAACTGGGTCTCATTGATGATCAAAGTATGTATAGGGATTACTATATCATTCGAAGATTGTAGAAAAATAGAATTTATGCCCACTAATCTTGAGAAGGTTGAATATGTGAAGCGTCACATATCGAAGATACACTTGTGAAACCACTATCCCAACAGGAATATGATTATCATATAAACTCATTATGTATAGGATACATAAGTTATTGGATCTAATGGGAGAATAAGAATGTTATGCTCTAAATCCAATTGTTGGATAGCATAACACATATATTATCATTGTCTCAATGAAGGCAGATTTATTACTACATTGAGTTTAACTCATCATTTAAATAATAGAGTCCGTAGAGTAAGTTTAAATAACTTGTAAGTCAGAAGGTGTTGTGACTATGAGATACAAGTCATTGATAGCTTATTCTAAAATTGTCCCTCGTCAAAGTAACAACAAGAAACGGATATTGTTGTTGCAATTAGACTAGCATGTGTTGCATTTATTTTTTATAAAGAAAGTAGCTTATCTCATAAGCTATAATGTAGAGGGACATTCGAATGAATAAATGGATACATTGTTAGATGAACAAAGTATTGGATGATCTGCCCAGAGATTCCACATGAATAACTATCCAAGTGTTAGTGATGAATCTCTAATGCGCGGTTGTGGATTTGGTCCTTTAACTTGAGGACATTATAGAATCTTATATGAGGATTGCTTTGCTTTGGCGAGTGTTGATGTTGACTCTTAAGAGGGAGTCATCAGGATGACGTCGTATGGGTATAGTGAGGATTATATGAAGGTTGTGTATGTCTAACATGAGGATTCGTCACTCTTGGGTAGTAGGAGATTATAACTTGTATTTCGATCACTTAAGTTGATGTAAATTCCTCGACCAGAGTGAAATTATGAGTTGAAAAGGTGTTTTCAGTCATAACAATATCAACTAAGATAAGAGGTGAATAACATAATTGGTTGAAATGAGATTGACGCTATCCATATCTCTTAACCAATTGGGTTATATTGATGAAGAAATTATATTTCCACGGTAACCGCACATAATCTGGTTTTGTCATAACCACAAGACATTTCCATTCACATGGATTGCCTTGATACATTGCTAGATGTCAATATTGGACTGCGATGTGAATTAATAAATCTTGGTGAATCGAGGATGAATTAGAAATAGAGATTTCAATTCATCTTATTTCAATCAGATTGGAATAATAATAACACGATGTTTCCATCGTGATTGGAACCTGATGGGTCACACACAAAAGTAAGAATTAAGCATCCGGAATTGGATCTTGTACAAGTAGGAGATTGATGGAATAGTGTCTAAGCCCAATTAATTGGGCTGGACTTGGGTTGGCCTAAGTTCATTATCTCTACCCTTATTAGGTTTAGTGTAAACCTATAAGTACCGGATTAGTCACAGGATAACTGGGGCTTTGAGTCGCCTTTTTGGTTGCTAGCACAACCTCTTCCAGATCCTAGCTTGCTGTGTGGATTTCTATTAGAGGTTGGACAGTTGGACAGCTGGTGGTGACAAGATTGTACAACCTATTTCAAATTTCAGATTCATGGCATTCATCAAAGGTATTATCTTCATCACAAATTCGATCTAAGTGCAAGGTTGATCTGGGCTATGGTTTCGAGTTTCTTTTAATTTTCGTTGTGCATGCCCGAATCCTTACATTATCCACAAATTCAAATTCCACAAAAAGATATGAAAAACACTAAAAATATGCTTGATCTTGTGGAAGAGTGAAAAATCATATCTTTTGAATGTTTTTGTTGTGATGCAAGATATTAATTTAAGTCAATATGATATACGAACATCGAGGAGTGGTTGGGGACTCAATATGGGATGATTTGGGAGAAGAAAAATGGGTGCAAAATGGTTAAAATGAAAGATGGTTACATTCTAAAAGAATATGTCTGAACTTCCCAGTAGATGACCGTGCGATCAACCGGTTATACTATCATGCGATCGCGAGATAGTATTTGGCAATGAATTGAAATTTTATCATTTTTGAGTTCTAGACCCCATTTTCGACCCCTAAATGTTTTCAAATGCATGTAACGAACTTTTAAAATTAGTCTACATGTCCTAAACTAGGTTCTCATGTTAAAGATTGTGATGTTAAACAACGAAACAAATAATAATGCAATGAAAACTATAAGTGCTAAAATATGCAAAATAGGAGCAATGAAATAATCAACGAAACTAACATGTCAAAATGTGAATTCTAACAAGATAGTGATCCTAAAATGCATTGTGAAGCAACTAAGCAATTAAAAATGCAAAAACTAAAAACTACTTAGAATGCTCAAACATGCAAAATAGAATACTAGAGCTACTTAAAGCACATAACAACTCAAATCACGTGTTCTAAAATTACTAGTACTCCTAAAAGCAATTTCAAGCAAAAGAATATTTCAAAAGCAATAAATAATGGGTTTGAGAAGTTGGGTTGTCTCCCAACAAGCGCTTCATTTATAGTCTAGAGCTAGACTTTTTGGCAAACTTCTCAAGGTGGTATTAGGTTGGATGGTGAAGCCTCTTCATCTCCTCTAACCTTGTACTCATACCTCTCCCAAAACTTCAATTCCCAATCAACATCGATCCTGGAGCAATTTTCTACCTATGGTTCATGACTTTAAATTGCCTCATTGTGAAAGTTACCACATGATTTTAACCCACAACACTACATCTCCTTTTTCTACATCAGTTAGTGTTTGTGCAGTGGCTAGGAATGGTCGACCAAGTATCAAAAGCATGTTTTCATCTTACTCCATATCTAAAATGACAAAGTCAGCAGGGAATATGAATTTGTGAACTTTCACAAACACATCCTCCAAGACTCCGTGTGGGTAACAGATTGAACGATCAGCCAGTTGTAATCTGATATTACTTTCCTTTGGTTCATCCAATCTCAATTTCTTGTACAAAGATAGGGGCATTAGATTTATACTTGCTCTGAGGTCACACATTACCTTGTTAAATTTTAAGTCTCCAATGATGCAAAGTATAGAAAAGCTCCCTAGGTCTTTGAGCTTAGGTGAAGCTTCTTTTACAATATTGTGTTGCAGTCCTTACTCAAAGTTACCTCCTCAAGTTCTTCAATCTTCTTCTGCTAGACATCATTTTCTTTAGAAGCTTGGCATAACTTGGAATCTATGTGATGGCTTTCAAGAAAGGGATATTTATGTGCAGTTTTCTAAGCATGTTAACAAATTTGTTGAACTGCTTGTCTTCTCTTGTTTTTTTCAGCCTTTGTGGAAATGGGTAGGATTCAAGAGGCTTAATTGTCAATTTCACCTCATGACCATCTTCCTTTTCATCCATTTTTTCTCCAACTTCCAAAACCTTTTCAGGAACTCCAGCTGGCCATTTAACATGAATCTTAGTAAGTTGCACACCACTACACGTAATGATTGCATTTATCTCATTTTGAACCACATTTATAGTAAAGAGTTGTTCCTTTGGGTTCACCTCGGTGTTTGCTGGCAATGTACCTAGGCTTTGTTTGTGATAAGAAATGCTATTTTCCCAACTTGGTTCTCCAGCTTTTTGATTGATGCCTACTGATTTTGGAATATGGTTTCAGTTTTTCTCATAAATTGATCTATTTTAGCCATAAATTGTTTTATTTTCTCTACGAATTTACTGATCATCTCTTCCAGTGCAAGCTTCTTCTCTTTAGTGTGGTATTGAGGCATAATTGGTCAATTTGAGTGATCTTTCCAAAAAAAAAGTTAGGATGATTGTGCCAATCTGGATTGTAGGTATTTGTGTATGGATTATTCTGGCGTTGACCCCCTTGCACATGTCAACATGCTCCAATGGACAAGCCAAAATGGGGCAATTTGTTGTGGCGTAGTTTGCACCACATTCTTCACAGATCAAATTTGCGCTTTTTGATGAATGACTCACCAGTACTATGCCCTCTACTTTTGTAGCCAAGGAGTCAATTCTAGCTGATATTGCAGTATAAGCATCCACCTTATATACTCCTGATGACTTCTTTGGGATCACCATGTCTAACCCCCACATGGCATTTGTGTTGGCTATCCTTTCAAAAAGCTCCAATGCCTACCCCGTGGTCGTTGTGGTCAAAGCACCATTTGATGAGGTGTTGTTGTGTAAAATCGCAAGTGTACGATATCGCAATCAAGTAATAAAGTGACTTTTTTTTAGTCGAGTGATCGTTCCCACGATGACTGTTTACTAAGTACCGAAATATGTCAGTTCTTAACTTTATTTGAACAAATGAAAGTAGTTCAAGAATAATAATCTAGAATTAAGAAATTGAACTAATGAATTAAAAAGAATTGTTAAATTGTTTTGTTTTCAAATAAGATCGTAAAGTAGTTGGAATTTACGAGTTCACCTAGCCAATTAAATCAATTCCAATTCCTGGTTCTATTTTCTCAATATGTGTTCGATCGAATTCATTAATTCAAATTGAGATTCCTCTCTCGAGTTTAAATCAATCCTACCTAAATAAGTTAACTTTGTATCTCTACAGGGGATCTGAATATTCCTTATCGAGATGCATTATACGCAAGAATTCACACACGACCGCAATAATAACAAGAGTATATCTCTATCTCTCATTCAATTACCGGATTTATTACCTAGATCTATTTTATTAACTTACCTCTCGGATTATGGAAATAACACATTAAATCATGAAAGAGTGGCCAGTTCATTCACACATTAAACGCATTAATAAATCAACACATTTATTGAAGCGTTAAAACACTGAATATGGAATTAAAATAATTAATTACGCTACATCGTTCATCCCAACGTAGAATTTAGATACACATCATATTTAAATAGGAAAAATAAAATATAATGACGTTCATTGAAAATAACAAAGAAGAATGGAAAGATTGCACCATTTATCAATTCTTCAAGTATCTCCAAGTCTCGCCCCTTTGCAATGCTCCGATCTCCCAAGAATTTGACATGAAAAGCTTGATTGTAGCTAGTTCTATGGAGAGGAAAAGGTTCTAATTTTTTGTGCAAAGAGGTTGTATTTATAGTTGGTGAAGAGACCAAGTTGAAGAAGGAAATAAATTCTTCAAATCCGCGCGCGAGTCTTTTCTTGTCTCTGCCCAGCTTTCAGTATTTTGACCATATCTTTCTATTCCCTTATCTGATTGAGATGATTCAAATTGTGTTAGAAATATAACGTAAAGGTCTACAATTATTCTTCAAATAGTATTTTCCCAATTAGAACGTTTACTGCCCAAAAATTAGGTCTCAAAGTCCGAATAGAAATCTGTCCAGAATCTTATGCGGTTGGAATCAATTTTATGGTAGTATTCTTATCATATTCCATTCCTTTTTGACTTATATTTGCATTCAATTGACTCCTAAAAATCCTCAAAGTATCTTCTTGTGATCCAAATCAATCATTGGATATTTACAAGGTAGTCCTTCGTGTTTAATTTGCTCTTCAGTCCTTCAACTTCTAGTTTATTCAATTTGGAACATTGCATCTTTCTGAGTTGACACCATTAGCCTCTTGATTGTCCAATTTAGCTCTAATTAGTATCCAATTATGTATTTTTCTCATCAATTGCTTCATTCTTCATCTTTTGGGATATTTTCTGCAAAGTAAACAGATAAACACAAATTAAATAATATATATTCTAAAACAACAATAATATATTCCAATTTAGACATATAAATAAGTGTATAAAATACACTTATCTGGTGTCAACCATGTTTTTAAAGTGTGGAAGTAATCCTTCATAGAAGAACTTCACTTGATCACCTCTGTTGATTCTATGGTTTAGACACTTCCTCAGCATGTCCTTAAATATGTTCCATGCATCATCAAAGGATTCAACATCCTATTGCGAGAACACAATGATTCATGTCTAAGCTTGGCAACCTTTCCTGGAGGCATGAACTTGGTGAAAAACTTCTGGACCAAGTCATTCCAGGTGGTGATACTCGCAGCGGGGCGAGAATTTAACCAATCAACTGCTATATCTCTTAGAGTGTGAGGGAATAACCTGAGTCTGATATCATTGTTAGACACACCCTAATATTTAAAGTGTTAACACATGTCTAAAAATTTAGAAACATGTATGTGTGGGTTTTCATCAGGTCTCCCATGGAACTGATGTCCATTTTGGAACATGTTGATGATGTTGGTCTTCAACTGGAAGTTTTCTTACCAAATGGTGGATTGACTATGTTGGATTGACTTTGAACTACCTGAGGTGTCATGAAGTCACCAACCAGCATGTCATCCTCATTAACTAGTTCAGCAACGGGCAATCTCAGATTATTGTTTGCCATTTGATCTTCTTTTTGTATTTTTTATTTATCTAGTTCCTTAACTTCTCTTAACACATGGTATAAAGTACGTTCTATTTCCGGGTCAGCTTCGAAAAGATTCTTGTTTTTCGAACGTGGCATACAAAACTAAGAGGAAGGCAAAGAAACTAATACAACTAAACTAAAAACTAAGAATTACTAAAATAAAAATAAAAATAAACCAAGTAAAAAGTTCAAATTAGTGAAAGTAAACTAAAAATAAATTTAAACTTAGATCCCCGACACCGACGCCAAAGACTTGTTGCTTGACCGCAAGTGTACATATCGCATAAGTAATAAAGTGAATATGATATTCCCAGAAGTGCCAGGGTCCAGTGAAGCTCAAGATGCTATACAATTTGATGCTAGTCAAACAGGTCGAATGGCACAAGTCAAAGATGACATAGCTACGCAGATGTGGAATGAGTATTTCATGAGACGCGCTTAACTACATTAAAATATTTTGTCTTTTGAATTAACTTTATTGCATAATCAGTGAACTGTGCTCATTGTCACAATTGTACTACCCTCTAATATGATCTCATACATACTAATTAGTTTTAATTTCAACTTTTAATACTTTTTGTAGGTAAGAAATGAAATATTATTAGAATAACAAAATATTAGTTGAATATATGATTATTGAAAAAAAAAATTATTGTAATTAAACAAATCAACGGATTTTTTACATAAAAAATATAACAAAATAATGATTCTCAAAATTTCAAAGTAAATGCATTTTTCAATTTTATGTTTTGAAAAACAATTTCCAAAATCACAAAGAAACATGTTTCCAGTAATCTCAAAAAAAACACCAAAAACAAAAAACTTAAAACTGAAATTTGAAACAAAAATAGAACGGCTCCTAAGCCTCTAAGGGACTTTTATAAAGTATTTCCCATCCTCGAGACTCAAATTTTCCAACAGAGGTCCAGCAGGCTTGTAGGCGTTCTGTAAGTCCTGGACAAAAAGTAGAGGAAATATGTGGAGGAGATGGACCCCAAAGAGATGGCCATGACTGTGGTGGTTAATTGTTCAAGAGTTGCTACCCAAATGTACCAAACTATCATTCACCTTCGTAGGGAAATAAAGAAGGAGAAGCAACGCATCAGGAAATTGAGTGGAAAAGACAAGTCCTTCTAAGAGGAGAAATTCATTCGTCATGCAGCCCAAGAGTTTGTTGCTTCTGTTAAAGAGGTTCAATCCTTAGCTGAAGATAAGTTAAAAGCAAAGGAAATGAAGAGCGCGGAGCTTCAATAGAAAAGCACCTAGATGTAGTGGAGTGATGAGGATCTTCAATGACCCATAGAGGAGGAAAGAAAGAAAAATTAGGACCTCCAAGCTTTGCTTGAAAAAGCCCAAACTATCTTAAGGTGGTTGAGGAGTGGACTTAATTAGATGCTGCCAAGGTCATTTCTGATTTCAAGGCTTCTCTTGCTTTTTATGCAATATAGTTCGAACTCTATATAATGGGCTTTAAGTTCGTTATAGAGGAGTTCGAGGAAAATGCTCATGATGTTGATGTTGAATGGTTGAAGAAGGATGTAGCCGATCTGGAGTAGAAGGAGAGGCAGCTTAGGGTGATTCTTCCTCATAAACTCTCCCTTAAGATGATTTACTTTGTATTTCCGTTGAAGGCCTCCTAATGTATTTATTTTTGTGAAATGAAACTTTATTTTTTCAAAGTGTTGAGCTTTCTTTGTTTAATATTTTCATCGTTTTAAAATAATTTGGTTGTGTTATTATAAACAAACTTTAAGCAATAACCTCACTCTAGGGAGCACGTAAATTTGATCGAGTATGCTTTAAATAATAAAATTAATCCTAGGCCACATTGAATATGTGATGAGATAGTACCTCCATGAGATTAAGAAGGATCTGGAAAAAGCCTTCTTAATCCTATGGAGCCTCCATAGGATTAAGAAGGCTTTTTCCAGATCTGAGTCTACTCATTCCGTTTTTGTTGCAATTGGTATTTCAAGTACTTTTAGTTCTTTTTCCTTGGTTCTTCTGATGCTCTTTGTGAGATCAGGTATTTCTTCCAAGTACGCAGTGCTTATGCTACTTAGGAGTCCTCTTATCCTTCCGTAGGGATGTTAGGACGGTTTTAGTCCCTAATAAGGATTCAAATCTAGGTCTTTAACTAGACAGTAGTCTTGGTTTTATTCCCTTTGTTGAGCTTCAAGGCCGTGGCCTAACGAGACCTTTGAGGGCCGTAGCCGAACTCAAGATATTTGAGGGCCTTAGTCAGACTCAATAGTTTGTTAAGGAGTTTTATGGACATGGCTGAACTCAACAGCTCTTAGGGCCATAGCCGAGCTTAGTGTTGAAAAAAAAAAATCTTCATTCATTGTCAAAAGGTGTCAAAAATCTTACAACTACACTTGCCCATTTGTAGTAAATTTGAGGTGTTCCGCGTTCCAAGGGTGTAGTAGTGGAGTTCCTTCCAAAGTTTGGAGTTCATACGTTCCATTCCTCAATACTTTGGATATTTTGTATGCTCCTTCCCAATTAGGAGAAAAAACTCCCACATTTGGTTCTCTTGTTGATTGGAAGACCTTTCTTTAGTACCTTTCACTTCTTTGATTATATACGGCATTCTTAATTCTGCTATATTTCTTTACTCCTCTATTAAGTCTAGCTCTGCCAGGAGAGATTTATCGTTGTCTTCCTCACTGAGGTTCCGAGTCTGGTGGGATGATATTCCTATTCCACTGGGATTACTACTTCTGTTCCAAACGAGAGAGAGAACACTGTTTCTTTGGTGCTTGTCCAGGTGATTTTTTTGTAGGGCCATAATACGCTAGGCAGTACTTATGCCCAATCCCCTTTGAGTTCTTCTAACTTGGCTTTCAATGTGTGTTTTATGATGTTGTTGATGGCTTCAACTTGACCATTTGCTTGAGGATGATTAGGAGTGGAGAAGTTTTTTCTTATGTTAAGCTCTTTACAAAAATCCCTAAGCCTTTTATTGTCGAATTGCTTGCTGATAAGTGTATTTTATACACGTATTTATATCCTAAAAGTAGGATTTTATATGTTTGTTTGAGAATATTTACTATTCATTTCGTTGTTATTTGTTTATACTTCAGAAAGTATCCAAAAGTCGAGAATGTAAAGGAGTTGGAGCAAAAACAAGTCAATTGGATGATAAAACAACCAAATTGTGCAAATAAAGAGTTGATGTAGTTAATCAAGGTGCCAATTTGAAGAAAAGTTGAAGAAGAAATAAATTTTGGAAGAAATCAGAAGTTCAGGGACCAAATTGTACCAATCGAAAGTAGAAGGACTTGTTGTGCATAAAACGACGGGGGACCAACTTATAGCACGTCAAAAGATGAAAGTTGCACTTAAAATTTATACTGTACGATCACACAGAGGACAAAGCGTGTGATCGCATGACCATCACAAAATCAGGTAGAATGCAAAAGCTGTAACCACGCAATCATGCGAGTTAAAGGTATGTGATTGCATGGGCTAAACCTGGGCTGGACAGCTGGGCTTTTCCCCAAATTTCAATGGAATTTCTCTCTTTTTGACCTAAGTTTTGGGAGAAGTTATAAAAAATAGACTTGAGGCACGTTTTAGGGGTTTCCAACTGTAATATTTTTCATGCCAAAACGCTGTCAAAGTGCCGAGGGATCCATGCAAGGCCAAAACCATGATTGATGATACAATTGTAAGAAGATGAACGAGGTGACATCCTTGTATTATTCTTGTTATTTATTTTGAATTATGTTTCTAGGAAAAGTTTCTATTGTTAGGATTGTGATGAAGTTTTAACTATTTGATTCTATGTTTTGACTTATTATTTAATTTACGTAGTTACGTAGTTTATAGGTTTGATGCAATTAAATAGTGCTCTTATTATTATGCAGTAGTTTGGCCAGCTTTTGTGTGATTATATTGATGTTTTCTTATGTACGAAAGAGTAGGAATTCATTAGATGTTATTTAATTGCCACAAAGTACTGTAGGGGATAGAAATATACCCCTATGCTTTGAGGTATTTGTGAAAGTGTTCAAAAATCTTTTAATGCTTTTCTATATGTTTTAATTGTCATAGAAATATAGCCAGTTTGCATGGAGGAAAAAGGTTTTATGCATCCCTCGAAAGGGGACTGAAATAACTTTAGGAACACGAATTTTCAAAACTCATGAATTGTATTTAAATGATTTGGTCAAAATATGGATGGTGTAGTTAAAATTGATTCATAAATCTAACGTGCTTGCTTTTCATAGTTTTAAATCAAAATTTCTCATCATTTTTAGTTATATTATTAGTTTAGTTTTTATTCAAAATTTCTCACATCAAAACTTTTTCTAGTTCTAGCTAAGGTTTGTATTCTAAAATACAATTTACACAATCCCTATGGGTACGATATCGGGACTTAAATCCACTTTATTACTTGTACAATCCTAAGACTTACGGTCAGTGAGCACTTGCTGTTGTTTGTAACGATTGAGTGAGGAATTTCGAATCGATAAATGATAGATTTCCATACGAAATCTACTGCCTTGTGTTTGGTAATCTTGGTTAATGGTTCTGCTTCTGCCCACTTGGTGAAGTAGCCAACTACTACAATTGCAAATTTCACTCCCCTTTTCCCGTAGGCATAGGGCCTATCAGATCTATACCCCATTTTGCAAAAGGACAAAAGCTGATGACCGAACTTAATTCCTCCGGTGGTGCCCTGTAGAAAGGAGCAAACATTTGGAATTTGCGCATTTTTTGGCGAACTCAATTACGTCTTTTTTAAGATCTAGTAATAGCCCTGCTTTAATATCTTGTGGGCAATAAACTGCTTCTAGTGTGATTCTCACAAACTCTTTCGTGGACTTCTCGCAAGGCATAGTAAGAACCTTTTTCATTGAGACACCTCATCAGTGGAGTGGAAAATCCTTTTTATAAAAAACATCATTGATTATTGTGAATCTGGAAAATCTCATTCTTAATTTTCGAGCTATGCTAGGGTCCGTAGGGACCCTACCATATTTTATTCCGTCCATCCATGTTTGTTTTGGATCTATAGCAATAAGTGTTTCCTCATTTAGATCGAGTGAAGGAACTGAAGCCTCCCTACTTGTATGTTGTCAAGCTCTTTCGATCTTTCTCTGGTTGCTAGTTTAGCCAAAGCGTCAGCATGGCTATTTTGAGTTCGAGGTATTTGCAAAATTTAAGAGCTTACTAATGAGCTAAGTCCTTTTTGTGGTCGCTTTAATTACTGAGTCATGCGTTCTTCCTTAGTTTGGTATGTTCTATCCAACTGATACACTATGAGCTGTGAGCCACTGTTGATAATGACTTAGTTCACTCCCATTTCTTTAGCCATCTTGAGTCCTGCTATTAAGGCCTCATATTCTGCCTCATTGTTAGATACGTTGAAGTTAAAACATAAGGTGATGAAGAATATTTTTTGTTGGGATTTATTAGAACAATCTCAGATCCTAATCGTAGTTCAGTTGATGAACTTTCAACAAAAAGTTCCCAAGGGCTAGTGGAGTCTATTTTTTCTTTTTCAATTCTAGGACTAAAGTCTAGAATAAAATCTACTAATGCTTGTCCTTTCACAGCTGTTCGTGGTCTGCAAAGAACTTCAAACTATCCTAGCTCTATCGCCACTTTATAATTCTTCCTGATATGTACTCCTTTTGGGGGACTTCCCGAAGTGGGTAGTTTATTAGGACGCATATTGGGGTCTCCAAGAAATAGGGCCTTAGTCTTTTGGAGGCCATGATTAATGCATACACCAATTTTTCCATGGGAGAGTATCTCAATTCTACATCTTGGAGAGTGTGGCTCATATAATAAACCGGTAGCCGGGTTCCTTCTTCTTCTATAATTTGGACCAAGCTTACAGAATGTGGCAACACTACCAAGTAAAAGTGTAAGAGTTCCTTCACCTTAGGTTTGGATAACAATGGAGGTCTTGATAAGTGTTCTTTGATCTCAGTAAAAACATGCTAGCATTTTTCATTCAAACGAAAAATTTTACCTCCTTTCAACACTTCAAAGAAAGGTTTACATTTGTCGGTGGCTCTGGACACAAACCTACTCAGAGTAGCTATTCTCCCATTCAAGCTTTTAACTTCCTTTGTTTTTATGGGACCTTCATCTCCAGTACTATTCTCGTTTTTTCTGGGTTTTCTTTGATTCCTCATTGGTTAACCATGTAGCCAAGGAATTTTCCCGAGCTGACTCTGAAGGCGCATTTTAATGGGTTGAGCATATTTTTGAATTTCCTAAGTATGGCAAACGTTTCTTCCAAATTTTTGATGTGATCAACAGATTTGATGCTTTTAACGAGCATATTGTCAATGTAGACCTCCATTGTCTTTCCAATCAGATCAGCAAACTTTAACTTCACCAGTCTTTGATACGTAGCTCCTACATTTTTTAGTCCAAACGGCATGACCTTGTAGCAATATAGTCCCCTGTCTTTGATAAAGGTGTTGTGTTCTTCGTCTTCCAAATTCATTGGAATTTGATTGCATCTAGAGTAGGCATCCATAAAGCTGGGTTCTTGTTTCCAGCTGGTCCACCATTTGATCGATTATGGGCAAGGGAAAGCTCTCTTTAGGACAAGCTTTCTATGCAGACCCTCTAGCTCCCATTGTTCTTTTTTAGAAGTACAGGGTTGGCAACCTATTTTGGGTAGCGGGCTTCTATGATGAAACCGTTGCTTAAGAGTTTGTCAACTTCTTTAGCTAAGGCCACATATCGTTCTGGATTGAGAGGCTCTCCTTTGATGTTCTGGTAGGACTTCAGGATCCACATTGAGCTTACGACAAATTATTCTGGATCTATTCCTTCCATGTTAGCGTGGCTCTAAGAAAATATATCTAGGTTTTGGCCCAAGAATTTTATCAGATCAGTTTTCATAGGTTCTCGCAGTTTGTGCACTATGTGATGTTCCTTTTATGATTGACGTTGATGTGAACATGGTACTACTGTATCTAATTATTCAACTGGTTCCTCTTTCTTGAGTCAATTTTCTGATTTGGGAGATCGTAGTTATCCTTTCTTTTGGGTACACGATATTACAATTCCTAGTCATGGCTTAAAAACCTTGTACTGTACCTTCTGATGTACGTCGTTACGCGCCAAAATTTAATTAAATATATTACTTGCAAATCATCAAATTTAATTGTAATAGCGGAAGTAAGAGTCGATCCCACAAGGAACGGGAACTAATTTAGTGCTATGTCAATCAAAATAGATGGGGGTGTTTCGAGTTCAAATATTATAAATGACTTGAAAATAAAATAAAAACACAAATTGGATAGGATATAAATCAATTATTGGGAAATCCTTGTTCTCAGGTTCAGTTGTATTCTATCACAATGTTATCACTTTCCAAGTAACGCGAGTTCAATTTCTTCTTTGATTTATCACCCGTAAATAGTTAATAAGCTCTAACTATTCCTATTCTCCCTTAATTACATTCAATTAGAATAAACTCTTTAATCAAACATTAGCTATTGAATAACCTAAAGCAAGCTCTTTAGATTTAAGACAACAACTATAAATGGTTGAGAAAAATTAGGGTGAATTAGAATATCAGTCACACAAGCTCGCGACAATTAACCTAAGTTGGAATTTTCTATAGAAATACTAAATTCCCACTTGCTACTATGATGCGAACAAAAAGACGATTACGGATCCAATCATTCAAAATAGCAAATCTCAATACAACAAGTTAAATGATAAGGCCTTAATCAAATAAAGAATTGCATTGATTGAATTAAAAACGCATAAAAATCCAACAGTCAAAGTAAAGAATTTAGAACTACGTTACTAGTTTGGAAAATTGATGAACAAAGTAATTAAAATACAACGTCCCCTTTTGAACTAGGTGGAGAACTTAACCGCTTAAAGCCATGAAGAATTCTGGAATTTTTCTCTCTTGATTCACCTTTTCGAGTCGCTTAATTTTTCTTCCAAGCTCCAAGCAAGCTGCTCTTCTTTCAACAATTTTTTTCACCCTTTTTCTGTCATGAAATTCCTTTTTAATAGCCTCAAATTCGTGCCCTAACTTTGGGCTCAAGACATACCAAAATTATGGAAAGATTCAAAATAAGGAAAGTCTTGACGGGCAAGTTACGGCCGTGACAAATCCTTTACGGCCGTAACTTGATTTCTGCAGATTTTTCATGATTTGAAGTTACGGCCATAACTTTTTGTTTACGGCCGTAATGTAGGTTCTGCTGATTTTACACCATTGAAGGTTACGGTCGTAACTTTTTGTTTACGGCTGTAACTCGTGTTCTGCTCCTTTTCTCTTAATTCGATGAACACTTTTATGGTCGTGACTTTTTGCATTGCGGCCGTAATTAAATTGCACCCAAGGTCCCCAATCTTCAGTTTAAGCGCATTTTGGTCTTTTTTCCTTCTTTTCTCTTCCTTTATGATCCTATACAATATAAAATATAAAATGCATTAATAATACTTAGATAGAATCAAATTATTGCTAGTCCAAGGTTATAAGTGCATAAAATAAATTTTAATAAAGCACTTATCAAACCCCCCCACACTTAAACCATTGTTCGTCCTCGACCAAAGATTTACAGAGAAAAGAATAAGACTCAAACAACAGATTACAATTTAGAGACTTGAGGTTGCAACCCACTTTTCTTTAGCAAAAATGTTCCATTGCATGATCGGATTGTGTTAGTGTGTGCTAGAGATGCAACGCCCTCTATTTCCCATCCCAATCATGGCTCGTTATGGTTTATTTCCTTTCACCTCTCGTGTGCACTCACCTCCCAATCATTTATGAGTGACTACAATGAAAATAGTTTCGCCCAACTCCGGAAGAAATTACCCGCGTAAACCGAGTTGTTCATGATGTGAATTCAGTCAACACAGTATCCCCAACCACAGTCCTAGCACAAACCCTAGACCAAGCAATTCAAACCACTCATAAGTAAATGTAATGGGGTTAATACCCTCACAAGATATTTATCTCTTCGCACAAAGTGTATAAGGGTTAAAATTTTCGCTCAGCTCACTGCATGGATAAGTCAGTACCACAGACTGCCTAAATGTTATAACTGGAGCCAACTATAACACAAGTGCAAAGCAAAGGTCATTATTTTGGTTGTAACGGGGCTTCAAGTTGGGTAGGATAAAAAGATATATCTAGGCTTGAGTCGAGAAGGAATTTCACAAACCAAGGCAATTCATAGTGACATTACTTCCTTTTCTCTTCACATGAACGTCATTTCTTCCTGTTACCCAACTTGGTTAACACTTGTAAATCTCTATCTCCTTTTTTTTTTTTTTTCAAAAGTCTAGTGTCTTACTTTCTCAACTACCAATTTTCTTTACTCCATTTTTCGATGCTCTCTCTCTCTTTTTTTTCAAATAAATGCAGTCACCCATCAACACACGATAGGACTTCTCTACTTGAATTCAATCCATCATGTAACTATCACAAGACACCCATCGCACTTCTTAGGTCTAAACAACAGCACATTCCCCATTCAACCAAAGCTTACGAATCCCTTCTCCATGGGTTCAAAACAGAGATAATGCGAAAGAAAGGGTATTCGTGGCTTGTCTTGTGGCATCAAAGATTCAAAGAAAGGCTAAAGCTCAAAGGGGCTTCTATTGGTCCATGTAGCAAGGTAGGCTCTTTTAGCAGGTCCAATTTGGCTTAACCTATTGCCTTTGCTATAGTTTGCACTTAAGTTAAGAAGCTACAACAGTTTGCACAGAAAAGCACATCCAAGTATAACCCAACCATGCAGGACTCACATCAAAGAATTATGAGCTCATAAGTATTAAAAACAGCTCTTAGGCTCAAAAGCTCACAAATTATGATTTTCATGTGTTTCTCCCATCCAATAATGAGTTATAGGTCATTGCTTGATCTTCATTCCAAATTTAAATCCATCGGTCGAGGATAGTGTTTAAAAGTATTCAAATCATGACCACTCACAAAAGTCTAATAATTTCTGTTGGAATTGGGATGCTCAGGGTTATATATGAAGGGATAATCTGTCTATTCCGGGTTGGGTTGGTTAGGTTGTAGGAAATTGATAATTTTACTTTTCATTTTCAACCTATTCGCACTGTTCAGGACGAGATCATCTCTATGTGCTCAATTTATATCCAATTATGCAATGATTTTTTTTTTTCAAAAAAATGGACCAAAAGTGGGGCCACTTCCTATAAAAGTATGGTTTAAGACCTAAGTGGCGTAGATAGGTAACAAAAGTAGAGAAAAAAATTAAAATGGGTGCTGACTCATAATGAATTTAACGATTCGACTACAGAAAGAAGATAAAGAAATTAAGCTTACAATCAATTCCCCCCCCCCCCCCGCACACTTAAACATAACAACGTCCTCATTGTGGTAAATAAAGCAAAACAATAGAAGGGGGATAAAAGAAAAAGAAACTCCCTCAGGTCTAATGTGGTGGTGGATCGTCCCAGAGTCCCTGCAATCGTCGAATCTCCTCCCGAAGGGCTCTCTGCTCTTCCAGAATGAGTTGTTGATCCTCTTGCATGGCATTCAGTTGATTCTGGAAGGCTTGCATCATTTCCAGCATCTGCAGATCAATAGGGGTGGGAGTAGGAGGTTGTTGTATCCCTTCCCGCGCAGCGGGCTCCTTGGTGCCTTGATCATCATCGGACTCCCCCGAATCACCATCCCCACGACCTCGCTTGGCGACGATCTGCCTGTGAGCATTTTCCAAACTCTCCTTCATGAGGTGGTTCCCATGTCCCAAAGTGTCTTCACTCACCGCAGCGGGAACTCGTTGAGCCCGGCATAAGGCGGTAATCAAGCAAGGGAAAGGTATCCCCCACTTCTGTTGCATCAAGCTGGCATAGGTGGAAATAGTGTCAAAAATGTGCTATCCCAGGTCAAATTTAATCCCCCTGGAGATAGCATAGTAGACCCGGAGGTAACGGATAGACACCGTAGTGAGGCTAGTGGATGGAAATAGACTCCCTGACCCCCCACTGATGCAGGTACCAAGCGTCCCTCTGTAAATCCCAATTCTTATAGTGCGGATGTATGACATTAACGGAATCGTGGAGTTCAGGCTTCAAAGCCCAACGGAGTACCTCTTGGTCTGGAAAGAAAGCTCCTGAATTGGATGTCATAGGGACGGCTCCAGTACTATTTATCCCCAAGTATTTTTCCACCACCTCTGTATCGAATTTAATTCTCTTCCCTGCAACCCTGGTCTGGTGATAATCAAGCGATCCCTCATCACCAATTTGTTTGTTGAATTGAGTGTAGAACTTGAATACGAGCGGGGGATTACCAAAAGGAAGATCACTTGCGAATTTTACCCAGCCGAATTCTAGGAAGCGGGTCCAAAACTGACGAGGAGCAATGACTGAGTAAGCGCTCCGCCATTCTTGAAAATCTTCTGGGAGGAATAGCGTCCTGGCGGGGCTCAGATGAGGATTCCCCCGCCACCTGCTTCCCTTTCTCTGTCGGTGGAGCCATAGAATATTCTGCATAGGAAGGAATGAGTAAATTAGTGGATTATGTTAGTAACCAAAAGAAAATGTTCTCAAGCAAGTAGTGCATGATGGTTAAGGCCCAAATTTGAAAATCAATGTTGACATGAAAGGCATAACGTACACACAAGTAAGTCACGGGAGGAAATAATTCGTGGGAGGAAGTTTATAATTAATTGTTTAAGCCCCCATGTTAGGCAACGGAAAAAAAAAATGGCACAAGCACAAGAATCCTAACATGTGTTCTTTAGATGGCACACTTCAAAAGCAAAGGTCAAGTGATGTCCGTGAAATCCATGTGACAATAACCATTAGGAAAACTCAAAACAAAGATGTAGAGTCACAACTTAGGCGAATGTGGAGTCAAAAATCGGAACCCATAACCTAATTAACCATTAATATATATATATCTATATATATATATATATATATATATATATATATATATATATATATATATATATATATATCCAATTTACCCATCCATTTCATGAATTCATCAAGAGCAAACACCACTCTTTCCCTTCAATGTAACTCTCATCATGACATCAAAACACTCATACTAGCATAGTAGGAAGATTTTAATCGAAGTATGAAGGAAACAAACATCCCAAACTCTCCTAGACATTTTATCGAACACTTGGGGTGCGAATGTAGTGGTGATACCATTGGTGTTAGATAATTAAAGGCTAAGTATCCAGATCACAAACACAATCTACAATGCACAATCAATCCTTAGAAAGGAAGAAAAGAAAAAAAATTCGAGAACCTTATGCCAAGTGAAATTTAACCCACGCCAAAAAGAGGAGAGAGAAAAAAAAATCTCATACCTTGAAGATCTTGTGAAGGGGAAAGCTTGTGATTATAAAAATGAATCCAATGAAACTCCCTTATAAACGAAATAGGGATGGGAATGGAAAGAGTTTTCGTGAGAGAATCGTGGGAGGATGGCGGAGAAGAGGAGTTGGGAGCGGTTTATGCATGAAAGGTACGGTCTTTTTTAAAAATTGAAATTGCTGGGTTTACGACCGTAATAATATTTCTTAAGGCCGTAAACTGGTCTCTGAATAAATTTACTGGAATTATGTTACGGTCGTACTTGAGTACCTTACGGCCGTAACAAGGCCACTGAATTTTTGTGTGTGTGTGTGTGTGTGTGTGTGTGTGTGAATGAAATGACTAAATAAAATTAACCAAAAATGAAAATACGAAAATAAAGGGTTGAGGGGGTAAAGAAACTCCCTTCTCGGGTTGCCTCCCGAGCAGCGCCGCTGTTTACAGTCGTTCGCTCGACTGAGTCCGCGCGGGACTAGTGCTCCTTGTTGTTGGTTTCCAATGCAATCACTTCCAAGTTTTCAGTTTGGAATCCCTCATAATATGGCTTGAGACGGTGTCCATTGACCTCAAACTGTTTATTCGTTCTCAAACTCCTGATTTCAACTGCACCATGCGGAGATACATTAGTAACAACAAAAGGACCAACCCAACGAGAACGAAGCTTACCTGGGTGTAATTTGAGTCGGGATTGAAACAATAGCACTTTCTGGCCCGTACAAAAGCTTTTTCGAGATATACGTTGATCATGGAATGCTTTAGTTTGATCTTTATAGATCATTGCATTCTCGTAAGCCTCATTCCGAATTTCATCCAATTCTTGCAATTGGAGCTTCCTATGATCTCCTACTGCTCCCTTGTAACGCCCCAAATTCCGTAAAGCTCGGGACGTCACTTCTCCTTTAAATTTAATTTTTATTGCGGAAAATAATTAAATTCTAAACATCATATTTATGTGAAAATTTCAATAGTAAATAAAGTAAATTTGATGAATGTGTAAAAACGTTGAAATCTTAACTTTCAAAGAAAGTAACGACAAATAATTAAATTGACGATGTTCATGACTTTAAATATCATATTTAAAATAACGACATGTAAATAAATTGACACTATTCATGAATCGTGACTTTAAAAATATAGCTTCATTATTATTTGCCACCACTGCCCTTTCATTCGCCACCATCTCCGAAATCTGCAATTTGTAAGTTTAAAAATAGGGGTGAGCATTTCATAGAAATACTCAGTAGGTTCAGTGCAAATTAAATAAACTGTACGGTAAATAACACATATAATCATGCAACTTAATTCATAAATTCTCATTCTCATGCAATAAGCAAGTGGATCTCATACATCATAAATTTTCATGCCCGAAGACATGTGGATCTGGGCCCGAAGGCAACTGGTCCATGCCCGAAGACATGTGGATCTAGGCTCGAAGGCAATTGGTCCATGCCCGAAGACATGTGGATCTGGCCCCGAAGGCAATTGGTCCATGCCCGAAGACATGTGGATATGGCCCGAAGGCAATTAATTCTCATAAATTACGTAATCACATGCATATATTTACAATACGGGTTTACTTAATATTGCGCATATAAGATAAAAGATTTTTTAAAGTAATGAACCTACCTGAAAGTATTCTCGAGTTAGTCGAGCATGAAAACGTTAATCTTCTAAACGTGCAAGCGTCTCGTCTAGCCAATATATAAATATTTCTTAAACTAATATTTTGGAATTCAAAGGTTTTTAAAAGAAGAATAAATGTTTAGGGGTTTAAATTGAAAAATCAAGCATAATTGGGATTTGAAAAGATTTGGACCGAAATAAATAATTTTCGAAAACTATTGGATTGACTCATGACTTAAGAAATCTTGGGGACTAACATTATTTTCAAAACATTTGGACTAAGATAAATGTTTTGCAAAAACTTAAGTGCTGAATAAAATATTTGCAAAGCTTTGGACTAAAATAACCGACTTTGAGAAATAAACGCACTGACTCTTAGGATTTCCAAAACATTGGGGCTGACTAATTTATTTTAAATAAAAGTGCAGGGCTACATCAAACAATTTAAAATCAAAGGACTAAAATAAGACTTTTAAAACTAGGGGCTGAACTAAACGGTTTTTAAACCAAAGGACTGAAAATAACTAACTTTAAATCAAAGGCTCAAGGTGTAATTTATCAAAAATCAGATTTTTTTAAAATAGGGATCAATCTCTCTTTTTTTTCTCCCCCATTTCGATCCAGACCAGAGAAGAGAGAGATGCGCGGTCTGCCAATCTCCGGCTGTCGGTGCTCTTGCACCGGTGCGATGTCGGGTGTAGTGCCGCCATCACTTGGCGGCGACTGCGGTGGATAGGGTGGCGAAATTGATGCCAAAAACTGAAGTGGAGAGGTGGCGGTTGGAGCTTGCAGATTCCGGTGAACCTCCGGCCGAAGTGGCGGTAGAAGGTAAGAATCTCGGGTCAACAAAATTCTTGGTTTTGGGTTTTCAATTTGGCCTGGGCAGTGGGCGATTTCGACTATGGAGGTGGAGTTGAATCGGTGTTGACAGTGGCGGGTTGGGCGATGGCCGCAAGTTTGAGGTTGTAGTCTGTAAATTTTGTGTTGAGTTTGGTTTGATTTCTATGTTAAAGGTTTTAAAGCTATTCTGTAGTAGTGGTTTGCAAGTGGTGGTCGAGGTAAGATAATGGGTTGGTTATTTCTTTGATTTTTGGTTGATTTTTTGGGGTTAATTTGTTGGAGGAACAGAGGTGGCCAGCGGTGGTTTGGGTAGTGGCAGTGGCCGGTCGAGGTGCTGATGATGATGATGATTCCAAATGGTGGTACTGTGGTGATTATGATTAGCTGTGGCT
Source organism: Ligustrum vulgare (assembly GCA_963555705.1). Lineage (NCBI taxonomy): Eukaryota > Viridiplantae > Streptophyta > Magnoliopsida > Lamiales > Oleaceae > Ligustrum > Ligustrum vulgare. The sequence continues at coordinate 26,396,424 of OY743188.1, forward strand.
TAATCTTCGGCGATGGAGGTGGTGGTCCGTGGTGTAAACTTGGAGTTGGCACTGGCGGTTCAACGTGTTTGGTGGTTGGGGTCTAGTGTGGTTCAGATGATAGAAGTGGGCAGTGGTTCGGTGGTGGTTTCGTTTGGCAGCGGCTTTGGTGTTGTTCATGGTTCGAGGCTGACTGTGTTGGATCAAGGTTGAGAGGGGAATACCTTGCTGAAAGTTCAGTGCGTGTGTTGTGGGCAATGAGGTGAGGGATCTATTTAATAGATGATTTTGGTGTTAAACATGGTAGTTTAGGTTAAAATCTTGGTTATGGAAAGCTTGTAAGAATTTTGGAAATAAGTATCGATTGTGTAAGGAATGACTTGGGGAGGAAGAAGCTATTGAATTGGTTGGGCCAAGAAATGACTTATTGGATTTTAAATGGGCTTGAATGATTGGTAAAAATATTTGGGCTCGATAAATTGGATTGGATTAAAACAGTTGAAATTTGGACTTAATATAATTAATACTTGGACTTTTGAAAATAAACTGTGATATTGAAATATTTTTGATAAAAATTGAAATTTGACTAAGTATTTGAATAAATTAAATTTTCCACTTAACTGGCTAGACGAGCACGCGTTTAAAAATAAATAACTAAATGATGGGCAAAGTCGAAGCGACACGCTTTTTAAAAATATTTATTTGAATAAAATCACGAAAATTTCTCGGTCGCTACATCCCTAATCCATATTATATTGCTTGATGGCCCAGTATGCTTTATGCTCGAGTTCCACAGGTAGGTGGCAAGGATTTCCTAATACCATTCGGTATGGAGACATACCAATTGGCGTCTTGTAAGCGGTTTGGTAGGCCCATAAAGCATCATCGAGTCGAATGCTCCAATCCTTCTGGTCTGGTCGACCTGTTTTCTCCAGAATGGACTTCACTTCCCTGTTGGAGATTTCTGCTAGCCCGCTAGTTTGGGGGTGATACGCGGTGGATACCCGGTGCATCACTCCATATTTTTTTAACAGGGCTTCAATAGTTCGATTGCAAAAGTGCGTCCATCTGTCACTGATCATAGCTCGGGGTATTCGAAACCTGCTAAAAATGTTAGCTTTCACAAAATCTGCAACAACCTTAGCGTCATTAGTACGTGTGGCCTTTGCCTCTACCCATTTTGAAACATAATCAACAGCTAGAAGAATGTAGTTACAACCAAATGACGGGGGAAAGGGTCCCATGAAATCAATGCCCCAAACGTCAAAAATCTCTCATACAATTATGGGGTTTTGAGGCATTTGATCTCGTTGGGATAAGTTACCTGTTCTTTGGAAATTATCGCAAGACTTACAGAAAATGTATGCATCCTTGAAAAGGGTCGGCCAAAAGAACCCGCTTTCCAATACCTTTTGTGCCGTCCTTCTAGGTCCAAAATGGCCACCGCATGTATATGAATGGCAAAAGGTAAGGATTGATTGGTATTCTGCTTCGGGCACGCATCTTCTAATGATTTGGTCAGGGCACCTTTTCCACAGGTATGGGTCATCCAAAATGTAATATTTAGCGTCGCTTCTTATCTTATGCTTTTGTGCCTGCGAAAAACCAGTAGGGATTAGTTTAGAGGTTATCTAATTAACCAAATCAGCATACCATGGGGTATTCGCTTTGATAGCAAATAAACCCTCATCTGGGAAGGTTTCACGCAGATGTAGGTCGTCTTCGGGCTTCACTACCCTGCTAAGATGGTCGGCAACTACATTTTCGGATCCCACCTTATCCTTGATCTCCAAGTCAAATTCTTGTAATAAAAGTATCCAACGAATGATTCTTGGCTTTGCATCCTTCTTTACAAACAAGTGCCTTAATGCTGCATGATCTGTAAAAATAATTACTTTAGAACCCAATAAATAAGGACAAAATTTTTCTAAAGCAAATACCACAGATAGAAGTTCCTTTTCAGTGGTGGTACAGTTCGATTGGGCCTGATTCAGGGTTTGGGAGGCATAGTAAATCACATGGGCCGCTCTCCCAACCCGTTGCCCTAAGACTGCCCTCACTACATAGTCACTAGCATCACACATTATTTTGAATGGAAGATCCCAGTTTGGTGGTTGAATGATCGGGGGCGTAGTTAACCGCTCCTTCAATTGGTCAAAGGCCTATTTGCACAGCTCGGTGAATTCAAATGGTACATCATTTTGCAACAAATTGCGCAGTAGTGATGCAATTTTGAAAAAGTCCTTGATAAACCTGCGATAAAAACCTGCATGCCCAAGAAAAGATCGTATATCCCGCACATTGGGAGGGTAAGGTAATGAAGATATGAGGTCCACCTTAGCCTTATCAACTTCTATCCCCTTTTCCGACACTACATGACCTAACACAATTCCCTTATCTACCATAAAATGGCATTTCTCCCAATTTAGGACTAAGTTAGTGTCAATGCATCCTTTCAAAATTAATGACAAGTTATCCAAGCACGCATCAAATGAGTCACCCCACACACTAAAATCATCCATGAACACCTCTATAATTTGTCCTATATATTCAGAAAAAATGCTCATCATACATCGTTGGAATGTTGCGGGAGCATTACACAAGCCGAAGGGCATGCGTCTATATGTAAATTTTCCAAATGGACAAATAAATGTGGTTTTCTCTTGATCTTCTGGAGTAATGGCAATTTGAAAATATCTAGAGAAACCATCTAAAAACAGTAATGGGAATGACTAGCTAACTTTTCTAACATTTGATCCATTAAGGGAAGGGGAAAATGATCCTTTCAAGTGTCAGCGTTTACCTTCCTGTAGTCGATGCATACGCGATATCCAGTCTGGACCCTAGTCGGTACAAGTTCACCATCCTTGTTTTCCACTACTGTTACTCCTGATTTCTTGGGCACCACCTGTACTGGACTAATCCACTTACTGTCTGAAATTGGGTAGATCATCCCTGCTCCTAACAGCTTTAAAATTTCTTTGTTCACCACGTCCATCATTGCTGGATTTAACCTCCACTGGGCTTGTATCGATGGTTGAGCCCCTTCCTCAAGCAATATACGATGCATGCAGATTGACGGGCTGGTTCCCTTGATATCCGCGATGGTCCAACCAATCGCCTCCTTGTGCTCCCAAAGAACCCGAACCAGTTTGTCTTCTTCCAGCTTGGTGAGGTTGGATGAAACAATTATGGGAAGTGTTTCTTCATCACCAAGAAATACATATTTCAAATGGGCGGGTAGAGACTTCATTTCCACCACTGGGGCCTGCAAAATAGAAGGTAGCAATTTGTTAGGATAGCCCGTCAGTTGAATTGTTTTGATAGCATACCTGTCTGGTGCGGGTCCCAGTGAATTAAGTGCAACAATTCCATCTTGTAATTCCTTGCTCATGCCCAATTCGTTGTTATCATTCTTCCTTAACGACTCCACAATAGCTGTTTCTAGCTCATCCCTACAATTTAACTCAAAGATTTTCTGCACTGCAGGAGTAATGACATTAACAGAGTAGGCAGCACACATATCATTTGGATGTTTCATTGCATCGTAGATATTAAATTGCACTACCTCCCCATTGAATTTCATGGTCAACACCCCTTTTCTTACGTCAATTATGGTTTGGGACGTCCACAAAAATGGTCTTCCTAACAATATAGGGGTGAAATTAGGGGAGTGATCATCATTCATATCTAGCACGTAAAAGTCCGTCGAAAACACCAACCCTCCTACTTGCACTAACACATCCTCAACTAGCCCGTCCGGATATGCATTGGAACGGTCGGCTAGTTGGATGATAACATCTGTTTTAGTTATTTTGGTAAGGTTTAACGCAGTGTAAATAGATCTAGGCATTACATTAATGGATGCTCCTAAGTCTATCAGTGCGTGATCTACTTTGGTGTTACCTATTTGACATGGTACAGTAAACATACCTAGATCCTTACACTTAGGAGGCAATTTCCTTTGAAACAGGGCTGAAACGCTTTCCCCCATTCTTACCTTCTCGTTCCCCACCAGTTTTTGTTTGCTAGTGCATAGATCCTTTAAAAACTTTGCATACCGGGGGACTTGCTTGATGGCATCCAATAGCGGAATATTGATTTCCACTTTCCTGAACATCTCCAGCATCTCCTTTTCTTTGGTCTCTCTGTTTGTCTTTGCTAACCTGCTAGGGAAAGGTGGAGGTGTTAGTTTAACATTTAAATGGGATTCACTTTTTACCTGAGAGTTTTGCGAAGTGTTGTTTCTCTTCCCGACTCCTTCCTTTTCATCTTCCTCCATTTCAGGTGCAACCGGCTCCATTTGTGGACCCTCAACTTCCTTTCCACTTCGGAGAGTTATGGCGCTCAAGTTTTTAAGGTTCACCTCGGGCTGCGATGGTAACTTCCATCCAGATTGCGCCTCCAATCTATTTATGACAGTAGCCATTTGGCTCATTTGATTTTCCAGGTTTTGAATGCTTGATTTGGCATCCTGTTGGAATTGCATCGTGTTAGTTGCCAACATTTTTACCATATCTTCGAGAGACATACCTGAATTTTGAGGCTTTTGTTGATATTGCCCCTGTGGTTGGAAAGTTCCTTGCTGCTGGAATTGTCCTTATGGCTTGTTTGGAGTAAAACCCAAGGGTTTGTTATTTTCGTAGCTCAAGTTAGGGTGATCTCTCCACCCGGGGTTGTATGTGTTGGAGTACGGGTTGCACTGCTGCCTTTGAAAAGGGAAACCTCCTATAGTATTTACCTGTTCATTGTTTTCTTTTTGCAACACAGGACAGGTATTTGTTGGATGTCCAAAGTTCGAACAGATTTCGCATGCTTTGACTTGATTCGAGTTCCCTACGGCAAGTTGTTTAACGAGATTCGTTAGTTCATATAATTGACCTTCGATATTTGAACTACTTACCTCGTTCACATGGAACCAAAAATTTGATGTGTCTCGTTACGCACCAAAATTTAATTAAATATCTTACTTACAAATCATCAAATTTAATTGTAATAGCGGAAGTAAGAGTCGATCCCACAAGGAAAGAGAACTAATTTAGTGTCATGTCAATCAGAATAGATGGGGTGTTTTGAGTTCAAATATTATAAATGACTTGAAAATAAAATAAAAACACAAATTGGATAGGATACAAATCAATTATTGCCAAATCCTAGTTCTCAGGTTCAATTGTATTCTATCACAATGTTATCACTTTCCAAGTAACGCGAATTCAATTTCTTCTTTGATTTATCACCCGTAAATAGTTAATAAGCTCTAACTATTCCTATTCTCCCTTAATTACATTCAATTAGAATAAACTCTCTAATTAAACATTAGCTATTTAATAACCTAAAGCAAGCTCTTTAGATTTAAGACAACAACTATATAATTGTTGAGAAGAATTATGGTGAATTAGATTATCAATCACAAGAGCTCGCGACAATTAACCTAAGTTGGAATTTTCTATGGAAATACTAAATTCTCACTCTCTACTATGATTCGAACAAAAAAACAATTACGGATCCAATCATTCAAAATAGCAAATCTCAATACAACAAGTTAAATGATAAGGCCTTAATCAAATAAATAATTGCATTGATTGAATTAAAAACGCATAAAAATCCAACAATCAAAGTAGAGAATTTAGAACTACGTTACTAGTTTGGAAAATTGATGAACGAAGTAATTAAAATACAACGTCCCCTTTTGAACTAGGTGGAGAACTTAGCCGCTTAAAGCCATGAAGAATTCTAGAATTTTTCTCTCTTGATTCACCTTCTCGAGTCGATTAATTTCTCTTACAAGCTCCAAGGAAGCCGCTCTTCTTTCAACAATTTTTTTAACCCTTTTTCTGTCATGAAATTCCCTTTTTATAGCCTCAAATTCGTGCCCTAGCTTTGGGCTCAAGACATACCAAAATTATGGAAAGATTCAAAATAAGGAAATTCTTGACGGGCAAGTTACGGCCGTGACAAATCCTTTACGGCCGTAACTTGGTTTCTACAGATTTTTCATGATTTGAAGTTACTGCCATAACTTTTTGTTTACGGCCGTAATGTGGGTTCTGCTGATTTTGCACCATTGAAGGTTACGACCGTAACTTTTTGTTTACGGTCGTAACTCGTGTTCTGCTCCTTTTCTCCATTTCTCTTAATTCGATGAACACTTTTACAGTCGTGACTTTTTGCATTGCGGCCGTAATTAAATTGCACCCAAGGTTCCCAATCTTCAGTTTTAAGCGCATTTTGGTCATTTTTCCTTCTTTTCTCTTCCTTTATGATCCTATACAACATAAAATATAAAATGCATTAATAATACTTAGATAAAATCAAATTATAGTTTCTCGAGAATGCTTGTTTTGTTCTTTTACTTTGAAGTAGAATTTTTGTAATCTATAGCCCTTTGTTTGCGCACGAATCTGCAGCATTTTGGCTTCTATAGAGACATGAGTAATGTTTATCCTAATTTCAAGAATGTTGGAGTAGATACTGTCAAGTAAATATACTGCCTGCATATTGGAGTAGAGACATGATAATTCTTTATGGCCCAAAATCATTAAAATTTTGCAAGGAAAGCCTTTTTGTAACTTCCCAATTCACGCTATTATTTCATATCTCTTTTCTTGTTATTAATTTGGAGATGGCCAGCTAACTTGTTAGCAAAGTAAAGGTGGGTCTTTGATCTGGACACTGGGTTGGTATATATTTATGTACAACTTGTTGAAGTAAAACATAGAGTGAAATGAATTTTTTCAGTACATATGCAACCTCTACAGGGTAATGCTTCATGGGGACTTGGTTCTGAGAATGGATTTTAAAACTTGAGTGGGTTTGAGTGTTAAACTTTCACGGCAGATATCCAGTTATTTGTAGGCTTTATCAATTTGATATTTTAGATCGGTAGGAAACCAACCTTGTCATCGATGAGAAGAGAAGTGTGAAACTATGGTAGTATGGGATGTTCTTGTTGGTAAGGGAGGGATCGAAAATGATTGAGATGGTCTTATTGTTGAATGTGTTGTCCAAAATGGCTTCAAATTTTTCTTTTCCTATTAGGTTGTGCAATTCAAGTCTACCAAGTGATATCACACTGGCGGTGGAAGGAATAAGCTTTCATCTTCACAAGGTAATTTTTTCTTTTCATGCATTTTAAATCTCACATAAAGAAGAAAGATTATTAGTTTATCTTTGAATGTATTCTTTGACAGTTCTTAAGAGTGGCTTCTTGCAGATATGTTGTGGTGTAGACATGCATTTGATCAACGAGGTCTCCATATTTCATGAAGATGCTAACACTGTTAGAATATAAATAGAGCAGAGAGGATAGTCTTCCCACCCCCCCCCCCCCCAAACTTTTTTTTAGTTTGGAGTCTAGGTTTCATGTTCTTATAAGAATGATTTAAAAGAATTGAGGGTTATGGTGCAAATTAATATAAACTCAACAGAATTTGGTTGATTTTAGCATTTCAAATGTTCAATTCTTACATTTTGGAGTTTATATTGGGAGCACTTTTGAAAAACATGTCGTTTTCTCGGTTTAAATTATCTCTATCTCACATCATTTGTAGCACTTTGATGTTTATGACATATTTTATAAAATAGCAACATGATTTTATTCAATTTTTTGTTTTTATTTTGCGTGATACACATCAATTACATTTCTAAATATTTATCAGAATTATTCTATAATGATGGTGTGAAAATTTTGAACCAAGCTAGAAGTTGGCTCTAGCTACTAGTTACAAAAAGTTGAGCTATTGGGTTGAGAACTAGGAGTTGAATTGTAGCCTGTAACAAAAGTGTTGTGATCATTCTCCTTGTTTAATTAATGCAATTTTGTTGTTGTCATTTTAAAACTATGATCACTTAAGGAAAAACACGACTTTGTTCATTCTTGGCCTATGGCCACATGGAATAATGAAGCAAATACTTTGGTCTGACGTGAGGAAAATATTGTTATTGCCATCTACCTTCCAAGTTGTATTTTCGCATGCTTGTTGAAGAAATTTTCTCAGATCCCAGCTCATTTCGATAACTAGTAGCTTTGGTTATCATGTATTCTCCATCTGCATTTCGATAAGTTCTCTGGAGTTTTTTAATGGTTATCTCTTTCTCGCCTTTGAAGTTTTTCCATTTTCTTGTGTGTTTCTGCATGTGAGTACCTTTCTTATTGGTTATCAGCATATGTCCTGTGGAATTGTATAAACACCGGGTGCAAGAATCAGGACCCATAACATAGAATCTGACTGGTGGTTAGAAGACATCTCATGCCTCAACATTGAGTTGTTCAAAAGACTAATTCAGTCAATGGAAGCTGGAAGAATGCGACCCAAAAATTTATCTGGAGCTATAATATATTATCGCAAAAAGTACATTCTTGGGTTGGGCCTTGGCATGGTGGACAAAGTGGCATATCTAGATCGGTTGCCAGTTTTTGCTTGTCGGCGTATTATTTTGTCTAGTGTTGGAAATGTTTTGTTCGAGTATGTGAAATGTCAAGAAAAAATATTTGAAATCACAATATACATATCTGAACTATCTAGTGTTGAGTTCTCCACATGTGAAATTGAATAATGCTTGATTTGTTAGTCTTGATGTTTAGTTTTTTCATGTAGCCTACATTTTTTTTATTAGGATGCTAATAATCAATGTGTGGATTATCATTTATTTATTTCTACTCGTTTTCCCATAGATGTTAATGTCGCATAGATACGAATTGCCGGAAGAAGAGCAGGTACCTGCGTAGATATCCCAAGTTAGCAACACACACTACATAAGAGTTGTCTTAGATCACTTTTATGCACAATATAAGCAACAATTAGAGGATAGTTGTTTTGGCTACATCACAAAAATACCAGAGTTGCGGCTCTTTGCACAGTTAATTCAACAAATGATTTGCAGAAAGGTACGATCTCCGAAGCACCGTGAAGCATGGTTTATGTTTAATGATAGGTTTCTTATATTCGGGTTATCGGAGTACGCATTAGTGAAGCATGGAGGATGCCGACCAAGATCAGGCACCTATTCCCAGTCGCAGGCCACGTTCGTCTAGGCCGAAGCTGCCGAGTGCTAGGACTATGGTCTCGTACACTAGTTGTGGTAGCAAGAGAGGTAACAGAGCTGGTCGGTGATTGAATGGGTGTCTTATTCCTTTATATGAATCTTTCTTTTATTCAGTACTAGGAATTATTATTTTTATATATTACCAAACTATTAGGGAAGAATTTATTTTGTCCTAGAAGTGTTAGGAATTATTTTGTTATGTATTACCAAACTCTTGGCACATAACTTATTTTGTCCTAGAAGTGCTAGGAATTATTTTGCCAAAACTTATATGTAGTGATTGCAAGTTATAACAATGTATTGGTCATCTATGGAACTGATATACCTGTGGATTTTGAGTTATTTATGGTTATAATTTCGTTCTAGATATACGAGATATCAAGTGTCTAGATTTTCAGGGACTAAGTATCGAGATATATATTTCAAATGTCGAGATTTTTAGGAACGGATGTACTTGAGGACTTTGAGTTATTTATGGTGCATATTTTTCGTTCTAGTTAATTGAAGTACCAGGTGTCTAGATTTCCAGGGACTAAGTATCGAGATATATATTTCAAATGTCGAGATTGTAATGAAATTCCTAGATTACCAGTGCATACATGAGTGGTGCTTGAGAGAGTACATAAAATACCCAAAGTCGTGAATGGAAGCTCCCAAAAATATTATCATAGTCAATCTTGAATAGGTAACTCGAAAAATATAAAATTCATCAATAACATAAAAACAAACTAGTTTCAACAGCACTTTGAAGCATATGAATGTAGATAGACTCACAAAAATTTGTTAGCTCAAATGTATATCCAATTGGCACAACAATTGCACTAGGAACACAAGAAAGCATTGAGTAACCAGATATTATACTGTCAATCAAATGTCTAATTGAATTCATTGAGGGATAAGCTTAGTTGGTGAATTAGCATTAATACCTCTCTCAATGTTGCTTCCTATTTAACAGTGATAGTATTTCCAAGATCCTGAGAAAATCTTACCACCTACACATTGAATATGTGATTTTCCTCAGCCACACTCCATCCACCATGTCTCAGGGTTCTCCTACTGATTTTTTAGCTGGAAACGGAGATGGGCTCAATGTTGAAGTGCCCAATCACCAAACTCCGCCTCTTGAATTGAACCACAACAAATCCGCACCAGGCTCATTGATTCAGAATCCTATCATCATCAACTCTGATGATGAAGAAGAGTTTTTCGCCCACACACCCGGTGCTGTTGACCTTCATGTTCCACCGCTGAAAAATCTCGTTAATCGTCGACGTATGGTGAGCTTGCATCCTATTTCGTTTCCAATTTTCCTTGATGAGGTAGAAGAGCATGTCTTGCTCAGGATTGATTACCAGGACGAGTCAACGGATGACCTCGAACCATGACCCATAAATTTGGATCACATAGTTGTCATAAGCTCCGACAAAGATGCGAATGAAGACATATCTGAGACGTCCGTCGTTGAGGATACTTAGGCTCGGTACTCAACGAACTATTTTATCATGTATGAGGCTGATGTGTGTTGTATGAAATACAATGAAGTTATAGTTCATTGTAATTGTTGGTGCATGTGGAGTTTACGCTAGCAGCATTCCTAGGTGATGGATTTTCTCTTATGTAATATGTATTCAAGTGTTACCAACATGGGTACTTCGGTTGTTGTGTAAGCAGTCGTTAATTAATTTCAGAAACTTATATTCCAATTGAATTCTTGTTTACTATATATTAACACTAAATGGGCGATAGTAATTCACTTATGTCCCCTTCATCACAATTTACTATATCATTAACGACGCTTGTAATTCACATACATCCCCTTCTTCATTGCCAGACAATGCATTCTCTTGGGGTCATAAATGTTGAGCTCCTAAGTTGATTTCATTGTCTTCAGCGGCATATTCATCCTTAACTACACACAAAGCAGTTTGTGTATGGAGAGAGATGTACCATTGCAAATGCTCATCGTCTACTACTGTAGACATTAAAAAAAAAAATTATTAATTGGATTGGATCAAATTTAATAGTCCAATCAATTTATTAAAAAAAATAAAGTCTATAAAAGCCCACCTAAAATAAGTACATGGATGAGGCCCATCCTACTTTTCAAAGCCCAAACCATTTTATTTATTTATTTAAATAAATGGGGTGGTTACAAAATTTTTCTCTATAAATAGGACCATTGGTCCATAAGAAAAGAGGAAGAAAAAAAGAAGGAGAAAAAGAAAAGCAAATTGCAGGTGGAGAATACAAAAATTCTCTCAAACTTCAAGTCAAGTCCAAAATTCAAGAAGATCAAAGTCTTCTTCAAATCAAGCAAGTTCAAATCAATTTCAAGAAGATCAAAGCCTTCTTCAAATCAAAGCAAGTCAATCCGAAGTGCAAATCCAAAGTTCAAATCCAAGTCTCAAGTTCCAAGTGACAAGCAAGCAATCTCTCAACAAATCAAATTTTCCAGCAAATTTAGAAGTCCAGGAATCAAGCCACGTGGCCCCTTGTCTTCAAACACGCAGATCGTTAATCAGAGAATTTTGCAATTTTTGCATTTACAAGAGCTGTCCACTTGTATTTTCTCAAATTCAATTTGTAACAATTTCAGTATTTTTAATAATACTTCGAAATTCGTCGTACAAATTTCTTGGCACGCCCAGTGGGACCCTCTTGCCTCTCATCTTCCGTTCTGTAAAACTTTCAAGTTTCAACAAATACATCAGACATGGCAAGCGAAAAAGCGAAGGAAACTGTGACCCGTCTTGAAGAAACACTTGCTGAACTTTTCCATGTGACTAGAGCCCAAACAAAATCTGGGAAAACTCAACTGGTTACACCATTGAAGAAGTTCTCCAAAAAGGGCAAAATGAAAATCGCTTTCAAGAAGCAGGGCTCCCGATCGTCAGAAAAGAACTTGGTAAAAAGTCCTCGTTCTGGTTCTATCTCCAGTGGCAGGTCTGTTTCTGGATCGACTCATGCTACTTCTCCACGAAAATGGGGAGACTATACCGCTTCTGAGGAATCAATCGAGCCGGTGATGGTAACAGAAATGTCGCCAGACACTGATGATCGAGTTCAGCAAATGGCAGTCTCCATTGAAAAGTTGACAAAGTCTTTGGAGGAAAAAGATGCACAAATCGCCGCTCTCATGCATCGACTGGAGTTGCAAAGCCCTTTGAAAAAAGACAACCCAGAAAATGCAAGCTCTTCCAAAGTTAAAGATCCTGAAATCCAAGAGTACCAGCAGAAGCAAGATATGCATGACCGTACTGTTGTGCAAAATGTGTTTCGTGACACCACTCAACTCTCTGTTGGCTCTTTGTCCGTCCAACAACTTCAACATATGATCACTGACACCATCCGTGCTCAATACGGTGGCTCACCGCAATCTTCATTGGTTTATGCCAAACCATATAGTCGTCGAATCGACGAGATGAGAACGCCTCTTGGCTACCAACCACCGAAATTTCAGTATTTTGATGGAAAGGGCAACCCGAAACAACATGTAGCTCATTTCATTGAAACGTGTAACAATGCTGGCACATACAATGATACCATGGTAAAGCAGTTTGTACGCTCCCTCAAAGGTGCTGCATTTGAATGGTATACAGACTTGACAGCCGGGTCAATTGACAGTTGGGATCAGCTCGAACGTGAATTTCTCACACGCTTCTATAGCACCAGACGGATCGTCAGCCTTCCAGAACTTTCCAGAACTAAGCAAAATAGGGAGGAACCAGTTGTTGAATACATTGAACGCTGGAGAAATATCGTCCTTAATTGCAAGGAACGTATCAGCGAAGCATCCTCTATCGACATGTGTGTGCAAGGCATGCATTGGGGACTCCTTTATAATCTCCAAGAAAATATGCCTCACTCTTTTGAAGAGTTGGCCACACGTGCTCATGATCTAGAAATTCAAATTACAAGGCATGGAAGTTACTTTTCAAGCGACCCGCGTGACAAAAAAGATCCCAAGAAGGAAGTCAAAAAGGACAGTAAGCCAGGTAAGTTGAAAGAATCTCTGGCCATATCTACCACTCCTATAAAAATCACTTTTCAGAAATCAAGTTCAAATCCAAATCCAAATCCAAATCCGAAGTCAAAGCAGGAGTTCAGGCCTAACAAGGCACAAGCACAAAAGAAAAGTCTTCTAAGTTTGAAAGAACTTGAAGAAAAGGAGTATCCATTCTCAGACTCCGAAGTTTCTGGAATTTTAGATCAACTCCTTGAACAACGAATAATCGAACTTCCAACATCGAAGAGGCCAGAAGAGGCTAGTCAAGTTGATCATCCTAAGTACTGCAGGTTCCATAGAATAATCAGTCATCCGGTGGAGAGATGTTTCGTGTTGAAAGATCTTATTGTTCGCATGGACAAAGAAAACAAGATCAAACTCGAAACTGGTGAAAATCCAATAGCTGCTTGTTCGATGATTTCCTTTGGGTCATTCGATCCAATCCCTGTTGCAAATAAAGAGCAGTTTGCCCCTATTGCATATGATATGGACAAATTCTCGCCTAGGGTAACGGAGTTTGGACCTCAACTTCCAAAAGGAGCTATTCCAGTAGAGTTCGAGGTAGACGGAGAAGTCACCATTACATACATATATCCAGAAATGGATAAACCACATGCTCCCAACCGTCCAACATTTTATGAAATCATGACAGATGACTTGGATGTTTGGGATTCCGATTCGGAATCTGAAGATGAAATTGGTGATGGTTGGTCCACATTCATAAGCAAGAAGGAGAAATATCAGACGCCCAACAAAACAGGTAAAATACCATCTTTGATATCTCTTGCAGAACCAACACTGGGGGCATTGAGTATGGAGATTTCTCCTATTGAAGAAACACCTTCAGAAGAAAGTGATATGCCATGGACTCTCGTGAATAGACGACACCGAAAAGCTCAACAACTACCAAATCCTGATATACGTGATGAACAATCAAGGCTAAGAAGGAGGCCAAGAAATAGTAAGAAGAAGTCCAAAGCTAAGACAAGTTCACCTCCTAGACCCATAACTTTGGGAGAGTATTTTCCTCAGGATTTCTTTGACAAAGAATGTTTCACTTCTAACGTCATCGGTCTGGATGGAGAAAGTAAATCAAAGAATGTTGCAGGAGAGAGTTCGAAGACGAAGAAAGTAATATCACGTCTCAATAATATCTCTTCAAACACAAGTTTGTCTGAGGCTCTAGATCTACCTTTCGGTGATAGGATGGCTTTGATCACGGCATTGATTGATCCAGAAGCTTATCAAGGGAAAGTGTTGGAACCAATTACTTCTACAACTTACCAAGACTGTATGGCCACAATCACATTCAATGACGATGACTTACAGCTGGGATCTCATTTGCATAACAGGCCTCTATATGTCTGTGGTTATATCCGGGAGTGCAAAATACATCGGATAATGATTGATTGTGGTTCAGCTGTGAATATTATGCCAATCAATACTATGAAGAAAATTGGGATAAAGATTGGAGATCTGTCCAAAAGCAACATCATGATTCAGGGATTCAATCAGAAAGGTCAAGGAGCCATTGGCATGATACGCTTGAAGCTACAAATTGCAGACCTAGTTTCCACAGCTCTCTTCCATGTCATTGATGCCAAAACATCTTATGAATTACTTCTTGGACGCGTCTGGCTGCATGAAACAGGAGTGGTACCCTCAACTTGGCATCAATGTTTTAAGTATAGCCGAGATGGAGAAGTCAAATGTGTGGTAGCTGAGACCAAGCCCTTCTTGAAAGAAGAAGCTTACTTCGCAGACGCCAAGTTTTACCTTGAAGATAAAGAATTTCATTCGGCAGGGTTATCTACAGCGGGGTTTGAAATGGAAAGTGTTAATCAGAAAGTTGTAGTTCCACCACATCAACTTATGACAAGTAAATCAAAACTTACTTGTGAAAGGTCTTCTAGAGGTAAACAGCCTCAGGCAACCTCAAAAAGTGTTGAGTTATTGAGGAAAGAATTGACTTTTCCGATACCTAACATTACAAAACTAGCTATACCACATCAACTTATGAAAGTTACAAAGGTCGTTGAAGCTTCAACATTTATTCCAAGTATATCAAGACTTCGTATCTCTGAGTCACCTAAACAGAACTTGACACATGCAAAAGGCGTTGATGAAATGAAGAGAACTTTCAAGGGATGTTACAATCCGAGAGTCAATAAACTGTTTGAAAATGCTGGGTTTGGAAGAGGAGAACCTCGAAAATTAGGTGATCTTGACGCAGTACTTGCAGGTGGACGTGTCCCGTCAGGTTTGAATGGATCAATCATATCACAACCAAAATATGGCTTGGGATATAATCCAGATCAACCAAAACATATTAAAGTTAAGAAGGTCTCCTCAAACCCAATCATGATTCAAATATGTGAGATTCCTGAAGAAAAATCCGAAGAGTCGAGACCTTCTGTATTTGACCGAATTCAAGGTGAAAACGTCAGAGTTTCGGTATTCGAAAGGTTAAAGGGAGAACCTTCAACAGCCACTGAATCAAAAGACAAAGTCTCAGTCTTCCAGAGGTTAAGCAGTAATGACCCCATATCTGCTCAAGTTGATGAAAAAGCTCGGACTTTTATAGAATCGTCCCAAAGGCAATCTGCCTTCTCTCGACTTGGAGTTAAGAATTCAGATAGGAGTTTAAAGACTCAACGTTCCAAGAGAAGGCACAAAACTAGAAAGACTTCCAAGCTTCAAAAGAATGACGGAAATGAAGAAAAAGTATCAATAAACCACATTGCTTTTGAAGAAGTTGGTAACCCAGAATCTGAAGTTGAAGACTCAAACACATCAGATGAACCTGAACCAGCTCCGCCAACATTTGAAGAAGGGGGACAAGCTACTGTGGACGATTTGAAACAGTTGAACTTGGGAACAGAAGAGGAGCCGAGGCCAATCTATGTCAGTGCCCTTCTGAGTCCAAAAGAAGAATCTGAGTATTTCAACATGTTACAAGAATACAAGGATGTGTTTGCATGGTCTTACAAAGAAATGCCAGGGATGGATCCTAAAGTTGTTGTGCATCATCTTGCAGTAAAGCATGGAGTTCGTCCTATCAAGCAACCTCAGAGAAGATTTCGGCCAGAATTGATTCCCCAAATTGAAGTAGAAATCAACAAACTCATTGAAGTTGGGTTCATACGTGAAGTCAAGTATCCGACTTGGATTGTTAACATTGTTCCTGTCAGAAAGAAGAATGGACAGTTACGAGTTTGTGTTGAATTTCGAGACCTAAATCAAGCTTGCCCTAAAGATGATTTTCCACTTCCAATAACAGAGTTAATGGTGGATGCAACAACTGGATACGAAGTTCTTTCTTTCATGGATGGATCTTCTGGGTACAATCAAATCAGAATGAATCCTAAAGATGAAGAGCTTACAACATTCCGCACACCTAAAGGGATATACTGTTATAAGGTCATGCCTTTTGGATTGAAAAATTCCGGGGCAACTTATCAACGGGCAATGCAAAAGGTTTTTGATGACATGATGCATGAGAAAGTTGAATGTTATGTGGATGACCTTGTTGTCAAGACAAAATGACGAGACGATCATCTACAAGACTTACAAGATGTTTTCAAGAGACTCCGGCGCTATCAGTTGAAAATGAATCCATTAAAGTGTGCATTTGGGGTCACTTCTGGAAAGTTTATTGGCTTCATAGTCCGACATCGAGGCATTGAGATAGACCAATCAAAAATTGATGCCATAATTAACATGCGTGAACCCAGCAATTTACATGAACTAAAAAGTCTTCAAGGAAGGTTAGCATATATTCGAAGATTTATTTCTAATCTTGCTGGTCGTTGTCACCCATTCAACAGGTTGGTAAAGAAAGATGTACCATTTGAATGGAACAATGCATGTCGTGATGCTTTTCAAAGTATTAAGAAATATCTATCTAACCCACCAGTGCTTACAGCTCCAACTCCTGGAAAGCCATTGACTCTCTATGTTGCAGTGCAAGAATATTCTCTAGGTGCTCTTCTTGTCCAAAACAACGATGAAGGAAAGGAGAATGCGCTCTATTACCTGAGTCGGACATTAGTAGGTGCTGAACTGAAGTACTCACCAATTGAGAAGATGTGTTTGGCATTGATATTTGCAGCTAAGAAATTGAGGCATTATATGTTAGCACACACAATCAATCTAGTCTCAAGGGTGGATCCATTAAAGTACATAATGTCAAGGCCTATTCTTTCTGGAAGGATAGGAAAATGGGCACTTCTATTATCGGAGTTTGATATCAATTTTATTCCTCAAAAGGCTGTTAAAGGACAAGCATTAGCAGATTTTCTCGCTGATCATCCAGTTCTGGCAGAATGGGAGCTCTCTGAAGACCTTCCGAATGAAGAAGTCTTTTACACTGAAGTTGTACCTTCATGGAGGCTATTCTTTGACGGGGCAGCTCGAAAGTACGGTGCTGGAGCAGGAGTCGTATTTGTCACTCCTCATGATCAAGTTATGCCATATGCCTTTGCTTTGACAGAAAAGTGTTCCAATAACATGGCAGAATATCAAGCTCTCATTATTGGTTTGGAGACTGCATTGGACATGGGAATTAATCAATTAGAAGTCTTTGGAGATTCTATGTTGATAATCAACCAGCTTCTATCCGAATATGAAGTCAGAAATTTGGATCTAAAGCCATATCATGAGTACGCATCAACACTTTTGAAGCAGTTTGAATCGATACAAATCAAATTTGTTCCAAGAAATGAAAACAAAGAAGCTGATGCATTAGCCAATTTAGCTGCTGTTCTAGCCAGATCAGATGAAGAGTCTATCCACCAGGTGTCAATTGTTCAAAAATGGGTTATTCCACCACTATTTCCAGAGAATCTGCAAGAAAACAACAATGTTGAAGTTTCCGATGAAGAAAAAACTGATTGGAGACAACCAATAATTGATTATCTTCAACATCAGAAGTTACCGAAAAATCCCCGTCGTAGGACTGAAGTCCGAAGGCGTGCTTCTCGCTTCATATTCTATAAGAACACACTCTATCGACGTTCATTTGATGGAGTTTTCCTTCGATGCCTAAGTAATGAGGAAAAATCACACGTTCTTGAAGAAGCTCATTCTGGAATATGCGGTGCTCATCAGTCCGGGCCCAAGCTCCATTTTCGGATAAAAAGAATGGGGTACTATTGGCCAACCATGGTTCAAGATTCTATGGACTATGCAAGGAAATGTGAAGCTTGTCCTGTCCATGCAAATTTCATCCACCAGCCTCCAGAACCATTGCACCCGACGATAGCCTCGTGGCCTTTCGATGCTTGGGGCCTTGATGTGATTGGACCTATAACTCCAAAATCTTCAGCTGGACATTCATGCATCCTTGCTGGAACAGATTATTTCTCCAAGTGGGCTGAAGCAGTACCGCTGAGGGAAGTAAAGAAAGAAAATGTTGCGGATTTCATTCGTGTTCAAATCATTTACCGGTATGGAGTTCCTCGACACATCATCACTGATAATGGAAAGCCTTTCTGCAATAGCCACATAAATAATTTATGTGCTAAATTTGGGTTCAGACAATATAATTCCTCCATGTATAATGCAGCAGCCAACGGACTTGTAGAGGCATTCAACAAGACCCTGTGCAACCTGTTGAAGAAAGTTGTGTCTAAATCAAAAAGGGACTGGCATGAAAGAATTGGAGAAGCCTTGTGGGCTTACCGCACTACTTACCGGACCCCGACACAAGCTACCCCTTATGCTTTAGTGTATGGAGTAGAAGCTGTCCTGCCTTTAGAATGCCAAATTCCATCATTGCGGATTGCTATTCAAGAAGGGTTGACAACAGAAGAAAATGCCCGTCTTCGACTCAAGGAGCTAGAAGCTTTGGATGAGAAGAGATTAGAGTCACAAATGCACTTGGAATGTTATCAAGCTCGTATGGCAAAGTCTTTCAACAAAAGGGTGCGGCCAAGATCATTTCAAATAGGAGATATGGTACTTTCAGTGCGCAGACCAATCATAATCACAAGAAAAACTAGGGGCAAGTTCCAACCTAAATGGGATGGTCCATTTCTTGTTACTCACGTGTTCACAAATGGAGCATACAAGATCGTTGACAAAGATGGAGTACAAATTGGACCTATCAACGGAAAATTTCTAAAGCGTTTTTACGCTTAAAGTTCTTTAAATTTTGTTGTACCTAAATGTACTACTCCTGGCCCGCAAGAGGATAAACTGTGAACGGCTCTATAAACAAAAAAAAATGTTGTTGTAATGAACTACGTTTTGACTTGATCCCTTTTGGGTACGTAGGCAGCTTGAATGGAAATTATAAATTCAAGTTCAGTCAAAATCAATAAATTCTTTCTATTTTTCTTGTATTAATCTTTCTTTGCAAAAAAAAAAAAAAAAAAAAAAAAAGTGTACAAGGGAGATGCAAAAAAAAAAAAAAAAAAAAAAATCCAATAAAGAATAATGTTGATGAATCAAAATTCATTCAACATAGCAAAAAAAGAAGAAGAAGAAGTCTTCATTCTATCTTAATCAATCACTGTCAATCAAATGCAAGAAGTTGTCTTCAAGAGCCTTCCTTTCTTGGTCAATGGATCCTACAATTGTGGCATCTTTAACCTGTGCTTGCTCCAATGTGGTCTTCTTTGTCTCAAGTGAATTGGTATTTTCCTGGCAAGTTTGGAGTTCATCACAAAGTCTATCCAGCTCGGAATTCAAATCACTAATTCGAGCTTCCAAAGAAGAACATGTGGAATTCCCTGCTGCTATCTGGATATCAAGAGATTTCAACTGCTTAGCCTTTTCTTCTGCAGTCAAACACTCCAAGTACTGCTGTCTTTTAGCAAGATAAACGTCAACTCCTCCAAGAAATGCATCCATATGTCTCATCAAAGGCATTGGATCTGCACGGAATTGATTGATGATCACATCCCGAAGAGTTGATTTGCTTTCATTCCACCAAGTCCGAATGTTGGAAAAACCATGCTTCAAAGCTTCCTTAAACAATGCCCGCAGGAAATTACTCTTGGCTTCTTGTAGAGCGTTCTTCAAGAAAGAAGATTCTTCGGTAAATCTGTGCAGAGGACCAGAGATGGAAGAACATATTGGTGTCGTCTCACAATTATTTATCTTCTGACCTGGAGCTGGTAATGCTAATAAAGGAGAGGTATTCGAAATATCCTGTCCAATCTCTAAACTGCTAACTCGTAAATGCTCAGAATTCACCTCATCATTAAGATTATCTTGATTAGGTGATATGACACCGTTATTAATACTGCTTGGGTATTTGCAAGGAGGCTCATGTCTATCGTTGCCATCAATTTCATCAAGTGCACCAATCATCTCATGGTTCTCATTACGATAATCTGCTGAATAAAACATCCCTTCAGGAACTTGTGGAAATCCTACAACAAATAGAAAGTTGAAGAAATTAAATACCAATCTATTAGGGCATTGAATGGGCTAAAAAATGAAGATGTATACCTGCGTTTCGTGTTTGAGGCGACATATCCAAATTTTCATCGCCATAGGATACATCTGGGATGCTCAAGTCATGTCTAAATGTTTCAGAACAAGCTTCCTTAAGATTCTTCACAACCTGAGAATCTTTAGGTCGTATTGTCCGCTTCCGACGCAATATTGAGAAAGAGGAATCTGAAGTTCGAATTCAAAACGAAAAATGAGATGCAAATTATCATTCAAAAAAAAATAATAAATAAAATAAAATTGAATGATAAATAAATCTTACCTGGTCTCTAGGACTACTGCTTTCCAAAGGAAGTGTGGCATCAAGTGTTTGAGGTGTTCGGTCCATAGAGCTACTGCTTTCTGAAATTTTAATGGGCTCATGTACCTTCTCTACATGTTCTGAAGTTGAAGTGTAATCCATGCGAGAGTGTATTATTTTAATTTTCTTGATACCACTTTCATTTGGAACATCCAGAGGTCTCTTCCGAAGAGTCACTTGAGAATCTACATAAGATGAGTCCAATTCACGAGCATTATGACTTCCTGTTTGTTCGGGGGCAGATGGAGACTTTCCAAATACAAAGTTATTATCTTCGCTGGACAATAAATCTTGCACTTTAATCTTGTTCAGACCAGGATATACTTTATCTTCCCACCAAGCTTCGTATGATGGATCAACTTGAAGTTGTATATCATCAATGCGCCCCGGAAGATGAAATGTGCATCTACTTCCTACCTGCGTCAAAGATAACCAAGCATGGTAGAGGGTCAACGCATTGGCTGTAAGCATCATTGGTTTTGGTGAGCCTTGAATCGTTTGCCTAAAGCCTTGTTGTCTTGAAAATCTGTGAGGGTTGTAAGCTTCAAGAATAAACAGGTTATTACCACGATGGTAAGAAAGAAACCCTGGTCGGATACTCATCATGAACTCTGAAGTCTCTATAGATCTTTCATTGTTATCTGTGCGTATACCACCATGAGGTAAATAAGTCGGATTCCACGAAAAATCATTAGAGTCCATTTTTCCACGAAGGAGTTCTCGACAATCAAATGCATCAACCTCCCAATGTTGGAAATCATTTAAAGTCCCAGTATATCTTCGGATAATAGGACGACCAATGCTCTTGTCAACGTTAGCATAGATGCCCCGAACAAAATAAGTTGCAGCCTAAGCATACAAAAAATGTCTGGGAAATGTATATTTGACTGATCCAATGTCATGGCCAGTCACGCAGTTTGTTGTCTCGGTAAGTCCTCTGTAAATGCAAGCTAAGATGGGAGGTACCAAACTGTAAGTTGATTTTGTAGCCATTCTGGAAGCTACTTTAAAAGTTCCCACCCTGAGACAATCATCTCTAGAAGGAAAAATAAAAAGGCAGAGCCAAAGGGAAAGATAAGCTGCTATGTCCAACTCTTCTTGTTCTTCAATGGATAAAGAAGTATTCCAGTAGTCCGTGTCCCTGTGCAGAATATCGTGTAATGTTTCTGTGCAAACAGGTCTCTGTAAATTTTCTTTGGCCACTGACTGATCCCCTGAAGATGGATTTGCTTCCATAGCCTGCTTAAACGCCTTGCTTTTCCTTGGATTCGGAACACAATCATCAGTTTTGAACCAAAAATCAATCCAGTCGCTGTGGCGGACCCGCTCACTCTTCTTTTTGTCAACGATCAGTGAAAAGGCCTTAAATAAATATAAGCAAGATCTGGGAAGGGAGTCTGTTAGTTCCAAAATACTTGGTACTACCTCCTCGTAATAATCACCCCTGATGGAAAGTCCAGTAATCTCTTGCATATCCCAAAGCGAAATGCTGATCTCTCCATTGGCAGTTACAAAAGTGTTGGTCTCCGGGCACCAAACTTCGCAAAGAGCTCGATAAATAGAGTCGGGTCGAGAGTAGTCCTTAGTGGCAGAGTAAACGGCATGAGCTAGTTCAGGAAGATTTTTCTTGATGAGAAGCTTATGAATCCAAAGGGACCATTCCCAAAACTTTGACAAGAAAGAAATCTGTCCACGATAATGGACTGTACTTCCCCATCTAATCTCCCTTCGATCAATTCTCTCAGAAATGATTGCTTTTGGGATGAACGTTGTGTTTGAAGTATGATGCGGAGGAGGACACAAACAAGGATGTCTAGTACGAGTTGAATTCCTCTGGCTGACACTGAGAATACGCATGTTCATACCCTGTAAAAGAACTGCATGGACGAAAGGGTATGTCATTGGCTTATGGATGGTTAGTTTAAAATCTCCTATCAAGTTGCATGGAAGCTTCAAAGTAGCCTTGGGGAAGCAAAGGATTTGACTTTTCCGTGCAGGATCATAAAATTCTTTAACTTCAGGTAATTTCAAATTTTTCTTGTCTTTGGAATTTTGTTTTGCCATCCCTGAAAAAAAAAATCAACAGATAAAAAAAAAAAAAATCATAAAAAAATCAAAATCTTCCACCCTGAAAATTTTATTATGCCGGGGAGTATCCAAATAGATACATTCCGCATATTTTTCAGGTCTTCCAAATCTTCCATCCTGAAAATTTACTATGCCGGGGGTATCCAAATAGATACATTCCGCATATTTTTCAGGTTTTCAAAATCTTCCACCCTGAAAGTTTTATTATGCCAGGGAGTATCCAAATTGATACATTCCGCATATTTTTCAGGTCTTCCAAATCTTCAATCCTGAAAATTTTATTATGCCGGGGAGTATCCAAAAGGATACATTCCGCATATTTTTCAGGTCTTCAAAAAATCTTCAACCTGTAAAAGTAAATCTAGCGGGGGGTATCTAAAAAGATATATTCCGAAGATTTACCAAATTTTCAAAATACATGTTAAAAAAAAAAAAAGTTTTTTCTGACCAAAACACAGTTCAACCTTCAAATTGCTCGTCCACTTTTGAAGAATCCTGTCAAACAAAAAAAAATATTAATGAGTTTAACTTGAGAGAAAAAAAAAAACAAAAAACAAAAAAAAAAAAAAAAAAAAAAAAAAAAAAAACAAAAGTTTCGTGAGAAACCAATTAAATTGGTTTATGTGAGAAACCAATTAATTGGTTTCGGTCGAAACCAGTTAATTAAAAAAAAAAAAATAATAATAATAATAATAATAATAATAATAATAACATTTTCTTGATGAAATTTCAAAGTTCCAATCTTTCTCCTCGTTGTCCCTTCTAAAAAATCAACTTGTTGAAAACTTTTTAAAAAAAAAATTGATAATATTTTTCCACTTTTCTTTCTTTGTTCTTTAAGTTTTCTTGGAATGAAGTAGTAATTTCAATGTTGAATGGGACACTAAACTATTTGTGTTTAATAAAGTATGTAGTTCATGTTGATATAAAATTCTTTGATTAGAAGGATAAGTTCTAATGGAGTCCAAGATTAATCAAACTCTAAATAAATTCAAAATCTCAATGTTTGGGCTCTGCGTTTTTTTTCCCTTGTTAAAAATAAAAAAAAAAAAAAAAAAATTCAAGTTTCGATCAAAT
This sequence comes from Ligustrum vulgare, assembly GCA_963555705.1. Classification (NCBI taxonomy): domain Eukaryota; kingdom Viridiplantae; phylum Streptophyta; class Magnoliopsida; order Lamiales; family Oleaceae; genus Ligustrum; species Ligustrum vulgare. Next base: position 26,420,381 of record OY743188.1, read on the forward strand.
TCTTAACTAAATCTAAAATTCAAATTTCAAGATTTATCTATTTATTTATTTTCATGATAAATAAATAAATCTTGAGGGGGCATTTGTAGACATTAAAAAAAAAAAATTATTAATTGGATTGGATCAAATTTAATAGTCCAATCAATTTATTAAAAAACATAAAGTCTATAAAAGCCCACCTAAAATAAGTACATGGATGAGGCTCATCCTACTTTTCAAAGCCCAAACCATTTTATTTATTTATTTAAATAAATGGAGTGGTTACAAAATTTTCTCTATAAATAGGACCATTGGTCCATAAGAAAAGAGGAAGAAAAAAAGGAGAAAAAGAAAAGCAAATTGCAGGTGGAGAATACAAAAATTCTTTCAAACTTCAAGTCAAGTCCAAAATTCAAGAAGATCAAAGTCTTCTTCAAATCAAGCAAGTTCAAATCAATTTCAAGAAGATCAAAGCCTTCTTCAAATCAAAGCAAGTCAATCCGAAGTGCAAATCCAAAGTTAAAATCCAAGTCTCAAGTTCCAAGTGACAAGCAAGCAATCTCTCAACAAATCAAATTTTCCAGCAAATTTAGAAGTCCAGGAATCAAGCCACGTGGCCCCTTGTCTTCAAACACGCAGATCGTTAATTAGAGGATTTTGCAATTTTTGCATTTACAAGAGCTGTCCACTTGTATTTTCTCAAATTCAATTTGTAACAATTTCAGTATTTTTAATAATACTTCGAAATTCGTCGTACAACTACATCTGCAGGAGGTACGTTCATGTTTGGAACCTTGAATTTCATTTGGATCTTGTACTTCATTCTGTCGATATTAAGCTTCTCATACAATTTATTTACAAGCTCTTCGTATTGAATTTCACGACCAAAGAGAATTGATGTTGTCCGATTGCCAAGTCACTTCCAATCATTATCCATGTGTACAAAGCCACCAACATGAGAGAGAATAAATCACATGACATCCCCCATATCTGCATGTATGGATACAAAAAATAGAAGCTTGAAAAATAATAACTACAAATGATAAAGGTAACACAAGTAAATATGTAAGACAAAAAATTGAATCGATTCCATATTCGAACCAATGAGTTCCGGGTTCTCGAGATGTAAGTAATGAGATGTCATGAAATACATTTTCAGTGTCATTATCGACATTTAGGCTATGTCTAGAACGACAGGCGGGTTAAACTTGTGCATTCTAATTCTCCTCTACCAATTCCACCACTTACAAAATATCATTCTCGACATTCATTAAATATCGAGAATGGTATTTTGGACTATACAACAAGATTTTTATGTTCTTCTTCAACCACCAAATCCACCATTAATGACATTATCAATATACAACTACCTTACATTCCTATCTATCTAATTCATTTAAGAAAGATGTGACAATGTTGAAGGAACACTCATAAAAGAACATAGATTCAAGTGCAAATACTCCAATAATATAACTTCAAATAGGTTAATAATTCTTAACATAATTTAAATCTTTATTGTAAACAAACATATAAATATTGAATAAATTTTATAAATATGAACAATGTATAAAAACAAATTACCTTGTTCCAAGATTTATGAGCCAAAGAACTATAAAACTTCAATGTTGGTATATTTTTCAAAGAAAATTGTATGATTTTGGCAACTTTGAGTTATAACTTGTTCTTGATGTTAATGGAGTTTTGATATAATTATCTTCATTGTTCAAAAAAAAAATTGATCAATACCCTACAATTCTAACACAAGGTAATATCCAATAGGTAATAATCAATATGTAAAAAAATATAAGCAACATATCAATCTCGAGATTTGTGTAGTGTTTAATATTAATTTAACCTTTTCATTTTAATAAGGGCATAAGAGACATTTTGGTCATAAAATTGACCATTTTTGCAATAATTATTGGAAATGACAATTTTTGGTTTGAGGGGCTTAAAAATTGCGATTTTTGTAAATTCCCCTTAAAACTAAGTGTAAATATGAAATTATTAAAAAGATGCGAGTGTAAAATAATTTAAAAAAGTTTCTCCCTTTAAGAGAGTTTTAGAAGTAGAATAAATGAACTAATTAATAGTTTTAATGAGAATTTAATGGTGATGTTGATAAAAGGGAAAAATATTGACATGTATTTTTATAATTATACTTAATGAAAATAAATAAAACATTAAGGATAGGATAAATCTATTTGTACTTACTCTGGATGACAAATTAGATTACTCCTCCCTCACATGGAGGGGGCCCACACATCCCCCCCCCTCACATGAAGGGGGGTCCACAGATGGGCCCACCCATCTGTGGGTCCCCCTCTATGTGAGGGGGGAGTAACTCAATTTGTCATCCAGTAAATACATGTAGCAAAGCCCTTAAGGATAATATTATTCAAAAATATAACATTTAAAATGTTAAAGCAAAAGCTTCCCACTCTTCCTTACTTTTATGATATGTAGATAGACGTAGATTGTAATTGTTTTGAATTAATGTTAAATTGGTTTAATTTAAGGATTGGAATCTTTTATCAAATACTTCTATAAAATAAATATTTATATATTAAACGATCCTTATAAATACTAATTAAATTAGTTCTCTACTCGTGCGATGTACAGAATATATAATTTTTTAGAATAAATCTTTTAAAAATTGAAAATTATAAACACAACCATACGTGAAAAATCTTCTTGTTAATTACTCTGTTCAATTTCAGCAAATTTATCTGATTTTTGACATGTTTTTCTTCTTGTTTGTTGTACTTTTGTGAATGAAAATGGCGTAGAGACTACAACACAATGCAAGACAAATTCTAAGTAATCAAGCCATCGTTTTTTCTAATTTATTTATTCAAGTTGGTTGTCAGAGGCCCATAACAACTTAATTACATTTTTTCTTTTTCTTTTTCCAGTAACGATTAAAGTTGTGCGACATAATTTGCACAAGTTAAGGAAAGTACAAGAAGTTGGTGCCTTCTAATGTGTTGTCGGCAAAGGAGGTTACGAGGTCGGGGCCTATTTTTTAAGGAAATTTAGGGTAAAAATTGGAAAATGATTGAAAAGAAAATGATTTTCAAGGAATTGAATTGTATATTAATTGAAAGTGTTTGATTTGATTAATTTTTTATATGAAAGAAGTGAAAAAAATTTAATATTTTGTTATTTGATTGACATTATTTTTCATGACAAATAAAGCAAAATTAGTTATTTTAATCAAAAAAATTTCACCCATTTACAGTTAATAATAACTTTTTATTTTGTCATAACTCGTCGAAGGAGACTTCATGCAAGGATCATGTGACAACCAACCAAAAAATCAATACAGGCCCATATTTGAAGTCATCACACCCTATTTGGCCAGTTCGAAGCTATTAAAAGATAGTGAAACTGACTTAGTTTTAGCCTTAAATTTGTACTATTTTGAGTGTTTTAGAATATGGTATTGACAAATTCTGTGTTTATTTTAATTTTTTCAGGAATAACTCGAATTGAGATGTGCTTGGATGCAAAACGAAGAAAAAGAGCTAAATCATACAACAAAGGAAAGTATGAGGACCAATCTGTAAATGACAGAAAGATGGAGGACCTGAGTTGCAATTCTAGGAGGACTCAATCGAAATAAAAGATAAAGTATGAGGACTAAAATCAAGATATCAGAAACTTGGAGAACTTGGCTTGCAAATAAAATAGGGACTGAATCACAAAGTATAGAAAAGGCAACGAGGCCACACCGCGGTTTCAAAGTTTCCCTATATGCAGCGGTCATACCGCGGTTCAACTAGAAATCCAATTTTTCGTAGTTTTTCATATATTTTTTAATTTTCTTACGTACTTTTTATGAGTCCAACTTCGAAAATTTATCTTGAACCTATTCTAGCCTATTTAAAGACCAAAACAAGACATTACTAGGGTCCTGAAATTGACAAGAGAAAAGGCACGAGGCAAGAGGCAAAACCTAGGGTTTCATATTGTTCAAGCTTGGTATTGATTTTCTTGGTGCAAGATTCTCAGCTCTTTCTTGCTAATTGAAGACATGTTAAATTTTCTTTTTTGTAATTTTATTATTTTAGATTCTAGTATGAGTAGCTAAATACTTCGTTGGGACGAACGATGTAACTTTGTTTGAAAATTCAATTTTAATTCTCATGTTTTGGGAAAATTGTTGAATGGTTAATTTTATTATTGTGTTTTAATGCATGAATTGCTTGATCACCAATTTTATGATTTGTGAGTTGTTTTCATAATCCGAAAGGTGAGTTAACACCTTGATCTAATAATAAAATCTAACAATTGATAAAAGGGTAGAGATACATAGTTGTGGTTGTCGTAATCATTTTGAATTCTTATCATTGAATACATTTATTTAGGGTTTATTATGACCATCATAGAGATATGTGGTTTACCTATCTAGATAGAACCAATTTAAAATCAAGAGGGGAATTTTGGATAAAATTGTGAATTTGATTAAATACTACTTTCGAAACAATACGAGAAAAGAAATTGAATAGAATAACAAAATTACTATCGTGAATCCCAACATTTTCCATTTATTAGAAAAACAAAAATTAAAACTTTTCATTTGTTTTATTTTCATACTTAATTTCTTTCACTATTTTAATATTTCAATATTTCAAATCTTTGAATTTATTTGTAATTAAGAACCGATTAATCAATGCTAGTAATAAGTAAATTAGTCCTCGTGAGATCGACATTCCGGATACAAAAAGTCCACTTTACTACTTGTTCGCGATATCGTCCACTTGCGATATTTACACAACAAGTTTTTGGCGCTGTTGCCGGAGACTGATTTTTATTTCTTACTAGTTTAGATTAATTTCTTTATTTAGTGTTATTTTATTTTATTTTATTTCAGCATCCATTATTTTTCTTGTTACTTTGATTTTACTTATTTCTTTTTACAGAAAATAGTGTTCGTTGTATGCTTCGTTCACAAGGTCCCAATCTTAAGCTCGTAGATCCCGAGATTGAACGTACTTTGAGACGAAGATGCAAAGAACACAATAAAAAATAGAAAAATTTGTAGCAAGATACAATGGCTGACGATCTAGTTCGTATAGAGAATGAACAAGAAGCTGACAGGGTAGTTGCTTTGGCTACTCAACTTGATGCTGCAAACGTTCAACCACGTGATCAAATCGAAGAGGATGATGAAGGAAATCTATCTATGGCTCAATTTCTGACACCTGTTGCATCTCCTAGTTGCTCCAGTATTGTCTACCCACCATTTGGAAGAAATAATTTTCAAATTCGAGCAGACTTGATAAATCTCTTCAGCAACAACATCTAGTTTTATGGAAAAGCACATGAAGACCTGAACTCTCATGTAGCCAGCTTTCAGAGAACGTGTCATAATGTCTAGTTGGATGGGGTAAATGAGGATGCTGTTAAATTGCAATAATTTCCTTTCAATCTAAGGGATGCTGCTTTGCAATGGCTGGATTCAGAAACTGAATCAAGTATCACTACATGGAATGACCTGGCTATGAAATTCCGCAACAAATACTTTTCACCAGCCAAGGTAGCAAAGTTGAAGTTGAAGATCTCCATTTTCCAATAATATGACGGGGAAAATTTCCATGAAGATTGGGTAGGTTCAAGGAATTGCTTAGAAGATATCCACATCATAGGTTCAAAAAGGGGCTTCAGGTACAATTTTTCTACTCTGGTCTACCTCCTCAATTCAAATCAATAGTGGATTCTTCTGCAAACGGACCTATTACCAATAAAAATGTCAACCAAGCTTAGGAGTTACTGGAATTGATAGCAAAGACACACACGATGTTCCCAGTTGACAGGGTAGTTCATCAGAAAGCACCAGGGTGTAACGACCCGGGTCCTACTGAACGGGCTGTGCCGACAGTTAGATGGCGGAGTACTTTCCCCACTGTACCAATATGAGTCTTTTCAGCATGCTTTGTCCTCACATGCACACTCCTCGAGAAAACTTCCCAAGAGGTCACCCATCCCAGAATTTCTAGAAACCAAGCACACTTAACTGTGGAGTTTCTAACGATGGACTTTCGGAAAAGAAGGTGCACCTTGTTGGTATGAGTAGTACCTATCATTTCTTTTAAGCTTTCTTAGTCGGGGTATTACATAGAGTACATGACTTGGATACTCAAACTACTACATCATAGTTTGCTACTTCGACAAAATAAGTGAAACTCTTAGTTAAATCACAATCACAAGTAGTACATGCAATCTATCAATGTCCCGTTACCTTAACATGTGAAAATTGTGAGGCAAACCATCCTACCGAGGAATGCTTTTTGGTAGCCACTGCTAATGAACATGTCAACTTTGTCAAAAACACTAACAGACAGCAGTACAATCAATATTCTCAGACTTATAATCGGGGGTGGAGGCAGAATCCAAACTTCAGATGGTCAGACAATCAGAATAGTGGCAACAATTTTCAAAACAATGCCAACAATTCTAACAACCAATAACAAGAGAAGAGATCGAGTTTGGGGGAGATGTTTCAACAATATATGTAGAAAACTGACAAGGTGTTTGAGAATCAACAGGCATCTATTAAGAAATTGGAAACTTGGATAGGGCAACTAGCTCATCAAATCTCAAAAATGACACTTGGATCTCTTCCCAGTGAATCAGAAATCCAAGGGAGCATGTTCAAGTCATAACAATAAGAAGTGGTGTGCAGCTGTCAAAGATTCATGTGAAAAGACTTGAAAAGGTGACCAAGCTAGTGGAGGTTAAAGAAGAAATGGATGACACAAACATTACAATATCAGCAGAAGCGTCTAAAGAAAAGACAGAAGATTTTGAAGTGAAAGCACCTGCACTTTTAAGAGTTTATATGTCACCAATCCCTTTTCCTCAACGGTTGCAAAAGCACAAATTTGATAAGTAGTTTGCAAAATTTATAGAGGTGTTTCGGAAGCTTCACATCAAAATCCCTTTTGAGGATGCAATTGCTCAAATGCCAACCTTTGTAAGGTTTATGAAGGAGATCTTATCAAATAAAAGAAAGTTGGAGGATTATGAAATAGCTTTCCTGACAGAAGAGTGCAGTGCCATTCTATAAAAGAAACTTCCACCAAAACTAAAAGACCCAGGGAGTTTCACTATTTCTTGCACCATTGATTCTCATTCATTTAATCAAGCACACTGTAATTTCTTGCACCACTGTTTCATTAATTCTTGTCGACATATCAGTCAAGCATCCAAGGAGCATAATTGAAGACGTATTGGTCAAGGTCGATAAATTTATCTTCCCCTCTGATTTTGTCATACTTCACTTGGAAGAAGACAGTGAAAGGTCTCGACCACCTTGACTTCAGCTTTCCTGGAAATAGTTTCAGCCTTGAGTTGTATAATAGGATCTGATCTCTTAGGTGTCGGTTGTAACTTTAGAACCGACACCTAAAGTCAGTTTTTTTTTTTTTCTTCTTCTTCTTTTCAATATACCCACTATAGGTTATGGCTTGCAATTATTTTAACATGGCCTGCAATACTGCAGGTCGTGGCCTACAATGCTGCAGGTCATGGCCTGCAATCACTTGAAAGTGGCCTGCAATGACTCAGATCACTGTAGGTCATGACCTGCAATGACTTGAAAATGGCATGCAATGAACTTTGTCATTGCAGGTGCAATCACCTGAATGTGGCTTGCGATCACCTGAACATTCTCCACATACACATCACCAAATATATCGTCATCGAATATATATAATCGACATATTCCTAATAAAATTAAATAAAAACAATTATATTTAAAAGATTTTTAATTTGTTATACAAATATGTAAATGAAGTTTGAATGAAAAAGATTTACATATACACATCAACGAAGTATTTTGCCCATAAGTTTTGTATTTCCACGATTTCCTCTATTGAGTAGTATTCTTTAAATGCCTACAACCAATTAAAATGAACAATTAGTTATTTGCTAATAAAATATAAAGTCATAATTAAAAATTCTCATTCTTCTAACTTATACATTTTCTAACGACTCGAGTTGAAAGTATTTTGTGACTATCTCATACATATTTCTCATAACGTAATAGCCACACTCAGAATCCACAGGTTGCTAAGTACACTGAAATTCTCATATTGTAAACGAACATTAATAATCAAAACTAAGTAAAATATTGAAATAATTCAAAAATCTGTAATAAATTTTAAATCTGCGTTCTCATACCTTAATATTTTTTCACGTTGTATTCATTTTTGTCCTAAAGCCTCCACATGCCCAATACGTTTTGTAAGCCCTAAAGTTTTAATAAATTATGTGAACAAGTTACAAAATAATAATTAGACTCAAATTTTCTACAGAAATTTTGACAGAGTCTCCCCTATAAATTGAACTTATCCAACCTGTAGAGAGATCCTTCTATAGAATACTATCACAACTTATCAACAATCACAATATAAATGCATCAATATCACCACAATTACTTCATAAAAATTATCCTAAATTATCCACTTATAAACGAAAACCATGATCAAGGAAATAATTACTTACGTGTTAAATATCGGCTTGATATCAATATCACGCTTCGATGCAGCAACTGAATCCAAGAAGTACATCGTATTCTTCTGAGGAGAAATAACTAGCAACATCCAATGGTTCCTACGTATTATGAACGTGTAAATACAACTTTAAACATCATATGAATCAACTTAGGTAAAAAAAGAGAGAATATCAGTGGTCTTACTCCTAAAAATACTGTGATAGAATGAATTTCTTAGATTGCATTGCCTTCATGGTGTCGGCCATATAAGTTACAACACCATTCACATTTGTTCTGACTGTAATCGACAAAATGTGTGTCGGAGACATGAATCCAATAGATTCAATACCGTATTGCTGACACAACTGATGGAGGTACCTAAAATAGGTGAAAGTAAGAAATACAAATAAAAAAAAATTGAAGTTATAATTTGTGGTTAGAAGTGTTACAATGAAAATACTTGTAGAATAGATGTATCCAACCATTGCATCATAAGCAAATCGGTGATGTCTCCGATTGTAACAAAAATACCATCGTCGAACATACAATTGAACACAGAGTCATCTACAGTAACCCGATAGAAGTCATCAGCAATAGGCAATCGAAGGATCAGAGTGTGTAAAAATTTTCATTTATCACCCAGACGTTGTAATGTCTCATCATCAACAATCGCAGGTCGCTGGGTAGATGATATTTCGAAACTCTGAGGCATTTTCCCTTCGTTAGATCTTTTTACCTGCTTTGGTGCATCTTCCTGCAATAAGACAATTTTTATCATTATAACAAGTCTAATACAAATTAAAAAGAAACAGAAAATTTTATATAACTAAATTTTATTACCTCTCCAAAAATCAACAATTCCTTAGGCCATTGAAAGAAGCTTCCAATAGCTTCCCCTACCATGGTGTGGTATTGAGATGGCACTGGAAGATAGAACACTTCTGAACCATCTATAACAAGGTCAATAGACACCTTACCATGATCAAGCCAGAGTGGTTGATGATGGACCATAGTCTCAGGTCCGGATGGATAAACCATCCCTCTTGCCACTATTTGTTTCTCATCATCAACACTTATGGCGAGATGACAAGGAATCGACTTCTATTGTACAACATGATTGAACATATATTTCAGCCCTTCCAGTTGAAAGAACATAAGTAATGTTAAAATTTTTTAAATAATTTAAAATTAAATACCTGAAGCCCATTAAATGGATCTGAATCCACGGAGTGACAACTGTTGCGAGTTGGTGGATAGCACTGTGGATTTACGTCCACCTCGGCCTCAAGATTTAAGCCCAAGTGTTGGAGGATAGTTTCGTATTTATCCAATTTACTCTGCATCTCCGACATGGTCCGACGCCTGACCTGCTCGGTAATACTATTCTCCATCTCCTTCATGAGCATATCCTTAATATTGTCTACAGACACGACCCCACACGATCATCTAATGTAATCATCGGGCTTGCCGTAAACATTCCTCGTGGTGACATAGACGCCATACCCCCTCACCCTACAGGGTGATCCTCCTTACCAAGGGCTTCACTTAAGATATAATGCTGTCTACTTGGCACAAATGTCCCCTGTGTGGCCTGCTCAACTTTTTCAACCTGTTCAAAAAAACAATGAAAGCCAAATATAAGTGTTTAAGTAAATTTTAGTTGAAGATACAAAAAATTGGGAGGATGTACTTACAATTTTGTCAAACACTCCCCTCGTTTTCTCGTTGGGGATGTAATAAGTTCCATCTTCTTTTTTTTTTATCTTGGTCGAACCCAATCTAAACTGCGACCCTTGCTTACGATCGATGAGCTAATCATGTCACATGAAGAGCTAGAAGATAGCGGGTCACTTACTAGCCACTGTGGCTTCATCCCTGCATAACCAGTTGAGCTCAAATAATGTGGATGCTCGTTTCACAAATTGACTATCCCTGTGGCCTTCTTACTTTTTTCCAAAAAAAATCACATGTTTTTTGTTTTCAACTCAATAAAACACATGCTTATATTTAAATATATCCCTTAAATTTCTCCGTCTGGCGTTATTTCTTGAACGACTCCCATTGCTCTTCAGTTATGAAATCATAAAGTTTCGTAGGAGATTTATATTTCGGGTGGTCATGTGTAATGTAATCATGAACCAGGCTCGTCTTGAAATCTTTCCACCGCATCCCTGCAACTTTCAAAACATGTTTTTTAGCACTGTCATCGGGGATGTTGAACTCCTTCTGAAAGACAAGGATAATATGCGATGTTATGAAAAAAAAGTTACAATCACTTATCAATCCAATATATATAAAGTGACAATACCTTTATTTCTTCCTACATCATATCCTTAATTCCCTAATCAACGTTGTGTCAATCACTGATGTTTATGTCAATGTGAATACGTACCAAAGACCCGACAAAATTCCTGAAGTTCGTCTTTGTAATACTGCTTTTAATTTTTACGTGTTTTCTTGAATATCACCCAATTTCTATGATGGTACACCCAATTTCTATGATGGTACTATGAAGAATTATTTATTTGACAATTATTATTGATAATAAGTTGAATTATTTTGCAGTGGAAGGATGTGGACGCCTCTCGATCAATGTGCCAATTAAAATGTTTATAAATTGTTTACGTACAATTCTATGTCTAATTGTTTATTTTAATTGTTACTTGCCATTTCTATTTTAATTGAGTAGTAAGTTGCCTAAATTGCATTAAATTGAAGTTGGGAAAAGTTTGGTGACACTTTGGAATTTTATTTGAGAGTCATGAACTTAAATTACCAATTTATGAGAGTTGAGGGACTGAATTGCAATTTACCAAAAGTTAAACATTTAAACCTAACCTAAAGCCTCAGACTCTCATATCTCTCTCTCTCTCACGCCCAATCCTGTCTCGCTATCTCCTTCTCTCGGTCTCTCCCTCTCGCCTCCGTCTCTCTCTCAGCGTCTCCCTCAATTTCTCGTCGGTACACCACCGACCAACTCCCCGGCGCACCACCGCCACTCACGGTAGCCCCTTTTCCGCCCCCCTTACACACAACGCACGCACCCGTGCACTGATACACACACACTCGTATAAATACGGAATTTTATGTGTATGTGATGTTTATTTTTATATTTCAGATTCGAATTTGTCTAGATTTCGAATTTTAATTATTAGTTGGTACTTTTGTTAATAATTATATGTATGTGTATCTCTATTTGTAAGTATATATTGATGTATATGTATATTATCCTCACACTATCCTCACACGTATAAATGGCTTTAGTCATATTAGCTAGTTAATTCTTAGATTTTTAATATATGAATCCAATTGTTAACCAATGGACCAATGGTTAGGTTAATTTTGGATTAAAAGTTATAGATTCAGTTTTTCGAATTTGATTAGATTTGTGAAATTAGTTAATTGCTTTTTGGTAAAGTTTGTAATAAATGGTTATTTTAAGATTTGTGAACTTGTTAGAATCACGATTAAGTAATTTCTAAAGTTATGTAATTTTGAGTTTGAATTTGAATTTAAAAGATGAAAAGGCCTTCTAATGTGCATTGAGATTCATTTCTTGTCTCGAATATGGTTTTATGTGTTTTGGTTATTATGTAAAGTCACGCTTGGGTTAAATTGAAGTTTTAATCTCGGTTAATGTTTGATTAGTATTAAAATGAATAATGAATCTGTTTGTGAACTGGACTTTTGGTACATTGATGTTACGGGCAACCAAGATACTTCCACTCACAATTTTGGACGGTAAATACTAAGAACGTCAGGTAAGTAAATTTCCCCTATTTTCATTGAAGTAAAATGTTTAAGGTGTAATTAATGGGCTTAAATTATATTCTTGAAATTTATTTGCTTGTGATGCTCTCTATGAACTTATACACGTATGTGATTAAGAGAAGGTTTAATCATACATGTTATCATGTCGTTGCATCGTCAAGCATGCGTTTTCATTGAGTTGGGGAAGTCAAATGATTTTAAATGAAGAATGTGGTAAGTTTTAGTTTCCTCAAAAAGGATGTATCCCAAGTTTTAAGAATAAATTGATGTACTTCTATGCCATGAAAGGTGTGAGTGGGAAATGGGGCGCGGGAGACCGGCGTACCCAAATTAAATCGATGTTGCAGTGGTGAATATTAAACCGCCTTGCGGTGACGATTGCCTAACCGTTTGGCGGTGGCAAATATTAAACCGCTTTGCGGTGACGATTGCTTAACCGCTTGGCAGTGGCAAATATTAAACCGCTTTGCGGTGACGATTGCTTAACCGCTTGGTGGTGGCAAATATTAAACCGATTTGCGGTGAATTAAATAGATGTTGCAGTGGTTAATATTAAACCGCCTTACGGTGACGATTTCCTAACCGTTTGGCAGTGGCAAATATTAAACCGCTTTGCGGTGACGATTGCTTAACCGCTTGGCGGTGGCAATTATTAAACCGCTTTGCGGTGACGATTGCTTAACCGTGTGGCAAATATTAAACCGCTTTGCGGTGATGATTTCTTAACCGCTTGGCGGTGGCAAATATTAAACCGCTTTGTGATGACCATTACTAAACCGCTTGACGGTGACAAATTTTAAACCGCTATGCGGTGGAAAAGTGATAAACTTGTTCTAAATAAGGAAATGTGCCCACTGCATTCTGACTGGCTAGAAGATACACTAAGTGAGTTCACGATGGAAATGAAGTTAAAGTTTTTTTTTTTTTTTTTTTGAAATGTTTAAGTGAAAGTTTGGAAAGTATGAATGTCTTGAAATGTAAAGTAAATGGGGGTAATTACTTTGAATAGTCTAAGGAATTTCATGTCATGAGCATGCATCACGTGCATAAAGTTTACTTACTGAGCTTTAGCTCACCCCAATCCCTTCCCCAATATTTCAGGTGATGAAAGCTAGATGAGACGAGGAGAGCACTTGGCGACAGACTCAGGCTATACCTACCTTCAATTTTTTGAAAATAAAGTTAAATTAGAATTCATTTAAGTTTCTCATTAATTATTCCTTCATTTATTATTGTTAATGGTTTGATTGCAATTAGCTTTGAATAAGTATTAGTGTAGTATTAGAGGTTAAATGACCTCTTATTTCATTTGCTAAAGTTTATTTACTTGGAAATATATCGTTGAGGAGTTTGGAACTTATTGAATGGTTTTGAGGATGTATGGGATTGAATGAGTTGAGATGTATGCTTTAAAATGGTTTTGAAGTCCCTCTACAGGTTGGTTAAGTCCAATTTATAGAGGAGACTCTGCCGAAATATTTGTAGAATTTTATAATAGAAAAGTAAAAATGTTGAGGTCTAAATGTTTTATTTCCGCATTTTTAAAGTGAAAGGAAGTTAACATGCCTAAGTTGAAGATTTTAAACTTGGGGTGTTACTACTTTTGGTATCAGAGCTAAGAGTTTTAAAAGCGATTCTGTAGACTTTTAGAATTTATTTGGAAAATGGTTCGGGTACTGAGTCACGCCTCAAGTGCTTCTCCCTCGATCTTCTGGTAAGTTAAATTTCTGTTCAAGTTAGTAAATCGTGGTAATGTTTCCAGTATTGTAAATTTTTGAATGTTAATATGTAATGTTGTAAAGTTAAAGGTTAAGGATGTTGTTAATGAATATGGCATGTATACCTTGATTATGTAAATGAGATGGTAATGATTATTATAAAATTGGGTAATGTTTATAAGTTCCTTATGTGAAAGATATGAAGTAAATGTGAATAGTACTTTTAGTCATGGAAACTACATCGGCACGAATGTATATAATATCTCAACAGGAAGTTGAGAAGGCATCGAACTTAGTGTTAGACACTTATCATGTTTGATTTTGGGACTACCCACTAATTTTGGTAGTCTCACGTTCATAGGAAAATTGAGTTATCTGTTTCCGTAATTGGAGACCAAGTTTAGATTGTCAACGCCATTTGAATAATTGTTGAACTCAAGTTATGTGTTGAGAGACTGCCCAATAGTAATGAGAGGGCATGATTGGTTGGAAAAACTTATAAAATAGTTATCCATGATTTTGATGTCATTCTGGGAATGAACTGGTTATCTAGGTACCACGCTTCAAGTGATTGTCATGACAAGAAAGTGGTGATCGAACCCCAAACAACCCCTTTTCGCTTTATTGGAGTTTAGGTGAAACCTTCTATTCCAATTATGTCTACGATGAAGGCTCTTCAGTTGATAGAATAAGATTGTAAAGCCTACTTGGTTGGCACTAATTGAGGTTACCAAGACAGTCAACAAACCTCTCTCTTGAACAAATTGCGATCGTTCGAGAATATCAAGATGTGTTTTCAGAAGATCTTTATGATCTACCACTTGAAATAGAGATTGACTTCAACATCGATTTAGTACCTGGAACCGCCCCAATGTCTAAGGATCCATATCGAATGGCTCTTGCTGAACTTAAAGAGCTCAATGAGCAGTTACATGATCTTATGGACAAGTGTTGTGTTCAATGTGTTGACCTATGGTCAATTTGACCTTATTGTTTTGATCATAACAAACAAGAATTTATTGTGTTACTAACAAGTGTGCTTCAAGTGTTTCATGTAATGATAAATATTCAAAGCACTCAATGTTCAAATCGTCTCTTAAAGATATAAATCAAAATTATGTGATCGAGCACATGAGACGTAAAGAAGATCATGAAATCATTGAAGATATTCAAAGATCAAAATTGAGGTTGAAAAGCATGACATGAAGATCAAGAATTCAAGCTTACAAGATTAGAGTTGATTTAACGTATGTAAAGGTATAACACTCTCAATCTTTAGCGATGAAATTCAACGAGCTCGAAAATGATTTTTATGCATCAAGAAACTTATTTGAAAATTCATCAATTGCATAAAAATGATTTTTCAAATCATACCTTTAAAATATCATTTTCAAAATCAATCTTGATCAAAAAGCCGTGCAAAATCAAAATCTTAAAATTTGAAAAAGACCGGTCGACCGTAAATTTTACCGGTCGACCGCAAGATGCAAACCGGTCGACCGCATGCCAAGACCGGTCGACCGCACTGAGTGTTTTTGAACTCAACGGCTATTTTCTTGCAACGGCTATACTGAGGTCGACCGCATGGTTGAACAGGTCGACCGCAAAAGACAGAATGTGCAAAATTTGATCTATAAATAGCCTTCTCTCTTGCATTCATTCACAACAACTTAGATAAGATTTTATACACACTTTCTTGTGAAAATTCAGTGTTCTTACTTAGTTTTTATTCATCTTTTATTTTCATAAAACTTTGATTGATCTAAACTTTGTTTTATCAAATTCATCAAAGTTTTTGGAAGAAAGTTTTGTGAAGATTCTTGGTTTTATATTGTTTAAACTTCTTCAACATCTTCACACTATATTGGAATTGAAGTGTAAGTCTCTCTTTGTTCTAAACTTGTTTTAATCTTTTAAAAGAGAGAAATTCCAATTAAGGAACTTTGATTATTTGTACTACATTTTTCATTATCATTTGATTCATCAAAGTTCCATTGCCTAAACACTTTGAGCTTAACTTATTGTTAATTATTCAAGTGTGGCATCTCTTGGTACTTAATTTGATTCAATATTTTAACAAGAGATCATTTGAAAAACTTTGTTTGATTGCATCGAACTTTTCATTATCATTTGCATCAAAGTTTTTCTCTAACACTCGAGCTTAATTCATTGCTATCTATTGAAGTGTTAGCCTAACTCTCTCGGTACTTAATTTGAGTATATCATTTGTCAAGAGAGTGGTTTCAATTGTAAACTCAATTCATTATATCTTGTGGTTTCGAGAGCCTTGTGAAAACTCGATTGTTGGTTTCGAGAGCCTTGTCAAAACTCGATTGTTGGTTTTCGAGAGCCTTGTCAAAACTCGATTGTTGGTTTCGAGAGCCGTGTGAAAACTCGATTGTAAAGGATAGGCGCTCCTTGTTGTAAGTCGCCTAAGGATTTGGTACTCCTTGTTGTAAGTTACCAAAATAGTGGATTTGGCCTTGCTCGTGACGGAGAGCTCGGTAACGGGGGACGTAGATCACGTTGGTTGATTGAACCTCCATAAATCGTGTTTGCACTCTCTTATCCCTTTTACTTATGTACATTGCACTTACTCTATTCTATCAATTTTTATTGTGCAACATTATATCTAAGTGTTATACTTGCCTTATCAATTAAGTTTACACATATATAGCACATTACATTGATAGATTAGTTACTTGTAACACTAAGTGCACATATTTGTACCCATTGGTTTTTAAGTTTGAGATTATTATCGAAAAAGTTTTATAAACCAATTCACCCCCCTCTTGGTTAGTTTACTCTTGGGCTAACACAATGTAGGTTTCCACCATGGGGTGCGCCTATGTTATCCGTAAAGGACCAAGATGGTCCTATGAGATTTTGCATAGACTACAGAGAATTGAATATGGTGACAATTAAAATTAAGAATAAATATCAATTGCCAAGAATTGACAACCTGTTTGATCAGCTTCAGGGTATTTTTCTAAGATCGATCTGCGATCAGGTTACCATCATTTGAGGATCAAAGAAGTGGACATTACAAAGAAAGTTTTCTGTACTAGACAAGGTCAGTATGAGTTCTTGGTGATGTCGTTTAGGTTAACAAATACTTCTGCGACATTTATGGACTTAATGCATCGAATCTTTAAAGAATACCCGGATCAATTTGTCATAGTCTTCATTAATGACATAGTGATCTATTCAAGGTTTGAAGAAGAACATGAAAAGCGTTGGAGAATCATGCTCCAGAATTTTAGAAGAGAAATTTTCTGCTAAGTTTAGAAGTGTAAGTTCTGACTGGATAGAGTGTCATTCTTGGGGCATATCATAACAAGGTAAAATATTGAGGTAGTTCGAAATTGGCCTGCGCCTTCTAATGTTAAGGAAGTCCGCAAATTCCTTGGATTAGTTGAATACCGGAGATTTTCGATGTACTTTCAAAGTATGCCTTTCCTTTGACTAAGTTAACCAGAAATGATACAAATTCAATGGAGCTTAGATTGTGAATAGAGCATTGAAAATTTAAAGACGCGGTTGACAACGCGCCCATTTTAACTATTCCACAAGGAAATTAAAGGTTCATCATTTACAGAAATGCTTAATTGAAAGGGCTCGGTTGTGTTCTTATGCAATATGACAAGGTGATGGCCTACACTTCTAGGCAACTGAAGGAGTAAAGAATTGTAAAATCTAAGATCTATTAAGATTGAGAGATTGGTATATATAAGATTTTAGTGATTTATTGATGTAGAAATATTCATGTGATATATATGATGATTATTATACTGTGATCTTAAGGAGATTGATATGATTAAATGTTGAGGTCATATGGTATGGTGATAAGTGACATGTCACATGATTCCCACAAGTTATGGTGAATAGATAGTTAATGAATGTTATGATTGTCCTATGGAAGAATAGTGTGATGATATGTTTGAACTAATTAATCTTATCTTGATAAATGATTTGTTTATTGCTGATTATGACCTATGGTCGGGAAACTTCATTTATTTATGATAAGATAGATGAGATTATTTAAAAACTTTGGTGATTTAGTTGTGATTACTCATTGTTGGTTGTGCATTAGATGTGAGTAAAGCATATTATCCATTTTGAGATCTCCATGGAATATACATAAATTTGGATTGTTTAAAATCTAAGATGATCATTAGTGTAACTTTTACTTATTGTGGAGTTGTATCTTTGGGTTAAGTAAACTTGATGAGGAATCTTATAAGAATCACAAAAGTCTTATTCATTGGTGATAGGTCAATGATTTATTTATAAAATACTTGGTTAGAGTATTGTTGTTATGATGATTTTGAAAGTATGGATTCTTAAATTAGTACATTGGCTATAGTTTTAAGATGAATTTTAAGATGAGTGTATGATGCTGAATAATTGATTACAATATATAAGTATGAGTTACAGGATTTAAGTTTGATCCTCCGATTTTAAAAGAAATGCTAGCATGTTCAGAAAGGATTTCGTTTGTGTATCTTTCCAGAAAGATTCTGTCAAAGTTTTAGCATTTCTACTGTATACTTTGGTATGGACATAAAGTTTCACTAATTCTGGATTATAAAGTCTTATCTTGGTCAATCTTCTTGATTTTAGTTTTAAGAATGTGATCAATCAATATATATACTAAGGTTTAGACGTTAGAATAGATCCTATAAAGGGCTGGGAATATAAAGTTAGTGAATGGATTCATAAGTGGGATAATGTTAGTTGATGGTCTCCTACAACAATAGCTATCAAACTTTGATCCGTATTGAGCACTATACAGGAAGAAGTGTAGATCACCAGTTCATTGGGATGAGATAGGAGAAAGAAGATTATTGGGTCCAGAAATAGTACAGCAGACAACTAAAGTTGTTGAAAAGAGTCGTCAATGGATGAAAACGACACAGAGTAGACAAAAGGTTTATGCGGACAAAAGAAGAAAACCATTGGAATTCGCTGCAAGAGATGTGTTCTTTTTGAAGGTAGCCCTTATAAAAAGAGTTATGAGATTCGGGAATAATGAAAAGTTAAGCCTATGTTTTGTCGGCCCCTTTGGAATTCTTGAAAAGGGTAGGTGGATCTAGATTATCGGGTTGCATTGCAACCGGCACTATCAGTAGTACATAATGTTTTCGTGTCTCAATGTTGAGGAAGTATATTTAAAACTAGTTAAAGTTCATTGGAAAAGTCATGCAGTAGAAGAGGCTACTTTCGAGAGTAAGGACGAAATGCGTGCTATTTCGTGCCAAGTATCCACACTTGTTAGGTAACTTTTAATTTTAAGGACGAAATTTCTTTTTAGGGGGTAAGGAACTGTAATACTGCTTTTAATTTTTACGTGTTTTCTTGAATATCACCCAATTTCTATGATGGTACTATGAAGAACTATTTATTTTGACAATTATTATTGATAATAAGTTGAATTATTTTGCAGTGGAAGGATTTGGACGCCGTCTCGATCAATGTGCCAATTAAAATGTTTATAAATTGTTTACGTACAATTCTATGTCTAATTGTTTATTTTAATTGTTACTTGCCATTTCTATTTTAATTGAGTAGTAAGTTGCCTAAATTGCATTAAATTGAAGTTGGGAAAAGTTTGGTGACACTTTGGAATTTTATTTGAGAGTCATGAACTTAAATTACCAATTTATGAGAGTTGAGGGACTGAATTGCAATTTACCAAAAGTTAAACATTTAAACCTAACCTAAAGCCTCAGACTCTCATATCTCTCTCTCTCACGCCCAATCCTGTCTCGCTATCTCCTTCTCTCGGTCTCTCCCTCTCGCCTCCGTCTCTCTCTCAGCGTCTCCCTCAATTTCTCGTCGGTACACCACCGACCAACTCCCCGGCGCACCACCGCCACTCACGGTAGCCCCTTTTCCGCCCCCCTTACACACAACGCACGCACCCGTGCACTGATACACACACACTCGTATAAATACGGAATTTTATGTGTATGTGATGTTTATTTTTATATTTCAGATTCGAATTTGTCTAGATTTCGAATTTTAATTATTAGTTGGTACTTTTGTTAATAATTATATGTATGTGTATCTCTCTGTGTAAGTATATATTGATGTATATGTATATTATCCTCACACTATCCTCACACGTATAAATGGCTTTAGTCATATTAGCTAGTTAATTCTTAGATTTTTAATATATGAATCCAATTGTTAACCAATGGACCAATGGTTAGGTTAATTTTGGATTAAAAGTTATAGATTCAGTTTTTCGAATTTGATTAGATTTGTGAAATTAGTTAATTGCTTTTTGGTAAAGTTTATAATAAATGGTTATTTTAAGATTTGTGAACTTGTTAGAATCACGATTAAGTAATTTCTAAAGTTATGTAATTTTGAGTTTGAATTTGAATTTAAAAGATGAGAAGGCCTTCTAATGTGCATTGAGATTCATTTCTTGTCTCGAATATGGTTTTATGTGTTTTGGTTATTATGTAAAGTCACGCTTGGGTTAAATTGAAGTTTTAATCTCGGTTAATGTTTGATTAGTATTAAAATGAATAATGAATCTGTTTGTGAACTGAAAGTTATACTTTTTGACGAGTGAAAATAATTAGGACTTTTGGTACATTAATGTTACGGGCAACCAAGATACTTCCACTCACAATTTTGGACGGTAAATACTAAGAACGTCAGGTAAGTAAATTTCCCCTATTTTCATTGAATTAAAATGTTTAAGGTGTAATTAATGGGCTTAAATTATATTCTTGAAATTTATTTGCTTGTGATGCTCTCTATGAACTTATACACGTATGTGATTAAGAGAAGGTTTAAGCATACATGTTATCATGTCGTTGCATCGTCAAACATGCATTTTCATTGAGTTGGGGAAGTCAAATGATTTTAAATGAAGAATGTGGTAACTTTTAGTTTCCTCAAAAAGGATGTATCCCAAGTTTTAAGAATAAATTGATGTACTTCTATGCCATGAAAGGTGTGAGTAGGAAATGGGGCGCGGGAGACCGGCGTACCCGAATTAAATCGATGTTGCAGTGGTGAATATTAAACCGCCTTGCGGTGACGATTTCCTAACCGTTTGGCGGTGGCAAATATTAAACCGCTTTGCGGTGACGATTGCTTACCCGCTTGGCGGTGGCAAATATTAAACCGCTTTGCGATGACGATTGCTTAACCACTTGGCGGTGGAAAATATTAAACCGCTTTGCGGTGAATTAAATAGATGTTGCAGTGGCAAATATTCAACCGCTTTGCGGTGACGATTGCTTAACCGCTTGGCGGTGGCAAATATTAAACCGCTTTGCGGTGACGATTGCTTAACCGCTTGGCGATGGCAAATATTAAACCGCTTTGCGGTGACGATTGTTTAACCGCTTGGTGGTGGCAAATATTAAACCACTTTGCGGTGACGATTACTAAACCGCTTGACGGTGGCAAATTTTAAACCGCTATGCGGTGGAAAAGTGATAACCTTGTTCTAAATAAGGAAATGTGCCCACTGCATTCTGACTTGCTAGAAGATACACTAAGTGAGTTTACGATGGAAATGAAGTTAAAGTTTTTTTTTTTTTTGAAATGTTTAAGTGAAAGTTTGAAAAGTATGAATGTCTTGAGAAGTAAAGTAAATGGGGGGTAATTACTTTGAATGGTCTAAGGAATTTCATGTCATGAGCATGCATCACGTGCATAAAGTTTACTTACTGAGCTTTAGCTCACCCCAATCCCTCTCCCAATATTTCAGGTGATGAAAGCTAGATGAGACGAGGAGAGCACTTGGCGACACACTCAGGCTATACCTACCTTCAATTTTTTGAAAATAAAGTTAAATTAGAATTCATTTAAGTTTCTCATTAATTATTCCTTCATTTATTATTGTTAATGGTTTGATTGCAATTAGCTTTGAATAAGTATTAGTGTAGTATTAGAGGTTAAATGACCTCTTATTTCATTTGCTAAAGTTTATTTACTTGGAAATATATCGTTGAGTTTGGGACTTATTGAATGGTTTTGATGATGTATGGGATTGAATGAGTTGAGATGTATGCTTTAAAATAGTTTTGAAGTCCCTCTACATGTTGGTTAAGTCCAATTTATAGAGGAGACTCTGTCGAAATTTTTGTAGAATTTTATAATAGAAAAGTAAAAATGTTGAGGTTTAAATGTTTTATTTCCGCATTTTTAAAGTGAAAGGAAGTTAACATGCCTAAGTTGAAGATTTTAAATTTGGGGTGTTACAGTCTTGCATGGTCCGATCGGCCTATTATGATCATCGCACTCAATGACATTCACCTCCTTTCCCGCTTTCTTCATTTTCTTGCACATAGTTGGCCCTCTTGTTCTTTTTGTCTGGGCAATATGATGATCATCTGAAGAGCTTGAAGACTTGGCCATTATAATGAAACAATTGTGCACGTACCTGCACATAAAACAGCGTAGAAATATATATATATAGTTATCAATATCACAAATGAATATTAACAACATATAGAGCATATATAAAGAATACAAGAAAGTTATAAGCAAGAATATATAAATGAACTCACAGTATGAATGGCTTGTCAAGATAACTCAACCGTCCAAAATCCACCAAATATGTTGGAAGAGAGGAAACTTGAACTCCCTATAATCAAGTTCCCAAATATCTTCAATGACACCATAATAGGACATCGAGGCATCTATTGGCATTGTATCTTTAGCACTTGAAAAATCTCTTGATAGTGCTACTTCTGTCACTCTACTGTTTTACACCACACTCTTATCATCTTGATGTTTAGTGTAAAACGTATACCCATTAATGTCATATGCTTCATAAGACCTCACAATCGTACTAGGGCCATACGCTAACCACTCGATCGTAGTAACAATGGTATTCGGCGTTTGTGACAACTCTTTCATCACTCTATCTTTGAACCATTTTGCAAATGAACGATTATGTTGATTAGTTATCCACCTTTCAACTTTTGAAGGATTCTGCTGCCTTAAGATGGACATGTGCTCATCTAAATACGGATGAACTTCAGGAAGGTGTTGTAATACAAGGAGGTGTGCTTTATCTCGCAATTCAACATTGGGGACGATTGATTTGCATCCAATCGTACCTTTACCTTCGAGTCTTCCCTCGTGACGAGATTTAGGAACACCAATAGTCTCAATGTCATCTAGGTAATCAATACAAAATTCTATAGCCTCCTCAATAGCATAACCTTCAATGATACTGCCTTCAGGTCGAAATCGATTTCTCACATATCCTTTCAATATACCCATGTATCTCTCAAATGGATACATATACCTCAAGAACACAGGACCTCAAATCTTAATTTCTCTTACCAAGTGAACAAGTAAGTGCACCATAACATCAAAAAATGATGGCGGAAAATACATTTCAAATTGACACAGGGTGATAACAATATCGGCCTGCAAATCATCCAACGCCTATGGATCAACAACTTTACTGCAAATTGCGTTGACGAAAAGTACAATTTTATTATGACATGTCTAACGTGTTTTGGAAGTATGCCTCGAATTGCAACTGGTAACAAGTATTGCATTAAGACGTGACAATCATGAGACTTCATGCCAATCAATTCCATGTCCTTCATTGACATAGTACTTTTGATGTTTGAAGAGTATCCAGATGGAACCTTAATAGCATGCAAGCACTCACAAAAACTTGTTTTCTCTTTTCTGGACAAAGTATAGCAAGCTGGGGGCAAATAAGTACGTTTATCTGACTCTTGCGGTACTAACTAATCCTGTATCCCCAATTCTACCATGTCCATCTCGACTTTGATTCCATCTTTCGTCTTTCCTTGAATGTTCAATAATGTCCCAATGATGCTATCACAAATACTTTTTCTCCACGTGCATTATATCAAGATAATGCCTTACCGATAAATGTTGCCAATAAGGTAGATCCCACAATATGGACCTCTTCTTCCAAAGACTCTTCTGAAGAGGCTTTCCAAACAAAACCTCAATATTTTTAACTCGTTCCTCACCTCCCGTTAACGGCAAACGAGCTGCTCGAGCCTCGATTTTTTCATTGAATGACTTTTTCTTCTTTCGATAAGGGTGGTCACCAGGGAGAAATCTTCTATGACTCATAAAGATATTTTCTTACAATTTTTCAACGAAAGATCAATCGTGTCTTCTTCACAAACGGGACATGCTTTAGATCCTTTGTTAGTATAACCCGACAAGTTACCATAAGATGGGAAATCATTTACAGTACAAAAAATCATAGCACGTAAGGTGAAATTCATCTGGTTATGTGCATCAAACACCAACACACCTTCATCCCACAACAATCTTAAATCTTAAATTAGTGGGACTAGGTAAACATCTATGTTATTCCCAGTTGTTTAGGCTCTGATATTAATAAAGACAACATGATATACTTGCGCTTCATACATAACCAAGGAGGAAGATTGTAATCATCAAAAGAACTGACCAAGTGCTATGTCGACTACTTATGTAACCGTTCGAGTTCATCCCATTAGTACATAGTCTAAGCTTAAGATTCCTATCTTCGCCCCAAAATTTAGAAAACAACCTATTAATGTTCCTCCATTGAGGATAATCGACCACATGTCTTAGTTTTCTATCTACTTTCCTCCCATCAGCATGCCACCGCATGTTCTTTACATCATTTGCATTGCCAAACAAACGTTTAAATCTTGGCATTACGGGTAGGTACCATAACACCTTTGCCGAAGGACTTTTCTTATCCTCACAATTATCGTTCACGTTCTTTTGCTTGTACCGTGATTCCCCACACTTTGGACACAAACTCAAGTCATTGTACTCATTTCGATACAGTATATAATCACTTGGATATGCATGTATCCTCTCGATCTCCATACCCATCGGACACAACAATTTCTTTGCCTCGTAGATTGAACTAGGAAGCTCATTATCCTCCAGAAGCATCTCTCATAAAAGTTCCAATAATGTTGTGAAACTCTTATCACTCAACCTATTGTTTGCTTTCAAGTTATACAATTTCAACACAGCAGACAATTTTGTGAATTTATTACAACTAGGAAACAAAGGCTTTTCAGAATCATAGAACAAGCTATCAAATACATGAGGCTTTTCAATGAATTCCCCTTGTATATCACGCATCATTTCGTGTATCATATCACTCGTCATTTTTCAAATCATTCTTATCAATATTGCTTGAATTATTCTCCTACTGATCACCATCATCCTCACCAGTGCTCGTCCTAGGAAGCATACTCTCACCATAACATATCCATCATGTGTAACTTTCCTTAAACCGACGACGAATCAAATGGCTCTTCACTTGCTCAAAACTACGAAACTTTCTCAGATTCTTACAATCACAACAAGGGTACAAAATCATTGTTTCACCTTTCTCTCTCATGTGTTCCTCTGCACATTTCACAAACTCTTCAACCCCTTTTACATACTCATGTGTATTACGCTTGCCAAACATCCAACCCCGATCCATATCTAACGACCTATATGTGAAGATATAATTAAATAAATTTTTAGTTTTGAGTTAATATTTTTCATGATAGAACCTTAAACCAACTATATATTAATAATTGAAATTAAATACGATAATTTATTAGGTTGGAAACTTCTAAATTTTACTAGGATGATTGTATTATGTCTAATTATTTATTTAGTATAGTCAATTCTGAACTTGTAAAAATCACCTTAAATTATAATTTTCGTTTTTTACTTACAAAATCCTACAAAAATTTTAGCAGAATCTCCCCTATAAATTGTACTTAGCCAACATGTAGGAGGAATCAAAATATCACAATAAAACAAAAACTTTCAACCTCGACATATTTAAAACTCAAACACAATTCCAATCAAACTTCAAGATCATCAACTACTCCAAATTCAATTCCCAACTCCTAAAATCTCAAACTAAGATCTCATAACTTAACATCCCATAATTGAAATAGAACTCTAATAATTCAAATATTGCAATATATTCATCTACTAACTCAAAATCAACGATATAAAATTAACATTCAAACTAAACTAATAAAAAATTTATTTACACCAATTATTAGAATATAAAATAATAAATTCAATCATGCATAAACTAACAAATAAATCAATTAACTAGTTGAAATTCCCACACACACACACACACACACACACACACACAAAAACAAATATATATATATATACATATATACAAACACATTTATATATGCACAAATTAAACAAATACACACACACACACACACACACACACACACACATATATATATATATATATATATATATATAAGAGAGGGAGGTGGGTTCTTAAGGGTGGGAAGGGGCGTGTTAGGGGCTCGCACAGTGGCCGGGTGGTGAGAGGAAGAGATAAAGAGAGAGTGGAGGAATGTGGTGGTGATGGTAGAGGTGGGAGTTGCCGGAATGGTGGTGTGGTGGTGGTCGCGGTGTCGGGTGTGAGTCGAGAGAGGTTGAGGCGGGAAGAGGATGAAGAGTAAAGAATGAAGGCGGGTATTAGAAATATAAAATTAATACGCTGGGGTTTATGCATCGGTTGTAGCTAAATCGGCGCGTAAAACCCGTTTTAGGCATCGATTTATCTTGAACTGACGCCTAAACCGGGGCTAACCTGGGCATACGCGTCGATTCAAGCTAGCGACGCTTAAAACCCAAGGCATACGCATCGGTTCACGCTAAACCGATGCGTATGCCTTGGGTTTTATGCGTCAGTTCAGCGTGAACCGACGCGTATGCCTAGGGTTTTAAGCATCGGTTCACATGAACCGACGCGTATTCTTAACCGTGCCTTTTTACGCGTCGGTTTCAACATTACAACAGACGTGTATTTCTGGAATTTATTTATAAAAATACCACCTTCTTTTTATACTTGTCGATTTTTACTAAAAATCGACATGTATTCCCCATTTTTTTACCCAGTTTTGTACTAGTGTATTTCCATATGGGACTATTGAGCTATGTCATCCCATCAAAGGCAATTTCAAAGTGAATGGACAACGTGTGAAACACTACATTGAAGACTTCCCTGCAGCAGAAGCAACACTTGACATCGCGGTTCCACGCTGATCCCATCATACGGTCTAGCTAGAGACTATAAACCAAGAACTATAGGGCGGTATCCCGACTTCCAACACTTAACTCGTTTTTTTTTATTGTTGTTTTTAGTTTGCATTAGACATGAGGACACATCTTTCAAATTTGATTTAAATTTAGTATATTATTTTAACTTTATTAGGTCGTCGTCATTATCATCATCTTGAAAAAAAAATGACGCAACCGCAGATTGCAAACTACGGTATGTGTTCACTCCGCAAGTGCACAGTTCGCGCAAGTAATAAAGTGGACTTTTAAGTTCGAATATCGATCCCACAAAGATTGTTTAAAATTGTATTTTAGACTATTACCTTAACCAGAACAAGAAATTTGTTTAAGTTTGAAAATTTAGATTTTAAAAGTTAAAATAAAGATTAAACTAAAAAATTGACAAATCTAATTTTAAAAGAATGAAAATAAATGCGTTAGAATTATGAATCCATTTTGACTCTATCATTCATATCTTAACCGAATTATTTAAATACAATTCACGGGTTTTGAAAATCCATATTCCTAATGTTGTTAAAACTCCCTTTCGGACAAGCAATAACGCCTATTCCTACACACGACCCAACTATATTTCTATGTTGAATACGAATGTGCAAGAAAGCATTAAAAGAACTATGAATATTATAGCAGATAACACAAAGCATAGGGGCATATTTCTATCCCCTATCGGACTTTGTGGCAATTAAATAGCTTCTAATGAAATCCTATTCTTTGGAACGTAGAAAATTATAAAGACAATCACACAAAAACTGGCCAAACGATTGCATAATAATAAAGGCACTTATTTAATTGCATCAAACCCATCAACTGCATATATTAAATAATTGGTAAAAACATGGAATCAAATAGTTAAAACTTCATCACAATCCTAACACAATATTTCTAGCCTAAAAACATGATAAAAGATAAATTACAACTATGATAATTGGAGTTTATCACCCTTTTCACCATGTTGTAGAAGAATCTTCAATCATGCGCTAGTTGGTTCCTTGAAAGTTCGACAGCACTTCGGGATCACCTTCGACAAGTTTGGAACCCCTCATCTCGTGCCATATGCCATGTATTTATAGTTTTCCCGGAAGTCTAGGTTAATTAAGGAGAAAAACTGCTGAATTTCGCGCAAAAAGCCCAGCTGCGGCCCAGTCGGATAACCGTGCGACCGCACGGTTCAAAAGTGCGCGATAGCACGACGCTGCAGGTTTGTTTCAGTCATGGATTTTTCTGACCTTGCGACTGCACGGTTCAATCTTGAATTGTAATTTCTATATTTTAAATATTATAAGTTGGTCCCTGTCTTTTAATTGCAAAGCAAGTCCTCCAACTTTCGATTGTTGCAATTTAGCCCTTGAACTTCGATTTCTTCCAAATTCAATTTCTTCTTCAAATTGGCCATTTGATTGATTGCATCAATTCTAGATTTGCTTACTTTGACACTTTTTACATCCAATTGCTCGATTTTGGCTTCAATTTCATTATTTTCTCGACTTTGGGTTATTTCTGAAAGATAAACAAATACAACTAGAATAAATAGCAAATGTTATTGAATAAACAATAAAAATCCTACTTTTAGGACAGATTTTTCAAATTTGATTTAAATTTAGTATGTTATTTTAACTTTATTAGGTCGTCATCATCATCATCATCATCTTTTAAAAAAAATGACGCAACCGCAGATTTCAAACCACGGTATGACCGCGGTTTCGTTCAGTATTTGTTTGCCACGGTCACACCGTGGTTAGTAAATTGCGGTTCGACCACGGTCAGTTACAAAAAAAGTTTGAAAATCAGATTATTCTCTTCAAAACCAAGCCCTACCTCACTTTTTCTCACAACTCTCTCTTCACAAAACAACATTCCTCACTTCACACATTCATATTATTTGATTGCAAGTTGGATAACTTCTTCAAGTTTTTGAAGTATTTCAAGGATTATACATCTCTAACTCTCCCACTTCAACATATCTTAAAGGTAATGTTCTCTACACTTTCTACATACACACATTTTGTAATATTTGTGAGATTCACACTTGGTATGGATTGGGTACGAATAGTTGTCATAGTTGTTGAAATGTGATTGAGGATTTTGTAAGCCTTGATTTCTTTGTTTATTGATGTTTGGGCATTTTAGAGTATTTCCATTGTTTGAGATTGGGGTAACTTTGAGTATGTGTACAATGGGTTTGATAAAAGACCTCAAGTGAAATTTTTTCCTAGAAGTGGAATTTCATGAGTATTTGAGGTGTTTCTTGGTAAATGAACTTACACAAAGAGTTTGTTTCAAGTTCTCACTTAACTTAGTTTCTTAGATTGTGCATATTATGAGTTTCTAAGATAACTGTGATTTTGTGTAATCTAGTTAAACTTGTGCTTGCATTCAGTGTTGTTTAAAATCCTAAATTGAATTGGTGACATTGTTGGGGAGTAATGGATTTATATGCTACATATGAATTTGTGGAATCTAGTTAACCATCATGCATACAATGTATTAGCATAAATCCTCAAATTGGTGAGATTCCTAGAACATTGAATGTTGGGAAAATGTGGCTCAAGTGTTAATATGTAGGAATTGATGAAGATTATTATTTACATATTTTCATCTTGTGTATGATATGGGCTCCATTAGGATTGAACTTCAATTTTGAAATATCACCAACCCATGTGCAACCAAAAACATTGATTAAACAAGGAATTCATGAATGAAATTGAGATGATCTCTTATGTGTTCTAAACTTATTTCATGTAATACTTTATGTTATGATGCAAAGTTGTCATCAACTAAATTGTTAACCATTTTATTTTGCATTGGATATTCTACTTGAGCTAATACTTTGATATTCTTTGTGTGGGTCTACTCTACCAAAATGCCTCCCAAAGAATCCCATCTCGTGCTACCAAAGGTAAAGGCACTGCAGAATCTTCAAATGTAGGAAAGCGCACTAGACTTGAGTTATAGTCATATGAAACCTTTGATTTAGACAAAGCCGAGTGGCGTAC
The DNA here is from genome assembly GCA_963555705.1 of Ligustrum vulgare. Taxonomy (NCBI): domain Eukaryota; kingdom Viridiplantae; phylum Streptophyta; class Magnoliopsida; order Lamiales; family Oleaceae; genus Ligustrum; species Ligustrum vulgare. Next base: position 26,450,443 of record OY743188.1, read on the forward strand.
GGAATTTTTTGGGCACAGAGCTCCCCTCATGGAAAGATAAATTCAACTAAATGAATTGGAGTTTTCTACGATTCCAAATATAATAAAGGAAAAGTGGTGGACGAAGCTATGTGCCAAACCACACAAAGTCTATACAGCAGTGGTGAGGGAATTTATGTACAATTTTAATGCAGATATCTTGAATGAGGAAAGAGACCTACATGAAGACATATGTGAGGGGAGTTTGAGTCCCGTTCAGTCCCCAAATTATTCAAGAGTAATGTAACATTGACGAAGGGTCTAATCCACCTCCTATCACCAATTTTGAGGAAGTGGCATAATTCATTTACCCAGCAACCAGCATAAAACTTGGCCACTCAAAAACGTGGTGAACCACGGAGAGATGACTAGTGAGATACGTTTCTTGCATTAGTTTTTCAGCACTAATGTCATCCCTATAACACATATTACTCACATACATCTTCCGAAGATGACAGTGCTGTACAGACTTGCTACTTGGTGGGATATAAATTTTAGTGAGGTTATATTCTATAATGTAAAGGATGTAGCATTGGTGCCTAGGAGCAGATCAAAACTAATCATGCACAGTCTAATCTCTTCACTATGCAAAAGAGCGGGGGTCCCTATGCTTCAATCTAAAGCCAAAAAGAAACCTGCTCCAGTATTGCGCCTTGCAACGATGAAGAAATCAGTAGCTCAGGTCATTCGACACCAGAATACAAGAAGGGAAATTGTGCTGGAAGATGAATATGAAGAGGAAGAAGAAGATGAAGATGAAGATGAGGGGGACATGGAGATGAAGATATACCCCTCTAGGCGGATGTGCCAGTTGATAGACCTGCTCCGGATTTCCATCATAGACTTGGGAGTCAAGGGGGTGTGAATTTTGGACAAGTATTGAGGCAGCTGTAATCATCACTTCAACATTAGGAAGAAGTCATTATCCAGCTACAAGAGGGTCAGACTCATTTACAATAAGGGCAGGACATGATCCTTACTACACTTCAGTCCCTCGATGACCGTCAACGTCGAGATCGTGAGGAGATGATGATGCTACTATGATGTTTTATATGTGTTTTTGCTTTGTTTTTAATGTTAGGTTGTATTTACCTTTGAGTAAAAAAATAATAAAATTGCAAGCTTGGTTTATGTTGAATAGCCTTGCCGCTCGTGATGACAATTATTTAAAATTGTGGTAATTCATGAATTGTGGACAGGAGTGCTATGCTTATAGTGATTTTCTATGCTTGATTATTCTTTGAGCACGTCAACTTAATTATTGCGCATAGTGGTTGCACTTGAATATTTGGTTCCTGGTTGTCAATATGAACTTAAGATACATTCCCACTTGAAACATGTCATTCCATCACTTTGACCAATTAGTTATATGGTTTTGGGGTGTAAAACTGATAGTGGTGACTATTTGGGGGTGTGTTGATTCCATGTGTGTAAAACTGATGTGTGGAGTGACCTTGGTCGACAGGAGGAAGATAGGTAATGACCGAATGCTGGTAATCTAATCCCTTGCAAACATGCATGCATCTTTTAGATTTATTTCTGTTCAAAGAGAGAGAGAGAGTGAGAGAGAGAGAGAGAGAGAATAATAAAATTAGGACATTGCATTCATTTGACACCTTTCTTTAGAGCGTAGTGAGACTCGAGTGATTAAGTCCGTAGGGGTATTTCAAAACCTGGTGCCCTATGGTCAATTAACTTGGAAGTCACCGGCCTAAAGCTCACTACACGGGTCATTATTAGCTTAATGGAGAAGGGTACTGCATGAAATTAGAATTTAGTTGATAGTTAGCACATACAGGATTAAGATAACTAGTGGGTTTGAATTACATAGTGGGTGTCTAAAGGTTGGGACACTCAATTAAAGGAGAATCATTGCAACCCTAGGTAGAAACTATCATTGGTTGGACACACCTAAATTTGAGCAAGAAAAGAATTAGTGATTGAAGAAGCAAACTTAGAAATTATACCCCGAGGTAGAGAAAAATAACAAGTTCGGGGGGAAAGTGCATCTCACAAGAGGGATAGCGAAATTTGACCATAAAGGATTGGGAGATCACTTATGCGCACTATGATGATTAAGTTGACTGAATACACATACATTGAACATGGATTAAGTTAAGACGGTATAGCATTGTTTGAATACTTTTCAGGGATTACTGGAGTTTTAAATCCTAAAGCAAATACAATAGGTTATTTAACATATGTTTGATGTCGAGAGTAGTTGTCTAAAAAAAATTCTATTTCGTATTTTTAAAAGTGTATTAGCTCTATCTTATTCGAGGACGAACAAGAATTTAAGCTTGGAGGATTTGATAAGTGCGGTTTTGCACTTATTTTTAGCCTTAAATTTGTAATATAGTGAATATTTTAAAATATGGTATTGCTAAATTGTGTGTTTATTTTAATTGTTTTAGGAATAACTCGAATTGAGATGCATTTGGATGCAAAATGAGGAAAAGGGGCTGAATCATACAACAAAGGAAAGTATGGGGACCAATCTGTAAATGGCAGAAAGATGGAGGACATGAGTTACAATTTGGGAGGACTTAATTGAAATAAAACTCAAAGTATGAGGACTAAATTGAAGATGTCAGAAACCTGGAGGACTTGGCTTGCAAATAAAATGGGGACTGAATTGTAAAGTATAGAAAATGCACCGCGGTTTGCAAATTGCGGCCACACCGTAATTTTAAAGTTTCCCTGGTCAGACCGCGGTTCGACTGGAAATCCGATTTCTCGTGATTTTTCATATTTTTTTATTTTCCTTCCTACTTTTTATGCACCTAACTTGGAAAATTCGTCTCGAGACCAAAACAAGACATTACTAGGGTTTTGAAATTGACAAGAGAAGAGGCACGAGGCAAGAGGCAAAATCTAGGGTTTCATATTGTTCAAGCTTGGTATCGATTTTCTTGGTGCAAGATTCTTAACTCTTTCTTGCTAATTGAAGACATGTTGAATTTTCTATTTTTTAATTTTATTATTTTAGATTCTAGCATGATTAGCTAAATAGTTTGTTGGGATGAACAATGTAACTTTGTTTGAAGTCTCAATTTTAATTCTCATGTTTTTGGCAAATTGTTGAATGTGTTAATTTTATTGTTGTGTTTTAATGCAAGAATTGCTTGATCACCAATTTGATGATTTTTGGGTTGTTTTCATAATCCGAGAGGTGAGTTAACACCTAAACCTTGTAATAAAATCCAGCAATTGACAAAAGGGTAGAGATACATAGTTGTAGTTGTCGTAATCATTTTGAATTCTTGTCATTGAATGAATTTATTGTGGGCTTATTCTGATCATCTTAGAGATATGTGGTTGACCTATCTAGATAGAAAGAATTTAAACTCAAGAGGGGAATTTTGAATAAAATTTTGAATTCGATTAAACACTACTTTCGAAACAATACATGAGAAAAGAAATTGAATAGGATAACAAAATTACTATCGTGAGTGCCAACATTTTCCATTCATTAGAAAAACAAAAACCAAATCTTTTCATTTGTTTTATTTTCATACTTCATTTCTTTCACTATTTTAATATTTCAATATTCCAAATCTTTGAATTTATTTGTAGTTTAGGAATCGATTAATCATAGATAGTAACAAGTAAATTAGTCCTTGTGAGATCGTCATTTCGGACTCAAAAATTTCACTTTACTACTTGTTCGTGATATCATGCACTTGCGATATTCACACAACATGAACCTTCTCAGTCAAAGCGAAATGCATGAATTGGGGTATCCCATAATGCTGAGAACAATTGAATCGGCTTCTCAACAAGAGGCATCTTCGTACCTCATCAATCTATTAATGAAAACGGTGTGGATTCTAGTTGGATTGACCTGATCTACATCTGTCCACAAAAAAATTTAGTCTGGTCGATATCTTTCCAACGATTTGTCAATTTTCTAAGCGGGCCATGGTAGATCAAATTCTCGTCGAGTAAATCCTCCACCCTACTTGTTTGACGCTTCATTTACAGTTTTTAGCAAAATAAATTTATAATTTTCAATTATATTTTTTAAACTAAATGGGTCAGATCAGATTGGCCCCAATCCTTATCCACCCTGCGATCCGCGAATCGAAATTCGTCTCTCCATTTTGTCAAGTATCTGTCAAGTTCAAATAGGATCAAGTATTTTTACAATCCCTAGCCAATCCCAAGAGATCCTCCATAAAAGATCTTCTAAATGATTGATTGATGTGACCTCTTTACAATAGACACCCCAATTAAACTTATCAAATTATTTTTCAAATGTAAGGCCTAGGCTATAAGATAGCTTTAACGCCCCCAAAAAGTTATGACATCCTTCTCCGTTATGACGTAAGAAGTTATTTTTAGAATTTATTTAATTATCTTGGAATTTAAAGAAATGAAAAAAATGGGATTTAAAGAAAGAAAAATGGAAGCTTAACAAAAATGAAAAGTTATGAAAAATATGTTTAAATGCATCTCTTTAGGAGACTCGTTTGATCACTTTTGACCTCCATTATTAACACTTATATGTATGGATAAATTCTCGAACTAACTTCAAGAATCTAAAATCCATTTGTTGGTTCGATCAGCGGACAGTCCCTGACGAATTTTTGAAGTTGGCACTTTACCGAACGATAAAGAAAAATAGTTTTACTTGGCCAACTTTGGCAAGCTATAACTTCTTTCTCGGTTGACCATTTCTAGAGTGGTAAATTGAATATGAAAGTACTCCATGAATACTTTTTAATGATGCAAAGAAAGGTATATTTTGACATCATTTACTACCTCGAATTCGAGCTCAAACATTACACCGTGAAACTGGAATTTTTAAGGAAGCAGCCATGAGAGGGGCATCCTAGATTCAAGATGGCTACACTTGTAGCCTCTCTTACTCATCCTATATATAGATGACCCCTCTAGCTTGCATGTAAATTATGTAACACCTCCAACATGAATAGGCAATATCTAAACAATTCCTAGTGACATTCCATCACGTCAACCATTTGATCAATTCTGGGAAGTCGAAAAATGTCTTTAGGACATGCTTTGTTAAGATCTGACTAGTCCATACATAACCTCAATGTTCCATTGGTCTTTTTCACCAAGACAAGACTGGATTTGATACCCAGACTGGGTAGAATGACTCTCTAATGAATTCATTACTGAGCAGCTTTACCACTTCTCTTGCTAATTCTTCATATCTTTCTAGATTGAGAGCTCGTCTCTTTTGTCTTTTTGGTTTGACACTCAATTTGATATCAAAATGGTGACATGCATTCTTCGAATCTATGCCCTCCATGTCTGAGTGTGCCCATGCAAACACATCAGCATTTTCTTTCAAAAATTCGACAAGTTCTGACTTGATCGGCTCTCCCACCTAACATCCAATTCTGAATTCAACTATGAAATCTTTGCTTAAATATCTTAAAGGATCAGCAAAACTAAGTCTGATGTTTTCTAAGTCCAAAAATGATTTCAAGCTGAAAGGTTTTGTAGACTCAGATTTTGCTAGGAATGTTGATAATAGAAAATTCACTTCTGCATACTTTTTACTTTAATTAGTTCCTACATTAGATGGAAAGCACAGCTACGCAAGTTGGTTGCATTGGTTTCAACTGAGGCTGAATATATTGCAGCCACAAATGTTGTAAAAGAATGTATGTGGCTTAAAGGTTTGCTTAGTGAAATAGGTTGCATTGATGAATCTGAAATTAAAATTTGTACTGATAGTCTTAGTGCTTTACATCTCTGTAAGAATCATATGTTTCACAATAGATCTAAATACATTGATGTAAAATTTCATTTTCATTATAGATATAACTAAAAAAGGGATTGTTAAAATTGTAAAAATTTCAACTCTGTTGAATCATATAGATGCTGGTACTAAGGAGATTCCTATCTTTAAGTGTAAAGATGCTTTATCCTTTTTAAACTTAGTAGAATTTTGATAATGCAATGTTGTCACTAGTACAGAATTGTCCAAAAAAATAATAAAATGCACGTCGATTTTTGGAACAAACGACGCCTATAAAAGGGTAGTAGCATTTTTGTAAATAAGTTTTAACTATATACGTCGGTTGCTTAAGAACAACTGACGCATATTAACTTTGAAAAAAGGCATCGGTACTTGATAGAAACCAACACTTTTTATTTACAATATGCATCGGTTCTAAAAAGAACCGACCCTTATGCATGAGTGAAGGGCGTCTGTTCATGGGAAAATCGACGCATATACCATTTGAAATTTTTAAACTCAGAGCCAACCCGAAATCTGCCTCTAACCTCTCCCTCTCTCTCATCTCAATCTCACCTCTCCCTCTCCCTCTCCCTCTCTCGAATCTCCACACAGCTGCTGCGGCACCGCCCCTCCCTAACCGGTCGACCACCGCGCCACCACGGTAAGATCCCTCCCCTTTTTCCCTCCTCCCGATTGTGCACACACACAGGGCTACACATACTTGTGCTCTCACTCACGAACACACAAGCACATGAGCTTCTCACTCACACACAGTCGCGCATGCACACACTAGCTTCACTCTCACTCACACGGGCTTGGAGCTACAGAGGCTCTTTCATCAACCAATTCCAAGAAATTTCAGTTGACTACTCTTAGATAGCTCTCAGGTTTGTGGAATTACTGACCTAGATTCCTCTACAATTTGATGTCATTTGGTTTATTCTGCTTTGATTTGATATAGTTCTTGTTTATTGTATTTATGAAATTTCCCCATTTTCCCTCTTCAATTTTTTTCATGTGTAGTGTTTTAATTAGTTATTAATTGAATGTTCGAATTCTGTAATCTTAAAGTTCGAAATTGATTTTGTAGATTTGTTAAAATGGATATTCTTCATTGTTTGTGTTGTGAAATTGGGTTTTTCTAGTTTAATCTGATTAATTTACTTCCGAATATTCTAGTCTTGTGGAAGTTATAATATTATGCTAATTGTTTGGTTTTGATGTATTACTGTTCTTAAGACTCCTTTTTGTTTCAGTCTGAATTTGGTTGCATCAAGGGGATTTTAGCAGGCACAAAGTTCGAGGCACTTTAAAGTTATATCATTAATTCATTCACGAGACAATAAGTATATACATGTAATTTTAAGCTTATTCATTTTGAAATAATATGCTATGGTCCATATGTATGTTCTAAGATTCGGACAGGAGTTTTAGTAGCACTACGCATGCAAACTCATACCACCTATGTTCGGTATAGTTTTCATGTCTCCATTACGTATGAATTATGATTTCAAGATTTATGATAAACACGTATATACTTATTGAGATTTTCTCACCCCCTTTCCAGATAATTGATTTGTTCGAAAAGGTCAATGTGGAGATGCGGGCGATAGCGGATCAGAAAATAAATTAGACTTTTATTCATAATTTTACTTTTAAAATTTCTAGACAAATTTACTTATTGTTGGCTTCTTTATTAAACCTTAATGTTTAATTTAAGTTCTTTCTTATGATGATTTAAATATTATGAAATTATTTGTTAAACTATTTTTATCTTATGAGTTTATGCAAGTTTCGTGACATTCGAGTCGTTAAGGTTTCTGGTCGTCACAGTTGGTATCAGAGGAAAGGTATGCTTTCCTGTAGACTTTAATTTCAAAAAAAAAAAAAATGTTTTGAAACATTAGATAAATTATGTTATTTAGGGTTAAGTATATTTGTTTGTCTTATTGTTTTTTTTTTAAAAAAAAAATCACGTCACAAAAAAAAATAAAAAATAAAAAAATTATTCACTTCGGTGAACAGTGTCCGCTCGACTGTTCATCGAAGTGAACAGTACGCAGCCACTGTTCAATAAAAAGTTGTTTTCTTTTATGGTTTGAAAATAAAGATTAAATTATGATTATGTTAGATTTTGAGCTTTTACCCTTGTATGTATGAAAATTTATTTTGACTACCAAAAATATTTTTATGATAGTATTAAAATGGGCTCAATTTATATGAAAATTTAATTGGACTAATAAATTTTATTTTTTTGCTATTATGTTGTATTGGGCTAATTTTATGTAAACTTTTAATTGGGCTACTTAGATTATGATATGTAATGATAATAGGTTAATTAAGTCCAACCTTATATGAAGATATGAATTGATAACTATTTTTCTAAGAAATAGTATTTTAGTCATGAGATATTTTAAGTCATCGCTCCGCTACGTCTCTCCACGTCTTGACTTATCGAACAAGGTATGTTATTTGTTTTACAAATTATTAGTTATTTATGATTTCATGGAAGCACGATAAGTATGGAAATTAATAATGTTATGTCATAAATGTTTTATATGATAATAATTGATGTTAGTTTGTTAGCAAGATATTGTAGTAGTTATGTGAGTAGCATGTATGCCTAGCAAGGGAAAATTTTAGTCGGGTATAAACCTTTTCATAATAAACAATAAGTTGATAATAAGTTTTCATACAATGATTCATCCCTTTATCACTATCTTTGTGTAAAAACAAGGAAAAACTGTGGATGATTATTTGTATCTCCTCTTCAAATTTCAAATCCTAGTGCAATGATTTATCCCTTTATCACTACCTTTGTGTAAAAAGCAAGGGAAAAACTATGGAAAATTATTGTTACTTTTGTTCGACTTTTCTTGATTGGCACGTTCGCGGCATTAGAGAGCTTTGTCATCAGGCTATTAACATGCCTAAAGAAATTGGGTTTTAAGTGGGACCTCAGTGACCCCTCCAATTTCTTCGAAGCCTTTTAATAGTGATGTCCAAATTAATAAAACAAAGACAATAATACTACTAGAAAACAATTCCTCCTCTCAAAACTTTATGGATAAACTTTAAAGAAGCACCCATGAAATTTCGATAATAACAACATCCATTTATGAAACTTTTGAAAAACTTCCATTCTTGAAAGAAATGTTATTATGTTTCCTTAACTCGTCTCAATTCTAAGTAATTTTACCATTTTATTTAAGGATATGGATACTCACAGTAGAAATACGAACAATAGGAATGCCACTACGGGCAATACCAATGACGCGCAATTTGCTCAACAGTTCATGGAAATGATTTGAAATTTCACACAGGCAGCACCGCCGCCAGCTCCGGTACCTCCTACCGAGGGCCAAAGGAATACTGCTGTTATTATTGAGCAATTTAGGAAACTTCAACCGCCAACATTTGATGGTGGCCCTGACCTGATGGTGGCCCTGACCCGTTGGTAGCTGAAGATTGAATAGCTAATATTGAGAGGATATTTGATCTCATCGAATGTTCGGACCCGAAGAAGGTGACTTATGCAACATTTATGTTGTAAAAAGGTGCTAGGCACTGGTGGGAATCAACCGCTAGGTCCAGAGCTCGCAACCACATATGGACATGGAATCAATTCAAAGAACTATTTCTTCAAAAGTACTACCCACCGAGTATTCGAAGCAAGAAGGAAGCAGAGTTTTTGATGTTGAAGTAGGGAGCAATGACCCTGACTGACTATGAAAGAAAGTCTGACGAGTTGTCATGCTACGCTCCAGAATTGGTTGACACCGAGCTCAAACGTGCAAGGCGTTTCGAACAAGGTTTGAAGGATGATCTTAGGCAGGTTGTGGTAACTTTTGAATTGCCTACATACCATGCGGTGCTAGCTAAAGCTCAACTAGCCAATTTCAGGGAGAATTCTGATAGTAGTTATAACCAACAGTCTGGACCACACGAGAAACGTAAATGCGAGGACAACAATGAATAAGGAATACTGGACTCTTCAAAGAAAGGCAAATGGAACTCAACTGCAAACGACTTCTAGCAGCATCCGATTTGTGGGAAATGCCAAAAGTGCCATGCTGGAGTGTGTCTCATGGGAACCCGTGCGTGTTTCAACTGCGGAGAAACGGGTCATACAGCAAAACTCTGTCCTAAAGGTCGGGCCCAACAACAATAACATAAGTTTGAGGATCTCCCTAAAAGGCAAGCCCAGGTGTTTGCACTCACCGGGCAGGAAGAGGATCAGGACCGTAATACTTTAGCAGGTGACATTATCATATCTCGTACACCTGCTCATGCTTCGATAGAATCTCCCTTAGTGAATTTTATGCACCTTTGGAACATGCTAGTACCCCTTAGAGGTTGATCTTTCCCCATGAGAGGTGTTAAGTACAGAACACTTAGTGAAGAAGGGAAGATTTCGAGGACGAAATTTATTTTAAGGATGGTACATTATAACATCCATACACTTAAGTTAAATCTCTTTAAAGTTTAGGGGCTAATTAGATGTTGACCACTAACTAAGGATCATGGGTGCAATTAATTTGGACTGCATATTGAAAACCCACGTATATTTTTAAGGTTAAATTTCTATATTGTTTATATTATATATTAAATATGTTATATATTATATATGTTAGCGTGTGTGTGTGTGTGTGTCTATATATATATATATGTATGTATGTATGTATGTATGTATGTAATATAATATAATATAATATAATATATAATTGGTATGATGCATGTTATGATATAAATTAGAATATTTAATTTTAGTATAATTATTTTAAATCAATATTTATTACCTTAATAGTGGTAATCAAATTTTGATATAAATGTATATATCTCCATATAAGGTAAAATTGGAGATTTGATTTATAGGAAAAATTGTAAGATATATGTACGCATAGAAATTATGAATTATGAAAATAAAAATATTATTTCATATGAAAATAATATTATTTACGCCAAGACAAATTATATTACTTCCATCTTGACCAAAATAGTGTGTTCATTATATGGAATGATTTTGGTACCAAAAACTAGTAAAAATAGATTCTTCACCCTGTAAATATGTCCCCTTTCTCATCACTTTTCTTACACCCATATACAAACACATTACACATACGAATTTCAAAGAAGGGGATTTTAGTACGCACAAAGTTCGAGGCACTTTAAAGTTATATCATTAATTCATCAACGAGACAGTAAGTATTCATGTGTAATTTTAAGATTATTCATTTTGAAATAATATGCTATGGTCCATATGTATGTTCTAAGATTCGGTCCGGAGTTTTAGTAGCGTTACGCATGCAAACTCATACCACCTATGTTCGGTATAATTTTCGTGTCTCCATTACGTATGAATTATGATTTCAAGATTTATGATAAACATGTATATACTTATTGAGATTTTCTAACCCCCTTTATGTTTCTCCTTTCCAGATAATTGATTGGTTCGAAAAGGTCAACGTGGAGATGCGGGCGATAGCGGATCAGAAAATAAATTAGACCTTTATTCATAATTTTACTTTTAAAATTTCTAGACACATTTACTTATTGTTGGCTTCTTTATTAAACCTTTATGTTTAATTTAAGTTCTTTCTTATGATGATTTAAATATTATGAAATTATTTGTTAAACTATTTTTATCTTATGAGTTTATGCAAGTTTCGTGACATCCGAGTCGTTAAGGTTTCAAGTCGTCATATTTATAACACAATATGATAAAAGGAAATAGATTAATATGCTGCATTCTTTAAAGGTCGTAATTTATCTTGGGTTGTTGGCAATAAATAATAATAAGCATCTTATTACTTTAGGGAAAGTTGAAATCTTATAATAAATAATAATTAGATATGAGTATCATTTGGTACCTAACCGAAGCCAAAGTAAAATGACAATTTCTTCACTTTGGTGGAACAAATAATTTTATGACGTAGGATTTAATGAGTTGCTCAGCCTGCATCTCCAGTCAATATATTTAGAGAGATGAAATTTTTGTTTTACATGAATGAGATTTGGTAAAAGAATAATCCCAGGTAATTTTGAATCTTTTAGTGTAAAAATCGTAGAAGATGCATTTGGACAAAACTCAGCAGTAAATAAACAAGATTGAGGTATTTGCTGCTACTTAATCAGAAAATAAGTGCACAAGCTAAATGCGAGAGCAAGTCCACTTTGGAGTTGTACCTTGTTATTCATTAATAAGGTCTAGATCCCCTCGCACACCCAGAAAGGTTCTTAAAAATCCTGAGGAATATTAGGACCGTCCATTTGAAGTGGGTGTGACTTGTGAGTAATCATTCCCAACACTGAGGAATATTAGGACCGTCCATTTGAAGTGGGTGTGACTTGTGAGTGATTATTCCCAACACTGTATCTCTGAATTGACATTGAATCTGTACAATTAGATTTTTCCATCTATTAACCATTCATTTTCTTTTCATTTCGACATAGACCTTGTGCACTAGATTCTTTAACAAAGCTTCATGGGAAGAATAACATGTATATATAAAATAAGAAAACTAGGAATGTTTGTGGACTGAACATTGAATGTAGTATACATTGGAAAACCTTCATTTTCAATCAAGAGTTATAGTATTTTTTTTTTTTTTTTTTTGGGTTAAAAGATATTTACCTGTGTATATTACCCATTATAATGAATGAATGAAGAGTAGTCTCTTTGTTGGTATGTAGGGAAAACGAAACCCACAAGTGAAACAAGATGAATGAATTTCGATTTTCCAGTCTTCACTTTGTTCCTAAAGCCATCTATTGGGTTTACTTATCAAGGTCTATGATAAATGCTTAACAGCAAAACATGGTACCTTTCCATTGACTCAAAATTATTGATGTTTCTTCACAAAACATCCAAGTCATAAGATCTTATGCCTTCTTTTTTTGTAGGTGAACCAGAAGATAATGAAAACAACTTTGAATGAGATTGGGGATTATAAACCTACAAGAACATCACGTATGATTAGAGGTGGCAAGCGGGTCGAGCCACTCGTTGGCTTGGCTCGCGAAAACACGAGCCGATGGCAGCTCAGTTCGTCAAACTCACGAGCTCACCCACGAGTCAATCACCATTGCCGAACCACAACTCGAGCCAAGCTCAGCTCGTGGTTTAACGAGTGGCTCCTTGGCATGAGCCGCTCGGCTCGTGCCAATGAGCTTGACGTGCCGGCGAGCTCTCGTCAAAAAACAGAAAAAAATAAATAAATAAATAAATGTTGCATGCAATTGCAACGTTAAGTGACGAACGGTCACATATTTGTGACCGTTCTGGTCACTTGTTTATGTGACCAGAACGGTCACATTTTTGTGACCGTTCGTATTTTTATTTTTTTTATTTTTTATTCTTACTTATAAGTCTATAAATATTACACTAATTCTTATTCTACACACTACACAACTAAACAAGTAACACAATACTCTTCCTCTCTACTACATATATTTACATTTACTCTATTTTGTTTTCTACAATTCTTATTCTACATTACAAATATACTTATATGCACTCTCAATTTGTCATTAGTCATTAATTTACATCTCTCAATTACACCTATTTTATTTTGTATTTCAATTTTTCCACTCCACCACATCACATACTACAAAAGAATGAATCTCAGCAGCCGAAAATTTGTTAATGAATTGTTCGATGGTCCACCTGGATTTGGGGGCATAATGACTCAACACCACTGATGTGATCCGGACCCTCGACAATCGGAGTCATAGCAGGCTTGACGGAAAAATTCAAATATTCAAGCCAAACAAAGAAAAACAGGATCAGTTTTGACACTACGGCCGTAATGTCAAGGATCACGGCCGTAACATTACATTCCTCACGGCCGTAAGACTGGAGGTACAGTTTTGATCAGAAAGGTGATTACGGCCGTAAAAGGGTTATTCACGGCCGTAAACAAGCTGGCCAGATTTTCCGGAATTTTCCATTATTTTATTTCCTTTTTCTGTTTTGGTTATTTTCCTATTTTAGAATTTTAGCATAATTAGAATTCTATTTTGAGTAATTAGATGCTAGGTTTTCTTGCTTATTTATATTTCTTTTCATCATTGTAAACGGAAGACAAGACTTTGATGATTAAATAAAAAAGAGATTGAATGTTTTTCAATTGTTTAATGTGTGGATTCACATTACAAACCCAAACTTATCAAGATTGATTATCTTGTGGCGTTCATCCAGAACTTATCAAATATTCGCGAGAGTATTTGTGGCGTTGAAAATCAGAGACTTATCAAGGAGATTGGGCAAATCCTTGTGGCGTTTCGAAAGTCGTGGTTCTTTATTCCGCATCTTCAAGCTATCGCGTCGTGAATATCGGGTCATGATTCATCCGTCCAACCGCAACCTGAGTTCGGAACTTTCCGGCGTTTATTCCGCGCTTCGAACCTCATCATCTGGTATCAGAGCTGACTCTGAATTCAGGTTTTTTCTATCCAGTTTGATTTTTATGTTTATCATCGAGTCCCATAAAAATCATCAATATCTTGTTGTTGAGTCTTTCTTTTCTTGAGTGTTCTTTGTGCCAGTAAATTTTTTCCAGTTTGATCCATATAAAAATTCAACAAAAATTCAAAAGTGTTTATTTTGTTCGATTCTTATCCAAATCCTATTCCGTTCGTTTTTTTGTGTTCGTGTCAAATTTTCGGATTTTTTTCAAAAAAAAATTATTTATTTTATTATTATTTAATTCCAAAAATTCATTATTCAAAAAAAAAAAGTCATTCCATAATTCAAGAACCACTTTCTTGAGTTTCTTTAAAATTCTTGATATTTATTTCCTTCTAAGTCAATAAAAGTCGTTCTTGCTATTTGATGTCTAAATCCTCTCCATTCTTGAATTTTTTTTAACGTCACATAAGGAATGAATTATGATCCGGGCTTTTTATTCCAAACTTGGTGTTATGTGGATCATAAGGGGTGCATTTTGGCGATTGATGGAAAGTGCTTTACTAATTTCGTTAGTAGCACCGTGGTGGAAAAATTAGGATTACCCCTAGAACCACACCATAAACCTTACAGGATAACGTGGATGAGGGAGTTTGGGAATTTCAAAGTAACTAAAAAAGTTCTAGTGCCTATCACCCAGGGAAGGTATAGTGAGGATATATGGTGTGATGTAGTGCCATTGAAATCTTATCATATTTTATTGGGAAAACCTTGGAGACATAGGAGGGAGGCTGTTTATGATAAGAGTATGCACATATACAAATTCCTTAAGAAAGGGAAAACATGCGCACTATATGGGTTGACATTAGAGGAAGCACTAGAAGATTCACGGAGGGTAAGGAAGGAGAGTGAAAAGTGGTGGCATCGTGGGGATAAGGATATTGAAAAGAAGGAGGGAGAGTTGAAATTAAAAACAAATAAACAAACTCCAAAATTTGATGAGAAAAAGGTGGAGTTGGGTAGCGAGGAAATGATTAAGAATGAAATTGTTGATAATGAGAGGAATGAATTGGAAGTTGGGGTAGAAGTTCAAAATTTGGGTTTTAAATTGGTAGATCCACATTTGAGTAGTGATGAGGTAGTGTACGAGAATGGTAATAAAAATGTGGAGATAGGAGATGTGGTTGAGTTTGAAGATGAAAAATTTGAACAAGAAGTTGCAAAAGAGAAAAGAGGCGAAGAGAAAAGCCTCGTGGTTCAAGAAGTGGAGTTGGTGGTGGTTTATCAGGAATACAAGGATCCATACCTTGTACCTCATGAAGCTAACATGCCCCTCCCCATTTTGTTTAAATCTTTTTTGTAGGTTAATTATGTTTGGAAGCTTCAGCCACATTACGTATTACAAAGGGAGTTCAAGCTCCACCTCTTCCATGTTTTCCAATCAAAGGAGCATAATTTATTGAACTCATGGCATGGAAGCAATAATTTTCCGTTTGATCCAGAAGGTGAAGTGAAGCAACAGGAACAAAGCTATGATTCGGAACGAATCATCCTAAAGAAGGAGGGTATGATGTGTTCCGGACCCTCGACAATCGGAGTCATAGCAGACTTGACAGAAAGTTAAATATTTAAGCCAAAATAAAAGTGCAGTCCAGTCAACCATGTTAGAATTGGATGAATAATATATGTTTTTCGAGTAGAAACAGGTCACTGAGCAAGACTCATGGGCTAAAGCCCTTGAGCCCATTGATTTTAGGGCCAAATTCCATCGTTTGGGGCTTCAAATTGACAAATCAATGATGCAGACGAAAATTTACTATATTTCCATAATTATAGGATTTTTAATTATTTTGTTTCCATTTTGGTTTTTAGGTTATTTTCCTAATTTAGTATTCTAGTTTAATTAGAATTCTATTTTGAGTAAATTAGCGGTTAGGTTATTTTGCTTATTTATACGCTTTTTTCATTCATTGTAATGCAGACTTTGATGATTGAATAAAAATAGATTGAATGTTTTTCAATTGTTTAATGTGTGGATTCACATTACAAACCCAAACTTATCAAGATTGATTATCTTGTGGCGTTCATCCAGAACTTATCAAATATTCGCGAGAGTATTTGTGGCGTTGAAAATCAGAGACTTATCAAGGAGATTGGGCAAATCCTTGTGGCGTTTCGAAAGTCGTGGTTCTTTATTCCGCATCGTCGAGCCATCGCGTCGTGAATATCGGGTCATGATTCATCCGTCCAACCGCAACCTGAGTTCGGAACTTTCCGGCGTTTATTTCGCGCTTCGAATCTCATCAACCACAATCTAATGCTCATTTTGACGATCAATTTTTCGGTCTCAACGACGTACCAATTCCAGACAATATTGAAGAAGATCCATTAAATCAGCAAATTGATTTAGAGGATATTGAAGAAGATGCGGATGTTCAAATCTTACAAAATGATCCCGATATTCCCAACGCAAGAGGAAAAAGAAAAGCTAGAAAAGGTAAGAAGCCAACTTCAAAGTATTGGAATCACTTTAAATTAGTCGCAATGGGGAAAAAAAATGAAGGAGAAGATAAATTCAAAGCTGTGTGCAAATATTGTGCACAACAATTGGAATGGGCAAAGGGGATTGGTACTACACACCTCAAACGTCACTATCGCAAGTGTCAGCCCAAGCACGGTGATGCAAACCATGTAGCAATTGTAGCTACGCAACCCACAAAATATTGAATCGACCCAAGAACGCGAAAGAATCACGATTTATGGATCCAATTAAAATTAATTGAACCAAGCAACCAATACAATCACAGGGATATATTAACCTCTTGATCACAAGCAATATTAATTCTCACCGAGATTTGAACAAACAAGATTAACTCGCAAGTTCGAATTGTATTCAATGAAGAATAGAGTTTGAAAGCAAATTTGTCTCACAATAATGCCAATAATTGTCTAACCTAATAATGAAAATTACATCCCTATAAATAGGGTCAAAATCTGTCTTTAGGAGCCCTAATTTAACTAAGAAAGAAATTGCTGAAATATGGAAAGAAATTAAAAAAATAACAGAAAATAAGGATTTTACGCGTTTTGATAGTTACGGCCGTAACTGGGTTACTGATTCACACTTACGACCGTGACACCATAACTTACGGTCGTAAGTCCAAAATTTCCAAACCCAGTTTTTTGAGCAGTGACTTCATTACGGCCGTGACCTCCAGTAATTACGGCCGTAATTCCTTATTCCTCGCAATTTCAATTTCAGCAGTGGACTCGTTACGGCCGTAAGAAATATATGTTACGGCCGTAACTCTGAAACTTCACAACTTCCCTCGACGGCTTGAATGAGGTTGATCCACTAGTCATCTTGGCTAGGTCCCAACATGGAACTTGCTTCTTTTGATGACACGAACATTGTTTTAGCCATTGTTTCTTGTACTAGCTTGTCCATTGCTTCATTGGCCCTCCTTGTTTGCAATCGAGTCATCGGTCCTCCTTTGATCATCAACGGATCTTTGCGCGGGCTTGTACTCGTGGTCTGGATCACATCATTCCCTCCCTCCTCGAAAGGATTCGACTTCGAATCAGTACCTGCATCAAATGGAGATAGATCAGAAACATTAAACATAGCCGAAACATTATACTCTCCAGGAAGATCTAGTTTATAGGCATTGTTGTTGATCCTTTCAATCACTTGGAATGGACCATCTCCTCACGGTTGTAACTTTGATTTGCGTTATTCTGGAAACCGCTCCTTCCTCAAATGTACCCAAACCCAATCACCGGGTTCAAAGATGACGCTTTTTCTTCCTTTGTTAGCCTACGAGGCATAATATTTATTTTTCTTTTCAATTGCCAACCTCACCTTGTCGTGGAGTGATTTAACCATCTCAGCCTTTTTCTTTCCATCCAAACTATTACGTTCATTCACAGGTAAAGGAATTAAATTCAATGGTGTTAGCGTATTAAAACCATAAACATTTTCAAATGGTGAACAAGAAGTAGTAGAATGTATAGCCCTATTATATGCAAATTCAATAAATGGTAAACACTCTTCCCAATTTTTCAGATTTTTATTGATTATGGTGCGCAACAATTGAATCATGGTCCTATTTACTACCTGGGTCTGTCCATTGGTCTGTGGGTGACAAGTTGTAGAGAAAATTAGTTTCGTTCCCAGTTTGTTCCACAAGACTCTCCAAAAATGACTGAGGAACTTAACATCCCTATCCGAGACGATACTTTTAGGAACCCCATGTAAGCGCACGACTTCCCTAAAGAAAATATCAGCTATGTTGGTATCATCATCAGTTTTGTAGCATGGTATGAAATGTGTCATTTTACTAAAACGATCTACTACCACAAAAACTAAATCTCTTCCCTTCTTAGTCCTAGCTAATCCCAAAACAAAATCCATAGAAATATCGACCCAAGGCTCACTAGGGACGGGTAAAGGCATATATAATCAATGTGGTTTAACCCTAGACTTTGCCTTCTTGCAAGTAATGCATACTACAAACCCGAACCACATCAATCTTCATCTTAGGCCAATAGAAATGTTCACTTAGGATTTCGACGATCTTTTTAGCCCCAAAATGACCCATTAAACCTCCACTATGGGCCACTCTCACAAGTAACTCTCTCATTGAACACCTAGGGACACACAATCTATTTTCTCGGAATAAGTAATCATCATGTTTAAAGAATCTATCCACAGCCCCTTTACCACATGAATCATAAATACTAGAAAAGTCCGGATCATTAGCATACATGTCCTATTAGTATTCAAACCCAAGCAATTTAGCATTCAAAGAAGTTAAAAGCACATACCTTCGAGACAATGCATCCGCCACCACATTTTCTTTACCTTGTTTGTACCGGATGACATAGGGAAAGGTGTCGATGAACTCTACCCACCTTACATGTCTCTTACTCAGCTTAGCTTGACCCCTCAAATGCTTCAAGGACTCATGATTAGTGTGAATCACGAACTCCCGTGGCCACAAGTAATGTTTCCATGTCTCCAAAGCGCGCACAGTGAGTACAACTCCTTATCATATGTGGGGTAATTAAGAGCAACCCCCTTTAGCTTTTCACTAAAATAGGTTATTGACCTTCAATCATGCATTAAAACAACTCTAATACGTAGCCATGAGGCATCGCAT
The DNA here is from genome assembly GCA_963555705.1 of Ligustrum vulgare. Lineage (NCBI taxonomy): Eukaryota > Viridiplantae > Streptophyta > Magnoliopsida > Lamiales > Oleaceae > Ligustrum > Ligustrum vulgare. The sequence goes on from OY743188.1 coordinate 26,469,746, forward strand.
TCAATCTCAAAATCCTTGTCAAAGTTAGGGAGTGATAAAACTGATGCTTTACACAACATATTTTTGATGGTCTCAAATGCATGCTCCTGTTCTACACCCCATTTAAAACCTACACTTTTTTGACAATTTTCGTGAGTGGTGCAGCAATTGTGCTAAAATCCTTAACAAAATGCCTATAAAAACTAGCCAAGCCATGAAAACTTCTAACCTCAGTTATGCTTTTAGGTGTTGGCCATTCTTAAATTGCTTTGACCTTCTCTTCATCCACTTCTATCCCCTTAGCACTAACCACATAGCCAAGAAATACAACTTTTTCCATGCAAAAGGTACACTTTTTAAAATTAGCATGTTGTTCTTGCCTCAAAACCACAAGTATACACCTAACATGCTCCACATGCTCATTCAAAGTTTTACTATATATCAAGATATCATCGAAGTAAACTACAACGAATTTACCTATAAATGCACGTAAAACATGATTCATTAAAAGCATAAATGTGCTAGGTGCATTAGTAAGTCCAAAGGGCATTACTAATCATTCATACAAACCATATTTAGTTTTAAAAGCAGTTTTTCACTCAGCTCCTTCCTTCATTCAAATTTGATGATAACCACTCTTAAGATCAATTTTACTAAATATGCTAGCCCCATGCAATTCATCCAACATATCATCTAACCTAGGAATAGGATGATGATACTTTACCGTTATGTTGTTGATGGCCCTACAATCAACACACATTCTCCAAGTCTCATCCTTTTTTTGTACAAGTAACACGGGGACGACACATGGGCTCATACTCTCCCTTATATACCCTTTGCTCATCAAATCCTCCACTTGCCTTTGAAGCTCCTTCGTCTCCTCGGGGTTACTTCGATAAGCGGGGCGATTTGGAATGACTGCTCCAGGTACGAAATCAATTTGATGTTCAATACCTCGAATTGGTGGTAACCCACTAGGTATGTCATCTGGAAACACATCCTCGAATTCTTGCAATAAAGAAATAGTCAAACTAGGGAGGGATTTGTTAGTTTCATCAAATGCAAGGAATGATTCCTTGTACAATAAAAGGACCATTGGACGCTCATTAGGGAGGGATTTGTTAGTTTCATCAAATGCAAGGAATGATTCCTTGTACAATAAAAGGACCATTGGTCGCTCTTCCATGAAGGCCTTCTTGATTTCACTTCTTTTTGCGTAGAAACTCATTTTTTTCTTTTCTAGCACTATTCGCTCCCTCTCTTTTTTTAGAGGTATGCACACCAACACTCTTTTTTTCTCTCCCCTCTCCTTTTTCTGGAGTCGTGGCTCCAACTCTCTTTTCCTCTCGTTTTTCTAAGGTCGTGGCCTCAACTCTCTTTCTCTCATTTTCCCTCACTCTTTTTTCTTCATCATTTTTCAATTTTATTTGATCTTCATAGACTTGTGATGGCATCAATGATGCAAGTGTAATGGTTTTCCCCCCTTTGGTAAAGCTATACCTATTTTTATATCCGTCATGCATCACCTTCCTATCATATTGCCAAGGTCTACCCAACAAAATGTGTCAGGTATGCATAGGAACCACATTACACATAACATCATCCACATAGCTACCAATAGAAAAACTCACCGACACCCTCCTATTCACCTTAATTTCTCCACTATCATTTTACCATTGAAGCCTATAAGGCTTAAGATGTTTTAACAAGGGTAATCCTAATTTTTCAACAAGTGTAGTACTAGCAACATTAGTACAACTACCACCATCAATAATCATACACATACCTTGTTATTAATGTGACACCGTGTATGGAATATATTCTCCTGTTGTTGTTCCAAGTCATCAGTGTTGATTTGAGCACTAAGAGCTCGCCTTGCCACTAATAACTCGCCATGCTCCCCGGATAACACATCCTTATCATTACATACTTCCTCCAACGCCGGCATATCGCTATAATCCTCTTCTTCACTATCACTCTCCATGGTTCCATCCTTTCGCACAAGTATTACTCGCCTATTAGGACATTGAGATGCCACATGTCCTCTTCCCAAACATTTAAAGCATTGAATGTCTCTACTCCTAGATGGTTGAGGTTCCCCTTTAGGTGCGAGTTTGCTAGCATGCTCCTCCTTCCCTTTTGGTGCCTCAAACTTCCCTTTAGAAGCAGCCCCATCTCCTTTGTTTTCCCACTTCGGCTTCCAAGAAGAATTATAACCCGATTGATACCTTGCTGTCCCATTTTTCTTCAATTGCTTCTCCACCTTTATAGCCATGTGTAACATATCTTCCATCTCCAAATAATGTTGTAGTTCAACCACATTAGCTATATCCCTATTCAACCCATTCAAAAATCAAGCCATAGTAGCCTCTCTATCCTCATCTACATTAGCTCTAATCATCAACATCTCCATCTCCTTATGATAATCCTCCACACTCTTAGATCCTTGGTATAGACTTTGTAATTTTTTATGAAGTTCCCGATGGTAATGACTAGGCACAAACCTCTTTCTCATGATATCTTTTAATTCATCCAAAGTATTAATGGGCCTCTCGCGATTCCTCCTCCTAGAAGTTACTGATTGATCCCACCAAGTAATGGCGTAATCGGAGAATTCAAGTACAGCTACCTTAACCTTTTTCTCTTCTGAAGAAGTGTAGCAATTGAAAATCAACTCCATCTTCTTTCCCCACTCCAAGAATGCTTCCGGATCACTCTTACCTTTGAATGATGGAATTGTCATTTTGATGTTGCTCATACTACCATCCATTCTATCCCCCAACAAGTTCTCTATCCCTCCTTCCATGCCTAACTCCTCTATCCAAAATTGCCCCATCGTCAAAATCACTATCTTCTTCATTCTCATCAACCCAGACTCTACGACCTCCCCCACCTTGCCTATGGGCATTAGGCACTTCCCGAGGTTGTTCAAGTTTTTCTAACCTGCCTAACACATTCCCAAACAACCGCTCAAACCGTTGTACCATCTCATCCGTCATGCTGGCTCGATCGTTATTTTTTGTAGTAGAAGATTGTTCAGACATCCTATACTAAGTAAAATTTTATGCCTCATGTGTTTTATTCACTCGTGTATCACTCAATTTGACTTTTACCCGCTGTTGATCTCACCTCTCTCGCCTTTTCCACTCAATGACTTTCACCTCAATTGCTTCAAAGAACGAATCCGAACTCAAACAAGTTTAAACTCGAATGACTCAAACCGAGTATGAGTGAGAATTTATTAACTTGTTGGAAAACTCGAAGAAGTTCTTGAGAGAATGGAATTTGACTCTATAAAGGACTTCACACTTTTATAGGAAGTAAGATTGATTGATTCAAGAAGGTAATTCTTGAAATCAAATAACAATTTTTTTTTGTGACTGATTTTTTTTTTTTTGCTGTAGAAGTTTTCTTTCTTTTTTCGAAAATTCAACTACGAGAATAACGAAACAAACGAAATTTTATTTGATTACCAAATGAAGGAAATAATGACTTTTGATTTTTTTTGTGACACTTTTTGGATTAAAGACTCAAGAACTTGAAGAACACAAAGAACAAGATTAAGAAAACTCAAGAAAACAAAACAAAGATATAACCTTGATTTTTCGAGCCTAAGTTCTGATACCAAATGATGCAAACCACGTAGCAATTGTAGCTACGCAACCCACAAAATATTGAATCGACCCAAGAACGTCAAAGAACCACGCTTTATGGATCCAATTAAATTTAATTGAACCAAGCAACCAATACAATCACAAGGATATATTGACCTCTTGATTACAAGCAATATTAATTCTCACCAAGATTTGAACAAACAAGATTAACTCGCAAGTTCGAATTGTATTCAATGAAGAATAGAGTTTGAAAGGAAATTTGCCTCACAATAATGTCAATAATTGTCTAGCCTAATAATGAAAATTACATTCCTATAAATAGGGTCAAAATCTGTCTTTAGGAGCCCTAATTTAATTAGGAAAGAAATTGCTCAAATACGGAAAGAAATAAAAAAATAACAGAAAATAAGGATTTTACGCGTTTTGATAGTTACGGTCGTAACGACTTCCTTTACAGCTGTAACTGGGTTACTGATTCACACTTACGGTCATGACACCATAACTTACGGCCGTAAGTCCAAAATTTCCAAACCCATTTTTTGAGCAGTGACTTCATTACGGCTGTGACCTCCAGCAATTACGGCCGTAATTCCTTATTCTTCGCAATTTCAATTTCAACAGTGGACTCATTATGACCGTAAGAAATATATGTTACGGCTGTAACTCTGAAACTTCACAACTTCCCTCGACGGCTTGAATGAGATTGATCTACTCGTCGTCTGGCTAGGTCCCAACATGAAATTTGCTTCTTTTGATGACACGAACATTGTTTTGGCCATTGTTTCTTGTACTACTTGTCCATTGCTTCGTTGGCCCTCCTCGTTTGCAATCGAGTCATCGGTCCTCCTTTGATCATCAACGGATCTTTGCGCGGACTTGTACTCGTGGTCTGGATCACATCACACGGGTTCGTTGAATCGAATCAAAGTCAACTACAATTTGGTTCATTGACCGCTAGTTGATGTGATCCCGGGAGGGGGTCACAACGAACACATGGAATTAAACGAAACAAAGATAGGAAAGATCCTGATTCAGCCAAGAAACACAAGAACACAATAATTAAAATACTGGAAAAGATAAAAATTGACGATAGGACCTGGACCCAACAATCACGACGTAATAAATTGACGATGCGAATTGAAGAACCGAGGTTTTCGAAAAGCCACAAGGGATGCCAAACTCCTTGATAAGTTTCTGATTGAAACGCTACAAATATTCAAGAAAATATTTGATAAGTTCTATGAATTGTTCTTCAAGAACAAGAAAAAGGAATCCTCCTTTTCGAGAGAGAAAATTCTCACATTCATTCAATAATATCAAAGTTGTTGTTTCATAATGAAAAACAAAGCAATATAATGTAAAAACTGACCTAACTAGGGTTTGCCGCTAATTTGGGCCCAAAACATAAAAGTAATTAATAAATCGGAATTAAATTAAAAAAACATGAAATCTGGAAAATTAGATGTTACGGTCGTAAAAATGTCACTTACGGCCGTAAGTGACTCTCTGTTAATGAGTTACGACCGTAACAAGAACTCTCACGGCCGTAAGTATCACTTTGCTGAATTACTTCAATTTCACCAGAGAAGGAGTTACGGCCGTGAACTATAGTCTTACGGTCGTAAGTATAAAAATCCTGGAATTCTTGCTTTTGACCCGAGGGGCTGTTACGGCCGTGAACAACTGATTTTACGGTCGTGAATGTGCCTTTGGCCTCCAAACCTTGCCGCTTAGAGAGTTTCTTAGTGATTATACAGACAATAATCTGTATATACTTTGTGGTTCTTCGTGTTAAGTTTTTGTGCGAGAAATAGAGTTTTGAGATTTTCAAATTCGGTTTGATTTTTGTATAAACTTTAGAGTTTATGTTTCAATCTTCTATTAATAAAGTGTTTGATGTTTCTTTTTGTTGATCTTGAGTCCTTTGCGATTTTATCTGCGATTCTAGGTTAAAATACATAACATGTCCGTTCCAGCAAGAATGCATAACTGATTAGCAAACACTCACTTTGGATTCGTACAAGAGTCTTTGAAGCCTTTACATCATCGAGAGGACTGAGGAGCAGACTATCAGACTCTCTCATTCCCTAACTAGTAATTAATACCATAGAATTCTCTGAGTTTATATATTGATTAATTGTTGAAGAATTATACTACAACAATCCACCTAACGCTGCTCCTTAAACGATCAATAAGTGATTGCATTGATCATTGGACCTCATCCTCATTCTGACTTCGTCCCAACACAAACTGTGTATTTATTAAAAGCTTGAGGGGTAGCTGGAATCCGTCTGAAATTGCTTACGGTATCCTTAATAATTATCAGGTTTTCATCATTCATTTTCTGTGATGTGTGTTTTTACTTGTGCATTCTGTATAATGATTCAGCCACTACTGGATGTCATTGAACCTTTCAGATATCAGAACAATGAAGGGTGACCATGCTCTTTGAATGTGGTAGTTGTTTATATATTTTTTAGACAAAAAATAGAGATGAAAATCAATGTATCTGAACAACTCATGTTGCATAATACTTCATAAAAAATAAAACACACACTGTGTTGATTCTTCTATGTATTCTTTCACCATATTTTCATTTTCTGTATTTTTGTTGTTCTTTTTTGCTAAATTTATATTTTGTTGGAAGGAGTTAAGCAGGAACAACTTGAGACTGAATTTAAGGAAAGAATTATTTTTGTGCCCTAGAAATGTAAAGTGGTTGTAAAACCCAAGAGGGTTATTGTCACTTTAGTTAAAGCTTCTAAAGAGAACTGGTTGGACTTGCACTTCAAAGAAGATAATGTTATTTCTCAATGGTGAAAATTGACTACTGAAATTAAGATGTTTTATTCAGGTTTTGTATTAATGTGATGGTGTTACAAATGAATCCAATCTTCGATAAAGAGCAGGATCCAATGGCCAGAATAATGGACTTGATGAAGGTATAAACTTTCATCTCTTTGGTATTGAGTACTTGTGCTTGTTTCTATTTATGTTTTACAATGTAAAATCATATGCTAATTGTAGAACATATACGAGGAAGGTGATGAAGATATGAAACGAACAATTGCAAAAGTGTGGTATGATGCTAATTGTCGAAATTTGTTGTTTGTTCTAACTTCTTGTGCAAAACCTGGGATTGTCCAATGTATTTGAATATCTTCTGTAGAGAGCTTTGTGTATTTCTCATGGTAAATGTTCAGTAACTCCTTTGGACATTAATGATGACAAATTATAATAATTTGAAGCACATTGTACATTTCCTTTATTTGGAAATGGACTGTAAAACCCGGTCGAGTACACTTGTTTGGAAATGGAAAGTTAAACTGAAGGCACTCTAAAACTCTGGTTCAGCATATGTAAACATAAGTTACAAATATAATTTGATAGATATTGATATTGATGATCATAGGATCGATACTCACACTTGAAACTGGTAGTTAGGTAATGGAACAGTGAATTATTGATACTTAAAAATCCATATTCAAATAGGGATTTTGTAAAAACATCAGAATTATAGGAAGTTATTATGATGGCATTGGAAAATGTGTGCAATGCCCTTGATAAGTTGGGACTGACTAATAAAATTGAAGTCTTGAGCCCACATTCAGAAGCTATTTTTGCAAATACATTCCCTCCGCCTATTAAAGGATTGTTTGCCTTAGTGGCAATGCCATTTTTTTATTCTCCTAATTTTAGACTGCCATTTTTGTATTCTCCTAATTCTACAACTCTGTCAACCAAAAACCATTTATCTTTTCAAACACAGGTTAAATTTCCTCAATTTTTAATTCTCCATGCACTATAAAATCCTACAATCTTCAATGCAGATTATCTGTTAATTTCAGCTCATTTTAGTGAACAAGCCACAAATTCCAATTCTCTATTAGAAATCAGTGGCTAAATAAAGATCGAACTCACCCTCGACCGCATGTAAAGCAAGGGGTTCTTGATTGTGGTTGGAAGTTGCTCAATCCCACTTATGAATTGGGAGGTTCATCAAAGTCTCAACCTAGGGATACCAAGTATTTTGTTGCCTCGTTCCTAAATTTCAAGCACGTTGAACATTTTAAGGTTAGTGCCATTTTTTCCAGATGGAAGAAATGTTGATAATTTTATTGTGGTTGTTTAATATACATAATTTGCAAACTAAAATGTCTAAATGCTGAAATAGGATAGACCCAAGGTAGAACAACCCTCACAACTAAACTATGAATCTACAATCCACATTTAATATGCATAGATAATGGTTAGAACACAGCAATAATGTTTGGTTAAGGAATTCATTCCCCCGAAAAAATAATAATCAGAAAATTATGCGGATTAATGGAGTTGGTAGCATAAAAATCAAAATTTATAAATGACAAAATACAAACTTCAAATCAGAATTCCAATAGAAGATTGGATCAACGTTAACCAAAACTTCAAATTAGAATTCCAATAGAAGATTAGATCGATGTTAACCAAAATTGATAGTGAAGGTTGCAACTACCATGCAACTGGATTGTCCAAGATGTGTGTAGCAACTAAACTCAAATTAATTCAATATAGGCTACATTACATCAAACATTAAGCAAAGACTAAGATCGTCCATTGAACATAGAAATAAGAAAGGGGAATCTGAAACTACACTCCATAGTACATAGAATGTGGAATAATACTAAACTTCAAGAATTCTAAGATGGAGTAGCAAGTAATGATAACTGATGGAAATCAAGAATTCTAAGATGGAGTAGCAAGTAATGATAACTGATGGAAATCAAGAAATTCAAACTGGTCTCGATTCACAAGTGGCATCTTGCAAAAGCCATAACTACCATGTACATGAATGAGAAGCATTGACATGAAAACCTCCAACAAGGATGGATGAAGTCAAGTGGTTAAGTCACTGCTGTTGATCCGGTCGAGCTGGTGCACTACCATACTCACCACTATATATGGCTTGGTCATCATTGAGCCCATTTGATTGATTAGCAAAATTACCACAGCCCTGTGAAGTCTCAAAACCTTGAGCCATATCCCAAAACTTACTTTATAAATGTCGTCGTTGTAGGTAGTTTATAACACCCAAACTCAAACTTTGGGTCTAATTTCTAGAATTTAAAGTTTAGGGATTAGATTAATACTAATCCATCTCTAGGACCTCGCTACTATTTGGTTTCTTTGAAAACTTCCCACATGTTTTACTCTTTTGTTAAAGTATGTAACTCCCCACAATTATGGTCAATGGGAAGATTTCTAGGAAGGCATTAATCCCATTCAATACAAGAATATGTAACTCCATTGTTACCTTGGTTCTTGACCCATTCCTATCCTATTTAAACCCAACTCACAGCACACAATTCTACCTCTTCGTTACTCTTCTTTCTTACTCTTACATTCAAAATATATTTGCATACGCATTATTCATTTGCATACACAAGAAGTTTTAGCCAAGTAACCAAGGATCAATTGGAGTAATTTATAATCGTTTGTTTCTACATTTTCAAACTTCAAGGTAAGTATATCTTTCATATTTGGATCATTACTATGAAATCAATCTCAATAAATTATTATGCATCCCATATGATATGGTATGTTTATGATTACGCTAAGGGGACCGGAGTTTAGTAGCGCTACACATAAGAATTTTTACCATTTATGTTCGGTAAAATTCTTGTATCTCCCTATGTTGATTATGATCTCTATGTTAATCATGATAATTATTCTTAGTATGGTTACCGAGATTTTATAAATCTCACTCCACGATATTTATTCTTTTTATGGGATGGAGGGAGAAGGTGTTAATTATTTATTGTGTGTTTATTGCGTTAAATGTTTGTTCAACAATTGATTGATTTAGAAATAGTACTAAAAGCGAAAGATAATATATAATTCTAGTTCGTGCAATAAATAACATAGATATTATAAGAAATCGAAAGAAAATTTTAGGTTATGCAATCTTGGTAGAATTCCTAAAACCGAATGTGTTTGCATGTGGGTGAATTTACATAGAAATATAGTAACTTAGGACATGTGAATAGAATTAGTGTTACTCGAAAGAGATTGCTAGCTGTAATAGGTTAATTTGATTGATGACATTTATGAAAGGGATTGAATAAATTGGAATTAGATGAATGTTAAATAACCTAAATGAAATAGGAATTCCTATCTACCTAATCTCATAATCTTCTCAAACCAGATGATCAATAGTTCATCGTTATTATTTCAATTTAGATTTAGTTATAAATCACATCTCAGTTTGATATTTTGGTTATTATTCTAATTTAGATTGAAGATATGTTAGTTTAAAATTTGATATTAGATAGTAGTCTCTATGGGACGATACTTGGACTTAAAAATCACTTTATTACTTGTCACAATTTGTATACTTTTGGAATCAATCGAACAATTATCCTTTTTATAAGGTCGTAAATCATTCATGATGATTAAAGTGGGTTAATTTAGCAAAATCACTACAAGAAAAGAGAGTTACAGGGACGACACATAAATCGTCCCTATAGATCCATTTTTTTAGGGACAACAAGGGACTGTCGTCCTTACAAATTCATGGGGCAACAAAAAGGACATCAGTCGTCCTTAAAAATCATTGTTGTCTCTATAGGTCCTTCATATATAGGGGCGACTTTAGTTTTTGTATCCATAGATACCAGAGCTATAGAGACGATAACGAATGTTCTCTCAATATTCGAAACGTCGTCCCTATAGGTACTAAAAAATGGTGCCATTTTTCCCACACTGTGTTTAGCTATTGGGACGAAAAATATTCGTCCTAAAAACATATATGTCGTCCCTATAGGTCTAACATCTATAGTGACGACTTATGATTTCGTCCCCATAGCTTCCAAGCTTATAGAGACGACAAACAAAATGTTGTCTCTAAAGAAATAAAAACGACTATTTTCGTCTCAATAAACATAAGTCGTCCCAATAGCCAGAATGTACGTTGGTGGGAATTTCTCCTGCCAATTTGTAGCCATTGGGACGATATTTGTACTCTTTAGAGACGACATAATATCCTCTCTATAGATCTAGATTACTAAATCTGAGTTTGTTGAAGTTTTAATCCAAAATTTCCATCGGTTTCAACAATCCATTTTCGAAACTCTTTCTTAATTGTAGTCCCTAGTTTCAACTGCAAAATCAAGCAGTTTTTTGTAGACAGTTAGTTATTTTCCTCGTAGTAGTTTATCGGGGAGGAGCGGTCAGGTTTATGACGCATGTCCAACTTGCAATGAAGAGACGTTATTGACGCGTGTCATTAGTAAAACAACTTAGGTGAGTCATCGACGTTTCTTACAAAGTACTCATCATTGGTGAAATGATCGTACCTTCAACGTAACAATAGAGAGAAAAAGACCACTGCCTAAATTGATTAGTGCAGATATCCTACAACAACTTAGTCGTGTCAAAAGTAACACTGGGAAAACACCCTAGCTATGGGGGTGTTAAAAGAAATTCGGATAAGGATGAGTTGAATTGGAGAAAGAAGAGCATTTTCTATGATTTGCCCTATTGTTCGACGAATGAGTTGAAAAACAATCTCGATGTCATGCATGTGGAAAAGAATGTCCGTGATAGCTTGCAGTGTACATTTTTGGGTGATCCTCATAAATCTAAATATATAGACAAAGCGAGAAAGTGATTTGATGAATGTTAGTGACATAGTTAATGCTCAACAACAACTCATACTGATACTGTGCAAGCTTAAACAAATCTTTAAGTTGACATGTTTTAATATTATGTTTCGCCTTGTGATGCATTTTCCTGAAGAGGCAATTCTTTTACGCTCTACATCGGGCAAACCTTGATGAAGTGTCTCAAGAATTACTATCTTTGGCATCTCGGGCGAATGAAGTTGTGCATTCTTACCCAGCATGTATCGTTAGCAGAGTTCGATTTCTAACTTATGGTCGTGATATCAGAAGTAAAACACAAAACAACGGTGTAAGTGTGCCAGGGACTGGTGTCGAAATATTTTACTGCCAACTTCATGAGATATTGGAGCTTTCGTACATGGTTTCTCAATTGCTTTTGTTTTGGTGTAAATGATTTAAGTGTGATGGAAAAAGGAAAGTCATAGAGAACTGTTACGACCACGCCCAAGTGATTCGCTCGGGAAACACGACGAAGAACGCGGAATAACAAAAGCACAAAATATAGGAAAGATCTAAATTCAGCCAAAAACTAGAAACAAGAAATAAAACAATTGAAAAGATAATTGACATAGGACCTTGACCCAACAATCACAACGTGATGACTCGACAATGCTGATTGAAGAACTGATGTTTTTGAAATGTCACAAGGGATGTCAAACTCCTTGATAAGTTCAGTTGGGTTCTTGAAGAACACGAAAGGGAATTCCTCACCTTACTTGTAAACTCTCAATTTAATTCAATAATATCAAAGTTGTTATAATAATGAAAATAAAACATAATATAAGGTATAAAAAAATAATACTAACCCTAGCTGCTAAAGGGTTCAAAAATATGGAAATAAATAATTAAAACGAAAATTAAATCAAAAATCGAGAAACATGGTCTGCTAGACAGTTACGGCCGTGAATGTTGATAACAACGGCTGTAAGTGACATTCTATCAAGGAGCTATGGCCATGACCATAAGACTTATGACCGTAAGTTTGGAAATATTGGAATTCTTCATTCTGACCTGAGAGTGACTTACGGCCGTGAAAAGCAAGACTTACGGCCATGACTTTAGTTCTGCACCTCGAACTTTCCCCCTTCGACTCAGCTTGATCCATTCGTCTTCTCGACTCGACTTCAAAATGAGACTTGCTCCGTTTTGCATGTAGATCGTTGTTGTATTAATGATAGCCCGACTTCTCCGTTATGCATATATTTGCTTTTGCTGTGATGTTGACACTTACAGTCGTGACTTTAATTCTGCACCTCGAACTTTCCCCTTTTGACTTAGCTTGATCCATTCGTCTTCTTAGCTCGACTTCAACATGAGACTTGTTCTGTTTTCCATATAGATCACTGTTATATTTCCGATAACTCGACTTCTCCTTGGATCTCCCATTTTGGATCACATCACCAAGTAAGCTTGACACGACATTTATGGGGACCCGCATGGGACCCATTGGCTACCAACTACGCTTGGGACTTCGCAAGTTACTCCATTGTCGAGGTGAAATATTATCCTAAATTCTTATGGCCGAGCTGTTCATTTTGAGCTAATGTTATCCGAAGTGCATGCCCCAGGCTGATGACAAGACTGGTCAGTGTGTCAAAGAGATGTGACCTTCCTGCAAGTTGCAGATGGATGTGACATCTCTTTGAAAGAGATGTGATGGTAGCCACTCCCCTAGGATAGGTAGTAATGATTATGACCAAATAAATTGTTTACCTCTCCAACTGTTGGGGACTTGACATGTGTAAAATATAACACGTGTCACCATCCTAAATAATTACTCTCACTATAAATAGATTACATATGCCTTCAAGAAAAAGGTTAGAAAATCAACACTTAAACTCAATATACAAATCTCTCTATGATGAGAATCATAGCGGGCTTGACGAGTGATTTCATTCAGTTGGATCGTCTTGTAAACAGAGCGTCATTGTTGAATGTTAGTGAAGATGAAGCTTATTTCATCGATGATGAGGACTATGAGGACGAGGATGAGGGTGACAGTGAGATGAGGTTGAGACGCCAAAAATCTTTTTCTTTTTTCATTTTCTTCTTTCTTCTTTAAATTTTTTAATATTGATAAATAAAATATTTTTTTGTTGATTTCATATTATAATTTTTAATGAGATCTTCAAAATAAGTATCACATTAATATATAGATTTTACTATTTTAAATTATATATTTATTGTATTCATTGACTTAGTTAGAAATTAACATATTCATTGTAGCAAAAGTTAATAATTAATTTTAACATACATATTTGTCACTTACACAGTGTTTAGTGGCTTGGGTAATAACCCAAATTATAATCTACTCAGTTTTTCAAACTATTTTTTAATCATACACATTTTTTCTTTTCAATTTTTAACCACACATCTTACCTAGAAAATATGAAAAAAACCCATATTATAACCCACACCAAAGCCACAGAGTATTAATATTTAATTTTTGTCCGTGTGAGCAGTTAAATCTAGTGAATTCTCTAAGCAAAAGAATTAAAAAATTTTGAAAAATATGATATGAGCCGAAATTTGGAGAAATTGTCACTGTTCCAAAAAAATTGAAATTCGCGCTATAAATCAATGGTTTTTTTATTCGTGTTCGTTCCTATAGCTAGAAATTTTTTTACCAACATAAAAATCAATCCCTATTCTTACACAGTTACACGACCCACTCTCCCTCTCCCTCTCTCCCTTTCCCTCTCCCTCTCCTTCTCCACACAACACTTCAAACACCCATTTCTCAATCACAATGTCGCTCCAAAATCGGAAGGAATTATATGAGATCAAAGTATTCCTTCAATTGAAAGAGAAGGTAAGTGAGCTCAATTTTATGGAGCTTTGGATTTTTTCTGGAAGACTTGTTTGAGCAATATTAGTACTTTTTGTTTAAGTGTAACAGTTTCTTTACCCCCCTTTTGTTGAAGTGATTTTTGCAACTGGAAGTCAATTTCGAAGGTTAGTATCGGATTTATTTAGGTAAAAACGGGGTTTATGTGCTGGTTTTATTACAAATTTCGTACTGCCATTCTTTACTCTTTGGTGATTTTTAATGAATTCGTTTTTCTTTGATGTTTGACTAATAACTTCAGCATATGTTTTATCTGTATTTGCTGGAGAGAGAACTCGATGAAATCGACAGATCCCCTGACATCGTCCTGGGTTAGTATCATTTGGCATCACTATTGGCTGAGGACTGCGTGTCAAAGCGAAGCAGGAGATGCTAATACACAGTGACGATCGAATTCAATTGTGATATCCAAAATCTCTGTTCTTTGTTTAGTTTTGTTTTTCCATTATTTCATTTTGTTTTTGTTTAATTTCTGGGTTTATCTTGTCTGTGCCTATTCAATTTTGCAGTATATTGGACTAGTTTTAGGGTTTTAGCATCGAAACGGGAAACACAGAAAGCAACATTACTTGTAAACTATTTTTTTACGAATTAAGATTTCAGACCCCTCGCCATTTAGCAATTTGGGTACTGGTGTAATACTTCTTATTAGCCGTTGAAACCATGTATGGGAGTTGTCTTGTAGTTCTTTGATTTTTTCTGTGTAAATTGTAGTATTTTTTATGTGGAAACTAAACTTTTGTTCTGAAAGATAGTAACATTCCATAGGCTAACTACCCATTGAGGAATTGATGCGATAAAATGAGAAGCTTTGCCAGATATTGATTGAAGAGTTCAAAGTACCACCAAGTAAGCTCCTTGGATACTCATAGTTTGGGTGGTATGTAGTCCTTGGATAAGTACCTAAACCTTAGAACATGAATCTGGAAAAAATTGAGCAAAATAATGAATAGCATTAATTGACCTCTACTAACTTGAATTTGAATAAAGTCTAGTTCTTGCTTAGACTACTTCATGTATGAAATTCCTAAAATTGGACTATCAAGGTATGTTATTGATCTTTCATTTTTATTTCAATCTCAGCATGATGTAATTATTTGAGTCCATAATTTTGCTTTGCTTAAAAGTTACTTCTCTCGGGTGGTTTTGATTGTTTATGTTGGCATTTAGTAGAGATTTAAAAAGGGAAAAAGCCAATTTTTTCTTCTTTTTAATTGTTATTTTTTCTTTCCGTTTTGGTGAATTGTAATTTGCAGATTAACGTGGGAAATCAAAACTTGAGGTTGAGGAATTAGTTTTAGTTATTTATGATTGAAATTTAAAGAGTTTCTGAAGGTTGTGATTTGTGTAAAGTTTAGTCCTTCACACATAGTAAAGCTTAGTATTTGTTAAATGCAATCAGACCAAGCCAACATCTAGTACCTTGCTTAATTAGTTTTCCATTTATTATATGAACATATTTACATTATTTTCTCTTAAATTGTTGACAGTGAGCTGTTAAAGTATTATAGTGTCCATCTTAAATGGTTTCCTCCAAGTGAATTGCTTGCCTATTTTTTATTGATAACTAGTTAACTACTTTTATGTGATGTATATATAACCTTAAGATTCTGAGATAGGAAAAAAAATTAAAATTCTTGGACTTTCCCAACAATGGCGTGTAAAAAAGTAAAGAATTTTTGGGTTGTCTAGTTATACGTGATTCATTATGCGAGGCTTATAAATTTGAAATGTCTCATAAGTGCTTATTTGACCCTTTTCTATTTGTTACTTAGCAATTAGCGTTAAAGTGCTTATTTGATCATCTTCTATACCGTAATTTATTTTTTTGCGTATTATTACATGCTTTATAAGAATTAGTATATAGGCCATTTCTAGGTTTATTTTAGGATAATTATCATTTTATTACAAGATAGGTATAAAACCCATTTTTTTAGTGACACACACAAGACATATTGGTATCTATGGATTTTCTATTGTACTGCTAATGTATGTGTTCAGCTATAATGTTATGTTATCCATTAATACATATATTTGGAATTTTGCATGGATGTAATTTATAATCGTTTTAGTCACAAACCACAAAATTTTGATTTATTCATTTGACAATCTTTGGTAAGTTTATTTCGGTGATATGACTATGATGTTTGAGCTTTCACATTTAATGAATAATGATTTCAAGAAATTTATCTAAAATAGTTGTTAAGTCGTATTTGTGATGTCTTGAATCTGATTTCTTAGATTAATCAGAGAGTTATATCTTGTTCTGATTGAAAGTATTTAAATAACTTTATGTGCAATATAAGCTAATTATCGTTATTCTAATCTAATGAGAAAATAATGCTTGTTCTTGCAATTGGGTTTATGTAATGTTGTAATTGGCTTTATTGCATAATTTAGGCATTGCTGATGTATTAAATAATTAATGGATGGGATGATGGTGATTGGTGACTAGCTTTTACATCGGCGTTCGGACATGCTATTTTGTGTTGGGAGTTGTTTTTTTTGTATGTTTCATTAGTTTATGTTGGTATGCTTTTGTTTTTGTGCACAAATATGATAACATAATTAATGATATTTAAGCTCTTTTAAATTATTAATGTGTTGATACGGATATACGTTAATTTAATATTTTTGTCAAATGATTGTTATTATGAAATTATAATTAGTATTGCAAATATTGTATTTACTACAATCAATAATTTTATTTTATTTTTTTTTAAAAAATGGGGATGATAAAATCGTCCATTTAGATTTTTGTTCTGTTGGGACGACATATGTCATCTCTATAGATTAATCTAGTGGGACGATAAATGCGTTGTAGTAGACTTTCGGAGACCAAATATGTAACAATACTTAAGACTTATAGGGACGACTTATGTCGTCCTTGTAGACCAAATATTTATTGTGACAACAAATGATTGTCTTAATAGCCTACACTTATGGGGACGACATATGTCGTCTTTATAGGTTAAGTATTTATTGAAATGACATATGATCGTCTCAATAGATCAGTTGGAACGATTATCCCGACGAAGTTGGAAGACGAAAATTAGGGTTATAGAGACGATATTGTCGTCTCTTTAAATCAAGAATCTTTTGGGACGATTTGTGTTGTTCCTGTTTACTTATTAGTACGAGCTTATTGGGACGACCACTAGATACGATAAAGTCGTCTCTTTAACTTTGTAACAATGATTTTTCAATCTATAGGGACGATAAAAGTTGTCCCTAAAACTCTTGTTTCTTGTAATGAATACCAATCAAGTTTCAGCGAAATTTCAAATATTCTTTAACTTTGTAACAACGATTTTTCAATCTATAGGGACGACAAAAGTTGTCCCTAAAACTCTTGTTTCTTGTAATGAATACCAATTAAGTTTCAGCGAAATTTCAAATATGTCACTAAAGTTCAATCGTTACACAATCTGCCACTCAAGTTCCAATTGATTACTCAAAATACCATTATGTTGACTTTCTTATCCAAAAATTGGCACAAAGAGTCTCTAATGTTTGGAAAAATAGTTAAAATTGTTAAACTGGTTCTTAATATTTTATTTTGATATAAAAATTCTTATTTTTTTTTGTCTAAATTAACAAAATTGGTCATTTTATTTAAATGATCAATATATTCTTATTTTTAATAGAAAATTTTACAATTGAGTCGTAACATTTGTAAAAATACAATTGAGTCTATTAACAACTTTGTTTTTAATATTTAATTAATTAAAATTAGTAGATCAGTTTTCATTAAAATTTAATTGATCAAATGGGTAATATACATGTAAATTTATTTGTATAATCTAAACATCATTATAAATTAAATTAATATTTGTTCGGAATAGATTTTTTAAAGAAATTGATTTTTGAAAAGAAAAAAAATCGTTTTTTACTTGAATAAATCTCTTCAAAAATCAAGTGATCTTTTTTTTTTTAATATAATGTGTTTTTGAAAATTAAGAAAACAAAATTTTTGTTTGGAAATAAATTTAGGGGAAATGATTTTCAAAAATGCTTTTACAACCAAATATTAATTTAATTTACTTCATAATAATTCATAGATTATACAATGGATAATAGCTGGTTATTTATTTAGTTTTTATATTTAATTAACTAAAATTATAGGTTTATTTATTTTTAATTAAGATTTTATTGATCCAATGGAATGATGGATAATACGCATATAATTTATTTTTAATTACGATTTTATTTACTTTTGCGAATGTTATGACACAATTGTAAATTTTATATTAGAAAATAAGAATATATTTGTCATTTAAATAAAAAATGACCACTTTTTTTAATTTAGAAAAAAATTAAGGGCTTTTACATCAAAAATAAAACATTAAGGACTATTTTAGCGATTTTTTCCAAATATTAGGGATTTTTTGTGCCAATCTTTGGATAAGAAGGTCAACAAAATGATATTTTGAGTAACTAATTAGAAATTGAGTGACAAATTGTGTAACGATTGAACTTTAGTGACATATTTAAACTTTCGCCGAAACTTGAGTAATTTTTTTTTTGAAATTAACTCGATTTAAGTAGGTCACAAAAATAACTATAAAGCTTTGATAAATTTGAGATAGGAAAAAGCTCCTTGTACTGGGCCCTCACTGTAGCAATGCTACAGTGATCGTTAAACGATCACTGTAGCAATTAACGATCACTGTAGCATTGTTACAGTGAGGGCCCTGTACTGTACATGTAGCAGGTTCTTTGAGATATTGCTGCATGAACTCTCTTACGAATACTATGTTCAGTTTACTAGTCAAACTTCTATATACTTTTCTCTAGACTACTACTGCTGGATCGTGCGTCGTACAAGATTTGATTTTTAGGCGATTTTATTAGCGTCAAATATAATTTAATCCAAAGCATGAAATATAAGTTAATCCAACTCAAATTACCCGTTTACTAAAATATTTCAATCTCGTGACTAAGTAAAATCATATGAGAATAATAATAATAAAAAAAAAAAAATTGTCTTATTTTTTTTTTTTTTCCCTTTGCTAAAATATTTATATCTCGTGACTAAGTAAAATCATATGGGTATAATAAATAATTTTTTTTTTACTGTTTCCAAATCAGATAAAAAGGAAAATAAATTTTATTTTATTTTTATTATTATTATTTTTTGTTTTTTACTGTTGCCAAACCAGATAATTAATTTTAAGGTGTGAAAGCAACCAACCAAAAATGAATAACGATCTTTGAAGAGACTCTTCTAATATAGGGGGAAAACACCATTTTTTAAGTTTTTTGTTTTCATCTTTATATTATTATTGTACATTCTAATATTTATTTTATTTCATTCCTTGCAATGATTAGGTGGAGATGAAGATTGCATTCTCGTGCCAACAATGAAAATAAGGATGTTCCGAAATGAACATGATATCGATTGACGACAAATTATTTTTTTCCCCGACAATGACATGTATCAAAAGTTATACCTTCATGCACTTACTTTGAAACTTGAAGCAATGTTTTGATTTGATAACTCCTATTCTAAGGCTGCACGTATAATTTTTTTGGGCATGTCTAAATAGGATTTCAAGATATGTGATCTCGCATTCTCTATTGTTAATTCACTTGGTACATCTATCACAGTTGTCACCAACTTGTAAGCATCGTATATGCTTAAAGAATGGAAATATAATAAAGTGCAGAAGTTTTAACAATCGATATACCTCCAGTCATTGACGTTTTGATAAAAAATTGAACGACTACTCCACATGTTTGAGATCTTCCAATGCCTCGTTCCAACTTCTGAATGATGGTGTGTAAGTTGTATTAGTCGGAATGACATTAGGGACCCAAACTTGTTTCATTTATAGACCCGGTCAATCACCGTGAATCTCTCAAATTATGGACTGATTTTGATTATTTCAATATTGGTCAACTTGATTATGGAAATTAGTATTAATGCAAATATTTATTTATATGGAATGATTGGGCCATCATAATTTTCTTAATTGTGGAGATTTTCTACATTTGGTTAAGTACACAAATACAAAATTTTAAGGGGCTTATTTTTTAATATGAGGCATTTTAAAAGTAATTTTAAGAATATGAAACATATTACCAAAATCAGGTAATCAGGCAATGTAAATCATATTGACTGTTTGTAATTAATTACAATTGTAACTTAATTCAATTTTGTGATCAACTGCAAATGTAATTAACTAACTAATTACAATTAAGTTGCAATTCATAAAACATGACATATTTTTTGCTAAAATTAATTGAATTAGTTACATTCACCTTAATTAAAACTTAATTACATTTTGTAATCAGTTACAATTTACAATTAATTACAATTGTAATTTTATTTCAATTTTACAATTAATTACAATTGTAATTAATGAATTTGTAAAGCAAGACAATTTTTTTTTGGGCTAAAACTAATTGAATTAGTTACATTAACTTTAATTATAACTGCAATTGTAACTTAATTGTTACACTTTGTAATCAATTATAATTTACAATTAATTACAATTGTAACTTTATTTTTATTTTGTAATTAATTACAATTGTTACAATTGTAACTAATCCTTTTTATTTTATCTTCTTTTTTACTCAAAAGATTATATATTTGTTCTAAAATGAAACTAGTAAATGTGTCTTAGCAACAAGTTTCAGTTGGAGACAACCACCTAACAAAGACGGAATACCATAAAAAAGTGACGGAACAAATTTGTCTGAAACACCTTGAAATGATAATATTTTACATAAGCAAAATAATGGATGCTGGTCTCATGGTTTCTATATGATGGTTGTCTCTGCAATCATACAAGTATGTGATTTCTCTCTGGATTGGATCTGGGAATATTGCCTGAGGATACAGAATGACTTCACTGTCCTCACCAGGGGCTTGACCTGTGCTACTACCACTTGGGAAGCTTTGAAGGATCAGTTACTGGTCTAGAGAGAGTCCTAGCTTTGCTTCTGAGGTCCATCCCAGACCACCAATCCATATATATTCAACAATGGTTTTCTCGGTAGTACTTTCAGAAAGGTCCAAGTTGATGAGATCGCTGAGCAGAGACATATTTTTTCTTCACTTGTATAAAACCAGAATCCTATTAACACTTTTTTTTCTTGATGCATTAATTGGGTTCAAGAATATAAAGGAAATTCATATAAATTATAAATTAATTGATTAAAGTGGAGCAATTGTAAGTTTGTAACTAATTCTTGACCACAACCAATTCGTGCTTTTCGAGTTGATGTAAAAAACCAAGAACCTACTCGAAATTGATCTACGTCCATTTCTAGGAGCATCACATTATTCCTCGGCATTATACCTATCCCAGAGAGTCGGCTCATCCAATAGGATCTCAATACAAACTGCAAGTCACTCTACAACTTTCTCAAATCAAATAGAAAATTTTATAGTTAAACAAATGAATCGGAATACAATGCTGTGATATCAAGTTATCAACGCAAAGTACGCATTAGCAAGGTCATCAAGCATTGTAGTGGAGAAGAGCCTACATGCAACCGAAACCAGATATTTAAGTCCTCTTAGAGGGTATAATCTTATCCTTAAACTCACCATCTGTAGGGGTAACTTTCACTGAAGGGTCTGCGTGGAGCTTCCCTCTTGTGTGCAAAATCGAAGCAGTAGATGTAGTCTAAATTGATCCCGACTCTTTAATGGACTGGACTCCTCGCCTCTGTCCATTGTAACCAAGAGAGAGCGCTGTCGTCGAGGCTTACTTCCACTGCCTCCAACTTCTCCTTTTCTTTCAGCCAATTTAACTCAAAATATATGTTAGCAAGATACAACCTTTGGGTCAAAGAAGAACTTTTATATCATGGGTTCCCACAGCGGCGCAAAGCGGAGGTCTGTATTAATGAGGAAAAACAAGGCGATTTTGGGGCGGTGGTAATTGGAGTCGAGGTGGGATCTGATATAAGGGAGTTTATTATGTTGCTTACACGACAAATTGGTTGAGTCCATGACTATGGCTGAATGCATGAATCCACGCAGAGGAGCTGAAGTCGTTTATAAGGATTGTTGAATTTGAATATACCCGATTTTCATAATTATTTTCCAAACAACTGGTTTTAAAAATTTAAAATATATAGGTATGAATGGGCGAAATCTCCCTTCTACATTCTCCCACTTGGCCCATATATTCCATTATTTGTCAGTGCAAGAAATAAGTACATGAATCATGGCGATAGGTCCTCTTATAATGAGTAATATCTTCCATGCATTATAGTGTATTTACATCTTAACTTCAGTCCATAAAACTTAATGAAAAAACCTTATGTTTATTCTAGATCCAAACTTAATTGATATTTCTCAACAATAAAAATGCGCATAATCAAAAGAGAAATATCATAGCTGAAATAGAATTTCACTAAAATAATATTGTATCATACAATGAAATCAAATTAAAAGACCAAGTCCCACACGGTCTATAAGATCATTGAACTTAAATGGTGGAATGCCTTTTGTCAAGGGATCAGAAATCACAATCCAGTATTTATGTGTTCAATGACCACTGTTTTGTTTCTAACACGTTCTCTTATGGCTAAATACTTAATGTCGATATGCTTGCTTTGACTACCACTCTTATTGTTTTTAGCCATAAAAACAGCAGTTGAATTGTTACAAAATAATCTCAATGGCTTAGAAATAGAATCAAAAATTCTAAGCCCAAAAATAAAACTCTTTATCCATACACCATGCGATGTAGCCTCAAAACACGAAACTAACTCAGCCACCGTAGTAGAAGTAGCAGTCATGGTTTGCTTTGCACTCCTCCATGATACAGCTCCACCAGCAAACATGGAAATGTATCCAAATGTTGATTTTCGTGAATCAACACAGCCAGCAAAGTTTGAAATGAAGTAGCCAATTACCTCCAAATTATCAGTTCGTCTATACATAAGCATGTAATCCTTCGTTCCTCGAAGGTACCTCAAAATTTTCTTTGCAGCTCTCCAGTGGTCTATACCTGGATTACTCTGATATCTTCCTGATATTCCAACAACAAATGCAATGTCAGGTCTTGTGCAAACCTGAACATACATTAGGCTTCCAACAACTGAAGCATATGGAATGTTCTTCATCTGTTCCCTTTCAAGGTCATTCCTTGGACATTGGTTCAAATGAAATTTATCACCCTTTACTATGGGAGCTATAATCGGTGAACAATCTTTCATCCGAAATCTTTCTAAAACTTTATTGATATAGGTTTCTTGTGAAAGACCCAAAATACCTTTATGTCTGTCTCTAAAGATCTTTATGCCAATGACATAAGATGCATCACCCATATCCTTCATATCAAAATTTTTAGAGAGAAATTGTTTCACCTCATGTAGCAAACCCTTATCATTGGTTGCAAGTAGAATATCATCCACATATAGAATAAAAAAACAAATTTTACTCACACTAACCTTCTGATATATACATTGATTCATAATGTTCTCAACGAAACCAAATGAAGAGATGACATCATGAAATTTTAAATATCACTGATGGCAGGCTTGTTTCAATCCATGTATGGATTTCTTAAGTTTGCACACCAATTGCTCACCATCACTAGAAGAGAATCCTTCTGGTTGTTTCATATACACCTCTTCCTCTAGTTGCCCATTGAGAAAAGCCTCACGTCCATCTGTTGCAAGTCAAAGTCAAAATGTGCAACTAATGCTAAAAGGATACGAAGAGAACCTTTCTTAGATACAGTAGAAAAGGTCTCTTCGTAGTCGATTCCTTCCTTTTGAGTAAATCCTTTGGCTACGAGTCTTGCTTTATATCTCCCAATGTTTCCCAATGAGTCCTTATTTGTTTTAAAGACCCATTTACACCCTACGGATTTTTCACCGTTAGGAAACTTGACAAGATCCTAGACTCCATTAGATGTCATAGAATTCATTTCATCTTTCATAGCATCATACCATATATTAGATTCTTTACAATCCATGGCCTGTGAAAAAGTTTTGGGATCATTTGCGACTCCAATCCAATTCTTGTAGATATATGACATAGTCATCTGAAATTGCTGATTTTCTTTCTCTTGTAGATCTTCTTAATATTGGCTCCACATTTTCTTGAGGATCATGTTGTCCAACTGCTTGTTCGACTATTATTGGAATTTCTTGAACAACTTGATCTACAAAATTATCGTCAGTAGATTGTGGAACTTCATTGACTGGTTGCACAACACTCGATTGAACCTGAGGAGCATTATGAATGATAATTAACTTTTCACTTGATGTGGAAGGTTGGCCTCCTTCAGAGATTGTGGAATTTGGTCACTTCCACTAATTAAGTCATTCTCAAGAAACTTTGCATTTCTTGATTCCAACATCCTAGTGCTGTGAGATGGACAGTAAAATCTGCAACCTTTATACTTTTCGACATATCCAATGAAATACCCACTAATAGTCCTTGGGTCCAGTTTCTTCTCTTGTGGATTATAGATTCTTACTTCAGACAAGCATTCCCAAACGCACATATGTCGCCAACTCGGTTTCCAACCTTTCCATAGTTCAAATGGAATCTTTGGGATAGCCTTGGTTGGAACTCGATTCAATATATACGCACCCGTTTTAAGAGCTTCAGTCCACAAGGATTTAGGAAGCTTGGAGCTGCTAAGCATAATCCGCACCATGTCCAATAATGTTTGGTTCCTTCTTTCTGACATACCATTCTGGTCCCGAGAACCAGGCATAGTGTATTGGGCAACTATCCCATGTTCTTAAAGAAACCTCACAAACAGACTAGGTACTTGTCCATCCTCAGTATATCTACCATAATATTCCCCACCTCTACCTGATCTCATGATCTTTATTTGCATACCGCATTGTTTCTCTACTTCTGCCTTAGAAATTTTAAAGGCATCCAATACTTCGCTTTTGTTATGAAGCAAGTAAAGATACATATATCGTGAATAATCATCTATAAAGGTGATGAAGTACTTTGGACCATTAATGTCCATGTCTGGACAACAAATATCTGAATGTATGATTTCTAAGATATCTGTACTCCTCTTGGAATCTTTCATTGACTTGTTAGTCTGCTTGCCCTCAATGCAGTCCACACAAGTTTCAAAATTAGCAAAATCTAAAGTACTAAGTACTCCTTCATTTAATAATCTCTTAAATCTCTCTATGGAGATATGTCCTAATCTTCGATACCACAATATAGAGGAATCTTCATTCATAATATAACGTTTCTTACCAGTGTGAACATGCATAACATCATTAATGGTACTATGTTGTAAATTAATAGAGAAAAGACCACTAGACAAAGTACCATTCCCAATCAAATCAGATTTATAAAACAAACTCAAAATTGCATCTGAAAATGAAAGGAATATCCTAAAGGTAAAAGTCTTGAAACTGAAATTAAATTTCTAGAAAAACTTGGAACATAAAATGTCTTCTTCAATTCTAAAACATAGCCATTATTTAAAATTAAACTGCATGTTCCAATACCCTCCACATGTGAGCCTATCTTGTTTCCTGATAAGATGTTATGCTCACTTCCCACTGGCTTCCTTAAGTTTCGCATACCCGGAAAGGTATTCGAAATATAGATTGTAGCACCAGAATCAATCCACCATGTATTTTGATTAACATCTACCATATTAGATTCATAACAAACAAATGAGATTGGTATACCTTTATTCTCAAGCCATTTCTGAAATTTGGTGCAATCTTTCTTCATGTGTGCTTTCTTTTTACAGAAGAAGCACTTATTTTCCATTTTGATTTCACCCTTGGGTGGTATTTTACCTTTTCCATTTTTTGGCTTGATTCTGATTCTTCTCATGGGTTACCAATAATGCACTCTGAACCATTTCCATAGTTAGCCTTCCCTCCTCTTGAACACACATGGTCAAAATTTCATTAATTGACCACTTATCCTTATGTGTGTTATAAGAGATTTTGAAGGGTCCATATGGCTGTGGAAGGGTGTTCAGTAAGTAGTGCACAAGGAAAGAATCAGACATTTCAACCTCAAGAGTTTTCAACTGAGCTGTAATGTCCCTCAAATGCATGATGTGATCACGCACACCTTTCACACTAGTGAGCCTCAGTGATGAGAATTTCATAATTAAGGTACTGGCGAGTGCCTTATCTGAAGTCACAAATTGCTCATCAATGGCCTTTAGCAACGCCTTGACATCATCATGCTTATCGACAGAACCACAAATACCAGTAGGGATTTTGGTCTTTATGAACATCACACTAAGGCGATTAGATCACTCCCATTGTTCATAAAGAGCCCTTTCTTCTATAGTGCTGGTCGCAGTAACAATTGGTTTGTCTTTCCTAATAGCATAATCAATGTCCATGTACCTCAAATGAAGGAAAACTCTTTCCTTCCAAACCTTATAGTTGTCCCCTTTTAGCTCGGGAATGTCACATTTCATAGCAGAGAAATTCGCAAATTCTATAACTGCATAAGAATTAAACGTACATGCGTACATAAATTTGAGGCTAATAAAATTATCATGTTTTACCAATGCAAATCATGATCTAAAATCTAGCGACATAAAACTTGCCTGTGGGCTAAAGTTCTAATTCAATTAGATCATATTACTTTATGATAAAACTATCAAATTATGTCCATTTTCTTAATTCCCGTGGGTAAATTAAGAAATATAATTTGATATTTTATCCTAATTATTCATATAAATATAATAAAAATTCCCGTGGGATAAAATTTACTATATCAATTATGAATTATGAATAATTACAATAAATGTCAACTCACTATATGTGATCATAAACAACTTAATATATAATTTTGCACAACTAAAGATGTAACAACCCGCTTATAAATTTTTGAAGTCAACTTTTACTAGTCAAAGTCAAATATTCAAATGGTCAATTCAACGAGGACTTAAGTTGGAGAATTGATTTTTGGAGGGCTTAATATATAATTACTAATACTTGAGGACTAGAGATAACATAAGAAAGGAGTCTAAGGGTTTAATTTCTATTATTGGCATTTTCAAGACAAAATTTTATATGATGTAAATGTATGAGGACTTGTTTGTAAATACTTTATCAATACATCAATTAAATGGATCAAAGCCCATTTCATTCTTTGGTTTTTGGTGGAACAATGCACAGAGAGGTAAGAAGGTTCGAGAGGATCGAGACCAAGCAAATCATGAAAAAAAAAAACGTGGGTCCGTCGATTTTCGAAGCAAGAAGGAAGATATACACATTTCTCAACTTGGGTTCTTGGATATCTTCTCCAAATTTCTAAAGGTAAGTGAAACTATTTCAATTAGGTTTTTAGGGTTTATGGTTGGTTGGCTTAAATTCGAGATTTTAAGTGTGGTTGATATTATTTGAGTTATTAAATAAGAATATAGTAAATGAATGTATATTAGAAATTTTGATGATATTGAAAATAGAACATTGAAATGAGTTGGTAAATGAAAGCTTATGTATTTAATTCCTTTAGGTTTATATGATATAAAATATTTGATTTATGATGTATTAAGGTGGTATAATGATTTGGGGTTTGACTTTGGTAATTCTAACTAAAAGTTGAGGAGATCCATATGCTGGGCTATTCTAAAACTATTTTTAGAATGTGCCATTTTTGCCAATGGTTTAGAGATATAGAATTTAGTCAGCCTTTGGAAGTATATTACTGTTTCTGTCAATGGTCTGATTTTCATGTATTTTAAATATGGAAGCCAAATCAAGTGTAAATTATTGGAGATGATATGTTGAAGAAAGGATGGTAGAGGATTTATACATTATTATTGAATTTAAATAGGATCACGAGAATAGAATTTATTCTTAATTATAAATAGATGTAAACGGTGAAAGAATGAGAAATAGATAGGAAAATGTGATTTTTATACAAAGAGAAAAGAAAAGAGGGATTGTCGCGGAAATGGGATTATATTTTTGTTTATTTATTTCTGGATTGGGTTTAAAGATATTTAATTTTAATCATGGTAATTAAATGGTTATTTCAGGAATCGGCATGAAGATTGTGACAATCTATCAGCTGAACTTATCCATCATGAATAAGCATCTGTGAGTGGAAAAGTTATTCTTTTAACAACTTAAAAGAATTTATGTTATGCAAGTTTTCTATTACGTTGATTTTCAAATGATTTTGAAATCAATGGCTTTTAGCATATTTATCAAGGAAAATGTTTTATAATTACACTTGTTCAAGCATGCTGGTTCCATTTTCACGTTTTACAAATACGATTAGTCAAGTTGAGAATATATGATTTCAAAACCACCAGAAGTACCCGATGTGGTTATCTGTTTTTGTGCTAGTACACGGAGGGGGCCTAAGGCCCGTGTACTAGCGGATATTATTTGTGATCTTGAGGCTCTGTCACGGAGGGGGGCCTATGGACCGTGTTCAGATGATCTTAAGATCCACTCTTATGCACGGAGGGGGCCTATGGCCTGTGTCTAAGGGTGTATATATGAGGTCTTTGGGACCCACTTTTGTACCCAGAGGGGGTTTGGGCCGGGTACGGAGGTGCTTAGCAGTCTACGCGCGTATGACTAGATACAGATTTCAGATGATTTAGTTAGGTACCTTTGGTGTGATTTTTTTATGTATTACAGTTTATTAGTTATGCTACATATGATTATTCCACGATCTTTATGATTATTCTTAGCATGTATGATTTGATTTAAAGTGACAAAAGCTTATGAAATAAATTATGTTTTCAGAAATGGTTTATAAAATACTTTTATTTCAGAAATTCCACTCACTGAGTCACAAGCTCATGTTTTTCCCCACCTTTACAGTATAGGAAGAAAAATAAGAGTTTCAGCAGCATCGAAGGAGTTCTCGAGGAGCTTTGTAACTTTGTAATTTGTAGGAGTTACTTTGGTAAGCTCTTAGGAGACATATTCTAGGAAGATGCATTGGAATATGCAGTTATTCTATATAAGTAATATACTTTATCAGGAATGTGTCTGATGATGATGTATTTTGGATCATGTACATATATAGAAGTGGGTTAAGAATCATAGTTATTATAATATGTCAATTGTCTTGGTTGGAAGATTTGAAAAGTGATATAGTTATTTATGATTGTCAATATTATAGAGGAGACTCTGTAAAATTTTTATAAATTCCTGTGAGATTAAAATTATTTGTAGTAAATATTGAAAGTTAAAGAAAGTCAAGATTGCCTTGGTGGTGGGTCCAACATCTAGTTGGCACTTGCCATCGGCGCACGTCACGTTTCAGGTCCAGTAGGGTGATTTGGGACGGGTCGTGACAAAAGATTAGTCATGAATGATTCAAGAAAGAGTAGTTTAGGAAATCTTGCGTTATTGATTAATCATGCATGGTTATCTTTATAATTTGATTGATTGGCCACCATTGAGTATATTGTTGCTTGTTGTATTATTGGAAATGTCACAATAGGTTATAACATTGCATGATTAACACCTGAACACTAAATATTTGGAATAACACTATAACATGTGCAATCTAATTGATAATTATGTGATTTAATGTGTTCTAAACATTTGTATTCGTACTAGGAATAGATTCATTTCATGTTTATGATGAATTTAATTTGTTTTGGAAAAGAAAATTAATTGTATGTGAATTATCGATTATCAAGCGATGCATGAATGATTTAAACTATAAATTGTTGGATTGAGATAGATGATAATAAGTAGATTCAGATTCCAATACATGTTTCCCATTCATATTTACTCCTCAACATTTTTATTCATTTTATTTATTCATTGCAATTTTTAGAATATATCAACAAAATCATCTTTCAATTATTTCCCTTAATTGAATCGAAAGTAGACTGATAATTAAGACTAGACTTTATTCCTTGTTGGAACGATAACTCTCAACTTATCACACAATTACTTGTCAACGATCTCGTACACTTACGAGATTTTACTTGAACAAGTTTTTGGCGCCTTTAATGGGGAATAAAGGATTTAGTATAATTATTAGTTTACATTTAATTCAATTGATTTTTTAATTTTTTTTTAATTTGATTTTTTTTATTATTTATTTTCTTTTGATTATTCGTTATCCCTTGCTTTCTCTTCGTATTGGTCATTGAGTAGTTTATGCAAGCTTTTAACAATCTTGAACTATTTCCTATAGATCCTAAAATAAAAAGAACCTTTAGACAATGTATAAGAGGACAAAGAGAGAACATGGATATGGAAAATAATCAAAATCCTAATCAAAACTAATTGCCACTTGCTCCTTATGAGCATGAAGTGCAAAAATCAACCAGGAGCAGATTTCAATAGTGCTCAAGTTTTGGTTGGGGATTATGTAAACTCGCGCCCTCTCCTGTACAACAAAAAATTGTTTACTCATCATTCGAGCAGGAAAATTATCACCTTAGACCTAATGTCATTAACCTATTTCAAAATCATCAAGTTCTTTGGTAAAGCGACTAAAAATATGCATGAGAGAATTGAAGCATTTTTAATGCTATGCAAAGTAATCGGTCCTGAAGGGATATTACAGATGCTTTTCGAATGCATTTGCTTCCCCACACTTTAAAAGATAATGCACGAGAATGGCTACACTCATTGCCTCCCTGAAGCATTTTATATTGGAATAATATGGTGCAAAAATTCACAATGAAATTCTTCCTACCATCTCCAGTTCTCCAAATTAGAAACGAAGTTCACACTTTCAAACAACAAGATCTTGAGAGTTACTTTAAAGCATGGGTGAGATTTAAGGAATGTTTTCGAAAATTTCCAAATTTGGACATTATAAAATGCTTAGATATACATTTTTTTTTTATTTTGGATTGCATCCTGAATACAACAATATGATTTATGCTTCGGCGGGGGGGGGGGGGGGGGTCAGTAATGAGATTAGATATTGACCGAGCAAATGAGCTATATGAGAGAATTGTGGAAAACCAGGCTATATGGCCAATTGAAAGAGAAATTCCAAGAAAGGTATCTTGTTTCCACAACTTCGATGCAGTTACACAATTAGCAGCTAGAATGGAAGCTCTATCAAAAAAGCTTGATAATTTAACTCGATATGTGCACATGGTGCAACAACCAACACCAGTTTGCGAAGGATGCAGGGCAAATCATGTTACAGCTAGTTGTCCTTTAGCCTCAGCACATGGAATGCTATATGATGAGGTTTGGTATGCCCAAAATTTTCAAAAGTATCAGAATAACCCCTATTCTAATACTTATAATACAGGGTGAAAGAATCATCCTAATTTCTCTTGGTCTGACAATCAAGGTCAAGGCCATGAAGGAAATTTTCAAACAAAACCACCAGGTTTTCAACATCCACAACCACAACCACAACCACAACCACAACCACAACCACAACTAAGGAAGTCATTGCAGGAAGATATGCTTGCACAATACATGGAAAAAATAGAAGCTAACTTTCAAAACTAGCATACAACCATTAAAAACTTGGAAATTCAGATAGGACAAATGGCTGTGGCATTAACAGAGAAAAATCCTAAGGAACAGGTCCAAGCTATTACAACTAGAAGTGGTATCCAACTGCCTGAAATAACAATTAAGAGACCACCAATTGCCACAGAGAAGGTATAATACAGAAAAGGAACAATTGGGCCATGAAAGGAAATTAAGAAGAATCTTCAGAACCTCCACAAGTTAAACCAATTGTTCCTGTAAAGGCATATGTACCTCCTATTCCATTCCCACAAATATTGCAAAAACACAAGATTGATAAACAATTTGCAAAATTTTTGGAGGTGTTCAAGAAATTGCATATCAACATACCATTTGCAGATGCCTTGGCACAAATTCCCAGATATGTTAAGTTTATGAAGGACATACTATCAAACAAGAGAAAGCTGGAGGATAATGAAACTGTGATGTTGACTGAGGATTGCAGTGCTAGACTTTTACACAAGTTAACACCAAAATTGAATGATCTTGGGAGTTTCACTATTCCTTGCAATATTGGTAGCAAGTTTGTAGATGATGCACTATGTGATTTGGGCGCAAGCATTAATTTGATGCCATTGTCTCTTTTCACAAAGCTAGGTTTGGGGAAAGCAAAAGCTACTATTATCACCTTATAGCTAGTTCACAGGTTAATCATACACCCTAGGGGGATAGTGGAAGATATTTTGCTAAAGGTTGATAAATTCGTTTTTTCAGCAGATTTTGTAATCTTGAACATGAACGAAGACAAGATGTCCCCCTCATTTTGGGATGCCCATTTTTAGCCATTGGTAGAGCATCGATTGATGTGCAGAAGGGACAATTGATTTTAGAATAAATGATGAATAATTAAAAAGCAATGTCTTCAATGCAATCAAATTTGGTGATAAAGCAGAATCATGCTTTCGAATTGATGCAATAGAAAACGTAGTGACAAAGGAGTTCATGCTTGATCACCATGAAGATATGCTTAAGGGTTGTTTGATGTACTCTGGAGAATGTCCATGTCCTTATGAAAAAGTGGAAAAATGCATTTGATATTTGAAAGCAAATCCCCCATGCATAAAACAACCCATGTTTGAGCTAAATGAAGGTTTTGAGAAATCTCTACCATCTATTCAAAAGGCTCCAACATTTGAGTTAAAACAACTTCCATCTCATCTGCGATATGCATATCTAGGAGAGAAGTAAACACTTCCAAGGATAAAGAAGATCAATTCCTTAGAGTTCTTCGAGATCATAAAACTGCAATTGGATGGAAAATCTCTGACATAAAAGGGATTAGGCCTTCCCTTTGCATGCACAAGATTCTAATGGAGGATGAGTTCAAACCATCAATTGAACGTCAACGCAGATTGAGTCCAAAAATGCATGAGGTTGTGAAAGCAGAAGTGCTAAAATTATTAGATATAGGGATAATCTATCCTATATCTGAAAGCCATTGGGTAAGCCCTGAGCATGTAGTTCCTAAAAAAGAAGGAATTACTGTTGTTCCAAATGAGAATAATGAGCTCATTCCAACATGTATAGTAACAGGTTGGCGAGTTTGCATTGATTGTCGCAAGATTAATAATGCCACTAAGAAGGACCATTTTCCCCTTTCTTTCATTGATCAAATGTTGGAAAGACTTGCTAGAGATTCTCATTATTGTTTTCTGGATGGATATTCGGGATATAATCAGATTCCTATAGCACCAGAAGATCAGGAGAAAACTACTTTCATCTGTCTTTATGAGACTTTTGCATACAGAAGAATGCCTTTTGGACTATGCAATGCTCCAGCTACTTTTTAGAGATGCATGATTTCCATCTTCTCTGACATTTTGGAAAAAATCATTAAGGTATTCATGGATAATTTCTCATTATTTGGGTCTTCATTCAATGAATATTTAAGGCACTTAAAGACAGTGATGCAGAGGTGCAAAAAGACCAACCTGATGCAGAGGTGCGAAAAGATCAAACTAGTGCTCAATTGTGAGAAGTGTCACTTTATGTAGCAAGAAGGAATTGATTTAGGACACTTAATTTCAGAAAAACATATTGAGGTGGATAAGGTCAAGATACAAGTGATAGAGAAGTTACATCCACCTAATACTGTAAAAGGGATCAAAAGTTTATTGGGACACGCTAGTTTTTATCGGGTTTTCATCAAGGACTTTTCAAAAATAACCAAATCTCTTTGCACATTGTTGGAAAAGGATGCCCCTTTTAACTTCTCCGAGGAGTGTTTGAATGCATTTAACACTCTAAAAGAAAAATTGGTCACAATTCTAGTATTGTCTGCACCTGATTGGGATTATCTATTCAAATTAATATGTGATCCTAGTGACTATGCAATTGGGGCAGTTTTGGAACAACAAAAGAACAAAATCCTATATGTGATTCATTATGCCAGCAGGACTCTAGTTGAAGCCTAGTTAAATTATGCTACCACAAAAAAAGAACTTTTTGCAGTGGTGTTTGCCTTTGATAAATTCAGATCCTATTTAATTGGATCAAAGGTGATAGTATACACAAACCATTCAGCACTAAAGTACCTGTTCAAAAATTAGGATGCAAAACCAAGACTTATTAGATGGATACTTCTACTATATGAATTCAACTTGGAAATCAGAGATAAAAAAAGGTTGTGAGAACATGATAGCAAATCATTTATCTCGCATGGAGCAGCAAGAAGAAGATCCTCCAAATGAAATTAATGAGATATTTCCAGATGAGACTTTTCTGAAAATTGAGATAGCTCCTTGGTATGCTGATTATGTAAATTATTTGGCTAGTGTTGTGATTCCACAAAGTATTCAAGTCAACAGAAGAAGAGATTCTTCAGTAATCTTAAGCATTACTTCTGGGATGATCCATTCCTCTTTAGATGAGGCCCATATCAAATCATACGTCATTGCATGCCAGAAGAAGAACAAGAACAGATTCTAGAACATTGTCACTCTGCCCCATACGGTGGTCACTTTCCAGTTACCAAAAAAGTTGTTAAAGTTCTACAATCTACTTTTTATTGGCCTACATTGTTTAGGGATGTTTACGGCTTAGTGAAGAAGTGTGATAAGTGATAAAGGAAAGGGAATATCTCAAGGAAAATGAGATGCCTTTAAACAATATTTTAGAAGTGGAGTTATTTGATGTTTGGGGCATTGACTTCATGGGACCATTCTCTTCTTATTTGATATTTTTTAAAAAAAATTTATTTAAAAATATATATTATTTTAAGTTTTCAAGATAAAATATGTGGTTGAAAAGTAGAAAAAAAATGTTTGTGGTCAAAAAGTTGTTTGAGAAATTTTGTTGTTTAAAAACATGTTTTTAAACGATTTTCCAAACAGAGGCTTGTATTATTCATAAAATAATTTTATGTTTGAGACCCATTATTTAAAATTTATAATAATAAATTTAGGAAAATGTGTTGTTAAAAAAAGTAAGTGTTTTTTTGAGTTTATGTGAAGATTATTTTATCGGTTGAATGAATGCATTGTTAAAAGTTGGTTTTGAAAAAAAAAATGGTTTTAAATAATAAATACCAAATGGGGATCTTATAATTTGGTCTTTTTGTAAGTATTATTTTGTAGTAATATATTCTAATAAATGTACACATATCAAAATTTAATGAGTAGGAAACAAAATTTACGGTGTTATTATAAATATTAAACGAAATTTAATACTTGCGTGTGTATTAGAATTTATACTACAAAGTAAGACAAAAATAATACTTACAAAAAGACAAAATTATAAGACCATGTTCGGTACCCATTATTCAAAATCTTTTTTAAAAAAACTAATAATTTTTACAAAACATTCAACCAATAAAATAATCTTCACATAAACTAAAAAAATACTTACTTTTTAACAACACATTCTCCAAAATTTATTATTATAAATTTTTAAATAATGAGTCTCAAACATAAAATTATTTTATGAATCATACAAGCCTCTGTTTGGGAAATTATTTGAAAACATGTTTTTAAGCAATACAATTTCTCAAACTAACTTTTAACCATACACATTTTCTCTCTCTACTTTTCAAAAACATATTTTACCTCAAAAATATAAAAGAACATATTTTTAAATACAATTTTTTTAACAACCAGAGCATAAATGATAAAATCACATATAGACAAAATAAGATAAAATAAAGAAACAAAATAAAAAATTATCAAAAAAATAAAAATATATAAAACAAAATAAAAAAATAAATGTTGTCAACACTTTTCTTGACAACATTTCTTTACAAGGCATTCGTCTTGTCCATATGCGCTTTGCCTTGACAAAGAGCATAACCCTTCTCCTGCGCTTCATGAGCAGGAGAACAGGTCTATTGTAGTATGTGTGTAAATAAAAATGTTAGATGTAATTTTTGAATATTTAATTTGAAACGTGTAACATGTAAAATACGACTATAGGCCAAATAAGTGATCAATTAATTGGACTCTACGAATATTTATTGGTATGGACTTTGCAATTCGTAGAGATCATATCATAGTTCAATAAGAATTGATGGGCTTCTAATTGTGTTAGGGTATAAAAAATATTATATATAGTCTTATGGTTTCTGGATCAATCACACAATTTTTGGCTTTTCTCTTCTATTCCCATCTTATATAGAGAACCCATTAGCGCTAACTAAGGCAATTTGATTGTGGAAGAGCTAACCATCTTCTTTCGGTCATTATGGAAATCAATCACACTCTTATTGAATTATTCTTGATAATTCTAACATGATGATTATGGATAATTTATAGGTATGTGGTTATCTATTTAATTCTAACATCATTGGACTAATCACTACAACAAAAACAGCCTACGGAAACGCGCAAAAAATGTTGCAAAAGACCTTTTGCAACGTTCATGTGCATGTTGTAAATCGCAGTGTTTCCGTAGAGGGAAAGGATACGGAAACGTTCATTGCGTGTTGCAAAAGGATGGATTATGCGTTGCGGTAGACCTTTGGCAATGTTCACTACGCGTTGTGGTAGACCTTTGGCAACATTTATTGGCATTGCCGTTGATGCTTTTAGCAACGTTCATTGCATGTTGTTGTAGACCTTTAGCAACGTTCTTTGCGTGTTGCGATAGACCTTTAGCAACGTTCTTTGCATGTTGCGGTAGATCCTTTGGAAACGTTCGTTGTATGTTGCAGTTGATACTTTTGGCAACACTCATTGCGCGTTGCTGTTGATACTTTTGGCAACACTTTTTGCGCGTTGCCGTTGATATTTTTGGAAACACTCATTGCGCGTTGTCGTTGATCTTTAACATTTTTTTTGTAAATCAATATAGATAATTCCAATGATAACCAACAAATTTCTCAAACATATATGTAATATGTAAAATATGAAACACGCGTGCTATAAAAATTAATCAACTATTCAAAATAAAATGCAAGCATTTTAAAGAAAATTATACCACATATATTTTAATACTTAACAAAAATTACGGTACTTTGTTCTCCTACATTAAAACAAGATCTGTAATATAGGTTTTTCACTTATTTGATTGCACATCTAAAGTTTGACATTTACTATCCCTCTAAATTGCAACAATATCTCTAGCAGACCAGGAGCCATACAAAAAGGAGTTACTATCACCATTTTCAACACGAATCATCATTGAAGATGAGCACTTCACTGACTTCTGAAGTCTAGCTTGAACTGTGCCCATGACTAACAATCTTGTGAGAAAACTACAAAATTGACTTTTACCTGCAAAGACATTATAAAAGTCTAATCATCAAGACTCCAACTGCACTGAATGCAAAAATGTAGAAATAAATCATACTAAATATTAAAATTATCATTTTCTATTATAAAACTTTACAGAAATTTGGACAAAATCTCCCCTATAAATTGGACTAAACCAACCTGTAGAGAGACATCACAGTCACCGTAATACTTTAAAACATCAAACTAAAAACTCATTCATCATCAAACTACAATCAAATCAATCCAAAATCCATCCCCAACTCCACCTAAGGTGAAAAACCACTTTCTCCTCATTTGGTCCTTTTTCTATTGTTAGTTGACTTATTTTTTTCTAGAAATTAACATTATTATTATCAAGTACAAATGTCTAAAAATTTAAAAAAAAAAAAAATCTTCGATTTTGATCATTAGGGATAAAGAAGAAAGGAAAAGACTTCCCAAGACACAACAAACAAAAGTCTCAATCAAAAGTATCACCACTGCCCAAGTCCAGCCACACGCCAACTGAACTTAATCCCATTCACTATTAATTGCTGCTTGAAAAAGCAGGAGGGTGAAAATAAGAAAATATCCCAGACTATCACCAGAAGTTTTACTAGAACATACAACTTGGAAACTAGATATCCCCTAGCCTAATCGAATTATACATCGGAGCATGATTTAAAATATCCCTATAGAGACCTCTCTCAGACGAGGCGTACAGAAAATGCTTCAGAACATTGATTGTGAAGCAGTTTTAGTACGCACAGGCTGTAAATCACATCTCGATGCTTGTGAGGTATGCACTACTTACACAACTTCGGAAATAACCATATATATTTTTCTTTTGATTGTTACCATACTTTAAATTATTCTATTTGAATTTGAAGATTTATGATATATTATGTGCTTATCATATGGTAGTTTTTGACATTTCTTGGTTTACAGCAAGATTTACACATCAAAATGCCTTGAGGCTTATGCCTTAAAAACGCCTTAATATCCAGTTACATTACACCTTTCTAAAACATTGCATGGATAAGCGAATTCAACTCTTTTACAATCTAAAATAATACAATTTCTAGCCTCGCCTCCTTGGATTAAATTTTTACAGCAAATGGTGTATCAATTCTCCCTTCCTAAGTATGATAAAAAAAAAATGCAATTCTCATTATCCGGGATATGCTCCCAATTCCAACAATTGATTTGTTGTTTTACTTTCTTGAATAACTACATAATTTAAGAAGCCAATAGCAAAAATGAAACACGATATGTGTTCATTGAGTAAGATTATCTGTGTATGGTGGAATCCAAACAGAAGAAATCTTAGAAAGAGACGGGAAGGAAACACAAAGTCTCAGCCTCAGGAGAACATTTCTTCTTTGACCTCTTGTTGTCCTCAGCCTCAGCCTCTTTCTCCTCCTCCCCTGGGCGTTTAACACCAGTATACTTCACCTGAGTGCTGGGCTGCAAAGCGTTAATCTTGGACGTAGGCTTCCTAGCAGCAGCGCTAGTAGTGGGCTTTTGTAGCTCCTCTACTGGCTTCGAAATCATGGGTTTCACATACGAGTCGACTGGATCGGTGTCGAACTCGGGTTCTAATCTACAATCTTTTGAAGATAGCTATCTCTGATTGCTACGGCTTCATGCTACTATTAATTTACCCTTAGGGGACGAAGAAGGGTGGTGATGTTCGGTGGTCGGCGGCGAGAGGTCAAGAGGGAGAGAACCGTGAGAGGCAAGATGGAGAGAGGCTGCGATAGGTCAAGAAACTGAGTGATGATTTGGTATAGAAAATAGGTTTTTCATTTTGTTTTTTTTAGAATTTACTATTTAGTCCCCAATAATTTGCAATTTAGTCCCACAATTTTAGGTTACATGAAGTATTGCCCCAATTAAACCCCTTTGGCAACACGCAGTGAACGTTGCCAGAGGGTACCATTTTGCAACGTTCATTGCGTGTTTCCAAAGAGTACCCTTTTGCAAAATTCCCGCGAACGATACGAAAGGGTACCCTTTGGCAATGCGCAGTGAACGTTCCCAAAGGGTACCCTTTGGCAACGTTCACTGCGCGTTGACAAAGGATACCCTTTTGCAACATTCAGGCGAATGTTGCCAAATGGTACACTTTCGCAACATGCATTGAACGTTGCAAAAGATAAATCTTTTTGCAACGAGCAATGCACGTTGCAAAAGTTGAACCTTTTTGCAACGCGCAATGAACGTTGCAAAATACTAACATTAGCAACATTCACTTGCTGAATGTTTCTAAATGTCAAATAATTCATCCAATAGCAACATGCAACCACTGAATGTTGCGGTAGACCACTTTTAGCAACATGTAATTAAGGAATGTTTCCGTTTGCATGTTGCAAAAGGCCCTTTTTCTTGTAGTGAATGATATCTAAATTTCCCTCTTTATGTGTGTAAAACTTGATAGCATGCTTCTAACGGACTTTGGGGTCTTGCAACTTACTTGAAATCACAATAAGGGGGTTAAATCAGTTGCCTTTCGATTGCTTGCTTTCCACATTGACTTGTAGTCACCCGTTGGCCAGAAATTCGACACAAAAGAATGAGCTTTGTAGTCACAATCCAATAACCGATTTCGAGAAGTCAATATTGTAAAATTAACTCTCTAACCCTTATGTTTTTCACTTCATTTTTTCCACAGTAATTTTTCTTGCATCAACTTGCAATTGAGGTGTAATGGGAGGCTATTGAAGTTATTAGATTGTGAGAGGTTAACTTCAGGTTCAATCTCAAACTCCTCCCTCCAAAAAATCATTTCCATATTTTGAGTAGGATCAACCGACATGGGAAACTTATTTTCTTCTAACACATCTCATTCGCACATGATGGATTTGACCCGATGCTAAGATAATATTGATAATATCTATCTCAAGATCTCCAAATTCACACAAGTAAATGGATTGTGTGACCAGTGAGTCAATTTAGGAGTGTACAACAGAATACACATGTTAGGGATATATAGAAGTTGTATAAGAGGAAATATGTATCTCCTTATACCCCAGACACATTTTATAACACTAGTTCAAGTATTTCTGACCTCTCAATAAATAAAAGAACATACTTAAGTTTCTCATTTATATGGTATTCAATTATGTTATAAAATTCAAAAAGTTAACACAATTGTCAAGTCGATAAATATAAGCTAAGGTGTTAGATAAAATAGTCTTCATTTCGTATTTGAATCCCTTAATTTCAAGTTAGCTATTTTCCTAGGCATGTTCCATCAAACTGAAGATTAGTTATTGACAACATGCAAAAGTAGTAACATCGAAATAAAATTTTGAGAAATAGTTAAAAGTTATAATGGTATAGAATTGAGGTTATATGTGCTTCAGAGACTCACACAATGAAGAAGTGGTAATCAATTCTTTCATTTCTCGTTGGTCGTTAAAGCACATGTGGTATAAAACATGTGTTATGATTTTTTCTCCCTCTTTTTAGGGCATATGTCTAATCTTATAAATTAAATATACCACACATATCATATTTCAGATATTCCTCAATATTTAACTTAAGTTTTCCTTATATTTATTCCTCTAGGTAATCCCAATCAAGAACTCTATTTGGCTATAAAATAGGTATAATGGATGGAAAAATCAATTTCGATTACTTGTTATAATCTTATCTTGATATCACACAACATGATCACTGTGTCTTATCACAGCACACTCCAAAGTATTTGAGTCAATTGTTCATGTGAGTGAACCAATCTCAACCTATTTGGTATAATTTATGTAATAAAACTATAATCTATTAATCACAACAAAAGATTTTTATTAACATATGAACTCAAAAACATAAAGTATACATAGTACATGATTCAAACTTTACGCAATCCCAAATATTTAACATGAGTTAAAGAGGTGTCTAGGGATATGTTTAGTAAATGGATTAGCTACCATTTGATGTGTAGAAATATATTGCAAACTAACTACTCTCTTTCTTTGATGCCTCTTACGAAATTATATTTTGTGTTAATGTCTTTGGTTCTCTTGTGATTCTTGGGAAATTTTGTATATGCAATAGCTTTCATCACAGTAAGTTAATATAGGCCCCACATTGTGGCACATGATTTTTCCTGTAATTTTTTTTTCATTTTTTATAATATAGAAATAATATAATGAATATATAGCGGAAGGAAAACATAGTTATTAAGAAAGCTAGAAGGGATACAAAGTCAACACTTAAGGTTATAGTAAAAAGGTTGTTATCGTTATAACATTTGATTTCAAAATTTGTTAAACTTCAATATTACTATATGTAACGATACTGGGTATCGATACATTCGTTTAGTTAAGTAATGACGATTAAGTTTTGCACATTGGCACTAACATTTATGTCTTTGCATGTTATACTACCTTATAGTCCACAATGAAATGTACGTATTGGTATCAGATTTAAGCACAATTGAGGTCGGGAAGTACTTCAAATATCGTGTTGAAGTTACATACTTGAAATGGTGAAAGTGCTGAGAAATTGTAGAAATTCGGTTAAGTGTAGAAACCCAGTCGAGCAGCCATTTTTGGGCGTGTAGTACGAGTGGATAATAATGTATTTTCGTTGCATGTGTAACCGATGCGAAGTTTGAAGTGTAAACTTTACCATGGTATAAAGATTGGCCAAAACGGAGCTTGTCTTGACCTTCAAATATTGGCCCAAAAGTGGCACTTTGAAATAGAAAATCTGAAATTTTTTGTATTATAATATTACAAGAAGGTGACACTTGTCCAAATTTTTATTCTAAGCTTAAGGAATGTTTGTCAAACAACTTATTTTAGTTAGAGACTATTATTTATCATAAGTTATAGGGCTAGGACGATAGAAGGAGAAAGTTTAGAGGACTTGGTTTTAATTTTATGAGGACCAACTTGTGTAGAATTGAAGTATGGGGCTGATTTGTAATTATATTTTATAGCTATCTATATGTAACGAGATTTGCCCATTTCATCCTCAAAATTTCGGCCAAAACACAGAGAAAAGAGAGGAGAGACTGGCCGTGAGGGAGGAGAGAAAAGAAGAGTGAAAACCGAGATGATGAAACCATGAAGTGATGTCTATTTGAGCTAGGAATGGATTCTTGGATACTTTCTTCAATCTCTTAAGGTAAGTAAGAGTAATCTCTTTTTTATGTTTAAGATTTAAATTGGGATTTTGGATTGATTACTTAAGTTTGGAGTTAGTAAAGTTGAAGATGATTGAAACAATTTATTCTAGAAACGATTTAACCCCTTTTCTTACACAATTCGGTGGAAACCAAGAGAGGAACCGAGAGGCACCAGGTTCTGGACGAAATTTAGGAGATAAAGGGGAGGAAAAAGGGAAAGGAAAGAAGTAGGAGAAGCTTTGTTTGATACTTGACTTCTCAAAGTATGATTTTTCCTCCTTAGTTTCAAGAGGTAAGTGAAACTTGATTTGTGTAATATTGTGTTAAGTTTTCATATGGTTTTGAAGTTGAAAATTTAAAGTTGTCTAAATTTTCTGTTTTAAACGAACAGACTGTCACAGATATGTCTGAACAGTAACAAATTAACAGAAATGTCAAATTTTGTTTAGTGCAGATCCAGATGAAACCTGGTGACCCAGATTCGTCTGGATATTAATTCGTGAACAGATTAACTAAGTAATACAGAATTGTAAAGCAGACGAGAACAAAATATTTGAGCTTAACGTGGAAAAAACTCAAACAGGGAAAACCCACGTGCCCGCACCCTGTAGACAAAAATCGAACACTATATAAGAAAAGGGTTTATACGGATCAATCTAAACTACAGGATAAATCTACGCATAGACTTATCAAACATCCAAGAAATAGATCACTCCCT
Organism: Ligustrum vulgare; assembly: GCA_963555705.1. Classification (NCBI taxonomy): domain Eukaryota; kingdom Viridiplantae; phylum Streptophyta; class Magnoliopsida; order Lamiales; family Oleaceae; genus Ligustrum; species Ligustrum vulgare. The sequence continues at coordinate 26,512,802 of OY743188.1, forward strand.
GATCCTTCTATGTCGTGTAATATGAGCTGGCGTCTCACCACTCTTCAGTAGGTTTCTTTGATTCTGCAACACTCTTCAGCATCCTCGAACTCCCGTTCGAATATAATTCAAACCTCCCGTTTGATCTTCACGCTGAAAGTCTTTTCTTCTCTATGTGATTGATTCCTCCTCCCGGAGAGCCACAATTTGTAGTTTTCTAATTGATTTTTTGCATGAATGAATAGGTTTTATATCTCTAGAATATTCATGCACATCGAGAAGTCCCACAATGAAGAAGTCGTGTTTAATTAGCACCACAAGAAAATATTAGCTTCTTGACTTCCTTGAGAAAACGCCCATTTTCTTCAATTTAAATACAATTGGATTGCTTGTTGATCAAGAATCCTACTTGCATTCAATCTTGATTTCCTGCAATAAAATCAAGAATAAGATAATTAGAAATAATGGTAAAATAATCATAAATCTTTCCATAGGTGAAGATAAGGTAAGATATTCTCAATTGGTTATGGAATATAAGATCTTACCATATGAATTGATAATCTTGACTTACCAAGAATCAAGATACTCGGCCATATAAAGAAAAGTATCTTACCATATGAAGTGATAAACACTATCTTGGACACCAAGAATTTAGGTCTAAGATTCTCGGCCAATCACAATATTCCTTGATTAATATTTCTTGATGTAATCTTACCATAAGAGATAAAATTGAATACCAAGAATCAAATCATCAAGATTTCGACCTAATCACAAGCTTATCCTCGGCCAATGATAAACTTGGATATCAAGAAATAAATCATCAAGAAACTCACAAGATTATACCACAAGATTTCAAGATCAACATATCATGATTCTAAAAAATCAATGATAAATATTTCTTGGTTCAAAATACTTATAAGTGATAAAGATAGAATTTCAAACCAAGTAAAATATTATCACAAAAGATAAGTGATAGACTTCTACCATTATCACAATACTTATCACACTTTATCTCCAAACAATATCAATTATCACAAGATAATTATCCCAACAATATAGGAGATAAATATTCACAATACGTCAAAATAATTATGAAGTAATTTAATTAAAACTTAATAAATTACTAAATAAAAATATTTAGTAATAGACAAAATTTATCAAATTACAAACTTGTAGGAAAATAGAAAATGTCAATAAACATAACTTAAAATAAGTTAACAATCTCCCTCTTTAGCTTTTTCTATTTTTTCAAAACATAATCATCTTTTTACAAACATAGAAAGAAGTAACATGCAATTATTAAGCTCCCCCTATCAAAATTCTCCCCCTCAAATCATGCATCATAATAAGCTCACTTCAAAAAATTCATGCATGTAACGAGAGAAATATAATAAACACATAAAAGAGAATCAAAATAAACCAAAAGTTACTTCAACATTCAATCAATCAGAAAGGATGAGAAAAAAATACTATTCCCCCTTTTTAGAAGAAATAGGGGAAGCAATACAAGTCTTGTAACCTGCTAATGTAAGCAAGAGTAGACAAAAATTAGGCAAAATTCAGTCACAGACAATAAAACCTGGAAATAAAGGTTTAGTTTTAGAAAACTCTGAAAACACAAAACATGCTCCCCCTTACTGCAATGCTTAGAAATTTAATGCAGTAGGATATATATGTCTCTCTCCAACAACCCCTCTAACATAGAATTTATGAAAACATGCAAAATAGATTTTTCTTCCGGTCGCTAAATTCTGCCATCTTGTCCAGTCGATTCAGGTTGGCCAGATCCATCTATAGGTCTCTAGACACCAAGATATATGGTTTTTGAGAATCAGCATAGGCACCAGTCGACCAAAACTTAAAACTGAAAGGTGTAAGCATACCTTTGGTAATCTGCATAAGACTGCTAACAAATGATGATTGATCATACCTGGATCCACCTGGTGTAGTATATTCATCTGCCCTTCAGTTTCTTTTTCTTTGTGGTCACTATTTTATTCACCTTTTTCTGTTCTTTCTGTCTGGCCTAGCAGTCTCTTCTTCTTCAGATTCTAAAGCATCATCCTTGTTTGGCCTTTCTCTCATCAGATCCATTCTCACCTCCAGACCTCTCAAGCTCATTAGACTCATCATCTCTTTCTGATTCCTCTGCTTTCTCTTCTTCAGCCTCTGACTCTGAATCACTAGATTCATCTGATCTACCTGTGTCCGTGTCAGATCCATCTACGTCTTCTGCCAATTCATTTTTCAGATTTACCTTCTTCCACATCTTTATCATCTTTTGACATTTCCCCCTTTGTTTCAGACTGTTTGCTCTAAATTTCCCCTTGTGGCTTGGTGGTGGAGTCGCCTTGGCTTGGTTAAGGAATAGGTGGAGATTTGATAATAAGGTGATTTAAGAGGGTTTTTGTGAATTTAGGTTTTTCAAATGTGGAGAGAGGAAGTGGAGATTTGAGAAGAGATTTTTGAGGAATTTGAGTACAAATAGAATTCAAGAGATTTTGTTTTAATTTCATTACTTGTGGATAAAGATATCTCTTGAGAATCTTAGTTCTTGCCAATTTCCTTTCCTTAAAAAAAAAAGGATAAGTATGGAAACAGAATAATTCAAGAATTAGGTAACAAATCAATTACCAAAAATTGAGCCCTACAATTAACTGACTTGTTCTGCAAGATTTGCACATATTAGCCCATAATATACTGCCTTAAACAAGAATTTTCCAAAAAAAAATTCTAAAATGCGTGAATGAAAAATCTAGATGCATCTGGGTACCTGAGACAAGTCTGAGAACTGTTGGCATTTGTTGAGGTAGATACATCTGGCAGTATACAGCCCATCATGTACATGATTAAGTTGATTAATGTGCATGTGTGATCCAACCAACCGTCAAAAATCATATGATTGCCCTATCTTATTACTTCGTCACCATAGTGCACAATAAGACCGATCAATATCTATATAAAGTACATTTTCTCAAATTCGGATCGCCAACTTTTTCAATAACTTGGCAATGTCTTTTGGAGGTGGAAATGGCTTCACACAATCCCCAAAAGTTATCTTACAAGATGTTCCCCTTTAGATTAGAAGAAGGGTATGAACTTGGTTTGGATTGATAGATTCACACAATCCCCAGAAGTTATCTTACTAAGTTTTCCCCTTTCTTCTATGATATTTCCACATTTTCCTCAAATTATTTTATTTTGAAGCTTAAGGGTATGAACTTGGCTTGGATAGGCAGCCTTCTTTTCCACTAGCCCTGGCCTTGTATAATAAGAATATGCGTGCAATGCTACAAGCAAGATTCAAATCATATGTCTACACACAGAGTATGAAATTTCATCCAGTAGCAAACCATATGACTTAGACAGTAGTGACTTATCCTTTGGATTGTCCAGATTTGAGTGCTAGTTAGATTCATCCAGAGGCATGTTGACTGCCATTCAGCCAGACGTATCTGTCCCATTATCAGCCTCAAGCACTCAGATATATTTGCAAGAAAAAACATGATCTACTTAGTATAAGAATAGAATAAGTTAACCTAAATGCATGCAAAGAAATAAAAGAAAAAATGCGATTTTTTTTAAATATGCATGTTCCTATTCAGGAGGAGGTGATACTCCAATTTGTTTCCTAAGGCTTTCAAATTTGATAGTATCGAGGGCCTTAGTGAACAAATCTGGAAGGCGTAGATCAGTCTGTATGTGTTCCAGATTGATAATCTTTTGTTCCACCAATTCTATGATGAAGTGGTGTCTGATGTCAATGTGTTTTGTTCTGAAGTGTTGGATAGGGTTTTTTGAGATGTTGATAGCACTGGTGTTATCACAGTACATAGTAGCTTATTTTTTAGATATCCCATAATCTTTCAACATTTGTTTCATCCAAAGGAGCTGCGTACAGCAACTACCGGCTGCAATATACTCTGCTTCGGCTGTGGAAAGGGACACTGAGTTTTGTTTTCTGCTTAGCCATGCCACCAAGTTATTTCCAATGTAAAAACATCCTCCAGATGTACTCTTTCGATCATCCACATTTCCAGCCCAGTCTGCATCTGAATAACCTGCAAGATGGGTAGTGGTATCTCTTGTAAACCAAATTCCATAACTTAATGTACCACTTACATATCTGATGATTCTTTTAATAGCGACAACAGGAGACTCCTTAGGTTTTGCCTGATATCTTGCACAAACTCCAACACTAGTCGTAAGGTACAAAAGACTTCCAATCATGCTTCTGTAGAGAGATTGATCTACATCCTTGTCTCTGTCATCCTTTGAAAGTTTCAGTGTAGTTGCCATGGGAGTTCTCATGGCCTTTGCATCTTCAAGTCCAAATTTCTTTACCAGATTTTTAGCATATTTTGCTTGAGATATGAATATACCAGATTCATCCTGCTGTACCTGCAAACCAAGGAAAAATGTTAGTTCACCGACCATACTCATTTCAAATTCTCTTTTCATTGTATTTATAAATTCATTAATTTTGGACTTATATGTAGACCCAAATACAATGTCATCAACATATATCTGAGCTACAGTTAGTTCAGGATTTAGATGCTTAATGAAAAGAGTTTTATCAGTTCATCCTCTTTTGTATCCGTTGCTTAACAAGAATGATGTGAGCCTTTCATACCAAGCTTTGGGGGCTTGTTTCAACCCATATAAAGCCTTTTTGAGTCTAAAGACATAGTCCGGGTGAGATGGATTTGTGAATCCTTGGGCCTGCTCCACATAAGCTTTCTCATTAAGTACACCATTCAAAAAGGCACTTTTGACGTCCATCTGAAACAATCTGAAATTAATGTAGCATGACACAGCTAGCAACAGTCTGATGGATTCCAGTCTAACTACTGGTGCAAATGTTTCATCAGAGTCTATTCCTTCAATTCGGGTATAGCCTTGAGCAACAAGTCTAGCTTTAATACTTACCACATTTCCTTGTTCATCTTATTTGTTCTTGAAAATCCATTTGGTACCAATTACATTACCTTCTTTAGGACGTGGTAATAGTTCTCAGACGTTGTTTCTTTCAAATTGGTTGAGCTCCTCCTGCATAGCCTGTACCCAGTTTTCATCTGTCAAAACTTCCTTGACATTTTTTGGTTCAATTTGTGACGTATGACAGATGTTTCCCATATCAGTAGCAAATTTTCTTCTAGTTACATTTCTTTTAGACAGATCAGTGAGAATGTTGTCAAGTGGAAGAGCCTTTTGAATCCTAGCAGGTGGTTTTTTCGATACTTCTGATTCTGCAATATCAGGTATATTTGGGTAGTCAGATGCGTTTGGATATGCAGATGTTATTGGGTGCCTAGAGTTATTCTGATCGCATTCTTCAGTATCATTGTGTAATACCGCCCTTCATTTTCGTACCCTTTAAAATTTCAAGTCATATTTATGCTAATGTAATGGAAATTTGAGAATTTAATTTAATTTTATGTCAATTCTTGGATTTGTTTTGCAGTGAAAGGATTTGGACGCCGTCTCGCTCAATGTGCCAATTAGAAAAATTATAAATGGTCCTCATGCAATTTTTATGTAATTAATTAAATTTATTGCCTATGCATGCTAATTTCTATTTTTATTGTGTTAAATTGAAACTTGGGAGAAACTTTAGTGGCATCTGGAAAACAAATGGAACTTAGGGGATTAAATATGCAAAGGAGGGGACTTGAGGGACCAATTTGCAAATTTTAAAAGATTAAAATTAAACCTAAAATCTAAACCCTCACTTTTCCTCTCCCTCACGCCTCTCGTTCTCTCCCTCTCCCGACGTTGCTCTCTCTCTCTGTCTCTCGGCACGCCGCCACCCCACCGGAGGTCATTGCCCACGACCACCACCTTAACCACTACGCGCGGTAACTGCTCCTCACCCCGCGCGCACGCACACACTCGCACGGCCACTCACAGTTCACACGATTTTCACACACACTTGAATATACATTGTGATGTATGTGTATATGTATATACTTTGTATACTTTCAGATTTTGCCTTGCTTGGATTTTTGAATTTCAATTTTTGATTAATTTGTATGTATATATGGAATTATATGTATATATTGTATTTATATATAAATTCATTTTGAACTATCAAGATATTAGGTGTAGACATACTTTACTGTGTATGTATATATGTAGAATTTTCAGATTCTATGAGAATGTAGATTTCGAATTTTAGGCTAATTTTGGATTTGAGTAATGTTCATCATAGATGTATAAATGGGTATTGAGATTTTGAATATGTATACACTTTATGCATATGTGTGCAAGTAATTTTCAGATTTCAAAAATTGTTGGAAAAATACTTGGTTTAAATTTAAGTTAGTTAATTTAAGTTTATGTTATTCTGGGTAAGTTGAGAAATTTGAGAATTTTCATGTATTCATATAAATGGCTTTAGTCATATTAGCTAGTTAATTCTTAGATTTTTAATATATGAATCCAATTGTTAACCAATGGACCAATGGTTAGGTTAATTTTGGATTAAAAGTTATAGATTCAGTTTTTCGAATTTGATTAGATTTATGAAATTAGTTAATTGCTTTTTGTTAAAGTTTGTAAGAAATGATTATTTTAAGATTTGTGAACTTGTTAGAATCACAATTAAGTAATTTCTAAAGTTATGTAATTTTGAGTTTGAATTTGAATTTAAAAGATGAGAAGGCCTTCTAATGTGCATTGAGATTCATTTCTTGTCTCGAATATGGTTTTATGTGTTTTGGTTATTATGTAAAGTCACGTTTGGGTTAAATTGAAGTTTTAATCTCGGTTAAGGTTTGATCATTATTAAAATGAATAACGAATGTGTTTGTGAACTAAAAGTTACACGTTTTGTCGAATGGTTTAAATCTTTCGATTTCGAGCATGGTATGGAAGTATTTAATATATCTTAATACCTTGTTTGGAATAAATGATCACAAGAATGAAAAAAAGGAAAGAAGATTTATTGTTTTAACTTGTTTAATGTAATGTTGAAAGAATGATGAATATATCAATTTGAACTGAAAGCATATTTTATTAATGAATGGATACAACTAGGATTTTGGTACATTGACGACACGGGCAGTCGAGGCTCCTCCACTTGCAAATTCAGATAACGGTAAATGCTAAGGACGTCAAGTAAGTAAACTTCCCCTATTTTCATAGAAGTTAAATGTAAATGTGAAACGTGTAAATGGCTGTTTGCAACTTACTTGCTTTGATGAATTTCATTTACTTTATGAAAGTATATGTATTAAGAAGAATGTTCAAGCATGCACATTATCACGTCATTGCATCATCAAACATGCATTGGCATTGGCATCGAAATTGGAAAGTCAAATGATTTTAAATGAAGAATGTGGTAAGTTTAAGTTTTCTCAAAATGCATGTATCCCAAGTTTTAAGAAAGAATGAGTTTACTTCTATGCCATGAAAGGTGAGTGGGAAATGGGGCGCGGGAGATCGGCGTACCCGAATTAAACCGCTGTTGTGGTGGTGAATATTAAACCGCTTTGCGGTGACGATTGCTAAACCGCTTGGCGGTGGCAAATATTAAACCACTTTGCGGTGACGATTGCTAAACCGTTTGGCGGTGGCAAATATTAAACCGATTTGCGGTGATGATTGCTAAACCGGTTGACGGTGGCAAATATTAAACCGCTCTGCGGTGACGATTGCTAAACCGGTTGACGGTGGCAAATATTAAACCGCTCTGTGGTGACGATTGCTAAACCGGTTGACGGTGGCAAATATTAAACCGCTCTGCGGTGACGATTTCTAAACCGGTTGACGGTGGCAAATATTAAACCGCTATGCGGTGGAAAAATGATAATCTGGTCCTAATAAGGGATATTGCCCACTGCATTGTAATTGTCTAGAAGATACACTAATTGAGTTCACGATAGAAATGAAGTGAAAGTCTTGAAATGAAAGTGAAAGTTTTGAAATGAAATGAAAGATTTGAAATGAAAGTCTTGAAATGAAGTTAAAAGTTTTTAGAAATGTTTAAGTGGAAGTTTAGAAGGTATGAATATCTTGAAAAGTAAAGTAAATGAGGGTAATTACTTTGAATGGTTTAAGGAATTTCATGTCATGAGCATGCATCACGTGCATAAAGTTTACTTACTGAGCTTTAGCTCACCCCAATCCCTCCCCAACATTTCAGGTGATGAAAGTTAGGTGACCTGAGGAGAGCACACGGCAGCTGACTCAGGCTATCCCCGCTTCAACCCTTTTAAAATAAAGTTAAATTAGAATTTATTTCAATTTCTCATTATTTATTCTTTAATTCACGTATTATTGAGGTTAAATTTCCTCTTATTTCATTTGCTAGTTTATTTACTTGGAATTATATTGTTGAGGAGTTTGGGACTTATTATAATGGTTTGGATGATGTTTGGGATTGAATGAGTTGCGATGTGTATTTTAAAAATGGTTTTGATGTCCCTCTACAGGTTGGCTATGTCCAATTTACAGAGGAGACTCTGTCGAAATTTTTGTAAAATTTTTATAATAGTAAATGAAAAGTTTAAATTTTTTAAACGATTATTTCCGCATATAATGTGAATGGAAGTTAACACGCCTAGGTTTTAGATTTTAAACTTGGGGTGTTACACATTGAGACTTCCCATTTGATGTTGTTTTTCTTCTGATTTTTCAGTTTCAACTTGCTCTTTTGGTGGAATTTCCAGTTGATCAGCATCTACTTCCTACAAATCCAAGTTTAAACTATTAGTGTCATCCATTTTCACATTAATTGACTCAAGAACGGCTTGGGTTCTAAGATTGTAAACTCTATAGGCCTTATTATTTTCAGTATAACCAAAAAATATTCCTTCATCTGATTTTGAGTCAAATTTTCCTAGATATTCCCTGTCTTTTAAAATATAACATATACTTCCAAAAGCATAAAAGTAATCAACCCTAGGTTTTCTACCCTTCCGGATTTCATAGGGAGTTTGATTTGTTCCTGTTCTAAGAATGACTTTATTGATAATGTAACAAGTAGTATTTATGGCTTCTGCCCAAAATTTTGTAGGCAATTTGTTGCTGTTTAGCATGACACAAGCCATCTCTTGTAGAGTTTTATTTTTCCTTTCAACCACTCCATTCTGTTGATGAGTCTTCGGGGATGAGTACTCATGCTTGATTTCATATTGGATACAAAAATCAGCAAAATCAAATTTTGAAACTCTCTTCCATGATCATTTCTAATCCTTTTGACTCTTACATGTTCGTCTACCTTTTCATTGCTCAATTTCTGAAATAAATTAGCAAAATTTTCAAAGGTATCAGATTTATCACGAATAAACATGACTCAGGTGTATCTGGAGAAATCATCAACACACACAGAAATATACCTCTTGCCACCAATAATTTCCTTTTGAATAGGACCCATCAAATCCATGTGAATTAGTTCAAGTATATGAGAGGTATTAATAGATGTACCTGATTTGTGTTGACTTTTGATTTGCTTACCCTTTTGACAATCACCACAGATTTCATCTAGGATTTTTTTATGCTAGGCAAGCCTCTCACAACCTGTAGTCTGGTCAGCTTCATGAGATCATGGTAGTTTAGATGCCCTAATATGTTATACCATAGTTTCTCATTTTTGTTCCTAACAGAATTTCAAGTTATGTGACTTTCAAGTGTATAGTATTTGTCTCTGGATCTAACTCCCTTAAACAAAACACTTTTTAACGGATTAGAGTTCTTGTCACAACTTAAGACCTTGCAATATTCTTTAGAAAACATGACAAGCAAGTTATCATCACACAATTGTCCTACACTAATCAAATTTTCCTTAAGTCCTATAACATATAAGACATTTGTTAATGTAGGCAGTCCCTTGATATTGATGATACCAGATCCATCCATCTTACCCTTTTGGCCATCACCAAATGTAACAGCACATGTCTCGCCTTTTTCAAAATGTGTTAGTAAAGAGAGATCGCATGTCATGTGTCTAGAACATCCACTATCAAAATACCATGTGTTAGGAATCAAAGCACTTAAAGATAATTGAACTACATAAGCATTAGTTCTAATTTTCTTTTCTTGCTTAGAAACAAGTCTTCTTTTGTGTGAATTGATTAATTTTAAGTACTCATGACACCTAAATACATCATAACCAGATTTAGCACAAAAATTACAGAATTCCTGGAAAACAGATGTATCCTGCCTATTCTGTCGAGGTTGAAATTTTCTGCCGACTTGATGAACAGACTCATCTTGCTTGTACAGATTTGGATGAAATTGTCTTCTTGTATAGTTCTTGGCTAGATGTGAGTTTTAAGTTCCAGCAGCATTGAATTGATAATGATAGGAGGTGGATGCATTTGTATAATTTCTACATTGCCCCTTGTATCCGTATCCAGATTCTCTAACAAAGTTTGTTTTACTGTCATGTTTTTTACCTTTACCTTCATATCCAGGTCCTATTTTCAAGCTGACAGTTCTGCCACTGTTCAGGATTTCATCAAGCTGGGCAGATCCAAGTGCCAGTTTTTTGATTTTGTCTTATGCTTTAGCAAGTTCTGAGCTTAACCTGCTTACCTCATTTTGTTCGATATCTGGGAATGCAGATGCGTCCAAATGTCTTTCCCTGCTGTGTTTAGGAAAGGCCGGTAGCAGTTGGGTCTTTTCTTCTGCATCTTGAAGTTCATTTCTCAAGTGTTCAGTGTTTGGTCCAGATTCATCTGCATAAGATGAGTTACCAGATTTAGTACCAGATAACTGTAAAGCAGTAAGGATAGTTACCTATCTTTCAGAATTGCTGCTGTCTGATTCTGATTTAGATTCATCTATGTCTCCATCACTCCATGTAACATTCATGGCCTTCCTTCCTTTGGTCTTCTTTTGAGTATTAGGACAATCTGCTGCAATGTGTCCATATCCTTCACATTCTCTGCATTGAATACGACTCTTAGGATTTCCATCAGACGAGTTAGCATTATTTTTGGGATAGAAATTGTTTTTCCTCCATTGTTTTTGTGATTTTTTATTCTGGCCTTGAAGATTTGTGGATCTTTCTTTTTGTTTTTCCTAGGTCTGTCTCCCCAGATTCATATGGATCTTCACTAGTTGCTTTGAAAGAAATCCCTAGTTTTTTATCTATCTTTCTTCGGGCCAGATTTAACTCATAGGTCATTAAAGACCCTACAAGTTCCTCAACTCGCATGGTAGAAAGATCCTTGCTTTCTTCAATTGCTGTAACTTTTGCATGGAACCTGTCTGGTAAAGATCTAAGGATTTTTTGTACAATCTGCTCATTTGAGTAGGTTTTCCCAAGAGCTTTAGCTGAGTTGGTGAGATTACTTAATCTAGCGTAGAAGCTTTTGAAGTCTTCTTTCTCATCCATAGATAGTTGTTCAAACTCAAGAGTGATCATCTGTAGCTTGGAGGTTTTGATAGCATTGGTTCCTTTGTTTGCTACCCTCAAAGCATCCCATGCTTCCTTGGCGGTTCTTAAGGAAGAGATCAGCCTCAATTGGCCTAGATCAACCAAAGAAACAATAGCATTAAGTTCTTTAGAATTCCAATTTGCATTTGCTAATTCATCTACAGTATATGTACTTCTAAGTACAGCGTCACAACACCTTCAGTAGTGACAGTGGGTGCTGTGTAACCTTCAAGGACAGATGTCCAACAACGTTCATCAATGGACTGAATAAAAATTTCCGTACAAATTTTTCAGTAAGCATAGTTAGTACCAGTTAACAAAGGTGGCCTAAGAGATGCAGAATTTTCCATTTTAGACAACCGGATCTCACTTTCTAGAAGTGAACCCGCTCTGATACCAATTGAAAATTTAAAGTTGTCTAAATTTTCTGTTTTAAACGAACAGACAGTCACAGATATGTCTGGACAGTAAGAAATTAACAGAAACTTCAAATTTTGTTTAGTGCAGATCCAGATGAATCCTGGTGACCCAGATTCGTCTAGATATTAATTCGTGAACAGATTAACTAAGTAATGCAGAATTGTAAAGCAGACAAGAACACAATATTTGAGCTTAACATGGGAAAAACACTAACAGGGAAAACCCACGTGCCCACACCCTGCGGATAAAAATCGATCACTATATAAGAAAAGAATTTATACAGATCAATCTAAACTACAGGATAAATCTACGCATAGACTTATCAAACATCCAAGAAATAGATCACCCTCTGATCCTTCTATGGCATGTAATATGAGCTAGCATCTCACCACTCTTCAATCGCTTTCTTTGATTTTGCAACACTCTTCAGCAACCTCGAACTCCCGCTCGAATATGATTCAAACCTCTATTTGATCTTCACGCTGTAAGTCTTTTCTTCTCTACGTGATTGATTCCTCCTCCCGGAGAACCACAATTTGTAGTTTTCTAATTGATTTTTGGCATGAACGAATATGCTTTATATCTCTAGAATATTCATGCACATCGAGAAGTCACACAATGAAGAAGCTGTGTTTAATAAGCACCACACGAAAATATTAGCTTCTTGACTTCCTTGAGAAAATGTCCATATTCTTCAATTTAAATACAATTGGATTGCTTGTTGAAAATTTAAAGTTGTCTAAATTTTATAAATAGACTGTCACAGATAAGTCAAGACAGTAACCAGTTAACAGTAAAACGCTAAGATATATTTTAGAGCAATACCAGATGAATATTGGTAATGCAGATTCGTCTGGATAGTAAAATGTAAATGGAAAGAATCAATTGTGCAGAATTGTAAATAGACAAGAACACAATAATTTGAGCTTAACGTAGGAAAAACCCTAATAGGAAAAACCCACGGACCGCATCCTGCGGACAAAAACCAATCACTATATAAGGAATGAGTTTATACAGATCAATCTAAACTACAGGATAAATCTACGCATAGACTTTATCAAACATCCAAGAAATAGATCACTCACTGATACTTCTATGGCATGTAATGTGAGCTGGAGTCCCACCACTCTTCAGTAGTTTTCTTTGAATCTTCAACACTTTTTCAGCAACCTCGAACTCCCGTTCGAACATGATCCAAACCTCCCGTTTGATCTTCACGCTGAAATTTCTTCCTTCCCTAAGTGATTGAATCCTCCTCCCGGAGTACCGAAGTCACAATACAATTGAAGCCTTTAATGTTCTTGCACCACATGAAAAATTATCTTCAAGACTTCTTAATGAAGTGGACGTGTATATTGTGAAGCACCTCACGGATTTTTTATTTTTCATGTCTTAAGAAAAACATCCCATTTTTCTTCTATTTAAAGTGCAATTAGGTTGCTTGAATTCCAAGTTTCCTTATTGCAGAAGATCTCTAATACCTGCAAAATACAGTAGAGATAATTAGAAAAAGGTAAGATAATTATTCTTAAATAAATCTTACCATAAAATAAGATAATGATAAATATTGAAAGATCTTACCATTTACCAATAAGGTGATGAACTTTGATATCAATCAACCATATTTTCGGCCCTATCTCGATTCTTCATAATTAATAATTTCGACCACATAATCTTACCATATGCAAAGATAAGATTGAAATATTCTCGACCATATCAAGAAGAAACTTACCATATCAAGGATCCGCTTGAGTGTCAAGAATAATTACAAAATATATCATCAAGAAATATACCAAAATCACAAGATATCAAGATCAAGATTTCGAGATTATGATCCTAATCAAATCAATATTTCTTGATCATTATCTTTCCAAAAATAAAATGATTTTCGAAAATAAGAGATATATTTTTCTCCAAAAATATTTGCATAATTTAATTCAACTTAATAAATTACTGAATACACGTATTTAGTAATTAATTGAAGTTTTCTTAAATTACACAATTGTGGAAAAATAGGAAATGCCAATAATATAAAATTAACAAAATCCCCTTTGGATTTTTCTATTTTTTCGAAACCAATCATCTTTTTATGATCACAAGAAATCAACAAGCTCCCCTTATAAAAAATCTCCCCCTCAAGATATGCATCATGATAAACACAATCAACTAATGCATGTAAAGGAAATCAATGCATTCAACACATAGAGAGCATTAATCAAAAAGATGATATGACATGAAAAAAATGCTACTCCCCCTTTTTGGTGAAAGAGGAGAAGCCACGTGGTTCACAAAACCTACATGCAAAAATCCACAACCTAAATTCGATCACAAGAACAATAGTTTTAAAGTAAAACATAAGAAAAATGTTTCAAAAGCATTGAAAATGATCAGATGGAACTGGTAGGGTGGAGATCAGGCTCAGGTCTTCTTTTGCTTCTTTGAGGTAAGGAGCTTCTTGGCTGCAACCTTTCTATTCTCTTTGGCTTCCACAGGAGCCACATCTCTCAAAGACCCTCCAAGCAGTTGATCTAGTGTGTCTTCAACTCGTTTGACACTCATCCTGAGGTCAGATATATCAGCCTTCAACCCAGCATTCTCCGTTTCTAGCTGATCAATCCTGGCCTCCTTACCAGCTGAATCCAGGTTCCCAGCAGTCTCATCCATAACCTGTTTCTTGTGACTCGTCTGGACTTCTAGAGTTTTTCTGCATCTGGCCCTGTTTAGCACTTTGGGAGTGATCACCAGATCACCCTCTAGCGTCTGCACACCCTGATCACTAAGAAACTGTGAAATGACCCAATGATAAACCAGTAAATAAGTATTCCCCTGTCGATGGCCACTCCCCGAGACCCTACCAATGATTGAATTCCAGATTCGTGCAGCAAGGTCAATGTTTCGTTTAGTCCCCAAGAGAAACAAGGTTCTGGAAGACTCTCTCTTAAAACTCGAGTCATGGATGAGTTGGTCAAAATTTTCCTTCAAAATTTTGTGAAGAATTTGGTATTTCTTGGACATCTCCGACCTAGGCAATTGTTTTAACCCCTTCACTGACCACATGATCTTACCCCCCGACAACTCCATCGTAATTTCATCATTAGTGGCTTCCATATATTCATCCTCATCAGCCACATCCTCATTCAATCCTAACCACTTTCTAAGTTCCTTTGCAGAAATTTTAATTATTTGTCCCCTAACAAATAGTGAAGTGGTAAACACACATTTTTTGGAGTTAAAGTCAATAGGGATATTTGCATAAAATTCTTTGACCAAGGTCTCATTAATCTCCCCCTTACATTCAGTCAACTTCCTCAACCCAAAGTGTGACACAATATCATCTACTTCAAAATCATCAAATTCGCCTACAGTCACTCTAGATTCATAATGCAGCTGTTTACCCAAAATGTGCTTTTGGAAACCAGAGTATGCCTCAGACGACCAAAATTTAAAATTAAATGGGGTAAACATACCTCTAGCAGTCTGCATAGGGGTGCAGACGAATGAAGATATATCAAATTTGGATCTCACTGGACCCGCAGCTGTGCCACCCTTTTTCTTCTTCGAACTTGCAGTGACCACTGCCTTTTGTTTTCCCTTTTTGTCCTAAATAACAACCTCTTTATCAGTATCCTCTTCTGACTGCTCAGACTCGTCTTCATCCTCAGATTTCTCTAACTCTTCTGGTGGTGCTTCGTCCTCAGATTCTTCTGGTTCCTTGTCTTCCTCAGATTTTACATCTTCCCCAGACACTTCCTGCTCCTCTGATTTTTCCTTTTCATCACTAGATTCTGTTTCACCTGATTCCTCACTTTCTTAGTTGCAAGTTTACTTGCTCCCTGCACTTCACTGCGAATATCCAAGGGAGAAAGATGACTTTGGCCAAAATTACCTAATATGGGTCTCAAATTTACGCCCATAGTTTGTGGAATGATAGGCGTGCTCTGACCTATTTGGGCCATGAGAAGAGCAGGTGTTGGAGTAGTACTCGCGGTAGAGAGCGAGGTCGGCGTTGGGCTGGTGCCAGAGGGCAGTGCAAGTACAATGGCCCCGACGCTTGGAGTTCCCATCTCAGATGGGTTTGGTGGAGACGATGCTCCGCTACCTCTGGTGACTCTCCTCCTTCTGGCTTGTTTGCTTCTGGCCATGTCTGGAGTGGATTTAGAATTTGAGAGAGAGGAAGACGGAAATTAGGGTTTTGATGAGAGAGTTTGGGGTTTTTGGAACTTGGGACGTGAGTTTTATGAAGAAGTGTGAGGATTTTGGGTTTAAGAGGGATTCTCATATAAAAGGAATTGGAGAATATTATGGTAACTGGAGAATCCTGATTCTTGCCAACTTCTTTCCTTAAAAATAGATAATCATAAAAACAGAATATGTTGAGAATTAGGAAACAAATAAATTACCAAAAATTGGGCTCCACAATCAACTGACTTGTTCTGCAAGATTTGCACATATTAGCCCACGATATATTGCCTTAAAAATAAAGATTTTCAGAATAAAATCTAAAATTCGTGACCAAGAAAAATCTAAATGCATCTGGATACCTGAGACACGTCTGAGCACTCGTTGGCATCTGTTGAGTTAGATACATCTGGTAGTAGGCAATCCTCCACGTACATAAATAAGTTGATTAATGTGCGTGTGTGATCCAAGCAACCCTTAGTCATCCACATACTATCAAAAATCATATGATTGCCCTAACTTATCAATTTGTCACCATAATGTACAATAAGACCGATCAGAATCTATATTGTGGCAATGTCTTTTGGAGGTGGAAAAAGCTTCACACATTCCCCAGAAGTTATCTTACAGTATGTTTAGAAGAAGGGTATGAACTTGGCTTGGATTGGTAGATTTACACAATCCCCAGAAGTTATCTTACTAGGTTTTCCCCTTACTTCTATAATATTTCCACATTTACCTCAATTCATCATATTTTGACGCTAAAGGGTATGAACTTGGCTTGGATAGGCAGCCTTCTTTTCCACTAGCTCTGCCCTTAGATAAAAAGAATATGCGCGCAATGCAATAGTAAGATTTAGATCATAGGTCTATACACAAAATATGAAATATCATCTAGTAACAACTATATGACTTAGACAGCAGTGACTTATCCTTTGGATTGTCCAGATTTGAGTGCTAGTTTGATTCATCCGGAGACATGTTAACTGCTTTCAGCCAGACGCATCTGTCTCGTTATCAGCCACAAGCACTTAGATATATCTGCAAGCAAAAACATGATCTACTAAGTATAAGAATAGGATAACCTAAATACATGCAATAAAAAGAAAAAAAAACTTTTTTTTTTTAAAATGCATGTTCCTATTCAGGAGGCGGTGATACTCCAATTTGTTTCCTAAGGCTTTCAAATTCGACAGTATAGAGGGCCTTAGTGAACAAATCTTCCAGTTGTAAATCAGTCTGTATGTGCTCCAGATTGATAATCTTTTGTTCCACCAATTCTCTGATGAAGTGGTGTCTGATGTCAATGTGTTTTGTTTTGGAGTGCTGGACTGGGTCTTTTGAGATGTTGATCGCACTGGTGTTATCACAGTACATAGTTACTTGTTCTGTAGATATCCCATAATCTTTCAAAAAAATTTCATCTAAAGAAGCTGTGTACAGCAACTACCAGCTGCAATATACTCTGCTTCAGCTATGGAAAGGGACACTGAATTTTGTTTTCTACTTAGCCAAGCCAGCAAATTGTTCCCAATGTAGAAACATCCTCTGGATGTACTCTTTCGATCATCCACATTCTCAGCCCAGTCTGCATCTGAAAAACAGGCAAGATGGGCAGTGGTATCTCTTATAAACCAAATTCCATAGCTTAAAGTACCATTTACATATCTGATGATTCTTTTTACGGCGACAACATGAGACTCCTTAGGTTTGGCTTGATATCTTGCACAAACTCCAACACTGAAGGATATGTCTGGCCTACTGGAAGTAAGGTGCAGAAGAATTCCAAGATTGCTTCTGTAGAGAAATGGATTTACATATTTACCACTGTCATCCTTTGAAAGTTTTAGAGTAGTTGCCATGGGAGTTCTCATTGCCTTTGCATGTTCAAGTCCAAATTTATTCACCAGATTTTTAGCATATTTTGCTTGAGATATGAATATGCCAGATTCATCCTGCTATACCTGCAAACCAAGAAAAAATGTTAGTTCACCAACCATACTCATTTCAAATTCTCTTTTCATTGTATTTATAAATTCACCAATTTTGGACTTAGATGTAGACCCAAATACTATGTCATCTACATATATCTGAGCTACAGTTAGTCCAGGATTTAGATACTTAATGGAAAAAATTTTATCAGTTCCTCCCCTTTTGTATCTGTTGCTTAGCAAGAATGATGTGAGCCTTTCATACCAAGCTCTGGGGGCTTGTTTCAACCCATATAACGCCTTTTGAGTCTAAAGACATAGTCCGGGTGAGATGGATCTGTGAATCCTTGGGGCTGCTCCACATAAGCTTCCTTATTAAGAACTCCATTCAGAAAGGCACTTTTGACATCCATCTGAAATAGTCTGAAATTAATGTAGCAGGACACAGCTAGCAACAGCATGATGGATTCCAGTCTGGCTACCGGAGCAAATGTTTCGTCAAAGTCTATCCCTTCAATATGGGTATAGCCTTGAGCAACAAGTTTGACTTTATTTCTTACCACATTTCCTTGTTCATTTGATTTGTTCTTGAAGATCCATTTGGTTCCAATTACATTACCTTCTTTAGGACGTGGTACCAGCTCCCAGACGTTGTTTCTTTCAAATTGATTGAGTTCCTCCTGCATAGCCTGTACCCAGTGTTCGTCTGTCAATGCTTCCTTGACATTTTTTGGCTCAATTTGAGACATGTGACAGATGTTTCCCATCTCGGTAGTAAATTTTTTTCTGGTCACATTTCTTTTAGACATATCAGTGAGAATGTTATCAAGTGGATGAGCCTTTTGAATCCTAGCAGGTGGTAGTCTAGATGCTTCTAATTCTGCAATATCAGGTGTATCTGGGTAGTCAGATTCGTCTCGATTTGCAGATATTACTGGGTGCGCAGAATCATCCTAATCAGATTCTTCAGTATCATTGATAATTCTAGCTTGGTGTTGTTCTTCTTCTGATCTTTTAGTTCCAACTTTTTCTTTTGGTGGAATTTCCAGTTGATCACCATCTGCTTCCTGCAAATTCGAGTTTAAACAATTAGTGTCATCCACTTTCACATTAAGAACATTTTGTGTTCTTAGATTGTAAACTCTATAGGCCCTACTATTTTCAGCATAACCCAAAAATATCCCATCATCCGATTTTGAGTCAAATTTTCCTACGTGTTCTCTATCTTTTAAAATGTAGCATTTACTTCCAAAGGCATGAAAGTAATCGACCCTAGGTTTTCTACCCTTCCAAATTTCATATGCAGTTTGATTTGTTCCTGATCTAAGCATGACTCTATTTACAATATAACAAGCAGTGTTTATGGCTTCTGCCCAAAATTTCGTGGGCAATTTGTTGTTGTTTAGCATGACACGAGTCATCTCTTGTAGAGTTCTATTTTTCCTTTCCACCACTCCATTCTGTTGAGGAGTCTTTGGGGATGAGTACTCATGCTTGATCCCATATTAGATACAAAATTCAGCAAACTCTAAGTTTTCAAACTCTCTTCCATGATCACTTCTGATCCTTTTGACTCTTACCTGTTCGTCTGCCTTTTCATTGCTCAATTTCTGAAATAGATTAGCAAAATTTTCAAAGGTATCAGATTTATCACGAATAAACATGACCCAGGTGTATCTGGAGAAATCATCAACACACACATAAATATACCTCTTGCCACCAATACTTTCCTTTTGGATAGGACCCATCAAATCCTTGTGAATTAGTTCAAGTATATGAGAGGTATTAATAGATGTACCTGATTTGTGTTGACTTTTGATTTGCTTACCCTTTTGACAATCACCACAAATTTCATCTGGAATATTGTTTATGCTGGGTAAGCCTCTCACAACCTGTAGTCTGGTCAGCTTCATGAGATTATGGTAATTTAGATGCCCTAATCTGTTATGTCATAGTTTCTCATTTCTGGTCTTAACAGAATTGCAAGTTATGTGACTTTCAAGTGTATAGCATTTGTCTCTAGATCTAACTCCCTTAAACAACACACTTTTTAACCGGTTAGACTTCTTGTCACAACTTAAAACCTTGCTATATTCTTTTGAAAACATGACAAGCAAGTTATCATCACATAATTTTCCTACACTAATCAAATTTGCCTTAAGTCCTATAACATTTAAGACATTTGTTAATGTAGGCAATCCCTTGATGTTGATGATACCAGATCCATCTATCTTACCCTTTTGGCCATCACAAAATGTAACAGCACCTATTTTGCCTTTTTCAAAATGTGTTAGTAGAGAGAGATCACCTGTCATGTGTCTAGAGCGTCCACTATCAAAATACCATGTGTTAGGGATCAAAGCACTTAAAGATAATTGAACTACATAAGCATTAGTTCGAATTTTCTTTTCTTGTCTAGAAACAAGTCTTCTTTTGTGTGAATTGATTAATTTCAAAAAGTACTCATGACACCTAAATACATCATGACCAGATTTAGCACAAAAATTACAAAATACCTGGAAAACAGATTTATCCTGCCGACTCTGTTGAGGTTGAAATTTCCTGCCGTTCTGATGGACAGACGCATCTGGCTTGTACAGATTCGACTGAAATTGTCTTCTTGTATAGTTCCTAGCTGGATGTGAGTTTTGAGTTCCAGCCGCAATTGATGATGATGAGAGGTAGATGCATCTGTATGATTTCTATTCTATTCCATGTATCTGTATCCAGATTCTCTTACAAAGTTTATTTTATGGTCATGATTTTTACCTTTGCCCTCATATCCAAGACCTGTTTTTAGGCTGACGGGTCTGCCACTATTCAGTATTTCATTAAGCTGGACAGATCCAAGTCCCAGCTTCTTGATTTTGTTTTGTGCTTTAGCAAGTTCTGAACTTAACCTGCTTATCTCATTTTGTTCAACTTCAGAGAATGCAGATGCGTCCAGTTGTCGTTCCCTGCTGTGCTTAGCGAAGGCCTGCAACAATTGAATCTTTTCTTCTGCATCTTGAAGTTCCTTTCTCAAGTTTTCAGTGTTTGGTCCAGATTCATCTGCATAAGAAGAGTTACCAGATTCAGTACCAGACAGCTGTAAAGCAGTAAGGGTAGTTACCTGTTTTTCAGAATTGCTGCTGTCTGATTCTGATTCAAATTCATCTGAGTCTCCATCACTCCATGTAACATTCATGGCCTTCCTTCCCTTGATCTTCTTTTGAATATTAGGACAATCAGCTGCAATGTGTCCATATCATTCACATTCTCTGCATTGAATTCGACTCCTAGGCTTTCCTTTAGACGCGTTAGCATTATTTTTTGGATAGAAGTTATTTTTCCTCCATTGTTTTTGTGTTTTTTTTATTCTGGCATTGAAGATTTGTGGACATTTCTTTTTGTTTGCCCTTGAGGAATCTTTTAAATTATCTGGTGAGAAGTACGAAGTTTTCATCTTCATTTGTTTCACCAGATTCGTTTGGATTGTCACTGTTTTTTCTTGAAAGCAATCGCTGGTGTTTTGTCTTTCTTTCTTCGGGCCAGATTTAACTCATAGATCATCAATGACCCTACAAGTTCCTCAACTCGCATGGTTGAGAGATCCTTGCTTTCTTCTATCGCTGTCACTTTTGCATGGAACCTATCTGGCAAAGATCTAAGAATTTTTTGTACAATCTGCTCATTTGAGTAGGTTTTCCCAAGAGCTTTCTTTAGCTGAGTTTGTGAGATCACTCAATCTGGCGTAGAAGCTTTTGAAGTCTTCTTTCTCATCCATAGATAGTTGTTCAAACTCTAGAGTTATCATCTGCAGCTTGGAGGTTTTGACAGCATTGGTTCCTTCGTTTGCAACCCTCAAAGCATCCCATGCTTCCTTGGCGGTTCTTAAGGAGGAGATGAGTCTGAATTGACCTGGATCAACCAAAGAAACAATAGCATTAAGTACCTTAGAATTCCAATTTGCATTAGCTAATTCATCTGTAGTATAAGAACTTCTAACTACAGGTGTAACAACACCTCCAGCAGTGACAGTGGGTGTTGTGTAACCTTCAAGGACAGATGTCCAACTATGTTCATCAATGGATAGAATAGAATTTTCCATACGGATTTTCCAATATACATAGTTACTACCAGTTAACAGAGGTGGCCTAAGAGATGCAGAATTTTCCATTTAGACAACCGGATCTCACTTTCTAGAAGTGAACCCGCTCTGATACCAAATGAAAATTTAAGTTGTCTAAATTTTATAAACAGATTGTCACAGATAAGTCTGGATAGTAACCAGTTAATAGTAAAACGTTAAGATATGTTTTAGCGCAATACCAGATGAATCTTCCTAATGCAGATTCGTCTGGATAGTAAAACGTAAATGGATAGAATCAATTGTGTAGAATTGTAAATAGACAAGAACACAATAATTTGAGCTTAATGTGGGAAAAACCCCAACAGGGAAAACCCACGGACCGCATCCTGCGGACAAAAACCAATCACTATATAAGGAATGAGTTTATACAGATCAATCTAAACTACATGATAAATCTACGCATAGACTTTATCAAACATCCAAGAAATAGATCACTCTCTGATCCTTCTATGGCATGTAATGTGAGCTGGTGTCCCACCACTCTTTAGTAGTTTTCTTTGAATCTGCAACACTTTTTTAGCAACCTTGAACTCCCATTCGAAAATGATCCAAACCTCCCGTTTGATCTTCACGCTGAAATTTCTTCCTTCTTTAAGTGATTGAATCCTCCTCCCGGAGTACCGAAGTCACAACAAAATTGAAGCCTTTAATGTTCTTGCACCACATGAAAAATTAGCTTCAAGACTTCTTAATGAAGTGAACGTGTATATTGTGAAGCACCACACTGATTTTTTATTTTTCACGTTTTAAGAAAAACATTGCGTTTTTCTTCTATTTAAAGTGCAATTAGGTTACTTGAATTCCAAGTTTCCTTATTGCACAAGATCTCTAATACCTGCAAAATACAGTAGAGATAATTAGAAAAAGGTAAGATAATTATTCTTAAATAAATCTTACCATAAAATAAGATAATGATAAATATTGAAAGATCTTACCATTTACCAATAAGGTGATGAACTTTGATACCAATCAACCATATTTTCGGCCCTTTCTAGATTCTTCATAATTAATATTTTCGACCACATAATCTTACCATATGCAAAGATAAGATTGAAATATTCTCGACCATATCAAGAAGAAACTTACCATATCAAGGATAAGCTTGAGTGTCAAGAATAATTAAAAAATATATCATCAAGAAATATACCAAAATCACAAGATATCAAGATCAAGATTTCGAGATTATGATCTTAATCAAATCAATATTTCTTGATCATTATCTTTCCAACAATAACATGTTTTCGAAAATAAGAGATATATTTTTCTCCAAAAATATTTGCATAATTTAATTCAACTTAATAAATTATTAAATACACGTATTTAGTAATTAATTGAAGTTTTCTTAAATTACACAATTGTGGAAAAATAGAAAATGCCAATAATATAAAATTAACACTTGTTGATCAAGAATCCTACTTGCATTCAATCTTGATTTCCTGCAATAAAATCAAGAATAAAATAATTAGAAATAATGGTAAGATAATCCTAAATATTTCCATAGGTGAAGATAAGGTAAGATATTCTCAATTGGTTATGGAATATAAGATCTTACCATATGAATTGATAATCTTGACTTACCAAGAATCAAGATACTCGGCCATATAAAGAAAAGTATCTTACCATATGAAGTGATAAACACTATCTTGGACACCAAGAATTTAGGTCTAAGATTCTCGGCCAATCACAATATTCCTTGATTAATATTTCTTGATGTAATCTTACTATAAAAGATAAAATTAGATACCAAGAATCAAATCATCAAGATTTCGACCTAATCACAAGATTATCCTCAGCCAATGATAAACTTGGATATCAAGAAATAAATCATCAAGAAACTCACAAGATTATACCACAAGATTTCAAGATCAACATATCATGATTCTAAAAAATTAATGATAAATATTTCTTGATTCAAAATACTTATAAGTGATAAAGATAGAATTTCAAGCCAAGTAAAATATTAGCACAATTCTTATCACAAAAGATAAGTGATAGACTTCTACCATTATCACAATGCTTATCACACTTTATCTCCAAACAATATCAATTATCACAAGATAATTATCCCAACAATATAGGAAATAAATATTCACAATACGTCAAAATAATTATGAAGTAATTTAATTAAAACTTAATAAATTACTAAATAAAAATATTTAGTAATAAACTAAATTTATCAAATTACAAACCTGTAAGAAAATAGAAAATGCCAATAAACATAACTTAAAATAAGTTAACAGAAGTATTGTCCTTAAATTTCATATTCTAATATGTTTCTTATTGATTTGATAAACTATGTTTAAGATTGAAGGTTAAGAACACAAATGTCTTCCAAGAGTTTGATGAAATGTTTGAGTGAAACAACAATGACTTTGTTGAGTTATGTTGATGTTGTGCTATATTTTAGATGTTGGAAATTATGTTTTAAGGATGATACCAACCATTAGATATAATTTTAATATGATTATAATTGGAGAAAGCTTCGGATAAAGGTTAGGAAGTAATAGAAGTTGAACTTGGTAAAAAGTTTAAGTGCAGATTTTGAAATTTAAATGAAGGTATTTACATGTTTTTATGAGAGTTATTAATACTATAAATTTGATTTTCGAATAGGGATATTAAATTTTAATGTTGATGGCATGTGATTATGTGAAAGTGGTTTATAGTATGGTTTAACTTGGAGTGTAAAGCTTAACGTATTAAGATCACAAATTGATATTGAAGATGTCATATAGAGCAAATGAAGATTTTTAGAAGTAATAAAAATGGAAGTTAAAAGAAGTTTTAATGGAGTTACTAAGGTAAATATGGTGGAATGTTATGCCTAAGTTGGTTATTATATTAAGTTGTATTCTAAGGTCACCACACGTGAATTGAAGTGTGTTACAAGGCAATAAACATGCCCAAAAAAAAATTGTTGGAATTAATGGTTTGAAATGATCACTTTGTAAGTGTTTAAAGCTAGGTTTTGAAATTAAATGTTGTTGGACTTTATGTTTAAAACGTGTTACTAGTTCAATTTATCTTCCAAGTTCCTTACACATGATTAGAAGGGTGTTTATAAGCATTAAAGGTAGTCTAAAAATCAGCTGGAGTTCCACAATCAAAAGATCACTTTGTAACTGTTGAAACTTGGAAATTTGAAGCTAATTGATGTTGGACTTTATGCCTAAGACTTGTCATTAGCTTAAGTGTTGTTTTATGTTCAATACAGGAGATTAAGAGTGTGTTAAGATGTTATAAATAGGCTTTAAAATTCTGTAGGGAATTCTCATTCAAAGTTATCATTTTCAAGTGTTTAAAAGTAGATTTTGAGGTGAAATTGTTGGGACCTCGGGTTGTTCTACTCACAAATCTTGATTTCTTGTGACTAGATTGTCTCGTTACAGGATTTTCTGTTCTATTTATTTAACTTGGAATAAATAATTTTTGCACACAAAAATGATGCTTTATAATAACCTCTTTTCCAACTGTTTCTTGATTCCACCAAAGCTTCAAACCCTCAAGCTTTCCTTGGTGTTCTCCAATGGTAGCCATGCAAGTGTGTGGTCACCTTTTCCTAGATCTAGGTTACACTAGGGTTAGGGTTTTCTTTGTAAGGAGAAAACACACACTACATATTTTAGTGTGTGCCTCGCCACTTTTCAAGATATGGTAAGAAAACTAGTCTTGGGAGACTATTTGTAACCTATTTACACTCTAAAATCCTACCAACCCTAGTACCATAACCCAAGCTCATTCTGCACAACCCAATATAGGTAATAAGCACGTATAAGCCAATTGTAGTGAATTCACCAAGGGAATCTGATTGGACCCAACTATACTAAGCTCCAATAAATTTGTTCTGATTATGTCAACTCTTGATTAATTAAAATTAATTTATTAATCACGTTCTATTCCACTAAACGAACGAGATTGCACTCTTAGTGAAATTGGAATTACTAAAACAATAATCAATAATTATGTCCTTTGACTTATCATTCTTACATGTTACCCTCGTCGATCAACTCGGATATTCGGAGCAAGTTAAAATGACCAAAATGCCCTTATCTGCTAATTCATAAACTCTCAACTCTCATCTTTCATCTGATAGTTTGATGCGATCACATCGCATCATAGAATTCAACAGCCACTGTTGAATTATTGAGCTCAGATTCAACTGTCCACTAGAAGAACCAGTGAGATTATCATCATACCTAAAAAGTGAAAGATTCCATAATACGAATATATGCTCCTTGTTAGTTCATTTTAAATCCCAAATTATCGAGATATTTATCAGCAACTTGATCTCACCCATTGATACCTCAAAGAACTTCAAGCTAGTAATCAAAGTTCATTATCCGATCAGGATTAAGGTTACACATACGATAGTTAAGTGAAATTAAATTTGTATAGTCAATGTCAGCAATTAATTTCATGTAGTCCCGTTTCAAACATTTCAAATGTACTCTCAATTTAAACACTCAATCTGTAATGTCAAATCGACCCACGGACAAACGTAACTTCATATTAATACAATCAATTAATAGTTTATTTTAAATTCATGAATTATAATCTATGGGCATATATAATTCCAACAAAAATGTTATTGGACTTCATGATTAAAACTTGTTAAAGGCTTAAGTTATGTTTTATGTTCAATACACTTGATTAGAAGTGTGATAAGAGGTATTTAATGTGCTTTTAAAATTTGTTGGAAATCCTCATATAAAGTTACCACTTTACAAGTGTTTAAAACTGGATTTTGAGATTCAAGGATGGGGGATTTTATGTCTAAAACTTGTTATTATCTTAAGTATTGATCTATGATTAATACACATAATTAGGAATGTGTAAATAAGCACCAATTATAGTTTACAACTATATGTTTAAAAAGGACATTTGAGACTGAACAATATTGGACTTGATAACTAAATGTTGTTATAAGTTTAAGATATGTTATATGTCTAACATATATGAGGAAGAAGTATGTTAAGATGAGGTTAATATTATTTGCTGAAATTGTGCACTTAGACATATCACTTTGGTGCTATGGTTATGTGAAGAATTTTCATGTGATGAAAGTATGATATTGATGCCTTAAATAGAGATCATGTTCAAATTGTTATGTCATGCTTGAATAAATGATTATGTGAAATTTTTTATGTCATATATCAACAAGTAATTATCTGCATGACTGTTCAAGCAAGATTTGCATGATTATTGGTGTCTCGTGTGCATTATGACATCATAAGCATCTGTGATCATTTAAACATTAAGGAAAAAGATGATGTTTTCAAGAAATGATCATGAACAACTAATAATATCCTTATTTAGGTGATTGCATCTAGGCAGAAAGTCCCTAATTGGTCACGATCTGTGAGGTACCCTTCGGGGGTAAATGTCTCTTTTATACTAGTACCCCCACAACAGGCCGCGAGGGACCCTTCGGGGATAAGTATCTCACAAGGCACCCTTCAGGAGTATGTGTCTCTTTTATGCTAGTACGCCTAAAACGGGCTGGGAGGTACCCTTCAGGAGTAAGTATCTCTTTTATGCTAGCAAGCCCAAAGGAACGAAGATCAAGTCTTTTATACTTAGGGGCGTAAGAGTACGCCAACTATTTATGAATGGTTATGTACACATATGATGGGCGTGATGCACTACCCTAATATGAGAATGGCCCCTAAAGTAAAAGACATAAAAGAAATTAAAAGAGAAAAAAAGTCATACTCATTCATGTCACTTCTCGAAGAAGGAAAAGATTGAAAAGAGATGAAACTTATATCACTTATGCATATATCACTACATGCATTACATTCATGTCTTAAATATGATAATGGTTGCTTGAATGTAGTTATATGAAAGTAAATGTTGTGAATGTGATATGAGTAAAATTATCAAACGATATGTTAATGGGATTATAATTTCATTCACTTATATGATAGATAATGTCGAAGTTAAGAGGCAAAGTATATGATTTATATTCATTCATGAAAATGTGAAAGTTTGACAAGAAAATAACGAGAATGATAGATGCATATATAACTTTATACACTTTATGTTGAAATTAATCTCTTGTTACATGCATCAAGTTTTATTCACTTGACCATGTGGCTCATAGTTGTTTCATATATCTTTTTATAGGCAATAGAGCATTAATTTTTGTAGTGTGGATTCCCAATGGAGAATGTCCGCCGAGAGTGAAGAACACTTATTGGTAACAAAAAGAGAGGAAAGATTTAACCGTTTTGTACTTAAAACTATTTTGGAATGAAAGTCTTATTCTTCAAGTATTTAAAAGTTAAATACTATTTGGAGTTTAATTTTGAGATGCATAAGTAGATTTTTATGAAAAGAAATGGGCTTTGTATTTTAAAGTTTCACTTGATATTTAAATATTATTCTTATGAAGTGTTGAAATTATTTTTAACTTTGTTGTTATTAAAATGACAAAATTGAAGTAGGGACAAAGATCCTAAAAATGTTAACAGGGTAAACTTATTGTTTACAATAATTAAATTGGTACTAAACAAGTTTAGAAAGAGTTTTTGACAAATGTAGTAATTATGCCTTGTTTCTGAAAATACGTTACTAGTAACCTCTTGCAACTACGTTTTCAATTCATTTTAGGTTATTAGTGGCCATCAGCAGATTTGGAGGAAAAAAAGTAGCCAGAATTTTGGGGTTGTCACAATGCAACTGCAGAGCATACTCATACTTCTACTCAGATTTTACTCAATATCACTCTAATCTATAAATATTTAGTACTTTTGGAAACAAAGCAAAAAATGAAAAAGTTTAGAAGAGCATGATATATATATATTATTAGCTAAACTCCGAATAATTTACGATGAAGAAGAGCTCTTATTATATAGAGTGAGAAAAGCCCCAAATAGTACAAACGAGACTCATGCAATTCCGACATGGTGGGCATGTGTCATTATTTAACACACATAATACAAACTTTCTGACTCTCTTTTTCTTAACAACAAAAGAATAAAGACTCAGTTTACTTTCAAACTTATTATTAGATT
The DNA here is from genome assembly GCA_963555705.1 of Ligustrum vulgare. Classification (NCBI taxonomy): domain Eukaryota; kingdom Viridiplantae; phylum Streptophyta; class Magnoliopsida; order Lamiales; family Oleaceae; genus Ligustrum; species Ligustrum vulgare. Next base: position 26,541,845 of record OY743188.1, read on the forward strand.
TTTAGCTTAGCCAAACATATCCTTCCTATAAATAAGACCTAGTGGTCCATGACTTACCGCTAAGGCTATGTTCGAGAACAATATAGCAATTATAAATTAGTTTATTTATTTTTTCGTGGTAAAATATGTGGTTGAAATGTGGAAAGACAAAATGTGCATGATTAAAATGTGATTTAAAAAATTGTATTATCCATAAATTAATTTATAAATTGTAATGATAATGTTAAAGATCAAAGTCTAAGCTACACAGAAAATACGAGGAATTGCAAATTCATTCAAATTCCCGAATGAGTGCATTATCATCAGATGTAAATGGATTTGTTTGATGATTTTATTTTGACTTCTTGAAAATACGAGAGACAAAAATTTCAAATTAAGTCTATGTTCTTTAATTCGATCATTACAATTTATAAATAAAATAATTTTCACCTTTGAACCACACTTTTTTTCACTCTCCAAATTTTAACCATACATTTTACCTAAAAACATAATAAACCAATTTATAATTATTACAGTGTTACCGAGCATAACCTATTATTTGTACAACTTTATTGACAATAATGATGCTGCAAGATTGCAACCGTTGATTTTTGTGATAATATGATTTGTGAAATAATAGGACTTGTCACTATGCATAGGGGTGGGCGTGTGTTGGGTTGGGTTGGTCTTTTGCCCAACCCACTATGGTCGGGTTGATAAAAAATCAACCTAACCCAACCCAACCCAACCCAAATATGAGTTCAAACCCAACCCAACCCAACCCAATCAAGTTTGGGTTGGGTTGGGTTGGGTTGGTTATGTGGTTTGGGCTTTGGTCCAATTAACTAAAAATCTTAGAAAATCAAAAAATTATGACCATTAATCAACTATTAACTCAAATAAATTATGTATAATACAATAAGGTCAAATATAATAAATTGAATACTTGCTAATAAAACAAAAATATGTTCAAATCATATTTGAGTTTCATCCAAATTAAAAATTGGCTTAAGATTCTTGAAATTTAAATGGTCTTATATTTTTAAAATTTTGATTGGGTTTGGTTGGGTCGGGTCGGGTTGAGTTGAGTTGGGTTTGTCACCTAACCCACAACCCAACCCAACCCAAACAAATTTTTTTTTTAGAACCCAACCCAACTCAATTTTCATCAAAACCCAACCCAAACCGATCGGATTGGGTTGGGTTGGGCGGTTTTTATGGGTTGGGCCCAGCCCACCCATAACTACGCATGCTGTCAATCTTTATATACAAATAGCAAAGCGCAAATTTGAAATAAACAATCTTTATATACACATAGCAAAGCGCAAATTTGAAATAGAGTCATGCTTTATAAGAATATCAACGTAAAATTCGTCTAGGATATGAATGCTCACACAATGCATTTTTTTAAAAGTAATAATATAATATTATTTTCAAATATTGTTATTTGTGAATTTATGCTTCTTCTGAAATAACAGATAATTCAAATATAAAATCTTTTTTTAAACGGTGCTACAATATTCTTTTGAAATATTGATTTAGATTATTTCTTTTTTCAAGAACTATATAATATTTTTTAATATTGATTTAGATTATAATGTTCTTCTGGATATTGATTTAAATTATTTCATTTTTAAGAATTATAATACAATATTATTCTTGAATATTATACTGAAATATTGAAAGAAAAATTATACTCAAGAAAATATCTATATACTTAAGAAAATATCTATCTATCATAACCCGGTATAATTAAAATGGTATGACCTAATCTAATAATTATACCGCTTTATTAAATGATTCAAGTTAAGAGAACACAAACTTTTTCATTTTCAGCGGGAAGAAAGAATTTTTTTTCCCAATTCAATTGACTGAAACTTTGTAATTAACTTTAAAAGAAAAAGTATCAATTTGTATCCTCAATTGGCTAGAACACCGTCCTGATAACATATTTTAAACTAGAAAGAAAAGAGAAGAAAATATAGATAAATCAATAGACTTGTGTGTTTTATTAAAAATCAGGATCATATAAGGAAAAATTAGAGGTACAATGATGATAATAATAGTCGGAGGGGTATAAAAGTAATTCACTAATGACATTATTTGTTGCATAAAGTTGAAAGGATAATTATATTTGCACCATAATTTCGTATAACTACACCACGTTTGAATTACATTATTGATCCCTAATATTTATAGATTATTACATTTATGTTCTTTACTTTTTTCATCAAATTCTTATCATTAAATTTTCAACAATTATCAATTTTTTCCTTCATGATAGTTTTCATCTATTTTTTATTATTATTATTGTTCTTTAAAACATTGAACAAGTATTCAATTAAAATTTTGATTTTTTTACTTATTGAGTATACAAGCGGTAAATAAATCATTTTAATACCTCTTAATAAATTTTTTGATAGAAATTGATAAAAGAGTCAAGATATATTTGTTGGAATATTTTGTATATAGTGACGCCAAAGAAATAGAATATTATATATGAAATTCGTGCCGAAAAATGGATGGAATAACGACACGAAAAACAAGAAGAAAGAAGAAAGTCGAGGCAAGTGTTGAACACTTTGTCCTTAAGTCGAATTTGCCCCGCAATGGTGCCAACGGATTATGGCAATCGACTCCCAAGATACAACGACTTCAACTTGTGTTTGTAACACTCCAAAACACAAGTACAACGAACCAGAAGTTCGGCTTATATACTCCAAAATGAAATGAATAAAAAAAAAAATCAAAATTATGTAACAAATATGCAAGAATCATTAGTATGTGTTTTAGGACACCCCAAGGGTCCTTTTTATAGAGCATGAAATGTTGTGGGGCAATCCATGCAACCTTTCCAAATATTGCAATTCTTCAAAATGACACTTTTTTTCGGACAACCGTGCGACTGCAGGGCTTTACGCCAAACAGAGATTCAATCATTTTAAAGTACGATCGCACGATATTAAAACCATGCGATCGCATGAGCAAAATTTTGACCATATTTTTGTCATTTTTCGTAATTTCTCATTTGTGCGCCCCGAAGCGAAGAAGTGGCAAACTAGTTTGCTTAAACGGATTGAGTCGAGTTTGAGTATTTGGCCAAAGTCGACACGAAGTCACTTTAGTCGGTTTTCAATAATTAACCAATACTTAACCAGTTTCTCGTATTATTAAACCAATATCAAACAATATTAATTAATGAAAGAATGAAAATAAGAATACAATGTAAAAAAGTTGGGGGACATAATTGTAATATTGATTAAAGGTTATGAAATTTTTTTGCAATTAAAATATGGTACACATATAAGAAGATGTGACGGCAATATATTTAGACAAGTTGAAATTCATATTGATTTATTATTTTGAAGGTTCTAATATTTAATACTGACTTATAAATTTTACATATCACTTATAAATTGGATTGTGGTTATAAATTGAATAGCGCTAAATAGCGAGTATTGATTAGCATTTCAACATTTCATCTTTCTTGGCTAACTATATATATATATATATATATATATATATATATATATATATATATATTTGAAAGAGTTAACTATATTATTTTTTAACAACAAAAGAGTAATAACTCAGTTTACCTTCAAACTTATTTGCTTAATTAAGTTTTTGAGTTAAGCGCCCAAACATATCCTTACTATAAATAAGGGTCGGCTGCAGTGGTCCATGACTTACAGCTAAGCTACATAGAACATACGTTAAAGTCCCGAATGAGTGCATTTAGTCAGATGAAAATGGATTTGTTTGATGACTGATTTTATTTTGACTTCTAGAAGATACGAGACATAAAGTTTTGGAAGTAAATTTTTAGATTAATGCTACTCATACAACTTTGTTGACAATAATTGATGTGGCAAAATTGTAAGTGTTGATTCGGTGATAATCTCCCACACACCCATGTTGTCAATGTAGCAAAGCTCAAATTTTAAATAGTCATTTAAATTTTATGACGATTAGATCATGGCTTGTTTCGATATCAATGTTTTATCACAGTTGTTGCGCGCTATTTGATTCTGCAAATTTCAGCAGTGTTAATTTCAATATAATAATACAACTCTTCATGGTATACTTAGTCATTTTTTTCACGATAATCAATCTAATATTCTTCTCAAATATTATTTTTATAAATTCATAATCTTACTTAGAAAACAACATAGAATAATCATTATACGTCTTCAAAAGTATTAATACAATGTTTCTCTAAAATATTATTTAAATAGAGTCATGCTTCACAAGAACTTTGACATTAAATTCTTTTAGATATGAATTAAGGTTATAAATTGAATAACACTAAATAGCGAGTAATAACTGAGTAACCTTTGAACATTTCATCTTTCTTGGTTCATTATATATATATATATATATCTATATTATATATAAAAGCAGAATAATCTGTCTAATGTAAATGCAAAATGAGATTAACATGAATGAAAATAGTTGTCTACCAAATGTGAACACAAAATCTGGATTATAGGTGTCAAGACTGACAAACAAGTAGGTAGATCGGACCAGTGAAAATCGGCCCAGATTGAACTGAGACTGCAGGATGACCCGTGACCCGAACGATTCATGGGTCAAGAAGATCTTAACCGCGGACTTTGCGGGTCACACATTCGCGGACCGCGGTTAACCCGTTGACCCGTGAAATAATTATAAAAAATAATAAAATAATAAAAAAAAACTATTTTTATTAAATATGGTAACAATGAAAATATCTCTTCTTCTACAAACTCTAGTACAATTTCTAAATTTAAATTATCTTTTTTCACCCTAATAGTTAAAAAAACGTGATATTCTTTTATAGTAGTAATTAGAAATGCATTTAGTTGTATTTGTTTATGTGTATTTAATTTTGTAAAGTTAGAAGTAATTCATGTAACATAAGATATAAATTTGAATTTTATGTAAACATTTCTTTTTATAAATATGAATTCATCATATTGTCCATTTTGTATTAAATAATTTAATAAAAAATATTAGCTATAAATATGAAAAAATCTTTATTTTTATTCATAAGGACCTGTAAACCCGCAGCGCGCACACACACTAATATTAAGGTAAATACTAAATAATGATTAATATTTTTTAAACATTTTTAATTTAATAATCATGCAAAGATTATATGAAATAATAATTTCAAGATCTTCAAAGATGTTCAATTTTCATATATTAGATTAAGCACATGTTTATAGTTATTGTGATTGATGCTTTTGGATGAAAATTCAGAAAAATGTTAGGAAAATGCAAAAAATTATAATAAAAATTATAATAAATATATTGATATCTTGATCAAACATCAATATTTGAACTCATAATATTATATCAATATAATATACAATTAAAAAACTTCAAAATTTGCATTTTCAATGAATATAATAGTAACTTATAAAAATTATTGAAATCAACAGTTGTATATTTTTTAAAATATATAAATTGACATTTATCATTCAATGAAGTTTTCGATCATTTGGATCAGTTATGTTGTTTTTATATTTTAATAATTGTTGTAATAGAATTTTTTTTTTTATATTTTTTGTATTTGTATTATTATTATTATTATTATTATTATTATTATTATTCATTTTTTTTTAAAAAAAATGTTAAAATCCAACTTTAGGAGCCCCTACAGTCCCTATCTTAGGGATTTATAGATGATGTAAATCGCGAGATGTGTCTCAGTGGAGTAGGGGTGAGAGGTTACTGTTTAACTGTTCTTACTAGGAGCCTCATACATACCAAATGTAGAATTCGAACTCCTACTCTGCAGCTATCAGTTCAGCTGACATTTCTCACTCTCACCTTTCAACCAACTAAGTTATGCACCGGGGGACTTTTATTCATGTTTTATAATTATACTCAATTTGTTACTCCTAACTTTAATTTTCTTTCTGCGTGGGAGAAATTTTTTTGGACCCTTTTAACCTTGATGAATTTTTATAATTACACATTAACCATTATTTCATTATTATTATTATTATTATACTATTTTTTATTTTTATTCATTTTTATAATTATAATCAATTTTTTATGTCTAACTTTAATTTCCTCTGTATGTACTTTTAAGAATGGATCAAATTATAACGTCAATAAATTTCCAAATATAGGTCCCATAGAAAATGAAACGGCATGACTTTGGTTTAATTTTCTTTCTGCGTATATATAAAAATGGATCCAATTATAGTATCATTCGATTCTCTTAAACTACTTTTTATTCATTTTTATAATTATAATCAATTTATTATGCCTAACTTTAATTTTCTTTCTACGTACTTTTAAGAATGGATTAAAATATCAGTACTCTATTCTTTATTGTATTTTATAGTCATTAATTATTATTATTAGGCTTTGCATGGTTAAAATTTAAAATAAAATCCAAATTCATGCTTAATTGCTTCAAACCCTTTGTAAATAAACTTAACTTGTTTTTATACATATACATGCATCCAAGAGAAGCATAATATGTTCCCATCCTTGAAATGTTTTTGTACAATATTCTAATCAAATTCCAATTTTAATCATTTTTCAATTCTTTTAATATTTGACATGAATAAATTTATTGTCATTTCTTCTCTAGTAGTACACAAACTCAAAATAAATATGATTTGATTAAAATAAATTGTTTAATATTTGACTAAATATATCTCACAATATTATTAAAAAATCACGTACATCGTACACGTTTCATACTAGTACTAAAAAAGTTCAATCAATATTTTCAGTTATCATTATTAAAATTATTATTTAATCATTGATTCTTTTGTATTTATTTGTTATTCTTAATATTATAAATCATATGTGTAGCCATCAATATTAAAATTGTGTTTTAATTATTAATGGTCAAATAATTTATTATCTTTAATTTAATATTACAAATCATAATTCTGAAAATATATATTATATATTATTATTAATTATTTTAATAAATTAAGTTTCTATTCCGCGACTATATTTTTGTTTTCAAGGTAAAATGTGATGTTGAAAAATAGTTTTGAAAAATATATGTTGTTAAAAAGTGGGTTAAAAAATGTGTTTCTTATAATTAATTTATAGAAAAAGTTATTGTAAAAAGGCTAATATCGAAAAGTTAATGCTTTGACTTCTTTTTAATAATTCTTAATTTTAATAAATTTTTAAAAATTATAGGGTATAAGATTTTCGGTATATTTTCGCGATCTCCAACTTTATTCGGTTGTCGTATAATGATTATTACGAGATTTCAAAAATTATTATTTTGACTATTTATTTTTGTAAATAAAGTTTTATTGATTAAGTTTAAAAATTCTGACTATTTATTTTTTAATTATTTGATTGATTTTTTGAATGAAAATTGAAAAGTATATTAAATACAATGGGCAAATGTAGAAATTATAAGAAATATACCAACACCTTTCACATGCATCAATATTCGTAGACATAATGCTACATCAAACATGATATATCATTAAAAAGATTACTAAATTTGCATTTTCAATTAAATTAATAATAATTCATAAAAATTATTGAAATCAATAGTCATTTATTAGTTAAATATATAAATTGACGTTTACTATTCAATTTATTTTTTAATAATTTGAATTATAAGTTATGTTATTTTTTAAATTCTAATAATTATTGTAATAAAAAATTATTTTTTATGTATTTATATATGTGTTGATTATGTATAAGAATTAAAATTTTACAAATATTTATTGAAATCGATATTGTGAATCACACGAATGAAATACTAGTTTTTTTTAAAAAAAAAACAAAAGAGTAAAGACTCAGTCTACTTTCAAAAGAATTAGTAGTTTTTAAGCTTATCCAAACACATCCTTCCAATAAATAAGGGTCGGTTACGATAGACCATGACTTACAGCTAATTAAGCTAGCTACCCAGAAAATACGAGGAAATTGACAATTCTTTCAAAGTCCCGATTCAGTGCATCTCGCTTATGGCCTTGTATACTACACCCGGTTTGGCCCTCGATTCTTGGTAAAAAAAATTTGGTTTTAAATAGTATTTTTGGTAGAATGTGTTGTTAAAAAATATTTGAAAAGTCAAAAATAGTGGACTTGACTAAGACGAATGGTTGAAATTAAGCGTTGAATAAATTTGATTTTTGAAAAAATGGAGCAAGACAAGGACTACCTCTTTTTTTAGAGTGAAGTTAATATTTTATGTTCCATTTTACCCTTATTTAAAGTTTTTTTCTTAGTTTAAATAAATTTATATTATTTCAATTTTATGAAAACTATATAAATTTATTATGGGTATATTAAGAAATATGATTGTAAAACTTATGATTTCAACCACATTAATTACGAGACTACTATGCGTACCCAAAAACCATTAATATTTAATACCCAGCCATTATACTCAACTTTGACCCACATTTTTTTAAAATAAAATTTATTCAATATTCAATTACAATCATTCATCTTAATAAAACTTACTAATTTTTTACTTTTAAAACATTTTTAACCACACATTCTCCCAAAAATACTATTTACAACCATACTTTTTTTTCAAAAAAGGTAGTCAAACACACGCTAAATGTACTCCTATTAAACTTAAAATTATTTTTAATTTTTTGTTTTTATTGTTGTCCATCTTATTAGTGAAAATTTGATTTTTTTTCTTAACTAAACTCCAATTTGATTTCGATCTCAAAACTATTTATTATTATTTTTTTCAATCTCAACATTAAATTAATTGAATTATAGAAAACTTACATTAATTAACAACTATTCGAAATAAAGAGCCAATAAAGAAAAATTACAGGATATATATTTCTAAAACTTGAAAATATTTAACTGGACAACCAATCAATTTTTTTTTACCGATTTTAGTAATTTTTTCAAAAGTTGATAAATTATATAGCCCTATTTGTTTACGATTAAATTAGATTTTTATAATCTAGAATCAAAGTCAATAATTACTTATAAGCACACATTTTATGAACTCGTGACTTTTCAAATAACATTTCATCAATTTTTATTAAAATTTACTAAAACTATAATTATAATCCATATCAAACATAGGCATAAAATATAGTGGATAAAAATTATGAAGTTGCTCTCTTCTATATAAACTAACACAGCTCCTCCTCTTCATCTTTAACTCTTTACACTCACACCAACACCCCCACCCAAGGGGGCCGCCGGCCGGCTCTCTCTCAATCCTTTTTTTTTTTTTTTTTAATCTCTCTTCGAAATTTTCTTTTCAATATCTTCTCTTCATTTCAGAATTTTATCACTCATCATTACACAGCACATTGATTCTACTTCAATTAATTTAATGGCTTCAAACCCTAGAAAACAAGCTACCAGCCTTCCTCCAAAGAGGGGTCGAATCAAAGCTCGGATTTTAGAGAGCTTGGTCGAGACTGTCACCTCAAAAGCAGAACAAATGGTGGCTAAAATCAAAGGCGCCGGCAACGGCGGCACCAGCAGTGATACTTCCACCTCCTTCGGTTCCCCACAGTGTGCTAATTACACTACCGACGGGTACCCGGATCAGGCATGAAAATTACTCATCGTCCTCAACCTTCACTTCAGTCAGTGAATTGGGTCTGTTTCCGTTTTCAGTACTGTACCGTGTATGTTATATTAAGTATTGCTGTTTGTTTTATCAGGTCAGAGCTTTTGTTTTATTAATGGCTCTAAAGATCTTTGCCTTTTCCTCCATTATTTCGAATAGTTTAGAATGAAAATGGTAGGCTCAAAGAAATTGTCAGTATTATTACATGCATATTTGCCATTACCTTACGTGTATGAATAATGCATAAATAAAACAGTGTGCTTCTTTATTTTCTCGTCGTCTTCCTTTTATTTATTCTCTGTTTTGGTGAATATTAAAATCTTATTTTGAGCGAATTTTACAGAAAGTGGATAAGATGTGTGGTTAAAAAGTGGTAAAATCCATGAAATATGTGGTTGAAATTATTTATCGACTTTGACTTTGATAAAAAATTAAAAATATAAATTAGATAAGGACTTTAGTATTAATTTGTTGTGGGATCGATATTTTTATTTGCTTAAAGTAATTTATCTGATTTTATGGTCAATTTTCCTTAAAAAATAGTAGCTCAAAATAAAGTCTATGTTCTTATTACTAACATTAATGATAAATTAATTTATAAACACTACAATTTCTTAAATCACTTTTTAATCATACACTTTTTTCGAAATCGTTTTTTAATCATATAAAATTTATTTGAAAAAATAAAAATAAAAATAAATTCTAACATTATTTTGCCGAACAGAGCCCAAACTTTTAGATGTTGCAAGTCTATCATACATGTGAAGATGGTGATTCGTCCATAAAAATTCATTTTTACTAATTGCTAGCAGCCCTTGTTTGATATTCATTCTATTTAAATTAATTTTTTTCAAAATTCATTTTCAACAACAATTTTTTCATAAAATAACTAGTTTTACACTCGTGTGATGCACATACATATTTCATTTATGAATATTAATGATAGAAAAAGTACGATTGAAAAAAATAAGCAAAACTACAAAAAATCAATGTCAATTTAAATAACAATATAGGCATTCTATTATTAAGAATATTACAAATTTTGGAAAATCTCCTTGTACAAAATATTTGTTGTCACATTTGTTTGGTTACCATCGTCATCGCATATCATTATCTTCAGAGCTGCATAATTCATAACTCTTGACATGCTACAGATAGTTGTGCATGATTGAAGAATGATTTTGGGTAAATAGCACAAATGATTCCTAATTTTTGGGTTTCTTGCGAAAATGATCCTTAACGTTTAGATTTTGGCATTTATACCCTTAGAATCAGCAAAGGTTGCGAAAATGATCCCTACCGTTAGTTTCCACTGTTAAAAACGTGTAAATAGCACAAATGATTCCTAACCTTTAAGTTTCTTGCGATAATAGTCCCTAACATTAGGGGTGGGCGTGGGTTGGGTTGGGTCGGGTCGGTTTTTTGCCCAACCCAACCCAAATATGAGTTCAAACCCAACCCAACCCAATCAAGTTTCGGTCGGGTTGGGTTGGGTGGTTTGTGCTTTGGTCCAATTAACTAAAAATCTTAGAAAATCAAAAAATTATGCCCATAAATCAACTATTAACTCAAATAAATTATGTACAATACAATAAACTCAAATATAATAAATTGAATACTTGCTAATAAAACTAAAATATGTTCAAATCATATTTGAGTTTCATCCAAATTAAAATTTAGCTTAAGATTCTTGAAATTTAAATTGCCTTATATTTTTAAAATTTTGATTGGGTTGGGTTGGGTCGGGTTGAGTTGGGTTTGTCACCCAACCCCCAACCCAACCAAAACAAATTTTTTTTTAGAACCCAACCCAAACCGATCGGGTTGAATTGGGTTGGGCGGTTTTGGTGAGTTGGGTGGGTTAATGCCCACCCCTACCTAACATATTAAAGTCATGTTTGACATATTTAGTTTGTAACCTCCAACGTTTGGCATATTTAGTCTCCAACATATTAAGTCCCTATACGTTTGGCGTATTTAGTCCCTAACATATTAAGCCCCTATTTCTGACCAATTATTTCAAATAATGTGGTTTGTAATTTTAATTTTTTGAAGAATTTGCTATTAAAAAGTTAAAAAAAATTAAATTTATTTATAAATCATTTTATTGATAGAATGTGTAGTTAAAAACGAGTTTTTTTTTTAAAAAAAAAATTATTCTGGATTTCTAAAGTGCTCAATAAAATATTTAACAAAAATTCACCGCATTAACATTTCAACTTATTGGTAAAAAAAATAATAAATTCATGGAACAAAAACAAACAAATACATTGGACATCATTTTAGGAATTGAATAATAAATATGTTTTTATTAGTTCTACTTTCGATTTCGATTTTGAGAATCGGTCGATTTGAAAATTAAGTTTGGATAATTTGGGTTAAAAAGTAAGATTTTTTTTTAAAAAAAATTATGCATAAATTAAAAAAAAAAAAAAAAAATTATTAATAGAATGTGTGGAAGAAAACAAGTTTTGAAAAAATGAAATTTTGAAAATCGATATTAATCGGTTATCAAAATCAAAAATTCGAAAATAGAACTGATAAAAACATATTTCTTATTCAATTCTTAAAATAATGTCCAACGTATTTGTTTGTTTTTGTTCCTTGAATTTTTTATTTTTTTTACCAATAGGCTGAACTGTTAATGATGTGGTTTATTTAAAACTCATTTTAAAACATAAATTCCATTAATAAAATAATCTACAAATAAGTTCAATTTTTTTTTTTTTTTTTTTACTTTTTAATCACAATTTCTTCAAAAAATTACAATTAAAAACCACATTATTTGAAATAATTGGTCTGAAATAGGGGCTTAATATGTTAGGTAGGGACCATTTTCGCAACGTTTGGTGATTCTAAGGGTATAAATGTCAAAATCTAAACGTTGGGGACCATTTTCACAAGAAACTCAAAGGTTGGAGACCATTTGTGTATTTACCCAATGATTTTTATAGGAATAGTTCACGTACGACATGGCGTGGAACTGTTCATTGAAACTAAAGTTTAATAAAAACTCAGTACAAAAAAAAAAAAAAAAAGACTAATAAATAACAAAAATCTACTCTTAAGCTAAAAATTTGAGTTATCAACCCTCAAGCCTTCGTATTTCATTCTCTCCAAATTAGTCCACATCAAACAATCTTATGCTACCGTCTAAGTTTGTCTAGCAACCTTTGTGCTTTCATTAAGACGCCGACCTTCCAAAAAACAAAACTCTCCGAGGTATTGGCCAGCCACTCCAAAATTAATCAGTAATACAAAAATAGACTTAACAAAAAAGATGTTTTTTCCAAACCACCTTCCAAGGAAAAAACTTGAAGTAACATAAATAAATTCTTAACAAAAATATGCATTTCCTTTCTTTAATGTCTGCATAACTCCAATCAATACAAAACATGGGCAACAAAACTTTGGAATCGTGTCCACATCCCAACCTTATAAAGCCATTAGCAAACATTTAGACCTACTAAACTTGGAGAAATCAGCCAATATGACCATAATGCCTCCCCTGAACACAATCATAAGGTCTCGTCTTCAAATCTCTCTACTCCCTATCACATTTATATCCAATTATCCTTCTCCATAGTTTATAGGAAAATCTAGTAACTGTTTTCGAGGTGAGCTCGACTGAAAGTGCCAAGCTACCTTATTTTGAAATCTTCAAATTTGATTATCTTCGTATCAACCCATTCCACTGAATAATACTTTCCTAACCCTCCCAAAAAGGTCCCTCTGAAGCCTCTCCAATTTCTTGGTAAGACAACAACATTATATATAAGGACATGGAAAAAAAAATTGGGAGGCTGGTAACTTACTCTTCAGTAAACTTGCAAGTAAACCCTTTTGAATCAAGGATAGTATATTTGTAGTTTAAAAAGATTACTTTGGGTTATATAGATTTAACTAATTCAATATGAAACTCGCAAATTAAAATTAGTTTGACTTTTTTCTTAACACAATTTTTGTATTAATTAAAAACTTCATAATTTTATTTTTAAAAATTTACAAAATCGGGGTTTGCCATGTTGTTGATATGTCAAGTCAAAAATTAAAAATAATATAAATACTACAGAATATCCTGAAACCAACATTCCCCACCTTAGGAATAAAGTTCTTCAGCACAAGTTCAAACACCGTGGCACGAATCGAAGTGCCCATTTCAAGAACAGTAGTAGCATAAACAGAAAATCAAATGGTTCTCTTTAAGAGTAGGACTTCCACATATCAAAATGCGGACAAAAATATGCTATATACAAACTGTAATTTGGTTCACTGAAAAACACTAAACACATAACAAAGGTCAAACTAGAGGTGTCAATCCGGGTGGTCGGACCGGATCGGCCCGCCAATAAAAAGCCCGGTAACGGCCCGCTTGAAAAAAAGTCCGCCCGCTGCGGGTTACGGGCCGATTACGGGTCAGCCCGCAAATTTTGAACTACAACCCAGGCCCGCCCACTATCCCATCCGGGTCGACCCATGCGGGTCGCGGTTTGTTCTGATTTGGCCCGTATGAATAAAAACATAGATTTTTTCATATTTATAGCAAATTTTTTGTCAAGTTTCTAATACAAAATGATTAAAACGATAAATTCATATTTATATCATAAAATATTTACATAGAATTTAAAATTATAGTTTATTTATGTTATATGAATTACTTCTAAATTTGCAAATTTAAATAAAATATAAACAAATAACAATTAAATGATAAATGTATTTCTAATTACTATTATCAAAAAAGATTACTTTTTTAGCTATTAGGGAGAAAAAAATAAGATTTTATTTTAAAAGTTGTATTAGAGTTTCTAGAAGAAGAGAGATTTTCAATGTTACCATATTTAATAAAAACAGTTTATTTTTATTTTTTTTTTACTGGCCAACGGGTTAACCGCGGTCAGCGAAGGTTTGACCCGCAAAACCTGCGGTTCATAACTTATTGACCCGTGAACCGCCCGCACGGGTCATGCGTCGGCCCGCGGTCCCGGGTCAATCCGAGCCGGTTTTCACGGGTCTGGCAGGCCCGTCTGTCTTGACACCTCTAGGTCAAACCTTTGGAATATTACAATTCCGTAGTTGCTATAGAAGTTGAACAAATGGAGGACACGACAAAAATGCATGTAATGTCGCATTAAGGAAGCATAAATTTCCGGAGTTGATTAAGCCTCGAGGTAGTAAATGGGTAAATTAGACTTAATCATGTGTTTAATTTTTAAATTATAAACATCGAGTATATTAAAAATAATTATCCAAATCAGGTTTATTTTATTCTTCTTTTGGGTTTGGGTATAAAAGATCAGGTTTTGGGTTCTTTTGCACTATGTTGCTTCCGTCGTGTTTGTTGTTCTTACTTTCCACCTCCACCTCCACCTCCACCTGCTTCTTCTTCTTTAACCTCTAGTAAACCCAAAACACAAGCACACATCAAAATCGAAATCGGAAGATGTCACAAACGAGTCGAAGGGGAGCGATTGACAGTGATCAAGATTCGGGGCGAAACTGGGCCTGGGCTGGAGCCACTAGTTAAAAAAAATAAATTGGAAGACTTTAATTCTTAAAACACAAATGAATAATTTTAACCATATAGTTCACTAGCCAAAGTTAAGCCCAAATAAAATTTCAACCAAACCCCAGCCTCATTCATCTCTGACTCTACTCCCCCTGCGTATACCCAAAAAATTGGATTTAACGACTGAAGCCTTCATCCTTACCATATCGGATGCCACAGTCGCTCTCTCCTTAACCTTTCAAACTTTTTCAAATTAGATAAACTCTATCAACATCGTGTGGTGACTTTCTTGAAATGAGATTAAGAGGTGAGTTCAAAGAATAAATGCATTATCTTTATTTTTAGAAGATTCATTAATTATTTTGAGTTTTGAATTTCTTATATTCTGTTACAATTGAACTTTGATTTGATTAACAATGATAATATTAATTATCATAGGTGTATATTTTTTTTTCTTTATAATTACTAATTTAGTTAGCTAGGGTTTTTTGAAATAGTTTCTATCTGGTCCAATTAAAGGTCGAAAAGTAGGGATTTTGCAATTTTTTAAATGTTGGAGATTCTAGACTGTTGTTGTGATTTTTATATTGGTAAAATATTGGAATTAGGGAAACTGGGTTAATATTCTAATATATTGGAATTAGGGAAATTGGGTTAGTATTCTAAAATATTGGAATTAGGGAATTAGGGAAATTGGGTTAATATTCTAAAATATTGTGATCTTTCTAGCTATCACATGGTTATATTTTAAGCAATTTGAGGATGATAAATCTATACTTTTCACAGGTTGGTTAGAATGAAAAATGTTGATTGTCTTCTGTTGGTTTGATTATCGCAAGTGCACGATATCATTAACAATTAATAAAGTGGACTTTTGAGTCCGGATTGTCGATCTCATAAGGACTAGTTAATTCGTTATAAATTTACTTTGATCAAGAGAGTTCGTAGACGAAAACAAAGCTAACTAAGAAAATAAAATGCCAAACAAATCCAAAAAAATGACAAATAATTGGAAATCAATTAAATAAACAATTCAATTAAATTAAAATTAAAATTAAAATCTATAAACAACTAACAAAAGCAAAAAACTAAAGTGGTTGGTTTTCTAACAATTGAATAAATATCGGGTCTAACGATTTCGAAGTACTGTGTTTAGATTAATTTTTATCTCAAGTTGTTTTCTAGAATTGTATTTGGTCGAATTCACGCATGTATCTAATTTACCTCTCTCGAGTTCAAATTAAGCCTATTTAACTAAGTCAATCACGTATCTCTACAACATATCAGAGTTCTCCTTAGGTAAATGCATTAAATTACCTAGGAATTCATAAGTGACCACAAGCAATCACAAATTCTATCTTTATCTTTTTTGTTAAAATTTCCGAATTTTATTACGTGATTTGATTGTTAATCCACCTCTCAGATTATGAAAACAATCATTAAATCATGAATTGGTGATCAATCAACTCAAGCATTAAAAACAATAATAAAATCAATACATGAACATTAAAACGCCAACTTGAGAATCAAAATCAAACTAAAAAAACATTAAATCTACATCGTCAATCCCGATTTAAAATTTTGCTACTCATGTTCTTGGAAGAAAAAACAATAAATAATATAAACAAAACCCAGAGTTTGAAGAACTCAAGAATTAGCATCGACTCACACCACCAAAATCACCAAAGTTGTCCACTGCCTTCTCTTCCAATATATGGTCTCCTCAGCCGCACCTCGTTTTTTCTATTGGGATTGACAAAAAATTATGGAATAAAGATTCTTGTTTGACAAGAAAATAAAAAGTGGTCAAATTTGATTAGGATTATTTTCCTTGTATATATAATACCAATTGGAAAATAAATAAAATACCATTGGTATTATTATTTAAGGAAAAATAATAAGAGAATCCAATTGTAACTAGGTATGATTTTTGGCGTGTGTGTGGGAGAAAAAGAGAAAAATCTGGTGAGTGAGTCTACAAAGAAAACACGTTTGTTGTTCTTTCTTTGTGTTAAGAGAAGTTGTGATGTTAAAAATATTGTAATAAGTGATTTATTTTTCTTATCAATAAAAGTGTTCTCCTTTGGTTGTCGGCAGTCAGGTGAGCCACGTTAAATTCTTTGTTTTCTCTTTTGTCCAGTTATTTATATTTGTTGCGTTCAGCTGCGTTTGGTTGATTTGGGGTTGGAAAAACTGATTTTTCTCAACAGTGGTATCAGAGACAGGTTCAAACTCTAGGATTATTGCAAAGATGATGACAGGTTCCAAGTTTGAGGTGGAGCGATTTGATGGGAAGAATAATTCAATATTTGAAAAAGTATCGTTGAAGATATTCTCGTACAACAAGGACTTTACAAAGCTTTGCAGGGTAAGAGGTTAGAAGGGATAAAAGATGCAGATTGGGAAGAACTAGAAGTGAAGATATTCAATACAATTAGATTGGCGTTTGCACCTGAGGTAAAGTATGAAAAATTTGCTTCTAAATTATGGAAAACGTTAAAAGATTTATATACGTCTAAGTCCCTTTATTTGAAGAAACAATTATATGAATTGAAGATGGATGATGATATTGATGTTAGGGACAACTTAAATAAGTTTAATAAGTGCGTGACTGAATTGTTGAATGTTGATGTGAAAATTGAGGACGAAGATAAAGTGATTATTTTATTGTCTTCCTTGCCCAATTCATATAAGACGTTGGTGACCACGTTATTAGTTGGTAAATCTACTTTTACAGTAAACGAAGTTTCTACTACTTTGTTAGAGACAGCCAACATGAAGAAGCCAAATGGTAATGTGAATGGTGATCGGGTTCTGTTGACTACTTCTAATAATAGGTATGGTAGAGGTGAATCGCGAGGAAGAAATTATGGTTAGAGGGATCATTCTCAATCTCGTTCAAGAAGAGACGTGGAGTGCTATTACTATCACAAGAAGGGTCACATTAGAAGTTTCGACTACTTTGTTAGAGACAGCCAACATGAAAAAGCCAAGTGGTAATGTGAATGGTGATCGGGTTCTGTTGACTACTTCTAATAATTGGTATGGTAGAGGTGAATCGCGAGGAAGAAATTATGAGCAGAGGAATCGTTCTCAATCTCGTTCAAGGAGAGATGTAGAGTGCTATTACTATCACAAGATGGGTCACATTAGAAGTGATTGTGAAGAATTGACGAAACATCTTGAATCGAGGAGGAAAGGTAAAGAAATCTTAGATAATTCAGATTCTACAAATGTGGTGGAGGAAATTAATGATGCTGACGACGTTTTATGTGTTTCTAATGATGATAGTCCATTTAATGATTGGCTTTTGGATTCTGGATGCTTTTATCCCATGTGTCTAAATAGAGATTGGTTTGAGAATTTAAGTCATGTGATGAACGTCATGTTTTTGTGGCTGATAATCAAAAACTTGAAGTTAAGGGTTCGGGTACTATGAATGTAAAGATGTTTGATGGAGTTGTAAGACAAATAACTGGTGTTTTGCATGTCCCAAGATTGAAGTGAAGTTTAATATCGTTGGGTGCATTGGACACATTGGGTTATAAATATTCTACTAGAGTTAGTGTGATGATTGTGAAGAAAAATTATGTGCCAATAATTAGAGGTGAAAAAGTTGGGAATCTATACAAGCTAATAGGGAAGACAATTTTAGGTGGAACTACCAGATTGGAGTAGCACCAAGAGGAGTCTTCTACTTCTGCTAAAGTTTGCGAAATATTTAAGACGGGATTTATGACTAATGACAAGAAGATTGAAGAAAGTAGTTCAAAGATATCAAAACGAAAGGTGACGTTTCATGAATATTTGAATATTGTTCATGCTTATTAGAATTTTTTGGTCAAGTTGGAGATTATTGGGATTGACAAAAAATTATGGAATAAAGATTCTTGTTTGACAAGAAAATAAAAAGTGGTCAAATTAGATTAGGATTATTTTTCTTGTATATATAATACCAATTAAAAAAGGAATAAAATACTATTGGTATTATTATTTAAGGAAAAATAATAAGAGAATCCAATTATAACTAGGTAAGATTTTTGGCATAATTTTATTATAATATACACACATTCGCAGATTGAAGGAAATCCACGTGAAAAGTAAAAGAAAGTATTGTGTGCCGTGTGAGTGGGAGAAAAGAGAAAAATTTGGTGAGTGTGTTTAGAAAGAAAACACGTTTGTTGTTCTTTCTTTGTGTTGAGAGAAGTTGTGAGGGTGAGAAAAATATTGTAACAAGTGATTTATTTTTTTTATCAATAAAAGTGTTCTTCTTCTGTGATTGTCAGCTGTTAGCTGAGCCACGTTAAAATCTTTATTTTCTCTTTTGTCCAGTTATTTGTATTTTTGGCGTTCAGCTGCGTTGGTTGATTTGGGGCGGGAAAAACTGATTTTTCCCAACATTTTTTCCACCAATGTTACTCACGACCGTGTATATAATATATATATATATATATATATATATATATATATATATATTATGCATCCTCTTTCCTTGTCCCCCAAAAAGATGCTTTTTCTATTTTCCAAAACACAGTCGACTTCCAGTGCTAACCAACCAATTAATTCCTCTCTCAATTCTACCCCCCTCCTCCTTGCTTTCGGCTGTGTATATATCTCTGCTTCTTTTCTTTTTTTTCCACCACACGGCTCTTGTGTATATATACTAATTCAAGAAAAGCTCCGAAGTTCAACCTCAATTAAAACTCCCAAGAGTCCAATTTGAATTTGTTTTATAAGCCCAATTAAATTTGGATAAATTTTATTCTTGAGCCTCAATTGTTCCAAGTAATTAAAGTTGGTCCTTGAGTTAATTGTACACTCGGTCCTTCAACTTTTGTCTCCAATTGCATCCTATTATTGTGTATTTGCTCCAATTTCTTATTTTCTTGATTTTGGGATAAAACCTGAAATAATATAAATAAATAGAAACTAAGTAAAATTTATTCCAGAAAATTTAAATAATATCCTAATTTTGACATATAAATAAGTGTATAAAATACACTTATCATCTTCCTACATTATGCTAGCTATTGGTGGAAACAAATAAATCACGTCATTGTTTCTTAATTGACATGCTGATTCATTTAGTGTTGACTCTTCCAGTTTCTACATCAACAACAGAACAGGATTTTTAGTAATGAAACTCATCAAGACATCTCTTCGAAATAAAATGAAAAATGAATTTATATCAAATTCTATGATCATCTATATTGAGAGGGATGTTGCTCTTGTTATTGATACGTTGATAAATTTTATCGTGTAGGAAGTAGAAGAGTGCGGCAGAGGTAGCATTTTTCACCTATTTGTGTTGTACATTTTGACTTTTTGTCTTTTAGAGAACGAATTCTAAGTTAATGTATTATGTTATAAACTATTTGTATTGAAATTCTCATTATTTCGAGGGCGGCCCCTTTGCCCCCCTTCCAACCCCCCAACTCTCCAGGTCAAAATATTATAGTTTCACTACTGATCAAGATGTAGGCGTAGAATAACATTCACGGTGGCAGAATCATCGAATCTTCCTCCTTCACCAAAACCTCTAGCGACGAAGGATGAGGAGCGATGAACCGTGGGCGGATTTATGGGAGACTATAATTAATTTTTAATTGGGGAAGGAAGAATTGATAACGTGAGAGTTGACTCTTGCTTCCCACGCACATTTTCTTCTTAGTAAACCACAATGGAAACCTTTTGTGCCACCGTCATTTGGTTAGAAAGAATAATATACATACAAGATAAAACTTGTGAGTGGAGATTTTAGATTATTATTATTATTATTATTATTATTATTATTATTATTATTATTTGCATTTGCATTTGCATTTGCACTTGCACTTGTGGTGGTTGTGTTGAGATAGTGGTGCTAATGTTGAGACGGCAGCGACAGAGACATGGGTGTTGTTGTTGTTGTTGATGGTACGTTGAGACAATAATTAATTACAAATTATAATAATATTTTTATGAATTCATTTGTTACAATTATAATTAACTAAAAATATGAAACAAAACTACAATTGTAATTATTTGTAAACTGTAATTGATTACAAAATATAATTAAGTTACAATTATAGTTGTAATTAAGATGAATGTAATTAATTCTATTAGTTTTACCACAAAGATCTGTCATGCTTTACAAATTCATTATCTATAATTGTAATTAGTTAAAAAGAAATAAAGTTGCAGTTGTAATTAATTACAAACCGCAATTCATTACAATTTGTACTAATTCGATTAATTTTTAAAGAAAAAATGGAATTTCAAGTGACTTATAATATACATTTAAGTTACAATAATAATTATTTAGCCACTATTGTAATTAATTTTAAAATTAAAATTAAGTTACAACTGTAATTAATTTTTATTACAGATCAATGTAATTAAGTCATAATTGTAATTTAATTAGTTACAAAATTGAAATTAATTTACAATTGTAATTAATTACAAATTGTCAATATGATTTTCTTTATCTGATTACTCGATTTTCATAGTATATTTTATACTCTTAAAATATTTTTTAAAATACCTAATATTTAAAAATGGATCCCTTGAAGTTTTGTATTTCTGTACTTAACCTGTAGTAAATCTCTCACGGCTAAAACAGGTATGTCCACCTTAAAATGGGCCTCGAATTGAGCTTCGAGTGAGGTATTATTAGCAGTCTCTTTCAACTTCTAATGGGGCACTTCATCTTTTAATATAGAGCTAGGGGATTTTCTTGTCCTAAAAGTAAATTCAGGCACCAACATTCGGGAATTGACTTGCGTATCTATATTTCCTACTGGCCCTTCTAAACTAGTAGAATTCTGATCACCAAAGACCTAGTTTCATCTTCTGTGAATAACCCAAACAATAGGACCTGCAGATGTGATGAAATTGTAGAAGACGCTGGATGCATACCAGAATGAAGAAAAGGCGTGTTTTTTGACATTTTACGTTTTCAGGTTTGTTATATTTGTTTTTTTAAGGCTGCTGACTTGTCACTTTTTTATTGGTTTTACTTTTTATAAATGTTTACTCCTTCACGCTGAGCATCTTTAATGGTGGACCTTTAACTGTGTAAGAGAGAGTGACACAAAAAAATTCGTGAGTCCCACTCTAATATCTCTTTTCTCTTCTCTCTCTTCCAATTTCATTAGATTTTTCCCCACTTTGGTCCATCACAAGTTTCAAAAATTAGACCTTCTACTTGACCTCTTCAACTATTTTTTTATTAATTTTTTTGAATTTGTGTCCATCTCTCTCCTCCTTTTTCATTTTTCCCTCTCTTTTTTACACTTTCAACATCAACATTCTCTCCACAATTTAATCTTAAAATAATATATCTCTCTTTCTCTCTCATCCAACCCACCTCCATTTTTCACACACCCATTAAAGATGCCCTGAATGGATTAATAAAGTTCAGTGCTATTCTTCTTCTTTACTGGTAATTCATGATCTAAATCGGTTCCATGACATAAAGATTTACACAATCAATAAATTGGTTACAAATAAAATTCTACTACAAATAGAATTCTGAATATGGTCATGTAATATTTGTTGACTTGGATTCCAAGACTTTAGGGAAATCCTGTGAGGATGTCGGCTAATTGATCATGTGTTTCTATATAGGATACACCAAAGGAATTATCGGACACATGATTGAGCACGAAGTGATAATCAATAGAAATGTATTTCATAGGAGAACGAAAGACAGGATTGACAGAGAGATAAGTGGCACCAATGTTGTCAAATGGATTATAGGTTTAGATGATAGAGGAAGACGAAGCTCAGACAATAGGTTTTTGATCCAAAGAATCTCACTGGTACAGGACGCCACAGCACGGTATTCAACTTCAGTTGAAGAACAAGCAATAGATCTTTACTTTTTAGAGCTCCAGGAAATTGGTGAATTACCAAGATAAACAATGTGGACAGATGTAGAGGAACGATCGTCGTGGTTCCCAGCCCAATCAGATTCGGAGAAGGCGAAGAGGGTGACAGAAGAGTGCTTGCGGAGAAGAAGGCCATGGAAGATTGTGTTTTTGAGATAGCGAAGCAAACGTTTCATAGCTGTCCAGTGGATATTAGTGGGACGATGCATATACTGAGAGAGCTTATTAATAGTGAAGCATATGTCAGGACGAGTAAGAGTTAGATATTGAAGTGCACAACCAACACTCCAATATTAAGTGGCATTTGTGCTGGGTGAACCATCAGAGAGAGTAAGAGAGGAGGAGCTAGACGTAGATGTGGAGACCTCTTTGGCACTTGTCATGTTGGTACGGTCAAAAAGGTCACGGATGTATTTGTGTTGACTTAGAAAGATACATGTAGGTGTGCGAAGGACTTCAACACCAAGGAAATAGTTGAGGTGACCAAGATCTTTGACCGAGAAGCTATAGGACAGGGAAGTAATGAACTTAGATAGTTCAATTTGGCTGCTGCCAATGACTAAAAGGTCATCAACATAGACAAGGAAATATAGGGTGAAGGTGGGTCGGAATAGAAGGAAAAGAGAGGAGTCACTAGTAGAGTTAGAGAACCCATAGGAGAGAAGAAAGGTATGTAATTCATTATACCATGCACGAGTTACCTGCTTAAGGCCATAAATGGCCTGACGCAGGCGACATACATGATCAGGATATTGGGAATCAATAAAACCAGGAGGTTGGGACATATAAACCTCTTCGGAGAGAGTACTTTGAAGAAAGACATTATTGACATCAAGTTGATGAACGGGCCACCCAAAGTTCAGGGATAGAGTGAGAAAGACATGAATGGTCATGGGTTTGACCACGGGACTAAAGGTTTCCGAGAAGTCAATGCCAGGCCGCTGATGAAATACCTTGGTGAGGCGACAAGGCGAGCCTTATAGCGAGAGATTGACCCGTATGAGTTTCGTTTCACACGAAAGACCCATTTACAACCCATAGGATGAGTACGAGAGTTAGGAGGGACAAGTTCCCAAGTGTGATTAGCTAAAAGAGCAGAAATTTCAGCTGCTATGGCTTGACGCCATGGAGGAGATTTAAGGGCGACGGACACACATGAGGGTTCAATTGAAGGAGAAATTTTGTGATGAGAAGAGACAGTAAGTATTCTTTTTGGACAAAAAATGTTGATCTTTGCTCGTGTTAACATTGGATGATTGTTTTGAGGTGGAGGTACGGAGGAGTCTGGGGAAGGAAAATAAGGAGGGGAGAGGTGAGAGATGTGGTAGCAGGGGCACAGGAGGAACTAGAAGATGAGGATGAGGACTGCGGGATACAGTTTGATTGGACAAGGACATTAGAGCCAAATGATCAGGGCTGAGTGGGCAGCAAGGATGGCCTGCGAACGGAAGGAGCTGGTGTATCAAGAGGTAGATCACATTGTTGAGGTGGTGGGGAATAAATCGATAGATAGTCAAGAGGAACGAATGGTAGTGGAATGGAAGAGGCGGTCGCGTGTAGGGGTTCAGATGCAGGAGGTATGTTGTTGTTAGTGGAGGAAAATGGGAATTGATGCTCGATGAACCGAACATGTCTAGAGGTAATACCTTTCTAGTTGCATTGTCATAGCATAGATAAGAGTGATGTTGATGATCATAACCAATGAAGGTGCATGGGCTAGATTTGGGTTCAAGTTTTGAATTTGTATAAGGTTTTAGCCAACGGTAACAAAGACACCCAAACTGGTGAAGTGAGAAGTAATTAGGAGGTGATTGGAAGAGGACATAGAAGGGACACCTATTAGATAGAACTAGAGTAGGAAGACGATTGATGAGATAGACTGCTGTGTGAAAGGCATATGACCGGAACAGAGGTGGAATGGATGCAGCATGCATGATGGTCCGACCCCTCTCAACTATGCAACGATGTCTTCGCTCAGAGAGGCTGTTGTGTTAGAGAGTGTAAGGTGGGGTTATGAGGTGTTGAATTCCTTGAGATGAGAGATAGTTTGTAAGTCCGATATACTCTCCACCATTATCAGTGTATAGGGTTTTGATTTTAGCATTGAATTGTTTTTCTACTTGTTGGAAAATGGGAAAGATAGCAATCACATCTAATTTTAAGCGAAGCAAGAACAGCCAAGTAAATTTAGAATAGTGATCAACGAAGATGACATGGAATTTGTAACCATCTAAAGAGTTCCCAGGACTGGGACCCCAAACATCTAAATAAATAACTTATAATGGACTGTGACTAGTGACACTTGAACTTAAAAATGGGAGCTTAGTGCTCTTATTACATAGACACGAATTGCATGAAAAAGAACTAGAAAGCTTAAAGGAAGATGGCAGAGCTCCAGAAGCAAGCAACTGATTCATTATCCGGAGTGAAGGATGACCGAGGCAACCGTGCCAAAGAGAAGGTGAGATTTTCGAGTTGGCATTATGTGATGATATTGGGGACGATGGCAGTCAGGAGGAGGGCCACTCATAAAGATCATTGATGTTGGAACCTCGAAGCAGGGGCATCTGAGTTCGAAGATCCTTCACAAGAAAATAATCAGGGAAAATTTAATGGAGGTCAGATTAGATTTGCAAAATCGGGAGACAGAGATTAGTTTTCGAGTCATATGGGGTACATGAAGAACATTAGAAAGTAGAAAATTAAGGGATAAATAAACAGAACCTGTATTGGAGATATGAAGAGTAGAGTCATTACCAAGTTGGATGTCGTCTGGACAGTCATAAGTCTGGTGAATGTTGAAGTCAGACATGTGTGGAGCAATATGATGAGATGCACAAGAATCAACAACCCAATTTCCTCTCGAAGCATTCATTGCAGCATGATTGATATTAGGGAGGGATGGGCGAAGTGTTCGAAAGAGAATGTAGAACTTGTAAACGTCATGACCTTTCTTGCCACAATACTAACAAAAGGTGGGACCAGAAGAAGAATTCCCACGGGATATGATGGCTGGTGAGGTAGGCATTGTTGGTGTTGGCAAAAGACCAGGCTCGGGTGTTGGATGAGGACTGGGGCTTGGCTGATGAGGGGGTCGTCGCTGATTACAGTTGTTGGAAGACCCTGAAGAGGTGGTATTTTGCTAGCCTTGCTTTGTAAAGTGTGTAGTGGGAGTAAGAGACATGGATTCCGAGTCTTTCAGAAAGATTTCATGATTAACCAACTTGTCAAAAAGTTCTTCAAAAGAGATGGTTGTATCGCGGATGCGAATGGCAGCTATGACTTCTTTGTATGCAGGACCAAGGTCACGTGTATAGTAGATAAGTATATCAGGATAAGTGAGAGGAGCACCTAGAGAAGGAAGTTCATCAGATAAGTTCTTTATTTGGAGCAAGAAATCGGAGATAGGAAGAGTGCCACGATTAAGAGAGGTGAGTTTATCCTTGAGGTGAATTATGTGGGATTGTGATCTTTTGGTGAAAATATGATTTAGGCGAGACCAAGCCTCATGAGCGGATTTGGACGAGGCAATAAGTGGGATGATATGTTCTGTGAGGGAAGCGATGATGGCATGGAGTATAAGTTGGTCTTGTCTTTTCCAAAGTAAGAAGTTAGGATTAGGGATGGTAAATAGATTTGGAGAACGAGGATTCTTGGTGGTTGTAGTTTCTGAAGGGGAAGCCGTTGTCCCATCGAGAAATCCCATGAGGTCGAGACCAAAAAAGAGACTCGTAAATTGTAGTTTCCATGAGAAGAAATTAGACATTGTGAGACGAATAGGTAAGTGGGTAGAGGAAATGATTTGAACTAGATGAGAGGAGGAGCCGACTGAAGCAGTATTAGCAGGGGCAGTGGTATTGTGGGAAGGGAGCAGTGGTCGACAGTGGAAGAGTTGTCTTGGAGGCAGAAGAAGAGGAGAAGAACGAAGGAAAAAGAAAAAAATATATGGCTGGGAGTTCGGTGGCAAAAGGAAGCAGTAAAAAAAATGAAGTTGCAGAGGACGGTGGAGGAATTTGTCGAAGCTGACTGTGAGAAGGCAATAAGTGCAGGGAAAAAAACAACGGCTAAGAAAAACTCCAGAAAGATTGACTTGTGTTCCAAGACATAAAGATTTACACAATCAATAAATTGGTTACAAAAAAAATTCTACTACAAATAGAATTCTGAATATGGTAATGTAATATTTGCTGACTTGGATTCCAAGACTTTAGAGCAATCTTGTGCGTCGAATTCTTGGCTCAACTCTAGATCCTCTTATAGACAAGCACTTCAAAATAGTAAGCATGCAATCATTGTCATAATTTTAACTGGTTTTTGAAATTACAAAATTAGCATTCTATAAAATGAGCTTATTCTTACAGTGATAATGGTAGATTGCAAATTGTCTCTTAGTGACAAAAAATGCCAAAAGCTTTCAGCAGTTGAAATATGAGCAATTTGTGACCTTTTGAATGTTAGTTACATCAACATACAGGTACATTGTTAGGAAATGACATAGTTTGTGTCCTAAACAGAGAAACTTCATCCAACTATTAGAAACACCCTTTTCTCGTTTACTGATGAAATGAGAAGGCCAACCTAACTTGAATCTTAATCGTTTTACCTTGAAGATTTGTATTCCAAAATCCATATTTTATCCCTTCAGAAAATAGATAAATACTTGATAATTCGTTTAATATGAGTATGGATTAGGCAAGAAGCAGGACTTTTGACTAAGAATGACAGCAAGTGAAGAACAAACATTTGACATATGAAGTTACAAAAATTCAAATGTCATCTATATTGTGCTTCAAAATTAAAATAATTACAAAATTAAACTACTACTATGCAAATTAACTCACAAAATAGGCAAAATCTTTGCATATCTTTAACATAGATCATGAAAATATTAAACCCATTTCAGTATAGAAGTTCATGAAAATCTCATAAAACCTTCATTTTTTTAAATAAAAATTTTAGTCTTCAAATCCCTCTTCCTAGTTGAGTACGGATCCATTAAGACATGTTAGAAATTGGAGAGCATATAATTAGAAACTCACACACCCAAGTGAAGAGTGAAGGAAACTTGAAGAATTCTTATTATCACTTGAACTCAACTTAATTCGAATGGCTACAATTTATAGGGTACTTATAGGTGCTAAAATGAATTTCCATACATTCACCTATCTAAGTTCATTCATAAAATCAAAAGACACATTCATGTATTGCTTCATATTCATGAATAGACACTTCTAGGATTTTCATGGATTTAGTTTATTTTTTTTCAACATCCCCTCTTAAACTAGATTCATTACTCCGAGTAAAAACCGCAACTTTTGAAAAAAATCAAACTTTAAGGGCTTCATGAAAATATCCGCAATTTGGTCTTGAGACTTCATGAATTCAAGCTTTACTTCTTCCTCGGATATGTAATCTCGAATAAAATGATAGTATCAACATGCTCGCTTTTATCATGAAACACCGGGTTTTTGGCCAAAGCTATAGCGGACTTATTATCAATATAAATCTTCGTCGAACCTTCTGGTGGTAAATGAAGATCCTTCAACAATCTTCTCAACCAAATAGCATGACACACACAAGAAGTAGCCGCAACATATTCTGCTTCACGTGTTGAAAGAGTCACAATAGGCTGCATCTTAGATTTCCAAGTAAATGCCGAATTCCCCATAAAGAAAACAAACCCAGTAGTACTTTTCCAACTATCAATATCTCCGGCCCAGTTGCTATCACAATAGCCAACAAACCTAAAGTCATGGGAAGATATATAAAAAATTCCATAATCAATTGTACCTTTAACGTACCGAAGTATCCTTTTAGCAACCAATCTCTCTTTATGATTTGCTTTTTTTCTTTATTTTATACACCCATTTCACACCAATTGTGTTTTTACCTTTAGGTAGTGATGCTAACTCCCGTGTATCATTCTTCTCGATTGCTTTGATTTCTTCATCCATAGCGGCTCTCCATTTTTCATCACAAGCAGCATCATCATAACCTACATGCTCAGTTTTCGCAAATAAACAAAATTGAGTAAATTCACCTAATGTCGGTACCGCTTCAGTTATTTCATAAACTTCCCACAAACTTCTAGTTTTCTAAGGCGTTTAACTAGAACTTGCATCATCAACTTGCTAGCTACTCCATTTTGTTGTGGTGAATATGGAGTTGTCATGGGGCGATGAATGCCATTTTTCTCATAAAACTCCTTGAATGCATTTGAGGTGTACACACCACCTCTATCGGACCGAAGAGCTTTAATATGTTGACCACTTTATTTCTCCACCATTGTCTTGAATCTTTTGAAAGTTTTAAACACCTCCGATTTTTCCTTCAAAAAATACACCCAAGTTTTGCGAGAATAATCATTTTTCACTAATATTTTACGATGCTAAATATCCCCGCAAGTGTACGGGTCGTGAGAAATAATAAAATGGACCTTAGAGTCCGGATTTGTTGTCCCACAAGGACTGCTATTAAGTATCGAAATATTTCAGTTCTAAACCCTATTTGAACAGACAAATGAGTTTGTTGTTTTAAACTAAAACTAATAAAATTAAACTAAAGAATTAAAATGAGAAATTGCTTTGTTTTCAAAAACAATTGTAAGGTAGTTATGATTTACGATTTCACCTAGTCAATTAAATTAACTCCAATTCCAGTTTTGTTTCCTAAATATGTACTCGATCGAATTCAACAATGCATATTGAAATTCCTCTCTCGAGTTTAAATCAACTCTACCATAATAAGTCAACCATGTATCTCTACAGCTGGTCCGAATATTCCTTATCTAGATGCATAACACACAAGAATTCACACACGAATAATAACAAGAGTATATCTCTATCTCTTGTCCAATTACCGGATTTAATATCATGTTCTAAATTATTAAATCACCTCTTGGATTATGGAAATAACTCAATATATCATGAATTGGTGATCAAGCAATTCAAGCATTAAGAACAATAATAAATCAATACAAGCAATAAAACGTTAAAACTATGGAAATTGAATTAAAATAATATGACTAGGCTACATCGTTCATCCCAACATGGAGTTTAGTTACATATCATAATGAAAGAATAAAAACAACTATAATAAACGTTCACTGAAAATAATATAAAGAAAGAAACGCTTGCACCAAGTTTTGATTCTTCAATTCACGCCCATTTGCAATGCTTGATTCCCCAAGAATTTGATGTTGAATTCACAATTGTAGCTCATTCTAAGGAGAGGAAAAGGTCCAGATTTCGTTCCAAGAGGTTGTATTTATAGTTGGAGAAGAGACCTGGTCGAAAAAGAAAAGAAATTCGTTAAACCCACGCGCGAGTCTTTTTTTGTATCTGCACAACATTCAGTATTTCAACCATATCTTTCTATTCCCTTATTCGATTAAGGTGATTCAAAGTTTGTGTTAGAAATATAACTTAAAGGGATACAATTCTTCATCAAATAGGATTTTCCCAATTCAAATGCTTACTATCCCAAAATCAGGTCTCAAAGTCCGACTAGCAATCTGTCTCGAATCTTGTGCGATTGGAATTAATTTATGATAATATTCTTATCATATTTCATTCATTTTTAACTTCTACTTGCATCCGATTGACTCCTAAAAATCCTCAAAATATCTTCTTATGATCCAAATCAATCATTGGATACTTGCAAGTTGGTTCCTCGTGTTTAATTTGCTCTTCAGTCCTTCAACTTCTAATTTATTCACTTTCGCACCATGGATGATTCTCAATTGTTGTCATAAACCCTCAATTGCTCAATTAAACTCCAGTTAGCATCCAATTGTGTATTTTTCTCATCAATTGCTTTATTCTTCATCTTTTGGGATATTTTCTGAAAAGTAAACAAATAGACACAAATTAAATAGTAAATATTCTAAAACGGCAACAATATATTCTAATTTAGATATACAAATAAGTGTATAAAATACACTTATCAATCATCAATGAAAAGTACAAATATTTTTTCTTACCAAGCGATGATAGCTTGATTGGTCCACATACATCCAAGTGAATCAACCCCAATGGATGTTAAACTCTTGTCATAGACTCTTTCGAAAAACTCTTTCTTGCTTGTTTGGAATGGTTTATAGAGGGTAGTCCATTCACCATTCTTTCTTTGCTCATTAATTTTAGGCCATCAAAATTCAAGTGCCAGAGCCTCATATGCCATAACCAAGATGATTATTTAAAACAAGACTTCAAACACATATGGACGTCACTATGAATATTCAACAAAAACATTATATTCTTTGTCATTGGTACCTTGACTAGCAGCCTTCCATCTTCATCTTTCATAGTCAAACTTTTATTTTTTAAGTGTATGTCATAATTTTTCTCCATAAGTTGTCCCAAACTTAAAATATTACTTTTCATGTCCACATATAAAAAACAATAAAAATAAATTGATGACTTCCATCTTTCCACCGAATCAAAATCATACCTTTCCCTTTCACTTGGACTTTTGAAGAATCTCCAAAAGTGATGTTGCCACCAAGAGATTCATCCAACTCCACGAATAAGTTTCTTTTACCGCTAATATGACAACTTGCACCGGAATTAAGGTACCACATATTATTTTCCTCACACTCATTACTTTCGCAAGCAAGAAGCAAAGTAGGATCTCCTTCTTTATTGCTCTCCACAAGGTTGCTTTTTTCCTCCACATCATTACAACATTGCCAAGAATAATGGCCAAAACGATGACAATTGAAACATTCAATATTTGATTTATCATACCTCCCTTGATTTGTTCTTCCTCCACGACCACGACCACGTCCACGGCCTCTTCCTTGATTGAAGTTTTGACTTTTTTCATCATTATTTTGAAAATAATTGTCTTCTCGTCCTCCTTGTCAACCTCTTCCACGACCACGTCCTTGTCCTTGAAATCGATCTCCTCCACGTCCTCGGCCTCTTTGGGACGTGCCATGATGTGTCTCCTTATCTTTCAAAGACAATTTTACTTTCAAAGCTTGATTTACCAATTCTTGAACCAATTTCTTCAATCGTTCTTCATTGACTTGCAAAGAGCTGGCAAACTCTTCAATGGTCATGGTGTCCAAATCTTTAGACTCTTCAATTGCGACTACAACATAATTAAATTTTGGATCTAAAGATCGCAAAAATTTTCCAACAACACGATCATCTATTAAGTCATCTCCATATCTTTTCATTTGATTGACAATAGCCAAAAATCTTGAAATATAATCCGAAATGGATTCGGATTCCTTCATTTGCAATTACTCGAATTCTCCTCTTAATGTCTGGAGGAACATATTTTTCACTTTATCGGCTCCTTTAAAAGAAGCTTAAAGAATATCCCATGCTTGCTTGGAGGTGGTTGTAGTAGCAACCTTTTCGAACATCTTCTCATCCGAACTTTGATGAATGAGAGTGAGGGCCTTCTGGTCTCTCTTCTTGGTGATGTCATCTACATCATCTCCTTCAATTCCATTCTCCACGGGTTCCCATGCTTCATAGGCTACAAGCAAAGCATTCATTCTAATGCACCAATTACCATAATTTTCCTTGGTAAGTGAAGGAACTTGGAATGGTGTTCCATTCGACATACTTTTTTTAAAAAAAAATCTCCAAATAGAAGTTGCTCTGATACCAATTTGTTAGAAATTGGAGAGCATATATTTAGAAACTCACATACCCAAGTGAAGAGTGAAGGAAACTTGAAGAATTCTTATTATCACTTGAACTCAACTAATTTCGAATGGCTACAATTCACAGGGTATTTATAAGTGCTAAAATGAAATTCCATACATTCACCTATCTAAGTTCATGCATAAAATCAAAAGACACATTCATGTATTGCCCCATATTCATGAATAGAAACTTCTAGGATTTTCATGAATTTAGTTTTTTTTTTCAACAAGACAAACCCCATTAAAATGTAAAAATAACCGAAGAAAATACCTCACGAATGGTGGCCAAACGTCTATTTTCTTGTTCAATATGACGAAACTGTGCTACAACTCTCTCCTGAAATGAGGGCAGAAGAATCTATAATTACCCTCGTTAATCAATTTGGTGCCACAATCACTGCCGGCAAGGAATCCCTTTTTTTCTGGAAACTATTGGAATCCCTGCCAATTTGTGGGGAATTTTGACCAACATCTCAGTTGTAAACAGAATCTAATTATTCCCCCTAGCAGTTGCATTTTATCGGTTATTTCCTCCATTTTCCAGGTTTACGTGGTGGCCAGTTTGGAGGTGTTTGTGTAACTACAATTCAGTATTCTCTCAAAAAATTATCAATGAAAATCAAAACTCGTCTAGCTCTCTCGAACTCTAGAGAGAGAGTCTCTCCATTTCCTCCTCATGAGTTTTTTTTTCTCCAGGCCTTCATAGGTGATGGAGCTTCGTGATGCATACGGCGTCTTTCCTTACCTCCTTGTGAGGATTCTTTCTCCGAGCTTTTATAGGCGGTCGGAGCTCGATGGAGGGAGAGGGAGAGGGAGGTGTGTAGGATAGATTTTCGATTCTGTCTCCTTTTGCGAGTCTGATGTGTATAACTATAGATCTATCTCCACCTGCATATCCTCCATCGGGCTAAGTATTTTGCTGCCCTACTCTCCGACCCGTGGAAACAACACAACGATGAAGATTCTTCTCAAGTCCGTCAGCCTAATTTTGGTGTCCCACTATCGTCAGATTCCTTCAACGACTAACTGAAAGTTCTCAGGCTTCTCTTTATTGATGATTTCTCACCTTCGATTAATAGTGTTGGGACTTCCCTCGCTTTACTCCCTATAGCTCTGGAACCGAATTACTCTTCGAGGATTGCATTAAAGCGTGCATGAAATTCCTCGAGGCCCTTCTATGAAGTGGCGGATCTAGCCGAGAAGTCTAGCTAGAGCGTTGATCGTTGACCCCGTCGGTCGTCGGCCATCGACCAACGAACGTCAACGATCGCAGTAGCGAGATTGTGAATATTATTTAACGAAATAATATTAAAATTAATCAATCAATGTAGAAATAAAAAAATAATTATTCAATAAATCACAATTCAAAATTTCAATACTCACAAAATCTCAATAATCACAATTCACAAATTCAATATTTGGAGTATTTTTTATTTACTCACACAATCATACATTACATATCATAGTCATACTATTCAAAGAGAGAGGAAATTATTTAATTAGATGAAACAAGTAACACAAGACTAGTACTAGGAATTAAAGAACAAAAAACCTCATAAGGCCCAAATAATACCAATCCATAAGCCCAAATCAACCATTTAAAAAAATAAAATAATGTGAGTTTGGGCCACTTTTATAAGGCCCAAATAATGAATTTTTGTCCAGTCCAACCACTTCATCTTCTTCCTTGCGCTGGATGGTGCAGTTCCGCCATTTTCAAATTTTCTAACTTCGGCAATACAAATTAACTTGAAAATAAATTACATAAACATACAAATCGGAGAGAAACCAAACAAAGAACCATAAACTAAATCACATAAACTAAAAATCATTCTAAAATCTCAGGTTCAAAAAAAAAAATCTGAAACAGATCGGTCGGCGATCAAGGTAGCGCGGTCGCGCTACCTCGACACTGGCTGGATCCACCTCTGCTTCTATGATCATAATATGAAGGAAGGAAAATATTGAATTTGATACCATTTTTAATTAATGAATAATCGGAAGAGCTCCTGATTTGGGTTTCTCCACTGAAAAATGATTCGTCTGAGGAAATGCTTCACGGCTTAATCCTTTATGCTATTCATAATTATACGAACATGGCTTTCGCAAAGACCTTTGATGCAAAATTGTTGAGGGATTTTTGTAGAAAGAGTCGGTCGAGAATAAGTCTGTCTCTTCTCCATGTCTAGTAAAAAATCCATTCCAACCTCACAGACGTGGTAGTAAGACAAGATGAAATAACTGCATCAAAAATGGGTAGTGGACAGTTGGACGGATGAAAAAAATTAACTTTGAACATATTTTATAATTTTGTAGTTTTATAAAATTGGTTGCCCAAAAATTCTTTTCATATTACAAATTCTACTCAAAATTGAAAATTCAATTAAAGATTCGTAGAATCTCAGTTATTTTTATTAATATACAGATATAGATATAGATTTTAATGTAAATTGAATTTATCTTACTATTTAACTACACATTCTCTTACAAATTACATTTTTTTTTTCAAATAATGGGTCTTGAATTATTTTGGGGAAAAAATTAATGTTGCGTTTGATAGTGAGGGTGAAATTTGGGTGGAAAGAAAATGAATTCCAGGAATTGAGTTCCTGGGAAAGAAAATGAATTCCAAGAATTGAGTTCCTGAGAATTGGAAGTTTAATATGTTTGATTGGTGTAATTTTCTAGGTGAAAAAGTAGGAAATTTTCTAACTTTTATTTTTTGATTAACATTATTTTTCATGGAAAATAAAGAAAAATTTAGCTATTTCAATAAATTTTTTATTTTTCACACATTTGTACTTGATAATAATAATAATAATGTTACTTTGTGGAAAAATAAATTAATTAACAACAACAAAATTGATCAAATATGACGAAAATGGTATAAGATTTCCCATGGAAAGATTTCGAGACAAGTAGGAAAACGAATTCCATGCAAAACTTAGGCAACCAAATAGCGCAAAGTTGAAAAATCATATTTTTCATGAAAAACATTGCATATCAAACGCAGCCTAAGAAAACATATGCCATAGAAGCATGAAGCATGAATTCAACATTACTTAAGAAAATGCTTAGGAAGATGATTGTTCAACTTTTTCAATTCACCACGAAACACAAATTAAATTGGTAGTTTGAGTTTTTAGGTTATGTTCGGCAGCCATTATAGCAATTATAATGTTATTTATTTGTGTTTTTCTAGGTAAACTATATTGTTGAAAAGTGGAGAGAGAAAATATGAGTGAATAAAACTGATTTGAGAAATTGTGTACATTATAAATTGAATTATAATTTGTAATGATTCTTGAACAGCACATACCCTAAGAGCATCTTCAATAGGGCAGCCAAGAAAAGAGGTGAACCTGAGAAGAGCAGTAAGAGTAAGCGTTCAGGTCTAAATTTGAGATGTTCTTCATTTTGAAGAGTCGACCCTTAAAATCTCACTCCAATAGCTCTCTACTTTAAAATTTTAATTTAGAGAGTGAGTTTTGCTCTCAAGATTTGGATAGACAAACCCACTATCTATTATTAAGTGCACACATTCAAAAAGTTACAATTTTCAATATTCCTACGTTAGCTTTCTTTATTACATATTTGATATCATTGGTCATTCAATTTTAAAATAAAAAAAATATTAACTAAAAATAAAGAAAGATAATAAATATTTTTATGAAATAGTAAAATAAAGAGCTAAAAATAAAGAGTTTGTTGGAGCTTGTAAAAAAAATTTATTCTTTAAATCTAAAAATGCTCTCTATCATGTAGAATATGCTCTTTAAATATAAAGAGTTTATTTAGGTGTAACCTCATTTTTTTTCGAATAAAAAGGTAAGGGTATCACAAAATAGTTTGAGGAAGACCTAAAAATCTCCTCATTTATTCTAGGGGATTTCACAAAATATATATAGAGAGAGAGAGGTCATTGGAAATGTTCTAAGTGTATATCTTGTCAAGTATTTAGATCTCTATTTTAAAAAACTAATAGCATGAAGAATATATCCCATTTTTTATGGGATTAAAATCACATTTTTATAAAAGTAGAGAATGAGAAATTGTGAATCACGTTAAATATGTGATTAAAATTAATTGTCGACTTTAATTTAAAATAAAGTATAAATTTAAATTCTTATCAAATAATAACATAATGATTATGGTTTTATATATTATTCTTTATCAAGGATTGTGAAATTATTTTACATAGTTGTTCAAACAAATATTTTCATGTACTATTTGAAGAAGAAAAACACAACAATAAAAACTGTAAATGCTTTCTTTTCCGTGAAAATTGCATGTTTGTTTCTGATTAAATGTCATATTTTTATCAATGTCAAAGTCAACAAATAATTACCGCCATATATCCTATGTGCCTCACACCTTTTTAATCACAAGTCTCATCAATTTTTATCAAAATTCGCTAAAAATCTGATTTTAATATCTATCAAACAGGGCAAAAAATAAGGTCAAGTTTTTATCATCATTTCTTATATATATATATATATATATTACAACAACTAAGTTTGGTAAATTTTTCCCGCCTAAAATCCTGTAGTTCATTTCTGTATGGATAAAGATTTTTTTTTTTTTTTTTTTCATTGGAGTCCTTTGATCAGATTTTTGAATTCATAAGCAATTTGGAACGAAGCTGATTCCGAGCATTATTTCATTTATCAAAATGGAAATACAACGTCAAATTATAAAGACTAGTAACCAATGAAAAGGTGATAGCTCATCAAAGTAAAACAACGTAATGGAAAGGACAGGAAGAAAAGTAAAATGAAAAGGTAAACTAGAAGCGTGAAATGGAATTGCGCCAAAAGCCCAATGCTAATTCCTTCCTGATTCAATGCTGATTGAATGTTCATTCCTTCCTGATTCAATGCTGATTTCTTCTACTATGTTAGAGCTTGTTGAGCATTATTTGCTGATTGTTTCATATCCTTGCTTCAAGTTGGAGGTGGTGCAAATCGTCCACTCCCAACTTGGACAAAATGCGATCAAATTGAGGGGCAGTGAGAGGTTTAGTAAACAAGTCAGAAAGTTGTAGATCAGAGGAAACAAACCGAGGAAGTAGAAATCCAGATTATATATATTACGAACCATATGGCAATCAATTTCCAGATGTTTAGTTCTCTCATGGAAAATTGGGTTTGCAGTAATGTGTAAGGCTCCCTTGTTATAACACCATAAAGGAATTGGAGTGAATAAAGGAATTTTCAAATCACCCAAAATATAAGAAATTCACTGCAATTCACAAATCGTGCTCCCCATACTCTTGTACTCTGCTTCAGCTGAAGAACATGAAACAGTGGTTTGCTTTTTGGTCTTCCAAGATATCAGTGATGCTCCCAAATAGATGCAATAACCTGTAAGTGACCTCCTCTTGTCAAGACAAGACCCCCAGTCTGCATCAGAATAAGCTTCTAATTGAAAATAATTAAAAGCTGGAAAGAAAAGACCCTTAGAGGGACAACCTTTGAGATACTTGAGTAAATGTATAGCAACTTCCCAGAGTGTTTGACAAGGAGCCCGAAAAATTTACTAAGTTTTTGTACCCATATGTAATATCCGGCCTTGTAAGGTTCAAGTATAGAAGACGTCCCACTCGCCTTCTATATCTCTCTGGATCAGGAAGTAAGGATCCTCATTCTGCAATGAGTTTTGTACCTTTTGGAATGGGAACCTGAACAGGTTTAGCACCAATAACACCTGCATTATGAGCCAAATCAAGAATATACTTCCTTTGATTGACATACATCCCATTGGAATTGTGTGCAATCTCTAATCCCAAAAAATACTTGGCATATCCCAAATCTTTAATGGTAAAGGCTTTATGCAAAAATTGTTGTGCTGCAAGAATGTCTTCTTCATGTGAACCGGTGATAAGTAAGTCATCAACATAGACCAAGAGGATGAGAGATTTTTGTGAACAATGTTTAGTAAATAAACAATGATCATGCTCTGACTGTTTGAAACCAAAATTTTGAAGCTTAAGATACAAATCTGTATTCCACTGACGTGAAGCTTGTTTTAAACCATACAAGCTACGTTTAAGCTTACAAACCTGTCCAAGTAAAGCTTTGGCATATCCCTTAGGTGGCTGCATGTATACTTCTTCTTCCAAGTATCCATGAAGAAAAGCATTGTCAATATCTAATTAGTGCAAGGGCCAATTTCGTGTTGATACAATAGCCAAGAGTAGTCTGACTATAACCAGTTTAGCCATAGGTGAGAAGCTATCAAAGAAATCTACTCCTTGCAATTGGTGATATCCCTTTGCAACCAACCGCGCTTTGAATCTATCCACTGTTCCATCTGGGAGTAATTTTATACACCCATCTACATCAAATAGCCCTTTTTTCAGGAGGAAGGTCAATTAGTTCCCATGTCTAATAAGCTTATAATCCATGTAATTCTTGCTCCATTGCTCTAGTCCAATCTTCACTTTGACTACTCTGATTATAAGAACCCGGTTCCTAAATAATTGATAAATTTTCCAGAAAATAGTATAGGACAAAGTAAGGTACAGGGGTATGTTATAAGGAAAGGTTGGACAAAGAACCCGGTTGAAGTGACAAGGACCTTCTTGCAAAATGAATTAATATCAGCAGTTGGCAAACATTGTGTAGCTGTTACATTGGTAATGAAATTCTGCATCTAAGAAGGTTGTGACCGGTTTCTAGTACTGTGTCTAACATTAGGAATAGATGGACTTTGAGTAGGTAAAGAAGTAGAGTCAGTTAAAAAAACTCTGTTTGGTAAACTTGTTTATAAATAACATGTTTCTTTACATCATCGGATAAGTGGAATGGATTGTGATGAAGTGTCTGGAGAAAATGCATTATTTTGTTGTGTTTTGGTTTGAGGTGTAATCTCTAATGGATTTGTAACTATGTCAACAGATGGATCAGAAATTTTTGAAACACTTTGGTCCACATCTATTTCATGAAGTAAAGGTAAAGGTGAACAGGAATCAGTTATCACATCATTTCTAAAAGGGTAGACAAACTCAAAGAACTCAATGTCCCTGGAAACATGAATCTGTTTAGTATCAATATCAAAGACTTTGAACCCTTTTGACCCAGATTATACCCAAGAAAAATGCATTTGTGGGACCTAGATTCAAACTTGTCTTTATGAGGTTTTGTGTTGGTAATATAACATAAGGAACCAAAGATCTTGACCAATGAGTAATCTGGTTTGTATCCAAATGGTTTCTCAAAAGGAGCAAGTCATTTCAATATTTGAGTGGGGAGTCTATTTATTATGTATGTGGCCCTAAGTAAGAAATAGGTGCAGAATTTTTTTGGTAAGTTCGCTTGAAACATTAGGGATCTAGCAATTTGAAGCAAATGTTTGTGTTTCCTTTCAATCACCCCATTTTATTGAGGGGTATAGACACAAGTTTTATGGTGTAAAATCCCTAAAGTTTGCAATATGTTTTGAAATTCATGGCTTAGGAATTCTGTCCCATTATCGGTCTCATGCATTTTACCCTTTTTTGAAACTGATTCTCTACCATTTTAAAGTAACAATCCAAAGTTTTAGCAACCTGTGTTTTATGTACCAGGAAGAAAATTTAGGTGGTCCTACTATAATCATTGATGATGGTGAGCATATATGGAGTGCCATTGAGTGAAAATTGTTTATATGTCCCCAAAGATCAACATGGATTAATTCAAAAATAGCTCTAGAGTGGATGGTGTTGGTGGGAAATGGAGCTCTTTGTTTTTTTCCTTATGACATATCTTACATTATTGTAGAATGTCTGATATGTTTGAATGATGTTTAAGGAAGTCAAGATATTTCAGAGTGTGATGAGAGGCATGTCCAAGCCTATTGTGCCACTTGAAAAAGGAGTTGTCAGATGATGAAATTGAAGCTTTATTAACATCATAGGATTGATTACAGGAAATAAAAAAAGTCTGAAGTTTTGGACTCAACAATTAGACTATCAATACTCTTATTGGACAGAAAATTAGACACATCTAATAAATATAACTTCCCTACAAGTTTGCTAACTCCCAAGATCTTTTCATTCTGCAGGTCCTACAGTAAACAAAAGTTAGGATAGAATATCAGCTTTAGGTTGGCATTTTAAGTTAGTTTGGATATGGATAGAAGATTGAACTTGAAACTGGGAACAAATAATGAATCTATTAGACTTAATTTTGAACTCAATTTCACATTTCCTATATGGCTGACTGGTTTGGTAGTTCCATCAGGGGTTTGGTAGTTCCATCAGGCAAACAAACATAAGTTGGATGTGTTGTGGTTCTCAAATTGGTCATTAGGATCGTATTAGAATAGATGTGGTTACTGGCTCCCGTATCAATAATCCAAGTTTCAGGATTCAAATAATCAAGTGTAGCCAAAAGAGAATGATATGAACTCATACCTGCATATTCCTTAATATGTGTAAAGTTCACCTCATTTTCCATCAGCTCTTTTCCTTCAATGCTTTCTGCACTTCTTGCTTGAAAATGCTGGTTATATTTGAGGTTGTTGTTCCATCCATTCTAATTTCATTGATCTGTACTT
The DNA here is from genome assembly GCA_963555705.1 of Ligustrum vulgare. Classification (NCBI taxonomy): domain Eukaryota; kingdom Viridiplantae; phylum Streptophyta; class Magnoliopsida; order Lamiales; family Oleaceae; genus Ligustrum; species Ligustrum vulgare. Next base: position 26,582,941 of record OY743188.1, read on the forward strand.
CCTCATAATCCAATGGTGTATTTTCCATATTAGCCAAAAAACATCCATCTCCCAGAATTTTAGATCTCTACTACTCCTTTGAGTTTTTATACCACCATTCTGGATATCCATTCAACTTTAAGCATCCTACCTTTGTGTGACCATTCATATTACAATGGTCACAATGAGAGTACTCCTTTTCTACAATATATATATATATATATATATACAGTTGTTACCTCTTCCAGCATTGGATTGTCCCCTACCAAAACCATATCTCACAGATCCTCTGTTATATCCACCTCCCATTCCACTGTCTCTTCTATAGTCATTAGTTCTAACCAACATAGCTGCATTATCATTCACTTCAGGAAACGTGCTGTGCATTTCCCTTTGCTTTTCTACTCTTAGTATCATAGAGTAGGCTTTGTTGATAGAAGGTAATGGATCCATAACTAGTATCTAGTTCCTCACATGATCAAAAGTATCATTAAGTCCCATTAGAAATTGAATTAACTGATTGAAGGAAGTTAGATCGGATACTTCCTTAGAGGCAGTGCACGTACAAACTGGTATAGGCATTTAACATGTAAGCTCGTCCCATAGTATCTTCAACTTTGTGTAGTATTTTTCAATTGTTAAAGTTCCTTGGGAAAAACTACTGATCTCTCTTTGCAGCTGGTATAGCACAGGTCCATGACATTCCCCATAACGCTCTTTTAATTCTAACCACAGATCTTTAGCAGATTTTGTATAAATGAAAGCTACCACTATTTCTTTAGAAATGAAATTTAACAACCAGGATCTGATCATGCAATCTATACGTATCCACTATTCTAATTTGGATGCATTTTCAGAAGGTTTCTCACAACTTCTATCTATGAATCCTAACTTCATCTTAGCTCCCAATGCTATTACAATAGATCTACTCCAACTCAAGTAATTCTGGCCAGTTAATAATGAAGTGACTAAAACCATACCAGGATGATTTGAGTTCTGGAGATCTAGTGGATCCCTATTAGAATATTCTTTCACTACTCCATTCGTCTGTGCTTCTAGCTCCGGCGTGTTCTCTTGCGCCATACTGATTCAAAATGATGATTGAATCACTTGTAGATTTTCAATTATTTCTACCCACGCTCTGATACAATGATCAGGTTTTTGAATTCATAAGCAATTTGGAACGAAGCTGATTCCCAGCATTATTTCATTTATCAAAATGGAAATACAACGTTAATTTTCAAAGACTAGTAACTAATGAAAAGGTGACAACTCATCAAAGTAAAAAAACTTAACAGAAAGGAAAGGAAGAAATGAAAAAGTAAACTAAAAGCATAAAATGGAAATGTGCCAAAAGCCTAATGCTGATTCCTTCCTAATTCAATGCTGATTCCTTCCTAATTCAATGCTGATTCCTTCCTGATTAAATGTTGATTCAATGCTGAGTGAATGCTGATTCCTTCTACTATGTTAGAGTTTGTTGAGCATTATTTGCTGATTCTTTCAACCCATCATTTTGATTTTGTCTAGCAATTATGTATTGCATTAAATACATACAAAGCTTGGTTGTTCATTCCTTTTAGCCTCATTAAACACAATACATTTTTTTTTTCACTTTTTAATGCCATTGAAAAACGTTTCTGTATGTATATATATATATATATATATATATATATATATATATATATATATATATATATATATATATATATATTTTTTTTTAAGTAAGGGACTTTTTCGTTTTGGCTACATTTACAAGCAGTAAAATGCCTTTTTTTTTTTTTTTTTAGTATTTACATTAAACCTACTTTGAAAAGTGAATTTAAATTAACTTATTAAAAAAAAGTTTAAAATAAATAGAGCGTTTTCATTTCTTATAAAATGTTTTATTTTATGAGAAATAAATAAAGTGTTTTCACTTTAGCAATAAAAGTGTTTTCATTTCTTATAAAATATTTATTTTTTATTAAGGGACTCTTTCTTTTTGGCTACATTTACAATCAGTAAAGTGCTTTTTTTCCCCTTTCATATTTATGTTAAACACTAGTAGAATAACACGTGACGTGTTATATTTCTCTTAATTCGCGTTATATTTCTATTAATTCGCGTGGAATTGAAAGTTGAGTAATTGTTATTTAGACAAAAAAAATTAGTTAAGATTAAAATAATTATATCCAATTTCAATTAAATATTTATAGAACACTGGAGTATTTATTAGAACGTCTTGATTTGGTTTAAATGTTTGTAAATGGGAAGCAAAATTTTACATGAATATTGGTAACATGAAGTAAAGTAAATATAATTCTAGTGGTTATCTAGTCTACTGATCACTATTAATTTCTTTATACAAACAAAAAAAAAAAAAAAAAACCAAACCTGAACAATATTGACAAGATGTTTTCATGATTTTTCCTGTGAAATCAATTCTAATGTATTGCTTATATGGATGTTGCTATTATAGGTGACTGAATACATGTAAATGTACCTAACTATATTATTTCATTCACAAGACTATTAAACCTGCAAAGCTTAAAAGTAAAGAATGATCATTTTATATTAGAGATAGGTTTTATGAAATACAGTTTAAGTATTAACAAAAAATGAAAGTTTCAGAAGCAAAGATATTCCCATTTAAAAAAAGCTATATTTATAGTAGAAGTGATTCTAATATATTTCTTGCATTACGGCAAGAAATTTAACAGAATCACACAAGTTTTTTTCATTTTCAAAGTGTTGTGAAGGTATTCACTAAAGCACAGTACCAGTAACAGTTCAACTAAACTCATAAATCTAGAGTTTTCATAATACAAAGCATAAGAGTTTGAAGGTTGATCAAAATATTCATCGATTAGAAGAAATTCTAATCAAGCTTATCGTTCAATTTCTTCTTTGTTGGTGACAGTGCGCTATCAATTGGGAATAAGATGCGCCTGGTTGGAGGTGGCGAAACAGAATGAATAACTGATGTGCTTGATTTACTTGAGTTAAAGATCGTGGAAAGCTGTTCCTCATGCATTGCTCTGTAAGGTTGCTTGAACTTTCTTAGGACATACCCATCAAGAGAAATAACCTCAAATTTATGAGTAGAGGTCTATGAAAGTGGAACTAGTGCTTTCCCATGATCATTTGGGCTTTGAGCCATTGAAATTGCTTTCACGTAAAAAATGTATTGATCATCTATGTTGAGTCTTATGTTTCCCTCATCATTGAGTCTCTGTGGAATAAATTTATGTTTTGAATTTCAGTTACAATAGTGAAACAGAAAAGCTCTTAATATATGAGGCTGCTAACTTTCCAGTTTCATCTTCTATATGGATGTCAGCTCTTGCCCTATATAATAAGGGGAATGTAATTGGATTGTCATTAAGTAATAAATTTAAACAAATGATATGTATATTTTGTATTTTTTAAAGGCTGCCTAAATTATCTTGATTTTACAGGTTGATAGTTTTATCAGTAATGTTTTAATTCTTAATCAGTTGATAAAGGAACAATAAAGAGCAATTTACAGTATAATAGTAGTAAGTACTACAATATTGAATCATGTGAAAGTTAAAGCTTGTTTTAGTTAAAGTTAAATATAGTGTCATTTGAAAGAGATAAACCTATTTGTATTATGTGTGTGTATAAAATTTAAAATGTGAATTAAAACTAAATGAACATAATGTTCTAATCTTCATGGAAATAATCTGGAGAGTTCTTAAGATTTATATCAAAATAATTATTTCACTGTCTGCTCTTGCTCTATATAACAAGGGGGATGCTATTAGATCGTTATTGAAGTAATAAATTTAAATAAATGATATGCATATTTTGTATTTTTTTAAAGCCTGCCTAATTTATCTTGATATCACAAGTTGACATTTTTATCGGTAATGTTTTAGTTTTTAATTAGCGGATAAAGGAACAATATGATGCAATTTACACTATAATAGTAGTAATTAGTAAGATATTAAATTATGTGAAAGTTAAAGCTTGTTCTAGTTGAAGTTAAATATAGTATTATTTGAAAGAGAAATGTATTGGTAATCTGCGTGTGTATAAAATTAAAAATGTGAACTAAAACTAAATGAACATAAAATTCTAATTTTTATCTAGAGTTCTTAAGATGCATAAAAATGTTGAATCAGCTACTAATAAGATGTTAAATGACTTACTAAGAAAGTGCTATATTTATTTATATACACTAATATTTTAAAAAATAGTCTTTTTTTGGGGGGGGGGGGGGGGGTGTTTAAGTACATAAAGGGTTGTTTGTCAAAATTAACTTGGGGAGTGCTGTTAAATTTAGTGTATTGCAGTAGCGACAGTAGTAACTCTCTCCTCCTGTTGATCCACACGATGATCTATAACAAAGAGAACCCATGTAACAAAATGGAGCACTACTCATTCTTATTGTTACACTGACTTTAATCCAGAAATGGCTTTGTTGAAACTGTATATATTAATAAAATTGAGCCATTATGTATTTTAATTATATATAATATAATGCTATAATTATTACAAAGATATATATATTTTTTAGAAGAATATTAAATTGTATGCATACCATTTCTGCCAAGTGAAGTACATCCTGGACTGATGTTAAGTGCATGTCTTTCAAACCTGATATCTTTTTGGTTGTAAATTATGGCTTCAATGAAGTCATTTCTACTACTCTCAGAGTTGTCAATGTGCTTGTAACCACCATATAAAGTTAAAGAATTGCACAAAATCAGGAATAGTAGCAAAAAATTACTATTTGACAACTCAGTACCTATGAAGAGACTGATTAAAAGAACAGTTACCATTTGATCTAAAAATATCACATTGAAAGCAACTCCAATACTAATGCCTAGCATAAGCATTGGTTGAATGAGAACAACCAAGTCGTAGTCTATAATGGGCATGTCAATTGTGGAATGCTTGAGCTTTATATTGTAGTAAATTGTAGAGACAGCAGCTCCCATAATTATACCTAGCAAATTAGAAACAGCGTTTATGTCACTCTCTTTCAGCGTAGAGAAACCTAAGTAAAGAGTATTGTAGAGTTTACAAATGGAATATATACACTTATATAAATAAGCAATTTCGGCCATCTATATTCTATCTCCAACACAACTTTTTTCTTTCATTTCTAATTAATATGAGTCCCTACAACTGTTACACATTGAATATGAACACTGATCATCGAGTGACAATGCTTCAGGCCAAAAAGAGGAATCCCTTAGTTTAAGTCTTAAAGATGATTGAATGGTTGGTAAAGAAGTTAAAACATGAAGTTTCTCAAAAACTTGGACATGCTTCTTCTATAGCCACAGTATTATGAAGTTACAAAAACATGCAAGCATTGTGACTTGTGATGGATTCTAGCACAAAATTTAAATTCTGTAGCTGAAAATATTTGTAAGAAAAACTTATTTATGAAGTCATGACTAAGATTACGGAATTACTTAAAAGATCTTAAATGTATTCTTTCTACATCTACATAATTCATTGTCATATACATATGCTCCATGAAAAATTATAAAGTGCAGATTCGCACAAACATGTGCTAGCATAAATGTTTGGAAATTAAAAGAGGCCAGAAATGTAAAACAAACATTCTTTTTCTCGGACATCAATCTGGAATTGAAAATGTATTTGACTATAACACGTATAAAATGATCGAAAAAATAAAATGTCAAACCCCACCCCACTCTCTACGCTGAAAAGTCAAAAAGAACACAGAAACAAAGAAAAATAAATGAAAATGACATTGGTGATAATAACCATAGTAGAATAATAGTATTTTTGTAATAATAATAATAATAATAATAATAATAATAAGAAGAAGAAGAAGAAGAAGAAGAAGAAAAAGAAAGCATAAGTGTCAGACAATATTTAAAAAAATAAATAAATAAAAATAGCTAGGTTTGAAACAAGTACCCATTTATTGTAAAGTCTATCTCTAGGAAATTTCTCCAGCAAATGTAGTCCTCTTCATCACAATCATCAGGCTTCGCGGGATCAAAACCCAATTCTCTTCCAAACTTTGTTGCATGGGTGCAAATGTTTGAAGCCTGATTCATTTAAGACGTTGGTTTATGTATCATGAACAAAAGCAACGAAAAACTTTCCCTAATGGTTTTATAAAGGTTGCATCTCGCCCTTACGTAATAGGACATTGACGCCATTATGTTTTAATGAACTCAACAATTCAACTCATCTTCATGTGTATTCATATGACCTCAACAATGGTGAACTCGATGAGATGCAAAAGGTCGATCTTCCACTTTTAGACACCATAATTGATGCAAAAAAAAAAAAAGGAAAAAAAGAGGAGAGGAGACGAGAAGGAAAAGTACAGAGAGAAATAACATGAAGAAATGAAGAAGACTAACCTCTTTCAATTCTGAAGGTTAATAAAATCAAATCCTTTGGTGTCCATCGTAAGATGAGGCCCCCTACACATCCTCCAACAAGGTAAACTTCATAGTCTAGGAAGATGAGGGATGGACTATTTATATTATGTTCAAATAAAGAACCATCATGATTTATCTTCCATTTCAGAATTTTACATTGTAAACGTAAAATGGAGGGAAGCTATATAAGAATGATTAGATTAGCTAATTTAGCATTCCAAGTTAATATGATCAAAATCATGGGACAATTGTATTGATTTTACGATTCACTTGAGTTTATCAATTCTTAGAACCTTTAAGCATACAAAAGTAGTCTGGCCACATTGTCGTAAGACTCTTAGGTAATTATATGCAGATAACTTTATCAATTAATACCTATATTTTACTGTCACTTTTTACAAGTCACTCATTATTTTCCCTTTAATAAGTCTACATCTCCACATATATACAATTTTTTTGAATATTTGAGTCCACACTTAAGCCTCTGTTTGGTAAAACTTTTTTATTTATAAACAAATAATTTGATATTTTTGAGGTAAAATGTGTGGTTTGAAAGTGATTTGGAGAAATGTGCGTAGTTAAAAAATGATTTGGGAAAATATATTGTTTATAAACAGTTTATCAAATAGAGACTAAGAGATGAGCTATGAACACGATAGCCAAGAACATCTAACATATGATTCAAAGTTCATCAACATAAATTTCATTAGTTGACAATAAATATCATCACATTAATGTTATTTATTAGTTACATTACATATATAAACTTAAAATTATGCCAAATAAAGAGTTAAAACACATGATTAAACACGCAATGATTAAAGCAAGTACCTTTTCTTTTGAGACCATTAAGAACCGCCATTTAGACCTTAAATTTTTCGAGTCACTATCTCCAAGGTCATTTAAATACACTTTCTTCCATCCCAAAGTCTTTCTATGTCTAATAGCATCACACACACTTCCAATAACTACAAAAAAATCCAGAAGTATTTTAATTCACAACAGCAAATAACTAACTCTCAAATGAAAATCCAATTCACAACAATCACTTGCCTTTCTCACTCTTTGTATCATGAGACGCTTCAATTGCTGCAGCACAATTGCTACAAATATAAAAAATTAAAAAAAAAAAAAAAAATTCCTTGAGATGAATCTCATGCATGATTACTTAATCACAAAGGGAAATCATCAAAATTACTAAAATAAGACTCCCCATGATGTAGTTTAATGAGCAGCAACAAAATTACATACAGCAAAATAGAGGCACACGTAGATTTGTGATGTCACCCGGCATGGTCTCGAGAGAGAAATCAGACTAATCCAAATTTGAACATTGCTTGAACGGATACTTGCATTACTCTCTACCAAATAATGGGAGGGGAATATAAAGGAATAGGTTAGAATGGAATACCAAAGAAAAGCATTCCTGGTGTCCAATATAGAACATCAATAACAAATTCAACTGCAATTTATATTAAAATTGTGAAGAATTTAGTTGAGCCAATAGAACATTCATGTGCATATATATATATCCACACACACTATGATTGTTTTTTTAGTTTTGATTAACCAAGCCTCATAAAAGTGAAATATTATGAAGTTCACCACAAAACTATACTAAGATAAACACTTTTGTCGGATCCATCTGTATAGCATTAAACAGAAACAGTAACGGAAAAAAATTAAAATTTTCAAATCGACATACATATACAAGAAATCAGGTGAAAGAATTTCAACGAATACATTTGGTTGAGATGTTGTTGGTTTTTGGGTTTCTTGATGTCGTTCCCATGGGCCTTATGGGACTAGTTATGAGCAATGTGTTTCTTCGATTCTGCGGTCTCTTCACTGTATCGAAAAAGAAATATAACATTAAAGTAAGCATACAAATATATTAATAGAAAATTTTCTATTATTATCGTTATGATAGAAAATCTTAAAATAAATTTATAGGAATATCTTTCAACAAATATATTTATGGGAACAATTAAATCTTCTCGAGCACGGGAAAATTCACTTTTCTACAATCAAATTATCAATAGTGTAGATAAAACTACCAAATGTGATTCAAAAATCGAACCAAATAACTCCGATCTCCATAAAGAACCCTTATCAATAATCAACCCAAACACAAATATAAGCAACGGGAAAAAAGAAGAATACAAAATATTGAAAAAATAAAATAAAATCCAGAAATTGTTAACTAAAAATCTGACGTAGACCCTAACCGAGATATAAACGCAGCGTCAAAGTGCGAAGAGGAGAGGAAGTGTCTCCTTGACTTGATTTTTTGGTTTAGAAATAGGTGGGAAGGATACAATGTCGACGACAAGAGGACGGGGACGACGAGCTGAACGAGGAAGATTCTAGGCGACTCTAGATAAAGAGATGGGAATGGGAGAGTAAACGCGGTGATAGACAGCAAAAAAATGCTAGTGTTTTTTCTTTTCTTGAAAGTGTGTTTCTTCTTTGTTGAAAGGTGTGTTTCAGCCTCATGAATAGTGAAATTCTAAGTAAATCTTGTATATAATAGTGATACTTTGAAAAGTTAATTTAAATTATTATATTAAAAAACCAAGTTTACCATAAATATGTGTATCAAACTGAAATAGGAATCTCTACATTATATTGTAACGATCGAGTCTGCATTTATGACTCAATGATCTTTGAGAGGATTCATTACAAATAAGAGTCCTTTTACATTCTCAATGCTTTCCCTTTGAGTAGTGTACTGTTAAATTTCAATTTACCTCAATTATTTGAAAAGCTTTTCTTTTGTTTTTCTCTATAAACTGGTAAAAAGGAAGAGATCTTCATTTTAATCTTCAGTTCATTACAGAAGAAAAGTAATTTCAGAAATACCATTTCAGCCGTTCATCTTTCAAAAGAAGAGGTGGGTTGAGAGCAACGCAAAGGAAAATCTTCATGGTTCAGGTAAACATTAAACTTCTATCGATTTGTCACTTGCCAGATTTGAATATATTGAGAATTTATAAAACTGGAGTTTATACAAAACATAATATTTTGAAATTAGATGTAAGCTGTCATTGCAAGTTTTAAGATTGATGTTTTGATTTTTTAATTTTTTTTTTTTTCTGTTTTCAAAAAAATGTTGGTAAAAATATGTCATATTGCTCAGAAAACTTTAGAATTCTAGTTACAGAATCTTCTAGGGTTCCTTTACGTAAAATTAAGTTAAGATATCATTTGTTATATTTCACATTTCCTATTTTTTTTTTTTTTTTTTATCATCCTTAAGTTTTGAATCAATAATGTATTCAAATCCCATCGATTTACAGAAGAAGCACTTTCTTGTTTGCATTATAGAAGTTTGTGCTCAAAATTCCAGTTCGAGTAGTACTAATGGATTTTTAATGCGAAGTAATATTTTGGGTCCTCGAAAGTTTCAACTTTCAATTAACGAATAGGATTAGAGGGTTAGATTCGAATGTAGTCACGTCTTTTAATTTGGACACAAATATTTCAAATATTGATCAGAGCCTAAACGTGCAACCTTCATCATCAAGTAAGTTTATGTACATGAATATTTGTAGATTATTTATAAGATAACTACAGGGTAGTTAATTAATTAATTAATTTATTCGTTATTACACAGATAATCTTCGCAACAAACTAATTAGAAGCATTGAAGATATTATAACTCCGATCAAACCTGATTGTGGTACCAGTATGGGTGATATTTCAAGCAGTAAGGTTTATTCTTTACCAATTAAGTTTTGAAACTCCTGCAATGTTAAATTGAACATTGAACGTCTAATAACAACTAATCCGGATTTATTTGTTGGGCTACCGATGGAGTTGAAGATCGAACGTTGAATTACTTGGATGTGCGGGATCATTTGATTTTGAAGTTTTCAAAGAAATGGGCATAGAATTCGATACGAGCTCAGATTTTGGCCCATAATATGTTTCCGGAATCGTCTCAACGAGCCGAAATGGACTGGATTAGCCACTCTGGTGCTACTAATTATGGATTTTGGGCTTTTGAAATTGTTTAGACAACTGAAAAAGGGATTTCTCCTATTTATTATGCCTATTTTCGTTTTTTCTTTTATTTTTTGCTTGTAAGGTTAGGGTTCAGTATTTATACGCCTTTGTTTCGTGTTTTGAGTAGCTTTTTGACATTATAAAATATTGTTCTTGAAGTCTCTCCAATTTTATGCAATTCAATTCGGTATTCTCTTGAATCAACGATTTGAATTTCTATCGTGTTCTTTCATACACATTTCCTCCTACATCAGCTACACAATGTTCAAAGTTATGGGAAGTTTTAAAAAGGACAAAAAAAAAATCATCTTACACTTAAAAGTTGAATACATATTTGGAGACTAATAATTGAAATTCAGGTCGAAATCATAAATTTCATACTCTAAGGAGTAACTATAGCGATTAGGTAAAGCATATTAGCAACATTTAATTATTACAAGTATCACATTTTTTTTTTTTTGCCGCCGAATGATTGAAAACAAGGGTTTTGTTACCTTCAATGTTTGTCCAAATGGATAATAGATTTGGTCGGGTGGGTAGAATGTCCAGGAATCATGTCGTGTTGGATCGGGTTTATGGGATAAATCCGGTTCAGGTTGGGCCAATATTTTTCTATGACAACAGAATTATTACACAAAAGTAATTCTTCATGTATTTTAATTTTTTCATTCACAATGTTTATAGGTTGGGTACGTTGTGTTTGATAATCTCATGTGCGGCCATGTAAAATGCAAATAAATACCTATTGATGTAAATTTTCAACTAGTGAAAATATGAATGTCTTGTCCACTTCTTGTTTTGCGATTTTTGATCTCTCCGCCCCCATGAACCTTTTTTCTGCTTCTTCGATCTTATCCTTTGATCTGCTTGCAGATGGTAGCAGGCGATAGAGGAATCGATGCCGGCATGTCTGTAGGTTTCCATGCAAAAATTTCACTGTTCTCAATCAAGAACGTGCTCAATTGCTGTTCCATCTCTCTGCCAAGGGAGCCACCAATTCTCGTACTTTTGGTCTCATCCTCTTTGTCCAAGGCCAGTACTTTTAACACTTCATCTGATGCTGCTGTAAATCGCGCCTCTTTGTCTCTTCTTTCAGGGTTTCTCTGGGATGTGGGCACTTCATCTGATGCTAGCATTTTTTGTATATCCGTTACAAAGCATGTTCGTGCTACAGCTTGAACTCCCCTCACTTCCCCTACTCCTTGAGGTGTTGGGAACTTTACTCTCAGATAGAGGGAGGATGAGATGGCTTGGAATTGATTTAACGTTGGCCTCCCAAGTATGGCATTGTACGGAGACGGAGCCCTAACTACAACGAAACTTGCCATCTTTGTTTTCCTTTGTGGTTCTTTTCCCAAAGACACCAGCAAATCTATAACCCCTTCAGCCCTGACTATTCCTACTCCGAAACCGACAAGAGGGGTACTTATTGTCCTCAGGTGTCTAGGATCTAACCCCATTTTCTCATAAGCTGGATAGAATAATACATCCGCAGAACTGCCTGTGTCAACTAGGGTTCATCTTACCTTATAATTTTCTATCATCATGGATATAACGATTGCATCATTATATGGGAAGTGAACTCCCATGAGGTCTCTATCGTTGAAAGTAATTGATTCCTCCTGCTGGCCACTAATTTGCATTACTTCAGGGTTTCCAATACGGTCCCATACAGAAACCTTTGGAGGACGTCTCGTTGGAAGGCCTCCCTCGTCGATCTAGTTTGGCGCTCACCGTGGGGCACGTAGAAGAAAATGGTAACAACTCGAAGAACCTCGAACGAAGGCCCATCAGAAACTCGTGTCCCTCAACAACCAAATCATGAAGCAGCGCAGGAGAATGCACCACATACAGAAGGAAATCTTGGTGAAGTACCTTTGCAACAGGAGACGCACACGGAGGTCCACACAACTGAACAAATCAACGAAATGATTCGAGTAGCGGTGGCTGCTACACTGGCCGCACAAGATCGGCGTGGAGGCATGGCTTATCAAAACGCTCCCATTCTACAACCAATCGAGGTGAATTTGAGGACGCATGATGGGAGCGGGGAAACTGAGCCCGATGAACAACCAGAAGTGAGCCACCGGAAAACAAAGGTTCGAACAATGGACGATTCTTATCCAGATGAATCTCGAGAAAAGAAGAAAAGAGCCAACCATTTTACACAAGAAATCCTAGATGAACCCCTTCCGAGAAGTTTCAAATTGCCTAGTCTGCCAGAGTATGATAGGGTATCTGACCCTAAAGAACACCTTGAACGCTTTGACAGTATGATGCTACTTTACGGCTTCCTCGACGCTATAACCTGTCAAGTATTCCTAACCACTCTCAAAGGGAGCGCACAAACTTGGTTCTCTCAATTGCCCCCCAATTCCATCTCTAGTTTTGGAAACTTCTCTGATTGTTTCCCTAAAAATTTTGCTAGCAGCAAGAGGTACTGGAAAACAAGTGGACAATTAATGATAGTAAAGCAACAAAAAGGCGAGTCTCTCAAAAATTGCATTCAGCGCTACAACAAGGAAGCGTTGGAAGTTCCTAACCTTTATTCCAAGCTATCTGCAGCAATCCTGACAAATGGGTTGAGACAAGGGCGATTTTTCATATCGTTAACAAAAACTCCGCCAGTCGACATCACAGAGTTATTGGTAAGGACATAAAAGTATATCAATGTCGAAGAGGCACAGAAGGCGAAAGAAGAAATCGAAAAACAAGCTAAGAGGAAAGATGTAAAAGAACCACCCACTGGAGAAGATCAGAAGAAACAAAAAGTTCAGGATTCAAATAGAGACTTTCGAGGCAAATATCAGAATTACACCCCCATTAACACCTCGTTACAAGAAGTTGTCATGTCGGTATCCCACAAGGGCATAGTCGCATGGCCAAAACCAATAAGGGACGATGGACGTCGCCCTGTCAACAATGCGTACTGCTAGTTTCATAAGGGGCCAGGACATCGAACAGAGGATTGCTACCAATTGAAGGATGAAGTTGAGCAGCTGATTAGATCGGGATGCTTGGGAAAATTTATCAGGAATGAAAGAGTTATGGAGGATAGAGGGAAACGTACCCCTCCCGAGCAAAGGTCACCTAATCGTAATCAACCTTAGAAAAATAATCCACAAGAAGGAGTTATCACACTCCTCTCAGGCGGACCTTCCTGCGAAGATAGTAGATCGACGAGGTAGGCCTACAAACGAGATGTCCGCCAAAGGATTTCTGTATGGGACAGTATTGGAAACCCTGAAGTAATGCAAATTATTGGCCAGCAGGAGGAATCAATTACTTTCAATGATAGAGACCTCATGGGAGTTCACTTCCCACACAATGATGCGATTGTTATATCCATGATGATAGCAAATTATGAGGTAAGACAAACCCTAGTTGACACAGGCAGTTCTGAGGATGTATTATTCTATCCAGCTTATGAGAAAATGGGATTAGATCCTAGACACCTGAGGACAGTAAGCACCCCTCTTGTCTGTTTCGGAGTATGAATAGTCAGGGCTGAAGGGGTTATAGATTTGCTGGTGTCTTTGGGAGAAGAACCGCAAAGGAAAACAAAGATGGAAAGTTTCGTTGTAGTCAAGGCTCTGTCTCCGTACAATGCCATACTTGGGAGGCCAACATTAAATCAATTCCAAGTCATCTCATCCACCCTCCATCTGAAAGTAAAGTTCCCAACACCTCAAGGAGTAGGGGAAGTGAGGGGAGATCAAGTTGTAGCACGAACATGCTTTGTAATGGATATACAAAAAATGCTAGCATCAGAAAATGAGCCCACATCCCAGAGAAACTCTGAAAGAAGAGACAAAGAGGCGCGATTTACAACAGCATCGGATGAAGTGTTAAAAGTACTGGCCTTGGACAAAGAGGATGAGACCAAAAGTACGAGAATTGGTGGCTCCCTCAACAGAGAGATGGAACATAAATTGAGCACGTTCTTGATTGAGAACCGTGAAATTTTTGCATAGAAACCTACAGACATGTCTGGCATCGATCCCTCTATTGCCTGCCATCATCTGCGAGCAGATCCAGGGATAAGACCGAAGAAGCAGAAAAAAAGGTTCATGGGGGTGGACAGATCAATAATTGCAGAACAAAAATTGGACAAGACATTCATATTTTCACTAGTTAAAAATTTACATCAACAATACCCATTTTTCTACATTTGTATTTTGATTGATAGCATTTAAATGTGTGTTTGGTACTACTGTAACAGTTTTTAAGACTCCGTTTGGTAAACATGTTTTTTTTACACAATTCCCCTAATCACTTTTTAATCACACATTTTTCTCTCCATTTTTTAACCATGCATTTTATCTAGAAAACATAAAAAAACATGTTTTTAAACGAAAAACTTTTAACAAACAGAGATTAAGCCCCTGTTCTCTTTGCTGTTTTGATGTCGTTTTCTGTTTTTATTTTCGAAAACGCTAAAAACGCGTTCTCTTTACCATTTTCGAAAACGCATTTTAGAAAACAAAAAAAAAATTTGTACACAAAACGCAAAACGCCAAAAACCTCGTTTTGGGCGTTTTGTGTGTATTTTGACAAAAAATGTCCAAAACACGGAAAACGCGTTTTGGGAATTTTTTTTTTTTAAAATAATTATCTTAACTTAGAACTAAGCTTAATATAAAGTTTTTATTTTTATATTACTTTTTTTAGAATTATCCTAACTTGGAACTAAGCCCAAATATATTTTTTTTTTTTTTTCCTAACTTAGAACTAAGTTTAAATAAAGTTTTATTGAATTCAATATCAACATTACAAAAAAATATTAAGTGAGAATTCTTGTTATTATATTTCAAAAAATGCACTGATAAATGGACTCTGGTGGTTTTGAAAGAACTTGCATTTTCTGAATTTTAATAGAAATAAAGCTTTTTCAAATCCCGAACCTGACCAAACTGTGTTAATATAGACTCTTAATGCTCACATTAGTGTGTTGCATGTAACTATGTTTTCAGTGTATTGTGAAAGGAAATTTGAGTTTGAATTAGTAGTATTCTGCAAGCAAATTAATTAAAAATAGTGTAAGTAGTATTCTGCAAAATTTCAAACAGAACGTATTTTTCAACTGATAAGTGCTTTACTAGCACTTTATTTCTTTACTTGTTGCCTCGAATTACTGTTAGTTTGATCGTATTAAGTATTGCTTAATGCATTTTATGTTTTATATTGTGTAGGATCGCAAATGACAAGAAAAGAAGGAAAAAGGACCAAAAAGCACGCAAAAAGGAAGTTCGAGGACCTGGCATGTAAATAAGTCACGGCCGCAAGCAAATATCATCACGGCCGTAAGTGCATGATTGAAACAGACAAAATTAAGCAGAAAAGATGTTACGGCCGTAAGAAACATCTTTACGGCCGTAACCTTCAAAGAGTGAAAAATGTGCAGAAACACAGTTACGGCCGTAAGGGGACATGTCACGGCCGTAACTCTCAAAAGATAGAAATATGCAGTAACTCAATTACGGCCGTAAAAGAATAGTTACGGCCGTAAATCTTCAAGTCAAAAATTTCCTTATTTCAATTCTTTCCATAATTTTGGATTTCTTGCTCCCAAAGCTAGGGCACGAAAATTGAAGTTATAAATAGGGAAGTTCATGACAAGAAAAGAAGAGAATTATTTTTGAGAGCCACCAATATCAAGGTTTGAAGAGAAGAAATTCTAGGCAAAATCAAGGTGAAACAAGACAATATTTTTGGGGAATTCTTCATGACAATGCGTGGCTAATCTTCTCAACCTAGTTCAAGGGGGACGTTGTGTTCATATTATTTTATTATTCATTCCTCAAACTCGTAACGTAGTTCTTGTTTTTATGTTTTATTTATTGGATTTCTCATGAACATTAATTTCGTCAAGACAATTTATTAATTGATTGAGGCCTTGTCTTTTAATTATTGTGTTGATGTTTGCTAATTTGGGTAATTGGATTCGTATTTGTCTTGTTATCCAAATCATAGTAGCAATTGGTAATTTTATATTTCCATATGAAAATCCAATCTAGATTAATCAATTCGAGCATATGTAATTGATAATTTAGTTCACCTAATTCTTCTTGTTTTCACATAGTTAATAAATTAAATCTAGGAAGCTTATTCTAGGTTATTCATTCACTCTAAATTGATTGGAGAACTAATTCTAATTGATTATTATTAAGGAAGAATTGGATTAATTAGAGCTTTTTGATTATTCCGGGTGATAAATAAAACAAAGGAAATAGTACATGCGTTGCTTGGGGAATGACAATATTATGATAGGGCACAACCGAACCTGAGAACTAGGATTCTTTATTATTTGATTTTTATTCCAGCTATTTTACATCTTTATTTGATTATTTAGATTAATTGCAATTTCCAACTCAAAACCCCCCTTATAATTCTAATTGACATTGCATTAAATTAGTTCCCGTTCCTCGTGGGATCGACCCTTACTTCCGCTATCACATTTAAATTTGAGTTTTGGCAAGTAAGGAAATTTAATTAATTCTTGGTGCATCGCGACGCGCACCATCAGCTTTTCATTTTCAAAAACAGTTTTCAGAAATGACAAATCAAACGCGTTTTCAGCAAATTTGAAAACAAAAATGAAAACAGGAAACACAAAACATTTTCGAAAATGAAAATACAAAATAAAATACAAACAGAACGCCACCTAAATTTTTTTTGTTGTTTTCGAGGTAAGATATGTGATTGAAAAGTAGAAAGAGAAAATTTGAATGATTAAAAAATAGTTTGAAAAATTGTGTTGTTTATAAATTGATTTATAAATTGTAATGATTGCGTTACAAAACAGATTTGCCAAGAAAAAATTGTCCTCATTTTGCCTCACGCTATTGATTTGCCATGTAATGAGGAATTCACTTTTCTTGCATTTAGGTGGTTTTTCATAAACAGGTTACATGGAAAATTATTATTGAATATTTAATATTTCAAACCTTTTGTCCAATGTAACGTATGGATGCAAATACTAGTATTTATATAAATAAATAACTTGCTAAACAAAATATTTGTTGAAAAATAATTTTAAAAAAAATTATATAATTAAAAAGTAGTTTGAGGAAATGTATGATATTTACCAAATATTGGTAATGCTACGAATTTTAATATACTACACTTCCTGAATTTTTTACATGACTTGAACAACTTTAAATCTTATTTATTGCATATTTCAAGGAATTTATAGTGCTACATGTTCATGTATCACTTATTTTTATTTATTTATTTATAATATAAATAAAGAGGAATGATCTAGTGACCACGATGGGTACTAGTTATAAAACCCATCCGCCATATGACGGATGAGGTTGGATAATGGTGGACGGGTCCCACTGCCCACCCACCATAGAGGAGTGGGGTGTGGGTTTCATAAAAAACCCACAATGAGTTTTAGATCATTCCCCTGTAAATAAAATCCTCCACACGTTTTAGATTTGATCCCGTCATCTGAAAATCTCATTCGTGATCTGATCTGGCCATCTGAGAATATGACGCAAGGTGCATATGACGCAAGATGCAGATTATATGACGCATTTTAGAGGAAACCATGGGCGTCGGGAAGTATAAATATTAATTAATGCTGGTTTACTTGTGGGACCTAATTTAGCTCGAGAGTTGACTAGCTAGTTTTTTTTTTTTTTGGGTAAAAAAAGCCGTCACTCATTGATAATCTTTGAGTCTTGACTTGAATAGTGATTTTGTGATTTAAATCTATAATTTATCAATATTAGTGTTACACTTGTGCGATAAACGATCATTTATTACTTATATATATTAAATTTATATTTTAACAGATAAAATTAATATTTAATTAAAAATGAGAAAGGAATAAAGACAATTAATTACAAAGGTGTATTACACATAGCTTAATTTTTTTAAATTTTTTAACGGTTGGCATGTTTATCGTTCCATAAATTTCCTTTAAATATTGTAATTTGAATTTATTTAAAATTTAAAATGAAAAAAAAATTACATTTAAATAGAATTTATAATAAGTAAAAAAATAGATATATCTGTGATATACGCTCAAAATTTTATTAAAACGAAAAGAAAAAGAAAAATAGATTGATGAACGTTCTTATTTTATCATCTTTCATTTTCTATTTTTAAATAAAAATATTTATGCGATATTGACAAAGTTTTATTTTTTTTATTTTTACGAATTTAAAAAAAATTAATTGATTTTCAAGAGGGAAAGACGGACCAAGAAATTTCGGGACCTAAAAAACAGTTATTTAAAAAATTGCATTCAATTGAATTATTTTAAATTTTAATTTTGTCCAAAAACAAATAATAAATAGTGAATTAATACTACTAATTACCATTTTAGGAAATGAGTTTAATAATAATGATTTTGTGGAGAATTATATTTAAGTACCTGTTTGAGACTCATTATTTCAAATAACGTAGTTCGTAACAGTAAATTTTGATACAATGAGCTTTTAAAAAATATGAGTTTTTTAATTTATATGTAGATTATTTTATTAAAAGAATGTTAGTTGAAAATGATTTTTAAGAAAAAGAGGGTTTGAATAAAATGTATTGAATATGGACCAATATTTTTTTTTTTTTTTTTTGCCACAATAGTAATAGTTAGGAACTTAAATAACTAAAAATAAATATTTCAATGACCATTTGCTTAACTCATTTTCATAACTATTCAATTTTAATGATTATTGATGTAATTAATATTTTCAAAATATATTTTCTGATTATCACAAATAATTTATCATTATCCGAATAGTATTATTACAATTGGTACTAACTATTTTATTACAATATCTAGTATTTAAATTTATTAAAAAAATATTTTATTTCATATTTACTTTAACATTACAAATTAAATACTTGTGGTCATATATTTAAATGAATGTAGCAAATTAAACAAAATGAAATGTTAGTTTCGATTAAATTTTAATGAATGTATATCACAAATATATTTAGTTTTATATACTAAGAAATCATCTATACATTTCGATTCTTAAAAGCGATGCGATTGTTTAACATACAAGACATAGTATTTTTCTAGAATCAATTTTTCTGAACATTCATTCTCAATTACGCATTTTTTAAAAATTACTTTTTACAATTTTTCATACTACTTTTTAACTATACATTCTAAAAAATCACTTTTTGACAAAAATAATTCTCAAAAAATCAAAGTCAAATAGTCAACAACAAATTAAAGTTGGAGATCACAAAATCATATGAAAAATCTTATACCCTATAATCTTTAAAAATTTATTAAAATTAAGAATGATTAAAAAATATTAATCATACTATTAATATTATTAACTAAAAAGAAATCAAAGCATTAATTATTCAATATTAGTTTTCGTTCAATAACGTTTTCTATAAATTATTTATAAGTAGCGCATTTTTCGACCACATATATATTTTAGAAAATATGATTTTTAATATTAAAAATAACAAATGATTTGACCATTAATTATTAAAACACAATTTTTCTATTGATGGCTACACATAGAATTTATAATATTAAGAACAACAAATAAATAAAATAATAATAATTAAATGATAACTTTAATACTGATAACTAGAAATATTGATTAAAATCATTCAGTATTAGTGTTAATAATAAAATTAAATATGATTAAAAAAATATCAACCATTATATATATATATATATATATATATATATATATATATATATATATGAGGCAATAAATGCTTTCACATTTATCCAAATTTTGTATTCACATTTGACATCCACTTTGTATTCATATTAATCTACTTTACATTCACACTGTTTAATTTTATGAGAACTTACTATATATATAAACGAAAAATGGGAGGGAAATTGTTTTTAGAAACTACACAACATTTATATACTATAAAGATTGCTACTTGTATAAGGTTGTTAACAACAGTGTTGAAAATTTCTTCACACGTGATTATGTGAGGCCGCACAATATAAGTGGCCACACAAACTTCATGTAAAATCATCTCCAATAAACTTTTTATATTTAAAAAACATATATTTTACATAATAATGAGCATCTTTAAATTTAAAGAGTCAAATTTTTAGAAGCTCCAACAAACTTTTTATTTTTTGTTCTTTATTTTACTTTTTATAAAAATATTTATTATATTTCTTTATTTTTAGTTAATATTTATTTTTTAAATGTGAATGACCAATAATATCAAATATGCAATAAAGAAAGTTAATGTAGGAACATTAAAAATTGAAACTTTTTTAATGCATTTAATAGTAGAGAGTGACTTTGGGTCTCCAAATTTGGAGAGTCAAACTCACTCTATAAATTAAAATGTTAAAGTAGAGAGTCAATTGTAGTAAAATTTCAAAGATTGCCTCTCTAAAATAAAGAGAATATCAAGTTTAGAGAGTCTATTGGAGATGCTCTAAGATGGTTGTCAACCTCATTGTTAACAATATTTTACAACAAGTAGATTAATTGATAATTTATAGACGTAAACGAGCCTTTGTTTATTCAAAAATGGAGAAAATTAATTTATCAAGGAGTTAGGGGTCTAATTTTTTTTATTTTAAAAAGCATTAGAATATTATTTCATTATCATTCGGTCTTTTTTTATTAAAATATCAATAAGTCTAATGCGACAAAGTCATTAACAAAGAGTTTGACAAAAGCCAACCAAAAAAATAATGGAAGAAAAATCAGAGCTAAATCTTTGGTTTCTTGTTAACAATGATTTCTGAAGGTATAAAATTTGCTTATATTTATATGTGTATTTATTTCAATCATGAGTTATGCCACTAATTTACCTTTTTGTTTATAAATAAAGAATTTGTTATTTTCAAGGTAAATATGTTATTAAAAAATGATTTGAAAAAATATGTTTGATTAAAAAATTACTTTTAATTTTTGAGAAATTATATATTTTCTATACTATAGAAAAAGAAGAGTTGTTCAATTAAACTTTATAAATAAATTTATTGTTTTTATATTTGTAAATTATTGTTCTCTTGAAATTCATATTTCTCTATTATATTATTAATATTTTTTTGAATTCGTGAAGAATAATGTTTTTTTTTAAATAATTTTTTTGAACAAAACAAATATAAGATTAATTTTAATAATTATCAAAAAATTATATGGTCTAAAATTTCCGATTCATTGACTTTCAATGTTGCCATGTCATGGCAATTGCAAAATTTGAGGAAGTATTGCTTTAACTACTTGATTTGATAAATAAATATATAATTTTATTGTTCAAATGAAAATATTTATTGACCTAAGATTAAACACACGTTTATAATTATTTTGATTGATGTTTTTGAAAAAAAATTAGAAAAAATGTTAAATACGAGAGGTAAATATAAAAATTGAGAATATTATGGTTAAGAATGAATAATATTTTTTATTCATTTTTAATTTTAATGGTTATTGTAACATATTATTACTTTTCATACATTTTGAATTTGTGTTAATTATGTATTAAGATTAAAATTTTACAAATATTTATAGAAATCAATATAAAATATGGGTTAAGAAGTTTTTGAGCTAAGCGCCGAATCATATCCTTCCTATAAATATGGGTCGGCTGCGGTGGTCCATGACTTACAGCTAAAAGCTACAAAGAACATACATGCATTTTATTTTTGACAGATAAAGATGTTGGTGATCGTACTTTTTTGTTTATAATGTTGATAAATGTATTTTATACACTTATTTTATTTTAAAAATAGAATTTTAATTATTTCTTTAAGAATATTTGATGTTTATTTCAATTAATATTTATTTATATTTTAGGAAGAACCACAAAGTCGAGAAAATAATGAAATTGAAGCTTAAATCAAGCAATTAGATGATAAAAATGTCAA
Organism: Ligustrum vulgare; assembly: GCA_963555705.1. Classification (NCBI taxonomy): domain Eukaryota; kingdom Viridiplantae; phylum Streptophyta; class Magnoliopsida; order Lamiales; family Oleaceae; genus Ligustrum; species Ligustrum vulgare. The sequence goes on from OY743188.1 coordinate 26,605,144, forward strand.
AGTTTGAAAATCAAGAGTTGATGAAGTAAATGAAATGACCAATTGGAAGAAAAATTGAAGAAGAAATCAGAAATTTTGGGACTAAATTACAACAATCAAAAGTTGGAGGACCTGAGATGCAAATAAATCGTGAGGACCAACTTATAGCAATAGAAAAGATAAAACTGCACTCTAACCGGATAGCCATGAGATCGCATGGAATTATAACGGCGCGATGGCATGACATGTTCAAAAATGGTCAGAATTGTTTTCCAGAAGCCTGCGCAATTGCATGGATTTATACTATACGATCGCATGATTATTTTCTGGGCCGACTGTTGGGCTTTTTTGTGGAATTTAGCATTCTTCCTCCCCAAGAAACCTAGGCTTTGAGGCAACTTATAAATACATGACTTGAGGCACCAAATTACAGGTTTCCAATCATCATAATTAATGCCAAAACCCTGTCCAATTGTTAGGGGATTCAAGCAATGCCAAAATCAAGATTAAAAATATAATTCCAAGAAGATGAACGGGATGACATCCATTTACACTTTTCTTGCTATTTATTTTCTATCATGTATCTAGGCTAAGCTTCTAATTGTTAAAATTGTGATGAAAGGTTAATTTCTTGATTCCATGTTTTGATTTAACATTTACATTATGCAATTGATAAAGTTGATGCAATTAATTATGTTTTATTTTCATCAATGATTGTAGAAGCATAATTGTTGATGTTTGTGATAATTTTCTATGTTTGAAAGAGTAGGAAATTATTAGACATTGATTAATTTCCACAAAGTCCGATAGAGGATAGAAATATACCGCTATACTTTGTGTTATCCTAAAAAAATTGTTCATAATTAGTTAATGATTTTCTACATGTTTGGATTGGTCATAGAAATATAGGCTCGTCTCTTGTAGAAAAAGGTGTTTATGCATCGCTCGAAAGGGGACATTAACAACTACAGGAACACGAATTTTTATTTCTCCATAAATTGTTGTTAATTGTTTAAGTCAAACACATGGATGATAGGGTTAACGTGGATTCATGATTCTAACATATTTAATTCATCGTTTTTCACAAATCAATATTTCTCGTTCTTTTTAGTTAGTTTTTAATTCAAGATTCTTAACTCAGTCAAGTTTCTCATTCCGATTAAGGTTCGTAGTCTAAAATATAATTTACAATAATCATCGTGGAATCAATACTCGGACTCACGTTCACTTTATTACTTGTGCGACCCGTGTACTTGAGGTTAGTGAACAATAAGATTGTGTTCAGCAACTGTTATAAGTTATAACAGGTAATAATTGGTATTATTTGTGTTTTCTAGGTAAGATGTGTAGTTAAAAATTGGAAAGAGAAAAGATGTGTGGTTAAAAAGTGATGTCGAAAATTGTGTTGATTATAACAAAAGTTTACCGAACACACTCTAAATCATTTTATAAATTATAAAATTTTTCAAACTACTTTTTAACTACACATTTTCTATCTCCAATTTTCAACTACTATTTTTTACTTCAAATTCATAAATGAAACAGTTTATAAAATTAAACAGTGTTACTAAACAAACGCCAATTATAATGTGATATGTGAGATAATACTTAATTGGAACGTGTCAGATATACATGTTAATCTTGTCATATGTGGATCAAAGCTCAAATTTTAAATAGTCATTTCTAAAGCAACTGTTAGGCAACTTGTATTTTTTGGTTTATAAACGTATTTATAAATCACAATTTTTCATACCACTTTTTAATTATACATATTTTCTTTCTTCAATTTTCAATCACTATTTTTACCTTAAAATAAAGAATAAATTAATTTATAAACCAATTAGTGTTACTAAACAAGGCTAAATTTCATGACTATTAGACCGAAGCTTACTGAGATAACAACTTTTCATCACAGTTGTTGCAAGTTGTTCAAGTCTGCAAATTTCAACATTGCTGATACTAATACAAGAATATAATTCTTCATAGTATACATGGTCATTTTTTTTTGACAAATATCAATCTAATATTCTTCTAAAATATTGATTTTTAAAAATTAATAATCTTATTTAGAAAACAACACGAAAAAATCATTATACATCTTCAGAAGTAATAATACAATATTTCTCTAAAATATTTGTTTAAATAGAATCATACTTCATAAGAACATTGACATTAAATTCATCTAGGATATGAATGTTCACATATTATACTTGTTTGGATAATTGATGCAAAACGTCCCTACCTTTGGACACTCTTGCGAAATTCATCTCTACCTTTGATTTTTTTGGCAATTTCATCCCCACTTTCACCTTGTTTTTTTAAAAAACGTACCTACCGTCAAAAAATCTATTAGTCGACCAATAAATTATCTCTTGACCATTTTAATCAAGGGAAAAGAAGTCCTTTTACATTTTTTAATAATTAAAATTATATAACATAAAAAATAGAAGAAAAAATAAATAAAAAATTATCACCGTTCATCATCTTCTTCTTCTTCCATCCACTTCACTCTCACACAACCACCACCCCAATCCAACCCATCTAACAAAAAATCGGGAGAGAAATTCTAAGGGAGAGAAATTCTAATTCTTTTAAAGTTCTAGTGAATTTCTTTTTCCCAGAAGAATTAATCCATCCAACAGTCAAGAATATACAGATATTGATTCAGGAATGGCAATGCTCCGTGGGGAATTTCATACAAATGTATTTTGTATGTGTTGCAGCTCCCAAGTCAATGAGACCTGGCCTCCCAATTGAACCATGATAGGAGGAGATTTTGTCAACCACCAAGAATTCCATAGGGATTCTGGAGAGAGTTGGTGCTTGCCCTACTTCAGTCATAAGGGTTATGGATCCTCTAGGGGTTATGCTATCCCCCGTGAATCCGTATATTGGATCCGAGACTGGAATGAGTGGAGTGCTGATCCCCATTTTATCGAAAGTTACCCTGTAAATCACATTTACCGAGATACCATCATCCACCATCATCCGTGACAACCCATTCCGAGCCACCACCACCCTGATAACCAATGCATCGTTGTGTGGGAAGTGCACTACAATGGCATCGTCTTGGGTGAATGTGATAGATTATGTCCGAGGCATCCCAACAGGATGTGAATGGATATGGTAATTCACGTTGGCGGGCTGCTTAGCCTCTCTGATATACCTCTTTTGGGAGTTGTTTGTGCTTTCTCCTGGGTGGGGGCCTCCCAATATTGTATCGATTTCACGGATAGGAAGGTCGGCCACAGGCATAGGTGGCTCCCGTGTATCTTTAGCATGTGCCGAGGCGATATCCTGGCCCTTGTTCCTATCTCTCTGACGATTGTCAATCCTCTCTTTAGTTGAATTTTTCCACGGAGCTCTCCTGTCAGCTCGGTTGAACTTCTGGCCATCGGGTTTTTAAGTTCTCCCCGCGTCGAGGGAGAAGTTACTTCCCCTTCTTCCCTGCGCCTTTTGGTCAGCTAACATGTGGATTTCCCTGCAATCTTCTGTTGATTGACCGTAATATCTGTGGTAGGCGCAGTAGGCCCCAATCATGGGATGTTTTCCATTTCGGCTACTTTCCACCCTCCCTTGAGCCGTGGGGGGATTCTGGGAAGGAGTGTTGGAGTGCAAGTGGGGGATAGCTTCCGTGATTTCTGCTGCATAGATAGACCCTGTCCCAGGAAACGGACGCGGCGCTCCACCCCGGTTGTCGCCGATCCTATCCTTGTTTCCTCCTTTCCAGGGGACTGCTTTATTAGAATACCCAAGATTGTATCTCCCTTAGAGGTGGTTGTCTCTGGCCCTAGCCATTTCTTCCGATACAATCTCCTCCTTCATCAGGTCTACTAAAACATTGTAATCCCTCGATTTCCTGCTTCGGACATCCCTCCAAAACATGCTCGTCATATCTAGCCCCCCTTTCAAAGCGGAAAACATCTTTGCCTCAGTGATATTTTCACAAATATTCATCTCTTCAGTAAACTGAGCTAGGTAACTTTTCAGATATTCGTCCCTTCCTTGCCTCAGATCCTGCAGGCATTGGAGTGGGAGCTGGCCAAGCTCGGAGGAAACAAAGCCATTTTTAAAAGCCGTTTTCAGATCTCTCCAACTCTGGATGCTACCAGGAGGGAATTTTTTATACCATCGTATCGCACTTCCCTCAACGGTTAAAGCAAAGGCTTTGTATTTCAGTGTCAGGGTGGCTCCGGCTATTTCCATGCTGGCGCGGTAATTTAACAGGTGATCGTCAGGGTCACCTCGGCCAGAATATTTTGCTATTTCTGGCATTTCGAAGTCATGAGGCACGGGGCACCTACGGAGGCCCTCTGTGAAGGGGCTTATTTCCTCTTCGTCATCCAACTCGTATGAGGGTAGTTCACTGTTCTCGTCGTGACCGGAATACATTGGATCATGGTATTGGTCATAGAGCGGCGGAGCGTACTCCTGCCTTTGTGGTGGCTGAACGTGGTCATAATTTGGCCTTTCGTGGGTCGGTAACTCATTACGAGATTTCTTCTGAACTGCTTCGGCTCTTCTTTCCTGCCTATTCCTAGGCTCTTGCGTGGGGGCCAACCTTTCTGCTCCCGTACCATGTTGATCCCTCACTACAAGAAAAATGGCCTTTTGCAACATGCAAACGGCAACATTCGCTAATCGCATGTTGCTAAAGGGGGTCTACCGCAACATTCAGTGGTTGCATGTTGCTATTGGTTGATTTATTTGACATTTAGCAATATTCAGCAAGTGAATGTTGCTAATTATAGCATTTTGCAACGTTCGTTGTGCGTTGCCAAAAGGTTACTCTTTGGCAACGCTCACCGCGCGTTGCCAAAGGGTTACCCTTTGGCAACGCGCGCTGCGCGTTTCGAAAGGGTACCTTTGGCAACGCGCATTTGAGCGTTGCCAAAGGGGTACCTTTGGCAACGTGCAAAGGGGTACCTTTTTATAACGCCCAATTAACGTTGCCAAAGAGTTTAATTGGGGAAAAACTTCATATTATCTAAAATTATGGAATTAAGAGCCCGTTTGGTAATATGAATTTTTTTTGTTTTTGTTATTTTTCTTGTGGTTTTTTGTTGGATGAATGGTTTAAAAATGTTTAAAAAGTCAAAATTTGTAAGCTTGACTAAGAATTGATGATTGAATTTGAAAAGTTGTGATAAAAATTTTACCTTTACCAAACAAACTCTAAATTGCAAATTGTTGTGGGCTAAATTTTAAATTTCGAAAGATAACAAAATAAAAAGCCTAACTTGGAAAATGCGGAAAACGAGTTTTGAGTTTTTTTTTCCTTAAAGAATTATCCTAATTTGAAACTAAACTTAATATAATTTTTTTTCCCTAACTTGGAACCAAACCTAAATAATTTTTTTTTATTTTTTATTTTTTATCTTAACTTAGAACTAAGCTTAAATAAAGTTTAATTGAATTCAATATCATCATTACAAAAAAAAAAAAAAAAATTAAGTAAAAATTAATTAAAAATAGTTTAACTTAGGGACTTAATTAGACAGAAGAGGAGATCTGAGGGATTAATTTGCAAATTTCACAAGATTTAAACCTTAACTCTAACCTAACCCTCAGACTCATCTCTCGCCTCACTCCCTCGTCCCCTGCCTCTCGCTCTCTCGGTCTCGCGTCTCTCTCTCTCTCTGTCGCCACTCAGCTTCCCGAAGACCTCGACCACCACCACGGTAAGGTGAACCACTTCTTTCATACCCATCCTTTACCCGACTAAACGCGCACACGAATGACAACGCACACAAGTCTTCACACACCACGCAGACACATAGACAATTTCATATATTGATTTGTATGTGTGTATAGATGTTCATATATGGGTATGTGCCTGTACTCATGTTCACTTCCAATTTTCAGATTTGATACTTGATGAATTTGGGAATTTTCATGTTTTGAATTTTATGATTTATTTATATTAGTTAATTTTCATATTTTGGAATGTGTGAATTCACTTGTTGATTAATGGTTAGAGTGATTTTGAAAAAAGAAAAAATCATGCTGGGCGTGAGAAAGGGAGACTGCGTAGAGGGGTTGATGGCTGAATTAGGTGTGGTGAAGGAGTGTGGGCTGCTGATTTTGTGAGCGTTGAGAGGAGAGGAGAGGAGTTGAGACTTGAGAGGCTGTGAGAGGAGAGGGGTGGGAGTTGCGTGGACCAATAATAACAATATTTGGCATTTGCTTTGTTCCTGATACTATAGCTTTGTTGCTCTTCTCATCACCTTATAAGTATACATCTTCCTATAATAATCATTATCTCCACAAGATTGGCGGAGACAATATTGCCTTGCTCCATTGTTGATTGTGTTTGTTGTACTAATATACTTTGTACAAAATTTTCAACCTTACGGTCCAAAGTTTTCCTGTTTCCTCGAGAACTTTTTATCAACTGCATAATTATAATATCGCCTCTTCTGAATCTATGCAGTGGAATGGGAAGAAATCTGGCCCCATTGCAAGTCCTCGATTGTGATGTACCGAAAGTGTAATTCTTATTATTTTTTGCACTTCGCGAAGCATGGTGAACAGATTTATAATATTGATTTATGCATTATTCTTTGTTGTCCTTGAGCTGAGTGACATATCTTCTTTCAGGTTAGGCATCCGAATATTTTATCTTTTCTTTACAGTACCGAGGCAGAAACTTTTGATGGTTCAAATACAAAGGTTACAATCTACATTGTCATAGAGCCTGTCATGCCCCTGTCTGAAAAGATCAAGGAATTGGGATTAGAAGGCAGTCAAAGGTGTAAATATCATTATTATTCCCTTACTCTTGTTATTTTAACATTTAATGGCCCTGATGGAAGCAAGTAAAAAATGATCATACAAGTATTACACTTACAAATTGCACTTGGCAGTTATACTGAAATTATTCTTTGTGTTATGCTATGGAGGTATGAAGACTTCTTTTTCTCTACTTTTATACTCTCAATCTCATAGATTAATATGACTTTTTTTTTTTTTAATGAAAACTTTGCAACCTGTATTTCTTAGATATTTATTTATTACAGTTGCATCTGTAAATTTGAGTGGGTATTTTGCTTTTTGTATATTGGATTTACAATATAATTGCATTTTTTTAGCATTTGCTACATTTTGTAAAACTCTCCGAGATATTTTTGTAATTTCCTTGGGTCTGCTCCTTTTGTATGCTAGGCTATAAAAATCAACTTCTAATCTTCTACTTTCCTCTTATGGCAGGGATGAATATTATGCATGGGGACTGCACCGGATAGCCAAAGCTGTGAGCTTCCTAAATAATGATTGTAAATTGGTATGTAATCAATTCAAGTTTTAGCTGTTATCTATACATTCCAATATTTGGACGCAAGTTGACAATCTGATTTTGCAACCTGGGTACTTTTTTACATGTGCACATTAAGCTTTAAACAACTTCTATTTTTTGTTAGAAATAATGCATTATTTGTCCATTTCCTTGCTCTATTAGCTAGATAAATTAAAAGAAAAGTTTCAAAAAGAGTGACATTTTAGTTGCTGAGGCATGAAGCACGCCTGATAAAAATTTTCTGGCAGAAAATGAAACTCCCCCAAGTGCTATAAAGCTTTCCTAACCTGTGACCTCATTATAAACCAATGAAGATCCTCTCCATGGAGCTAAATATGGATTTCTGTGTCGGTTCATAAAAATGTTTAAACTTTATTTGGATAACTTTATGACTATATGAATGATTATTTGTGAATTTTTCTGCTGCAATTTCTTTTATTAATCTGATTTCCTTTTTTTAGCAATACTAGTTGTCCAAACGTGCTTTGCACGTTAATTGTCCATATAAAGTAATTTTTAGAAATTATGTCTGGCAAAAATTTCGAGTTTTTTCTTAAAAAAATTAGCAAACAATGCAAGACAAATAGAATAAAGAAAATCTAATAATTTTTAGAATTTAGTAAATGTGTTGGAATCTAGTCAAGTTGACTTTAAGAATGGAGTATGAGGATTCCTTGTATTAGTGAAATAAAAAATGTTAATAAAATCTCAAGTGATTTTTTTTTTTTTTTTAGTGGCACTATCTTCGCGAGGGAGGAATGAATAGTATTGGAAAGAATTAAGAAGGGAAAAGAGGTTATTAAAATCTTGTAAAATGTCTCGATACTTAGCACAAGACATGCAATTGGTGTCATTGACTTGATAAGTGTCTTTCTATCCTCTCTTTTCTACATATGGAAAGTTCAAAAAAAAATCTTCCATTAAGTTGTTCTTGTGTTTATCAAGGATAGTGTGACTTTATCTATTAGTCAATTTTGAAAAGATTCTTGTAGGTAGACAAAGAGGATGACAAAAAATGAGGATGTGAGATTGTGTGAGTTGATTTTGGTTGTGATGAGTATTGATTCTAGATTATTGTTGGCGTGTAGTTGGAGATGGATTTTGGATTAATTTGATTGTAGTTTGATGATGAATGAGTTTTTATTTTGATGTTTTAAAGTATTATGGTGGTTGTGATATCCCTCTACAGATTGGCTAAGTCCAATTTATAGGGAGACTTTGTCCAAATTTCTGTAAAGTTTTACAATAGAAAATGATAATTTTAATATTTAGTATGATTTATTTTTATATTTTTGCATTCAGTGCAGTTGGAGTCCTGATGATTAAACTTTTATAATGTCTTTGCAGGTAAAAGTCAATTTTGTAGTTTTTGTGATGGTTTGTCATGTGCACAGTTCAAGCTAGACTTCAGAATCCAGGGAAGTACTCATCGTTAATGATGATTCGTGTTGAAAATGGTGATAGTAGTTCCTTTTTGTATGGCTGTTGTTCTTTTAGAGATACTGTTGCAATTTAGAGGGAAAGTAAATATCAAACTTTAGATGTGTAATCAAATAGGTGAAAAACCTATATTGCATATTTTGTTTTAATGTAGGAGAACAAAGTACCGTAATTTTTGTAAAGTATTTATTTTGAATAATTGATTTCTTTTTATAGCACACGTGTTTCATATATTATATATTACATATATGTTTGAGAAATTTGTTGGTTATCAGTGGAACTATCTATATTGATTTACAAAAATAAAAATAAAATGTTAAAGATCAACGGCAACGCGCAAAGAGTGTTGCAAAAAGTATCAACGGCAACGCTCAATGAGTGTTGCCAAAAGTATCTACCGCAACACGCAAAGAACGTTGCTAAAGGGTCTACCGCAACATGCAAAGAACGTTGCTAAAGGTCTACCGCAACACGCAATGAACGTTGCCAAAAGTATAAACGGCAACGCGTAATGAATGTTTCCAAAGGTCTACTGCAACGCGCAGTGAACGTTGCTAAAGGTCTACCGCAACGTGCAATCCATCCTCTTGCAACACGCAATGAACGTTGTCGTATCCTTTCCCTCTACGGCAACATTGCGATTTGCAACATGCACATGAATGTTGCAAAAGGCCTACGACAACATTTTTTGCGCGTTGCCGTAGGCTGTTTTTGTTGTAGTGCCTATGCATTTGACTCTACGACAAGGCTTCTTCAGCGCGTCACTCCCGTCTATTTCTAGGCTCCGCTGCATTGGGCCGACCTTGATCAGTTTGCCCCCGTCGCTTGCCCCTGAATAACCCTCCTATTCGGCTGAAGACACTGCTAGATTTTGCGGCCGAAGCCTCCCTGTGTCTAGCTGGGAGTGGGTTTTGTTCTTCATGTGCTTCATGCTTCGGGCCCTCCTCGTAGAAGGGCTCAGATTCCACCTCAGCATATGCCTGTGGATCTTGATAATAATACGAGGCAGTGGCCGCATCGAATGGTGAGTAATGTGGCTGTGGGTATTGCGGTGACATCATGGGCTCATTCACAACATACCCTCTAGCCAATTCATCGCAACAGTCTGTTCTATCTGCTGCTTTTGCATTTCTAGCATTTGGGCCTCCTTGCGAGTCATGTCTCGCAACATGCGGCGATTACGGTGTCGGAGTGGCGGGTTGGGTTACGCCACTCCTTCATTGGTGTTGTCATGAGGTCCTTGAGGAACCTCCTCCTCGTTGTGCTGGTCATTTCTTCCCCTACTGGGGTTAATATCACCATCGCTTTCGTTCATGTTTCAGAGAAATCTCTTGGTCTCAGTTTATCTTTCAAGGATAGATGGACTTTTATCTCAATGCTCCGAGCCTTTTTCAAGGTTGTTAAGCTTATATTTCAAAGTTATATGCCTTTTTCAAGGTGAACAAACTTGTGTTTCAAAGTTTTAAGCCTTTTTCAAGGTTACTAAACTTATATTTCAAAGCTCTTTACGCCTTTTTCAAGGTTACCAAACTTATATTTCAAAGCTCTTTACAGTTCTCCGCTCTTTTGCAAGTGGTTACTCGCCCCTTTTCAGGACTTCCTTTCTATGTGTGGCTTTTCATCACGTGTTTTCGTGGTTAGCAGTATGGTTTCCCACAGACGGCGCCAAAATGTTGACCACAAAATCCGGCTGAACCTTGGACCAACGCGTCTCAGCTCCTCCCTCTTGAACACGTGGATCTCCTGCGCAATGTGACAAACAATCAGTTTACAATGGGGGCCGAGGTGGCTCCCGTTTGCACTCCGATGCCAAAGTCAGTGCTCATTTTAAGCAAATATATATTGGGTGCGAGAAATATAAGTGTGTAAAAGAGAGAAAAGGGAGTGATAGAAATATATCGTTAAGAGTGAGAGATTGCTAACCCCCTACCAGGCGGGAGGAATGCCATATTTATAGAGGAACTCGTTGTTTCGGATCATGACACGTGGTATAATTTACACTTGTCTTCACCTTAGCTCTTGGACGGGATAACCTTGCTTTTTGATCGTAATCATTGCTACATTTCGTAGGGGATGGGCGTCTGTCACATCTTTGTAAAGGCAGTGTCGCATCTCTGACTTCATACCTTGTCCCATCCTTACGTCCGAGGCGCTACCATAATCACATCGGCTAAGGGTAAAGCACCTCTGCTAGACACAAACCAGTTCGGTCGAAGGGGCTCCTGTACCTTTCCACCTCGGCTAATGACCCAGGGGGTACCTTGGACTTCTAATCATGGGCTTGGTCAAAATCCGGCTGGACCTTTATTGGGGGCCCTCACTGGTGGCCCAACGCGTCACATTTCGGGTACGATCTCAACAAGTTATGTAATAAATAAATTAATAAGCAAATAAGTAGTGTTAGATTGTTATTTGTTACTTGTTAGTGAATAAAATTGAAAGCCGAAATGATGAATTATAATTTATAAGTTTATAACATAAGTAAAAACTTGTTCAAATTATCAAATCTCCAATTATAATTCGAAAAGATAAAAACTAAAATTCAGTAAATAAATTAAAATTTAAAAGTTTGAAAATTAAAACACTCCTCCCTTTTTCCGAGCTTGGGACCGGCTACTAAATTGAATAATTGAATTTTCTAGTAGGTGGAGTTAAAATTGTACATGAACAATTTGTTACATGTACAATTTTTGTTTTGAAATCAAAATTGTATTTTATTTTATATAAAGAAATTAAAAGTTTAAAGTTAAATACCATTTACCTGACTGCATGCAATTTCGGCATACTTATATTGTATGCGTAAATTAGCGTCTTGCCAATCTTTGACAGACATTAACGTTTCCAAATATCTTCTTTGAGTCGGCTTCTAACTTCTGACAAAATTCTTTTACCTGCCCTAAAAGCAGACTCCTAAGCTACCGTGCTAACCGAAGGTGTTAGTAGATCTTTTGCTATGACGGAAACAATCGATATCTTTGTTCGTTTGTTTGCCAATATTGAAGTAAATCAAATTATAAAAAATTAGTAGGCTCCACATTTCTAAGTAAATCTTGTGGAAAATAATTTTTCAATTCTTCAGGTATTTGAAGTGCACCTGATTAGTTGTAGATTGTATAATTTTACTTTGCCTTCTCCAAGTGTAGTGGCACGTGATTGTGCAGATTGTGTATGACTAATATTAGTTCCTAATCATGCTACATATACGGTATACATGTTTACTAACGTGCTTTCTAATTTATTATAAGTGATAGGGGTTTCCAAAATCAACGAGCTATTGATTTTTGAAACAAGAAGTTTCGTACCCTTTAAATTGTAATGCGGGTCCATTATACATGCTAAGAAAAATAACATAGGTAAGCCCCTGTTCTCTTTGCTGTTTTGAGGTCGTTTTCTATTTTTATTTTCGAAAACGCTAAAAACGCGTTCTCTTTACCATTTTCGAAAACGTATTTTGGAAAACAAAAAAAAAATTTGTACACAAAATGGAAAACGCCCGAAACATCGTTTTGGGCGTTTTGTGTGTATTTCGATAAAAAATGTCCAAAACGCGGAAAACACGTTTTGGGGATTTTTTTTTTTTTTTTATTTTTTTTTTTTTATCTTAACTTAAAACTAAGTTTAATATAAAGTTTTTATTTTTTTTTTTTTTATTTTTTTTTTTTAGAATTATCCTAAATTGGAACTAAGCCTAAATAAAGAATTTTTTTTTTTTTTTTTTTTTTTTTTTTTTTTTTTAGAATTATCCTAACTTGGAACTTAGTTTAAATAAAGTTTTATTGAATTCAATATCAACATTACAAAAAAAAAATTAAATGAGAATTCTTGTTGTTATATTTCAAAAAATGTAATGATAAATGGACTCTGGTGGTTTTGAAAGAACTTGCATTTTCTGGATTTTAATAGAAGTAGAGCTTTCTCAAGTCCCGAACCTGACCAAGCTATATAGACTCTTAATGCTCACATTAATGTGTTGCATGTAACCATATTTTTAGTGTATTGTGAAAGGAAATTTGAGTTGGAGTTAGTAGTATTCTGCAAGCAAATTAATTAAAAATAGTTTAAATAGTGTTCTGCAAAATTTCAAACAGAACGTGTTTTTCAGCTTTTCATTTTCAAAAACAGTTTTCAGAAATGACAAACCAAACGCGTTTTCAGCAAATTTGAAAACAAAAATGAAAATACAAAACACAAAACATTTTCGAAAATGAAAATACAAAATAAAATACAAACAGAACGCCACCTAAATCTTTTCAATATTTTCTAAATTTTATTTCCATAGCTATTATCATATCAACAAAAAATGAGTCATTTCTATATCTATAAAATGTTCTTGTAATAACATAAAGATGTTCAAGAACTCTTGAACTAGCTGGGTAATATACCCCAGATAATATTTTGGTTGAATAGTAAAAACTTGTCAAAAATAATTTTCACTTTAAAAGCAGCTTCCCAATCTGATTTTACTAATAGAGGATCATCGTCATTTCTAAGTGTTCTACTGTTATAATAATCTGTTATTATGTGTTCATAACGTTATCATGATTTAAATAACAAATATATAGAGTTCCACCTATGACCTACATCAGTGATAAATTTCTTAGAATCTAAACCGTATTATGAACATATCTCTTCAAAATATTGTTTTCTACTCGGTGATATGGTTATGTGCACTAATGCATCTATAATTCTATCCATTTGATTTTAATATGTTTCAATCCATCTTGAACAATTAAATTTAAAATATGACAAATACATCTAACATGGATTAAAAAATCACTAAATTTCGAATTAATAATTCTACATAACTTATCTATTACAGGCTAATTTACACTAGCATTATCGAAAGTAAATGATTGAATTTTACTTTCGAACATATATTCTCTAACAATCTGCAGTATAACATTAAATATGTTGGATGTGTTATGAGGAAATTCTAGAGTTCTAAAAGTGATAATTTTTTTATACATAACTTATAGTGTATCGATGTAGTGTGCGGTTGCAGCAATATAACCTTTTTTGTTAATATGTTCCCAAATATCGGAAGTAAAAGAAATAGCACCACCATATTTATTTAAATTGACTATTAGTTGGTTCTTAGTTTTAAGAAAATATTCTATTGTATCAGAACGCAGAGAGTTTGGACTAATACCGACATACCGGGGTTGAAGATAATGTTTGATGTAGGTAACAAAGTGTTCGTTATCTACTATTCTTAGTGGCAACTCCTCCCTTACAACAAATTAAACCATGTCGTTCGATTCTCTTCTTTGGAATACATCCAATTTAAAAGTGTAGATCCCGCTGTAGAACCACTAGCGGATGAACCAAATTGTAGTTGACTTTGATTTGATTCAATGAACCCGTGCTTGGCCACACCCTTGCAAAAGTGATGGTTGAGTTGTATAGTACCAATGCCCTTTTTTCAAGCCAATTGTTGTGCACAATATTTGCATACAACTTTGAACTCTTTTGTTCCTTTAATTAATTTCTCAGTTGTGACCAATTTAAAATGATCCCAACACTTTGAAGTTTTTTTCTTACCTTTTCTAGCTTTTCATTTCCCTCTTGCGTCGGGAATATCGGGATCATTTTGTAAGATTTGAACATCCGAATATTCTTCAACATCATCTAAGTAGATTGGTTGATTTAATGCATCTTCTTCAATATTGTCGGGAATTGGTATGTCGTTGAGACTGGCAAATTCATCGTCGAACTGAGAGTGAGATTGTGGTGTTGAGTCATCATTCCCTCCAAATCCAGTGAACCATCGAATAATTCATTAATAAATCTCTTGTTGCGATCCATTCTTTTGTATGTTGTGTGGAAAATTTGAAAAAGAAAATAAAATGTGTGTTATTATATTAATAAGAATATTGCAAATTGTGCGAGTATAGATAATAAATGGTTAGAATTGAGAGATGTAATGACAAATTGAGAGGTTGAAATTGAAGTAATGTAAGTAATTGTATAATTGTAAACTTGTAGATTGTAGTAGAGAGAGCTTTGTAGTAAAGATAGAGTTTGGCTAAGTAAGAATTAGAGAGTAGTTGAGAGATGTGGAGTGGTGGAGAGAAGTTGAAGTTGTATTTATCAATGTTGTCAAGCCTAACCCGGCTCGGCCGGGTCGACCCAAAAACCCACGACATGATCCAAAAATGGGGCCGGATCACATTAAAAATCCAGTCGGGTCAAACCCGGTTAACGACTCGGGTTGACCCGGGAAACCCCCCGGGCCGACCTGGACCTGGGTTGACCCGGGTTTATATATTTTTTATTTATTTTTTTAATTTTTTTGATTTTTTAAATATTTTTTTAATATTAATTAATGCCCGAGTCGACCCCGAGTCGACCCCGGATTGCCTCTCCAACCCTTGACCCAATCTCTTGGCCGGGTCAATATCCGATCCGAGTTTGAAAACATTGTTGGTATTTATAAGGGAAGAAAAAAAAAAAATTGAGTGTTAGGTCACAAAATTGTGATCGTTACACAGCAACGGTCACAAAATTGTGACCGTCAAGACATTTGCATGGCAACGGAATCATGCAACGATCTTAAGACCATTGCCTTTTTTTATTTATTTTTAATTTTTTTGCGAGCCGGCGAGCCGAGCGGCTCACTGGCTCGTTAGGCTCGTGTTTCAATGTGAGCGATCGGCTCGCTAACCAGCTCGTCTTTTTGACGAGCAGAGCCACCCTTAACTAATGTTTTCGCGAGCCGAGCTTCTAGGCTTTTTGGCCCGTTTGCCACCTCTAAATGTCATTCACTAATGACATATTATTTACACCATAAAGTTGTGAATTTCTTATTAATTTAATTAATACTCTTATAAATTGTACATATTGCTTGTAAATTGGAATAACACTAAATAGCGAGTATCCATCAATTGAGTAACCTTGAACATTTCATCTTTCTTGGTTCACCATATATTATTATTTTTTAACAACAAAAGAGTAAAGACTCGGTCTACTTTCAAAATAATTAGTTTTTGAGCTTAGCCAAACACATCCTTCCTATAAATAAGGGTCGGTTACGGTGGGTCCATGACTTAACAGCTAAAGAAGCTACACAGAATATACGAGGAAATTGCCAGTTCTTTCAATTTCCCCGAATGAGTGCATACTGTCGTGTGAAAATGGATTTGATTTTATTTTGACTTGTAGAAAATAGTCAAAACACAGGACATTGCAATGGTATATCCTTACAAGATTGGGATTGTTGACTTTGTTGATAATATAATTTGTGAAATAATAAGAACGTGTCACCTAAATATATTGTCACCTAATTTGTGCATACATCATTTATAAATTGGATTACGAATACAATTATGACACTACTACTACTACTATATATATATATATATTTTAATCTCAACATTAAATTAATTGGAATATAGAAAACTTACATTAACAACTATTCGAAATAAAGAGCCAATAAAGAATATTTACATGATATTTCTAAAACTTGAAAATATTTGACTGGACAACAAATCAATTTTTTTTAGTAATTTTTTCAAAAGTTGATGAATTATAAAGTCCTTATTTGGTTATGATAAATCAGATTTTAATTTCAAATCAAAGTTAATAATTAATTTTAATCAAATATTTTATGAACTCACGATTTTTTCACTAACATTTCATCAATTTTTATTAAAATTTATTAAAAATCTAAGGACTGTTCGACGGCCCATTAAATTGGTAGTTTAAATTACATAATTTTTCAAATTATTTTTTAATCACACATATTTTCTGTCTCGACTTTTATCACACATTTTTACCCAAAAAATCAAAATAAAATTTCTCTCTCCAAATTCATTGACTGCCGGAGGCTATAATAATCTATATAAACACAGCGATCTCTTCATCTTTACTCACATCAACACCCCCACCCACGGGGGCCAGCTTTCTCTCAATCCATTTTTTTATTTTTTTCATCTCTCTTCGAGATTTTCTCTTCAATATCTTCTCTTCAGTCTTCAGTTAAGAATTTAAGAATTTCATCACTCAACATTACACAGCACATTCATTCTGCTTCTTCAATTAATTTAATGGCCTCCAACCCTAGAAAACAAGCTACCAGCCGTCCTCCAAAGAGGGGTCGAATCAAAGCTCAAATTTTAGAGAGCTTGGTCGAGACTTTCACCTCAATAGCAGAACAAGTGGTGGCTAAAATCAAAGGCGCCGGTAACGGCGGCACAAGCAGTGATACTTCCACCTCCTTCGGTTCCCCACAGTCTGCTAATTACACTTCCGACGGGTACCCGGATCAGGCATGAAATTACTCATCGTCTTCAACCTTCATTTCAGTCAGTGAATTGGGTCTGTTTCCGTTTTCAGTACTGTACCGTGTATGTTGTGTAGATTATAACATTACTTTAGTCATCAACATATTTGAAGTTATGTTATGTATTGCTGTTTGTTTTATCAGGTCTGAGCTTTTGTTTTATTAATGGCTCCAAAGATCTTTGCCTTTTCCTCCATTATTTCGAATAGTTTAGACTGAAAATTGTATTATGGTAGCCTCAAAGAAATTGTCTTGTCAGTGTTATTACATGCATATTTGGTATTACATTACGTGTATGAATAATTTATAAATAAAAAAGTGTGCTTCTTTATTCTCTCTTCGTCGTCTTCTTTTTATTTATTCTCTGTTTCGGTGAAAATTAAATCTGATTTTGAGCCAATTTGACTAAAAGTTAATGTGATATATGTGGTTAAAAAGTCGTCAAATTCATTAAATGTGTGATTCATTAAATCTTATTATTAATAATAATAAGAACTGGAATTATGAGAATCTTCAATTCAATCTTTAATTTGGAACAGAATCTTCAGTGTAATATGGATCTGAAACCGTGCATAGCCCACTATCAATTTCCCCCAACTGCCCACCACCAACAAAGTCTAAAGACGGTTTTTTCTGCACTTTGATTTCACCGATTTGAATGTCTCATCTCAACTACCAATTTCTCTCAATGGTGAAAGGAGACGAGCAGTGGATTTCCTTATGCTGTAATACTCTAAAAATGGATGCAAATCTCTCACACTGTACAATCTCTTACATTCTACCGTACGCATGGGTGGGTAACTTTGCTAAGCTATGCCCCGGCGTTTGTGCGTACCCTTTTGCCGTGCCGGTGTAGATTCTAGGGTTGAAGGCGGTGAAATCGCCAAACAGCGACATAGGAGTGGATGGGATGATAAGCGTAATTGCACACGAAATTGCAGAGGTATCCACGAACCCGTTGGTGAACGCCTGGTATGCAGCTGAGGATCCGGTTTTCCCAGTGGAAATTGGGGATCTCTGTGAGGGAATTTTTGGAACTGGTTGTGACGGATCTTATACTGGGTAGATGTTCAACGACGAGGATGGTGACTCATACAATATGAATAGAATCCGACAGAGGTTCTTGGTTCAGTGGGTTTGGATCAATTTGGTAAGTTAGTGCACCAACCTGAATGTACTTGATCAGTAAATGCTTCATTTACTTTGTGTATGGAGTGGGTATAAAGCTCTCATTTTTTTCCAAGTGATAGTGAAATCGTTGCCGTCCAGAAAATGTGGTAAAGTATTTTGAATATTGGTTTTCGTAGTCTGGTTGTTTTTTTTTTTTTTTTGGAACGAGTTCGGATTGTCTACCCCGGAGGATCTCGACTTCCCTGCAGATCTGGTGGCACAAATTTTGTGGTGCCAACTATTTTTATTGTTCAGGCGGTGCTTTGGGCTCTTTAGTGGAATTTGACCAGGCAATTGAACTTGATTCTCGCCAAAAGGGATGTGAGTTGTTTTCTTTTTCTTTATAGTGTCACAAAACTTTGGTGATTTTATTTATTAGAGTATCAATTCAAGTTTAGTTCAATATAAAAATTAAAATTAACATATGGCATAGATACATTTCACTTAGTGGAGTTTTTGAGTCATAGAAATGCAACAGCCTATTTTTTCTAAATAATGTAACTGTAATGTTAAGCAATCCAAATCTGACTCCGAATTGGTTGCTCTTTGTTATTTAATGGTGATTGATAGGTTATGGTGGAAGCCGCAAAGCATTGCATCCTAAGGAACATATATTCATTTTTTTAACATTCATAATTGATTATTTTTTACTTTGATTAATCTGATTTTGATAATTAAATTCAACAGATCTGTGACATCTGTCAACTGGCTGAATCAAATCCGGATGCAGTTTTTCTTAAAGCTAAATATGAAGAACTTACGATCATGTGCCATAGTCTGCAAATTCAGCTGTACTAATGCAACTGTAAGTAAATTATATTCAAATTCTATTTAGCCTGTGTTCGGATCACTTTTTTGGATTAAAATCTGATTTTTGCACGATTTTTTAGGTAGATGAATGGTTAAAATGTGTAGGGTTAGAGATTGATTTGGGGAATTGTGTAGTTTCAAATTTGGTTTAAAAACCAAAAAAATTGACTATCCGAACAGAGGCTTTAGTTTTTGTGAATCATTTTCTAAGATAAGATTTCGTTGTTTTATACAGATGTAGTGCAGCTGAGACCAAATTGCCAGCCATAGTCAAGTCTTTGATTCCCACTGATCTTAGCATTGTTATACCAAAGGAACTTACGCACGTATTGGCAATTTCCTACTGTATTTCTATATATGATTTTTGCTAAATCCCTTCATCTATACTCATTACTGATGGATTCTTCTGATTTTCTTATAGCGCCATGGTCGGGGTTGGCATGGAAGCATTCCATCGATGTAGGAGAAGGGGTGATTGATGCAAACTACAGAGGTACCCTTCAATCTAAGTCCTCTGGTAAATTAATCTTCATTTTTTGTTCTTATTCTCCTCTTTTCCATTTGGGCCTTTAGATTACATAAGTTATTCTAGATTTGATGAGATCATGAGATGGCTGGCTTGTGGATGTATGATGGTGACGACGACGATGATCCTTTTTTTATTTTTTAAGTTCTCATCATGTAAACAGGTTTGTCAGGAAAGATGATTATGTCTGATAGTTTGATGTTTCAATAAAGAAAATCAAAATCAAAAACAATTTATATCATGAAGTGCCTAGAATGGAAAGTTCCTATTTTGACAGAAAAGAATAAAATTAATGGCTATTTTATTAAACATCTGAGTTGAGTTTAATGCTTGCTTTGAGTGTATTGAGAGTTTATTCTGGATAGAATTTGTGCATGATACTCATAGGCAACTGATTCAAACTAATATTGTCATAACTGAAAGAAGTAAAGTTAAGTTTGTTCATCGTGTTGAATTAGAATTTTCTTTTTTAAAGTTGGGTATCGATGAATACTATTCATAAGTTGAACTGCAAGGTTGAGTCTTTCTTCTTGATGAGAAAAGAAAGTGTTTAGTAATCTCTGTGTTCCTGTTCTACAAGTTGATCTTCTTACAGAAAAACGGGACATTGACGAACTCTTCTGCAAACTGCAAAGTTAGGCTGAGATTTTTATCTCAGTAAAAGAGTGAACACTATCCATTTAGGATGGACTCCCATTTTTTTGGACATAGTGTTGCAGGTGGAGACTTGCCATACTCTTCTTATCCCATCGGTTCCTCAATACCTACTAGGTTGTTCAGATCAATAAATTTAAATACACGAAACTCATTAAATTCACCTTCCTTTACTAACTTTGAGCTCGAAACATTAACCACATAAATTGATAGTCAAGAGCAGCACAATTCTACGATAATCTTTCTGAAGCCACTCCTCCTTCTAATTTGTCACTGATTACAGCAGTTATTTCCAACAACTAAGCCCGTCCCCTGTGTACTCCTTTGTTCTGGTGGACCTTCTTATATTCAGATAGCAAATCGCAATTAGAACATGAAACACACTATGCAGGAGTTGGAGACTGCTCTTATGGCACCAGATTATGAAGAGGAAGTGACAACCTTGGAGCCTTCATTAGGGGGAAATAAGAGGCCCCAAACACCTGGCCAGCGGTCAAGGTCTTGGAACCAGGAACTGCAGGGGTCATCACATTCACATCAATTTGAGTCATCTTATGTTTCCAGGTTTGGCAGCTCAGGTGATGAACTATACATTGAGAGACATCAAAAAGAGATGGAGGACTTTACATTGAATGGTACCCCCACCAAATGCATTCCATTGATGCTCACTTAATAAATTACTCTGTATTATTTGAATTTTTAAGAATTTTGCTCTGTATCCATTGATGCTCCAAATTCTTACATTTTCAGTAGTATTTCATGCTCAAATAATTTTCTATATGTAAGTGTAGATGGTCATCATTTTATCCAAAGTTGGAATATTATTTTTCAAGAAGAAGTTTCTTTTGGTTCAGATCATCAAAACCTTGACTTGCAAATTTGGAAAATCTCAAGCTTATAAATAGTATCCAAACATGCTCTTTTCCTTTTTTTTTTTTTTTTTGCTTATATTTCTTGAGTATTGTTCTGTTTTGAAGCTTATGGTGATGTGGTTAGGGGACGAGAAGGAAGCAACAAAGAAGGATAGAGTGGCAGCGGATGTGGAGGGAATTCAGGTGGATATGGTGGTTGACCTGGATGAATTATTTTGTTCATTAAAATAAGGTTTAGAACTAACATATTTCGGTAATTAATAACAGTCTCCGAAGGACGATAATCCGGACTCTTATGTTCACTTTATTACTTCTCACGACCCGTACACTTGTGGAGATATTTCGCTTAGCGAGATATTTGTGAACAAGTTTTTGGCGCCGTTACCGGGGACTGTTTTTATATTAATATCGATACCAATTAGTTCTTGCTTTAATTTGAATTTGTATTTTTATTTTTTAATTTTAATTTTAATTTGTGAATTTTTTTAAAAGTTGTGAATTGTCTCCTTCTCAGATATTTAATGAATATTCAGACAGTTGGAGGCAACATAACACGATGGCAGCGAACAATAATCAATGGCTCTTTGATCGAACTGCAATTCAGACTTATTTGATGTGTGACTTCTGCTGGGAAAATCATGCCTTATATGATTGTCCTATTGCACCTCGGATGGTTTGTGAAGTATTGATTGTGTGGGGAATTTTTATCTAACAGAACAGGGGTATCCACTAGAACATTTTTTTGGTGAAAACATCAAATGAGCCAGAAAAAATTGTTGAAACAACTGAAGAAAAAGAAGAAGAACCTAAAAGAGTGAATCAACCAGAAGAAAATAGCTACCATGAAGATATCTTTGTCCAAATGTCAACAATTCAAATTCCAGATATCAAGCTTAAGGAAACTTCAATAACAAATGAAGAGCAATTGGAGAAAGAGGAGTTGATCACAGAAGAGCTGTTAGACAAGGAGATACCTGAGAGTGCCGACTTTACAATGCAATCCTCTAACTGCAAGAATTGGGAAAAAGTTGATTTCATCATTGGAAATGAAGAAGTGATTGAAATCTACATACTGAAATTTGAATTGAATGGAGGTGTGGACATACATGACATGGGCAAAGTGAAATTGTGGTACATAAATCCAAATTGGAACAAATTCAAGTGGCACAAATAAAGAAGGACATTAAAAGTTTTATTTAGAGTTCCTTAAAGAAAAGTGCAAAAATTCGGGCTTTAGACTATAAATGGAGCGTTTATTGGGAGGCAACCTAACTTTTCTTCCCTTTTATTTATTATGCTTTAAGTATTTATTTTAATTTTATTTACTTGTTTTTAGATACATGCATGATAGGTGACATGTTTTAAGTGTTTTGCATGTTTGCATGTTAAGACAATTTTGCTTGTTACATTATTTTCCATGTTTAGAGGTGTTCTGATTTTTATGCAATTTTTAGTAGTTTAGGTATTCATCGTCATCCCAAGCGCGCGCGCACACACACACATGCACTATTAGAACTTGAATAGTTTCTTATTGGTGTTCATGTCCTCTAAAGTTATTCATCTTTTGTTTGCAAGGAGCACACCAATCAACACACCTCAAACCAAGTTGGACAATGTAAAGAAAGGGTCAAATGCATCAAAGTGCAATGAAATGGAAGCTTCAAAGCACAGAAACACATCCTTTACACTTGGGAAGTTTTAGTTCTCTCTCTTTTGTCTTGTTTTGCATTGTTAAATCTATTTGACAAACATTGAGGACAATGTTTCTTTCTAGTTTGGGGGTAGGAAATATCATTAATGCAAATTGCTTCCATATTCATTTTATGTTTTCATTCTATTTCTATTCAGATAAAAAAAAAAAAAAAAAACTGGTTGACATGTTTATGGCCTAGAATGTAGTTTGAATCAAATCTTGTTTTAGCTTGGTTTTGGAAAACATGAAAACATGGATTTTATGAACTAGTTATCACTTGCTAGGTTTCATATACATCGTGCACATAGCCATTATTGGATAATTACTTGTGCATGGATTTGTTTAACACATGTGGGGCAAGTTTTATGCACCTTGAACATAGGAATGACTATTAATCCCTAAACTTAGATCTAGAGACATCCCAACCTTTAAAACTTAGAATCTAAACTTGCTCAAGAGCAGTTTGGGGGTGGGAAGAAATGGTGAAGTAGCTTGAACTTTGAATGGTCTGTAGTTCCTGAAATGTATCATTTGTTGAAGAGGTCTTGGTCGACGGGTATAAACCATTGCCTGCATAAAAACAGAAAAATGCTGAAGGTCTTGTTCTGCTCTTCAAATGCCTTTTTGACTCAAGTAAGTAAGTCCTAAGGGTCTTTCAAACCTGGTGCCCTAAAGTCGTCTGACTTGGGAGTCACCGACCTAAAACTCGCTACAGGGGTCAATTAGAAAGCAAGTACGGAGAGTGGACTTACACATAAGACAATAAAACATCTTTAACTTTCTGTTTAAGCCTTTATGACTCGAGCAAGTAAGTCCGAGGGGTGTTTCAAACCTAGTGCCCTAAAGTCGTCTGGCTTGGGAGTCATCGACCTAAAGCTCGTTACAGGGGTCATATAGAAAGCAAGTATGAAAAGTTCTGTACAAAGATGGTAAAAGACATAGATATAGAAGAAAAAGTTGTCCACTTAATAATAATAATAATAATAATAATAATAATAATAATAATAATAATAATAATAATACATGGTATAAGCTTGTTGATTGAGACTTTGATGTAAAAGGCATAGATTAGGGAACCGCTTACCATTGATCGTTTGGGCAGATTTAGCTAATTCTGACAACCTGGTGTGGAAAAATGCAAATGTTTGATATTTAGGGCATCTCCAACCCTACCCCAAATTTGGGATAAAATCTTCTCCAACCCTACCCCTAATCTCACCCCAAATTTGGGGATATGAATAGTGCAACCCCAAATTTGGGGTTGCACTATTCATAAGGGTTGCACTATTCATAACCCCAAATTTGGGGTTGAGCTTAATTAATTACCAAATTGTCATTTTCTTATTTAATTTAAATGTTTAACATTATTAATTAGTCTAATAATTTGTTGTTATAGTAATTATCTTAACTGTGAATATTATAATTATTATTATTTAATAATTATTATTGTAATTCTATAATTGTTAATTTAATTTTTCTTTAAAAAAAAAATTTTGTTCTAAATAATAGTAATATTTTTGTTAATATTGTTACAAAATCAGCACGAATTAGTTTGGATAATTAAAAATACTGAAATTTTATTTCCAAAACTAACGACGACATATGTCAAATGAAGCTACATATGGAACAACAACGAGAGGAAAACATAAACTCGAACATACAAGAAAACTAATACAAAATAGTTAGTCGAGATAGTCAATGAACTAGTAATCACCCAAACCAGTGGAGGATCCCCCGATGTCGCCAAACAATTGAGAAAATGAACCAGCGGTACTTTGCGATCCGGGACTTTGATTGTTAGCTCTTTTTTGGGTTATTCTTAAGTGTTCACTTTCTAAAAATGCACGTACATGTGGGTTTGCCACAGTAAATAAATCCATGAATAAAATTTTATTCTCCTCCTGAAGTTCTGTCATGGCCAGTTTTTTCATTTCAAGATTATGTTGAATCACCAGCTCCAGAAGTTGAGATAGTTGGCAATGAAGACTCTCGTTTTCAAGAATTTCTTGGTCGACACAGACAAATAAGAAATAGCGATGTTCATTATGAACTTCGTAATGCTTTAATTGAGTATTTATGGGAGGAATATATTAATTCTGAAAATTAAGTTTCGTCCATGATCGATAACATCGTTTAATTTAGGAAATTTGTAGCCACTAGGCGTATTTTGTTGTTCAACTTAGAGTTTTTTTTCCCGAAAAAAATTACTATTTTTAATTTGGTCAATTCTACGCATTAGTTATTAATTTAAATTAAATTTATTAATTAACAAATTTATAATCAATGTATATTTATTTAAAAATTAGAAGAAAATTGGGTACTATTCACTTAACCCCAAATTTGGGATTAAATGGTTGGAAATAGAATTTGAGTCTACCCCAAATTTGGGGTAATCTTTACCCCAAATTTGGGGTAGACCATTAGAGATGGCCTTAGAAACCACATGAATAGAAGGAATTAGGGATGTGAGAGAAAAGTAGTAAGTTGTGATCACCCATGAGAAATGCAAGGAAATTATTAGATTCATTAGGGTGACCACATGAGATTCGGGCTTGATTGTGCATCACAAGCGACATAGTGTTAGGTATATCATTTGCATGAGTAAGAGTTTGATATTGGCTATTCACACACACACTGAAAAATCTGACATGATATAACTAGAAATTATTTTGCATTGTTGTTCATAACTTTTGCTGAAGTATAAAGTGATTTGGATTATAGAGGCATATGATATTGGTATACATGTTGACAAAACAAAAATAATTGCATTTTGTTATTTTAATTTATTAGTTTAGTTTACATTGTTCGAGGACGAACAATAGTTTTAGTTTGGAGTATTTGATAAGTGTATTTTATACAGTTATTTATATGTCTAAATTAAAATAATTTATTGTCGTTTTAGAATATTACTATTTAATTTATGTCTATTTGTTTACTTTTCAGAAAATATCCCAAAAGATGAAGAATGAAGCAATTGATTAAAATATGCACAATAGGATGCTATTTGGAGATTAATTGAGCAATTGAGGAGTTTATGACAACAATCGAGAATCATCCCTGGTGCGAAAGTGAATAAATTAGAGTTGAAGGACCGAAGAACAAATTAAACATGAGACCAAAATCCTAATTTTGGGGCAGTAAACGTTCGAATTAGGAAAATTCTATTTCAGGAAGAATTGTACGCCTTTAAGTTATATTTCTAACTCACTTTGAATCACCTCAATCAAATAAGGGAATATAAAGATATGGTCGAAATACTGAAAGTTGGATAGAGACCAAAAAATACTCGCGCGCAGGTTTGATAATTTGATTTCCTTTTTCGATTAGGTCTCTTCTCCAACTACAAATATAACCTCTTGGTACGAAAATCAGACATTTACCTCTCCATGGAACGAGCCACAATTAAGATTTCAACATCAAAGGGCGTGAATTGAAGATAATTAAAGAATCAAAACTTGGTGCAAGATTTCCATTCTTTATATTATTTTTCAATGAACGTTTATTTTTATTGTTTTTGTTCTTTATTCATGATGTGTAATTAATTGTCATGTTGGAATGAACGATGTAGCCTAGACAGATTATTTTAATTCCAAATTCCGTTGTTTTAACGATTTCGTTGCATGTATTGATTTATTATTTTTCTTAATACTTGATCACCAATTCATGATATATTGAGTTATTTCCATAATCCGAGTGGTGAGTTAATAATTTAGAATGTGGTAATAAATCCGATAATTGAACGAGAGATAGAGATACACTCTTGTTATTGTTGCGGTCGTGTGTGAATTCTTGTGTTTATTGCATCTAGATAAGGAATATTCAGACCCCCTGTAGAGATACATGATTGACTTATTTAGGTAGAATTGATTTAAACTCGAGAGAGGAATTTCAATTTAAATTAGTGAATTCGACCGAGTGCATACTTAGAAAATAAAACTGGAATTGGAGTCAATTTAATTAGTTAGGTGAAATCATAAATCTCAACTACTTTACAATCATCTTTAAAAACAAAGCAATTTCACAATTTTAATTCTTTACTTTAGTTTCTTAATTTTAATTTAAAACACCAAATTATTTTGTTCATTAAAATAAGGTTTAGAACTAGCATATTTCGATAATTAATAACAGTCTTTGAGGGACGATAATCGGGACTCTTAGGTCCACTTTATTACTTCTCACGATCCGTACACTTGCGAGGATATTTCGCTTAGCGAGATATTTGTGAAAACGTGCAAAATGTGATATCTGCTTAAACATATAATGAACTACTTTTTGTGGTCCTTTTGGTTTCGTGAACACTTTGAATCGATGTTGTATAATGTTTTTGAGTTTTGCTTTGTTCATGTATAATTCATGCCCCACGTTGCTTACTTCTATCAGAATGACAATACATTTTTTTTTTCTATTTCTTTTTTGGGATTGTGATTTTCAAATTTTATCAAAATTTAATAAAAATCCGATTTTCAACCACACCAACTTCTCTATTAAAAATCATATTTTAATCCTTATTAAACCGGCTTTAATTTTAGCCATGTATTTTATGTGATTCACAATTTTTCAACTATATATTTCATCAATTTTTATCAAAATCTTAATTTTAATCTATATTAAACAGAGGCATTTCTTCACAATTGAAAATATTTACCCGTTTTGACTAGCTTAACGTATTTATTGCCTAAGCCTTTGTTTGATTTCAATAAAATAAAAAACATTTAAAAAAATTATAAAAATTTATACATATGGAGTATTATGAAATGTGCAGTTTAAATCATTGTGAATTTTAATTTATTTTTTAGTTAGATGAAATAGGGGCTAAATTTTAAAGAAATTTTATGTTGCCAGTCAAATTAAGAGAAATAGGCAAGCTAGCTACTTGCCTACTTCTCCTTTAAAATTACACCGTTCGATTTTTTATTTATTTTTTTATTTTTGTAATTATTGCAGTCATAGAGAAGTTAAGTTTCTGTTTGTGCTTTATTTTTGTAAAAATTATTTTTTGTTTTCGAAATAATTTTCATTATTATCATTTTTAAGAAATAATCTTATACATAAACTCAAAATTTTGTAATTATATTTTGAATTGGATTCAATTTTCAATTTTGGGCTCTCCAGAGTTTTCTCATGGTTTTAGGATCGCAATACGGACAATCTGATATGAATATAGATCTAGATCGTGCATAATTTTTTTTTTTTGTTGGATCACATATGATTCTTTTGATAATTATTGTATTATATTGAAGTTGAAAATTATGTAATATGAGTATCAAATAGAATAACTCAAAGAGAAGTTTCGGTGCTTCTTCCTCACGATGATTTAGCTTTAGAAAATGTGTGGATCACATACTACCTCTACTAGAAAACATTTAGATAAAACACAATTTCAACGAAGCATTACATAGAAATGGTGGAGGTCGTGGACGTGGTATAGAAGGAACAAAGCGGGCTGTCTATTTTTCTGTTTTCTATCAACTTACATTAACAGAGTTCTTGAGTTATAGAAATGCAACATCTGCTATTCTTTCTAAATAATGTAATTGTACTTTTAAGCAATCCAAATTTGACTCCGTGTTGGTTGCTCTTTATCATTATTATTATTTAACACTTTTTTGGTGAAATTGAAATGTTCTCGACTGAATAATCAAAATACTTATTAATGGTCTAACACTATTTAAAAGTAACCAAGATTCTGTCCAGTTTTTATTTGAATTTCAATTGTCAACAGAAGCTGATTTTCGTCCTTTCAATTTTTTCTTTTTTATTTTTTTTTGCAGTTGCTATCCTGTATGGGAGTTCTTTACTTGTGGGTTTTAAAATTACTGGTTAGTTACCGCTAAATTTACGTGCATCAAAACTAATAAATGCCATTTCCTAGAATTTCAATTTATTTCATTACGTGAAATCTATGTTAAAATTGAGAATAATCTTTCTAATAGTGACTATTCATAAAAAAAAATCAGTATTCAGTCATAGAAATTTGTATGTAGCAGTGTCGAAAGTTACGAATCATGTTGTTCTGAATATATTGATATGCGATGATGATGTGAATCAATAAATGTGATGATAAATGTTGTGTATAAGAAGATTTTCTAAAATTTGTAAAATTCTTGATAATATAATGCTTATTATAATTTAAACTGGTACTGGATTTTCGTAATATTTGCCGCTTTTTTTCCAATTGTACATTCTCTTTAGCTTTTGTGAATTAAATATGCACGTGCATCACACGAGTCTGAAATTAGTTATTTCTTAATAGTAGCAGTTCAAAATAAAAGTTTACATTCTTTGACGCAATTACTAACAATTATAAATTAATTCATAAATACTACAATTTCTTAAATCACTATTTAATCATATATTTTTTTCAAAAATAATTTCTAACAATATATTTTACTTGAGAAAAAAAATCAAAATAAATTCTAACATTATTTTGCTGAACAAAGCCCAAACTTTTAGATGTTGCAAGTGTAATAGTGTATCATGCATGATGCATGGGAAGATGGTGATTCGTCCCGAAAAATTTAGGGGTCGTTCTCTTTTTATTTCGATTTTGGTTTTTGAGTTTTGGATTTTGTTTTGAATTTTGGATTTTGGTTGTTTGTTTTGGGATTGCTGAAAATATGTTCTCTTTGTGATTTTGGAAAACTGTTTTCAAAAATATAAAACTGAAAAATGTGTTTACTTTGTAATTTCTTGATATATTTATTTTGTGATATTTTATATGTAAAGAATGATTGATTTATTGAATTATATTAATTTTAATGTTAATAAATCAGTTAGTTCTCTATGTCAATAAATTCATCATTAATATTATTTCAGCTAAACAAAAATTTAACCACATACCAATAAAATTTTAACATGGATCTATATATAATGGCAAAATAATATAAGAACTTCAAGTGAATGAAGTGTCTCACATTTACAAAATAATAATAATAATAATAATAATAATAATAATAAATAAATAAATAAAAAATTACAAAAAAAAAATCTTAACATGGATCTATATAATAGCAAAATAATATAAGAGCTTCAAATGAATGAAATGTCTTACTTTTACAAAAAATAAAAAAAATAAAAAAAATAAATAAATAAAAAATTTACAAGAAAAAAAACTTAACATTGATCTATATATATAATGACAAAATAATATAAAAACTTCAAGTGAAGGAAGTGTCTCACTTTTACAAAAAGTAAAAATAAAAATAATTTACAAAAAAAAATAATAATAATAATTTAACATGGATATCTATATATAATGACAAAATAATATAAAAACTTAAAGTGAAGGAAGTGTCTCGCATTTAAAATAATAATAATAATAATAAATAAAAAAATTAAAAAAAAAAATCTTAACATGGATCTATATATAATGACAAAATAATATAAGAACTTCAAGTGAAGAAAGTATTTCACATTTACAAAAAAAAAAAAAAATCCAAAACGCGCATTTTGGTCGTTTTGGATTTTTTAACACAAAATACTCAAAACGAAAAAAAATCGTTTTGAGTTTCCTTTGTATTTTTTT
This sequence comes from Ligustrum vulgare, assembly GCA_963555705.1. Taxonomy (NCBI): domain Eukaryota; kingdom Viridiplantae; phylum Streptophyta; class Magnoliopsida; order Lamiales; family Oleaceae; genus Ligustrum; species Ligustrum vulgare. The sequence goes on from OY743188.1 coordinate 26,635,388, forward strand.
TGGTGTTTTGGAAAACGCGTTTCTGAAAATGGGCAAAGTGAACGCGTTTTCGATATTTCCAAAAATCGAAAACTCAAAACGGGCTCAAAACAGAAAAGAGAACGGGACCTTATTTTTACTTGCTAGCAGCCTTATTCTGAGATTCTTATTTTTAAAAAATGATATTTGAACATAGAAAGTGTTACCCGATGTGCCACCTCTCTCACATGAATGTGTGTGGGACCAGCCTTATAATGAGCGATCTCATCCCTCATGTGAAGGAGTGACGCCCTCTACGTTCATATAACATGGTCCTTAATTTTTTTTTTAAAAAAATTATTTTTAATCACAGAATTTTTCATAAAATAATTTTACACGTAAATCGAATTATCTTACTTTTTAACTACACATTCTTCTAAAAAATACTATTATAAAATTCATTTTTTTACATTACTTGAACAACTTTAAATCTTATTTATTGCACCTTTCAATGAATTTATAGTGATATATGTTCATGCATCACTTGTTTTTATTTATTTATAAATTATAAATAAAATCTTCCATAAACTCATCCAAAACCAAAATAGAGTCATCACACGTTTTAGATTTGATCCCGTCATCAGAAAATTTCATTTTGACTGACTCAATCATGATCTGATCTGGGAATATGACGCAATTGAATTATCACCGGATTATACGCTGCATTTTAGAGGAAACCATGGGCATCGGGTAGTATATTAATGCTGGTTTACTTGTGGGACCTAAGTTAGCTCGAGATTTGACTAACTAGTATATTGTTTTGGTTTTGGCGCTACTCCTGGAGCCGCCTCCCATGTTGCCTGCGTGGTACACCGCACGGGCTATGTAGGAAATTCGGTGAAATTCTATTTGTATTTTATTTTGTATTTTTATTTTCGAAAATATTTTGTATTTTCTGTTTTTATTTTTGTTTTTAAATTTGCTGAAAACGCGTTTGACCTGTTATTTCTGAAAATTATTTTTTAAAATGAAAAGCTGGAAATCACGTTCTGTTTGAAATTCTGCAGGCTATGTAGAAAATTCGGTGAAGTTCTATTTGTATTTTATTTTGTATTTTTATTTTCGAAAATATTTTGTATTTTCTGTTTTTATTTTTGTTTTTAAATTTGCTGAAAACGCGTTTGGCCTGTCATTTCTGAAAATTATTTTTTAAAATGAAAAGCTGGAAACCACGTTCTGTTTGAAATTCTGCAGAATTCTACTTAAATTATTTTTAATTAATTTTCTTGTAGAATACTACCACCAGAGTTCATTTATCAAGGCATTTTTTGAAATATAACAATAATAATTTTCACATAATTTTTTTTGGTAATGTTGATATTGAATTCAATAAAACTTTATTTAAGCTTAGTTCCAAATTAGGATAATTCTCAAAAAAAAAAAAAAAAAAAAAAAAAAAATTAGACTTAGTTTCAAGTTAGGATAAAAAAAACATAAAAAAAAAATAAAAAATTTATATTAAGCTTAGTTCCAAGTGAGAATAATTCTTAAAAAAAATAAATAAATAAATTCTCAAAACGCGTTTTCCGCATTTTGAACATTTTTTGTTGAAATACATAAAAAACGCCCAAAATGAGGTTTTGGACATTTTGTGTACAATTTTTTTTTTCAAAATGCGTTTTCGAAAATGGTAAAGAGAACGCGTTTTTAGTGTTTTCGAAAATAAAAATAGAAAACGACCTCAAAAAAACAAAGAGCACAGGGCCTTATTTTTTTTTTTTTCTGGGTAAAAAATGCCGCTCATCAGTAAGCTTTGAGTCTTGACTTGACTAGTGATTTTGGGATTGAAGTCTATAATTTATCAATCTTGCTACTTGTATAAGATTGTTAACAAAAAGATTGATAGTATGTCTTTGATATTGTTTAAATAGAGTTTTTTTAAAAATGAATAGTAATTTTTTGGAGAATGGATAATTGAGATTTGTTTGAAAAGTATGCTTATTATGAGCTTGACTTTTAATAGACGGTTGAGATTCAGTACTTTAGAAAAAAGAGAAAAGTTTAAAGAAAAACAAACAAGGGCAATTCCCTCACATGGAATTGTGTGAGGTTGATCAATATAAGAGCATCTCCAATGCATTACGTGGGCAAATATGATAATGAAATAAATAGACTTCTAGAGAACGTGAAAAAATAAGTAGAGAAGTCTAAAATTTACTCTTGAATGGTTCCTTCTACATTTAAATAATATTGATTATGTGGCATTTTTTTTTTTAAATTTAAAATTAATTACTATACATAAATTGGGTCTTACCCGCAAGTTCTCATTGTATAAAGAGTCAAAATAGAAATAACTTATATCATACAACCTGATTGAATAATTAAATAATTATAAAATAAAAAATAATGCCGACTCATCATGTCCCATAGAGAGTTTAGATGTAGATGAAAACCTCACAATGTCTATTTTTTTTAAAGTTGTGTCAGCTTAATATTGTAATACACGTTGTGAATTGAAGAGGTATTTTTAACACATTCCGTCTATTTGCTGATGTGTCAATTCCTTTTTTCCAATCCATGAAGTGCATTGGAGATGCTCTAAGTAGCCACACACACCTCTTGCGAGAGGGTTATCAACCTCATTGTTAACAATATTGTATGAGTATATTCAATTGATAATTTATAGACGGAAACAAGCCTTTGCTTATTCTAAAATGGAGAAAACTAATTTTTTCAAGGAGTTAGGGATCGAATTTTTTTTTAATAGAAAAGGATTAGAATATTATTTCATTATTATTCGGTCATTTTTTTTATTAAAATATCTATAAGTCCACCGCGACAAAGTCCTTGACAAAAGCCCGCCAAAATAATGGAAGAAAAACCTGCGCTGAATCTTTGGTTTCTTGTTAACAATGCTTTCCGAATGCATAAAATTTGCTTATATTTATATGTGTATATATTTCAATCATTAGTTATGCCTATGTTTAATTAAATGTCTTTTTTTTTTAAATGAATAATTTGTTATTTTTGTGGTAACTATGTGATTGGAAAATAATTTGAAGAAATATGTTTTGTTAAAAAGTGTTTGATGAAATATATTATGTTGAGCAAATTCCTTCCTCGTAGTGATGATATCTGCTTTGTGAAGTAGACACAAACTTTAACCATGAACACCAAGAAAATTATAGGAAACACCAAAATGAACAAGGACTTGAATATCAAAGTATATTATCCTAAAAGCTAAATTTGCACCCTCTCAGTATGAGAATGCTAAAGGACCAACAAGCAAATTGTTTTAGCGGATTTCAAGTCTTGAATCAATTTTCAAATAGCACAATTGAATACTTAGAAAGTAGGAACAAAGAAGAGCAATATGAAGAAGATTCCAAGTTTGAAGAACAAGAAGTTTTGCGGGATAATCTCAATATAATAATGTAAATCCTTACGTTTAAAATCATGACCCATTTCATGGTTAACACATCGTTTCAATAAAGAGTGCAAAAAGTTGATGAAAAGGTGTGCAAAGAATCTGAAAATTTCTGCCAATGGTCAAAAAATTTCACCATTCGATCACATGGTTCAAATACTAGGTGATCTCATGACACGTCTTTTCTTAAGCAGATTCAAATCCACTTATAACATGCTATAGCCAGATATTGAACCAAGGTACCATAATCAATTAAAATTGTAACAAATTATTTTTGTAATTGTCACTCGACACTAATGTATGTCTAGAATCAAAGATGAGGACCTAAGTGTATTTTTGGCCTCAAAACTAATATTACAAAAGAGTCATCTTCTTCACATTTTAGCCACCACCGTCCTATCACCTCTAATTGACCACCACTGCTTCATAAAATTAGATTTTACACAATTCTTTGTGCAATTACCAATTCGATAATTAATCAGATATTTACTCATTGCAAATAATTAGCAGCATAAGCATTGTTGTAGCCATTATTTTGTTAGTAGAAACTCCCTTCGTATCTTCACATTCGCTTCCCTGAATTCGGACTTGGACTATGATCTAATCTTTGCTCCATAACCATCGGATTCGGATCCAAACTTGGATTAAATCCCGAATAAGTTGTAAGACCGCGTTTCATTGGTATTAATCTGGAACCTAGGCAGATCTCTACAAAGTTATACAACCTTCCCCCTTCATTAATCATTAGTTCATGTAAAACTCTGATCCGACCTAAATAAATAATACAAAGCTATCATTTAATTGCATTGAATATTATAAAGGCATGTATACATATAGGAATAGTGTATGTATATATGGTGGAGGTGGGGGACAGGATCGGGATTAGGATCTTCCTTCAATGGTGGAAGTTGCTAGGTGCTTATTGTACACTTTTGTGGCTTACAATAGCATCTGCCACCATGATGAGTACCAAAGTGGACCTGCTAGCAAGGACCCGTTACATGTGCCAGTGGGACCAATCAGGAGACAAAGGGCAAAGAGGATCAAACAAGCTATGCAAGGATTTATGCAAGCATGGATGGATGAGTGCTTGAACCCAAGACCAAAGGCCCTACTTTTGATGCATGACAAGATAGAGGAGGAGTTGAGGGTAGTACAAGTGATGTGGGCTGAGAACCGAGTCAAGGACACGGAGTTGGGGAATTAAACCACGCGATCGCGTGGTCTTGATTCTTAGGCGATCACGAAATGCACTAAAAAAAAGATCCGAGATCTTTTTGACCTTGCCACGCGATCGCCTCCATGATACATGCGCGATCGCGTGGGGTATAGAATTTAGGGTTTAGGCATTTTTATTTCTTTTTCCGTTTTGGGCCCATATGTTGCGGCCATGTATTGTTTCTGCGAGAATACCCTTTATTATCTGTTTTTACATTGATTGAAGAACACAACTTTGATAATTAATGAAATTACTTTGAATTAGGTGAGATTATCCCTATTCTAATTGTTCTTCATTGAACCCCCTTGAACTTATCAAAGGATTTGACAATCTTTGTGGCGTTCACCCCTTTATGGTTCTTCATTCCGCATCTTAACGGGTCTTGGATTTGATACATCCTTGGTTCTTGAGTCGTGAGTGTCGGGTCATATTGCTATCGTCTAATAATCAGGATTTGGAACTTTCCAAGTATTTATACAATTTCCGCGAGTTCACGTGATTCCCCTTCAAGGATCACATCACACCATTGGCTAATATTCACCAAACACCGACGAGATGCTAGCGAAAATCTGACTAGTTGGGCTTGACGGATCCAGCTGGAGAACGTGTAGATGGGTCTTCAAGATTTCCAGAGAGAGAGAGAGAGTCTTTTCTTGTATGTTTTCTATTCATTGGGGGAAATAATTGATTTAATAAAATATTTTCTAGTTACCTGATTTTAAAATTTTAAAAAGTAAACATGTGATTGTGCCTAATTAACCCCAAAAACAACGGGTGATGTAGTTTCAGCCAAAGCAATTCATTCAAGGTTAGCCATGATATAATTATTAAAACCCAGCCCCAATTGGTGGATGAATTTATCTGAAACTATTGCCTACTCTAGGGCTTTTCTGGTGGATAAGAGGGCAGTCAAAGTGGATTAGAGAGAAAATTGGGACATATATTTTCGGTGGGAACATGAGGAAAGAAGAGGCAGCCGCAGGTGTTGACCTATGGTCAATTTGACCTTATTGTTTTGATCATAACAAACAAGAATTTATTGTGTTACTAACAAGTGTGCTTCAAGTGTTTCATGTAATGATAAATATTCAAAGCACTCTATGTTCAAATCGTCTCTCAAAGATATAAATCGAAATTATGTGATCGAGCACATGAGACGCAAAGAAGATCATGAAAGAATTGAAGATATTCAAAGATCAAAATTGAGGTTGAAAAGCATGACATGAAGATCAAGAATTCAAGCATACAAGATTAGAGTTGATTTAAAGGTATAACACTCTCAATCTTTAGCGATGAAATTCAAAGAGCTCGAAAATGATTTTTATGCATCAAGAAACTTACTTGAAAATTCATCACTTGCATAAAATATTTTCATCTTAGTCAAGATTGTCTTTCAAAGGTTATTTGATCTTAAATCATGATTATACTATGTTAAACCACTTTGAAAAATAAGTTAGAAACCTAAAAATCGAAAATTTTCATATTTTTCAAAAGTCAACAGAAAGTCAACGGTCAATAGTTGACTTTCGGTCAACCGAACTATTTCGGTCGACCGAACTTTTGGTCAACCGAAATATTTCGATCAACCGAAAGTTCAACGGTAAAATTGTAACGGCTATATGGAAGATTCGGTCGACCGAAACTCCAAATTTGGTCGACCGAAACTGGCTGAACTTGAATTTTTTCATCTATAAATAGCCATCACATTTGCATTCAATAAGAACAACTTAGATAAGATTTTATACAAACTTTCTTGTGAAAATTCTGTGTTCTTACTTAGTTTTTATTCATCTTTTATTTTCATAAAACTTTGATTGATCTAAACTTTGTTTTATCAAATTCATCAAAGTTTTTGGAAGAAAGTTTTGTGAAGATTTTTATTTTTACATTGTTTAAACTTCTTCAACATCTTCACACTATATTGGAATTGAAGTGTAAAGTCTCTCTTTGTTCTAAACTTGTTTTAATCTTTTAAAAGAGAGAAATTCCAATTGAGGAACTTTGATTATTTGTGCTACATTTTTCATTATCATTTGATACATCAAAGTTCCATTGCCTAAACACTTTGAGCTTAACTTATTGTTAATTATTCAAGTGTGGCATCTCTTGGTACGTAATTTGATTCAATATTTTTAACAAGAGATTATTTGAAAAACTTTGTTTGATTGCATCAAACTTTTCATTATCATTTGCATCAAAGTTTTTCTCTAATACTCGAGCTTAATTCATTGCTATCTATTGAAGTGTTAGCCTAACTCTCTCGGTACTTAATTTGAGTATATCATTTGTCAAGAGAGTTATTTCAATTGTACATTCAATTCATTATATCTTGTGGTTTCGAGAGCCTTGTGAAAACTCGATTGTTGGTTTTCGAGAGCCTTATCAAAACTCGATTGTTGGTTTCGAGAGCCGTGTGAAAACTCGATTGTAAAAGGATAGGCGCTCCTTGTTGTAAGTTGCCTAAGGATTTGGTACTCCTTGTTGTAAGTTACCAAAATAGTGGATTTGGCCTTGCTCGTGACGGAGAGCTCGGTAACGGGGGACGTAGATCACGTTGGTTGATTGAACCTCCATAAATCGTGTTTGCACTCTCTTATCCCTTTTACTTACGTACATTGCACTTACTCTATTCTATAAATTTATATTGTGCAACATTATATCTAAGTGATATACTTGCCTTATCAATTAAGTTTACACATATATAGCACACTACATTGATAGATTAGTTACTCGTAACACTAAGTGCACATATTTGTACCCATTGGTTTTTAAGTTTGAGATTATTATCGAAAAAGTTTTATAAACCAATTCACCCCCCTCTTGGTTAGTTTACTCTTGGGCTAACAATTGGTATCAGAGCTTAGGTGCTCATTTTTAAAAGATTTTACGATCTTGAGTAAATGGCTAACCATAATCTTAAGGGGCATTCTACAAATCGTCCTCCTTTCTTTGATGGTACAAATTATAATTATTGGAAAACTAGAATGATGATTTTTATTCAATCCATTGATTATAATATTTGGGATGTCATTGAATCCGGTCCTCATGAGCTTACTATGGTCATTAAGGTTGATGGAAAATCGGATCAAACTATTTTAAAACCTAGAGAGGAATATGATGAAAATGATAGGAGGAAATTGACTTTAAATGCTAGGGCCAAAAATATACTTTATTGTGCTTTGGATATTAATGAATTTAATCGTATTAGCACATGTGATTCCGCACACGATATTTGGCATGCTTTAGAAGTCACACACATGGGCACAAATAAGGTTAAAGAAACAAAAATAAATCTTTTGTATAAAAATTTTGAAAATTTCTTTATGAAGCAAGATGAGCCCATTACTTGCATGATTACTCGTTTTACCGATATTGTAAATGGTTTTAAAGGCTTTGATCATAAATTTACTAACGGTGAACTTGTGAGTAAAATTCTTAGGTCTCTCTCCCAAGATTGGAATCCTTTGAGGATGTTGATCGAAAACACGATAGACGTCAACACACATCCATTGGAGGAACTTTTTGGAACATTGATGACTTATGAGCTCAACAATGCTGAAACAAAGGAGAGGACAAGAAAAGGAAAAGAAGAGGCCAAGCGCGAAATTGTTCTTAAATCATCATATGGTAAATGCGCATCAAACTCAAACATAAGTGATGAGGAACTTGATGATCTTGCTATCCTTATCAAGAAGTGGAGAGGCGTTCGCAAAAATCATCGAATCCAAAAGAGAGAAGAAAATGTTAAAAGTGATGATGAGCAAGATGAAATAGCCAACATGTGCTTCATGGCCATTGAGGATGAGGTAAATTTCTTTGATACATCTTGGACTTTAAATTATCAATGATTTAAATTTCTATGAATCAACATTTTTGATTAAAGCATCTTGCTCTTCATAAAAATTTCTTACATTCAAAATATGTTGAGTATGAATATGAAACATGGTGCTAATATGTGGTTTATGCATAATTGTATGTTACATACATGTTTTAACCGAAATCAAATGAAAAATTTTAATTTTTGTAGATTTCGGTCGACCGAACCTTTGTCGGACGACCGAAACTGTCTTTTCGGTCGAACAAATGCTCAACCGAAAGATGTTTCGGTCGACCAAATGTACGACCGAAACCAGACTTTCGGTCGACCATTAGTCAGCCGAAAGTGTCTGCAGCTTCCTGATTTTTACTCTGCAGAGTTTCGGTCGACCGCTTCATACTTTCGGTCGACCGAAAGTGGCTGAAATAAGGGATTTTCTTTTATTTTCAAATTTTTCATACACAATCCCTAAATGACTTGAAATCATCTTCTTCTCTTCATAAAACTCTTGTAATATATTTCTTTGATCACTTATTTTTTGGCTTTGAGAGTGATATGATTGTTGACCAAAATTGTTTTGATATGTCGACATAATGCATTATCCTTTAACTCATTTCATGATAACAATTACTTCATAGTCAAACATAGATATTATTATTTCTCATTAAAGAGTACACACTAGAGTCACACTTGAAAGGAAATACATGGTACACGCAAATGCTAAAGAGAGAAACATGGAAAGTCCTCAAAATGAGAGATGTGTTTCCGGAGTAGCCGTATCCTACCACCTCTGATCTTTTGAGGAAACAAAGACAAACCTTCAAAGAGGTGTGTTTCGAGAGTAAAAATACTCCGTAATCTACCACATCTGAAGTACACACACAAGATTTAAACATTAAGGTAATCCTAGGAAATTAGAGGGGTGTCTCAAGAGTGAGTATACTCCGTACTCTACCCCCACCTATTTTAGGATTCACAAAGTCAAATTTACATTAACCGAACTCCTTTTTCGCTTGACTCCCCTTCCTTGCGACCAATCTATCTTTAAACCTGCTGGATCTTGTATTGGGATATATGACTGCAGCTTATCCAGTAGTTCATCAATAGTTGGAGCAGAAATAAGGATCCTTCTGGAAAATGGAGAGATGAATCCCTGTTCCACTGCATGATCAAGAAAGGTTAACAAACCATCAAAGAAATGGTTAACATTTAATAGCCCAATAGGTTTAGTATGGAGATCTAGTTGAGCCCAGGAGGTAATATTAAAGATTTCTTCTAAGGTGCCAAAACCTCCGGGCAGGGCTATAAATGCATCAGATCCATATAGCATACAAGTTATGCGTTCATGGATAGATAAGGTTTGTACTTCATGACCTCGTGTTTTGCCTGCTATATCTGCTAAAGGGACAGAAATAACACCAATCACCCTTACTTTCTCTGTGAGAGCAGATTGGGAAACACAGCCCATCAGACCACTGCTACCTCCTCCATACACAAGATTGATACCTTTCTCCCCCAGTTTCTTTCCAAGGTCCACTGCTGTCTCAAGATACCCAAAACCTTTCCCCACATGTGATCCACAAAATACACATATTGTTTTGATCTGTCTAAGTTTTGATCCCTCCATTTTTGAAAGAAAAGAAAGGAAAACTTACGAGAAGTTGTGATTTTGGGATGCATGAACTATGAAAACCTCTGGCTATTTAAAAACCGAAAAACCACACTATTTACGATCGTCTTTGAAAAAGGAAAGATTTACTTTTGTCAAAATCAACCTACTTTTGAATATTTTTATCGTATCGAGGTGTCACCTTTCGGCGATTTATTTTTTTTAAAACCATTCTCAAAACTCGCGAAAGGAAAAAGGATCAAAAATTTACCTTATATCATTGCTGGGTTGCCAAAACAGACTGGCAAACCGGATCTTTTGCAATTGTATTCTTGAGACTATAACGTTTTTTATCCTCGTTAAATTGAGCATATAAGGAAAGAAGTTCCCGTTGCACATATCCACTTGGGTGCGTCTCAAGAGTTAATCGAATATCATCCAAACACTCCCTACTCAGTCCACCCTTTATGAACTCAATTTTATCATCTCGATTGTTAGATGAATATCCGACTGTTTTGCAACGAGTATCACAATTCCAACGAGCACATTTGTAGCAACCATTCAGCCTTTTTGCTCTTCGCTTCTTTGCAAAAGTGCTTTTACCCAAACCAGGCAGATGTTTAGGAAATGACAATGGTAATTCACCAGTTAATCGGACTTTTGCTTCTATTAACCAGCGCACGTCTTCTGGAAAGCCTTGAGCCATTAGCAACCTCAATCTTTCGAGCCTCATTCGATAAATTTTTCTCAGATCATTCATTGGAAGATTGGAATAATACTTGCGAATGCTTAAAAGGATGTTATCCATTTTTTTTGATGGATTTAACCTCTTCCCAACCGATCTATTTAAAGATGTAAAAGATCTGAGTAGTTCTTCATGATATTGATTCCTGCAAGATAATATGCAATAGAATAATGAAAAGAGGGAACAAGATTTCATGCGCTGTAACTTTACTGTTAAAGGAAGATTTGATTTGCGATATCGAATATTTTTCTTGGATTTTGTACTGATATTTTTCAGTATAATAATATTCAAGGTATAAAGAAACTGGGTAGATCCACATGCTGTTGAGTCCAGCGAGAAAGCAAGGGATAGAAAAATTGAAAAGAGGGAACCGGATTTAAATGCGCTGTAACTTTCACTATTAAAGAAAGATTTGATTTGAGATATGAGATTATACTGGAATACGTGAAACTGAATTTTGTGATATTTGGTAATTTTTCATGCTACGAATGCTTTACTAAGGGGGAATATGATTACACTCAAGATATTATACTTATGCCCCATTATTATGCTTATCACACCTATGCTCATGTATAAGGGATAGATGCCACCTTTTTGCTTATGCCAAAAGGGGGAAAATATGGTGATGATTTGATTTAGCTTGAATTTGGATAATCCATATGCATGAAAATGATTAAATTATATGCTAGATTATGCATCATTGGTTTGTATAAGATAGGGGGAATATATGCTAAAATTGAACTTATCAATTATTCTTATTTCCCTATGCTCTTCAATTGCTTATATTATCATTACAAATCATCTTGTTTGTCATAATCAAAAAGGGGGAAATTGTTGACCTATGGTCAATTTGACCTTATTGTTTTGATCATAACAAACAAGAATTTATTGTGTTACTAACAAGTGTGCTTCAAGTGTTTCATGTAATGATAAATATTCAAAGCACTCTATGTTCAAATCGTCTCTCAAAGATATAAATCGAAATTATGTGATCGAGCACATGAGACGCAAAGAAGATCATGAAAGAATTGAAGATATTCAAAGATCAAAATTGAGGTTGAAAAGCATGACATGAAGATCAAGAATTCAAGCATACAAGATTAGAGTTGATTTAAAGGTATAACACTCTCAATCTTTAGCGATGAAATTCAAAGAGCTCGAAAATGATTTTTATGCATCAAGAAACTTACTTGAAAATTCATCACTTGCATAAAATATTTTCATCTTAGTCAAGATTGTCTTTCAAAGGTTATTTGATCTTAAATCATGATTATACTATGTTAAACCACTTTGAAAAATAAGTTAGAAACCTAAAAATCGAAAATTTTCATATTTTTCAAAAGTCAACAGAAAGTCAACGGTCAATAGTTGACTTTCGGTCAACCGAACTATTTCGGTCGACCGAACTTTTGGTCAACCGAAATATTTCGATCAACCGAAAGTTCAACGGTAAAATTGTAACGGCTATATGGAAGATTCGGTCGACCGAAACTCCAAATTTGGTCGACCGAAACTGGCTGAACTTGAATTTTTTCATCTATAAATAGCCATCACATTTGCATTCAATAAGAACAACTTAGATAAGATTTTATACAAACTTTCTTGTGAAAATTCTGTGTTCTTACTTAGTTTTTATTCATCTTTTATTTTCATAAAACTTTGATTGATCTAAACTTTGTTTTATCAAATTCATCAAAGTTTTTGGAAGAAAGTTTTGTGAAGATTTTTATTTTTACATTGTTTAAACTTCTTCAACATCTTCACACTATATTGGAATTGAAGTGTAAGTCTCTCTTTGTTCTAAACTTGTTTTAATCTTTTAAAAGAGAGAAATTCCAATTGAGGAACTTTGATTATTTGTGCTACATTTTTCATTATCATTTGATACATCAAAGTTCCATTGCCTAAACACTTTGAGCTTAACTTATTGTTAATTATTCAAGTGTGGCATCTCTTGGTACGTAATTTGATTCAATATTTTTAACAAGAGATTATTTGAAAAACTTTGTTTGATTGCATCAAACTTTTCATTATCATTTGCATCAAAGTTTTTCTCTAATACTCGAGCTTAATTCATTGCTATCTATTGAAGTGTTAGCCTAACTCTCTCGGTACTTAATTTGAGTATATCATTTTTCAAGAGAGTTATTTCAATTGTACATTCAATTCATTATATCTTGTGGTTTCGAGAGCCTTGTGAAAACTCGATTGTTGGTTTTCGAGAGCCTTATCAAAACTCGATTGTTGGTTTTCGAGAGCCTTATCAAAACTCGATTGTTGGTTTCGAGAGCCGTGTGAAAACTCGATTGTAAAAGGATAGGCGCTCCTTGTTGTAAGTTGCCTAAGGATTTGGTACTCCTTGTTGTAAGTTACCAAAATAGTGGATTTGGCCTTGCTCGTGACGGAGAGCTCGGTAACGGGGGACGTAGATCACGTTGGTTGATTGAACCTCCATAAATCGTGTTTGCACTCTCTTATCCCTTTTACTTACGTACATTGCACTTACTCTATTCTATAAATTTATATTGTGCAACATTATATCTAAGTGATATACTTGCCTTATCAATTAAGTTTACACATATATAGCACACTACATTGATAGATTAGTTACTTGTAACACTAAGTGCACATATTTGTACCCATTGGTTTTTAAGTTTGAGATTATTATCGAAAAAGTTTTATAAACCAATTCACCCCCTTCTTGGTTAGTTTACTCTTGGGCTAACAGCAGGGGCATTCACGTGGAAAATTTCTTCCAGAGAAAGGGACTCTTTCTTTACATGATGGGAGCTATTTCGGAAGAGAAAAAAAATGAGAAACATGGGTTGCAAGTCCGGCTAAATAACAAACAAGGTTAGGGATGATCTTTCAAGTCTAAGTTCCTCTAATTTTATCTCTGATTCAATTATGTTTTGACTAGTTTTACATTTGTTTGGATTGAACTCGTTATTATTCGTTAGTTTCTTATTATCCAATAATGAATTACATTGTGCTTCATTCATATAAATTCAGTCACGCTTTCTTTATGTGATTGCTGTTAAATTTTAATTGTTATTGGGATAATTTATTTTACAGGTTTATATTTTACTGCAATATTGTCTCATGATATATTGTCGATTTTTGATAACTTGTAAGATTTGTTAGAGCGTGATTTAATAGAAATGAGTTTTGTCCAGTAAAATATCCTTGTATTTTTATGGTCTTCAATTAAATATCTTTTGATCGTATGTTTGGGAAGTGAAATATGCAATTGAGGTATAAATATAAATCAAAGTAAGAAAATAGTGGAAATGAACTTGGAAGTGATTCCCGATGCCTTGTTAATTTCTTTATTCTAAATCAATTTTATCACTATACTTTCAATCTAAATCTTTTATTTTATCATTAATTATCGTCAATTGTTTTAGTTCACCAACTCTTATTGTATGACACTTCTTCGTGGGATTGACACCTCAATCTATATTGCAATAACCGCAGGTATATTTTGAGCATAATCAAAATCTTGCGCCGTTGCCGGGGAGGCGTCATAAACACAAGAAGGTTTAGAGATCTCATCGTAAGGCGGTAACTTCGTTCCTTTCCTTTTTCTTTGGTGCAAATTTATTTTAATTTATTTTATTTTAATTTCTCATTTATTCTTTATTTTTACTCTTTAAAAAAAATTATAAAAAAGAGGTTTCATTGTGAAGTCTAGGTATAAGGAAAGATATAGATATAATTTGGAAGATTTGCAAACAGACCTAAATCACTTGAAGCTAATTTTTCATTTGAAGCATTAATTACCACATTGTTGTTAGACTCATTTATAGGTAGCAACATGGATCCTGAAGGAGAAATGGAGGAGAATGTTGTAAAATCTTAGAAGGATTATTTACATCCTACTCGTACAGCTACCCCATTGTGTATTATGTTTCCAGCATATACACCACATCAAGATTTCAAATCGGGGATGATCCAATTATTACCCACCTTCCATGGTTTGGATAGTGAAAATCCTTACGTGTATGTTAGGGAATTTGAAGAGTTAGTAGCTACTTTTCATAGTCGCCCTGAAGTAGCAGATTCTGTTAGATTGAAGTTTTTCCCATTCTCTTTAAAAGACAAGGCAAAAAGTTGGTTATACTGTCTAGATCTATTGGAAATTTGGGGGGATGACCCAAGCATTCTTCAATTTGTACTTCCCACATTATAAGACCAAATCGCTTGAAAAAACAAATTTCCTCATTTCCTCAAAGGATAGTGAAACATTATACCAATCTTGGGACAGATTTAAGGAATTGTTAAATTTATGTCCTCACAATGGGTATGAAAATTGGCGTCTAGTAAGCTATTTTTATGAGGGGCTCACAATAAGAGAGAGGCAATTCGTTGAAATGATGTGTAATGGAGAGTTCCTTCACAAAGATCCTAAAGAAGCTACGGAATACCTAAATGACTTGACTGAAAAAGCACACACATGGATTGGGCCAAGTGCTACTGATAGCACAAATAGAACTAGTAGAATTTATCATCTGAGGGAGGAAGATAACCTTAAGGCCCATGTAGCAATTTTATGGTATTGATAAGTGTATTTTATATACTTATTTATCTGTCAAAATTAGGATATTATAATTTTTTTTATGAATAAACTCTACTTAGTTTGTGTTTATTTGTCATTATTTCAGGTTTTATCTCAAAATCAAATGAGGAATTGATGCAATTATTCAAAAATTGGATGGAAAAACTCAATTTTGAATGCAATTGGAAATAAAACGAAGACAAGGGACCAACTTATGTTTTCTTGAAAGAATTGAGAGGCTTAATTGAAAATCTATTTGATTTGGGCTTTAGGGCGGATTTGTGTGTGTGTATATATACACACTTATATACACATTGCTGGGGGAAAAAAAAAAGGAAAGGAGTTTAGGGGGCAGCCGAGAGAAGAGATAGAGAGGAAATTAGGTTGGAGGAAATTAGGGGGTGGATTAGGATTAATTGAAGGCTGGGATATACCAATTTTTACACAAGGAATCAGTCGGTTGGGAATTAAATCAAGGGGACAAGAATTGGGATTACATTGTGGTTGGTCGGCTGGGATTGAAACAAAAAGTGGGAGGAAATACATGAAAATACCCTAAAAGTTTTACCAATTTTTGAAAATACCCTAACAATTTTATATCTTTTAAAAATAGCCTTAAATACTATAAACTACCACAAAAACCCTTATATATCATATTTCAACTAAACCCATTAAGATTTAGAAAAGTTATAACCTAGTCCTTGAAATTTTATTAATTTTATTTAGGATTTTATTTGATTTTTGTTCGCTCATAGTAGCACCCTCACTTGGTATCAGAGCCATATGGCAGATCTAAATGATAAATATTATATGACAAAAATTAAAAATGAATATATAATATATACATCAAGATTTATAATTATGTATACATTAATACTACCCGATAATTATAAAATAGAAATCTTGAACACATTAAAAGATTTAGATAAAGATGTAAGAAGAAAAATATATGATCTAATAAATTTCGATATAATAAAAGAAGATTTTATCATGAACGAAATATTAGATTTAATCCACAAAGATATACTAGAAGAGTTATATAAAGATTATAGAAATGGATTATTATAGGGCAGATCCTCAATTAATTAGATATCTAGACATAGAAACAAATGAAAAATTAGATTTAATAGTAGAACAAAGAAGAAATTTAATGGACCAAATAAGAGAAGAAAGAAATATAAAACGACAAAAAAAATTAAGATTAAAATTATTTGAGAAAAAGAGAGAATATTTTGATAGAATTTTAAAACAATTACCAAAAATTCAAACGATTTTAGAAGACAAAGAAAAAACTAGAAAAGAAAAATATGATAAAACAAACACATTGGAAGACTATCTAAAATATTATAGAATATATCATAGAAAATCAATGATTGGATCAATAGAAGAATATTGTGAATATCAAATAATGAATTATAAAGAAGCAAAATATGAAACAGAACTTATTCTAGAAATCGAACATATTAAAGGAAGAAATTAATGACAGGATTTCCAGAAATAAAATTTGAAAAATAAATAATAGAAAATATAAGACTTCCAGTTGGATCTTATCAAATAAAAGGAGCTAATACAACTATGTTTCAACCATTAAGCTCATGGGGAGAATCTGATGGATTTCTTAACATGCAATTAAATTGGATAAGTGCATTTTTATGGCAAACATATAAAAACATAAATTTACAAGATAAATTAGCTATCGAAGAATTACAACAATTAAATATACAGGACATGAATATTAAAGAAAAATTACAAAATATTCAAAATAAACTAACAATACAATTTAAAGAATTAAAAGAAATGATAGGAGAAGCTAAAAACATAGATGAAGAAATTTTAAAAGAATTTCAAAGAAAATCAGGAGAATTAATTAATCAAGATAAAATTGGAATAATTATAGAAAAAATAGATAGGTTAAATGAAAAAATAAGAAAGAATGAAAACGAAAAAATCATATCAATAGAAGAAAGAATCAAAAAGTTAGAAATAAAAATAGATGATATGTATGACAGACTATTTAAGGTACAAAAAACTCAAAAACCAAGAGTATAAAATGTCGATAAGTGAATATATTGAAGATCTAAAAAAATTAATAAAAACATTAATAAGTGATGTACAAGAAGTAAAAAAATGAATTAAAAGAAGTAAGAAATGATATAAATATACTAAAACTAGAGATTAGAGAATTCAAAGAAAATAATAAAAGCAAAGATAAGAAAATAGATAAAAAAACTCATAGAAAAAGAAATACTTAGAATAGGAAAGAAGCATTTCGAACAAGAAAAAATTATAATAGAAGCAGGAAATATGGATGATGAATTTAGAAGAAACATATTACCAAAAATATTAGAGGAAGAATTAGAATTACAAAAATCTATAGAAAAAACTTTAGGAAAATTAAAAGCTGAAGAAAAAATTGAAAAAGAGCAAGACAAAAATGAATGAAGAATTAGATTTGCTTATAGAAAATTTTGACCAGTTAAGTATAGAAAACTTTAATGAATACCAAGTTTTAATGAATACTGGAGGAGCACCTAACCCTGCTCCTATAGGAACTTGTAAACAAGAATTACCAGATCCAGATGAAAGTTATGCACCCTTATATAACAAACCACACCGACAATATTATGATAGAATCAGAGATAGACAACCACCTAGAGGAAATAAATATAAAGATAGATTTGAACAAAATAATAACTATGATAAACCTATTAATCATGGATGAACAAAATTAGATCTTGATTGTAAAATAGATACTAAAAAAGCCTTATTAACTTAGGTAGATTCAATGATACTATTCTTTTTATACAATAAAGATGATACATGGGAAAATACTGATAGAATGATAAATTTTTTAATAGCATCTTTTGAAGGACATGTTAGAAATTGGTGGGAAGGAATAAGTAGCGATACAAAAACATTAATAAGAAGAAATGTACAGACAGAACTAATAAAATCAGATAGAAAAGGAATAGAAAAGATAGTAGATTATATTGCGGATGAATTTTTAGGAGAAAATTGGATAAGTAATTCTGAAGCAGAATCAATAAGAGAAAAAGATAATGCAAGAATAAGATTAATAAATTTAACAATATATGATATGTGTAAGATCAAAGAATATACTTGTGAATTTAAAGAATATTATTATGTCCAATTCTATAGTAATGAAAATCAAGAAGTATATAGAGATATGTATTACAATAAATTACCAGGTTCATGGGGAATATACTTTAAAATAGAATTTGAAAAATTTATTAGAGATAACCCTGGAACACCTAGAACATTAGGATCAAGAATAAAATTCCTATTTGAAAGATTAGCATATATATGTCAACAAAGACAATTATTAAAGAAATCAGGAAAACTAACTAGAATATGTTGTGAAGATATGGAAAAACCTACCCAATGGGGATGTAACCCTGAAAGAAGAAAAAATAATACAAGAAAATATAAAAATAAAAAGTTTAAAAAATTCAGAAACTTCAAAAAAAGATATATAAAACCTAAGAGGAGATATTACAAAAGAAGATATAATCCAAATAAAAAACAGAAAAATAAAACTTATAAGAAAGATAAAAGCCAATGCAAATGTTGGAATTGTGGAGAAATGGGACATATAAGTCCTGATTGTAACAAAAAGAAAATTAAAATATTACAAAATGAATATCTAGAAATAGAAAGTGAACTAAGTGAAATATCAGATATTGAAGAATACTATGATCAAGAAGTATATATAAGTGAAACAGATTCAGAAAGCAATGAATCAGAATCAGAATAAAGAAATAGAAGAAATAGAAACAAATAAGAACATAGATAAACAATAATATGAAGGAATAGAAGGTTATGGATTAAAAGTAACTTTTGATAATAATAAGTTCAGAAAAATACAAAAATTATCTTTAGATTTGAAAATAGGAAAATGGGAAATATTAGACAGAATATGGAAAAGAGAAAAAGTAGCAATAAATGAATATCATAAAATTGAAAGGGCAATAGATGTTAGAACCACTCAAGGAACACACAAATTAAATCTTTTAACAAAAAATACAGTTACAGAATTATTAACAAAGATCAATAGAAAACAAAGTGAAAAGATTCAATATGTCTACTTAGCAGGTATCCAAATAATGTTTAAATCCCTGTTTAGAGAATGATTAGATTCGCCTTTGACTGTAAGTTTACGTGATGGAAGAATTATAAATTTAAAAGACAGTCATTTAGGAATAGTAGAAGGAAATCTAGCATATAAGAAACTAATATTTACATGTTACCCAAAATATTGTATATCATTAAAAGATAGAAATTTTAATGAAGTTTTAGGACTACATTTTAAATTACATAAAGATGATATAATGGAACCAGGAGATAAAATTATGACTATAGAATACAGGGTATTATACACATTTACTAATTCTAATTATGGAAACATTTATTCCAAAAAACCATATATTGAAATTCATAAAGAATGTAAAGATTTTGGTAAAGCTGTAGAACCAGATAAACAAATAAGTTTAGTTCCAAGAAACTATGAACTTACTATAACAAAAAATAAACCAGAAATCATAGAATTACGAGAAGAAGAATACCCTAATAATAACATAACATTTGAAGATGACAGATTAATTAGGAGATCAGCAAGTTTACCTAATAGAAAACAAAAAGGAGAAACTAGTAATACAAAAGAAATAAAACTTAATAGAAATGCTGGAAATATGAAAATAGAAGGTGAATATTTTAATGGAATAGAACATATAAAAGGATCAAATATATTAATTGACACAGGAGCTAGTGAATGTCATATAGCTTCAAATAGAAATAAAGGACTAATATCTCATAGAACTGATCCATACAGATATATAAATTTTAATGGACAAGTACATATGACTGAACTTGAAGTAAAAGTACCAATAAAAATAGGAGTAATAAATCTCCTAGTACCATGTCAGAAAAGCTGAATAAATGAATAACCAAATAAGTTTTTCATTAGCCGTTTATATACAAGTTACAATTGTTGAAACAAATATAACAACCTGTGCATTAATTGACACAGGAAGTGATATAACAATATTCAAAAGTTTCTTAATAAAATCATGGAATACTAATGGAAAGATAAAAATTACAGGAGTAATAGGAGAAAGTACTCATATAATTAATAGTGCTGATAAAATTGATATAATACTTGGGAGTAAACAAATAGTTGTAAATAAAGTATATAATTATAACAAATTAGAATGTGATATATTACTAGGAAATGACTTTATACAACAATTTCAATATTATAAACAAAATAATTACATGATAATGTTACAAACACCTTGTGCACATTTACTAAAAATACCAAGAGAATTTAGACCTTACAGAGTTCAGCCAACACAGCGTGGTGATAAATGGGAGAAAAAACCAATTACACAAAATGAAATAAAAAATAAAAGAATAATGTATAAAAAAGTCTTAAAAACAAATATACAAACAAACATGGAAAAAATCATTGATCAAGTAGAAAAAATTTGTGGAGAGAATCCATTATTATTTTGGAAACCACATCATCCAAATGCTAAAATAGAATTAACAGAAAATGTTATTATTAGAGTTAGACCAATGATGTATACCATACAAGATACACAAGAGTTTAAAACCCAGATAAAAGAATTACTTAATCAAAAATTAATCAGACCTAGTAATGGACCCCATAGTAGTCCAGCTTTTATGGTCATGAAACATTCTGAACAAAAAAGAAGTAAAGCTAGAATGGTGATAAATTATAAAGAATTAAACAAATATACTAAATTTGATGGATACTTTTTACCAAATAAAGAGGTACTGATAAATCTTGCAAAAGGAAAGCAATATTATTCTAAATTTGATTGCAAATCAGGATTTTGGCAAGTAAAAATGGAAGAATATAGTATTTAATATACATCATTTAGTACACCCCAAGGTAAGTATGAATGGATGGTTATGCCATTTGTTTTAAAAAATGCACCACAAATATATTAAAGAAGAATGGATAACATATTTAGAAAATTTAATGAATTCTTAATCGTCTATGTCGATGATATATTAATATGTTCTAATAATAGAGAAGAACATAGAAACCATTTAATTAAGTTTATAAATGAATGCAAAAAAGAAGGAATTGTTCTTTCAAAAAATAACGCTATAATAGAAAAACAAGAAATTGATTTTCTTGGATTATCAATAGATAAAAGGGGGATCAAATTACAAACTCATATATCTAAGAAGATAGAAATTTTTCCAAACAAATTAGAATCAAAAGAACAAATACAAAAATTTTTAGGATGTTTAAATTATGCAGAAGGATTTATTGAAAATCTATAAAAAAAGAGACATAAAATTCAAATTTTACTCAGGAAAAAAAATACCAAATGATGGAGTGATGAACATATAGAAATTGTCAAATCACTAAAAGAAGAATGTAAAAATTTACCAAAATTAAGATTATCAGATGAAAAAGATAATCTGATAGTTAATACTGATGCCTCGGATAAGTATTGGGCAGCAATATTAAAAACAGATCTTAATGAAATTTGTAGATACTCAAGTGGAACGTTTAATCAAGCAGAAATAAATTATACTACTCATGAGAAAGAACTGTTAGCAATTATCAGAGGAATAAAGAAGTTTTCATTGTTTTTATTATCTAAGAAATTCATTGTTGAAACTGATAATTCTCAAGTTGCAGGTTTAGTAAAAAATAAATTACCACCAGAACCTCAATATAGAAGGCTCCATAGATGGCAAGCCTATTTGGCGTTTTACAATTTTGATATAATTCATATTAAAGGTGTTAATAATTATCTTGCGGACTTTTTAAGCAGGAATATTGAATTTGCAGATGGATAATATCAAAAGATCCCTGATAGACGCCAAAAAGCGAATGAACTTCCTCATGGAGGAAGCTGAAGATATAAAGCTTGGAATTGAACAACTTGCAGAAACTCTCCAAGGAAGTTTCAAGCAATTGATGGAAATCTCAACATTTCATCATAATTATACTAAAGAATTGAGCGATAACATAATTGAGATTGAATCTCAGTTTGAATCGTTGATTACCAAACAGGTTATATCAAAAAAACAAATAGGTACATCTTCTGGAAGCAGTGGTGGACCAACAATTAAAAGAGATGAACCAAGTCCCAAAAAAGTTGTTATAAATGAAGCCAGTCCTCGAAAAATCACAATCAATGCCAAAGATGAACATACAAGGGTAGTCAGAATTTGTGTTGAAGAGGAAGATGATTCCCCTTTTTTACCAAAAGAAAACGAATATAAAACCACTGTTGAAGTTATATATGAACTTCAAGAATGTGATTGCTATTACATTTCGTCTGGAGACCATGTATACCCACGATTGATCGTTACTCAGGGAGGAGATCCCGTCATGACAAAAATGGCAACTGATTATGGATTCTTGGGTCTTATCTATCCAGGAAAAGATCTAAAAGAAATCGAAAAATTTGATGATTTACTAAAAGGAGAAATTTCAAAGTTTGCTCAAGGAAGATCCATATATTTAAAATTTTATTCGATCAGTCCTGAAATTGATGGAAGAATATATTATCCCGCTGAGCATATTATCACGATTGGGTATGTTGCTCGAAATTTTCAAATTGAAGTTGGAAAAAATACCAAGCCAGTACCAAACATTACAAGATCATGGTTTAGATCCTGAAGGGTGTTGGGAATTAAAGTTCTCTACAACATTGCCAAAAACCTGTATGAGAAAAAATTCAAATGCATATGCCAGTACAATAGATGGACCTTACTCACTAATGGAGGAAAAGAAAAGTCAACAATCTTGCAAGAATACATCAATAAATTTGATACTCATCAAATCCATGGAAGTTTTGCCACTTTGCAAGAGGCGTGCATAGCTACGAATTTCCCCACATGCCAAAGGAACTGATGGACAGGTGGAAGCCATTTGATAAGTCTGCTTTACATACCAACAGAAGTGATGGACAGATGGAAGCCAATTGATAAATCTGATTTAATGGAACAAGACAGCACAACGTAAGGGCTATGAGAAGACTGAAAATAGAGGGATAGGTGTCCCTATAATGTAGCCATGTGAAGAAATAAAGGGACAGCTGTATCCTTGTAATAAAGAATAAATGGACAGCTGTGTCCTTGTAGGTCCTTGTAAAATTCAAATTATTGTATCCATTACATAAGCAATGATGTAAGAGGTTGTATAGTAATACCTCGTGAAGTTGTATAAATAAGAGTCTTCTGATTAGAGAAAAGGCAGAACTCTCTTGAGCACTCAATTTGTGAGAAAGCCAAAAAATCTTCTGTCTTTCAAAAATTCTCATACCAATCCTTTGTCAATCTTTATATTATCAATAAAATCCCAATTTACTTATCATATTATGATGAGTTTCTAAATTCTTGTCTTCTAAATCCTATTTCCAAAAAGAAGATATATTATTAAGAAAACTCCCTACACTCTGTCCTAAAATATTTTCCATCTAAAGAGTTATACAGTGAAGGCATCCAGGTTTAGCTAATAACCCGTGAAGGCAGGAAGCCATTGGAGGGTGTGGAGCAGAAACCTATAAGCCTGAAGGTCACTAACAATAGAAGGAAAATACAAAGGTACTGAGAACAGGAAAAGAGGTTAGTATTCTTAATATATCTATCTTTACGGAATTAGGAGGAAGAAGAACTTTTAAAATGACAGAATCCAGAATTGTTAAATTTAATTATCAAAACAGTCCTTATAATGATGAATATCATAGCATAATTGAACCTTTATTCATGCATAAACAGTTTACTAGACCAAATAATGAAATAAAAAAGTTATATCATATCTATATGCCATGTTTGTTAACTATCTTTCCAACATTAAAAAGAGTATTAGGATTAGAAATTACAAAATCAATTATTTATTTTTGGCTTGACAGTGATAACACTGAAATAAATAATGAATTATATTTAGGATATGTGTTTAGTAGTGATAATAATTATGATCCTGTAATATATTATGACAGTGATGGAAGAGATGAATCTTTCTTTACCAGTTTTTGAAAATCTTAATATCATGAATGAAAATAATTATATCATGAAAAAACCCAGAACTAAGAGAGGTCCATATAAAGTTCAAAAGCATATCAAAAGTAAAAAAGGCATTGAATATGAAAATGAAATTGATAAAATAGGAAACCAAGAGCAACTCTACGCATCACAAGAGATATTAAAAAGTTTTAAAGAAAATTTAATAGAAAACTTTGCTAGAGGAACTGTAAGATCCATAATGATACATGATATTCAAGACATAATTGATAAATTAGAAAAGAGAAAGAAAAATATTTCAAAATATAATATACCATTTGAACCAAGTATAGATATCATGACTGACATAGATATTATCAATTCTCAAATACTCATAGAATTTGAAAAATTACTTGAATTTTATAAATTATTTATCTTTGTGTTTATAATGCCTGGATATACTATTGAAGGATTAAACAATTTGTTAGAAAAAATAATGGAAAAAATAGATAACATTATATCTCATTTAATAGATATGGATGAATCATCTGAACAATATTATATACTTTCAGAAAATCATGATCAATACATTATAAATTATTCTGACATATTAGAGATTAAAATAGATTTAGAAAATAAAATAATGACAAATACAGTCCAAACATAATGCTAGATATACAATAGAAGGATTAGATAACCTTTTAGAAAAATTGAAAGATAAAATGGAAGATATTAAACATCAAATGGAAAATGAAAACATATCTTCTGAAGAATATAATAAACTCTTAGAAAAATACGAACAATATATTGCAGATTATTGTATTTTACTAGATCAAAGAATGGACTTATACCAGAGAATTTTGTATAATAATTTACCAACCCTATAATCTATGGATACTTCACAAGCATCAACTTCTAATAACTGTGATCATAAACTATATTTAGATAATAAAGAAATTTCATTTTTATTAGCTATTGCTGGAAAATCTAAAAATATACATTCTGTTGGACAATCTAAATTAAAAGAAATATACGAAGATATTGACTATGCTATCTTAAATAGAATAGAATTTAATTCTGTTGAAACAGCAAAAAATATAAATACAGTTCATAAAATTATAGAAGAATACGAAGATATAGAAGATGAAGTTTCAAATGGAATAGCATTAGGATATATAACAAAGAAAGAACATCCTAAATCTTTTGAGAAATTATCACAATATAGAGTATTTTTAGAAGAACTTAAAAGATTAAAGAATATGAATATAATAAAAAGTATTGAATTAAATCAACCTGACTAATTCAGGGATATATCTTGCAAAGAAAATAACTCAATTCATTAAGGGTAATAAAGACATTTTGCTAAAAAGGGGTATTTTGAAAAACTAAACTTTTACACAAGCTATTTCAATAAATCTCCCCAAAAAGTGGTAGGTTGGGAGACAAAAAAATTGGGGAACAAAAGGGTAAAACTTGGTGGTCTTGGAATTAATTAGGAGCATTACTTGGTTGATTGGTGAGGAAGAAAAAGTCGTGCGGCTGCTAAACAAGAAAAGTGAAGTTGGCTGTGCAAATTGGAGGCTGCTGGTGCTAAAAAGTGAGGCTTGAGGCTGTTGATTTTGTTGGGGGTAATGCTTGGACTTAACTTCTTCAAACTCCGAGTTTTATTTGCATTATTTATTGCTTTTTCTTCCTAGAATATGAGTAGCTAAATTGTTAATTGGGATTGACGATATAGATTTAATATGTTTAGTTTAATTTTAATTCTCAAGTTGGTGCTTTGTTTTCATGTATTGATTTTATTATTACGTTTAATCCTTGAGTTGTTTGATCACCAATTCATGATTTAATGGTAGTTTTCATAATCCGAGAGGTGAGTTAACAATTAGATCACGTAATAAAATCCGACAATTTCAACAAAAAGATAGAGATATGAATTTGTGGTTGCTTATTGTTCGCTCCGCAAGTGCACGGGGTCGCGCAGCTAATAAAGTGGACGTGAGTCCAAGTATTGATCCCACAGAGATTGTATAAAATACACTTATCAACACCCCCAAGTATTGAGTCCAAGTATTAATCCCAGTTGTGGCCCAGAAGTTTAACCGTGCGACCGCACAGTTCAAAATGCTGCGGCCGCACGACTCTGCAGGTAATCTTTAGTCGCTGATTTTCTGGGTCATGCGACCGCACGGTTCTGCTCTGAATTACAATTTCCGTCTTTTAAATTTTACAAGTTGGTCCCTGTCTTTTAATTGCACAGCAAGTCCTCCAACTTCTGATTGTTGCAATTTAGCCTCTAAACTTCTGATTTCTTCCAAATTTGATTTCTTCTTCCAATTGTCCCTTTGATTAACTGCATCAACTCTTGATTTGCTTACGTTGACACTTTTAACATCCAATTGCTCAATTTTGGCTTCAATTCCATTGTTTTCCTGACTTTGGGTTATTTCTGAAATATAAACAAATACAAACAAATAAATAGCAAATATTCTTGAACAAACAATAATAATCCTACGTTTAGAATAGACATAAGTGTATAAAAATACAGTTATCAACACCCCCAAACTAGAACTATTGTTCATCCTAAAACAAAAATAAAACTAAACTATAAATGCAAGTAAAATAAAAAAATAAATTTTTTTTTTGTTTCTGTCAACTTATTTACCATGTGCTTCAACAATTCAAATTGATTAATCACTTTAGAAAAAGAAATATGAACAATATAAAATATTTTCATTCATCTGATTCTCAACTTCATTGTGTGTGTGTGAATAGCCAAAATCAAATGCAAACTTATGCAAAAATAAACTTGACAATGTGTGACTTTTTATGCAAGAGTAAGCCCGAATCTCATATGGTCAACAATGATTTTCTTTTGATTTTCCTTACCCTCTTGTAGATGATCACAACCTTACTACTTTTCTCTCATATCCCGAGGTCTTTCCTATTGATGTGATTTCTAAACATGTATAAATTGCATTTTTCCATACAAGGCAGTTAGGATTAGACAAGTATGCACGACAGATCAAGAATAATTAACAAAATGTTAGGAATTTCAATCAACAAAGCTTATACCATTTTATTCTATTTTTCTTTCATATGGACGACTTTTCTTTTAATCCTTGTCTTTTACCATCTTTGTGCAATACTTTTCATACGACCCCTGTAGCGAGCTTTAGGTCGACAGCTCCCAACTCATTTGAACTTAGGGTACCAGGTTCAAAAAACCCCCTCAGACTTACTTGCTCGAGTCAAAAAGGCTTAAACAGAAAAGTTAAAGATCTTTTAACGTCTTATGTGTTAGTCCACTCTCCGTACTTGCTTTCTAGTTGACCACTGTAGCGAGCTTTAGGTCGGCAGCTCCCAACTCAGTTGAGCTTAGGGTATTAGGTTCAGAGAACCCCTCAGACTTACTTGCTCGAGTCAAAAAGCCATTTGAAGAGTAGAATAAAACCTTCAGCAATTTTCTGTTTTTATGCTGGTTATTATGGTTTGTACTTGTTGATCAAAACCCCTTACACTAAAGATGCAAAATTAAAAATTTCAGATCTTCAATCCATCAATGCATACTCATACTAACCTTCCCACCCCAAAACTGCTTTGGTTCTACATTTTAGGTCGGGATCTAATTTTCTTAAGGTTTGTGATTTTTCAGTCAATTCTATGTTCAACGTGCACAAGTTTACCCCATAAGTATCAAGCATCTTCCTACACAAGTTATTATTTGAAAGTAGCTATGTGCTCAAATTTGATTAAAGTCTTACATGGATGAATGTCAAGAAGAATTTTAGTTCGCGTGCTGCCCAATTTTCTAACTGAAGCACAAAAGTCAATTCAAATTATGTCACAAGCAATAAATAAATCAACAAAATTTTTCAAAATCTTCACTTTTTTTTTCTACCCCAAAATCGAATGAATGTTGAAATAAATGCACATGAATGAGATTCCCACCCCCAAACTAGAAATCTACATTTTCCTCAATGTATTTCAAGAAATAATAAACAATTAAGCACAAAATAACAAGAGGGTTCAAGTACTTCCCAGGTTTGGAGAGATGGTATTCCCATTTGAAGCTTTGACTTGAATGCTTGATTCGATGAAATGACCATTTACTTTCTTTTCCATGTTTGGCTCGAAGTATCCCATGATAATATGTTCCTTGCAAACAAGAATTAATGATAATTAGAAGCATAAATATCACATAGGAACTAAAGCAACTCAACACAACACTCCCAAACTAGGACTTAGAAAAATTATGAAATTTTTGAAAAGTGATCGACCACTGATCTTCAGCCCTTGACATCGTCTTGAAAAAGTGAAAATTTCCATTAGAGCACATGAAAGTACATAACTTGGTCTATAACATAACAACAATTCATCACATTTAGAGTTCATATGGGTCATGAAAAGATGTGACAAAGTAGATGCAGTGAAGCTGAAAATAGGGCTGAGGTGCAACAGTCCCTGCAATGGACTTGCAATGAGGTGTTATGTAGTGCAATGATGTTCAAGTTGAGTTTCATTCCTTAAATCAGTGTAAATAATGATTGAATGATGCACAAATGATGTATAACATGTAATGAAGATGATCATCCAAAAATAATTGCGAAAACTCAACAAAACATTCATTGTGATATTTAATCAAATACCTTGTGTGCGTGTGAAGAAATCAAGGAATTTCACAGAGCTGGAGACTTGAATTAACCCAAAAACTTTCACCTAATAAACATAATTCAATACCCCCATCAACTATCCTAAACCCATCTCCATTTATCCACAATTCAGCAATCACATAAAAATATGAAGAACATCACATTATGCAAGATTTTGTGAAAATGTGTAGAAATATTTACCTTTTAGATGCAATGTGATCATGGATTTGAGTTGAGATGATGCACAAACACAGGGGACTAGTTGGGGATTCAATGTTAGATGATTTAGGGGAGGAAAAACGAGTGTAAAGTGGTTAAAATGGAAGAAATATGCTATATGTAACATTCTGCCTATTCTGTCCAAGAAAATCCCGTGCGACCGCATGGTGTTAATGGACAGTGATCTGTGCATTTTCAAATTTTGAGTTTTGGACCCTGTTTTCGACCCCTAACTGCTTTCAAATGCATGCAACCAACTTCTAAATGATATGTTCATGTCCTAAACTAGATGATCAAGTTGAAAATTGTGATGAAAAACAATAAACAAGTAGAATTGCAAGTAAATACTGAAATGCTTAAACATGCAAAACAGGGGTAATGACAATGCAACTAACACGTCAAAATGAGAATTCTAAACATGCTAGCAATCCTAAAATGCAATGTAAAGAAACTAAACAATAAATAACTCAAAAGCAATAAAACAAATAAAGAAAAGGGTTTGAGAAATTGTGTTGCCTCCCAATAAGCGCTTCATTTACAGTCTAGAGCTAAACTTTTTGCCAATTAATTCACGGGCACCTAAAGAAAGCTTTGGATGCCTTGCCTATCTTTTTTCGTTTGGCTTTGTTCCCCTCCTCATTTGATCTCCAAGCTTGTGCCTTGCCACTTTCAATGTCATGAGATTTTCCTATTTCATCCAATTCAAACTCAACCGAATAGACTTGCTCCTCCTCAAATGGTTTAATCACAAAATCTATTATATTACAATCAATGAAGTTGAGATAATGTGTTTTAACCACTTCATCATTGATGTCCACTTTTCCATGTGATTCTTGTGTGATTAACTTGTTAATCTCCTTATGCTCATCTCCTTTAGTTGATATCTCCTCGGATTGAATAATCGGTTCAATATTTGAATCCATGGGGAATGGAAAGTCTTTCCTAGTAATTCCCACGAGTGGATCATACCCCCATTTTTGAAATTCACTCCAATACATGGCATCTCCCATAAGCATATCATCTTCATCCAAGTTGGCTAGCTTCTGATAGAAATTTTCAATCACCTTTTCATTCCATAGTGGAGGACCATCTCCCACAAGAGCGATGTCCTCATCCCAATCATTCGCTACATACTCATCAAAGAGCATGTGATTTGCTTCCAACATGTCGATCGCTTGTTGTCGGCCTTTCAAATATTCTCCAAATACTATGAGCTTCAACGTGATCAAACTGGTCATTCTTAGCCAAAGGTAAAATTATATATACCTCGAAAGATAACCAAACATAAAGAGGCTTAGAATTGTGGTGGGTAACCAAAAGTCAAAATAAAAATGAAAAATAAAAATAAAAATAAAGCAAATAAAAATCCGAATTAGCGAAAGTAATCTAAAAATAAATTTAAACTACAATCCCCGGCAACGGCGCCAAAAAACTTGTTCGTTCCGCAAGTGCACGGGTCGCGCAAGTAATAAAGTGGACGTGAGTCCATGTATCGATCCCACAAATATTGTTTTAAATCGTATTTTAGATTACGGATCCTTAACCGGAACTAGAAATTTGTTTTGATTTAAGAAAGTTGTTTTGAAAACTAAAATAAAGATTAAACTAAAGAAATAAGGAAAATTTGATTTGTGAAAACTTATGAAATGAATATGCTAGAATTGAGAATCCACATTAGTTCCATCAATTAAGCATTACTCCAATTGTCTAATGATAATTCACGTGGTTTTGAAAATCCATATTCCTAATGTTGTTAAAACTCCCTTACGGACAAGCAATAATGCCTATTCTTACACACGACCCAACTATATTTCTATGTTGAATACGAATGTACAAGAAAGCATTAAAGAACTGTGAATATTATAGCAAATAACACAAAGCATAGGGGTATATTTCTATCCTCTATCGGACTTTGTGGCAATTGAAGCTAGTCTTATGAATTCCTAATCTTTCAAACTTAAGAAAACATAACCTAAAATCATACAATTAGTGATCAAGTAATTGCATAATAATAAAAGCACGCATCAATTGCTCAAACCCATGAATTAATGAAATTAAACATCAAATTAACACATAAAATTCGGAATTTAATGCTTCATCACAATTCTAACATTTAAAACCTAGCCTAGATACATAATTGAATAAAAATCACAAGAAAAATGGATAGATGTCACCTATTCATCCCCTCATCTTCAATTTTCAATTGTGCTCTTGGCGTGGTATGGATCCCTCGGTACTTCGACAGCGCTTTGGCATGAATTGAGACAATTCGGAACCCTCAATTTCGTGCCCCAAGTCATGTATTTATAGATGCTCACGAGAATTAGGTTACTTGGGGAGAAAGATTGTTGATTTCCGAACAAAAAGCCCATCTGCGGCCCAGAAGTTTAACCGTGCGACCGCACGGTTCAAAATGTTGCGGCCGCACGACTCTGCAGGTAATCTTCAGTCGCAGATTTTCTGGGTCATGCAACCGCACGGTATAAAGTCGTGCGACCGCACGGTTCTGCTCTGAATTGTAATTTTCGTCTTTTAAATGTTAAAAGTTGGTCCCTGTCTTTTAATTGCACAGCAGGTCCTCCAACTTCTAATTGTTGCAATTTAGCCCTTAAACTTCTGATTTCTTCCAAATTTGATTTCTTCTTCCAATTGGACCTTTGATTAACTGCATCAACTCTTGATTTGCTTACTTTGACACTTTTAAAATCCAATTGCTTGATTTTGACTTTAATTCCATTGTTTTCCTGACTTTGAGTTGTTTCTAAAATATAAACAAATACAAACAAAATAAATTGCAAATATTCTTTAACAAGCAATAAAAATCCTACTTTTAGGATAGAAATAAGTGTATAAAATACACTTATCACTTGTGTGGTCACTTATGAATTCCTAGGAGAATTAATGCATTTAGATAAGGAGAACTCTGACCAAGTGTAGAGATACATGGTTGACTAAGTTAAATAAGCCTAATTTGAACTCGAGATAGGTAAATTAGATATATGTGTGAATTTGACCAAATACAATTTTAGAAAACAATTTGAGATGAGAAATCAAGCTAGAACATTAATTCGAAATCGTTAGTCCCTATATTCATTTAATTGTTCGAAAACCCATCACTTTAGTTATTGCTTTTATTAGTTGCTTTTAGTTAAATCTTATTTTTATTGAATTCTTTATTTCATCAAATCTCTATTTTATTGTCGTTTTCGGATTTTATTTGCAACTTTATTTTCTTAGTTAGTTTTGGTTCTCTTCTAGGAATTTTAGAATTGAAGTAAATTTATAACGAATAAATAGTCCTCGTGGGATCGAAAATTCGGACTCAAAAGTCCACTTTTACTACTTGATTATGATATCGTGCACTTGCGATAATCAAACAAACAAGTTTTTGGCACTGTTGCCGGGGACTATTTTAATTTGTTATTTATTTATTTTGATTTTTATTATTCTTAGCTTTTAGATACAGTTTTCTTTTAATTATTTAATATTAGTATTTTGTTATTTGTAATTCTTTTTCTCTCTAATTTTCTTTTGAGGTTTTGATACTCAACATTTGAGATGGCCGATGTTGACTTCAACAAAATGCTTCTGCGAGAATTCTTTATAAGGCAACAACAATTGATAGCTCTAGGAGTTGAAGATGATGATATGCTTATGGAATATTTAATCATAGGGGATCGATTAAAATAAATAAAAGCTGAATATGAAATTAATGAAGCCGTCCTAGATAAATTTCCAGCTGTATTTTTTATACGCTTCACAAAATTTGATGAGAGTGATTTACCCTTGAAATTATTTCTTCCACCAAATTTTAATGATTGTCAATTAAAGGAATCAACTCCACCGAGCTTTCAACAAATGCAAGAGGATGAAAATAATTGCCATAACGAGTTCATTGTCTCATTGTCAACAAATCAAGATATGGACATCGAGTTCGAGGAAACTTCAAAAATAGAAGATGCGCAAATGGAAAATGTGGAATTGTTAATAGTCGAGCAATCTAAAAAAGCGATATTTAATGATCCTGACTTTACCAATCAATCATCTGACTTCAATGATCTCTTAATAATTGATTTCATCATCAACGTCGATGAGATGATTGAAGTTTACATATTGAAGTTTCAAGTGAATTGTGAAGATAACGCATATGACATGGGAAAAGTGAAGCTTTGGAGTATAAATGAAAACTGGAGTAAGTTCAACCGACACAAGCAAAGAAGATCATCAAAATCCTTATTTAGAGTTCCTTAAACGACCATTGTCAAAAGTCGGGCTTAAAACTATAAACGGAGCGCTTGTTGAGAGACAACCCTATTTTCTATCTCTTTTATTTATTTTGCTTTATTTAAAACTTTACATTTAAATTTTTAGGTATTACTTGCATTTTTATTTTCTTTTTCTTTCTTGGAGTTTTTGAAGTAAGCATCCCTAACACCAACTTCTTTGATTTGATCTTCAAGTGCATTTTTAGTTTAAATTCATACATCATCCATGAGCTTACAATTTTGCATCACATTGTGTCAAAGTCATTACTCTTATCATATCAAAAACAAATCATATGCATGATTTTGCACACTTTGAGGAATTATGCATGATAATTGTAATATTCTTAATGGTCGACCATGTTTGAATATTCAAGTTTTTCTATGTTAAAGTTGGGATTGTTGGTGTTGATCTATTTCGGTTTATTATTGATGTGTATGATTCTAATGTTATTTATTTTTTACTTGCGAGGAACACACACCACTTGTAACACTTCCAACCAAGCATGGAAATACAAGAAACGGGTCGAAATCATCTAAGTTAGTTCAAAACCAAGCTTCAAGTTATCACTTCGCTCCTCTAAACCTGGGAAGTATCTAACTCCTCTTTTATGTATTGTTATCAATTGATATATCTTTTCTTTTACATTAAGGACAATGTAACTTTCTAGTTTAGGGGGGTGCTATCTCATTTCTTCATTTTGTTCATTTGATACCTTGTTTTTGGGATTCACAAAAAAAATGGTGAAAATTTCGAAAATTTTTGTTGATTTATTTATTACTTATGACATGATTTGAATTGACTGAGAGTAAAATCGGCAGTTTAAGTGTTGTGCCTCATTTTTTTCAATTTCAAACATTATAAACCCGTTTTCTCTCCCCCAATCACCTCATAATTGATCTTACATCTTGTGTGCATGTCATCAACACTTTGTTGCATCAATATCATTGCGTACATGACTTCAAAATCCAATCAAAGGTACGTAATTCTTCACTTAAATCAACATTTACTCAAAAGTTTGAAATTTTCTTTGAGATCTTGGATTTTGAAATGGTGAATGGTGAAGATTGGGCTTAGGTTAGATGTTGGAGAGTGTGATT
Source organism: Ligustrum vulgare (assembly GCA_963555705.1). Lineage (NCBI taxonomy): Eukaryota > Viridiplantae > Streptophyta > Magnoliopsida > Lamiales > Oleaceae > Ligustrum > Ligustrum vulgare. The sequence goes on from OY743188.1 coordinate 26,669,967, forward strand.
TGTGGATTAGTAGACAAAATTTTGGGTTCATTCATACCTCCAACCCTATGCATATCCATTGATTTTTGCAATGCCCATTAGGTGTTTGATGAAATGCTACAAAGATGTTCTTGTGCTAATTTTAGAAATTCATTCCATTATGCTTTAACTTTAGTTTGGGGGTGTGGCACTGAACTTCCATTATTTCTTATTGATGTGTATAACTTTTAATGTTACTTATCTCTTATTTGCAAGGTAAACATCAATCAAGACACCTCAAACCAAGTCGGGAAAAGCAAGAAAAGGGTCGATTCATCCAATGCAATGCAATAGGAAGCTTCAAAGAAATACACCCTCTACACTTGGGAAGTTCCAGTTCTCTTTTCTTTGTCTTGTTTTACATTATTGAATCATTTTGACAAACATTGAGGACAATGTTCATTTCAAGTTTGGGGGTGAAAATTCATTGCATTCTTCATTCATTTTATATTCATTCGATTCTTTAGGGGCTATTTAAAAAAAAAAAAAAAAAATTGAAAATGTGTTAACTTGTTTATTGCCTAGGATATAGTATGAATCAATTTGTGTTTATGCTTGAAAAGTGGACAACATGAAAGCATGAACTTATTTTGAACTAGTTATGTTTTGCTAGATTCATACTTATCGCGCACATAGCCAGTGTTGGATAATTGCTTGTGTGAGGGGTTTTGTTTAATACACGTGGGGCAAATTTGTGCAATTTGAACTTAGGAATGTCTTAAAAATCCCTGAACTTAGATTGTAAGATATCTCATCCCTAAATTAGAACCAATCACGCTAAAAGGCAAGTTTGGGGGTAAAATGGTTGGAATTTGTGTGTATTGACGAGTTGGAGGTCTGTGGTTCTTGGTTTTGCACTTTAGTCATTATAGTTTGGTCAACCGGTATAAACCATTTCCAGCATAAAAACAGAAAAATGCTGAAGGTCTTATTCCGCTCTTCAAATGCCTTTTTGACTCGAGTAAGTAAGTCCGAGGGGTCTTTCAAACCTGGTGCCCTAAAGCCAACTGGCTTGGGAGTCATCGACCTAAAGCTCGCTACAGGGGTCAATTAGAAAGCAAGTACGGAGAGTGGACTTACACATAAGACATTATAACATCTTTAACTTTTCTGTTTAAGCCTTTATGACTCGGGCAAGTACGTCTGAGGGGTTCTTTGAACCTGGTACCCTAAAGCCGTCTGGTTTGGGAGTTGCCGATCTGAAAGCCCGCTACAGGGGTCATATAGAAAGCCCGTATGAAAAGTTCTGCACAAAGATGGTAAAAGACAGGGACAATTAAAAGAAAAAGTCGTCCATCATAAGAAAAAAAATATATATATATTATTGCATGGTATAAGCTTTGTTGACTGAACTGTGGTGGCTGAGGTTGTAGAATTGGGGACTGCTTTCTTTTGATTTGTCATGCACGCATATTTCCGATTCTGATTACCTTGTGTGGAAAAAGCAAAGAATATTTTTAGAACCCACATAGATAAAAACCCGGGATGTGTGAGAAAAGCAGAAAGTGGTGATCATCCATGAGCGTTGAAAGGAATTTCATTAGAAATCATAGATTGACTACATGAGATTCGGACTTGAATATGCATAATGAGCCACATCGTTTTGAGCATATCTTTTGCATAAGTTTGCGTTTGACAGTGGCTATTCACACACACACTTGAAAATCTGGCAGATATAACTAGAAAATATTTTGCATTGTTGTTCATGACGCTTGCTAAAGCTTAAATTGGTTTGGACTGTAGAGGCATATGGTAAACATGTTGACACAACAAAAATATTTGTTCTCTTATTTCTTTGATTTTTGTAGTTTAGTTTACATTGTTCGAGGACGAACAATAATTCTAGTTTGGGGGTATTTGATAAGTGTATTTTATACACTTATTTGTATGTCTAAATTAGGTTTAATTATTTTCGTTTTAGAATATTTTCTATTTAATTTATGTTTATTTGTTTGTTTTGTAGAAAATATCCCAATTGAAGAAGAATGAAGCAATTAATGGAAAAATGACACGATTGGATGTTCATTGGAGCTAAATTGGACAAGTGAGGAGTTTGTGACAACAACCGAGAAACATACTTGGTGCCAAAGTGACTAAATCAGAGGTTGGAAGACCTAATTGAATGAATTAAGAGCTTGAAATGGTCAAATCGATAAGAAGATAAAGTTTGGGGACTAAATTGCAACAATTGAAAGTTGAGGACTGAAGGTGCAATTAAAAGTCAGGGACTAACTTGTACAGCCGAGAAAAGGGAGAAGTCGCGATCGCTGGTCACAAACCAAGCGATCGCGAGATGGTGCAAAAATATAACCCGAGAGTTTCAGGGTCAAGCACGCGATCGCTAGGGTTGAAGCCACGCGATCGCGTGGCTTTCCGGCTGGGCCGACTGTGGGCTTTTTCTCGCGATTTTTATCAGACTTCTCTCTTCTTGACCTAGGTTTTCTTAAAAAAGATATATATACAACATAAGAGGCACGAAAATCAGACCTTTGCCTCTCCATAGAACGAGCCACAACAGAGAAATCAACATCAATTCTTGGGGAATCAAGCAGCGCAAAGGGGCGTAAATTGAAGATAATTGAAGAATCAAAACTTGGTGCAAGATTTCCATTCTTTATATTATTCTACAATGAACGTTTATTTCTATTGTTTTTGTTCTTTATTTATGATGTGTAACTAATTGCCATGTTGGGATGAACGATGTAGCCTAGTTAATTATTTTAATTCCAAATTCCTTTGTTTTAGTAATTCGTTGCATGTATTGATTTATTATTGTTCTGAATGCTTGAATTGCTTGATCACCAATTCATGATAAATTGAATTATTTTCATAATCCGAGAGGTGAGTTAATAATTTAGAACGTGGTAATAAATCCGGTAATTAAACAAGAGATAGAGATATACTCGTGTTATTATTGCGGTCGTGTGTGAGTTCTTGTGTGTTATGCATCTAGATAAGGAATATTCGGACCCTCTGTAGAGATACATGGTTGACTTATTTAGGTAGAATTGATTTAAACTCGAGAGAGGAATTTCAATATACATTAGTGAATTCGACCGAATGCATATTTAGAAAATAAAATCTGGAATTGGAATTGATTTAATTGGCTAGGTGAACTCGTGAATCCCAACCTCTTTACAATCGTTTTTAAAAGCAAAGCAAATTTCGTAATTTAATTCTTCAGTTCAATTTATTAGTTTTAGTTTACAACATCAAATTCATTTGTCCGTTCAAATAAAGTTTAGAATTAACACATTTCGGTAATTAATAGCAGTCCTCGTGGGACGATAATCCGGACTCTTAGGTCCACTTTATTACTTCTCACGACCCGTGCACTTGCGGGGATATCTCGCATCGCGAGATATCAGGTGAACAACCGTTTTATAAAGAGCCGGGATTTATGTGTTTAATCATCTTATAAATTAATTAATTTGCGATGAGTCTACTGAGTATTTCCCCCATGAAATACTCACCCTACTTTTTAACAGTTTTGCAGATTTCGGAGACGGTGGCGAGCGATGAATGATGGTGGCAATAATCGTTAAACGGTTGAAAGTTTGACGTTAATGATTTCCGTATTTTTCCAAACAATCGAATAATTTAGAGAAATTCATTTATTTGAGAAATTATGACATTGTCAATTTCTTTACAAAATTAATGGTTCGATTTACTATTTCAAATGGTTTCATAAATGTTTCAATTTTATCGGCCATTACAGTTTATTTAATGTTGCCAAAAATGAATTTCAATTATTTCTTCCGCAAAAATATTATTCGAAAAATTTAGACAGAAAATGACGTAGTGATTCGGGTATACGGAACTCGGGGCGCTACAGCTTATTTTCTTAAGGAAAAGTCTTAGGTATTTAAAATTTTCAAGAAATTCAAAGCATTAGTTGAAAAGGAAAGCGGCCTCAAAATTAAAGCTATTAGATCTAATCGTGGAGGAGAATTCGTATCGAGAGAGTTCAACAAATTTTGTGAAGATAATGAAATTTGAAGATTCCTTACGGTTCCAAGATATCTCCAACAAAATGGAATTGACGAGCGGAAGAATCGGACTGTCCTCAACATGGCTCGAAGCATGCTAAAGAGTAAGAAGTTGCCAAAAGAGTTTTGGGCCGAAGCAGCAGATTGTGCGGTTTACTTGCTCAATCGCTCACCAACTCGGAGCGTGTGGGAAAAGACACCTCAAGAAGCATGGAGTGGAAGAAAACCAGGCATATCACATTTGAAAATCATTGGAAGCATTACCTATGCACATGTACATGACCAAAGGAGATCCAAGCTTGATGACAAAAGTGAAAAATTTCTCTTCATTGGTTATGATTCAAGATCTAAGGGATACAAACTTTACAATCCAAGCACAAAGAAAGTCGTCATTAGTCGAGATGTTGAATTTAATGAAGAAGACTCATGGAGATGGGAGATACAAGAGGATGACTACACCTTCCCATCATTTATCGAAGAAGAAGAAGAAAGGAAGGAAGGAAATGCAAGAACATACAACCCCACCATCTTCACCGCAAGCAAGTGTTTAAGAAGACTTACCAAGTGGAAGTTCAAGTGCACCACCGAGGAGACCACGTACAAGGGCATTGCAAGAACTATGAGGTAACCGAATATCAAAATGATCTAACTCTATTTTGTCTCCTTGTGGATTGTGAACCAATAGGTTTTGAAGACGCGGTACAAATAAAGGAATGGCGGGCGGATATGGATGAAGATATTAAAGCAATCATAAAGAATGATATGGGAGTTAGCAAAACTTCCAAAAGATCAAAAGTCAATCGGGGTGAAATGGAGACATAAAGCAAAGAAGAATGCTGAAGGAGAAGTTGAGAGAAACAAAGCAAGGTTGGTTGCCAAAGGATACAACCGAAGACCTGACATTGACTATGACGAGGTATTTTCTCCCATTGCTCTTTTAGATACCATAAGATTAATTATTTCATTGGCCGCTCAAAATAAATGAAAAATTAATCAAATGGATGTGAAAATCCGCCTTTTTAAATGTCTATCTTGAAGAAAAAGTTTATATTGAACAACCTCTTGGTTACGAAGTGAAAGGACAAGAAAATAAAGTCTTAAAATTGAAAAGGGCTTTATATGGATTGAAATAAGCCCCAAGAGCATGGTAGAGCCGAATTGACAAATATTTTCAAAAAAATAATTTTGTTAAGTGCCCACATGAACATGCTCATTATGTCAAGGTGAGTAAAAATGGTGATATGTTGATGGTATGCATATTGATGATTTGATCTTTACTGGAAATAATCCAAGAATGTTCAAGGAATTCAAAAAGAGCATGACAAAAGAATTTGAAATGTCCGATCTTGGATTGATGGCATTTTATCTTGGGATATAAGTGAGGCAAAATGATGAAGAAATTTTTATTTCAAAAGAAGGCTAGGAAAAAGAGGTTCTAAAGAAATTCAACATGGGAGAATGCAAACCGATAAACACACCCGTTGATTGTGGAACCAAGTTATCAAGAAATGAAGAAGGAGAAAAGGTGGATCCTACAATTTTCAAAAGTTTTGTAGGAAGCTTGCGGTATTTGACATGCACATAGCGCGACATTCTCTATGGAGTTGGTCATGTAAGCAGATACATGGAGTCACCAACAGCTACACATATGAAAGCCGCAAAGAGGATACTTCGTTACATCAAAGGTACCATTGATTATGGATTAGTTTATTCATCTTATAACAACTTCAAACTTGTTGGCTATAGTGATAGCGATTGGGCCGGAGACTTGGACGAAAGAAAAAGCACAACGTGATTTACATTCTTCATGGGAGATATTGCATTTACTTGGAGTTCGAAGAAACAACAAATTGTCACACTCTCATCTTGTGAAGACGAATATGTTGCCACAACTTGGTGTGTTTGCATGCAATTTGATTGAGGAATTTAATGAAGGAGCTCAACATGACACAAGAAGAACCAACAGAGATTTTTGTTGAAAACAAGTCAGCAATTACACTATCAAAGAATCCTGTGTTTCATGATCGTAGCAAGCATATTGACACAAGGTATCACTTCATAAGAGAAAGCATAGCAAGAAAAGAGGTGGAGCTAAAATACATGAAAATTGAAGATCAAGTTGCGGACATATTCACGAAAACATTGAAGTGTGAAGTATTCTTCAAATTACAATAAATGTTTGGAGTCACCAAAATCAAGTTTAAGGGGGGTGTTGAAATGTAAACTTGATTTATGTGTCATTAAGTTGTTGGATCATATAATGTTGTAATGTGTCCAAGTCTAAATGAGTCAAAAGAAGAAGTCCATGTTGTAGTAAGTCCAACTTGATGATCCAAATTCTAAAATCACTGATAGCTAGAATTCTCCATGGATTCTATATGATCCATGCTCTAGAACTAGAATTCTCTATAGTTGAGTAAGTGATAGAAGTGTGTAGAATTTGGAATTAAATAATATAGTTGAAAGTGTGTAGAAGTGTACATTGAGCACTATAGATAGTGCTTCATTGTTACTTGTAAATAAGCAAAAAATAAGAATCTAGTGAAGTCCCAAATTTCTCCAAATAAAAGTCTTCTCCAAATACTCGTCTAAAATTCTCTTATATATCTCATCTTCTTCCTAACAAAGTGTTTATAATTTCGAATAACCTCAAAATAATTTCCAAATAAACAAATTCAATTACATAATTTAAATTGTACAGGTGCTGAAGGAGCAATTGCTAGTGCTACATTTTGATGGTCAGTCAAAATTAGAGTCAGTACCTCTTCACGGATACCATCCTAGTCATATATCAGACTGAAGAAGTAAAAGTTAAAAGGGGAGGGAGAATACTTGCTATGAACATAAGTTCAAAACCGGTGTTAAGACAAGTAGCTTTATGCCTCAGCCTTGTCCATACCTAGTTTTATTTGGTGAAGAACCTATTACACGTTATAAGATGAACTTTAATTTTCATTGTATGAGTAATAATTTGGAGAGATTCTATGAGGTAATATCTTGACAGCCCTCAACTAAGATATGACATACGTGGGTCTAATTCATGTTAAAGAATTTTAATAGCATCATTACTTGTTAGTAAAGAAAATGTTAAACTTGGCAAATAATAGTAATCGAAAGCAAGAGTCTAGATCCAAGCATTCATGGCACTGACGGACCTCTTTAGCATCGAAAAATAAGGTAACCACATTCGCTCTCATACGATGTTTTCTTGATTGCATAATATATGATCAAGGACGATGCCCCCCTTTTCTTATTTTGTTCTGTTCAACCAACATGCAGTGTTCAAGACATCAAAATCAAAAAATAAAATAAAAAATAAAAAAACCCAAAACAATCTCTTTGTTCTTTTTGCAACAGTAATTATATATAGAGGCTTTTATGCTACCTAGTTATTAGGTACTTTCCGGTCTACAACAATTGCCCACTTGCTGCAAGAATAAATATTCAGCTTCATGTTTTAGGCTTACAAAACCAACATATTATTCTCTTAGGAATACATTTCAAGGGGGAGATTCACCAAATCTTACATAAGTTAAGACGAGTGGAGGAGTAATGGGAAAAAAATTGAGAAATACAAAAATCTCATGTTTCTGGAAAATTAAGTCTACAAGTTCTGGTAGCAAACATGAATGCAGTTTAAAACAAGGAGCTTAACATATTAGATGGACGAATCATCATAGGCATTTATAAAAAGGATAAAAAATAAATATTCTAACATATTCAACACTCTGGAAAATTATAAGCATGAGAAATTTGATATTTACCAAATATATATGTTTAATTATCTCGTATTTAAAATGATCTTGAATTGAATCTTCCACCAAACCAGCTTCAAGTCAAACAAAAAGCAGTTTTCTTTGTATTTAACAATATTGAGTTGCCTCACTATGATTTCCAACGGTAGTGGGAGCTTAGACTTAATGTCCTCATCTTCACTGGAGTGAAACATCATTCCTATATTTATAACCAACTTTACTGCTAATAAATTAGCATTTAGGCATGTGAGCATAAAAAAAATTAAATAAATAGGACAATTAATTAATAGATAATGAGTTAAAGAAAATGTAACCTCCATTCACTTCTCACTATCATCCTTTCCAACAAATTTCAAGCCGGATTCTTCAAAATGCTCCGGGTTCGCCAACAACAATTTACGAGGAAATATATATTGTTAGTGATGATAAAAGTCACTCAATTCAGTAACTTTATATCTCTATAGATGTCGTTCATCTACATAATTCGAAATGTGATACTTGTATGGAGAAAAAAAAAAAAAAAACACATTAGAAAAATAATTGTGGGATCGTACAAGTTCTGATTGCAGAGCACAAAGGCATCTCTTCAAAGCTCCAAGTCCAAAAAGAACACATTTTACAGTCATGCAAACTTTCACAAAGCTGTAAGTAAAAGCAGTTCATGAGTGAACTAAGGAGAGAACAGACAATTCTTTTATTGCAGCTAATTAAAATAAGTAATTACCAGAAGGTGAAGCTTAAATCAAAGCACTCAAACTAAGTTACAGTTGACCTAACCAGCGGCTGCTAGATCTCGTGAAACACGAATTAAAGTTAGAAAGGCTATAGATTACGTAATAGGAAGAGGAGTTGGAAGCCTTACTAATACCTCAGGCAACGTGAGCGAACCCCGACTAACCCATCTACTGCATAGATTAGGTAACAAAAAAACACGTGGATATATCAAACCAGAGCTAGGTCTGCGAGCGAGGCCTGCTCTAGCTTGGTCGAATCGTACGCCATCTTCATCTGTAAACTGCGTAGTGAACAGTGGAACGCCATATATTTGGCGTCCCACTGTCCACTTGGCGTGATTTTTACAATTTTTTTATTCCATTTTTGCTCTTTATTTTGTATTTAAAATTTGTTTCTTCTATTCATATCCATTGATTATTATTTTTTATTTTTATTTTTTTTGGTTAAGATTTATATATATTATTTGTTATTATTTTTATTCACATGATGAATTAATTAGATTTTAAGCCTCCGTTTGATTTTACAACTTTTTTGAAAAAAAAAAAGAGTTTTGAGAAATCGTATGGTTTAAAAGTGGTTTGAAAAGTAAAAAGTTGTGTGCTTAACTTTTTTGGATAGTTGATATTGATTACTGTAGAAAAAAGTTGTATTTTTTTATGTGACAGTTGCAGAATCAAACAAAGGCTAAATCCAGTTTTGTCATTTTTTTTTATTTAGAACACATAGTTATTTGATAAATATAATTCAATTTTGGTCCCCAAAAAATTATTTAGAAATTGCATTTTAATTTTTTTTTGTAGTACAAATCGTGGTTATTTCATCTATATTGAAATTTACTGAATTTGTCTCTTATTTGACCATTATTTTTACCACATAATTAAATTATTATAAATCAAAACATTAAAATTAAATGACAACAAAATAGATTATTCAATAATATTAGAAACTTCGACATATAATGGTACGGTAACATAAATATTGAAAATTAAAATGCGATGAAAGCTACGTAAAAGATAATACTCTAATAATCATGTAGATAGGATCCAGTTCCTTCAAGATCGTAAAAAAAAATGACCATATGAAGTTGATGAACTTTCTTCACTTCTTTTCAGCATGATTCTTTTTTGTTTATTTGAAAAAAATACTCGTAGCTCCGGATTTGAAATGGAGTTCAAATTAGTGATGGTAACGGTTCGGCTCGGGGTCGGTTCATCCAAAACCATAACTGAACCACCAATTTTTTTCTCATACCATAACCGCCTAAGTCGGGTCGGTGCGGTGCGGTTAATAACCACTTAAATATAAATTAATTTTTGCAAGCCCAACTAAAAATGCCGTTTATTTAAAAAAAAAAACATGACAATACTAAACATATTTCGCAAACAAAATCTCAAATTCAAATACGAAATGCAAACAATATCCAAATTATCAAATTCAAAATTCAAATTTAGCAAATAATATTACAAACATAACAATATTAGTATAACAAAAGAGTATAAGTTTCTATGGATTTCAAACTATTCATTGAATAACGATAACTTCGACTTTGACCTAAATATTTTTTAGACATACTAGCAGAGAGAACTTGACAATAAAGCATGTTGAACAACAAAAGGAGAACCAAGTTACTCAAACAAGTACTCTCATATTAAAGTCAATTTGAAAGCATAACGACTAGTATAACCTTCCACATACAAAGTTCTCATTCAACACCATTCATGCACCTACCCATTTCCTGGAAACAACTTATTATCTGGCAACATTATACTAACACCCACTAACAATATTCTAAATGTACAGTTTGTGAAGAATTGTCGTCTAGCGAAATGGAGATTGACTGAGGAAGTGGAGATGAATGAATCAGATATTCAAATGACTATAGACCTAAAGTAAATGGATTTGGATTGGGCTTTGGTCATGTGGGTCGGGTTAATTAGCTTTTAAATATAGACTCTAATTTTGAGATCTTTAAGTTTTAAATATAACCCAAAACCATTTTTTTAATCGGGTATTCGGTTCGGTTCGGGCCAACGGCACAATTACCATACCCGCCCCACCAAAACTTTGGTCATTAAATTAGCATACCATACCCACCCCTTCGGTTCACTGCGGTTTTCGGTTCAGGCGGTTCAAATTTCCATCCCTTGTTTAAATCTTTGGCTAGAATGGTATTGTCAGAACAATATTCAGCCGATTGCATTGGAGCCCTTTCAATTTTGTAGTTTTTCAACCTGTCCTCATTCCCTTTGCGGATGACTTGCACGAGTTCCCGTTGCTCTTCCACAATAGTTGCAATGATTTTTTAGGAATCTTCTTCATTTTTCCATTTCCCCTTCGCTTTTTTATCCTAATGGGCCAAAGAAAAAATATTTCACAATGAAGCAAGAAAACTGTAGAAAAGATATTGAACGAGCATTTAGGGTTTTACAATCTAGGTTCGCAATTATTGCAGGACTGTCACGATTTTGGGAAAATACATCTTACACGGTATCTTGACTGCATGCATCATTATACACAACATGATCATAGGATGAACGTGATGTTGAAGCATCATCATTCACAACATGATCATAAGAGGCTCACATTGCACTCCAAAATGCTTTAATTGAACATTTGTGGGAACAACATTCAAGTTCTGAGAATTAAATTATTGAAATAAATATATTTGGTGTATTTGTCGTTTTATTTTAATGATGAAATAAATATTTCAAATAAAATAATAATAATAAAAAGTATGTTAAAAAAGGAAAATAAAAATATTAAATTTATTTGGTGTGAAATTTGAAATTTTGGGTTGAAGATGAGTTGTAAGGATAGAGTAAGAGAAACTACATTTTAGTGTAAAACTGACTACATTTTAGAGTTCTTGATTTGGGATAGCTTTAGGGTAAGTTAGTTAACGTGAAACCAATTAATTCAGAATTTCAAATTGAAAAGTCAATGATTTACCATATTTTCCTCTAATGTACGAGGATTATTATGGGATATCAAACGAAGTCAGAACATTATAATCTTGGTACAATTTTGAAGTGCTCATGTCCTAACTTTCACCATCATTGAAAGTACACGAAATACTCGGTCTTAGCAAAAGTTAAAGCGAGTCAAAGTAGATTTCTACAATATAGAATTTTAATGACGAAAAATTCACCGACGCTCATACGCAAGTCGAATCCATGAACCGCCTAAAGCTTTTTTTATTAACATTGTAGCAATTATAAAGTGGTTTGCTTATATTTTTGAGGTACAATGTGTGATTGAAAAGTGGAGAGAGAAAATATTTGTGGTTAAAAAATAATTTAAAAAATTGTATTGGTTATAAATTGATTTATAAATTGTAATTATTTCTTTAACGAACAAAGGGTAAGTTGTCTCAAAGTTTGCTTCGAAAACTACATCATAAACATATCAAATGATCCAAACGAATATAAAAACAGTTAAATGTGCATCTTCAAAATAGACGTTTAACTCGTATTTTTTATTAATTTTCATTTATTTTATTGACATTTATTATTTTTACGGGACAAATTTCTCAATAAAATTTATATCATTTTATTAGGAAATTTTACATGGTGTAAAACATTAAATTTGTCCCTATTTGGTATAGATTAAAATTAAATTTTGATTAGATTTTGATAAAAGTTGACGAGATATATGGTTGAAAAATGGTGAATCCCATAAAATATGAGTTAAAATTAATTACTGATTTTGACTTGAGATTAAAATCAGATTTTAATCCAAATCAAAGAGGGGCTTTATTTTTTGGGTTGTTGCATATGATGTTGAACTGTTTTGATCATTAAGTTAAATTTCACATAATTAGCAGGACCTCTAAATAATTTAAAATGTAAAGATTCTGCCTTTGTTTGGTAACACTGTTTGATTTATAAACTGGTTTATTTATGATTTTGAGGTAAAAATTAGTAGTTGAAAATTGAAAAGAGAAAATGTGTGAAACTAAAAAGTGATTTGGAAAATTGTGTAATTAAAACAAGTTTATTACCAAACAGATCTCTACATTAGAAGAGTAGCTTTTCCCCCACATACTGTTCATTTTTGGTAGTTTCATTTCACACAAATGTCAACATTTCACACTTGAAAAATCAAATTGTCTCCCATTTGGTTTGTCAGTAGTGGGTACTTTGAATGGTGCAATTGAAAACATGTGTCTCTCACAGTAAGGCGGTTGACTCTCTCTACAAAATCACTCTTCTTGCAAAAACCTTTTTTTCTCTCTCGACGCCTTTGAATTCTATTGAGCGATTTTGCTTTAAAGCAGTCGATTCTTGTTAGTATGAGCCATTATATGAAGTCAGGAATCTGGTTATTATTCCCCATAAATCTTAATTTATTTCCTATACATATTCTCAGTTTATTATGTTTACGGCATGTTGAATTGGTGAGTGAAACTCGATGGGGAAGCTTAATCAATGAAGTAGTATCACTTCTGATATCTGTTTTATTTTTATTTGAACTCTTTGAATGAGAAAACTTTCCAATTCATTTGGTGTACATTTTTTTCTTGTGCAATGAATTTGAACCATGTTTTAATATTTATGACTTGTCTTGGAAACCATAGTAGGATGAAATCTTCTTCCTTGTGACTCCAGTTAGTCTCGACCTTTAATATGATAGACATGGAAATAATATTTGATTGATGCTGACCATTTGCAATAATTTACCCATTCTTTGTATGATGAGTTTAGGTATTGTTATTGGGAAACTACTGATGTTGCGACTTAAAAAGACGGAGAAAGGGCACCAGAAATATGCGGAATTGGACATATGCAGAGGAGAAGATTCACCGATTTCGGTATGTTAACTTTGATCTGTTCGAGTGAAAATGTGATCTACTCGAGACTTTTTCTGACATTCTTCATAAGATCAATGCCGAACACCCATGTTGATGGTGTTTTACCTACTTTGTGTAGCTCGCCGAATCTCTTAATGCCTCTATTCTTCTAAATGCATGAAAAGAATGATTTTATAAATTATCAATATCCAACTTTGTCCTGGTGATTCCATTTAACTGTGGTGCACTTAAATAAATTGTATGTTCTAACTGATCAAAGGTGCATCATTAGACTTTTTGAGTTCTCACGTATATTTTCTAGCACTTCGAGTCTTGGACCAAGGATGAATTTCTGGGGGGTTGGTTTGGTACTTGTTTCTGATAGAATTGAACACTATTTTCAACACTTTATTTTTCAGTAGGTAACTTGATCGAATATGATGTGTGCTTTTAGTGAGATATTTCTATCTTCAATTGTCTGTTTTAGGGAGTTTGGTTGATAAAATATATTGATCTACTCTGTTGAGATGACTCGGACATATTAAGGATTGAAGTTCAAATTGTATTTATTACTCTTGTGTCCTATTTATTATTTATGTACCAATATGCATTCAAAATGCATGAGAGCAGGTCCTACAGGGTTGTATGTGCTGTGTAAAGGTTGCTTGGTTTATGAATATATATATTTATTTGAACCATTCTTCTTGTACATGGACTTGGATGTCCAGGCCCCTCATTGTAGTTACAGTGGTCACTGTAGTAGCTACACTAAGGGGCCTGGATGTCCAGGCCCTTGTATAAGTGCTTTTTTCCTATTTATTTTCTTTCGTTTGTAAATGGCCTAATGCTGGAAGTGGAAAATTGTAAATCATAAATAATTATTTATGGCACCGATGAACTTCAATTATTTTTATATTGAGACAGTTGTATGCAAGTGTGAGTCAATCTAGAAAAGGACAATATTTAATTAAGCAAAACAACACTTAGTTTGTACAATTCAAACTAACAAAGAACAAACAAAGAGTAATGAAGCTAATCAAATTCACTGCAAGTGCTGATAGATAGTACTTTTTTTTTTTTTTCCTTTCAGCCTTTATTGGAGAAAAAAGCCTGAAAATTTTATTTTTTTAGAATTGTAAATATTATATTCCTGATGAAGTCCGTAAATGGTTAAATAAACTCCTTTGTTTTAACATATAATATAACATCAGTTTTGATGTCAACTTCTATTTCCTAAACAAACAGGCAAATGCATACATTTTCTATTAGTCACGCAAGAAAATCAACTGAGAATTGATACTCATACAACGTATTAGCCTCCACTAGTATAGTATTAAAAGAGGAGAAGGATTTTTACTGTTCATACACTGTAGCCGAAGTACTGTTCATTTTGCATCATGTTGACGTCATTTTTTTACTTTACCTTTAATTTTCCTTTTCACTTATCTCCCCTTCCCTCGATGAATTCTCACTCAATACATACAAATTCTTGGAATCTTTTTCGACCCAACCCGCGACCTTTACGTCGAACACCGCCACCCATGGCAGAAGAAGAAGTGGCAGCTGAAGTTTAGGCAGTCATGGAAGTGTACGGCAACGATTGCCATGTCGTGGAAATCTACCTTCCTCACCCCCACATTCACCTCAAGCCCTATACTGCCGATGTTTCATCTCAACGGGTATAAACTTGTTTGTATTGAAATTTAAAGGGATTTTGTTTTACAATTTCACTCTACCGAACCACTTCTTTCACTTATAATGAAAGTTGCAACTTCAGAATCGTTACGATTTAAGTCCCTGTTTATATAATGGAATTGTTGATAGAAAATATTAAATTAATGTGCAACTCATATACGGAATTAGGTTTTATTTAGGGATTGTTTAGCACAACTTATTTGAAAATCAATGTTCTCTTCTTTTTCTATTGTAGTTAGCTTAAGTCTGAAATCTTGTACTATTAATTCGGCCAGAAAGTAGAGTATTTGATACAAACATATGAGTTTGTTAGAAGTTCTTCTAACCTCCCATTCATAGCCGATCCTGTAAGGACATCTTTAATTGCTCAAGTCTGTCCAAAAATATTGTCTATGTGGCAAGAAAAAAACTATTAATATATTACAAAACACTCCACAAGGTCCACTTGAAGGTCTACAGAAGGACCTGTACAGAGACCTTTGGCTTTGTATATGGGTCCCTCTGTCTCATCTATTTCCTCTCACTTCTTGGACATTTCTCTTCTCTCTCCTCTTTCACACTCTCTCTCTCCTTCAGATTTACACTATTCATACAATGACCAACCGTTCCTCATTAAACATGCTCTAATGAGGAAGATGAGGTGGTTGCCTCGGGCGCCAGATTAAAAGGGGCGAATTTCATTTTTTTCCCATATATATATATATATATATATATATAACTAACTAGTAGCCTAAACAGAGCAAAAGAAAATTATTTAACATTGGGCCAAGCAATTAGAAATGGCTCAATGCCCTCCTAATCGGCTAACCCAAATACTCAATATCCCAATCAAACGCCCAACCAAATTAGAAAAGATTAATCATGACTTTGCTTCGTCTTCAACCGTTCGTTTTCCATTCCGCACCATGAAATGAAAATTGCAACAGTGAATTATTTATGCCCTATATTTTGTTCGAGTATCTTTTTTGTTCCGTTCGTGTTCTATTATTTTTGTGCAAAACCAAATAATCAATTACCATTATTTTGAGTCAACCAATTCTTTTCGTGAATTAGTGAACTAATTAGTGGATTGAATTAGTGAATTGATTTGTATGTTGTCCTCTAAATTTTCAAAGGTAATAATTACTAGTTTAATTCTTTAATCTTTATAATTATTTGTCAATTTTTTAATCTTCATATAGTATGGCTAGTTGGATTGAATTGGAAAAGTGGCTTCAAACAAAGAGACAATTGATAAAAGTTTGCAACTACTGGTCGATCAGGAAAGAGAGCATTAGATATAAGTGTTAACGAGGATCATTGCCATTGTAGTAAGACTTGCCAAAAATGAATTTGCATTTAGAGGTGATGATGAGCTTATCTATAGTGAAAATAATGGCCTCTTTTTAAAAATGATAGAAATGGTTGCTGAGTTCGATCCAAAAATGGCCTCTTGTTGGCTTATATAATTGTGACTCTGTCGGTCTTGCATGTCTTTTACTTTATATATGTTACCGATTAATATAGTTAATTTTTTTGTTGAGAATTAATTCAATTACATTTGAAATAAATGGAAAATTTTATATAAAAAATTCTATGTTAATTAAACTGTGGAAAAATTTAGCCCCCGCCCCGCCTCTACCATATAGGAAAAATTTTCCCATTTCAGCTACAAGGGGCGCTTGATTTGTAAATTGCCTCGGGCTTCACGACTTACAAGACCACACTGTCCATTTATATTTTAAGTCTGTTGTCGATCCAAAATTGTCTTTAAAAAGCAATCTAGATTAATGTGATGACACATAGGAAGTATTTTGAGAATTATTACATGTTCGAGTTCAATATAGAAAAGGATAGACCCAAGTCCAAAGATTTGAATTGATAAACAGCATTTATCCCTCAGTAACCCTTGTTTTATACACTTTTCTAACGTCGTCCATAAATTTTGTTCACGAGATAATCCAAATTTTGTAGTGTTCAAGTTAACACATCTCAGTTCTCTTAATTATTGCATCTGCAAAGAAATTTTCGATGTATAAATATCTTGCACACCCCATAAACTACCCATTCTAGCTGTGTTTGTTTTTGCTTCATTTGTTATGTCTTTCCTGAATTACTCTTGTTGGAATTATATATGCCCAAAGAGTATAATTCACAACATTTGAAATAAAATATTAATTGATTATATTAATATGATGTTGCGTTTGTCCATAAATAGATTTGATATTACGGATTGAGTGTTTAAGTTGTTAAACACAAAAAAAATTAATTTATAATTCGATCTAAAATTAACGTTCACGATTAGTAAATATATATGGACAATTTATTTTGATAAGATCGTCTCGATTTTATTAAAGTCTGTCTTTGACTTTAGTAATAAGATTGGGAGTACGTTTGGAACGTATTGAACGGGACCACGTAAAATTAATTTGTGACATTGATCATACAAATTTAATTTCACTTGACTATCGTATGTGTGACTTTAATCCTGATCGGATAATGAAATTCGATAACTAGCTTGAAGTTCTTTGAGATATCAATGGGTGAGATGAAACTGCTAATCAATATCTCAGTACTTTGGGAATTAAAGTGAACTAACGAGGAACGTATATTTGTATTATGGAATCCGTCACATTTTAGGTATGATCATAATCTTACTGGTTTTTCTAGTGGACAGTTGAATCTGAGCTCAATAATTCGACAGTGATAATTGAATTCTATGATGTAATGTGCTCACATCGAACTGTCAGATAGAAGATGAGAGTAATGGTATTTTGGTGGTTTTAACTTGCACCGAATATTCGAGTTGATCGATGAGGGTTACATGTAAGAGCAATAAGTCAAATGATATAATTATTGATTAATTGTTTCAGTAATTAAAATTTTATTAAGAATGATATCTCATTCTTTTAGTGGAATAGAACGTGATTAATAAATTAATTTTGACTAATCAAGAGTTGACCAGATCATAATTAATTTATTAGAGCGTAGTTTAATTGGGTCCAATCAGGTTCTCTCGGTGGCTTCAATATAATGGGTTTATACAAGCGTATTACCTGTATTGGGCTATGCAGAAATGAGCATGTGTTATGGTACTAGGCTTGGTAGGGTTTTGGAGTGTAAAGATGTTACAAATAGTCTCATAAGACTATTTTTCTTAACCTAGTTTGCAAAGTGGCGAAAACTCTTTACAAATAAAATTTCAATCCTAGTGTAACCTAGATCTAGAAAAAGGTGACCATACACCTGCATAGCTGTCATTGGAAAACATTGAGAAAAGCTTGAGGGTTTGAAGCTTTTGTCGAATCAAGAAGCAATGGAAAACAAATTATTGAAAAGCACGCTACAAGGACAATATCTCTTTCATTTTTGTTTGCACAAAATTATTTATTCCAAATTAAATATATAAAACAGAAAATCCTGTAACTGGATGAACTACCACAAGAAATAATTTTTTGTGAGTGTAACCTAGATATAGAGAAAGGTGATCACACACCTGTATAGCTGCCATTGGAGAATACTAAGAAAAACTTGAGGGTTTGAAGCTTTGGTGGAATTAAGAAGCAGTGGAAAATAGATTCACTAGAAGAAAAAAAAAACCTTTTGCAACATGCAAACGACAATATTCGTTAATTGAATGTTGTTAAAAGTGGTCTATCGCAACATACAGTGGTTGCATGTTGCCGTTGGTCCATTTGTTTGACCTTTAGCAACATTCAACAAGTGAATCTAGCTAATAATAGTCTTTTGCAATGTTCATTGCATGTTGCAAAAAGACTCGTCTTTTGCAATGTTCATTGCGTGTTGCAAAAGGATTTATCTTTTGCAACGTTCCTTGCGTATTGCTAAAAGATACCTTTTGCAATGTTCGTTTAAATGTTGCGAAAAGATACCCTTTTGCAATGTTCGCTTGAACGTTGCGAAAGGGTACCCTTTGGCAACGTTCATTGCGCGTTGCAAAATGGTACATTTCACAACATTCAGACGTTCATTGCGAAAGGGTATCCTATTGCAACGCGTAATGAAGGTTGTCAAATGGCTTAATTGAGACAAAATTTCATAATACCTAAGATTGGAGGACTAAATTGCAAATTCCTAAACCTAAAACCTAACCTTAGATCTCTCTCCCCCTCACTCCCTCAATCCTGTCTCTCTCGCTCTCTCAACTCCCCGATACCTCCCTTCCCCCCGTCTCTCGATTTCCACTGTCGAACCCAACACTACCTACCAGAGGCGGATTCTCCAAGTTCAGAAATTTATTTCCATAACCCCTGTAACACAATAACCCTCATACCCAACCCATTTCAAACCCTTGACCGCCGCTCCTCCTCCTCCAAGTTTAGATTCAAGGCTTCAAGCTCTCATTTTCGACCACCGCTCCTCCTCCTCCATTCGCCTCCGTCCTCCTCCAGCAACAGAAAGACCACCTCCTCTCCCAGTCCAACTTCACGCCACTCCTCTGTTTGACATCAGTCCATCTTCACAAATTGGTAAGTTATAATTTTTTTGTTTTGTAATTTTAAAGTTCCAAGCATGAATGAATCTTGATTTTCTTCTTCTTCCTCTTATGATTTGCAATTTTTTGGTTGGGTAATTTTTATATTTTGTAATATCTAAGGTCCAAGCTTGAACCTTGAATCTTGATTAAGTTGATTCTCTTTCTTTTTCCTCTTCGAGATTTGCAGACAACCAGGCAGCAGCAATGAACTTTTTGAGCAGGCACCAAGCAACTTTTTGATCGATTCCCAATTTCTTAGGTGTTTAGACGACCCTTAATTCATTAGTATTGAAGTGTTATTTGGAAACTATGCACAAATGTCACTTTTAAGTGTTTGCAATGTGGTCACTTGTGAGCCCCATATTCCCATTGCCTAAATTGTGAATTGAGATTTGATGAATATGTAATTTGATTTGTAAATTTTGATTATTGATTTAGAGATTGTGAATTGCGATTTGGTGAATAATTAATTTGACTTGTGAATTGTGATTATTGATTTATTTGATTATTGATTTAGTGATTGTGAATTGCGATTTGGTGAATGATTAATTTGACTTGTGAATTATGATTATTGATTTAGAGGTTATCAATTGAGGTTTGGTGAATATTCGATTCGATTTGTGAATTGTGATTATTAATTTAGAAGTTGTGAATTAAGATTTAGTGAATATTTGATTTGATTTGTGAATTATGATTATTGAAGAAGACTTTTCTAATTTCTACCTTTGCACGAAAAAACAAGTTATGCTCATATTTGGAGCTAGCTCTAATTTTGTACACATTTGCTCAGATTTTGTGTGAAGCAATAAGGTTTGTCAATTAATTATAACATTTTGTTATCTATAGACACCCACTAATTGCTTGTTCGCTTTCTAAATGACTATTCAAGTAATGTCCATTGCTTACACAAGTCGCAATCTTATTCTAGTCACCCAACCCCTCATTTTTTTACGTTATGCCATGGGTTTAACTCCTTTATTAGATCCTCAATGTCTTTGAGAAGACACATAATCTATAATCAAATTTGGAGGAATATCCCTAGCTGTAGGTAGAGTGGGATTCTTGAGGTGGCTCTCACTCCCCATAATATAGCACTTAGTTCTCACAATTGTGCTAATAAAATAAAATTAACACGATGCAAGATAAAATGGAGAAATACTATATCAAAAATTGTTAAAATCATAGTGAGCCATTCAAAATATAATACCTCAACATCTGAAGGGCAAAAGAGATAAATACAGAGGGTGTGGGATACCGATGTATTATATTTTGAATGACTCAAGATCCGATCTGGTTGAATTGAATGGATTATTCGACCATATAGAACGTCTTGTTGAATCTTCTCTAAAGTTATAGATTCGGTCATATAGGACGACCATTCATGAAAAGATACATAATTTACTTGTCCCTTTCTTATCCAAAATAAAAACTTAGCTCAACCCCCGCATTTGGTTAAGACTAACTACTCACTAAGCAACTACTTAAGTAGTGTTTTTATCAAGGGACTTTGCAAGTGACTAGTAAAATTGGATGAATTTGTCAATTAGGAATTGTGACCCACCATATCAACGAGTTAGCCAATGACCAAGTTCCTTGGCCGGGACAATGCCCAGGCAGGAGCTAATAACTATTGTCGAGGATGCAACAAGCTTGACGATCCAAAGATTATCAAAGTAAGTTCATCAGAAAAACTAAAATAATAAAAGATTCTCAAAACTGCCAGCAAGTTTTTTATCTTGCAAAAACAATCCGACTTCAAACTAAACCAAAATTAACGTTACCCTATAAAAATAGTAAACCGTAATGCAAAGTCAAAAACAACTGAATAACATATAATTATAAAGATGTGATCACAATTTTTAATCGAAGAGACTAAAACCCATGTCATCATCAGACTCCTCGGCTGGCTCCTCTTTCTTATCCTCCTCGGCAGATGGAGTTGTTGCCATGATTATCAACAATTGTGATGGTTGGGTTTCACAAAGAAATTAATAAGAGATCGAACCTTTACTGGATTTAAATTCTTAACTTTGTACGTCTCTGTGTACTTGTGTGCCTGATAGAGCTGGGATTTCGCTTTTACAGTCAGAGTTTGAGTTCATTTCTTAATACATTATTCGGTTGCACATTTTATGACTGTTGGGTTCAGGTTTCTCTTTCATTTTGGGTTTATATTCAAGTTTCTCAAGTTTAGCATAAACATTTTGGGGTTACATGGATATTTTATGTGGTTTTGGACCATGTTATCACATCATGTTTGATACTTCTAAAAGAATTTCTGCTCTTTTGATTATTATAAGTGTACTGAAAATATGTTCTTTAATTTCTAATATTTATAAATTGTTTTGATTAAAATAAAGATCAAATTAAAAATGGTATTAACACAGTTTATTTCGATTTTGCAGGAAATGGAAAAAATACAACTCGAACTATCATTATTGTCATCATTCCAATTGTTGTGTGTTTAATACTTGCTCTTTGCATCGAAATCTTTATAAATTGTTTTGATTAAAATAAAGATCAAATTAAAAATGGTATTAACACAGTTTATTTCGATTTTGCAGGAAATGGAAAAAATACAACTCGAACTATCATTATTGTCATCATTCCAATTGTTGTGTGTTTAATACTTGCTCTTTGCATCGAAATCTACTTAAAAAAAAAAAAAAAAAAAAAGCGTAAACCATGGGAAAAAGTAGAACGTAAGTATATGTTTCAAATCTTATGGAGATCTACATCTATCTGTGATATCTTTTAATCACAACATCTGAAATGTTTCTTTTACGTACTTTGATCAAGTTGACGAGGGGATCAGTACTGTTGAATCATTACAATATGACTTCTGTACAATTAGATATATGACGGACAATTTCTCTGAGCTAACAAGTTGGGAGAAGGTGGATTTTGTGTTGTTTACAAGGTTAAGTATTTAAGTAAACTGTTAGGTATCATACATATTAACACTGTTAGGAACCTCATGTAATTTTCACTTGTGATTTAATCACAAGGAAAACTTCCTAAAGGAAATGAAATTGCTGTGAAAAGGTTATCCCGAAATTTAGGGCAAGGTGATTTGGAATTTAAGAATGAGGTCTTGCTTGTAGCGAGACTTCAACACAGGAATCTTGTTAGGCTCTTGGGTTTCTCCGTCGAAGGAAATGAAAGACTTCTTATATATCAATGGGTTCAGAATTTGAGTCTCGGTCGCTTTATATTTAGTAAGATTTTGTTATTTTTTTTAAGTGAATCATATTTCAAAGTTCTTAAGGCAATATGGTTACTCATGTATGTACGGCTATTTAATTGTACCATAATTATCGTTATTTGAGGATAATTATCGGTATTGTAGATTCCTTTTATGTTGTTTTAAAATATTATGGTGTTTGTGATGTCCTCATACAGGTTGGTTAAGTTCATTTTATAGGTGGATTTTGTCAAAATGTATTTAAAGTTTTATAATAGAAAATGATAATTCTAATATTTCGTATGATTTATTTCTACATTTTTGCATTTAGTGCAGTTAGAGTCATGATAATTAGACTTTCATAATATCTTTGCAGGTAAAAGTGAATTTTGTAGCCCTTTCACAAGATGGTTTGTCATAGGCCTAGTTCAAACTAGACTTCAGAATTCAGGAAAGTACTCGTCTTCTACAATGATTTCTGTTGAAAATTGGTGATAGTAGTTCATTTTTGTATGACCGATGGTCTGCTAGAGATACTGTTGAAATGTAAAGGGATAATAACTCTCAAAATTTAAATGTGCAATGAAATAGGTGAAAAATTACTGTTGCAGATTTTGTTTTAATGTAGGAGAACAAAGTATCGGGATTTTTGTTTTGTATAAAAATATGTGATATAATTTTCTTTAAAATGCTTGTACTTTATTTTGAGTAGTTGATTTATTTATAGTACACGCGTTTCATTTTTTATATATTACGTATATGTTTGAGAAATTTGTTAATTATTAGTGGAAATATTTATATTGATTTGTGAAAAATTAAAAAAAAAAAATGTAAACGATAAACAACAAAGCACAATGAGTGTTGCCAAAAGTATCAATTGCAACGCCTAGTGAGTATTGTCAAAAGTATCAATGACAACGCACAGTGTACATTGCCAAAAGTATTAACCGTAACACGTAAAGAACGTTGCCAAAGTATCAATCGCAACGCGCAATGAACGTTTCCAAAGGTCTATTGCAACGCACAATTCAATCTTTTGCAACACGCAATGAACGTTGCCGTATCCTTTCCCTCTACGGTAAAAAACTGTGATTTGAACATGCACACGAACGCTTCAAAAGGTCTTTTGCAACATTTTTTGCGCGTTGCCGTAGGCTATTTTTATTGTAGTGATTATTGAAAAGCACACTACAAAGGCAATATCTCTTTCATTTTTATGTGTAGAAAATTATTTATTCCAAGTTAAATATATAAAACAGAAAATCCTGTAATGGGATGAACTATTACAAGAAATCAATTTTTGTGAGTAGAACAACCCAGGTTCCCAATAAATATGTTACTGGACTCTATTTTTGGAAGAAGTATGACATGGTATGACAAGGATAAGGCTATGGGGTGCATGTACAACAATAGTAAATTTATACATGTACCACGACAAGTGTATTGGTCCCTTTTTTGTTGCCAGGTTACACCTTCAGAATACCCATGAAGGAAATTTTCTCTACTCCCTCAATATCCTCTTTTCAACATTCTTTATCACGGGTGAGAAGTATATAGTTAGTGGATCAGAGGATCATTGTATATACATGTGGAATTTATAGGGTAAAAATTTGGTTGAGAAAGTTAAAAGACACAATGATACTGCCACATCAGTTACATGTCATCCCACAGAGAACATGATTGTTTCAGCAGAGCTTGATAATGACATAAGTACGAGGGTCTGGATTCAATAGTAATGCTTTCTACAAGTGAAGATTGGTTTTTTTTTTTTTTTTTTTTTTTGCCCCTTTAATTTATGGGTAAGAAACCTCTTTTAAGGATCACAATACTAATCTTTGTTATGGTGTTATTATTTGAGGGTTCTTTAGATGCATTCTCTTTGTTTTTTTAAAACACGTCAATATTTGATTTTTTAAAACACGTCAATATATACTTTTGAAGGGTTATGAATGTTGGCACATCATTAATGGCATGTTATCGTGTATGTTGCTAATATATGTTTAAAATGACTATCACCTTCCATCAGAATATTATGAAAGTTGGTGCATTAATACTTAATGTCATGTTATCTGTTTTTAGTAAAGCCTATTGATGGAAGTGGATTATTTATCTGTTTTTAGTAAAGCCTATTGATGGAAGTGGATTATTCTCTGAATGCTCCTTTCGATCTTCTGCTTGAAATATTTTTAAAGTTCTCAAGTTTTTACTTAACATCAAACTACTATTTTTCAAAAATTACTTCAACAGTCTTTTCATATTATAAATACAAAATTTGGTAAATATCGAAGTACACATGACGCCCACGGTCATGCAACCCACGACGCTTCACTAGTCTATATATATATATATTTGAACAAGTACAATGATCATATTATGACCATATACATACATACGTACATATAAGAATTGTGCTCCTGTAACTTAGAGCTTGTTTAGTAATGTGAAAATTTTTCATTTTTGTAATTTTTTTATGAATATGAGGTTTAAAAATATTTGAAATGTTAAAAATTGTGAGCTTGACTAAAAGTGGATGATTGAGATTGAGTTTAAAAAGTTGTGATGAAATTTTTTGCTTTACAAGACAAGCTCTTATAGCATCCGCATTGGATATGTTAAAGTACATTGTAGTAGAAAAAATTAGTAAGATGTTGAAATAATGCCTACATTAGATATGTCATAACACATGTTAAGAGAATCTTTTTAACCGCATGTTAACTTTTTTATTAAATCTAAAGAGTGTTTTAACACGTGATATAACATTTTTATATTTAAAGCTTTCAATTAAAGTGTTGAATTTCACCCCCACCCCTCCCCCCCCCCCCCCACCCACTCACTCAATACCTTATTTATTCATTTTTTTTTTCTTTCTTCTTAATTTTCTTTAAAGTCGATAAAAATAATAATTTTTTTTTTTTTTTTTGATTTCATATAACCATTGTTTGGTTTTCATTAAAAAAAATTCTTTTTTCTACAGTATTCAATCTCAAAAATCCATTAAAGTCAAACCTAAAATATTTGACTTTTCAACCAAATTTCAACCCTCCATTCTCTTAAAATCACTATTCATTTAAAAAAAATTTAAACAATGTCTAATACACGAGTTAAATGTTTCATTAGTCATCCAACTTTATCAAGTGTCACGATTTACCCACCGAACTTCAACTTGCTTTTAACTGGCCACTCAACTTTAGTCCGTTTCATTTCATCCCATCACCACCAATTACTTTCCGTTACTATATCAGCCCATGTGGATGACGTAAATCCTACGTGGCAGTTATGAACATGAATAATGCTAGACGTACAATGCATTTCACAATCTGCTTGACAATCAGTCATTTTTCGAGAGAATCTGGATGCAAAATATCGCGATATTTTAAGAATTAAACTTTCGCGAGAATTTGCTTTAACTAAATTAGAATACAGCCCATCTCTTTCTAAAAATTTCCAAAACATTATTACGCAACATTGCAAAAAATCCACCAACCCGCATTGAGACCACCGGTGTATTTGCAAGCCGGTTGTCATCACCATCCGGCCGACCACCCTCCATAGAAGACTGGAGCGATCTTCAAATCTTTCAACCGAAATGAGTATTTTAACAATATCAACGGGTGTTCAATGTCGGAAGTTGGTGGGTTTGGTCTTTAATGTACTGATTCTTTTGGATGATAAGCCAAATAGGAGCTTAACTTAGTGTATGGTACTGATTTAGGAACAACATTTGAAGAAATTCTGATTCACAATGAATTATTCATTTTTAATTTTTAATCTCATGTTTGTGGCTATAAAATTTAGTACAGCTTTTGGTTCGAAAAAATCTTCTTCTCCCCATAGCTTGGTCGTTATTATGGTTCAGTATCCATTCCCTTAATTAATCCATAGCATTAACTAGCTCCAGTTCTTCGCTTCTTCGATTGAGTGCTTCGACCACCAGATTCTCACATGGGTAGAGAGATTTTCAATGACGAATCGCCCCTACAGTTCTTCGAATCCTTTGACGACCAGATTGTGATCAGAAATCAATGGAGGGAAGATGGAAGTGGCTGGAAATCAGATGGACTTGGTCGATAAACGAGCGGAGGAGAAAGGGTGAGAGATCTGGATTTCTAATTTTACCTAAAGCTGAGCCCTATTCTAATTTCAATGAATTTCTGATTCCCCACTCAACAATCCGGATTATTCAAATTGAGGGGTATCAGGTAATTTGGGATCAACTTAAGGGTAGTAATGTATTTTTGTAGGGAAATTGTCAAGCAGATTGTGATTAAGCTTGTACATGTAGCATTATTGTAAAAACATACAAAAATCCTACGTCGCAGTTAAATACATGAATTAATTTATTTGTATAATAATTTGACAATGTATGTGACAATTTGGTGATGTGAAAGTATTATTGTTGATTTAAAAAATAATGTGAGATTTTAAAAAAAGGATTGTTCCACGTGAACTCATTGTCATCCTCATTGTAATACTCATTGTAAGTGTAGTAAAGTTGTAAATACATACAAATGAGAAATAAAATGTCACGTGGAGTCCAGATTAGAAGCCAAACACGACTCGTCCTTCGTCTGGGGAAATTCTCGTTGGAAAAATTCTGAAAATTCAAATCAATGCATCTGAACTCTAACCCTCAAATCGCTCGTACAATAAACTTCAAATTGAAGATGATGGATTCACATCAGACGAGATAATTAGCCTTGTAAATGCAATTTATCATCAATCCATTGTTATATATATGATCTAAGCTTCCCAAGCGACCTGTAGTACGCAATATTCAGCCAAAAAATTCTTTATCTTTCCTTCAAAAGGTGAATAAACAAAAGGAGAAATGACTGGGTAATTGATTTTACTATCAATAAATATACATCGAAAGATAACTTGTAATGTAAATTGCACCCCTAGAAGTAATTCCTGCTAGCTCTCCAAACACACAGTTCCTTGTAGTCCCAAACAAAATCCATGTATTTTGCGAATTATACCGACGATGTGGCTATTATCATCTTCACATTTTGTCTTGTTTGCGCCCTTGTCACCTCATATATGCGTTGTACTTCATCCTTAGTTTCAACAAAGTCGACTTCCTCGATTGGCACTTGAGAGTCAAACGACTGTCCAAGCAAGGTAGCCGAAGGTAAGGAGCGAAGAAGTTCTGATTGCGCTTCACCTGTCACCAGGGGGTAGGCTTGAACCGGAAGCGATTCTCCATCTCTTCCCTCTGGCTCCGGTCTAGGCAGTATGTCCTTTTCTTCCTTCTGGTTGCAGTCAAGGCAAGAGCTATTTGGGGGCTGGGTTTCGGTTGTATTGATTTGAATTTCATATTTTCCCAAATGAACAAATGAAGATGAGGACGTTATGTACTTGATGCAAAGGAAGATCGTGTTTGTCCGTTGCTAATCCGGAAAATCCACGCGTCGTTTAATTTCTCATTTATACGTATTTAACTGCCATGTAGGATTTCCTTCATCCAATTAGGCAGAAATAGTAACAGAAAATATTTGGTGGGTGATGGGGTGAAACAGACTAAAGTTGAGTGGCCGGTCTGAAGCAAATGATAGTTCGGTGGGTAAATCGTGACACTAGATAAAGTTCAGTGGCTAATGAAACATTTAATTCCCTAACACGCTCATGAGATCGTACTATATTGACATATAAATTTTTCTATTTTTAAAATAAATAAATAATTATTATTTTTGCACTTAACAAAAAGTTAACACATTCAATATAACAATTATTAATAATTAACTTTAATATGTGAATGTATCATTTAGAACATGTTTGGTAATGTGAAATTTTTTTATTTTTCTGATTTTTTTTAATTTCTTTATGAACATGTAGTTTAAAAATTTTTAAAAAGTCAAAAATTATGGACTTAACTAATAATAAATGATTGAGATTGAATTGAAAAAATTGTGATAAAATTTTTATCATTACCAAACAACTTCTTAAATGTCTGGTGGTCCGAAAGCCAACACCAGATATTAGGACCACCCATCAGATCTAGTCTAGAAATGACAAAAAACATAGTCTTAAATACAAAACTTTTAATAAATGGAGCCGTAATCTCCTAGCGGTTGAATTTGAATCAGCAGGCAGTGTGTAGTCACGATTCTCACGAAGCTCAAATTCCACATAATAAAACCACAAGCTGCTACATGAGATGGTAGTACAAGAAAGTGAAAAATTACTGAAAATCAAAAACAAAATAATGCATCACTCTACAGACTATTACATCAGAATTGGGCAGAGTTGGAGTTTGAGTCATTCTTTCTCCCACATCCATCATCCACTGACATGATTCCAGTAGCTGATCTCAACAAAGTCTTGAGTACCCTAATCTTCACCTGTCCTCTCCTTGGAGGAAGAGGAACACACTGTTTTGGTTCCATCTTCTTCTAGCTTGCTTCTTTTTACAGAACAAAACAGGTGTGTGTGTGTGTGTTTTTTTCTGAAAATTCTCAAAGGCAACAAATTTATGGAGACCAGATAGAAGATGGGAAGATTCCGAGCGTAGCAAAGAATATAGTCCACCATCACTAATTAAGCCATGTTTGGTACAATTAAAATTTTAAATTTCAGCCTTTATTCGGTTTCTTTTAATTTGCCAAATTAATTGTCTAAATGATAAAAAAGACAATAAATAATTTACCCAATTTCTCAAATCACTTTTTAACTATCCATATTTTCTCTCTCCAATTACACAATTTTTCATACCAATTTTTCACCCCACATCTTACCTAGAAAATACAAATAAATCTAACACAAAATTTAATTTGGCACAATGTCCAACCGAACAGAGCCTTAATCTAAGTCAAAGACATCATTTTATTTTAAGCACATCTTTTACGAGACTTACAATTTTTCAACCACCCATTTTATTAATTTTTATTAAATCTTTTAAAAATCTAATTTTTATTCCTACAAAACAGGCCTAACTTGTTTACGTATTTGATACAATATTAAAAAGGCTTTGCCAAACGAACTTGCTCTCCAAGATTGACAACTGTACAGTGGGATGTGGGCCATGGGAGAAATAATCACTTAAAGGTGAGAGTGACAGAGAGAATCTACTTCTTTTTAGGTTTTTTTTTTTTTCTCGTTCGTAGTGCTTCAAGAATATACAAGGTGGGGTTCTAGATTATTAACGTCTCACAAATGGTCACAGAAGTCATGAAAAATTTCAAATTGGTCCAAATAATTTTTCACTTATTTAGACTTTCAAGCCACACATCTATCTGAATGAAGGGTTGAAAGTAAAATAATCTATTCAAGAGGGAATTACATCATTATGGCTGTTGACAGGGATTTGATAAATTTTATTTTATTTTTTTCTCAAATTACATCATTGTAGATGTCCTCAAACTCCTGAAATTCATTACAAAATATTTTCTGGATGAAAAATTTGCGATTTGGATGTAGGATGTGCTTCTATCGTGATTTAAACCTTAGCAATTTGTATACTTCGACATTCATCTAGTGCTGCTTTGAATTGGACATTATTATCCTTTATTTTATAAAATTTATTTATCAATTTTGTTTATTAATGGTTACATGGTAATGTCTCGTTTGACAAGTGTTTGGAAAAGTCAAGAATTTCGGTTCACTAAATATTTTTGTATACCAATTTTTAATTTCCAAAAAATAGATCAATAAAATGTTAACATGTCGCTATTTATAAATAATCGTTTCTTAACTATTTACCGGAAATAAGGTTATATGGTGTGATATTAATTAATTTTAACGATTACACAAGCAAGAAATATTTTGAAGACCAACTTCAAGATTTTCACAAACTTCAATGATCATTTGTGAAGTTAACTCCGTTTTATACTATCAATTCAAGTTTTTTATTTGTGATTTGAATTTAGCAAATGATTTTGTCCAATATGTTCTCTTTAGCATAAACAATTGGAGTACGGGGTAAAAAGCATCCAAATTCTAAAATCTAGAAGCCATTAAAATTTTGCACGTGAGAAATACACTAAAAAGCTTTAAATATTTATTGATGGGACATGTTGATACCTCAATCATCTCCTTAATCCAACTAATAAGACGCGAAGGCTATTGGCTGTAGCACTATTTTACACTATATAAAATTTAGGGATGGTAAATGGACGGATTCGGGGCGGATATTTTTGTCTCAAGTTCCGTCACACGAAATTTTAGGATTGGAGCCACGCTGGTATCAGGTTTAAGGCCAGTCGCATTTTTGCCATTTCTATATAAATTCTAGGTAGATGTGAAGACGGTTTGATTTGAGCGATTTTTGACAAAAATTCAAACCAAATCATTTAAAGCAGGTTGTAATCTTTTCAACTCAAATCAAACAATTTCATTTTGTAAACAAAATCAAACCTCTTTTTGCAGTGTGGTGCGATTTAAAACTGCGGTTCACTAAGGGCACAAAATGAAGAAAAATTTCCAAAAATTGTATGTTGATTTAGACAAGTAGCACCACGAAATGGTTTTTATTTTGGTAATCATAGTATCCGTTGCTAAATTTTCGTGCAATTCTACTTATCTCATGAAAAACAACTTAGTTAAGGTTATCTAGAGATGTCGATTCTAAAATTAGAAAGGTTAGTAGATCTTAAACTAGAAGAGATTCATTGATTATTTGATATTGACTTTTCGCATATATGTTCAGATGTTTATAGAGAATGTAATGGAACTTGTGGGACTTACCACATTAAGAGGAGCACTAGTTGGGTTGTCACGCGTTAGTGGTTTCTCGACTGAGTAGCGCAAAAGGCTCTAAGAACTGCTTGTTAATTGAGCAGTTATTTTTTGCTATACAGTGTTTTTATGCTATGCTTAAACTTCAGATTCTACATTAATTGCTTCTAAGTGCTATCTCATATTCTAGCATTTGAGCTGTTTATTTCTTCAATGCATAAAAAATAGAAAATGTATGAAATCATGTCGTAAAAATTATGGAGATAATCATATTTGTGTGTAAATTTATTGATATCTTGATATAGAGTTGGAATAAAATTGGTAGACTATAGCACTGGAATTAATCAAATCGTTATCAACTGAAGGGAATCATTTAGATTCATTTTAAATTATTGAGAATCATCAAGTTAAGTCCTTGTTTGTTTTTCTTTAAACTTTTATCTTTTTTTTTACTGTACTCAATCTCAACCATTTATTAAAAGTCAAGCTCATAATATTTCACTTTTAAAACAAATCTCAATCATCAATTCTTCAAAAAATCACAACTCATTTCAAAAAAAATTCTTTTTAAATAATACCAAACACACATTAAATAAAAAAAATGAAGACTTTTCAGCATATCTCCATATTCAGATTTGGTGGAATTTTGCTGTTTTGATTTGTAAACTAGTTTTTCTCCCATGTGATGCACAGAAGTTATTCAAAAATATCATTTTCGATAAGTATTTGTAAAATCTTAATACTTATACATATTTAACACAAATCCAAAATGCATGAAAAATAATATTATGTCACAATAACTATTAAAATTTAATAAATAATATAACTAATTCAAATTATAATAGTTTCTTTGAATAGTAAGAAGCAGTTTGGTTTGGGTCAAAACCAAACGTTGACGGATCCATGTGGACCTTAACCAACGATTTCAAAATCATGGTTTCAATTTGATTTGACGGGTTGGCGATTTCGTTGTTCACCCATAATTCTGGGCTTGTTTCCAAGACGTTTTGGATTGAAACAAGTTACATAAAAGCACGTTGGAAGGTATTAATGAACGATTTAATTATACTAGATAGAAATAAGTGGTGTATGATGAATAGTACCTACAAGTCCATCGAAATGTAGATAGAAAAAGGTGAGTTATGTGTTTATAATCACAAGCCACACGGCCCACACATATAACTTTAGCTTAAGTTTGGTAATACTGTATGCTTTATATACTAGTTTATTTATATTTTTAAGATAAAAAGTAGTGGTTGAAAATTTGAGAGAGAAATGTATAAATTTAAAAAGTGATTTGAAAAATTGTATAATTTATAAATTATTTTATAAACTAACTTATTTGATTTACCAAACGGATGCTTAGAAGGTTCGAGTGGCCATGTTCATTTGTGGTCACCCCCTATTGTGTTGTTTTTCTTTTTCTTTTCTTCTCATTCTTTCGTTTGGTTGATTTTGTTAGCTCAAATAAAGTCATTATAGTAAGACATTAATATCAATGTGAAGTATTCAAACAATATTCATCACATTATTTTTGAATTACTAAATTGTCAACCATAACAAAAATTATAATCGTTTAAAAGATTCATTAACAATGTTTTTTTGTCCTTTAGCGATTTCTTGCTTTGATTAATTTTTTAGGCTAAAATGAAGTTGTAATAACAAGATCTTGATATCAATATGAAGTTCTCACATAATACTATATCGCATTATTTTCGAATTACAAAATCATCAACTATGGAAAAAATTATAGCCATTTAAAATTATCTTTTAACAATGTATTTTTCATTTTTTACAATTCAATTTTAGTCTCGTTTTTGGCATATGCACCATAGACAAAACTAAATTTTTAATGCACCACTTCGACAAACTCATAAGAAACTACAAAATTGTATTTCCAAATCATATAACATTGTCAAAATAAAGCGAATGCACATCCAAAAACAATCACTCACTTTTTTATATTATTGTTGTTAGTGGTCCTTAAAAATATATTTTTTTTGATTTTCCTTTCGAGTGAATTTTCGTCTCATTTTCAAAATCTTGCATACTTTAGAAAAAACCAAGTTTATAATATAATGCTCAAAAAGCTTGCAAAAATCTACAAATTCTTTTTTGAAATTATATAATTAAGGAATCATAATTTGACAAAATTTCACTTTTAATTATTCATATGTAATGTGAATTCTCACACAGTACTTTACCTCATTCTTTCGAATTACAAAAATTTTCAATCGTAGTAAATGTTATAACTATTTAAAATGATCACATAACAATGAATTTTCATTTTTTTCGAGTTAATGTTGTCTCATTTTTTACATATACACTCTAAACAAAACTAAGCATTCGTTTGATGTACATTAAAACTAACTCATTTTTTCAAACTATTCAATTTTAACTACACATTTTAATAATAAATATTCTACACATAAACTCAGAATTTTTCTTTTATTTTCAACCACACAATATTACATCAATCACAATCACTATTCAAAACAATTTTTTTATCAAATAATGTATATCAAACAAAGGCTAATTTGTCAATGTACCACTTTGAAAAGCTCATAAAAATCACAAACTTGTCTTTTCAAAATCATATGACAACTTTCAAAATAAACATTTTTCCTTTAACGCAATGATTACAATTTATAAATTAATTCATAAACAATACAATTTCTCAAAACACTTTTGACTATACACATTTTTCGAAATAATTTTATAATCACACTTTTTTCTAAAAAGTATCAAAAATCAATTTATTAAAGACATAAGAGTTGTCGAACATAGCCTTAGGCAAAATAACCTCTCAATTTTATTTTATTTTTGAAATCAGTGTGGTTAACATTCCTTAAAAAATATGTTTTTCGATTTTCCCTTTAAGGTACCTTTCGTCTCTTTTTCAGAACTATGAACACTTAAAAGTTTGATTTACTACTCAAAGTGCTCGCAAGATTTATAAATTTGTCTTTGAAATTATATAACAGTTAAGGAATCATAATTTCACTAAATGTTAATTTTTATTGTTCATGTGCAATAACACTATTATATTCATAATTATTGACATTACTCGTGCACTGCACGAGCTGGACTAGTAATGTTTAGAAGATTTGTTTTACTTTTTTCTTATTTTGTGTAGAATTCATCTCATATACATAATTAATCACACATTTGTGTGGAACTTGATAAATGCATTTTATAGACTTATTTAGGCTTTTAAATATAACATTTAAGAGTTCTTTTTATTAAATATCTCTCCATAATCTATTAATCTTAAATATCAAATATGACAATAAATCATCAATAATCAATTCTAAATTTTTCGCAATTGCAAATTTCCCAATTTTAATCCATTTTCTTTAAAGAAACAGGGAGATCAATTTTTTTTTTTTTGCCTAACCGCCCCCAAGAGGCCCAAACCGAAAACTGGGCTCAAATTTCTTTAGATCCCAGTGGGGGCCATGGCCCACACTGGACCTAAAGAAGATCCGTCCCTGATTATATGTGACCTAATATGGTGTGCATATTATTTGTTAGGTGAAAAATAATGTTTAAAAGCTAAATTGGAATAAAGTGAACGAAAACCAACGAAAACGGAAGAAATTCGGAGACCAAATTTAAAATATCCACTAGTTGACAAAATGGTAAGGGGAGCTTACATTGGATCAATTGAACAAGATTACAAGATGAAGGGCTAAACTTGCATGGAAAATTGATTGAAAATACCATATATTGTACTAAAGAAATAGTTCACATATTTGCAAGTTTATCTTGACCTTTCGTTTGTTGTATCCATGGCCCCAAAACCTTTTAATACTTGCAGTTAGAGGGAAAATAGATAAATTCATCCGTTTTTTAGTTAGTTGACCATAAAATTAAGTTTGACCATTTTTTTTAACAATCACAAAGAGGGTAGATGAGTAATTTCATAATTCTACACATAAATATAAGTTAAAAATTAAATTAGAAACACTTTCAAAAAAATAAAAAATAAAATTAGAAAAAAATAAAAACCCCACAACACCACACCACACCCATCCCATCCCACCCCACCCCACCTTACCCTACCCTATGCTACCCTAAAACCAATTAAAATCAGAAAACCACTAGGGCCACTTTTGACCACCACCTTTCAAGTACATTAGCCATCACCGACAACCAATCCCAATGGTATTTTACCCAACGTTCTTCTCCTTTGTAATGAGCAATAGGAATGACAATGGCGCGGATACGAGGTGGGGATGTCTTTCCCCCATCCCCGCCCCGCCCCATCTCCATTTAATCGAGGATAGGGCGGGGCAGGAATGGGGACAGGGCGAATTGGGGACGAGAAAATCACCATTTACATCTCCCCCCCAGAGGATGGCAACGAGGCGGGGAATACCCGAACCCGATGGGACCCACCCCCAACGGGGCGATGAATCCCCAACAAAGACGGGGATGTGGATGAAAAAGCATCCCCGAACCGGAGATGGGGCGGGGACAGGGATGACCGTCTTATTCCGATCCCCATCCTCGCCCTGTCCCCGATCCCCATCCCCAATTAACAAATTCTATTAAAATTTGAAAAGTCAAAAAAAAAAAAAAAAAATCCTATATTATCTGTACAAAAATCTTATAATATCAAAATTTCTTGCACCAAAAATTCATTACTTATCAAGTCATAAACTTTAAATACTTATTTTGAAAAAAGTTACTGATTATTAGTTATTAAGCTTATCGAGTTGTATTTTCTAATCTAATCAAATATAAAATAAAGACACAAATAAAGATGAATATATATTCGATTAATGTCCAAATAATGTGTAAAGATTATTAGATTTAGAAAATGTTAGGATTGTTCTTGCATGTTTCCTTTTATTGTTTGCATAAAATTATTTAAAACTTAAAAAAAAAAGAAAAAAAGAAAAACCATACAAACAGACAAATGAGAATGTAAACGGGGATTTTTCTATCCCCGACCCGCCCCATCCTGATTAAATGAGGACGGGGCGGGGATGAGGATGGTAAATCATTAATGGGGCAGGGACGGGGAAAGGCATCCCCGCCCCATTGCCATTCCTACCCCCACCCCCCTTTTTTTAAGTTTTAAAATAATTTTATGCCGACAATATAAGAAAACATGCAGGAACAACCCTAACATTTTCTAAATATAATAATCGTTACACATTATTTGGACATTAATCGAATATATATTCGTCTTTGTTTGTGTCTTATTTAATATTTGATTAGATGAGAAAATACAACTAGATAAGATTAATAACTAATACCCAGTAACTTTTTCAAAATAAGTATTTAAAGTTTATGACTTGATAAGTAATAATTTTTTGGTATAAGAAATTTTGACATCATAGCACTTTTGTACAAATAATATAGAATTTTTTTTTTTTTTTTTTTGGATTTTTAATGTAACTTGTTAATTGAGGATGAGGGACGGGGCGGGGATGAGGGACGGGACGGTTATCCCCATCTCCGCCCCATCCCCATCTTTGTCGGAGATTCCCCGCCCCGTTCAGGATGGGTCCCCGTCAGGTTCGGGTATTCTCCGCTCCATTGCCATCCCTAATGGGCGATGCTTCCATGTTCACGATAGTACACACCTTACCCTTGCATGTTTCCTCCACCCTCTCCCCCCTAATTCATCTAGTGATGGCAAATGGGCGGGTTCGGGTCGGGTCTCCCCACCCCGCAAGAATTTTTCAATTCCAAACCCGTCCCACGACCCGCGAATTTCGGGTCGGGGTGGGTTCGGGTTCGGGCGGGTCAACCTACCAGTCCCGTTTAATTTTTTTTATTTTTTCGGTATTTTTTTATTTTATTAATTTTTATTAATTTATTTAATCGGGTCGGGACAACCAAACCCGTACCAGCCTCGCGACCCACCCGGATCGGGGGAAGTCGCCCCATACCCGCCCCGCCGACCCGCGGGGCGGGTTTTTTTCGCCCCATTAGGGACGGGTTCGAGTCGGATACCCGTCGGGTCGAATTTTTTTTGCCATCTCTAAATTCCTCCTCCCCATCCTCCTCCACTGCCTAAGTCTTTTCATTCCTTCCCTCAATGAATGAATACCACAACCATCAAATCCAAGTCCCTACCCAAAAAAGCTCCCCCTCAACTCCACCCAATAACATCACTTCCACTCCCAACCACTCAACAATAACCCACCTAAAACCCAAACGCAATAGTATTGGAAGCCAATAGAAGAAGAATTCTCTTTATAAAACCGCGACAGAGGAGCCTGAATTGTTGGTGTTCCAATCGATACGAAAACACATAAGTTCAAAACTTTCCCTGCTCTTTATTCTCCAAATAATTAAAATTTACAATTGCACTTGTTTGTCGTAGATTAAAAATTGATAAAAATTTCAAATTAAAGTCAACAACTAATTATGATAACACATTTCATGGTGCCATACATTTTATCAATTATAAACAAAATATGCTAAATTTTTTAAAAGAAGAGAGACTAAAAAATAATATTATACCAACGCTTCCCTTTTTCTTTGTAAGTAAACTTCCATCGTCTTAATCTACACCAAACATGGGAGCTCAGACTATCATTCATTAAGATCATATTTAAGAACTTCAAAAATGAAGCGAGGAATACAATCGACTTCATTCTGATTCATTGGGAGACGTGATAACAACGGAAGCATACAAGCACGCATGCACAAGTCTTGTTATATTCCTATGTCTAGGAGTAAATAACTAGATCCACATCCTACTTTACTAAGAACTATAACATTCAAAATATTAGTGCATCAGAAGGTGTTTATGAAAGTTCAAAACTTTCCCTGCTCTTTATTCTCCAAAAAATTAAAATTTACAATTGCTCTTGTTTGACGTAGATTAAAAACCGATAAAAATTTCAAATTAAAGTCAATAACTAATTATGATAACATATTTCATGGTGCCATACATTTTATCAATTATAAACAAAATATACTAAATTTTTTAAATTTAATCTACACCAAACATGGGAGCTCAGCCTATCATTCATTAAGATCATATTTAAGAACTTCTTCAAAAATGAAGCGAGGAATACAATCGACTTAATTCTGATTCATTGAGAGACGTGATAACAACGGAAGCATACATGCACGCACGCACATGTATTGTTATATTCCAATGTCTAGGAGTAAATAACTAGATCCACATCCTACTTTACTAAGAACTATAATATTCAAAATATTAGGGCATCAGAAGGTGGTAAACTTCTTTTGTACGTGAAATGTTCTCAAAATCGAGAAAAAGAAAGAAAGAAATAAAGTTTGGTCAACGAGGAAGATAGAAAATATATTTGATGACATCAATAATGAATCCATTATACTATATATTCTAAGTATGAAATACATAGGAAACAAATCATCCACTACAACAAATAATGTCTCTTGCAACGTTCATAAATTGTTATCAAAAGGCTTTTGTAGCATTTGGGCGAGAGTTTTAAATCTCAGTATTTTCGTAAAGAAAAACTTCACGCAACGTATTTAGAACATTGCATAATCTTGAAATGAACGTTGCCTTTATCCTTTTGCAACGTTCACGGAGTGTTTCCGTAAGCTTTTTGCAGCTTTTTTTGAATGTTGCTCTAGATTTTTTTGCAATATTTTGTTGTCGTAGACCTTTTGTAACATTTATTGAATGTTGTCGTAAACTTTTTCAACATTTATTGAGTGTTGCATAAAACCTTTTTGCAATGTTATTGAATATTGTCTTAGACCATTTTACAACATTTTCTGAGTGTTGCAAAAACTTTTAGCCCAATATTTTGCAACTTTCACTGAGTGCTGTTGTAGTCTCTTTTGCAATATTTTTTGAGTGTTGCAAAAAAACTTAGTACCACCTTTTTGCAATGTTTTTGGAATGCTATTGTGTGTTTATATTTTCTTTTTAAACTATTGAATATTTATTTATAAAACCTATATTTTCTCATTAATTCATTAAAGCAGTAAATTAAACAAACAACAAAAGTAAAGACGCTTTTGTAAGTACATAAAATTGACAAGACTCGTCCCAAATCAACTAAGGAAATTTTTCATAGTTGAGTCAACATATAATTATCTTAATATGAATTTCTTTCTCCAAATGAGACATATAAAATAAGAAATTATTTCACATAAAATAATAAATATATAGAGGGGTGCAAGTTAAGTCATCTTCAGGGCAAAAGTCTTTTGTTGATAGAAAACATGCTAAACTTTTGTAGTATAAAATAAATGTACTAATTAGTAGCAAGTCTTATATATACCTGAAATGTTATGCTTTTAGATTCATTTTGTCTTTCCCTCACGAGATTTATTTGTTTTTAGCGCCATATACTGCTTGGACAATAGTTCCATGATAAATTCATTACAAAACAAATGGGAATTTTTTATAATAAAACTTCTTGTACATGAATTAACAGTATAGCCTTGACCAGACATCCGCTACAACAATTGAAGAAGCAATGTTTCCTTATCAGGTATCCGAGAGTTATCAGCATTTATCAAATCTATTCCCATTTAACAGAACGCTATTTCCAATCGAATCCATTGGAAAAATTCGAAATCAACAAAAGAAAAAGTAAGCGGACCATGACCTATTAAATTATTACTATATCCGCTATTCTGATAGGGTATGTAATCATAGTCTCTATAGAATTATGATAGAAAGGTATCCATTTACCCTAATCTAAATAATCTAGACCCATTAATTAATTGATTGATTCTAATTCACTGATTTCCATTCTAAATATTAGAAAAGGGAAGAAGAACCACTTTTATTTTTATGCTTATGAATAAGATTTAGGTGCAAAAAGCAAATTTGCATTCAAGATATATACTCCTATCCCGAAAGAATTCAACGAGATCTGGCCGTATGAGATATTTCCTAACAAAGACGAGAAAAAGAGTTCATTCTTGAATCTATAAGACAGGCAAGGCAAACTAATAACAAATGTTACAAAGCTTTCATCAATATCTAAAGAATCAACAAGGTCAATGTCAATTATGTACAACAGTCAAATATGAGCCCCTAAAAAAGTTTAATCCGAGACCAAACTGATGTGATCCAGAAAAGGCGACAAAAAAGAGAAATCAAGACACGGGCAATTCAACAATATTCTACATGGAATTTCATGGTCGTAACATCAATCTTCACGACCGTAACTAATATTGAGACATTTTGATCCGAGAGGGACTTACGGCCTTATTGATGTGTTCCGGACCCTCGACAATCGGAGCCATAGCAGGCTTGACAGAAAGTTAAATATTCAAGTCAAATAAAAGTACAGTCCAGTCAACCATGTCAGAATTGGATGGATAATATATGTTTTTCGAGTAGAAACAGGTCACCTAGCAAGACTCATGGGCTAAAGCCCTTGAGCCCATTGATTTTAGGGACAAATTTCATCGTTTGGGGCTTCAAATTGGCAAATCAATGATGCAGACGGAAATTTATTATATTTCCATAATTATAGGATTTTTAATTATTTTGTTTCCTTTTTGTTTTTAGGTTATTTTCCTAATTTAGTATTCTAGTTTAATTAGAATTCTATTCAGAGTCAGTTAGCGATTAGGTTTTATTTTGCCTATTTATATGCTTTTCCATTCAATGTAAAAATAGAATACTTTTGATGAATAAAATTATTGAGTGTTTTTACTCTCTCTAAAGGTGAGAATTTTCCCTTTAAACAACAAACTTATCAAGATTCAAATCTTGTGGCGTTCAAAACAATTGAACTTATCAAGGATCTGGACATTCCTTGTGGCGTTCCCCCTTTGTGGTTCTTATCTCCGCATCGTAACGGGTCTCGAGTTTAATATACCCCTGGTTCTTGCGTCGTGAGGTCGGGGTTGCATTGTTATCGTCCGTTCCAACTTGGATTCGGAACTTTTCAAGCGTTATTCCGCGAGCTACGACGAGGACCACCTCCCGGGTTCTCATCATATGGTATCAGAGTTGGACTCTGGATTCAGGTTCTTCTGTTTTTCTACCCAGTTTGATTTTTATGTTTATCATCAAGTCCCATAAAAATCATCCATATCCTATTTTTGTTATTTGAGTCTTTGTTTTCAATTTTTCTTGTTCTTCTTTCCAGTAAATTTTTTCCAGTTTGATCCATAAGAGTCAGTCCCAAAAAATCAAAAGTGTTTTTCTTGTTCTTTTTTTCATCCAAATCCAGTACCGTTTGTTTCGTTGCGTTCGTGTCAAATTTTCGGATTTTATTAAAAAAAAATAATAATTTTTTTTTAATTTTTATTAATTTCGAAAATTCATCATAATTCAAAAAAAAAAAAAAAAAAAAAAAGTCACTCCGAAATTCAAGAACCACTTTCTTGAATTTCCTTAAATTCTTGATAATTTCTTGCCTTGCAAGCCAAATTAAAATTCTTGATATTCTTTCCTTTCTAGTCAAAATTCAAGAACCACTTTCTTGAATTTCTACAATATTCTTGATATTCTTTCTTTCGAGTCAAATTCAAGAACCACTTTCTTGAATATCTTTAAAATTCTTGATATTGTTTTCCTTTTCGAGTCAACATTAAATTCCTTCTTGATATTTGTCAATATCTAGATCCTCTTATTTTGAATCTCTCAAATTTTTGAAAGTTACATAAATGGATGAATTATGAGTTTGATCCTACCTTCCAGACTAGGTATCATGTGGGCAGTAAAGTGTGCAATATTATTATTGATAAGGAGTATTATTGCGATCTGGCTAGTACCATCATGGTTGAGGAGTTGGGCTTACCTTTACTACCACATCCCAATCCTTATAGGCTGACGTGGTTGAAGGAGTGTGGGCAGGTAAATGTAACCCATGAGGTTGTGGTGAAATTGACACTTGGAAGATATAGCGATGAACTGTGGTGTGATGTGGTGCCTCTAGAATCGTGTGACATCTTGTTGAGTAGATCGTGGAAGCATGAGAGGAAAGCAGTTTATGATAAGCGCAGGAATATATATAAATTTGTTAAGGATGAGAAAAGTATTAAGCTTATGCCGTTAACCCCGGAACAAATACTTGAAGAGAAAGTATTGCGAGAAAAGAGGAATGAGCAAAGAAACTTCGGAGATGATGAATGGAGTATGAAGGATGAATTCAAGGAGATGGCCAAGAAACTAATACAGTTAAATGAAGAGATAAAGGCACAAGAGGCTAGAAAAAAGTTAGCCGAGTTGCAAGAGAGAGAAAGGGGAAGAGAGGAAGTAGTTAAATTACAAGAAAAGCCTTTGGATATGATTGTTAAGAAGAAGGAGGGAGACTTGAGGAACGAGTTAGAAGATAAAATTATTTATGAGGAGGTGCATGAGCAAAAACATGAGAAATTAGGAGAGGTGATTGAGCTCATAAATTTAGAAGTGGAGGTTGAGTGTGCGAAAAAAGAAATTGAAGTAGTTGATCAAATTCCGAGTCTTGAAGTACAGAATAAAATTGTGGAAGAGGAGATTGAAAATAACATTGTTGACAATGATATGAATGAATTGGAAGTTGGGGTAGAAGTTCAACATTTGAATGTTGAATTTTTCAATAAAAATATTGAAGAGGTGGTTGAATGTGAAAAATTAGAAGTGGTTGAGAAAAAAGAAGAGAATGAACAAGAAAGTATATTGACTTTTGGAGGCGACGAGAAGGGCCTTGTGGTGGGAAAAAAAGTTGTAGAGGTTTTTTATCATGAGTACAAGGATCCATACCTTGTGCATGAAGACGCTAACATTTCCCTCCCCATTTTTTTTAAATCTTTTTTGCAGGTTTATTGTGCATGGAATTTTGATTTACATCAACCTTGGTCAATTCCCCTCGTGTTTCAATACCTTCTTGTCTACAAATTGGAGGATCATCATTTATTGTATACATGTCAGGGAATCGACAATTTTCCGTTTGATCCAAGAGGTACAGTTTGATTTTTCAAGAACAACACCATGATTCTGGATGAATCATCCTAAAGAAGGAGGGAATGGTACGAATCAGGGTGGGCTTGACGGGAAAATCTATAATTCAAGCCAAAACAAGAAGTTAAGCTGGTTCGGAGAACGTCAAAGATCAAACATTGCTTATACGAAGAAGGTTCGATGCTAAACCAAGTGAGCAAGCCAAGAACAGTTTTATGATTCGGGACGAATCATCTTAAAGGAAGAGGGGATGATGTGATCCGGAAAAAAAGCAAAGAACAATGTTATGATTCGGGACGAATCATCTTAAAGGAAGAGGGGATGATGTGATCCAGATAAGGCGACAAAAAAGGAGAAATCAAGACACGGGCAATTCAACAATATTCTACATGGAATTTCATGGTCGTAACATCAATCTTCACGACCGTAACTAATATTGAGACATTTTGATCCGAGAGGGACTTACGGCCTTATTGATGTGTTCCGGACCCTCGACAATCGGAGCCATAGCAGGTTTGACAGAAAGTTAAATATTCAAGCCAAATAAAAGTACAGTCCAGTCAACCATGTCAGAATTGGATGGATAATATATGTTTTTCGAGTAGAAACAGGTCACCTAGCAAGACTCATGGGCTAGAGCCCTTGAGCCCATTGATTTTAGGGACAAATTCCATCGTTTGGGGCTTCAAATTGGCAAATCAATGATGCAGACGGAAATTTATTATATTTCCATAATTATAGGATTTTTAATTATTTT
Source organism: Ligustrum vulgare (assembly GCA_963555705.1). Lineage (NCBI taxonomy): Eukaryota > Viridiplantae > Streptophyta > Magnoliopsida > Lamiales > Oleaceae > Ligustrum > Ligustrum vulgare. The sequence continues at coordinate 26,713,914 of OY743188.1, forward strand.
GTTTCCTTTTTGTTTTTAGGTTATTTTCCTAATTTAGTATTCTAGTTTAATTAGAATTCTATTCAGAGTCAGTTAGCGATTAGGTTTTATTTTGCCTATTTATATGCTTTTCCATTCAATGTAAAAATAGAATACTTTTGATGAATAAAATTATTGAGTGTTTTTACTCTCTCTAAAGGTGAGAATTTTCCCTTTAAACAACAAACTTATCAAGATTCAAATCTTGTGGCGTTCAAAACAATTGAACTTATCAAGGATCTGGACATTCCTTGTGGCGTTCCCCCTTTGTGGTTCTTATCTCCGCATCGTAACGGGTCTCGGGTTTAATATACCCCTGGTTCTTGCGTCGTGAGGTCGGGGTTGCATTGTTATCGTCCGTTCCAACTTGGATTCGGAACTTTCCAAGCGTTATTCCGCGAGCTACGACGAAGACCACCTCCCGGGTTCTCATCACAAACATAGACTTGGATGTTATCCTAGCTCACAAGGGTAAAGAATCCGAGACCAAACATAGATTTGGATGTTCTCCTAGCTCACAAGGGTAAAGAACTCAATCCAGCTCAATAAGTTGGGATACAGAGACAGCCAAAACCATGTATTTCACAACTGTATCTGAAAGGAATAAAAATAAATCAAATCATCATCAGATCAATGTTGCAACCAGAGTCGTGAATAGACCTTAGCACATCATTTATCAAATTGATATTGCATCTTTTCACAAGGAGGTAGAGAACTTTCTTATAGCAGCCCAAGAGACCAACTTTACATTGTCCTAAAGCATGCATGAAGGCTAAAGCTTTAGAAATCAATCTTCCACAAGAGACTTCCTAAGATTATGTTGCATGTTAATTATATACCTTGACCACAGCATATGCATCTTTGAGAAGTCTACCTACAACTAAAATATCCAAAATCTTTTCATCAAGGGCCTTGCGTCATGTGGCTTTCTTGTTATATCTCAACACTGCCCAAATAAAAGTTTTTTTGAGCACCCTATAGAGATAGAAAAACCCTTGTAAATAAAATAAAATAAAAATTATTGTAGAAACATTGAAAAGCACTTAAATTATTTAAACTGCATACTGGAAATGAATTATACAGAAACTGATGACTCCTCCAATAGTTAAACTAGTAGCATAACAGATTGAGGAGTTTCAGACAAGAAGAAAAGTACAACTTTTAGAAGGTTGAATATGTAAAGTGTGCAAAACTCTGAACTGATGTATTGCCTATATCTGCAAATATCCTTTGCTGAATGCCCAAAAAAAAGGGCAAGACGACAACTAGCCTGGAGCTGCAAATGTCAATATAAGCCTAAAAAACTAGACATAAAACGTTGTAGGAAGACACTATAAAAGGAAACGGTGGTGCTACTTGTACAAACACAAGTACAAACTAGTGTACAAACACTTGAGAATTCGCAAGATATCACGAGATTTTGGTTAAGTAAAATTATCGCAATATTTTCTGAAATTGTAAAATGAAAACCGTCTAGGTCCGCCTTTCCTTCCTCCTCCTTCACTCTTTTTTCTTTCGATTTTCAGATTTTGTTCAACCAACAAAAATAGCTCCGATTATATACCGACCAAGATCTATTGAACTCCATTTCCGACAGCTAATCATCATTGAATGTCCGCCTGGACCATCTCCGGCAACCAAACATTTCCCAGCCCATGTAAATTCCCCCCTGATTTTCAGCCCAGGTAAATTAATCATTCGAAACTAGGAAAAAAAAAAGTCTAACCTGACCAAAGGTCAAGACAACGGGATCTTTCATAAGTTGTCCAGAAAATTGAACACCTAAATTCTGGAGGAGGAGGAACCGTAGAGAAACAAAGATTATCAAGTTCAAACAATTCTTGAGGTTTCATCATAGCCTTCAACTTCAAGTCCTTAAGAGCCCACAAAATTCCCATGGCATGATTAGTTTCCTCTACTTATAATCCTCCTCCTTCACTATAACATTCACCATTATTTTCAATTCTTTCTTCATCCCTACAGTTGACTTTTACTGCGTTACTACTACCCCATTCTGCTGTTTTTACCATTCTTTGCCAGCACCTGGGAATTTTAGGATTGACTTAGAAAAATTGTTACAGTGTTAGGGAGGAAGAGGAAGCTGTTGTCATGCTTTTCTTGCTCTCTCTTTCGTCTTATTTTAGGACACCACCTCATCTTGCCGTTAAGAAAGGAAGAGGATGCTTCAAAATTTACAGTGTTAGGAAGGAAGAGCAGGCGATTTTGAAAAGAATTCTTTCAATATTTGAATCAACAGAAAATGGCATTCAATCCGTTTTCATCCAACCCACCACTCTTCTTCTCTATCTCCCGTCTCTGTTTTGGGAAATGCAGAATCTATAGGGCAAATGAATCACAGTAATATGGATTAGATTTTAAGGGCAAAATAGGTATCATTACAAGTTGTTTGTACAAGTAGCATTGAAAACACATTTGAAAAGTCAAGAATATGCTCCACTTTCACAAAAAGTCACAAATAACAACACATGATATTTCAAAATAAAATAGTTAAACTCATGGCTCTTAGTCTAGCAGCTAAGAGCCACAAAGAGAGAGAACCCGAGAAAAATATAACTCATCATATATAAAATATTTAATCAAAAATCTCACTGGGAGCAAAACTTAAATAAGGGATTGGGCAATCAGAGGAGCACTGGTGACCAAATCCAAGAGGCACGTCTTTGATAGACTCGAAGCTTCAACCGATCCATCACCCAATCACAAAACTCAACTCTTAGTAATCAACTAATGATAAAAAATAAGTTCATTTTTTTTTTTTTTTTTTTTATACCTGCAAATAAGATTCAATTATTAAACCGAAAAATTATTGAATCTTTCACACCCTAATGCTTAGGCCAACAAAATTTCACATAAGGTGTTGAAAGCCTTGAAATTAGTAAAAAGTAAGAAAACCAATTTTAAGTAAAAAGAGTGATATGAGCACCCTTGCCGACCACAAAGGAAGTCATGGTGATCCAAACGGAAGGGGTGATGTAGAGATTGCGATCCTGAATACGGCTAAGGCGGAAGGAAAGAGTCTCTTCGTTAAATCGATTATCAGATTGGATTGGTTTCAAATGGGGAGAGAGTGACTTTAGAGAGGAGTGGAGAATGAAGTCTTGGATAAAAACCAATTCAACTCAATTTTTGGGTTTGGACATTGTGTTTTTTTGCAACGTTTGAAACACCGTTGCAAGGATTTTTAGAACACTGCAAAAGATTTATATTTTAAAAAGTTTGGAAAAACGTTGCAAAATAGTAATTTGAGCGTTGTAAAATGTTCAACTTATCGCAACAATTTTTTTAACGTTGCAAAATATGCTAAATCTCAAATATATAAACCAAATGCAACATTTAATTACTGAATGTTGTCATAAATCCCTTTTAGCAACATGTAATTAGAGTGTTGTCTTTTGGATGTTGTAAAAAGTCTTTTTTGTTGAAGTGATATACAAAAACAAATATAAGATTTTGAATATTCTTCTATAAATATATATCTAGTTTAAAATTTTTCCTTCTTAGCTGATCTCATTCCCATTGGATTAAATTCTTGAATCCGACCTTGATTGGAGATGAGTTGAAGCAAGAAATTAAGCCCCTGTTCTCTTTGCTGTTTTGAGGTCGTTTTCTGTTTTTATTTTCGAAAACGCTAAAAACGCGTTCTCTTTACCATTTTCGAAAACGCATTTTGGAAAAAAAAAAAAAAAAAAAAAATTGTACACAAAACGGAAAACGCCCGAAACATCGTTTTGGGCGTTTTGTGTATATTTCGACAAAAAATGTCCAAAAAGCGGAAAACGCGTTTTGGGATTTTTTTTTTTTTTTTTTTAGAATTATCTTAACTTAGAACTAAGCTTAATATAAATTTTTTATTTTTTTTAGAATTATCCTAGCTTGGAACTAAGCCTAAATAACGATTTTTTTTTTTTTTTTTTTTTTGAGAATTATCCTAACTTGGAACTTAGTTTAAATAAAGTTTTATTCAATTCAATATCAACATTACAAAAAAATAAAATAAAATTAAATGAGAATTCTTGTTGTTATATTTCAAAAAATGTAATGATAAATGGACTCTGGTGGTTTTGAAAGAACTTGCATTTTCTGGATTTTAATAGAAGTAGAGCTTTCTCAAGTCCCGAACCTGACCAAGCTGTGTTAATATAGACTCTTAATGCTCACATTAGTGTGTTGCATGTAACCATATTTTTAGTGTATTGTGAAAGAAAATTTGAGTTGGAGTTAGTAGTATTCTACAAGCAAATTAATTAAAAATAGTTTAAATAGTGTTCTGCAAAATTTCAAACAGAACGTGTTTTCCAGCTTTTTATTTTCAAAAACAGTTTTCAGAAATGACAAACCAAACGCGTTTTCAGCAAATTTGAAAACAAAAATGAAAACACAAAATACAAAACATTTTCGAAAATGAAAATACAAAATAAAATATAAACAGAACGCCACCTAAGTTTTTTAAATACATATGTAACGTACTATATCTAAATTTCTAAATGAAGGTTGAAGTTATTGCCTACATTGCTTTAAAATACATAATATTTTTAGATACTTTTACCCTTTCAGTTCGACATCACGTTGCGATTCAACATTCAAATAAATGTCGTTAACTAGAGACATGGTTTCCATCATTTAAAAAAGGTTGGAAATATGAGTGCAATAAATAGTAAGTTGAGAGCATGTATGTCAAAGTAACAATAGACTAGGGACAATAGTGGATCTACCCTATTTGCAAGTCAATAGAGGGTGAATAATTTTGACAACTCAGTTAAAAACACCACATTTTAATTTTAATTTAAATGTAATAAACATCCGTAAACATTTGTTATTTTAACACTTATGTTTTTAATTTCTTTCTATAAATATTTTATCATTAACCATCAATTAATTTTCACATCTTGTTTATCACTAGTACAAAAGGGCATAAAAAAAATGAAGAAAATACGTCGATTTTTCAAAAAATCGACGCATAAAATAGGACGGTGACATTTTCGTAATTAAAATTTAGGAACAGGCGTCGGTTTCTATTTTAAACCGACGCGCAAAGTGGGACCGGCCGACTTTGCGCGTCGATTTTTCTTTAAACCGACGCAAGAAACGCCGATTTCTCGCGTCGGTTTAAGGTAAACCGACGCGCAAAGTCGGGCCGGCCGACTTTGCGCGTCGGTTCTCCATGAACCGACGCGAGAAACCGGAGTTTCTCGCGTCGGTTTTTCCAAAAAAACCGACTCCTATTCTTATAAATTTTTCCCGATATTTTCATACAAACTCTCGCGCCTCTTTCTCTCTTTCAGTACACTTCTCTCTATACTCTCACGCCTCTCTCTCTCACAATTTCTCTCTACTCTCACGTCTCTTGTGAACGTCGCCGCCTCCACCTCCCTCACTCTTCTACCGCCGCCTCCACCACCCGGTACATTTCTACCGCCGCCACCTCTTACATTGTAAGACCCGATTCTCATTTTTGTTTATAAGTATGTATATGTATTTGTTTATATATATTTATGTGTATATATATGTGTCTGCGTGTATATATATATATATATTTGTGTGTGTGTGTGTGTATATATATATGCATATGACTGTGTATATATTTGTGTGTGTATGTGTATGTATGTGTGTGTATATATATATATATATATATATATATATATATATATATATACACATACACAGAGGCTAATTATATACATATCTATATATATATATATATATATATATTTGTTATTATATAAATATGATAATTACATGTTAATATGTATAAATGTGTTAATTAAATTTTAATATATATAAATTTGGGTGTTAAATTTATATTGTTGATTTTAAGTTAGTAGATAGATAAATTTTAATATTTTAATTATTGGAGTTGAAATTATGAGATATTAAGTCATGATATCTTAGCTTCACTTTTTAGGAATTGAGAATGGATTTCGAATTAAACTTGGAGTAGTTGATGATGTTGAAGTTTGATTTGAGTTGTATTAGATTTTTGAATATGTCGAGGATGAAAATTTTGGTTTATTGTGATACGTTGATTATTCATATAGGTTGGTTAAGTCCAATTTTTAGGGGAGGTTGTGTCAAAAGTTTTGTAAAATTTTGTAAATAAAAAATGAGAATTATAGTTTAAAGTGATTTTCACTATTACAGAATTGACTATACTAAATAAATATTTACTCAAAACTAATAAATTTTTTTAATTATATCTTCACATATAGGTCATTGATATGGATCGGGGTTGGATGTATGGCAGACGTAATAGACATGAATATGTAAAGGGTGTTGAAGAGTTTATGAAATGTGCAGATGAAAACAAGAGAAAGAAAGGTGAAACAATGATTTTGTGTCCTTGTTACGATTGTAAGAATTTGAGAAAGTTTCGTAGTTTTGATCAAGTGAAGAGTCATTTGATTCGTCGTGGGTTTAAAGAAGGTTATACACGATGGATATGGCATGGTGAGAGTATGCTTCCCAGGACGAGCACTGGTGACGATGTTGGTGATCAGCAGCAGAATAATTCAAGCAATATTTGTAAGAATGATTTGGAAAATGACGAGAATGATATGATAGACGATATGATGCGTGATATACAAGGGGAATACATTGAAAAACCTCATATATTAGATAACTTGTTCAACGAGTCTGAGAAGCCTTTGTTTTCTGGTTGTAATAAATTCACTAAATTTTCTGCGGTACTAAAATTGTATAACTTGAAAGCAAGCAATAGGTGGAGTGATAAAAGTTTCACGGCATTATTGGGACTGTTACGAGAGATGCTTCCGGAAGATAACGAACTTCCTAGTTCAATTTACGAGGCAAAGAAATTGTTGTGCCCGATGGGTATGGAGATTGAGAGGATATATGCATGTCCAAATGATTGTATACTGTGTCGAAATGATTACAAGGACTTGCGTCTATGTCCAAAGTGTGGGGCATCACGATATAAACGGAAGAACGTGAATGATAATTGTGGTGATAAGAAAAGCCCTCAGGCAAAGGTGTTATGGTATTTACCTGTAATACCAAGATTTAAACGTTTGTTTGCCAATGCAAAGGATGCAAAGAACTTGCGTTGGCATGCCGACGGGAGAAAAGAAGATGGAAAACTAAGACACGTGGCTGATTCTCCTCAATGGAGGAATATTAATAGGTTGTTTCCCGAGTTTGGGGGCGAAGATAGAAATCTTAGGCTGAGACTATGTACAGATGGGATGAACCTACACGGTAATATGAGTAGTCGACATAGCACTTGGTCGGTTCTTTTGACTATTTACAATCTTCCTCCTTGGTTATGTATAAAGCGCAAGTATATCATGTTATCTTTGTTAATATCAGGGCCCAAACAACCGGGTAATGACATAGATGTTTATCTAGCCCCACTAATTGAAGATTTAAAACTATTGTGGGATGAAGGCATGTCTGTGTTTGATGCATATACCCAGATGAATTTCATCTTACGTGCTATGATATTTTGCACCGTAAATGATTTTCCAGCTTATGGTAACTTGTCAGGTTATACTAACAAAGGACCTAAAGCATGTCCCATTTGTGAAGAAGACATGATTGATCTTTGGTTGAAAAACTGCAAGAAAAATGTCTTCATGAGTCATAGAAGATTTCTCCCTATTGACCACCCTTATCGCAAGAAGAAAAAGCCATTCAATGGAAAAATCGAGGCTCGAACAGCTCGCTTACCATTAACAGGAGGTGAGGTATATGAACGAGTTAAAAATTTTGATGTTTCGTTTGGAAAAACTTTTAAGCCTCCTCAGAAGAGTCTTTGGAAGAAAATGTCCATATTCTGGGATCTACCTTATTGGCAACACTTATCTGTAAGGCATTGTCTTGATATAATGCACATGGAGAAAAATGTTTGTGATAGCATCATTGGGACATTGTTGAACATTCCAGGAAAGACGAAAGATGGTATTAAAGTCAGGAAGGACATGGTAGAAATGGGGATAAGAGATCAATTAGTACCGCAAGAGTCGGAAAAGCGTACTTATTTACCCCCAACTTGCTATACTTTGTCGAGAAAAGAGAAAACAAGTTTTTGTGAGTGCCTGCATACTATTAAGGTTCCATCTGGGTACTCATCAAACATTAAAAGTCTTGTCTCGATGAAGGACTTAAAATTGGTTGGTATGAAGTCTCATGATTGTCATGTCGTAATGCAACAATTGTTACCAGTTACAATTCGAGGCATTCTCCCAAAACATGTTAGACGAGTCATTATAAAAATTTGTTTTTCTTCAATGCAATTTGCAGCAAAGTTATTGATCCGGAGGAGTTGGATGATTTGCAGGCCGATATTGTTATCACTCTATGTCAATTTGAAATGTATTTTTCGCCATCATTTTTTGACGTTATGGTGCACTTACTTGTTCACTTGGTGAGAGAAATTAAGATTTGTGGTCCAGTATTCTTGAGGTATATGTGTCCATTTGAGAGATACATGGGTATATTGAAAGGATATGTGAGAAATTGATTTTGACCTGAAGGTAGTATCATTGAAGGTTATGCTGCTGAGGAGGCTATTGAATTTTGTACTGATTACTTGGATGACGTTGAGACTATTGGTGTTCCTAAATCTCGGCATGATGGAAGACTTGAAGGTAAAGGTACTATTGGATGCAAGTCAATCGTCCCCAATGTTGAATTGCGATATAAAGCACACCTCCTTGTATTACAACACCTTCCTGAAGTTCATCCATATTTGGACGAGCATATGTCCATCATAAGGCAGCAGAATCCTTCAAAAGTTGAAAGGTGGGTAACTAATGAACATAATCGTTCATTTGCAAAATGGTTCAAAGATAAAGTCATGAAAGAATTGTCACAAACACCGAATACCATTGTTGAAACGGTAAAGTGGTTAGCTTACGGTCCTACCACGATTGTGAGGTCATATGAAGCATATGAAATTAATGGGTATACGTTTTACACTAAACGTCAAGATGATAAGAGTGCAGTGCAAAACATTGGAGTGACACAAGTAGCACTATCAAGAGATTTTTCAAATGCTAAAGATACCATGCCAGTAGATGCCTCGATGTCCTATTATGGTATCATTGAAGATATTTGGGAACTTGATTATAGGGAGTTCAAGTTTCCTCTCTTCCAATGTAAATGGGTTGATAACCGACAGGGTGTTCGGGTGGATGAATTAGGATTCACTATGGTGGATTTCGGCCGGTTGGGTTATCTAGACGAGCCATTCATACTTGCATCACAAGCCAAACAGGTATTTTATGTTCTTGATCCTGCCGATACTAGGTGGTCAGTCGTCCTTCAAGGAAAGAGACACATTGTTGGGATTGGTGATGTAGTAGATGAAGAAGATTATGATCACTTTGATGAAACCCCTCTATTTTCTATCGGTATACAACGGAGTGCAACTTTAGGGAAAGATAACATTGAATCAAATTATATGCGTTGGGATCATGAAGAAGGATTATGGATTGACCGTCGTTCCTGATTATTAATTGTATGAGTTTATTTACACAGTCTTTGCTTTTAACTTTCTTTTATTTTTCATATATGCTCTATACATTGTTAATAATTTCTTTTGTCGTTTTGATAAAAATAATTTATTAATATGTTGTTATATGTGCAGGTACGTTAAAAGTAGTCTCAATATAATGGCCGAGTCTTCATCATCTTCAGATGATCATCGTGCTACCAGTACCAAAAGGACTAGAGGGCCAACAATGTGTAAGAACATGAAGAAGGCTGGTGAAGTGAATGTCATCGAGTTCGATGACAAACATAGGCCAATCGGACCAGGTAAGGGGAACTTCAAACACTATGTCGGGTGTTTGGCCCGTATTCACGTTGACATTAACATCAGTGATTGGCACAAGGTTGATCCCGGCCTTAAGGACTTGATGTGGGAAGAAATAAAGGTACTATCACTACATACATGATTAATTGATAACGTTTCGTAATTTTTTCTTATAACATCGCATATTATATTCGTCTTTCAGAGGGAGTTCAACATCCCCGATGACGCAGCCAAAAAAAGGGTGTTGAAAGTTGCGGGGATGCGATGGAAAGATTTCAAGACTCAGCTGGTTCATGATTATATCACACATGACCACCCGAAATACACATCTCCTACGCAACTTTACTCTTTTATAACTGAAGAGCAATGGGACTCGTTTAAGAAAGAACGCCACACTGATAAATTTAAGGTATATATATTTAATTGTACGCATGTGATTTATTTAGTTGGAAATTAAATACTTGATGTGACAATTTCAGAAAAAAGGTAAGAAAGCCAGGGATGCTCAATTGCGAAACGAGCATCCACATTATATGGGCTCAGCTGGTTATGCGCGGATGAAGCCACAGTGGGTAGTCAGTGACCCACTGTCTTCAAGTTCTTCATGCGACATGATTAGCTCGTCGATTGTAAGTGAGGATCGAAGTTTAGATTGGATTCGAGCTAGATCGAAGAAGAAAGAAGATGGAAGTTATTACATCCCCAACGAGAAAACGAGGGGGTGTTTGATAAAATTGTAAATATATCATGATTATTTTTTCATAATTTAAATTCAAATTTACTTAAATATATACTTATATTTATGTTTCATTTTTCTGTTAATAGGTTGAAAAAGCTGAGCAGTCCACGCAGGGGACATTTGTGGCAAGTAGACAGCACGATATTTTAAGTGAAGCCCTTGGTAAGCCGGATCACCTTGGTAGGGTGAGGGGGTATGGCGTCTATGTGACCAAGAGGGATGTTTACGGAAAGCCTGATGATTACATTAGACGTTCCTGTGGGGTCGTCTCAGTAGACGATATTAAGGAGATGATCAGGTCAGAGATAGAGGATAGTATTGCCGAGCGGGTCAGGCATCAGACCATGTCGGAGATGCAGAGTAAATTCGATACTATGCATAGGGACTACCATAGTATGCAGACTAAATATGATGCTATCCTCCAGCGCTTGGGCTTAAATGTTGAGGCCGAGGTGGACGTAACTCCACAGCCCCGACCACCAACTCGCAGCAGTTGCCACTTCGTGGATCCAGATCCATTTCATGTACTTCAGGTATTTAATGTTATGTTATTTAGAATTTTTTAACATTATTTATGTTATTTCAACTGGAAGTTGCTAACATATATGTTCAATGATGTTATACAATAGAAGCAGTCTCCTTGTCATCTCGCCATTAGTCTTAATGGTGAGAAACAAATAGTAGCGAGCGGGATGGTTTATCCAGCCGGACCCGACACGGTGGTGCATCATCAACCTCTTTGGCCTGATCATGCTAAGGTGTCCATTGACCACATTTTCGATGGTGCAGAAGCGTGTTGTATTCCAGTGCCATCTCAATACCACACCACAGTGGGGGAAGCTATTGGAAGCTTCTTGCAATGGCCCAAGGAGTTGGTGATTTTTGGAGAGGTACAAACATTTAGTTATATAAAAGATTCTGTCAATATTAATTTCTTTTAAATTTGTATAACTGAAGATGATAAAAATTACCTTGTTGCAGGAAGAGGCACCACAACAGGCAAAAAAATTTAACGAAGGAAAAACACCCCAGAGTTTCGAAATGTCATCCACTCAGCGACCTGCGATTGTTGACGATGAGACGTTGCAACGTCTGGGTGATGATTGTAAAATGTTACACACTCTGGTAATTCAATTTCCTGTTGGTGATGACTTCTACCAGGTACCCGTTGATGCCGTCGTGTTCAACTTTGCATTCGATGATGGTTTTTATGTTACAGTCGGATACATCAAGGACTTGCTTACGATGCAATGGTTGGATACATCAATCTTACAAGTGTTTTCATTGTAAGACTTCTGATCAAAAAGAAAAACTTCAATTTAAATCATTAATTTATTTCTATTTATTGGCATTATTATTTTTTAGGTACCTCCATGAGCTGTGTCAGGAATACGGTATTGAATCGATTGGATTCATGTCTCCGACACACATTGCATCGATTTCAGTAAGAACAAATGCAAATGGTGTTATAAATTACTTGGCCAGCACCATGAAGGCAATGAAAACTAAGAAATTCATTCTAGCACCGTATTTTCAGGAGTAAGACCGTTGATATTCTCTAATTTTTAACCTAATTTGAATGATATGATACTTAAAGTTGTATTTACATGTTCATAATACGTAGGAATCACTGGATGTTGCTAGTTATTTCTCCTGAGAAGAATACGGTGTACTTCTTAGATTCAGCTGCTGCATCTAAGCGTAACTTGGATATCAAGCCGATATTGAACACGTAAGTTAGGAAACTTTTAATGAAATAATTGTGGAGTTGTGGTGAAATTGATTGTGGAGTTGTGATTCTTGAGAAGTTGATAGTTTTGAATAGCAGGGTCCCCCTACATGTTGGATAAGTTCAATTTATGGGGGAGACTCTGCCAAAATTTTTTTAGGATGTTTGAGTCTTAATTTTTTTGTAACTTGTTGATATAATTTATTGAAATTTTAGGGCTTTCAAAACGTATTGGACAGTTGGAGGCATGAGGACAAAATCCAATACAACGTGGAAAAACGTAAAAGTATGAAAACACGGATTTAAACTTTATTAAAAATCTTTGAATTATTTCTATATTTTATTTAGTTTGATTATTAATATTGTTATTTTTCAATGTGAATATTTCAGTGTCCTCAACAACCTGGAGGGTCTGAGTGTGGCTACTACGTTATGAGAAATATGTATGAGATAGTCACAGAACACTTTCAACTTACTTCGTTAGAAAATGTATAAGTCATTGAAAATGAGAATTTTAATAATGACTTTATATTTTATGAAAAAATAACGAATAATTCATTTTGATTGTTTGTAGGCATTTAAAGAATATTATTCAACGGAGGAAGTAATCGAGATTCAAAACTTATGGGCAAAATACTTCGTTCATAGGTTTGTGTAAATCGAAACGTAATCAAAACTTGCACTTACATATATATTTAATTTGTATCATAAATTAACAATTTGTAAGTATAATTGTTGTTAATTTAATTTTATTACGTATATATCGATTATATATATTTATTTGGTGATGCGCATGTTCAGGTTATCGCAGACAACGTCCTGGTCACTGCAGGTCACAACCTGCAGTGGCCTGGGTCATTGCAAGTCACGTCCAGGTGATTGCAGGCCACGACGTGCAGTGGCCTGGGTCATTGCAGGCTACGTCCAGGTCACTGCATGCCACGACGTGCAATGACCTGGGTCATTGTAGGCCTCGTCCAGGTCATATAATATATATTCAAAAAAAAAAAAAAGTTTAGGTGTCGGTTCTAAAGATAAAACCGACGCCTAAAGTCCCAAAAAAAAAAAAAAAAAAAAAAAAACACTTTGTGCGTCGGTTTGTATAAAACCGACGCCCAAAGCTGTTTTGGGCGTCGGTTCTAAAATTAAAACCGACGCCCAAAGCTGTTTTGGGCGTCGGTTCTAAAATTAAAACCGACGCCCAAAACCGACTTTGGGCGTCGGTTTTATACAGAAACCGACGCCCAAAGTTTTTTTTTTTTTTTTTTTTACTTTAGGCGTCGGTTTTAAACTAGAACCGACGCCTAAAGTCGAGACTTTACGCGTCTGTGTCATATGCGTCGCAGCTACAACCGACGCGTATTCCGTTTTCCAACCGACGCGAATTCCTATTTCTGAACTGGTGTATAGAGATGATTCCGTCCATAATATTTATTATGAGGGTGAAAAAGACATATTTATCTATCGTATTCTTAAATAATCAAAATAAATAAGTAACATAAAAGTTTTAAAAAATATATTTGCCACCTCTTTTTAGTGTACATTAGCAGAGTATTCAGATAAAAATCATGAATTGAAACAAAATATGTTAATTAGTTGAAGGTTAAGACAATGACTTGAAGAAAAGTTGAGGACATAAGATTAAGCCTATGTTTTGTAAAATTTTTTTATAAATCTTGTTTATAAACGATCACATAACAATATCATATTGGACAATTTTTTTTTAAAAAAAAAAAATCAATAATTTCGACATGTTAAAGATTCTCGTCCATTATTTTTACTTTTAAAAAAATGAATCAACGAAAGTTGTCACGTTATTATTTACAAACAATATTTATAAACAACCATTTAAATGACTAAAAGTGAGCGAATATTAGTATTACATTTGATAAATAAATAATTATAGTGAAACTTCAACTTAATTATTTGTAAAAAAATACAACATCATCACGTGAAATGTGAAACTCATTGAAAATTTAAAAATAATTGACATACTACCATCGAATAACATTAAGCTAATCATCATTTAATTCGTAGTTGCCTTCACCATACTCTTCACTACCCAAAAACTCATAATTTTGGAATCCGGTCATTTTTTTGTGACTATAGTGAAATTGTGGGTAGTACATTTTTCTTCAACGTTCATAGCAAATGCCTCAATGTGACTAAAGTAGAAATGCGGGTAGTATGCATTTTATTATTGTTGTGCAATTAAAAAGTGTTAATATAATTATAATGAATATTAATGCCTGGAAAAACACGAATTTAATTGCAAATGAAGGATAGCTTGAGAAAAATTGTGGACATGTTCTTCTATCGTAACCCGTTTTAGAACAGTGTTCGCATTGTCGTTGTGACTGAGTCATACCCTTCTCCTTGGCATATTTCAAGCATTTTCCACACCCCTTAACCCTCACAAATTGTGGATCCATTATTGTACTAGTAATGTTGTGAGTCCTGCCCCTGGCTTCAAAGCGTGGTGGAATACTCTTCTCAACCTCATTGTTCTCACTCACCATGATTTTCATTTCTCTCATTCCTTTGGAGTACGTGATTTCTTGAAATCTACGTTAATGACGCCTCCTCGATCATGTCAGTGGACTCATGCTCAAAGTGCAAAGTCGTGAAGTAACCGAGACTTCCTCATTGAATGACTCAACGAGGTCAAACACAGTATACACTTTCGCATTCCTTGTACACCTGGGCATAATATACATTTGTAGCAGAAGTATTATATCCTTTTTGCTCAACATGCGAAAAATGTGACAACATGGGTAGCCCACAAACTCGAACAACATGCAACTACAAGTCATGTATTCCATTTGATGATGGTAAACAACATCCCTTAGACGATCGTAATCCTCACATGACGTTTTATGCTGAATTGTATAAACCTTCATGTGTCCATTGCTTGATCTCCTCATAGTAGCGTAATGCATAATCTCAACTAGTTCAGCCTGGTCGAAAAATTGCTTTCATGTACACCTGGAAATTTCGCTATTCTATATTGACCCCCATAATCAGTCATGCGTGTTGGTACAGAGCCGTATGAGTTGCCATTGTTAACCTATGGTTAATTTAACCTTATTGTTTTGATCATAATAAACAAGAATATATTGTGTTATTAACAAGTGTGCTTCAAGTGTTTCATGTAATGATAAATATTCAAAGCATTCAATGTTCAAATTGTCTCTCAAAGATATAAATCAAAACTATGTGATCATGCACTTAAGACGCAAAGAAGATCAAGAAAGAATTGAAGATATTCAAGATCCAGATCGGAAAAGCATAACATGAAGATCAAGAATTCAAGCATACAAGATTAGAGTTCAAGTTTAAGAGTTGATTTGACCTATGTAAAGATACAACACTCTCAATATTTAGCGATGAAATCCAACGAGCTCGAAAATGATTTTTATGCATCAAGACACTTATTTGAAAATTTCATCACTTGCATAAAAATAATTTTGACCCATAATATGTATTAGATTTTGGAAAAATAAATATTTTTATGTAAAATAGAATTTCCAAAATCTAGTCATTTCGGTCAACTGAAAGTTTTCGGTCAACCGAAATGATAGATTTGATCAACCAAAAGTCCAATGGTTAAAAATGTGTAACGACTATATTATCTTTCGGTCTATCGAAATGATCGATTTACTCAATCAAAAGTTGCTGATTTTATTTTCCTGATCTATAAATAGCCATCTCTTTTGATTTCAATTTTAACATATATAGAAGAGATTTTAGAGAAACTTTCTTGTGAAAATTCATTGTTCTTACTTGGTTTTTTTTCTCCAATAGAAAACCTTGACTGATCCAAACTTTGTTTTATCAAAATTCATCAAAATTTTTGAAAGAAAGTTTTTGTGAAGATTTTTGGTTTTACATTGTATAAACTTCTTCAACATCTTCACATTTTACATTGGAATCGAAGTGTAAGTCTCCCTTTGTTCTAAACTTGTTTTAATCTTTAAAAGAGATAATTTTCAATTAAGGAACTTTGATTATTTGTGCCATACTTGTCATTATTATTTGATTCGTTAAAGTTCATTTGCCTAAACACTTTGAGCTTAACTTATTGTTGATTATTCAAGTGTGGCATCTCTTGGTACTTAATATGATTTAATCATTAAACAAGAGATTATACTTGTAGCGACCGAGAAATTTTCAGTGAATTTTTTTAAAATAATCATTAATTTCTTATAAACGTGTCACTTCAATTTCACCTATTTTTAAAATTAAAGCTGTTTGTCTAGCCATGTTGATAATTTCGAGCCAATAAAATATAATTTGAGTCCAATTCGATTTCCTATCCCAATTTCATTATTTTAAATATTGTCCTAATCCAAATTTGTTTAATCCCCAAAAAAATTATTATTTATTTTAAATCTGAATTATTTTAAGTCTAGAATTTTCAAGTTCAATTTTATTATTATCCAATTTATTTTTTATCCAAGTCTTATCTTTTATATAATTATTTTTAGTAGTGTATTCTATTCGCACTAGTATTCTTGTATCCCAAACCTTCACAATGTTGGAATATTTGACCCAAATTAAGAATGAAAATATCTTGGACAATTGATTTCCATATTAAAGTGGTTAACTAAGAGACCAAGTTAAATGTGAAAAGGAAAATAAAAGACTTTATTTTGGTATTCTACTTCAATAAGAAAACTTACTTGGACACGAATTCTACATATTCTAGGTGTTATTTTTTACCTATAAATATGTGTGTTAGAGAGCCATAATACTGTGAATCTTATGTGAGACTAATTAGAGAGAATTGGAGAGCTTTATCTTTGTAATTTCTTGTGAACTCTTTGTGGGTTTAATTCAAAGGGTAGAAACTTGTATTAGATAGAAGTTCATTATTAGTATTTTCTCTGTAGTCTATGAGATTGGGTTGGTGAGTGAAATTCTATATAATTGTAATAATTTATTATTTAGTGAAAGGCTTTGGCGATCCGAAAATTTTGCGTTGTTGTTATTATTTTCTTGTTACTCAATTAATTCTTGAACATCAAAAGATCTTGTGGGTTAAAGAAGGGGAATCAACGTGTAATTCCCAACAAGTGGTATCAGAGCGTCGATTCTTCGAAGATTTTATTGGAGCAAAAGAAAATATGTCTGTCAAGTACGACGTGGAGAAACTTGATGGAAGAATTAATTTTGGCTTGTGGCAAGTACAAGTCAAGGATATTTTAATTCAGGCGGGTTTGCACAAAGCTTTGAATGGAAAACCAACCGAGAGTTCTGACAAAGGAAAAGAAAAAGAAACTGAATCCAGCAAGATCGATGAAGATTCGGAAGATTTGGATTTGAGAGCTGCTAGTACAATACGACTTTGTTTGTCCAAGAATGTTCTTGCATATATTCATGGGATATCTGCTGCTAAGGGACTTTGGGAAAAACTGAAAGAGTTATATCAGACGAAGAAATTGTCAAATCGCTTGTATCTGAAGGAACAGTTTCATTCGTTGAGAATGAGCGCAGGTACAAAAAACTCCGACCATCTTAGTGTTCTTAACGGGATTGTTTCTGAACTGGAATCTATCTGAGTCAAAGTTGAAGATGAGGATAAAGCTTGGAGGCTGATCTGGTCTCTTCCATCCACGTTTGAGCACATCAAGCCGATTTTAATGTACGGGAAAGAAACGGTGGACTTTGCAGAAGTTACAAGTAAGTTGATATCTGAAGAACGGAGATTAGGTGGAGGCGATAATTCATCTGGAAATAATTTTCTTGTTACTGAAAAGTGGAAGAGGGGTAACTCCATGAAGAAGAAGGTTGTATGTTGGAACTGTGGACAATCCGATCATGTAAGAAGAAACTGTCCAAAAGGTGGAGCAGACTCGGCTGACTGCTCGAAGGTGGACAATGCGACTCTCCTGGTGGAGGGCGGTGATGATGTACTCTGAGTAGGATGTGACATCCTCATGGCATGATGCCAGTTGCCATGATAGATAATGTGTTCTTACTGGCGGGTGCATGTGTTCGCACACAGCATTGGTTTGACTTAGATGCAAGGTGTGTGGTTGAATTGATGTCGATGGCTGATGAGCTTCCATGGAAAATCAAACAATGGGAGTTGCACCATAATTTTTCAGCAATTTTGTTTTTGACATGAGCCGGTGAAAAGCTCGGAGTTCGTTGATAATTCTGAGTGATTATACTCATATGGTGGAGTATGAGATCGTCAAAGTGGAAAAAGCTTGCCTGTTTACGCAATGATTAATTTTTGAATATTTTGGCTCGGATGAATTTGTGTCAAGGTGGAGATTGTTGGGATATTTGACCCAAATTAAGAATGGAAATATCTTGGACAATTGCTTTCCATATTAAAGTGGTTAACTTGAAGACCAAGTTAAAGGTGAAAAGGAAAATAAAAGACTTTATTTTGGTATTCTACTTCAATAAGGAAACTTACTTGAACACGAATTCTACATATTCTAGGTGTTGTTTTTTACCTATAAATATGTGTGTTAGGGAGCCATAATATTGTGAATCTTATGTGAGACTAATTAGACAGAATTGGAGAGCTTTATCTTTGTAGTTTCTTGTGAACTCTTTGTGGGTTTAATTCAAAGGGTAGAAACTTGGGTTAGATAGAAGTTCATTATTAGTATTTTCTCTATAGTCTATGAGATTGAGTTGGTGAGTGAAATTCTATATAATTGTAATAATTTATTATATAGTGAAAGGCTTTGGCGATCCGAAAATTTTGCGTTGTTGTTATTATTTTCTTGTTGCTCAATTAATTCTTGAACATCAAAAGATCCTGTGGGTTAAAGAATGAGAATCAACGTGTAATTTTCAACATACAATTCTATTCTAAATAAAACGTTTCCATATCCAACACTACCCAATTATATTCCAACTACAATACTTCCCATACAACACAAATCTATACATATACCCATATATTCTCCATCAACATTCACAGACATAATCATCTTCTTGGGAAAGATTACAGTTTTTCTTTCCATTCACGCATACACATTACAAACAAACCACAACACCATCTACTGCCAAACTCAATCCATCGGACACAACTTTCCATTCTCAATCCGCAAGAATCGAATTTCGCAGATCCCATAGCCGGACCAACCAATCTGTCAAAAATTGTAACTTCCATCATCGACATCCAATCTGTCCAGTTCACCAAAACCATAGTCGAGCCACAATTTACCACAATCCAATTTTCACAAATCAGCCATGGCCGAGCACTGTCATTGCCCAAAATCCACCTCCGCTTGAAACCAACGAACAAAATTTCAGAAACCAACCAAAATCACCTCCATAGATGACCCAATTGATTTCACAACTACAACCAGCCAAAACAGTAACCACCACTAATAACCTCAAAAACCACACTGTCCACTACGGTTTTGAGAGCCAATCGAACCCAAAAACCATGAAATAAATTAACCAAACAACTCATCTCGACCATCGGCTACTTCAACCGGAGTATGATCTGTTAGGTAAATGTGTTACCAAATTAACCCCCTTTTGGCGATGATGAAAAATCGAGGCCCGTTTTAACTTCAGGCTTTTATAAACCAATATTGAAGATCAGTTGAATCCACACCACAATTGTTTGTAGCCCACTAGGTCGGGTATCTTGAGGGAGTCAACCCAATTGGGATTGGTGCTCGATACTCGATTTTGGAGATAATGTCGGAAAAAGGAGATAAAACCGATCAAAAACTTATCTTTATCTCTTTATCCTCGGTTGGTTATTATTATCAAGAATTATCTCTTTGATATGCTCCATTCCGCTCTCCCCGATCTCCTCCATTCTGTTTCGGCTCTTCACCTATAAAAAGGGCAGAACCCAGCCCTGCTTCCTGTGTGCTTTCTGTGTGAAATCCCATATGCTTCCTTTGTGCCTTTCTGCGTGAATCTTCAGTGTTCTTCGTGATCTGTGGGCTGCCTATCTTCGTGATCGGTTTCGGTTCCTTTGAAGACTACAAATGGTATCAGAGCTGTTGGTGAAGAATTTATTGGTCCAGAAATTCTGAATTTTCGAAGAACAGCGGCGGAAGTTCGAAATTTCCGAACTGATTTTGTCCAATTCCGGCCAAACCAGTGACCGGACTGTGAAACGGAGACCACCTCCTTACTCAGCAGGTCGAGGCGGTTCCGGGTGTGTGGCGCGTGATCTTCCGGCGGAGGTCCGGCGGCGGCGCGTGATTCCGGCGAAATTTTTTTTTCTCCAGAATCTTTATTTTACTATTTCTAACAACTGTGTGCTGTTAGTTTTGTGTTTTCTGTTTCAGAAGTTAAATTTGGCCATAACTGTCTTGGAGGTGTCAAAGTCGAATTAGGGATTAAATGCTTCCAGAACCCTAGGGTTTGAAAAAATAACTCTAGGGACTCGCATCTCTCGATATACGGACACAGACAGTCCGCTCTGGTAAATTGGCTGGAACTCATTTAATTTTTTCCGCACTAGCAGACCATCGTGTGGGGTGGTCAATAGGGTTGGGGGCTGCCATTGCTTGGTAGCCATTGCTTAGAACCTAGGACTACGTGCATTATCTGAGTTCTTTAAATTTCTGTGTGAGATTATTATCATATTACTTGATTGTTGAAATCCGTTGCTTATAGTTATCTCTTATTTACCTAGACCTTGTCCCAGACTCCTATTCTAGTTTCTTCCCTTGACCTGAGAACTTGATTCTCACGGAATCCTGGGGTTCTAAAATAGCGTATATTTGTAAAATCATAGGAATATTGTTCTTGGTTACTTTGTGTAATCTGTGTGTCCTTTGGTCTTTTACATTCTTGAATTTGTGTTCTGTGCATTTTTTTGGTAAAATGTCTGTGCATAATTTTGAGATGGGGGTCTTTAACGGTAAGGGGGATTTTTCAATCTGGCAACAAAAGATGAAAGGTATTCTTGTTCAACAAAAAGTTTCGAAGGCTATTGATAACACTTTTTCTTCTAATTTAACTGAGGAAGAAAGAAAGGACTTAGATGATTTGGCATACACTTCTATAATTTTACATTTGTCTGATGCTGTTTTACGAAAAGTTGGAAAATTAGACTCCACTAAAGAACTTTGGGATAAATTGGAGGAACTTTATGTGTTAAAGTCTACTCCTAATAAACTTTTTCTGCTTGAAAGTTTTTTCAGTTTTAAAATTGATCCTTCCAAAGACTTAGATGACAGTTTAGATGTCTTCAATAAACTTGTGCAAGATATCACTAATTGTGGTGAAAAAGATCCTGAAGAATATAAAGCTGTTATTTTGTTAAATATTGTTCCTGATATTTATAAAGAGGTTAAAAGTGCCATTAAATACGGGAGAGAGACTTTAACTACTGAAATTGTCATCGAGTCATTAAGGAGTAAAGAGTTGGAGTTAAAGGCTGAAAAAATTGATAGAAAAAGTGGTGAGGTCCATATGATGAGAGGTAGGTCTCAATCTAGGACATATGATAACCAAAGTGGACATGCATCTAGTAGTAAAAAGAAAGGTAGACGTCGGTCCAGGTCAAAAGGTAAAACAAAAGGTAGAAAATGCTATGGGTGTGGTAAACTTGGACATTTTATTAAAGATTGTTATATTGAGAAAAATAAGCAAAGAGAAAAACGTGATGAGGCAAATGTTGTTACTTCACCTGACAATGAACTTTGTGAAGTCTATGTGTTATTGAATTCTGAACCTACTGAAGTGAATATGACTGTGAAATCACATTTGCATGAATGGATACTTGATTCTGGTGCATCATTTCATGTTTCATCTCATAAGAATTGGTTTGAAAATATGCAAGAATCTGAAAGTGGTCATGCTATTCTTTGTAATAACCATGCTTATAAAATTGCTGGGATTGGTGATATCACATTAAAATTTGATACTGGCTATGTGCTCAAATTATGTGGAGTCAGATATATTCCTGAAATGGCTAGAAATCTTATTTCAGTAGGTGCTTTAGAATTAGAGGGTTTTTCTGGTAAAATTGGAAATAGCATGTTAAAAATGACTAAGGGTGTCATGGTCACGTGTAAAGGTATCAGGAGAAATGGTATTTATGTGACAATTGCTGAAGTGATTAATTCCTCTATTAATTCTGCCAACACTGATGAAACACACAAGTGGCACAATAGATTAGCTCATGTAAGCATTAAAGGACTTAAATTGCTTAATGATAAAGGTGTGTTTGGAAAAGATTGTGTATCTGACATGCCATTCTGTGATCACTGTGTGCTTGGTAAACATCATAAGTTATCTTTCTCATCTGTTGTGCATAAAACTACAAGAGTTTTAGAATATATTCATTCTGATTTGTGGGGGCCAGCCACTCATCCTACGATGGGTGGTAATAGATATTTTTTATCCATAATTGATGATTTTTCTCGAAAAGTGTGGGTTTATCTGTTGAAAGATAAAACTGAGACCTTTAAGAAATTTAAAATTTGGAAATTGCAAGTTGAAAATCAAACTGGCAAGAAGATAAAATATCTGAGAACTGATAATGGCCTTGAATTTTGTAATAATGATTTTGATGATATGTGTAAGGAAAGTGGAATTACTAGACATAAAACTGTTCCATATACGCCCCAACAAAATGGGGTTGCTGAACGTATGAATCGCACTATACTTGATAAAGTTAGATGCATGATGTTGAGTTCTGGTATTCCTAAATATCTTTGGGGTGAAGCTGTTGTTACTGCATGTTATCTGATTAATTTGACACCTTCTAGTGCATTAAATGGTGATACTCCGCATGAAAAATGGTATGGTAAATGTGCTGACTATACTTTGTTGAGAACTTTTGGCTGTGCTGCTTTCTCTCATCAAAATGAGGGGAAACTAGAACCTAGAGCTAGGAAATGTGTTTTCTTAGGATATCCTGAAGGAGTTAAGGGATATAGGCTTTGGGATAGAAGTCAAATTGGAGTTAAAATCATCATAAGTCGTGATGTTACATTTAATGAAACTGAGATGCCGTGTCTAAAGTTAGAGAATGACATTGTGAGAGAAAAACAGCAAGAAAACACTAGTAGCGAATCCAAAGAGGATTTAGAGACTGTAAGTGTTGAAATCCCCACTACACAAATTGAGGTGGAGCGTCAAAATCTAGAGGTACAAAACAATCAGGATGAAAATGATGAGATTGTAGAGGAACATCAAGTAGAACAAAACCCTTTATCTGATTATCAGTTAGCGAGAGACCGAGTTAGGAGAACACATAAGGTGCCTCAAAGGTTAGAGTCTGATTTTGAGTTAGCTTATGCTAGTTATCAAGAATTAGTTGATAGGGAGCCAAATACTTTTGAAGAAGCTTTAGAGAGTAAACAAGCTAAGAATTGGGTGAAAGCAATGAATGAAGAGATGAGTTCCCTCGATAAAAATCAAACATGGGAGTTAGTCCCAAGACCTAAAAACAAGTCTATTGTTGGGTGCAAATGGGTTTTTAGATTTAAGGAGGGAAATACTTTGGGAGAGCCTTTAAGGTTTAAGGCTAGACTCGTGGCTAAAGGTTACACACAAAAGGAAGGGGTAGACTATAATGAAATCTTTTCTCCTGTTGTTAAGTATACCACTATTAGGACTATGCTTGCATTAGTTGCGCATTTTAATTGGGAACTTGAACAACTTGATGTTAAAACTGCTTTTTTGCATGGTGAACTTGATGAAGAGATTTTTATGGATCAACCAAAAGGTTTTGAAAATAAACTAAAACCTAATAATGTGTGTTTTCTTAAACGCTCTCTTTATGGTTTAAAACAATCTCCTAGACAATGGTACAAACGTTTTGATTCTTTTGTGCAAACCATTGGTTTTAAAAGGAGTGAATTTGATCATTGCTTGTATTATCAACAGGGGAGTGCTAATAATAACTGTGTGTTCTTATTATTATATGTTGATGATATGTTGCTTGTTGGCCCTAACTTGAAATTCTTGAATGAAATAAAAACCACGTTGGGTAATGAATTTGACATGAAAGACCTAGGTAATGCCAAAAGAATTTTAGGCATGGAAATTGAAAGAGATAGGTCAAATTCAATTCTATTTCTGCATCAGACTCCGTATATTATGAAAATTTTGAGAAAATTTGGCATGATTGATTGTAAACCTGTTACTTTGCCTTTAGCCAATCATTTTGTCTTATCAAAGGAACAATCACCTGCTAATGAAGAAGAAGAAGAATATATGAAGAAAATTCCATATTCTAATGCCATTGGATCTGTGATGTATTTAATGGTGTGTACTAGACCTGACTTAGCTTTTGCTGTTAGTACACTTAGCAGGTACATGTCTAATCCTGGTCCCAATCATTGGGAAGCTTTAAAATGGTTGTTTAGATATTTGAAAGAAACTTGTAATGTTGGACTGGTATATAAGTTTAGTACTGAGGGATTAAAATTGAAAGGATTTACTGATGCTAATTATGCTGGTGATAGAGATAATAGGAAATCAACTTCTTCCTATGTGTTTACTTTGTGTAATTCATGTGTTAGTTGGAAATCACAGCTACAACACGTTGTTGCATTATCCACTACTGAATCTGAATATATTGCTGCTACTGAAGCCTTTAAAGAGTCTTTGTGGTTTAAAGGTCTATTAAATGAACTATGTGTTTTTGATGGAAATGTGACAGTATATTCTGATAGTCAATCTGTTATTCATCTGTGTAAAAATCCTGTCTTTCATGAACGTACTAAACATATTGATGTCAGATTACATTTTATTAGAGATATGGTTTCTCAATAACTGGTAAAACTTGAGAAAGTTCTTTCAGAATACAACCCTGCAGATATGGGCACTAAAGTGCTTCCTTTGGTAAAATTTAGAAGCTGTCTTAGTCTTCTAAATATTGGTACAGGTATGTAAATTTCTTTTGTGCTATTATTTTCTCTTGTTAAGTTTTTTTCCTTGTTAAGCTTACAGGTTAGTTTGGTAACAAGGTGGAGGTTTGTTAGGTAAATGTGTTACCAAATTAACCCCCTTTTGGCGATGATGAAAAATCTAGGCCCGTTTTAACTTCAGGCTTTTATAAACCAATATTGAAGATCAGTTGAATCCACACCACAATTGTTTGTAGCCCACTAGGTCGGGTATCTTGAGGGAGTCAACCCAATTGGGATTGGTGCTCGATACTCGATTTTGGAGATAATTTCGGAAAAAGGAGATAAAATCGATCAAAAACTTATCTTTATCTCTTTATCCTCGGTTGGTTATTATTATCAAGAATTATCTCTTTGATATGCTCCATTCTGCTCTCCCCGATCTCCTCCATTCTGTTTCAGCTCTTCACCTATAAAAAGGGCAGAACCCAGCCCTGCTTCCTGTGTGCTTTCTGTGTGAAATCCCATATGCTTCCTTTGTGCCTTTCTGCGTGAATCTTCAGTGTTCTTCGTGATCTGTGGGTTGCCTATCTTCGTGATCGGTTTCGGTTTGTAATTACCAGTACTTCCTTCGTGGTTGTACAAATCTCCAAGCTGTGGTGTTGCACTTGCGGTGTTGGAATGATTTTCTGAGCCAAAATCAAAAAGGGGAAAAATCCAAAACCTAGTTTCTTCCTCATTTGTTTTAGTTTGATTATTTCTTGTTATTAACGAATTAATCACAACATTTGTTGCTTTGCAGGTTCCTTTGAAGACTATATGATCGAAATCCCAACTCCAAACTGCCACCTCTTCCTCTCGGTTTGCACTAAAATCAAGCCCAGCCTCCTTTCTCTTCCTCTCCTTACATCACCATCATCACCACCCCTCGATGGTGGCATCACCGCCAGCAGATCACCGGAGATTGGCGCGGAAGAGCCAACACCGAGAGGAGCACTGGCTCCCCTCTCTCTCTGTTTCGAATGAAGAGAGAGGAATGGAATCTGATACTTTTAAAGTTGATTTTATAAGATTTATCTTTAAGCCCCCATTCTTTGAAAATCATTCAATTCGGTCCCAAATTTTTAAAATATTCTTAATTTTAGCCCCAAAGTTTTCTAATCTTTATTTAAGTCCTTTGATTTTAAAACGTTTATATTCAGTCCCTGTAGTTTTTGGAATATTTTTTCAGCTCTTAGGTTTTGCAAATCATTTAATCTCTCCCCAATTGTTTTAAAAATAAATTAGTTAGTCCCCAAGATATTAAAAACATATGAGTCAGCCCAATAGTTTTCAAAACCATTTATTTAGGTCCCAACTCTTTTAACACCCCAACTATGTTTTATTTTCAATTCAATCCCTAAAACTTTTATTCTTCTACTAAAACTTTAAATCCCAAAATACTAATTTAAATTTATTTATTTTTAGGGCTAGACGAGACGCTAGAACACTAGAAAGTTTTATTCCATTTTGCTGTAAACTCCAGAAATAAGGCAGACTCCTGTTTACAAACTTATTTGTAGACTCCTACTTACAAACTTATTTTCTAAAATACGCATAAATAATTATTTGTATTATAGATCTTGCATGTATGATTGTGTTCATGACAATTTCTTGCCTCTGGGCATCACAATTACTTGTTTTCGGACATGACAATTACTTGTCTTTGGACATGAGACTACTTGCCTCCCGGCATGACAATTACTTGCTTGTTTAAGCATGATGTTATGAGAATTTACTTTCTTAAGTGCATGAGACTTGAACTTGTATTTATTACTTGTTCATGAGACTACTTGAATATCATGATTATGTACTTTATTTGTAATACCAATTATTATTATGCGCCGAGTTTACTGAGTATTTCTATGAAATGCTCATTCTTTTCATTAACAACTTTTGCAAATTTGGAGAGGGATGCGAGTGATGAACGTGGTGGCAATAATAATTAAATAATAGAAAGCTTATCTATTTCATGTTAAATTTTTCGAATGATAGAAAATTTTTATATCATTGTTAAATGATTTCTTTTGAATTGTTATTTCAAGAAATTCCAAATTATTAAATTTTATTTACCGTTTGGTTTTATTTAAATGTTGTTAAGTATAAGAAATATTTTATTATTCTTCCATTTAAATAGTTGTTTTAAAAGTTAGATGAAAGGATGACGTGACGTTCCAGGTGGTTTTACAATATTCTTCGAAAAACTTTGTTTGATTGCATTGAACTTTTCATTATCATTTGCTTCAAAGTTTTTCTTCTAACACTCGACCTTAATTCATTGCTATCTATTGGAGTGTTAGCCTAATTATCTTAAGACTTAATTTGAGTATATCATTTTCCAAGAGAGTTAATTCAATTGTAATTCAATTCATTATTTTTGGTAGTTTCGAGAGCCTTGCGAAAACTCGATTGTTGTTAAGGATAGATGCTTCTTGTTGTAAGTCACCTAAGGATAAGTGCTCCTTATTGTAAGTCACTTAAGGATATGTGCTCCTTGTTGTAAGTTATCAATATAGTGGATTTGACCTTGCTCGTGACGGAGAACTCGGTAACAGAGGACGTAGATCACGTTGGTTGATTGAACCTCTATATATAGCGTTTGCATCATCTTATCCCTTTTACTTACTTACTTACATTGCATTGATTCTATTTTATCAATTTATATCGTGCAACACTATATCTAAGTGCTATACTTGCTTTATTAATTAAGTTTACAATCTTTATAGCACTCTACATTGATAGTTAAGTTACTTTGCATCTCTTCCAACACTAAGTGTTTATACTTGTACCGATTGATTTTAAGTTTTAGATTATTGATCGAAAAGATTTATAAATTAATTCACCCCCTCTTGGTTAGTCACTCTTGGGCTAACAATTGGTATCAGAGCATAGGTGCTCATTTTTTAAAAATATTTTAAAATATTGAGTTAATGGGTAATCATAATCTTGAGAGGCATTCTACAAATCGTCCTCCTTTCTTTGATGGTACACATTATAATTATTGGAAGAATAGAATGATGATTTTTGTTCAATCAATAGATTACAATGTTTGGGAAGTAATTGAATTAGGTCCTCATAAGCTTACTAAAGTTATTAAAGTTGATGAAAAACCAGATCAAACTATTTCAAAACCTAGAGAGGAATATGATGATGATGATGATGATGATGATGATGGAAGAAAATTATCTTGCTAGAACCAAAAATGTACTTTATTGTGCTTTGGATAAAAATGAATTTGATCGTATTAGCAAATGTGATTCCAATTTTGATATTTGGCATACATTAGAAATCACACACATGGGTACAAGCAAAGTGAAAGAAACTAAGATAAATCTTTTATTTAAAGATTTTGAAAATTTTTTATGAAATAAGAATACCCCATTACTTGCATGATTGCTCGGTTTGTCAATATTGTTAATGGCCTCAAAGGCTTTGAATCCTTTGATCATAAATTTACCGATGGTGAACTTGTGAGTAAAGCATGTGTCTCTCCCAAGATTGGAATCCATTGAGAATGTTGATCGAAAATACAGAAGACATCAACACATATCCATTGGAGGAGCTTTATGGAACATTGATGACTTATGAGCTCAACAATGTCGAAACAAAGGAGAAGACAAAAAAAAAAAAAAGAAAAGGAAAAGAAGAGGCCAAAAGAGAAATTGCTTTAAAATCATCACATGGTAAAGACTCATCTAACTCAAACTTGAGTGATGAGGAACTTGATGATCTTGTTCTCCTTGTCAAAAAGTGGAGAGGATTTCGCAACAATTATCAAATTTAAAAGAAAGATGAAAATATCATTTGCTATATTTGTGACAAACCCGGTCACAAAAGTACCAAATGCCGATACAAGAAAAGATTCTTAAAAAAGAAAGCTCTACAATCTACTTTGGATGAAAGTGATGATGAGAAAAATGAAGATGACGATGAAAGCCAAGATGAAGTGGCCAATATGTGCTTTATGACTATTGAAGATGAGGTAAATTCTATTGATAAACCTTCATACTATGAATTATCTACCTCTTATGATGAAATAATTGTTGAATTTGAAAAACTTATTTTAAAACACTCTACTCTCCTTGAAATACACAAATTATTGAAAAATGTACAAAGACCTTCAATTCTTCAAAATGATTTTGAGAAAGAAAAGATTGATCATGATTCCTTGATTGAAGAAAATTGTTCTTTAAAAGAAAAAGTTTTGGACTTGACAAACATTGTTTACAAATTCACACAAGGAAAGAAAATTTTTAATTTAATGCTTGGTAAACAAAAATGTGTTTTCAACAAAGAAGGAATTAGATTTAAACCACATTTAATGCAAAGTTTTCCCAAACGCTTCTTTGGTAAAACATCAATTTCTCACACCCCCACTATCTGTGGTTTTTGCAACAAAAATGGACATATATCTTCAAATTGCTTGATTAAAAAGCGGATACATTTTACAAGCAATCAAAGAAGGATTCAAAAGTCCACTCACACTAACCAGGAAGGACCCAAATTCATGTGGGTACCAAAGAACAAAATCTAGAAATATTTTTGTAGGTACCAAAGAAGATGGTCTAGTACCTCTTAGATTATGGGTGATCATGATTGAAGATCAATTAGTCAACAATTTTGATAAAAAGCGACAAGCATTTCATGAGAATTTCTCATATTGAAAAGAGGTATGAGTATGAATCTGAAATATGAGGCTATTTTGTGTTATACGCATGATATTATGTTAAATGCATGATTTAATCGAAATATTTGCAAAATTTTGTTTTTCAATATTCGGTCGACCGAAAAGTTTTCGGTGATGAAAAGTTTTGGTTGATCGAAAGGTAACTTTTGGTTGAATAAAGTTTTGAACCGAAACCTGTTTTGGTCGACCAGGTGTAAGACCGAAAGTTAAGTTTCAGTAGACCATTAGTCAGCCGAATGTGACTGCAGCTACCTGTTTTCACGCCTGCAGGGTTTCGGTCAACCAACTTAATTTAGGTAGAATGAAAGTTGCACGGATCTGCTCTTTTAAAAAATAGATTTTCATCCCCCAAATTCATTTTTAAAACCCTAAACTCACGATTTCTCTCTTCCTCTTCATCCAAAATCACTCAAACCTTCAATCAATCCACAAATTTGTGAAATCCAATCACATCTACATTAAAATTCATCCACATCAACATCAAAATCTCTTTTCTCTCCTTTCATTTCGCCAAAAGATAGCAAAAACCTAGGATTTGGACAAGAACTCGAAAATTCCATTTTTTTCTCTCTCTCAATCCATTTTTAATCCACCTTTTTACACTTACATTTTTGAGTTCCACTCATTCCTTATCAATTTCACTCATTTTCTCTATCAAATTTTCAAAAATTCGAAAATTATCTCGTACTTGTCACCAAAATCCGAACTTCAACATGCCTCCCAAGAAGAAGTTGAAGAAAGGAGAAGCAAGCTCATCAAACGTTGAGGAAAACGTACCCTTGTCCGACTGCTTCTCCGATCACCCAATTCTCATTGGTAAGTCAATCGATTTCTTCAATTTTCACCTTCAAGCCCCCTCTTTTATTATCAAACGTCACTTGGAAGGTATATGATGGAGTAATGTAGTCTTTGTTTCTGAAAATGCATACCCTAGATTACTTAGGGAATTATTTAGCAATGCCACATTTTATACGGATGAAGTGGTAAGCCATGTGAAGGGCAAACGAATTGAAATCACCCGTGCACTTCTTAGAAACCTCCTAGCTTTAGAGGCTTACGAGAATCGGGCTTATGTGACACATTATCCCGTTCGGTTCGAGGGATATAAAGAACTCGATGAATGTTGTTGTGTCACCACACGGGAACTTGCTACCTCCATGACCTTGAACCTCAATCATTTAACTATTCATTGCAAGGTCCTTCATCGTGCAATTGTGCCTTGAAGTGGTCATTATGACGAAGTTAATCATCTCGACCTATTTATTCTTGATTCTCTTCTTGTCGGTCGAAAACTTGATTTTCCATTCATTTTCATACAACACCTCCGTCGTGTCCATTCATCACCTTGTATCTTAGCACTACCCTACGGTACTATCTTCACCAAAATTTTAAACCATTTCAACATACCCCTTGACAATGAACTCATTCTCAAACCAAAGCATACCGATGTTATCAACATCAACACTCTCAAACGAATGAAAATCACCAAAGGTGTCGGGCAATGGGTGTGTAATACTTAAGGTTTTGATAATGCTTCAGGGCCAACCACTTGGCCATTTACTGAAGAAGAAGCGGACGAAGAATTGGACATTGGTGAGGGTGCAGGTGAAGGTGACCATGATGGTGATGGCGATGACAATGGTGATGGATAAGGGGGTGGGGATGAATCTCCTCGACCAAGACAAAGGACTAGAGATCCACAAGTTGCACCACCTCCCGGTCGATACATCTCAAAAGATCAATTTAAAATTTTAAATATCCGTATCGATTCTCTTACTACCGTGGTTGAAGATGTTCAACAAAGACTACAACATGCAAACTTCTCTAGAAGCCTTCTATGCCCATTTCTACTCTCTCTATCCGCCTAATCCTCCTCCTCCACCGGCGGACGATTGATGTCCATTTATGCCTCTTTTCCACTTTGAATGCACTTATTTTAAAACTATTTTCATTTTTAATGCTTTTTGTAGACTTGAACTTTTATTGCTTATGCTAATTATGTAGATGAACTTATGTTTATGTAATATGCATCCTATGTCTTGCCTCTTTACATTGATATGTTCATTTGATTGATATATGTTGTGTGAAAATATCGCAAGTGCACGATATCGTGAACAAGTAGGAAAGTGAACTTTTTAAGTCGGAATGTCGATCCCACAAGGACTAATTTACTTATTACTAGCTTTGATTAATCAGTTCCTAAACTACAAATAAATTCAAAGATTTGGAATATTTAAATATTAAAATAGTGAAAGAAATGAAGTATGAAAATAAAACAAATGAAAAGATTTGATTTTTATTTTTCTAATGAATGGAAAATGTTGTAACTCATGATAGTAAATTTGTTATCCTATTCAATTTATCTTCTCATGTGTTGTTTTGAAAGTAATGTTTAATTGAATTCACAATTTTATCCAAAATTCCCCTCTCGAGTTTAAATTGGTTCTATCTAGATAGGTCAACCACATATCTCTATGATGACAAAAATAAGCCTTAAATAGATGCATTCAACGACAAGAATTCAAAATGATTATGACAACCACAACTATGTATCTCTACCTTTTTGTCAATTACCGGATTTTATTACTAGGTCTAGGTGTTAACTCACCTCTCGGATTATGAAAAGAACCCACAAATCATCAAATTGGTGATCAAGCAATTCATGCATTATAACACAATAATAAAATCAACACATAAAACAATTTTCCCAAAACTAAATAATTGAAATTGAATATTCAAACAATATTACTTTGTTCGTCCCAACTAATAAATTAATTACACATAATTAAAGAAAAACAAGAAGAATATATAAGAAAAATATCACCAAATTCTAAAAATAAGGTTGAGGAGATTAAATGATTCATGCACCAAGATCCAATATTCAACCTAATTTCTTGATTTCTTCTTTGGCTTCTTGGAATTTCTCCTTTGTTTCTTGTAGAATGTCAATGAATAATGAATTCGGGCCTCTTCTCTATGTTAAAATATGTCTTTTTATGGTTTAGAAGTCAAGAAAGTGGTTTAATCCTTGTTGGGCTTGAAAACAAATGGAAAAAATAAAGGAAAAAAAATCAAAAAAACCGCCAAAATCCTACAGGCGGGCCGTGGGTTGCAAGTCACAGTTGGGCCACGACAAACAGGGCCTAAAGAGGACCGTGGGTTGGCCGCAGCTTGCAAACTGCGGTTGAAATTTTGGTCTGTCAGCCGAACTTCAAACGGGCATAACTTTTGATCTACAACTCTGATTTGTGCTCCGTTTGTTGCGTTGAACTCTAAATTCAATTATCATTCCAATGATATATTGTGGCTCCATGGAGGTATTTTTACTGAAATTTGTGCACTGATTTCTTCACATACTCCGCACATGACTTCCTTATTTTGCTTCAATCTCTTCCAAATTCAAGTTTTTCCTAAAACAATCAAAATAAATAAACAATAAAGCAATATCAAACTCTAAAATATGCACAATTGTCTAAATTTGAGATCAAAATAAGTACGAAAAATATACTTATCAAATCCCCTAAACTTAAACTCTTGTTCGTCCTCGAATAAGATAAAACATACAATCACACAAACATAGTAGCACAATAAAATTCATGACGCTAACACGTGTTAAATAACTTTCCAATTTGCTTCGAGATTTAAAACTGCAGTAATCCCTAAAAAATTTTCAAACAATGCTATACACATCTTAATTTAATCCATGCTCAATGTGTGTGTGTGTTCAATCAACTCAATCATCATTGTGCGCATAGGAGATCTCCCGACCCTTATTGGTCAAATTTCGCTTTCCCTCTCGCAAGATGCACTCCCCCCCCAAACTTGTTATTTTCTCTCAAACCTGGGGTATAATTTCTAAAGTTGCTTCCTAAACACTAATTCTTTTCCCGCTCGAGTTTAGGTGTGTCCAACCAATGATAGCTTTTACTTAGGGTTGCGATGATTTTCCTTTAATTGAGTGCCCCGACCTTCAAACATCTACTAGGTAATTCAAACTCACTAGTTATCTTAATCCCAAATGTGCTAACTATCAACTAAATTCTAATAGCATGCAGTGCTCTTCTCTATTAAGCTAATAATGACCCCTGTAGCGAGTTTTAGGCCGGTGACTCCCAAGTCAGTTGACCATAGGACACCAGGTTTTGAAATACCCCTACGGACTTAATCACTTGAGTCACTACAATCTGAAGAAAGGTGTCAAATGCAATGTCCTAAATATTTTCTTTTTCTTTTTTTCTTTTTTGTAACAGAAATATATCTATATATGTTACCTCTCTCTCTTAAGCTTTCTAGATAGCCCCTGTAGCGAGCTTTAGACCGATGACTCGTAAGCCAGACGACTTTAGGGTACCCGGCTTTGAAATACCCCTACGAGCTTAATCACTCGAGTCAAAAAGGCTACAAAGAAAGGTAAAAGATGCATGTATGTTCCTACTTTATGCAAGAGATTAGATTACTAGCATTCCGTCATTACCTAGCTTCCTCCTGTCAATTAAGGTCACTCCACACATCAATTTTGCACACGTGGAATCAACACATCCCCAAATGGTAACCATTATCAATTTTACACCCCCAAACTGTCTAACTAATTGGTCAAAGTGATTGAGTTGAATATTTCAAATGGGTATCTATCTTAAGTTCATATTGACAACCTACAACCAACTATTCAAGTGTCACCTATATGCGCGATAATCAAATTGACTATGTGTTCAAATAATGATCTAGCATGAATCAAATTACTCCAAGTATAGCACATCTATCCACAATTCATTAATCACGCAGTTTCAAACATGAAGTGCCGACAATGCTATTAAACTTAAGAAACAAACATGCAAAAACATAAAACACAATTTTTTTTTCTTTTTTACTAAAAACGAAAATTTAACTCAAATTTTTGTTCACACCTCCAAACTTAAGTATCACATTGTCCTCGATGTGTTAAAAAATTATTTAACTAATAAAAACACAAGAAGGTAGAATTTACTCCCCTGGGGTATGACTTGAAGTTGGTAGAGACCATTGATACTTCTGCTCGTTGGATGTCAAGACAATCTTCTTTCTTCCTCATTGCTAGACTAGAAATTTTCCTGTAAGAATTCAAAATAGACATTAGAGATAACATATAAGGTGTAAAAATTAACAATGAATCCATACCAAGAAAATTTGAAATCTCTAACTTTTATAAAAATTATCTTAACAGAGTGTACCTTTTTTGCAAAAATCCTATAAATAGGAAAAGATAAGTTTTACAAATTGTTTTGAAAATCGAAAATCTAGGTGCAACCTTATAAATGGGGATTTTTTTTTTTTTTTTTTTTTTTTTTGTGTGTGTAAAAATCTATTAGTCATGCGGGCAACGATGAAAAATATTTTATTCAAAGAAATAAAAACTCCACAACAATTGTGGAAAATGTGTCCTAAATTCTAATGCAAATCCTAATGCAAACTATATGATATCAAAATTAAAGAACAAAGTGTAGAGTTGAGAAGTCGGGTTACAACCCTTTAGTTCTTAATTTATAGTCTCAAGCTTGACTGTTGAACAATGCTTCAAGGCACCCTAAATAAGGCTTTTGATAATCTTCTATATTTTCTAAAGTTGCCTTTGCACCCATTCATACTTTCACTCCAAATTTCAATGATGTCATGTTCAAAATCAAAGGTAATTTTATCATTTGTCTCGAACTCAACTAGATAAATTTCAACCTCTTCTTCGCACCCTAGTACAAAATCAATTGAGTCCAAGGACTGCTTACTAGCTCCACACTCGTTAGCTGTTATGTTCTTCATTAAAATCAACTCCTCATTCTCGACATGATCTTCTTCCCTTTTTGAAATTTCCTCGAGCTCGATGTCTGAATTCAAGATTGTGGACACAGAGACAATGCCATCTTCATGGAAATTATTTCCATCTTCTTGCATTTGTTGAAATCCCGATGGAGGTGATTCATTTAATTGACACACATTTAAATTTTTTTGAAGGAATAATTTTAAGGGTAAATCACTCTCATCAAATTTTGTGAAGCGTAAAAAAAATCCTATTAAAAAGTCATCTAGGATAGCTTCATTAATTTCATATTCAGTTTTTATCTCTTGTGGTCGATACCCTATGATACAATCTCTCATGAGCATATCTTCCACTTCAACTCCTTGATCTATCAATTGTTGTTGCCTTATGAAAAAGTCACGTACAAGCATTTTATTGAAGTCAACCGCAGCCATATCGAGTGTTCAGTATCAATACCTAATAATAAAATAACAAATAAAAAAGATCAATCTGAAAAATAAAAATATCAAATAAAAGAGATTAATCTAAACTAATAAAAAATAAAAATTAGTCCCCGGAAACGGCCCCAAAAATTTGTTGTGTGAAAATATCGCAAGTGCACGGTATCGCGAACAAGTAGTAAAGTGGACTTTTTGAGTCAGAATGTCGATCCCACGAGGACTAATTTACTTGTTACTAGCTTTGATTAATCAGTTCCTAAAGTACAAATAAATTCAAAGAATTGGAATATTGAATATTAAAATAGTGAAAGAAATTAAGTGTGAAAATAAAACAAATGAAAAGATTTGATTTTTGTTTTTCTAATGAAAGGAAAATGTTGGGACTCACGATGGTAACTTTATTATCCTATTCAATTTATCTTCTCATGTATTGTTTCGAAAGTAATGTTTAATCGAATTCACAATTTTATCCAAAATTCCCCTCTCGAGTTTAAATTTATTCTATCTAGATAGGTCAACCACATATCTCTATAATGGCCAATATAAGCCCTAAATAGATGCATTCAACGACAAGAATTCAAAACGATTACGACAACCACAACTATGTATCTCTACCCTTTTTTCAATTTCCGGATTTTATTACTAGGTCTAGGTGTTAACTCACTTCTCGAATTATGAAAACAACCCACAAATCATCAAATTGGTGATCAAGCAATTCATGCATTATAACACAATAATAAAATCAACACATAAAACAATTTCCCAAAAACTAGATAATTAAAATTGAATATTCAAACAAAATTAAATCGTTCGTCCCAACTAATAAATTAATTACACATAATTAAAGAAAAAAGAAGAAGAATATATAAGAAAAGCATCACCAAATTTTAAAAATGAGGTTGAGGAGATGAAATGATTCATGCACCAAGATCCAATCTTCCACCCAAGTTCTTTATTTCTTCTTTGGCTTCTTGGAATTTCTCCTTGGTTTCTCGTAGAATTTAAAATATGTCTTTTTATAGTTTAGAAGTCAAGAAAGTGGTTTTGTAAGACCGCTTTTTATTTTCGTGCAATTTTAAATTTCAAGTAATATTCATGTGAATGCTATTATAAATTATAAATTTATGTTAAGGTGGTTGTGAATTTTAAATTGATAATTATTATTATCTATAATTTTAATTATTTTGCAGTGGAAGGACTTGGACGCCGTCTCGATCAATGTGCCAATTAAAAAGTTTATAAATTTTCTTTACCTGCAATTAGGTGTCTAAGTGGTTATTTTAATTGCTAAGGATGCTTATTACAATTTATTTAAATTTGTGAACGGCCAAATTACATTAAATTGAAAGTTGGGGAGTAGTTTGGCGGCGATTGGAAAGTAGATAGAACTTATGGACTAAATTATGTCCTTAGAGAGAATTGAGGGACCAATTTGCAAATCACCAAAAAGTTTATATCTAACCCTCATTATCTCTCTCACTCACGACATCTCCCTCTCTGTCTCGGTCCCTCACCCTCTCGCTCGCCTCAGTCTCTCCCTCTCGCCTCCGACTCTCTCAGCTTCTCCCTTGGTCGACAGCACCGCCGCGCCACCACCCCGGTAACCCTCCCCCTTCCCTCGTTCCTTTCACCGGCAGCGCACAAAACCCGAACACACACACGCACACAGTTTCACGCCTGCAAGCACCCATTCACGAACACACACAACACAACACACACGTGGAATTTTCGTATGTATACATGGAATTGTATGTATATATTGAGGTATATATGGATTGAATGTAAGTATATATGTATTTTCTCACATTCTCATATTTTCAGATTTAGGTTTACTTGATTTCGAATTATATCGTTAATTGGGGATTTAGTAATGCTTATATATGTGTGTATTGATGTATATATGTATATATAGATGGGTATTTTCTACAGTAGATTTTCAGATTCTGACTTAGTATAATTTTGAAATTTAATTGATTAAATTTAATTTTTAAATTTAGGTATTTAGTGTTTATATGTATGCGTTAATGATATATTTCGAAAGTTTTTAAATTTATTTGTTTAATTGATTTTCTTCTAGTTTAAGGAAGGGTTAAATTGAGAATTTTAGAATTTGGGAAAGTGGTATAAACGTGAATAAATTTCTA
Source organism: Ligustrum vulgare (assembly GCA_963555705.1). Lineage (NCBI taxonomy): Eukaryota > Viridiplantae > Streptophyta > Magnoliopsida > Lamiales > Oleaceae > Ligustrum > Ligustrum vulgare. The sequence continues at coordinate 26,752,094 of OY743188.1, forward strand.
ATTTGCTTTAAAGTATGTATATATATATTTCATATACGTAAATTTCAGATTTCTATGTGTATAAATATATAATTTCATATTCAAATTTTAGTCTAAATTTCATATATTAAATGCCAAATTTAAAAATATGGAATTTAATGATGTCAGTGTGTATCTAATACATGGGGGTTCACAGATTTTAGGAATAATGTCATAAAGGGGGTGTGTGTGTTCAGATTTCAATTTAGTTAGATTTCAATTTAGTTAGCTTACTTGAATCTAAAATTTAATGTTGAGTTGTAATTTCAAATTTCAGATTGGAGTAATTTAAATATATGTATGTTTATATTGATATTATACATATACATAAATTTTAGACTTTCCAATTTATGAAATTTGTGAACTGTAAATGTGCATAACAATTTTAGACTTCGAAATGTAGGAATTTAGTATTATAACTTATATGTATAGTTTAATTTATTTACAAATTATTTACAAATTTCAGATTTTAGCAAAGTTAATTTTAACAACGTTGACCTGTGATGGTAAATCCTCAGTTTTAGGTTTAATTGGAAACAATGTTTGAGAATTTTCTGATTATGGATAATTAGAATTTTATTGAGATATTTTGTAAAGCTAGGTCAAGCTATGTAATGTTGTAATTTAATTTGAATTAAAAGGTAAGAAAAAGCTTTCTAAAGTACATTGAAATTGACATCTTATTTCAAATATGGTGTTGTGTGTTGGACCTAGCGTAAGGTCACGTTTGGGATTAAATTGTGAATGAAATAGAAGTTGTAACCTTGCTTAGAGTTTAAAATGTGATTTTGAACTAAAAGTATATTTTATTAAATGAATGGGTACAACTAGGATTTTGGTACATTGACGTCACGGGCAGCCGATGTTCCTCCACTTGCAAATTCAGATAACGGTAAATGCTAAGGACGTCAAGTAAGTAAACTTCCCCTATTTTCATAGAAGTTAAATGTAAATGTGGAATGTGTAAATGACTGTTTGCAACTTATTTGCTTTGATGAATTTTATTTACTTTATGAAAGTATATGTTATTATGAAGAATGTTCAAACATGCACATTATCATGTCATTGCATCATCAAGCATGCATTGGCATCGAAATTGGGAAGTGAAATATTTTTAAATGAAAGAAATGTGTCAAGGTGCAAGTTTGTTCAAAAGTTATGTATCTCAAGTTTTTAAGAAAGAATGGGTGTACTTCTAGTTCATGAAAGATGCGAGTGGGAAAAGGGGCGTGGGGGATCGGCGTACCCGAATGTAATGAGCCGCATTGCGGTGGAATGAAGTGAATGAGCCGCTTTGCGGTGGAATAAAGTGAATGAGCCGCTTTGCGGTGGAATGAATGTTAAACCACTTTGCGGTGGAAATGTAAATGTGAATCGGGTTCCAAATAAGAATTGTCCACTGTTATCTGATTGACTAGAAGATACACCAAGTGAGCTCACGATGGAAATGAAGTGAAAGTTTTGAAATGTTAAGTGAAACTTCGAAATGTTTGAAAGTTTTGAAAGTTTAAAGTGAATGTGGATACATATTTCAAAGTTTAAAGCATTCATGTCATAAGCATGCATTAATGCATAAGGTTTACTTACTGAGCTTTAGCTCACCCCATTCCCTCCCCAATATTTCAGGTGATGAAAGTTAGATGAGACGAGGAGAGCATTTGGTGGCAGACTCAGGCTATACCTGCTTTCAATTCTTGAAAATAAAGTTAAATTAGAATTTATTTAAGTTCTAAGTAATTATTTCTTAATTCATTTATTTTGATAATTGTTTCGGTTGAAATTAGTTTAAATGAGTTATGGAATTTTTAATATTGGTTATATTACCACTTATTTCACATAATTGTAGCTTATTGATATAAAATGTTGTGTTGAGGAATTTGGGGATTGAATTTGAAATAGTGTGGTGACGTGGGAGTTTGATGTAGAATTGGAGTTGAATGTTGAATGTTTGGGATTGAATGAGTTGAGATGTGTAGTTTAAAAATGGTTTGATGTCCCTCTGCAGGTTGACTATGTCCAATTTATAGAGGAGACTCTGTCGAAATTTTTGTAAAAATTTTATAATAGATAAATGAAAATTTTAATGTTTAAACGATTTAATTTCGCATATAATGTGAATGGAAGTTAACACGCCTAGTTTTAAGCATTTAAGATTGGGGTGTTACGGGTTTAATCCTTGTTGGGCTTGAAAAAAAATCAAAAAAATCGCCAAAAACCCTACAGGCGGGCCGCAGCAAACAGTGCCTAAAGAGGACCACGGGTTGGCCGCAGTTTGCAAACCGTGGCTGACCCGAGGTTGAAATTCTGGTCTGTCAGGTGAACTTCAAACGCTCATAACTTTTGATCTACAACTTCAATTTGTTCTTCGTTTGTTGTGTTGAACTCTAAATTTAATTATATTTCCAATGATATATTATGGGCTCCATGATTACATATAATGGAGTCTATAATTCATTCATATACTTTTCCATATTTATACAAATATTATGCTCTTCATGATTACATATAATGGAGTATATAATTCATTCATATACTTTTCCATATTTATTAAATTAAGATTCTCATAATTATTGTATATAATGGAACCTCTCATGCTTGCATATATTTTCTTAATTTAAATAATAAAAGTAATTTTTGTACAAATAAATATTGGGATAACATTGAATTAAGTACTTAGACTTAATATACTTTAAATCAAGAGAATGGAGATATTTTTAGAAATTCGGAATTTAATTTAAAATCGAACGATCTCGATTATTTCTTGACTTGGCTATACGAATACGTCGTGGCGTTAACTTAATAAAAATGGGTGAAATAGTAGCGACATGATTTTCTATTAAAATAATTATTAATCGCGTAAAAATTCTTGGTCGCTACAAACTTACCCCCTTAAAATAATTTCGTCCTCGAAATTAATCTTACTTGATCTTATGATTTCTGAACACTTAATCAGAATCTCTTCTTCTTCTTCTTATGTAGCATCATCGCTACCATATTTAACCCAACCATATTTAACCCACTGGACTTTGACTAAATGCATCAATTTGTTTTCTTAAGACATGGACTTTTCTATCAATAATAGACATATGTCTACTCATAAATTCTTCTGAATCAAAATGAAAATTCCCAATCGTATGTGATATTTCATCATATCTTGTAGTATTCATGTAACTTGTCATTTATCATCGTATCATGTGACCTCAAATATTCGTATTAATATCTCTAAAATTTCAATAAATCTTTACTAACATATCATACCATAATAATTTGTCATTTTTCTTATCACCAAATATCCCAAAATAATTAAAACGATTACCTGAATATTCTCTATGTAATATACCCAAACATGTTATTCACATATCAACATAATCATCAGTTTATCTTTCCAATATTTGTAACCCAAAATTTCTGCAAAATTCAATAAACAAATATCTCCCAAATAATTAAAATTCTTAACTCAAATATCATAACATTTCCCGTAAGGTATTCCTTTCACTTGCACAAACTTATTAATCCTGATTCAATACAGTCCTTATTTCACTTTCACGTATCCCCGTATTATTTCTATACCTTGATTATTATATCAAAATATCAGTACCCAAAATCCAAGAAAATATTCCATATCTCAAATCCCGTCATCATCAAATCTTCCTTTTATCAAGAAAGTAAACGGCGTATAAACTCTTGTTCCCTCTTTTCCATTATTCTATTCCGCGCTTTCTTGCTGGAATCAATATCACGCGGATTCCCTCCGATCCTTAATGCTTTTAAATAGTTCATGCTGGGAAGAGGTTAGATCCATCAAAAACATGGATATCATTCTTACAAACATTCGCAAGTATTATTCCAGTCTTCCAATGAATGATCTGAGGAAAATTTATCGAATAAGACTCGAAAGATTGAGGTTGCTGATGGCTCATGGTGTTTCAGAAGATGTTCGCTGGTTGATCGAAGCAAAGGTTCGACTATCTGGTGAATTACCTATGACATTTCCAAAGCACATGCCTGGTTTAGGCAAAAGCACCTTCGCAAAGAAACGAGAACAAAAAGGCTGAATGGTTGCTACAAATGTGCTCGTTGGAACTGTGATACTCGTTGCAAAACAGTAGGATATTCTTCTACTAATCGGGATGATAAAATCAAATTCATAAAGGGTGGACTGAGTAAGGAGTCTTTGGATGATATTCGACTGACTCTTGAGACGCACCCAAGTGGTTATGTGCAACGTGAAATTCTCTCCTTATACGCTCAGTTTAACGAGGACAAAAATCGTTATAGTCTCCAAAATATAATAGCAAAAGATCCTGTTTGCCAGTCTGTTTTACAAAATGAGGCTTCTGGCAGTTCAACAATGATATAAGGTAAATCTCTTGATACACATTTAAAATATTTTGTTGTTTTCTTTCACGCGTTTTGGAAATAAAATATATTTTCCTTTCTCGAGTTTTGATAAAGCTGGAAATAAATCATCGAAAGGTGATATCTTTGGTAAAACAGTCAAAAGTTGGCCGATTTTGACAAAAGTAAATCTTTACTTTTTCATAATCAATCAAAAACAGTAAATTTTTTCGGCTTTAAATAGCCAAACATATTTCATAGTTCAGGCATCCCAAAATCACATCTTCTTCGTAAGTTTTCTCTTCTATACTATCAAAGATGGAAGCACCAAAACTTCGACAGATCAAAACTATTTGTGTATTTTGTGGATCAAAAGTGGGGAAAGGCTTCAGTTATCTAGAAGCGGCCGTAGATCTTGGAAAGAAACTGGGGGAAAAAGGTATCGCTCTTGTGTATGGGGGTGGTAGCAGTGGTCTAATGGGTTGTGTTTCCCAATCTGCTCTTGCAGAGAAATCAAAAGTAATCGGTGTCATACCTGTCCCTTTGGTAGATGTTGCAGGCAAAACACGAGGGCATGAAGTTCAAACATTATCCATCCATGAACGCATAACTTATATGCTATATGGTTCTGATGCCTTTATAGCCCTGCCCGGAGGTTTTGGTACCTTAGAAGAAATCTTTAACATTACCTCGTGGGCTCAACTAGATCTCCATACTAAGCCTATTGGGCTTCTGAATGTTAACAATTTCTTTGATGGCTTGTTAACCTTTCTTGATTATGCTGTGGAACAGGGATTCATCTCTCCATTTTCCAGAAGGCTCCTTATTTCTGCTCCTACTATTGATGAACTACTGGATAAGCTGCAGTCATATATCTCAATACAAGATCCAGCAGGGGTTAAGATAGATTGGTCGCAAGGAAGGGGAATCAAGCGAAAATGGAGTCCGGTTAATGTAAACTTAACTTTATGAATCTTAGAATAGGTGGGGGTAGAGTACGGAGTATTCTTACTCTCGAGACACCCCTCTAATTTCCTAGGATTTCCTTAATGTTTAAATCTTGTGTGTACCTCAAAGGTTCCAGGTGGTAGATTACGGAGTATTCTTACTCTCGAAACACACCTCTTTGAAGGTTTCTTTATTTCCTCAAAAGGTCAGAGGTGGTAGGATACGGCTACTCCGGAAACACATCTCTCAATTTGAGGAATTTCCCATGTTGCTTTCTTTTGATTTTGCGTGTTTCATGTATTTCTTTCCAATGTGACTCTTGTGTGTTCTCCTTACGAGAAAATAATAAATATCTCTGTTATCATCTACTAAATCTCGTTTGTGATGTAAATGAATTTGCATGTCTAACCTCAATTCTCTTAGTGATTGCATACCATACTATGCTCTTAATTCCAAACGATAAAATTCTAAGCAGAGTTTCCTTTGAAATTTGGACTTATTCAAACCGTAAGCATACTTCATAACTCACAATAATAAATAATTCCACATTTGATCACAACGATCTAAAAATTGACCACAATTTCATCAAACTTCAATATCATAAAAAAATATTCCAGAAAATCAATTCATAATTCCTCAACATAGATATTTCAAATCATAGTCGTCAATATCACAATATCACTTCCTTCAATACCTTAATTGGCTCAAAAGATTACTCATACTTATATTTATAAGTCATAAATCATATTCCCAAAATTTAATCACAAGGCCAAAGTTCATAATAAATTTCTCTTCAATATAGAGGCATAATTCACTTACTCAACATAATATCCATTACTTAATTCCCAATAACCAAATCTTTAAATCTCTAACTTCATAATGCTTCTCATAAAAGTCTCATTAAAATCATATCACTTATAATCTTAACATCTCATAAAAATTCATAAAATTGGCTCGCTATTTCTCATTAAATCTAAATGATAGATAATCTGAACATATTTCTAATCATTTCTGTTGACTTCTCATACTTAATGCCATGTCTAAAATCAATTATGCAAAGTCCATTTAAGGTTTATCATTTCTAAACTCGAGGACAACAATTATTTTGAAAATCATTCTTAAGTCATATTATTCCCATTATGCTCAACACCCGTTCTCTTTCTTTCTTTTCTTTCTGAATTTTTTTTTTTTTTTTTTTTTTTTTCAGAATTGAAACTTGAAGAGTGGTACCAATAATCATCCACAGTTTTTCCTTGCTTTTAAGCAAAGGTAGTAATAAAGGGATAAATTATTGAACCGAAAATTGAAACTTGAAGAGGAAGTACTAATAACCATCCACAGTTTTTCCCTTGTTTTTACACAAAGGTAGTGATAAAGGGATAAATTATTGTACGAAATCATTATCAATTTTGTTTGTTTAATATATTATTCCATATATTTTGGGCAAAAGTTACAACCCAACTTAATTTCTAATTGAGTCAATCTTACTAAGCTTAATATGCACCAAAATTCATATAAATATCCTCTCTGTCTCATGATTCTACATTGAAAAGAATAAAAAATTGAGTCTTCTATCAATTTATATCATACTTGACATGTATATTATGTGTAACACATAAAGATTCATAACATATGAAGATTTCATACTTAACATGTCTTAATAAAATCGTAAATGACTTGCAAAGCATATAACATACCTGGTTCGAGGAGTCAATACGTGGAGAGTGACATAGTAGAGTGATGAGTTAAAATATTTCATATAATCTTATTTTCCTTTAATCAACAATAATTTAATGTGGTTGTATCCAAATCAACATTTTCTTGAATCATAATTCCTAATTAATCACAGTCTTCAAAACAAATCCAATATCGATATAGTAATTATCTCCCCATCAATAATTAATAACTTAACCCAAATAAAATTTATCGTCAAATCTTATTTTTCCTTTAGTCCCCGAACTTCTAGAAATTTATCAAAGACATCAATATAAACATCATATCACTAACTAATTATATTCCATAAAATTTTCAGGACATTACAAACTCCCTTGCTTAAAATGAATTTTGTCCTTGAAATCCGCACATCAAATTTCATCATGCTTTTCAAAATCATAACCATACTTGACATGTGAAAATTCAACTTTTTTTTTATAATGAATAGTGATTTCGTTCACTGTTCATCATGAATAGCACGTCGTTTTACTGTTCACGTGAATAGTGATTTTTTTTTTTTTTAAAGAAATAAAATTTCAAAAATCTACAGAATCGTTTTTAAAACTCTTTGCTCTGATACCAACTGTGACGACCCGAATTCTCGACCATTCGAGTGCCACAAAAAGTGACTCATATCATATTATCGAGACTTAAATAGTAATGTAAAATTATTCAAAAGAATAATTAGAATCCCATAATTTTATTTGTGAATAAAAATAGAACATAATTTTCTTACATAAAGTTCAACATAATTATCTCATCAATCTTAACCACTTTTGCCACTTCCATGTTGACCGCCTCGAACCTTCAATTATCTGAAAATGGTAAATATCGTGGAGTGAGATTTATAAAATCCCAGTAAGTATACCAAGCATAAATTTTCTTTTGAATGCATATGGATCATTTTCATCATAACATAGGATAGGATTGAAATATTCATAAACATAGGGAGACACAAGAATTTTACCGAACTTAAATGGCAAGAATTCTTATGTGTAGCGCTACTAAACTCCGGTCCCCTTAGCATAATCATAAACATATCATATGGAACCCATAACAATCTTGTGAGATTGATTTCATAGCAATGATCCAAACATTTTCATAAAAACATAAGATATACTTACTTGTCATAAAAACATACTTACTTTTCATAAAAACATAAGGTATACTTACTTGTCATAAAAACATACTTACTTTTCATAAAAACATAAGGTGTATTTACCTTTCATAAAAACATACTTACTTTTCATAAAAACATAAGATATACTTACTTGTCATAAAAACATACTTACTTTTCATAAAAACATAAGGTGTATTTACCTTTCATAAAAACATACTTACTTTTCATAAAAACATAAGATATACTTACTTGTCATAAAAACATACTTACTTTTCATAAAAACATAAGGTGTATTTACCTTTCATAAAAACATACTTACTTTTCATAAAAACATAAGATATACTTACTTGTCATAAAAACATACTTACTTTTCATAAAAACATAAGGTGTATTTACCTTTCATAAAAACATACTTACTTTTCATAAAAACATAAGATATACTTACTTGTCATAAAAACATACTTACTTTTCATAAAAACATAAGGTGTATTTACCTTTCATAAAAACATACTTATTTTTCATAAAAACATAAGATATATTTACTTGTCATAAAAATATACTTACTTTTCATAAAAACATAAGGTGTATTTACCTTTTATAAAAACATACTTACTTTTCATAAAAACATAAGATATACTTACCTTTTAAAAGATTAAAATGAAGTGTTGTAGTAAATGGACCAAAACTTTCTTGACCACCTTGAATTTCTCTTACTTGTGGATTTTGTCAAGAGATTGGAAATAAGTGTATATGTGTAGAGTTGTGTGTAAAAGAGATGGGTTTAAATAGATGTATAAAGTTGGCATATTGTAAACATAATCATTCAATTCTATTAATTTTAACACATCATTTTCTTAAAGTAAAGCACCATTCATATACTTTTCCATATTTATACAAATAATATGCTCTTCATGATTATATATAATGGAGTATATAAATCATTCATATACTTTTCCATATTTATACAAATATTATGCTCTTCATGATTACATATAATGGAGTCTTATCAATCATTCATATAATTTTCCATATTTATACAAATATTATGCTCTTCATGATTATATATAATGGAGTATATAATTCATTCATATACTTTTCCATATTTATACAAATATTATGCTCTTCATGATTACATATAATGGAGTCTTATCAATCATTCATATACTTTTCCATATTTATACAAATATTATGCTCTTCATGATTATATATAATGGAGTATATAATTCATTCATATACTTTTCCATATTTATACAAATATTATGCTCTTCATGATTACATATAATGGAATCTATCAACCATTTATATACTTTTCCATATTTATTAAATTAAGATTCTCATAATTATTATATATAATGGAACCTCTCATGCTTGCATATATTTTCTTAATTTAAATGATAAAAGTAATTTTTGTACAAATAAATATTGGGATAACATTGAATTAAGTACTTAGACTTAATATACTTTAAATCAAGAGAATGGAGATATTTTTAGAAATTCGGAATTTAATTTAAAATCGAACGATCTCGATTATTTTTTGACTTGGCTATACGAATACGTCGTGGCGTTAACTTAATAAAAATGGGTGAAATAGTAGCGACACGATTTTCTATTAAAATAATTATTAATCGCGTAAAAATTCTTGGTCGCTACATTATCGATATACATGTTTATTCTAAAAATTGACCACTTGCTTATACAAGTCAAATGACATTATTCAAAATCCCATTTCGTTGACACTATGGATTAACTATCTTATACTTTGAAATGACTTGTATACATCAAACTCATTCACACTATACATGATCTATAAATTCAATATGTTGAACTTATTCTATGTACACTTCGTTAAGGAGATATGTAATTTTGAGCTCAATGATTGCATTAATATTTTGCCTCAATGTTAAAGGATGAACTTTATCTATCTTTGATCATATGCAACATAATACCTTGGTATATTCTAGGTCTCTCTCCTGAATGGTCATCCTTTTGATATATATTATTTTTCTCTCTTTCGTACATATGCTTTGATTAAGGGGGAAATATTTATTAAATTGACCTCATTTTTTTTATGAAGCTAAAAAGGGGAAAGAACTGTGATTTGTAGATTCCCATATGACTAGTGGCAGAGATGGTTCAGGCCCAATGTGGTCCATGGACTTCGCTGGACCTTTGGGCTTCACTGGGTCCGGTCCAAAAAAAATTAACTTAATTCGGATTCTCAGCACTCGGTAGAAGCACTGAGTGAAGCAAACTTGCAAAGCATAACCTCAATCGAGTGACTCCAATTCCAAGAGTCGCTCGTTGCCGCTGCCCGTCTAAAACCAACCCCCATCTCCAAGCCACCGTCGCCTCTTGCCTCAACCTCTCCTGCCGACGGATCATTGACTCACGTTACACACGAACTGTCCGACAGATTGTGAAGAGTGAAGATGCCTACTAGGCTACTCGGCTCCGTTACTCCCTGCCTACGCCCTGCAATGCGGCCAGTGTTGACTCCGTCACTCAGCCTTTGTGGGCTGTGGCTATCTTCGACGATCGACTGCAATAACCGCTAACCAGCAAGGAGCTGCCTGATTTTGTGATTTGGACTTTGGAGGTATTGACTTTTGATTTTTTATTTAAGAATAATGACTGTGGTTTATAATTAGTAATTTAGTGATTTATGTATGTTTTGTTGTGATGTTGTCTACTGATATTTTGATATTGATTTTGATAGGGAATTGGGGATTTTTTGTAATTATGATTAGCTTTTTTTTTGTAATTTGGGATTTGTGGTTTGTTGAGTTGATTTAATTTGAGATTTGTGGTTTGTGTTTTGTGAATTTCATTTGTTAGTATCTAATTATAACTTGTTTAATGTAGTAGGAAAAATCATGTCAACATTAGATAGATTCTTTTAAAGAAAATTCATAGTTGAAGAAAATATTGGTGAGGGGGCTTCAAATAGAGTTGATGTTGATCTTACACAACTTCTCACCGATCATGAAAATAAAGTGAATATTGATCCTATACAAATTCCCACAAAGAACGATTTTAAGATATTTCATTTTCTTTGGAATTTGTTTATTTGTCATTTGTGAAATTAAGTTTTCTCTATTTAATTTAATTTTTAGCAAAAAAAAAAAAAGAAAAGAAAAGAAATTCCTTTGTCCCCCCTACCTCAGTTCATTTTCGCCTGCACTAAAATGAAATTCTAACTCCGCCACTGCATATGACATATTATGATCTTAAGTTATTTCAATATCATGCTTATAACGAAAAATGCAATAATGAGACCATGCTATAAGTGTTTTACTACGGGGGAATATGATTACAATCAAATATTCTACTTGTGTTTCATTATTATGCTTATCACAACTATACACATGATTCATAGATAGATGACACCTTTTTGTTTATGCCAAAAGGGGAAAAATATGGTGATGATTTGTTTAGCATAACCATGGATAATCTATATGCATGAAAAAGAATTATGACATATCGTCGGTTTGTATAAGATAGGGGGAATACATTCTCAAATTGAACTTATCAATTATTCTCATTTCCCTATACTCTGATTATATGCTTCAATTGCTTATATTATAATTACAAATCATCTTGTTTGTCATAATCGAAAAGGGGGAAATTGTTGACCTATGGTTAACTTAACCTTATTGTTTTGATCATAACAAACAAGAATACATTGTGTTGTTAACAAGTTTGTTTCAAGTGTTTCACAGAATAATAAATATTCAAAGCATTCAATGATGAAATCAACGAGCTCGAAAATGATTTTTATGCATCAAGACATTTACTTGAAAATTTCGTCGCTTGCATAAAAATATTTTTGACCCATAATATGTATTAGATTTTGGAAAAATAAATATTTTTATGTAAAAAAAATTTCTAAAATCCAGTCATTTCGGTCAACAGAAAGTTTTCGGTCGACTGAAAGTTTGGTCAACCGAAACGATAGATTTGATCAACCAAGATTCCAACGGTTGAAAATGTGTAACGGCTATATTATCTTTTGGTAGACCGAAAAGTTCAATTTACTCAACCGAAAGTTGCTGATTTCATTTTTCTTGATCTATAAATAGCCATCTCTTTTGATTTCAATTTTTACATTTATAGAAGAGATTTTAGAGAAACTTTCTTGTGAAAATTCATTGTTCTTACTTGGTTTTTTTTTTCATTACAAAACTTTGATTGATCCAAACTTTGTTTTATCAAAATTCATCAAATTTTTCAAAAGAAAGTTTTTGTGAAGACTTTTTGATGTGATCCGAAGTAGGAGACCAAAGGAGAAGTCGACCTATCGGCAATGCGACAGTGATCTACGCGAGAAACGGCACAAGTTTCATGTTGGAAGCGAGCCGAGGAGATAAAGGGATCGAGCCGAATCAAAAGGGTTAAGGTTTGGTGACCAAGAGCACATTCACGGCCGTAAAACCAGTGTTCACGGCCGTAACAGCTACATTCACGGCCGTAACTTTGCTATCGCACGGTCGTAACAACCAATTCACCGCCGTAACGGAGTTAAGGCAGTTTTTATTCAGAAGGTGTCTTATGGCCGTAAGAACCGATGTCACGGCCGTAAGAGTTAAAATCAGTTTTGGACCCGAGGGTTAATTACGGCCGTAAGGTAGATTTTCACGGCCGTAAAACCCGCCGTGTTTTAATTTGTGTTTTGCGGCTAGGGTTAATTTTGGACGCGTTTTTTTAGGTTATATTATGTTTTCTTGTCATTGTAAAGACAATTTTTGAATTATTGAATGAATGTGAGAACTTTCTCTCTCGAAAAGGAGGATTCCTTTTTTCTTGTTCTTGAAGAACAATTTATAGAACTTATCAAATATTTTCCCTAAATGTTTGTGGCTTTCCAATCAGGAACTTATCAAGGAATTTGGCATCCCTTGTGGCGTTTCGAAAACCTCGGTTCTTCAATCCGCATCGTCAAATTATTGCGTCGTGATTGTTGGGTCCAGGTCCTACCGTCAATCTTATTTTAATTTCCATCTATTTATTCGTGTTCTAGTTATTTTTCGTGTCAGATCTGATTTAGATCTTTCTTAGGGTTTTAAATATCGTTATTCCGCGTGTTCGACGAGATTCCCCGACCGGGATCACGTCACTTTTGGTTTAAGATTGTATAAACTTCTTCAACATCTTCACATTATACATTGGAATTGAAGAGTAAGTCTCTCTTTGTTCTAAACTTGTTTTAATCTTTTAAAGAGAGAATTCCCAATTAAGGAACTTTGATTATTTGTGCTGTACTTGTCATTATCATTTGATTCATCAAAGTTCCATTGCCTAAACATTTTGAGCTTAACTTATTGTTGATTATTCAAGTGTGGCATCTCTTGGTACTTAATTTAATTCAATCATTAAATAAGAGATTATATTCTTTTAAAAACTTTGTTTGATTGCATTGAACTTTTCATTATCATTTGCTTCAATTTTTTTCTTATAATACTCGAGTTTAATTCATTGCTATCTATTGGAGTGTTATTCTAACTCTCTTGAGACTTAATTTGAGTACATCATTTGTCAAGAGAGTTAATTCAAATGTAATTCAATTCATTATATTTGGTCGTTTCGAGAGCTTTGTGAAAACTAAATTGTTGTTAAGGATAGGTGTTCCTTGTTGTAAGTCACCTAAGGATAAGTGCTCCTTGTTGTAAGTCTCTTAACGATTGGTGCTCCTTAGTCACCTAAGGATAAGTACTCCTTGTTGTAAGTCCCTTAAAGGTAGGTTCTCCTTATTTTAAGTCACCTAAGTATTTGGTACTCCTTGTTGTATGTTACCAATATAGTGGATTTAGCCTTACTCGTGACGAAGGGCTCGGTAACAGAGGATGTAGATCATGTTGCTTGATTGAACCTCTATAAATAGCATTTACATCCTCTTATCCCTTTTACTTACTTACATTGCACTGATTATATTCTATAAATTTATATTGTGCAACACTATATCTAAGTGTTATACTTGATTTATTAATTAAATTTACATCTTTATAGCACTCTACATTGATAGTTAAGTGACTTTGCATCTCTTCCAACACTAAGTGTTTATACTTGTACCAATTGGTTTTAAGTTTGAGATTATTTATCGAAAAAGTTTTATAAACCAATTTACCCCCTCTTGGTTAGTCACTCTTTGGCTAATAGCCATGAGTTCCTCATGTTGTGGTGATTAACTGATACCACAAATCTCTAAATGAAATTCATCAAACCATTTCTCCTATCCATATAACATTTAAAGAAACGTAGTTGATCTCAACACGTTGGTTACTATACATTCCCACTGTAAATGAGTGTTTCACATAAGCCGGCATCCATTTGTTTCTAATTTCGTAAATACTCAGCAACTACTCAAACGACTCAAGTCTCTTGTTGATTAGAAAACCACATCCAAATAATATTGTTTGCTTGTGGTGATTGAGTCCAACAAAAGGAGCAAAAATCATTGAATACTTTTTTGTGTTGTAGGTAGTGCCGAACACAACGACATCATTGAAAGATGTACAGTTGTTTCTCGAGAAAGACTCAAGCTCACGCGAGAAATAAAAATTGTCATCCCATCATTTGAAGCACGGAATTAAATTCCAGAAAGTTCCGAACCCAGGTTTGTTTGCGGACGGAGGGAAGAAGCTTAGGCGAGAGAGGGAAGATTAAACGTCAGGCAGTGACTTTTGGGCTAGAAATCGAGATTATGTGTTCGGGTTTGGTAGCAATTCCAGCGAAGAATCTGACAAAGTAGGCCGGTGGTTCAAGGTAAGTATAATGGGTTTTTTGGTATATATTTTAGATTTTATTTTTGGATTGGCGTTGAGATGGGCAGTGGGTGCTTCAGTTGATTGAGGCTGTCGAGATTGATGATAATGGTTATGGTGGTTCTTGGCTGATGCGGTGGTGTTAATTGTGGAGGCAGTGGAGTTGGTGACCATTTGGTCAATGATGGGAGGTGGCTTTCAAGTTGGGCAGTTTTGGTGGTTGTGCGTGTGATGGTGGCGGTGGTGTGATTTTGGTAGTGGCAGTCGTGTTGGCGGGCGGCGGTGTAGTGGTGGACATTCCTTGGTTGTGGGTTTGGACTATTTGGCAGTGGCATTTCTTGGTGTTTACAGGAAATTTGAGACTCGGTTGGTCAAGACAGTGGCTAAGATTGAGGTTCGGTCATGGCATGGTGTTGTGCGATATTTTGAGTTGGTGGAGGTATTGTGCGGGTTGGAGTTTGAATTGTGTGCACGTGGTGTGAAATTCGATCAACCTATGAATGTAAATTCGAAGGCAACCAAACTGGGGATTAAAACCTTACCAAGAAGAGAAATATGATTTTTTTTTGTTGAAGTATGTTGTGTGATTCTGTGCATGAATTGAACTGGGAGATGTGGGTATATATAGATTGGTATGAGAAGTATTGTAGTTGGAATAAAATTGTGTAATATTGGATATGGAAACGTCTAATTTAGAACAGGATTGAAATTGTGATAAGTTGGAAGTTGGAACAAAGGAATAACGATTCGTTTAGAATACCATGTACTATATCACTTCTTAAATAATAATAATTGAGTTAAAATAAATTGGATAATAAAATGATTTCAAATTTGGACTTAAAAATAATTTGCGTTTAAAATAATAAATTTTTTGGCTAAAAATCAATTTGAACTTAAATTTACTAGACGAACACGCTTTAATTAAAAAGAAGTGGGTAAAATTATAACGACACGTTTTTATTTGATAATTGAGAAATAAAATATATATTTAATAATTAACTTGAAAATTCTCGGTCGTTACACCAGATGATGAGAAACGAAGCTCAGAATTAAATGCCGAAAAGTTTCGAACCCAGGTTTATTTGCGGACGAAGGAATCTTGACCCAAACTTCAGACGCAGAACCGACGATGCGGAAGAGAGAACAAAGACTTTCGAAATGCTATAAGGATTTGTCCACTTTCCTTGATAAGTTTCTAATTGTGAACGCCACAAAGATTATCAATTTTTGATAAGTTCGGGTTGAACACCACAAGATTATCAATCTTGATAAGTTCGGGTTTCTAATATAAATCCACACATTTACCAAGTGAAAAACACTCAAATTGTTTATTCAAAATCAAAGTCTAACTATTACAATGAAGAAATAACATATAAATAAGTAAAAACGACCTAACAACCATGGTAGCCGCTAATGGGCTCAAATAGAGTTCTAATTGAACTAAAGTAACTAAAACTAAAAAGGAAATGAAATTTTGTGAAATCTGGTCCGCTGATCAGTTACGGTCGTGAAGCTGACACTTACGGTCGTAAGTGTATTCCTGTTTAAGAGTTACAATCGTGACACTGAGATTTATGGCCATAATTGTAAAAATCTTGAAATCCTGTGTTTTGGCCTTATAGTGGATGATGACCGTGACAAGCTAGGCTTACGGACGTAAGTATGGTTCTGGTCCTCTTTGACTCGGTTTGATCTTTAAAGCTCTTAGAACATGCTTATAGCTTTGTTTGGCTTGAATATTTGACTTTCCTTCAAGCCCACTATGATTCGTATCACATATGATGTACGAAAGACTCTGCATTATGTCCAATAAGTCCCGTCAACTGATCTCTTTATGATTTCTTAAATCTCTCTCGGTGCAACCTAGAGATGATGGACAACCTGCTTCGATCTCAAATAAACGCATCTGCTGCCAAGTCGGGATATTTGCCTGAGCAAACTATTTTAGTCAATGATTTTTTTAAAACTAAACACTACAATGAGAGTGTAGTAAGTGAACTTTGCTTGGTGTAGTGAGGGGGATGATTGTGATGTTCAACGAAATGGCTAACTTGCCACGTGTCACTCGAACAACTTACAACTGACATGTTAGCCTCGCACAAAGATCGGGTGTTGTCTTGATTGCATTCACCGGACCTCTGTTTGGAGTACTTAATTTCATTCTGATACTTTTCATCCATTTCTCTCTCCTTCGAGCATGTAAAAACCTTCCAATGAAGCTCATTGGTACCTTTTCTTCGCTTTGAATTATGAGTACAATTGCTAAAACCTGCCTCCTTTGCATAAGGGTTGTAAAAATTATAAGCCTCTTCCAGTATTTCAAATTCTTGCCCAACAGCTAGAATAAATTTTCAGCTACTTGAGGCACAAATATACAATCATTCATTTTCATTGTTACGTTAATATATGAAAATAAATTACCAAAAATGTATATTTGAAACAAAAACGTTTGAGAAATTTAAATTTAAAAAAAAAAAAAAAAAAAAAAAAAAACTTACCCAATTCAATTATGTGGTAATCTTCAAAAAATTGCACTTGTCAAAACTGCTTCCTAGTATGCACACTTCACTCTTCTTTTCTTTTTATAATAATATGTTGGATTTTAACGAATGTTAATAGCACTGACAACATCTTAGCTTTGCTTATATAGAAAAAAATTATCATTACAATTTTTAATGTTAGCCCCTGTTTGGTAGGGATTAAAATTAGATTTTTAGTAAATTTTGGGGGTAAACAGCGAAAAACATCTCTATCGTTTGGATGTATTGTGGAAAACATCCCTATCGTTTTATTTTTTGCAGTTACACCCTTAAAATCACCTTTGATTGCGGAAATCGTCCTTACTGTCCGAAACTGTTAACTTTTGCTGTTAAATGTTGTGTTGGCAATCTTTTGACAAAAAATTCACGGGAAAAATCGCCAATGCACAAGAATAAAGTATTCCCACCTATTTGTAACTTATTTAAACGGTAGTAATGAATTCAAGAACATATTCGAAGAAACTCTGACCCCCAATCGGAATGGTTAGTGGGTTCCGAATAGCTATAGTAGCTAAACCTAATAAGATAGCAATTACAACCCAAGAAGTAATAAGTACTTGGCCATGGACTTGGAAACCCCCTATTTTCCAATAGAAATGTTGGCCTACTTTGATAAGTGTGTTTTATACATTTATCTGTATGTCTAAATTAGAAGAAATTGTTGTCGTTTTAGAATAAATGCTCCTTAATTTGTGTTTATTTTTTTACTTTTCAGAAAATGTCCCAATCGAAGAAGAATGAAGCAATTAATGGGAAAAACGGCAATATTGGATGTTAATTGGAGTTTAATTGAGCAAGTGAAGATATGTGACGTCAACCGGGAAGGTTCATGGTGCTCAAGTGAACAAATCAGGAGTTGGAGGACCTAATTAAAGGATTTAATAGCTTATTTGAGCAATTCGAGAAGAATATAAAGTTTGGGGACTAAATCGCAACAATTGAAAGTGGAGGACTAAGGCTGCAAATTAAAGGTCGGGGCCTAACTTATACAGCCGAGAAAAGATGGAAATTACATGTCACGCTATCGCTGAAATCCTAGTGCGCGATCGCGAATTCCTCAAATTCATAACCCGAGAGTTTAAACGAAGTTCACGCGATCACTAGGGTTGAAGCTATGCGATCGCATGCTTATCTGACTGGGCCGCAAATCAGATTTTTAACAGGCTTTGGGCTTTTTGACCTAGGTTTTCTCCAAAACCTATATATACAACAGATGAGGCACGAGATCTGGACATTTGCCTCTTCATAGAACAAGCCACAATCAAGCTTTTCACGTAAAATTCTTGGGAGATCGGAGCATTGCAGAGGGGCGAGAATTGAAGATAATAGAAGAATTGATAATTGGTGCAATCTTTCCATTCTTCTTTATTTTCAATGAACGTCGTTATATTTTGTTTTTGCCATTTAAATATGATGTGTAGCTAAATTCTATGTTGGGATGAACGATGTAGCCTAGTTAATTATTTTAATTCCATATTCCTTGTTTTAACGATTCAATGCATGTGTTAATTTATTATTACGTTTAATGCGTGAATGAACTGGCCATTCTTTCATGATTTCATGTGTTATTTTCATAATCCGAGAGGTGAGTTAATAACATAGATTTAGGTAATAAATCCGGTAATTGAACGAGAGATAGAGATATACTCTTGTTATTATTGCGATCGTGTGTGAATTCTTGTGTGTAATGCATCTAGATAAGGAATATTCGGACCCGCTGTAGAGATACAAGGTTGACTTATTTAGGTAGGATTGATTTAAACTTGAGAGAGGAATCTCAATTTGAATTAGTGAATTCGATCGAACATATATTTAGGAAATAGACCATGGAATTGGAATTGATTTAATTGGTTAGGTGAAATCGTGAATCCCAACTATTTTACAATCGTTTTTAAAACAAAAGCAATCTCGCTAATTTAATTTTTTATTTTAATTTTTACAATCACAAATTCTCTTTTTCTGTTCAAATAAAGTTAAGAACTGACATATTTAGGTACTTAGTAAACAGTCCTCGTGGGAACGATCACTCGACTCAAAAGTCACTTTATTACTTGATTGCGATATCGTACACTTGCGATTTTACACAACAAGTTTTTGGCGCCGTTGCCGGGGACTATTTTTATATTAATATCGATACCAACTAGTTCTCTCTTTAGTTTGAATTTGTATTTGTATTTTTTTTTATTTTTTTTTATTATTATTTTTTGAGTTTTTTTAAAAGTTGTGAATTGTCTCCTTCTCAGGTATTGAATGAATATTGAGATAGTTGGAGGCAACACAGCAATATGGCAGCAAATCTTTATCAATGGCTCCATGATCAAGTTGCAGTTCAAACTTATCAGATTTGTGACTTCTGCTATGAAAATCATGCCATCCAAGATTGTCCTTTCGCACATCAAGCTCAGCCAGAGATTGATCAGGATAATTATTGGAGAAATAGTCACATGTAGCAGAGGAGTTCATATTTTCAAGCTTATAATCCTTATTGGAACGAGCAGCCAAAATTTTCAAGGTCAAATAATCAGAGTCTCAATAGCCTGTAATTTTTCCAACAGCAACTACAACAGCAAAGTGATCGCAACAGAGATTTATTATTACAGTTGCTAGAAGATCAACAAGAAAATTTTCAAGAACTGCAAACAGATTTTCACTATCAGCAAGTTGGGAAACAACAGGTCAAAGAATGTATATCCAACGAAGATTTGCTATGACGGCTACTCCAAGATCAACGGGCTGAATTGAATGAAATGAGAGATCAGATGGAGTAGTTGGCAGTTAGCAGAATAGAAAGGCCACCAGAGGAGTGTCCACCAATACATGCAGTTCAAGCTGAAAATGAAGATTTTGATAATGAAGATTTGATAAATCAGGAATTGCAAAAACAACAAGCTGAAATTAAGAAGTTGATGGAGCAGTGGACAGTAAGCATGACAGAGAGTCAGCCATTGCCATTACCATAAATCCAAGTGCAGAGATCAGAGGAGCCAGACAAAATCGTTGAAACAGTTGAAGAAAAAGAAGAAAAACTTGAAAGAGTGGATCAACCAAAAGAAAATAGCTGCCACGAAGATATCCTTGTCCAATTGTCAACAATGCAGAATCAAGACATCGAGCTCGAGGAGATTTCAATCAAAGAGGAAGAACAATTGAAGAAAGAGGAGTTGATCACAGAAAAGCAGACACTTATGGGTGTCGAAGTTGCAATGCAATCCTCCAAATTCAATGATTGGGCAAGAATTGATTTCATCATTGGTGATGAAGAAATAATTGAAGTCTACATTTTGAAAGTTGAATCGAGTGGAGATGTTAACACTTATGACATGGGCAAGGTACAATTTTTGAGCTTAAATGCACTTTGGAACAAATTTGACCTTCACAAACAAAGAAGGTCATCAAAAGCTCTATTTAAAGTTCCTTGAACAGCCAGGTAAAAAGTCGGGTTTTAGACTTAAAACGGAGCGCTTGTTGGGAGGCAATCCAACCTTTCTTCCCTTTTATTTACTACGCTTTCATTTTTTATTTTATTGTTAAAATTTTAGATTAATGCATGATAGGTAACTTGTTTTGAGTGTTTTGCATACTACATGTTATGGAACTTTGCATGTTAGTCTATTGTTGCATTTTTAGGTATGTTTCTGATTTAGCATATTTTGTTACATTAGGTTTTTAATTGTCATCCCAATCATCACATGCACTAGTTTTGATCATGAAGTTATCTTCATGATATGTTTATCATTGATTACGTGTGTTTAGTTCATGAATTAGTTCACTTCATTTCACGAAATTCATGAAAACAATTTTAGCACAATGGCAGCCCCATTGCAAGGCCATTGCACCTGAAAACTTCTTCACGTCACCTACTTCTCCACATTGTTTCATGACCTTATTGATCTTCAAATGAGCTGAATTTTTAATATATTGTCGATCATGCTGTGAACTTTAACATATCAAAAGATGGCTCAGGAAAACTTGTGTTTTTCTAGGCGATGTCAGGGCGTGAACATGTGTGGTCGATCATCTTTTAAAAAAAAATTCAAGATTTTGCTTTAACTTTAGTTTGGGGGTGTTAGTTTGATCTTACAAAGTTTCTTATTGGTGTTTATGACTTCTTATTGGTGTTTACAAAGTTTCTTATTGGTGTTTATGACTTATAATTCTAATTATCTCTTATTTGCAAGGTAAACATCAATCAGGCCACATCCAATCAAGTTGGGCAAAGCAAGAATATGGTCAAATTCATCCAACATCATTTCAAATTGAAGCATCAAGGCAACAAAGCATCTCCATTTCACCTGAGAAGTTCTCGTTCTCTCACCTTTGTCTACTTTTTACATTTTTAAATCTTTTTGACAAACATTGAGGACAATGTTTCTTTCTAGTTTGGGGGTGGAGAATTTCATTCATATCAATTGCTTCTATACTCATTGAATGTTCTCATTCTATTTCTATTGGGATTTCCAAAATTAAAAAAAAAAAATTACTTTGTTGATATGTTTATTGCCTAGGATATAGTATGAATCAATATGTGCTTAGGCTTGAAATTAGACAACATGAAAGCATGAACTTATTTTGAACTAGTTATGTTTTGCTAGATTCTATATTTATTGCGCACATAGCCAGCGTTGGATAATTGCTTGTGTAAGGGATTTTGTTTAATACATGTGGGGCAAAATTTATGCAATTTGAACTTAGGAATGACTTGAAAATCCCTGAACTTAGATCGTTAGACACCCCACCCCTAAATTAGAACCAATCATGCTAAAAGGCAAGTTTGGGGGTAAAATGGTTGGAATTTGTGTGCATTGATGGGTTGGAAGCCTGTGGTTCTTGGTTTTGTACTTGAGTCACTGTAGTTTGGTCAACTGGTATAAACCATTTCCAGCATAAAAACAGAAAATTGCTGAAGGTCTTATTCTGCTCTTCAAATGCCTTTTTGACTCGAGTAAGTAAGTCCGAGGGGTCTTTCAAACCTGGTGCCCTAAAGCCAAGTAGCTTGGGAGTCATCGACCTAAAGCTTGTTACAGGGGTCAATTAGAAAGCAAGTACGGAGAGTGGACTTACACATAAGACATTTTAACATCTTTAAATTTTCTATTTAAGCCTTTATGACTCGGGCAAGTATGTCTGAGGGGTTCTTTGAACCTAGTACCCTAAAGCCAACTGGTTTGGGAGTTGCCGATCTGAAAGCCTGCTACAGGGGTCATATAGAAAGCAAGTATGAAAAGTTCTACAGAAAGATGGTAAAAGACAGGGACAATTAAAAAAAAAAGTCATCCATCAAAAGAAAAAAAATATAAATGCATGGTATAAACTTAGTTGACTAAGTTATGGTGGTTGAGGTTGTAGAATTGGGGACTGCTTTCTTTTGATTTATTGTGCATGCATGTTTCTGATTCTGACTGTCTCATGTGGAAAAAGCAATGAAAAATGTTGAGAACCCACAAAGTTAAAAACCCAGGATGTGAGAGAAAAGCAGAAAGTGGTGATCATCCATGAGCGTTGAAAGGAACGTCATTAGAAATCATAGATTGACGACATGGGATTCGGGCTTGATTACGCATAATAAGCCACACAGTGTTGAGCATATCTTTTGCATAAGTGTGCGTTTCACATTGGCTATTCACACACACTGGAAACTCTGGCAGGATATAACTAGAAATTATTTTGCATTGTTGTTCATGACTCTTGCTTAAAGCTTAAATTGGTTTGGACTATGGAGGCGTATGGTAAATATGTTGACACAACAAAAATAATTTATCTTTTATTTCTTTGATTTTTGTAGTTTATTTTCCATTGTTCGAGAACGAACAATAATTCTAGTTTGGGGGTATTTGATAAGTGTGTTTTATACACTTCTCTGTATGTCTAAATTAGAAGAAATTATTGTTTTTTTAGAATATATGCTCCTTAATTTGTGTTTATTTGTTTACTTTTCAGAAAATGTCCCAATCGAAGAAGAATGAAGCAATTAATGGAAAAACGGCAATATTGGATGTTAATTGGAGCTTAATTGAGCAAGTGAAGATATGTAACGTCACCGGGAAGGTTCATGGTGCTCAAGTGAACAAATTAGGAGTTGGAGGACCTAATCAAAGGATTTAATAGCTTATTTGAGCAATTCGAGAAGAATATAAAGTTTGGGGACTAAATCGCAACAATTGAAAGTGGAGGACTAAGGCTGCAATTAAAGGTCGGGGACTAACTTATACAGTCGAGAAAAGATGGAAATTACATGTCACGCGATCGCTGAAATCCTAGTGCGCGATCGCGAATTACCTCAAATTCATAACCCGAGATTTAAACGAAGTCCACGCGATCGCTAGGGTTGAAGCCACGCAATCGCGTGATTATCTGACTGGGCAGCAGATCAGATTTTTCTCGCGATTTTTAACAAGCTTTGGGCTTTTTGACCTAGGTTTTCACCAAAACCTATATATACAACAGATGAGGCACGAGATCTGGACATTTTCCTCTCCATAGAACAAGCCACAATCAAGCTTTTCACGTCAAATTCTTGGGAGATCGGAGCATTGCAGAGGGGCGAGAATTGAAGATAATAGAAGAATTGATAATTGGTGCAATCTTTCCATTCTTATTTATTTTCAATGAACGTCGTTATATTTTGTTTTTGCCATTTAAATATGACGTGTAGCTAAATTCTATGTTGGATGAACGATGTAGCCTAGTTAATTATTTTAATTCTATATTCCTTGTTTTAACGATTCAATGCATGTGTTGATTTATTATTGCGTTTAATGCGTGAATGAACTGACCATTCTTTCATGATTTCATGTGTTATTTTCATAATCTGAGAGGTGAGTTAATAACATAGATCTAGGTAATAAATCCGGTAATTGAACGAGAGATAGAGATATACTCTTGTTATTATTGCGATCGTGTGTGATTCTTGTGTGTAATACATCTACATAAGGAATATTCGGACCCGCTGTAGAGATACAAGGTTGACTTATTTAGGTAGGATTGATTTAAACTCGAGAGAGGAATCTCAATTTGAATTAGTGAATTCGATCGAACATATATTTAGGAAATAGACCATGGAATTGGAATTGATTTAATTGGCTAGGTGAAATCGTGAATCCCAACTACTTTACAATCGTTTTTAAAACAAAAGCAATCTCGCTAATTTAATTCTTTAGTTTAATTTATTAGTTTTAGTTTACAATCACAAATTCTCTTTTTCTGTTCAAATAAAGTTAAGAACTGACATATTTCGGTACTTAGTAAACAGTCCTCGTGGGAACGATCACTCAACTCAAAAGTCACTTTACTACTTGATTGCGATATCGTATACTTGCGATTTTACACAACATACTTCCACAGAGGATATATCGTATAACCTTTTTAGTATGTTGATGGAACTTGATAACACATTCATATTGCCCTCTGGAAAAAAAAAATCGAACTTTAAACAAAATTATTTTGATTCAACCATCTCTTTGCCTACTTGAATCGGATATTTGAAATACCAACTAATATTTGGAATACTAACTAATCACATGAAATCCCCAATTATTTTTATCTCTTTTCTGAAATTCAGAAATAATAACTAATTCCATAAATCTATCCGATTATCGAAGTAAGTTATTTATCTTATTATTAATCAATGGTTTCTTATATAGCTAGAACGACCCTCATAAATTTCGAATACTAATTTGTTAAGAATTAAGCGGATTGAAGATTTAGCGTCATCATTCGCTGGAATCGAAATATCTGCAAGATCAGGGTCGCAATTTGTCTCGATTAAACAATTTGTTGGAATTCCCAAAGTGTACACTCTCGCAGGGCCATATATTCTTCGTGTTGATCAACGACAATTACAATATCGGGCAACCCTATCATATATATAATCCCACCCAGATATATTTAAACCGAAAAAAGATTCATAAATGGTTGTTAATGGAGTTGAAGTTACTAAATTCTAAGGAGTCGGTATCAATTTATGCCGAATTACTCCACATATAGTTCCTCGAACCACATTTTCTAAACTAACCAGAGCCAATCCGAATTGATCTTGTAAATGATCCGCTACAGAACGAATACGTTTATTTTTCAAATGATTCATATCGTCAAGTGTACCCATTCCAAGTTTCAGTTCAATCAAATGATCAGCGGCTGCCAATATGTCCCGTGGTAACAAAAATGTATTGTTCTGGGGTATATCAAGGTTCAGTCTTCGGTTCATATTTTGTCGAGCAATCCTTCCTACCTATGACTCGATTGGTGAAATAGTATCTCCCCCCACCCCCCCACCTAAAAGCATTTTTTTTTACCGACGCACAAAGAAAATATTTTGTTGTGAATGAACAAGATATTGAGGAAATGTCCACACGTAAAATCATAATTATAGATACAGACATTTTTCACAGAAAAGGGAAATCTTGTGTTACAATAGAAGCAGAAGTGATGTGGATTATTCAAGAATCGAATTCGATTTGCTTTATAAAGAGAAGATATCAATGAACATCTATAAACACTTTTTGCACCAAACGTCCTTGGAATGTTTTGCGCAAAACATCCACGCCTCTCAAATTTTTGAAAAATCAGCCATGTATGCAACATAAATACACATTCAATTTAATTTAGCATATGTTTGACCCCCTTTAAGATTTTAACACATTTTTCTCTCTTTTTTCAACCACATATTTATCAATAAAATAATATTACACATAAATTCAAAAAATGATCTCCTATTTTTTAACCACATGTTTTTCTAAAAATCACTATTCATTTCAAATAAACTCTTTTTAAATAGCATAAAAAGGAGGCTTAACTGTAAGATAGGAAATATAGAAATAAAAATTAAGATAAACTGAAATCATTTGACAAATTTAGAATTAGATTTAATTAATTCTTTAGTCTCAAAACACTCTTTTACCCTCATTTTTAATCTTCTTCATCTCTCATCATATTCTGCATTGAATTGCTTGAAGAAGGGCAAAAGCAATTAGAAGATAAACCTTTTGGTCTTCATAAGTTCCAATTTTAATCTAAACCAAACATGTCCAAAACTCGTGTAAATTTGAATTATTTATAGGACGAGTTTTGGACATGTTTGAGTTAGATTAAAATTGGGATTTAGTGAAGAACAAAATGTTTAACGCCCAGCTATTTTTGTCCTTCTTCAAGCAACTCAATGTTGAATTTGGTGAGAGATGAAGAAGATTAAAAAAAGGGTAAAAGAGTGTTTTGAGACAAAATAATTAATTAAATCCAATTCTAGATTTGTCAAATGTTTTGAGCTTATCTTTAATTTTTATTTCTATATTTCCTATTTTTCGTTTAAATTAAAAACCAAAGGTATATTTATGTTGTATATAGGGTTGAGTTTGCCAAAATTTTTAGAGGTAGAGATGTTTTGTACAAAATGTTTAAATGCCCAGGAGGTTTTATTCAATAAAGTTTTGTACCAAACGTGTATATATTTTATCGTTTGATTCCATTAAAATAGGTGGAAATAGTTTATTTTTGTACATTGACAATTTTGCCCCTAAAATTTCTGTCATAAAATCTCCAGCACAACATTAACACTAAAAGTTAACAGTTTTGGACGGTAAGGACGAATTTCGTAATCAAAGGTTATTTTGAGGGTGTAACTGTAAAAAATGAAACGGTATGGACGATTTCCACAATACACCCAAAGGAGAGGGACATTTTTCCTTTTTTACTCTAAATTTTGATAAAAGTTGATGAAATGTGTGGTCAAAAAGTTGTGGGACCTATGAGATATGTGATTATGATTTATTATTAACTTTAATTTAGATTAAAATTTAGATTTTAATTTGTACCAAGCAAGGGCTTAGTGTGTGTTTGATATTGTTTAAAAAGAGGTGTTTTGAAATGAATAATGATTTTTAGGAGAATAGATTATTGAAATTTGGTTGAAAAGTCAAATATTATGAGTTTGACTTTTAATAGATAGTTGAGATTAAATACTGTAGATAAAAGAAAAAAATTTAAGAATAACCAAACAACCCCTTAAAAAAAACAAGGGCTTAATATATATTAGGGAAGACTACATATATAAAGATTTTAAGAGATCGAATTTAAAATTTAACAAACATGGTGTTTTATTACAAAAATCAGGTTTCTAATACCAATCAGTAATGAATATATTTTATCATAGGCTAATTCATCGCATCAATGCATAGTCGTTCACCGTTGGAATCCCATTAAACACACCAAATTTATTGTTGGGCCCATGCTTTAAAGGTGCAGCCATTAATCACACTTTTATTTGTATGATTGATGTTATTTCTCATCAGTCCCACAAGCATTTCCATTTGTAAGAATTCCTCCCAGTCGATAAAGATACCATAATCACACGTATTCAAAATAGGGAAGAAGATTATATATTTTAAAAGATTAAATTTAAAATTTAAGAAACATGATGTTTTAAAAGCACAATTAAGTTTTTAATTAAAAAATATATAATTAAATATATTTTATTAATTGAATAGGTAATTAAATAAGTTAAGGTCACAATTATACAATTTATGGTCACAGTCACAAATCACAACTTTTATTGGTGACAAATTATGAGATTTTTCGATCAAAAAATTATAAAATTATTTGGTCATGATTTAATTCACGGTCACAAATTACAATTTATTGGTCACAACTTATTTTCAATCACAAAATGTAAAATTAATTGGTCACAAATCACAAATATTAAAAGTCACAACTTATTTCTAGGTATCAAATCACAAAGTTTATAGGTCTCAACTAGTTTCCCGGGCACAAATTATAAAATTATTTGGTCATGACTTATTTTTCTGTCACAAATTAAAAATTAAAGGTCACAACTTATTTTTCGATCAAAATTTATAAAATTAATCAACTACAATTTATTACTTGGTCACAAATCACAAATGTCATAGGCCACGACTTATTTCTTAGTCACAAATTACAAATATAATAGGTCACAACTTCATTCTTGATAACTGTTGTATGTCAAGCTGAGGTGGAGGATAGATTCAATAGTAAAAAAATCAATGGTCAATGCATCCACTCAGCAGCGAGGTGACTTAGATGCCAACGGATCTTTAAGTAAGTATGCTAGACCAAAACTTCAGCCCAGCCATAGCAGAACTAAATTGTAGGACCAAGGTGAATTATATTGCCGAGGTTATCTCAACAGGCGAGGTGATTCCACGTGCACTAGGTGAACTCATCCGACCCGATCTAAATAGCATAAACCGAGGTGAAAATGGAGGCATGTAGAATGGTCAAATCAGCCGAATTATGTGTCAGAAATCATTATTAACTGTAAGGTGTCAATGTAATCATTTGATATGAGTCTGTTAGAAATGTCAATCACCAATGTCAATCACATCTTGAAGACGTGATTTAATGTAATTATTATGTCTGATCTCCTATGTTACTATAAATTGGAGACATAAATGCTCATTGATGGGCCATTAATACAAGAAACTCTCTCAAATTTGGTCATTTGAATATTGTGTTTTGACCTGGCCATCAAATCAGCACCGAACTGGACTTGAATTTACCCTACCCCCATTTCAGTTCGCTCTTGATCTGATTAACCTTTCATATAAATTCGTCCCTTATTATCTTTGAATCCTAATCATCAAAGAAGGACTTGTATACTTAGCCAAAAAATCTTAAAATCAAGTTATTTTCACGCAAGAAGTCAAAATCATTTCCCGTATATTTGTTGACTAGCTCTACTTTCCACATGAATCGACCAAAGGAGCAAATCCGGAAAATCGCCCAACAAGCAGCTCTGCTTTCCACATGAATCAATCACCAACTCCCCCATCGAGCAAGCTGGATCAAAATGAAGTCGAGCAACTTAAGAAGAGATTGTCTGATCTAGAGGCGAAGCAAGAAGGTCTGACCTCTAAAGAACATCACCATTTATAGAGGTTATCTTGGCACAACCTCTACCAAGTAAAATGAAGATGCCACATCTCGCTGGGTACAATGGCGAAACTGATCCTGTGTCGCACTTGGATCAGTACATGTCTTGGATGGAGCTTCAGGGAGCGAGCGATGCGATAATGTGTAGGGAATTTCCCTGACTCTTGGAGATAGAGCTCAAAGATGGTTTCGCAACATATCTCAAAATTCAATCTCCAGTTGGATTCAATTAAGGGCTCAATTTCTAAAAAAATTCATGGGATCAAAGATTTCGACCACTCCAAAAGAGAGTTTTGTGACTATTAGACAAAAAAAGATGCAGTCATTGAAGAATTATCTAAGCCATTTCAATAGGCAGATCATGGGGATGGAGAAGATATCAGACGATACGCTACTGATGGCGGTCTTGTCAGGTCTGCAAGCACAGACTCAATTTTGGTGGTCTGTACATGAGGATGGATCGCGAACATATCAAGAGTTTTTAAACAGGGCGGAGAAATTTATTAACGCAGAGTAGGCTTCGAGACCGAAAGTTAATTAAAATGAACCAACTAAGAAGTCATATAAGAAGGAATATAAGGATGACAAGAAGGAGCCCAAGCAAAATAATTTCGGGAAGAAGCGGGAATACAAACCTACAGATTAGTTCCGCCCTTAGCATGAAAGCAAAAGAGTGACCATGTGCCATTGAATGCACCTGTGGAGACCATCTTCATGAACATTAAGGATAAAGAGATTATTCCCCCGGCCAAGCCGATAAACTAAAACTCTGCTCTTCTAGATTCATCAAGTTATTGTAAAATACCATAGATTTGTCGGGCACATGACTAATGAATGCCGGAATTTAAGGTTTGAAATAGACCGGTTGATCAAAAGGGGGAGCTTATGGGATTACATGGCTGAATAGCCTGATTTGGGAAAATCCCCAGCTCAACATGAAAAGTTTATAGCTCGTCATAATTCAAATCCCAAAGGAGGGAACCGACCTGACGAGATCCTTACATTGGTAAGCGGCTACCAGACTCAGATCGAATCAAAGAGGAAAAGGAGAGAGTCTGCTCGGGAAGCAAGGAATAGCTACCAAATATGCAGCAGTATAGTCATCCTTGAAATTTTAGAGTCATTCGATTTTAGTGAAGGGGATGCAAGGGGCGTACTCCAACCACATTCGGATGCTCTGGTCATCACGATACCCGTAAGTGGAATAAAGATTCATGGAACTTTGTTGGATGATGGAAGCACTATGAACATACTGTATTGGAAGACCTTCAAAGAAATGGGAATTAACCCTCGTCATCCGCTACCAAGGGGAGCAAGGATGCAAGGCTTCACAGGTGACTATGTCAACCCAAAAGGAGAAATATCTTTATTGGTCGAAATAGGGACAAAACCTTTCCAGAGGCACGTCATAGCTGATTTCGTGGTGTTTGACATTATGTTAAATTACAATGCTATCTTGGGGAGGCCTATTTTGCATGATTTGAAACCAGCGGCGTCCATCTATCATTATTGCATGAAATTTCCTACATCTCATAGGGTTGCTACTGTGAGAGGAGACTAGAGAGCTACGCGAGAGTGCAATCTAGGTTTCACTTCAAACAACGTCCAAATGGTGAAAAAAGGGAACTCTGTCGTGGAATAGGACAAGGAGGATGGGCTGATAATAGAGCTGCAGACATTGGATCCAAAGGGACCCAGGATAGTAGCTGATCCGGATCGATCGAGGAAATGGATGTTGTGAAAGTTGATGATGAAAGGCCCGATATCGAATTCAGAATAGGAAGCGAGTTAACAGAACCAATTAGATCTGATCTTATCAGGTTCTTAAAAGGCAATACAGACATGTTTGCATGGACCCACTCAGATATGGAAGGAATTGACTCAAAGGATGCATGTCACCATCTCCACATCAGCTCCAACTTCAAGCCAAAGGTACAAAAAAGGAGGTCTCTTAACCTGGAGTGATATGAGGCTTTGGCAAGGGAAGTGTTGAAGTTACTCAGTAACGAGTTTATTAGGAAATCGTTCTATCCTGTCTAGATAGCGAATCTAGTGTTGGTGAAGAAGAGTAACTGAACATGGAGATTGTATATAGATTTTTCGGACTTAAACAAAGCTTGCCCCAAAGACAGCTTTCCACTCTCGGGAATAGATCAGATGGTGGACGCCACAGTAGGACATCAACTCCTCACCTTCATGGATGCATATTTAGGCTACAACCAAATTCTAATGGACGAAAAGAACACAACTCTTTCATGACTGATAGAGGACTCTATTGCTACAAGATGATGCCCTTTAGACTAAAAAATGCAGGAGCAACTTATCAACAACTGGAGAATGTAATGTTTAGAGATCATATCAAAAAACAATGGAGGTCTATGTCGATGACATGCTCATGAAAAGTGTCCAAGCCAAAGACCATATCCAGTACTTGGATGAAATGTTCCAAGTATTGAGGTTATATAGGATGAAATTGAATCCAAAGAAATGTTCTTTTGGAGTAGGATCTGGGAAGTTCCTGGGGTACATGTTTAACCAGAGGGGAATTGAAGCCAATCTAGATAAAATTCAGGCATTGATGAAAATGAGAGAGCCAAGAAAGGTGAAAGAGGTACAGAGCTTGGCCGGAAGAATTGCTGCTTTGAGCAGTTTTGTGTCGCGATCAACGGATAAATGTCGGTCTTTCTTTGAAGTAATTAAGAAAAATAAAAATTTTGAGTGGACCCAAGAATGTCAGGTCGCATTCGAGGAGTTGAAGAAACAATTGGCATCTCCTTCGATCCTTTCAAAACCACTATCTGGGGAAGTCTTATCCCTGTACTTAGCCATTTCAGAATCAGCTATGAGTGCAATTCTTGTGAGGACTGAGCAGGAAATCAAACATCCTGTCTATTATGTCAGTCAGGATTTTCATGATGCAGAACTCAGATACCCCGAGATGGAAAAGTTGGCCTACGCATTGATAATGTCCACCCAAAAACTAAGACCTTATTTCTTGGAACATTGAGTGGAGGTGCTGACCAACTATCCCTTGAGGCAAGTGTTGCAAAAACCAGAGATGTCAGGTCGACGATTGAAATGGGCTGTGGAGTTGGGGCAATGTGACCTTGTATATAAGCCACGAGAAGCAATTAAAGGGCAAGCCTTGGCCGATTTCATAGCCGAATTGATGCCTGCTTTGCAAGTCAACAGTCTAGAAATCGGATGTGGTTGACGTTTGTATGTTGAAGGATCCTCAGCGGGGTAGAGATCCGGAGGAGGGTTATTCTCATCAGTCCAGATGATCAGTTCTTCTACAATTCTTATCGTTTCAGCTTCAAACCGATGAATGACGAGGCTGAATACGAGGCTCTAATTGTGGACCTAGAGATGTCCCGAGCAATGTCATCAATAGTCTGATCATACAGCGACTCTCAATTGGTGGTCAATCAGATTCTGGGGACATACGGAGCTAAAAGATGAGAAAATGGCAACTTACCAAAAACTGGTCTCAGAAGAGATGAAAAGATTCAAGCACACTGAATTTATTCAAGTCCCTTGATCTAAAAATGGACAAGTGGATGCTCTTGCTGGCCTAGCATCTAGTGAGGGGACATTAGAGCTTAAGAGCATATCAATTGAGACCATTATGCACTCAGCTTTAAACTTAGAAATTTTATCCGTCTTACAAGTTTGTTCTAGGAAGACCTGGAAGGATGAAATCATGCAATACCTTCGTGATGGGACAATGCTGATGGATCAGGTTGAAGCAAGGAGTTTAAGGATCAGATTAGTAAGGTACAGTTTGATTGGAGATGATCTGTACAAAAGGGGATTTTTGCTGCCACTGTTGAAGTGTTTGGACGAAGAAGAAGCTGAGTATATGATGAAAGAATTCCATGAAGGGATTTTCGGAAACCATACCGGAGGGCAAGGATACTTCTGGACAATGCTTAAGAAAGGCGCGATTGATTTCAAGAAAAAATGTGATAAGTGCCAAAGATTTTCCCCAATCATGAGAAATCCACCTGAAGAGTTGACCTCTATTATGAGTCTATAACCATTCGCTAAATGGGGAATAGATTTGATCGAACCGTTACCAACCAGAGAGGAAATAAGTTTGTAATCGTTTTTGTGGACTACTTTACCAAATGGGCGGAGGCAGAACTGTTATCTAAGATAACATAACAGAAGACTGCAGACTTTGTATGGAAATCAATCATCTACAGGTTTGGGATCCCTCACTCCATTGTAACGGACAATGGAAAACAGTTCGACAATGAAATATGCAAATCCTTTTGTGAAAATTTGGGGATCAAGAAGCACTTTTCCTCTTCGAATCATCCCCAATCCAATGAACAAGTAGAGGCGGTGAATAAAATTATCAAACACAACTTGAAGACCAGGCTCGAGACTTTGAAAGGGTCATGGGCTGAAGAGCTACCAGGAGTGTTGTGATCTTACATAACGATGCACAGGACATTAACCATGGAAACTCTGTTCACCTTTGCATTCGAAACCGAGGAATTGATTCCAATTGAAGTTGGGGTTTCATCTTTTCGAGTTTCACACTTTGATGAACAACACAATGATCAAGCACTCACCGCAAAATTAGACCTGACTAAAGTGAAAAAGCTACAAGCGTAGATCAGAAACGCTGTCTACAAGCAAAGGAATGCAAGAGACTATAATTCCAAGGTCAGAACAAGGAAGTTTCGAGACAGAGACTTAGTTTTGAAAATGATACATACAACGCGGGAGCCATTGGGGACAAATTGGGAAGGTCCATATTGGATCCGAAAGGCCCTAAGCAATGGAGCATACGAGCTAGAATCATTGGATGGAAATCCACTCCAACATCCATGGAATGCAGAGCACTTGAAGAAATATTTTCAGTGAAGACGAGGCAAAAACAAATGTAAATAAATATTTTCAATGAAGAAGAGGCAAAACAAATGTAAATATTTTTGGATCAAATGTGATATGTAACTAAATAAAAGAAAGTTTGACACTTAGAATTGCATTTGTCAGAATAGAGGGGAGACGTCCAAAGAATCAATCCCACACAAAGACCTCAGTTGATGGTCCATAAGCACCTCAAGGGCAGGATACCATCAACATAACGGGGCAAGCCGTCATAAAGACGAGAAAGAACTCATCACGAGGCACACAAAGACCTCAGTTGATGGCCCTTAAGAATCCCAAGGTAGGGTACCATCAACATAATTGGGCAATCCGTCGTAATGACGAGAAAGACCTCATCGTAAGGCACATAAAGACCTCAGTTGTGTCTCGTAAGCACCCCAAGGGCAGGATACCGTCAACATAACGGGGCAATCCGTCATAAAGACAAGAAAGACCTTATCTCTAGGCATACAAAGACCTCAGTTAATGGTTCGTAAGCACCCCAAGGGCAGGATACCATCAACATAACAAGGCAAACTGCCATAAAGGTGAAAAAGACCTCATCCTGAAGCACACAAAGACCTTTGTTAATGGCCAGTAAGCACCCCAAGGGCGGGAATCATCAATGTTGTTAGGCACCCAAAGACATCTATTCATAACCCATAAGCACCCCAAGGGCAGGGAACCAACACAAGAGGTATAAAAATCGAACGTGGTGAATTAATCAACGAGGTGAATTCCCCAAATGAGGTGAATCCAAGAATCCCGAGGTGGAATATAAAACCGAGGTGAAGTCCATACACCAAGGTGAACTCAACAAACGAGGTGAATTCCTAAATACTGAGGTGGCATACGAAACCGAGGTGAAGTTTATAAATCGAGACGAATCTATTGGGGTCGGTTATCTTCAAGAATAACATTGAACGAAAGCTCATTGTTTGAAACAAATCATCGCACTATTCGAAACAAATTTCAAGAGTTTTCAAATTCTCACGATTGTTCACTTCGTTCAGTGTTCATTTCAGCCAGTTATTAAAATGGATTTACAGATTTAGCCCTCGTTTGAGACCCATTATTTGGGAAAATTATGGTTTGGAATAGTATTTTTGGGAAGATGTGAGGTTAAAAAATGTTTAAAAAGTCAAAAATGATAGTCTTGACTAAAATAGATGGTTGAGATTGAATGTTGAATAAATTTGATTTGCAAATAATAGGGGCCAACACGGGCTTAAAATAATTTTAAGTGTTCACTTCGTCTAGTGTTCACATTGGCTCGTTGTTACAACGGAATATACAGTTAGAAAATTGTTAAGTGTTCACTTCGTTTAAGTGTTCACATCGATCTTGATGCGATCCCGATTGGGAACACGATGAAGAACGCGGAAATAAAACACGACAATAGGAAATATCTAAATTCAGCGAAAAACACAAGAAACAATAAAATAAAATAATTGGAAAAGATAAATTGACAATAGGACCTTGACCCAAAAATCACAACGCGATGACTCGACGATGCGGATTGAAGAACCGAGGTTTTCGAAACGCCACAAGGGATGTCAACTTCCTTGATAAGTTTTTGATTGGAACGCCACAAATATTCTCAAAAATATTTGATAAGTTCAAAATTGTTCTTGAAGAACAAGAATATGGAAAACTCACCTTTCAAGAGAAAACTCTCAATTTTAATTCAATAATATCAAAGTTGTTGTTACAATAAAGAAAAGAAAACATAATATAAGGTAAAAATGACCTAATACTAACCCTAGCCTCTAAAGGGTTCAAAAATATGGAAATAAATAATTAAAATGGAAATTAATTCAAAAATCCCGAAATCTGGTTCGCTGGACAGTTATGGCCATGATGTTGACACTTACGGCCTCAAGTAGGTTCCTGTTTGACAGTTACGACTGGACTTACGGCCTTAAATGCAGTTTTTCTGGAAATCTTCATTTTTACCCGAGAACAAGTTACAACCGTGAGCTTCATGTGTTACAGCCGTGATGGTACTCTTGGTCCTCGAACTTCAATCCTTCGACTCAGCTTGATCCGTTCGTCTTCTCGGCTCGACCCCAACTTGAAACTTGTTCCGTTTCCCACGTAGATCGCTATCACATTTCTGATATCTTGACTTCTCATTTGGCCTCCTACTTTGGATCACATCATCCCCCCTCTCTTGAAAAGGATTCGACCTTGAATCTGTAACTTTCCCAATCCTCTTGTAACTCCGGAGTTTATTGGCTCTTGGTTCATGCCTATACTTGCTTCTGTGGGATTGATGTTCATGCTTGTGCTTTGTGAATTCCTTGGACTTTCGGAGCTGTTTCTTCTTGCTATTACATTCAGACCCAACTTTAATTTTGGAACTTGATTTGGGTACCTACAAAACATATTCGGTAGAACTGGGGAAGGATTTGTTAGAGTGGTTAAGTGCAAGGCATGGATCCTTGTACATCAACATCTGTGCAAAAATATTCATTTTGTGGGCGGACTCTCTTTTGTTTTTGCTCTCATACTCTCCTTTTTTCTGAGGTCATGGCCTCAACACTCTTGTTTTCAATTTTCACACCCTCTCCTTTTTTTTTAGGCCGTGGCCTCAACACTCTTATCTTTCCTCTCAAACTCTCTTTTTATTTTCAATTGATCTTCTCGAACTTCCTTAAGAGATAAAGGAACAAGAGTTATTTTCTTTCCGCCCTTCACAAATGAATACTAATTTTTAAAACTATCATGTAATGCTCTCCTATCATGTTTCCAAGGCCTCCCCAACAAAATATGCCCAACATGCATAGGCACCACATCACAAACAACCTCATCTTTATAACCCCCAATGGTAAATTTGATATTAACTGTCTGTTTACTTTAAGTTCCCCCAACTTGGTTAACCATTGCAATTTGCAGGGGTTAGGGCATTTCACCTTCGGCAATCCCAATTTCTCCACCAACATTGTACTAACCACATTAGTACAACTTCCCCCATCAATCACTATCTCGCAAACTTTTTTTCCCCACCAAACACCTAGTGTCAAAAAGGTTATCTCTTTGTTCATCAATTTCATCCACTTTAGTTCTAGAACTTAGGACATGCCTATTGACAAGTGATCCCTTCAAAGCATAAGTCAGCCCTTCCTCATCACTACTACTAGCCCTAATATCTTGTAACCTAGACATCCCTTTAAACTCATCCTCCAAACTAATATCCCCATTATCACGCAAAATCATCACCCGTTTATTTGGGCATTGAGATGCAATATTACCCGAACCCAAACACTTAAAACATTTAATATTCCTATATCTAGTAAGTTGAGACTTAGAAATATTTTTACCTTTTGTTGTAGGTTCCTCCCTCCCTTTCGAGACATATTCATCATTGTGATCTCTCCTTGATTGTGATATAGGATAAGTCCCCGGTGAGTGCTTTCCTGCCTCTTTTCGCTTTAATTATCTTTCCACCTTCATTGTCATATGCATCATATCCTCCAAATACACATAGTACTGCAACTCGACCACATTAGTAATATCCCTGTTTAGCCCACTCAAGAATCTAGCCATAGTTGACTCACGGTCCTCCTCAATGTTGGCTCTTATCATAGCTACTTCTATTTCTTTGTGGTACTCCTCTACACTCCTAGACCATTGTGTAAGATTCTGCAACAATTGGTAGATATCCCTATGGTAGTGACTTGGGAGGAACCTCTTTCTCATTATGGCTTTCATCTCTCTCTCTCTCTCTCTCTCTCTCTCTCTCTCTCTCTCTCTCTCTCTCTCTCTCTCTCTCTCCATGTGTCCACCGGCCTCTCACCATTCCTCCTCCTACCCGTCACCAATTGATCCCACCAATTAATTGCATAATTTGTGAATTCCACTACCACCAATCTAATCTTCTTTTCCTTCGAGTAATTATGACATTCAAATATCAACTCCACATTCTTTTCCCAATCCAAATAAGCTTCGGGATCACTCCTCCCATGAAAAGGGGTATGGTCATTTTTATACTCTCTAGGTTACCATCCACTTCATCCTTATTCTCACGCCTCCTTCTATGACCTCTTTTACTCCTTCCCACACTAGCCATTGATGAATGAACACTGTCACGTCCACTATCAACCCTTTCATCATCGTACTCGTATCCAACCCTATGATTGTTTCCCCTCCTTTGCTCCCTCTTATCACCTCTCCTAACCCTAGGACTTGTATGAGTTTGCTCCCTTTGTGATTGAGCCATATTCTCTTCATTCCTATCCATTCTAATCATCAACCTCTCAAGTTGCTCCTAAATCGTCAGTTTTACACCATCCTGCACATCCTATTCATACCTTCGGGTTGTTTCTTGTGGCTCATTGATAAGGCTATTGGCTCCCTCATGTCCACTCTTTTGTGATCACCAACTGATAAAGAAGATGATCCCCGACTGTCGACATTGTTAGTGATCATGGAAACAATTAAAATGTCCTCACGTGTTTATTTTCACTCGTGTATCACACTCAATTCCCTTTCAAGAACTCCAAGAACACAATCTAAGAATTCAATTAAGGGTAGGGCAATATAAGAGATGAATAAGAACAAGAAAATCTGAAATTGAGAAAATTCATAATATTTAGGAAAATATTGAATTTTTGGATTTTTTAACCCGAAAATTCAACTACGAGTGCAGTGAAACAAACGGAATTGAATTTGGATAAGAATTGACTAAAATAAACAAGATTGAATTTTTGTTGGGTTTTTGTATGGTTCAAATAATGAAATTTTTTTACTGGCACGAAGAACAAGAAGACTCAAGAAAATATCAACAAATACCAAGAATTGAATCTAGACTAAGCTCTGATAGCACCTGATGCGATGTCGATCAGGAAACACGACGAAGAATGTGGAAATTAAAACACGACAATAGGAAAGATCTAAATTCGACGAGAAACACAAGAAACAATAAAATAAAATAATTGGAAAAGATAAAATTGACAGTAGAACCTTGACCCAACAATCATGACGTGATGACTCGACAACGCGGATTGAAGAACCGAGGTTTTTGAAACGCCACAGGGGATGTCAACTTCCTTGATAAGTTTCTAATTCGAACACCACAAATATTCTCACGAATATTTGATAAGTTCAAGATTGTTCTTGAAGAACAAGAAAAGGGAAAACTCACTTCTCAACAGAAAACTCACCTCTCAAGAGAAAACTCTCAATTTTAATTCAATAGTATCAAAGTTGTTGTTGAAATAATGAAAAAAAATATAATTTAAGGTAAAAAGGACCTAATACTAACCCTAGCCGCTAAAGGGTTAAAAAATATGGAAATAAATAATTAAAATAGAAATTAATCCAAAAATCTCGAAATCTAGTCTACTAGACTGTTACGGCTATGATGTTGACACTTACAGCCGTAAGTAGGTTCCTATTTGACATTTACGGCCGTGATGACTGGGCTTATGATCATAAATATAGTTTTGCTGGAAATCTTCATTTTTACCCGAGAACAAGTGACGGCCGTGAGCTTCGTGTGTTACGGCCGTAATGGTAATCCTGGTCCTCGAACTTCGATCCTTTGACTCAGCTTGATCCGCTCGTCTTCTCGGCTTGACCCAACATGAAACTTGTTCCATTTCCCATGTAGATTATTGTCGCATTGCCGATAGCTCGACTTCTCCTTTGGCCTCCCACTTTGAATCACATCAGATCCGTTACTACAATGGATTTTATGATTGAAAATAACTTCAAGTGTTCACTTCCTTTAGTGTTCACATCAGCTCGTTGGTAAAACGGAATTTTCAGTTAGAAAATTGTTAAGTGTTCACATCGTTCCGTTGCTAAATGGATTTTATGATTGAAAATAACTTCAAGTGTTCAAATCGGCTCGTTGTTAAAACGGAATTTACAGTTAGAAAATTGTTAAGTGTTCACATTGGTCTGTTGCTTAATTGGATTTTATGATTAAAAATAATTTCAAGTGTTCACTTCGTTTAGTGTTCACATCAGTTTGTAGCTAAAATGGATTTTATGGTTGAAAATAATTTGAAGTATTCACTTCATTTAGTGTTCACATAGGTTCTTTGTGAACGCAGATTTACAGTTTGAAAATTGTTAAGTGTTCACTTTAATTTTAAACAAGTATAAATTTTGAGAATAGATGGAAAAATTCTTCATTCATTACAAAAGAGGGGTTACATCAAATGCAGATCTAAAAAATAAACAGTACAATTTCAGTGCAAAAGTATTAGTCCTCCACATCGATGGCCTTGTCTGTGAGGTTGGCCTCGGAATCATGAAGAGGCGAGATGGGGGGATTGGCTTCATCGTCGACCATAGGGGGAAGGGACTCCTGATATTTTTTGTATATGAATTCAAGTTTTTCCTTCAAAAAGGAAATATCCACCTCAGGTCGTTTCGCCTTAAGATTCTCCACTATCTCCTTAAAAGTGAGATAGTGAGTCTCATCTACATCACGTTCGTACTCTGTGGAGTCTTTAAAATTTTCAACTGGGGCCTCATAAGCCATGTCAACAGAAACTTTTAGATCTATGTTCTCATTTTTTAGGACGGCCTCCGTCTTTTTGAGCTCCTCAAGGTCGCTGGAAAAAAGTTTGTTTGATTCCTTAAGTTGAGTCACTTCACCCCTTAGAAGCACAGCCTCATCTTTGAATTTAGACAGCTCCGCGTTGGCCTCTTTCAGTTTTCCCACCTCTGCAAGGGCATCTCTTAGCTTCGCCTTCGCCTCTTTTTTAGCTTTCATCTCTAGTTCAAACATAGCTCTGGCATCGTCAGTAATTTTCTTGAATTTCACGACGTTTGCAGCCACTTCGCTAGTTCAGGATTGGGCTTGGCAAAAGTAATTTAAAGCTTGTCCCAGATGGGCTGTACCTGTAGCCAAGAGGTCATCCACCGGCATGTCCTCGCAAATTTTTTTGTGGTGAGGTGTCCAAGTTTTAGCCGGGACGTCTATGGTCTACTTGTTCGTTCCAGAAGCTTTGCATAAACAATAGGGGTCAGATTTGTAGTAGAAAAGAACTCCCTATAAATTTTGGGTCGATGCCCTTTCAACGAGCTCACCAAATCAGCCCAGACATCGTTCACTCCAAGAAAGGAGCCCTCCCCAACATGAGTTAGTCGAGATGATCCAGCTCTGTCGCCAATGATAATCAGTGGAGGAGGGATGGAGGAGTCTGAATGGTCCCTGGGATGAGTGTTTTGCCCGACTTTTTTAAAGGAGGTGGAGGAGGAACTTGAGTTTGCTTGCAAGGTGGGGATTTTCTCATGGAGTGCTTGTGGGATGACCTTTTGCGAGC
The DNA here is from genome assembly GCA_963555705.1 of Ligustrum vulgare. Classification (NCBI taxonomy): domain Eukaryota; kingdom Viridiplantae; phylum Streptophyta; class Magnoliopsida; order Lamiales; family Oleaceae; genus Ligustrum; species Ligustrum vulgare. The sequence goes on from OY743188.1 coordinate 26,793,597, forward strand.
TTCAGCCTCGGCATTAGCCCTCTTTTTCTCTTTTATAGATTGCATCCTTCTTTTTCCTTTTTGAGCTGAAGAAAATTCATGGAAAGAAATTTGTTAAGTATGAAGGTAAGTTAAATATATCAATAAGGTCAGTTCGCGTTAAGAATAACTTACATTTGGAAGGTGGAGGACAATAATCGGAGGGATCGATGAAAGTTAGTCTTGACTTGAACAGCCACTCCTCAATTAGCAGCTCTTTAACAGATCGAAACCACTCAGGATGATCCTTCAGCGCAAGAATTTTTTCAACGGCTTCTTTGCTCAACTTGGGTTCCTTGACCCCTGCAAAAAATGAAATGATTAATATTAGACTTTTTCAGCTCAGAAGTATTTCGAGGTGGATACTTACTAAATTTAGCCTTGTAACGAACGGGGATCAGATAGCTGAGGTCGTCATCTCCAATTGGGCTTGTCCAATTTCCGCCCAACAAGAACCATCTTTCCTTCCACAAACAAACAGATTCGGGCAGATCTATTATTAATTTTCCCTCAAAGACCAACCTAGTCATGGCCTAGAATCATCCCGAGTTCTTATCGTTAACTCGTAACTGGTAAGAAAAGTTAAACATGTCTACTGTTGGGTCTTTGTAGCCCATCCTATTAAAGAGGGAGATGTAACCTAAGATATACCTCCACCCGTTTGGATGTATTTGGGTTGGAGCGACCTCCCAAGACCTATGCCAGTCCGTTATTATATAAGGAAGAGGGAATCTAAGACCTGCCTCAATAATATGATAATTAATGACTACACAACCTTAACGTGGTTGGTCTGCTCATTCAAAATTTTCTGGTAGGAAGAAATGGACATAGTCAGGAATCCTATACTTGTGTTTCCACATAATCAGCTCATCTTCTGTGGCCTCAGATCTGAAATGCTTACAAGCGAAGTCAGAGTTGTAACTGGTGTAAGGAGCTGGTTGAATAAAAGGTCCAGTGGCTGAAGGGAATTGAAGTAAACTAGTAAGGATGGTGCGAGAAGAAGGGACTTTGGTTAAAGGGTGAGGGTTGGAAATCACCTCCTTCGCCTCATCTCTAAAAAAATTTTGGGTATCCTCACTCTCATTCCATGCCACACTCGGCCCCACACTCTCATCCCTATCATCAAACCTAACAACACTCTCATTATTACCTAAGCTCCCTTTCATTGTCAATTATTTAAATTACGAGTAGAATACTTAGAACAGTATCCAAGTTTTAAAGGCCGAAGGACAAAACGAGGTGATACTACCAAAGAGTACCCTCACCTTGTTAAACTATAAGAAGATCTAATCAACTGGCGAGCACAAGACTAGGTCGTTAGTATAAGCGAATTGACAACAATTTGGGGAGAGTGATGAAGATTTCGTGAGGGAGAAGGAGGAAAACGAGCCTTTATATAAGAGGAGGAGAGAGAAAAGTAACCCAACGGTCAGAATGAAAAGACGAGTTATCATTATGGCAACGGCTGCACTTGATCCAAGGACTGATCCACCAATAGAATAATGACACCTAGTCAGAGTAATTGCATAATTTAAAGAGTCAAATTTCAACGATAAACGGACAGCTAGGTAATTTCAAGACCCGTCCTCAAGTATTTCGAACCAATCTCGAGGGGATAATTTTTGTATGTCGAGTTGAGGTGGAGGATAAATTCAATAGTCAAAAAATTAATGGTCAATGCATCCACTCAGCAGCAAGGCGACTTAGATGCCAACAGATCTTTAAGTAAGTATGTTAGACCAAAACTTCAGACCAACCATAGCAGAACTAAATTGTAGGATCGAGGTGAATTATATTGCCGAGGTGATCTCAACGGCGAGATGATTCCACGTGCATGAGGTGAACTCATCCGACCCGATCTAAATAGCATAAACCGAGGTGAAAATGGAGGCACTGTAGAATGGTCAAATCAGCCAAATTATGTGTCAGAAATCATTCTTAACTGTAAGGTGTCAGTGTAATAATATGATATGAGTCTGTCAGAAATGTCAGTCACCAATGTCAATCACATCTTGAAGACGTGATGATGTATTATAATTATTTTGTCTGATCTCCTATGTTTCTATAAGTAGGAGACATAAATGCTCATTGATGGGCAATTAATATAAGAAACTCTCTCAACTTTCATCATATGAATATTGTGTTTCGACCTGGCCATCAGATCAGCACCGAACTGGATGTGAATTTACCCTACCCCCATTTCAGTTCGCTCTTGATCTGATTAACCGTTCATATAAATTTGTCCCTTATTATCTTTGAATCCTAATCATTAAAGAAGGACCAGTATACTTAGCCAAAAAATCTGAAAATCAAGTTACTTTCACGCAAGAAGTCAAAATAATTTTCCGTATATTTGTTGACTAACTTTGTGACAAAATTGACGTCAATAGTAACAAATTATGAAAATAAATTGTCACTGCTTATTTTTTTTTATCACAATTTACAAAACTGTCATTGAAAATAAACTGTCATTGCTTATTTTATTTTATTTTTATCAGAGGAGTTTGAAAGATGAAATTTAAAATTTAAGAAACTTGTGATTTTATTACAAAAATCAGGTTTTTAATTAAAAAATATGTAATTAAGTAGGTTGATGTCACAATTATACAACTTATGGTCACAGATACAAATCACAAATTTTATAGATTACAAATTATGAAATTTCTCGGTCACATATTATAAAATTATTTGGTCATGACTTAATTTCTGGACAAAAATAATAAATTTATATGTTACGACTTTTTTTCTATTACAAATTACAAAATTAATCGATCACAAATCACACATATTAAATGTTATAACTTATTTCTCGGTCACAAATATTTGGCCACGACTTATTTCTTGGTCACAATTACGAATTTTATAAGTCATAACTTATTTCTCTGTCACAAATCACAAATTTTGCTATTTATTTATCGATTACAAATCAAGAATTTTATAGGTCACAACTTATTTCTCGATCATAAATTACAAATTTTGTAAGCCACAACATATTTATCGGTTACAAATCACAAATTTTATTGGTTACGTGACACGCCCCACCCCAAGTAGCTTTACTAGACTTAAAGTGAGACATGCACTGATGATAGATTTTAACTAAAAATTAAAACCTATCATCAAGGCTCGTAAATTCTTGAATTTTCTGAAAATAATTTGACAGTTTTTGCCTTTAATAATTAACACATAAGTTACCATGTTTTTCAAAAACAATTTTAAATCACAATTCTCAACATATAAGTAGTTCCACACACGGTTCAATATCGATGAATTTAGTTTCAAAAATGCATTCCACATACTCGTATAAAACAGCACGTGGTGGAACTCAAAACTATATTTACATGACATATGAAATAAATACAACCCATAAGATCTACAAAGTTTTCAAAAGACAAAAGTGTTCAAAATTAACATCATATGATCGTATCCACCTTTTTCTTTTTCTAAACTTGATGTCGCATGCTAGGCGTATCAAAAGTTGCTTAACTTCAGTTGTCACCTGAAAGAAAATTATTTGAGAAAAACAGGTGAGCTAATAAACACAGTAAGTAAAAAATCTAATAACAAACCATATTCCCAAAATTTGTTTGCGTAAGAAATTAAGAAATCATCATTTATCATTATTTTCAAAATTTACTTTTACAATTAAAGCAAAAAGACATTATCATATAATAATAATATAAAATTCACAAAAGTTCTCATATCATAATCTCATTGATCGTATTTCATCATATCAAACCACATGCGAGCAATGTATCGCTTGAGCCACTGGTACCCCATGGCCCCTTCGCCAAGGCGGCATAATTAAACAGTTTGAGCCATAGACCCCTTCGCCAAGGCGGCATAATTAAATAGCTTGAGCCATAGACCCCTTCTCCCATATGAGGCATATACTTATCAACATCGAGTACCACTTAGCAAAATTTTGTATTAAAATCATAAATAACAATTCACACTTAACATAATTTTTCATAACTTTCACATTATCTCAAAATCATGAAATATCATTCATAACATATAAAACTTTTTAAAGATGCATAACTTTTATGAAAATCATGGAAAACACCATTTTCATTAATACCAAGAATTTCATAAAAATGATGTAAATACTTTCTTTTTCAAAGAGTAAGAAATGAAGATTTCCACTCACAATTTTTGGACCAATATTCTAGCTTGGTTGGTATGTTTTTCCAATCTCCTCAATTTCACCTGTAATACACAATGTAAACCAACTTACATTCCAATCTTTCCAAGAATTCTCTACCATTTTCTATACCTTACATATATTATGTATTTTCTAATTCCACAAGTAATTATGGTTTTCTTATATTAGTAATCATCATAAATCCTCCAATTCATGAAATAGGTGAAGGTTCTATAAATTTTAGACCAAAACATTTTCTTTGTTAAAAAAATTCAGCATTTCCCTTTTTCTACATCTTAAAATTCAAGTCAATTTCATCAAGAATTCCATTTCTTCCTTCACATATATCATTTCCCCCATTCACATACCAATTTCATGATATCCAAAATTATAAGAAATAAGTTCATAATTCACCTTCATGCTTCTTAACCCACTTAATATGGAAACTAACATAATTTCATCATATTTGCTAAATTCTAGTTTCTAGGAAGTTTTCTATACCAAAGAAAAAATATGAACAAGATTATGATTCATCCCTCAATTTCATCTCAAAATTTCATAAACTCTAGGTTTTCAATCCCCTTCAACTTGTAATAAAAATCAAAGAATTCAAAGAAAAAAAAACATTTCTTACCTTGTTGTGATTTCTCCTCTTTCCCTTCCTTTTCTTTTCTTAAAATTTTTACAAAAGTTTCCCTTCTTTTTCCTCAAAAATTTCGGTCCTCTCTCTCTTTCTATAATCTCTCTCTTTCCTTTTATTTAAGTGGTGGTTTTATGATAAAAATAAGGATTTAAAAGTGTTAGTTAAGGGATGAAAATATCTAACAATTTTTTTATCCTTTCTCTCACTTTAACTGACATAGGGCTACGGCCCCTTTTTTTCCATCCATCTACAAGTTGGTCCTCAACCTTAGGTTCCCGTTCAATCTAATCCCCGAAACTTCTACACGATTCTATGCAATACCGGGAAAAAAGACAAATCCGGAACTTTCATAATTTTGGTCCTTACCTTCACCAATTCCATTCTTATGTACTAATGATTTAAAAAATCCTAACCTTGACGTGGCAAGATCTGATGATGCTTGATTGCTGGAAAAGATGAATGAATTCACCTTGGATGACCTACAAAAAAGGCGAGGAGGATTCTCCCCGTCGCCCCTCCGGTGTGAGAATTAGTATTCTGGGGAAAAGTAGAGAGAGAATATTTAATTGAAAAATGTAAAGAATAATGAATGAATAATATGTGATCAAAGGAACTGTATTTATAGGACTGAAAAGCCCATAACCTTTTTGGGTTAAAGAAGGAGTCCTTTTGACATAAACTTACCCTTTATGAAGAGTTCTATTATTACAAGAATTAATTTCCCCTTTTTCAGGAGGTTCCTTCATTGGTTATGATTCCTTTGTTCCTTTGAGGGGCCCAAGAAGTGGGGCCCATTGACAAGGCCCATAAACGAAGAATACTTTAAAATATCGCGGGCACTGGGCTCCTTGTCTTGATGTGGTCAGGATAGACCGACCTTGACATTTTAAAGGAAACCAATATCAATAAGGTCAGGTAATACCGGCCTTTCGACACAAGGCTCGGGCAAGGAAGTCCCTCTTGAAGAATCTAGATTCCTCGAGAAGACTCGGTCTGATAAGCTCGTGACACATGCCCGATCTTTAGAATGTGTTTGGTGGCTATGAGGAGTCTGGACGTATAGGCCGGCCTTATGACCAAGATGGGCTGGCCTGTGATCTCTCAAACCTTCAGCCCATCCTTGCCACTCGAAATTGTACCGATCATTGGCCCCCGTGCATCAGAGATCAGTGATAGATCTCTGAATGCATCTAATTTTTGGTACCTACATCATTAATTTCTGACAACTAATGACGCATTATTGCCAACTGTTTTGTCCTTTCATTAATGCGGGGAGGTGAATAGTTACTTAAGACGGATGGTTGACACGTGTTCAAAGAAAAAAAGGCGGATATTCAAAAAGTTTTCCCACCTTTTTTTGTCTATATATATGTGGTCCCTATACTCCCTTTCACTTTACTTTGCGAAATTTCTTAAGAGACCAGAGAACTCCTCGAGCAAGTGTCACGATCTTCCCTTTCAAAAAAAAATAGCATTTTAGGTAAGCTCGAGACTTCCCAACCTCATTATTTAAATAACTTATAGCAAAAAATATGGTTAGACAGGTGTCCATACGAGATCTTAGGGAAGTAGAAAACCTAGATGAGCCTTTAGAGGTCGAGCCCTTAGGTTTCTATGAGCCCCCACCTCCTGAGGATGAGGAATCGGCGGATGAGGAGGGTGAGGAAGACAACCCTGATTTGGATAGAGGGTCGAGTGAGGGTGACCTTGAGCTCCCGACTTTCAACAGTAGGATGAAGGAGCACATGGTCGAGGTCGACATGAGGAAATTTAGGCTTTCTGATGAATACACATCCCGGGTCTCGGACATAGATGATGTTTCCTACCATTACCCGAGAGGGGGAAATGGTGGTGTTTCATGAGGCCTTAGTGGCCGAGCTCATACTACCCCTTCACCATTTCTTTATTGACTTCCTCTTAACTGCTAGCATAGTTCTGGGCCAACTTGCTCCCAATGGATGGAGAATCCTGGTATATTTTTTTGTACTATGTAGGAGTTTAGGAATAGAGCCCACTGTAGATCTGTGTAAATGTCTGTTAGATTTAAAGTACTTTCCTAGGAGCAATTGTTTTGTTTATCTGAGCGGGAAAGGGCGATTCGAGGTCCCTTGGGTTCCTTCCTCCCTGAAATATTGGAAGGAAAAAACTTTCTATGTGAAGCCTCGGGTCGGGGAGAACATTTTTTTGTCTACCTTTAGAAAGCCCGACGTAGATAGTTTCAATAGGATGGGAAATAAGACAAAGGAGGAGATGGCCAACCTCTTAGCTAACGCCATTAGGGTGTGTGATTTTGGCCTTTTGGCTGAAGAGGCGTCAGACTTGACAACCAATGAAATCTTGAGCCAAGCAGGTCTTGACCTTCAGCCCGGTAGGCCTCGACCTTGCTCATTAAGTAATACATGTGCGTCTTCTGTAATTCCTCTGCTTTTTATTCTCTTTTGTTTTCTCATCTTCTTCCTTTTCATCTAAATCTTCTGTAGAAATGGCTTTTGACGGCGACAAATTAAGGAAGGCGACCAAGGAGAGGGCGCGGCACACTACCCAAAAGATAAAAGATGGAGGGGTCGTGCGACACCGATATCAAAAAAGGCCTCGCAAAGATCAATACGGGGTAGGGGAAACCTCCCGGAGAAATGAAGAGGCTCCTCCCCAAAGGGAAAGTGGTCGAGATACCCGACGTCCTCCGTCTCGGGAAGAAGTTGCTCCTGAAGTTGTTCCTGAGGACCCCATCTTGGCAGATCTTCGGGAAAAAATGGAAGAAGGTCTCCATCCCGGGCTATTGGAGAAATACTGTGAAGAGATGGCTCTCGAACAAGGAGTGGACCACTTCGTAAACTCCGCGGTGAAGGTATCATTCCTTTGTATGTTGCTGTTGTTTTTTTTTAACAAGTATTTATCCCGACCTACAGCTGATCAGCATTGGACGAGGACTGATCAATCAAGGTGTCAAACGAGGAGAGACCTCGAGCCAACTTGTCCACTCAGTCCAATATGAAGCAATAAAGGCTCGGGCTGGTGAGGAAAAATTGACTCAGGTCGAGTCAGATCTTCTGTTGATGACCCAAGAATGAGACCTTGCTCTTGAAGAGAACGCCAAACTCGCTGAAGACTTATGCCGAGCTCTTGAAGAAATAGCTCAGGACAAGGTCGAAGCTGTTGAGGCCTTCAAGAAGTAAGAGGAGTACGACCTTGCACTAGGAAATTATGCCCTTAAGTCGTATTCCAAAGGTATGAAGCAGGCTCGGGCTTGGGTTCGGATTCATGCGCCTGAGTTGAACACCAGGCCACTTTCCCAATTTCCTCTGGGAACAGAAGATCTCGACCTTACTCCATTTATGGAGGAGGATGAGGCTGAAGAATCTTCTGAGGGGGAGGCCAGCAATGCTAGTGGTCGTAATCCTCAGTAGTAGGCTTTTTAGGAATTCAAAATAGATTTTGATGTATAGCTCGAGGTATGCCTCGAGGACCACTTGTAACAAATTTTGTTATGAATGAAATATTTTGTCAAGAAGCTCATGCTTTCAACTTTTTTTTTATTGAATCCTTGCATGTTTTGATCACACAAGGTGTCCTTGTTTTAGTTTTATCAATCCAATGTTTTTGCAAAACATAAGACCGGTGAAGGACAATCTTTAGTCAAAAGAATTTATTTTTAATTCTTTTTTGTATTAACACAGGATTGGTTGATGTTTGATCATTAAGGTCGGGAGTGCTCGACCTCTTTTTTTTTTTTTTTTTTGATAATTTAAAGGTAGGTCGAGCTCTTGACTTGAAATTGCAATCTTGAATGTTGTTCGGTTGGTCCAAAGTATTTCTGGGAGGAGATCTGGCCAATCACCTTTGGCACTGTCAGGCGAGTCCTCAAGTCCTGTAAGATGAGCCTGTTCGTAACTTCAACTAATCCATTACTTTGCGGGTGCGAGATGGAAGTTAACCTATGTTCTATTCCCAGGTTCTTACAGAACTGTCTGAAGGCTTGACACTCGAACTAACGTCCATTATCAGTGATTAATGTCTTGGGAAGACCAAAACGGAAAATAATTGACTTCCATACAAATGTATCCAACTTTTGCTCTGTGATCACGGCAAGGGGTTTTGCTTCTACCCATTTTGTGAAGTATTCCACATCAACTGCTAAGAACTTGACCTGACCACAAGCTATGGGGAATGGCCCAAGAATGTCTATTCCCCATTGAGCGAAAGGGTATGGAGATAGTTCTTCAGTGGGTTGATGTAATCGGACTGCAAATCTTTGGTATTTATCGTAAGTTTTCACGTAGCTGAGTGTGTCCTTCTTCATGGTTGGCCAATAATATCCATATCGCATTAACTTCATAACCAGAGCTCTTACTCCCTGGTGTCCTCCACAAATTCCTTCATGAACCTCGGCTATAGCAAGGGCTGCCTCTTTCGAAGTTAGGCATCACAGGTAAGGAAGTGTAAAACTTCAACGGAACAAGGTATTCTGTAATAAGGTGTACCTCGGGGCCCTTGATTTGACTCTTCTTGCCTCTGCCTTGTCATCTGAAAACTTTCCTGATGTTAAATACTCAACAATTGGATCCATCCCACTGGGTTCATGATCTGAAATATCTGTTGAGATCGCACCTAAAATATGGCACATTGGGCCGCCAGTGAGGGCCCAACAAGGGTCCATTGGACTTTAGCCCACGATCAAAGTTTTAGATACCGCCCTAAACTAATGGTTGAGGTGGAAAGGCACAGGAACCCCTGCGGCCGAACTGGTTTGTGTCTAGAAGAGACACTTTACGCTTAGCCGAGGTGTTCACGGTAGTACCTCGGATGTAAGGATGGATGGGACAAGGCATGAAGTCAGAGATGTGACACTGCCTTTAACAAGATGTGACAGGCACCCATCCCCTACAAAATGTAGCAATGATTACAGTTAAAAAGCAAGGTTGTCACCTCCAAGAGCTAGGGTGAAGACAAGTGTAAAGTATGTCACGTGTCATGATCCGAGACAACGAGTTCCTCTATAAATACGGCACTCCTCCCGCATGGTAAAGGGTTAGCAATTTCATACTCTTAAACTAAATATATATTTCTCTCACTCCCTTTTCTCTCTTTTACACATTTATATCTCCCGCACCCAACATATATTCGCCTAAAATGAGTACTGACTTTGGCATCGGAGTGCAAACAGGAGCCACCTCGGCCCCCTTTGCAAACTGATTGATTGTCACAGTGCGCAGGAGATCCACGTGTTCAAGAGGGAGGACCTGAGACGTATTGATCCAAGGTCCAGCCGGATTTTGTGGTCAACATTTTGGAGCCATCTGTGGGAAACCATACTGCTAACCACGAAAACACATGATGAAAAGCCACACATAGAAAGGAAGTCCTGAAAAAGGATGGGTAACCTCTTGCAAAAGAGCGGAGAACTGTAAAACTTTGAAACACAAGTTTGGTAACCTTGAAAAAGGTAGAAAGCTTTGAAATAAAAGTTTGGTAACCTTGAAAAAAGGTAGAAGGCTTTGAAGTATAAGTTTGTTAACCTTGAAAAAGGTAGAAAGCTTTGAAATACAAGTTTGGTAACCTTGAAAAAAGGTAGAAGGCTTTGAAGTATAAGTTTGTTAACCTTGAAAAAGGTAGAAAGCTTTGAAATACAAGTTTGGTAACCTTGAAAAAAGGTAGAAGGCTTTGAAGTATAAGTTTGTTAACCTTGAAAAAGGTAGAAAGCTTTGAAATACAAGTTTGGTAACCTTGAAAAAAGGTAGAAGGCTTTGAAGTATAAGTTTGTTAACCTTGAAAAAGGCTTAAAACTTTGAAATATAAGTTTATTCACCTTGAAAAAGGCTTAAAACTTTGAAATACAAGTTTGTTAACCTTGAAAAAGGCTTAAAACTTTGAAATATAAGTTTATTCACCTTGAAAAGGGCTTAAAACTTTGAAACATAAGTTTAACAACCTTGAAAAAGACTCGGAGCATTGAGATAGAAGTCTATCTATACTTGAAAGATAAACTAAAACCAAGAAATCTCTCTGAAACATGAACGAAAGCGATGGCGATGTTAACCCCCGTAGGGGTAGAAATGGCCAACATAGCGAGGAGGAAGTTCCTCAAGGGCCTCATGAGAACTCCAATGAGGGGGCGGCACAACCTAACCACCACGCCGGCACCGTAATCACCGTATGTTGCGAGATATGACTCGCATGGTGGCCCAAATGCTGGAAATGCAGAAGCAGCAAATAGAACAGACTACTGCAATGAATGCCTACATGGTCAGAGGGTATGTCGGGAACGAGCCCATGATGCCTCCACAATACCCCAGCCACATTACTCACAATCTGAGGCGGCCAATGCCTCGTATTATTATCAAGATCCACAGGCATATGCCGAGGTGGAATTCGAGCCCTTCTACGAGGAAGGCCCGGAGCATGAAGCATATGTAGAGCAAGACCAGCTCCCGGCTAGACATAGGGAGGCCTCACCCACAAAATCTGGCAGTGTCTTCAGCCGGATAGGAGGGCTATTCAGAGGCAGGCAGGGAGGTCGGAACAATGCAGCTGAGCCTAGAAATAGTCGGGAGCGACGCGCTGAAGAAGCCTTGTCGCAAAGTCAAATGCATAGAGACCAACATGGTACGGGGGTAGAAAGGTTAGCTCCCACGCATGAGCCTAGGAATAGGCAGGAAAGGAGAGCCGAAGCAGTTCGAACCAAATCTCGTAACGAGTTACCAACCCCGCAAGGCCGAACTACTACGGTCGCATTTTGCCACCACAAAGGCAGGAGTACACTCCGCCGCCTTATGACCAATCCAAT